>CM072884.1:46202613-51002613 GCA_037013685.1 Acridotheres tristis
AGTGGAGGACTCCAGGTCCAGCACTGAGCAAGCGTGCTTATATTAGACACCCGCGCACACACACGGAGCCTCCAGCCATTGTGAGCTTTTTTGACCTGATAAATGCGCTTGGCTGGCATCAAATAGTCCAGCTTTGACCGTTCCCATTTAAATATGTGAATTAGTCATGAAGCATGACACAGCTTGGTGAACTTGCTAAATTGCTGGACTCTATAGGAGCAAGGGGGGAGGACGGGACGGCAGAGAAATCCATTCAGCCTCCTGCCTTAGGCGGAGAGGTGAGGGCCCAGGGCCGCGCAGGGCAGGGCCGGGGCCGCAGAGCGGGTTCCCCCGCTGACCCCCGAGCCCTCCCCACGGGGCTCGGCCCGGCCCCTCTGCTCCCTCGTGCCCCGAGGGCAGCGTGCTCCGAGGGCTGCCCGGACTCGGTTCCCGGGAGCGCCCAGACTTGGGCAGCGCCCTGCCCGCCGAACTACGGGCTGCCTCTTCGGGGAAAGTTTGCCACTCGGCCCTCTCCTCCTTCGGGGCTTCTTAGGCAGGCCGAGGGGGCTCCCCCACCCGCGCAGGACAGAGATGTGGAGTACAGCCCCAGAAAGGAGGGGAACGGGGGAGGCGCAAGCAGGCGGCTCCGGGCAGCAGAGATGTGGAGGCAGCCGGGGAGATGAGAGTGGCCCGGAGCAGTCGCGGCGGGGCTGCGGGGATCAGGCCCTTCCTCAGCGGCCGGCTGTGGCTGCCGAGCAGGCCCCACGCCCCGCCGAGGGCCGAGCGGGCAGCGGCCCTCTCCCGGCGCTGGCTCGGCCCGCCCCGTCGGGCCCCGCCGCCTCGCTCCAAACGTGGGCCCGCAGCTCCCTCTGGCGGCGGCCGTGGGGAGGCGAGCGGGGCCGCCGGCCCGGGAGCAGCCGGACGGGGCCGCCGCTCCGCCCTCACGGCCCTGCTGCTCCCGGAGAGCTGCTGCGGGGCAAATGTCTCTGCAGTAACATTGTCGTCAGAGCCGGCAGGGCTCGCCCTTAAAGGACAGCTGACCTGCCCTTGGCAGAGCCCCGAGCGAGAGAGACGTGCTCTGCACAACGAGCCCGGCAGCCGAAAGCCGGTTGCCTTTTGGGGTGGCCGAAAACGCCCAGGGTCTTGTACCGGCCGTGCGGCGGTCCCGAGGCCGCCGGGAATCTGCTCTCTGCCGGCTGAGCGGTCCCATCAGCTGCTGGGGCAAGTTGTAAGAAGTTGTAAAGATCGGATCTTTCTCCTTCCACAAGATCCTTCAAGATAAAGTACGGTGATTTTAAAAGTGATGCTCTTCTTTCTGAAGAGGAGCAGAAGAGTTTGTCCAGCGTGTTGCTCCGTGGCAGGGTGGTAAGATTTGTGCTTGGGTTTAAGGTATGAAGAAGCTGGTGCCAGTAATGGTTTTTGCACACGATGGTTCAAAACTGCCACATTCCCTCACATCCATGTGTTTTTTCACCAGAAGGATGTGTTGCACTTGAGAGCCTGGACTAATACAGAAGGCAAGCTTTTTGTGCCAGGGCAGAAACATCCAGGGGAGAGTTAAAAGTCAGCTGTCATAGAGACAGCTCAGTAGGACTGGAAGGGACAGAAGCACCTCTCCTGGGCTTGTGAAGGTCTCTGTGACAGTGGCCAGGGCTGCTCCGTTCTGTTTTCTCTTAAATTTTGCAAGATGGCCTTGCATAAATCTAACAGAGGATCTGGAAAGACCAGGAGCTGTGGGGCAGCAGCCTATTAGGATCAGTAACTCCTAATTTTTTCAGTGCACACAAGAAAAGTTTCTGGAGCACTGAAGCATGTTAAGCACTCCTATTTAAATGTCACTGAAATCTGGGTTAAGCGTGACCACAAAGGCAGCCCTAAATATGAGTACTTCTAGAGGAAGGCTCGATGTTGCAGCTGAGCATCGATAACACCTGCTGAACCACCACCTGAGTTGTCTTTAAACCCAGTAGCACTCACGGCTGGGTACCTGATCTAATATAAGCTCTACTGAAAAAACATTAAAGAGCTATCTGGAGCTCTGTTATAGACTTGTAAACTACTGGCAAAGTGTGGAAGGATGTTAGGGGACAATGGAAGCTAGGATGATTAATCCTGCAGTAAGAAAGGTGTGAACAGGGGCATATCCAAGCACACATAATGACTCTGGATAAGGAAACCACACACCTGAGTGCCCATAAAGAGCTGGTGATTCAAGTGAGATAGACTATCAATATTAATCTGACATTAACTCTCCAAAGATAAAACAAGACGATGTGTAAGATTTTTAGGCAAGTTTAACACTGGCTACAATTGTCTTTCAGTAGAATGAACAAAAAAAAGGAATTTTTTCTACAGCAGCCTGTTCAAAATAAGCCTGGAAAGGGTAGGACTGCAACTTTATCATTTGTTGTAGTTTCAAAGTTGTTTAGCCTATTAGCAGTCATTTAAAGAAATTAGGCCAATATCCAGACAAACATATTTGGAAATGAAACGTTTATATTTAGGTTGTGTTAAAGGGGTTGTTGTTTCCTTATTAAATTACTGTCTGAATGTGACTGGAATTTGACAGCTTAGAATAGTGTTTAAGGCACACCCAAAATAACATATTGGGTTTTTTTGGTGTTTGGTTTTTTGGTTGTTTGGTTTTTTTAGTTAATTTATTAATTGTATCAAAACCATATTTTCTCCCCACAATGCAATGGATCACGTTGCATACACCCCACTTTGGGGACAGCTGTTTTAGCCTGTTGTGTCACAACAACATCAGCAATGCTGGCAGTTATAGCTGAATTTGGGTCCAGTGATCAAATGAAATGAAGAGTCAACAGTCTCATGTCCCTTTAAATACCTTTTTCTGAGAGATCTTGTGGTCAATCACATCAGCCCTGATTCAACGAATCATAGTATGAAGCATGATAAACCTCCCTGTTTATGGAGGTGGTAATTTACATACATGCCAGTGATGGGACAGATTTGTCAGGTTAAAAGAAAGTTTTAAGCAGTTTTCACAGAGTGTTAAGATGTATGAGCTTCTAGGATCAAACAAGTAAAGTAGACTTACCTGCTTTCACAAACAGAGCTCTAGTGGAGATAGAGGAAAATCTGCAAGCTCTGGTAACAGCATGCAATGTCCAGAGAGCATCATTACCATCATTAGAAAAATTGGAATTATATGGTGCAGAATTTTGGTTTTGCAATTGTCACTATAAGTGAATTATAGCTCACTTACAAAGGGAGTTGTAGGGAATCAGTCCTTTAAAGGTTTCCTGTTTCATAGCTTAAAAGGCTCTTAGAAGTTAGCAGCTCTGGCAGGAGCATGTCCTAGCACTGCCTGTGCTTCCAGTGAGCAGGAAAAGAGCAGAAAAAGAATCAGGAAAGGAGCAGAAATATATTCCTCTGCAGTCCTGAGCCTGCCTATGCTATTCCTCTTTTTCTGGTAGCAGGGAAGCTGGGAGAGAGAAAGAAAAAGCTTGGCTGTTTTCAGCTGAAAAGCAGGGAAGAAGGAAAAGAGAATAATAACGCACCCGTGTCACCTGGGCTGTTCTTCGTTGCTGCAGAAGCTGCAAGCTGGTTTTCAGACTTTGCTGAGAAGCAACAGCCTTTGCCAAAACCACCGTGGTGCTGTAGCCAGGTTTACACAGACACAGGGTACAGCTGCTGAGTTCACTCCCATTTTTGCAGACCTGTAAGCTCTGCATACAGCAATTAGCTCATCACATGGCTTACAGGTGTACTCTGCTTCAGGCTACTTGAGTTCTGCATCATGTTCACAAGCTTCATCCTGATCTCCTGTTTTTCACTGCATTTTTGATTTATTTGTGATATGAACAAATAACCCCTGTTCTCTGTTCATTGTTCAAGTCAAGTTTTTTTATGCTGCAGCCTGGGAGACTGATGGGACTAGTACTGAATTTGGAGAGCATGTTTTGCCAGCAAATTTGCTGGGAAGCTTCTAGGAGCAGTAGTCTCCCTGGGTTGCCATCTCCAAATGGATTTTCATGTCACTGTAATGAGAATGAGCAATAAGCTGCTACTTGTCATTAAAAATGTCCTAGGTCTATCCAAGGATGGAAGATTTGAAAGCAAACAACCTTGGAAGTTTTAAATTCTGCTTTGAACAAGAGAATGAGAAGACAATTGTAAAAAAGGCATAAAAGTGGTGCAATCTAAAGATTTCTAAAGACTTTTCATTAAATAAACTTTGAATAGCTCAACTTACGTAGAAAGGCTTTGGAAAAGCTTGATATTAAAGATCTGCTACAAATATGGTGAGGGAAGGAAAACGTATGGAAATTGTACTCAATCTGTTAACCGGAAAGAAGTTGGATACTTTACTCTCTACGCTGGCCATGGCTATTTTTATTCTGCAATTGACCCACAGGTTTCAGCACAGGTTGAGATGCTCATGTTCATCCTGCCTGATGCAGGAGTGTTCATTACACAGCTGACAACATTTCTATGTCCTCTTTTTTTTCACAGGCTCAGGTGCCTGCGTGAGAGCGGAGATCCCTGCTCTTTGCACTGGGCCACTCTGAGACTGGCAAAATTAATAGAACCTTCTGTTGAACATTTCTCTCTTTCTGGAAGAAGAGAAGAGCATGGAAGAGTCTTCCAGCTCTTGAGTGAACCAGCCTGTGCTCATGCTGCAAAGCAGGTGGCTCCAGGCTCACTAGTGCAAGAGACATCACTGCTGTCAAGTAAAAAGACTGACAGTCTTAGCAAAGAGCTCAGGGCAGGAAAACAGTGGGGCTTGTAAATCTTAACAACATGACATAAATTGCCAAATGTAGGTGAGGGAAAGCCTGAGCACTGAACCCCTGCTTGGTCACACTGCTTAGGCGTTGCTGTTACTAATGGCCCTTTCCCTCAGCTCCCCACAGAGGGAAAGGTTAGCATATTGCAGGGTGGGTAATGAGACATTTGGTGCCATTTAATTTTTACCAGACATCACTCCCTGGCCCTTTTCTATTAAGCAGTCCAAAGATGGTCTTAATGACTTACTGATGGAGGACATACTCTCTTGGATGACAATTTGCTTCCAAACCTCAAATATTTCAATTTCCACCTTGGCATAAAAGTGTAAGCATCTCTGAAGTTGAGTTTTCATTAACTTTATAGTGTGCAGATGCAATGAAAACAATGGTGTAGAGGACTTCCCATGCTGCTGTACACTTGATCAGGCTCATTTTCCAGGCTGAGTTAAATCACTGACAGCAAAACATGCCCACTCTTCCATCCTGTCCAAGACAAGGACAGTAATGCATGGCCCAAGTTATTCCCAAATAAAGGGTGTGACCCCTCTCCTGCAGTCACCTGCAGTGTTTAAGGGTGCAGCACAATCCCTGGCAGGTTTTCATCTCATGCCATCTAGCCTGGACACTGTTCAGGAGCAACACAGAACTCTTCCCTGTAGGTGCTATGTATAAACCGCCAACACTCAAGGGGAAAAATATTGATTTATACGGATGTGAGCAGCAGTTTGCCATTATCCCCTAGGGTCAGATAGCAGATATTGACCCATTTGATTTACTGGTGTAGATGTCACTTACATCCTGGTTAATCCTAGAAGATTCACAGGACATCTGTTGAGACTGGGATAAACCATGACTGCAAAGTATTAGAGCTATCATTTATGTTTAAGAATGGAGGCTTATCCCACCTCAGTGTGTTTCTCCTCCCATCTCTGTGCTCCATCCCTCACAAGACATTAATTATGTTATGGATGCTCAATCAAAAGCACTTCAGCAGAAGTCAGTGGAAATGTTGACATACTACCGAGCAGGAGTGAAGGCTGAAGCAGCCAGCCCAGAAGAAAACAAATGGGACCATCCAGCACACGTCTCACCAAAGCTTTCAGATGTGGATTGTGTGCCAAAAAAAGGCATCTGAGGCTATATTCAATACAGATCAAATAACAGAACCTTAGGTGCCTTTTGTTGGTTGAATCCACCCGGCCTGGTAAATATGCTCTCTTATGTATGCAGTATCACCTGGGCACCAAATGATTTATTGTCTCTCAGTTTTCGTTTATAAAACTGACAAACTCAGGGCTGATAAATGCTGATATATGTTAAATTCAACCAGCTTATGATAAAAGTTGCTTGCCAAGTGGCGACAGCTGGCCGCCTCAGTAAACATGTCACGTAGCTACCTTCACCCCTGAGGAATGTTGATTGCTATTTGATATAATAAAGCATTTTAAGGTCCAAAGGAAATAGGCAAGGAGGTTAAATGCAACAGATACATAATGCTACCAGCCATAATGTCTGCCACTTAAAAATTTACTGCCAAGTAGCAAAACAGCAGATACCTACTTCAGTGAAGCCTGCCAGAGCAGTGATAATGATTGTAAGTAGATGTGAAATAATTATAATCACAATGCTTCCGGATTTACAGGATACCATTGCTGAAGTGTCATTCAGATGGCTGTGGAAGCAAGAAAGCATCTTATTGAGAAGGGAGGTCAGTACTGCTCTGTACAGTTAAGTTCCTCCGGATACGGTGACTGTGGCAGGCAGAACATGGCCCATCGCAAAGCCTGGAGCCTGGTGTGAACCATGGCTAAGAGAGAGTGCATCCCCACCCTTGCTACTGGATGTGCTCACCAAATCCAGGCTCTGAGTGACACCATCAGCCCTTGCTGCTCTTGAGGCTAGTCTATGTTGCAGGCACAAACACTTTTAAGTCCATGCTGAGGCATGGCAGGGGTCTGAATCTTCTCCTTGCTTTACCTCACCTTACTTCAAACTGATGCCTGACACAGAGGTTGGGTCTGAGGCAAGATACAGCTCATGAGTGGACTTGGATCCACACTCAGGTGCCAAAGGACCACTTAGATAATGTGACTGGGAAAATCAGCAGAGCTTGGGAGCACCAAAAGCCATTTCAAACCTGGTAGAGAAGTGTAGGAAAGCACCTGTGTTCAGGAAAACCTTCTAATTTATTCCCAAGCTTTCCATCTAATTAAAGACATGGCCTCTCCTGCAAAATTTCCCCATTTACAATACCGAACCTTTGGGCTTGTACAGTGGTAGGAATAGCCTTCACTGTAATATAAATAATAAAAAAATAATGTATGAAAACCTGATGTTGACATTTCCAGCTCTGGAAAAGATTCATAGCATGATTTACAGTCCTATCTTGCACTGAGTAGAGCTATTTTATGAATCACTATTTCTGCCACATTGATTTAAGACAAACCTTGGCATTACCATCCCATGGCAGTCTGGTTGCTGTGAGCAACCTGGATGTTTTCAAGGGATTCATGTGAATGTTTTTTACCAGTCTGCAAAACGGACAAAAAACTGTAGGTTGAAATAACATAAAAGCGTCTTATTTATAAGAACAGGACATGGTAGCAACCAAAGTACTTCAGAGGCAGTAGAGAAATCACTTGGTTGCCTAAATCTTCATTCCGAGGATCCTTTAGTTGGGTAAGATAGCCAAAGTACCTACCAAAAATGACGTGGGTTCTATGGGAGACATCCCTGTTGTAAAGCTGCAATTGGACACCACATAGGATATCCCAAAGTAGCCTACACAGCACCTACATTCAGGCAACTGAATCTGACAGAAACACTTTTTGTTTTCAGAAGTGTTGGCTTGATCTTGTTTAGGGAGATTGCCCCTCTGAAGAGCTCTGAGGAACTGTCCCTTTCCCCTTGCAAGGGCACAGTGGAAGTCAAAGTCCTGGGAGCCGGGAAGGATTCATTGGGTGCTGGGTGTGTGAAAGGCTGTTCAGCCAGGAGACAGACTATGCTAATCCCTGCTGAAAACTCCTCCAGAGCATACTGGCCTGGCTCAAGAGCACTCCTTTGGGGTGGTTCTGCAGTTCCATTTAATAAAATATTCTTGTGTGGTTTTCTTCTAGTGATGTTTTGCAGAGGGTAAATGTACTCCACATATGCAGAAAGAGACAAACCTCTGTTAGATCCTGCTGGAATTTACTGGAGAAATTTTATTGAAACTTGGGACCAGATGTCTTATCCTTTCTTCATTGCCACATTGCAGGACCAAGTAGTTCTTCCTTAATATTTGCTGTTGCTTCCCTGTTAGGATTACCATATTGTAATATTGTCATATTTAAAACCTGTAGTGCTTTAGAGGAAAAGCATCTGCAAATACTGGGAGACTCCTACTGTTGTTTTGGGTGTCTGGCATAGTGGAAATAACCAACATTTTGATGGTTTCACTTCCCTGGACTTTCTCCCCTGTGAAATTCCTCTGCCCAAGAGACAGCTTTTTGGGTCAATATGCCCATGTGCATAGCACAGAAGAGCTGCTAATGGCCAGGCAGAGCTGTGTCACTAAGCTCACATATAAAACTCCTGGGATGCACAATTAGAAGTTGTTACTAAGAAAAAACAGCAGGTAGAACTGGGAGTTTCTTCCTGGACTTCACTTTACTCCCAATTTTATCTCCCTCCTCCTGCTAGGGTCACAGGGGGGTGGGGAATGGAACTATGCTCTGTTCATCACATGTTGTCTACACTGCTCCTTTCTCCTCAGGATGAGGACACTTCACTTCTCCCCTTCTCCAGCACATGGTCCATCCTACAGGAGACAGTCTTCCATGAGTCCTTTCCATGGGCTGCAGTTCTTCGCAAATTGAAGACCAGAATGGCAGTGAAACATAGAGAGAAAAATTCGAATATATATGTCCTTCTCCTTAAAATAGTCTCTGCAGGTAACTGTTGGATGTAAGACTGGAGAGCAGAAAGTTACGGAATACGTCATTTTATCATGACTGGAAAAAAAAATCTGTCACCTAAATTTTAAGATTAGTTTTCTTCTTCAAAAGTTTTTGAAACAAAATTACTGCTCTGCACTATGATACTATTCTTCAGAATGGTTCCAGTGGGGTCTAAAAATGATGTAAGGTGACTCATGGTACCTAAGAATGGAATCAATTAGTATACCAGCCCACAAAGTCTTCCAATTGTTTTTCAATTGGAAATGCTGTTCTGATCAAATAAATTTTTGAGAATGCGTTTGCTTCTATTTCAGAAAATGCAATTCATCTTCCAATAAGTGGTTTCATTTTTTTTTTCTGTAAAAATCAGATTTTTGATCCAAATGCTTATTGATTGAAGTTCTGGGTGTTTAAAGGTTATTTTTTTATTAAATTGAATAAACTTTTTTTAAAGAATAACCATCTTCAAATTTTGTTTTTAGGGCTACTGACTGATTTTATCACCTTACCTGGCTGTTGTGAATTCAAAATCCTGATTTATACCTTGTTTTTCAAGTTCGTGGTTTCTGCAGAAATGTACCTGCAAAGACTATCACACCTGAAATGAATCAATGCAGGACTTCAGCTTTTTTGGAGATGTTTCCATTGTAAAAACCTGTGTACCTTCACCTGTTGAAATGGCTCTCCTTGAATGTCTTTAACTGAAAAATTACAGACAGTACAAAATTTGCTTGTCTATCAGCATCTGGCAATATAAACAGTGCTAATAAGCCAACAAGCATTTTTGTTCTTCACAGCTCTTTTGGTTAATAATAAGCCAGTCTGGATCATTATTACATAGAGAAAGACTTAAGGCTCCAGATCTCTAAACTGAAAGGGTGGTCAGAATTTTCCAGGCTGATAGATGAGAAAGAAAGGGATAAAGGACTGCGAGGAAATAGCAGGGAAATATTTTGTTTCTGCTTCCAATATTTATAATTATCATTCACCTATTTTCAAGTCGATGTCCTAATTCATGTTCAGTCCACGTTTGTCCCTTAAGCCCGATCCCATCCCATGTCACCTAACCATAAAGCTGAGTTTCTGCATGTGAAAAAGAGGTGCTGCCCATATCTGAAGGAAGGTTAGCAAGTGCACTTCTCAGGGCTTTGTTTGGGAAAGCCCTTGCACAACCTACTGCCTTCATGCCTTCCTGGAGAGCACCCGCATCCTGTACAAGGACATGGAACCGTCCACCTCCCAGTGGACCAGCCCCAGGCACTTAAATGATGCATTCTGCTTAGACTGGCAGTGGGTGGGTGGGACACAGCTATTTTATGTTCCTACTTTCACTGACTGCTTTGCAGACTATTTTCCTACAATACCTCTAGAGTGACCTTCCTGTCACCTTCAAATAGGTTCCCGCTTGGTCACAGCTTCTGTCCTCACCAGTGACAGCTGGTTAGGCAGTCCTGGAATGCTTGTCCTAACTCCCTGAACTGAGATTTCCAATCTACTCACCAGCTGCAGCCCTAACCCCCTAACTTGCTAACATTATAAACTTCTTTTTAAAGCATCCTAGAATTTGTGCATCCAGGTACAGTCTTTGCTCTTCTGTACACACAAACACTTTGCAAAGCACACCTGTTATTGCCAATTAGAGTTGTAGGAAACTTGAAAAACTTGTATTTCTGTGTGGGGAATGAAAAAAAACTAGGAGGTCTGCAAAATTAAACCTGCCAAGCCTTGTGACAAAAGCAATCAGTGTCTGAGATGGCCATCTACTTATACAGGACACTTGCTCCTCCGAGGGGGCTGCAATAACAGGTCTTCTTCCCAGCACACAGAGCCAAACCTCCAACTGGAAAGCAGGTGGGAAAGAGAGGAAGCTTTTGCTGGTTCTAGGAGCAGCTTGGAGACATCATCCAGCTCTGACAGTCCAAGCTGAGGCAGCACCTGCCCTTAGCAGAGCTGTGGCTGGGGACTGCACACCAGTATGAGAAACAGAAGGCTGGCAGCAGTGGCTCCTGCCATACTCTGGCAAAACAGACTGTGCTGCACCTGAGAGCACAAGAGCCTTCTGCTCACCGCCTCCTGTGTGGTCGCATGGAAACCTCTGTCCTTGAGAAATAAAGGCTCAGACCACTCTTCAGTACAAGTCTGTGAACCAATAGTGCATCCCAGAGGCAACAAAAACAGGACCTGTACTCCTGATCACAGAACACTCCTGGTTCAGGTTTTTTAGTGCTTATGAAAAAAATAACTGACCAACCAATCAATCAGAAAAAAACCCCTCTTCAGGGAAGTCCAGGAGCAAAGGCTGATGTATCAACTTCCTCCAAGAACATCTTTCCACTGGGGAATGGACTTCTCCCTGGTCCTTGTGCATGCCAGCCAGTGTTTTTCATGTCCATGCAGAGAAGCTGTAGGGACTTCTGTGGAAGTAGACTTCCTTCTCTGTGCCTAGCCAGAAAGATACTGCAGGTGTCAGGGTTGGGGTAAAGATGGGATAGGGAATGGTCTTTGGGAGGAGGCTAGGTTCCTTGGTGACCTGACTTACTTTAGAAAACCAGTGAACTTCCGTGTTGTTTCCTGAGGCAAGAAGCTGCTTTGTCTTTCCCAGTCCTGTAAACAGCAGTTCTTCCCTCTTATGCTGGGACACTCCTAAAGCTGCATGTTTCTCACATCCAGCAAGTCATTCCCTCTGCTGACTGCATGAGAGAGATACCATGACCACAGAGCAGCTGATAAATGAATACATGCCAGTGACGAGATGGTAGGACATGTGGCCAGTGGATACATGGGGCATGCTGTCTCCCAGGGGCAAAAAGGCTACTGCTGGCTGGCAGCTGAGCTACTGCTGGGCATGGCATGACCTCTAAGGATCAGGCAGGAGTTTTGCTCAGTTCCCCTGAGGCCGTGCTAAACGCCTGGCATGGCTCGGGCTCCAGGCACAATCCTGAGTGTCTGCGGATGGAAAATAGGCAAGTGAGGGGCATGAGAGCAGCCCAATACCCCACAGTCACGCCTCACCCACGTGTGCAGGGCAAGAAACTGGAGAATAGGCATCTTGCACTTGGTATTGTGTTTGTATCAGGCTATTGATATGACAATGGCAGTGTTTAGAAATTAATTAAGGGCTTTGGGCAACTTCTCACCTCTTCCTTCCCTCCAAGCCCCAAAGTACAAGTGTCTTCACCAGCAGATAATGCCAAATTAAAACAACAAGACATGTAGGTGGGATTTCCCTCGCATAACTACAGAAGTCCAAGCCCAAGTTAGCTGTTGCCTTTGCAGCAGATGAAGACCCATGAGCTAAACACCTTGCCTCCATCTGCCTGTTGAGTCAGTGATTAGCAGGGGGCCATTTGCCTTTCCTGAGCACAGCTCAGAGGTTGTCTCTGAGGGCTTGGCTAGCTGCCTGGCCCTCAAAGGCAAAAACCTTGTGGAAAAAACATTCAGTTTTGTGGTTTGCAGACAGCAGCCCCCAGAGCCCAGCCCTGCTGCTCTCTCTGAGGGGGACTAAAACATTTGCAGCTGTACACAGGGAACAAGTGCAGGCAACCCTCAGCAAGAAAAGAGGTGCTGGCAAGGCAGGGTCATGGAGGCAGAGGGACTTGTACTAGGGTCTGGTTTGAGGAGGGTGGCTGACGTGGGAAGCAGCACATGGCCCAAGTTCAAGCCACTGGATGGCAGGAGGGAGAATGGGACTTTGGCTTCGCTGAATCCTAATTCAGAAGCCTTTTCCCCTTTGTTTCGTGGAATGTCTAAGTCTAACACTATAAAAAAGGAATAAGGAGCTTGGGTGAAACCCCAGGGAAGGGCATAGAGGTTGTTTGTGGTGTGGCCTCACTTCTACAAGAGTTTGTTTCCTTCAGCACCCCTTCCACAGCTCCTGCTTGGCTCCTGCAAGAGCATCAGAGACCCAGAGGATGCTGACTCCATGTATCATGGCTCCAGATGGGAAGGAAATCATAGAATGCTTTGGGTTGGAAAGGCCCTTAAAAATCCTCTATTTCCAACCCTCCTGCCATGGACAGATACACCTTTCACTAGACCAAATCCTTGGAGCTAATTCCACATGCCCTCAGAGCTAATGTTTCATGTTAGAAGAAGTGTTAAATCTATCTAGGCTTTGAAAACACAGTGATATCAAATCTGAATTTAAAACAATTTATGCATAGACCATAATAACATTTTAATGGGGAAAAAATACACAGTCATTTCAAGGTTGAGGAGTCTAAGTACTACGGGTTTGTATAAATGGCTGATATGTTATTTGTTTATTGGGCAATTTGCTTTTTTATATTGTTTGTCAGACTATATAATTTTAGGTGAAAGCTTTTTAGCATGCTGCACCTGCCAGAAGAACTTTCTAATACACAAGTTTCTGCTCCAATGTGCATAGAAAATAGTCCACTAATTGCTTTCTTACCCACTCTAGCACTGTTAATCAGAACCTGTCTGCTCCATAAATTAGGCAACCATATTAATGGTGCTGCTGTGCAAATCAGCTGAGCACTACACAGTTGATTTCATTTGAGGTTCATAAGAGGATCATTTAGGTTAAGAGGCGGGTTTTGGCAATAGTAGCACTTTTTTATTAAATTGTAGGTTTCCTAACCACAATGGGGAACAGGAAGCGCTTGCTTCATAGGACACCAGCCAGGAATGGGAGACCTGGAATCTTTCAGTGGGTTTGTTTCTTGGAACAGGTTCCTTCCTTCCCTTGAGCCTTTGCCAGTGCTGATCTGCTCTGAATCTTTGGAGACTGCATATTACTCCAAGAGGAGGTCATTCTAGTTTGAGCTAGTGGTGGGACCATATGGCCCAAATGGCTGTGGGGTTTCTGAAAACTTCTTTGCTACAAGGTGATGCCTCACTTCCTTCAGTTGCTACGATGAAATTACTCTCACAAAGGTTTCTGCAACGCCACGTGGATTTTATTGACTGTGAAAAACTGCTGCAGATGCAGCATAGGAGACCTGCCTCAAGTCAAAAGATCTAATGATCGTGCCTGGCTGTAAATCCAGCAGCTGGGTGTTGCTATGCTGTAGCTCACTGAGCAGCATTTTAAGGCTCAAGTGTTCATTTGCTCTTTAGCAGTGCAGATACCAACTTTGTCAAGGGTCAGTGCAGGCTGCCCAGAGCTTTTACAAACTGAAATTAGCTGAGGGCACCAAGTGTCTCACAATCCCTCTGCAAGCACTCAGTGCTTGCTAGGAGCTAAGTCCAGAGGTGCCCTCCCAAGGATCAAATGCCTGATGCATTTCTTACTGATCGGGAGAGACTGACCATTTGACTCTCCCTTAATGTACTACAAGACCAAACACTCTCCTAAGTCACACCGGGTGTTTTCTGACTGCTGCTTTTTAAAGCCTCCTGTTATTCCCAAAGCTTGGACCAAATACTGAGTTAATGATTACTGGGTGAAGTTTCAGTGGTTATTTTGAGGGGACAACCTTTTCCAGCCTTCTGGACACCTGAAGCAGGACATTTAATCAATGTCTTTGTCCTTGTCAGCTGATGCATTAAATCAGGTGGTGTTCAAGTACATAAAATCATTTCAAGCATTGACAATGTGCTTTCCAGTGTGCAGGTAAGGAGCAATAAAACCTACATGCATCATTCAGAAAATAAAAATCAGGTCGAGTTTTCAATTAAATGTGCCAACCTATACCCATTATGTGTGTGCAGTTCATCATCCCTTCATAAAGATATTGATTTTTTTCTAGTTGTCTGTATAAGTGTGGATTTAAATCACAGCTTTATGAACTTGAGCCGGACTTGAATTGTGAATATTATACAGAAATAAATATATAAAAACAGAAGCAGTATACAAAACAGGGAAAATTATACATAATTAAGGGTTTGGAAATACTAGATGGAAATATAATTAAGAAGATTAGAACAGAGAAAATGAAAGAGAAAGCAAATGAAAGAAAATGGTGGAAGACAAGGCAAGGGGCAATAAAGGCAAGCAGAGGAGTTTTGCAGATCAGTGGAAATATTCAAAGCTACATGGATCCTTACTATGTCTAAATTGCACTTAAAACAGTGTATTATAAATAAATAAGCAAAGCCAAAAGATGCTACACTGTACAGGAAATGTTTAGATTATCTTATATACAATGGAAAACAGTGGTCATTGCCCCTGAGCAAGTGAAAAATGCATATTATTTAATTTGCTCCACTTACTTTTGTCTTAGTTAGTTATCGGTGAGAAAATTCTACTTACTTTTCCTTCATTTTTAAAACATGAGAGTTGCAAAAGTTTACACCAGGAGGATGTCTCAATTTAGAAAATATATCATTATTTCAATATTTAGAATTGAACCTGCACCAATGACTAAATGAGCCTACAAGGTGTAGATGCATACATTCCTCTTCCCTTGTTGGATAAACGTAAGAACTAGGCAGTGTATTATACAGGCAAGGAAATGCAAGCAAGGAAGCTGACTGAACAGCTTCAGTTGATACCAACCACATCTATGTACTCTGTGACACGGCATTTTGTCTGCTGCCCTCCTCCTCCTTCCCATGGCTCTGCACTTATCTGCAACAAGTTACAGACAAACTCAGTTAAAAGAATGCTGTGTTTGTTCTACTTTGCTTCTGTAGGTCCTCGAGTTCCAGACTGATTCACTGCTGATTTTAGAGCATCTCTGCTCAGAGGACAGAGGGATGGGTTTTCTTGTGGATTTCTTCCTAGCACTTCCCTCTGTGGAGTTTGAAAGGTTCACAGCACCTCCAGAGATTATGTGGTGTCAGTTATGGAGGGAAAAATTAAATCTGATGCCTTGATTTTCAAATGAATTCCAGTCATTGCATAACCATATAAAAACCTTCTGAAATCCATGTTAGATCGAGTGTCATAAGGCTAAAAAGTCTCCCTAGTTCTTAGCGTCTACTTGAAGTGCTCAGAAGCACTACTGGAGCTAAGAAAAAGCCTGTGGGGATAGCACTGGAGGGGATCAAGGCACTTCTAGAACCAAGTTCTGGTGTCATTGGGTGTTCACAGCCAGACTCCCTAAAAGCTTCTCCTTCTCTTGGGAGTATCTCAAGCTGCTGCAGACCAGCTGCCCAGAAAAGAAAGGTGTTTGCAGCTGGAAACCCATTCTGGAAAATTTAACCCAAGAGATTGACCAAGATTACATCATGTCCCTTTGGTCAGACCTGCTGGAGCACAGCCCAGGTCCTGCTTCCCACTTGGGCAGAGGGATAGTGAGAGCACAGCCTCTCTCTCTCCTGGCCTCTAGACTCATGTTTTTCACCGTGGGCAAGGAGCAGACCTTCAAATACTTTTCTCTGAAGGGTGTTCACCTTTCGTATGTTATGCATAAATCACCTTCTTCCTCCATGCCCAGGGCTGGAGGATGGAGCATGAGGAATTTTCCCTGCAGGGTCAATTTAACAGCTGCAACACGGAGAGCTCTCATTGAGTCCTCAGGTCCAGGGCAGGGACCTGCTCACTGTTGTGACCATGTAAAGGACTTGGTTGCTAAGTTTTAAGATGTATCTGTGGAACCTGTGTGATGTGCAGCATTTCAAAGCTTGATTAAATGTAGGCAGCTTGGCACGGAGAGATTGGTCTGGAGAGACATTGCAGTGGGACAACATCCCCACAGGAATTCTAAATACTTAAATCCAGCAGAGAGACAGAGCAGCTAAGAAAACAGAGCAGGAAAATTCTTTGCAGGGTTGCTGTCCCCAGATGTCTGCTATTCCTGTCCTCTACTCTTGTTTGGGACCAGCCATACACTGTCACTTTTGTTTTCAGAGCCTTGCAGAGAAGGGCAGTGACTCCATACCCTCCCTACATGGGCAGCTGCTGTGCATCACAGTTTACTAGCTTCACTTTCATACCAGTCCAAACAATTATAAGGAAAGTTTCTCCGCATGCGTGGTGAGAGATACAGAATGGAAAATTTCAAACCAAATAGTTGAAGTCCAGCAAAGTTACAATGGACAAACAAGAGGGGAGGACTATGGTGAGAACTGACAGGTGCCACTTGCCTGGCCAGGTTCAATCTGAGCCCCAAACCTCATATGCCCCAAAGAGCCTGGGGTCTAGGGGAAAAAATCAAGCAGTCAGGGGATGTGAGGAGGAGTTCTTTCAGGTTGATGATTCTACCCTGGATTCCTCTAGCTGTAATTTTCTGGATAAATATATTTTTTTCCCTGCTCCTATCTGATATAATAAACATTGAGTAGAAAGCAAAAAAACTGTGTGGGGCAAACAACATGAAACCGCTGTGTTTTCAGTGGGAAGTTTCACAGTATTCAAAAGTAATTCCTCAGCTCTTCTTACAAGACAGTGAAATTCTTCTTACAAGACCAGTGCTTCCTTGGTAATAATGAAATAATTAATTTTGGGGAAGACGGAAAAAAATTCAAAGGTGTAAATTAGAAAGTGTAAAAAGAGACTACATATATAAAAGACTCTACTATTCTCAGCTTTCCCAAGGCAAATTCCCTATATATTTCCTGGACAAGGTCTTGTTTAAAATGGTTGCGTAAACATGTCTTCCTGCAGTTCAAGCTCTCTTCTCTCACACCTGCAGTGTGAAGAAGCTGATGTGTGGTGGGAAGAGCAAACTGAACCTGCCATGTGCCAATGCTGAATCACTCAGAGGCCTAAAAAAGCTTCTTGCCAAAAAAAAAAGCTGATGAACCAGTCTTACTTTAGGGCAGGTGGAATAGTTCTTGCTCTCACTTTTATCGTTAGCTCTAAGAGGGAAAGACAGATTTGTTTTCACATGGTTATTGATTATTAACCAGCTTTGTGAAAGGTTACCTTTCTGCTAGATACAGCCATGGTGGGGGGTTAAAAATCAATCCCTGGGAAAGCTCTCTTTCCCAGTCAACTTCTCCCACTGAGGTCCCTTGCCATGAATAGAGTTTACCCATGTTGGTTTGAGCACAGATGAGAGAGAAAAAGAGATTATTGTGAATATGCTCCACTCACCTTTAGTACTTCTTTTCTGTCTAGATGTGGATTCCAGAAAAGGGTTTGAGCACTGAGAAGTTGTTAAATATTATACAGATCAAGAAAATCTAACCAGATTAATTTAGGAAGTGTGACTGAACTATTCTCCTTACTATTTTACTCTAATTAGATAGTCAGGATGTTGGGAGGAATGATAAAACTGTCATCGGTTATAACAGGAACAGGGGCTAGTTGAGTAGGGGTTCACAAATTATTTGTATTGAAAGGCAAACAAAATGCTCCTGTCACCTTTCCTCGGGAAAAAAGGCAATACTGCATCCAAATGGCTTTACATTTCACTGATCTCAGCAGCTTGCAGTGCTGTCTGTCAGACACTACTGGGAAAGACTTCCAAAGAGCAGTGACTTGCATCAAACCCCTGTATTAACCATTTGGAGATGGGAACATTGCAAATGCCCTTAAATTTCAAGAGGCATCTTGTGTATACACTTTATACACACATTAAACATTTTAAAACCACATAGATATGATGTTAGGCACGTTACCTTGCTTTCCAAATTCCTGGTCATTCAGAGATTTGTATTATATTGCAAAGTTTTAGGCTTCATATAATATGGAATGAGTTAACTATGTGGATTGTCTCTTCTCTGTCAAACACCAGGCTAGAGGGACGTGATTGGATCTTGACTTAAAGTCCTTAAAACATACTTGAATCTAATATGGTAAATCAAATATTGCAGTGCAGTTATTGTGTGATGTTACTGTAGGACAGCAGCAGCTGTGTACCTGAAACATTTGTTACTGCTGCTCGAATATCTGACGTCCTGTGCTTGCGCTGAGGAACCTGCTGTTCTACTTAACGCTGCAACTATCACCATCATCCATTAATTACTAGTACAGAATTGTGGATTCCTTTTTGTCTAATCTCTTGGACTAGCAAGGTTACTATAAGAATTTCTGTTAATGTGTACAAATATCTTAAGGGTGAGTCTCAGAGGATGGGGTCAGACTCTTTTCAGTGTTGTCCAGTGATAAGGCACAACATACATGAACAGAAACATGGGAAATTCCACTTGAATATGAAGAAAAACTTCCTTGCCTTGAGCTTGACAGAACACTGAAACAGCCTGCCCAGATAGGTTCTGGAGACTCCTCTGGAGATATTAAAATCTGGAGGTTGTTCTCAGCCTGAACTACAACTCTATTAACTGGGTTTTGGGACCATGCATCAGACACAAAACCAAGCTTTTCAGTTCCATGGGTGAAGTTGAGGATTTAAACAAACATGCCAGCCATAAATATCCCCAAGTTATGGAGGACATGTACAGTCCTTTAAAACTTCCTAGAGCAGGTGAAGTACAGACTCTCCAGCTGAACTGCAGCATACATCCAGATGGGATTTAAGGTGGGGGAAATTCTACCTGCTCCATTGTTGATTTGTTCCTGTGTGCGATATGTCCATTACTTTTCTCTGTTTTCAATAGTTAAAGCTTGACTGTACATCTATCAGTGGGAATAAAGATGTTTGTATCAACCATTTTTTACTTGCATGATTGCCTACAGGCTGAGGATGGCCAAGTTTATTGTCATTCCAAGCCTACCAAAACCAGACTTGGGGAGTAAAGACAGGGAAGTTCTCAGCAGAGAGACGACGATGTATATACAGGAGAACCTGGGCTCACTGTGATTCAAAGTCCACAAATGAGCTAGAGGCAAGAATGCACCTTTTAATTTCTTACATGGTGCGTACACATCTCAAGGCTCTTCTAGTTGGAAAATTAAGACTATTTACATGCAGTCAGCTGCAGGGCCAGCAGTGTCTCACATGGCAGCACTTAATCTGGAGAACACTTTGTTGCAAGGTGGTGGGAGGCAAAATGTTTACATGGAGTTTCAGGGGAGACTTAAAACGTGGAAAAGTCAGCTGAGGACTATTACATTCGTACTACTTGGTAACTCCTTGGAGCAGAAAATTCTGGGAGTTTAGTAGAAGGTGTTTCTGTGTCTTGTATGCACAGCCTTCTGCAGCTCTCTCAGGTGATGCATATTGACCACTTCCGAGGACGAATTTCTGTCTGCAGAGCCCAGTTCTGGGGTAAGTGAGGCCATTGGCCTTTCCCATCATTCCCATCGGCCTCCTCCATCACCCATTTTCCACATCAAGTGGATAATTTCCCTCTCTGCTGGGACCCATTCACTGCTCAGAGACTCCTCCTGGGAACCCATAGCTGCGGAAGGACTCAAGCCAAGTATCAATGTTTGCATCCCAGGTCGAGGAGGCAGGCAGAGGTGGTCCCTGGGATCTGGCTCCAGCCAGGCTCACCTCCCCCGGGAATCCTATGCTGACGAGCATCACCACCTCCAGGACGTGGCCGAGGTCCCCAGTACCGGGATACCCAGCGGGGTCCTTTTCCTGCACTGCAGCTCGCCACCTTGTTGTCAGAACGGCAAAGCGTGCGCTTATCGCCTGCTCACGCAGGCAGAATGAAAGAGAATTAGCTCTAAATTATATGAAATTCATTTGCTTTGGAGGGTGAAGTGTTTGCTCTGTTTAGAAACGTTCGTTATAGAGAGAGGACCGCATTAAGACGCCAGGTAATGGTCCTCCCAGGAGATGAATCAATTTGCTCTGGGTTTTATGGCCTCGCGTTTGTTTGTCCGTGCCGGTTCCCCGTGGAAAGCCCGGAGCAGTAAATGCTCCAGGTAACAGATATCTGGGGAAGGGGCTGTGGGTGCTGCCCTGGGGTCGGGGCACAAGACGTCTCTGGATCAAAGAACACCCGAGCCTTCCAGAGACTGGAGTGGAAGCATCGCGGGCACGGAAGGGGGAACCACCACGGAGGGAGCTGCGCATCCCCGCTGGCTGCACACTGTCTTCGAGCCCCGCCGGGCCGCTTACCCTGCCCGGAATGCCAAGGGATGGAAAGGGCAGGTGCCGGGCGCAGGGAGCCTGAGCAGCAGCCATGTCTATCTGTAATTCCCGCTAATAAAATACTTTTTCACTATCCGCACTATAATTGGTTTACAGCCTTTTTTGTTTATTTATCCATAAGAGCTGCTGTTAAATGGCTTGGGAAAGCAATCGCTTAATGGCTCAATATTGAATCAAAGCCTCAGTGTGCTTTCTAAGAGATGTGGGACCCGCGTGAGCTCAGAGCGGAAACTCAAAGTGTAATGGACTGGGCGGGTTTATGATCCCACGGAACAAGGCTTAGGAGAGAGAGACCGGGACCCTCCTGCCTCGCCGCTCAGGGCGTGCGTCACCACTGACTGAGCCGGGCCGAGCCGGGCCGAGCCGCCTGCACCGGTCCTACACAGAGCCGCGGGAGCGCGCCCCGACGGCGGCGGCCGAAGCGCTGGTGTCGGGGAAGCGGCGGCGAGAGGAGGCGGGCCGGGCACATAGGAAGCGTGCCTGCACCCGAGCAGGAGAGTGCGGCGGCCGGGCCGAGCGCAGGGAGGCAGGGAAATGATCTTTGTCCCTTTCGGTAGCTCTCCGCCTCCTCATAGCCTCGTCACCAAGTCAACCGGCACCAGCTCGGAGCACATTATCTCCGAGGGTCAACACATTGCAGCCCAAGCCGCGGGGAAGGCTCCCAAATTTACCTCTTGGACAAACAATCCGCTGCCTATCGCTCATTCTGGTGATAGCATTGTGGTCCCGCACCGGCCGGTGCTGGCCTTCGCCCAGGGCTCCGGAACACGGGTACCCCCGAGAGAGCGCCCTGCCCGTCCCTGGACACCCACATCCCTAGGGAAGATGCCCTCGCAGCCAAAAATGCCCTGCTGCTAAACCCCTTCAGGAGCCGAGTCTACCCCAGCCCTCCGAGGGTTTTCCTCTCCATGCCCGGGGCTCACTAGGGGATGAGCAGCTTCTGGGCAAGAGAGGGGGAGAGAGAAAGATACATTTAAGGACCATCCGTCCCGGAGCGCTCCGCGCATCGGAGCAATTCTCTGAGCCCCTGCCCGGCTCCGCAAGCCCAGCGCCGCGGGGCTCCTCACCCCAAAGCAGGGAGCAGCACCCAGCAGAAGGGTAGGGGGCCTCGAGGTCGGCCCGGCTGAAGGGAAGGAAGGGGGTTGCGGGACCAGGGCCACCCCGGGTGGCCTCCTACGGCCCGCGCCCCGCCCCGGAGGGTTGCGGGAGGGCTCACGTGGGGGAGAGGCGCCTATGGGGAGGCGGCGGGAGCCGGGCAGGGCGGTGGGGCCCGGCGGGGCTGCCAGCTGTCAAAGAGGCATCCCGGGCTCCGGGAGCGGGAGCAGCCCTATGTGTCCCTAAGCTGCGAAGCCCCCTTGGCCCCGCTCGCCATGAACACCGAGGAGCAGTATTACGCCTCGGCGCAGCTCTACAAGGAGTCGTGTGCGTTTCAGAGAGCCCAAGCGCAGGACTACAACCCCAGCCCCCCCGCCTGCCTGTACATGGGCAGGCAGCAACAGACTCCTTATTCCAGCGCCTTAGGGGCTCTCGAGCAAGGCAGCCCGCCAGACATTTCACCTTACGAGGTGCCCCCCATCACTGAGGATGCCGGGGTCTCCCACCTTCATCACCATCACCACCACCACCCTCATCTTCCTCCTCCCCATCAGGATGCGCTGCCTTTTCCAGACGGGGCGGACACAGGGGCTATAGAGGAGCCCCGAGTGCAGGTGCCTTTCGCCTGGATGAAGTCCACCAAATCGCACGCCTGGAAGGGACAGTGGACTGGTAAGCCTCGCCGCATCTCTCTGCCCCCCCTTCCCCCCGCTTCTGTCCCGCTCGGCGCTCAGGAGCCCTCCCTCGCACCGGTCCTGCTCCCACCGCTCGGATGTAGTGTGGAGAGGTCCCGGAGGGTCGTTTCCCCTCCGCCAGCCTCTGCAGACCCACTGCTCTGGGGCTGCTAGTTTTGGGTTGAACGGTGGGGAGGGAGCCGGCACTCACAGTCCCCGCCGGCGGGCTCACTGCTCCCTGCGCCTCAGCAATTATTAACGAATTATTTTTCACCAATTAACTAATTGTGGCCAAGCCGAGATGTCGTGACGCCTCCCGGGAGCTGCTTCCTCGGGCAGCACGGTGTCCCCGAGGGCGCGGCGAGCTCCGCTCGGGGGCCGGGTCGCGGAGGCACCTGCGAGGAGCAGCGGGCGGGGAAGCGGCAGGCAGGGCTGGCGGGAGGGGACAGCCCCGCTGCCCCGCGTCCCTGCGCCCACCGTGCGGCCGCCGAGCAGCCCCCGAGCCCTCAGGGCAGCAGCCGAGACCCTCCTGGCTGCCTCTCGGCTCCCCCCGGCGCAGAGCCCATCTCCCCTTCTGGCCCCTCTATCCCGCTCCTCCTGCTCTCCGGCGAGTTTTAGCCACAAACGCACCTCTCCAAGTGAAAAAAACAGGGCACGGAAAACAATGCACAAACGAAACAGAGTTGCCAGTAAGAGGAAGAAACTCTATCTAGACAGAAAGTTCCGCTGCCCAACAATATTTCTGTCTCTGCCTGCACAATGTTATCGTGTCCTGCGCCTCCGTCACGCCTATACGGCAAATATTATATTAATGGCTTTGTTCAAATAGACAGTTGGAAAAAGGACCGGAGTATTAAAATATCCACGAAATTGTTTGGGAATTGCATGGGGCAGGCCCAGGGGGAGGGAAGGACAGGTGGCGGTCCCCAGTCTCCCTAGAGGCGCATCCGCCCACAAAGGTAGAAGAGTATGCTGTCCCAGACAATCGGGGACACGGCGGCAGGGATGGTGCCAGGGCGGAGGTGGGGCGAGGGAGAGAGAAAATCAGATTGTTGTCCATGAGTTGAGTGAATTTTTGGAATTAATAATAATGATGATAATAATAATAATAATAATAATAATTTAAAAACCAAACTTTTGAACGACATCTTTTTTCTCTCTTTCTTCTGTACCCAAGAAAGACAAAACCAGCAGGAAAGCGAAAGTTTTCCCGTGGAAGCCTAAAATTCTTGCCTGTTGTCCCCAGCCCTCCCGGGAAGAGCAGGCAGGGGCCGTGCATGACCCGGTCGGTGTGATGTGTGTGCAGGGCTCCTGCCGGAGCACGCCGCAGGAAGAGAAAGGGGCACCGCGCTGTGCTGAGCGCGACAGAGCGCTCACAGCCAAACCCCGGCAGATTTTGTACCGTGCATGTGGCAAACTATATGGCCCGACGATTTATTTTTCATGGAAATCTTTGGGATTTAGGCGTCCCCGGATGCTGCGGGGCTCTGTTGCCAGGAAAAGGCGCCCAGGGAGGCCGCGGCCGAGCCCGGCCCGGTGCCACAGGCCGGACACGGCCCCGGGCTCCGCCGCTCGTCCCGGGCTTGCTGGCCTTGTCCCGGGGCCCGACCGACCTCGGCCCTGCGACAGACCCCGGGCGTTCCGCCTTCCCGGTAACTCCAGTTTAGTTTAAAGTAACAGAACAAGATTTTTTTCCCGGATACAAACTCATGCATGCATAGGTTTAGATTTATCAACATTTTTATACATATATACATTGATTTTAATATTTATATACGCACATAGATATATACACATCACATGACAAACATTGTATGTGTATTTAAATATATATTTTAAATACATATATGAATTTTATACATAGGTTTACATTTACAAACACTATATATAAATACAGAATCATGGGAATAGGAAGATGAGCGGTGGGAGAGTCCACGTATCTCTCTTGAAATGATAATTTAATTCTGACTGTTTAAAGCACCGTTCCCTGCAGATTATATCAACTCCACAAATGTTCCCAGAGGGGCGCTGACGCTGGCAAAAGCGGCCCTGAGTTTCCGTGCCCACCCCCGGCTCCTCTCGATGCTCCCGCCAGTCTTACCCGCTCCCCAGTGCCCACGAAGGACTGCGGCGGCCCTGCTGGGAACGGTGATCCCTCTGCTGCCGCTTTTTACGGGAACAAGAAACCTGAGGTTTCATCAGCTTGGCCAAATGAAGCGGCTGCGGTCCAGCTCCCGGCCCGACCTGACCTACTAATTATTATAATTTTTATTGCTTTGTTTTAGAGTGGGTTTTTTAGTGCGTTGTGGGTTTTGGAGAGTTTTTTTGAGGGCTTAAATTTTTCCATTTTGCATTGGTTTGTGAGTGTGCGGTGAAGTTTTTTATTTTTATTTTCTTATATTTAATTTTTTTAAAAAAATTTAATTTTAACGCGAACTTGGACAATTGCAGCCCTGGATCCGGGAGTCTCTCTGAGCTTTCAGTGTCACGCAAACCGTGGCATGTGAGTTTCTCCCTTGGTTCCAGAGACGGCGCTTCCCTGAAAATCTCATCCAAAACATTGCTAAAAAGTATTAAATTATTCTAAAATAAAATAACAGCAGCGGTGACTGCAGCCAGCAGCACCACCTCACTGTTCCCAGCCGGAGAGCTCCCCGAGGCCTCCCCCTCACCTCTCTTTCTTCCCCCCGCGTATCCTCCGCGCCGCGCAGGGGTTTTGGGACGTAGTCCCCGCAGCCCGAGGGGGCGGCCGAGCGGGCCCAGGCTGATTCTCGCTTCTCTCCAGGGGGATCCTACATGGTAGAACCGGAGGAGAACAAGCGGACGAGGACGGCGTACACGCGGGCGCAGCTGCTGGAACTGGAGAAGGAGTTTCTCTTCAACAAGTACATCTCCAGGCCGCGGCGGGTGGAGCTGGCTGTCATGTTGAACTTGACCGAGAGGCACATCAAGATCTGGTTCCAGAACAGGCGGATGAAGTGGAAGAAAGAAGAAGACAAAAAGCGAGGGGCGGGCAACAGCAATGACCCCGAGCAAGACTGCGTGGTGTCCTCCGGGGAGCTCCAGACCAAGGAGGATCTTCAGGCATGCCCCGCCGGGAACCTTCCCTCGGGAGCCTCCAGGGACATTCTCGCCCCCAGCCTAGTCTCCAGAAGGCAGCAGGACTCTCGGTGAGCCGCGGGGAGCCCCAGGGCCCGGGACGAGGAAAAGGATGGGACATGGAAAGAGGCTAGAGGCTGGCGCCAGCTTCCCTCCACCTTGCCGTGCCGTGCCGTGCCGTGCCGTGCCGTGCCGTGCCGTGCCGTGCCGTGCCGTGCCGTGCCGATCCACTCGTGCCTTCCCCGGGGAAGCGCGGTGCCTCCACTCCGAAACTCGCTTCCTCCGAAAAGTAAATGTAAGGTGCCCAGCTGTGACAAGGAGAGGCTCGCTGTGGGCCCTAGAGCCGGAGAAGGCCGCCGGGATGGCAGCGAGCTGGGCCCCGCTCCCCCGGGCCGCCCTCGCCTCAGCGAGCCCTACGGGACAGCTTCTCCCGGCGAAGGTGGGTCTCAGGTGGCCACCGACGGTGTGTGCCACCCTGGGTGCGCGGAGAGCTCTGGAAACCGGAGGAGAAGCGAGCGCACGCTGCCTTCCTTGCTATGGACAGCTGCGCGTCCCGCCGCGTCCGTCGGTCCACAAGCGCGGACATGGACCCGAGCATCCCGGACCATCCACGGGCTGGCACGCCGCCGTCCCCGTCCCTTCCAGTCGCCCCAGGGCTTCGGCTCTACCGAAGACTCTCTCAGGACTGTTACTTACTTCTTTGGAAACTGGAACCTGGTTTCTTTCGTTTTCTTTTGCTTTTGGGAAAGAAAGGGTGGGGGGGCGGGGGGTGGAGAAAATGAAAGAGAAAAAAAGTAAAAATTAAAAGAGAAAAAGCCCACGTGTCCTGCGGGCAGGATCTGTCTCCCCCGATGACCGGGTCCCGATGACTGGCACAGGTAGCCAGACCCTCCTCCGGGCTCCGCCGGCGGCTGCGGGGACCCTGCGGTGCTGCCCGCGGCTCCGTGCCCGTCTGGGCTCCGCGGGACTCCGCGGCTCCAGAGCTCCGCTCGCCTCTTCGAGGGGTGATTGCGGGCCCAGGGATGCAACAGGAAAAGTCGCGGGTGCTCTCCGAGCAGCGAGCAGACAGCGTGATACATGAGAGCGGTAGGGCTGGTCCCAGGGACATTGTCCTTTGGGAAAAAGCTACTGCCTCTCTTCCAACTCTTTCGCAAGCTCGGACTCTCCAAGCTCGCCTTGGAGAGGAGAAACCTCTCTGCAGCATGAGTTCCTGTCACGGCGGGGCTCTATGCGTGGTTTTTCTCTGCAGACTTGTTTTTACACCCCAGCGGAGGCGGGGGGCCAGCTGCCTCCCAAGGCACTGCAGAGCATCAGGGACTTTTCCTGGGCGCTATTTTTCGGCCCGCCCGGTGTGCGGGAGAGCTCGGCTCCTCTGGGCTGGAGAGGGGAAAGAGCCCGGCCGGGGTTTCCCTGCGGGAAGAACGCGTATCGGAGTCCCGGGCCCAGCCTGCCTTCCCTGCTTCCAGGAGCAGCGTCCCCGTCCCGACAACGGCAGGGACTCCAGCTAAGTGGGGAACAAATCACAGCCGAACTAGAAACACAAAACACCGGTTGGAAGGAAGTAGGAACTGTCCGGTTTGCTGTCGCTCCGGCGGATCTGCCTTCTTTCCTCTACGGGAAGGTTCCTGCCCTGTACACGGCAGCAGCAACTCCTGGAGCATCCCTCGGGGACTAGCTCTGCGGGCCCGGGAGTGCCATGGGAGGAAGAAAATGAGGAGGACAACCTGTCGCACCCTGGCCAGAGGGTGTTCCCAGTCCCTCGGCTGAATGCGAGGGGGAGAACGAATAGGTCGGCACAGCTCTTTGGGGTTTTCTCGTTTTACATGAAGCTTCTAACACTAAGGTGGAAACTTGAACTGAAGATGTAATTTATCTACTGCTTTTCTTTCCTCTGGGGACATTAATACCTGTGTGCAAACAAGACTATTTCTGGTAATTTTTCCTGTAAGTTGCCTGAGAAATTTATCATCCCAGCCTGTATATCCTATTCATCAAAATGCAGTCAATGAGTGAGAACTTTAACTAATCATTATACGAGCAAAATTCAAATAAAGCTGTCATGCTTAAGAAGCAAAGCATCATATTAATTAAAGTAATATTTCTTAACCTTTTGGGGGACATGAAGCCATTTTTAAACCTCAGAACTTTTAATCGCAATTCATTAGCATTAACCTGTCACTGGTAACATGAACAATTTCCATGTACCTTTTACAATGTCTGGCACTGACATTACAATTCGGGAGCCACTATAAACACAGATCCAGCTGCAGAAAGGATGTCTTTCACACAAAACACCTTCGATTTTATTCTAAGGCTTGTTGAGCACATTGCCCTGGCTGAGCAGCATAAACGGTAGCTGAAACGTTGCCTGTCCTTTCTTTAGTATAGTGCAGCCCGTTTTGATTTTCTTTGTGCACTGCTCTGAAAATGAAAAACATGCACAATTTACATTAATTGTTTTCCCATGGTGACAAGGTGTTTTTATTAGTAGAAGCAGAATCAGAACTGCATGGTTTAATTTTAATGAATAAAGTATTTTCTTTCTGAGAGCTGACATAGTTTATTTGTTTAGCACTTACATTTATACACACACACACGCGTATTTACACACCCTTTTTACAATTGCATCAATGGAAAAATTAAGATTAACTACATCAAGGCAGCTCTGGGACCTTGTAGAGCTAAAGATTCACGGTAACTTCACCTGACAGAACAGCCAGCCCTATACAGGGCTAGGGAAAAGCAAGGCTGGCACAGAGAGTTATAAGGCCACTACAGTTCTTGAGCCATGTCACCTCATCAAAACCAGTAGTCCGGATATATCCATCTACCTAGGAGACACCTCCACTTATGAAATAGTTCATGATTTATTTGTAATCACCTTTAACCCTAGGATACAATATCCATAAAACATTCTCAAAATATTTTTAAAATTACACAAGAGATAATGAAGTGTGAGACATCTTTTTATTTCCTTTTTGAGCAATAGTTAACTCTTTTAGGCAGGTGTGGGAGACGTATGTCTCCAGAAATTGTATGTGTTCAGTGTTAATTATTTTAAGGAGAAGTTGAGCAAGATTCAGGGCAATTTTCCTGTCCCTGGGTGCACCTTGTCATGGCATCCAGCCCATCGGGGCTATCAATTCTACTATTGGGAGACATCAATTCTACCTGTGGCTCCAGGGAAGAGAATGAGGCTGTGAGTCTCGATGGAGTTTTGCACAGGCAACACCTTTGCTGCTCCTACTTTGCTCAGATCCATCCCCCAATGCAGGGAAAGCATTCTTCACCCTCTTCTGTGCTGGCTGGCACATCCCATGAAAGACCACAAGGCAGGATCTCTCCTTCCTCCAGGCAGGGCTGAGCATCTGAGGCGAATGGCACAGTGCTCGGGGCTGCTGTCACACATAGGCCAGAGGCTGCTGCCAACCCTGCCTTACCTCCCCCCAGCACCGTGTCCCACCATCCTGCAGCAAGGGCAATATGAACAGTGGGATTGTAAGACTATGCTTGTCTCCTCTATTACAAACCCTTAGCTTTGCCTGAAAAGATCTCAATTTAAAGATAATTATGCCCATAAATCAATTCTGAAAGCAGTGATTTAACCCAAGGTGTGAAAGACCTTCCAGTCAGGCACTGAAGGCTGCTACCTCCTACCTCCGTGATTGCTGCTGCTGCCACGAACACAGCTGAAGAGAGATGTTGCAGGCTGAGAGATAAAATATTGCTCAGAAAGGCTTTGGTGCTTTGAAGTGCAACCAGGAATGGGATGCCAGCCCTGCAACCACCACCAAAACAGGATCTTGTGGCCTGGGCAGTGCATCTCATGGTCTGTCCTCCACACAGGGCAGCTGAGGTGCTAAGTGCTGAGCTTCAAGGCTTGTTTCGGGAATAGAAAGAAATGCCATCGTGCTCCCTTCACTCGTTATAGCTTAGAGATCTTTACACATTAGCATAGGCAAGCCATGCAAACACACATGCACACACACGGCTTCCAAAAAACTGTGACTCAGAAAGGCAATACCCTTTCTGCTTCCTTCTTCCCTGGATGGGGATAAGAAAGACCAGATCTTCAGGGATACTTTTTATAACAATCAGGAAGAAATCTAGAGAGGACAATGAAATGAAATGAAATGAAATGACAATGAAATGTGGAAACACTGCAGTGTCTGTTAGTAGTGAATGTTATCAACTTTCACCTACCCACTACTTACATTTATTTAACACTTAACACTTGTCCTCGCTGCTCCTGTCCCACTGGCTACCAGCACCGTTTCCAGCGTCTTTCTGTGCACTATGCCAAACAATGTGCCCCAGCAGTGCTTTAGCTGCAAGTGCAAATAATGGTGGAGAAAAGGGGAAAGTGCTAGGAGGCAAGGCTTCTCCTAATCTTTGGCTTTCTACATCTCTTCTCCTACCACTTGTTGTCCTGGTATGCAACTCCTCTGCTCCCCAGCACTTTTGCAGGAACAAATAAAATGCAGAGGAAATGAGCTGAGTCCCTCTCTCCCCAGCGTGCCTCGGTGATGAATCAGGCCTGGCCAGCCTCATTCATGGAGTAGGAAACTCAAACACGTGGTTCCTCTACTATAAGGTCTGACACACTTGCTGCTTCGTATCAGGGCTTGTTCCAGAAATCATTTGCTCCCAGCAGCAGCAGCACTGCAAGGAGGAGAGGCTGCACTTGTGCTCCTTCTCCATGAGGTGCCTGTAGGCATATTCACAGAAGCCCTGATGTCTGGTTGCATCCACTGGGATTTTCTGGTCACAAGAGGCAGGTGCCTTTGCAAACACAGGCATATTCTTCACAAATAACCCAAAAATAAATTGAGTGAGAAGAAACTCTGGAGATGTAGGTGAGCTGGACCAACAAGTCAAGGAGATTGCAATGACCTCTGCAAAAGCAATGCATTTGCTAAGGAGCATTGGCAAAAACAGGGTTGCTTTGTCTCATAGCACAGAATAATGGGAACAATAAGCTGCTGACAGTGGCAGCTTCATTTTCTCCCTGTTCTTTAACCCAGACCCAGGAGGAGAAAAGCATCTGCTCAAAGAACCCTTGGCAGAGTGATTTAAGATTCAGGAGTAAAACACATCCAGCAGGCTCAGAAAGCAGAGGGTGCAATGGCTTGGGTCTCCACTACCAGGGCCAGACTTGGTAGTGGATACTGGAAAAGCTGTCTTTAAGAGTGATTGGTAGCACTCTGGTGTTCTGTTTGAGCATGGGCTGTGTGTGCCATTATATATTCAGCTGTGCCTGCTTTGGACATTCCATGCAGACCTCAAAGCACTGAGCAGAGGCAGGCAGGGATTAGTGGCTTCACTGCTCTAAGAAGAAATCAGGAGCAGGGGATGGAGCTCCCTTTGGAGAGAACAGAGGGTACCCACAGCCTGTGCTGGCAGGCCAAGCTGTCTCAGGACCAAGGTGGAGCCAGGGGAGGTATGCTAGGTCCTGGACTGTGCAGAGACTCGTGTTTGAACACCACTTCCCTGGGCCCAAACCCTTCTCCAGAGAAAAGCAAACAGTTACCTGTTGGGAGCCTCAGCTGGGTGCGGCATCGCAGGGCTCCAAGTCATGTTTTGAGCACAAGCCCTCCAGGAGAGAAGGCTGCACCTCCCTGCAGCAAGCAGGAGCAGAGCAGCCCCCTTGCATTCTGGCTTTTAACAACCTTTCAGCACAGCGGCTCAAGTCCCTCTGATTCAGACACGTGGCTCTCGCTCCCTGCCAGGATTCCAGCCAGGAGAGCTGATCTCTCATCTGGTATGCCCTCTCTCCTTTTCCACTGCTAAACCCTTGGTGGTGAGTCAGTATTTGGCTAAGGGTGAGACTGCATGAGGTGACATTGCTCAAGATAAGGTGGCAGAATAGCAAGTCCTGTTTTGGGATTATTTTTATTTTTAATGCATTCTGTAAGCTGAATTTTTTATCCAAAAAATGAAAACTGTCATAAAAGGGGGAGGAAGGGAAATCCATTTTACTTTGAAGGCATCAAATCCTTTACCCTGGAATGGATGTGATAGAACTTGTTGTTAAAGTCAGGTTAGTTCCTGGAGTTGTGATAGAAAACCTGCTCACAACTTCACCCTCTGCTGCCACATTACTGATGGTTTGTTATATTCATCCCACATACTTTAGTGAGACAGTTTCACTTCAAACAGAAAGAGGTACAGCTGATGGCAGGTGTGCAAGACAGCATTCAAGCTGTGCATGAGTTTCAGTGGAGGTAAAAGCAGAGAAAAGGGCCATAAATTGTAGAGCTGCATGACCCTTTCATGACAAAGAAGGGATTCCTTGGACGAGCAAAAATAGAACTAAAACTGGAACCAAGGAGCTTTCTACTCCATTCTTCTGCCCAAAGTAAGATCACTTCAGACATGTTGTTCTGTTCACTAAGGCCTACATAACTGCAGATTTCACAATCTTCTCTGTTCCAGTGCATCATTACTCCTACCATGAGTGCATTTTCCTAGCATCCAACCAATCTCACATATTGCAGTTATAGCTTATGGTTTCTTGCCCTAATAGCAAGGGCAACGTACTTCTCTGTAAAATAGCCTCCCAAAATGCCAAAGGAAAAGTTTTGGTGAAGAAAATTAATTTTCCAGGCAATTTCTGCCTTAATGGAGGCTTTTTAGAGAAATTAGTGAAAACAGTTTCCCAGGGCTCAAATGCAGAAGCTGGACAGGATGAGCCTACAGGGCAAGTAGAGGAATGGTACTCCAGTAGTGATGGAAGGAACACTGTCAGTGGGTGGGCAGCCAGAAGGACGAGCTGGCACTGAAAGCAGGAGGGGTCAGAAGAGAGGCAAATGAAGGCTGAAGCAGTCTGTTTGTTATTGGGAGAAGCCAGAGGGAGGCATTAATGGAGAAGGGTGAATAAAAAGGTAACTGATGTAATGCCAAGACCTCAACAGCTACAGGATTATGGCACCAGTGAGGTAATTTACTGGGAATGCCATTTGGCTTCCAGGGAAAAGTCATGATACAGAAACCAGGTGCTTTGTGTGTTTTACTTAGCTGTTAATTGCAGCTTGCACCTTCCTTATAGAAGCTTAATTCCCCCTTGTAATGTGATGGAGTTTTCTCACTTGGCTCCACCTTCCTCCTGGTCCATACACTAAAGGAAAGTATTGTGATTCTGGCAGAGATTTCCATTTAATGTAGTTGCTCTGCAGTAGTGTTTATTCACTGTTACATGCAGGGTTTTTTCCAGCTGTCTCTGGTTATGACAAATCAGGTACTTAGAGTCCTGCCTGCTCAGGGCTCTAAGTGAAGCTCTTTCTTGGCAAAAAATCTCACAGATCTGCCTCACAGTTCCTGTGAAAAATAATCCAAATTAATTCAGATGCAGGCACTGGAAATTGTCTGAAAATCTGCAGAGATGTGGGAGATAAAAATCCATTTAGGGTGGCAGATTTATGTCCTGCTCCAGCAAAGTCCCATTTGCCACTACGCCTCCTTTTATCCCATACTCTCAGCTTGGCTCTGAGGAGTGAGGTAAGCCACACAGCAACACTGCTCATGGAAAATCTGGAATATCCCACCCTCACTGTGGATTACAGGGGGCTGGGAGTAGTGATAGCTTGTTGGAAAATCTTAATGTTCATGCTTCTCCTCCAGATGTGGTCCCTAGATAGGTCAGGTCTTCATTCTTCACTGGCTGTAGCTCTATAAACACTTGGGAGGGTGTGGGGAGGGAGGCTCAGGAGAGACAGGGCTTTCACAGGTCGACATCAGGAGCTAGGAAGAGACAAGCTGACACCTGCAGGCCGTGTCTGCATGGAGGTGGGGAAGTCAGACCACGGGAGATGTGGGGTTACCTCTACAATGCCAGCCTGGCACCATGCCTGGTTAAGGGGTATGGAGAAGAGGATGGAGGAAGATGCAGCAGGAGCTAAAAAACATCCAGGAAAGGAGCAACTAAAGAGACAGTGCTTCCCATGCCATAGGGAAGGAATTGTAGCTGGGAGCAGGAAAGTGGCAGAGAGGAGAAGAGAAACAATTTGCTTTCAAGTCTTCTCCCTTCTTCAGGCCTGCATGGAATAAAACATGGGGCAGAAAGCAATGATGCAGATGGAGGAACCATCAGGCAAGGGCAGAACTGGAGAGCAGCAACAGATGGGCAAGAGCTGGGAAGCTGTCACACCCCAATCTGAAGGTGCAGTGGCACGTCACATTAATCCAAAATCCAAGTGCTCCTTCTCTGCCTCCTGTTTCTGCAGCAAACAGAAGCAACTGGATGAGACAGCTCAACTCATCAATCCTTCAAAATACTCATCATCCTGCAAAAATTGAAATTAAATGTCTTTCATTTTGGAAACAGATCACCACACACCTGCACCTGCATGACCTTTGACATGAAGCAGGAGCTTCTGCAGGATCTGGAGGCCAAAATGAAGCAGGCAGGGAAGCAGAGGAGAGTTACCCTTGGAACCATGGGTGCTGCATAGCTACTAGAAGAGTTTCCTCGCCCTGCTTGAGTTTCCTTTTGCAGCCTGACACATCTTGGCTGTTGGCCACCCTAATTTCCCTGCCGCCACTCCAGAAAATATCCCCCTTTGCCAGGAATCTCTCTGTCCTCTGCCGCCTCTTAGATGGCCTCTGCTACATCCCAATACGCTTTCTGAAGCCATCACTTACTCAGTGTAGAGAGACATCCTGAAAGAAGGGGGACTAACTAAGAGAAATTTGATGAAAGGGAGCCTTCAAAGAGGCAGAGACTGTTCCACTTGAGGGATTGGAAGAGGCATAAAACCAAGAGCCAGTAAAGGAGGTCTAGGCCATGGTCCAAGGCTAACTGCAGCCAATTTGAACGGGCTTTGGAGTAGATTCTTGAGCTGCAGCTGTAAAAGAGGGTATCAGGGGTATGATGAGTGTGGAGAACTAGGACAGAAAAATGAGGAGGAGGGATTTTTTCAGCCATTCTAACTTGGTTTATGTAGGACATGTAAAGGCTTTCTTTAGTGTCACTAGGACTCTCCAGATGGTGCCACAGCCATTGGCAGGTTCTGCTCTGTGAGGTTATGTTTTACATGGCAGCACTGGCTGATGTCTTGTATTGCAGTATCAGAAGTATCTGAAGTATCAGAAGAAAGGAAGAACACTGCAGAGGGAGGAAGACAAGTGGAGCTGTGCTCCATGCTGCTGTAGTGCCTGGTGAGAAATGGATGCTGAGCCATTTTAAACCCTTTAGATCGATCCCTGGTGACACAAACCCAGGGAGGGGAGGAAGGATGTGCCAGACTCCTCTCGTGAGGTCAGATGAAGTCAGCAACAGAGTTTGGAGACCGAAACGCATTTAGCATCGCCGGCACACTGCCACCTGCCGGCCGCGCCGCGACACTGCACCCTTCCTTCCTTCCTTCCTTCCTTCCTTCCTTCCTTCCTTCCCTCCCTTCCTCCCTCCCTCCCTCCCTCCCTCCCTTCCTCCCTTCCTCCCTCCCTCTCTCCTCCCCACATTCCCACCCCACAACACAGAGATGCTGCAATGAGAACAATTTTGGCTGTGAGGAAGCAGGTGGAAGTTCCCTGCTGGAAGCCAAAGGCTCAGGTAGTTTTTGGTCAGTGTGCCAGCAGGTTGGCAGGTCGGTGCTGGCAGCTATCCTCATCCTGATGGTGCAGCTCTACCAACTGCACAGGCACGGTGCTGGGCAGAGTCTTGGCAATAACACCAAGATCTACCCCAGTCCTGATGCTTTTGCCTTCCTGATGAAGAAGTAAACAGAAAGGAGTGGATCCAGGGACATTTCACTAGTAGCGTTCACATCTCCAGGTATCTGTGTCTTCTTACAGAGAACACAAGAAGGAATGCCTTTCTGGAACTGGCTTACACGATTTCAATGCCACTGAGGAATCTGAGTACACCCATAAGTTGAGCATGCTTCACGATCCCTCCTCAGTGCTGAGCTCAGCTGTCACCAAATGGTCACCAAATGCAAGTGACTTCCATGCTACCGTCTACAACAGGTTGGCTGGACCTAAACCATATCCTGAAAACAGTCTATTGCTTGTCCTAACTCTAAATCTCCACCCAGAGGTTTCCTGAGCAAGCAAAAGCTGGCCCAAGCCAACTGCTGGCTGTGGACCATGCCAGCCATTACTAACCCAGCTGATTGAGCTGCAGTGCCCAGGAATATTTCCTGGCACTTTTCAGTTTGTTAGGACAGATGTAGGAATTCAGCCCTGCCTTCGCTTATCAAATGGGCAACTTGACTGCAGCAAGGAAGATTTCTGTCACCCAAGTTGGTTCTGGATGACTCAGAGAATTTCCAGGAGAGTGAAGAAATGCAACTACACTGATCTTGAGTTTGTGAGACAAGTACTCCTCTCAAGGGGTTTGATACTGCAGGACGCCAGAGCACTGAGGGTCTGGGAGCCAGGCTGAGAACCTCTGAACCAGGACTGAATGGCTGAATTTGAAGAGAACTGCTGAAGGGATCTGAGCATGTGCTGACACTTGGGAGAAAGCAGCCTTGTGTCTCTCATAAAACAGCATATATAGAGCAAGATGTTCACAAAGGAGAGGCAGATTGAGTGAAGTTAAACATTTAAGGTCAGATAAAAACACACTGCTGATTCCTTCAGCATGAATCATCATTTTGTGCTGACTGCGCTCCTAACACTTCATACTGGTCCTTGCTTTTTCCTGGACTGTCAGGAAGGGACCAGTGAGTTGAGCAGATTGGGTGAACAGGGAAGGGAGTGGCATGGTGAGACACGGTGAGGAGCCTGCCTGGAAAGGGACAGTGGCTGCTGGGCTCTCACTCCTTCCTTCCATGTTTTTCGTGGGCTCTGCAAGCTGCCATGGAGCATTTACCTGTGTCCCTCTCAGCAGGCTCTCCCTTTGCTCTGGACCTCACAGCACATCCCAGACCACAGGAACCTCAGGGGACACAGGCAGCTTCCAGGTCAGGGTGAGGGGCAGGATGAGGGGCACTGCTGCCTGCAGTAGCTGTGCCTGGCTTCCCTCTCAGCAGGTACCACTGAGGGCATCCCCTGCCTTCAGGAGCACTGGCACTGCAGCCCCAGCTCTTTCCCTTACCACGGCAGAACTAATCTCCTTATCTCTGAGACAGAAAAATTCCTTATTTTCTTTCTCGTGCTACACTTCAATTTTGCTCTCTCTTGCATAAGGTGTCAGCACCAGGGTATTTGTGTGACAGCATCTCCCAGCCCAAGGACCACGTAGGAGCACTTTCCTGCACCAGGAGGGAAGGAGACAGGTTTTGGGCGTCCATGGTAGCATGCCTGAGTAGGGATGTGCATAGGAGGAGTCTGAAGCCCTCCAGACTCTGGACCACCACGGACTCCGGTGGACTGCTGGCCCCTCGCCATGCCAGCCCCATCTGCCCCCGCTTGAGCAGCTGCTTTCCTTGGGCCGGTGTCGATGTTTTCCTGCTCCAATCCAGGAACGTGTGCCCACAGGCAAAGAGATAACAAAGAGCACGTTTTACCGGCAGGAGCCGCCAGCAGAGACCAAGCCTCTGAGGATGGAAAACACCTTTGGAGCCACGATAGGAGATTGGTGAGGGAGTGACGGAGAATGAAAGAGTAGGTCCAAAGTGTTGCTCTGGCCTTGGAAGAGCAGGATGTCGTTACTGGGAACAGAAAAAGGATCATGTTTCTGGATTGAAGTCCTCGAGGAAGAAACATGCTCCTGATAAGAGAAAGTCGCTTTTTCTTCTGAGTCACTACATTCCTGGAAATAGTTGCGTAAGATGTTTTCAGAGACCCCACTTCAGATCTCCGTGGTTAGCTCTATCTCCACCTCTATAGATGCATATAAGCTTCTTGATGGGGAGGAAAGAAAATCTAAAAAAATGAGCATAACTGCTAGAAAAACAACATACACTTATGCACTTAATATATATGAAAAACGAGTGGTTGGATTATTCTTAAAACAGCACTTACGTATTTTAAACTGGAAAAAAATTTCTTTGGTACTATGGATAGGAAGCGATTCTTGCCAATGTAAATTCCATCTCACCTGAAATTTTACAAATAACAAAAAAATCTCTAGATCAAGTGAGGACTGGAATTTCCCTAAAATGTACTAAAAAGCTTGAACTGTCTTTAAAGAGACCTCAGTCGTTAACTGTTGCACAGCTCTTTACATGACTTCCAACAATCTACATGAGAGGAATAGGCTCATTTTCAAACTGTGGAAAAAGGACGAAAAGTCTTGAATACTTATGCCTCTTGTCTCTTGCTTGATTTAGGAGTTTAAATGCCTTTGGAGGCTCAGAAGGCCTCTTGGTGTCCATGTCTTGCCCATACTGCACTCGATGTGCCTAAAAGCAGAATTGTGATCTTAAAAATCCTGAGACCCATCTGATTGTGGAGTGCCCTGAATCATGCACCTCGTTTCTGTTCGAGTTCTGCATCAAGATGTTCTCCAAGGACTTAATTACAAGCAAGCCTTTGTTGAAGCCCGAACTGTTGACATTCAGGGAAGGAAGAGACCAAGCAAGTCTTGTAGCCCTAAGTGATCTTTCTGTTTGCATGGTCATACCATGCCATGGAAAAATTAGACCACAAGAAATCTCAGTTTCCAGGGCTGAAAGTTTGTCTTGAATGCCAGCAGAGTAAGGGACAGAGCAGCAAGGAGCATCCCTCTCCAAAGAATGCAGGAGATAAGGCAGCTTTTCTCTCACAAAGGTCTTTGGGTCTACACAAGTTATCTGCAGAACAGGCTGTAACTCTGTGGAAAGCAGCAAGATATGTCAGGGAGCAGGATCTGACTCAAAAGCAAAACTGCACGAGCTTGCAACAGCTGCCCAAAAATACCTGGGTGACTAAGGGAAGAAGAATGCTGAAAGCAGGGAAGTTCCATGTGTTCTGTTTGACTTGTTCTCCTCTTTTGGAATAACACTAAAAGCAGTGTTTTTTCCCTGAGCCTGCCTGTTGCAGCTGGGTGCAGGGGCGCTGAGAGGCAGATGTTACATTTGGCATCTTTATAATTTTCGTCAGTCCAGCTCAAGTGCTAAGGATCAGCAGGTTGGAAATGAGCTGTCAGAAATTTAAACTAAAGGAGGCTGGATTTAGACTAGGTATAAGGAAGAAATTTTTACAATGAGAGCAGCGAAACTCCGGAACATGTTTCCCAGAGAGGGCATGAAGGGCATGGATTGCCCAGAGAGGGTGGACGCCCCTTCCCTGGAAACATGCAAGGCCAGGTTGGAAGGGGCTCTGACCAACCGGATCCATTTGAAGATGTCCCTGCTCACTGCAGGGCAGAAAGGCCTAGGTGAGTTTTAAGGGTCCCTTCCAACCCACACTATTACATGATTCTATGAAGCACACTGAAGAACGGTAATGATGGACTTCCCTTCGTTTGAAAAATTGAGTCAAAACACCTACCTGGACCAATAGGTTAAATATTACATTAAATAGATTATCTGTTATACAGATTGCATTAGATACTAGTTTAGCTTAGTTAGTGTTTTAATTAGAGGAAATGAAGAGCAATGAGAAAATTATTCATTTTATTTACCAGTGGTTAACTGGTCTGGAGTTTAATGGATACCACAGACTGGTATTTAGACATCTGTGTGAACGTGTAATGAGAATCATCCATGAGTTTTCATCTTCTGTTTTCCTTTCCTTTCCCTACTTTGAAGCAGGGGAATCCAGTGGGTGTCATCCCAAAACAGATGATACCTCAATTTAGAAATACAGGGCTTGAAAAGGATTCCCAAGTCTCTAATTCCAGTCTCCTGGCAACAAATTGTTTGTTTTTGTGAATAGCTCAAATTTTTTCCTGTTTCTTTGCAAGTAACTCTCTGTTGCCCTCTTTGAAAGAGGGTAAGTTTGACTTCCGAAAGTGTCAAAAACTGAGAATAGAAGTGGGGTCACTGCAGAAGCTGAGACATTAAATAGAAGAAACTGTGTTCACCTGAGTCACAGCATGGCAGAACATGCAGGTGAGAAGGAAACAGCCCTTCCTCATCAGCGAGGAGAGCAGGAACATCTTGCTCCATCTAAGAGCGACTCTGGAGCAAAGCCTAGAAGGCTGCTGAGGAGAGTTTGTTCCCATCTGTCCCCAGAGGTTTCTGACACTTGGCTGCCATGGCTTTCTGACAGTAATCAGAGCTGCTTTTGTTAGGGAGATTCCTAGCCTGCACCTCCTTAGCACCTGTACTCTGCTGCATCAGGCCATGCATCCGTGATAGCCAAGGTGGCCTTGATCCCTTGCTGAGCTGCTAGGGCAGCTGGACTGACCTCAACAGACTTGTGTCCTGCTGATTTTGTTACCATTCACGAGCTGTTTGCTTCCTGGAAGGCCTCCAGTGCTGCTTTTCTGGCATCAGTTCAAGGTTTGCTTTCAGCTCTAGCTGCTCTAAACTTCAGCACACAGCTCCATGACTTGTGTGGGACTGAGGGAAAGTATTTGGTCATGAATTTTGGCTATGACACAGCAGAGCTGTGTCAACAGAATTGTAAGCTCCATGATTGCCTTTTCCACCAGCTGCTGATGGAGTAGCAAGAAGAAACCTATGGCCTCACACAGTTGTCTGGAGCCATGATTTCAGGCAGCCATAGCAAACCCCCTTCAGTTTCTGAAGGATGGGCTCTGCCCTCTGCATGGTGGCTGGGATATGTGCTTCTAGCCACTGCTTCATCCACAGATGGAAACAGCCTGGACAGAGGTCACTTGTGTGGAGAAAATGCTATATGGAGAATACGTCTGAAGTTGTTGCTGACTCCTAATGTAAGATTTCTATTTTTTTTCTTTTTATAAAAGCTTCCTGACTTCATTCTGCAGATCCAGAGTGCTCAGCCTTCAGACTGAGGACACATAAAGTGCCCCCAAAAGATACCTCAGATCAGAGAAAGCAAACATTTGTTCTAGATGCCATTCAAGTTCTCTAAGGACCTTACTGTTCTTCCTATGATGGGCTATGACACATGTTGTCATCCCTTGCCCCAAACTCAAAGAGCTGTCTTGAGAAACTGGTATTTGCCTAAGAGTTAATCCAAGAGAAGGAATACCAATTGGTTTGTTATTGTACAGTGATAGGAGCAGGAAAATCTGACAAGAGAGGGAGAGTGGAAGACTTCCATCTTGCAACTTTGGGGCCAAACCTTCTGATTTCCTGGATTTTTCTGTTCATGGACTCCTGCTCCAGCCCCTGTCAGGCAAGCAAGGTGCAGCAGCTCTGACCTGTTGAGCCCCACCAGTCTGGTTTGGCTTGCTGCTGCAGAACTGCATGGAGCTCTGTGAGAATTGAAAACATCCATGGAGGGGTCACCATAGCCAGCTCACCTCTGACAAACAGAGCTTCTGGTTCAATGTCATAGTTCACCTATTAGCTGGTCCAGGTGTCTGTAAATATCGACTCAAATAAACAGGATGCCCAGTTTGTTCCTTTTTATACTCCTTTATGGTGTATGAGGAATATAAAGGAATATGATGGTTTGCTTGCATGGGGATGGGACAGGGGACATACTTGAAATTGGAGTGGATATGATTTGCTTAGTTTCTTGTTTCTTACACTCAGAAATCTGAATTCTGAGTTGCCAGAGTTAAGAATTTGAGGAGAGCTCAGAAAATGAATGTTTGCTAACAGAGAGCGAGAGATCTGCAACGGGGATATTTAAAATGTGCAGGTTAGCTTACATATCTCCAATGAACTTTTTGGAGAAAAAAATTCTGTGGACATCAAACAGTTCACCTTAATGAGGGCAACTGTCTTTATGAAAAGTCTTGCAGTTAAGAAAGAAATTTTCCACACTTTCAGCATTAAAAAAACCCAACTCACGAAGTACACTACTGAAAGTACAGGGACTGTCCCAAATGTTGCCGTGCCTGGGTTGGTGCCAGGAGAAGCTGTGTGCCACCACTACAGTAAGGAGTCCTGGATTCTGCCAGTCCCGTGTCACCCCAGCCCCAGGGGCATGGGTAAATGCCAACAAAACTACAGCGAGCAGCACCTCTTAAACCCTCAGATCCTTTGTGACTAATTTACTTATTGATGGTTTTTCATAACTCCGTGGTCATCTTTTTTCTCACTGCCATTAATTATTCCTGGAAGCAAATAAAAGGGCCCACCGATATCTCTCCCTCCCACTCAGCACAGCCAGCTTTTCCTTAGGGAGAAAAAACTTGTGCTCATTTGCAGTGGGACAATGCCGACTTTTGAACCTCTAACCACTAAACAAACAAACCTTGCGCTCTGCTCCACAATCCAAACAGGGTTTATTGACAGGCGTATCGCAGCAACGCGCAGCAGCTCCGGCAGCAGCCGGGCCGGGATCAATGCTGCGGGGGTGGCTCCGGGCGCCAGAGGACATCCTCGAAGGGGCGGCCCCGCCCGGGGCTGCTGCCGCCCCTGAGCCATCGTGCCCGGCGACGGCGCGGAGCGAGGAGTGGGCCACGGTGCCTGCAAAGCCCTGGCAGCTCCCAGAGCCCTGGTGCAACTGCTCTGCGCTGCTTTAGGCTGGTGCTGCAGAGCCAAGACCCTCGGTTTGGGTGCTGCTCAGCTCTGGTTGTCCCCAGCAGCTCCTCCAGAATGATCCAAGGACTCCTTAAGAGTCACGGAAGGATGAATCTGGCTCCTGCCTCCCTCAGATCAGGAACAAACCATGGACGTTGGACCCATCAGGACATGCTCTGCGTCAACTCCATGTGCAATGAGCACTACTGCTTTGGGCTGCACCCGTGTTTCCTGGCCAGCCCCGCTCCAGGGACCACGTATGCTGCAGAAAATCAAGCAGGTTCCTTGCACTGGAGCTGCTGCCTCCCACTACAGTCTTCTCCCAGGCATAGGAGCCCTGGATCAGGTTTGCACGGCCACATGTCTGCTCTCAGACTGCCAGCCCCTGGCCCTGCAAGGCATGGAGCTGCATGCAGAAAAAAACGCAGTGCAGAAGCTTTGGGGCTGGTGCTTTCCACTTCCCCAAGTTCCTTTAGGGAGAGAGAGCTGCCTTGTCCGTAGGGTCAGTCCCTGATCAAACCATTCTCCCCACGCAGGTCTGTAGATGCTGCTAGCACTTGCTTTGGCTTTTAGCAAAAAGATAAGAAAAGCTTCAACAAGGAAAAAGCCAAAGTGCCCCAAAGAAGGCAAATGGAATAACTTAAATAAATTTGATGATCAAAACTGAACAGTATGGGGCTAAATCCTGAGGAAGTCAATATTCCACATAACGTGTTTGGGGTTGAACAGTGCTCCCATCACCCCTGCTGGGCCCAGGCCGCCACGAGCTGGCTCCACACCCAGCCAAGGGCACTGGCTGCAGCGTGGCTGCTCCAGCCTGGCCTCACTTCCCAGCTGGACTTCTCCCATCCCTAAGTAAGAAGTACGTATGGCAAACAGGCAGAGTGATTTGGCCAAATCAGCTGGACTTTTCTTGTTTTCATCTCTGTCTAAGTGAGTCATTTGGCCTCTCTACCTTGGTCCCCTCCATCTAGCCAGCAAGTGGAAATGGGTCACAGCCTGTGCAAAGTAGGCTCTGATATAGCGCAGGGCTTTTCCAAGGATTTCTGCTTCTGATGGAGCTGGGATGAAGGCTACATAAAGTGATAAAAATCAAGGGAACTTTGGAAAATCAACTGAAACAGCCCCTCCCCCAGAAAATAGAAATTGTAAGGATGTGAGAAACAGCACGTAATTTAACCGAAGGGACATTGCACATGCAAACAAGGTGCTCACTTCAGCATGACAGGACACCTTTTTCAGAACAGATGAAATTCTTTCAATTTCACTGCACTGCAGCTAATAAATCTGGATGGATGACTATCTGCACTGGATTTATGGGCTCTTTTACAAGTGTCTAACATTAAGCAATTCACTTCTGAACGTTTAAACAGTGCCTTATCTTGTCTGCTCTGACCCTCGGGGCAGAATGAACATTTTGCATATTCATAGTTGCAAGAAGAAAATAAAATAAAATAAAATAAAATAAAATAAAATAAAATAAAATATAAAATAAAAAAATGTGCTTTAATTATTTTTCCTGCTAAAATTCATCATTAGCCCAACAACATTGCAAAGGTCTTTTGGACCGATCCCTGAGATATACCGGGGGTTGACTGGCAGGCAGCACCCCCACTTTTTCTAACAAATTCCAGGGTAAAAAAAGCACCCAAACATAATAATAATAATATTAATAAAGCGATGGACACGCTTCCCCCGGACGACGAGACACATACACTGTACACCTGTACACACGGCCGGCCCCTCGGGGCGGTGTAGTGCATCGGGGGGGCCGCTCCCTCCGTGCCCCCCGGCCCGGCCCGATCCTCCGCGTCCTCCAGCAGTCCCTGCGCCGCTGTCCCCGGCCGCTGTCACTGCGGGGCGGCGGGGCCCAGCCCGGCGGCGGCCGCCCCGGCCGCGGGACCCTGCAAGGAGGCGCTGGGGCTGAGGGGCTCCGCGCCACCGGGCTGCGCCTGCTGCAGCTTCTTCTTGTTGATCTTCCTCTCCTTCGCCCGCCTATTCTGGAACCAGATTTTCACCTGCCAGGAGGTGGACAGGGGAGTGAGGGGGAGAGTTCGCCGGGGATGTATCCCCCTCTCAGGGGCTTTCACAGAGAGCGCATTCCTACCCCGCGCGTTCCGCCCCCGCGCAGCCCCGTCCCGCGCATCCCTGTCCCAGCGCATCTCTGCCCCCGCGCAGCCCGGCCACAGGTGGAGCACCACTTTTGGGACAGACCTGCCTCTCCGACAGCCCCAGGTTGGAGGCCAGCTCCGCTTTTCTCCTAATGGTGATGTAGCGGCTGTAGTGAAACTCCTTCTCCAGCTCCAGCCGCTGGTGGTCGGTGTACACGACGCGGTACTTGTCTTTCGTCCTGGTTTTAACTGCGGAGCACAAAGTCAGAGTTGAGAAAGTCAAAGCCAAAGGGGAAAGTTGAGCCCAGCCATCCTCTCTGCAGCGCAGAGAGATCAGGAGCTGTCCTATATCCCCCTCCCGAGCTTTCTGCTCGCCTCCCCCAGCCCTGGGCTCTGCTGAGCGCAGCAGAGGAGAAGGGACGTTCCTCAGTTCCCTAGGGACATGGGGCATCAATGCCAGGCATGCCGGCGGGCGCAGGCTCCCAGCCCCGGTTGCCAGCCCTGGCCCCACCGCACACCCCTGCCTTGCATGGGGACACATTTATTGTGCACTTGTTGGCTTCTGGTTTCGTTTTGCCTTCCCTAGCGACAGCAAACTTTTTATAGAGAAAGAGGAAAAGGGAAAGAAAGAAGGAAAAAGCCCGATCAGGGCAAGATTATTTCGTTTCTAAACGAGAAACAGACATCTAAGGGCGGAGAATCGGGAGCGGCCGCGGGGAACCACTAGTGAAGCGGCCCAGTTCCCCCTTCTCTGTTACTGCATGAGGGCTAAAGGGATTTCTTGGAAAGCCTAGAAGTGTGACGTGCAACTTCAGAGCTCAAAAAACCCACCCCAAGCCAGCAAACAAACAAACAAAAAACCCCCAAACCACACCAAACGCCGAAAACCCAACGGAATCCGAAGGCGAATGCCAGCGAGCAGCCGGTGAGAGCGCATCGCCGCAGCCGGTGACCTCCTTTTTCCCGAGGGTTTCTTGTTTAACTGGTTATGTCCCCGGCCCTCCCGTTCCCCAGGGAGCCGAGGCGGGGAGTCTCTGCCCCCAAGGTGCTTAATGGCTGGCAGGCTGACTTTGTTCAGGTAAACTCTCTGCAAACCACAACAAAAGCACCCTGTAAAGATACAAGCCTGATCAGAGAAAACTCCCCAGAGCCAGTGAATAGGGAACACAATCCCAAACAATGCAGGACAAGGAGATCTTATCAAAGAAAAACCCTTCTCAAAGCCTTAATGACAGCCACATTCTGTTTGAATTACCACTACTGAACAAATGGCGGCAGGCGCTTTCATCCCCCCAGCTTTGCACATTAACATAAACACTGGCTCCAAAGGCAGAATTTGAATGGAGACAAGGGACTGGCCACCACCGCACAAGCCCAAACTGTGGGAACACCACGGGCTGCTGTGGGAAGCGCGGTGGGCCTGTAAGAGTTCCGCCGCCACCGGCACTCGGGACGTGGCTGTGCCGGCGGCCGGCACCAGGACACCGAGGCTTTTACCCCGGGGCGCGGCGGACACAGGCGTAGCCGGGACTCCCGCTCCGCTCCGACCGGGGTATCCCCGCCGGCCCTGCCGTCAGTCACGCAAGGCAGGGGATGAGAGGGGAATGCCATAAGTCATTATTTACTGCTAAACTCGTCATCCTTTTTTTTTTTTTTTTTTTTTTTGGGAGGGGGGGGAGCTATATACAATTATTAAAAAAAAAAAAAGAAAAAAAGGGGGAGGAATTTGAAAAAGGAAAAGAGAAATTAGTAGCCGTGGAAGGCGTATATCAAAGCGCGGGACACGCACGTCCCCCGGCAGATGCACGGTGGGAATAAAAGAGGGTCTGCGGGGGATTAACATCACAAGGGAGAGCGGCGCCGGCTACGGCCTGACCCGGGAGGGCACGCCCTCGCACGGCCCGGCACGGCACGGCCCGGCCGGGGCCACAGCCCGGCCCGCAGCTATCGGACTGGCAAGTGGCCGCTGCTGTCGCTCGGGAGGCCTGGCCGCACGGAGACCTTAATAAAGGGCAGGCGCCCAGTGACTCAGAAACAAATGCGGAGCGACACCGGCCGATGATTTATATGACTATAATTGGTTATAAAAATCTTCTAAGTGGCTATAAGCAGGAGAGCGGATCGGTGGGAGGAAGAGTGAGCGTTTCCTCGGGATTCGGGCCATTCCATCCTGCTCCGCCGGAGCGCAGCCCTGGGCACTGAGTCCCTGGGGCCGGCAGCGGCTGCTCCCGGGCCGAGCACCGCTTCTGCCGCTGCCTGCCCGGCACTCAGCAGCGAGGACAAGATGTCGGCAGAGCCCGGCAGCCCTGTTCTCCCGAGGACTGACCCTCGGGTGGGTTTGTTTCGGGGAGCTCTCCCCGATAAAAGGCTTTGCCGGGCTGCCCGGCGTACCGGGGAGCCGTCGGCGGGGCAGCCCCCGCCCGCCTGGCCCCGGCCCGCACTTACCCTGGCTGCTGAGCGGGGGCTGCGCCGGCTTCCTCATCCACTCGCAGAGGCCGCGGCGCTGCCCACCGGGGGAGAGCGGCTCGGGGGCGGCGCTGGCGGCGGCGCTGGCCGCGTTGAGGGGCTGCATGACCCCGGCGGCGGAGCAGTGGGGCGCGGGGCCGGCGTGGTGGTGGGCGTGCGGGTGGTGGTGGTGGTGGTAGTCGGCGGGGCTGTAGGCCATGGGGGCGGCGGGGGAGCCCCCGTTGAGGCCGTGGACGGCGCCGGCGGCCGGCGGCGCCCCTTGGCCATAGGTGCCCCAGTCGTCGCGGAGCGGGGCGGCGTAGGGCGCGGGCCAGGCCGGCCCTGGGGACTGGGCGCCGTCGAGGTTCACATGGTACCCGCCGTAGTCCGCATACTGCGGGGCACCGACGAAGTTCTGCGCCGCCAGGTTAAGCCCCCCCGAGTGCCGCACCGGGCCGGGGTACATGGGCCCGTCCTTCTCCAGGAGGTAGCTCACGTACATGCTGGCGGGGCCCCGGCGGCGGCTCTCCACATGCTGCTCGGGGCTCTCTCCGCGGCGCGCCTGCTGCTGCCTGGGGCCGGGCTGCCCGGGGCGGGGAGGGGGCAGGCGGAGGGGCCGCGGCCCCGCGCTGCGCTCCGCGCTCCTCCGCGCTCCCGGTCCGAATCCAATGGCCGGCAGTCCTTACATGATTAACGATTGTTTACAAGGCTCTATTAGTAATGGCCCAGACACACCAAAGGCAGGTGACGTGGAGAGGCGCTGGGTATATAGCTACTACCCCTAAAAGACGATTTGCATTTAAAAAGATAAGGAGAGGGCAGCGACCTGATCACAGCTAAATATTCAAGCCTTTATTGTTTAAGAGCTTCCTCCTTCCATTGCAACCTGGTGCACTTTAACCTCCAATCACAGGTTCAAAGGATGAAATCAAGAGACTTGCAAAAGACAGGGAGGGAGATCTAAGGGCGAGGGTGGGAATATGGGAGCCGTGTATCACGGCCGATCTGTAGGCAGCCCTTTAGCCAGCTCTTCTCTGTGCTTTGGGATTGGGGGGTGGGGGGGGGAAGGGGCGGAAGAGGAGGGAGTTTTGATTAAAAATCTACAAAGCCGTTTTGTCGTGGTTGTTTTGAGCAACAAACTCCACCGCGACGGCCTACTGCTTTTTGTAAAACGCTTCCCACCCGCTCCCGCTCGGTCATGGGCGATGAAGGCGAGGTAAGAGAAGAAATCCCCCCCTCCAAGGGCGCTGTCTCCTTCCTCCGCGTGTGCCTGCAGAGCTTCGAGGTCGGGCGCGCCCAGCAGGTCCGGGAAAGGACGGGGACTGAGGGTGCCTTCGTCTAAAACACCCTCTGCCCTCAGATCCACGCTGGAGAGAGGTCGGATAATCCCACCGCCCGGGGGGTCTTGGGATCGAGGCAGGGGATGGTTCTCCTCAAGGAGGGAACCATCAACCTCCTCCCGTAGCCTGTCACCTCATTGGGCGATTCCCTCGCTGTAGCGCAGCCGAGTCCGCGGGAAACCCCACGGCTGGTCCCTCCAGGCACACTCGCTTCTTCCCTCCCCAACTCCTTGGAAACCCTCTGGAAATGCTGGCTCTGGAAGGGCGGCTCCCAGGCAAGCGGCAGCCGACTCCCTCAGCCCAGCTTGTCCCCTTTGAAGAGGCGACCCCCTCTTAGCTTCCCCCCGCCGCTTTCATGCTTTAACTTTTCACCCTGAGCGGGGACAATGCGAGACGACGTTTGCATATTCGCATCTTTTCCCATGACACAGCGAGGAAACCTTTCACCCGCCGAGAAAAAAATGGATGGGGACAGGAACGTCCCCCCGTTTTCCCAGCAGTTTTCGCCGGAGCAGCGCAGCACCGTCTCAGCTGTTCTCACCGGCTTTCCCGGTTCCTTGGGGCGGCTGCGGCCCGGTCCTACCGGGGCTCCCCATACGGGCCCCGCACTGTCCCGGACCTTCGAGTCCTGAGTATTACAGACGGACATCCACGTGGCCGTGTCCCAAGGGTGCTTTTCCTTCCACGTGGGTGGCTGTTCTGCACACCAAGGAGTGTCACTGAGACGGGGCGTCTTGCAGCTGAGGGCGGATTTCAGCTCTGCAAAGGCAAATATCCCGAACCCAGTCTCCGAAAATCTCCCTCTCCTTCCCCCCATTCTATCGTTCCTTTGGTGCTGAGCCTGGGGCTGACATGGAGCCATGCTTTAACGCCAGTATGGGTAATTCATAACCTCTCTCAGAATGTCCCAAGGGATCCAGTGTCAGTGGCCCTGGGAGACCAGGACGCTCAAGTAGGAAAGGATGGAGCATGCCTCCTTGGGAAGAGGCCACAGATGGCCCCTTCGGAGTCGCTGTAGATGTCCTGGATGCGAGGAACGGAGTATCCCCACCCTCCACATAGTCGGGAATACTTGCGCCCACATCGTCACTTGCTCACAGATTGTCGCAGGCGGCCGCGGTTGCGACACTACGGTAGCAGCAGCACAACAGCAGGGATGCAGGGATGCCTGCCAGACGCTTTCTCTGGAGGGAATTTCTCTCTCTGTTGCCTATTCCCACCGCGACACTTTCCCCCGCCCCGACGGGAGGGTAACCAGGAGAGGGGAGAGGGGCTTGGAGCTCCCAGCGCTGTCGGAGCAGGAGACTGAAATGTCACGCTGGAAAGGAAATGCTGTGTCCCTTCAATGTAATCGCCTCTCCCGATAAGCACCGACAGAGCCGATCTATGCAGATGTGAATTTGATGATGCCATAAACGGAGAAAGGGGGCCATTAAAACGACAAAACTCTGGACATATTGTAATAAAACGCACTGCAACCCTGATCAACCCCGAAAACACCCGATTCGGTGTCTATGGCTCCATCAGTGAATCCCTAGCAGCCAGGTGGCAGCTTTTTTAGGGTGAGACCCGACGCCAGCCCGAGCTGGCAGGGCTGGGGGCCATCGGCAGCGGGATCGGATGAGCGTCTCGGGGCTTCGGCGGAGGAACAGGATAAGGCTTCGAGGCAGCTCCGCGGCTACCTGGAACGGCAGCCAGAACGCTGCTCCTCTACTTTGCCATTCTGACAGTGATCCCCAGTACGGGGAGGACTCGGGAAGACCGGGCCCCACCAGTCCTAGCCTAACCGGAGCCGGCGGCGAGATGGGGCAAGTCCCGCTTCCCCCGCAGATAAATGCTTCGAAGCATCCTCCGCCGCTGCGCAGCTGCTCCCCGGACGCGACCCACGGCAGTTGCTGGGGATAGGGACATGCTGCCCCGGGACACTCTTGTCTTAAAATAAGAGGGATCCCGATCCACTCCTAGATGCCTTTGCGGTCATTCGGGCCCTTTCGTTGTGACTGGCACAGGATTTGTCCCCCCTCCGGCCCTAGCCAGCCATCAGGGCTTCTCAAAGAGGTTGGGGATAGAAGATGTATGTCTCGGCTGGGTTTCACCCCTTTTCTTCACCCCTTTTCTCCCCTCCGTTCTGCCCGCTCCCTCTCCACTTTCGTCTCGGGTTTTCCCGCCGGCTCCAGCCCAGAGCTGCAGATCCGGGAGAGGAGTAGGGATCCTGGGATCAGATCCCCACACCGGAGCGTGGGCGAACTCCTGATATCTCCCCCTTCGTTTTTTTTTTTTTTTTTTTTTTTTTCCTATTTCGTTATATCCTGAGCGGGGAACTGCTACCCAATGTCTCTCAAGCTGACAAGTGTTTGATGGGGGACACCATTCGCAGGGAAGTATCTCCTCCCTCCTCTCCACGTTGAAATCGATATTTTCTCCTTAGGGCTGTTTCACTCAGGGCTGCCTCCTGGGCAGACGCTGGGCTCCCCGCTTTCCTCCTTCAACCTCAGCCTTACTACTTGATCTGAAAAAATAATTTCCGACATTATTCCGGGGGGAGTCAGGGCAGAGGCATGGCTGCGGGGAAGTGGCGGGGGCAGGGCGCTGCTGCCCGCTGCCGCCCCTCGGAGCCCGGGCAGGCGGTGCTCGGATCCCGAGCGGACACCTCGCTTCGGGGTCTCGGGATAATGGGTCGAGCAGCCCAACAGGGGTCAGAGACATCCCCATAAGCCCATAAGCCGAGTGCTGTGCAGCGCCCGCGATCCCTCCTCCACAGACTGCTCCCACACGGTGGGACGCCTGTGGGGATACGGATTCACCGTCTTTATTTCTACTAGTTTTGTGGTTTAAATAATTCCTTTTTCTGTGATTTGGGGGAATCTCGGGGTGGGGTGGGAGGGGAGGATCTTCCCGTCTACCTGCACCTTAACGACACGGAACCGGGAGCGTTGTTTGCAAGGTAAAGAAAAAAAAAAAAAAAAAAAAGAACCCGCTGGAAAGCCCTTTGGCGGCCATGGAGAGAGGAGGGAAGGAGGAATCGTGTGTTAGTTAGTCCGACCTGTGGAATTTATGACTCCCCCTAAGCACAGACATGATAAGGACTTAGAAAACATCTTGGATCTTTTCAAGCCGGCAGCCCCCGAGGCTTTGATGTAGATTACCTTGCAGAATAACCCAATACTTTTATCGTGGGGTTGATACTCGTCTTGTTTAAGCACATGCCTCTAGGACGGGGTTAGATGCTGAATGCTCGCTCCCGAGTGGATTCGCGTTGCTGGGAAGAAAGCAGGCGGGGAAGGAAGGTGGCACCTAGTGCCTGGCCGGGGCACAGCCGCCCTGCACCAGCACAGCTACGGCCGGCCCTGCGGCCCCGGCCAGCCCTGCCTCTTTGCACAGGTGCTGCCAGGCCTGAGTTCACATGGCCCTGTTCCCCTTCAGGAAACAGGAACGTAAACAGAGAAGAAGGAAAAAAAGTCGTATCATACCCCAGAGGCTTCTGCAGCCAGAGGCTGGTGAGGGTGTTCCCAGCCTCCCAGATCCAGTGGCTAGCACACCTCTGCTGACCAAGGAAATAGCCTTGGTTGGATTTAATTTTGTTTTATTGCTTTTCTTTACTTGACTTTACTTTACTTTATTATCTTTTTAAAATGTCACAGAGGAAGAAGGCCGCAGCAGGGCGCCCCGGCTGCCTGCAGAGCGCTTGTGGCCGGCCCCTACTGGCGTGTCCCTCCTGGGATGGCCAGGACTTAGTCCGGTCCCGGGAGCCGTGAGTCACCCGGCAGCGCGTACCCGCCGGATGGCCCCGACGGCGCGGGCAGGGAGGGAGCGGGGGCAGTCCCTCTCACGGGAGGGCAGCCCAGAGCTCGGCTGTTGTCGCCTCTGCCCCTCAAGGACACCCCCTGCCCACCCACGGACGCTCCCGGCAGCAGGCAGGGCCGCTGTTATCTTCCCCGGGCCCGGCAGCCCCCGGTGCGGGATGCAGCGAGAGCGCGGTGCTCCCCAGCCTCACGCTCTCGCCTTTGCGGCGAGGCACGGCCAGCATGGGAGACCGCGGCAGAGGTTGCCCCCCGGTCTCCCAGTCCTCGTCCAGAGCCACTTTGCTCCCCGGGAAACAGCAGGCCCTGGCTCAGCCGCTGGGATGGAGCTACTAACACAAGTGTTTTCTCCCGTGCCAAGCAAAACACCGAATCTGAGCTGTAAAATGATTTGCACACATTTGCCACCAGGATGCCTGCCTCTGAGCTATCTCCCCCTCCCAAGGGCAATCTGAAGGCTGAGGCCCTCATTGCTTTCCCCATGGATTAATTTTCTATATTTCCAGCTCTGAAACCTTAGCAGGGAGGTGATACATCCCCTTGGGTGTATTGTCCCCATCTCCACAACACATGCTAGACTTGCTGATTTTTCCCCACCATTCCCTCTGCTCCAGGTCCTTCCATGGCAAGATGCTATGGGGTGGTTGCCCCATACCAATGTCTCCCTCAACCTGGTGTTCCGTGGTAAGCCCAGTCCTACAAACCCCTTCAGTGAGCCGAAGCACAGGGTGTTGGTGACCCATGTAGATGGTTTGTTGTTTGCAAGACCATAATTGTACACATTCCTGAAGGGCCATGGTGCTTTGGGGATAATATTTCATGCTAGCAAATGTAGAAGTCCAAAGCAGAAAAGTGCCAAGTGCTTCTTTGGCCTGGCAAGGAGCAGGCCAAGGCTCCCACCTTTCCTTATAATAGAGGTGTAGGAAGGCAGAAGAAGACTCATCTTTCTCCCTGGACAAACATTTACCCCCCAATCCAAAACCTTAGTCCTTCTGGCTCCAAGGAGAAATTGGTACCTGACTGCTCTCCACCATCTCATGTTTGCTCCCAGTTATTTTATTCTAGTTCCTGAGAGGGAAAAGCAGTCTCACTTCATTTTGTTTCTGGTCTGAAAAGAAGCCCCAAAAGGAGCTGAAGGCAGGGCCAGGCGGATCCAGAGCCAGCTTCCCAGCTGTGGCCCACACTCCCTTCCCCCAGGCTCTCCTCCATGACTCAGCTCCCAGGGACCAGCCCAGCCCTGCCTCAGTTTAGCTTCACAGCCCCTACTCACCCAGGGCAACCCTACATTATAGGAGGCTTTTCCAAAGGAGAGCCCAGTACACATCACATAGTAACTTTTCCAAGAGGAATTCGTTGGAAACTAGAGCTAGGCACCTCTTTCTTTTTATAATCTGAAGCCTCCAAGCCTCCTCTGAAGATGAGGCAGTCACAGCACTGGTGGGACTGGAGGGCTCTCATTAGGAGTAACTTCTGTGTTTTCTTCATCTAGAAGATGCATAGAGCATGAAGGGAGAGGAATCCTAGTGCACCTGGAAAGAGGCTTCTCTGGGCAGCCAAAACTAAGAGTCAAATCTTAGCTGTGGTACAGAGGATCATGAGTAGGTGTAGGCAATACCTGGTAGCAGGAGTGGGTCACTGTCAGGATCTCCTGTCTGTTTTCATCCCAGCTAAGCAGTGCTTAAGTGAACTGGATCCCACACCAGTCATTATGTGCCTCTGTGGAGAAGACCCACAGGAGCACCACCACTTTTCCACCTCTCTCCACAAACAGGTCTTCAGAATTTCTTCTCAGCTGATATCTGAACCAGATTGTGCCCCAGGGCACCCACACTTCTTCTAGGAGTGTTACTCTATCAGTTTTCTGGTACAGCCTTAAACATGTTAGTTTTAATCTGTCAGTGACCTATAAGGCAGGATCCTTGCCCTAAGCAGCTGCACTGTTTATCTCATTACAAAGCATTTCAGGAAGCATGGATTGAGCTCGTCTCAGACAACCTGCCTGGAAGGACTCCTGCTGGGCCATTCCATAGTGCTGGGATGCTCCCCAAGGATGAGAAGGAGCTGGCCTCAGGTTCCAGCTCTCTCTGAAGCCATTTGAGGCCTTCCCAACCACAGATCTGAGTGGGTCTTTTTGTGCCTATTTTTTTAAAGCTGTTGGTTTTTCTTTGCATGGTCTAATGAATTAGCCATTGATGCAGGAGGGAAGGTGGCAGAGTGGGAAGCCTGAGCCTGAGCCACAGAGCACTTGATCTAATTCTGTGTCTGGGAGAAGGGGGCTGAGACTAGGTGTATCCAGCTCCATGGGATTCACTCATCTGCAGTATACTTTGATTTTTTTTCCCCCCTGAAATAATTTCCAGCAGAAATTTTGACTCTTAAAACATAACCTGTCTGCAAATAGCTCTGGAGCAACTATGGCCTTGGATTTCTTCACCGTGTTTCACAGTGCCCTCCATGAACATGTGGACTGAAAACCACTGCTAGCATGAATGATAGGGTCACTTCTGTTCTTCTCTTCTGGTTTAACACATGGTTAGTCTCAGCTTCTCTCAGAGGGACCCCACAGAGCCCATCCCAGGTATCCCAACCCCACAAGCATGACGTGTTGGAGAAGCACCTCCAGTTTCTCTCGATCGGAACAGAGAACCTTTTCGGTGCCTGCTGCCTGTGACACAGGGACACGGTTGGGAAAACGCTCGGGAGGGGTGAGGGGGCAGAGTGGTTTGTGCTGATACTGGGTTTGCCGCATCGGTTTTGCTGCGACGTTTTGGCTGGGGAGTCCTTTTGACACCCTCACCCCCAGCCCTACTCTCCGGGGCTCCCGCAGCTCTGCTGCAGACCCCGCGGCTGGCCCAGGCTCTGTGCCGAGCGCCAGCCGCGCTCCGTGTCCCCCGCCCGTCGCCGCCCGCCCGCAGCCGCGGTGGCGGAGCTCCACCTAGCGGCGGCTGCGGCGGAGCAGCGGGGCCGCCGGTGCCCGGCATCCCGCCGGGAAAGCTCCGCGGGACAGCGCTGCCGCCTCCCACGGCCGCTCTTGCAGGCAGAGGGGAAGGAAAATCAGGGCAGCATCGCCATCCTGCCCTTCAGTTTGGGTTGTCAAATTATCTTTCTTCTTATTTCTGTTATTGTTACGAGGGAGAGCTCAAATGTCCTTTACCCTTCAGTGCTTTTAATTGACCTTAACCCTTCTATTGCTCTTCCCCTCCGATTAATGATTACTGAATCTTTGTCAGTCTGTGCCTAACTTGAGGCATCCACCCTCGACTAAAGGCTTCTCTGCTGGCGGTCTTCAAACAAGCTTAACTCTCTCCATCCACTACAGGGGGAATTAATCACTTTCTTCTGACAAGGTGCCTCTGGAGGCACAGATTAGGGGTCTGGATCCTAATGAGAGAAATATAGGCATTTCCCTTCAAGAATCATGAAACTGATCTCTAAACAGCACCTTCTATGGCTCTGCACAAGCCTCAGGAATGGACCACCACTTTGCTAAGTTGTGTTGGAAGCATCCTGGAAAGAAAATATTCTAAAAGAAATTATTTTTCACTCAATACCTCCTGAAGCAGTGTTTTCATCCATCTCTTCTATGCGGAGAAGCAAATATACAACTTCTCACAAGTTCAGCACTTACAGGAGGGTTTTTCCCCTGATTGCTCTTTCCCATGGAGTGCTGTGTTGCCTGAACTGCTTTTCATGTGTGAATTATGAGAAGTTGCAGTTGTTCCAAGGTTCTGCATTTTCCTTTATATTCCCAAGTCTCAGCTCAGTGGTGATGCCGGGGCCAGATGATCTATGTCCAGCTCTTTTCAAGTCTTGTGGATAAACGTGTGACACAATTCCCTGCCGTGTTTTTAAGTACATGGGATTCTCACCTGCTCCTCTTTGAGCCAAGTTCACATCTGCTTAGTTTCTAGGGCCAGCCAGGCTTGGAAGTGACCAGTTCAGTGTTAGGTTACTCCAAATTTGAAGGCTGAAAACTCCTGTCTGCACAAGATGCTCAAGTCCCGCTGTGCAGCCACTGCAGGCTGTGTGCTAACAGTGCTGAACAGTGACATCTTGCAGATGAACACTTTCAAACTGTTATGGGTATGTTAAAAGTAATATACGCTTTCCAGAGAATGCAATGTTAAAATTTATTTCTGTCTAAATATCGCCAAATTGTTCTTCAACAGTCTGTGTCTGATTAAAAACTGATTATTCATTGGTAATTATTTACATTAACAAAAATATACTAATCATAATCACTGTATTACATTGTTTTCAGACAGTGTTAGTAAAGAGCAGCTCAATATCTGTGATAGCATATTCTATCCAAACAGTTATTATTTTATAAGACATGGCTCTGAAAAATCCTAACTGTACTTAGCACTTTTCAAAATGTAAGAGAAAAAAAACCTATTAATCAATGTATTCTCATCTTGATCCACTATGATGTAGACAAATGTATCCTATTAGTCATGATGAAAGTTGCATTTAGAAATTCCTAAACCTCATAATGAAAATAGCTGTATTTTTAAGTGTACTGAAAACACATCAAGCCTCTAGGTATTGTCCTGGGAGTCTGTGAGAAAGTTAGAGACATACTGAATTCTATGGATTTGGAGTGATGATAGTACACTCCGAAATTACAGAATATTGTTTCATCAAAATGAAACATTTTTTACTTGTGATTAAAATACACAAAGCCCCATGAATGGAATTAGCTGTAACTAGGCTGAAGTGAGACTTCCAGCTGGAGATTGCTACCTGGATTTTCCAAAGCAGGGAGGTAGAAGCTTATATCCAAATATCACTCCTGGTTATTTTAGTTACTTATTTTAGGTAGAAAGGAATCCCCCCTGCTAGTGCCTATGTCTCATCAGCAGTTGCAGAATGTAGCCTGGCAGAGCAGAGGCCACATGAGTAACTAAATCTTGATAAAATGAACTCAGCTGAACTGAACACCCATCAGCTACTTCACAGCCATCAAGATGTCCAGGATGAGACAGTTACACTCCATCAGATTAAGAGTTCCTTGTGAAACAAGACTGATGGAACTGTAAATTATGGACATATAAAATTGGTGACTCCAGTGAGGGTTTTTTTTCCAACACTCACTGACATCTGCAGATGAAGATGTGAATAGCACTTCTGGAAATCACACCAGCTCTCTTTAGCTGCATAGTCGATTCTTGTAAACATTGATTTAAAAAATGTGGATTCTCTCGTGTTTGCTGGCAATGTGTCAAGAACAGTATGAATTCAATACGTTGATTAGGCAACTATTTACAGAACACCAGGAAAAGAGATATTCAGTCGGAGAGAGGCAGGAAAAAACCCTGTCTTGCTATGGATGTGTTTGCTGAATTAAAACAAACGAATTACATATATATTTTTCACATTAATATGGACTGGCCCACAAGAAATGCAAACAGTGCAGCAGTTGTTAACAATTTCTTTTCTTTGAGCTGATATAAAACACATACCCTACACAGAGTTTATGACAATACTGAGACAAAATCCACAACCCAGATTATTTTTCAACCTGAGGGTCTTCATGCTGGAGCACAACTGGTGACAGCAAAGATTCCTCATCCTTGCTTACATGAGGCTTAGTTTTGGTACTGGAATGATGTGTGGCAAAGTTTTTCTTCTTGTTATGGTAAACCTAGGGAAGAGGGAATTGAGAACAGGAAATAAAAGATATCTTCTGTTATTTTTTATTGTACTTGTAAAACTTCTCCCCATGAAGCAGGCACTGAGAAATAATGTGTCTAGTCCAGAGTGGATACCCAAGCAGGGGTTGGTAGCTTGGAAAAGAGTTGTTTATCCTTCATGAAGAGGGATAAACATCTCGTATGGATAGAACAGGACTTTCTCAGATAATCTTTATTATTTTGACCTTTGGGAACAACATACAACATTCTGTCTGTGAGGACATGGCCTGGTGATCCCTCATGAGACTCCCTGGCCCCTGGCCCATGCTCAGCTCCCCACCAGTGGCAGCTATCAGCATCACCAAAGCTGACTGCATTGGCTGCTGCACAAGGGAAGCCCATTCCCTCAGCACAGGCTGAGAGACTTCAGCTTTCCAGAGTCCCAGTGCAGGCAGTGGGAGGAAGAAAATCCTCATCAGGAAGATCAGGACTCTTTCTGATGGCAGAAAAATATGCCCCAAGCTTTTATATGGATCCATGGGCAATGTATACATAATAGAGATATGCACTTTAATAGAAAGGAGGAGACTATTCCTCAGCTCATTGTGATCTCTGGAGCTACATATAAACCACACAAAAACCAAAACCAAAACCCAGACATCGTTCACATGTTCATCTCCCTGTGTTTACTTACTGCTCCTTCTGCCTCAGCCAGCTGAGAGGCCAGAGAGGAAACCAGGTAAGAAAAAGTGGGTCTTTTCCTGGAATCAAGAGCCCAACAGGACTGCATCATGCAATAGCTGCAGAAAGAAAGACATGGCATGGAAAACATATTAGCTCTTGGACTCTCTGTAAGTGACTACATGGAGTTGCAGGGCTTGAATGGGGAATCATGAGGATCAGAATGATTTTGTAGAAAGAATTACAGTGTTGCATCAGAGGAAAAGAAGTAGAAAGATAAGGATAAAGGATGACATGATCTTACAGTGATTTAATCAGAGCCCTTAGTAAAATCTTCATTGTGGTAAGACACATAATGCATGATGTTTGTTTTCCAGCTTCCATAGAGAAAATGTTAGGAAGACAATGCCTGTCTGTCATTGGAGCTAAACCTGCTCCTTGTGGACTATGTAGTCTTAAGCACACTTTTCACAGCAAGTCTTTTAATGTAATTTGACGACACAAAAATCTTTCTGAAATTTGACCACCACCTTGGAAATACTGCAGCTTCATCAGACATCAGTGCAGTACCTAACTGCTCAAGTCTCTTGCAAAGTTACTGGGACAATAGGCTCCCTGATATTTAAACCCCCCACAGCAATCTCTCGTGGGTCAATCTGTCAGATTCACCTGTACTTTCAATATCATCACATTTATATGGTGCATTTATTTATATAGCCTTTATATGGCAAGGATAAGAACGGTGCAGGGTCACAGCAAGGCACTCTCTCCCTAGAGCATCTATGAAATGCCTGCCAGAAGAGCTCAGCCAGCCCAAAGTCCTTCCCTTTCCTCCATGTTCCAGATCTCACAGCTCTGTGTCATCTTCTCTTCTCTTGTTCCCTGGGGCCCACCTCTAGGCAGAGTCCATCCAGGCATAGAGGCACAGGCTGAAAATAATGTGCTGAGAGTACAGAATTAGCTTCCCCCCAACCCTTCCTTAGCAAGTTTTTTATCTAATAGGATCCCTAGCCACTCAGAACTGAAAAAAACTGGTAAAGCTCGATTTAAAAATGAAGTTTAGAAAAGAACCCACCAAAAATTTAGTCAATATGAAAAAATATAGCTTCTGGGGGAAAAAATAAAAGGAAAGAAAAGAAGAAAGAAAAAAAAAAAAAAGAAGAAAAAAAGGGGAAAAAAATCTGTGGTCTAGGAATAAGAAGCTCCCTGGGGAAAGAAGGCACAACTAAATAAATGTAATGACTTAGTCCTGTCAAATACACATAACCTTTAGTGTTGATCACTTCTGCTTTAGAACAAAACCTGCAGGATCAGGTAGCCTTTGTTAGATTTAGAGGAAGATCTTACATTTTGCAACTAATTTTGGCTTAGATATAGTGTACAATAAATAAAAGGTCATTCAAACAGTGACCTAGTAAGTATAAATTCTCATGCTCTGCATCACTTGGGAATACACTTACACATCTTTTGTAGCATAATATGGTTGGTCCATTTTAAATCCACTTTGTATTAGTTTGTAGAAATTTGTGTCAACCTGAATACCAGGGTAAGGATTTACACCTGTGGAAATTATCAGAGAATATGTGTTAATTCAGAAGCCGCCAAAAGCAAACGCTGCTTTTTTGTCCCATTGTAGAACGTACCCAAAGAGAATATTTCCCACAGCAGTATTCCATAGGACCAGACATCACTCTTCATGGTGTATGTCCTCTCGAATAAGCTCTCGGGAGCCATCCATTTAACTGGCAATCGAGCCTGTGCAGACAGGGGGATGGAGGCCAGGTCATGCTGTGACACAGGCTGTGACACAGGCTGTGACACAGTCTTTCCAGGTGACTCACTGTGCTTCTCACTGCCAGTGTGATCGATTCACGTTTGCTGTGTGCAAAGCCCTGTCTCTGTCAGCAGTTATAGACACTTCTAAAGAGCCAATTCATCTCATTCATTTCAGATGACTATTTGGGGAAGATACAAGCTCAGTCCTGGAAGACCAACCTTCCTTCCTCTGACTTCAAGCGTAGAGTGGTCCAGATGGAGATATCCACACTGTACTTCTTCATAAAGCCAGAGCATCTGGCACACCCCCATACATATGCTTTTGTCCTACACCGTTATTGCCCACAACAGTAAACAACTCCCAGTGCTTCCATCAATGGTGCTTTAGAAAGAGCATGGGTACCATCTCATTCACAGAACCAGCTTGATTAGTTTAATTATAATCTAAGAGTTTGCTTTTGCCAAAGGAAGGAAAAACAGAGATTTTTGCATTGCCCATACAGATATGCACAAAGCCAACAAGGAATTAAAAAAATTTGAAACTTTTCTTTCTTAGTTCCCTATAATTCTTACAGTGGTATGGAAAACAGAGAGCCCTCATGCACTTACATTGCCCCTGACAATGTAGTTGGAGTCGTTCATTACATCTCTGGCAAGGCCAAAGTCACATATTTTCACCACTTTCCCATGGGTCACCAGTATGTTCCGGGCAGCGAGGTCTCTGTGGATGCACTTAGAAGGAAAGGCAGGATTAATGCTCTGCAGCATTTGGTATCAGAGGTGGACAATTCCCTGCTCTCTGAGTTGGCACCTCCTTCCACTTAAGCAGTTTTGGGAATGGCCAAGCTGGGCACTCCCTGGTTGCTGGTGGCAAGGAGACACACAAATGTGCTGTGCAGCTGCCTCTTACTCGGGGTGCTGCCTAAAACTGCAACCCATTCTTTGCTGTTAAGCCAGGGAAGGAGGTATAGTTCAAGCTTGCCACTGAGTGGCTCTGTTCTTCAACCTGCCTTTTATAAACTGACCTACTTTTAGCATCTTTTCTATCTGAAAATTTTGCTACCCTTCACCATACCGATTTGGACTCAAGAAATTCCATTCCTTTGGCAACTTGATAAGAGAAGCAAAGAAGGTCTTCAAAAGTGAGCACATTAAAATCCTCTTCTTCATCCACCTGCGTGCTTGCATTCTTAATTTTATCTGTAAAAAAATAATCAAAAGTATGAGTTTTCCATGGACTTCCTCACTCTCTGATTAATTCCACTGCCTGTTGTAAGGATTTTCACATTCTCCTACCAAGAGTAACATCACAAAGACTGTCCATCTTTTTTATCCTTCACTCAGATACAAAATAAAGGTGGGTATTTTCATATTCAAATACCATATATGGCATGAGCAGAAACATAAGCCTCTGATCTTAAGTGCTGTTGAATCCTCCTCCAGTAAAATTCCTGCCAGGACTGAAGAGAAACATGATAGAAAGAGGCCTCTTTTGTCATGGAATGTAGTTTAGTCATATCAATAGCACAATAAATACAATAATAACATTATTTATATATTTACTGTATTATATATAGTATTACTGAAGATATAATCAATTAATCTCTTACCTTCCTCAGAAAACAGCACAATCCCATTTGATCCCGGTGTCTCATTTATGTTTTGACTTTGCATGGTTTCAAATTCATCCTCTCTACACGGAGTTGTGTTCCCACTGTACTTCAGGTAAGTCCCCATCCTGGAGTGGGTAACACATTTTCAAAGGTTTCACACAGTGTATTACATAATCTTCTACACATAAACTCTTTTGCAGTGAAAAACATGAACAGTTACTACTGCTAAAAATCTGGACACAGACATGACTCTTCTCAAAACCAGGAGAAACAAGAGATTGTCTTCTGCAGTCTCCATAAGGAAAATCAAAATCTCAGTTCCTCCCAAGGCATCACTTATTAAAGTATGTGAAGGCACATTCTCAAGAATAATTTCATAGGTGAGAATGCAGCTTAGAAAGCAATAGCAGTTTAAAAAAGTATCAAACTGTTACTAAATTCTTTACCTAGAATTTTGGTCCTGATGGATATTGTGGTAAAAGCTGAAGTTTTGCTGTTTAAAAATATCTGTCAGTGTCCAGTGAAACTTTTCTCTCTTGTTCCTTAAGTAGTTCAGAAGGTCACCATAGCAACAGTATTCAAATATCAAGTAGATTGGTCCTGAAACAGTTGGAAATGTAAATGTCTGCTGCTGTTTATAGCACCTCCCCACTAAAACCCTAACGCTGCTTCATTTTCTCTCAGGATTAATCTGTATTAAAACATCCCAAGCATCTTCCATTCCCAGGTAGATAAATTGTACCAATGGGCACCTAATGAGAATTTGCTTACTGACTATAATGTCCCTTGGGAAGTCTGTGTAACTTTGTCCTTGTGGAACATCTCTCAAACTGTATTGAAAATCTTTACGAAAACCCTTGCCCATCTCAATGGCAACGGGAAGGACAGTACAGGCTACAAAGATGCAACGTATTTTCTAAACCATGCAGAGTTCAAGCAAAAGATGACCCCTGCTAGTTATCTGGATGATGTGAATTTGTACCCTTTGACCTACATCTTTCTGTTTATCTGTGCAACCTTCATGCTCTGGAAATATTCTTTTTTCTTTCCCCCAAGAAGACCATATGAAACCCAAGAGCACTTGCTGAAGGGACCTAAATGAGGGATACCCCTTGCAAGGGGAGGTGTCTGAGTAGAGCACTGGTCAGGACAGTTTCTCAAGAAAGGAAAAATACATCCAATTCCTGTCCCAGGCAGGATTGGATAAAAACCATGACCAGCCAGCAGGAGCTCAGAGTGGTCACACATCACCCTGCAAAGCCTCACACTGCCACCACCACTTCTGGCCCAGAAAGACTGACCATGAATCTGTGGACATTTCTGTCAGAAAGCCACTGTCAAGCAAGGTAGGGCACGCTGGAAAAAGCTGTGAAGTCTCTCAGAGGATGGATGGGAAAGTCTTGAGAACCATGTAAATGCTTCTGATAATGACTCTTGGATAAGGCTGGAAGTGTTCGTGCCATACCCTACCAGAATAAGCAGGTCTTTCCTGCAGCCCTCCTGTCTACACCATCACATCCTGCCCACTGTTCCAGAAGGCAGTGGCAGTCTGTATAGTTTTAAATCAGCTAAAGCCACTAAGAACAATCTATTTATCTGCTTTTCTCTTACCCCTCATATGTCTGTGCCTGACAGTACTGCCACTGATATAAACTGAGAAAGCAAAAGTTAACTGTTCTGTTTGGTCTTTCTGACTAAATAAATTCTGAATAATAAATTCTGACTAAATGAATAACTATGATGGAAAATCTGTTAAGTTTTTCAGTGTCAGGTGTTACAGTTCATGATAGGGACCTACACTGGGTGAAACCCTGGCATTTCCCCAAGCTGATCTGTTCTTTAGCCTCTCTTCATCCACTCTTGTTCACCATTGGACTGACTAGAGAAGCAGTTCTTGGGACAAGAATAGCTGTGTAAATTACCTCAATGATAACATGAGTCACACAATAATTAATCAGTGATAATATCTCTCTGTCTTAGCCCACCTTTGCTTATTTTTTTATTCTTCAGTTTTGTTTTCACATTTGGTCCTCTAGAATGTTGTCCCTCTTTCCATTAATTGCTTCTCTCATTTCTTGGTTTTGTGTCCCTCCTACCCATGTTATTTTTCAGTTTCTTTTGTTTCCTGTCTATCTTTTTATCCATTAATTGGTGAGACATATGATTAAAAAAAAATTATAATTTCCTATGTGATCATAATCATGTGTATATAAAAGTCCCTGACACCAGAAAAGTTTTTCCTTTTCACTTAATAAACTGGCCCATAGCAGTACCATCACCACCGTAACGGGAAATCCTAACAGAAGGACTGTTCATTGTATCACTTCCTGACAATATAATCAGAAATGACCCTTTTCTGCACACATGCATGGCCTTAAATTTGCTTTCAGCTCATCTCCATCATATTTTGGGCCAGTAAAGAAGATCAAAATTAATTCTTATTATTCTAACAGTTTTAATTGGCACTTTTCCACAATTTCAGTTTACCTGACAGAGTACAAGCTCCTAGTAGGTTCACAATATTTTCATGGCTTCCAATGTGAGTCATCATTTTCAGCTCAGACATTAGAGCATCTTTTTCTGAATCATCAGGTTTTTCTGTAAAAGTAGTAACACAGATTTGGAAATCTCCGGCAAAGAAATGGAAATTTAAATGGTTGTGATGCTTTGTCACATGTAAATCTTCATTTCAAATTCATTGGACTAACAGTACATTTGGGAACACCCTAAAAAAATGCTTTCCAAAGTGTAAAAAGTTTTAGTCAAAGGTGGAAACTAAATTTGTGTGTGATCATTTGAAAGCTTGGGAAAGCAGTCATTAAATGTCAACATTTGTCATTCTTGGGCTGGCAAGGAATGACAGCAATATATTAAAGTGTTCCCAAGCACAGAAAAAATGGCAGTCAAGCCTGTTGCAGAGAAATGTTAAGAGAAAAAAATGGCAGCCATATGGCACACAACCTGCTGCAATCCAATAGCTGAGAAGGCCCCCCTGCGTTCCAGTAGGTTTAGTCTTGTTTTTCAGTGAGCATTTGGTGAAAATGTGAATTGGGTTTGTGAACCAAAATGATCAAGTTGAGCTTCCCCATAGCCAACCACAAAGGAGTGGACCAAGGAAGCCTAAAACTGATGCATATGTAGAAATGGGGGATGAAAACCTGGATGGCAGTGCTGGCAGGAAGGGGCTGTATGGGCACACATGTGGGCAGGGCACTGTTATCAATGTGAAGTTCATTCCAATACATATCAAAAGGTGGGTGAGGTGGATACCAGTCTCTTTTCCCAAGTAACAAGTCAAAGGATGAGAGGAAACAACTTCAGATTGTGCCAGGGGAGCATTAGATTGGCTTTTCAGGAAAATGTCTTCACTGTAAGGATTGTCAAGCACTGGAACAGGCTGCCCAGGGGAATGGTTGAGTCACCATCCCTGAATACATTAAAAAGACATGTAGATGTGACACTGAGGGACATGGTGCAGTGGTGGACTTGACAGTGATGGTTAACAGTTGGACTCAGTGATCCTAGAGGTCTTTTCCAGTATAAACCATTCCAACATTCTGTGAACAGGGCTGTGATTAACTGGGACACAGTGAGGCAGCCCTCCTCTACTTGCTGCCAGGGAGGCTTGCCCCTGCACACTGTTTTATGAGGAGTCAAGACAGCTTGGAGAGAGGCCAGACCACAGCAGAAAGGAGTATTTGAAGTTTAGTAGCTTTATTCGTAAGGGGGGATGGAAATAAACTGTTTTGTGTCATCATCAAGAAAAAAGACTACAGGAAATGGTGCTGGAAGTTTTGGAAACAAGCTGGCTCAGACACAGCAGGCAAAGGGCTTGCCAGAGCTAGACAGCACTATAAGAAAAAGGGGCCTTACACCAAACATCACAGTCACCAGTTTTGGGATTTGCACTTCTCCTCTTCGTTTTTCCCCACACAGATTTTCTGTAGTGTGTAGAGCAAAATGCAACGTGCTGCAGGATGAAGGCACTTCAGCAATGCCTTTCATTTCCAAAATGAAACAGGGTTTTGAATGCACTTTGAAAGGATTTTGAAGCCAAGAATTTGCAAGGTGTAACTGCCAGAAGTTTTCTCTGTAAGGGGGATTTCTAATGCCTCTTCTACTTAGGAGATACTAGAATACATCACTGCTTGTGGAAGGCACCAGAGATTATCATACCTTTTAGCATTTTGACTGCAACCTGGACCGAATCTCCTGCATTGTTAATTCCATAAGCTGTTGCATTCACTACTTTCCCAAAGGCCCCACAACCGAGGACCTGTCCTACAAGACACAAAATGCCAGTATTATTCTCTGCTGGTACAGCACAGACTACTGCTCCAGTATTGAGATTTACCTTATGGGTTGCTCACCAAATTCCAGATTTTCCCTGGGAAATTCCCATTTTATATCATATTCAAATTCTCTGAAGTCGATGTAGATGTATTCATTATCTGATGGCCCTATCATCTGAATCATTCGCCACTGGCTTTCATATTTGAATTGCTTTGGAAGAAAAAAACACACAATGAAATCAGTCTTAGAGAAGAAACAGCCTGGTAGGAACAAAGGAAGGACGGTTTTTATGTTTGATTTTACCTTTTTGTATTTAAGAAAAATGAATGTAAACACAAAAGTGAGCAAGAGGAGAAAAAATCCAATGGAGACATAGAATGCAGTATTGTCCAGGGGGGAAGAAACAGCTCCTGCAACTTTAAAAGACACATATTACTACCCACTGTAACAGAGTTTGTGTGTACAGCTAAAAATGCAAGGAGAACCCACGGTCAGTTCTGGCAGTCTGCAGCCCTCTCACACCCAAGCCTCTCCTACATGGGGTGTGAGATTCAACCATATGCAAAGCAAGATGGGCAGGAGGCATTAAGGTCTGGGTAATTCTGACATCTGTTTTCATTAAAGAAAAAAAAAAGGAAAAAGAAAAGTTCAATCCATGAATAAACTTAAATGCATGGAGGTGTTGCTGTGATCCTTGGACTGAACTTTGTGAGCATAAACAGGAATAAGGTGTTGATCAGTAGATGAGCATGCAAACATGAGACCTACCCTCATATTTTCATTGTTTCTAAAAGCATAAGTATTATGATTACTCTCTATGCTAATTTCAACATGAATGCTCAAACTCTGACGGTGGTCACAGTGTCTGTCTGCTGTAATCAAAAGCACCAAACTGCTTGCTCATCATGACAAAGGAAATCCCTGTACTGCAAATACCTGGATGTTTCAAAACAATTCCTGGTGCCATAGCATGTTACCTCTACATGAAATAATTTTCTTTATGGAATACATATGGTGCTACAAATACAAAGTGCAAATAATCATTCTGACTTTCTGTTTCAACGAGGAAATAATCTGTCATTCTCTCGACAAGAAGAGAGATTGCTTAACCAGGACTTAACCTTCTGTCACCTGCCTACAGAAGGTTAAGAAGGTCTTTTCCCCAGTACTCCTGCTTTCCAGACAGGGATTGACCCTTCAGTGGGTCTGTTGGCTCAGCCATGATCTTGCTTGGGTGTACAGTGACCTCCATGGCGTGAGGAGAGCTCCCATGGGCTGGCAGCACCACAGGGACCTACAGGAAAGTAACAAGAGATAGCACATGCCACCAGCTACCAAAGTGCCTTTAGCTCTTGCCAAAGATGATTCTTCCAGATTTCATGTAAGGATGACTAAGAAATCAGCCTCAAACATTGTCATGGCTCCATTCTGCACTTCCTTTCTTTCTTTTTTTTTTTTTTTAATGAGGGATGCCTCTGCTTTGGGCTTAGGGAAAAGAGAATTTTATCTCCCATTCATCCACCATTTCTGATACTGTGTACAAACAGAGCTTGTGTTTTACTTGCAATGTCATAGCACAGTCAGCCATTTAGCCAGACAAAAAGTATTGTATGTTCTTCTATCATGCCAGCTTTAGTTGAGAGAACCTGTGCCAAAACAGGTGGTACCTGACAGGTTAATGAAACTCTTTTCGCAGGCTGAGCCAGCAGAATTGTTTGCACAGCACTCCACCGAGAAGGTTGCTGCTGTCTCCTTTACATATAAAGTACTGCTTGAAATCCATGACCCCAGGGATCTCCTCTCTGGCAAGAAGTTCTGAATCCCCTCTGTGATTTCCTCTGTGCAGCTGAAAAAGGAAGCAGACCAGTTTTGATTTTTAGCTCACAGTGATATTTGCCAGGGAAGAAGGTGGGACGTTTCAAAGCATACCTTATGTCTGTTTTGGAAGAGAAGAAGGGAAGGGGCTTGGGTTTTGTCAGCGGTAGAGTGAGACTTCTGGTAACTTACCAGTCTCCTTTTTGGTGATGGACATGGCAGGGTTAGCAGGGACTGAGATTCCTCCTACACTGGGCTCACTCCCACTCTCCACCACTGCCTTGGGCAGGGTATTTGCACCCTCTGAACTCTGGAACCTCCACTGATTTCACAACTGACACAACCCCCCTTACCTCATCTATTCCCACTGCTTTAATATTTGCCTCAAACACTGAGACCACTGAGCAGCTGCAAATGAGCCACTGCTAAAACTATAAATGCAATATGAACCCAGAGTAAAAGTTCTAACTCCTTTCCCTGGAGGTATGTCATTTCATCCATGAAGTTTCTCTCACTCATGATGGAGAGCCTCCATCCATCCAGATGGAGAGAATTAATGACTTATTTAAGGCCTGACATGTAGAAAGAGGGAACTTTACACTTGAGGGAAAGGAGGTCCACATAGATAATTTTGACTTCCAGCTTTTCTGTCATTCATCAACTTACTGTCTAATTTACTCTCCACATAAATAAATGAGGAGATAAGAAATAAATGAAATTTATTCAGCTCTACTCATAGCACTAGCTTCTACATTTGGAAGTTCCTCAGAAAAGATATATCATAGCATTTTCTTTCCAGAAAGATGATTTAAGGAGTATTTTAAACCCACTAGCTGCATGGTGTTTTGTCTTGCATTTCGGCACAAAGAGATTGATATAAGGAAACTTTTTAAGAGGTATGGATAAAAAAATTGTCCAGGTGTTTTTTTTATGTCTAGCTAAAATAAATACTTAAGAGTTTATCCACAATCTTACAAAGGAAAATTTGACTTAGTATTCTTCTGTACCATGGGACTATTAGTTTCCTGGCATATCTAAAATAAAAACTGCAGAGTTCACAAATCAGGTCAAAGCTGTTTCAGCATTTTTTAAATTTTAGAGCCTGACTCATTGCCCTAAATAAATAGAGGAAATGGAGGCACTCTTGCTAACTTTACTGGAAATACTCTCACTAACTTTACTGGAAACACTCTCACTGACTTTAGTGGCTTTGGTAACAGATCACCATAGCATGTCTTTTAACCAAAGCTTAACCAATTAATCAAGCCTGTATAAACCAATGCACTCCCTGAATCTCTATAACTTTGATAGGGTAAGAGAAAAACTAAGATTGGACTTGGTTACCACCTAATTGTTGATATGAACCCAGTGGGGTCTATTTTGGTATAAAGAGCCTGAGATACACATCTTTATAGACTTCTTTTGATGGCAATAAAAAAGGGAAACTTACCCTGATTTTGGTGATCTAGTTCCCTGGAGTAGGCCAACCAGTTAAATGCACACAGTTAAGTGTGCATTTTACATTTAGTTTGTTACAGACTCGTCCTCATTTAATCAAGGACAGCTCAGATAGTCTTCGCAATGAATAAAAATAAAGTTATTTACTTGGATGAGTTCAGTTCAAGACAGTTCCTCCAAACCCAGGATGAGGCAGGGTAACCTTCAGCAACACAGGAGATCTGCTTGAACAACAGCTGCATCCTTATTTCAGGCTTTCCTGCAATAAGACAGCACAAGGCTTAAGAACATGCTTAGTGGTATATATGAGAGTGCTGGGTTAATGGGTGGACTCTATGATCTCAAAGACCTTTTTCAACCTAATCAATTCTATGATTCTGTAAGACAATTTCTGCCAGCACTTCAAGTGACAGAACCCTGTACACTTATGTGGCAATGCTAAATCTGCTGAGACCAAGGTCTGTTTCTGTTTTCAAAGTTTAAAACTGCACATCACAGTGAGAGCTGGGTGTAGCTCGTAGTCTTCCTCCTTCCTTGGTTTTGTGGATGGCAGTGTGGCAAGGCAAGGGGAGCAGCCATTTCTCTGTAGGTGCACAGCCAGACCAAAACAATGGCAGAGCCAAAATTAGAGGTCTTGACTTCTTCTTTTCTGACTCATACCAAGCAGCTGGCCCTAGGACTGCCCTGGCACTGAGGCTCTGGGTGTCCAACTTGTACAAAATGTGCACAGAAGATCCTTGTGTAAATTATATATCACAAATCAAGCCCCTATACCTGGAGCAAGGGAGAGATGCTGCAGTCAGATGGCAGAACTGAGATAACCGAAAGCACTGATCAAGACTGTGCCAGTGTGGGGCAGGGGTGTATGAGCCATTGCAGCCCAAACATACAAGTTACACACCAGAGGATCTCCACACTAACTACATTAACTCATAAATGCCATTAGGGCATTTAATTATAGATGATTCCTAATGGGGACAAGCGTTTGCTCCCAGCTCTATATCTCATGTGGTTTCTGCAGCAGTCACATATGTTCCAGCTTTGTAGAAATAGAATAGAGTTACTGTATTTTATTGAGTTCTTAGGGTTGTAATTTTCTTAAGAAGCATTAATTTTTTCAGCATGCAACTGATTCCTTATATTCTGTTTATGGTAGACTAAAGGGAAGGAAAAAATTAGTAACTTTCTCTTCCTTTCACTGTTCTCCATCCCTAACTGACACAAGAAATACTACCCACAAGCAGCCAGTGTCTTACGCAGTGCCTAGATTTCAGCAGTGTGATGCTGTGTGAAGAGGATCATGTTTTTGCCTTTTGATCCTCTATTTTTATCAATAAATCTATGTAAATGAAATAGGGAATACCAATTTAAAAAGCTATAACAGCTCCATTTATACCAGACTTAGCCAAATCTTCAGCAATAGTTTTGTTACTTACTTCTCACATACAGAGTGAATTTTTTTGTTACAGCTGTATCACCATTTTCAGCATAAAATACATATATCCCAGACTGGTGCTGATGGTTGCAGAACTTCGATGAAATGCTGTGGAACAAAGTCAAAAAAGGGAAAAGGAAAAAATATTGACTTGAAAAATATTTCAAATGCAGTCAAGACTCATTTGTAGGTTTGAAACAATTCTGCATCTTCTCATGAAGAATACAAAGGTAATTATTTTTGCTTAGACAGTATAAATCCCAGAATCTAACTGTGCTGGTGAGAATATATATTTTTCCCTGCAGAATTGATTTAATTCTGCATTTTTTCTCTCACTGTTCCTGGAGTGCATTCAGGCTGTTAAGCTGGGATTTTGTTACTAATTCATACATGACACGCCCAGGTACTTCTGCTAAGACCAGCAAAGGATCAAACTTTCTTCTCTCCGAGGAAGTTTGATGGGAGTTTCCAGCTGATGTGATATGATTGTGTTAGGAAACAACAATGACAGGGAGGAGCATAGGAAACATCTCCAAATGGAAAGATCTTACATAGACTCAGGAATGAGATCCCCATCATAAGCTCATTGTCAGTGAGATGAAACACCAACCCTCAAGGGAGTTCTGCAGGAGGAAGACCAGCCTTCTACTAATCCCTATGGCCTTTGAGCCACTGGATGGCAGAAAACCAAGACCCAAACCATGCAGAAGACAGCTTGTGACCATGGAGATGGCCAGGAGGAGCTCTAACAAGTCTCTGGGCAGAAACTAACAACAGAGGGCTGCAGAGACTCAAAAATTTGTGCCTGACTGACCTGTTGAGTCACTGGTTTAAGGGACATGGGATGAGGCAGGGAGAAGGGAATATGCCATTTTACAGTGATGGTATCCTATTTCTGTGCTTTTAACTAGGTTATTGCTGTCAGGACAATTGTCAGCTTTGAATAGCAGATAATGCAGTTTATCAGCATTAGAAGAGCAACCTAAGAAAATCTCTCTTATGTGTAGCTGCTGACAATTTGGGGAGAGATGTTTTTGCTGACGACTCAATGGTAACAATGTTGTAGGACCCCAACTCTGCTTCAGTGTTAAAAGCAAGCAGGAACATCAGCGAATTTGAAGAGAGACAAAAAAAAGCCCAGACAGCCCATATCAACAATATGCAAAGTAGGAGAAAGCAGTAATGAGATCAATCTAGAGAACTAAAATCAGGATATTTCTCCTTAAGCAAGATACATACAAAGGCACCAAGTATCACCCTGAAATTCTAAACCAGGAAAGCTCCCCTTGAAGCCACTGGCAATTTTGTCTTTTAACTAAGGCCACATTTTCATATAGTTATTGACTTTTGAATGTCTTCCTCTGAAATGGCCTTAACGATGTCTCCGAGCTTATGGATTTTTTAAAGTCAGAGCCCTTTTAAGCTGTTTCAAAAAAGATTCTGAAGACAGGAAAAAAAAGACGAAACCAAAAATAATGAGTTGCTTTTGAAATTCCAGGTTTGAAGGATTATATCCCAATAAAATAATCAGAAAAAATATTAAAACAGTATCTTTGATACCTGAAAATATAAGGGGATGTGAGCTAAATATTATAAATTTAACAGAAGACATTGTGTGTATGAAAAGTCATTAGTTCTTTGGGGGGAAGTGAAAATCAGCAGTGTGCTGAAACAGAGAGCCCACAAAAGCAAATAGAAAATGGAAAGTCTGAAGGAATGTCTGAAAATATACTGTAGGTGTAGTGACAGGAGAGATGGATCGCTGGGTTTTGAAATGAAAAGCTAAAGAAATGTACAGAGTTAATTATTAAAATTTAATATTATCTTTAATCTGAAGGAATAATTTTACAAGGAACTGGCAGAAATTAAAAAAAAATAAAAACAGGAAATGAAAAAGGATATGAAAGGAAAAAAGTAGAAGTCCTGGGAGACAGGATTACACAGAAATCAACTAGAACATGCAAAGTGAGCTCCACAATGTATTTAGATATGTGATGACCTTTTTTGTGCTGCTTAGAGAAACTTTCTGCTTTAAAATCACACTGAAATCTGCAAGGCTACAGCCTGCAGGCAGAATCTCCTGACTTTCCTACCCCTACTCATTGTCCTCAGGTGAGACATGTCTATCTAATGCTTGTATTCAGCCAAAATTGGATCGTTGTGAGGGATGCCTGTACAAAAGAATGTACTTGTGAGATTAAATAATCAGCACATTCAAGTGTTTTTCCCTCTATTTTATTTTTCCATGAGATAAATAGGATGCAAATAAATGTGAAGAATAACTAACCAAAATAAACATTAAAAAATTCTGTTCGTCCAGCATCACTGTCAGACAGACGGCTGAGTTATCTGTTTGAAGCAGCTGCCAGGCTGCTTCATTGCACCAGCAATGCCTGGTGGCTGTGGCCATGGCTGTGGCTCCAGGGACACTCGGACACTCAGCTCCAGGGACACGAGCTGGCCTTTTTCCCATCCGACAGGTGGTGATCAGCACTCAGCAATTGCTGCTTCTTTGCCGCCATGGCTCTGAAGTGACTCATAAATCCCAGGCCAGCACTTGCACCCTACTGACCAATGACAGCTGCCTAAACTATTCCAAAAGTTCTCAATATTATTATTGTTGGCACAGTCTATAGCACCTCATTCTTATCTGGATTGAATTTACACCCGCTGTCAATCATCCAAGAAAAATTGAGTCCTGCTGGTACAAGCAGTGAGGAGAGGTCTGTATCAACTGCAAAGCAAATCAGCTCCGTGTTATCAGCTGGAGGGAGGTACCTATTGGACAAGGATGAGCAAATGCTGGTGGCTGTCTCCTAAGACCTCATTTCCAAAGTCAGTTTTGTCACAAAGCACAGTTCTGCCAAGCCCATGTCAGGCATTGCAGATTAGTCACCAACACCCACCCAGTGCTATCAAAGTTTGCTGACAGCCCTCTCTTTATCAGCAGGGACAGAGTTCCTGTGGCCATTGCCAGGAGATGACAATTTGCTAACTTGAACTGAGCTGTCTCTGAACTTCACTGAGGTCTGACTCCAATACATCATCTGATGCAGTTGAAAAGGCCAGTCTATTGTAAATATAACTTGACAAGCTAGTGGATAAAATCAAAGGTATCAAAATACTATGGAAAGAAATCATTAAAAGTGTAATCAAGGCTTTGACACAGCTTTATGCAGATGACACAGGTTTCAAGAATATGAGAAGAAATCAGAGCAGCTGCATTAGCTCCTGCCTACAGCCTGCTCACTTTTAATGTAAAAACTTGAAAGGAGCAGCTTGGCTTTGCTTTCATTGAGGTGAGTAAAAGCTGTTACCTGCAAAGCCATGGGACTACTCTGAAAGAAACCCTGAAGGAAATTAGATAATGTTATCAAGAAATTAGAGAGCCTAGGGAATGGAGAAAACATTAGCCTTAAACAGGATTCATGCCAGAAGTCCATTGTAGGAAATAACAGAAAAGGTAGATAACTAACAGGTTTATTCAAAACATGTTTTGCTGCAGCAGCGGAAGAATCCATGACCTGGGTAACGAGCAGAACAGCATGTCTCAGTGTTTCTGTGACACAGGCACAGGCCAGCAGACCTAGCAGAGGCCTGGGAACTACAGCGCCCTGGGCTTGGTCTGAGCTGTTAGAAAGACACTGGGAACATCATCAACAACAGGATGACAAAATGGGAACACGCAGAACCTGTGATCCAGATTGAAAACTGCAACAGATCTATAACTCAGAGATCATGTTAGAGAGAAGGGGAATGGAAAAATGCATATTGACTAAAGGGCTGCTGGATGCATAACTTAGCAAAGGGATTATTATAAACAGAGAATGAAGTGATTCTACAAGTTATCTGTGTGAACTGTTGTTGAAAGCCAAAATTATGTTTGAGTGCCTTTTGTTGACATAGTCTCACTGTGAGGCCTATTCATATTTTAACAACACCAAGAGAGTGCAAAACATTGACAGTAAGTGGTCCAAATGAGATACAAAGTGGAAATATTATTATATTAAATTATTACAAAATACTCAAATACCTGCGTCCATCCACACTGTAACTTTGTACACATGGAAATGCTTTTTTGGAAAATAGCCACATGCATCTAACTGGAGGATATGCTGTAAAGTTAACTTCAAAGCAAAATTCTTCCTCACCAATTTCAAAATCTTCTTTAGAGTCAGTTATATTGATAAAGCCCTTTTCTGGATAAAAAAATATGAAAGAAAAGATGTATTAGAAAGGCTGGGCTTTAATGAAGACATTTTAACATTTGTATCTTTTTCTTTTTTGTTATCACAAGGAAAAACCATGTTATATCACAAAAAGTATCCTGTAAATCAAAATAAGATAATGCTTCAAAACAGTATTGAAATGTTGTCAGTGTGCTCAGTTGCAGACAAATGGTTTGAGCCTGATAAGATTGCATATTTGGTCAGACCAGAGCACTTCCAAAATGGTCTGACATTTCTCTACAGTCTAACCTGCAGACTCACAGGGCCAATAATGTCATTATTTGGTTTGGTTTGGGTGTGTATTCCAGTTGTTAACAGCTGCAGCTCCTGATTTTCTTTCTACAGGAACAAAACCAGGTGGCACCACCATCATAATCAGTAGTTCTTCCTCCCTCCTTGAAATAAGCTGAAGATTTTGCAAATGAATCCTGTAGCTGCTCCTGTATTTCTCCATTTAAATTAAACGTATTTAATGCAAGATGACAGCAACATGGAAAAGTGTTTCGAAAAGGTCCATGAACCATGTGCTGCTGGCATTTGCCCTGCTAGGGTGGGATTTGTTCCAGCTAGTGGAGATGTCAAAAGTTCTGCGATCCACCTAAGCTACTTGTTTAGATCTCTGACAAACTCAGTGGAATGAAAAAGATGTATTCAGATGTATCCCGTCCTAGAGCAGAAGATAATAAAAATGTACTGAACTGCTTCTGGAAATACTGTTTCTTGGCACTGACTGATGAAGGAACCAAAGTCATTGCTGGGGCTGGATGTCTCATGGCTTGGAATGAATCCTACCCAAAGAGGCTGGACAGCAGACATGTGTAGGGGGAGGCTGTCCTAAAAACACCAGTGGTGCTAGGATCAACTCTGTAAAGAGCACAGAACCGTATACATTGGAAGAAAAATGTAATCAAACTCCTGCCTAGAGCAGGTCCAGCTAGATGAGGCTGCTCAGAGCCATGTCCAGGTTGGTCTGGGTATCTCCAAGGACTGTACAACCTCTGGAAAATTTGTGGTGGTATTTAATCAGCTGCATGGTGAAAAATTACACCATAAATGTATTGCTGGACTTGTTTTTTCCTTTCGAGTGTTTTTCTTCTGATTGCAACCCTATATTCTGCTTGGTATGTTTTTTCTGTCTTAGCCTACTTACTACCTGGAAACTCCCATAAAAACCACAAACATTTCAGTATTTCAAAACAAGACACTATTGCTTTCATGACTACTGTCCTATTTTTTGATATTAAAGGCTTATTGATTTTATACATGGAGCCTTCATCTTTGGGTCCTCATCCTTTCAGGCAGAATATCATCTCTGAATTTACTGTTTGCAACACAACCAGCCAAGAGTAAAGGCTTCCTCCAGAGCATATATAAGGACCTTGGAGCAGTGTATGCCATTTCTTTGCAAAACACCTCAGAAAAAAGAAAAGTAGTTTCTTTATTGGAGGAGGAAGAACATGGCACATTATTGCTTGGTTTGTAATTTTTGATAGGCTTAAGTGTATTTTTGACTATGTGCACTTAGCAATGACACAGAGGTGAGATGAAACTCTCAAGACCAAACAAGTCTCCATGTTCTTCATATTTGTCTATTTGTTGCTTTTAATATAATGTGCTGCAAAGTAACTTACATATTACTAAAGTAAGATTTTGTAATGCTAAAAATTCTTTATTGAACACTGGTGGAAACTGAATGTAAGACCTGCAAAAATAAAGAGCCTTGCAGCTGAAGTTGTTGGCATGATCTCTTCTGTGCTTTGAAGTGGCCTAACCACCCTGCCTGACCAGACGCTCACACAAAATGGGATAAATTCATGAGGTATCAATTACCAAAGTGCAAATCAAAGGTGTCTGGCTGCAAGGCATTATTAGAGATTCAAAGAACACCCATCCATGTAGCTATGGTAGCCAGGCTCCCCAGGCAATGGAGTGTGTACCAACCAAATCAGTTTTCTCTTGGATAAGTTACACCATGATGATTCCCAGTGAAGCTACAGGTATTGAATCATGCACAGTGGTGGTTTAAAGGTGGGACACTGATTATTTCAGAAACTGCTACCCTAAGACCTGGGCAACTGAATAAAATTTGTATCTGTATGACTGCTGAAATGGAACTGTATTGTATCTGTATTGTATCTGTACTGTATCAGCATAAATTCACACCCACAGTGATTGTCATTAACACATAAAGCTAAATGCTGGGATGGATTAGAAGCACAGGATATTCCTGTAGAACCTTGGAGAGAGAAGCAGAGCTGTTAGCTTGGTATGAAAACACCACCCACTTTAATCCACCATATAAGTAAACAAATAGATTTTTTCATCACCAAAGACCACAAACCCTTAGAAGTTTTATTGGCATAAGGGGTATTAAGGAGGGCACAAGACAATCAAAACAGGGGAAAAATTACCCTGCTCAGAAATACAGCCTTCCAGGGACAGCCACTCAAATATTCTCTCTGACTGTCACACATGCTCACACCTGATAGTTCACAGATCCAAAAATCCACTATTTCTGACCTGTGCACTGCTACTGATTAAAAAGAGGATCTTGCCCTTTGTCTACAGTACACCATCATCTCTATGTTCCTGTTTACTAAGGAGATGTGTGTAGAAAAAACACACAGGTATTGTACTCAGTTACTGTAAATGACAAGAGAACTTCCCGCTCAGAGGTAGGCAGAAGCTGAAAAGAGGATATTGCACTGGAAAGTCATTTCTGAAGAGACTTGGGTAAGTATTCTCACTTCCTACCATTCCTAGCCCAGGTATCGTAAATTCTGAGAGCAACTACATCTAAGGTCAAACATGTGGTGACTGCTTCAGAGAGCCTTGTTTTCAGGGCTAGAGTCTCCAACTCCAGGCACACCAGTCATTAAATTACATCCTGTACCTACTCCAGGAGCATGGTCCTACCTACAGCTTTCCTTTTTATGCCTGATTTCTAGACTTAGGCCTATTTGTATATTATTTCCATATGAGGAACAAAGTTTGTAGTTGAGGCTGCTCTCAACTAAATTCAACACCGCTGGCTTTTAAATCAGTGTATTGCTTAAGTAGAATGGGATTTCCTTTTTAAAATGGTGGCTCTGTGGCACACTGGCTGAGAGTCACCAATATATGAGATGAATTTCAGCCTGTGTTTCTAGGAGATCCCATTGAAACAATCATACAGACTGCATCTCTAAACAGTGCCATTTCATTTCACTTCTAAAAGCACTGTCTCTTAAAGGGAATTATTTCAAAAGCAATATAAAGAAAAGGTTAATTGTATTCAGGTACCAGAATGACTCAGTTCAGATTAATCTTTTGGCTCTCCTGGACTGCTTGTAAGTGCAAACAGACATTTTCCTTAGCAAGGGAACTATGAACATACACAGCATATCTACAAGTGAAGAACAGACACACGGAAAACAAAGCAAAACAATAGAGAGACAAAATTAACACCAGGGATTGGAATTACCTAAAACTGTGATCAAGGCAGTTTGATTCAGATGAGCAGTAGAAGAACAGGTGTAATGTCCACTGTCATTTCTTGCTGCTGCTGAAGCAAACACATGCTGGATCCGAATTGCTGAGAAGTTTGCTTCATATTCTAATCCTTCAAAGTAACGACCCTGGTTTTCAACAGAGATTCACATTTAATCGGTTGACAGTGCCCAATACAACCTATTTTTAAATAGACCCTGTCTTTTACCTGCTCAACTTCTCTGTTTTCAAAAGAGAATTGTATTCTGAATTTATAGTTATGGTGAACAGCTCTGCATCTGATCAGCAATGGTTCCCCGACCTTAAGTAGTAGTTCAGGTAAAGGTGCTGCTGGTCTTTCATTTAAATCTACAAAACCAAAACATAGACATTGAAACAACCATCACTTTGCCTGGAAAATACACAGTTAGATCAACACTTTTTCTGCTAATGCTGTATAGATATTAATTTTTACATTATAATCATAATTACCATAATAATGAAATTAATAACATTCATGGATTTAGTTGTCTCAAAACAAATTTTGTCATGATTCACAAGACACCTCTAGTGCACAATGCAGCATAGAGCTTAGCTCAGGTTGGGTTAATTTTTAAAAAAACAGGCAAGCAAACCTGAGTTCATATATTAATTAATAATTTTATATGTGTTTGAGAACACTTTGGAGATCTTTTCCATGCATACAGTCCTAAAAGCATGAACAGAAAGTCAATACAAGTATAGGAAATGCAGGAAGGCAAGAAGCTTTTTACAGAGGCCACAATGGGCTATTGGAATTAGGTTTTAAACACTCGAGAAAGCAATCATATTCCTTGTTAGCTTTATTCCAGTGATTACAAACAAGTAGCTTAGACCAGAAATCATGCTCAGATGGGTAGTGCAACTAACTCCAGTAGCAGGATTGAGCTCACATGCACATAAACCTTAGAGGGAAGTTACCTATTGTAAAGAGGCTGGTGCATTCTCTGCCCAGGACATTAACTGCACAGCACCATATGTAAGTTTGAAATAATTCATGTTGCACCATCTGTGTGCCATCTATTTCTCCAGTTTCTTCATGCCTTTTATAAGGGCAACTGCAATTACAAGCATAATTATTCATTGACTCATTTGGTTAACCTCAAGCAAATAAATCTGATAAATTTCCAAACTATGAGAATATGCAAACAATAGTGGGAAAACTGGATCTCACATACTGAATAAAAAGGAACTAGGAAAGGTGAAGATAAGAAAATAAAAATGTCACAGTCTAGGCAGAAATGTGGGCTGAAATGACCTGAATAAGCTCAGACTGGTTCTTAGACAGGTAATTACATGATTAAAACTCAGATAAGAGCAAAATCATAGGGGCTGAGCTTTCACACATCTCTGATTTCCTGGTGGTGAGAGGTGCTGCAAATCCAGGGGCCTTTATGAGATCCAGACTCTGAACTTCCACGCTGCAGAGAAAGGCATTATTGCCTCTGTTCATAGAGTAAGCTTTATATATTAATAGAATGGGAAACATTATTTAGCTCACAAAATCATGATCCCTTCTCTTCTTGGCTCTAATGCTCCTGGTGAAGCACCCAGTGATTGGAAAAATGGAAACATTGCATCATTTAAAAAAAGGGTAGAAAGGAAGACCATGGGAACTGCCAACCTGTCAGCCTCACCTCTGTGCCTGGGAAGGTCACAGAACAGAACTTCCTAGAAGGTCTGCTAAGGCACAGGGAGGTGATTTGAAACAGTCAGTATGGCTTCACCAAGGGCAATCCTGCTTGATCAACCTAGTGGTCTTCTGTGATGGAGTGACAATATCAGTGGGCAAGAAGGGAATGGCAACAGATTCCATCTACCTGGATTTCTGTAAAGCTGTGGACGTGCTCCTCCCCACCCAGCATCCTTCTCTCTAAACTGGAGAGATACAGATTTGATTGTTGGACTGTTTGGTGAATGAGACTTTGGTCAGATGGTCACATTCAGAGAGTAGTGGTCAGTGTCCAGTTGACCCTCAGAGACAAGCACTGTCCCTCAGGGCTCTGTACTGGAACCAGGACTAACATCTTCATCAATGACACACACAGTGGGAAGCTTACAGATGGCACCAAGCTGTGTGGTACACTTGGCACACGTGGGGAATGGGATGGCATCCAGGGGGACCTGGAAAAGCTCAGGTGGTGGGCCTATGGGAAACTCATGGGGTTCAACAAAGCCAAGCACAAGGTGCTATGCCTGTGTCAAGGCAATCCCTGGTATGAGTCCAGGTTGGGGGATGAACAGACCTTGGGCAGCCTTGCTTAGAAGGACTTGGGAGAACTGGCAGATGAAAAGTTGGACATGATTCAGATATGTGCACTTGCAGACCAAAAAACAATTGTATTCTGAGCTCCATCAAAGAAGTGTGGCCAGCAGGTGAAGGGAGAGGATTCTGCTCCCCTACTCCACTCTCATGAGACCCCACCTAGAGGATTGCATGCAGTTCTGGGGCCTTCAACGTAAAAAATATGTGGCCATTCTGCAGAGAGTCCAGAAGAGGCCACAAAGAGGTTCAGAGGTCTGGAGCACTTCTCCTATGGAGACAGCTGGGATGGGTCAGCCTGGAGAAGTGAAAGGCTCTGGGAAGATCTTACAGTTGCCTCCCAGGAGTTAAAGAGGGTTTATCAGTGAGATCAGGATAAACTTTTTAGCAGGACCTGTCACAATAGGACAAGGGGTAGTGGTTTTAAACTAAAAGAAGGTAAATCTGGACTGGACATAAGGAATATTTTTTTTTTTTTTATTATGAGGATGGAGAAACACTGACACAGGTTGCCAGAGAGATGGCAACTACCCCATGCTTGAAAACACTCAAGGTCAAGGCTCTGAGGAACCTGATCTTGAAGATGTATATGCACCTGCATATTGCAGTGCACTTAGACTTTAAAGATGAGCTTTAAAGATCCTTTACAATCCAAAGCATTCCATGATTGTAAGATTCAAATTTAAAAACAAAGTGAAAAACTGGAGGGAAACAAGATGCCTTTGATTTGCTCTTGTGACTTCAAAATATGAATCTGGAACAACATTTCTAAAGCCAAGAGCTGACAATTTCCAAAAGAGCATAACAGTCAAAATTTCTAAGAAAAATGTGTTGCAGTGCTCCAAAAGTGGATCACATGGACATAGGTTTTCAACCAGCACGTGGGTGTGCCAACCAGCAGAGCCCATCTCCAAAAATTCTGAAACAAAAAATCTTCCCCAGCTCAATAGGCACACTGATCAGAATCACACACTAGAATCATAGAATCACGAAGGTTGGAGAAGACCTCTAAGATTATTGAGTCCAACCATAACCTAACTCTGCCATGTTCACCACTAAACCAGGCTTCCAAGTGCCACGTTACACGTTTTTTGAACACTTCCAGGGATGGTGATTCAATTGCTTCCTTTGGCAGCCTGTTCCAGTGCTTAGCAACCCTTTAAGTGAGGAAATTTTTCCTAATATACAATCTTGAGGTCACTTCTTCTCACCCTGTTGCTTTTTCTTCAGAAGATAGCAAACTTTTAGTTTAGCGATTCAACATGCATATAAACATACACATACCTCTTTTCAGGTGTTTTGCAGAATATCCATTCCACAGAGGCCTGGGGGTAGCTCTCAGATATGCACTTGATAGAATCTGATTTTTCCCTTTTCCTGAAATAGGGTTTGGCTGGTTTTTCTGATAAAAATCATGCAAATGTTTAAGAAAGCTGAAATCATTTTGAAACAGTGTTTTGCTCATTTGGTAGTACATAAAGTTACAGAGCTGTGATTTTGTTTCAGGAGTTTCAATACTGAGGGAACAGAAAATTATTTAGCACCAGGAGTATGGCGGGCTGGTCTCATGAGCTTTTCAGCCTTGATTGCTAAATGCACAGCTCCCCTGTACCAAAGGCCTGCCTCTATAGGCCAGGAGATAATCCTGAGACTGATACTGGAAGATGTTAATTTGCTAGGTTGCTATTCCTTTCACTGGGCAGGAGCACCTGTGGTTTTGAAATCACATCCTAAGCCTGTCCTTTGGTGGAGTATCTGTTGAGATTACAAAATCTGTACACAAAATGGGGTTTGCTCAGTCAGATCAGACACATGATGGAGACAGAAGAGGTGATAATGACTTCTGATAACCACCAAACTTCTCTACTCTGCATCTGTAGCCCAGAGGGAAATGATTCCTAGACAATTCCCAGCAACCTGAACCCCTCAGGCACAGACCTGGACTAGGAACAAAAAATTTAATGTATTAAAACTGCTAAAGGTTTGACTCAAAATGAAAAGCACTGAGTCCAGTTTTAAGTCATATTTCAATGAAATTGCAGCTGCCACATATAAAAGTGATATTTTCCTTAGTCATACTTCCATTGTGAGCAAGGTGAAAGCAATACTCATGGCTTTGTAATTTCTTTCCTCAGTTATGTCTTATAGGATAGGCCTAAGAGGTGTTTTTTACCTAAAGAGATTCCCATCCAAGTTGAAGGATTCACAACTAGCCTGAAGGGTTTTGTAAGAGATGTAATTATGGCATTAAATTCACAGGAGCAAAGAGAAAGCAATCCAAGCAATTGATATGGAAAAGACCTTTACTGACATTGTTTCAAACTATTCTTGCTTGCACATGTAATAACACTTTTTACCTCTAAAGCCTAATTGATATAGAGATGGAAATTCTTAATGAGAGATTTAATACCTTGTCCCCTCAATGAAGCTCTTAAAATTATAATTGAGGCATGCAGTAAGCTTTCAAATTAAACAAGGAGAGATTAGAGGTGACTTTCCTGACACCAGAGAGAGAAAAAAAAGTTAAACAGAAGAAATTCTTAAAAAACAAATAAAGAGGGAAAAACAAATTCAGTTTATTAAAATCAAGGCAAGTAATAGCGCTGGTTAAACCTGGAAGGGTTCCCTAGTCTTTTACTGTTTGGATTGAGGTTTTGCCTTTGAAATTTCTTTTTGTAGTTTTAAATTTGTCCCTTTTCAGACAAAATAATACAATATTTCTATTCTGTTAAAAAATCATGTCACTATGTGTCTTTATGGTATTTTTTGAGATGTTTTTGGATACCCCTAGTTAGAAACAGAAGCTTGCACTTCGTTGCAGCTGTTCCCTTTGCATCAGAGATGTCTCTTGTGTGAGCCTTGAGAAAACTCAATCAAATCCACTCCCACTGGGAGCCTTTCAAAGAGTTGCACCTCACAGGTGCTCTCTCATGAGCATTTAACAGCAGCTAAAACCTCAGCTTCTCGGGCATGCTTGTGTTGAGCAGCTGCAGAACTGATGGGTTTTGCTTTAAAAGAAAAAGAACAAGCCAAAGCTGGCACTGAGAAGAGGGACCTTTTCTTTCCCCTTTCCTCAGTGTACCTCTTGCCACCCACAGAAATGTAAAAGGAAAAGCAGTGAGAGAAGTGAGAGACCCAGCAGCAGGCACAAGTGGAAAAGGGGCAGCAGGTCAAAGTGTGACCAGAATATTAAAGGGACATCCTGAGCTGGTCCAGATTACAACCCTTGTTGTAAAGAATAAACAGGTTAAAATGAAAGTAAACAAATCTAGCCCATGAGCCTTAAAAGCGCAGAAAAAGCCACCATCAATTTGTCCCTTTTGACACGGAGGAGCATTTCTCACAGGGGAGAAGAACGCTTCTGCACATTTACATCTTTGTTCGTCTGCATGGTTTATTGACTAGAGAAAGCTGACTCTCACGTAGTTTGTGGTTCTGACTTCAGCCTCCAAAGACAGCTCCAAGTGCTATGCTAATCTAGGAAGATGCTTGAAGTGCAGCATATGAAAGCTTCATTGCTTTGACTGAACTTGAGCCTCTGCCCTTGAACATATTGATGGAAAGACCCCTTTCATGTAAACATACTTACTTCGGATGAGAACAGGCACAACTACTGTGTAATTGCCAGTTTCACTCGTGACCAAGAGGGTGTATATTCCAGCTTGTCCTTCTTTTATTTGGGAAAAAGCCAAAGATATAATATATCTATAAAAGAGAAAGTGAAGTGGTATTTGTCACGCTAGTATGAAGAAGGTAATAATATGCAGCACACACAATTAAATCCTAGCTCTTTAGCGCTTGCAAAAACCCTTCAAAGACACTGGTATTCATTATTTACATAATAATGAATGCTTCAACCTGAAATGCTTCCTTCATTTGTCTTTCTACACAAGCAGCACATAGGAGCTTACAGCCACAGTTCCACATGCTCAATGCTGAACATTGGGAAGGATGGCCTTCCTGGGCTTGAGGCAGTTCAGGAGCTCCACAGCCAAATGCTTTACCTACAGTCTCATTCTACAAGTTCTGCATGAGGAGGCAATTATGCAGTCTCAGGTTCCAGTCCAGGTTTGGCTGTGAGAGTTAGGATGCTGTTGCTGTTGTTCTTGATCTGCACTGTCATCTTAAGAGTCATATAATTCTTCATGCCTCTGTTTCTTTGACTACAAAGTCACAATTTTTCCTCACATGAGCATGGCAAAACTCAACTTCATCAATGTCAGAGAGTGATTTGAGACCCCCATCCATGATGTTATACAAATTTAAAGAACAAGCTTATTTTAAAATGTTCTTGGTTTTAAGATTCCTATGTGTACATTGATGTAAATGACAATCAGTAATGTGCTGCTGGGTGACAACACTTAAAGATTAAGAGATTGAAAAAAATAATATGTAACATGAAATCAAATACAGGTACAGTCATAGAAAACATTCAATTTGCATTCTAAAAGAAAAGATTTCTTAAAGGATCTTTGATCCAGTACAACCCTTGACTTACCTATTCTCTGAGTCGAAAGAAAGTTTACAGGCTTTGCTCTTTTTAAAGAACCAAAAGCATGAAATGATATTTGAAATGCTCGTTGTTATTCTTAATTCAATATCTTCAAATAAATTGACTTCCACATTTTTAATTGTTTGGTAGATGTTCTCTGTTCCTTGGGAATTCAAGTAACACCCAAGATCTTCCAAAACAGCAGAAACCTGTAATGCAGGTATTTATTAGCAGTTAGCTTTATTTGTTTTTTTGGTTTTTTTTTTCATTCAAATGTTTTTAAAGGATGTTCTTTTCATTTCTACCATCCTACCTATTAATAAATACGTTGAATTCTACTGCATGAGGAAACTCTATAGGGTTCCTGTTGAATCAGTCAATTCTGTTCTCTAGACAGACACAGGCCACAGACCACAGAACAATCTTAGCCAGAGCAATGATAATTTCAGTTAGTGATACAGGTTGTTCTTTACACTTGATTTTGTTTCCTTTTATTTAGAACCATAGGGAGACACAGAACTATAATAAAACCTTTGTTTGAAACTTGGATGCAAAGGCAGGGTCAGAATGTTTGGTTTATTTTAGCATCTCACTGCTTGTCACTGCATCATCTGGCTAGATTGCTCCTCAACTCCTTGAGGGCTTTACTGGGTAAGGAGCATTTGGGCTGGACACTGTCATATGTTTCATTTCCTCACCCCTGTGTACAGCTAAAGGAGAATTGCAAACAGAATCTTCCACAGTCATTCTGAAAGCCACCAACGGATTCAAGAGTCTCTAAGAGTAGCTACAGTAAAATGTGGCAAGTAAGTTGCTCCGTCTGAAGAGAAGCCCTACATGTCTCCATTGCTTTGTTGAGTGAATTTTATCTGGTGTAAATTTATGAAAGGACAGAGTTCATTGCATCCTCATTTTGCTTGTTTGGTTGGTTCTTCTCATGCCTCACTCGTTTTTCCTTTCTCTTGACCTGAGAAGTACCTAGAAATAACAGCCATATTCTGCCTTGTCAGAATACCCAGCAATATTCAGGTGTGCTGATATAAAACAACATCAAGATGTTAATTAAAAAGCCAGTTTTCTCTAAAACTGGTACTTAGTTATACACAGTTTCAAAGTATGAATTTTCAGATATATATCCCTCTAACCTTCTGTGGCTGTATTTGGCATAACCCTGGTGATTTTGACTGTAATGTCATCACATTCTAAAGGTTTAGGGTGTTGTAAGTTCCTGGGAAGGTATTTCTGGAATGGAAAGGAACATTTTATAAGCAACTTGTTCTCTATTATATCACCTTAGGAGATACTGATGTCCCTGGTGCTCCTGAACCTTCTTCATCCTTCTGGCTGATAAATCCACACATGATCTCAGATGTATTTTGAGTCATTGTTGAAGTGAAAGCAACTGCTGTCATAACAAAAACTGCAAAAAAGAAATAGAAAACATATGCAGCAAAGTCTAGATCTCTGCAATGGGATAGTAATTTTAGTTAAAATACAACAAAAATACATCTTAAAAAAAAGCCAAACTGAATATGCAGACATATTGTATGAATTTGCTAGCTCTACATTTATGTATTGAAGCTGAGTGGAAGCTCTATTTGGAGAACCTTTCAAAAGCAGAGGCACACTTTATAAATGTATCCCATAATACTGCAGAGAAAGTCTAAAGACAAAAGCCTCTATGTTACAGAGGCTCCTTTAGAAACAACATTACCAAACACAGATGCTCTCTTGTACTTCCCTTTTGCATCCTTGTGTAGGAAAGCACCAAACCCTGCAGCACAGGTCAGTGTTTGCCCACTGTGAGATGGAGGATGATCATGCACCTTCCTTCCCACAGAAGAGAAAGACAAGGACTGGGAAAATGGGGAACTGCCTGCTGTAGGAAAACAGGTTTGAAAAATCTAAGGAACCTGAAGGTGAACAAGTCCACAGGACCTGGAGAGGAAGAGGAAGTTGGTAAGCCCCTATGCATCATATTTGAGAAGCTCTGTCAGTCCTGTGAAATTCCCACTGATAGGAAAAGGGAAAATATAAGTCCCCTTTCCAAAGGTGGAAAAAAAAGACTTGGGGAACTACACAACAGGCAGTTGCAGTGACTGTCATGATTGTGGAGCAAATCCTCCCGGAAACTGAGAAGGCACATGGAAAATAAGGAGGTGACTGGTGACAGCAAACATGACTTAACTAAGGGCAAATGGCACCTGGCAAATCTGGTGACCTTCTATTATGGGATTACAGCTTTGGTGTATGAGGGAAGAGTGACTGACACCATTTACCTGGACTCATGCAAAGAACTGGACACTGTCCTGCATGAAACTTTGTCTCTAAACTGCAGAGACACGGATTTAACAGAGGGATCAGTCAGTGGATAAGGAATTGGCTGCATGGTCAATGGCTTGATGTCCAAGCAGAGAGCAGTGATGAGTGATATTCCTGAGGGTCAGAACTGAGACCAATATGGTTTAACATCTTTATCAATGACATGGACAGTGGGATCAAGTGTACCCTCAGCAAGTTTGCTGATGACACTAAGCTGTGTGCTGCAGTCAACACACTGAAGAGAAGGGATTCCATCCAGAGAGACCTGGGCTGGCTTGAGGGGTGAGCCTGTAAGAACTTCATGATGTTCAATAAGGCCAAGTGCAGGGTACTGCACCTGGGTCAGAGCAATCCCAAGCACAAACACAGGCTGAGCAGAACATGGATTGAGAACAGCCCTGGGCAGAAAGACTCAGGAGTTTTGGTGGATGAGAAGCTCAGCATGAGCTGGCAGTGTACATGTCCAGCACAGAGAGCCAACTTCATCCTGAGCTGCATCCAAAGCAGTGTAGGCAGCAGGTCAAGGAAGGGGTTTCTGCCCCTCTGCTCTGCTCTTGTGACCCCACCTGCAGTGCTGTGTTCAGCTCTGCGGTACAGAAGGACATAGAGTCATTGGAACATGTCCAGAGGAGGGCTACAAAGATTGTCAGAGGTCAGAATGATCTCTCTTGACAGGCTGAGAGATTTGGGGCTGTTTGGCCTGGAGAAGAGAAGGCTCTGGGGAGGCCTTTCAGCACCTTGCAGGCAGCTGAAGGGGCTGGAAGAGAGCTGGAGGGAAATGTTTCACAAGGGCATGTAGTGATAACACAAGGGGGAATGTTTAATCTGAGAGAGAGCAGGTTTCGATTAAATATTATGAAGAGATTCCTCACTGGGAGGGTGTTGAGGCACTGTATGAGGCTGTCCAGAGAAGTTGTGAATGCCCCAAGTAGTAAAAGTATTTTATCCTTATGCATAAAGACCAGCATGGGAAAGCTTCTGACTCCTCAAAGGCACCATCTCTCCAGAATGTTTCCTATAAGCCTTTCTGCAGGTACTGCAGCTTGAAAGGTCACCTTTTAGCCATAAAGGAGCTACAGTAACCATCTACCCACCACTACACCAAACAGAAGTAAGACTGTACAACTGGCTGGGTGAAATGTGTCTGATTTCCATTAATTCCCTAAAGCCAGCCGTCTACAGCACAAATAACCAGTGAATCATAAAATAACATCTTTCTTCTGGCAACCTGAAAGATTTCTGCCCTCAGGCCTTGGCTCTTCACTTTGTTTTCTTCCCCAGCTCCTGAGATGGTTGCACATACAACTAGGTACAGAGTTGAAAGAAGGAAAAAAGATAAATTCACAAAGTATTTGAAAGATGAATGTGATGAGTCTCTTTCTGCAGGCAATGAAGGAGCAAAACTGGAAGTAGGAAGAAATGGTTAAGAGTTGTTGCCATCTCCTCCTTGCCATTTGTGCCTTATGAAACTGTCTGAGCTCTGAACTGGCAACATTTTGACAACCTCCTCTCATTGCCAAAATGTATTAAGGCTGAATCTTTCTCATTCAGGCACCCAACATACACTTCATTTTGGTTGCCACCTCTCCACAGCATGCACAGGCAATGATCTGCTTTTGCAGATGCCTGAGTAAAACCCTGTGAGTTATTCCTATGAAAGATGAATGTAATTTCTTTGTGGAGACATGTATCTCCATCCATTGACTATAAAAATAATAATTGCACTTCTTGAGACAGGGAGTGCCAGAGGGCAGCTGAAAGGCAGGTATGCGTTAGGTATCTACACCAAGCATGCTGAATTCCTTCCATAGTGCAACTCAGGTTTTGAGCTCCCTCCCTATCCTTTCACCAAGTCCTTCTCTGCTCAGCTTTCTCCACTTCTGTTGGTTTGTTGGCTGACTCTGCTTTCACCCTTTTCAAAGCAGAGGCCATTCACCTGGCTCACAGCCAGGGATTTAGCTGATGGAAATTCACCTATCCACCTATGTCCTCTGATTTCTAAAACACACCAGCAGAAACCACCTGAAAAAAAAGACCTCAAAAGTTCAACTCATTAGGTTGCTGAGCTTTCCCTTGCTTTAGGTTTCTGATTTGTGAATAATCAGAAGTTTTTCTAATTGTACAAGCTAAGCCAGTGTATCCCAATGTGCCATTACTCTGCTTTGCTCATGTTGCCTTGTTAAAGGGAGTCCTAAGGCCACAGCAGAAAAGGGTATTTAAACACTAACAGGGAGCAGATTTGCAGCTAAAAGTTAGACAGCTGTAGCAACCAGACCGTGAGTGAGACATGCAAACAAAGTGTCTGATGAGCTGGAACTGCATCTGTAAAGGACGTTATGTGGGACTATGCTGGAAGTAGTGAGCACCCTGACACCCTCATGTGTAAGTGAAAATTGGACTCCTTTTCATGTAAACTGCTGTGGTGTACCTTTATTCCTGTGAAGGTTTTTAGGGTAAGGAAGGATATCTTGAACCTGACATGATTCCAGATGCTTTACAGTGAGAAACAAATGTGTAACATAATAGTCAGAAGTATTTACATGATGGCCTAAATTTGTGTAGGTCTTGAAGACTTGTGCAGGACAGAATGGAAAATCAGAGCATGAATGAGCCTTTCAGAAAAAGTGAAATCAAGAAAAGAAATATTGGGAAAATGGTAATGCTCTGATTCACCGTCTTGATCTTTCAGCTTCTACCTGGCCTGTTCAAGGACTGCTGTTATGGTCTGCACATCAGTCATCCTCCAAATTAAGAACTGCAGAGACTGAAAGCACTGGGTAAAGAATATCAAATATGTAGCATGCATATTCATATTGTCTATTGCTGAACTAGAGTGAAGCTGAAAGGAAAATAAATTGCTGCCTCTGAATAATGTTTGTTTACGCCTGCTTTCCATCTTCATTATCTTTTTATAGGTTATACAAAAATAAAGGCAGTAGGAGAAATCCTGTTCTCACTGCAGTCAGACAAACATCTAGTTGCCATAGACAGAGCCAAAGTTTCATCAAGATGTGTTGGCACATACTTGGGGAAATGCCTGTAAAAGGCAAAAAGGGAGCTTATGTGTTATGGTGCTGACAAAAAAGGCCTGAATCTACTGGAGAGATACCAAACCAAGAAGCTCTGTTTAAGTTAGTTCAGCTATCAGATGAATGCAGCTGCTTCCAAAATTTTATTTTCAAATGGGAGGTGACAAAAGTAGTCTTTGGAAGAGTGGGCAAACCATTCCAAAGTATGCTGAAACTCTGAGTTAACCAGAAAGACAGCTTGGGAACTGGGTAATTGTGAAAGATGAAAACCTTTCCCTTCATTCCAAGGGATGCATCTTGTATTTGTGTTCAGATCAGGGTGCTTAATATTTTACATAGCAGTCAGGCCTTTTCTAGACATAGAACAATCTTCCACTCTGCTTTACAGCTCAAAAGATTTACATAAAGCAAATATGATTTGGGACTTATTTGGCTTCTGACTATGTCCTCTGGGTATGACTTTCTGGATCAACTTTCCAAAATTTTCTTCATGATCAGGTCAGATAGATGGACCTTTTCTTGCAGGAAAACTGTTGTTATGTCTGTCATGACTTGCCAGAAAAAAAAAAATCTTAAAAATAGTGGAATGGATGAGCTTAATATTCATCAATTAACTCTTTAAAACCCCCACTTTTGCATGTGGTAGCCTTTTTCTCAAATCACCCCAGAGTGGTGGATCCTGAAATGAGAATTGTACTCAATACAAATATGCTAAAAATCAGGAGGCAGGACAGGTAAAAAGAACTGATCTTAAATTAATTCCTACCTTTTAACCATATATCATTTCTCTCCCATCAAACTCCACTTTTGTCCTTCCTCATCTTTTTACACAGCCTCCTTCCTCAGCAACTTCACACTTTCAGCTTAAATAACTCCCAGCTCAGAAAAATATGCACTTTGTGAGTTCGTTCTCATATGATGATAGGGCCAAAGGTGTTGCTCGGTGTTTTGGAGTAATAACCATGTTAGAACAAAGTTTAACAAGCAAGGTGGGTGACAAGATGCCTCTGCTGCAGCTCATGCTAATTATGACCAGCTGTTGTAATGCTGGCTGGGGTATGTCTAGGTCAGGAGCTGTCATTTATCTGGTCTTACTAGTTAATTACAATAAATATCACGTGAATTGATTTAATTATTCACAGTCGTGTTCAAGCATGATTGAGATTTGAGATGGAAAGAAGCCTATACAGTGTGAAGGCTCTATAGTGAGAGATTAGAGGGAAGGGATAAGAATCTCTGGATTTGAACCGCTGAGCAAGACAGCAGCAAGAAGAGTGGAGTAGGGGAGGTCCTGTGGTTTCAGAAAGCGCTCAATTCGGGTCTGTGAACGGAGTCAAAAACTAATAATGGGGTCCAACACTGATACTACACAACATCCTGGACTGTTATCGTCACCTGCCAGTCCTGTTTGCCATGGCCTGCAGCCCTTCGCGTGGATTATTTTCCACCTGCATCTGCCACCATTCCCACCCCCGCTCCCCCAGCTCGTGTCCAATTTCTGCCACTCCGCCCTCTTTGTCCTCGGACAGTGTCCGTGCGGGCACCGCGGGCGCGCAGCAGCGCGGGGCGTGCGGGCGGCAGGGGGCGCTGCGGCCCCGCGCATCCCGAGCATCCCGCGCATCCCGCGCATCCCGAGCATCCCGCGCATCCTGCACATCCCGAGCATCCCGCGCATCCCGAGCATCCCGCGCATCCCGCGCATCCCGCGCATCCTGCACATCCCGAGCATCCCGCGCAGCCCCGAGCATCCCCGCACATCCCGGTGCTCCTGCGGGACTGCCGTCGGGATACAGGCACGGCGCCGACCCCCAACTCGCTCAATCCTGGCTCCTGTGTGATTGCAGAGGAGATGCCCTGCTTTTTTATATTCTTAGGGAACGGAACGTGACACAGAAGTTCCTTGTAAATTCTTTCATGCATTAGCTAAATCACTGATGACTGATTTTATTTGCTTATTTTTTTTCCATAGAGTTTCCAGCAAACACTTTCTGGTTTTTTTTTATTGAAAGACAGAAAGCTTAAAAAACTTCAAAAAGTTAGGGAAGGGTCTGGAACACAGGTCTAATGAGGAAAGGCTGAGGGAGTTCAGCCGGGAGGAAAGGAGGCTCATGGGGGGACATTATGGCTCCCTACAACTACCTTAAAGAAAGTATGGTGAGCTGGGGATAAGCCACTTCCCCTGGGTAACAAATCAGAGGATGAGAGGAAATGGACTCAAATTACGTCAAGGGAAGTTTAGATTGGATATCAGGAAAAATTTTCTTCAAGAAAGGATTAGTCATGCGTTGGAATAGGCTGCCCAGGGAAGTGATTGAGTCACTATCGTTGGGAGTATTTAAAAGATGTGTAGATGTGGCACTTCAGCACATGATTTAGTGGTGGACTTGGCAGTGCTGGATTAATGCTTGGACTTGATGATCTTAGAGGTCTTTTCCAACCTAAGTGATTCTATGATTCTCTGATTTTGGAAAAAAAACCCCAAACAAACCAGAAAAAAAGTTTGGGTTTCCTTTTCCTAAGAACAACTCAGACAGCAAAAACTTCTTTTTTAGAACACCTTCATGTAGGTTGTACCCCTGTTTATTATAGTGGCCTCAAAAGTATTTCTTCAGAAGAGATATTAAATTAGAACTTGTCACAGTGAGTAAACCATTTCTATTCATCCAGCGCAAGTCTCAGCAAAGGGTTCTGCTGGTTGGCAACATCCATTTTATGTCAGCTTCTGTAGTGAAACCACACTGCTTCTCCTGAGAATTTTGCTTCCCTAGTCCTCTCAAAACTAATCTATGCCTTAATCTAAAAGATCTTCTTTAACAGATGAGAAACGGAGAAGTTTTCTGAATCTGCCTCAGAAAATTACTGGCAAGACCCACTTATTCCAATGGAGTCTGACACAAGCAACAGGGAAAACTGTCCACAAATTCATTTTCTGTCTTTTAAATTTTCCTCATCTTTTCATCAACCTTCCATTTTCAGGTCCCAGATGAAAACAACTGCAAGAAATTTGCTCTTTCATGTTTTTGGGTTTTTTTCTTTAAATAAATACCTAATAACTTGGTCACTGTTTTAAATTTTTCCTCTGTCCTTTTATGTCCTGAGAAATTTTGGTACAGATTTCAGCAAGCTTCATCTTTTGGATAAAATTATGCTTTTCAGTACTAATATCTGTCTTCTTAGAGGACAACAGTCAGCAGCTCAGCCTATAGTTCATTGTAATTATAAATTACATAGAGATTTTATAAAAGAATAATTGAGATGGCTGAAGTTTTCAAATAAGGTATCACATGGGGCATGTATTTTTCATTACTCTGTTGGAAAACCAGACAAAAACTTACCCCAAAGAACAGGTAGCTGTGAGTCAGCAGATACTCCTGTTCTTTACTGATTACTTACAGGTATGTTAGTTTCAGTGTCTTATGTTGCAAAAATAAGCTAACAATTAAAGGAAGTGCAGGTGTATTTTTCACATGATACTATTACATATTCAATGTTATTGATTAATTTTGCCATTGACTATATTGCAGACCAATATCCAAACCATGACTTGTGATAAGCATTGTGATTTCAGCATTCATTCAGTCAGGAAGAATAAGAACCTAGTTTGACTGCTCAGGCTGGTGCTCATGGGGAGCTCCCTGAAATCCCTGCTGCTTTCGCCGTGTTTTGGGCCATTCCAGCCACTTGTGATGCACTTTGCAAAGAATAACTGGGACTGCTGAGGACACCCTTTTTGGGAAGTGGCTGAAAAGTGGTTGAAAATACAGTGAACCTCAGCTACCATGGCAACCTCTCTGAGGAAGAGCCTATACTGTGGCTGGTTCTTCTTCTGCTTCTTGTCCACATCTTCCGTTCTCTCAAAGGAGCTTCTCAGCTCACACCTTTCCACCCCACTAAATATGGTGGACAATGAGCCACATTAGGAAGTGTTTTGCCAGCAGACAGAGGTCCTTTGCCTCTACTCAGCACTGTCAAGGACACACCTGGAGTCCTGTGCCAAGGTGTGGGTTCCTCAGTGTAAGAGAGACATGGGCATACTGGAGAAAGTGCAGTGGAGTGCCACAAAGATGATAACGGGACAGGAACATCTCTCCTGTAAGGAAAGGCTGAGAGAACTGGGACTGTTCAGCACAAGGAAGAGAAGGCTCAGAGGTACAAACACCTGAAGGGAGGGTGCAAAGAGGATGGAGCCAGGCTCTTTTTGGTTGTGTCCAGTGACACAGAGGCAATGAGCAACAGATGTTTCCACCATGTGGGTGCCCAAATATGGACACACATTGCCCAGAGACGTGGTGGTCTCTACCCTCAGAGGTACTGAAATGCAGCTGGACAGGATCCTAAGCAGCTGGTTTTAGGCTGCTCTGCTTGAGCAGTGGGGTTGGACCGAATGACCTCCAGGGATCCCTTCCTCAACCCTGCTGCGATTGTGTGAACAACTGCACACATTTGTAGGCAAAGAAGCACTGGTGTGATGCCACCACAGAGGCCTCCCACAAATCAGAAAGTGGCATTATCCTTGACTGTTCTCTAGAGGATGTTTGCTCATGGGAATGGCATGTTTGTGCTATTAAGAAGCTGGATAGACAACCCTGAAGAAGGTAAACAGATCTGTCTCATCTAATGACATAAGTAAGTTTGCTTTAACTCTTCTCTTTTTTCTTTTTTTTTAACTGCTCTGTGTTTAAGTACTCCAGTCTCATTACCTGACACACTCTAGCACTTCTACTGACATTAGTGGAATTATCAACTTCTTGCAAGCAAAGGCTACTTTAACTTAAGTATCCAAAGGTAAAGGTATAAGAGTCCACACACATTCAAGAAAGAGAAAAAGATTTGCATGAAGCAGAAATGAAAACAGGAGATGGCAGATAAAGAACTGATACTCCTTGCCATCCTAGTATGGTAAAACTTCCCTTTTAAATAAAAACAGGTTTCTCTAACTGGTTAGATGATATTGTCCTTACTTTCCTGGAAGAGGGAATAAGGAGGGAACACAGAAGGCCTGAGATGTGTATGGAGGAAGAATGGACAGAAAGAGGGAGAATGGGAGAGAACAATTTTACTGCAAAATAAGAGAAGACAAAAGTAAATCTAAGGTATAAAAAAATAATAGCTGCTATTTGGAACTAAATATGGTAAAAATTAACAAAATTAATACTAGTTGTTCTTATTTGTCTCGTTAGGAGGTTAGGGTTAAAAATAATTGCAATTCCAAAGCAGTTGTAGAAATGTAAAATCCAATATATTCCTTACAGAGAATGTTGTAACAATAAATCACTTTTCAAACTAGCCCTTGTATCTCACACACTAGAAATCTTATCTACGGCTAAAGGAGTAAATACTGTCTCACTTTTACAACAGTAATGAAGCTAAATATCCAGGCAATAAGCTATATTTTCTGTCTGTTTGCCGTGCTCATTTTTTTAGCAGTTTTAAAGGAAGAGTTTCAGAAAACCTAAATCAACCCAGTGATCTAAACCAGCTTCTCAGACGAAATGTGAGTTTCATGAAGTTTCAGGTATTTTGAGAGATACGTTTTCAGAAGCCTGTGAGCAAGAGGTGCTCCATGCTATATAATTTTGAGAGTCATTATAGGAGGGGCTCCTGAAGCCGATGCTGCAGCAGGAGACAGGATGGCCACAGCTCTGCTCTGGTGACAAACCTGCCTCTGCTGAGCAGCCACAGCAGCAGCACCCACCCAACACTGGGCAGATTGGGGGCAGCCCTGGAAGTCGAGCTGCACTCTTGGCATCTTTCTGCTTCTCAGAAGCTTGCAATATATGTAACCAGAGAAATTTTCTGAAAAAAAGAATGGGAAAAGCAAATGGCTCCAAACCTCGAAAGAAAAAAAACCCCATAGTTTTAAGTTGCATTTACTTCCATTGGAAAATAACCGTTTTCCTGCACAGTCTTTTCACCTTCAGGAATCTTCAGAAGTGACACGTTATCTTCTGATCCATGAAATATATGGTGATGGATGACCATGAATATGTGGTCTGCTGGGCCCAACAGTTTCCCTGAGTGAGCAGACCATGTACTGGCCTTATCCAACATTCACATCCAGCTTGCACCCAAGTTTTTGCATCTTTTGGGAAAGAGACAAGATCAAACTTGATTCCCCCTGGGGTGCTCATTGATTTCACCTTCCTGCCAGTGGCAGAGCTCAGTGCCTGAACTTGCTCTGGAATGTTTGTCAGCTGTTTTGTTGGAGAGAAATCAGTTAATTCTGGGAGTTGAACAGATCCTGCAGGTGGCTGGGTCACACACATTTCTGGGTTCTCCTCCAAAAGAAGTGTGCTGGCCCATCTCATATTTTCCAGGATCTCTGCCATAGGAATGTAATGGAAACTTGTATGTTCTGTGAGGGAATTTTCAACAGTATTGCTCCATAATTTTTGTGCAGTCAGACACACTGTAATCTAACCTGGATCTTGTTGGGATCTGAGTTTTCAGTCCTTGCTCATATACAATTTCCTCGCATTTGCCAGTCAGGGAGATCTTAGGCAGCTTCTCACATCTTCATTTCTCTCAGGTGCCCTGAAACTGGGTTTCATGAACATCTCTCAGTAAGAAAGGGGTGCAATTTGAAAAAAGGAAGCAGGAGTGGTTGTCATTGGAAAATTTCCTCTGATGAGAAAGGTCACTGAAATTCTCCAATTTGTAAAACAGAAAACTACTACTGTCTCTGCTCTCAGGCCCCATCCATGTTCCTGCCTCATCCACTAATACAAGGCTAATTTTATGCTAGATAACATTCCCTTCAGCCACAAACTCTTGTTTGGGATGACCAGAAGAATGTAAGATGAGAAACTGGAATAGTGCTTTTAATGCATATAGTTGTATTTACATATATGTTGTATTGCATATATTGTTTTCTGAAGTTCTTGGGATTTAATTTCTTGGGAGTATTTATTTCGAGCAAATAACACAGGGAAGAAGCTTGTTCTTTCTTGAAACTTTTGCAGTTCTGAGCTTGTAATTTTAAGACTGACCTGCTGCCTTAAGTCTAAAGATATTGTGGAGATTTTCCTCCAGGGGTTATTACAGTTTAGCTTTCCTTTGCTGGTGAAGTGTTGCCATTTCTGATGACACTGGTTAATCATATGGATACCATCTGTTGTCTGCACAATTTATTACTCAGTCTTATCTCTAGACAAATGATTCTTAAAGGAAACACAGGCGTTTTTAAGAAAGTATATATAATTCATTAAATGCTTAACATTATTTACATCAAAATTGTTATTAGGAGTGATCTGTTAGAGACACATATGGAACCAGCAGTTCTCAGAATTTTTCCTGTCAGCTCTGTCTCTGACGCTTCAGATCCTAGCTGTTTTGTATGTCCAAAAACATTTGTATTTTTTCCCCTATAATAGCCAGCCTTATGAGAAGAAACATTGCCTCCCTGTACACCTTGCCTTGACTAAATAATATCTCAACAGAAAGCACACCAGTCCTCCTAGAGGACAATCACATCTTGGGCCTCTCACACCTTTTGTTCTCTCTGAAGAACTGTCTCTTAGCCATGCTGACAGGGGCCTTTGGGCACCATCACATCCCAGATACTAATAATTTGTATTAATTTTGTTATGCAGCCTGCAAAAGCAGCAAGGTTCAGTCAAGAAGAAAACACAGAAATCTCTCTTTGACAGGGTTTGTATCAGCAGTCATGCAAAGCATGAGATCATAAAATATTAATTTTCATTTTTACTCCACCTTCTCTTCAAATAGCTCACGTAGACTTTCAACCATGAAACCATGAATGAATAATATCTAACAATTGCTCTTTGAAGTAGATATTATTATCTTTGTATATGGAGCTGAAAATGGACCATAGGTTATTAAAAAACTTTCAGAGATATGCACCAGAACTATATCAATCAGGAAAAAAACATGCACTCAGTCCTGGATTTTGAATCAGCAAGATCATTTTTGATAGGAATAAGCCATTAATTTTAGAGAAAAACCAGTTTCAGGCATTTGAGATGGAAGCAAATGCTATTTCCTTTTTTCTTAACAGTTAATTGCTGGGTTGATTTTCAGTAGAGGAAACCAAGCTTTACATTCTAAAACTCTTCACTCTAACAGTAAACAAAGGTACTTTCTATATATTAATATCATGCCTTCTTTTATTTAGATCATTAACAACAACAACACCTGATAAGACAACGATGCATCATTATATTTCGCTCTACTAAGGTATCTGATTCACAGATTATTTATGTGGGAACTTGCAGGTATATTATTTAAAGTGTTAAGGTCAAGCTAGCATTAACAACAGGAAATAAATTTACACCAGAAGAAAGATAACCAAAAAAACCCCAGTAATTTAAATACTTTTTGCCTTGAGCATAAAATGTGTTAGATGCAGTAAGAGCAAAAGTCAGGCTGGGCTGGGAGAGATTAGGGTGATGGGAGGAAGAAGAGCATCTCCAGAAGAGAGAAGAAAGATGAGACAGAAAACAGAAGATCCAAGAGAAAAATAAATCGAAGGAGAAAGAAAGGAAAGATTTGAAGGGATGCAGTGAGAGAGTGGGAAATAGAGACGAAAGGGTGCGAGGAGTGTGATGAGGAGACCTCACCTGTGAGCTGAAATGGAATTCCAGTGGAGCAGCCATGGAGCCAGCTCGCTGTCATGGCTGGTAGTGCCCTGCAGTCCCCTGGCCCCACAAGTGAAACTCAGTTTGCAGGTGGTTGCCTTAAGGGTGCATGTCACTGCCCACAGTGAAACCACTTCTTCAAAAGAGAGGGCTTGAGACCTGAGCCACAAGGAAACGGCTGTGGGACGTGGAGAAGAGGGGCCTCTCTGGGGGTCAGGGAGCATCTTCTGTCAGAGGATGCCTCCACCAAGCTGAGCAGCTGCCTCCACCTCAGCTGCTCAGTCTCGAGTCCTTTGCTTACACAAAGACATGTTTTCTCATGTAAATTTGGTGCAGAAGACTTTTTGCTGTCTCACTTCAACTCTTATTTTTGAAGCAGTTACAATTTCTGCTTTCATGCGCTAGGAGTAAGTATAATTTCTACAAGTCCTGATGAGGGGAAGAGCAAGTGTTTTGCCAAGCTAAAGAGCTCAAAAAAAATTCCAAATGAAGTTCGTGTGACACCATGGGAATACCCAGCCACATCTGTTGTGGTGGGCCGAGGGAGGTTTCCCGTGCTTGGTGAGCACTTGCTCTGCTGGTGATAGAGGATCTGCTGCGGTCACCTCTGAGATCCTGGGGGCTGCCACCCGGGCAGGGAGTGGGCTTGCGGCATGCGGCTGTGCTTATACCAGGGGGAAAAGGGAACTAGCACTGTTTGCAGGAAGGTTCGGAGTGAGCTACAGCTGCTCTGAAGTTGTTGCACAGATTACTTGTCGAGAGGATGAAAACAAAGGCCTCCAGGCTCAGATGCGAGACTGTAGATGCAGAGTCCCTCTGCCCTCAGCCTGTCCCTGCTCCCCTGCTTGCCACCTTCCTTGGAGCATAGTGCTTCAGGACCTGCCTCCTCATCGGCTCCAGGTTGCTGGTGTGTAAGAGGTTAAACTGACCCTTGTGTAGCTCAGCTTGCTGGTGCCAGCAAGCCCCACAGATTTGTACCAGAACAGGACATTGCAGAGGGGCAGACAGATCTTCCTACCTTGCACAGCTATGCATCCGGGCAGAAAGCAGATCCAGTTCTAAGGATTAAGTGGGAGCATCTACCCTATGATCCCCCAGGATAGACCAGGGGATTTGTATTATTTGCTTGGCTGTTGCATTTTATAGATAAAGTTACATTTTCTTATTCATTCAGTTGTTATTTTTACTTGCTAAGGTCTAGTTCATTCTGCAATTGTTCAGAAGTCGGACAAAAAGATTCCCTAAGCCAGTAAACTCAGTGTTGGCAAAGTATTCTCAGAAACATCTCAGAGATGATATCTAGATCTTTTATTTTCTATTGATACCTGGTATCAGTAATAAAATACCTTCTGCATTAGGGAAGTCAAAATAAAAATGTAGATGAATCCAAACTAGATAGACATACCATAGCTGAAAGAAGTCACAGAAAACATCCTGAAGGTAACTGCAGGGGCAATAGGGCACAGAGGCCAGCATTGTTCATGGATATGAATGCATGATCTCTCACAAGACTGCCTTAGACACACTGACTGACTGAATGGCATTGTACTGTGGTGCTGAACACAAGTTTGTGTGTTTTACAGCGCAAAAGGAGCTGAAATGATATGAAAATTAGGAAGGTACATATTTGCAAGGATGCAAAAATGAGAAAAGGAAGGATAAGATTCCATGGGCATTAAAGAAATCGATGCAAACAGGAAAATACCATGATGGCAACAAGCTTTCTTTCCTGGCAGGTTGCCCCTTCTTTTTCCACAGCCTGCACTAGTGCATAGTCCCTTGAAGATTGCCTAGTCCAGTGCCATACTCAAAATATGATCAGCTAGTACAGGCTGCCCCAGAGCACATCCAGTACAGTTTTAAATACCATCAGGGATGGAGAGTCCACAACTTTCCCCAGCAATCTATTCAGCACTTAAACCACCTCACAGTATAAAAATGTTTCCTGATATTCGGAGTGAACTTCCCGTTTCAGTTTGTGCACATTGCATCTGCTCCTGTCACTGGATACGACAGAAATTAGTCTGGCTCCCCCATCAGAAATTTATACACATTGATAAGGTTCTCCCACAAGCCTTCTCCTCTACAGGCTAAACAGTCCCATCCATTTCACCCCCAATCCCTTACCAGATACCCCAATCCATTATCATCTTTAGAAGAAAAGGAAGACTTAAGGAACTACAGACCAGTGGAGTCACTGTACTCAGTCTGTGTCTGTCAATATCATGGAGCAGATCCCCCTAGAATTATGAGAAGGCATGTGGAAAATAAGGAGGTGACTGGTGACAGAAACATGACTTCACTAAGACTAAATGGCATCTGGCAAATCTGGTGGCCTTCTAGTATGGGGTTACAGCTTTGGTGTATGAGGGAAGAGTGACTGACACCATTTACCTGGACTTGTGCAGAAAATTGGACACTATCCTGCATGAAACTTTGTGTCTAAACTGGAGAGACATGAATTTGACAGAACCAATCAGTGGTTCAAGGAATTGGCTGGATGGTTACACTCAAGGAATTGCAGCCAATGACTTGGTGTCCAAGTGGAGAACAGTGATAAGTGGCGCTCCTGAGGGATTGGTTTTGGGACCCAATCAATTCAAGATCTTTATCAATTACATTTTGCACTCTGCTGTACCTCTTTCAACCCTACATATACATACAGGTTTTGCCCTCAGAAAACAGGGGTAGACAGTTTGTACTTCTGTTCTGAAAATAACAGACATCTTTCCCAGCCACAGAGTGCTCACTGTCAGTAGGGTGGCCTGACAAAGACCTGTCTAAACACACTTAACAGGCAAGTGGATACTTGTCCTTTGATTTAAAATTGCCAAGTGACCTAAGAGTTTTGTTTTCTCCTCCACCTGATGCATTCAGCACTGGTAGCTGCTAGGATTCCATTGAAGATATTTTGCTTTTTTGTGGTTCAGACAAGAAATTACCGTTTAGTAATGAAAATCTGTTGCTGGTGATTCAGCTGATCTGGTATCAGAAGTCATAATACATACGTCAGGTTTTCAGTGTAAAAGCTTCTGTGGAAAATGCCATCAGCTAGGACAGTTCACATCTACTGGACTAAGCCAAAATATATTTATAAATTCTGCCGTATTAACTTATTCCTAAAGATGTTGGACTGGGGTCAGAAAGGGTTCAATGAATGTATCATACACATGTATATGACTGTAAAGTATTCTTTGAGTGAGCAGGGCTTTTTCCCACCATGAGATAATGGTTTCTGTTATCAAGTATTTTATCTAGCTTATGTCACATCCTGGTTGGCCTTCACTGCAACGGGTAGATAAAGCCTGTGCCAGTGGGAGCAGCCACATGGTTAAGAAATTCTCTAGCTAAACCATATGATCGGATTACCAGCACAGTGAAACTAGACTTACATTTTAGTGCTCATTCTAATACTAATTCTAGCTTTAGGGCTAGACCTCCCCTCCATACATTATTAATATAAGTGTTAGCATACATTATTAATGCAAGTGTTAGGAAGAGCACTTCAGGGTCAACTCCTGATTTGTGGCTTAATTTGAATTCAAAACTTCACTGAGTTGAAATTAATTTCTTTTTGCACATGAATGGGAGTCTGATTGGGAGCAACACCTGGTATTCTTCCAGATACTGTTAGTAAAGACAACTGCCCAGTTAGAGACCCATTAATATTGCCACAGCTGGTCAGTGCATGCAGTCCAATATCCTGACTGCCATATTACTGCTTCTCAAATATTTCAAAGGCAGATGAAAAACTCCCTAATTTTGTGGAATAATCTCCTCAAGAGTGGCAATCTCCCTCTGACTTCACACAGCAGCTGGTGTATATTAGCCGAAGTATCAGGCTTTGTTTGAAAAAAATACAAACTATTAGCAATTATGAAAAATGCATAAACACTAAATTCTTGTCTAATATTATAATGATAGACTTAAAAGTTAAATTCAGATTATGTGAAAATGTTTTTTAGAAGTATTTCCTTTGATCTGTTTCAATAATACTAAGGCTAGTTTTGTAAGTAGAGATAGCATCTTCTAATAGACCCAACTGGTACTGCTGGAAAAAACCCAGAGTTCACACATTACTTTTTTCAACTATTTGGTTGGTTAAACAAGATTCCTACCTACAAAACTTGTCCTGCTTACACCTTAAAAAAAAGTCAGCCACAGCAACTCTTAGCCTTAAACAGTATTGTTATTCATTTGCATTATCTGATGCCAGCCTGCACTTAAGGATCTGTTTCCACATGATTTAATAAACATGTTAATTCTGGTTTGACATAAAGAGAAACTGTCACTCAATAGCAAACATGGCTTTCTCAAGAGTGGTTCAAATATTAGGGGGGAGTTGCTTGGCACTTGCAAGCTGATTTGGCTGGAAAAAAGCTCTTGGCAGATGTTTCCTTTCAAGGATTTCCCCATCCCCCTCCCCCCAATTTTTCATCTCGTAATGTTTGGTTCTGAAATTCTGGCACAGATCATAAAAACTCTGTCACTTGGCGATGGCTGTGTGTGTGCATACAGTGGTATTTCCCCCTTTCTGGGTTGAAAAGTGTACCACAGTTACCATTTAACTACAAAGTGGGACAAGACCCAGGGGTATCTATCTATTTCTCTTTCCTCTTGCTTCCTGAATTTCATGCAAAGTACAATAACACTCTCCACAGAGGTGCTAGCTGCAATGATCAGGACACCTAGCGTTGTGATAAAAATAACATCATCAATCACTCCTTTGCAGGAATGCATAGCACATCTCCATGCACTACACAAAGCAGGGGAGCAAGCTGAAGACAGAGAATGGTCTGCGGGCCTCCTCAGCACTGGCTGACCAGCAAGAACAGGCAATAAAAATCAGAACCTGGAGGGGAACACATGATTAATGAGATGATGTCAGGCTCCCGTATGGACACTCGCTTCCTGCAGGTCAGTCTTCAGGCCACATCCTTGCCTAAAGTGAACAGAAATGAAGAGACAGGAGAGCTAAAACCTTGCCCGTCACAAAAAGAGGCTCATATCACCTTGAGCCTCTTCCCATTACTGGTCCTGCTCTGCTGGCCAACACAATGTAGAAAAGATGAGGGACATTTCCAAGTTGGTTTTCTATTTAGCAGCTCAGGTATGGTACTTATGCTGACTTTGATGGGGAGAACACTAACATTCTTGGCACCATACTACACACTGTATTGCTAGCTGGGCACTCAGGCTGGCAGGATCATGCACTACTGCCCAGTCCACTACCTCAGCTCTTCCCACATCCAGTGGGAATGTTTTGAGCCTGAGCTACAGCATGCAGATAGAATACATGTGGGTAGTGCGTACACTACCCATTTGTGTCCTTGTTCCTAACCTCACCGTGTAGATGTAATATTAGACGTATGCAGAGATCAGCAAAAGAGCTGTGGGAAAAGCAGATTCACAAGGCTGAAAACACAGGTTAGAATACACTTCAGTGATGGGAGTGGCTATGCAACTCAAGTCTTTGCTTGGAAGAATAAACTTCATGTTCAACCAGTTTACCCAGAAAAGGTATTAGCCTATGTGTATCATCAAATCTCTTGTAAGATAATTTGATACCATTAAATCCACAATACTAAAGCATCAGACAAAAGATACACAGATCTGGGGAAAACTCTGGATGAAATCTGAGATTTTTCTTCTCCCTTGCCTACATTTTTGTGCCTCCCTTTCAAACCGCTTCAAACGTACATACAACTTTTCTACTCAGTCTGACCTCTGGGGAGGGGAGGGATATTCTCCAAAGAACATAATTCTTGGAATATGAGGCGATAAATAGACTATTGACGATAAGGCTTAAGCAGAGGATCATACTGGATTCCTGTCTCCCACCTCACACTTGGCATTACCTCAACAGAACACCTTCTACCTCCCATTTCCCCCCATGAGCCCATGCACCCTAAAGTCCCCATCTGCCTGAGACCTCCACCTTCTGCTGGCATTTTCCCTGGGCACCAATCAGCAGGACAAAGGGAGAGCAAATGCACTCCCAGGCTCTCTCTTCACTGCAGCAGCTGAGCGAAGTGTCACATGCAGGCACCTGTATGTAGCTGCAACAGTGCAAGGAAGCTCTTGTTTTCAGTCCTCAGAGGCATAACACTAATGCCATGGGGCTGAGTGATACACAACCATGCAGCACTGCGTGCACTTCACCTAAAGCAGCTGGGACCGATCTGTGCACTAAAGCAAACAGATTTTGGTTATCTCAGAAGGCACAAGTTGGACTGAAATGTTTCCCACGACTGAGGCATTTATGAGGTCTTTCTCCCTTGTGCAATCTGTTGCGGTTGGTCTGAGCTCTAGCAGTGAGATTTTAATGGAGAAACCAACAGGATCTTTCCACCCTTTGGCCTACTTTTCAAGCTTAGAGGAAGACAGAAGCTGTAAGCTCTTTGCCATACTTTGGAAGAAAGTAATGTTTTCCCTGTGTGAAAGAAAATGGTTAGGGGATTCAGACTTGGGGAAAGGATACATAATTTAGTTTGCAGGTAAAAGCTCCTATATGAAAGATGCTCTTCTAAGAAACAGTGTAAACAAATTTGCCTAAGCCCTGAATCTAAGGCAAAAACCTATGGCAGAAACCTAAATTTAAGGCAAAAAATTGTTGGGGAATGACAGACAGATGACATCCTTACCCTGTCTTCTTGGTATACAGTCCAAAACTGAAGCCTGGACTGTTGTAGTCTTGTCCTTTCTCTAGTTTTCTGTCCAAACTTTTTGATCTTGATATTTCAGCTTAAGGCACGTTTATTTCTCAAGGTCTTTAAACACTCTATCTGAGGAAGAAAGACTTTGATTTGTTCCAATGAGACAAGCTCACTCATTATTTTCAAATGTCTTTTCACACAAACTGTCAAAGCATCTTCTAGGCAGGCCCTGATTTTCTTTTCATTTTTAATAAAAAAGAAGGCTATGATAGACAACAAGCAATCTTAATTTTACAGTAAATGTTTTTCTTACCAAAATAATGTCAAGTGCACTTTAACTTATATTTTCTCAACTACATATACACACATCATTTCAGTGATTGGACCACAAGCTATGCCAACAACTTGACTGAGTTAAAATCAAAAAAATTAAAATCTTGAGTAGGATTGCAAGAGAATCGGTTAAAATTCACACAACAAAATTCTACAAGATCCGGGGAAAAGACTTGAAGCATTTTCTTAAAAACTGCGTCTGGTCACCTGGAGAGGGAGAACCCCTCAGGCCGCGCTCCCGTTATGCCAGCAGGCAAGGCACGGCCACAGGCTGCCGTGTGGTTTTTCGGCAGGAAAGAGGTGCAAGACTTTTGCGGAGGAAAACCGGTTGAGATCCTGGGACCGACTGAGCTGGGACAACTGGTGCTTTGGCCTCGACCCCGCGAAGCGGGAGAAGGCTCGAGATCCAGCCAGGCAGAGCGCTCGAGAGCCGAGCGGCGCCGTGCCAGGGGCCGGGCCGTGTGCCGGGGGTCACCTGTCGCCTGCCACCCTCCGCCACGGGCAGTTAACACCCCTCGCAGCCCCGGCCCCTCCGGACACCGCGCTCGGCCGCCCGCGGCTCCGCGGCCCCCGCGCTCCATCCCGCCACCCCTCCCGCTCTCCCTTCCCCGCCCGCGGCACCGGCTCCCCCTCCGCCTCCCCGGCCCGGCCGGCCGCGCTACCCAGGATGCTCCGCGCCGGCGCAGGCGCGGCCGCTCAGGAAGAGGAAAATGGCATAAACAACCCCGAGCGCCGGGACCGCTGAGGAGGAGGAGGCGCCGCCGCCCCGGGCCGCGCGGCCCCTTTAAGAGGCGCGGAGTCGCCCCCTCCTCCTCCTCCTGCCCCTTCCGGAGCCGGACCCGGGGTGACGGCGGTCCCCGCGCCCCTTCCCCCTGCCCGCCCCCTTCCCCATGGTGCCGACCCCGGCGGCGGGGCGGTTGCCATGAACAGCAGCGGCCTGCCCTGCTCGTCGCCGTCGCCTGTGGTGGGGCCGCCGCCGGGGGCGGGGGTCGGCGTGGCGGGTCCGGCGGCCGGCGGGGCGGGGGCCGGCGGCGGCGGCGGGGCCGTGAAGCTGAAGTTCTGCCGCTACTACGCCAAGGACAAGACCTGCTTCTACGGCGAGGAGTGCCAGTTCCTGCATGAGGAGCCGGGCGCCGCCCCCGCCGGCCCGGGGCCCGCCGCACCCCCGCTCGGCGGGCTCCCGCTCGGCATCCCCCCGCCTGCCGCCGCTGCCGGGCCGGGCTACTCAGCGCACGGGGCCAGCTCGGGCCCGGCGGCAGCGGTGGTGGGGCCTAAGAAAGCCGAGCTGGGGGCGGGAGGCGGCGGAGGCGGCGGCGGGGGGCTGGATGGCCCGCGGCTGGCGAGTGAGTGCGGCGGGGCGGCCCGGGGGTGGGGTGGGGGGGCGCTGCCGGGAGGGGGCGGCGGGCGGCGCGCTGTTCCTCATCCCCGACATGCCGCGGTGCTGCCGGAAACAAATAACAACAGCCATGGTGGTGGCGGGGGACCCCCGGGCCGCCCGCCCGGCTGCGGCCGTCCCGGACGGGCCAACGGCGCTGCGCCGGCTGCCCGCAGGAGACCCGGCCCATACTGGTGGGGAGGAGCGGGCAGGTGTTCGTAGGAAGGGGCTCCTCCTGTGTGGCTTTAAAGGGTTTCCCGGGCAGCTGTCCATCCGTCCCTCTAGCGCTAGGCTTAGTGCGGGTTCACAGGTACTCTCTGCCCGACGTCAGACCGGGAGCAGGGAGGCAGCTTCTTTCCGAAGCCCTTGGATGGGCTCTTCCGAGCAGCGTATATTGAGTGTCGGCTCTTAGAAGTTTTAAATGCTCCAGCTAAAATACGACGTTAAAATTACAAAAATATTTGACGAATTGCGATTCACCTCATCGTGAGAAAGAATTTATGTTGCTGGTGGCAGAGCATTGGAACAGGCTGCCCAGGGAGATTATGGAGTCTCCCTGTCTGGAAATATTCAAACCCCACCTTGACGGGTTTCTGTATAACCTGCTGTAGGTGATCCTGCCTTGGCAGGATATCCCCAGATCCCTTCCGACCTTAATGTTACTATGCTTCTGTGATAGGTGTCTACGTTATTTACTACTGTGAGCAGAAATTGTTTCAAAATTTTTTTCTGAGGTTTTCCAGCCCTCATGCGCAGCCCGTTTTCAAATGGTGAGAGTTCAGATAGCCTGTATGTCATGCAGAGCTGCACTGCTGTTGCTGGTCGGTTGTGCATCCTCCTGATGTGCAGGCCAATAGTTAGATGGAGCTTGCAGTAAACTGATTTTAATAACCATTTGTTTTGTAGGTGAAGCAGCATTTGGCAGGCTAGGAAAACATGCTTCCTTAGAAAAGCCGTGCCTCTTTACATGAGTTTATTAAGTTTGGCTGCATTATTGATTTTTGACACAAACCTGGAATTTATGTACATTAAATGATTTAGCTACTAAATGGTCACCACCATATTTTTTCTGAAATTAAGATGCAACCATGCTGAACATCCTGTATGTAGGTTTTTAGTGCTTGATAAGTCTTTCAGGATCCTGCAATTTTTGCCAGGTGTGGTTAAGTTGTGCCGATGAGTATTAGCTCTATAGTTGGTAGCTTCTCAGTGTCTTATATTAACACAATGCTGTCATGTCTTCCCTTTCAGGAGAAGATCTTAATAAACTACTGCATAAGGCTTTCTATTAAAAGTCTTCCAGATTTTTGTTAAACTTAAGCTATTCAAGCTGAAGGCTCTCTTGCCTTTTTTTTTAAATTAAATAGAAATATGTTGGGATTCAGAAGCAATAAGTCAATCATTGTTAATTTTTCTTTTGGATGGAGTTTGGTGTGAAACACACTTTTTCCCTGTGTGAAAGAAAATGCTTAGGGGTTTCAGATTTGGGGACAGGATGCATAATTTAGTTTGCAGCTAAAAGCTCCTATATAAAGGATGCTCTTCTAAGAAACAGTTAAAAGAAATTTGCCCAAGCCCTGAATCTAAGGCAAAAACCTTCAGAATTTGTGTGTTGGGGGTTGGCACGGCTGAGCAGTTAAATTATTTGAAACACTTGCTTCTCTTGAATGTGCTTGCTGCAGTAATATGCAGTTGAGGAGCGAGGGCACCAAGAATGGAGAAGCCCACTATGATGCTGTCAGTGGTTGCCTGCTGGGAAGGCCATATCACTTGGTGTAGGGGGCAAAAGCTTCGACTGGTAGGAGATCTTGAAGGACACTCGCTGGGAAAAAAGAGCCCAGAAACGAAGGAGAGGGAAATTTAATTTGAAAAGCCAGGAAATGAGCCTAGTCTCACTTCTAAACTTCTTTGCTTTAGGATGCATTTGTGAAAAAAATAATGAAAATAATTATTCAAAATCTGAAGCTGATGTGTATAGATACTGATAAGCTAATATCTAAATTCCTTACCATGCTGATAGCCTGTGGTGTTAACAGTATGATTTCCAAGTGGATGGAATGAAAGTTTTATTTCTGTGGATGTAGGAAGTAAGATGCAAAGTTATGTTAAAAAAGTTCTGAGGTTAAGAATATGAAATTGAGAATTGCCCAAAATCACCTGCCTGTACAGTCATTGACAGTCTAATTCAGAAGTATTTGGTAGTCTTAGTGTGATTGTGCATGCCAACTTCTCTTTCTCCTTCCACACTGGACTCCAGCCTCATTCAGTACACAGAACAGATAATGCTCATTGACTAATTAACTGGGTAGTCCTATTTATTGTTAAAAGTGGGTCAGTGCCTCATTCTAACATGCGTGTTACTCTAATCCTGCTTTGAGTACAGGATTATTAATTTACTTATAGGTTTTTCTGTGGTAATCACAAGGGCTCCCCAAATACCAACATTTTCATCACATGGGTGGTAGGAGTGTTGAGTGATGAGGAGATGGTGAACAGTGAAAATGCAAGGAGTATTCCAGTGTATAAGTATTTCAGTATTAAGAGTATGAAGAGGAATGAGCAGCTGACATCCTCAGAGCTAACCAGGAGTTTCTCAGGTGATGTGTGGTTAAGCTGTTCTGTACCTGTAGATGTTTTGAGTGCTAACATATGACAGAATTCCAGAAGTGATCAGATAGTCTTGGAAGAAAACTCCGCTTGAGATTATTAAATACAAAAAATTCCCATCTCTGGATCAGACTCATCTTCCCTTACATATATATATATGGCTGAAAGCCTGTTGGGAAATCCTGCTTTATCCTTGCCTCATATTTATGCTTTTGTCCACATAGCTACTGCTGTCCAGTGTCAGAGATGAGGTAGCAGGCTTAATGTGGCTTTGGCTTGATGGGTGAGCAAGAGTGAGGAGCAAGACTGACCGAGCCCATGAGCCTCATCCACTCTCAGGAGGTAGCACTGCTGCCCACTGCCCTCAGACTATTTGGATGGAGCATGTGTTCAAAGCACCATTCCTGCTTCTTCCACTAGAGTTGAGTGCTCAGTGTTCTGCATGGTTCACCTTCTGTGAGTAAGGTGACCAGCTGACTGCATACAGAATAGGGAATGTAGTTGATACTGCCTATCTAAAATTTTATTTTAAAAAATTAATCCTTTTTATGTAGAGCTTCTGTGACAAAATAAGGGAAAAAGGAAAATAATGCATTTTCTCCAAATTTGGTAGCTACTTAAATTTGCACATGGTGCTTTTCTAATCGATATATGTCCCACATGTCAGAAGGCTATGGAAGGAGCAGAGGTGGGGAAATGGCTGATACTTGCTATTTAGGGGAAAGTATGATTGATTAACAGGATCTAAATGAGTAGCCAATGGAAGGATGGGTAGAAGGCATGGTAGGATGAAGAATTTCTCTTCTAGTATGTGCCCTCTGTTCACTATGGTACTTTGCAGCTTCAGTAAGCAGCAGACCAGTAGCCTGCTTTGCTGCATGCAGCAGGCTCATTCCTAGGCCATCATCCCATCTCAGTGTTGAGGGAAGTGTTGTAGTATTGAAATGTATCATTCCTATACCTAAGTAGACAAGTTAAAGTTGGATGGACAGCTGTTGTTGTATTTGTTAGCTTTCAGGTAGTTGAACAGGTGTAATACTCTTTTGCATGTAGACCTCGTGCTATGTATTGATAGATATAAGCTTAAGTATGGATCCAAATGTTTGCTAATTTCTGCCCCATTTTTGCTGTGAAGTTTGCAATACATAGTACTCACCCTTTCCTTCTGCCTTGTTATTCCTATGAAACACTGGGGTGCTGAGCTGAGGAGTGCCAGGTGTGCCCTGGTCCCAGTGGCACCGCAGAGCTGCCTGTGAGGAGCTGGCCACAGCAGGGGTGCTACTGCTGTGTGAATTTCCAGTGCCAGAGCCTAGCCCACCCTCTCTCTCTCACTGTGACACGTTTACATCTGTTTCTCTGCTAGAAAGCCTTTTGTGGAGCCCTCCTAGGAAATCTGTGGTTGGAAAACAGGCCTGTGTTTCTGCAAGGTGGCATTTTTCTATGGCTGCTGAGAATAGCCCATCTGTGAATAGACTTTATAGCCAGCCTGCAAGAAGGTGGAAAGGGACATTAAGACTTGGCGTGTGTTGGGTTGGCCTAATAAAAGCATTATGTTTGTTTTCACAGCCCTAATAAAAGCATTATTTTGTTTTCACAACCAACCACCTGCATGTTGTATCTAGTCAGGGCAATAGTGGCCACTGCTGTAGCAATTCCATATGCAATTGCTTCATGGTTAGTTTAATGAGCATTACAGCTTAGGTTTTGTGAAATCTCTGAATACACTGGGCTTGGAGTGGAAAGACACAAACACTTGTGAATTTTCTGCTTTTTAAAGGGTGTTTGATTCTTTACCAGTACATTCCCTTTTAAACAAGATGAAGCTGCTGATATGGAAAAAACCGGGAAGACAGCTATTCATCAATACTGATACTAAGGGTAATCTGTTGGATTACACTTCTTCGTGCAGTGAAACTGGTCAGGGTTATTCTAAATGTGGATTTTTCTTATCTTTGGTAACATTTCAATATTTACAGGTTTAAGTGTTTACAGTTATGCAACTTTTAAGTACAAGAATAGTTGCAGTATGTCACGTACTCTTCACTTTTCCTGGGGTTTGTTTCTTCTCCACTTCTGTGGAGAAAATGCGTATTATAGTAAGGGTGTATGGCTGAGAATTTTTTCCAAACATGTTTGTACTCCTGTGAGTGATGCTGTATTAGTTGTGTACCTCAGCTGAGTTTCTTTTCTTTTAGAGGTACCTCCCCCTTCAATTTTCATTATGCCTTTTCCAGGAGTTGATGGATCATACAATTTTCATCTTGCTTTGCTCTGAATATTTTTAAGAAATGAGAAAACAATTCTTAGCATTTGGAGACCGATACAACTGAGAATTGAAGAGTAAAACTAATAACCAGTTAGAGATGCAGAAGAGGAAATGAAAATTACTGAGTTCACTTAATCACTTTTTTGTCTTGTATGTCAGCTCCAGAAATCAGGCAATTAGACATGGGTTTTCTTTTTGCTTTTATGTGTTTCATGTGGAAATAACAGAGTCACATAATACTCTGAGTTGTAAGGGACCCACAAGGATCATTGAGTCCAACTGTTAAGTGGATGGCCTGTAGGAGGAAAATGATTTGGGGGAGCTAAGGAAAAAGAAAAGGAAAAAATTCTCCATCTACAAAGTTATTTGGGATTTTAAGGGCAATGAAACTTAAAAGATTACACTATTAATTTGCTTTGATTTTATCTGCTTATATACCTCGTGAGTTTTTCTCTCATTCAGTCAAAATATTTCACAAGAACTGTGGATATCTGAGGAGTATTGGTAGTTACTTGTTTCTGGTAGAACCCACCTTGTGCTGGGTACTGAAGACTACTGTAGCACAATTACTCTTGTTGTTTTCCTGCTTCAAAGGCAAACATGAAAAGGAGTGTGAGTGTGTGTGGGGATAGTTATGTTACATGAGCAAGCTCTCTGCTATATCTTAATAATCGGAAGCTTGTTTTCCAAGATTGAGGACATCCCTGTTTAATTTTTGTCTATCAGGTATTAGAAATGGATTGTTTTAGGTATTGCTGTAGGAATGGGCCTGCTGGAATGATTTGAATGTCCAGAAAGTAGTGACTTTGAGGATTAGCTCAGAAAGATTCCCTGTATAAGGAAGCAGCTAGAAGCAAATTTAGACTGCTGTGGGAAAAGTGGACAACTGGTAAGTGAGGCCAGGGTGATAGACACAAGCATTTCTGTAGAAACTCCAAAGCAGAAAAAATAATCTTGGTTGTGAGGCAGCTGATGAAAAGGGGTCAGTGCAGGGATTTAGGTAGTAAGCAGATGTGGCTGATGTTTTCCTGATTTGTTGCTTTCTAGTAAAGATGTAATGCTTTACACCACCAGAAAAATGGTGTGATGAATCACTGTGTGTGGACATGAGTATTGTACATGAGTTGAAATTAATCATGCTCTTTTGTGTGTGTAGGCTTCATGAGTGTTTCAGTAGTTAAAAAAGCTCCAATTATGTGGTTGCCTTGTTTGATCCTCAGATATTTTGTGCTTAGAACTTACTTATATTTTTTAATTTGCTTTTTAGCAGCCTTTTACTCCTGACTTTTTTAAAATTTGAGACTAGAGATTTAGAAACAAAGCACAGATATATCAAAGTGAGAGCAGAGACCCACATTTTGCAAGTTGTTGTCAAGTTGGTCATACGTGTGATTCCTGTAGTTTGTGTAGAGTCTCTCACCTTCAGTTGGTCTACTGTTGAGGCAAATGGCAAGAAGACTTTTCCTTTCTTTTATGCATTTTCCTCATATGCTGTGAAAAATATCCTTATGTTCTCTTTAGGTTACCTGCACATGCTTCATGCAATTGTTTTTATAAAAAGTTGAGTTTTAGTTGGAGACTATTAAAACAAAAACTTGTTTGAAAAAGTTGATGCAGTTTATTGAACAGTTCAATGCAATATTTTAGGAATTGTAGAAGATCTTGGAGGCGGTTAGCTCTGAAAGCTATGGTATTAAGTAATTGTGTCACTTTATATTGCTGTTTCTGTTAACAGAATAGTTCTGATTACTCTTTTGAGAAAGTATCAACTTTAATTTGTATTATCACTGTGCTTTTGGACTTGGTCCATGACCTGGAGTCCAGCTGCTCTAGATTCTATAACACGACTTTCACAGAGCAGAAGGATGGCACCTATGCTGTTTTTCTTTCTTCATCAGGTGCTTCTGTGATATGTGGAGTATATTAAAAAAAAGACAGCCATTTGATATTATGGTGAAGATAACTGTTTTCCTTTGCTTGCCCGAGAATATCGTGTCGCGTAGTGGGAGTGTTTGTAAATAAGGCAGCCTTTCCCAAACTGTTTTGCTTCCTGTCTGCGTTTCAGCCAACTTGGTTCATTTGTGCTGTCTGCCCTCCAACTGCACTCTGTCAGTGTCCTAACCCAAGCGTGTGCTTTTATTTTTGCCTCTCATGCCTGGAAGCATCATTCATTTTCTTTGTCTCGTGCCTCTATTTCAGAGATTGCTGGTCTGTGTTTCAAAAACATTGCATTAAATGAGAGAGGCATAAAAACAGCAGAGAATGCAATTTCCCTAACAAGCTCCAAGTAGGAGCACTGTAGCAAAAATAACACTGAGATGTACAAGTGAGGTTAGCACCACCAGCACAGGATTTCCTGGTGTACAGAAATGTACATGTCAGTACAAAAAATGAAAACAAGCATAAGCTCCTATGACACCTTGGTGCTTCTAGGTGACTAAAAAGACACAAATCTTAAATGACTTGTCTAAATAAGCTTTATATAAATGTTTTATTGTCTCAATATTAGGATAGCTATGTCTGTAAATTTCTCTGGAGATATGGCACTATAGTTTTACTGCTTTATATTTAGCTAACACTGTGTCCTTAGGATATGTATGTATGAACCTATGATTCAGTTTACCAGCATGTTAAAAAGTGCACTTTTGCTGTGCTGAGAGTTTAAATCAAGATTATCTATAAACTTTTTACTCAGCCTAAAAATAACTGTGCATTTAGAAAAAAAGTACTAATAGCAAAATGAATTATTGCAATCCATGTTTTATTACCTTGCCAGAAGTCTTTAAAATATTGTTCTGAAAATTGTCAGCTAAATTTGTTGTGGCCTTGCTTCAATTTGTTGTGGCATTCACTTTGGGAGTAACATATCACATTACTGGAAAGGATCCTTTTTTATATTAAGAACAGCATCTGAGATCATCAGTGCTGATACTGGGTTCATAAAAGAAGTAGGCTAGGATAATACAGTATTTGTTTACTAGCTAGTGAAATCATAGAATGAAAATACCAGAAAATATTTTCAGATAGTATTAGTGTTCTGATAGTGTCGGTGTTAGACAAGACAAGCATTAAACTAAAATTCACTGAAACTGACCCCTTCAGATGAAGCGTATGTGCTGAGTTCATGGCAGTACTACTCAAATGCTTAAGTTGTGATGAGATACTTTGTTTCTGAAAAATGTCATTGTAATGAGTAAGGCAAAAGTAACTTTTTTTTTTTTCCCCCCTCTGCGGTGTCTACATCTGGCGGGAAGCCTACTTTCTGCTAAAATTCTGTGGGAGAGGAATTATATAAGAAGATATTTATTTTTAATTGCAGTTGTCACATTAAGCTGCAGTGTTATTCAAGAAAGAAATGTATTAGATAATGTATGTAAAAAGTAGAAAACTTCGTCTTAATTTCTCAACATGCTCTATTTAATTTCTTTCCAGAATTGCCAGGATATACCTTCAGTCTTGAATATTGATGGAGTTTAGGAATTTTTTCTGTTTTCACACAGGTGCTTACATAACATGTTAGCATTCTTTTCCCCTCTGGATTCTGTGTTGTTCGCTCGCACATCTGTCTTCACTCAGACCTGCCTGGTCAGCCTTTCTGCTTCAACAAGGAAGTTGTTGCTTCTCTCCAAGAAGGACCTGTTGAAAATACATACACCTTCAATGCCTGGATAGTGCTGCTGCACAACAGAAAGGCTTATTCCTTTAACAAAAAATAGCTAATTCAGGGTTTTCCTAAAGTTGCCTAAACTTACCTAAAATTGTAATTGCTATCTTAAAAGAGAAGACACACATCAGAAGTTCATTGATATTTTAATAGCATGGTGTATAGAATGTTTTAAAGTGTTTGCTTGCAGTTGTTCTATTGGAAAGATTTGGATGGATAAATCAAATGCAGGGACTGATGTGAATTAGTAAACACGTGAGAATAAAAACTTTGAGGACTAAGGTGGTTTTTTTCCACCCTAGACTTCCACTTTAATACCACATTGGTTGTGTGGTAAAGTGTGCCCACTTCTGCAGACCTTTCATAGGTTGCTTATGATAAATAATTTTTCTAAACTGCTGTGGTATTCAAGAAGCAAGTGAGACTTGCTGAGTTGTTCAGTGTTTGGTAGAAGGAGGAGAAAGCTGTCTACTTCTTGTAGAGAAGGCTAGGTGGAATATTTGCTGGGCTATCAACAATGTAAAAGCCGAATGTCCCTTTGAGCACAAATGGAGTATGAATTGAACACTTCTTTTTTTCATTTTATGCAAGAATTACTTTTTTCATCTTTTCTGCAGGCTTAATTTTCTTGCAAATTGTTACAGGGAAGTCAGTTTAAGGAAGCTAGTATTGAATTTTCTTTTGAAGGCAATAGTTACACCTGCCACTTCTAGAGCATTCTGTTCTAAACCTGAGCCACTGCCAAGAAAACTGTCCTCTGCTCCAATGATTGGGCTTTTGATGGTTTTCTTTTGATTGTGCTGTGGAATATACTTTCTTGTGCTCTGGATCCCTCTACTAGCAGAGGGATCTGGAGATCCCTCTAGAAACTAGAGACCGTTTGGAAGAGGACAATAAAAATCCTTGGCGTTGAAAGCCATTGTGAAATTGCTGTGGTACCAGTGGAACTGAGCACTGCCGAGGTGGGTCAGCACTGGAGTATAGCAATTTGTTGGAGTGGCACAAGGAGACTGATTGGTATGGCCAAACCATAGCACTTCAGTACAGAGATGCAGCTAGTTTGTGCTGTTTCAGTACAAACACTGCAGCTAGATAAAATGTTCTCAAGCAGCTTCTGCTGTTTGAAGTGCCCAGTTAGATATCACTATGCTGATAGCCTAAATTGTAGCTTTGAGCAGCTTTAAGTGTCTTGGATAGGTTTGCATAGCAAATACCAGCAGTAGAAAGGCTGCAGTGTCAAAGATCCCAGCAGCATACTCAGCCTTGCTTAGCTCTAGGGTTGCTTCCCAAAGCCTGCTCCTGCCTGCAGCTTGACTTGCTTGGCACTGAGAGTGTTTGAGCCAGACCAGGAGCAGAGCACCTGGTGCTGTATCTGTGCCCTAGCAAGGTTACTGTGACAGATTCAAGTGCTTTGTTTGGATATTGGGTGACTGAACTGTACCACCTGTCTGGAGTTACTCCAGGCCAACTCTGGGGTTTCTCAGTGTGGGAAAACTTGCAAGTTTTCATTTGCTCCTTCCTGGTTTGAAGGACTTTATGCATTAACTGTATTTGTTCAAGGAAGAAATGAAGGTACCTGGATTCTCATGGTGACTCTAGCATAGTGAGGAGAGCAGTGGGAGAAGCATGAAGTCTTTTTCTTAATTCTTCAACAGAGCCTGAAGGATTTGGAAAGCTGATGGTGTCATCTGAAGGACTATCTTGCTAGTTTGTTAAAAATTGGTTAGACTCTATAATTTCTGGCAAAAGCATAAGATGAAGTAGCAGATACGCTGCTGAAATTTTATAGTGTACCTTGAAATGACAGTTGTTCCTGGTCAGTCAAGGTGTAGCATAAAAACTACAGGAGATCTTGATAATGACCGCCATATAGGTGGAGAAAGCTGTATAGGAAATGTATTTTTAGAATAAATAAAAACCACAGTTAAAACATTGAATAATTTACAGGCAAACTGGACTTAAACTGCTTACAATTAGACATGGACTTGCTATCTTTTTTGTTTTCTTGTATTAATAAGTCCTGGTATTTCTTGTGATGCCAGAAAACCCTGTGTAGGATGCTGACCTTCACAGTGTAAGTTAAGGACTGACTGTGGCAGGAAGGCTGAGACAGTAATTGGCATTACTGCAGACATGCTATTTTCTATAGTACAGTAGTTGAACTATAAAATACTTTTCCTAGGCTTCTCAATGTGACTTTGCCAAATGAAGGCAAAAGACAGTTATTTACAAGATGAATCCAAAAATTGGTCTCTTTTAGAGCTGTAGCAAGAGGACTTCTGAAGTTTCTGTGTGGCTACTTACTTAAAATTATGAAGGAGGAGCTAGAGCATGGATAGTTGAGGGAGTTTTATTTTCCTATTCTCTTAGTTAGCTTTTTAAATTTTTGTAAAAAGAAGTAGCAATTCATTAATAATTAGCATCATTAGATTTTCTTAGGTGTTTCCTTTGAACCTCTAGAATATACAAATAATGTTCTAGATTTGGCAGCAAAAGTTCAAGAATCTTTTTCCCTTGTGAAACTGATGTTTATTGCTACTGAGATATTCCATTTATTTGTCTCACATACAGTTGTCCATTTGAACTGGTGTTGGTGTTACCCCCAGTGGGCTGATTCATGCAGCTCTAGTCTCAGGGGAGTGCAGCTGGGCAGCGTTTCCTTCTCTCTGTGGTGTGCGTGCTACTCGTCATCCTCCTCTTGCAGCCCTTCCTGTGGTTATGTATGACTGTACTTCTTCTGCTGTTTCCTGTGCCTAACACATGGAAATGGCTCACCAGGTTATGCAGTCTGTTTTGGAGGGAAAATTCCTGTTCTGATGAAAATTGAGGGTTTATAATACGCGTTCCTTTAGCTGTGCCACTAAGTTGCATTTTATTTCCTTTGAGGATTAGGATCAGGAAGTTGTTTCCGGGTGTCACCACCTGGCTTCAAGTCCTCCCAGAAGTCCAAGTTGGATAGTTTGGTACAGGATGTTCCTCTGAGTTGGATGTGTGCCTTCCTACCTTGAAGCTACCCATTACTCATGCCTGTTGGCTTGCAGTGGCCTGGCCGCACTGATTAGTGTCTTTATAATTTTCTGTGAGTGCTTGTACAGAAGATTCATTTGAACTGCAGCTTGCATACTACCTTTTTTCCTGTCGAAGTAATACCTGCTTGAGAGTTTTGTGTTAATTATGACAGCTTCTTGTTGTTCTTTGTAGTTTTTTAGTAATGAATTAATTTATTTGTGGTTAAAGTCTTGTATGTCAGGGCCCTTGTTTCTGGGCAGGATGAATTTCTTCTTGCATCCTTCACACTTGCTTTCAATCGAAAGGATTTTTTTGGCTACATTTCAGGAAATTGTTGCCACTTTACAAAGAATGTGATGATGAAAATTGTCTTAAACTCTTAAGGAAGCAATAAAAGTGTTTGTGCTTTCTGTGAAAGAGTTTGAGATATTTTTAAGTGTGCATTTTCTATATGTTGCACTTTAAAAGAACCAGTGCATCCAGTTCAAGACCCTACTTAACACATGTATTTCCAAGAAGGGCCTGCAAGAATATGGGTCTTCATAAAATAAGCTTGCCTTCTAGGTTTTTTGAAATTTTATTTTCTTTTTGATATCATTGTCATCATTGTCCTTGTTGCTAAAGTTCAGACTCCTCATTGCTTCTTTCTGAATTTGTGCTGTAACTTCATGCTACAAATGCTTTCATTTAGTAACTTTTCATTAACTTCCTTTTTCATGGTATGCACTATTATGTTTTTGGTTATTTTGCTGAGAAGACAGTAGTACCATATTCTATTTCCCTGCCCCCCCCCCCCAAAAAAATCTATATAAAACAGATACTGGTGAATAAACCTGTGGTTAAGGAAACTTTTTCTGATTTTTCTTTTCTTTTCCTTTTAGTTCCTGGAATGGATGGTGGTGGGTTAGCTGATGCTAATCTAACGGATTCATACTTTAGCACCAGCTTCATTGGTGTTAATGGATTTGGAAGTCCTGCTGAAACGAAGTATCCAATGATGCAGGTAATAGCAGTGATTTGTATAATGTTTCGTTAGTTCTGGCTGGTGTTAAACCAGAAAGGGAAAATTGCTCTAGAGGCAGGACAAATGGAGCTTTCTGGAATGTGTCATCTTGTATGATATACAGAATATATACTCACTTTAATCTTGTAAATGGAAATGAAACAGTATCATTCCTTTAAAATTAATCTGTTTTTATTTGCGCTTACCTGTGCTGTTGTGCTGAGCTTTGCTGCGTCCATTAACTCTGTTAGATTTCTTTTCTGAATGTGACTTTCTAGATTTCTTTTTAAGCTCATAGCTTTTGATAGCCTTTTGCTAAACATATGAAAATCAAGTTTTGAAACTTTAAAGATCAAAAGTTGCTGAAGGAAAATGTGAACTGTCAGACATAAAATTGCTAGGCAAAAATCTCAGAATTTGTCAGCTCAGACTCTGGTGGTGGTATGTTGAATTCATACTTAAATCTTTTGAAATATTTCCTTGTATTTATAGTGTTCTGTAGAGGTTGGCATAGGAACTCCCATGAGGTGGAACATATTGTGTAGGTAGTATTCTGCAAAATTTGCAACAAAAGTCTGTCATATTTAAATGAATATCTACTGAATTAACACATGAAGTACTATAATAATTCCCTGGAAGTGTTAGGCGTTTAAAAAGAATCAGAGTCTGTCCCTAAAAGAAGATGATTTGTCCTGTACTAAACAAAGCAGCTTCCATTAAATGAGAGAGAGCACAAATCAAACAGTTCACACTGAGTCCTGACAACAACTCTCTTCTTTTATATCGAGGAAACTCACCTTATGAGGTTACTTTGATCTCAATTGTGGCTGTATTATGGATTGAAAAATAACTCAGCAAAAGGTGGGAATTAATTAGGTGTGTTCCTTTTTTTTGTTTGACTTTTTTACTGCATGTTTTCAAGAAGACTGGATTTTCTTATTTGACAGAATTGCAGAAGTATGGAAATGTTTTCTTGACAGTTGTGCATGATTTAAAAAGAAAAATTTTAACCTCTGGTCCCAAAGTGTACTATTGAAGCTGGCAGTTACAAATTTTTGTATAACTGAGGTCCTGTAATTTTAACACAAAGTCATTATGTTTTGTATCCTTAAACTGTACTCTACAGAAACACTGGTGTCTTTCTAAACATCAATTTTTAATTATAACTGTTTCTTCTAGAAAGACAATAAGGCATGAATCTAACATGAATGCTGATAGGATTTTTAAATACTTTGCTAATGCCTGAGATTACAGTCAAGGCATTATTGTTTCTCTTTGAGAGGAAATCGGTGTGCCTCTTGCCTGTTGGAGAATAAGGAAAATTACTTCAGAAGAAGGGTTTTATTAGTGTTGAGAATGTGCTTAGAGGCATCAAACTACAGTTTGAAAAGCATTCCTGTATTGATTTCTTTCCTTTGATTCCTGTAATTTAAGTTCTTGTTTCCACAGGTAAAATGGGTAATGCTGTTTTGATTGTGTGTCAGCTGCTAGGTTAAGTCCATACTGACAGAGTTTAGCCACTTGGAATGAGATTTTCTGTGTCATTCAGCCTTTTGGAGAAGAAGGCAAGGGAGAAATTTTAGTGGGTTTGACTTTAAATAATACTAGTCCTTTATGGTTTGGAATAGAGACTTCGAGTCTGATAGATTGGTTATTCTGTCAAGGATGTACCTCTTGCTTGCTTTCTCTGAAAATATGCACAGATTTTGTCACTTTATTAAGCCTTTGCAGAACTGGTTTGTATGGACCCACTGGAGACTTCCTAGATGTTAAATAATTTCCCAAAGATGTAATCTGCTCTGGCATGTTCTAGCTTGAGTACATTTTTGCAGCTCTGGCATAATCTAGGCCTGAACTCAGAGCAGGAATGCTGATCAGCTTCTTTTCCCTCTTTCCTTTTCTTCCACTTCAGACTGAAGCAGCATGGAAGTTGATCTATATTTAATAAAAGACTGCTGTATCTGTGTTAATTGGAGCAGAGGGGTTGGTAAGGGAAAAGAAACTATGCTATAGGCTTAGAGAAGCTGAGCTGAAGATAAGTGAAGAAGAAACCAGGAAAGATTATTCTCCTCTCTGCTTCAGTCCTTTTGCTCATAGTGGGAGACTCACAGAATGGGGACTGGAATGGTACAAACACAATACACAAAAACTGAAAACAAGTTTTCGTAATGTACAGATGGGACAAAGTAGGGTGGAGAGAACAAATCCATGTTCCTGTTTCTCTCCAGATTCTCAAATCAATCTAAAGATACTAAAAATTTAGTATTCTGCCATCAATGAAGCATCAGATGTCTTTTGTAAAAGATTTCATTAATTCTGTTTTGCTTTTGCAGATGGAAACATTGATTCCATCTGAGTTACTTTGTCATCTCTGGTGAATCTGTGTAGTTCACAAATAGATGCATCAGTGATGCAATATGAGGCAAGCTCTTCCGCTTGTTTGTTAAACTGGGGAATTGTACAAACATGCAAATAAACATACTGATAGAAAAACAGTAGTAAGATGCAGCAAAATGTTAGGAAATGGTAAGTTTAGGTTGCCAGTGCAGCCTTGAGGTTGTATTTAGAGTTGTATTTCTCATAACGTTGTGCAATTCTTTCAGTAGGAAAATTATTAGTGGAACTTAATCAGAATACAAGATGTGTGGCACATCCATGTGTATTGAGCATCTCTTTGGTATTTAATTAAATGTTCGTTATATGGTTCTGTGCTTTATTCCTGCATGCTGTTTGCATCCTTGTGAAGACTCTTAGCTGGCAGTGTGCTTTTGGGTGCCATTACAATTATTCCATCAAACTTTGTCGAGTGCTTTCTGTATGAAACCAAATAGTGCTCTACATATTTTCCATCCTATGCATCTACAATAATGGCTATTAAACAGTGGTGCAGCAGTGCTGGCAAACAAAAGACCTGAGTTTTTGAAACTAATCTTTACAGTTGGAAGGTAAAGGATGGAATTAATGGCCACCAGTAAAATGCTTGGTTCAAGTTGCTTAACTGGCCTCACTCTAGCGAAGATAGTAAACAAGTCAGTCTCTTCAGGGTATTGCTCATTTCTGTTACCATGAAATAATCTTTCTGATATCCTTGTTTTATTCACAACATACCTCTCAACATAATCATCAGGTATTCAATTGATGAATTGTCTTGACTATTCCTACCTAATCTCCAGAATGTGTTTGTCCTAAAACAGAGGTTTGATGAAAAGAGGTTGTATATATTTGTTGTGGTAGTATATGTTTGGGTTATCATAATATATATATATAATGGAACCAGACTGCATCAAATTAAGTTATGTCAAAGTTTGCAGTTTCCATATTTTTGTGTGCAGTGCCTGATCTCTAAGACTCAGTGTTAAGTAAGCAGCAAAAAGGAGAAAAGTGGATTATATAATGATGAATTGGGAGTGGATGTGCTGCTTTGACCATAAATAGTGTAGATGTATAGTTTTCAACATTTCTGTAGAATGGCTATTTTGACTTTTAGATTTCATTTATATCTGTGGAAGAATATTTTACGAGATCTTCAACATTTCTTTGGGCTTAGATTAGTGGTGAAGATAGTGAATGGCAATACTCACTTTGCAATGGGGAAAACAGAGTAAAAAGTACTTGGTACAGTTCAGAAGAGGCAGGATTTTTGAAGTGGCCATGACTGTAATTCTTCCTTTTTCTTCCTTTCTGAAAAGATCTCTTTGCCTCAATCTTCCACTCTTCCTACTTAAAAGGTCTTTGCTGTTGGCCAACCTTTCATTGCCCCCCCATCTTCTTCTGTTGTTACTTAGTTTCCTATTGACTAATAGTCTTCTGTCCTCATTGGTTTGTTTTTCTGTAAGACTTTTTGGTTTCACATGTCGCTTTCCTGAATCTGCATATGCTTTCATATACTATATTAACAGTTTTGTTTTCTATCTTATCAAAGCACTTTTTTTCTGTTTTCCCCTTCTGTAAGTAATACTGACTACAGAGTAGGCCAGTGCAGCCCATGGCCCACAACCTGCATGCTGTCCTCGAAGCATTTTTAAATTTTTTTTTACTTTTTGGCATAGCAGTAGCTGCCAAGAGACAGAGGTGTGGTTTGAAAAGCAGCTCACTGCTTTTGGCTTTCCCAGCAATGAAGAAACAGGAGCTGGCTGGCTGGGATGCCTCTAATGCTTGGCTGTTTGCTCAGTTGCTCTGTGTGTGTCACTTCGTTGGCTGGTGTCACTGTTCCTCTGGCATTAGTGGTTCCCTTTGACTAACTTGTGGCTTGACCAAAGATGCAGGTGGTGTGGAAAGAAGCTTTAATAATATTATGTCAGGCTGTTCAAAGGGTATTCTAGCAGGATGAGGCAGAGAAGTATCTTGATGTTAAAACTTTTAATATATTGGAATTGAGCAGCTTGGTTGTAAGAGCATAGAACAGTACAAGTTGCCTTATCCATGTTGCTTCACAGAGATCTGGTCTTCTTTATTTTGATGGGATGAGATTTATAGCTACATGGATTCCATTGGACTGCAGGTTACGTAGAAAGGAAGAATCTTAAGTTCTCAGTACATCAGCCTAATTGAAATAATAAGGGAATAACTGTCTTCAGCATTAAAATTGGCAAGGCCAAGCAATGGAGAAGAATTGGCTTTGCTTGCTTTCACCATGCAAATGTTGGTGTACTAAGCATTCTTGAATAGCCTGAGAAGTAGCAACCATGCTCACTTCAAAGCCTTGCAGCTGAATAAACACAAAGACTTTTGTTGCCATTGCTGCATCTGCCAACAGTCTAGTAATAAAACTCTCCTTATAGCACAGAAGCTTGTAAATGTCTTCAGTTTTTAACTGTTGGGAACTGAGTGGAGCTACAGATGTGCTACTTTAAATATAAAATTATGCAGTTGTTTTCATAATGCTTTCTGAAGAAATCCGCTTGGTTTAGCTTCAGCAGCTGAGTGGGTCATTCTGTAGATGGTACCACATATGCTGTCAAAGACAGGTTTTGGATTTTTTTAAAAAGAAAAGCAAAAGGTATCACCCTGTGTAGGTCACAGAATCTGACAGCTAAACAATGTCATAGCCAAACAAATTAATCTTAATCTTTTGCAGAATGACTGTTTGTATTCCAGTCAACATTATTCTAAAAATTATAAAGAAATATGCTGACATACAGTTCCAGTAAAACGGTAGTAAGATGAAGAGACTGGATTGTGACATACTGCAAAATATTTTGAAATGTGGACTGGCCATGAGGAAAATCCCTACTTTATCAGGGTTAGGGCAGGGATTATAGAGAAAAAAGGAATAAATATCGTCTCTTTTATGTGTTTTGGAGAGAAGAACTGGAGGAGAAAAAAAGGAAAAACAGTCACTTCGAGATAAGTCTTATAAGCTATGTAAAGTCAGATCTAATTGTCTGCATCAAAGTTTTACTTGTGCTTTATCTTGATGAGAACTTTGTAATATGTACTTGAGGGAGATGAAAGTAAAGCAAACTTGCCTTAAGTGCAGCTATAATTTTGGGGTTTGTGACTGACTATTGAAGGGTGGAGGCAAGGTGGTGTGCTCCTTTTAGAAGGTGGGAATGTTTGTTATAACACTTCTCTTCTTAGTATACTGCACAGAGGAAGCGGACTGCCTGAGGTAAAACATTGCTAAAAGGTCAAGGGTGATGATCTTCCCTTCTGTCCAGCAGTGAAGTCACACTTGGAGTGCTGGGCTTCTCACTACATGAGAGACAGGGATATACTGATGAGAGCTCATTGAAGAGTCACAAAGAGGATGCAGGTACTGGAGCATCCCTCCTGTGAGGAGAAGCTAAAACAGAAACAACTTTTAAATTCTTTTAAAGGGAGAGGGGCCAGCCATCCTAGTTGAATTTTGAGTACTGTTTAAAGAACTTTGGCAAATCATAGCAATAGGCAGGCAGAGAAGAGGAGTTTGTGGAACTGAGTGTTTTACTTGGTTATCACAAAGTTTCTTTCTATATTAACTTCCATACGATAAAAGCCCTGATGTAGTAAAACAGTCGGAAGCTCTCATATGTGTGTGCTTACCTTCCCTGTCAGGCTTAATATTTAATTTTCTTCCCTGTTAATGGTTGCTTTTGCCTTTCTGGAGCTTTCATCGTTTGGGCTTGAGGTGCTTACAATCTTCTTGAAATTGAGTTTATATGAAAAACAGTTTGACATCATTAGAAGAGGTTGAAAAGTGGTATTTAAAGTTAAAGCTGCCTTCTGGAAAACACAAATAACAATCAGCACTTGTGTGTTCTTTTAATTTTTTTTTTTTTTTTTTTTTTTACTTTCAAGACCTTTTAGGTAAAAATCAGATACAGGAGTAGCCTTCATTAAGACTAAATGCATTTGGACGTGGTAGAAATCTTTATATTAAAACAGTTTAAACAGCCTTTATTGATTACATGCAGGTATTCTATGAATAACGTTAAGGTAAGAAGCTTGTGTATGTGTGATAAAAGTGAGCAAAATGAAAAACTCATGGATTTGGTGGATGTTTCTAAGTATTCAAGCTACAGGTTACAAGCAGTTGATATGGCAAGAGCTGCCCAAGCTTTGTTTTTTTTGAATCCTGGTGTGTGTAAGATATGTTTGCACCTTGGATGTGAACTTGACTTTGTAAAAGCACGGTTGATGCTCACAGATTTGGGTTGCACTGTGCTTTCAGAATCCAGAACAATATGCTCTGTCACAGTCTGCCTTGGTGCACTGTATGTTCAGTGATCATGTCAGCACTGGTTTTCATAATCTCGGGCTCCTGTTCACATTGAAAGTTCTGTTGGTTCAATGTTAAACTCCTGTACCTGAGGATGGTGAATATTGATGGAATAAAAGTACTTTGTTCCATGTTTAACCTATATGCTTAAGCAGCTTTGATACCAACATAGTTCTCAATATCATGTTTATTCCTGTTTCAACAAATCATTGTCTTTTGCATTATAATTATTATTAAATCTGGTGTTATAAGTGGATATTAATACTATTTTTATCTATGCCTATACAAATCCTGTGCAGATCTGAAAGATTCCCCTTGGAAATTTCTTCTTAAACCCCTTTTTAATGAGGATTGATGTGGATGTCTCAAATGCCAAAAAAAAAAAAGCATAACAGGGATGCTTCTTAAATATTTGTGACAAACTATTCAAGTTCTTTCCATTGCTTAGAAAGGGAACATGGCATATGATTACTTGAGCTACTGTAATTCAGAAGTGATCTTGATGTGTTTTTATTCTTATTTTGATGATTGTGAGCAATAGGATGAGCGTCCTTGAATTTGGGCAAAGTTTATCAATTTAGTGTGGGTCTCTCAAAGTGGTACCTTGTTTTGTAAAATAGTTAACTTTTGTTTCACTGGACCCACGCCTTTTGTGTATATAATTATCACTTGAGCAGTTAGTGATATTTATATTGTCAGTTCAGTATATTTAGGAGCAAGAGACAGGTGACATCAAAATAAGGAAAGCCTGTAGCAAACTGCTTGCTTGAAGTCTTGGAAAAGCTGAAGGTTTATGTTCTATTTATATGTTGTATGCATTCCGCATAAAAGCTACTTTACACCATCTATACTTTTAGATACAAATTTTAAAAGCAGCAGCTCCTGGTAAAGTTTGTGGTGCTCTGAAAACTGTAAGTGTTGGGAGACTTGAACTGTAGTAGGTTTGCAGTTCTACCATATTGGATAGCACTTCCACTTCTGTTGGTTGTCCTCTGTTCTTACCAAAATTACTCCAGAATATTGATCTTTGTGGTCAACAATTAGATGAAATGGCATTGAAGTATAACATGGTAAGCTTCCTGCCCTTTGCCACCAACATTGAGACTGGCTATGGAGAAAAATAACCATAAAGAGCAACTCCAGTGACCAGTTCTGAGTCAGTCTGTGTCTAGACTACCAAATGAAACATGCCTGGAAACCTTCCTTGATGCTTAGGGCCAGCTGGCACAAAATGGCCTGTTTGTGCTGGTGTGTGCTCACCCGCTAAAACAGAGTCTGCATGCAAACTGTCTATTTGAAGGGTTCTCAAACCTTTTCACTGCTGAATAGTGCCTGGAAATTAGCTGGGAGACTCTGGGTTGATGTGGGCCAAAAGCATGCCAGGGAGTATTTTAACAAATTAGGGGTTGTCTCTCTCAGTGAGGAAGAACACTTCCTGACCCTGCCTTCCTTTTCTTCTCACACTTTTTCTTCCTGTTGGGAAGCTGGTGAAAGAAAATAATAAGCAGGAGTAAGAAGAGATGCTTTACAACTTCTGTATCAAAGAAGCAGTAGCTCTTAGAGCAGCGCTGCTTCACTTTAGTCCAGTTTATTGCTAGCTGATATCTATAGAGGAATGTAGGAGAAGCAAGTGGAGCCTAGGAGGAATGTTACAAGGGTGATGTTTTGCTGAAAGATCTCAAAAGGTTCTTTTATTTTTAAAAAAGAATCTATCAAATACTTAATTTATGTATTTTTCATTGGAGAAGTTTCATATCGTGGTGTTAGTATATTAAAGGGAGGAGTTGTTCTAGGAGTGCAGTGTGAAAGGCTGTTTTAAGGAGATAAGTAATTCTTATCTAATGTTTTCACAACACGCAGGAAGAGAGCCATATGTTTGGTATACCCTCCTCATTTAGAAGAAATTAATGAACATAGTGTTTACTTTTAATATACAGTAATTTTTGGTTTGCATTTCTATTGTGCAAAATGCTTTATTTTACTAAGCATTTTTGTGAATTAAAAGTCTGCTTGCTGTACTTACTAAATGGGGAATGAGCACAAGTTTCGTACTCTGTCCTTAAAATTTTCTAAAGGTCATCCCCAATGCTCTCACTTAACCTGTTAAGGCTTTATTTTACATGCACACTTTCATCTTTTATTTTTACAGAGGATGACAAATAGCAGCAGCTCCCCTAGCCTTCTTAATGACAGTGCCAAGCAGTATGCAGGCCATGGTAAGTATATTTAAAGTAATACATATAAAAGTGTGTGTGAAAATTTGAGAGATTCACTTTCACAAAACTGAGGGAGTGTCAGCTAGCTCCCTGATTTTATTTGAGATACAGCAGAACTTTGTTTTTTAACAATAGTGTAATGAACTCATAAATTTTTAGCCTTCTCTTTGCTGTGGTGGAAAAACTAAAAAAAGTCATTATCAGTCTTGTCACTTCAAGTCAAGTGTTAGTTTGGATATCCACTGTAAAGCACTGATAGCTTAAGCATTTATGTTGCTTCACTTGTAATATCCCTTTTTATTATGCTTCTTGGATAAGCTACTGTGTGGGATGAGCGTACAGGTGTTTTCTGTAAAATTTAGGTTGTGTGGATTTTGTGAAATGACACATATCTGACTTTTAGTAGCTATTCAGTTTTGTCTTGCGAGTAGTACTTTGCCTCTTACAATTTTTTCCTTGCTATAGCAACATGTCTTACATACATGGTTTTCAGCTGAAGAAAATGTCTTGATAGTGAAAGCCTACGTACTCGCTAAATTATTGTGGAGAATGTATTGAGCTTTGTAATGTGCTCTTCAGAATCACTGCAGATTATTTCAGCTCTAGCTGTTAAATTAAGTTCTTTAAAGAAGAGGGTACTGCTTCCTTATGGCAAGGATATACATTTAAAATAAATTTCTGCTTTGAAAATTGCTGTGTAAATTATGCTCTAGAGCTCCATTTGCGTGTCTGACCCTGAAGCTAGTCTACTTACCCGCATTATAATTTTTTAAGCATGGTAGTAACTACTATAAAATGAACTTGCTTGAAAGTCAAAATTTGTGGGTGTTTTTTTGTTTTTTCTTCCTAGTTTATTTCCAGTAGGATTTGAGATCAACTCTGCTTCTTTTGTCCCACTGAACAATTCGCTATTCAAGGCAGTGCAGGTCTCCAGTTTTAAATGCAGTCAGAGTTTGACTGTGACAGGCCAAATAGTAATGGTGATGCATGTCGAGGAGAGAAACCATTTTAAATTTTGTTATGTCTCAGATCCTTCTCCCTCCCTCTCCCCAGCTCTGCCAAGCAGTGCTTCACTTGTAGAATTGCCCTTTCAGGGAATATTTATTGTTGAACAAATATAAGATAAATTTACTGTTAAGAGTTTAATGCTGAAGAAAATGTTTCATCAAAGCACCAATGTTTACTGCTAGCAGTCATCTGCTAATTTGACAGTATTAGCTGTGTAGTTTGGAGTTTTAAGTTGCATCTGTGGATGTTATACAGTTTTTGATACTTCAACTCTGGAAAACATGAATAAGAAAAAAGAAAAAGCAATAAAAAATTATTAATGGAATGTGGACTTGTGCTATCCTTGGTTCTGACTTAAATTTGATGTGCAGAACAGTGACAGGACAAGCAAAATCCACATCATTATTTGTAAGATCTATTATACAGAAGATTGCTAATTTCAGGAAACCGGAGATCATAAAATCTTCGGACCTTTTATACTGGAAAAAACTTTTTACGATAGTCCAGCTATTATCCAGGTGCACTGCTAAAGCTTTCCCTCAGTACTACATTTACACAGTGCCCTTAGGGATGGTGACTCATGCACTTGCCCTGGGCAACCTGTTCCAAAGCTTATCAAGCCTTTCAGAGGATCTTCTGGTAAGTTGGAAACATTGTAATGTATCATCTACAGGGTTAAAAATGACATGCAAATGTAAGGAGCACTTAAAACAGGTTTTCTGATCAGATGAAGGCTGTGAAATGTTAGGTAGCCTTTAAATAGTGTCAACAGCAATTAAACTTACTGAATTCTGTTAATGAGCACCATTTCAATTAAGCAGTTGCATAGAATAAGTGCTGGGGGTTTTAGGGGTGTGATTGCTAAATTTAGCTTTATCGAAAGGATTTTTTCTGTACAGAAATAAGTTTAAAAATATAAAACTTTTAGTAATGTGTGTGTATATATATGTAACACATTGGTTTTACATTGGTTTTATAGATCCACTAACTTCACCAAATTCATCCTTGTTTAATGACTTTGCTGCCCTCAGCGTGTCTCAAAGGAGGAAGGTAGGCAACAACTAAATCATAAGTAGCATATTTATATACGAGTTGACAGTGAAGAAGATCTGGAATAACTTGAAATGTTACATGAAATAAGGATTCTTCTGATGTTACTGGATTTATTTTAATGGGCTGCTGCTGATATAAATAAGATCTTACTGCTTCATGTTTGCTACATCAGATCAGACTGCTGATATTAAGAAATATTCCAAACACTTGTAAACTGAAGTTTATAGAATACAAAACTTAGTGCATAGCCTATTGTATTTGAAAATAAATTATTTGTATTCTACTAAGGGCCATGTGACCTGCAAGCCTTTATGGCAGAAAGTTCAGAGTACATGAAGAATCATTCTCCCATTTATTTCAACTTTATGTGATAATAATAACAATTTAAAATGCATTTAGGTTGAAAGACACTTATCATTGGGAAGTGAAGGTTTGGGATTTTTTCCCCATCCCTCTAATTCATATTGAGACATCTTTCTTTTGCTGAGGGCTAGACAACATCTTCAAACACCTTTGACCTGCAACTGAGTAAGTTGTGGTGTTTTCCAGGTATACACTCACTGGCTCGAAAAAGAGACAAAATTTTGATTATGTGAGAGTTCCTTCTCATTTTTGTGAACTGTCACTTACCAAACCAGACATTACCTTGTCCCAACCAGTTATTAAGTTTTACTTTCACTGATTTTCACGTTCTACTACTTATTAGCCACATTATCCTGAACTTTCCTGTAGTAAATGATGAAAGCAAGCTACATTAGCATGTTCTGTATTATTCCTGCAGGTGAAAATTGAGCTTAAAGATAATTGCTGTAGTTGGTCCATCACACTGTTTTTTAAATATAAATGCTGATGTAGAATATTAATTTTCTAATATTATGATGTATCCAAGCTACCTGGAGTATCTGCATTGCTGTTTTCCTTAATGCCAGTACTGTGCACTCAAAGTTGGATGTAAAGAACTATAAATGTTACTTATCCACTTACCAAGGCTAGTAAAAATGAAAAATAATTGTACGTTCCTTCTTAACACAGGCTTTGAGAGCCAATATATGCACGTATGTATGTATGTGCCTGGGTGTAAGCTTGTGCTTGTGTATGAACCACAGGCACCAAAGAAAATAAGCTGTCAAACAGAAATATTGAAGAATGACCACTATCTCCAAAAATTGCTTTGAAGTTAAGCAGGACAAAGTGAAAACAAACCAATTAATGTTTGCTTGTAAAGCACGATTACCTCAAAGCTCGAATAGTAATTCAGAGTGCTTTCTGACTTGGTCCATTTTTTCCTCAAGAAAAAGAAGTAAATTAAGGCACTGGCTGCTAAAATAGTATTAAGAGTAAGTTTTATCTGTGAAATTCATTAACTTGGAATTTTTTCTACTTAGCATTTCAGCTATAACTGGCATTAATTGAAAGGGGTTTGTTTTTTTCTTTGGATATTAATAATTTTTTATTATGACTGCTATTTTGTAATGTATGCTTGTATTAAAGGTTGTTAAATACTAGTAATGAGGAAGTTTTCATAAAATACTACTTGAACTGTCTAAATCTAGGCATCCAGGCTCCCTCTATAGTCAGCACAGGGAGATGAGTTATTTAGAGAAACATTTAGTTCTCTCTGAGAAAAATACTTTGGAAATGACCAGATGTTGGTGATTGCTTTAAGTGGACAAAAATCAATGGCTAAAGTTATGAGAAATTAATGAGTTGTGACTGACTTTTGCTGCCAGTCAATACATTGCAAGTAGTTATGATGTAGTTTTAAAATATTTTTAGTATTTTTGTTATAATATCCAAATGGTCTGAAGTGATTGCCTTAAAGGCACTAAATGCTTGAGAGCCAGGTATTTAAGAACTTACATGATTCCCCTCTACCCCATTTACTGGGGTCTGTTTAGAGCTTGAGCAATGGGGTTTATTGGGCCAGTGCTTGGTGGCTACTGTATAAAGGGAGCCTTGGTGACTAGTTCAAATGTAGGTGTTTACAACACCTACTATGAAAAAAACCTCCATTATCTAAGAGCCCATGTCTAAGGTTTTGTTTGTTCTGAACTAGCTGGCAAAACCAGCATTTCCTTCGTTTATCACTGACTTGGAGGACAGATATAATACAGTCTTGGTAAGTGAACAAAGAACAATTCTTTTCCTTTAAAAAAATTACAATTCTATTTAGTAGTATTTTGAAGTATTAAGTTATTTGGAACTATGTAAAAACTGCATGTTTGTGTTGTGCAAAACTGAACAGTTTCTGTAAAAGCATGTGCTATGTAGTTCTGTTAAGCAGGTTTATTGATTGTCTTTGGATATTGCTGATCGTGTTATGCTGGCAGCCCTTTAACAATGGGCAAGCCATATGGAGAAATATTTGATATCAATAAAATAGTAAACATAAGTTGATGATTGTAATTCTGAATATCCTTGCTTTTTAATTAGACAGTAGTTTTGAAACTAGTTAGTACGACTAAGCTATTTTATTTGCTTTCGATTATTTGATGTTTAGAGTCATTCTACTTTCTGTTTAAAAAGTAAACATAGTCCTTGAATTTTTATGTACATTCTTGAGGCAATTATCTCTGTTTAGAAATTATTAAACTGCATTTCAATTTTAGATTTCAGGAAAGCTAAGATTACTGTTTAAAGACATTTTTATAGGATACTTAAAATGAAATCAAAGGAGCTAAGTATTTCTGTAGATGGAGCCTTGGTGGAGGTTCTGTCAACTCTAAAACCTTCTGGATTTACTGTCCGGTTGTTGTAACTCTACATGCAGTAAGACAAGCAACCTTAAAGTGAATTTCTGTAAGAGATTTTTAGGTAAGTATTAATCTACAATGCAAATAGGATTTGTGAAGCATGGAACAGAAGCTAGAGTTAGTAATAGACTATCACCTTTTCCCAGAATAATGATGTCATGCTTATTTCATTTTTTCTTCAAATACATGTTATGCTTGTTAAAAATAGGGTGACATTCTGAACTTCAACTTCCTGGGTGTTTTTCCTAAATCGACTTTAGCCAACATTTAGAAGAGTGCTCCTCTCTAAAGCTGAAATGATCTGTCTGGAAAAGTTCTTGCTTTCATTTTGCTGCTTCTGGTAAACAGTTCATAAAAACTTGTGTGACATAACTGATCAGAATCTGCTGTCAAGGACATGACAGCTTAATGCACTAAGACGAAAATATATTATGAACTTCTGTTTAAATTTTTTCTGAGACTGTTGCTACCAATCCAGGCTAAAAGATTCCTGTACTTGTCACTGGTCAGCCTTACAGTATAGTGAAAAGCATTTATTTTTACATTTTGCTATATATTTTCATACCTTCAATCCTCATGAAAGCTGAACTCTTATAAAAAGTTTCTAACACTGACGTATTTCCATTTCATTTTTTTAATTGTTCAGTCACAATTAGAGGAGGTCCATTAAGGTGAGAATAACTTCATTCACAGGCTGCAAGGGGTGAATTAATTTCTGTGCTGAACAACTTTAAACACAATTTTAATGCTGCTTTTTATATATTTAGAAGTCATTTTTTTCTAGAGTGCCTTCCATTGGTTTTAAGTGAGTAAAGGCAAGGACAAAAACTCTAGATTAGAAAGGAAAGTATGAGAGATTGTCTGAATTGAAGTTTTCCCTGAACAGGGTGCAGCTGTTCAGTGCCATCTGTGGAGAGTTACAGCAAGTGAGACTGTACAGCAGACTTAATTAATTTACTCTGATCAGCAGAAATAAGTGTGCATATAAAATTATTTGAAGCAAATACTATCTGTAAGCCTAGTTTGCATAAATGCAACCTTGTAATGAGTATGAGAAGAGTTTGACCTCTCAAGCTAAACGAAAACAAAGATAACATTAGGTCCTGTGGATATTAAATTCTTAAGACTTAAATGGTTGCTGTTTTATTTTTAAGTGTCCTGCCTACCATCTAGTTTTGTTGCCTGTTGGGAAACTGTATTTCTCTCTAGCTTCCTGTTTCCAGCAGTATCTTGACACCTCTGATACCTGATTATTATCTAGTCAGTGGTGTTCATTGAAAAGCCATATGTGCCATGCTTGGTCTTGCTGAAATTACTTTTAATGAAAATGTGTGAGACAGTTTTCACTTTTCAGAGCCTCCTGCATACAATCTCAGAAGCACAAATCATGTTCTGATGAGTTGAGGGGTAGTGATCAAGCATCATGTCACTGTGTTCTAAGAGACACAGTCATGGCTGTATGGACTCTGTAATGTACCTGGGCTTAATTTATATTTCAAACCTAAATTTTTCCCTCTGAGATTTATACACCCATACTACAATAATAAAACACTGTAGTCGATGCTAAAAAAAGTTGTTGCAGCAATGCATAAACACTGTACTTTTATTAAATGTTTATAGGTAATACATGGTCTAAAATGTGTTACAAGGATATCATATAATATAATCTGCTTACGTTTTTCCTCGGAATATTTAGTTATTGGAATTTTAGTTAGTTATTGGAATAGTTATTGTTCCTTGGCTGTGTGCTTTTGCTTCCTTAGTTATTACTGTTTAGATAAATATGTATTTTTCACTTCTAAGTGTGTCATGAGAGAATATATTACTCACTTTTATTTTTGTGTCTGGATTAATGATCATAGTGGTACTTCAGTCAAATTATAAAAGCGTTTCCCTTTAAAAATATGTAACACTTTTGCATTTTGTTGCCTCATCCTTTTTGTGTATTTGAAGTGAAATAATTTCAAATGTAACTGATATACTAAATGCTTTTGTTTATGTTTACAAGCTTTGTTTGATTCTTTCTATGCCAAGGTATGTGTAGTCTTCAAGAGTGATTTGCAGTAAAATAATTACAATTTTTTTAACCTTGTGCACACATTAGTTGAAGGCACTATATAAATATTTAAAGCAGCTAGAAAATATACCGCTTTTGAGAAATCATATGCCTGTTGAACAGAGTAAAAGCTGCATCAGTCTTTAACCCTCTTACCTATATATTTGGTAACTGTGTGTGTTTTTCCCACTTTTGTGGGAAAGTAATAGAAAAATTTCTGTCTTATTAAAAGAAGCTTTTAAACATGAAGAAAACCTGTGGTTTGCCCATAGTGTTCATTTATTAATGGAGTTTTTTAAAGGACATCTTGTGGTGGTACTCTGACAAGCCTTTGCTACAGTTATAACTATCTGTTTTAATGGTGGTAGAAAAAAAGTCTGTTTTTCCACCAGTTTACATCAATTCAACAGGTGATATGAATTTCTTAGTGAAGAAGTTTGTCAGTATAACTAAATCCATGCCAGGGTTTTAAGTTGTGGTAATTCATACCTCATCTCAGTGTAGCTAGGCTGCAAAATTAATGAGAAAGCATTTGACTTAATTATGTCAGTTTTCCTACTTCTGAACTCTTCAAGATTTTAATGCCTTCAGCATATATACTCATGAAATAAACTTTCTTGGTGTGTTCACCTGAAAAGTTTCTCTTATCTATGCTTTAAAATGCCTGATACAGTGCCTGATCTATTGCATCTCTAAAATTTGTGTAAACTGAGATTTTTTTTTTTTTGCATTGGTCAGATGCGTTGCTCTGGAATAAGACGCATTTCCATGCCAAATGTCACACTTAAGTTTTCTTGGAGTAGAAGAATAAATCTTGTTTCATTCTATATGGTAGTAGTGAAATTCTGTCCCCAGCCAAACCCAGATTTTCATGAGCAATCTGGATGGAAGGGTATCTAGTCTGTTAAATGCATGTAATCTCAATGTATAGTATTGGAGACTTCAAAATTATAAGCATTATAAATGTTAACAGTCTTCTTTTTTCATTAGGGAAAAAACTCTCCAGCCAACAACAAATACCAGCCAACCACACAAATATTTTTAAGCTGATGACCAAATTCCTATTCAATTCTTTTTTCTTTTTTTTTTTTTTTTTTTTTTTTTTTTGGTGGAAATCAAAAATTTAAAAATTGGTTCCAGCCTTCAGGAACTGAGATACGAAAAAACCAGGTGTGGTCTGCCTATCTACCAGTGGGAGGTTGTAATAACAAAGGAGGAGTAGAGGATATTTTGGTTAGCAATTAACCCAATCCATGTAAAGGGGTTTTACAGCTTTATTGACTACAGAACTTAAATGGTTTAACTTCAAAGACAGCTTTTCTTTTTCATATTTCCGTTTTACAAGTCTGTTTGGATATTTCTGTTGACCATAACTCATGTTCACATGTAACACTTAACTGGATTCAGTAATACACAGTAGTAGAGTTGTATTCACAATTATGCTAATGCTTAGCTGATTCTGCCCTTATAGGGGCTCAATAACATATTGAAGTTCGTATCTATGGGTTGGTGTTTCAAGTACTGTCATATTCCACTTGGGTGAAAATAGCAATAATAGTACCAAGAACTTTCATTTTGATTTTAGTTTTAAAGGCATAATAAAACAGAAATTGCCCATTTTTCAGTAGACCAGCAGCCCAGCTGACTGTTAAACCTCTTTTTCTAATGGTCTACCATTGAATTTAAAAAAAAAGTGAAGTCTTTTAAAAGTCAGTATTGAAATTTAAAATTGTACGTATCACATAATTTTGGTAGTACAGTAAGTAGTACAAGGGAAGTGTGAGTTTGTATAGCTTTCTTTTCAGAATGTCTGATAATGTAATATTTTATTGTTTCTATATGCAGAAATAGTCAGCTCACTGTGCAACAGATGAGCCCTAGCTAATGCTCCTGCAATACCTTTTAGCTATAGTAGTTTAAGGTAAATACTGCTTCGTTTAGCCTGTGATGGAGAAGGCTTAAGATGACTTTTGTTTGGTTTGATTGTAGAAGTGCATAGACAGCATTACCATAGCTAAGACTCTTCACAGTACTTTGAAACACAATAGCCTGCTCACATGTTTGTATGCTAGACTTAATTGGGTATGTTTTGGTGCTAAAAAGGTCTTGTAAACCTAAATTCAAAACTTGCTAGAGGTAAATGCATTTTAAGGAACAGAAATGTAATTTGGGACCTGAGTGGTCCTGAAAAATATAGAGTTGCAGATCTTCAGTAGAAGAAAACTTTGCAGTTGTATAGTTTGATTTGCCAGCTTATCTAGACTTAAACACTAAGTGAAAGTCTTTACAGTTTGAGTGTTTGTAGGTAATTTCTTGTTTAAATTTATTCCTATAGGATAGCCATGGAACATTTTACATTAGAGGTCAGTTTAATCCTGAATTAGAAAAAGGAAGTGTGATGTTGCCCACTGTCTTTGGTACAGGAGGAACTAGGGGCAAAGACACTGTTACAGCAAATAGTAGAAAGAAGAAAAGAGTTGCTGAACACATTCCCAAGGTTCTTGTTGAATGAATGAGAACCAAGTAATTAAACTGACTTGAGGAGTACTTTCTAGTGTGGGCTAGTGAAGTTAATCATCATTAGAAGTGTTCTCATGTGAAGATGCTACTTAGGAAGAACTCGTTTTTGGAGTGGCTTTCTTTTGTATCAAGTGTAATTTTTTTCAGACTTTAGGGGTTCCTCTTTGCTAATAATTCTGCCAAACAGTAGGCTCTTATCATTAATTGCTGGCAGCAGCTTGATTCTGTGGGGCAAGGGTTATAATTATTAGCTATGGTTGAAAATGCTTCCCTTTCTCACCCTAGGGGAAGCTAAGCTGTTGCTAGCAATTAAAGGTAGTTAGCTGTTCCCTACCTCATGTAAACATTTGCAGCCAGTAATTACTACATCTGAACATTTTTTTTACCTCATAGGCTGTAGAGAAGACAAAAAAATAAATGTTTTTGTAAACGCCTAAGAGAAATTGTCTCCAAGCATAGAATTTTGGTTTATTAGTCCAGTCTGTCATGCCCTCTCTGTTTAAGGTGGATATATTTACATACATATATATGTTCAGAAATGATCAGTGGTTGATGAATTCTTGCTCGTTTTAAGATGAACTGTTTGTGATGCTTTATTTCCTGCTCTGTGTAGAGGTCAGGGATATAGCAAAGTTGATACACTTATTCAAAGTTCTCAATTTATTTGCTTTCCTTTCTATTGAAACTCTCCTCTTGGCAGATACTGTTTTCTGATATCCTTTAAATTCAGATTGCATTTCTAATCAGATCCAAGTTTGCTCATTGAGAACAAGTGTTATTTAGAAAGACTTTGGTGCACATAGACTAAAATTTATTTCCAAATGTTAATATGGTATATTCCATCTTCTAATATCTGTCTAAATAATGAATTTTGACCTAGTAATTCCCTAATGTTTTATGATAAATAAAGGAAAAAGGTTGTTTTTTTTTTAACTCATCCAGTTCTTAATTTAATTTTTTAATACAATTAAGTAAAGAACTACTGGAACATGAATTCATATTGTGTCTTTCATGAAACTTAGAATACAGCTTCATCCTATTGTCTGGAATCTGAATCCTGTTGTGGCCAAAATGGCCACCTTCCAGACTGGCTTATTTTCTCTCTTGTTATGCTTTTCCTTTTGAGAATATTTGTAGGCAACCAGTTATTATGGAAGATTAGAAGAACCCTTTGTGAATGGAAGTATGTTTGGGCACCAGCTTGTAGTCCAGTAGTCTGAGGCAGACTGTGCCACTGCACTTGGTAGAGCATGGAGAAAGAGAGAGACACAGGAAAGCTTCTAGGGAAACTGTTACTCTTCATTATGTTATTTCCAATAGTCAGCCTAAGAAAAATAAATACTGTATTGAAACCCTGCCCTGAAGTCCAGTCTTGCTTGAATGTCCAGCTTCTCAGCTCTGATGGCTTTGTAGGTTAGGATTTTTGTAGTCTTTCTGATTTATTGAGCTAAGTTACGCAATAATTGAGTTTTTCTCCAAATAAGCAACCAATATTTAGATTGACCATGATCAGGTGCTGCCCATCACATTTTTCTAATTTTCAGTCTTGTTTATTGTTACTAAATTTGGTTAACTCCTCCATGGAATTTATTGCCTTTGGTAGTTCATAGTCCATGTTGGTATCCTTGGGAGTTTTTTGTTGTTTTGTTTGTGGGTTTTGCAGGTTTTTTGGAGGGGTTGGATTGTTTGGGTTATTTGGGCAAATGAGGTACTGTTGACTCTACTGAATTCTAATTCTTTCCAAACCCTTCAGCCTGAAAGGTTCCAGGGAAGTAGAGGAGGGAATCTATTCAGGTTTTGTTTTTGCAGCCTTTTTATGGTAGTTCTGTCCTGTGTTTTAGAAATTGTTTCTCTGTGAGTGGGATATCTTCTTCAGTTAGATTCTTGCCTTGTTTCCTGAGGAATAATTTATAAAGTGTGCATGAAGGTAGATGTTGCTAAGATTTCTAAGTTGCTAGGTGAAGTAGATATCTGAATAAAGGTAAGTTAAGCTTTGATTGCTTAGAGTGATCTATATCCAGATGATAGTTGCCCTGTTGCAAAAAAATGCCCAAACAAAACCCCACAGCAAAAGAAAACCAGCCAACCCCTGCAATTTGATCCAGTTGTTGATATAATTGGCATAAAAGGCCCTGGTGTAATTATGCATAGATGCTAAAATATTTCTTCTGATGATATTTACTCTCTAGGCAGATACAAATAGGTTTGAAAACACAGAGAAATCTGGAAAATTTCTGTATTTTACCTGTTTGAAAGTATTTAACAGATTTTCTTTTTTACAGTGTGCCTTTTCAATTTAATGTTCATATCATTCTTTATTGTAGAGATCATTGCCAATGTAATAGAAATATCACTGTTAATGAGGTGCAAGTAATTCCTGCATGTGAACTTCCTCAAATGTGTTCTGTTTTCTCAATTTTATGACAGTTCCAATGCATGTGTTATGTCTGTTTTCACTTAAGACAGTAGCTGAAATTATTTTTTAAAATACTAACCTGAGCAGAAATGTCTTTCTCAGAGGTCTGTTGCAATTGGCTGCTCAGTTCTGCCTGATTTTTAAAAGCAAATTTTCAGGAGATGAGTCATGGCAAATTTGAATGTAAAATTTGTTTGGTAGAAATTTCAGGGGAGGTGTTCATTTATTATGATGTGATTGAAGGTATTTATTTTGAAAATATGGGGTTTTTAAAAACAATTTCTTATTTGGATAGAATTTCCAAATTTATGTGCATATTTCAGTGGCTGACTTGTGATGGATGGCTTTGCTTACAAATAGTAGTCCCTGAAGTTTTTTCTTTTCAATTTTTTTGAAGCATTGTTTATTATAACCAAATAGTCAGGATTGAAAGGAAACAGTCTCATTTAAATTTTACTTGCAAATTGTTTCCTATTCCACCAATCCAGAATTATATCACAGTGTATTTTAGTGTAGCTTTAGATGAGGGTTGTTAGGAGTGGCCTGGTTTCTCTCCTTCTTTTTCATAGCCCAGGAAGTATCGACTGGGGATGCTGGATGAGAGGATAGTTCCGGTGGGATCAAAAGCAAGAAAATCAAAGAACCCTATTGGCTGTCTGGCTGACAGGTCTAAAACAGGAGTACCCATCAATATGGTTTGGTGGAACAGAGTCACAGAAAACAATTTACAGGTAAAATTATTTTTTACTAGTAATTTTTCAGTACTTTGGATGTTTTCTTTTCAGTTCTGGAAAATGTTAGAAAGAGTTACTCCAAGTATGAATTAAGATAAAATATTTATTTCGCATAATAGGCATAGTGGTCCTCTGAGAGAGTGATTGGAAGATATTTAATTATCTTCACCCATTGCTGAGCTGTATATTTTCCTTGATTTTTATGTAATCTGAGGAGAAGTAATCATTTAAGGTATTCCAAAAAAAACCAACCACAACCTTTAATTCTCATCTGAGGACAATTTTTACTGGTAAAATTAGTGATTGTTGTTAAAATGATTGACACAATGCAAATAGATGCCCTCAGTACAGAATTTGAAGACATTGCCATGATGATCAGGAAGTACAAATTCTTAATTTTTATGTTGGATTAGTTTATATTTCTCAACTTGTTTGAGAAATATATGCAACTCTTACCATTATTTTACTTTATTCCTGAATCATCTTCAGCTCTGTAAGAGAGGGGTGGTACAGCTGGATTTGAATATGTCTTTATCGAAATAGCAAATAATCTTTGGGATGAAAATGAAGAATAATTCTAGCCTAGGATGAATCTTCATCCTAGTGGAGTTTAGACAGAAGTTATTACAGTGGTAGGAATGGTACCACTGCTCCTAATACTATTTTCACTTATGTAGTGCTTTTGATTCCTCAGAGATTGTTATTTTAGTCTTCCTATGAGGGTTATGTTATTTTTGGTGTTTTCTAAGTGAATGAAGTGGGTAAATTGATAACAGACTTAGAATTAGAACTTGTGGCACTTCAGGATTTTCTTTCAGTTCACTGAATTTCTGCCATGTAACAGCCAACATGATGCTCGTACAAGCTCCTTTCCGCACTGATACTAGCCTTGCATTATTTGATGTTTGAACATCTCTGTGTTACTGAAATGAACAGTCATGGGGCAGCATGATGCTATATTGCTTAGGGACAATTTGACTTTCAGTCTGTCTTGGCCCTTTTGCTGCTGGAGAAGCAGCATAGCCGCCGATGGAGAAAACTTGAAGCTTAAAGGAATCATTGGTAGAAGGACCAGGTAAGCTTGGAGGACAGTGGCAAGAGCCTATGAAGCAGTACTGTTTTGAAGTGAGAGAAGATTGACAAACTGAATTTATCGTGTATCTAACAGTGAATGTAAGCCATAGTTAAAGACAATTGTTCTGAGAAGAAGAATCAGAAAATTGGTCTTCAGTTTCCAGGTGGACATTAAAGGGCAAAAAGAGTCCTGTTTGCACTCCTGTTCCTCTGTTTTCTTGCTATACAGTGATGCAACAAGCTTTGTTGTTAATCTGCTTCATTTAGATTAGAAGCAAAAGAACTTAATGATTTGGAGGATGGAGAGGGAGTAGCCTGAAACTTGAAGCTTCTCACCAGAAGCAGTTTTCTTCTCAGTACCTGTGCACTCTGAAAGTACTTCAAAGTGTGGCAAAGGGAAGAAAGCTCAAGGTCCCCATGCTTTCTGAGGTTGGCAGTGTTTGGGACTGGCTGTAGAGCACATAGCTTTTGAAGGGTGCAATTCCAGGCTCTTTCACTGCACCAGAATCCCGGCTACATAATTGATTTATAGTATCTGTGGCTTAAGATTTTGTATTACATGATACAGTTGCATAGTTTCCCATGGAGAGGTGGGCTTTAACAAAGCATGTATATGCACATGTGGTGGAAATATGAACAGAAGGATGTGCCAGCCATAATAGAGTTGGAGGAGAAACAGGAGGGATTGAAGAGAAATTGTGGAGTCTGGCAAGAATGAAGAAGGAAAGGTGTTGAAACTTGCACTGTAGAATAATTTAACTTTTACTCCTGCATTGCTATGAATTTATAATCCAGATCTGTTTTGTTTAAATATGGTGTTACACTTATATGGTTAAAAGTGAAGTCTGCAGAGTGAATTGTGTTCTGGGTTGTGCATTAAAAAAAACCCAAATCAAAGTTTGCTTTATAATGGTGTATCCTGCCTTATATTAGGAAATGTCCTGAGCTACTATGCTACCACATGATATATAATATAATAGCAAATGGTAATCCTCCTTAAAATAGTAGGGTTAGATATATTTAAGTTATACAGATTAGTTTTATTCACCATCAATAACTGATTCTTTGTTTCTTGAGCAAAAAATAATCATAGAAATTATTTTTTTCAAGTATGTTGCATTAGGCACATAGACCTCTAAAATTTTAGATGTTTTTACAGTACTTTGAAGGATTTTTGTTAAAGAAATGTGGAAATATTCCAAATCTAATTTTAAAGTTAACGTTTTAGTGAAATCTACTTGCTAGTTGTGACAAGATTTCACTAATAGTTTTGTCTGAGCCTGTGTTCTGATTTATATGTTCTGGTTTATAATCTTTAGCCAACAAATTTTACCCAGTTTTAATGACATTGACTCTTAATTCTTCTGCAAGAGCAGTAGAGTAACATAACTAATAATGTTGGCAAATTGAAATTTACTAGAGATGTTGTTGGAGTGATGTGATGACTTGTCACAGTAATAATAATGTATGTAGCATGTTACACAAATTCAGTGGTGGGATAGAAAGAGATGTGCTTTGAAGTCCTTGGTGACCTCCCATGTCTTCTGGATTGCTCTGACATCACAAAATGCATCCTTTCCTGATGTCATGGCTCATGAGGAATCCTTAGAGGAATTGCAGCAATGCTCTGTAAAGTGAATCTCCTCATATAGAACCTGCCCATTAAAAACACAACAGACTCCAAACCCCAACAGCAACAAAATAACATATTGTGATCAAGAAAGACTTCTGCATATTTCTGTATTCCTAAGAGAGATATTATGAAAACTATGAGAAAAATAGACTGGTAAAGGAGTGCTGTTTATAGCATGGATGTGGGTTAATGGTGGTTTTCTGTAACCATTACATGATTATGTAATTTGGGATGTCAGAACAGATCAGCATGAATTTGGAAGTGAAGGAGGACATAAAAAGAGAACTTGTAGTGGCTTGTATCCAGTTTCTAGCATGGTAAGTACATTAGCACATCCTTCTGAAATCAAATGAGATTGGCCTACTTTTTGAGTTGAGTAGCTGGCTTTGGGCTTTGGTTCAATGTGGAAACAGAACCAAGCTGATGAAGTCACAGCCTCTGAAGCTGATGTAGTGTCACTGCTGCTGTAGGGCTGTGTTGAAAGATGCTGATGAGAAATGAGAGAAGGACGGTTTCCAATATTCTTGTGAGATCCCTGTGTGGCTTTCCAAAGGCTTCATAACTTGTACGTCCCTGTATCCAGCTCACTTCTGTACTTAAAGGCACTTTAAGTAAATGAGGATTCATTTATTAATTAGTGCAGCAGTGGGGCCTTACAGGTTTATCACTGAGGAGCATAAAGACAAATCATATGTATCAAAGTTTATAGTTGATGAGACAGGAATTTCGATTTTATTTCTGGATTACAGAAGTCTGTTATATGTAACTCCTTAACCTACAGTAATACCACATGCTGCCATGTAGTCCTCCCAGTGATGGTCTTCAGCTTAGATCCTTGGCTTGCTCTTTGCTTTGCATCTGTACCTTCTTTTAAGGAGCCTTGGATTGTTTTGGGGTGTTTTTTAGTGGTACTCAGAGAATATTGTTTCTTCCCCTCCATGCTATATTTTATTTTTTTCCCTTTAATACCTGTAAAAGCATAAAAGCCATCAGACAAATTCTGAGCTGAATGGTGACACAAATGAGTTGTTTAATAGCCCTGGCCTCCTTTTGTACTTTTTTTGTTCCATCCTTAGTAATTGCATCATGACTAAAATCAGCCTTCATTTGGATTGTATTTTATGTGTTTTATGAAGTTTTTTTCACTCTGATGTACAGAAGTGGAGGAATTGTTTTTGTAGGTGGAGCTGGATGGACTCAGTTTTGTGGTCTGTCTTTGGAAGTTTCTTTGCAAAGCTGACTGAAAAGAGATATAAAGAATCTGAAAATGTTTTTTAGATGAAATTTCTTCATGCAATCTTTCTGAGAATGCATGATATATGTATTTGGGTAATAATTAGGGAAGTTGCTTCACTGCTTTAGTTTGACAGCATCTTTATTAATAGACTGGAAGAAGGAGGATGAGATTTCACTTGGCAAGGTTGAGAGGAAAAGGGAATGATGGCAATTTTAGCAAAGGTATCAGTTAGAAGTCACCTTAGGTGGTTTGCTAGAAATACATAACATAGCTGCCAGCTGTACTTCCTTCTCTTTAGTGCTTTTTGTTGAAAACATGTTCATTAGCATTTTGAAATTTTGTATGTGCCTTTTTATGGGACATTTGCATTTGAAACTGAAAATAGGCTTATTTAACACAGTGCAGACAGTGCTAGTAGGTTTTTAAAAAAATGTTTTGAGTTTAGAAGTACATTTGCTACTTTTTAACATCACAGTTTGGCATAATCATTGCATGGTTCTTGCATGTCTATTCTTCTTGTTACTCTTGAAAATGAATAACAGTTTTAAATACCCATTTTCTCTACGTATTTTACCACTCCTGATTTATTCTGACTTAATTGCTAATTAAGTGACACTTGTTTAAAAGCTGTATTTGTTCAAAATTTAAACATAATATAGAATGAAGAAAATGTTTTCACTTAGAAGATGTAGATTATTTTCATTCTTATAAAAGTTTAATTTTTTTGTCACCTTCTGTAGTTTGGTAATACTCTAATGGAAAAACTGTAAGAATACGCTATCAGGTTCTAAAACATGGTTACTATTTAAACAGATTTTCAGGCTTACCATTGATCCAAATATAAAGCTAAAACTGGAATTTATACTTTGTATTATGAGTTGACAGAGTGTAGGATATTTTATTCAGGCCAAGAATATAATATTTTGAATTGTTGGCCATTAAGAATGTAGCTTTCTAATTTTGACATAATCGCATGGTCATTGTTGCAAAATGGTTAATTACAAAGATTCAAGAGTAATTAAAATATTAAATATTTAAAGAGCTAATAGTAGTGCATTCCCACGCTTAGTTTAGTCAATCTAATTATTTTTATTATTTTCATAGAAGAAAACTGTTTTCAGAAAAATTTACATTTTACTTCAGATAAAATGTTTTCAAAAGCATAAGTTTAAGAGCTGCAGCTTCACATAGATGTAATGAATTTAAATGTGGATTGGGGTTTAAACTTCAAGTTGTCTGACAGTATTTGCTAGCTTTGACCACTAATCACTAGAATTTGCTGTATCTCTTTGATTAGTTTACTCTGGCTAGTGACTGTGGAACTTGAGTGTTTTTCTGTATTTAGAAAACAACTTGAAGATGGAAGGGTCCTTGAAAATTGTAACCAAAGTTAAATCACTTTTTTTGCCAGTGGGGAGAGACTTGGATTGCAGCTTCATGTTTATAGCATCACAGAGAAGTAAAACAGGCTCTCACAGAATAGGGTCCATCTTCATAAATCAAAGCTGTTTACTCATATGCAACATTTTTATCAAAGTTATGTTAAATACAACTTAATCTTACCAGGCTTTGATGCTCATCCTGAATTATGATATCAAAAAATGGAATGAAATTGAATTTCCATCAGACTTGACCCATTGCGGTTTGGAATTCCACAGCATAAACCAGATCAGTCCTAGCAGATTCCTGGGTTTGACTCTTTCACTTGGATAATTAAAACACCTACCAGTTAAAGTGGAGCTCTTTTTAAAGTGAAGCTGCATTTAAAATTTTTGATGGTTATAGGTAACTTTCAGTAAGTAAGTAACATTTTAGTAAGTAACTAACTTCTAGACATGAAAACTGGTCTATGGAAATTTGCAGAATGCATTTAGAAATAAGAAGCATCTCTCTGCTGTAGGAGTTGTTTGAATCAGTAGGTGAAAATAAAGAGTTTAGCCAGAATGCCATGGATGAGATTTTGGGAACTCTCTCAGTTGCTCTAGGAAAGTCTGAGGAACCTTCCAGAAGGTGCCCTTTTCTCTGCTTGCATGCTTCAAACCTAATGCCATGTCCTGCCCTTGTGGCCTGGTTGACACAGATTTAGACGTGATAGAGCTGTGGATATGTCATTGCTGCCTTTAGCAGTGGAAAAATGTGGATCTTGTAGTTCTTTGGAATTATGTTCTTTTAACAAGATGATAATACAAATTCAGTTGTTTTGTTCGGTGACTGTCTTGCTCTATCACTGTTTGGAAAAGTTCTACTTGACTCTTCACCACTTCTGTAATTTTCTCCAGTTTCAGTGCAGATTTCACTGAATGGTTGCATGCCACTATTTGTCTAGAGGAGCACCATTCTATTAGTTATTCCTGTACCTAAATTCAGATAAGTCCAGAATATTACCTTTTGAGTATAAATGTGTCAGTTATGTGTTTTCAGTCTGTATAATTCCACTTACCATTTGTTTTGCTATATTAGTGTATATCTTAACATGTTTTCCTTAACTGTGATTAAGGAGTTTTAAAATTCATGTGTACTCTTTACCCATTTAAATGTTTTACTTCACAATTTACATATTTACTTATAGCTGTTCCTTGAATATTCAGAAACATGCACATGTAAGGTGGCAAATCAGGAGGTAAAGTTGATACCAAGTGGATGATGGTTAAAATTGACTGTGTGATTAAAAGTAGAATATTTTTGCTATTTGCTTTTAATCCCAAGCATCATCTTTAATTTTACAGCTTTGAGAGTCTTCTTTTTCAGTGCGTTGAAATACATTAATACTATGATATTTGGCAGAAATATTCAAATAAAGGTATTAAAACCCAATTAACAGAAACTCTTCACAAATACATTCTTCATTGTCTAAATTGATGTTTGCATTTCACTTCTAATTTGGCACTAACTTACTTTCTCTGATGCCACTGTATATTGGTAAAATCAATATTGGTAATATAACTAACAGATGATATATTTAGTTATTTTAAAACTGCCTGATACCAAAGCAGTATCGTAACAATCTCCCTTGTCTATTGGGAGCTCTTGTTGTCTTATTTTACCTAACTTGTTTAGACACTTTTGAGAGGTACTCTGCAGATTACTTAATGAACTAAATCCTGTAATTTAATAATCGTCAAGCTTTTCAGAATGTTCATGTAATAATTGATTTTATTTCTTGGCTTACTGTGGTTTTTGTTCCACTCCTGTCATTTGTAATTGGCTGTCCAGTGATAAGCTTTTTGCCTTTTGAGCTCTAACTGGGATTTTCTTTCTCTAACCCTCCTTACCCCAAATCAAACAAAAACCTCACCTCAAAACAAACATCACAATCCCAAACTACAAAACAGTCTGCACTGATTTTAATAGAAATTAAAAATTGCTTGTGTGTTTGTTTTATGTACTAACAAATACTGGATGTTTGACCATCATTCTGCTTCTATTTATTTCCATGGCACCAAATTAGACTTTATTATTAAGGGTGCTAAATAAATGTAACAGGTTATTAAAGCAGAAGTTAACTTCACAAAGAGAGTGAAACATACAGATCTATTTGAAATAGAGGCAGGGGTGACTTTTCTAGTAGGAATAATTTTTGCTCCTTTAAATTGAAATTGCTAGTTAGCTTGAGATTAAATTGCTGAAGTCCTGGGGGAACAGCCTGTGCAGCTGTCACAAAGCTTTCTCACTGTCAAGTCTGTTCTCCAACTTGTAATGCTTATGGAAAGCCTTTTGCAAAATGTTGTATGAATTTGTAGACCAGCTGCTTATATGAAAGTTTGCTTATACCACTTCAGACATGCTAAAAACATGTCTAAATTTGTTCATGCAGACCAGCTTTGAGTATTCTTTGTTCTCATGAGCAAGCTGTAGGTACCTTAAAATACCCCTTGTACTAGCAGGGCTTTCTAGCAAGTATTTTCTACCAAACAGGTACTCTCCATCCCTTCTCATTTAAAATAAACATTTAATTTATTATTTTTTTAAACAGACACCAAATCCTTCTGCAAGTGAGTTTATTCCTAAAGGAGGATCAACCTCCAGGCTGAGTAATGTATCCCAGTCAAGTATGTCTGCCTTCTCTCAAGCCTTGTTCTCTCACCCCTCCATGGGAAGTCCTGCTACTGCTGGCTTAGCACCAGGTAAGTTGAGAGTAATGATTTCTAGTACAGTGGTTTGTTTTGTCAAATGCAACCCTATATATATAGTTACCAGATTTATCTGGTATAAATGTAGCTACCTCCTACTTTAGCTCTTAATTTTAAGGCAGTCTTTAAAAAGCAGAGGAACTTCAGATTTCTATTCCAGTAGTATGGAAATTACACTGCAGGCTGTGAAATCTGCGCAGCCACAGCAGCATTGAAATTAGCAACTTACTCTGCTCTTTCTGGTGTAAAGGGTTGCTGAATTGTCACATACTGTGTCCTAAATGGTTCTTGCCAGAGCAGTACCTGAAGATGATTTAAACTACCCATAGTCTAGAAACTTGTTGTAGTCTACAATGCACATGATCTTGATTTACTACATACCAATGTACTCTTTTTATTTATAAAACACGAAGTAGAAGACAAGCTAATTCTATAATACTGTGCCTTGCCAAAATAGTGTTTTTATTGTATCTGTCACATGTGATCTCACTTTTAAGACAAATTTATAGTTATTTCCCAGGTATAAAACTCTTACTGAAATGTGTTCCATGCAGTCATGTAATTGAGTGACAGATCTTTTTACAAATTTAAAAAGTTCAAGCCCTTTATGAATCTTAGCCTTCTGATCTTAAGATGTTAATTTAATTCTAATAATTTTGTTTAAATAAAATTAAAGTATTTTTAATGTATAGCCATCAGCAAATCTGGATATTCACACTGCAGATTCTTTAAAGAGTTTCTGTATGTACTTAAACCTTCAGCAGTCTCTTGGGGCTACCAAGAAGCATTACATAATTGCCAAAAGGCGGATGGACAAATGTTATAAATGATTATTTTATAAACATCTATTGGCAATTACCACTTATTAAAATGAGCTTCAGTCTTTCTTGATGCCAGTGTCAATGTGAAAGAAGGCAGCATTTAGCTTGCTTGTACAAACATACCAGAGCAGGCTAAGAAAGTGATTGATACTTCTGCTGACCAAATGAACATGTTGTGGTACTGTGTCTGCTTGATCCTATATTGTGCTGTACGGTCTTATTGGAAAACTGTTGTGTTTATATGCCTCTCAGCCTTGTCACCTGGATTGAAAAGTGTGTAAAGGATTAAATAGAATACAGTAAAATGATCTACTTTTGGAAAGTGTCCAGTGGGGTCTCAGAGGGATCCTTCACAGTCCAATTTCTTTACTATCTGTAAGTAATACTCGAAAGGATAAGTAACACTGATGAAAGAAGTTCGCACAACAATTTCAGCTCCTAGAAATAAATATAGATACCAATGCTTCAAACTTTCTACCCTCACATACTATTGTTTGTTTATGGACAAGAGGGATGGGGGAGTATTCATAAGAGCTAACTTCAGGCAGAGTTGGCTTGTTTCCCTATTCTACCCGTAGAGCTAAAATGAAAATACAGTTCAAAGTAGGGATCTCGGTTGGGTGCTCTGAATTCTTCTAGAAGCTTTTCTTCTCTCAGTGTAAAATATCTCTGAACCTAAGTGTGCTAAGTAAATACTCCTCACAGACATTTATTATTATTTAAGTGTCAACATTAAAGCTGTCAACAGGGTCCATCCACGGAAGTTCCTGTTACCTCAGGGTCAGCTAGGAGGTGCTCTTTCTAAAACATTTGGCTCTTAAATAAGAAAGCATTATCTTTGTGTGGGGAAACTTCACCACTTATATCGTACTGGATAACATCATACTCTTCATACTAGGTAACAGAATAAAAAAATATTGAAATACATTCCAAAGTTGTAATGAAGAAATGGTTGAGATCTGTTAGCTTTCAACAAGTGAAAACAAATGAAACCCATATAAAGAATTAGAAGAATTTTCCTTTGAATAAAGATAAGTCTCCTTCTAGTTAAAGGGTGCATACTTTCCAGTAGAAGAATTTTGCAGATTTAAGTGTTTATGTGAGATTAAGATTGCCTATTGTAATTTACAGGGTACTGGAGGAAATCAAATTTCATGAGAAATGAGGAAATGTAGTAGGAGTATTTAAGACTTCCATAGTTTTATTCACCTGTAACAAAGTATGTAAATAATGAAAATAGTCCTTTGATTTCCTACTTGATGATGTAAAAATGTAAGTTCTTTCACATACCTAATTTCTGAGATTTCCTTAAAGGTAGGTATAAATCAAAGCCACTTTTGACATCTAGTATTTCTTGGCCTTGGAAAATATTTGTTCTGCTTGTCTTGTCAACAATACTGCAGAAATACTGAAAAATATGACAGGGGAAACCTGAAATACTTTAGTGGATAACTTCTTGGATTCATGCCTGATGTATTGATTATGATGTAGCATGGAAGAAGGTTATTCCTACATTCACATGTTTACTTATGTAAGTGCTTTCTAGGGTAATCTCAACAGAGAGTCATGTTCATCTTGGTGGCCTTTAATAGAATATGGAAATAGAGTGATATGAAATGCAACTTACACAAGTGGTGGGAGAAAATTGTTTCACTGAAGAGGTGTAAACAGATCTCATTTACCATTTCCAAAGTCTTTTTCCATAAACTCACCAGAATGCTACTTGCTCCTCCTTTTCTTTGCTAGCAAACACCGTTTGTCATTTGTGTTGGAAATTTAGTAAGAAGTCGACAGTCTTCAAATATTAGTTTTGCTAACAAGCTTATCTTACCCAGTCCTGTGCAGCTGTATTGTTGTCATTAAAATATGCAACACAGTGTATGAAGGAAATTAATGAATGTCATTGAAGTGATAAGACGTTATTGTTGTGTTGAATGTGAGAGAGAAAAGATGTATAGTCCCCAGTAGGGAAAAATGCCTAGGTTATACCTGAAGAAGGATGCCTTTGTCACTGATGGAAGTGACAGCAAATTGCTGTTGCTTCTATATTTAGTCCAAGTCAGGTTCTGAGCCTATGCAGAATGTAGGAGATGCCATTTCTGCTGCCAGTCTGAACCTGCAGGCTTAGGAGCTAGAAGTGTGAAAGTGCTGTGTTTGTGTCCAGTTGACATAAGTCCATTTGATGATGATGAGCTGCAGGAGTGTAGCTCTCAGAGCCCACAGCCCCACCTGAAGATGGAGCACTTTCAGCTCAGGTGGTTTGTGTGGCTGAAGGCCACAAGCTTGTTCCAGCCTCCTGGATCAAATATGGTGCAGAGGAAGTTCTTCAGCCGTTCCAGAATAATGTAAGAACGGAAGAAGGCAAAGAGACTCTAAAATTCTATTTTCCCATATAAAACTGAAGAGGAAGAATTGATGATTCAAGATTGTTTAGGGAATGAAGAAGGTTTAATTAACTTGAAAATACACAGCTGCAATGCTAATGACCTGACAGAAAGCTTACAGTAAAAAGTAATAGTTAATGAATGTAAGGATGCTACTTTAAGTTCTTGAAATAATCTGGTATTATAATTTACTTTGCTTTGTCATTCTTTGAAATTTACCCATTACTCTGGGGTATCTCTAAAGTACAGAACACTAAAGTGATAAAATGTCAAATATTAAATTTTTGACCTCTGAATGTGTTACACAAATTATAGGGATATGGCTTTAAATTAGTAAACTTGTAGGCAAAACTTAAGGGGTTTTTTTAAACCTTTAATGTTGTAGGCCAGCTGATTTGCATACACGTGAGCTTAATGAAATCCTGCATAACTAAGTTGTGAATTCGCATTCAATCAAAAAGTTGTAGATAATGAGTCATTAAGAGATCATGCTTTTAATGCCCTATGATCCTGATTATCTGTGTGAATGATCAGGTTTAAAATATAACCTAGCTTTTAATTCAAATACAATGTGTGCTACAAAGCTTTATTAGAAACATAGATCTCATAAAATGTCTCTGAGGATTGTCTCAAATGCATGTCAAAGTCTGCCATTTCCCTTTCCTCAGTCACAATGAAACTTCAAAAATAAAAAAAAAAAGGCAAGAAATGAAAATATAAGAATAAAGAGGGATATGTAAGTATGATCTCTCCCTTTACAGAAGAATAGCATCAGGAGCTGCAGATATGTGTAGGTAGCCTGCACAGTCACTATGAATGTTGAGAAAAGATCTCTAAGTCCCACAACCATTTCTATGTTGATGTAACACTGTGACAGCTGCATATCGTGCCACCTCTTTTTAGATATAAAAGTGAAAGAAGCCCTTTCCCCTTGCAGTTCATCCTTTAAGATTGTATTTGACTTCTTCATGAAGTGTATTAAGATTCCCCAAGACAAGGAATGGAGAGCCACCTTTGCTGGTAGAAAAGTCTCAGGAGGGACAATTTGAAACAGGCTTTTTGATGTCTGTCATAGTATTCCTGTTGGCATTTGAATTTTAATACAGAGAAATCTTGAACTCTCTCATAGGGAAAGCTTAATGTTATTTGTCAAGATCACTGTTATGAGAGAGATACATACATATATACATGTGTGTATATATATGCATATATATGTAAACCATAAGTAGATTTTTAAAGCTCATTTTTTCTTAGGCCCTTTAGTGAATATAAATATAGGCCTTTATATAAACTGTGCTGTTAAAACTAGCCTAATTCTGTGAGGTGTGGTTCTGTTGTTACTATTGTATGTTTAGTAATATATTTTTCCTTGAGTATGGGTCAGTAGGAATACATAATCATTTGTTAATATAACTATTTTCCTTTATTTTCATCTAATTCTATTTGTCATGATTAAATATTATTTTACTTTTAACTGATTGAAATACTAATGAAATTTGTGATACCTGCTTGAGTTTGTGCACTCTGTTAGCTGGCTTAAGTACTTAAATATGCGTAAGTTTCACTGTATTAAGAGTTTTCCCTTTTTTAGTTGTTATACTGGGCTTTCACTAGTTATTTAGATTGTGCAGAATGTAATGCAAGTCTCTCAGAAGAATCTGTCACCTTCAGTATTTGTTGTCTCAGCTTGTCCTTACCCACCACAGCACTAGGAGCAAAATTCTTGTAGCATATGTAGTATATTGTTCTAGTAGAATAAAACCAAACTTTAGTCAAGCTTTTTTGATCTCCTGAACTCACTATGCATACTGGCAAATGAGGAGGCCATATGTTCTGCCTGCCAGATGATTTTCACTGAACTCTCAATGTCCTTTCAAAATGAGACCTAGCTAGACTGGAAGGCCATCTGAAAGGATTTGTATAGTACTGTGATCCTTTTTTCCAATCTTGCTTTAATACTTTTGCAACAACACTAAGGATTTATGTGTGTAAGTATTCTTGGGCAAGAATAATTTTTTTTAAAAACTAAATCTCAGAGTGGAAATTGTTTGAAATTGTATCTGTGAAGAACACTAGAGATATTTTTTCTTCTGGGAAACTTGTAGTAGTATAATTTTAGCAAGTTGCAAGTCTTCACTTTTCTGTAAGATATTACTTACTGTCTTGTACATATACTGTTTATTTTAGAGCAGAGAGGTCTTCAGTTAATTTTCCATGAATATATATGACGGCTGCTGAGTTTTCATTTCATGACCCCTACAGTTGGTTGTTTTATGAAGTTATTCTTGAAGCCAGTTATTCTTGTCTGGATTGAGATGATTGATGTGCTTGCAAGGACTTCTGTTAATACTGCTTTATTGGAGTAGGGTGAAAAAGACATGTCAGTAACTTTCCATAGGCGAAGAGAACTCTTAGATACCTTAAACTGTGGAATTGCTTCAGTTTAATGGCCACTTTAATCATCCTCCAGCTTGTAATACTAATACATTGTTTCCTTTGAAATTGGTCTTCTCCTCCAGTGGATTAATAATGCATTTGTATTTTAGTCTTTTGTTAAAAATGTAACAAATTATACAGTAGCTGTTTGTCTTGGTTGGAAAGACAGGTGTCTGCCAAGAAAGGCAGGAGCCTCTTTTTAAAATGGAGAATGTAACCCCCCTCCCTCCAAATTACTATAATTTTGAAATAAGGGGACTCTCAGGCAAAGATATGGGAATAGGAATAATAGTTCTTTACTAGGAAAATTAAAATAGAAATACAATATAACAGAGAACAAACCCCAAAAACCACTGACAGTCAGAACAGAACCTGACACTCCATCAGTCAGGGTGTTGGTAGCAGTCCCATTAAATGGTGGCTGCAGCCCTCCTGGATGACAGATGTGGTTCAGTTGAAGCAGTGCTCCTGTAGAAGGTGCAGTTTTCCTCTGAAGGTCCAGCGATGATGTGGAAAGGTGCAGTTTTCTTCTGGAATCCAGTGGAAAAAGACTGCCTTGGTGTTCCAAATCTCAGGTTTTATCTAGGTAGGAGAGGCTGGAGCATCTCCCAGTGGGATGATGGAATTTTATCAGTCGTGCAGCGAGACCCATGGCCCATTAACAGATGATATCTTTCTGGAGGAAGGATGAGTTGTGGAAAAGATAAGGATGACTGCCCCACCTGGTTTTAACAGATGGCCCATTAGCAGAGAATATCTCCACAGAAATAAGGATCACTGCCCCACCTGTTTTCAACAGATGGTGATAGAATACATACCCCTGGTCACATCCTGTATTGAAACCTGTTGAAATATTTCAGAATTGCTCAGTCGCTTAAGGTAACCTCTCACCTTAATGGGAACTTACTTTCTTTTGTAGCATAAACTTGTACTATCAAAATATGTAACATTTTACAGTCATACAGTTAATTTCCAAAAAGATTTTTAGGAGACTATTTATGTTACCATTTAGCAGTGCCTATTATAATTCACTTTTTAAGTTAGTACACTAATCAGCAATATTCTACAATATTGCATATCTACAAGATGTGTGTGTGCACATGTACACGTATTAAGATAAAGTTCTAGCCTAGAGAAGTACAGACTGTTTTTCTTTTATATTCTTATGTTTTGCATTTTTTATAGAAAGAATAAATGACTTAAAAGACACAATTAAGGAGAAAGGTGTATGATTTTACCACAGTTACATTTTAAAAATCTTGTTCGTTTTGTTGGCACTATTCACTTTTGAGGAACAGAAGAGAATTGTGCTGATTAATAAACATGGTTTTTGAGACGTCAAAGGAGTAAATGAGAGGAGCTAAAACAGATATTCTGTTAATATCATTAGGATAATATAGCTTCAAAGTGAATTTTCCCAAGCTACTGCTTACTTGTTAATACTGAAAATTACTTGCTTTTTGTCTTTTGTTTTAAAAAAGAAAAAAATGAAATGTAGGAGGGATGAGATTACTTTAGGGACACAATATGAGTGTGAAATCACCCCTACACATTACTGATGATGTATTTTATTAACTCTGCATACAGCAACTCATGATTGAAGTTCAATTAGTTTATGTAACTAAAAAGTGTGTATGCAAAAAAAAATTCCTCCTGACTTCATTAGTTAGATATTTGGATATTGCTTAAATTACTCTGGAACTAGAGCTTACAGAATTAATTTAATCAAATATCTGAGTAATAACTAACAATTCTTAAAGAAGAATTCTCAGCTGGCAGTAGAATGCTAAGTATGAAAGCTGTGTATTTTCTATCCTTTCAAGAAAATAATTTAGTGTGACTAATACAATTCTGTCTGTGTAGAAGAGAAAGTACATCCCAGTCTGAGCTGAGCAATAATAATTTTAAAAGATGTTTTCCTTGGTGTTAATCTGAACAACTGAATATGTCAGATCTTCTGCTAGTAAGTAACTCTGCAAGGAGTTGGTTTTTTTTTCTTTTTGAAGGGTTGTCTCTTCCTCAGCAGCACCCTGGAACGGCTAGTTTATAAATAAGTAAATCTGAGAATTCTGCACACAATAACTCTTGAAGTAATTAGACTAGTAACTAAAAGTGTGTGCAAAAAGGTTGTCCTTTTTTTTCACATTGATGCACTTTGTTTAGAAGCAGAGTTTTTCAGGCATCAGTGAAGTTGCCCCTGTAATGTTAAAGGTGAACACCAGCCAATGAAATAATTTCAAATAAATTAGAAAATCCCAACAGGAATGTTTAATAGACTTCATATCATGAGATGTTACCTATTTTTACATATCAAATAGATCTTTTGGAAGATGACTTTTGAATATAATAATTATAAAATAAAATAAGTAATAAGTAATAACTCCCCTGAAGTTATTAATAGTAGCATATTGTGTATTATTAGCACACTTATTTGTGTGCTGTATTACTGGAGACATTTATTGCTGTGGAATTCTAATAAAAGGTATATGGATAATTAGGTGAAGTGAGTTAGAGCTAAGCAAACTCCATTGACTGCTCATGTAACTGTTTGGTAAACACTTACTTATGTAGTCATTAATATTTTATCTTTTTTGCAGTTTAAGGAACTGTCTTGTAGACACAGCATTATTTTGACTTGTCTTCCCCTTTCAGCTACTTTTCTGTTTTTCATTTCAGTTCTTCATGTGTATTGTAAGTTCCCAAGCCCTATCTCTCTACACTGAGCCAAGATTTTGGGGAAAATACATCTGTTCAGTCATGCTCTTACTGTTTTATCTCAAGGATTTGTATATCCATATGAGGGACTAAATGTCTCACCTGCTCAGAATATTGTTGCTAGTGAAGGCTGCTTTTCTGAAATTGCTAATTTTTTTTGATGACAGATTTGATCAAGAATATCTTCTTGTGTTTCTTTAAGGAATGTCACTGTCAGCAGGATCTTCTCCTCTTCATTCTCCCAAAATAACTCCTCATACATCTCCTGCTCCTCGAAGAAGAAGTCATACTCCTAACCCAGCAAACTATATGGTGCCTACTAGTGCCTCTGCATCTGTCGCTAACGCTGTCTCTCAGCCTCCTTCTACTGGCCAGGTGATCCAGAAGGAAACAGTGGGTGGAACAACATACTTCTACACTGATACAACTCCAGCACCTCTCACAGGAATGGTATGTTGGCTTTCAATACATAACTATCTGGAGTTTGTAAGTGCTGAATTGGTTGATACTACAGGTATTATTTTTCATGCTATAAACTGCTTATTCTATATCAAGATTAGGCCTTTTAGTTATTTTAGTTGTTCTCCAAAAATCTCTGAAATAGAAGGACTAGAGAGATTTTTATCTATTTTTTTCATGTACAGCTGTGTAGAGCTTTCTGGGGTTTTAACACAGCAATAGCAAGGAAGTATTCTATATGTGTCAGTGGATACACACATAATAAGAAAATATCAAGAAAGGAGATTTTTATTTTTATAGGTCAAATAGCTCTTACATTTATAGTGATGGGGAAAAGGCAGTAACAATGTGTTAAAATAACTGTGTACATACATATATACACATACACCTCCCTTTCCCTTGAAATCATTAGAAGTGAATACCACATAAAAAATTGTAACATCTGACAAAGTATTTGTAACTTGTACTGTACATGAAGGTTTCATAGTGAGAAAACTCTTCATTTACCTTATCCTTAAGGACTTAAAAGTTTCTTGAAATATTTTATTTTTAGGTTTTTCCAAACTACCACATCTACCATCCAGCTGCACCACATGTTGCTTACATGCAGCCAAAAGCAAATGCACCTTCCTTCTTCATGGCAGATGAGCTCAGACAGGTAAGATGGTAGAGAGTTTGAAGGAAAATTGCATGTCTTGGTGAAAAATAGAAAATTGCTAATGGTGGAAGAGAAATAGACACTTGCAATCTGTGCAGTCAGTTTCCCCTGTGGAGAATTTGAAAAATCAAATATTGTAATAGGTGGGGTACAACAGAGGATGGGGGTGAGTTAGAGCATATATGACTGCACTCTAATCTGCGTGCCATGATTTACCATTCAGATCAGTACTATTACTGATGTGGTTTTTTTGCTGTGCATGGGTTTATTTTTGTAGCATTATTTTAAGCTGCAATATTATTTGGTTTTAATGTCTGCCACTGAAATGGAAGAGTATGCAGGTGTTAATTGAAGAGCTCTTCTCAGGGCTCATCATCTCAAGGCTGGCTGTGAGTGTTATTAATTTCAGCTTTACTGTAGTAGGTACCTTTGTCAGTGCCAGCTATAGCAAATGTCTTCAGAAGCTCTTTCAAGAATTTAGATATTTGATCATTCAAATTTTCAAGCTAGTGGTCTTCTGACCCTCTCTGCCCTAACACTTGCATCAATTCTCTATTTTAGTATAGGTAGCTAGTGCTTCAAAGACAGTGTTTTCTTAAATTATCAAAAATAACGAGTTGAATTATAATATTCAACACTTAATTTTTCCTTCAGGAACTCATCAACAGACACTTAATAACTATGGCCCAGGTTGATCAGGCTGATATTCCTGGTGAGTGTTTCTCAAAACTCTTAACAGTGATTGTGTTTTTCTGCAGCCATGCGCGTTCATCTATATTAACAACATCTTGCAAAAAATGCCTGTTTTTAATTTTTCATGGAGGCAGCCCAGGCTCTGATTAACCAAATGCAAAGTGTTTCACAAATATGAATTATCCTTTCTGTCTTCTATTGTAATTTTCTTCTATTTTTAAACTCCTTAATAGTTAGGAATACTTCAAATTGCTGAGAAGGGAAAAGTCATTAAGGCAGTAAGGCCTTGTGAAGGACAGTTCTGTATTACTTTGTAGATATTAGGTACTTCTTTAAGTGATGCATATATTTTTCAAAGATTGTATGTAAACTAGCAGAGCAGTTCGTTTTCAAGTAACTTGGCTGGTATATCAGGGAAGGCTTTGTACTAGTTGTCAGGCAAAAGAACGATATACTGTTTACTGTGATTTGGCTTTTGGGGAATTTACATTATTCAGCTTGATTTAAACAGTTTTTGCTTGCAGTATCTTCTCAAATGTGTGCATAATATGATAATGATGCAGTTAAAATGCAGTTCAGTGTTTTAATCCAGATGAAGTGCGAGGGTCATCTCTTAATCTGATTTGTAAACCTTCAGCACGTGTCTCTCCCCGTTTTCTAAACAAATATATTTAAACACATAAGACTGATACTTGCTTTTTTTTCTCATGAAAACGGGGTTCTTACTATGATATGAAGCCTGTATAGAAATTGGTGCTTATTATTGAATCAGTGTAGGAAAAACACCAAAGAAATAGCATTCATAAGGGTGAATTTCTAAGGTAAATAAGAAAATGGCAGATGAAACTGTGTGTCTGTTCTGTTGAATTTACTTGGTAAAACACCTTTTCTGAAGACAGTAATTTTAACTCTGTGAGATCACTTCTAAGAACCTACCAATATGTTGGTATTAAAGCAAAAGTAGTGATTTTAACTTCGCGTGCACCTGTTGTGCATGGTGTGCACCCTACTGATAGTGGAGATAATTTGTATATTAGTGAAAGTCATTTTAATTTTCTCTGCTACATAGTAACTTTCTCAAAGTCAGCTGAGGCCTGATGTGTTTCTGTATATAAACTGATTTTAGCAGTTCCTGCGGAAGTGGACAGCTACCACAGTCTCTTTCCTTTGGAACCACTGCCACCGCCCAATCGGATACAGAAAACAAGCAACTTTGGGTACATTACATCGTGCTATAAAGCTGTAAATAGTAAAGATGACCTGCCATATTGCCTTCGGAGGATACACGGTGAGAAAAATTGTAGGACTAGCATTCCTAAGCATACCAGTCATATTTTAATGTCTGGTTGCTTCTCAGCAGTTTCAGGTAAAATGTTCAAGTAAAAATTTCTCATTCTAAACAGTATACTTTAAACCACGGGTTTCATTTTTTCCTAGGTTTTCGTCTTGTTAACACAAAGTGCATGGTATTGGTTGACATGTGGAAAAAGATTCAGCACTCAAATATAGTAACTTTGCGTGAAGTGTTTACCACTAAAGCTTTTGGAGAACATTGTAAGTTTATTTTTTGTTTCCCACTGCCCCTCCCCCCAACCTCCTAGCTGATGTGTTGATATTTTTTTCAAATGTGCTTGAGTTAATAAATATCACCTGTTTCTATTTTTAAGCTCTAGTGTTTGCATATGATTTTCATGCTGGAGGAGAGACTATGATGAGCAGACACTTCAATGACCCTAGTGCTGATTCCTATTTCACAAAACGGAAATGGGGTAAGGAAACCACACTATCATATAATACTTCTGTACACTGTTTCCAATACTTCAGCAGTAAACGTCTAGTCACAAATAGTTATTCAGCTTAATTTTTTGGCTAATCACTTCCATCATACCATAAGCTGATTGATGTTAGAGAACTCTTCTTCACCTCCTATTTGTAAAATTTTTTAAAATTATCAGGCAAGTATAAAGTTGATGTCAGCATGTAAGGGAATTATAGCTCTTTCAAAGAAAAGTAAGTTGAAACAAAATTGGGAGCCAGGAGCTCTGGTGTCCTTATTGCAGGTCTGTCACCAGGTAACACCTAACATTTAATGGGGATGATTCTAAAATTCAAAAGATATGCTATGCCAATTTGATGCTTGTTATTTAGGGGTCCTACTTTTCTATTTCTTTTCCTCACTATGTATTATGAGGAATAACTAGACAGTATTTTATTGGATGGTTTGAAAGTGAAGTACTAGTTAAGACGAGAAATGGATTGAAAAATCCCTGTACCATAGTCTTTTCAGACACCAACTTCACATCTTAGGTCTGAATTTTTTTTATCATGTTTATATGTAGCTTCAATGGAGTCACTAAAACTATATCAACATTCTTTAAAAAAAAAAAATCTGTCACAGGATGGTCTGTGGCTCAGCAAGTAGCCCAGTAGAGCTCATATGCTTGTGGCTAAAGCCTCTTCCTCTCCAAAACAGTGTGTTGTCAATCATTCTTTCTGTTAGGACCAGTTTATGACTCCCACAGTCCTACAAACTGCAGTCAGGTGTTTGGAACATAACAGTGCCATGCTGAGAAAGAGAGGTGGTCACTGCTGAATGGAATCACAGAAAGACTAAAGGCAGAAAAATACCCTACAGAGCTTTTTTGGACCAAATTCTTGCTTGATGCAGGACCAGCTTTGAAATTAGATCCAGCACCAGGGATGACCAGAGAGCTGTGACATGGCCTGTGGTTTTTTTTTTTTTTTTTTCTTTTTAATTAGAGAAGTTCTTCCCAAAATGTCTTCAGACTGCCAGCATATGAAGAGAAACAGAATCTGAGGCTTTTTTCTTTCTTGTGCCTTTTGAAATTAGAGCTTTTAGCTGTGAATTCAACCTGTTTAAAGGATTGAGATGTAGCACTTCACTTGGCTGTCTTTTATATCAGAGTGTATAGTGTTTCGGTAGTGTGCAAATATGTTCAAAGACTTGAAGAAAACCTTATATACATTCAGAAAGTTGTGGATATATTATATACTGCATAATTCTCACTGACTTTGCACTGAGCTGAGCAGTATAAGTGGAGATGGAACTTTATTTCCACCACTGATTTTGGTGGTCATATCTCAGATGGAGGAAACCCTAGTTTGATGTGTCATATCCTTTGGCAAATCAGAGAATGCAATTAGTTAGAGATTCAATAAACCTGATGTGAAACTAATTTGGTGAGATAAAACTGGAAGATCTACTGCCAGGTTAATGACTGTTACGTGCAGGACCGGACTTCTAAGCATTTACCAGTCGTGGTTTTCAATTCCATGTAAATCAGTCCTTGTTATGTTTTTATATCTCTCTAGAAAAATCATAAAAGAATTATGTCTGTTCTAAACAAAATAATAGAAGTTACAATAAAATTCTTGGGAACACATTCTTTTGTCACACTGGAAAATAATTAGGTTATGGTCCTGTAAAGGGCAGTCATGTCTCATTAATCTATCAAAGTTCTTTAAAGGAAGAGCCAGTAGATAAGACTGTGGAGTTTTCAGTGATGTCCAACAGAGTCTTTAAAAGACCTAATATGGCAAAGAAAGTTCTCAGGTTAATGCCTGGTTAGAATATTGGAAACAGAGTGAACAGTGAAGATCACTGATGGGTCTCACAAGATAATGTCCTGGTAGTTGTATTTCTTAACACATTCACTTGTTTGCTCTGAAGATAAATGGTCTGTCAAAGTTTGCTGGTAATATCAAATTATTTGAATTGTTAAAAACAAAGGCCAATTGTGATTGATTGCAGAAGGATCTTACAAGACTGGAACTCCTACTGATAATACAGCAGGTGATGTAATGTAAACCATTGTGATCAAAGGAAAAGTGTAACTAGCTTTAAACATGAAATGATGGCCTCTGACTGCTGCCACTCAGTAATAGGTCTGGGACTACAGTTAAGTAGATTGAAGAAAATGCTGTCCTCTTGCTGAATAGCTGTAAATAGGAAATAGGTTGATGTAGCTTATTAAAAAAAGAGCAGTGAAATGGTAGATATTTTATTCAAGATGTGTGTGCCTGATTAGTCTCCTGTCTGTAGCTGTGATCCTCTGAAGAGCAGCAAAGAAGTTGAGAAGAGGTGACAGGGATGATCAATGGTATGAAGCAGCTGGATGAAAAACAGCAAAGTGGAATAATGCTTTTTATGCTTTTAAAGATGAAAAGGAATATAATGGGGTTAAAAATGACCGGAATATGGTCTGAAAAATCATCTGGAATAATGAAGAAATGAATAAAAAAAGTTTTTCTTCCAGCCTAAGACTAAGGATTTAACCAATGAAACTAGACAGGTAGCAAATTCAAAACCTGTGTAAAGATAATTAAGCTATGGAACTTTCACAGATTATTGTGGGCATTTGCCTAGGTTCAAGGAGGAAGTGGGCTTACTCATGGAGGAGAAATATTTGGGGACTGCAAAGACATGATGTACTTCTGGGCTGTGAATCACTGGAGGCTAACAGAATATTTTACTTGTTTATGTTTGCACACTTCAGTATTCATGGCAAGCTGATTTTAGTGTATGTGTCTTTGAAACAGGCTCATGGGCTATCTGGACCCTTTATTTGGCCTACTTCAACGTCCTTTTATAGGCAGGAATAATCTGGGAATTTGGAAATGAGTCATTAATGTCTGTTCAAACCAAAGTCGGAATTAATTAAAATGAGCTGTTGCAACAGAACTTACAGGGGTGTGTTGGGAAAATAACTGTCTCCCGACTATGGCACTTACTACCTGCTCTTTCAACCTTTTTAGTATGTAAATTAGGGGAAAGTCACCTGAATTTCCAAATTTTGCCAAATCTTTCTGCATATCTTTGCTTTGGCCTTTCTTTTTTTTCTTTTTTTTTGATAACTGCTATTTCCTAGTGTGGTCCTCAGTAGAAGGAGCAATTTAAGAGAGAAAAATAAGATTGCATACCTATAACTTGATTTCTCAGAATTGCCTGCCTTCACGGATCCTTTCTCCATCCCCTCACAGAGTTTCTTGGCCGTCTGCCTGCCTAGAGGAGACTCCCAAGAGAAGCAGGGGAATGGATGGAAGTTGGGTACTCTGCAGCATGAGACCCAGATTAGTACAATTGCTTTTAAAGGTTTTAGGAGGCACAACACTGTGAACCTGATCAGTGAACTCAGAGAATTTGATTTCAGGTATGCAACCTTATTTATGTTGAACACTTCAGTTGGCAACATGAGACCTTGATAGTTAAAAGATGAGGATTATGGTTTACATGGCTGTCTTGCATGTCACTGGTGTCAATGTGGTCAGTCTTGGGTGTTTTCTTCTTGCCATGTTATTTATAGACCCTGTTACAGAACTATCTTGGTAGATATTTGGTGTGGGAGAGAAAAATAGCAGCTTACAGTTATTTTTATATTGTAAACTAACGTCTCTAACTTCTGAATGCAGTAGAATTTGTTGCTTCTTTTCTTTATTCGATGATACCTCCTCTTCCTTCAGATGATACTGTTTGGTAATCTAACATTGTTCTGTCATATTTTACTAAATTTGCACATGTTTTAATATCAGGAATCTGAATTTTCAGTTAATTGCTACTCAAAGTACATTTATTTGACAAGTTTCTTATTTTATTCTTACTTCTTGTATTTCCTCAAAACACTACATCATACTTTAAATGTTAAATCTTTTCTGGAACTTTTTGGTTTTCTTCCACCTTTCATAGATTTCTTAGCTTCAGATTATAGTATGCATTAGTGCATTTATCTCTGCTGAAATTATGTTCTCATTACATTAACATGGTTACCCAAAAGTACTGAAATGTTGCTCTTAACAGACCAAGAATTGAATGGTAAATCAAATTGTGAATGTATGTATTTTAAAACTTAACAGCCAGAAAATCCTGGCAAATTAACAGTAACTATTGACAGCTGCTAGAAAGGTTTGTCCTGATGACTTTCTGTGGTTGGCAGAGATAAGTATGCCTTTGATATGTCCTTTGCTCTGCTTTTAAACACTCTGAGTAATTAAATGTTGGCGTGCACGCTGTTAGTAGTTTTCAGCAGCACAGTCTCTGTTTTTCAGCAAACAAATACCTTCTGATGAAGATAAGCATGGTCCGGGAAACTTGCTTTTCATTTGACACATTAATAGTAGTATGTCATGCACAAAAATGGACTTCACTGCTGACTTTACAGTTTTTGCATTCCCATGTGCTGAATGTTTGTTCATAAAACACCCCTTCCATTGAAAAAGAAATAAATTGTGTGATGACTAGATGAATAGTGTGTGATGAGGAGTAAGAATATATGAATATTGAAAGTCAGCATGATGTTTTTGAAGATGAAATATGTGACTAATAATTATCCTAAAATACCTTTGCCAAAAGCTGCAACTTTTTCAACGTAAGTTCAAGCTTTTAGTAGTTTTGGAATTTTTTTCAAAAAACACTGTTACACTCTAGTAGTTCAGAACCTTTCTGTATATTGAAAACTGGGAAATGTAAAACCAAACCCCAAGTTTCCCTGAAGGAGAAATGAAGGCTACTGCATTTGTTTTGTTTTCAATACTTTAACTTAGGGACACCAAGTAAACACTGAACAATTCACAGTTCTAAATGTAAAAGACTGATTTACAAGCCTGAGAGGTTCAGTGTAGTGAACAGATAAATCTTTCACTCTTTTTTTCCTTTTCCTTTTTCTTTTCTTCATAACTGTGTGAGATTTACTGTTTCTTAGCATGCTTATGCTTTCTGGCAGTGTTCCTGATGATGTCAAAAAGGCCCTATTGGTGTTCCTAGGTCTTACTTCCCACCCCAGGACTATTCCTGGATTCATACTTGCTCTGGAGAACAGAATTTCATTCGAATGCCTTTTTTAACAACCAAAAACTTAATATACACATGCACACCAGTACAGAGGGTAGTTTTTTTGTTCTGTTGTCAACAGCATACCACAGAACTAAAAAATAAGTGTCAGCATTATTTATTTATGTTTATCCCAATGTGGCAAGGAAAAAGAATGGATAACCTGTGTTTTTGAAATGGCAGGTTTTAAATTTTTAATCTTTTCCATTAGTGGCTGTGTTCTACATCAGAGATGAAATTATTGGGAGAGGTGAATCTGCCATGCAGTAGGTGAGAAAAACACAGTCTGAAATTTTGATTGTTGTAGCCATAGATTCAGCCTGTGGTGGGAAGCTTTTGCAAATCAACCATGGAATCTCTAAAAAAACCTCACTTTTTCAAGTAATACTGATCATTTGGGTAACATTCACTTATATTCTGGTGATGCTTTTCCTTGTGTTCAGCACTGTTTGGAAAGCTTTCCAACTGTGTGTCTCCCTTGAAGAGCAAGCTTTTGGGTCTCATGTCCTTGGGTCCTTGCTCAAATGCTGTCTGTGGCAGGTCTGATGGGCCTCTTGGGACATACATTATAGTCACCATTGCAACCAACTGAACTGCTATTTATCATGCTTATTTTGAAACAAGAGATACATAAGAGGGGATTTCAAAGCTGATTCTTTCCCATGTTTTAGCCTGTATATTTAGTGTATGTGAGTCTGGGGTGCAGCCAACTGTTGTGAAAGCAGCAGCCTAGATTTGGCTGTATCCTCAAGTAATTTTTTCAAGTAGTGAAATGTTGCTTGAGATTTTCTGATAGATGAGGAGCAGCTGCATTGAGCATTAGTCTTTCAGTGTATATTGGATGTTCTCTTGGTTACATTGCCTTCATTTGAAAATCAAAAGGCAGGTGCTGTTATGCATGTAGAAAAATAGCTGCCAAGTTTTGGCTTTTTTCTCTCTTGGGGATATTATAGCAACATTTCTATTCTGGACTTACTTTGTACAGATGTAACTGGCTTACAGTATCCGTGCACATCCCTGTTACTCACTACTCATGTTGCTGTTCACCAAATATAAGTGCATTCTACAGCAAGTAGTAAAGAGTCTCAACTAATACAGGAGGTTGTATCTCCTCAGTCATTTTGTATTATAATTTTTGTCATGCTGAAGAAGAGAGAATTATGCAGGAAAAGGTTAGCTATATGAGACTTCTGGTATGATGGTTGTCGTGGGAAGTAATTTGCAAAATGAATAATCAGGGGGCCAGAAGAAACAAACAATATCTCACTATATTTAGCTTTCAGTAGACATGCCAGGCTTACTGCTTTTTAAAGGACTCAGCATCTTGGTCTTCGTAATCTAAACCAAAGCACCTTAAACCTGAAAAGCAAATTGAAATTTCAAAAATGGATGAAACAAAGCTCAAATGAAAGCTAGTAACACTCCCAGCCCATCACCCCAAAGTCAGTAAAGTTTCCAATTAAAAAATCAGTAATGTGTTCCACTTTTTTTCACTGTGCATGTATTTTGTGTGTACATACACGTGTAAACATACACATGCTTACTTTGATCAAATGCACAGCTGCTGATATGATTGTGTAGGAAAAGAGGGGAAAAAAGCCCCCAACCTCAAAAAACAAGAACAAAAAACAAAGCAACCCAAACAAAAAAGACAAAAAAGAAAGATGTTTAGAGAAGAGCACAGTTAGTTTACAGTGGAACTAATCAGATGCTTGTATGATTTTACTTAATACTGAAGATATTACTGGTCTCAAAATTAGCAAAATCAGTACTGAGGCAACCTCTTGAAATGTCTCTTGTAGTTTGTGAAATTGACATGTACTGTCTTATTTTGGATGTATTTTCTTCTGCTTCAACTTTGTGACAGGCAAACAATACCAGCTTACTTGAATTACACACATCATACTTAAAATAACATTTGTTATCTATCTCTTTAGTTTTTCATCTGTGACTCAGTATTACTCAGGCTGTTTGTAAAGTAGGATTTGAGTGTATGTTTGCAAAGATTGAGTTTTACTTTTGAAAGGAGAACTACAAATCCATTTGGAAGGGAAGCAATGCCTTTCTTTCACCCATGGAATAGGGGTCATGCAGTGATGTCAGGGAGCTGTGTCATAGCAGAACATACATGAGGTTGTGTTCAATGATGTTTAGCCACCAAATCTTTGTCTGATTTTTCCCATGTAATATGAAATTAGCTTGTTATTTTTCTCTTATTAGATGATAGAAAATGTTTAGTTGGGAAGCCTACCTGCAGTAAAGGAGGTAAAATGTCACAGCTACAGTGGTACATACTCTTTGTTTTGGGATACTGGTGTTTTTACTTCTGAAGCACCTGGATATTTTGATATACCAACAACTTTGATTGGAAATTGCTCAATGCTCATTCTAAACTTCAAAACATCATTTCCCTGAATATGAGAGTAAAAATAATAATGCCTAATGAATTGCCAACATTTTAAAAAAATCACAAAACCAGCCAATGAAAAAAAAATATATTCTCAAATTCATCTTTAAAGCAAAATAGATGTGTCTTTCAAGGACTATTAAGAGTTAAATGAATATATGAGTTAATTGTATGATTCAAAATGTTGTACTTTTCTTTTTGCACAGCAGCCTTCTATTGATGCTTACGATGTTTTGGTTCTAGGTCAGCATGATGGACCTCTGCCACGGCAGCATGCGGGGTTGCTTCCAGAGTCCTTGATATGGGCGTATATTGTGCAGCTCAGCTCTGCCTTACGGACCATTCACACAGCAGGACTGGCGTGCAGAGTTATGGATCCAACGAAGATTCTGGTAACAGGCAAAACAAGGTAATGAAAGCATTCAGTCTCACTGCGCTCTGTGTTTGTGGCAGCTGCTGCCTGTGCACCTGATACATAAATAGCTACTAAGTTCTCTCAGCTGGTATGAGGCAGTGTGCTGAAGCTTGTAACTTTGGTCTTTTTTAGAGGTATTTTAAAACATTTTGGGAAGATCTACATTATCCTCAAACTACAGATCAGACCCACTACTGTCAGTTTAGAAATTTGTTGATTTATTTGTAAACTGAATACTGTCTGTGCATTTTATCAAATAGTAAAATCAATCTTTTCTGATGCATAGTAATTTGCTAAGTACCAATGGCTTTTATTTTATCAAACAATTTCATGAATGCTAGAGGAAAAAATGAGTAACCAATTAAGTTTAATGTCAATTTTTCCTTTTCTCCTCTTGTTCCTAAAGGTTACGAGTTAATTGTGTTGGAATCTTTGACGTTTTGACATTTGACAACAGTCAAAATAATCCACTGGCATTAATGGCTCAGTTTCAGGTAAGATACCACTGCCAGTTAGGTTGGTGGCTTGGAAAAGGGATTATTGCAAACCAGTGTGATTCCTTTTGGAAGACAAGTACTTTAATTCAACTGTAGTCCAGTGGATCTATCTGTAAATGAGTGCATTTTTTCATTTCTGATTTGATCTTGGTTCTCCCATATGCTACTCAAATTTGCTTCTAATTTATAAATGTGAATTCTCACTTTGATATCTTCTGCTTCTAAGATTTCAGCAAACTCACTGAACAGGCTGAACTATAGTATTTAACAAACTTTAGTCAGAAACTACTGGAAATAGAAATTTCTAAATGAAGGAAAAGAAAAATCTTACATTTAGTGTTAGAGATAAAAAATAATGATTCATCAATCTTTTTTTGCTCTTTCTTTTGTGATTTTAACATAAATAAGTGTTGTATACCTGTTGAGAGGAGTAAGATCTTTCAATTAACTGCATTTAGGCCCTCTCGTCATACCTAAAAGATTCTAGTGTATCTTTATTTTGGGCTCCTAGTTTTTCCGTGCTCTCCTGGTGTTCTCTGAAGCGTGGACTCTGCATAATTCCTGAATTAAGAAGAACCCCTTTAGACTTAACAAAAACTGTTCCACAGTCATCTGGAGCATCACTGTGTACAGGAGTGCCTCTTTCCCTAACTTCCCCTCAGGGTAAAGTACGTTACTTTAGCAGTCATCACATACCCTGTCTGTACTGGGAGTGAAAGGCTACAGTAGGGAGTTGGATTTAATTTATTTGCAATGATTTACCTTATTCGCTGTGAGAACTGCTTATTCAGAGTCTTCACGTAATAACTGGTATGTTTGAACTTTGGCCAGCAGAAAGTAGCTTGTAGGAGACTATGTCCTAGAACATAACTTCTTTTTTTTTTTTTTTTAATGGTACAGTGAAGCAGTTTTCAGTGTACTTTGATGAGTACACCAAAGGATTTCATGCTCCCACACACACACACACTCTTCTCAGCTACATATCAGTGGGCTTTTGATAATAATTTAGTGGAAAACAGTCGAGAGAAGATGAAAATACATGTAAATAAGGGATTCCATGACTAACAATGTAATGAGAAGGGTTTTTTTTTAAATCTAAGTACATCTCTATTTTAATTTCAGCCTTGAAAGGGATCCCTCCTGTGATATTTTGACATTCAAGTAAAGAAAAACATTTAAAGTACTTGGAGATGCAAATCTAAAAATACTTGCAGGTACACAAGTCTGTCAAAAGTGCTTACCACCATAGCAGCTGACTTGCTTGATAATGCCTACTTTTGTTTAGGGGGAATGGCTTTTCATGTTTATATGTTGTTAATATTCAAATTGTTCAGGTTGCACTGCTAAATCAGGAAATAAGTACTCCTAAGTGCTTCATTTGGAAGATCTAAACTGCAATTAATAAATACAGTATGGCATTTTCTTTTGTTGCTTTTTCTATAAGGGCTTTCACTGCCCATTTTCTTCCTTCAGAGGTGCCAGACTGAGTTCATTCCTTGAAATTTAGGAGTAATTTCTCATGATCTACGTTTATTTGCCCTAGCCAGATAAAATTACAAAATAACAGCTGCTGCTTGTCCTCTTTTTCCTTTCGATCTGTGACCCAGTTCCTGAATTCCTCTGGGACTCCTGTGACTGTTTTAAATGTAGGTTATCTCTTGGTTTACTGCCCAGCTAATATGCATTTCCTTGTTGTCATCAATGGAGAAAGGTATGTTTGTTAGGATTTGCCATTTTCTGGCTATTTCCCATGGTTAATGTAAAGAGAGATTTTGACAAAAACAGTGAAGGGCTGTGTAAAAGGAATGCAATTGTTCTTCACAATCTGTGTTAAACACATTCATCTCTATGATCATTAAAGTGTTACATAAAGGCAATGATAAGGGAAGCTAAAAATAAGTAAATTAAATATCAATGGCCACTTGTGTTAAAAACCAGGGGTTAAACTTGTATAAAGTACAGCACATCACTTCCTGCCCCCCTCCTTCAGACCATAAGTCTTGTGTCAGTCAATTGCAATGTACAGATAGGAAAACTAAATGGTGATACAGGAAACAGTAAAAAGGTTTAATAAATATTTCTGTGTTTGGAATAAAATGTGAGTCCTCTCCTTTATGAAAATAAGAGAATGTAAGTTTTACTGTTTTAACAAGGGCTATAAGGTTGCTTTTGCTTAAAGTAAACATTTACAATTTAGCAAACCAAAATAACTTTCTCATGTACCTTCCCAGATTTAAAGAAAGTAGTTTGAAGAGGCATCTCAAGTACTAACATTGACTCTAATCAAAACCACCAAAATATAGGAATTTGGAGGTTCTTTTTAGGACAGTTCCAGAACTTATCCTATTAAGTGAATCCACAGAACTGGAGTATGGATGAGCTGATACTTATTCAAGCATAGCAGTGTATCAGGATAAACAAAATAAAAGAAAAAGTGATGTTGGGTTCAAAGTGTTTCTTGGAAATGGATCCTGTAAAAAAAAAAAAAGTTTTATTTGAATAGCTTACACGTCTGGCTGGTGAAATCAAGTGTAGAAAGTGTTGAGGTATCTAGGGCATTTGGCATAGTGGCACATAACTATTTAAGATTAAAAAAATTAAGAAATGCAATTAACATTTAACTAACTCACTTGACATGCTTGAATTTGATTTGGTAACAGGGAGACATTATTGAAGGGGGCTGTTTCTGAGTTCATCTCCTAGGGCTGGTTTTTAGTGAATGCTATTTAATAGCTCTATCAGTGAACTAAATGTTGATAATATCTTTACGTGCAAAGCTTTCAAGAAAAAAAATAAAGTTGTTACAGGTTACAGTTATGAATTGAATTACTAATTAGGTGGCTATTAATTGCATGAAAGGTGCATTTTTGAACAAAAGGCTTGCCTGTGCTTAGAAGGTATAAAGCTTTTCCTTGAAGTTAGGAATCAGCTTAATAAGACTTCATGTCACTGTTGATAGTTACCATAGCAGAAGTTTTGTGTCAGATCTGTGGCAAAAGGAACTTATGTGATCCATAGGAGCATGCAAACACAATAGGGAGTATAAACAAGGAAATCATTGTACCCAATATTGATCTGTACCTTGCACTAGCAAGGCTATACAGAAATGCAGCATATATTTCTGGTGTTCCTGCTGCAAGGAAGTCTAGTAGTTATTGTGTGCCTTCTTTAACCTTTCTTTGCCTAGGAGCAGTAAGAGCTGAATCTGCTGATATTTTTAGAGGGTAGTTTAGGACTTAATAGGCATATGTGGATTGCTTCCTTACAGAAAGAATGGTGTAACTTAGCTTCTGGGAAGTCATCTACCCTGTCTGAATGGATAGTCGGTTGGTGGATGGTAGTTGAGTTGCTTTTAAACCAGTATTCTGATTCTCAGGAATTCTCAGCTTTATGGGATCTTTCCAGCTTGTGATAGTCTGATTCTGCAGTCACACAGGAAAAATATTGTCTTTGTGCTCTTGTAAAACATAAAACATTGGGTATTGTGATAACATTTTCTTTCAGGGTTTCAGCTAACAGTGAACAGCTTCCAGAGAGCAGTTCAACACTGGCTCAAAATCTGAATTGTCATACAGAATTACAGCTATACCTTGAATTGACCGGTCTCTTGATTGAATGCTTGAAGTCCCTAAAATAAGTGGGATGAATCCAAGCCACTTTGGTGTCTAAAACAAGCTAATCATTGGCTGCAATTTGAAAACTATGTGTTTGGGGCTGCCTTGATGTGTTGTATCTTCTCTACTAGTTCTTCTGGTAGATGTAATTTACAAAACAAACAAACATTTTAAGATTGCAAGTCAAATGCTCAAAACCCCACAAAGCTCGAATTTAAAATTTCCCATCTGATGTTAAATGTAAGACTTCCTCAACCATTTCTAAAATCTAGTGCAATCTGTATTATGAAAGCACCTGTGCAAAGGGAGACAGCATTTTCATAAGGTCTTGCCTGCAGTTGTATATTTTCAATGTCTCAGGATTGTGTGATGATGCAGAATTTATGTGGGATATATCCTTATGAAATGACTAAAAGTTGAAAGGTACTAAGTGTAAAGTAGAGGACTGCAGAAGGAAGTAAGACTGTGATTAATACAAATGTATATTTCTTCCAAGTGTTTTTGGGGAAAAAAATAATAATGAAAATGCCATTGTCTCAGGTGATACACATTTCTAGATCGCACCAGCAAAAATCTTCTGTTTCAAACCACAGCAGTGTTCGCTGATGCTGAAATTGACTACTTAGTGCAAGTGAGTTCCCACCAGAAAGGGGGCTTATTGCTCTGATTAACTTCTCTTTACTAAAGGAAAAAGGAATGCTGATACTCAGAAATTCCATATTGCTTAGGAAATAGTCTAGCAAATGCCAGTCCCACCTCCTTATCAACCACTTTGTCCTTATTTCTGTCTCATTTTCCATGTCCTGTTTCTGTCTTCATTAGCTACAAGCATAAGATGCTTTTTAACTTCTGACATATTTTGTATCAATTTTCAAATTGTGCTGCTTAATCGTAGTTGATATAGGAACAAGCAGGGACATTCAGAGACCTGGGAAGGTTTGGTATTTTTCCTTGTCCCTCAGCACCTGGGAGACGTGGCTTTGGGGAAGGCTCTGCTCAGCTGCTGCAGCCAGAGGCAACAAGTGTGGTTATGCCTCTGGATGGAAGAGCTGTGAAGGGCTGTGGCATGTTCACCATCACAGCACTTTTCTAAAGCTGCCAAATTCTAACCAGAACTTTTAATGTTCCCAGATTTTTAGCCTTTCTTATGGAAATGACAGAAGGTGTATTCCTTGTATGACTGCATTCGCTGCTAAATAGCTTGGCCTTGTTCTAGGCTATGGAGCTGACATTCTCAATTACTAGTAGCTTTTTATGTTTTTAATTTTGCAAAAATATCTTATTTTCTCAAAAAAAAAAACCTCAGGAAGATTCTAATTTTATATCTAGCCGACTGTTAAATTCACTCTGAGGCATGTATCCAGCATGGAAAGCTGCAGGTGTTTTTAAGTTTGGCCAAGTTGTATGCAAATGAAAGCCTTTCCATGGAAAGAATCAGTTCAACTTTTCCCATGAATGTCATTTGTTTGCTACTGAATTAGGTTCTTGTTTTTAACAGTGGACTTCAAAATCTATTACAGCTTTTCAAAATCATTTCTCATGGCTGGCTATTAATAATGGCAGAATTTTCTGTTACAGCAAAGCAGGCTGTATCCAGCATTCATCTTTTAAGAGTACTTCCACTTTTAACATAAGTGTTTAGTAATCCAAAGGTTTCTTCATAACACACGATACTGTTCTGTTTGTCAGCCATACCGGCCTGTCTAGTTATTTTGCACAGTTCAGATCTTTTCACACTGTCCATCAGAGATAAAAACATTTGAGCAATTTGTTAAAATGGTAATATCATGTGCTGGAATGTGGTGTGGATCCCAGTATGGAATTCACAGTGGATGGCTAGATTGAAAAGATATGAATACGGAAAATGCTGTTTCAGTTTAACAAATAATCCTTTTATTTCTACATCTCATATTGAGAAGACTTGCTTTTTGCCACCAACTCCTTGACTTGTCAGGATTGAGCAGGTGGGTGGTTCAGAGAACCTCGTTACAGAGCTTCTGCTCACTACACAGTTCTCTCTGGCACTGTCCTTAAACTAAAAATAGGTAAATTTTGATCATTCAAAGATAAATATAGTACTTAAAAATTGCTAGGTGTCAGGACAGATTTTCCTCTGTACATTTTAACTACTGTAACTTGAACAATCATATCGAACTGTGATTTGAATAGTACTTACTTTAGTTGCTCAAATTCTTCTAAGGTTATTGAAGAACTGTCTCTCTTTAACACCATCTAGTACCATAGGTAGTATTTATCTATACTAAGAATTTTACCTGTGTGTGTTTTCCCTATTAGCAAGCAGATCTGATCTCCCTGGGGAAAGTTGTGTTGGCTTTGGCTTGCAATTCTTTATCAGGAATTCAGAGAGAGAATTTGCAGAAAGCAATGGAACTGGTGACAATCAACTATTCCTCTGATCTGAAGAATCTGATTTTGTAAGTTTGTTTAATAAATCTTTTAAAGGAAATTGTAGCATTTTTTATATATACAAATGCAAATATCAAATGGTGTTTTTAAATGTAAGTAAGATTACAAATAAATCTGTTGTTGAGTGTCTGCCTGGTTGGCGCACTGTTAAATATTGATATAATTTTTTTCAATAATACTGGTAAAGCTCCTAGTAAGAATTAGGAATGTAGACAAAACAAGCATTTTAGGTTGTCTTCAATACTGGACTTTATTGTGTGTTCTCTAAAATAGCAGTGTGCTAGTCTTATCTTACAGGTTCAGAAGGTACTGAGAAATAGGCACACTGAGTGCTAGTTTTTTTTCTGGCTACATATTCTTTTTGTGTTATTTCAGTATAGTCAGCCTTTTTCCCCTTGTAGCCTGAGTGAAAAAAGTAGAAGTCTTTTCTCCTTTCCTCATTTGAGAAAACAATTGCATTACAATGTGAATCTGCATCCTTCTCTCTTTGTCTATGTTCTTGCTGTTTGAAAGGGGTGAACTGCGTAGTTTTGTGACAGTATACTCCTGTCTTGTTTAAATAACTGACTCAATGTATACATGCAAATTAATTATATTTACTTAGATGGTATCTTCTTTTAAAACATAGCAATTGTGAACTTTGTGTATTAAATAAAAAAAGTCAAATAGTTATAAAATCATAATGGAATATAATGTCTGGCATTTGCAGAAAGTAATCTTGTGGTGATTGGGTTATTTTGGCAGGTATTTGCTGACCGACCAAAACAGGCTTCGCAGTGTAAATGATATCATGCCTATGATTGGTGCACGATTCTATACTCAGTTGGATGCTGCTCAGATGCGAAATGATGTTATAGAAGAAGACCTAGCTAAGGTAAATCATGTAGTAATTCCTGCAGAAAAACCTGTAGTCGGTGTTCCTAGAGCTGTAGCTTAAAAGGGAATGTTTTTTTCTGGTTTCTGTTGGCTTTTTTTTCCTTCTGTTTGTTTATTAACCGAAGTAATCTGTCTGAAGGCTTGACAACTCTATGCTCAGGCTTTTGAAAGCCCCAGAGCTTCAAGAATGCCTAGTTTTAAGATGTTCTCAGCTGTATTTTAACTGAAGTAGCATCTTCATTTCTAACCGGTAGTCTTGGGGAAATTATGTTCTTTATAGCATGGTTAAAAATAGCATTCTGAGTAAACAAAGCCATGAATGTCATGTAGATCATTATATACATCATGTAGGTCATGTAATGTGTGCCAGAGGTTATACAGCAGTGTATATACAGCCCCTTAAATTTTTAGGTTTGGATGCTGGTGTCTCCTCTCTCATATGTTTTCCTTTCGGAATGAGTTCTAATTCGTGGACATGTGTTCAGCTTTCCTGAAGCGTGCTCTCTGGCTGTGGGGGTCTGTGGTGTTAAGTCAGGGTATCAAGTGCTAGCTAGAAAGGAAATATGTACTATGTATCAAGTCAGGGTGTATTTGTTCAACAGGAAGGAGTGTCTCTTAGTCTGAAGCAACTGACAGCAGGATTTCTGTCTCAGTACCAGGACTGGGATATATTGCAGAATGCTTTCATGGCCTTGAAAAGGTGTGGGATAGGGTATTACTCAAGGAGTTATTCAAGTCCTGTGATTCCACTCCGTTATAACCCCTCACTGAGAACTTTTAAGGGACAGTAGGCAAGTCTTTAGGATTCTGATGGACTCTGGTTCTCTTGATTTCTCCAGTTTTGTCCTGTTGGAGAACAGTTTTCCCCTCCTTGATGGAAGATGCTGAAATCTATCACAAACAAGGAGCTGTAGAATAGCCAGGCAATATCTTGATGCTGGGTGCCCACTTTATCAGAATCAACTACTAATTCTTCTCCTGAGGTATTTAAGGTCATTTGTTCTTAAGGTGGCCTGCACAAAGCTGGACAGATGGACTCTTTCCCATAGGAAAGATGAAGACTGCCCTGTGATCAGCGTTAAAATTTTTGTATTTTTAGTCAGGTTGTTTGAACAATTGCTTGTCAGTGGCAGGTGGACAGAGCTACTATAAATACAGGTTGTTACTTAGCCCTCAGTTTGTCAATAGCTGTTTACCTGACAGTGATAAATACCACTTCTTAGTGGCATTAGCTGTCATGCTGGAACTTGTTTGTGCTATGACATCCCCTCCATTAGCATCAGAGCTACAGGATCCCTTAAGTCTAGCCTAGTACCCTCAGTTCAATTTTGTCCCAAAGCAAATGCTTTGGAGGGAGTATTAGAAAAAGACTAGCATGTGTGATTTTCTTCCTCATATTGTCCAAGCATGCAGTCATCTGTAGCTTAGGGACTTCTGATGCTGGGAGTGGTTTGTATGCAGTTAATATCTTTCTAACACTCGCTTTTCACAGAGCAGTGACCCTATTATGCTATTCCTTTCTTTCCTCACTTTTACATTCATCATATTGATGTAATAGCACTCAAAGCCTCAGTTTATCCAAGTCCTATGGAGAGTATCTCCCTCCTTACAGGCCACTAAGCCTGCAGAGAGGCTGCCTGGAGACTTAGTGCCTGTGTTGTTGCTCAGCTGTGTCACTGTTGACTGGTAATCTGCAAGGCAGTGAACTTCAGACAGATGCAGTTTTGGCTTTTGAGTATTTGACCACATACCAAAAATAAATTTGGAGGTTAGACCAAATAGTAGACCTTGGCTAGCTGGACAGGGTTGATTTTCCATATCAGTCTCTTTAAGTATAGCTACTGCTGTGGTACAGGCTGTTCTCCAGTGTGTTTCTAGACTATTGATAGAAATCTACAACCCATAGGTTGTCCAAGGTCAGGCTGTTAGCACCTAGACCTACTTTATTTACCCAGCTGTGCACTGTAATCTACTTCAGACTGAAATAATTTGAAATCAATATGATCATGCATGGAATTAGATGCATCTTAGCATGAATAATGTTGTAGACCTGAGCCACTGGAGAATGTGAAAAATATCAGAGAGGATCTTTTCCTGACAGTATAAACTTTGATTTACACTGCGAATTAATTTTTTGTTTAATGTAAACTAGGATGTTATTGTTTTTACTGCATCCTAAGTGATGTGGAAAAACATGCTAAATCAACTTTCAATTGTATGTTTGCTAAGCATCTATAATTCTAATGTTCTGCCTCTGTGTGACCTCATTGTCAGTGCTTTATTTCTATAATTTACGGACTCAGCATTTATACTCTCTTGAGACTTAGATTCTTAACTGCTTTGAAAAAAACTGGTTTCAAAATTACTTTTGCAATCAATTATCATTTGAGTATTAATCTGATTATGTTGTTAGTAAATATTTACTAATAATGCCCTACAAAGCATTCCTGAAAAAACAAATCTGGTAGATTGTTTCTTCTCGTCTTTTCCTGAAATAAGGTGACGTAATGCATATTTCTGCATATTTTGGTAACTGTGTATGTGTGTGTGTATATATATATATATATAAAAAACCCATATTCTTGTTGAATGTACTGTATTTTAGCATACCTGTGAGTATAGGCTGGCAAGAGACTAGGCTTATATTTCCACAAAGAAATATGTTGCCTGGTCCAGTTCCTGTTTGGACAGAGAGGTATCATTAGTTGCTGAATCTCCACATTAGAATTTGAAGTGCTAAAATGAGCATTGGACTACTGATACATAATACAATGCATTTGACCTCTCTGTGAAAAAACTATACCCTCTTCTTTGAGTAAATAAGTCTTCGTAATTAATGGTGCTTCATTGGCATTAATACCATGTATCTTTTGAAAGTAAATGTCCTAATTTTGTTTCAGAGACTCTTAATAACCTTTTTCTTGTTTTCTAGGAGGTGCAAAATGGAAGGCTGTTTAGGCTTCTAGCAAAACTGGGAACAATCAATGAGAGGCCAGAGTAAGAAATACTTGTTTTTGTGGTTTAGACTATGTAAAACCCAGTTTGCAATGCATTTTCTTCCTTCATAAATTTAAGCTAAATGTTTTCCCCTATATTTACCCCAGGAGAAATGAGCATTTAAGAAGCCTTGAGGAAAAAATAGATAAGCAACTTTGACCAAAACTAAGTTGACAGGAGAAGGCTACAAGTAGATATGCCAAAGTTGGCTTCATTATATTTAGTATGGTTTCTCTTAGCAGTCTCTTGTGAGTGGCAGTAGTTTTGGAGGAAGTCCATAGCTTGCTTTAACTGAAGCAAAGGATGTAGATACTGCTTTTAAGCTAGTGAGTTTTCACCTTGTTTTTTTATTAACTAACTACATCAAAAGGAAGTATTCATTGTCTATTTTCCATCCTTTTGCATAAACCTAGTTATGTTTATAATACAGATTTCTACATGTGTTTTACACAGTAAACTTGTTGCAAATAACTTTTGCTTTCTTCCATTATTTTTCTGTGGCTATTGGAAAGCATTAGCTTTAGGTGCTCAAGCAGTTGAGAAAGTTTTTGTGTATGTTATCTTCTGTTTGTGGGGAGGGAGTGACTAATTTAATTGCAATTTATAGCAGGTAGATTAGCTGTGCAATAAGACTGCTCATCTGAGATTGAAGTGTCTTTTATATCTGTGGGGTTTGATTTTTTTTTTTTTTTTGTTAACTTACTGAGTTTTAATATGAGCCTTTGTTGTACACTACCAGGTTTCAGAAGGACCCAACGTGGTCAGAAACTGGAGACAGGTATTTACTAAAGCTCTTTCGAGATCACCTTTTCCATCAGGTGACAGAAGCGGGTACTCCTTGGATTGACCTCAGTCACATTATCTCATGTCTTAACAAGGTACACTGTACTTCAGTTAGCTTTTAAACATTTGTTTGGGTTAGCTTTCTTTAAATGATATTCCACTGCAAAGCAAGTTGGCATTGGAAGGTTAATGACGTTGGTTTAGCTGGTGGTTATTTTCCCCATTTTTGGATTAAAACAATTTATTCCCTAAGCTAATATTCCATCATCTATGGATATTTTAAATAAAATTAGTACATGAATATTAAAAAAAATATTAATATTGCGTGAGATATAGTATTAACTTTTCATTCTAGAATGCATTGATTTCTGTGGGTTAGCAATGCTGGTCCCTTTATGCTACTCTGGTCTTTCAACACAGCATAAAGGATCCATAATACTCCTTTAACTGGGGGAGATTTCTGCTGATAGTTATCACTAAGGATGGTCATAAGGCAAGATCTATTCCTAAACTGTGCTGACTCGAGTAGAATACGGGAGGGAAACTGCAACATAAATTTGTGCAAAATTCTTGCCATCTAGAACAGTGCTGGAAAATTTCTGTGACTTAAAATGTTAAGTCCACTTCTATAATAACTTCCCTAGCCTCTCCAGCCCTTTGTTTTTCGAGGTTGACTTAACAAAGCTATTTGCAGTTTTGTAAGAGCTGCACCACAAGCAGAATTTTATCTGAGCACTCTCATGATTAATAGGAGGAGATGGGTGAGAGACTACTAGATCTTCAGTAGATGAAGAACTTGTCTTGCTCCATAAATTAAGAAGTATGTGAGCTGATTATTTTTTTATTGGTAGATCAGCTTTCAACTTATTTTCCATTGTTCTGCCAAACTTCAATAATTCATGGGAGACTAAGATACTGCACCTTTTTTTGTTGCTGTTTTTGTAGCTGCTTGGTAATTTCACTTGCTCTGTAGAGAATGGTGATGCAGACACTGACAGTACAGTTTTAGTGCCCAATATTTTCTTTTCTAGGACTAGGATAGCCAACTTTCTCCTCCGAAAAAAGTGGAATATGTTCAGATCCTTTGATGTGTAATAACTGTACAGTTAAATCTTTTTCTAAAATTGTCAGGGTTTCTAACCTCCTATTAGACCACTGCTGTTCATTTTTTAACTTCCTTTTTATCTTTCTGGTTGGTGTCTGTAATCACTTTAAAAAGGACATTAAAGGGATTGAGGCTAAATCAAAAAGAAAGCATGTTGACATTCAAGTAGGCATTGAAATGCCATCATGATTTGAAAGCAGTGACTCATACAGTACTGTAGCAAGAGGGGACAGTCCAGAATTCATAGGTCAGGTAAGAGACAATGTCAAAGAATGCCTTGTTCTATAAATGTTCATGGCTTACCTTTTCAAACAGAGGCTCTTCTCTTCTGTGGTTGTGGGTTCAGCACACAAAAAATGTAAGGCTTACAGAACTATGCTTTGGAAATACACTCTAAAAAGCACTTCAGAAACTACAGAAGTACTAGTAGAAGTTATGTGGGCTTCACTGCCAAAAGCATTCCTTTTGAATGAAAGCTATTCTGTTGCTTAAAAAAAAACAAAAAACGGCAAGCCTTCCTTTTCAATATAGTGTTTTGAGCATCTTTTTAGCTGAGAATACTGATTTATGCCTCCACAGGAGGAGAGAAAAAAAACTGTAAATATTGATGTTTGTAGTTAGCAGTGTGGCTTTCTCAATACAGATCCTCCATGTCCTGCATTAATTAAGGTAATTGATTGACTTGTTGTATGATGCTAATGGTAATGAGCAGTGGACAGTATTTCACAGACACCTTAATAGTGTAAATACTTTGTAAAGGATGTTGGAAGACACTGGTGGTTTATCTTACTCTACAATAATTAGAAGCTAATTTGCTTGCTTTTGTCCTTCTGAAACCATTCACAAAGCAGCAGCTTTAAAATGTGGAAATTCCAGCTTTGAAGGTTATACTTAAAACATTACTTTAGAAGAGAAATGTAAGAAATTTCTAATTTGCTTCCTTGCTCCAGACAGCAGCTAGTGAAACATCTCTGTGACAAATTTGTTTTTCTATTCAGTACAACAATACAATGCATATATTTAAACCTGCTGGGGTTGTATTTCCAAAGAATGGATTGGTAGTGTCATATCTCACTTGTCTCTGCCCCACCTTTTGTATAAGAGACTGTGGTGGAACTATAAATGTATAGACTAAAACGAAACTACAAAAGTTCTGCATAATAAGAGTCTGATAGTTCTCTATTGAGGAACATTTCTTGTGACGTGAGAATATAAGAAACAGTGATGTAATGGGCTGTGACATGTAAAGCAGGATATTCCTCTGTTAGAAATTAGAATCTAATGGTATATAAAAATAATATTGAACTTGAGAAGTCAGAACAAAGCATGAAAAGAAACATGAAGCAAATGTTGATCTGAACCTCAAATTTATCCATTATGGATTATACCAAAGTAATTTTTTCTCTCTAAGGGATGAAATGTACCATACAGCTTAGGAACTATAGGAACTAGTTTGTTTCCAGTACTGCCAAGATGTGAGGTTTGGGTTTCTACCAGATTTCAGGCTACCTGGGGCTTATCCGTCCATTATCTCATTTGAGAGTGGACAAGAAGTAAATTGCCTACCTTATGTTTAGGCTTGTGGATCATATGTGCAAATGTAATGTCAAATTTAGTTTTGTTCTTCAGGAAGTACATGAAAATTTTGCCGGGCTTTCTACGCAGGGAAGTATAGCATTGCAGGATTATTAGCTTTGTGGAAAGGGAAGGAAACAATGGTAATCTAGTCCTAAGGTCTGGAATGTCTGTCAGGTTAAGACTAAAATGTCTCGATTTTTTGGCAAGGACATTGTTGTGGTGCGATTCAGATCCTTCGTTTGTGTAGCAGATTTGAACTGCACCGTAACAATGTACTTGCCAATAAATTGATTGCTTTTATTGTTGGGGAAATGTTTTGCCATTTCTTTCACACTTCTTTTATTTTATCTTTTGCATTCTTGTTACAGTTAGATGCTGGTGTGCCAGAAAAAATAAGCCTCATTTCCAGAGATGAGAAGAGTGTACTTGTGGTAACTTACAGCGATTTAAAACGCTGCTTTGAAAATACTTTTCAAGAACTGATTGCAGCCGCAAATGGTCAGTTGTAGTATTTGCTGAAGGCATGCAGGACATTGCTGAGGAACTTAACCTATAGCAAATTGCACTACAGCTGAATTGTTGTTGTCATCTCATTTCACATTTGGGAAACAAACAGGAGATGAGCAAAGCTGCTTGCACTTCAGTCAGGTACACTGTTACTTGAAGGGAAGAATGTTTCACTTATCCTAGAGCTAAGGCTGCCATTGGAGGCTTTATCTGTGAAGAATTTATTTTAGATTAAGGAACACATCAGGTGCATGATGTTCCTACTTTTATTTTTTCCACTTGTATATGCACTAATTTTAATTTTTTTAAGACTTTTCTGATCTCTGAAGTTTTGCCACATTGTATACTTAAGGGAAAATCTTTGCAAGGACATTTCTGGGATACATTTTTGTCACTGAGGATATAGCAAAATTTATTCATTTTTGATATTATTTGCACCCAGAATAGCATAAAGGACCAGGTAAATAATTTAATAGAAATTGTGTTCTATTAATGACCGTTTAGTTCGTAACCTGTAAAAGTGTGTTGTATGCAAGCTCTGTATGCCACCCACTGTTAGCTCAAAGAAATGTGAGAAGAAACAACTTTTTAAAACCAGTCAAGTGAAGTATTGGTGAATTGACCAAAAAGGAAAGAAAGTCCCCTGTCATTTGATTTAAAGTTTGTCTAAGCGAAGTGACGAATACAGCATAACGGGAAACATCTTTAATTTAAGGAGCATATCAAACGTGCTCTAAACACAACCAGCGCCTTTTAAAAACTGTTTGTACATTTTCCTGGTAGTCAGAAGCATTTACATTTATGCAATTTTTTTAATAGATTTTTTTTTTAAAGAAATTGTTTAAATGCCTGAAGTTTCAGGAGTGTATTACTTTAGGTTATTTACAGTATAATTTTTGTATAAAGTTCTGTTCTTTGAACCACAGCTTTATTATGGTACGCTACACTGGATACAGATACAAAGACACTGTTAAAAGAAGATTAACTAAACACAGCAGTTGTCTGGCATCAAGAGCTTTTCAAGTTTTACGGCCTGAATCTGGAGGGATAATGATCTGCTGTGCCTTTGCAGTCACTGCTTAGCCCAAAGTAATATTACTTTTGCTAATACTCAACACACGAATATTCCTGAAGTAATTCAGTCTCAAAAGTCTGGAATTTTGCTCCTCAATTACCTTTCTAATTTTTGGACATGCAGTTGTCTCCAAACTTGGGTATTCATGGGATTTCTAGTTAAACACCTACACTTTGATACTGAAGACTGCCAAATATGTAGGAATTTCCTTTCTTAAAGCAGTAGTGAAGACTGTATCTATCCTTTCCCAGCACTGAATGTTTTAATAGCACTGGGTGCTCACCATGAAGAAAATGTGGAAACTCAAAAGGTCAGGACAGACTCTAAGCACTTGCAACTGATGTTACTGACATCAATTTTAATAATTCTCAATATTTGTAGTTTTCAGAGAAGTTTTTAATATTTCTCTGTCCACTTTTATAAGCTTTAAAATGATTCTCCGCCGTGAGACTTGCATCAAGAAAAAAGCAACTCTCTTCACATCGAAAGCTTTGAAGACTAGGGACATGCTTTACACATTTTAGAAAATGTGGTTGAATCCACATTAAGTAGCATCAGTTGTTGAGTTTAAAAATCAATTATTGTTGCAATTTTAAAAGGAACATAATGTTTAATATTCAAACGATAACAGTTGCCAGAATGTTCTTTTTAATATAAAAGGAACAGGAACTTTGAAAAGTGAACATGCAGAACAGTCTTTTATCATTAGCTCATGTATTTGAGGAAGAGCAGCTGTCTTTTCTATGTTTTTTGACAAATCATATTGTAATTCTTTTGTACAAAAAAAAGAAGTACTTGTATTCTAGAAGAAATATGGAATGCTTAATTTATAAGCGGGCTGAGGTTTTTTCCAGTATTGTTTTCTTTGAAAATGAAAGGGGATCATCTGTTCAGTTGTGGGGTTTGGGAACCTTTGAAAATTTAATTTGTGGACCAATATTTTGTGGAAGTGTAAGGCAGGGGTAAAATAGGGCTTGAACTCTCATCCTTTTTTAGACCAGCACACCCTCTGCAAGACATGTCTAAATTGCAAACCTGTGTGTATTTGCATAATGTCAGTTTGCTTCAGCCCCTAGTAACCTCAGGACTTGGTTTAAAAATAAAAAGATAGACAGCTAATAAATTTTCATACATAATGTCAGGCAGAAAATATTTGGTGTCAGGTAATACATAAAATTTTTTAAAAGTTAAGATTTGTTTTCTATTTATTTTATTTGGTCTGTATTTGGGAATGATTTGAACAGTCTGAAGTTCACCTTGGGTGTTTTTTTGGGGAGAGCCCTTCTACCCCATTTTAATTCCATTTAGAAGGTTGTCCTAAAGTTGTAGTTTGATCCATTCATAGGAAGAACTGTGTATCTGTATTTAAAAGAAGAGTCACCAGGATGTGCCCTCCCAGATGGGAAATATATTTCTGACCTTCCTATTTTTTACAGCTAAAAGCACAGAAGGGACAACCTTTGAAATCATCTGATGTTGGTCATTTTAATTTTTGTACTTGTTTTAAATTCTGTTGCTGTATTTACTATATTGTAAATATTTTGTTGAGGGTACCTATGTATTTTTGATTTGCCCTTGTTTCAGTAATTCAGGTGTCAACTGCTTCCCCTAAAAAGCACCAGTATGTTAAGTTCTAATGTCATGATCCCAGTATGTGTTATTCATCTTTAATCCTGTTTTCATTGTTCATGTGTACAGCAGTATTTTTAATAAAGAATACCAGAAGTAACATGGCCTTATTTTGACAATGTGAAGTTCTGAAGTTGGATCCAGGGCTTTTCAACTTTGGTGCTGGAATTTTATTTCATTCTGTCTCATACTTCTTTTGTGTTCATTCTGTCTGCAATGCAGAGTTTAAATTAACAGGAGTCACAAATTGTATTTAGTGCTTGCCACTTAGAGTGTATCAGATGTCCTAAAATTGAGAGATATTGTTCACTAGAATTGTATTAGTGCATATTTCCATAACTCCTAAGTCAAATTCCGTCTGCTTCAGTTTGATTTGGTCTGCTTTACCTGGTAAGTCCTACTTTTGAAAGCTCTGCTCAATTACTCTTACTTCCATGTTTTTTGAGCTTTTCTTGCTCAGTTACAAAGTATATGAATTTCTCTGAGAATTTGCACATGGGGTCATGATAACTTCATTTCACAGAATTCTTTTTCTCTATTTTTAACCAGCAAAGGTTAGATGTTTTGCTGGTGGGCTAAAATCTCCTATACCCATCCAATGCTAACCATGGTTATGGAAGATAAAATTTTGTGTAATATACTGTGAATTGTCAATAATCCCTGCACATATTTAACATGGAGTCATTATTGCTGAAATTGCAGTGGTTTAGGAATGTTATTATATAAGCTGCAGTAAGTTTGATTGATGCACATATCCAGTCTCCAGTTTCCTCCTTAGTAATGTGCAGCAACAGCTGCGCAACTGCTGTAGCAGTTGATGATCCCATTGTGTTCTGCTTTCCCAGAATTTTTTTTTTTTATCTCCACTTCCTTCCAGCACCTGGAGAGCCCCTCAGGTGATCAAATGCTGTTTAGCAAGAGAGCACTTGATTGAAGATCTCTGTGGAAGCAGCATCCCCAGTTTCAGATGGATGGGATGGGGATTTGGGGGTTCTCTGAAGAAGACAGAACCCAGGCCTAAGGTGCTGCCTGCTGTCACACTAGCTTCAGAACAGGCTTTTTTGGGAGCACCTTAGCTCTGTTTGCCATCCTTGTGTCTGGTGTGCGTCTTCTAGCTGCTGAAGGAACCAGGAATGGTGGGTGGTTGGGTGGAGGTTTGTCCCTGTGCTGCTTTGTCTTCCCCAATATGAAACGTTGCCTCTCCCAGAGGCTGAGTTGAGTTTTTGTCTCTAGACAGCAGTAAGCACTTCCTAAATATGCTGAACCTAGGAGATGTCACCCACACAAGGAGCAGTGACTGGTGGCTGTCACTGTAGCTTCTTTGCTGTGTGAGAAGTGTGCCTTCTGTGTGATTATTCCCTGTTCTCTTTTGCTCACAAAATCAGCCTGTGGGCTGGATGTGTGCCAGATGTTTGCACTACCCAGTGCTGACTTGTGTGCCACAGCAGCCTTTGACACTGGCAGAACTCTGATTCTATTTTTTTTTTTCAAAAGCAAACTTTATTACATGAATTTAGCAGTCAAATATATTATATAAAGACAGAAAATGCAAGACAAAATAGGAGTTATTCACATCTGAAGACACTTGAGGGTTCATATAAAAGTAATCTTTGTAATCCAGTTTTCTTAAATATTTATGCATAAAAGCATATTTATATATTTACACTGTGCAAACATGTCCTTTGAGATGCATCATTCTGTAACTATTCTTGCTCAATTCTAGTAACAAAACAGTTCTGAAACTTTTGTTTTGATCAGGTCAAATATACTTTACCAACAAGAGACAGTGCAATAGATACTTAAAACTGATGATCTCTTGTGCAGAGTTACTTAGCTTAGAAGTAGTGGTACATATTTATTTTGCTTGAATATCAAAGATAGTTTTTATTTGTAAATATGCAGAACATCATTTGCCTTAAAGTTTGTTAGTGGGTTACATTCATAGCTCTTTAGCTGAATTCTGAGAGATCAAGAGATCGTGTAACATGTAGCATTTGAGTTAATAAATATTTTAGTGGACCACAAGAAGCTGATATTGGGCTGTACTTGATTTGGCATATATCAATGCTACTGTGTTAAATGTCCAACTCTCATTTTAATACTGCATTCAAAGGTGAAAGGGAATGGATGCATCTCAGTGCTTCTTCAGCAAAGAACACTCACAACCTTTGAGATGCTATACAAAAATCTGCTGCAAACGAATGATACATTTTTATTCCTGTACATACTTGTAACTAAGTGTGGAAATTAAGGTGTCTTCATAGAAAAGCTTCTCTGACTTTACAGGTTGTCTTGTAATTTCTAACTAATCTCTTCAAACTCTCTAGTGATGAATTAAAGTATGTGCAGTCTAATAGCCATTCTGTCTTTTCAGACAGATTCCTGTAAATAAAATATAATCAGTGCAGTTTTAGAAGGTCCATGAGGTTTTGTGAACAGAGCTTGGCTTTAACCTATCTGCCTTGTGGTTTGGTTCCAGTGTGTGCATGTTGGCCTACTGACAAAGTGCAAAACTTCAATATTTACTTGATTTCAGCAGGATTGTCCAAACAGAATTTATGTTTTCACTGTTGTTACAGCCCTGGATCTGGTCTTAGTTCTCCTCTATCCTTGCCAACACATTTTAAATTCTTGTCTTGCAAGGCTCTCTACTGTGTCAGCCATCTGGAGCGGTAAGATCCATATGATGCCCCATCCCCAATTAGCTTATTCAGCTTCCCCAGAGCATCAGCCTTCCCACAAGTTTCTCGAAGTAGTTTTCATTTAAAATACAGTTTGTGGTCTGTTTCTAGTTTCTATCTTCTTGAAGGCTTCTTTATTTTCCAGCACAACACATACCCCAGCAATAGGATACAAATACCTCAGTGTCTGGTGCAGATTCCCAGGTCTCTAGGGCTCCTAGCTGCCTCAGGACAGAAGTGACCCAAGTCTGAGCAGAGGCTATAATAATGGCCTTCCAGATTTTCCTGGATGCTGAAGCACTTGGCATTTTTAGCGAAAGCTATTGATGTGGAGCATCTGGGAAAGTAAAGGTTTAAGCAATAATACTTTGCCATATTTTGAATAAGTGTGCTGCAGTCTCTAGAAAAGCTCACTGGGATTAAGCCAATAAGTTTCTAAGTTATATGCTTTTTAAAAATAATTTGGGTCAGAGTTTTTAAACTGACAGTGTTTCTTAAGAACCTGCATGTTTAGATCTTGGCCTAGAAGAACTTAAACTGGTGGCTGAGAATAATGGACAACAGAATTGTAGTCAGGAGGAGGAGAACGGCTGGCGTTCATTTTCTCCAGCATCGCATACCCACAGGTGTATCTTCGTTTGGAGTCACTGAGCTGGTCACAGCTGAAACTGCAGAAGCTTCTTGGCTTGGTTATTCCAGAAAGCACTGACTCCTTGCTCCTGCTGGCACCTTTAACCCTGTAATAGAGCAGTGTCATTGTAAGTTTTCTTAACATGTAAAGGTTTTTGTTTTAGTGACTTGAGCAAAGCCAGGTCACAAGCTTATTCTCACATGATGGGGAAGGGCATTGATGCAGATGGGCTCACTCCATGGGAGTGCAGAACAGATGAATGAAGGAGCCTTCGTGTTCCCTCTGAGTCCCCTCTAGAGCAGAGGTGCTGTGAGTGAACATCACTGTTAAGGGTGTTTGTGCATTGAATCAGTCTTGCTGCTTGCGGGGAGTACTTGACTGCTCAGCTTAAGCTCCAATTGCTCATTTGTGATGGGAGCTGGGGAGTGAAACTTCATTGCAGGGTGGAGTAGTGGGGAGTGTCTGGCAGCTCTGCTGATGCTGAGGCAGGGTGTCCCCACATCTAAATGTTTCTTCCTAAGGGAACTGGGATTTTTGTGCAGGAGTGAAGTGATGAAAGGTCTAAAGCCTTGAGGCAAAAGTAGAAAACTACTAGTGTATGTGTTCCCAAAGTCTAATGCTGAGATGAATTTCTAATATAAATGGCTGGTTTTTGTGAGGAAGGGCATGAGGTCTGGCTGTCTTCTTTTTGGCTTCTTTTGGCAGCTGCCATGAGCTGCTGTTTTGAATTAGAATTTTCCTGTTCCATAAAAGGACCAGTTATCCTGTAGGCTGCCTTTTAGAAGATGCCCTTTACAAAGAGGAGTTTAATGTCTTCTCAGCAAAACCACTTCTTAGGGTTTCCCTTATGGCACTTTCTCACCCATATTCAGAGATTGCAGTGCTTAAAAGGGCTCTTTCAATAATGAAGAAAATTAGGGCAAAGAGAATTTTCACATCATTGAACCTGGATACCAAAGATTTATATGTAGACAAAGGATAAGCCAGAGCATTTTTCCTCACTGTTTACATGTGAAATCTTAAAGTAAACATTGGACCACAGTGTCTAAAATTAGATTTCCTCCCCTGTATTTTTATAAGTTCATGGACAATCCACTCCTCTCCATTTATAAGATTGGAAATATTGGCAGCCCTAGTCTTGAATTCCAGAGAAGACAGAACATCTGTTGAGGCTTGCAGAGCCCAGGGTTTTACTTTTCATTTTATCTTGTACTGTTAGGTCTTTAAATCAAACTACAGAAATAGTAGCACAGGACCATTTGTGATTAAAAGTTCCTCTTGGATGTCACAGTTTCTCAAATTCTTAATTCACAAGCCTGTGTGGTTTTCTAAGGAGTATGGTCTCTGTCTTGTATCCTACTGTAGGAAATTGGAAGATCTCCCTAAGAAGACCACCACATTACATTTATTAGTAGATGAATGGAGTTCATGAGGAGGAGCACTTGTGATGAGGATTGCAGATGCATCCTATATTTTTATATCGTATCTGGTGGCAGATGCAGAAGTACTTGCCTTAGGATAACTATGACAAGGTTAGTCACAGATGCAGTGGACTTTTTGTGATGGGTTTAAAGAGAAATGCCTCTGTGACTTACATTGTAATTGTGAGTCTTCGGGAGCTGGCAGAAGTGGAATGTGCATGACAGGTTACGAGCCTAAAAACTGTCTTGCTTTGATCCTTTCATCCTCATCAGGCTTTTGCATCCTGAGATTCTTCTTGTGAGCTAGATTTGGCTTCTGCTTTAATAAGCCTTTTATACTGGTCTACTGCTATACCTAGGCATGCATTCCCACAAAAAATCTTTGAGGGAGCTCAAGGGGTTTTGGCATCTGTAGTCAGGCTTCATTTTGAGTCTGAGTTTACAGTCAGTAAAGGCTTCTCTAGCTGTGTACTATCTTCTTGCCAATCTAGGAATGTAAATTGGAAACTGTATTTAGTTGGTCTTTAATTGGGATTGTTTGTTGGAGGAAATGGCTGCTGGTTTCTTGCCATGTTCAGGACCAGAGTGAGGTCAGAGGCTGGCTTGCAGCTCTTGAGATGCTTGTTCCAGCTCACAGGAGGTGGAATTCTTGCTGTTTTTCTGGCTTTGCAATTTATTCAAGGGTTTGCCTTAGCCCAAGGATTTTGGCTTACTTGGATTGGGCTTTTTCACCAATACTGAAAAGCTAGAGAAGGGTTGCAGTTGGGATCCTTTCTATCTGCAGAGGAGCACAGCTCAGAAAATGGCCCCCAGACCTTTCTACCGGGGTCTTTTGACCTGAGACCTTACATTACGAAAAACTTACTTCTCTTCCTTCTGTTCAGAATATAATTTTTAATCTCATTGGCATTAGCAAGTCCAAGACCATTTCTGTTTCATGCTCCTGGCCACCACCTGGGCCTAAGGAGCTCACCAGGCTTTGGGTTGATGCTCTTTCCTGTAGTGAAATCAAGGGTGAGTGTTGGCATTAGTGCCTTTCCCTAGGCTAGAGAAGTGGAAGCCCAAGAGAAGGCTCCTTGCCAGGGTCAGTGGAGTATTCCTGCACTGTCAGACTGGCTCCCTGCTCTGCTCTGCCCTGGGCCTGGCTCTTGGCTTGCTCATACTGAGCAAGCACTACTGCATGTGCTGGGTCTCTCCTGCAGTCAGCTGATCAGTTTCCTCTAAAACAAACCCTGCGTGTGCTTCTGGAGACAGGTAGGGTGCTCTGGGTTTGGCTCCTTCCACATTATGCAGTTCTTCAGTTCTGCCCAGTCTGAATCTGGATTCCAATGCTTTGTTACAGCAAAGGGATCTAACCATAGGTAAGCTGCTGCTTATGAAACTCATCCTCAGCCTGCTGCTGGCACCAACTGCCCTGTCAGTGAGCTGCTACTGCTCATTCAGAAACTGTTCTGACAGTCTGGCAACCTGAATCAGCTCCCTGCAAGAAAAGCCAAGCTGAAATGTCAGCACAAGAGTGAGCACAGGAATGCAGAGCAGGATGCCTGCGATGCAAGTGAAGATGCAGGACTGTACATCTGCTTAGATCATTTTCCATGTGTCAAACCCCTCCAGGTTCCACCTTGCTCAGTACAAAGTTCAGGGGTATTTATTTACTGCTCCAATTAATTTTAAGTAAAGGATGCTTAGCTAAGATGCTACCACTTTTAGGAATGTGTGCAGACTGAAGAGTCACTGCCTTTGTTCATGTCCATGAGTGCCTTTTGGCAGAGCACTACAGTACCACTTGTTTAGCTTGCAGGCCAGATGACCTTGTATGGTCTCAGTCAACTGCTCTGTTTTCCCAAGGATTTATGTTCTAGCAGCCACTGTTCAGTTCCATATTTTTTCTTATCCAAGCATTCCTTTTCCTTCTGTATTTGAACATGCCCCTTAATGTGCTTATGGAGGGATGCTCGGAACATACTCCGTGCATTCTGTGCCATGCAAAGAAAAAGGCATTTCGTAAATTTCATTTGGGGAAGTTGCCGTGTTGTCTGTGGAAGCAGCCTTCAGAAATACCCAGAAAAAAATGAGTTACAGCAGTTCTAGGGAACACTGCATCGTTTGGAACCCTGTAATATCCACACACACACGCCAAGCTCTGTAGTCCCTGGCTCCTCCAAACACAGCATGCCGTGACAGAGCTGAAGTACCATAAAACTGCTCAGGAGCCTATTTTCTGAAAGGTCAAGGCAGGAGAAAGAGTTTCCCAACATTTGTTCAGAGTGGCTTGTGTTGCCCTGGCTTTGCCACGCATGAGCAATGCTGCACTGCAGGCTGCTGCCAGCAGCACGTTTAGCCCTGTGAGTGTGCGCTCTCCCACACGTATTTCTGTGCCTTCAACCAACGCCCTCCAAGTCACTGGAATTTTTCATGAAGCGAGTCCTCTCTGCCTTGATGGCACGTTTCAGCCAGCTCTGATTGTTCTTTGAGACAATGCTACACCTCCCAACCTACCCAACTGCAAGACACTGACAAGTTTGGTGCTGGCAGGACGGCAGGCTGGCCTTGACCTCCCGCCAGCATGAGATGAACGATGGGTTGGGTCTGGGCAGTCTCCGGGCTGGCTAAGAGCAGTGAGCTGAAACCAGGACACTGCCAGCTTTGCAGCGGCTGGGAACTGATACAGTGCCGGCACTGAGAAAATAAACACTTCCCATTTACAGAGAGTTCATGTCAGTGCAGTGCATTTCTTAGAGCAGCCCTAGTTCCCTGCTTGGGCAGCTGTCAGGAATTAGGTGGAGGAAGATGGCCAATATATTCAAGTGCTTAAAGGCAGGAAGAGAAGTGAGGCCCTCACATCCATCTATTGTAAAGTTGCCACTTTAGCATCCTGAGCCCATGGGTGTTAAATGGGCCGTGCTTAGCTGAGTCATGGAAAAGAAGGGCAAAAACAAGCACAGGGGGCCTTGTCCCAGCTGGGGTGCCCTTGGGACTTGCAGAAACAACTGCAAATCCTTCACAGCCACACGTTCCTCCTCCCCTATTATTAAGGGCTTGTTTCCTACAGTTACCTGCCTCCTACCTTAGTTCAGTGCTCTCTGACACTGGCATTAAATTGAGCATTAGGTGGATCAATAAGTACTAATAAATCATATTGCTCATGTGCATTGAAGGGGTTGAGGGTTATTTGATTCCTCAAGGACATAGGTGTGGAAGATGATTGACTATTGATTCAACCAAGCAGGACACATCTCAGCAAGAGTGTTTGCAGGGACTGGGGACACCTCAGCTACTTTCACAAGCCATGATTTAGCACGGACCTTGAATTCTCCTTTGCCATCTGTAACCTGAGAGGAAGGCAACATAAAATACAGACCCAAAGAGTGTCCATTTCTGCTTGCTGCCTGTCCATGTGAAGCGTTTCAGTTCCTCTCGAGCCAGCACCATCCCACTGTCTGCTCGATAATCCTTGAAGAAAAAAGAAAGATGCAGGTGTTGACTGTATTTTACAAAGGACTCAGTTCCTCTTTGGTCTGATTTCCAGCATCCTTCTGGTCATTGATACTTAGACAGCTTAGGAGACAGAAGCTCTGTGCTGCTGGAGGTGTTGCAGTGCACTGGTATTTAATGGTGCCTTTCCAAACCACCCGTGCCTTAGGGTGCAGCAGACAGGTAATGTTAATGCAGGTCTAGGGTGCTAGAAGAAAAATGTCTACATGCAGTCTGAGGCTCTGGCCAGCCACCAGTTCAACCCTGTGAGCACCACTGTGCCTTTCCCACCTCCTGCTGCTCAGTGCGTTCTAGTGGGTTGCTAAAAGCTTGCCCCAGCCTCTCGCCTATGCCCATCCCTACCAGGATTGGGTGTGTGTCCCGTAGTTAGACATGGCTCCAGCTTGTCCATCTGATAACAGGACTCGTTCCTACCAGGGACCTCCAATGGAAAAGGGATTCGCAGTCCTCCTTTGTGCACTACTGCTATTCAGATGAAAATGCAGATCCAAGGGATTTTAAGTCTCTCCCACACCAGGTGGTAGCTATATCTTGCAGACCTACTGGAACTGACCACTTCTTGTCACAGCAGGAGTGTTTGCAGCCCATGACATGACCAGCAAGGCTCTCTGACCCAAATTTGTAGGGCAGTGGGGTAACCTCTTGTTGCAAGTACAGCTAATCCTGCACCTTGTATCAGTTACAGCTGACAAAGCAGTAACCCCCTGGCCTGATTATCCCCGTATAAATCTGACATAAATAAAAATAAATACATGGCATATCATTTGGCCCACTTACATTAAATACAAGTGTTTCCTTGATGGGAAGCTCTTCAAATGTCTTTATGCGCTGGCGGGGGGTTATCTTGAAAGTGTTTACATATCTGTTCAACAAGAGAAGCAGGACAATTTTTGGTGAGAGTGTGAAGTGCACAAGCAGAAAGTGTTGGGTATTTGTTTGTTTCTTTAGTCAGTTCCCAGCTATCTTTGAGGTAGGTCATAGAAAAGGGACTTGTTAACCGGACCCCACCCATATCTCACTCCCCAGTCACGGGGTACACACAGCTGTGCCTGTCACAGTGCCTGAGCCCTGTCACCTGCAGGTCCCCCTGGGCAGGGGCACTCCAAAGAGCCACAGCAGTGGGTGACTTGGTAGCTGGTGGGACACTCAGGCCACCTGTGGGCTGTCTCTGAGTGTTTTCTCCCACCCACATCCACACTGGGCTGTGCAGCGAGCACCCCTAACAAACAAACACAGTCTTAATCTTGCTTATCTCACCTGACATTTTCAGTGCTTCCACAACTTGAGCTTGTAACAGGAAAGGTTTCATTGCACAAAGGGTCAGATGTAGGGGGAGGCCCACTTTCTGTTGTAAATATTGTGCTGAGGGGTATGTAGTCTTTGCCTTCCTAAATGCAAACAAGAAATGGAAGTGTTATTCCTGGGTCCACGTGGCCAGCTGGCCCTGCCTCGGTGACAGCCAGTGGTGGTGACATTAATACCTGCTGGACATTTGCTTGCAGCAAGTCACCCAGCTTTTTCACCAGCTCGGAGAACCGTGGCCTGTCGTTGGGATTGCTCTGCCAGCAGTCCAGCATGATTTGGTAACTGTGAGGATAACAGCAGAATGAGCACATGGTGGGGTTATATCTCCATTTGATCCAAGGCAGTGCAGTCTTTGACAGCTTGTCATCAATAGACAGACAAAGATAGATAACTCCTCAACCTGCTTGGTTTTACAGATTCTCTCTAACCATCAATGCCTCTTCCTAAAAGTAAAGCAGTAAAATTTCCACAAAAAAAGAAAACCTTCCTGCAACACCTCAGAAGACAACATCAAAAGGATAATTCAGCCAACCAGTCATACTTCCTTTTTTTATTCCTAATTAAGCATTAAACCTTTGTATTAAACATCTATTAACTGGCAATGTTTAGGTTAAGGTATCCTAAAGGCATCCTAAGATGACTTATATGGATGTGTCACTTCCTTGTATTGGTTGAGCCGAGCTTTCCTTCCTGCAATAAAATATGTGGAAGAGGAAAAAAAAAAAGCTCTTATCTACTGTCACTAGGATAATAAAATTAGTCAATGGGCAGTACTCCCAGATAGGCATGGCTGGCTTGCATCCTTTTCTTCTGCTAGAACTATTTTTTGGTAAGTGTTGCTATTTAGAGTCATGACATAGCACTCGGGAAGGCACCAGGACACCCACACGTACTTGATTTTTGCCTCCAGAGGTAAAATACCCTGGCCGTGTTCATGATCCTCAATGATTTGTGTCACAGGGTGAATGTTCAGTGTGCTGCATGTGCCTCCCCAGGCGAGATGCTCTGTCCTGACCCACGTTGGTCTACAAAAAGGTGTTGGCCATGCAGTAGCATCTTGAGACTGCTCCTGAAGGCAGGGGAGCAGGGAGTGACGGCTGTCGTGGCAGTGGAAGGACTCAGACAACCTGGGCGGGGAAGCTGCGGGTCCCTGTCATCTTCCTCTGCCACCAGACGTGGTGTACAGGAAAGGGTGGACCCTCATTGCCCCAGTGATTGCGAGGAAGCCTCGGCTGTCACTTCCTAAGTCAAGATGATGTTAATAATGTCACATTCCTCCAGCACTTATCTGGGTGCATGTTGGCAAATTTTAAACCTGGCAAGGAATGAATTACCTTCCTCCTCCTCGCTCAGCTCCCCTCAGAGCACAGCCCTGGTGGTGCACTGGGCTCAGGTCCTTGTTGCCCCCTACCCTTTCCTACCCTCCCAGAGAGCCAGGGGACAGGGTGGGGGTGCACAAGACGATACCCATGCAGGATTGGGTTAGTTTTCCTTAGGCTGGCACAGGGTGCTTTCAGAAGGGCCCCGGAGCCTCATCTGCAGGGCAGCCCAGGAGGGCAGTGGTACACAAGGCAAGCAAAGGTTTCTTACATCTCCTCGGTCGCTTGCTCTGGGGCGCGCATTCTTGTGCCTTCCTTCAGCCTGCTGCAGAAATCCTCATCGATCTGGACTCCAGGGTAAGGAGAGGCACCTGGAGGTGGGAGAATAGGTACGTGCCTTGAGTACCTGTGATCTTATGCATCTCACTCAAACCCTTGGGGTGTGCATCATCAGGTAGCAGAGCTGGGGGTCAGGGGGTGGCCCCCTGCAGGGTCTGGCCCTGCTGGTTGCCACAGCCAGGGAATTACTGCTATGCTCCAAATCCCAGTCTTTGGAGGGGGGGCAAGATCAAGACCACAGCTATTGGTGGTGCTTTCCTGGCCCGAATAGAAAAAATACACATAAATTTGATTTAAACACTATCCCTTGAAAAGCCATGTCTGATCTTTCTGTTGGTTTGGACTACTCCAGATTCTAGTGAGCACAATATTAGCAAATCCCAAATGCCCAAAATCACGTTGAAAATTTTGAAATAATTGTTTTAAATCAGATCAGAGTACATTTGCACTGTTTTTCTATTTTCCATGTTTTTCAGATGCAGCCTGATTGTATTGTTGGTTTTTTTTTTTTTTTTTTTTTTTTTTCTGTAGACAAAAAATCAGGAAAAGGGAAAACGAAAGGAAAAAAGAAAGGACCTTTCATAGAGCCAGAGAGTTACCAGGTTCAAGGAGCTGGGGCTTTAAGAAAAAAATAGCAGGTATTACAAGGCTGACCATAAAATCACAAGAGTTGGCAGGCTGACCAACAACATGTATTTAAACTAATAAATGATTGATTGTCCTGAGAATTGTATAGTATTGTTTCCTCTGCTGTTCGCCTCTTTTGTCAGCCTCTGTTTTGAACTCAATTAAGATTCTTCTATTCTGACAGTCATTGTTATTCCCACTCAGTGTACATCTTGTATCCTGCCTTTTCCACGTGAAAGAAAGGGGGGAAAAAAAGGCTGTGCTAGGTTTTAATTTCAGATTGCATGCTCTAGTTCATCCTGCGGCATCAGTGCAGATGCTTTTTGCCTGCTGTGTCCAGTAGCCTGGGTGAGGGGGGTGCTGGATCCCTCCTGGGCTGGGGGGGTCTCCTGGACTCAGGCTGGAAATGGAGGTGACAGAATCGGAGACTTGCAAAAAGTGGGTTTGGCTCCCTTGCTCCCATGAGAGGAATAAGAAGCTTTTGAGAGAGCTCTCAGCTCATGGTACTTGGTGTTTTGAGTGCTGTCTGTGGCACAGGAGGTGCTGCCTTGGTCTTGGGCAGCTGATCACCCAGAATTACAGCTCTGTGTTATCCCACAGGGTTCCACATTCAATTAAAATGCTTTAAAAATTGCCTGAATTTTCTGGCAAGCGCCATCAGTCAGACAAAGCACTGTGACTGCTCTGGCGGTGCTGCCCTGCATCCTCTGCCAAGGCTTTCTGCAGGGAAAAGTGGGAAGCTCAAGTTTTGCCTATGGCAGAAGTAGGTGGTAAAGTTCTCAGACACCTGTGCTATCCTTTAAGGCTTTCAGCTTGGCACATGAGCTTTCCGTGCTCTTAAAAGCACCAGAATTCCTGGTTCACAGGAGCACAATAATCCCTCTGCCTCTTTAGGTATTTCTGAAACATTTGCCAAAAGGTCATTGAAGGTAGTGGATGTTTTCCCCAAGCTGCAGTCCCCACTCCTATCGAGCTCCTGGGATGCAGAGTTAACATACCCAAGGAAAATATCTCCCACAGCAAGACCCCGTAGGACCACACGTCGCTTTTTGTATTGTAGATTTTATCAAATATGGATTCGGGAGCCATCCACTTGAGAGGAAGTCGAGCCTGCAATAAAAGGGACAAATCTGACTATTATTTTCAAAGCCTGAAAGATTTTAATCGTTGATGAATCAACTATATATTGTTACGTAAATAATTACCATTCAAGCAGGAACCTGTGGGATTTCCTTACAGGCAGTCAAGATAAACCCACATTCATTCATACACTTAACAGATTGGAGTAAAAGGCTGTTTTTAAAAAACATGTGGCACAAAACACCAGACATTGGAAGCCTGTGACCAGGCTTTTTTCTTTACAAGGATGTGGGAGTGTGTAGAGCAGAGGTATCTTGCCAGCATCATACAGACAGGGCAGAAAGCCCTGAATCCAAGCAGCAGCCTTCTGTAATGATGTTGGAGATATTCTCAGGGAATTTTTCAGAGCCAGAATTGCAGGAGCACATCAGCAACCCTTGAAGCCCCCTCAGCACAGCTTGTTAGGGTCTCCTGAGTGGTACCAAAGCTACGTGAACATTTCCCAGCTAATTTGCAATGCTATAAACCCTGGAAGCTATTTACAGATGTGGGGATACCTGGCAGGTGGGTGAGACCTCCAGAAAGAGACTCTCTGCATGACTTCAATGCCCACACCAAATTCCCATGGCATGGGTGGGTGCAAGCACGGTTTGCTGGCCCAGGGCTGGCAGGGCACTCACTGCCTGCTCTCCGCAGAGGGGGCAGAAAAACACCGAGTGGCTGCTGGAGGAGCAAGTCCTGCTCAGCTGCTCGGGGCTCCACGAGCAGGGCTTGGCCCTGGCATGGGAGCATTTCTTTTGGAGGGAGTGTTTTCCTTGAGGGAAGTTTATGGAATAAGGGGGTTGTGGTGAGCCAGCCAAGAAATGTCTAAAAACCAAAGTATTAACAGGGTGAAGCTGTGAAGCAGTTAGCATGTCTAAGCCTTGTGCCTGAGGACAGAAATTCTTCCCAGACCCACAACACATCTGGACAGCTCATCTTCACAAAAAAACCATGACAGCTTTTCAGCTCTTAAATTTGGGAAATGTGAATGTCTACAGAACACTTTTTTGGACAGTTTGAAATGACATGTTGTAAACATTTGGGTAAACAAACAGCATCTAGACTTACATCTCCTTTTCTCACATAATCAGGATTCTTATAAATATCTCTTGCGAGGCCAAAATCACAGATCTTCACAACATTGTTCTCAGATAAAAGGATGTTTCTGGCAGCCAGGTCACGATGAATGCACTATAATAAAACAGTTTCAAATCAAACTGCATTTCCTTATTCCTGCCCACAAATTTCCTGTCTCCCATATCCTTTAAAATTATTATCATTATTATCGTTTTTATCGTTATTATTATTATTATTATTATTATTATTATTATTATTATTATTATTATTATTAAATTTTTTAGGGAAGAAGAAATTTAATATTTTTAGGGAAGTCACCTGTAGTTTACATGAAGGTGCTGTAAACAGCAGCATAATTATTTAAAAAAGAATTACTAAGTCCAGAAAGTGACACATTTGTAAGCCCTTTTGACATTTGCAGGGAAAAAGCTGAATCATTTTGAGCTCCCTCATATCTGTTGAAATTAAGGGAAAACCTACCACACCCGAAAGATCTTCCCCAAATGAATGAGCTTGACCCATTGCTTTCAGTCATGATCCTGTGTTTCTGGACTATGGATACTTGAATAAACAAAGTTAAATTTATAATGCCAAGAGGAAAACGTCTCTTCCTTTGGGACCTCTCCCAAGGAAGGTGTCACTGCAATGTAGACGTGATTTCACCTCTGAATCCTGTCCTTCTACAGTGAAAATCCCTCAGTGCAAAACTCACCTTTCTGGAGGAGAGGAACTCCATGCCTCTGGCCACCTGAAAGCTGTAAGAGATCAGGTCCTCCATAGTGAGGGGCAACTTGTACAGGTCATCAGCATCTGCAGAGGTGGGAAGCAGGGTTTGTTACAAAGATAGCACACAGGCAGTTGTTTCCCCCCTTTCTTACAGACCCCATTATTCCCATAAATTCAGTCTTATGGAGGGGTATTTGAAGGTCAGCCCACTGTCATTGGAAACAAAAATAGTGCTTGCTTTACACCCTGTGCTTTGGATGCTGCTGTGTTTTCCCCAAAGATAAGGAGCAGTCAGAAGAAACAATCACACATTTTCCTGTCAGATTCAGTAACCCTGGAAATAATCTTTTTTTAAATCTTCTACCCTCTGGACATGACCCTCTGAGCATCTCCCACGGATGTTTATTAGGGTGATAAATGAGGAAAAAAATTTCAGGGATTCACAGTATGTTGTAAAAATATCACAGTCTGTGCAGGGACAGGAAGGAATTAATACCTACCCTCCTCGTCCTCCTCCACATCACTCAGACTTTTATCTTCCTGGAACCCAGAGCTCGCAAAGCTCTCGCTGCTGATGACACTGGCCAGCCTTTGTTTTTGGCTTTCCACTGGCTCAATATCCTTTTTCTCTTTCATTGGCTCTCCCTGCAGAGAGGAGTCCTTCAAATAAAAAAAGAAGAGGTGCTACATCAGATCAGTGGAGGGGTGGGGAGGAACGAAGTCAGACTGCTGCTGCCTTTCTGCCAGGCTGGTGGTCACACCTCTCATGGGAGGGGTGTCCAGTGCCACTGTGGTGGGCAGGGGCTGGTCATCATCCCCAGAGGGCAGAAATTTGGTGGCTTGGAAGCACCAGCACATGATTTTGGGGTAACCAGGGCAGTGGGCTACCTCTGCTGCAGTGAGGATTTGCATGGTGTATGCTGTCTGCTGGGCTGTGGCTCATCTCAGCCTGAAATGAGACATCCGAAAGGACCCGTTTCTCTCCAGCACACGGAGAAGGAGCACAAAGAAGTGGATTGGGAAGGTTGTGCCCGCAATGCAGGCATCCCAGACGTCTCAAACACCAGCTTTTGGTCCCAACCTGCTTAAGACAGATGTCTCTGTGTCCCTGCACAGGGCTTGTTGTGGGCGTGTAAGCCCTTTCCATGAGGAGCAAGGGCACTTGGTGTTTGAAACAGAGCTGCTGTTGGAAGTGACCACTTCTCTTCAATGCCTTTTTCCAGTGCTTTCTTCTTATGGCAAATCACGTGATGGTTTAAGGGACACATGCAACACTGCTTGGAAAAAGCTTTCTCACTGGTACCTGTAAAGCAGCCTGGCTGCCTGGCCATACTCTTCCCCCCTCTTACTTTTCCTTTTGTTCTGCAACCATCTCTATTCCCTGTGCATGCTGGTGCAGAGCCAAACTTCCACCTCCTTCCTGCCCAGGCAACCTTCCCAAGGGTGCTGGAGCACTGGGTGTGGGAAGGGGGTATGGGAATGACTCTGCTCAGCATGGACCCTTCCCAGCCATACTCCCTGCTGAGCATCCGACTCCAACAACCCCATGGAGGAGGAGCCAGTTGCTGTGTCTCATGTGGAGCACAACATGGACAGCCTTGGGAACAGAGACTCAGCAAAGGCCTTTTAGAGGGGGATGTCCACTTGAGTGGACTCTCCCACAGACCCCTTCCAAAAAAAATTCCCTGAGATGCTGCCGAGCTTTTGGCACAGCTCAGTAGAGGTTTTGAGACATGCTGTTCTGTATCCAGTCTCATGTCAGAGCCCTGGATCCTTTGGAGGACTTTTTTCTGAAACTATTTGAATTTTCTGGGACATTTGGATTTAGGTTTGTAATAAAAAACATATCATGAATTTGATTCAGAGGGCTGTGGGATGTGAGGGTAAGACTCTAATCTCTTTTCCTCCTGATTGCTCTTCTCCTCACACAATAATTAGATTACTTGTAAATCTCTGAATATTAGGGTGTCTTGGGACATGAAATTTAATTGGTATTATCTTTGTGCTCCCAGCAGTACTGAAATAAGTGGGCAAAACCACTTCCTTTGGCTTTGCTGACCTCAAGCTCACCAGGAATGGGTTCATCAGAAGCAGGGCAAGAGCATGTGGGGACACTTTGGACAGGATTCACGTCCCCTTGCTGTCGATGGCTCCAGCCAAATTAGTCACAACAGTCTCCTTGCACAGTCAGGAGGAGAGAGGTGAATCCTTTCTTGGCACAATACATCCCACACCAAATATTAATATAGGTCAGATGAACTTCACCCAAAAGTAATTTCTCTCCTTTGCTAGAAGAGAGTCTGAGGAGACCAGCTCAGAGCTGACATCTACATTACCAACTCTTACATCAGGTAAGATGAACCCTGCCAGGACCATCTGTCTCCTCACCTTGTTAGGGCAGAAAAGATTCCTTTTGCTCTTCAGATAATTTGATAAATTACCATACTTGCAGTATTCAACAATCACCATCAGAGGCCCTGGGCAATTAAATATAAAAAACAAAAACAAATTTAAAAAAAAGCATTTTGAGCAGCCTAAAACAGTGAAAGGTGGCATCAGTTCTGAGAAAGAATCATTCATGCCCATAAGTACAGCTTGAGTCCAGAATAATTGGCAACATGTCCTAAGAACTAGAAGGCTGCTTGAAGGACTCTGGACATTATCAAAACAATACTGCTTCTGGAAATTAGGGCAGGGCCTAATTTTTGAAAGCTAGGTCTTGAGTCCTGAGGGACACTCTGTTTCCTCTTTGGGCGGTTCAGACTGGAGTCCCACAGCCCACACACACTTGGAGAACTAAAATAGGTGACATATCTAAAACAAACAAGCTCCCATACTGGTCTTCTGATTTTCTCAGTGTAATACCATGAAGGATTTTACAACAGCTGCATTGTGATTTGTAGTTCAGGGCCAGCAGCTGATATCCCTTGTTCCCAGCCTTTCCAGATCATGTTTAACTTTAGTTTGAGCAGTGGAGTGTGTGAGATAAAGGACAGCAAGTGGCATGTTCCTAAGTTCACACTTCACATATTAATACTAAAAGAAAGTTTAAAGAGAGGAAATGTTTAATCACTTCATTAAAGGACTGAAAATCTCTTTTTCTTTTTCTCATTTTTTTTACCAAATACAGGATGAGTTTGAATATAAAAGTTACTGAAAGTTACTAACTTGACCTCTGGATGAAAAACAACATGGGGCACTGGTTGTTATTGGAAGATAATCCAAACCCATTTTCAGAGCAGTGCTGATTTTTTTACCTCCATTTTTTGTGCAAGCTCCCAACAAATTCACAATGTTGAGATGATGACCAATGTGGATTAGGATTTTCAGCTCAGTCATCAGTGCTTTGTACTCACTTGCTGTGGCCCCTTCTGAAAATACAAAATAAAAAGTCAATGTGAAAAGGCAAAGTACTGGTCCTGCTGAGCTTTACCACTTCTCGTTACTTTAAATTGAAATAATCTCCATTACTGGATCTACTTCTTGTATTGATGTTCTCTCTCCATTCCTCCCTGCTCAGCATCCTCTTGGCTGCAATTAAACCCATAAAAAGGCACTCAACTTCCTCCCAGTGGACTCTATTATATTTAGAACTGAGAGAATTTTTTTTTACATGAATAGTTCTGATGTTTCAACCAAAAAATTGAAAGAACAAATATAAGGGGATTTCAAGATTATAATTAACTCTATCTAGAATTGGTTTCATCTGACCTGACTTCAGCTATCTAAGGGTTATATTCTAGCCTGAACTAATCAACATCTTAAGGGGTCAGTGGCGAGAGCAAAGTATTTTCAGAAGCTGATGCAGCCATCAAGTTTAGCCATCTGTATAAGGGAAAGATGAGCTACTCCTGGGTGATGCCTGCCTGGTTCTGTTCATTATGTAGGAAGCCTGGAGATAGACCACGGAAGTAAATATTAATTGATTAAAATGAAATAACTGCATCTCACCCTTACCAGTCATGGTCAATAATAATAGGAATGACATAAGAAGTCCCTCAAATAAATCCAAAACATTCTATTTAGTGTTGAGTGAAACTTTTCGTTCCCCCTGAGCAAACGTTTTTTTCCTGCAGAATTTAGTTTTGTTTAAGAGAACAAGAAAAAAACCTCCATATTGTTTTGTGTAGGCCCAAAAGGAGTTTTTCAGTTTAGTGACACCAAGAGCAAAAAAGAGCAGTTCTGTGGAAAAAACCCTTGAGCTAGGTCTTAAAGGGCTTGGTTTCAACATCTGAATGAAAACAGTTTTTCTTGGTGTCCCTGACAAAACTTGTCTTATACTTGGTGATCCGCTAGTTGTTTGTATGGGTGGTGACACTTCCCCTCCACCACAGGGGAATTCTGTGAGGATAAGGCCTAATGAATGACTGCAGAGTTCCTGGATAATCTAGAGAGGACACGAGGAATGAGGCAGATCTCCCCATGCTTTAGGTGAGATACTAAAGATACCTACAGGAGATCTGGTCACCACTGGCTCTCTTCATTGTCAGCAGAGCTGAACAAGGACTCAGCTCCCTGTGTGCAGGAATCTGCCTTAGGATGGGATGAACTGTTGTCTCTCACCACTGCCACTGACGGGCATTTGAGTGATTAACTCAGATACAAACATCTACGCTGCACATGCACATGTGAATCCCACCAGGAGCACTTCTTGTAGCTGCTGTCTGCTCCCATCTACTCCAGGAGCACCCACTGCTCCTTGGTGTGCTGGCTGGCACAGGAAGCCTGCTGATGTACATAAAAAAACCCTGAACACAGCCCACTCCATGGGCTGGAATTTACATGTAGACATCTCCTGAAAAATGATAGGTAAGCATTTGTGAAGCTGGGAGCCACTGGCTAAGATGGATTCATTCAAACTATTCCTGAACAGAGTCAGCTGAGAGCATCAGGGTTCCAAGCCATACTGGCAGAATAGGGGATGTGTCCTGGCAGAGAAACAACACCAAAAAGGATTCAGGGATTAAGGCAGATAAGCAGTGCAGCATAAACTCCTGGGGCAATGGAAAAAAAAAATCCTGCTATGATCCTTACACACATAAAGAAGGAAAAGCTAAATAAATAGGAGGGACGTCACCAGGACTCTGGGTTAGGGAATTCAATCACAGCTGCTGCAGGCCATGACTGGATATCATCCTGCTTGCTAATGTCCCAGGTGCCCTCTTCAAATTAACTACAAGGTTTTGTCCTTTCTGCTCCAATGGGAAAGGTGGCAGTGAATAGCAGGGGGCTGATTTTACTTTCAGATGAGCACTGGCGTATGAACAGTGCTGGTAAATCCACCACACAACCTGGGTGTTAGCATCCTAAGCACCATGTGATGAGCCTGCAGCCGGTTCAGAGGGGACACACCTGCACAACACCACCGAGATTTAAACTGCTTGATGTGTTTAGCTTAATAAAAGGGTCTTCATGGAGAAAAATCATTATAAAATCTAATGGAGAAGGTTAGAATGAGATGCAAAAGTCAGACATATGCGAATGTGACATAAGGCATCTGTTTTTAACAGTAAGATGATCCTTGGAAAGAATGACCAAGGAAAATATGAAACCTTTTATCCAAATGCCTTCACATCAAGGTGGATACCTTCTACTTCTGCTAAATTTCATTTACAGCATTCAGTATAGGGTCAGTCTAGCATAATGGTATGACTTTTTACTAGGAATGCAATTTTTATTTCATAGTTCTACCGTTTCATTTATGGTGGACCTGAAACTTGACTTGTACACATTTTGGAAGCTTCAAAAAGTTATTGTGGAAAGCTTTTGCTTTTGGTAGAATTGTATAAAAAAATGCACCACTGTATAAGGCATCATTTTCCCAATGCAGCTTTGCAGCAAGATACCTTTCAACATTTTCACAGCAACTATTCTGCATGTTGGAGATTTCCTAATTCCAAAGGCAGATGCTTGTACCACCTTTCCAAAAGCTCCGTGTCCAAGAGACTTTCCTGTAAAGAAAATAAAGTGGAGAGATACATCTTGGTAAAAAAAGGAATCCTATCAGTAAATGGCTTCATAGACCATGAACTGAAAAATGCACTTTCCCATGAGTCCCATAGGTATATTTCCAACATATAGCTGGTTTTGGTTTTTAGGTTTGTTGGTTTTTTTTTTAATTAAGCAGTCAAACTAGAAGACAGAGTCATCAGAGGGAGCAAGTGATAGGAATGAAAATATCACTAAATGAAAGCAACCATCCAGTGGGGGTACACTGGCTTCAAACTTGATTATTTCAGTCTAGCTTTGCCAGGGAAAGATTTTGCTCCTCTTTTCCCTGAGCACACTGCACCGTGCAGCAGCCTGTGGTGCTGCCAGTTATGTCCTTAATTACACAGACCCTCTGCCTCTTTGACAATGTGTTCACATGGACAGGTCTGGCTGCCTCTGCCCTGCTACAGAGGCTGGCAAGGCTTGGTCAGGGAGATTTTGTCAACATATCAGCTAGCAATAAGTTTTATTTCCAAGTAACTATTTTCAGATTGCTTTTGTGCTTCACCTTCAGCAGAACCCAGGTGCCAAAGTGGCTAACAAGAGTATGGCAGCAGGATCTGCGGTGTTGAGAAGAGCAAAAAATAAGAGTCAGCTTTTCATATAAAAGCAAAGGATAACATGTACCATATATTTATTTCTCAGATATGTACGTGTGACATGACCATCTCCACAGGACAATTTCCTATTCCTCTGATGAACACCTGTTTGGCTAGCTCTCACTTGGACAGCTATCCTGTTGGTATCTGAGTGAGAGATGAATCCCACTCAGATACTTTCAAGCAAAGAAAAAGAACTGCTGTCTGTACTAATTTAAATCAATACTGCCTTTTATATGTGTATATTGCATCTAAACTGTGATTCTCAGTATGTCTGTCAGTAGAAGCAAGTAACATACATTATTAAAGCAATGGAAACATGGAGCAGAATATGCTGAGCCAAAAAAAGCTAAGCCAGAAAATTATTTCCACCCTAGATGTGAAAACGTGTTGTCATTTTTTTACAGCGAATAAAAACCTCAAAGTACTTGAGCTACATGACTGAAAAGCATCAACAGACTGACCTTGGTTTGTGAAGGGTATAGTGTTTGATAGAGAAATATAGATGAATCAGTGTGTGTCTAAAAACCTACTGTCACCTTTTTCAGTTACTGTATATAGATTCTTCGTTCAGCAGATGTATAAAGAAAGCATCATTAAGACTCAGGTCTCAGTTTTCTTAGTGAATTGATGTTTTTAGTCCCTTATGTTTTGATTGTTCATGGTTTCTACACGAAAAACGTGCAGTTTGAGGTCCTATAAAACCCATCATACCTTTGTTTAATCCGTTTCCATCACTGTTAATTCACTTCCCACATCGTGATAACCTACTTAGTGACCTCTTGGAAAACACACCTGCTCATAAAGCTGCAAAAAGCTGCTAACCTTTCAGAAAGGAGAATGAGCTCTGGAAACAGCGCTTCTTTCTTTAAACAGCCGTGTAATTCAATGGGAAACTGCAATAACACTCGTCTTTACTGTTCTGCTATTGTTTGTACCGTGCTGAATGGTAGCACAGGACAGGGCTGCTTTAACTTTTCAGTGCAGTTTAGCATGCAGTTGTGGCTATGGTTGTTATTGCTAAAGTCCCTTCTGTTGACATAAAAAGTAACTACAAAATTATAAAACAGAGGAATATTAAGTTGCCCAACCATCTGAGCAGTCAATTTGTCACAGCCTTTGAGCAGCTACACTGGATATTTTTGGGGTAATGCTCAGGTATGTAATGCAGCATTTAGATCCAGACCAATGAAGCAAAGTGCTCTACTTAAGTTTTCTACACTTGACTGGGATTTACTGGGCCGCTCAGAACACATTAAAAGGAGCATACACCTCAGTCAAGGAGTTTGGATCAAGAGATTTTCTTTTCAGTCCCATTTCAGCAGGGTCCTTCAAGCATGCCAGTTGCTGGACCTGGAGCATCAGCAAAAAGTACTTGGAGACACTGCACCCCATGTCTGTGGGAAGGCACAGGCTCAAAGGTGTGTTCATTTCTTAGGTCCTTTGCCACTGTTTGACTCATCTGCGTTTCTCCCACAGCTGGCTTCACGTTTTCCATTATGTTACACGTGCAGGAGAGTGGGAAGTGCTGTGCTGGGTGCCAGCGCCGTGGGCTGGCAGTGCCCAGGAGGGAGCAAGCCAGCTGCCACCAGCGTGTCACACAGCGTGTGTGACACCGTGCTGGAGCCAGCAGCCACACTCCCCCGGGCCCTGCATCCCAGCATCAGCACTGTGCTGCCTCTCCAGACTGGGAAGGTCGAGCCCAAGTGTAAGGGGGGAAGCTCATGACAGCTCAGCCAGCACAGTGTGTTATCGCCGACCACACTGACAGTGATTTATAGCACCAGCATTTTTCTGCCTAATGAAAAGATGGCATTTTACTCTCAGGGAGATTAATCTCTCCTGAATGTTAATTACCCTGACTTCAGTGATGCCCATATGAAATTTCCTGTAGTGTCTGTGCCTCTTACAGATGAAGGGAGAGTCTTGTTATATAAGCATTGCATCACAGCCGTGGGCTGTGTGTATGCATGTTGGAGGAACACACAGCAAAAGAGATGAGGGCTGAAAGAAGAGACTTCTTTGCAAAAGTTATAATAAATATGTGTCCTGGAGGATAAGTAGGTGGAAAGAGAAAAACAGTCACATTAGATGCTGGAAGGGGTTGCATTTCTAAGTAAAAATATTTTTTAAAACCATAGAAGCATATTTTGTGTTTGTGAGACACTAATCCTCAGAGACTGCCAAGGTTACTCAAAGACTGAGCCAACTGCCATGTAAGCAGGACTTGCACTGAGTTAATCTAGCATACTGCACATACACAGCTTCTTCAAATCTGGTTCTCATTCATTGTCAGCATTCTTTATTTGTTTACACCAGTTCTTCCACTTTTAACTCATTCTCTGGTCATTGTTCGTCACCTCTGGACTCCAAACACTAACCCCGCAAGGCATGGGTTTTTCCTTGGTATTTACATTCCATTTCTGTTTGTTTCTTTCCCAGTGGTCATGTTGTCTGCACATCAGGTTCTTGGTCCATCGTTGTAAGAAAATTGTCTGAAGATTGAAGTCGTTCCAGCACAAGGTTCCAGCATTCCCAGAATTATGTATGACAATTATAAATCGAGAGCAATATATTTCAGCTGTGCTTATCCACATCTGGCCACCTTGTGTCTCCTGGCAGGCAAATTAGGTGTGATCCTAATTTTGCACATGTTAACCAAGCTCTGTCCCTGATACCCAGGAGAACAGGAGGAATCTGTTACAGCTCCTAACCAAAAAGCAAAGATTTTCTAGACCTTGCTGTAGGACAAATGTAATGCATGCCTGAAAGAACAAACAGCACTATAGCAACGAGGCTGAGCTTATCACTGACATTTTAATGTTGACCTTCTAGCTAAAATCTGTGTGGTTTCTGGAGGGATTAATCAACTTCAAAATAAGGTCCCTTCCCCCCTTCCCTTCTCATCAGCCCCACACTAGTCTCCATAAGGAATGGTCCCAAACACATGCCTTTTGCTGGGACATCTACAGGGGAGCTGGCTGTAGGTTTAAAGTTTTCAAGGGTATTTATTTATTTATGTGTGGACTTACATGTCACATTCTTGCACTTTATGGTGCAATAACAGAATATTTATAAAACTACAGCACAAAGGGAAAACAAGGAGATTATGCTGGAAAAAGAAGGAGAGGGAGAAACAGGAAGGGGTGCAGGATAGATTATGAGGACCCATTTCTGCACAGGCTTTTTTCCAAGTTTCCAGGTTGAAGAAAGGGAAGAAAACCACAGAATCACAGAATATCCTGAGTTTGAAAGGACCCACAAGGATCATCCTTGTGGATGATCCTGGCCCTGGACAGCACAGCTCCAAGCAGCACACCATGTGCCTGTGAGTGTTGTCTAGATGCTTCTTGAACTCTGTCAGGCTTGGTGCTGTGATCATTTCCCTGGGGAGCTGTTCCAGTGCCCAGCCACCCTCTGGATGAAGAACTTTATTCTGATATGCAACCTAAACCTCCCCTGACACAGCTTTAGGCCATTTCCTTGGGTCTGCCTCTGGTCACCACACAGATCAGTGCCTGTCCCTCCTCTGCCCCTCATGAGGAAGTTGTAACTGCAGTGAGGTCTCCCCTCAGTCTCCTCTTCTCCAGAGAAGACCAAGTGAACAGACCAAGTGACCTCAGCTTCTCCTCACACAGCTTCCCCTCCAGACCCTTCATCATAATTATAGCAAATCACCAAAGTTACAGTAAATGCCAAAGGTCAGGCTCCTGAGCCTAGAGAGAGAAACACTGAAGTTGGCAGTCTGATTTGAAATTCTTTGGTTGCTCTTTTTGTGTCATGTTTTAAGTAAATCAGTTTCCAAAATACAGAAGGCATCATTCTTGACTGTATTCTCCTTCTGTGGCCAGGTGGCCAATTTAAGGGATGAAGGAAAGGCTGTAGATGTTGTCTACTGGACCTTAGTAAAGCCTTTGTCACTGTCTCCCACAGCTTTTTCCTGGAGTGAACAGGTAGATTATTCATGGTTGGACTTCATCTTAAGGGTCTTTTCCAGCCTAAATGATCTCGTGGTTGTATTTTCATTTTCCTACACAGAGTCCAAATACACACGTGAAAAGCAAAGTAGACATGTTTAGTCGGCCCTAAAGGCTGTAATTCATTCACAGGTCAGTGCTCTCAGCGAGGAATAGATCACACCAAACCTGGCAGTACATTGTGCTGAGTGCCTAGAACACATCCAGCTCCTCTTTATGCATAGTTACAGATACATCTAATTCAATCAATCCAAACTCTATATGAAGTATTCCAATATTACCTAGTTTTAGCCTTTCTCTTGCAATTTCCCACTTGCTGGCATCATAAGGTAGACGTTCACATTGTTCATCTAAGGGGACTTCATCTGGATCCATTATGATTGACAAGTAATGGTTGGTCTTCATTTCAGAGGAACGAGGCTAGAAAACAAAGACATTGCAAAATGAAAGAGGATTAGGGTATCTGTCACCATCTTGTTTGGATCAAGAGTTCCAAGTTCATTCTGTTCACAAGGCTGCATGTTTCACTGCACAGTGAATGGCTTAGTGAAGCTTTCTTTGGATTTTCTATATATTGCAAGACTTTTATATAAAAGAAACTCATTCCTCCAGCTTTCCTCCCAAGTGACATACCAGTTTCTTCAATGAAATCCATGTGGGTCTCTATTAACATATGGTGTTATGACACAGGCCCTCTGCACAGTCAGGAGAAATACTTTCAGCAAGTGACTAAACATTGCTGATAAAAATAACTTTCCTTCATGATTGTGCAAAGCAAGAAGTGGCCACATGCAACAGATGGAGTTCTACTGCCAGTGTTTATTTGCTCCATATATCCCACAAAGATAGGTCATATGTGGTTAGAAATTGTGCAAGGCAAGTCATCAGGACACTGGACATTATACACTTCACAAACTGCTGACAAATTTTTAGGATTTTTTATTTCTTTGGTATTATTTCTGAAAATTTACTCAAACCATTTTAGTCTGGAGGAATTTATAAACAACTGGACTCAAACACATAATTTAAAACATAAAATTTTAAATTAATTTGCTGGTTTAGTTTTTTCCTGAGCAAATGGATTATCCACTTCACTTGAGAAATATAAGGAGAGATGAATCTGATCTGAAAGTTTCCTGCAGTTCATCCATTTTGAAATATATGTTCCTTCAAAGAGCATCAAGATTGCCATTCTAGTCCACTGGACTTTTCTTGACACAGGAGTACTTATCTTTCTATAGAAAAGATCTAGTGTTTGCCATAATTTCCTGGCTATTAGTTGGAGTTTATGGGAAATCTGCAGAACTGAACCTGAATGTGTTGCTTTTCCTAAACTTGTGGAAGAAGCAGATGGACAAAGACGTACAGATACCACAAACATACAGATACAACCACATATTCTTTTTTCTATTATTTGCTTTAACTGGCTCCTAATACTTTCAACGTTCCTCCTCTACAGCTTGGAAATACGTCCCTAACACCTGCATTTCCAGGCATGTTTTAGAGAAGGATATTCCGAGCTATGCATGCCTTGACTAGAAACACTACTCGACTAAAATGAGAGTAATTAACAACTGCTGTTCCAGTTGCTTTTCATCCTCCCCAGATCCATGAATTTTGTCCCAAGAAGGATGCACTGATGCTTGCAAAAAAGGCAGGAGGCTTAAAGCCTGGCTCCAAACCATCCACTAAGTCTGGAAAGGACATGCATAAGTGGGATATGAGTAGAAACAGAAACTTGTGTGGTGCTCCAGAAAAGGCATTTCTAGATAGAGATGTGTGTACCAGAATTCTCCTACCCATCACATTAGAAGAGCTTTTAAGTGGACCCATCCCAGAAAAAGCAATAGGGGAGTTGAAAATTTAGTTCCCCACAGTTCTTTCTTCAGATGCACTCAAATATCAAATTTTTGGCACAAATAGAGATTTGAAGTAACATTTTCAATGATGAAAAATTGTTAAGTGCATAATCTGTCACTGTATATATCACAGAGAAGCTTTAAGATAATGCTCTTGGAGAGCACTTTTTTTGTTGTTGTGGCAACATAATTTGTATATAAAATTTAATTCAGAGCTAATTCCAGACATTAATCTTTGAGAGTAAGAGTTTATAAGAGAAACACAGATAAGACTGTAAACATAGACTAACACTAGCTGGAAAGGCTCATCTGGAAAGTTGCCTTAATATGTCATTTATATAAAGTCCCTTGTTCTACAGTGATGATGATATTTTTATTATCTTTTAACAATCTAACAAGTTTTGGTCTCATAAAAAAATAAACCAAAAAAGATCTGCAGCCCCTTTCTACATTTAAAGCTTATTTTTTCCCAAGATTTGCAGTCACATTATAACTTGCTTCGTCATTGCTGTTGAGCATTCAGTACTGGTCCCTCTTGCCTTGTAATTTCTCTTACAGCTATGAAGTTTCTCCACAGCTTCAGCTGACCTCTGCTTTCCTTCCCTCCCAAACTCCCACGCATTTCTCCTCACTAAAGCTTGCAGCATTAGGAATACAGGCACAACGACTGCTGCCATACTGCCCTGATTTGGAGTGCTGCTTTCCCAGCAGTCAATAAAAGTCCTCAGTACCCAGCCTAAGATACTGGCAGGCTTTAGTGCTGGCTGAGATAAAATGGTCCGTGAGTCTGCAGTGGACCTTCAGCAGCCATCCCTCAGCCAGCTGGGACATGCCCAGCTGTGGGACATGCCCAGCTGTGGTGGCTGTGTGATGTGCCCAGCTGTGGTGGCTGTGGGACATACTCAGCTGTGGGACATGCCCAGCTGTGATGGCTGTAGGATGTGCCCAGCTGTGATGGCTGTAGGATGTGCCCAGCTGTGGCAGATGTGAGCAGATTCGTGGTGCTGTGCTGTGATACCCCTGGGCTGCTGGTGGTGTGGGAGTGAGGAGAGGGAGGCACACAGACATTTCTCAGCTCGTGTCTTGCTGTGCCCCAATACCTTCCCTCGAATCCATCTGCTCCTGCAGGCTACTCTGAGATCTTCCTGCACGACCAAGTAGTTGTGTTTTCTGCTTGGGAAAGCTGCTGTGGTTTAGCCTGCACACACCATACAATGAATACAGAGTGCTCTCGGGAAAAAACGGGTTTTAAACCATCACAGTCAGTCTTGGACAAGAAGGAGGGTCAGCTACAGGGGCAGTTAAATTTATCACGTTGGTACAGGATCATCTGCTCTAGAAGCTGCACTATCAAAGTTCCTTCAGCAGAATATCACTTTTAAAGTGATGTAATTATACCAGACACTGTGTGAACCAGACCCCAGTACATTCTGTGAAGATCTGTCATTCCCACTCACTCAAATCTTCAAAGACATTGGGATGCCAAACCCCCACAATTTTTATAAGGAAATGAGGATGCCTTTGGTGTGAGTCAGCCACCCAAATTCTTGTGAGCCTCAGAGCCTTGTCCCCACCTGGGCTTTTCTTTCTGGCTTACTCATACTCAGCCTTGCAAGTCACAGTTCTCCAGCATCCATCAACAGCCTGGTTATTGCACCAGGAACAAGGATGAGCAGTATCAAAGAATCATAGAATCATAGGATATTCTGAGTTGGAAGAGACCCACAGGGATTACCAAAGTTCAGTTCTTGGCCATGCACAGGACAGCCCCAAGAGTCATGCCATGTGCCTGGGAGTGTTGTCCAAACACTCCTTGAACTCTGGCAGATTTGGTGCTGTGAAAGTGAAACAGAACTTTTCTTTGGTAGACTCGGCAATCCCAGCATCCTGGGAAAGATTTTCTGACATGAGCAAAGGGCTGCCAAGGAGAGGCAGGTGCCACAGGGAGATCTCTGTCTGTTCTTACCCTCTTCAGCTTGCGAATGAAGAGGGTCAGCAGGAGCCAGAACAGCGTCGCAGCCACACAGGTACAGGTCAGAGTTATCAGCTCCAGGTTTGACCTCTCTGATATGCCTGGGAAAATCAAGTGGGAAACGTATTAGAAAATGACCTGTAAACCAAGGGCACTTCATGGTTTTTTCTGCCATTAAAATAAAATACCAGGAAGGACCAGCTCTTTTCAATGGGGTATTAATCTCTGTTTGGACTGGCTCACAGAGCCAAAAAATAAAGGTCTCCTGCAGCCTCAGGAGAGGACAAGGCTGCACAAAGGGGATGGCTCTGCTGGGCCTTTCCCACAGGCAGTGCTGTGGTGTGAGAGCTGCTGCCAACATGCAGGAGAAGCTCCTGGGAGGGCTTGTGCTGGTGTAGGCTCCAAGTGTGACCCAGGACACGTTGCTGCTGCTTGGGGTTTGCTGTCCAGGACCTGATGCTTTTCCTTATCCACTTCTAAGAGAGCTCTTCCCTACTGATGGCTGAGCCCTGCAGCCCGCACCTCCATCCCAGATATGCTGTAAACCCTGCAGTCCTCACCAAAGACATCACTGGGAGTGTCCTGGGGATTCTCTTGGAGACTCATGGTGCTGCCAGCAGGAGTCCATGAGCATTTCTTCCCATGGCTTGGATGTATCTGATCTGTCACCTGGGGGCTCAGCTCATACACAGCATAGTGCTGGGCGGGGTCTTGAGCCTCATTCCCACTGGGCATATGGCCTGACACTCCCTGCAATCCACTGCTCCTCTGGCAGGCTCTGTGCCCTCAGGTCCCCTGCCAGACACACCAGCAGCACATGGCCAGGCTCCCTGAGCATCCCTCCTCTCCCAGGCTCCCTCCCCTTCTTTCCCAGCAGCACCCCACAGAACCCAGGTGGCAGGGAGATGGGAGAAGTCTAGAAACAGGGAGCAGATTAAGCACAGAAAGGGAAAAAAACCCAACAACTGAAAATGAAGCAGCAACAAAACATGGACCTCAGAAATCTGGAAAGTATTAGAGCCCACTGACAGATCTTTTAAAAAGCCAAAATAAAACTCACTTCAGACTGCTATTTAGGGATTTGTAAAGTAGTTTCAGAGCAGTTTGTTTTGCAAATCCTGTGATCGCATCAAAATCCCACACTTCCCACGATGTTTTCCATCTGATTGGTAGAAAATGCTAAAAGAACCATCATATCCTGCCTCTTATTCTGATATACCCTCTAGAGAGGGTAAATGAGAGGACAAGGAAGAGAAATTCTGAATGTGATTTCACAGTAGTTTTGTCAACTGCACTTGCAGAGTTTCAGAGCCTGGCAGTTTGGTGTTACTCCTGACAAATGAAAAAGGTATTATTGTGTCTCACTGCTGGGTTTACTGGGTAATCCAGAGGGATGTGCTGCCTGGTTTTAGGCAAAAGGCTACAAAGCTTGTTCTGAGGATGTGTTGCTTAATTAGCATAATGTCTTCCCTCCCTAAAAATTATAATCGGATTTATATTAATGCCCCATATCTAAGATTTCCCTGGCATGTCCATTCTGGAGCTCTGAGAATAAAGTTCATTGAGAAAAAACATGGCTGTAACTGCAAATGGAGATACAGTAGTCTCCAGAAATACCAAGAGAGTTCTTTTTTCACAAGTATTTTTTCAAAGTATTTGATTTAGATATGGGACATTCTCATAGCATGAATAATACAGCCTAATGCAGCTTGCCTATTCTCTGGCATCAATATTTCTTTTTACATATGGATAGTCTCCTCTTGCTTCTAAGCAGCACTCCTGCAGATGGCAGATAACAGTTTCTGATGTTTATTCAGCAAAACCTGGAGGGGCTGAAGGTTCATTGGTTACCAAAGCTTCAGATGGCAGGACACAGAACACCCACGAGGTAGAGCCAGGCCTGGGGTGGAAGACAGCAACCCTCTAACCACTACAGCAGCTGCCCAGGAGTCAGCAAAGAGATGCAAAGGTGCTGTCTTTGAAGTGTTTGAGCCAATGTAGGCAACCATAAAACATTTCTCCATCTGGGCTGGGTTATCAAATGCCAGAGTCCTAGTCTTGCTGAAAGCCTTGAAGTCAGAGCTCCAAAGGTGTATCTCAGCCAGGTAGCAAAAGGTTTCATTTGAGGCAGAGCAGGCAGAAACACTCAGAAGAGGCCTTAGGATTAGCAGAGTTTGGTGAGGCTGTAATCAGTACTGGATCAGTCTCTCTGCCTGGTAGCCGAAGATCTCAGGCATCCCCTTACACCCCCATCCCAGACCTTTACTCACCAGACACCCCATTAGACAAAGACTTTTCGCCGTGTCAGGCTCTGTCCCATCTGCCTGACTGCCCCAAGCAGCAGCCCCCTTTCTCCTCCAAAAGCCCCCCTGCAACGCCCCATGTCTGCAGGACTGGGGAGGGGTGAGGAGGGGGCGAGTGAAGAAGTGCCACCAGCAGCAGCTTCTCTCTTTCAGTAGCAGCAGAAGGCACCAGAAACATGCAAGTATGATAAAATGAGAGCCTGGATTAATCTGCTGATCCCTCCAGCTACCAGCTCAAGCCTTTGGCTGAAAGAGGCTTTCCCATTAGGATTTCAGCTCTAAACACCTAAAGATTGCAGTGCAGCTCAGATGTCAGCCGGGGAAAAAGCAATGCCTGGGGCAACACTGATCTGCTGCACCTGAAGCATCCTTCACCCCTACCCCAATGGGATCTGCCCTGCTTAATCCATGTGATCTCACAGCCACAGCACTGCAGCACTGGGATGGGTGCTCTGAGGTGCTGAGGAATGTCCATCCCCAGAGGTTGTCATAACTCAGCCAGACCAGTGGTGATCACCCTTGTTTGAACTGGGGCTGAACTCTCAATCACCAGGACTCCATTTCAACCCTCTTTAGTGGACTTCTGAAGTAACAGGAGTTTAGTGTCCCTTGATGTCCACCTTTAATCTTGAAAACTGAAGTCATAACCCAGGCTGAACTTTGTTTAGTAGCTGTGGGAATTCCAGTTAAACTTAATGGAGAAGTTCCTGATGACTTCAACAAGACTCAAAAGGCACAATTTTTTGAGATACAAAGTCAGAAAGGTTAGGTAGGCAGGAAGATAGATAGATAGATAGATAGATAGATAGATAGATAGATAGATAGATAGATAGACAAAAAAGCTATTTAAAAGAAGTCATTTAAATAAAAGTTATTTAACTAACACCATTTTCATAGTGTCAGAATAGTTCAGTGAATACTTAATAAATGAGATGTTTTAATCAGCAGGATTCAAATTAAGTTATCAAACATCAGCTTTAAGATAGGGCACATTGCTGTATTCTTTTGTCCATATTTCAATGAGCATGAGCTGTAAAAGTTGCTTCTTCCTTTATCAACACATCTCCTTCAAAGCAGCACCTCTGCAACTACCTATATCCCTGGGGCTGTGAGGGTCCTCAGTAGGGGAAGCAGGAAATGGCTTTCATGGCAACTCTACAGGCGTGTTGACCCCCCCAGAAAAGGCTGCCCAGGGGTCTGTGTTGCCCACATGCTCAGCAGCATTTCTCCCCAGACTTTTAGGGATACAATCCCCTCTACATGCTGGGTGCTCTGGCAGCCATTTGCTGTTTCTATTCTGTCCTTGCAGATTTGCTGCCTCTTCAGTCCCTCAGCCAAGAGCAAGCAGAGAGATTGCTCTGACATGCCCACAGATGTGGCCCTTCTTCCACAGATAGCAACTCCTGCTTCCAAACCAAACACAGCCTGCAATTATTTAAATTTTTTAAAACAGCCCTTTGATACCACCATCCATTCATCCATCTCGGACACAAAAATAACACATTGTTTTATCTGTGAGTATAAGAATGTTTTTTCAGAGGAAATAAAGTGAGCAGACAGTTTCCTTCCTGACTCATTCACAAACTACTCTTCCAATCTGCTAAACGTGGCCATCAACACGAGGCACTGCTCTGTTCCCTTTGATCTGCAGCCCCATATTCTGAGAGTCCTGGGACAGAGGCAAGGCTTTGGTGCTCACAGCAGCAGGCACAGAGCCTCTGTTTCTCAGAGAAACAAGAAAGCGGCAAAGCTTAAAGAAAGCCCCACATTCAAGCCCTGATCTCGTCCCTCCAGGCTCAGGGATGAGGTGGGAGGCTGCCATTTCCTGGGAGGAGGACACACACTCCAGAGCAGTGTAGGAATGAGTAAAAAACCTCTAGTGGCATCCCTTCATGTAGTAGGAAAAGAGTGGAAAGACATTTTCCTTGATCACAGTAGATAAGACAAACTGTCTCTCTTTTTATCATCCAGTCTCAAAGCCATAAATTTCAATGTGGTAGTCTTCATCTCCTGCTCCCGTAGAAGTCATGCAAGAACATTGCTTGTGGTCCCCCAGGACATGTAACCACAGAAGAAGCCTTCCTGGCTGATCCCTTTCCTCTCCTCTGGACTGGGATATATGACTTCCTAGAAGCCATCTGACAGAATGCTTGTGGTTGTAATAAACAGCCAAGTTTCAATTATGTTAAAATCAATACAATAATGAATTACATTGTCCAGGACTATGAATTAATAGGATGATTTGGACAGCGAGCAGCTGGCACAAGTTATTCATTTAGCTATTACAGCAGCTGTAAAAACCTCAGTATTATCAAGGCACTTAGAGGGAGGTGGTTCTGCCTCTCTCCTCTACTGTTGTGAGACCCCATCTGGAGTGCTGCATGCAGCTCTGGGGCCTCCAACATAAGAATGATGTGGATTTTTTGGAGTGAGTCCAGAGGAGGGCCACAAAGATGACCAGAGGGCTGAAGCACCTCTCCTTTGAAGACAGGTTGAGACAGCTGGAATCATTCAGCCTGGAGAGGAGAACACTCCAGGGAGGCTTTTTGGCAGCCTTACATTACCTAAAGGAGTCTAATAGAGAGCTGGAGAGTCACTTCTTCCAAGGGCATGGAGTGACACAAGGGAGAATGGTTTCCCACTGAAAGAGGACAGGTTTAGATCAGATATGAGGAAGAAATTTTTTACTCTGAGGGTAATGAGGCCCTGGCACAAGTTTCCCAGGGAAGTTCTGGGTGCTACATCCCTGGAAGTGTTCAAGGCTGGGTTGGAGGGGGCTTTGAGAAACCTGGAATGGTGTAGGTGTTCCTGCCTTCCTCTAGATCAGGCTGGAGCTAGAGGATATTTAAAGATCCTTCCAACTCAGACCATTCTATGATTCTATAATTATTCATAAGGGGATAGGTGTTTTAGCTCCTCCATTTCACCAGTTAGACCAGCCCACATATGCATACACTTATCCCTGACCTTTTAAAGCAAAAATATCATTGTACCAACACCATTAACTCTGACTCCTAACATGAGTGTGTTTGCCTAACACACTCATGGCAAAGAATCAATGCAAGTTGTAATTGTCTTGTGCTGCAAGGTGGTAGCCAAATACTGAGAAGTATTCAGACACATTTAACAATTATATGAGAAAATCCACAGACATATAATCTCTGCCTAAGAGGCCTGGTGATATTCAAATTGTGTTCTATAAGGAGCAACTAAATGCATCTAGGACTACTTACTTAACACTGGGTCAGTAAAATAGATTATGTCAAATTTAATACATGCACAATACTGACTTACATGGAGAATATCAACCTACTTCTCCAATCTCATAATTCATGAGCCAAAAGGGTATTCAATGAAACTGAAAGGTCATTTAATGAACTTTATTTTTATTCGATGTAAAATTAATTGATAGAAATCACTGCCACAGGCATGAGTCGAGATTGTCAGAAGGCAGAACAATGCTGGACATTTAAATGAATAGCAAGATAACTCAAGTAAGGGTTACAGAAATAACGAAATCAAACTACTTCTTTGTACTGGCACTTTTGTATATGTAGCTATTGCTAGGCTAAAATCATCCAGTCTGATTTGGCAGTTAAGTTCACATTGAAAATAAACAAATGAGAATATCCCAGGCCTCTAATTTCTATGTAATTAACCTGAAATGGTAAAACGTGTGGATAGGAGAGTGTTACTTACTTTGTTTTTTGTTTGTTTTGCTGATTCTAAATTTACATTTGTCTTCTACCCTGACCTGATCTTTGTTGAGTTGAAGCAATTCTTCTTTTTAGGTCAGTGTAAACACACTCTGAGTTAGCATTTCCTGCTGGGCTTCCTTTCCAACCTGGTACGCTTCCCTTGCTAGGACTTCCTTCAAATTGCTTCAGAGATCACCAGATGAGTCCCAGGTCACACCCCTGCCCTTCCAGCCTAAGAACATCACTCTGGAAGGCTTGCTCTTCCCATTGAGTGTGGTGCTTTACCTTGTACCGTGACATACGCCGCGCTCTCCGCAGACCCTTTCAAGTTGGTGGCTATACATTGGTAAAGTCCTTCATCCTCCTCTTTTACTCTTTCAATAAACAGCACTCGGCTTCCAGGCCCTAAAATTATTCCTGTGAAATGAAATATTTTGCAATGAGAGGGAGCCAGGGTATAAACAAGAACTGGCCCTTGTGTAATAATATCTGCTTCAAGTTCTTCTCAAAAGAAATCTGAGCTGTAGACTGCACGGCACAGTGTTATCTGTGGGAAAGCCAAATACACTTGGACGCCTTGTGAGTCTCTTGGAAATCAGTGTTTACAAAGCACTCGTGTGAGTCAAAAATCTCATCCTAAGGGAATGGTCTTGGAAGTACTTGGTACTGTTTATGTTGATAGCACTCTGCCTTGAGCTTTCATCCAGGTGAGTGCTTTTGTGTGTTTGCAGCTTTTGGAAAAATATAGATAATCTGATTACTACACTTACAGACCCAGGTCTGCTTCAGAAGCAGCTCAAGCTTAGAGCTCTTCCAAAAACCATTCAGACTGTCCCTATGGGCAGCAGACCTGCTCCAAATCTCACCTGCCCATGTGGCATGGAATGATGGGCTCCTTCAGAAAGGGGCTCCGGACAGTGCAAAGAGAGTTCCCTAAAACTGAGGTGTACCCTAAAAATAGGACTTACCTGAAGTTTAAACATCTTGTTTATTCCAGCTAGGTCAACCTAGAAGCCAGCCCAGACAGTACTCCAAGAAGCAAGGAAGAGGCAGGGAGCAGATTTGGCCTCAGGACTGCTGCTAAGGCACCTTCTAGCCAGGAAATGTGCAGTCAAGTACACACTTGTGTTTGGCTCCATCAGAACTGCAGTCCCATCAAAATGTACTCCCACCATCTATTTCAGGCACCTAACTGAAGTGCTCTGACCTACCCTCTGGAAGGCTCTCCATCTTCCTGGCTCCTAATTGTATCTGTTGCATTACACCCGAGTTAGACACCTAACATTCATTTTGGAAGATAGGGTTATTGATGCACACTACAGCTATGTGGTCATTGTAAAGCTTCATGGAATCTGTCTCTAGATTAAGTTTAGTGCCTGGACTGCAAGTCTGCACAGGCTTATAACTCAGTAGGAGAATTCCTCAGAATTTTTTCCAGTTGTTTTCATTCATGCTATAGTAATTTACAATAATTCCAGACACAAGCATAACTACAAACTTTCTAAAATGTTCTGTAGAAAACACCTTAAATTCAAGTTCCCATGGACCAAACCTCCTTTTTGCTGAGTGTTTTAACACTATCTCAGTGTGTCCTTCTGAACCAAAGGTGCATGAATTCCCAGGAGAAAGGTTTTGTCTTTTCCTCCATCATTCGTCTCTATCTGAAATATCCAAGGAACACTTCCATGACTGTGGTGCCAGCAGCTGGACATTTAGCCTGAACTGATCTTTGAAGCCACATTCCAGAAACAGCAGAAAACAGCTCCCAAAGTTTTCCTGTTGTTCCAATATGCCACCTGGGAAGCTGCTCCTTTCTGTTGCATGAGACCTGGATTCCTCTACTGCCAATAGATGCATTTGGATTTTGGACACCCCAGACATGGATTCAGTCTCCTGGATAGCTTTTGACTCATGAACAGACTTTGAGTGCCTGAGCACAGACTCCCTCTGGTACTTCCATACACATCATGAGAGCTTGGTTTTCTCTTGCGTAATTATCTGCTGGCCAATACACCTGATCCTCGGGCTCCCTCTATAATAAATGGAAGGAAATTTATTTCTCTGGAGATAACTCTTATAAAACGAAATTTTTTTTCAGCGATTCCATGGAGACCTGTTGTGTCTAGATCTCCAGCCTGACTCATGTTTTGGAGTGAGACAGAATAACTTGGAGTACCTGGGTTGCTGCTTGACTGCCTTTCTTACATCTAGGAATGCCAATGACTCTGCAAATGGCTATCTAGAGCAGATGGGTAAATAAAAAGCCTGCTGTAAGAGGTAGGTGAGTACACAAAGCTCTCACCTGGTTCTTGCTGTATTTCCTCATGGTTTTTAAACCAGGATATCTGGGGCTCAGGAATACCACGAACCTGGCACTCCAACATGGCAGAGTTACTGGCGTTCACTGTCTGATCCGTAAGCTGCCGCAGTAGGGCTGGTGCCTCTTGAGCTATAAGACAAAACAATACCTTTGTTTTACATTCTTGTAATGGTGGGGATTTAATTAGCTCCCCTACACTCATTTTACTGATGTTAGAGACTGCTACGGCTGTTCTACCAAGTTCATTTTTCACTGATTTTATTTACTGTTCTACTTTGCTCAGGAGGGTTTGGTGCGTGCAGAGAACTCCTGTTACTCAGCAATAGGGTGTTATGGTGACCAATGAACGCCTAATGAAGACAGTGTTCAAAAGATTTTCTCAGTTCCATGACCAATCATGTATTTATATCAAAAGCAATGATTTCCTATGAAAGCTAAGTTTTTCATCATCAAAAGAAACAAACTGTGACACCAAAAACTTGAAGAATCACCAGGATACACTTGTAGCACTTTGTATCTCAGAGTATCAAAGTAGCACTTTGCAGCTCCATACACCATGATATCCATGAATGTGTCTTCCATAATTTACTTACTTCAAACAGCACAGTTACAAATCATATTCAGTAAACGCACATAATCAAAAACCAGTAACCATGAGCACAGAAGAATTGTACCAAACTCTTCATAAATTATTCCACTTTTGCATTTCACATATTTGGCTGAACATAACCAAGCCCGGCCAAACCACACTACAGCATTTCAAAAACACACTACAAACATCATGTTAAAGTCATCCCTGAAAGAAACAAAACAATCTCATTATCATTTCAACCCTTTGCCACTCCTTCCCTTATTTCACAGTGCTGAAAGCTGTTCCAACAGAGGTTTACAACTTCACAACGTTTTGCACATTATATGGCAACATTTTCATTCACGTTTGCAACTTTCACTTTTTTTTTTTTTTTTGGTATTTTGGTCCATTTAAAGCAGTGATGAAGAATTTAGGGAGCTCCTGAGCAGTGCCACAGATGGAAACGCTCTGCAGATTCCCTCAAATTCCCCAATTATTTGCAATCTTTCCCTTCAGTGACACTGCCAGGATCAGCAATAACTAACATGGTAATACACACATTCCAAATATGAAATTAAACAACAAAAAAAAGAAAAAAGCAGAAACCAAATATTTGCAAACATTTTCTTTCAAGCTGCAATAGATGCCAATACACCAAGTTCAGTATCTGCTGATTTTCTGAAATTCTGTGTTTGGAAGATTATTCTTTATCCTTACAGAAAAACTAGCTATCAGACATTTCCATCTTTCGTAATTATTCTGTTACCAGCCATAAATAAAAGCTCTTTAGAAATATTAAACCCCTATGTACCACCAGCTTATGTGGTGTGGATGAGCCCCACAGCACTAAAACCACTTTTAAAGTGGGCTATCTTGCAATGCCCTTACCCCTTGAAATTAATTCCAACATAGTCACGACTGTGCAATGACTGGCTTTTGGGCTTCTCTGAGCTGCAAGCCCGTAATTTCCACAGGCAATGATATTTATTGTTTACAGCCTGGTAGACAATTTCTTCTCTCTCCCCAAAGAGCATTGCTTATGAGAGGCACTGTAAATTCTTCATCACATACCTACACAATGACATAGTCAACTATATTTGCCTTGCAGCCGAGAAGACTGCCCTCTTCCCCTTGATACCTCGCCTCAGTTTTAGTTCAGTTCTCATTTTTCTCAGCACTATGAACAGGTACAGTCTGAGGTATGCCCACATACTCGTGCTGAGAATTCCACATTTATCAGCAGTCCCTGACAGACGCCCCAGCCCAGACATCCAAAATGAAGGCGGACAAGATGACACAACAAAGGCAAATCACACGTTCTGTGAGTTGTGATTAATTTTAATTTGTTTATAGCCATACACTAAAGATGGGATTTCATATTAAGAAAAACTTTTTTGCTTAAAACTTAAGCCATCATTCACATACTTTCAATAAGTTCTCTGCTACAATCAGCTGATTTTTCAAGGACTTGGTCAACCTGAGGATTATTCTCTTTTGCAAACCGCCTGTTTTCTCCCATTCATTTTTGCAGTGAAGCCAAGGGGAACAGTTTCCAGTGTCCTACTCTGCTCACTCCAAAGCCGAGGGGCTAGCCTGGTCACCAGCACAGTGTGGGGCTCAGCACCCAGGGCAGCCCCCCACACCTGACCCCAGCCTTCATGCTTGCCCACAAATGCTGCCTTGCTGGCCAAACTCTGCTCTCAGTTACTCGCAGGAACTTCATTGTAGACAGAATTTGGCCCAGGGGAGTGACAGGGGGGATCACAAAGGGGAGAAGAAGACACTGGTGTCAGAGTCCTTGTCTGACCTGGGGTGGTAGGGAGGGGAAATTTGCATTTTTAGAAACAAACGAAGGGGAAAAAATTACAATTCATTAATTTTCAGGTTTACATTTGCATTCCATCAATTTTTGCCCTTTGTTATGATTATGTTGTCTGTTCACTTATTTTTTATTAATCAGTACAAAAATATAAATACAAGCTTTATTTTAAACACTTAAAAAAAAAAAAAAAGAAGAAGAAATATAATTCACACCTTTCTCCCTAAATAATATATTACACAACAGAAGGCAGAGAAACTGCCCAAACTCATGAGATCTCCAGTCATCCAAGGACATCAGAAGTGACATCAGTAGTTTTTATCCTGCCACCAAGAACTGCTTTCCTCAGAGGCTTCCAGGGAGCTTTCTCTGTGCCCTCCAGCACGGACAGCCACATTGGGATGTTACAACATCCTTGCACAGCGTGGCCCTCTGGTCGAGACCAGGCTGGTGGGACCTCCACTCAGCAGTGACATATATCATTGCAATGCACAACAGTTTCACAGAAGAACAGCCTAATTGCCACATCTCTTCTTTTGGCTTTTTTTTTGGTTTTTTGGTTTTTTTTTTTTTTTTTTGACCCGAACTCATATTGCCTGGCAACTGACTGCTACAAATCATCATGCTTCGGCTCCCAAGGCCATGGAAAATTCATAATGTCCTGTCATCACCGCCCACCTTGCCATCAAATGTCTTCCCACAAAATACTCTAGGAAAAAAGGGGATTCTGTATTGTAGCTCTTCTGAAGAATTGCAAATGCTAAAGAGTGAGCTTGCTCCATTTTTAAGCAGTCGCCAACGACTTTACTTGCATTTTAGGCATGTTTTAGGGAAAAAAGAGAGCCTGATCCCTTTGCAAGAACGCATTGTTTCTGGAAGCCATCACGCCAATAATGAACAAAAGAGTTACTGTATACAAGCAGGCTATAGGTGACATTTCAAGATATAAGTCATTATTCTTTTCTTTACTCTGACAACTTCCAGGTTATCAATTGTTTTCTAAGCATTTTAGGCTCCATGAAACTAGCATTATGGGGAAATGCTATTGTTTACCCTTTCACACTTGACAAAAGCAATTCCCACGTGAAAGGCAAGTTTAGCCGTGGGACACGGTCTCGATACCTAAAGGAGGAAATAGTCTGGTGAGTTCCCAAGCGCAAGAAACTGTCATGTTGTCACCCTCTATTTTAAAAGCACAGCCACTTTGTTCCTTTGCTGTAGCTATTTTGGTCCTTGTGGTCTATTTTGTTATGGCTTATGTAAATGCTATATAAATGATCGATCTTAAATGTAACCAAAAATAATAAAAGCTATGTATTGTAAAAAAATAAAGTTATCAGATCTATTAAAAATAGTAACTTCTTCCTTATACAGAATTTATAGCACACAGAAACATCTCATAGCAAAGTCATGACAAAGGAAAAGAAAAGGGGAAATGCTCACAAGGAATTCTTAGGTCGCCCTTAATTGTCCTTCAGCAGTTTTGCGGGTTCTTAATCCGCATAATAAATCCAATTGTCATTTGCATACCAAAAGCAATGAATATTTTTAATGGCTTCAATTTTGAAACTGTATTTTAAAAAGGCATTAACTAACCGTGCTGGCTAAAACCTTGTCAGTCATGTTAGTGTAACATTCCTCATTTAATAAAATAATTACAACATTACAAACTCCTGAATCTTCAGGCCAGAAGCAACACTCACACTTTTATCAGTAGTTTTTTACATTAGTGCAGAACTGACTTTAAAAATTGACCAACACAGCAACTGGAAGTCTACCTGGATTTATTTGGAGAAACATGATTCATGTCTGTCAGTTGTAAAATCATCATTATTATAAATGTTATTATAGGTCTGTGCATTATATCAACATTTTTATTTCTTCCCTGCATACTTCTTTTAGAAGATACTTTTTTAAGATTAATGTACTTTAGTGTAGAAAATAATTTCAAATAAATAAGTATTAGAACTTGCTCAGCAGGTAATATTTATAAGTCCATCAAGATCAGATTAAAATAAAAAATATGTAGTCCAGTCAATCTCAAACTGAATTGTGCTCATTCTGCACATTCAAGTTAGCTTATTAAATGTCCATTGTTGACTGAAAACAGCAGTTTTTAAAGTTAATCAGTTTATTCAGCTTTGACACTTTTGACGAGGCCGATATCAAAGCGGAAGAAAAGATTGATCCAAAGTTTTCCTTATTGCTCAGTAGGAGACAGCAAGAGAAAAAATAACGACATGTAAAATGTAGCACAGGGGATCTTCCAAACCCCAGCTTCCATGTGCCTTTTCAAAGCAGAAAACACCCGTCTGAACTCAACTGGAAGCTCACGCGTTAGGATTTTGTTTGCTATTCCTCCTATTTCCAACCCATGGGGAAATGAGCACCACCTCAGGGCTTGAAAGGTAGCAACAGTAATAAAAAAATCAAGATGATATGAGACATCTCTTACTGTTTAATGAGTCCTTTAATGTTTTACATTGCTTTGTGTTGTACAATCATTCCTTGTGCTTTTATATTTGAGGATCCGAGAGTAAACAGCCTTTTTGTTGCAGTGCTCACCTCTGATTGTAACGTCTTTCTTTTGAAGCACTTCTTTCCCCGTGTATATGTTCCTTGCTCGGCAGGCATAGGTGCCTGAGTGTGCCAGGGAAACATTTTTGATGGTCAGAGTGAGGGTGATGGAGTACTCCCTGTTGTGAGACTTCTTTGCTTTCGTTTGATTGTTGACTGTCCTAGGCAAAATCCAAGCAATGTCTTTGTACAGGAATTTGTTGGCCGAACAGGACAATACCAAATTCTCTCCTTCAATGGGCATTTTTTCCAAACTAATATGGAATCCACTCGGTACATCTGTCAAAAATCAAGAACACTTTTTAGTTCACATGAAACTAATGAGCCAAAATTAGCACAGCATATAATTTCCCCTTTATCAGGAAGTCTTTGAACTAATCAATGATGGTGTCTTCCTGCTCAGGTGTGTAATCTTTCCTTTCATACACTCAGCTTCAGCTATTCTTATAGTTCGTCTTGGAGCTATGATACACTTGGCCCCAGACATCAATTGCTGTAAACTGAAGTTGCTCTTGGAAGTAATGAGTCTGTGTAAATGTTATGCCAAGTTAAGACAGACTGGGGCAAGGTACCAAAACCAGATTTATTTAAAGACAGCAGAGTGGGACTATGAAAAAGGAGGAATATTCTGATGACAGCTCCAGCTTGTGAACTGCATAATAGAAAAGGAATCTCAAGAGGGCAGTATAAAAATACTGCATTTCATCGAGCTTGGTTACACTGTTTTCTCGTTACTCACAAGTATTCAGATAAAGTATATCTATTTGTTAAAAATGCTTCAAGTCCTGAGAAATTACAACATCCGCGATCACATGCCTGAGATTTCCCTTGGAACAGAGGTGTTTACCCTCCCTGCATTTAAAGCCCACCAGCCACCCAAGAGGCAAGCAGAAGCAGTACCCTCTGCCCTGGGCGACCAGATGTGCGTGGGCAGCACTAGGATGAAGGTATTTTGTTTTGGTGGCTAGGCATTATCACAGGCGAAAGACATTTCCAACTGAGAGAAACCAAGGATCATTGCACTAACAATTTGCTAAGTGTAGACACGGGTTTAGTTTTCACTTCATGGCATATAGTCCAGGCAGGAGTAATTTAGCCAACAATGTAGAAAGTCCTACTTGAAAAGGTTCTTGTAACTTCACTTGCAACTTCCTCCACCTGGGGAGCGGTGCAGGGCTGTGGTGGCGTCAGCTGCCTCCCAGCTGCCTCCACCTGGGGCTCATCCCTCCAGCGAGGCACTTACACCACTGACCTCAGTGAAAGTCAAAGTAAGTTCCTGAGAGAAAGCACTTCCAAGTTTTACTCCTAGAACGCAACCTCTCTCGATTTATTTGTAGCCAATATTCTGATAAAGTCATTTCCTTCTTGGGCAAGTGACATCGACTGTGGCCATTTTCAATTGTTCTTTCACTACTAATTGCTACAGCACTTGGCCATAAACTTGACTTGAAAACCTGAGAATGGCTTCTTCTTTCATTAGGGACACTTATACCTTCTTTTCTTGTTTCTTAGATCATGAACAGTTCATTGCTGACTTCCATTCCGTTCATTCTTACCGGCGTTGTTTCAGATTTAATGTCACTTCAGCAGGAATATGTAAAAAGCACCTCTCAGGTGAATGATATCCCACATATTCTTTCATTAACCTCTCTCATTGATTGATCAATCCATCTTCTCCCTAGATGCCCACATTGCAAACTGAGCTGTCTTCCCTCCCAGGGGAACCATGAGCATAACCTGTTCACTGCTCTCTGCCTATTGGAAGCCTGCATCAGCTGCTCCCCTTAACAACCTCTTTTCCACATCAAGCTCTGAGTGTTAAACAGAGGGTAAATGGGCTCCTCCTAGTCCTGGATTGAAATTTCTCCTGACAGTAGATGCCTCCTAGGGAGAGGTCTGATTTCTGCTGGCTGAACTCATTGTGCCCCTGCAGTGGGAGCAGTGTGTTCCTGCCATCAGCTGTAGTTCAGGTGTGCAGCCCAAAGATCAACCTAGTGGAGGCAGTGACACTAAAATGTTAGACTGGGTATTAAAGCCTGGGATTAAATTGTTCCACTTAGATTCCGTTGAGATACCACTTTTCTCTCTCTGGCTATAGAAAAGCTATAAGGAAAACCTCAAATTTCATGAACTCATCTGTGAGTGACTACCATCAGGATCCTGTTTGGTATGTTAGAGTGTATGGTGCCAGATTCTAATCTCCATTAAGGACTGTTGACTGGAAGTGCTATTAAGATGAAACATCTCCTTACATGGAATACATCATATTTAGCCTCAGCTGTCAAAATGTAGGCATCTGCTTGAATATAGATATTCTGTGTTCTGTATGTGGGCAAAAGTTTACAGTCTATGAGGTGAGACAGGCTTCTCCAGAGGGCAGTGTAAGCCATTCCTTTAAGATGGTCAAATTCTAGAGCTCTTGGTCCCTCATGATAATTTATGAAGAGATCCTACATGATCAGCTTAGGCTTAAATACCTAACTCAAAGATTTAAGTTAGATGAAGTGAATCCTATACTTGATTTTGTTAAAAAGCATTAAATTCATACACACTTAAAAACAATCAAATCACCTGCATTTTGACTATGGATAAGTACTTGGAAAAAAGAAGGTGCTGCATCTCACAGTACATTTCAAATCATCCTGACGTGTGTTGGGAAAGCTAGGGTGTTGGTTAGAAATAGTGGTAATTTCTGCTTTTGAAGATGACAGTACTCAGTAAAAGCTAAGAAGAGCCAAGAAAAACTCTTAAGATGAAACTAAAGATCCCTAGGGACTGAGGCAAATGAACTATTTTTAGCTTAAAAGAATAGCATGCCAACAGAATAATGTAGTTACAACTACTTATATGCTGTCAGGTCTGGAGCTCTTCCTCAATGTGTCTTCTGTGAAGACTATTTTCTGAATAAATCTGGGGACAGAAGCAAAATGCACAGGATTCCAAAAGAATCATTTGTTTAAAGACTACAAGCCTCCTAATATATGACACCTCTCACCAATTGTTACAGGCTCAGGCTAGCTAAATAATGTGGCTGGGAATAATGTAAAAGGGTTTTATTTACTTTAGTGATTTGAAGCTTCCTGTGGAAATAGCTCCCAGGTTTCCTGATGGAAGATTTTGTTTATCTTTGCCAAGCACCATCAGGAATCTCAAAATAAAATGCTCTTAGTGACATTGGGAAACCAGGGAGATAAGGCAGAGCTGTTCCTGTTTCACCCTCTGTAATTGCAAACACACCCATGGGCCTGCTGTGTGCCAGCAAAACAGCCCAAAATATAGGGAAAGGGGCAGGCTGGAGGAAAGGGTGCTAATACAATTAAAATTGGCATAAAGGTGTTGTTACAGACACTGCTTGCATACCAGTGAGCAGGAGAGCTTTCAGAAATCACCTTTCTACATTGCTTTTATATAAGTTTCACAGCTACTTTTGGGTCTTGAACAGTGACTTGCTTTTAGAGCTAAGTCAGTGACAATACACCAAAAATGCCCTTCATCTGGCAGAAGCCATAGGAAAGCTACTCCAAAGCCCATGGTCTTTGTGTCATACACCCTCAGGCACAGTATATAAAATCATGTATATCACTCTCAAGCTTCCTAGAAAAAGACAGGCAGGTTTCACTTTAAGCCCAGAAATAATGATATTTACAGTAACTAAAGAAAGTGCTTGTTCTTCCTAGGTTTTCTCTGTTGGCACTAATTTCCTTATGTTTACTTTTCCCTGAAGGAGTGGAACGTGTCAAATCCCAGCTAAGGCTGCTGGGACACATTCTGTCTTCCACCACCTTCCTAATGGTTTCTGCCTACAAAAAAGAGACCCTTCACAGCACTGCAGCCACTTCACTGGAATATGTACATTTTCTCATCCCCAGCACAAGGGCTGAGGGAGATTGCCTTCAAGGAAAGAGATCTCCCTGTTAAGAACAGGCTTTGTCTCCATCTGCTCTTTGGAGTCATTTCTGGCTTGTCCCTTTCACAGAGGGCAGCAGCTCCTTTTCCTACAAGGAATCATCTCCTCCTGCTTAGACACTTCTCTTACTTTTGTGTGCCTCAGGCTGACTTCAAATGGCGCCAGCAGACAACAACATAAGATAAACTAGCCCTGAGCTGTCACACAAAACCTGAAGTATTGGTTTTGGACTCATCAGAAGGAAATACTTTGCAGTGTCCTGTTCACATCCATCAGCATTTAAGGCTCTCAGGTTTTTACCTCAGAGCATTTTTCAGCACATTCTGGACACGTTTGTTTCTTGATGTGAAACACAGGCTGAACCCAGTCACAGCAGTTTGGTCTCAGCCTGATGGAGGAGAATTATGGTGAGCATAACTGGATTTTTGTAGGGACCAAACAACAGTATTGTTTATACTGCTTTCAGTCAATGCAAGTGAGTGTCAGAGGATGATCAGGACTTTCCATGTCATGCAGCTGAAGTGCTCGGCTCCAGGAACTCATAGGACAAATGCATTTAAACTTCACTACCCTATAAAGAATGTTTGTCACCAGTCAAGATATTAAGAAATTCCAAGCCATAATAAAGCTGACACTCCTCTTTCTGAACACCAGCCAATATAAGATTCTTCAAAGGAAAGTCATAATATTCTGCATGTTCTCATGCAAGCTTTAGTATCAAGGAGAAGGATTTCCTTCCATCCTTGGTTAAGATCTGAGAATGTTAGGTTTAAGCAGGAAAACTAACTCCTTCATGTCACTGCACTAAAATACTTAAAACCACCATCAGAATTTTGAAAGGGAGATTTGGATACAGTGAACGGGGTCCATCCGAGAAAAACTTCGTTTGGTTTTAGCATCTTCCATATTGTGAAAACTGAGGAGTAAGAGTTAGAGAAGGCCAAATTCAGTATCTTGCACATTGAAAGAGCAGCATTCTCAGTGAATGATTCTCAGTGACTTCTCAAAGTTTCATGTGACGTACCCACACAAAGATGAAACTATCATTGGCATGTTAATTTATGGAGATCTATGTGGTATTCAGCTTTCTGTCCAAACACACACAATATGAGGATAGGGATGAAAGCAAAACTGAGAGTGAGGACAAGAGTCATCTTCAAGGTGGCAAATATTCTTGTCACTTCCATTAATAGAACATGGAGACATTTTTCTTGTTTCTGTACTTTAACCTGCCTGCCTATGTGTCACTTATCTGTTTATACTTCTCACGCTTCTTACCAATTTTCTGTATTTATAGATAACTGGCACTTTCTAAATGTGAAAGTGTGTTATGACATGGAGCTTTAACAGCTGTAGACACCCACAAATGAAGTCTGACAGGTGAAACTCTACGAGCAGCACAACAGTGGATACCTAAAAAAGAAATGTTGAGTGCTTGCAGTGGTGCCCATCTGCTGGCATGACAGGGATTTATGCTGCCTTCTGGCAGCTAGGGCCTGAAATGTTGGTGAAATGGTGCCACAACTTGTCAAGAGCCCTGACTACTACTCATGGCTACTCTTCTGTGTGGGCAAGAGTGATACTGCAAGCTGGATGGAAGCCAGATGGAATCTGGGTTGATTCAAGGAAAACTACAAAATCCTGGAGGTGCCAGAGAAATGTATTGGTGCCTGAGCTAACTTTCCTTCTCTTTACCAGTTAGAGGAAAGGGTGCTCTCCTGGAAGCCCAAAACCTGTTCATCTGGGTCAACAGATCTACTCAGCTGGGGACCAGCTCTGTGGAAAGGGACCTGTGGCGGATAAGAAGCTCAATATCAATGAACAGGCTGTTGCTGTGGCAAAAAAAAAAAAAAAAAAAAAAAAGTCAATAGGCTGCTGGATTGCACCAGCAAGGGCATCAGAGATATGGAGAGTCATTACACTCTACTCAGAACTTGTCAGGCCACATCCAGAATACTGCATTCATTTTGGGTTCCCTCTATACAAAAGAGATGTGGGAAGTCTGGGAAGGGTCCAGAGAGGTGCCATAAAGATGATCAAAGGACTGGAAAGTCTGCCATATGAGGAGAGGCTGAGAGAACTGGGTTTGCTCAGCCTTGAGGAAAGGCTTAGGGGAGACTTTATCAACATGTTCCAGTATTCAGAGGGTGGCTACAAAGAAGCTGGAGACTCCTATTTTACAAGGACACACATGGAAATTATGAAGAGTAATGGGTACAAGTTACTCCTGGGGAGATTCTGATTGGACGCAAGAAGAAATTTTTCACAATGTAGACAATCAGTCACTGGAATAATCTCCTCAGGGAAGTGGTGGATTCCTCAATGCTTTTAAGATCCATCTGGACAAGATGCTGCGCTTTTCCCAAGACAGGTTGGACCAGATGATCCTTGAGGCCCCTTCCAACTTGGCATTCTATGATTCAGCTAGTCAGAATATTTTTAAAATACAGAGTTTGGGAGGAAGAACATTTTTTGAAGTAGCTTTTCCTTTATTTTTTTACCAAATCTAGTGAATGTATGTCTATTCTCTTTTGCTATCTCTCAGAATAGAAATGGAATGAGTTTCACTAAAATCACTCATCTGCATTATAAGCAAGAGAATGACAACATAAAAACCCAAGAGATTATGATTTGGGGATTAAAGCATCTAAATATTTTAGCCTTTTTGCTTTTTCTCATATTTTTTGGATGAATTACATTTCTTTAATGATCTACCCTGAAAACTGCCAACAGCCTAAGTTTATAAAACTACTGCTTTATAAACAAAACTTTTGACAGAAAATAAACCCTTTGTAATTGCATGTGCAGACTTTATGTTGCTGAATCATGCAGTAGTTATTCCTCAAAACACACTGTGGGCTTTTTTCAGTAATTCCTGAAGTAAAACATGAAGTCATTTGTTTGAAAACTCCAAACACATCTTATAATGCAAAAATAACAGAAAGCATACCCAAACGTGAAGATAACAAGATAGGAATTCTCAGCTCCATGGTGCAAATGACATTCCAGGCTTTCTCAGAAGAGGAAACAAAACTCTGTAATCTCTATCCTGACACTTTTCCACCTATAAGTGGCCATTGTCCCTGAGATCTGTGAGGGATACCCCAGAGATCTCTAGCGCCATGCTGCCTGCAGACACTGGCACTGTTCTGGACACTGTGTTGTGAGATATCCTGGTGGGCAACAGAATAAGGCTGCAGACACCATCAATGTCACACATGAAACTGGCTTACTGGTGGGCGAAAATACACTAAAATTTCATGTATGAAATTACTGCAGAGATGAACCAAAATGGGGAATTGCTCACTGCTGTATTTGTGAGTAATTTCTGTCATGCCTGATACTTGAGGGAGGAATGAGTCATTTACCAGTTTGGTGTCTCTTGAAATCCAGACCAGCTGTGAAACCTACTCAAAAGCATCACCCAAAAGCATGGTATGAGCTTACAAGTGTATACATTACAGCAATTCTGTGGTATATTAAAGAGCCACAACAGCCTAACAGTGGTAATTCCAGGATCAGGAAACATGTTCAACTCTACAGAGGAGTAGCTCTTACCTGTTACAATAAAACTGACATTTCTTTCAGATTTTCCTACTTTATTGGATGCCACACAGCTGTAGATTCCTGAGGATTTGGCTTCAGCTACAACGAGAGTGCTAGCAGTCTGCAAAAGAAAGAAGAGGTTTAGTTCTCATGGCTCAAGAACTCAGTTAACGCTTGCCTTCTCTTTTTGCTAAGTCACCACTGACAGTCCCATGATCCACTCTTTCCATTCATTCAGTGATGGGCACCTCTGGGGCTATTTAAAGGAGATGTCACCATATCTAGTTTTGCAAAGGATGGAAGAATAACAGGAAACAAGCTCCTTGGGTCACCCTTGTATCATCAAAGCCATCATGACCAAAAATCTTTGAGCATTTCTTTCAGATTGATTTATCTCTTGCTGGTGATGTAATGGTAACTACAAGACATGAAGCACAACACAATGTGTTTCACACAAGGAGATAAGCAGCCTGTAGGAGAGCCAGACGGCAAAGGGAATAGGTGAGGCATGCTTCAGGCATTTGGATAATCCTGGGGAATAAAAAAAGCTCAATTTGGCACTAAACTAGTTTGATTTCTTTCATTTTCCCACATACATGTCAAGTGAGACAGAACAGTGGCAAAAGACATGTTTGCCCATCTTCTTTTGTATTATTTCCTGTTCTTGGACTTAATATTTGTATTACTAAATAATAATCTGTCCATTTTATTTATGTCATATTCTATCACCATCTTAAGAGGTCCAGCACACTAAATATTTTCTCAGAGTTATATGACTTGAAAGATAAGACCTTGAAAGACCAGGGACCAAAAACATCTAATGTGCCCTTAGTAACATAAAAACCACTGTAATAATAAGAGTTATACTTTTAGGGTGATGGAAGGCATGGTCTAATGGCTTGGGCACTAAGCAGAAGAGGAAAGTTATGCAGAAACAAGTGACATGTTATGGAGCTGAGCATGAGGCATGGACTGCATCAGTGTAATATGCTTCCAGTTACAACTTGGTAGCTTATTTTTCTATCCTTCTGTTGCCATTTTACTTGTTCTGTAAGACATAGTTTGGCTGGAGTTGTGAGCAGCTGGGACAGTGACGAAAGAAAATTGCGGGGTTTCAGAATTCCACTGTTTGGAATTGTTTGGCTTTTCCAAAAAATCTTAAAAATAAGTTCTGTGCAATTAATACATTCTTTTAAGTCTGCCTGATTGCTGGAGTTCAGATAAAGCACAAGAGGGCAAGGCAGTAATAAATAAGGACCAGTTATCTACATTTTTGCATAAACACTGACTGAACATTTGCACAGCTTTTGTCTCCTGCTGGGAGCATCCATAGCTATCCCCAAACTTCTGTTAAGCCCCTAAATGACATAGATCTTCTGGTTTCCCAAAGTCATTCTTTAGTAGAAAGAGTCTATTACTTTTCCTACTACTCAAACAAATACCGTTGAGGCAAATAATTTGGTTTTGACTTATTTGTTTTAGAAGATTTCACTATGATAAATTCACTACAACTAACGCTATCAGCACCTCTACCCTATTAAATTATCTCAGTGGCCAACTACCTGCCTGCTAACACACAACAAAATATTTCTAGATATAATTTTTATAAACTACCTTTTTGGATTGTCTGTGAAATGAAAGAGGATCAGTAATACCAGATAGATAATTACAGTCCTAATAAAATATAATCCTACCAGATAGATAATTACAGTCCTAACAAAATATAATCCTGTTTTGCTAAATTCAGTAGGTTGACCTCTACAAATTTCTAATTATAAAGGTTGGGCCCAGCCCTGTCCATATTTTGTCATTCCCTTTGAATTTCTTCCAGGTTCTAAACATAATTTTTAAAGTGTGGAAACAGAGCACAGAACCAGGATTCCTGCATCTGTTTTATCAACAGTAACTCAGACCAGAAGGAAGTCCCACAATGTCTACCACAGAAGGCTAATGTGGGTGGCTAAAAACTGCTTCTGCCATCCCAGGCTTTCCACCGAAAAACAGCCCTTTTTTTCCTGCTAGTTGGCATTACCTCACAGCAACTTTGCCCAGGAAGCAACTGGGACCTAACATGCACAGTGAAGGAGAGTGAAGCTCTTGCTCTCTGACTCCAGGACACCTGTCTTTAATCTGCCATACACAGAGGCAGAGCATTTCTGAGCCTGAAAAACACATGCTGAGTATTCCTTCCACAACTACTCCAAAGGTTTGAAAAGTTTTTGAAAATACCAAGCTGTGTTTTGTCCTTATGTCACTAGGTATTACTTTTTAATGGAAAATTGTGCATACTATCTTGAGTTTTGCTGCTTCAGCCCACTGTGATATGATTATTACTTTCATCACTCTGAGGATGGTGCACAGAGTTATGCTAAAGCAGTATGACTGCAGTCAGTTACAGATGATGCCTTTTCTTGTGTATTAAATTTCCTGAGAGAACATTCATTGGCATTGAAAAACAGTGATTTAAACTGCCAACTTTTCTCCCCAGCAGCATTTTGGTTTTGACCAACTTACACTGTCCAAATACATTTTAGCATGGGCCAAGGATCACTTCCAGCAGTCAACTCCCAAGCAAGCAATGGCTCTTTGGAAGGCAAGGGAAATAAATGCTGTGAACACAGGAAGTCTCAGTGCCAGAGAGCACACACTGGTATGTTTACTTGACTAAGACAGAGAAAGCCACAGTGTCTAGAAGAAAGCAAGACTGACTTTGCAACAGAACAGAATATTTTAGAGACAACATGCCTCTGTATAAATCTTTTAGCTTATAAATAAGTCACAAGGATAAGATAACATCTCTTTAAATAGCTTGTGAGCCCTCCAGTGGTGCAGTCTGTGTTTTGCATTGTGAATGCCAGCCAAAACCCACCAGAGAAGCAGTGTGTACAAAACTAAGCCTGGCGTGTTGTTTATGGAGAAACTACGGCTGTTTGAGATCAATTTGTGCAGCATGGTCCCTCTATACAGCTATTACTGCAAAAGAAGCAAAAGTTTTCGTAATCTTGTATCATCTGGCATCACAACAGAGAGTTTCAGGCCCTGGATTTGCAGCTATGTTATATACAAAACGTCTAAACTGAGTTGGCATGAGCAGACAGAACAGCCAAATCCCTTCTGGCATGCTCAATATCTTGAGCATCATCTGCCCACAAGCCCCATTTACCGCCAAAATTTTGGCTCTTTATGCCTTTTTTCTACTCCCATCATCTCTGCTGAAGCACCATGTTACAGGCTCATCTCAAAGCCAGGGGCTAGGGAAGTAAGTCCCATACTGCTGCTGCTCTGCTGGGCAAATAAAACAGTCAAAGGCATAAATCCTGAGAGAGAAGAGGCATTTACAGATTTGTTTGTGGTGGAAACTGATGAGGAAAAGACTGGGGAGGCAAAGAGAATGCAAAGCAGCTGACACGATCATTGTACTTGGAGCCACGGTGGGCTGGTCTTTCCCCTGGAGGGTCTGCTCAAATTGCTCTTTTCTCAGAGTAGCTGACATAGAGGATTCCCAGTGCTCCAGCTGATGGCAGAGAAGGAAAATAAGTTTTCAGAAAGTGTTTGGAAGCCTGGCTCTTATGTGACTCTCAGAAGGCCTCTGCAGACACTGACATGAACTTGCTCTCTTCAGAGATTGCTGCACTGACTTCTTGAAACAGCCTATGTATTTAAAAAGCAAAATACTGCCCTTTTAACATAGAGCAGGTTAGTGCAAGTCTGTCAGTTATTGCCGATTCCCTTCTAGTTATGTTTTTATGTAGAACTATTGGTTTAAAAAAAAGCAATGAATGAAAATATGCTCTCTTTACACTCTTGGATTTATCTCTGTCTAAATTAATATCACTTAGGAAGATCCATATCTAAATATTGGTAGCATACTGGTGGATTGGTCTGTTTGTGCTAAAGACATATGATCTGCCTGCCTCACATGTTGGCAAAGAGCATCAGTGCAAAACATCTGGCCAACACATTTCACCCTCAGGACCACCATGGAAGAAACACCAAAATATCCACAACAGGAGGACATGAGAATGTGAAGGAGAGCACCCACTTTCCCCCTGGGGTCAGACAGAAAAATCTCTATGAGTTGCTGCTGTACATCAAGTAGAGCCGTGTTTTCCCTCTGCATCCCATTCTAACCCGCAGCTCAGCAGCTGCAAGCCCCTAGTTCTGCTGGTTTTAATCTCACCAGGGGCTTGGCTCTGCTGGTACCACCCAAAGATTCACTTAGAAGTGTTGACAGCAATTCTAGTAGCGCTCGGGAAGGCTCCAGGAGAAGTTACAATGTGCTGAAGAGAGGCAAGTGGCGCTCCCACTGCTATCTTTAGCCTAGGTTCTGAGGAGATCATACTGTCCGTATGTTCGTCTGTCTGCCAGCCTGTCCATCTGTCTGCCAGTATCCTCTCCTCTCTCACATGCTCAGTTATTTTTGAATCCATTGTCCAGTTTCAACCAAAACTTATTGACAACTCAAAGCTCATGGGATCTCACACATTTAATGAAAACCAGCTGTTAGGTAGAGGAGAAAGATCAAAATGCTGCTGTAGTGACTAAACAGCTTTCTCCTCCTCTTTGGGTTCCAGATGGCCAATCTGCTCAGATGTACTGGCCAGACAGCTGGCATATGTCAGGACTGAGAACAGACACAGCACAGGCTTTTCCATCTCATCAGTAATGTGGGAACTCAAAAGAGAGGTAGAGGTTTAGGGCTTGGCATAGAAGATGCAAGAGAGATGGAATCCTTCTATTTTGCATCAGTCATGTCCAGGAAGGACTGACTCTTCTGACTATCTGTCCTGGTTTAGCACTCCACTTTGGAGGGTTACACTGTTTAGTACTACCACCCATCTTTGGCTGCCAAACCAGAGAGGCACAAGGGTGAGTCTAAATTTTGTCTTACAGAGTCATGTTGGAGGGCCATTACTTTCCATTTTCCATTAAGCCAAGTGGCTTTGTCATTCACAAATGCTGGAACCACTAAAAACCTGTGTCAGTTAGGTATTGATGCAGTGGAAAACAAAGCCATAAATACATACTTATATGTATATGTATAAATAGATACATACACATATTTTTGTACACACAGACGCACACACATATATGCATGGTAAGTTCCAATTTCATGCATTACTACCCTTTATACACAATACCTGGAGGCATACCCTGTGACACAGAGCCAGCTTTTGTGGTACCTACTATTGGTCAGTGGTACTCCATCTAGCAGGAGAGGCATCAGGCAGTCAGGGACATTCTCTTCCATTTCAGGTTCTCAATAGGTTAGTTCCCAAAAACTAGAGGGTTTTGTCTCACTCCCTCCAAGCTTTTCTTGCACTCAACTGCCCTCTTGTCTACTGTCTCCTTCCCTTGGATTTATAATCCTTTCTTCTTGGCCCACACTTTTTGCTTTTCCTCATCTGAACTTGCCTTCTTAGTGGTCTTCCGCACATGCTGCATGCCTGGGATCCTTGCTGACTTCTCCTACAGCACCCTGTCCCTTGTACCCCTGTACAAGGAGTACCAAGTGCTTTCAAAGCTGTTGATAAGCCAGTGTGTGTGCCTGCACACCCAGAACAGAATACCCTGCTACCAATTGTCTGCACCAGCACAATGAACACACCAGCTCTTTGTACCTTATTATTGCTAGGGTCATTCACTGACTGACATTCTAACGAACACTGGCCATGCAAAGAATAATAATCAGTGTTAGCCCTCAGTTAGACACAGCAGTCAGCTTTAACTGGGAACACTGAGAAATGACGGGTGTTAGTGGCTGAATGACAGGAGAGTGTCTGTGACCTGTTTACACGATAAGCCTAAGAATAGCACAACTTTGTAGGAAGTCACTGAAATGTTCAACAAAATGAGAATGAAAACATTGGGTGGGGGAATCAAATCACTTCAAGAGTTGTCTTATGATTAAGTATTATGGCTTATGTTACGAAGTTCTTCCATTGTACCACTCGAGTTTCTCAATGTCCGCTTGGAGAGGCTTTAGCGGAAATGTTACTAAAACACTGTTGTCACGGTTTCTCTGTCACCAAAGAATAATGCAGAGCAGGCTTCCTGCACTACTTTAGCTGCACAGGCACAGGGCTTGAGGTTTTTCTAACTTTAAAATATACTTGTGGCTACCTTGATAACCACAGACAAACGAACAACCTACCGCAGCAAAGAGCCAAACTGGAGGCACTTAGATGTTGCAAATACAGGAAACATGTGGAACTGGCATAATGTCTTTAGGAAGGTGAAAATAGCTACTTTCATTGCTAAAGAAACCTGTTGATCATTCCTTGTTCATCCCTTCCCTTTCTTACAATAATCTCATCCTGTGACCACACACATTTCTCCTTTCATGCTAACCCAAATGTGAAACTTTCTGAGTTTCTTCATTCATTTCCTACCTCTTTGTCTCCTACATCTTTGTTGTTTCCATTGAGTGCTGAGATTGTTTTTACCATGCTTTCTGTGTTGGGATGTGGAAGTGGGGTAGACACTCTGTTTATTTAGCAGGGCACCACCGATGTGGAAGTGCCTCAGAGAGCTGTTCACAGCTGCTTGCAGGAATAGAACTGTTCACAGTAGCAGTCCGTCAGAGACAGACACTTGTGATGACGTGCTGCATTCAGTGAGCTCAGTGCTATTAACACTCCGACATTATTGCTGCAGATGGGCAAGGGTTCTGTCTGAACTGTCTCTTTGAGTTTGCTCAGGGAGACTGAGGGTGAGTCTTGGGCTGTGAAGAGTCAAAACCATAGACTCCCATAGATTTAAAAAGAACAATCCTGGATGCTCTAGAGCAGCTGTGTGTGCACTAATCATGCAACTCTCAGCTTGGCCAGGAGCCTGGGCTCAGAGAGCATTTTTTTACTTACAATAGCAGTCCAGCTGTGCTTGAAAAGCTATGGAAGAGCAGCAGAAAAAGAGAAACTTTAGAAAAGCTGTGAAAAAGCTGAGTACAGAGATTGTTTCACTAACCTCCCCCTCCCCACAGGGGCTAGGAGGAATAAAGCAAAGCAAGGTAGACCTTTCTTGGTTGAACTAAAGAGCAAAAAGACAAGGAATATCAGGGAGGACCAGTAAGGTTCACTGGAAATCCTTCCGTGCAAGGACCATTCCTTGGGCACATTTTTAAAAAGGGCTGCTTGCCAAAGGCTTGCAGTTCTGCTGCAAGGACCCATTATTAGCATCTTCCTCCAGGGAGGAATTTATTTGCTGTTGACTGGAAGTTGCTCTGACATTTTAGCCACTCCTTTTCCACTGTCTCCAAAATGCATGGTACACAAAGAGAATGAGATCTGGTCATTAGACAGCTCCTTCTGCACCCTGTGAACAGGTAGGACTGCACCCATAGCATGGCTATATGACTGCTGGAAAATAATTGATTCATATCGTCTTTTGTTCATCATTCCCCCTGTGGAATAGACTGTGTCTTCCTGTGCCTGAAATTATTTCCCTTTCCTCCTTCAAATCCCTCCTTATGTTTAGTTTTTCATGTGCTTTCCTATGATAGTGTACCCTAGGAAACTGTTTGCTTCCATCTTTGCCTTGATCTTCAGGCTCTTAGAGCTGGACAGTTAAATAGAGCAAATGCCTCACTGGGATCCAGCCTGTTCCCATGCACTGGAATGGTGCCATGAACACCTGTGATACTTTCTAAATAATATAACAGACGGAGAAAATGCAGTCCCAGATCTGATTCCTGGCTGCATATAAAATCCTATTTATTCTGCGGTGTGTGAAAGGGCCTTGACATAAGTACAGTTCATACCCATTTTCTTATGCAGGAAACTGAAGACAGCCATCAAGGAAAAGAGACCTATAACCCCCATGCCCTTAGAATTACAAAAAGCATTTTGATGTAATTAAAAATGGAAGGTCTAGAGTAAGATAGACTTTAAAATTTATAATCTCTTTAGCTATTTCTGCCACAAACCAAGCTAGCCTGTGAAAACAGACTGTGACAGTGTCATGGCACCTGAGCTGCTCTGTACCACAGGCCACCCAATCACACCAAATCAGTCTCATGTCTATCCCAGGGAAGTGCTGCTGATCTAGGGTATCCTTGATTTGAGGCTTTAACTGACAGCAAGCCTCCTTAGCCCTTGGCAAGTTAATCTCATTGGTTTTCTCTTCCACATTAGACACCAATAGACTACAGGCCCACACACCCTTCAGTATTATCTGCATCTCCCCATGACCCATAAAGGGATGTTTGACTTGGACTAACACCTAAATTAAATGGTTAACACTGCTGGAATAAATCCCATCTTGCTGTCTCTGACTGAGACCTCTCTTAAACTGTGCTTCCATATCTGAATTCTTTTGGCTCTTTAGAATTTATTCCAAAAAAAACTTGGCCATCTAATCATCTAGGACCACATCTGTGAATAAACTGACTAATGAGAGTAAATAGTTTAATTCTCTGAGGAAAATCAACATGAAATTGTGCAATTGCACAAAATGAGGCAAAGATGGCCTGGAACCCTGCCCTGTGCTCCTGAGGTACCCCAAGATACTTCAGCCCACGAATAAGACAGCAGATATAGTGAACCCCACTGATACACTCTCTTGGCATGCCACTTACCTTAACATGACTGCCTCCAGAAAAAAAGACTCTCAGCAGATAAATACCAAGTATGAAAGTAATCTGTATGTATGCAGGTCCTCAAATCTAAACAATATAAAAATGCTGGCTTTTTCTCTGTTACCTTCATAGCATCTTACAGTGCCTTTTCAACACATGCTGTCACACAGAAAGGTTATCTGCTCCTAGGAGTCATACCTTATTTTTGCCCTCTATTACAGCCGTTCTCTCAGTGATGCTCTGGATCCTGTTTCCTATGTTGCTGCCAGGTTTCAGGATGAAAGATCCTTCAGTATAAAAGCAAAACCCATGCCTAAAGACAACAAAAATTGAAATGTTATTGATTTGGTGATAGAAATTTGACACATAAGACGAAACAATTGTTTTGAAAACAGTTTTCAGTCAGGAAAACTGCAGGTGCTGTGATGACCAGGAAAGTATAATTGCTTTTCATTAACTCTTGAGGTTTGGAGCCGGATAATTGGATTCACTTCCACAGCCACTCCTTGCATCTTAGCTCTCTGGAGTCAATGTTCACATTTAACCCACTGCAAACTGTGAGGCCAGAATTTACAATCAGACCCTAAATATTGGGTTGTACAAGACCAACATCCCATTTCCAATGCTTCTGTTTTCAGACATTGCCAAAACATGAGTTCATACTGTTTTTAGCCTTTCACTCAAGACAAATTATATTTGTTTCAAGATGCATCCCATAATGTATTGGATGCTCTTTTACTCTGTGCAGGTTCTTTTTGTTTTAACAAAAGATTATGTCAGTTTTCATTTCTGAATATTTTTTAGTTCCGTTTACAAAACAGGAAGATATTTATACCAAGGTTCAATAATTACAAGACAAACAGTAAAAATAGGCATAATCCTGCAAATAAACAAAATGAAGTTAAACAAAACTATACCCAAATGACAAAGGGACATAAATGATAATTTAACTGTAAGAAAATCAAATACATCTTAATGAATGGAAGTACCAGAGAAAAAATGTTTTTTGCCTTATGCAACAAATTGGCTTGTAATCAGAACATTCAGGTGTGGTCATGGTAGAGCGAAGTTGTTTCTTAAAGTCTGGTTTGGTACACATGGAAATAAACACATTGGAATGCTTCTCAAGTGCTGCCTGACCCTGTTCTTTGAGAATATCTAATTCAGTTTTTCATCCAGAATTTAGTTGTTGCTTGTTCAATTCCAGTGTCACTGAAAGAGATTAACCCTTCAGCTTGATGAAGTTCTTCCAAATACACTCTGTTCCTTGGATTTGAAAGACAATGTCTGTAGTATCTGCTATCAAATAGTTCTGACTTGTATAACAGTTTGGAGAAATGAACTTTAAAGCCCAGGGACTGAAAAACAGAGTATGATGCAATCATATGAATGAGGTTAATTTCCCTTCAGCCAACTTTGCAGTTTGCTTTGCACAGTAAATTTTGTGTTGTTTAGAATACCAATGGTACACCAACTTTACATGCTTGCTTTTAATTGTGCAGCTTTGCGTCAAACTGGCCAATGACTTAGCAGATATTACAGCTTAAAGAAACGATGACATGGAAACTAACTTGGGCTGCCCAAATTTCACAATGTGCACTGAAAGGATCAGTGTGTCAAGAAGACAAAAAAAAAACAACCAGGGGAAGACAATGGAGATTCATGCATGGAGAGAGGACAGTGAGCAAGAGCGTGGCAGCCCTATCTACAAAGCCCTATCTACAGAACCATTTCTTTCAGACTCTGGTTTAAAAGCCAACTTCTAATACATTATTGTTGAGGCCAGGGTGAATGAAAGACAGGTGCATTTATAAGGGCACCTGTTGCACTCAGATGGACAAAAATGGTTAAAATTATTATTCAGAAAAGTAGATGCCGTTTACTTTGCACATTTAAAGCTTTAAGAAGTCTGGTTCTGTAACAAGAATAAAACACAGAAGGCATGATAATTTGGCTAAGCTGGTAACATTTTCATGCCATAGAAGATATCAAAACTCAATTTGTGATGCCAGGCACACAAACAGGCAGTATCAAAAGCACATTTGTGACTGGATGCAATCTGTACAGGAAAAGAGAGACACCAAAATCCCACTTCATGCGTATGAAAAGGTGCCTTCTAATTTACTGTTTTTCCTATCCTCACAGAATGCACTAATCTTTCTTTGTTACAGTGTTGAAATTTTGTACTCTTTACTGTAGAAGTCCTTACACATGTTTTGGTAAAGGACAGAAAGAAGCCAAAATGCATATTCGGAAGCAGCTTGTGCATCTCTGAAATGCATCTCCAATTTCCTTTCTTACAGCTCTGGAGTCTGCAGACTCCGTTGCTATTATTTTGCTCTTCCTCACAATTCCTTAAAAAGACTGTATATATTTAGTTTGCCATGTCTTAAGGATGAGGACAGTATTATGTCTTTGTTGATGCTTAGCACAATGACGTGCTGATTGCTCATTAATACCAGAATGCAAACCACCACCATAACTACAATAACATCACAATAACAAGAAAAACACATGTAAAGTGCTAGATTAGCCCTGGAGGCACATATGTGAGCTCTACTGATGTCACATTCCATTCTATATCCAAACTGGCAATTACAATGTTAATGCAATTAGAGTAGAAAATCGAATACGCTTCATAGATGTTGTCCATGGTTTTAATAAAATAGGAGTCTCAATAAAGCTGAGAATGCTACATCTAACAGCACAAAGCTGGAGCTGTGAGTACTGCTGTACACACAACGTTGGCTCCACTGGCTGCTGGATCAGCAAACATTTATGGATCAATTGCAGCACGGCTGCCAGACAGAGCCTAGGACAAGACTCAGACTCATCCCTTTGGATGCAAAACCAGATGCTTCCTCTCATCAGCTGCCAAATCCCTTCACTTTAACCTCAAGTATACTAAAATAGCTCAGGGACAGCACAAGAACTGTGTTCACTATCCTGAGCTGGTTACTCAGGTTAATGCTCCAAGTCATCCCACCTCTTACTGCTGCCAGGGGTGCCATGTGAAAGATGCTGCCTAAGCCAACAGCACCAGGTAGAGATGGGGAAGAGAAAAATTAGTCAAAAGTCCTGCCTCTTAACCTGAACTCTGCTTCTAACAATGGGTACTTCATAACAGAAAGAGGAGAGGTTCTGCTGAACTTAGATGCAATCATCAAACCAAATGTTTGTGTTAAGCACAGATGCTTGGAGAGAAAGAGGGAAAAATGAAAACACAAAAATCTATGCTGGCTGGAACAAAAATAGGCAATCATCTTCCTGTTAACTCGATGTTTCATAGTGTGTCCTCACATAACATCAGCTACATATTTTTCTGATTTCAAGGAAATTACCAGTTTCTTTAAACTACCCACTCAGTAAAACAACAAGGGCATTGCATTTTTAGCAAGGACTGTGTGCGTTTGCAGGGAAATCCCGCTGCATTTTAGATATTTGAATCTTACTCCAGATATCTCCCGAGTACATGAATTCCTGAAATGTTTTGTTGTGGGATGAGCCTCGGCGCTTTGCATCTTCAGGAAATCTTGCAGCAGGGTTGCCGCCGGGTTAATGAACGAGCACACAATGTGCACAGGGATTGAAAAACAAGCTGATATCCTCCAGCACATTTCTGCACATTTCTTTCACCTGTGTCCCTACAGACCCTTCCACCTTTCTACTTTGTGTGTGCAACTCTGCATGTGCAGAGATCCCACACAACAAATGCTAATGGGGGTGTGTACAAACCTAAGTTTGTAGAAGTTACGCAACCTCAGAGTGAGGAAATCAGACTCTGCTGCCTTCGTGGAGCTCTGGTAGAAGCAAAACACTCAGGTTGATCACACCCTAAGTAGTTTTTCCCATGTGCCTGCATGCGTGCTGGCATGCACATTTGCAGGTGTGCACCCGCACAGGGACACATTGGCCTTTGTGTCAAGAGCCTGAGAAAATGGCTATTCTTCTGTAAAAACAGGAGCCACTAATTCTCTGTAAGGTTTTCAGAGAAACCCAGCACAGGGGGAAAGTGGGGTGAGAGTGGCTCTGCCTGTGACAGGGTGAGTTCTGCTGTCAGACTTGCTCATCCTCCAGAATTTCGGGAATTTACACAAATTTGGAGAGGCTGGGGGTGGTTTATGCAACCACAACTAAGTCCAGCTTTATAAAAGGTCTGTGATGTGCCGAGCTGGCACCCGTAGGGGACCTGGAGAAGTGGCCAGGGGGAGGGGAGCCAGCCTGCTACTCAAGAATACATCAAGCCCTTGAGGAAGCAGAGTGTGCCATGTTTGAAGATGCAAAGATAATCACAGTGCTGGGAACCGTCTTGTGTAGCGGAGGAAGCCAAACAACAAGAGGAAAGCAGCATATGCTCGTGATTTCGCACAGGAAGCTAGCAGCACCTCCTGCCAAAGCGAGATAAGAAAACTCCCATGGCCTATTCTGGACAAGGCTGTGGTGATCAACCTTCGCTTCACACTGTCCTCGCTCCGCTCCACGGCCCGCTCCCTTTCCTAATGAGTTTCAGAGCCCTCACTTCTATTAGGATGCAGCATGCCAAGCACAATAGCTTGGTGTATTTATAACTATAAACAGGGAAAATTTCCAGGGTAAGAGTGTACTTCATGTCATCTTGATGTATTTCACTGAAATCACACCACAAACCGGCTCCAAGCTAAAGTCCTGCTGATGAAACTACTGGTCTCAGAAGAAAAGCTGCTCAGAGATTTATAGCAGAGCATGGGAGCTGAGGTAAGCAATTTGTCCAATTATTCATAGGATGGATTGACCCCGAGTACGACAGTCAGCTCTGATTGAAAGCTCCAGATCTAACCCATCCAGACACATCTTCCCCATCCCACAGACAGTACTGCAGTTTTCAGTTCAAGCAGTGCGACAATAAATACCAGTGAAAGAGCCTCAATCCACAGATCAGTTGGAAAAATATTCATCTCTGTCCCCTTGTCTTCCCAGCTTCTCCCTCCCAAGCCCTCCTGTGTGATTCCAGAGGCCATTGCAATCGTCACCTTGTGTAACATCTCATTCAACTCTCTAAACATTCCTCTTGGCAAAGCCCCTGGCAGCCTCACTCCAACTCTCATTCACTGGGGCAGTATTTGTTGGGAGGGAGAGGAAACCATCCTGTCACCAACAGTGCCCATTTTTTAGAGTGATTATTGGCAGTCACCATACATTCCTCAGCAGCTATCATTTTTTTAGGGCAGCAATTTCTAGCAGCGTCAGGGCAATGTTACTACAAACTCAAGTTGGGCTGACTCACGTCTTTTAAGAGGCAAAGGTGATGGCACTAACGTTAAGACAGGAACTCTGGAAATTCCTGGAATTGTAAAGAATACATAGGAACTGTTTTTTATTTGCAAGTTACCCAAAGAATCTGGATGGCATGGGCCATGCCTGTTCTGCACCTCAGCGTCCAGTGCCCTGCAATTGATAGCACAGGGCTGGTGTAGCCACGTGTCCTTGGGAATATTGAGTCCATTTGAAGCAGGAAATGGAGAGGAAAAATAGTAGCAGGGAGCATGTACAGTTTGTAAAACGTGCTTTATGGGGGTGGGGGAAGGAGTACATGTGCTGGTCCCCTGCCAGCTTTGTCTGTGTGTGTGATTCTATGATTCTAAGAAGCTATGAGTGCAGGTGTTCCTGCTCTAGGTCAAAACCAACCAGTTAGAGGTTGAAATACTGGCAAAACTGCAGCTGAGAGTTCATCCCTAACACCTTCCCTAATATGCACATTGGTGGAGTTAGAAGGAAAACTACATGTGGTAGGAACTGGATGTATCTTACATTGTTTATGGTTTATTTGTTTATTTATATTTATTTATTTACTATCAGGTCCCTGATGTCCCAAAAGCCTCATTCTCCTGGGGGATATCTTTGAGAAGAGCAGGGTAGATGGCATTTAGAGTTTTACTGTGTATTTCCATGGCTCTATTGAAATAGGAATCATTTGATAGCTGCACATTGCCTTTCTTGTTACTACTAATATGCAACCAGATCACTAGATGGTGTTTCCTTTTCAGACTCATCCTTTCCAAACATTATGACTTGTGCTTAACTACTCCAGTTTGCTCCCTGTAAAGCTGATTGATCTGAGCTATCTCAAAAGAAGCAGCAAGATCAACAGCAATGTTACCTACCCCAACTTTCACTATTTAATCAACCCACATTCAGATTTCCACAGGAAAAATATCACTTCTGTAACCGCACACCTGAGTGCCCTGCAACACCAGTTACTTGCAACAAAAAATACAGATGACTGAGGCTGAGGATCACAAAAAAACCCCATTTTGCTTCCAGCTTCTTTGCCATTACTTGAAACATCTGGCTGCTAGGGAATATAACAGCATTTAAAAGTCGTTTTTCAGGTGTCTACACATACTGAGGTTGTCTGAAATTTTCTCACCTTGTTTTATCAGAAAATTATATTTTCATGATCCTCAGTTTTCTGCTTCACACTGCTTAGCATTCTTCATGGACACAGAATACCATCATATTTCAGCCAAACCTACCTTTCTTCCTTGTTATACAACTCCCTTCTTTTACTAAACTGTGTTCACTCTCATCTCCTATGAAGCCACCGTGATTCAGTCTCCACTTTCTCTGTGCAAAAAGCAAAAATCATGTCCTGCACAGAGAAGCAGGATGTTTGCTGAAACTATAGAATTATCACATGAGATTTCCATAAGCACCTATAATTTCTTTTAGGGGAGAAAAGTTTGATTTTGAGAGTCTGTAGTGCTGCAAGGAAGAGGGTCTTGCAATTTGGTTGAGCAGTCAGAATCCTAAAGAGAAAGTCCACAAAATCTCTACATACAATGTCTACTCTTGCACTCAGTTGATTTTCGTTCTTTTCATTTCCAGTTTATGCTCCCTACAAATAAAATCCAAGATATTGTTCAAACCCTTCTAGTGTAAGTTATTTTCCTTGCACAATTCACTCAACTTCTGGACATACCCTTACATCTTTAATATTCCAAGATCCATGTATCCACAACTCCTTCCTTCTCAAAATGCCAAAATTCCCCTTCTTTCCTTTGCTGTCTCAACTGGATCCTCTTGGTTCTAGAAAGGAGTAACTCTTTAGCAGCCTATTTACACAGTCCTTCATGCTGCCCGTCATGCTGATAAGCTGGAAGCACAACTCTCACCCTTTCCATTTTCCAGTGATTAGCAAAGGAGACAGAGGAGCTGTTGATCCACTGAGGTTGTGTTTTTCAAGGTGATTTGTTTTCAACTTCTCTTCAAGTAGGGGTCTGGGAGCAACTCTGGGCTGACTGGAGTGAGGGACTGAAGTGCAGGCAGAAAACAAGGAAGGGATGAAAAAGAATGGAGGGAAACATTTTCAAGGAGAGAGGGGACTTGATTAGAGGGAAAACAGGAAGAGAAAATACTGACAGGCATGGATGTAAGACCAAGGATCCATCTACCCCATATCCTGTCCCAACAATGACCATATGCAGATGGTTGGGGATGAGTAAGAGCGGGACTAACTTCAGATATTTCCTTCTAATACTCCCCCAGTCACCAATTATTATCAGGAACTTGCCACAATATAGACTGTTTTTACACTTCTCTTCCAAGACTGTAGAAAGTTTTCAAACCCCCAAAATCTTTTGGCAAGGAAATTCACAGATGTGCTATCCACTACATGAGGAGTTATATCCTTTTTCAGTTCCAAATTCTGCTCCTCCTGTCTTCATCTAATGGCCCCTATCTCTTGAACTGGAGGAGATATACAGATAAAAAGATATATGTCTGATCCTCAGACGTGTGTCCTTCACAAGTCTGTCTCTATCCTGTAGCTCCCGTCACATCTTTTTCAGTCTGCAAGTGTCTTGATCTCCCTCCTCACTCATCCCTGACACATTCCTCTCATTCTCTGAAATTCCTTTGATCCTTTTTGATGCTATTCCTGGTGTACCTCCCAGTTTGGCTGCATCCTTTGAAATGAAAGGATCAGAAATGCTCACATAATAAAAGATGTCTATAATTTATGGATTTGTGGAGTTATCATGGTATTCTGTACTCTGGTCTTTATTTCTCTCCTGGTGATTCCTAACACTTGATTTTCTTTTTGAGCTGCTCATGGTGGTTGTTTTTCACTTTCACAAACCCATCTATCACAGCACTCAGATCCCTCTTTGTAGTAGTAATGATCAGACAACAGCTTTTTAACATGTATTTTACATATGAAAGCAAGATTTTTTTCCTATGTATATCATGCGCATGTTTCTTCAGTGAATTTCACCTGCCACATTTTCACTCAGATACCCAGATTCATAGAGTTCTGCATTTCATTGCAATCAGCCCCTCATCCTTACAAATCTGAATAACTTGTCATCATCAGCAAACACTGTCACCTCCTTACCACCTTTTCCAAGCTATTTCTGAGCATGTTGACAAGTACAGACCCCAGCACCAGCTCCTGAAACACTTCACTGATCACCTCCCTACGCTGCAAGAACTGGTGGCTCCCTCTTAACCTCTGCTTTCTATTTTTTAACTGAATACTTTTTTCTGAGCACGATCCTACCTCACATGCCTGTTCAAAGCCTTCTGCAAAGGCTTTTTGAAAGGCATACACACAAAAGGAAAGAGGATGCTAACTAAAGTTTGTATATTTTTGTAAAAGGTGTACTCGATCCAGTAATAGTACTCCATTCATAATCACTCCTAAGCACACACAGAGTTTGACCTGGTGCCTTCCTTTGGCCAGGAGCCCCTGCTAGTGCAGGAGCAGGCTTCTGGCCACGGGCTGGGACACCCCACTGGCTCAGACACGGCCAGCGTGCGGGGCCTCGCTCACGTCCAGCCTGTCACACACTTTATTTCCTATGGGCTGGGCCACACCGAGTAAAAGATCAAGCAGAAACATCCCACCATCTACGTGACCCTTAAGTGTTTTTCCTTAAGGCTCGGTGTCAGACTGCACATAGTAAAGCCAAGAGACCACCCTGTGAAGGCAACGAGAAGAAAAAAAGAAACTGGGAAAAAAACAAAAGGAGGAGCAAGCGAAAAAAAAAACCCAACAAGAGAATAAAAGCATGATACTAAGCAGAGTATCCCTGACCCTCTGGATCTTGCTGTAGTTCTTAGGTTTGAAGTTGATCAATGACAAAATAAGTAATACAATGCTTCTTGTTTTATTTTTTTTAAATTGATTTAAAGTGATTTGGAAACTAGCAATACCAAAACTTGAAAGCTTAAGGTTCTGATTCAACTAAGACCCATAATTAAGTAATTTATACTTGCAGAATAAATTTGTCTATGTGTAACCCTATGGACAGACTGGGGCAAACTGTACTTGGTATAAAGCATGTATTTGTCAAGCTTATGTAACCATATGGATGTGTCAGATCTGATTCAGAGGCATTTTGCAAACAAAAAATTTAAAAATATATTAAAATTTCATAATAGTAATTGAAAACAAGGATATAGCTCTACTCAGAGGAAAGAATGAGTTCACTGGCTTTTGGCTCCCAGTGGAAGTACAGAATGAGATACTTGAGCATATTGCTTATTCAGGCTGAAGCAGATCAGATGCTGTTTCACTCCTCTCTTTCCTTTGGCTTCAAGCTCCCAAGAAGTCCATGCTGCTGCAATGTACACTTGTGACAGTTCCTCTGCATTTTTAAAGGTTATCTAAAAAACCACAGGGTTTGACTTCATTTGCATTAATCTATTTCCCCAACCACACCAAAATAAGGGAATAGCTAGTATGGTTTTTGGTGTACCCGTAAGTATCTTTACATTATTAGATTGCTCTAAGATGATTTTCTTGTAGCACAGGGTGGGGGGCACAAAGGCCACCAGCCATGTCCTCAGCCAGTGTGATTGTAGAGCTGAGGATCCAGCCATATGTCAAAGGCATTTTAGAACTACCTGTCTGCTAATGGTATCTGACCTACTTATACCTGCTCCAAAGACTAGACTTTCCCTTCCTGAGAATAGAAGGGGGCACAGGGAACAAAATCAGTCATTGTGGACAAACTAATGGGCATCAGTGTTTGCAGACATCCAACAATTAAATTTGGGTGGTTTAGTACATTCCTAATTAAGTACAATTAGCATTTGTTCTTTACTTGTTCATTTTACATATCTTCCTGAAGTTCCAAATTTGGTTTGCCCTGATCATCTACCCAAGCACATCCTAATGATTCTGCCTTTCAATCCCTTATTAACACCCTGACATAAACAATGCAGAAATGCAATTAAACTGCTGTGTACACATGGCCTGCCTCCTCTTTCACTGAAGCTGCTGGGAGTCCGGCCATGCACTGTCATAATGATAATTTCAGCCTTTTTGTACCTCTGCAGAAGTTTCAAGGAACACCTTTAGTTTTTTTTCCTTACAGATACATCATGTATTGAGCCTTTAATCTCCAATGGTGGTTTTACCACCAAGTAGAGATGGTATCTTGACACTGTAGTCAGGGGAGCAGAGAATCATATACCAGTTTCCCCAATTACTTTGTTTTTGTAAGCAACTCCATAATACTACTACATTTCTCTCTCCCTCAAACACACATAGAGAAAAAAAACCAAAACAAAACAAAAAACAAAAGCCAAAAAACCACAGATTGATGTGATGGCAGGGTTGTAAAATAATAATTGAATTTGAGGCTAAACAAAACTGATAGCTCAAGAGGAGGGAGGCAGCAAGATGATGGGAGAGTTGAAACACCCATGGTAAAATTTGTGTGTTGCAACTGTCTGCAGTTTTTGAAGGGTCAATCAGTCAAACTTTAGGCAGAGGTTGAAGATCTCTCTTGAACTGCCCACACAGAAATGTCCAGAGAGAGAAACTGGCCCCAAAGAACACTGCACACCTGCTGAGCAAGCCAGTGCTTCCAGTGAGCAATAGCAGTATCCCACATGCCTTTCTTGGCAATTTCTGCCAGGTTAGTTGAAGAGAAACAAAATCTACTGAAGAGACTCGGGTCAAGAACCATTAACATCAAGCTCGTTCCTGGCATGCAGACTCTTGCTCTGCAGCTTCAGAACGGATCTGTTTTAGGTGGGTCCCAGCCTGCCTGGAAACTCTCAGCAAGCCCTGCTGCTGCCTGTCCCCACACACCTCTGCTGACAACCCTGTCTGAGACAAATTCAGGATGGATGGGATGACCTATAGGATAGGATAAAGTGGTAGGAAAGAGGCTAAGGAGGTGCTGGGCGCTTCAGGACAAGTCTCCCACTGGGCAGTGCTCTTCTATACCCACTGAACACCTGAGGGCTGCCCAGACTGGGAATGTGTCAGCTACAGAGCAGCAGCACACACTGCAGTAAGATAGCCCTGGAAAAGCAGTTTCTCAATCATTTAAGAAAGACGAAATTTTTTTTTAATTACTTTTATTTTGCATTGTGTCTTCTGCTGTCTTTTGGCTGCCATCTCTAAATGTAATAGCTCTGCATAAGCTTAAAAAAATCTTAGAATGTTCCCTTTTGCCCCAGACAGATTTCCTTGACTCTTCTATGTTTCCTTGTTTGGATGAATATCAAAAGACAATCTTTCCACCTACATATCAAGTTAGCTAGCTAGCTACCAAAAGGCTGATTAATGGCAAGAGTTGATTTAAGCGAAGTAATTGTTACAGAAAACAAAGAACAGGGAATTTTTAATGATGTTGGGTTTTCCACATTTCAAAAATTCACATTTGTTGAGCAATTTTACCACTTCACTATGAGGAAACTATGGAAATTATTTTATTTGGTCAGTTTCCTGTTACTGGCCTGAGTAAAGTAGAAAGAAGAGTTATGCAAATTGATTGTATCAATCAGAAAGCATTGAACTGTATCTGCATTTAAAAGCAACGGAATTCATTGAGGTATTTTTATAGTTTTGTAACCGAAACACTTACTAGAAAATAAAGTGAAAGAAGTATCCACACAACCTAATGGTTGCTATTAAAGGCAACAGTCCTTCAAGAATAAAAGCATCTAACCTATGCAGTCAGTCTCCAGCTTGCAGTGGCAGTGCTCAAGTGGTGTGAAATTAAGCACGCATATATAAATATTGGAGCAAACAGATCTTGGAGCCAAGAGTGCATGCAAGGTCTTTGTAGTAACAGCATCTTTTTATTCAGAGTGCACACTGTCCTATGACATGGGACTCAGTAATTTCTTGAGAATCTCTACTACCGTACACTGAAGGGAATTTATTTAAAACCTGTGGGGGTTTATTGACTTAAAGTACAAGCTACATCTGTGTACCAAAACAAGCACTACTTGAGCACAAATAAAGCAACTTTTTAGTATTGGAAACCTAACATTGGGCAGATAAATACAAAAAAAATTACTTAATGGCAGAACAAGATATGCTTCTTATCTCCCACAAAAGGTATATGCACGATATATCTGGTTTTTAGGCAAGCCTCCCATCACACAAAGGGGGAAGTATAAAGAACTAGATGGGATTAAAGGGTTTTCCAGTTCTTCAGGGAGAACACCCAAACCTGCACAGACATCAACCTGAGCAAGGTGTGCCAGCTGCTGAAGTACTCCACTCTGCTCCCTTCCTGGAGCAGGAGGCAAACTGTAATTACTCAGGTATTTCTGCCTTTCTGCAATAGTTAATTGTCATATCATTCAGAGGGAGTCATCCCACTCCTTTTAGGCAAAGCATTAAAAATGGTGTTCTCCAGATACTCCTTCAATGAGTACTTAAAAGAGAAGGAAAGGGAGAGGGTTAAAGGGAATCATCACAGAACAATTATGCAGGCAATTTGGAAGCCAATCTGGAAACAACATTGTAACAGAGCCAATAGCTGATTCAAATTGTCACATTTCTCCTTTGATCACCTGCTCAAACACACTCCTAATTAGCATTTAATGGAGTCCACAGTTCAGCACATTACTGAACACCTGCATGCAGATGTTAATTCCTCTTTCTGATGGCATGCTCTCTGTCTGTGCAGATCTGTGCTTGCTAACAGAAGGAAATATCTGACAACAGATGAGCACCGCCTCCACTCCCAAAGAAGAACCAACTGTTTCTTCAGTGCTGCACTGGATTTCAATCCAGAGTATTCATAGTTGTATAAACTCTTGAAAGAAACTAAAAGACTGAAAAATTTCATATATGCCTTTCTCAAGGTTGTGATTTCTCTTCTCTTACATCTATTAGCAAAAATAAATTTTGCAACTTGTCCCTGTAAGGTAACATACCAGACAGAGGAAATGCAGCTCTCACCTGTCCTTGAAATGAAGAATTTCAGGTAATACCTATTCCAGCAAGAGGAGAGATTTCTAGTGCCACCTCTTGGTGAGAAGGGCACAGAAAGACAGCCATCAGCATAAACCCAAACACATAGTGGGAAAAATTAAATTTGCTTTTAGGAAGTGCTGACCAGTATCTCACTAATATCAAAGCACTTAAAAATATCCTTAGTTTGAGATGTTTTGTATTGAGACCCTCATTACATATATATTTAGTATTGAGATGTCCTCTTTGGTTGAAGGAAGTGTCTTGTACCCTTTCAATTAAGCATGTACTTAAATATGTCCCTGGTGCTAAATTCCAATGCTATGAAAGTGTTAAAGAAGTGAAATCTTGTGGAATGTGATCATTCTTCAACTGAAACTGAGAAAATGTTGTGTCTTAAACTTGTTAAGTTTTTAAATATCTTCACTGGGCTCTGATCCAAATACCTTGCCTGTTTGAACCCTTCAATAGCAACTTAATGATAATGTTGTTGTGGAGGTTGAGTGTTAATCATTAAGTTTGTGTCAGATTTCATGATGTAGGAAGAACTGTGGATAAGTGAGTCAACACAAACTTCTAATCATAAGAAACAAACTTCAAAAGAAAATTAACATTTTGTAAATGTAAACACTTTTTGACTTGTAAAAAAAGAGGATTAGTTGAGCACCACATCAGCATCAAGCAAGCTTCCATGGTGCCATTTATCCTTTACCCTGTTTAAATATCATCTGGAGAATGGTGGGCACATTTAGCTTGCTGAACTGAATCTATGACTAAACATATCACAAGACATATCTGACCTTCATAATGGAAAAAGTTTCTACAATGTTTTCTGTTGATTCCTAAAGAAGCCAATCACTGTGCATGGAGAAAAGCATGGAGGAAAACTTCTCCATGTGAAAGTGTGTGAACTTTGCAAGACATTGTCTTCTCTCATGAAAATGCAAAAGCAATTATCACTTCTGGACCAATATTGCATGCATGAATAATAGTGAACAGTAAATAAACCCAAATAGCAATACCAAGTAACCACTCTGCCCTCCATTTTCAAATAACGATAGAGAAAACCTTGCGTTGTGACTACATGTCCACTGAAAAGTATATTGATAAAAAGTAGACAATTTCTATTAACTAAGCAATATTTACAGCAAGCTTTAAGCTTGTAAAAGAAATATTCAAGTGTAATAGTAAAAGAAGACATACTAAATAAAAGATGTAGTCCTACCTTGTTTTAGAATGGTTTTGTTTACAGGGATACCACATCCATGTAATTTTAGGTGGAGGAACACCATACACAGTGCATGTCAGTACTTGCTTGCTGCCTAGTAAATGCAGATTGGGATCAGGGAATGATGACACGGCCTTTTCGTATATCTGTGGTTTCACTGGAAATGGTAGAAATTGGAAAGGAATTAAAGCCAACTTATTTCCAATGTATTGCACTACTGTAAATATACTGCATTCTTGCAGTGTGAGTAACAAGAAAAGTCCCCAGGAGAACAAAGGAAAACAGCAGTCCTAAGTCAAGTCAGACAAGTGGTTAGTAACACATTTAAGTCATCAGGAACAAGTATGTGGCTGTGGAGGACAGAAACTTCTAATGAAAACCAGTGTCCATCTTCTGGTTCAAAGATGGGTCTTTCACCCTGCATATGAGGCTTGGGTTTGGGTCCGTGAAATCAGTAAGAAAACCTGCAATGTCCTGATATGTGCAAGATTGGTGATTATCCAGCTCAAAGAAAACTGGGAATTTTTATGTTCAGGAGAAGCACGGGAACACGTTGCAAACTTACCATTTACAGTAAGAGTGACTGTAAGATTCTTTGACAAGTTCCACTGTCGAATGCTCAGTATTATGGTGTAGTTTCCAGCATCCTCCTCAGCAACATCCTTGATGACCAACGAATAGTCTTTAACCACATACCGGGCACATTTTTCAGCAGCAGGTAGCCCATCTTTTAACCTGTTTCATGGAATTCCAGAAATCAAAATTCTGAAAAATATTTCTGCTTAAACCACCCATGTTACATCATATTCCTCAGTCTTTGGGAAGGGATTGGATTTCCAGTCTGAGATTCTGTTTATCAGAGGCTTCTCCTTTTGTTTCAAAAAAGATTGCTGATGTATGTAAACCACTTTAGAGAATACTATTCTGTATATTAAAATTGATAAGAATCTATGGTATTTGAGAGTTGCTGAAAATTGCCACTCTGACTCTGAAGATCCCAGCTGTCCACGGCTGTGACCGCCATTTAGTCTAAAAGACAACCATTTTAGCTAAGAGTTGAAATAAAGGTTGCATCATCTTGCACTGGCTATTTCTCTATGACCTCAGAATACATCCTGGGACAAAGTATTACAGTACTCTAAGCACAGCTGTGATTTTAGGAAGAGGAAGAGTAAGTAGATTAGATAAGCACTTCAGAATCAGATATCCTGCTATCAAGGGAATGTTTTTAAAGATAACAGAAAATCAACATAGAAAGTACTAACTGTTGCTCACAAACAGATTCCTGAAGCAAAAGAATTTTCTTCAAAGTCTAAAATATGGTGTAAAGTGCGTTTTAACAAGCTGCAAGAAGGTTAACATGATGTAAGTAGAAGGTTGCAACACATACTTACTATGATGATGGATTTGATCTAAATGATTGACAGCTTTTAACAGGTTTTTACAGAAAACTCTCACTGTTATTAGAGGAGCACTAAAATTTGGTCAAAGAACTTATGGATTTAGGCATTTCCCTGTATGTGTATTTCACAGAACCACAGAAAAGCTACAGCTGAAAAAGTCTTTGGAAGTCATTTAGTCTAATGTCCTATACAAAGCAAGGTCAGAATGTTGTCCAAGACTATTTTCAGTATGGTTTTGTGCATCTCCAAGAATGGAGACTTCACCACCACTCTGGACTCTTTGTTCCAATGTTTGACCAACCTCAATTTTAAATTTAAAAAAAAAAAAAGTTAAAATATTTGGAGATATTTTTAGTTCAGAAGTTTTGGATCTATATGTATAGTCAATAAACTGAAACACAGAGAAACAGAAAATGATGTCTAAATAACTGGCATCAGTGTCACACTCACCCCTTAGTTTTCCACATGAAGTCATAAGGTTTTATAAAACAAGACAACGCTTTTGGAGCAAAATTAATTCCTGACTGTAACATTAACTCCTACTGTTCATGTATGTATGGTTTGTTTTCTTAATCAGTCTTGTCACAGACCCTTTATTAAAGTGCAATTAATTAAGCCAGAGCTATTGGTGTTTAAAATTATTTTAACAAGAAAACCCTTGAGATCATGAATCGATAACATTGTTGAATATGAAAGTAGTCTGGATTAATAAAAAAAAGTTCCAAAAATGTCTTAACACAGCATACATGAGACAAAATGAATGATCCAGTGAATGCTCTGCTGAAGCAGATCTATGACCTGCAAATCACTGTGTAGTAATACCAACTTCCATTTTTTTGCAATAGTTCATGTCTGTATGACTCAATCACTTATTTTAATGAAAGCCTTATTTTCTTTCTCTTACTCTCTGAAACGCAAGTTCAGGTTTCATATCAAGATCTGAGTGAAGCTGGATGCAACACTTCAGTCAAGGCTGGTAGTGATATTTAGCTGTAGAGCATTCACTGATTTCAAGAGGAGACATATCCAACTCTCTGAGGTTCTCAGCTTTAAACTTTCCATATTCCCTTTCTCTCACTTGTGAAATGGAGGTAATGCTCTCGTAAATTGTTAGACCCCCAGGCAGCTCTGAAACTTCAAAAAAATCCTCCCCAACTCTATTATAAAAAGACATCTAGGATGCATATGTGGAAACAACTGTTCTCTTACCATATAACCTCTGGAGAGGGAAATGCCTTCACTTTCATTGACAAACGATAGGATTTTCTTCCAGCTACAGCCTCCAGTGCAGTTTTTCTTCGACGTTTCAAATTAATGAACATTTTATCTTAAACAAAATAAAAAAGTGCTTTGTATTACTGCAAAATCCTGCAAAAAGAGCAGCTCTACTCAAGCAAATGTGACTCCAAATAAAAATTATCTTTAGTAATTTTGATGGTCCCACATGTTAACAGCAAGAATAGAGCCCTACCTCCTAGAGATCTATAAAATAGAAAAGAATACCACAAATATACAAGAAACTGAAATGTAGTTCCCAGGGCATGAATTTACTTGGAGAAGGTACACTCTAGCCAAATTCACATTGTGCTCCAGCCAGAAAAAAAGGCACAAGAGATAAAGTGGTCTGTAGTACGTGGGAGGCTGAACTGAGGATGATCAGCTGACCTTTCCATTCCTACAGGCCAAGAATCAAGGAATGTTCCAAAAGAAAATATTTTGCCAGAGGGGATTTAAGGGACCTTCAGAGAAATAGCAGAGGAGAAGGCAGAAACTTTCTGTATCATTAGTAAACAGCTGTTTCATCAAACAAACAGATCTCTGTCACTTCGCTGAAATAATATCAACCTGCTGGAATTTGTTCTTTTCCAGTTGCTCTGCCCCATATCTCCAACTCTCTGCCAAGCTGAGGCAATAAAACATAAAATTCATACAACACATTGGAAAATATCTCTTTCTCCCCTACCAGCTTGTGCAAAATAAAACATTCAAAGTATAAAAAAATGTTTGAGTGTCCTTTTGATGGTACCTATGGTGCAATATTTACTCACACTGTGAACTGCTTAAGAATGATGGATATCCATTAAACAAGTTCAATATTTAATCACACTTAGCACATACATTGAAAATAATATGCACAAGACAAGTAAGTAGTTTAATTACACAAGTCAAGTTATAAAGAATAAAGTAGTGGGTATCCTGTAGATGGGGCTGCTTATGTGAATGCAGGCTGACTTCAACAGTCCTGGCTTCTCTGACTGTAATATTAATCTCCAATTTCTCTGACTTTAATTTTAATCTAAACCTCAGTTTCTGACAGATGCATTTTATCTGTTTAAGATATAGCAAATGGTTAACATGATTCATCCTATGGTCCCAGTGCCTTATTCCGTAGCTTAAATAGAGAAAATGGGCTGAAATTCTCTCTAAGAATACCAACACAGAGTGCTTAGTCCACACTTCCAGACAGGAGAGAAAAGATAGACCACTGAAAATATGTGACAAATTCATATTTTGACCATGAGCCATCTGTTGTGGAGGACACCCATCAGTCGCTTGTCTTTAACACCAATGGTGCTCCAAAGATCCTGGATAGATCTAATTCTAACAGCAGGTCACAGAGAAGGTCACTCCCCAAAGAGTCCCAATGCAAAAAAGTCCTTATTCATATATATTTGGAATAATATCAGAAATTTCCAGATTTCACAGAAGGCCCAGACAAACCATAGGGAACTTGATCCTTCTGTAAAACCAAATGATTTGCATTTTTTGAATGGTCTACCAGCTACCAGCTCCATATAGAGTTAGGGTATTTACTTCTTTATTTTTTCACAGAAAGAAATGCATGAGTACCACAGAAGAGGAAGTGGGATTCTTTTATTTAAATTATGTTTGTATCTTCTTTTTCCTCCCAAACGAGAGTTTCCCTGATTGTATCTGCTAGGACTGACTGAGGACAGCACCATCACAATATTTAGCAGACAAAAGTGATGAAATGGAACATTAGCATGTCTATTGACAACAGTACAAAACAGTCATGGAAGAAACGGCACATTTTCCCTCCTGGAGTGCCTCCCTCCTTTATTTCCCATTTTCTGCCCATGATGAACGTGCTGCAAATTCCCTTCCACCTTGTGTCGCGATGTGAAACTATCCCATGACCGACCTTGGTGCATGAGCACTGAGTATTGTACAAATGTGCACCACTGCTTACCATAAACGATGACTGTGGTGTTGACAGCCTTGATGGACGGCCCGCTCTTCACGTGGCACGTGTACTGGCCTTTGTCGATATCCCGCACTCTGTCGACGACCAGGATGCTGTAAAAAATGTTGGCCTCTGAATTCTTCTGGTCAATACGCTGCGTCACTGAACCTCTTTTCCTTGTCTATAAGAGTCAAAGAAATGAACAAGAAAGAGCTTGATCAAACCAATTTTCATCATTATTAAGATTTTTATTTTTCTGTGCTGCCACCACAACTTTATAAAAAAAATCCCAGGTACCTTTCTACAGCATAGACAAGCAAGAGATGCTTAACTTTTCTGGAGGGTCAGCAGTAAAAAATATAAGCAGCCTTATAGGGCAATTCATCCCAAGTTGTCATGGCATCCAATCTAGTACTTTCTAGAGGAAGATCCTCCCTTTTGTATAGCCTGCCATATCAACATACCCAGCTCTGTTGCCACTGTCCAGCACTGCCCCTAAAAATCCCTGAAGCCATGATATGAAGAGCAGCACATAGTTTGGTGCCTGGATTCAGTGCCATAGGAAGCAGACGCATAGAAGAAAAGGACATTAACACAAGGAGGGGAGAATCCTGGAAACGCTACAGACGGAAAAGGGACTAGATTTGGCAAGGGAATAGCAGGGTGGAACTGAAGATAATGTGGCTCTGAGGAGTTATTTCCTGCAACTCCCCCTCAGCATTTGGCCTCAAAGTTTATTTAACCCAGGACATTGTTGATGTCTTATAAACACTGAGCACCCTTCAGTTACCATCTAAATAAAAACAAAGCACAATTTCACAAGTGTGGTGCCCAGATAGGGCTTGGTAGGGCAGCAACAAGCAATATAATATATTTGGAGCATTTCTTGTTGCTAAGTTGTTTGTTTCTGAGGTGAAAAAATGCCAGGGAAAATGGCTACAGTAAGCAATAAACAATTGCATTAATCTTCCCTATATAATGCAATCATAATTTCAGCCTGTGATTAGATACAATGAGTGACATAATAAATGATCTTGACTTGAATCACCAGCATAAATCAAACTGACATGAAAGGAATGGGAGTTGTAAACCTTAAGCTAATGTCAAATTTCTTATCAGTTTTACACGGACTCCCTGGCACTTATTCTGTAAGTGACAAATATTTATGAGGATGCTCCCAATGTGGGAGGTGGAGAAGCACATTCAAGATCATTCCTGTAGTTGTCAAAACAAGAGGATTGTTCGTGTGACACTTAACAAATGAGATTTTGGCTAGCTAAATCAAAATATCTTTTCTAAACATGCTCAAATCGGGTGCCTGACTGTCTGCCAGTCTTTGAAATGAATGTGTTGAGAAGACAGCCTCGCTGAAAACTTTTATGTCACGAGAGAGCCCTTGCCTGGGACAGAGTGGTAAATTTCTCTTGTTTCATCAGGTCGAAAAGGAGCTTACAGAGATGAAAAAATTCTAGCATTGGCTTGTGATTATGCAATATATCCAGAGCACATTGTGTAAACATGTTTACTTATGAAATTAAGCATCAGAAGGAAAAAAAAAAGAAACCTTAAGAGACAAGTCAGCAAGGGTCAAAATGATGGAATGCAAACAACGGCAAGCACTCTGAAGCAGAATTCCTCCTGGGATGCTAGATGCAGCATAATCTGTGGGAAACCTCTGGTTTCTTCTTTCCAACCACAGCACTCACCTCTCCAGGGTAAGTCCATGTCATCTGCACCCGGGTGTTCCAGGCTGCAGTGACAGTGCAGTTAATCGCCAGGCTGTCCCCCTTCAGCAGCTTGACAAGACGTGGGGTGCTTAACTGAACATCAAAAATTGTGTTGGCTGCATGTGACAAAGAGGGAGAACAATCAGTAATGCCAGCAGGACAGGGTGCTTTCTGAGAGATGGGGAGTGCAGAATGCCACCTACTTTCTCTGTGCGTTAGGTACTTGGTGCTGTACGTGTGCCCACCAACACTTGTCTCGCAGCTCAGGAGCCCGATGAATTTGTAAGTTGCCTTAGGTATCCTGAAGCCTTGCATGCTGTCCCAGATTATTGTCTTGCCATCGGGAATTAGGGTTTCTCGTGGAATCTGGAAGTGCCAAACATGCATCAAAAAACAGCTCATCCACATGTCTACTCTCTAATCAAAGTAGCTTAGTAAAAAAAGAGATGGGGGAAAAAAGCACCCAAAAAATGCCAATCAACATGAAAAGGTTGACATTTAATGATGTAGGTTTTTCAAGTCACATTTTCATCACAAAATAGAGGGAAAACCTGAGTGAAGAATATGAATGTTGCATTTGTTTCCAGGATTTCATTATTTATAACAGGATGTAATTTATGACACAATAGATTGACACTACCATTAGCTTCAGCACTTGGACTGCTATTCTGTTGGTTCCTGGTTGGCAGCTAAAGTGCTCATCTCCAGGAACCTTTGCAATTAAATATCCTGATTTCACCACAGAGAAACAAATACACACTTTTCAATGGAGATTGCAAATGAACTTAATTTCCTGTCATTTTGTGGCTTTAAGAAATTTCTGCCAGGATTCAATACCATGCATGTCATATTTATTTTGCCTAAAAGACTTAAAAAACAAACAAAAAAATTATTGCCATGTGGGATCAAATGTTCAGTTTGTCAGCAGTACAAGTTATCTTTCACATTATGATCCTTTGCACTTTAAGCCCCATTTTGATAAGATATCAAGAAAACCCTGAAAAAGTAAAGCCTAACATAGCCATTGAAGCTCAGACAAAACCTCTCATTTTCAGATCATGCTATTTTGTATACCTTACTGATGGAAGAAATGCTACCATGTGGAGAGCACAGAGATCAGCCATGAGTACAAAGCCTGGATATGACTACTTTGATAACACCTGTTTCAGTAGTAAAAATAAGATACTTTTAAAGATAGTGCAGAGCAGAGTTTAAATGAATTATGGTCATAAGGAAAGATCCCTGGATCAACTAAGCACCTTGCAGCCCATCACTTCCCACTGTGCACCAGTCTCACAGTGTCCCTTCATCTCTTTCTTCCCCTTTATTTGAGCAGAGGTCTTATGTGTTGGACAGCCCTTTCCTTCCTAAAGCAAAGCCAGCATGGGTGGCTGTCAGAGGCTGGGGGAAGCATGGATGTCTGTCTCCTTCCCGTGTGGTACAGCTTCTCTCTACAACGTGGCACCCTCGATGCTGCCTGCTCGATTTCTGCCTATGCAGAAAAACACCCTCGAGATCATATTCACTCATCTCGTGCCATTTCCTCCAAAATAACTAAGTGCACGATGAATCAAATGAACAATAAATACAGAGCACAAAATGACGTGGTAGAATTCCTTATCTTTACAACAGCTGATAAGATGCTATAATAAGCATGCAAATCACAGGGAAGAGTGTAGCACACACACAAGTAAAGCCCATTACATTACATACAGCCTGCTGGCTACCATTCAACAATGTCTTGGTCCCTACAAGCTCTGTTGCCATTCCTGTTCTAAATAAAAAAAATTCAACTTGTGTTTAACTAGTTCATAGTTACGTTTTCAAGAGCTTCAATTGGATTTATCCTCTTGCTGCTTTGGTGGAAACCAAACTTCTGAGCGTCTTTCTGTATAGGTTTTCATGAAGAAAGTGAAGCCAGAGAGTCAGAGCCTTCCTAGACTGGTATTTCCCAGGGAATGCAGTCACTGCACATTCATTACTTAATTGATGTATTACTGACTTTGTATTAGCCTTACTCCAGGAATACAAAAGTAACCAAAACACTCAGAAAAATCCCATTTTGCGATTTGTAATTTTGCGAGTTGTCTGAACATCCACAAGGCTTACTTATCCGAGAGGCAAATCTTTGCCTGTACAGTTTACTCATCTCAAAACACTAGAGCTGCCTCTTTTTTATATAATTTTTTTGCAGCTCTGAGACGAAGTTGTTCCACCCTGTCCCTGTGAAAGCATAACACAACACTTAGTTACTCAAAGGAAAACTTCAGAAAACGGAGGTCTCTGACTAACAAAAGACCAGACCACTGTGACACAGCTAGTCTCTGACCAGATCTCAAGGGGAAAAATCCAAGATGCTGCAACAAGTCCCTTTTGGAGGGTGGAAATACCAGGGCTTTGTCTCAGATGAGAAGATGGATGGAGGCTGGGTGCTCAGCCTACAGCCCTTCCCAGCTCTACCCTCTCTCCTGCTTGCTTCTGTTTCTTACACAGCTCTTCTCCATGCTGCTCTCTGCCAGCCCCACTGGCTCAGATTACCTGTTTCCCACTCTCAGAGAGGCACAGTTGTGCTGCTCAGCCCTAAACCAGCTTCCAGACCACCTACTAGAAACAGGATATGTTCATCACCATGCTGACCATTGCATGGATGGCACAAGACAGAGGATCCAAGAATCACACAATCATTTAGGTTGGAAGGGACCTCCAGGGGTCATCTGGTCCTGCCCCGATGCAGAGCATGGCCAGTGTAGTTCAAGGCCTTGTCAAAAACCTTGGCCACTTGGTCATCACAGAGAGAAGTAGAAAACCTATGAAGAAACATGGTGCTGTAACAGTGAGACTTCCACTGAAGCAGCAGAGGATAAATTCAGCCACAATAATAGCTTTCAGATGGGAACCAACAGCGAGTCAGAGGCATTCAAAGAATCAGCTTGTTGCGACGGCTGCAGTAAACATGGAATTTATTGTCTACATACTAATCTGTGTGAACCATATCACTGTGGTTCCCAGTGCATTCTTGGCCTTTCACCTTCCCTGTACTTGGTTTCAAATGCAACTATTTTTGGTATAGGCTCTGCCTCCTTTCTTGCTCAATCAGTGTTTTTGGTACCTGGTAGCATTAACAGAGTACAGCCACATACTGTTTATGTGCATATGGTCAAGAGTTATAGTCAAGCTGTAGTTCCCCACATCTCCAAAGACAGATTGTATTGGAAAGAGACAACTAAAAGTTTAATAAAAATGTACATTAGAATTTTAAATGCTTGCCTTCTATTTCATGTTTCCCCTTCCACCAATTTGGGAAGGATGAAGTGGCATTATTAAGAATTTGGATTGTCCAGGTGTATCATTCACAACATCCCTTGGGGATTTTCCACTATTTATTCCTTTTACTGAACTCATTTACTTCTATTCCTATCAGTGTCATTGTTTTTATGAGAGAGAATCCAAAAGGATTCTCAGTAAACAGATAGATTAAATCATTGTATCAAAAGGTGATACTTTCTCCATTTATCAAGATAAGAGTAAATGAAAAGGCAAGAGAAGTGCACAGCTTACTTGCACAAAGGTTTATCTTATTTTATGGATCCTGAATGTGGCTGCCAGAATCATGGTGATAGGAATGATGGTTTCAGAGGCTCTGAATATCTCACTATTAAGCATTAGATCAAAACTATTAATTGATTTCATAATTCTTCATATGATAAGGAACATAAAAGGCAATCAGCTGCTGCAGATAAAGATTAAATTGGGACCTGGAGGCTGAATTTGAAATAAGAATTAAAAGCTTCATCCCCATTTCCCAGCCTATGTTTTACAAGCTTCTTGATTTTTGAAGACTCCCCTCCTATGTTTTAGTTGTATGTGATTGCCATGCTATAAAACACAATCTGCACAGATGTTCTGCCTGAAAATAAAAGCAACACAGTATTTAAAAAGGTTTGACTAAGGTAAAGAGGAAATTAGAGTAAAAAATAATTTGTAGTGTTGAAGATAGATAATAAGCCTTTCCCACATTGGTCCAGGCAAACTAAATGCTGCAAAGGAACAAATGCTGGAGGCAGTGCTCATGCAACTGTAGGGAGCCCTTCCAGAAGAGAGAGATTATTAAAAATATTTTGTATTTTTACTTCCTGGTAAGAAAGTAGAAGGCAGAACCTAATGACACTAAAGCTGGGATTTTCGTTCCAGAGGACTGCATTATGGGGATTATTCCTTTATCATTGATGGAAAACACAAAATAGCTCTTGCCATTTCTCCAGCAGTAGTATGCCTGCAGCTGTGGAATGCATTTAACACATCTCTTAATTGCTATGTGAGTAGAACATTGCTGGAATCTTCATATAAGGTTGTCACAGAAGATAAATAAAGTAAGATATGATGTAATGCATTGTAGCTTACATGCTTCAGGAAATTCTAGGATTAATTAGGGAACACATTTATTTTTCCTGGAATGCAAAACATGTAAGCAACCAATCCTTTCTTTCAAGACTTGGCTCCACCTCCTCCTTCTCCTTCTGAGACTATTACATCTGGTTTTGATGTTGTAAAGTGTCTTACACTACAAGCCCAAGCTAAAGGCAAGTTGATATTAAAAAAAGAGAGTAGCTATGTTTTATTCTTCTCCAAATAAGGATAATTTTCTAAATACTGTTTAATGAGAGGAACTTGACAGGAATTTTCTCAGCTAGAAATCTAATATGCTGGGATTTCAGATGCAACACTACAGTGCCCAAATAAATTCCCACTTTACAACACCCCTTCGATGGAATGCTAAGTTTCACTTGTTTTTGATTCTACTGTCACATAACCTTGTGCATCTTCTTGCAGGAGAACTGTGTGTGTGTTTGTGTATGTGTGTACCTACACACATGTCCTGGGTCAGATCGCTTCCTTTTCTTTGCATTTTGTTCTCTTTCATGGGATTTAACAAGTGAAAACCAAGCAGCAAAATCAGTATCTATATTGGCGAAGCAGCACTTGAAAGAATGGATAAAATTTGTTGTTGGTAAAGCTCTGCAGTCAACGAATAATCAAAGACTTCTGTTGCACTAGATAAGCATCTTATGGTGGTGTTTGGGAATTACATTTTAGTCTATAAAGAGACAAACCTCTTTTCCTTTTAACAGTGATGAATTTTCATTGCCACTATGTACAAAACTCTCTTTACTTAGAAATAAAACTTCTTTGAACCTCCACCTAATTTTTAAGCAAAAAAAGAGGCAACTTTAAAAAAATTCCCCATTCTCTGTCTTGATACCAGGTACTTTACTACATACATATGGTTCAGTTAGCTATCCATGTAACTCTTAAGGCACCTAGGAGACAAATGTTTTCCCAAAACATGGAAATATCTTTGTTTTTTTAAAAAAATAGTCCCACCACATCAAACTTTGCAGTTTCCCTGCAAAGATTCCCCACAAAGAAAAGCCATCCCTTGTCTAAGTGTGCTCGTATGTAAAAGGAAGCAGCAAAGTCTCTGGTGGGAGTGAGGTAGGGCAAAGGCTTGCAAAGATCCTTGTACAGCCACAGCAGGTCTCCAGGGACTCACCGGCTATTCCAGAGGACAGAAGAGGAAAAGGGAGGAAGGGCAGGGGAAGAGGTGGGAGGAAATCTCTTCTAACAAGAAATTCCTTCCTGGGCTTAAGAAACCTCTGCCAGAGAGGATTTAATAAAGCAGTATGAAAAGTTTAAGTTTCTTCAGAAAATTCCCACCCTTTGTAGGAGATTTGATGAAGCTCTTCTGTGCAACACAAAATGAAGCCTCCAGGATTGAAATATTTCTGAACACACTGACACCCAGAAACGTTGCATAAGAAATATTAAATTGTTAAAATATTTCAAAAGCATTACAATAGCTGTGAACAAACAAACAAACAAACACATCATCCACAGTAACCCTTTCAGAGCATGCTTGGATAGAGGTACCTTTTTTAAAGTAACAGCAATGTCTGGTGCTGTGACTCTGCATGGAATGGTCATTTCTCTTCCTACAGCCATGTTTATTATTTTAGGTATATCACTGTGCATCTCTACAAATGGATTGCTTGTATCTGCAAAAGAAGAAAAATAAAGGTTAATATGTGACATCTTAAGGCAGTGTATGGGAATTGTAATGCTGCATACAGACTAAAAAAAACCAGACTGTCCATAATGAAAGCTAAACTAAGTCCTGAAATCAATCTTCCATTTACTTTTGTCTAAATATGTTAATCAAATTAAAATTAAGTATTTGAAGACATATTTATCATTCAATAACAGTATCAGAATTTAAAATCTTATTTAAATTTCAGTACAGTTGAAGTCCATTTTTTTCCATTACAGCAACACCTCTACTGCTGAGACATGTGCTTCATATTTCATGGAATTTGTATCTTTTTATCACCAGGAAAAGAAAATATATGGGAAGTGAGCTGAAATCCACTTATCAGGAACCCCCTGCAAAGTACACCTTCCTGCTGTCTGCAAGGAAATTGATAGGAAAAATTCACATTGACTGTATCAGAAGAAAGAACTACTGTGTTCATCCAGCCATATTTTCATCTCCAAGAATACAGACCAGAGAGACTTAATTCTTCTCCTCCTTCCCACTATCACAATACCTATGTGTCTCTTTTTTATGTGACAAGGTAAATGAAAATGCCAGGAAAACATTAATTCCTCTTGACTCAAAACTAAAGCTTGGCAGAGTAATTTACCGTCCCTTGAACAATCCCTTTAACAAAGGGCTTTGTCATAAATAGCTTGCGCTGGGAACAGGGAACATTGCTGCCACTATTGTTCAGGCCACTTAACAAAGAGGGGCTCAGGCCACAGGCTCTGGCTCCAAATCTTCTTTGCAGGTGTTCAGATCTGAAGTTTCAGTTTGACTCACATCACAGATAGACTACCTCCAAATTCACATAAGGTTTGGTTTTTAACTCCTAAAAAAAGCGGAACATTAAGATCTTAATTCTGTGCTTATCTACAGCTCTAATGTTTTTTCAGGCAAATCCCATTATTTTCACTCAGTCAAAAATCTTAGAAATAACAATGGAAATCTTTCTTGGATAAGAAATTAGTAAAGCTAGCAAGAACCAATCCCTTATAAAACCTCAAACTGCAACACTTGATTCAAGTGTTCTGGCCCCAAACTTCTGCATGCTGACCTATGTTCACTCAAGTAGTTCTTCAAATAAGTTACTTTTGCTTGTCTTTCAAAAATATGATATGCACTTCCCAGGGTCATCCAACTGCTCTGCCCCTAGGATCCTCTTTTCTTACTATATGCAATAATATTTTTGTTTGAGACATCAAACAGGAAGAGAAACAGATTCTTCTCTAATTTATACTGGTGAGAATCCTAAGGCAGAGGATCTCAAATGTACTCCAGGATACAGAAGAAGTTTTACTAAAGTGGTTTAATAAAACTGTTATACAAACTTTCTGAAATGAAAGCCACAAAGTATTATTTAATAATAGGTATTAAATGTCCACTGAGACAGGGAAAGGAACTTATGAGTAATAGAGGATGCATATGTAATAAAAAATGCCCTGAGGACTTGTTAGACCGACGTTTCCTCTGCAGTACGATTCAAGGAAAGACCAAGAATGAACCTGCTTGTAGCACAGGGAAAAGAACCGTTTTTGTTTCAGGCACTGCAGCCACAGAAGAGGTCGCCTGCCCCTTAACATCACCAGACAAACCAATTTACTACTCCCCAAAGACTCGTTTGTCTTTGTCACAAAATTAAGAGCTTCTGCCCAAAACCAGCAAGCTTTGCAAAATGGTTTCCTGTACCATAATCTCAAGATCATTGTAAGTGTGAGGAAGAGCTGTTCTGGGGACTGCCGGTGCTGTCTGCAGACAGAGCATCACCACTGACTGATGCCAATATCGAGGCAGTGGGGGTTGTGCAGCCTGGACCTCGCAGGATTCCTGCCTGTCCGAAGGCAGCGACAGGAAACCAGCATAAAACACCACGTTTGGCTTTTCTTCCTTTTCCTTCAGTGGAAATGCACGTCCAGGCCTGGAGAACAGTGCTGTACAAGAGTGGTCTGGTTGCTCTGGCTGCCCTGGGTGGGCTCCAAAGCTCGGTCACAGCCTCTCCTGGTAGCCTCCCTGCCGTGTGCGCCAGGGCGTCGCCGTGCCCCCGCTATTCGCGTGCAGAGCTCCCATTGACATCACCGGGGACTTCCTCCATGGGCCAGAGGGCAATCGATGGCCCCGAGTGCTCCAAATGTCTTCCTGCTTTTGATTAAAAGAAATACGCATCGTGTTTCCTAGCACAGTTTTGTTTTCATAATGAGCATGGAGGCTTTTCCTGATTCCCTTTGATTTTATTCTCCTTCCATCTTAAAGGCCATAATGGGATACTCTTGGTGCCTCAAGATCAGAATCTGATGCGGGCTTTACCAGCCTGGCTCAGGCAAAGCTGAACACACAGCAGCACCAGGGCAGGCTATGCCATCTTGGCAGGGTTTGCCAACAACATGGAATTCTTCTGTCCCCCAAGCAATAGCTCTCCTTGCCTTTTTTTTTCCTCTTTCCTTCCCATCACAACCCCACCTACTGCCATTAGCTCTCATTATATTTCCTCTGAATTTCTTCCTGAGGGGAGGTAAATGAACCTTCCTCACATATGCTGGTTGGCAGCATATCTGCCATGAATGAATTTCCCACTAGCAGTCTTTTGGGCCAGCTCCACTCAATTCTATGTTCAGAAAGCTCTAGACGTAAAAAGGACATCACAGACTGTGTTATCTTGAAGACTGCATCCAGGTTACACATTCAGCTTCAGTGGGATTTGGAATGGCAAATCTAAGGGAGTTGACATTGTTTTTATGAATTATTGATTTGGGTTGTTGGTTTATATTGGTTTTTTCTTTTTCTTCAGAGCTGCATGTGAGGTTAGCAAAATGAAAGCTGGACAACCAGAATATTTATGTATGTTAAAGGTTACTTTAAAAATCAGTTCAATGTATTTTTAAATTATGCCTAGAATGAATGACTATGTGCTGGGTTGACTGTGTTCCTTACAATATCTCTCAGTTACAATCAACATGAAACCACAAAGAGCACTCATGAAATCACAAAATCCATGAAGGTCATTTGCTATATTGTTAAAGAGCAAAAATAGCAGCTTTTTTGCTAAGCTGGTTGGCAGCCAGATAAAAACTTGATAAGAGACTTAACACAAGCAATATTATGTCTGGTATCAGTAACCTGTCTAGGCTATTTATGGGGTTTACACAAACAACTAAATTAGCCAACTCTGAAATGCCAAATTCAGAAAAGATGGAGAGAGTTTTTCTTTCCACAAGCTTCAGCTACTGTTCTGGGGTTTGTTTTGTTTTTAATAATCTGAGCTATGTAAGTCAGAGGACTTACACATACATTTGCAAGGAGAATAGTCTCTTCAGGAAAATCTAAGCTCCTTGAGATCTCTAAAAGCTTATGCTCTGAAGTATTTCCAAAATACCTACTTGCACTTGGCTCATCCTTAAGATTCTTTTCAGGCAAAAAGAGGTGAAATATTTTCATCACATTCACATAATTTTCCCTCATGCATGTGAAAAGGACAACAGTCTCTAGTAAAGAACAGACACGCAGACTTCATTGAAGTTCATGGGCCAGTTGCCACATTCCCTGTCCATTGAAAGGATTAAACCTCCTTAACTTTATTTATCCCAGATAAATTACTGAGCCTGTTCAGAAGTCATTCCAAAAGAATCTTGCACACCAACAGTAATTCCAGCCTCACTTGCACATCTACAATACAAACATTTCTCACTGAGCTAGGACCTAAACCATTAGTGTTGTCTCCGGTGAGAAAAGTGGAATTTTGCAATGGGACTCATCTGAACCGTTTTAGACATCTGCTTTACCATGAGATGAATCATGGCCTAAGAAATGTGTCTGTTGAACTGGTTCATATGCTTAATTTCCTTAAAGAAAACAATCCCATTTTGTATGTCTTATTCTAAAAGAAAAGTTGTTCCACTCTTGCCTCATCTTACCTGTAAAATAACACCCTTCAAATACAAATTATGTCTAAACCTTGAAAGAAAACCTGGGACATAAAGGAGTCCCCATCTTATTTTCTTTTCTTTTTTTTACCTGGACTTATATGATTCTTAATTTATATCTAGACCACATTCAGACGCAAATAATTTCTAATACAACTGCACAGCAATTTTTAGGCAAGATTGGTTTGTTTTCCTTTGAGACTAGTTATACTATGCTATCATCAACATAGGACCATGACACAAATAAAACACAGTTAAAAATCTTCAGGAAAAATAGTCGTATTATCCAGGAAATCCACAATAGAGCTATTACTACGTTCAGCAAGCAATCCCTAGAAAGGCTAACAGATATTAGGAATGCCCTTTCAGATGTATCCCTCCATGGTGGTGGCTCACCCTGGAAAGGTGTTTGTTTCAGCAGGAGCTATGAGCCTTGGTGAGGGAGCAGGACGGTGCAGGGGTGAGTGCAGAGCGCTGGGTGTGTGACATGCTCCGCTCCGCGCCGTGTCCTGCCACGCGGAGTCCATGGACACGCAATGACAAAAGCGCGGCAATTATCAGCATTGACGTCAGCGAGTCCTAGAGGTCTCTGTTTTGTAACAGGAACCTCATTAGAAACTAAAAATGTGTCCGCATACTTGATACAGCTGCAACATAGTTTAATTCCAGCGAGTTTCCTCTTCATAACAGAAGCGCTATCATAGTATTGACTCCGACGGTGTAAGCCAAAACCCTACTGCTCATATGTTAAAACTGTGCCAAAAGCAAAGACAAAAAAAATGCACGGAGAGGAAGAGTTTCCCAGGCTTTAGCAGGTTCTTTTATCAATGTGTTATTTGTAAATAAGAAGAAAAAGGAAAAAGAAGAAAAATTTTCCTGTCTGTTAGCTCTCAGAGTGTTTTGTCTTACTGCTTTTTTTTTAACCTGTTGAATTATTTTGACTTGGATACTTCTGATCTAAAGAGATCCTTTTGCAGAACTCCTTGGATACCCTCCATGTTCTGCCACAATAGTATCTTTAGGATTACAGGAGTCAATCCATTCAAGCAAAATCTTGAATGCATGTCAGTTCTGGGTCTGGATCTAGCTATCTGTCAGCAGGAGGACCTCCCAGGAAGATGCCCAAAAATTCTAAAACACTACAGAACCTGCAGCATACAACTTTAGTGTTTGAAAATGAGCTCAGAATCTCAGATGTTTCGGGATTTCAAAGACTTACATTCTGAACAATTCCCTAATGATGAAGCCCTTCATTTTGGACTGCTGAGCCCAAGACACACATCAAACCAAAAACATACGACTAGTGGACATGTTTGACATTCTAGGCATTGGTAAGCACAAGTACTCTTAGGACCTGTACCTTCAATTACACAGGTTTTTTTTAATTACACAGGTGATTTTCCTCACCTGGCTTAAATCATCTCAAAGCAAGAAATTTATTCTAAGCTTGTTCTCCAGATTTCTTGAAAAGTCAGTGATGAAAAGTACATATCAGAAACTCCTTTTGTTCTCTGTCAAGTATAGAAAGAGAATAGACAACTAACCAGCCTAGAGGTCTGATTTTAAAACGTCTCATTCTGCAATTGCAGGATTATGAGAAAAGACAAGGAGAGGGAGAACACTGACTAAGAAATGGGCTACTGCCCTAGAGCCAAATACAGTTTTACTTTGAGAAGAATTCTGTTTTCGGTTGCAGCAGAATTAAGATTTTACTCTTGTATATTACTAGCCAAAAGTGGTCTTCATGACAGAAAATTGCAACACTTCAACTTGAATCACGGTTTGCTTAAATTAATGCAAAAAACCTAACTTTGATATATCAATGTAATTGAACTTACAAGATTTTCCTCTGTCATACCATGGGAGCAATTGTTCAAAGGCAAGAAACTATGAGAGTAGAGAATTAAGAGTACTACACATTTTTGAAGACAGTGAATGAGCTCCAGCAATTGAAAAGTGCCTTGGAGATATTGGAACAAAGCAGACAGAAATAAAAGCCCTTAGTACTGTCCCTGGGGAAATTTACATAGGATTCAGAGCAGCCTGCTGATAATTTGGTCTTTCTTAAATGTCTTTATTCCATCATTATCTCTTTTCAAGCAGAAAATTCCCCATGCCTCAGTGCAATGTATGCAGTGAGCGTTCATTGCAAATCTTTCCTTTTTACTATTAGGCTGCAGTTCCCTTACAAAACAAAGCTCTGAGCAGTTTTGGGTCCGAGACAGTGCAGAAATTGGCAAAGAGGCTTTGCTTCATTTCAGATTTTTCCCATGGCTTGTGGGGGAAGTCAGGCCGTCAGTTTTCTTGAGGCAAAGTTGAAGACTCTTAAGAGAATTAATTTCCCTCGCTTAATGTCTCAATTCCTGAGCTGTGTGGGGTCAAGAGTTGCCGAGACACTGTGCACTCACTCCCCTCTGCAACTCAGTAGTGACCTCTCCAGCTGAAAGAAGGGTGGTGTCAGGACTAGCTCCTCCAAGGCAAGTCACCAGCCTGCTTCTCCTTGACCCCAAAAAGCAGGACTTCAGAAATGCTCCAACTCATCCTGGGGCCTGTGGGACTTGCAGTCTCCTTCTCATTGCTTTTTGTCTTGTTTTTTGTCTATACCAGATCATTTTCTGCTGTAGCATACACTCATCACTGAACCAGAGGACTTACTGGGTTTATTGTGGTCTGGTCTTCGGGCTTTTGTTTTTTTTTAAATCTAGTTCATATTCAGTATCACTCCAATTACGGAAATGAAGAACATTTTTAAAACAATAAGTGATGACTTCCTGTACAAACAATATCAACTTTCCTGATTCGGATTCTGTGTTTGTAAATAGCAACTATTTGTTCTCATCTGCAGCATGCTAAGACATGGGAAACAGGCACCTTGGTGATCCACATGGAGCTAATATGGGAAATGGACTGACACAACGTCCTGTCACAGGAAACAATACAAAACTAGGAAGGACCCAAATTTCACAAATGTTTATTTCCTAAACACCCACAAATTAATGCAAAGTAAAACTAAACTCAGGAAAGAGTCTTCGCAGAGGATTTTGTTACTCCCATCTCAACCCCACTTGAGCTAGATAATTGAATTTCATGCATGTTCACAGAAACAGTGACTTACATTAAGAGACAGGTGGAAAAGAGATAATGATATAGCATAGAGAAAGAAAATACTTTTTCTAATGCTACACTTATCAGAAAGGGCGAGCTTTAGTACTCAAGTGTCTTGTTTCTTTCTAACTTACTCAACAATTCTTCCTGAACCTGTAAAGTTTTGGAAGACTAATAGACCTTTCTCCACCTTAGGGCAGAGTGACACTTTCAACAGGCATTAAATGAGCAGTTACCTCGCAGCCTCCTTCATTATCCATAATTTTCCCTAACTTTCAGGTACGCTTCCTGGGACACAATTAACACTTCAATGTTAAGAAATTGGTTTTCAATCAAAATGATTTTCAAATTCAGAAAATTAACGTGCCAGAGAGGTCTAAGGTTGCTACAGGTTTGTTCTTTAAATATTTTACTACTTTTTGGCAATTAAGGTAGGAGGAGCTACAAAATCTAGCCATCTCTTCAGCAGCGACATCAAGATTTATTACTGAATGTCCTTGAAAAACCAACAAAACCAAGGCACTTCAGCAGCCTTCTTTAAATGTTTAGAGGGGATGGAAAGACAGGGGTTGGCGTGGGACTGTCCTAAAACAATTTCTGCAATGATACATTTCTCTTCCATCACTGTGTGAATTCTGCAGGTAATCTTGGTCCACAATCATCTAAGTCAGGGTCCCTTTAGATGCAGGTAAGCCACATGCAAGTCGGGAAGCAGTGAAGAGTTAGAAGACTGGTTGTGTCTCTCATTTGTAAAAATTTATGATCCAGAAAATTTAACTCTTCAAACAGGTAAGAGACCAAGAGAATGCAAAGGCATCCCTCGTATTGTAAAGTCAGTTTAGCAGGGAGATCCTTCTCATGAGGGATGGAGAGGATTGAGGGTAGGTCTCAGACAGAGATGACGTCCAAGGTGGGAGGTCCAAGAAGGTCCCGTGATGGGAAATTTGCAAAAGGCATCCAAGGAAATTGTACATTTCCCTAGGCTGCGGTCTGCTGGTCACTAAATGAATATCCTCTTTTGGCTTTTCTTCCATGGATGCATCTATTGTTGGATTTACAGAGAATTACATGAAAAGAGCTGGGTGACAAAAACATTCTGTGGCGTATTTCAGATGAAGGAAAGTAGGATGAACAGAATGAAATAGCCAATAGTGCTCAATTAAGCAACAGACAGCAATGCAGAGAGCTATCTTATTTTCTATCAGTCTAGTGAGTGGTCTGCTTCATTCTGCTTTTTCACAGCACCAGTCTCACTCTTCATATTGCAAAGTGAAAACAAAGGCTAATTCACTCTGATGTGAACTCATTAGATGCAGCAGACTCAGAATCTGGAAAACTTCCAGTAGCATGTTCTCTGTAATATGGGCTTCCAAAATATGTGAGTCCTGAAATACTACAGTAATCTATTAATTTTACTCTGTAAAAATAAGGAAAAACTAAAGTATTAATTAAATTCCTAAAGTGACTATAATTTGTTCTCCTATTGTTGTGTCTATTGAATGCAATTCTTCTCAGAACTGTCTGATTAACACCTTGGAAGGAAACAGGATCAGAAAGAAATTTCTTCTGTAGTCTAACTGACCTAATTCCAGCACTTCCCATACATTACACAATACTTGGTTGCTGAACACAACTCTGTGTTTAATTTGATTCCATTTATTCTCGATTCTTTCAATCTCTGTGACATGGACTACAGAGGACATTTTTTAATACAACTTCACAGGCAAATAGTAATTTTCTGCAGCATGAGGCAAGTAAGTCATCTGGACAGACAGCTATAGCATCCTTCAGCTGCCCAGAAATCACATCATATTCAGGCATGTAGGATATGGTTTCTGATACCCATTTCACATTTTTGCTTGTAGTCCACTTCCATCTGGACTCCTGTTTACTCTAGGCAAGTGGTTGGATTGTGTCTTCTTCTTGCTTCATTTTTTTTCCTAACTGATAAAAGACTACCATGTGTATTTGCAAGTTCTGAGAAAGAAGACTCTACATTAATTGGCAAATAAACATCATGCAAGGCAGAAAATGTCATTCAAAACTCAGCCACAGCTGAACTACCTTACTTTTCCACTTTGCTGTATTGAAGAGCATGTACCAAGAAGTATGAAAAAAACTTAATCTTACCGTTAATAAATACATAGACTGTAGATTCCTTCTTCTTTTTTGCTGGACTTGTTGGGTATTTGCAGCTATAATTTCCAGTGTCACTTGCTTGAGTTCTGCTCAAGGTCAGACTGCTGCAGGACTGCTTCCCATTCCTTCCACAGGCATATTTAATTACTTTCAGCCTTTTGCTATCCTTGCTAAGAGTTTCAGGCAAAGACCATGAATGAACCATTTCCCCCCTGCAAACACAGATAAGGAAGCAGAAACAATTATGTTGGGCTGCAATTATATAGCTCGAGTTCCCAAGCTTTCTTTTTTATTATATCAGGCTATTTATGGGGTTCTCTTTTATCTTGTTTTCCAAAAACAACAACAGAAACAACAAAGAACTATTAAACAATTGCCATTGAAGTTCACTCCCCACCTTTCCCCACAGCATAAGGTTTAATTTTTTTCTAATTTCAGTTAAAAAAAGAAAGTGTCAGGTGTACGAAGTCCCTGCCAAAGTATCATAATCCAACTCAGCTGGTTACCTGCAGGTGAGATTTAAAGTCTGGCCGGCTTGAACAACGTGCTGTATGCCATTTATACTCAGCTCAGGAACTTTTAGTTTTGATCCTGAACTAGATCCTAGAAAAACAAAGAAAAAAACCAAAATATTAACAAAGACAAATAATTCTGATTCCAGTCCACTCACATTTATGTTGTTATACTGGAAAGGAAAAGAAAACTGCCTCTCTCACCACACATTCTCTCTGACTTTGACTGAAGTCCTGTTGCCCTGACTCGGATTCGAATTACCTTTCAGCAGTATTACTCAGGAAAGAAAACAGAATTGAAAACTATCAGTCAATGATTTTGCTCTCAAATTTTTCATTGAACATACCATGGAGAAACTTGAGCACCTTGTGGCTCCACATCTAACCAAGGAAATGTGCCCCCAAGCGCCACGGGCTGCATTTCCTCAGGAAACACGGCCATGGCAGCCCCTTCAATGGGAAGGGTAAAAGTCAGCCACTCCCATGGCAAGAGCCACGTACTGACTTCTAAGATACCGAAATCCCCCTCAGATAACTTGTTGCAAAGCTGGAACTGATGTGGAAGGAGTGAAAGGGCATTAAAGATCTTCCCTTCCTGACTGAAGGTCACAGCACTGTTACCTACGGTCCCTCGCCAGCTGCGGGCTTCCTGACAGTGAAGTAGTGTCAAAAGGTAGAGATTTACAGTAAATTTTGAGAACAAATGCTGCTAATTTCAGAAAGCAAACATATTGTCGTGGCCAGATCATTCTGGCATGGCTGAAACCCTTGGTGTCAGCCTAACACAAGGTGGCTTAGGACTTTTGAAAACATCCAGGTGGGCTTTGTGAAGGCTACATGGAGGCAATTTTAAGAAGACCATGAAAAAGCTCCATAGTCAGAAAACCAGAAGAACATGAGATCTTCCCTCTCATCAAGTTGGGAGGTGCTGGCTGGAAAGACATCATGATTTATCTTTGCCCTACAATAGGCTATGGCCACAAAAGCTTTCATGGCAAGCTGACAGAAGAGCATGCCTTAAGGAAGAAACAGTGCTTGATCCATCCCATTGCCCTTGCACTGACAGCAAAATGTTCCAGAAGTTGGGAACATAATGTAAAAATATTTCAAAGCAGTTAAAAGTAGAAAACCAGTTGTAGTCTAATTGGGACTCAAGCGTAATTTATAAAGATTTCAGCATTTAGAGAGCACAACAGCAACTATCCCAAACCACTTTACTCCAAGAGAAAGTATTACTTTGCCAACATATGGGAGAAGCAGCATCTCATTGTCAAGGGTAATGCAGATTTTTTTCTTCTTGAACTCAGTCAAGTAGAGTTTTAGTTTGGTAATTTTAAGTCCTTCCAAAAGGTCCCTTCCACAGCCAAGTATGAACAGCTGTGTGCACCAAGCATAGAAATACATGAACCTTACTTGGGACTACATATCACCCATCAGAAACGCCTCCCTCTTTTGTTGACTAGACAAGGAACGTTTAGATGCCAGTTCCTGTTGAGATTGATGACTAAAATTTGAATATATAAAAATGTCAAAGTCAATGGCTGCTCCAAATTCAGGACCTTTGTTTTTAGACCTGTATATTTTATTTAAGATGTGGCTCCAGTAGTTTTCCAGTAATTTTTTTATCATCTGTGCTGATACAAAACAAAATTTAAAGGGTACACTTGAAAATGAATGTAAACAAAATTATAACTCACTTGCACAAGCTGCAAGCAAGGGCATAACAACTTTTCAGAATAAAGAAGTCTTCTGGACTGCACCACAAATAACATCATAGATTTGAATGGTGAGACTGTACATATACACAGAGTTCCCTTGAGATTTGTCTAGACAATCATATTTCTAACTAGAAGTTAATATGTTCTGACAGCTGGTAAGAGGAGAGAAAAATGGTGCAGCAAATCTTTGAAGAAGTAATTGTAATGTGATATGCATTGCAAACATACATTTTTCACACCTGCCCTTTAGGGATCTCAACTCTGAAGGGCTGGTTCCCCCAAAGTGCCCTCTGTGCTTTCATGGGATAGTTCCCATAGATGCTTACAGTCTCTGAGTCTTCTCATTCACCATTCTGAAACAATGCCTCTGAGGCTCATCACTGAGAAATTGAGATAAGATGTTACAACAGCTTAGGCAGCTTCTTGGAGAGCAACCCAGGCACTCTGGTTGAGAGGGTTTGTCAACATCCTCCAGCTAAACAATCTGATAGTTTTGTGAAACTCCCACATTCCCTCATTTCATTTGCATTCCTCTTGTCATCCCAGAATTGAAGGGTAGATGCTCTCCCAAGAAGGCAGAATTTATATCCAGCTTTATGAATCTCAGTTTTCACTTCGGGGAAAAGTTGACCTCAAACTTCCCTGAATTGCTCCATATTTGAGGCTCTGGAAAAACTGAAAAGCATGCGACAGTGTTTACAAGCAGTTCAATATGTACGAAAAAACATCAGTGATGGTCTGCCAGAGGAAATCATCAGGATCAAAGCCCAGCTGCTAGAGCTGCAACACTCAACCTAGTTGCTAGAAAGCAACATGTAGGTTGCTTCCTGTGTAAAACTGGTGGGAAAGTGGAAAAATCCATGTGCGTGACAGGCGTTGACAGAAAGACAGGAGAGAGAGTCTGTGGTGCCTGGTCATGCCTGCGGAGCTGAGCGCTTGGCTTTGCCTGGCATTGGCACTGCACCATGCCCAGGAGCAAAGCCAGTCCTGCAGCACCATGCCCACGTCTGACCCAGGCTGAGACCAGGAGAACAGCCCTGGGAATGTGGGCTGCTGCTGTTCTCAAAGTCTGCGAAAGGTATGAGCACAAAACCATCATAAATGCTACAAGGATTTGTCTTCATAACTTTACGGTGATACATAAACAAAGATGCGAAAACCTTAAGATCTGTCTTCAATGGAGCATACAAAAGAAGGCAGTCTGGAAGCCTGTATGTCAGATCTGCCTCAGAGTTATTAAAATGAAAGAAAAAACATAACAAAGGAACCTACCTTTTCACCCCATCTTGTAGGCAAAAAAGAAACCCAAATATACTGGATACATACTCAAGTTTTTGCCCTTTTGCATATTTTACATATATATAAAAGACAGCACAGTATTTATAAATATTGTGTGTGGGATCTTAAGGAGTCCTTAGTGTTTGTCTAACTCTGCTCCCATTGACAAAAGCCAGCATTTCATCATTGATTTCAAGTATACTTTAGACACTTAACTCCAGTAGTTAATCATGGTAACATTTAAGACTTAATGTCAGTGTATTTGGCGAGAGATACAAGCCTGGTTATATATTCATTTATTTAGTTTTTCACTGACAAAAAGCTGAAGTCTTATTTCAAGCCAATGTTGTTGCTTTTACAAGTATAGGAGACAATGCTTTTACCAGCAAGATGCTGGATCTTGAAGAAAAATAGCTTTATTTGACATCCTATGTATTCATGGGTCATTAGCTTCCTTACATTTTTAAATGCTTCAAAACTGATTCAAGTACAAATGAAATAGAGTTTGACATGTTTACCAGGAAAGAAAAAGGCAGGAGAATAGCAAGGAAATTCCTACTGTCAATATTTAGAAGCAGATTATGCCTTCTATGTACCTTCTGTGGGCATTTTACTTGACACTGTCTTTTCTGAAGGGTCATGGCTCAACAGGACACATTCACTTATCATTGTGCCTGTCACTAAGCGACCATCAGCAGCCTACCCTCACACTGACCTACATTGAGGGGTGCAACTTCTTTTCATCTGACAACAAGAGAACTAATTAATCCTGATAACTGAGGAATCTCCTCCCATGGGGAAAGGGGTGATTTTTAGGGACACATTTTATTTGTTACATTTTATTTGTTATGGAAGGCTTATTAGATACATGTGAAAGTCAGTTGACAGGGTTCCTTAATTAACGAGCAAATATTAATTTAGATTGCAAAAGTTAACCATTCTAAGTAAAGCAAGGTGAGGACAAATATTTTTTTTATGAAAGCAGAGAGCAATCTGTGATTTGAAAGGGGAAAAAAGGAAAGCTTTCTTCAATTAACTTCTGCCCCTCAAAAAAAGCTGATCCTCTTTCGAATTAAGTAAATAAAAATTTGAATTATCTGATATCCAAAAAACTCTCTGATCACAAGTCATGAAAAAAAATAAATGACCATGCATATATTTTTCCAATATGATATGTGACCAGTTCTACAGACAAATGAGTAACCACGCACGCATGATGAACCTTCCACTGATTTCTGCTAAATCTTGGTTTCTCTTAAAGATGATAGATTTACTGAACTCAAAATTGGGACCATGATCTGGATTATTATTCCCGTTCCAATTTTCCCAGTTTCTACTTTTAATTTTCTTTTCATACACAGAGCATTTCTGCTACCTTTGACTAAAGAAAGGAAATCCAAAAGCTAACTTTAAGACTTAGTTTTAAAAATTACAATATTAGAAGTTACTATAAATTTCCTTGAAGTTAACAGGTTTAATGACTTTCTAACATTATTTCCATAATTTGGGACCGTGACTGCTTCCAGCCACTCCTGTTATCCTCAACATGTTGACCAATCTTTTTTTCACCTGCACAATGAGAGGTTAAGGAGAACGATCAGTTTATCTTTGCAACTTCAGTGTGTACAAAGAATCTGACCTTCTGGGTTTAAAGTGCCATCTCTGGGCAATAAAGTTATCCATCATGAAGTAATTATTTCAATCACTGTTGTATTTGCACATGTTTTATCCCTTGTGGAACATAACTGAGCCTTTGAGGGTTTTAGCATCTATATCTTTTCCTCCTGATTCAAACATTCAGCAGAAATATACTTTGTAGAGGACACTCCTGCGTTGGAAGGAGGGGGCAGTTTATTTCTTAACAGTGTCTCCACCTCTCTGTGCTGCTTAAAATATCAATCATTCAGTCCAGATGCAGTCCAGGTCTTTACTCTTGCTTATGAGCACTTCCCTGTGAGTCATTCCACTGAAGGGAATGGGAATACCCACATGTGTACAACTAATAAGCAATTGCAGAATCCAGACAAAAGTAAAGGAACATGACAGTACCCAGTGGGTTGACCTTCAGTGCATCTCCAGTGAAAATGAGCTGACTCTGATCTGCAGCAGCACCTTAACCAGAACATGGCCACTAGCTAACCTCAAATGGAATATACTAATAATTTACTCAATTTTGCAAGAAAACTGGAGATATCAGTATTTTCTTTATTTCAGAACTATTTTTGACAAGCTACTGTATTACCATCTCTTTAAAAGGTTCTTCACTCCATTCTGTAAGTAAATAAAACTATTTTTTGGTCAAACACTTGTACCTATCCATAATAATTGTAATTACATCATTCCACCAATTGACTCTATTAAAGAAGAAAAAGGCATTTTGAGAGAAAAAAACTCACAGTCAGCTTTTAAGAGCCACTTAAAGTTTCAATTTACATCTGACCATATGAAGAAGTCTTGACCAACAGGTCCTTCTAGTTTAATCAACACTGAGATTCTCTTCAGCATTAATACTTGCATTTATAAAGGCAGAACTTTTAGGGAGTGTTGTCTTAAAATTTGCATTGTGAATGGAAAAGAAAATTTTGTTTTCCTGTTCGATGGGAACTGGCCTGGTCCTGCCACAGGACTAGAGGGAGAAGTGGGCACCCTGGATAATGAAGCTTTCTACTTCTGTGAGTGGGGATGGCTAGGAAGAACTGCTGCTGGAAGAAGACACTCTTCTATCCCCATGGCATCAAGAGCCCCCATCTCATCTGTCACCTGGGTTTCTGATGCTCAGGTACAGGCAAAGAAGGCAGCACAGCCTGGTTCCTGCTCCCAGGGGTAAAAGCACCCTCTCCATTGCCTGTACTTAGAAACAGTCTCCAGGAAAGACCTACAGTCCCATGAGCCACCCTGAGACTCAGTGGTATCTCCAGGTCTTTCAGATGCCATCTAAGTCCTCATTCTAAAGGAAACCTCACAGTCATCTAATTTCACAGCACTTCTCTGAAGTAAATCCAAACTTCACACCTGAAGCCTGCAGAAGAGAAACTAGGGCAGCTTAACTGTAAGAGAGCAAGGAGGTGTGACTTTGTCCCAAAGTGACATTGACAACAGTCCAGATGAGCAAACTCATGATCTGAAGCAGCAAAATGTAACCACTGTTTCTACTGAAGCAGAACTTTGCAGGTCAATTAAGAGCCGTGGGGATTTACAAATGTTAACAGATACAGGTCCCTGGACTCAGAGGTAGTTTTGTTCTTGTTTCCTGTTGGTCTCCTCCTGTGCAGAGAGAGGCACCATGTGTGCTGGTACATAGCTGGCAGACAAAAACACCCTCAGGGTAGAAGCAACAACTCAAGCTGTATCACTCCTTAACAGAGACAACACCTGCACATATCTCTGTGGTGACTGGAACTACCTTCTAACTTTTCTTTCTTTTGCATTCAAGACCAAGAAAACTTACTGGATGCTATTTACTTACTAAGTACACACAGAGGCACAAAAATTATCAATTCATTGGTTCATCCCTTTCAGGCCCAAAAGAAACATTTCATTCATCTAGTCTGATGTTTTGCAACACATGCCAAGGGATTTCTGGATCAAATGCTTAAGCTTGATCAATCTCAATTATAATTTAAGAATTTAAAGTACTATTAGGACATAACAGCCAGCCAAAAAAAAAAAAAGAAAAAAAAAAGATTAGTGGATGGCAAAGCTGGACTGCTCACAGACCAAAAGCCTTGACTATGAGTCTATGCTGTGGAACTAAAATCAGTCAGTAGGGAAAATGGATGTGCAACTGCCCAAAACAGGCCTTCATGGGCATGGAAAGGTATTTGAACCAGTGTGTCCCTTCCTTTTCAGTTCTAGATCCCAGAGAAAGGTATAATTTATTTACTCTCTGTATGCATTTGTTGTTCCTGGATGAGTATACACACTGATGTAAGATTAAATGTTATAGAGCCAAACCGAAATACCCAGTTTCTAAAAATAATGCAGTAATCCTGATGATACTTCTGAGTAGTACACACTAACATGCCAATATGGCCAATAGCTGCAAATGTAAACTAATATATATTTCCCCAATAACTACCAAACATTTTGCCAGTATTTGCCCTAGCTAGGTCAGGTTGGTTTTATAGAAGCTTGTGGTAAAGACTTTATAATAAAGAGCAGAGAGGGGTTGTTCATTTTAAAGTTTAGATTAAGAAATTAAACAGAGACCTCAGCCAGTTATTTGACATAAATCTCATTCCAGTTACTACCAACTGGAATTATTGACATTTCCCATCATATCTGGGCAAACAAGGCCATGCAGTTGTATGTTCTGTGCCCCACAAGACCCACTTGAAGGCACTTGCTTCTCCAGCTCATCAGAAGTTTGTGCCTTGTTTGCCCTAAACTCACCAGGTAACTTCCATGCATGAGCATAGGCACTTTATATAATGCCAAAGAAAAATAAATTTCAATATTTAACAGCCAGAGATCTGAGAGAAAAATAATCTTGGTTTCCTATTGTATCCATCAAGTTTGAATATCTCTAGAAATATAGGATCTGAAATGAGCATCTTGGCCAATATCTAACCTGATGAAGGTGCTTATTTTATCAGCTATATAAGTAGAACATACTTACAGAGAAGAAATAACACCAGCCATAACCACAAACTTTCTCTTTCCTATTGAGCACATGGAATTGAAAATAGATATCCAAATGCACAGTCTGACACCATCATGAACCCTTGTGGAACCACTTTGGTAAACCACACCCTGAAGGCAAAATACACACATATATGTGATGTGTATTGAGAAAAGAAGAGAAATAAGTTGTGTCCACCTTACACCTCCAGCAGAGTAAATGCCCAGCTTAAAAATAAAACAAGACAGGTCAGCTGAGGCTGGTAATACCAGAGCTAGGCTGTAGCAACACTTTCACAGCCACACGCAGAGCAAGTCCATGTGGCTCTCAATACTCCTCCACCTTGATGTGCCTATCCTGGGCCCTTCATGGACACCCTGCTCAGGCCAGTCAGATGAGAAGTGGCTGCGACTCTGTCATCTGCCCAGTCCAAGGGATGCCATGTCATCAGCCAGTGGCACTCACCCAGGAGTGTCCTTCCATGCCTCCACACGGCATTCAGCCTGTGCTGCTTACACAGCATGGAGACACCCACCCAGGCTATGCCTGGGAGTCACCAGCTCTACCTACTGACATGTGTCAGCAGCCACAGTGCCTCTGCTCTAATTCCACCATGACAGATCCTAGCACTGAATCATCAGTTCAATATTCTTCAGAAAGGTTTATCCCATTAATAAGCAAGCAGAAAAGTATTGATATTGTATAAAGAAAAAGCAAGTACACTAAAATTGACACAAAAACATTCTAGAATTCCTAGGAATTTAGAGCAAAGGTGTACATTTTCTTGGCCAAACTAAATTTCTTTACCAGTTTGATAGTTAAAATTTGCAACAGACTACCTGCAGGACAAATGAAGCAATATAATAGGACTGAATTGAAGGCAGACATTCTGCCTACCTGCTAGTAATCTACCTGCTCAGCTAGCAACACAGGTCTGTCAAACTTATCTGGGGTTGTAGTCATCACAAAGCTGCAAGCACAGAAACATTAGGAACTATGTAAAAGAAAACGTGAAGCAAAGTTGAAGGTGTTACACTTTGCTGAAGGCTGCTGGTTATTATTTCCAAAGCTCCATTGTTACAGCTGAACTGTCCTGTAGTGCTACAAGACAATAGGAAAAGTCAGGAACTGACTTTATATCCACCCCACTTAAACCCATAAAGCAGAGCTAAAAGTAAAGGCCTCGGGTCCAGAACAAGAGCAAGTAAATAATGCAGAACAATTTAAAATAGTGAGGTGAGAGGAACTGAACAGTCTGCACAGTCCCTTGCAATGTCTGAGGAGCAAAATCCACTTTGCTGTTAAATGACATCTGAAGCACCAAGTCCAAGGAGGTAGATGCACGTGCAGAAATCTTCTGGCAAGATTGCCTATGGCTCAATTACATTAGGAAATGATAACCATTAATACTTATAGATTAGGATGATTGTCAATTGCAGCATTGCATGAGTCAAAGAAAGGTGCTCCAAATGCTTTCAGCACAACAGAACAAGAAAGTTCTCTGTATTTTACAGTTTAATGTGATTTATTTCCACTATGTAATATCCACTTGCATAAACATAGACAACTAAATTTTAGTTTCCTTGACCTTCAATCTCACGGTTTCTTATGAAATAATATTGGATTTTATAAATTACTACAAAAAATAAAAATTCCCCTCTTGAGAATTTTATCAGATAACTGCTTCCTGCAAGGCTTCTTGAGCCTTTCCTGAAGATTAGATGCTGGACACCACTAAAGACATGACTTGAAGCTAAAAACGCTCTTGTCTGATCCAGGATGGCAACTCTCACGCTTCTGTTAACATTAGTCTATGGTGATCCTGATGAGAGGTTTTTCCATAGAGGAATGACAATGGGAACAAAAGGGGTGAATTCCTTCACTCTGTGTCAAGGAAGAATCCCACAGGAAGGACGCTTAAGTGAGCTATGTGAAATTGTGAAATTCCTCTCATGAAATGCCCTCACACTCATCCCTTTTCAATCCCCACGCACTAAGCAGGGGGTCTGTTCCCAAAGCACAGGCTTCCTGAGAGAACATCTGAGGAGCAGAGACATCTGCTCACAGGTCCCTGGCTCTCAAGGACCACTGCACCCTGCCTGCTTCACCCTCTTCCAGGCATGGAGTGGAAATAATGGCACTGCATTGCCACAGCATCTTCAACCCACTGAAATCCTAGAAGCAGCTGCCTTATAGCCCCTTGCCCATCCTTCAGCTGCTCCAACAGCAAAGAAAACCTTGTTTCAAGGCCATAGCTTCGAAAGATGGAATACAACTTAAAAAGAAGTTGTATAGCACATATCAGTGACTGCTGGAAAAGCAGCCCCACCACCCAGAAAAGTCATGCCAAGAGAAATCAGTGTCAATAACATCACACTGAATTATGCCCTAAATATGTTACAGGGGTGACTTAACATTGTGGATATGGATTTCGGTAATGAAAAATAAACTGTGACTTGAGGGGAAAAACAACAGAGAGAGTAAAATCAGCTCACCATGAACATGAACCTTTTGCTTCAACATTAACACAAGACAAACCAAAGTCCAAGAAAGATGATTAATTAATCTATTATTAACTATTGCACAAACATCTATAACGGTCTTGAATACACTCATGCACCACAAGCTAAATCATCCTCCTCTTCATCTTTAGTCTGGTACATCTCCATGCACTGTGCCACACAAAAAGTACCCCAAATGCAAACATGATTTAATGCAGAAGAAACAGTCATCCACATTCCCTACCCAAATTTCTCCTTGCCTGTCAATGGCTCAAAACTTAAGTTTCAGACAAAAGTGCCTCTGAAATCTATAGCTTCAAATCTTTTTGCCCTCACTATTGGTTTCTCAATCTGTTAGCACTTTGCTTAGTTCCATCAAGAGTTCATTCTGCTGGTCACAAAGGCATGACATTATGCCATGCCTAGCTTTGGAGAGAACACTAATGACTGCATTTTCACTTTTCCAACTCCTGCTTGCAGCAGAGTTCTTTCTTTTAAGCATCAGAATTTATGCAGTACTGATCTCCAATCATACAGGAATGAAACTGAGCTTCTGCATCTCAGTAAGAGAAATCTGTGTGGGCACGTTCCTGACAATCACTGAACCGGTTTTAGGATAAGCAGTTCTCCATGATGCATGAAGAAGTCAGACCAGTCCCAGCTGAGGATGCTTGGGAAAGGTTGCTTCTCAGTTGCAGGAATACGTGCAGTAAGGATGCATCACAAGGGCAAAGAGAGAAGAGCCTGGTTCTGTCTGTGGGTAGAATTAATGCTCAGATATATACAAAATGTTTCTCTATATTCTCACAAATATTGATAGAGGGGAAAAAAGAGACTACTGGGAGCAAGGATGAGATATAAAAATGAAGCATGTCATTGGAGGGAGTGGTTGGCTCCTTGAAGGTCTCACACCAACAGGAGAGACTTGTCTCCAAGAGTAGAGGTGACTGTGATTGGGTATTTCATGAAAAACCTACTCTTGCAGCAATCTTACTTTCCATTTCCTCTGGGCCTGCAGCAGGAAGTCCCAAACTCTTACTCTTGTGGGTTCAAAGGAACAATTTTGCTGCTGAAGTCCCACCACAGCCCCTCTGAACACAAACTTCTGAAACACCGAACCTCAACCCTCATCTGCCAAGCTTCTTCCTTTCACAATCTCAGTCGGACATGAAAACTTGCAAGCTGATAAACAGTGTGCTGGAAGTTTCCAAACCACATTAAAGTGTAAGGACTTATCAACTGTCCTGCAAATCTGGACAATTTCCTTTTGTCCTATACACCCACATAGTGTGAAGAGCTACTGGTTTCAGTCTTTGAAGCATCTGACAAGAAATAGACAGCTTGTTTGTTATTGTTTGGATGTAAAAAAAACCCCAACATCACCAAAAACCTCTCAAATCTCCTCAAAGGCAAATTTTTAGGGTTCTAAATATGGATATAAATATCTTTACTACAGCACAGGCCAAGTCCTGTAAATCTAGAAGATGCTAGCCCAGCCCAAAGGAGTTGATCCAGATTTACTCCAGCTGCACGAGAATTGAATCTAACTTTGTGTGGAGCACATGGGCAAAACACCTGTCTGCTAAAGCATCAGTTAGCTGTGTAAGTGATTTTCTTTAGCTATGTCAGACAGTTTGATGCTTTAACCTCATATACACATTTTTAAAAATCTCTGTTATATAGCAACGCCTAACTCTTCTCCTTTATGTATATACAATTTGGAATTTCTTAGGAAGCCTTGTTTCTATGAAGATCCAGAAGAAGTGAGAAAGCCAGTTTTTCTCAATTTTCTTAATAACTCCAGCCCTAATCCCAAATTGGACCATTCGTCTGTGTCATTGCTTCAGCAAGTACTCAAATCAAATTGATACTTTAACATAGGAACTTCCATCTGAACAGCACTTTCAGAGAAATCAGGTTAGTTATTGCAAGAAATTAACCTCAGTGCTGATTAGATTTGACCTGGAATTTCTTCCTTCATTTTTTCCAGCTGGTTGTGAAATTGAAAAGTCCAAGGGGGATTTTGATTCTAGTTCCAGTTCCAACTGAAATAATCAAGATCATATAGTGCTGTTCACAGATAAGACTGTAATAGAGTCTGTTTACCTTCTAGCCGCAAATTGTGAGGTACCACTTCTGTGTGGAAAGTCAGAAACAGAGCTGGAAATACAGTTAAACCATCACTTCATGTTTCTGGAAACATGGCACATAAGCCTTGATCCAGGCTGCAGAGTCTGATGTTTTCAGGGTTTAAACACTGTCCTTCACAACCCCAAATGCTAGTGATTAAAATTATAGTAATACAAAGTTGAGGACTGGGAGATGTAACTTAATACAGCAACCACATATTCATGTTGATCATTACTTGCACAGTCATTAGCAAGCATATGCAATACCATTTGTGGAATATATAATTATAAGATGTAAAGAAAACATACTTGAGTACTATGTAAAACCCAGAAAAAAGTATTGTTCTTTCTCAAGTTAACCAAAATATGCGTGTGCACAAGAGAGCTGAAGTGCCCAACACACGTCAAATGAATTTAATTTCCTTAATCTCATTTTTCAAATGGCGAATCTCAAAGCTTGTAGGCTGCAAGGTTGCTTTGGAGAATTTTAAATTATTAAGTAAACTTACATGAGCTGAAAGACTTTCTTCTGTCTCCTCCTTGTGGAGGAGGAGACAGAAGAATTTTTAGGTTCTTTCTGAACCACTGGCTATTTCCAAGAATCTCCTCTAGAACCTGTCAGTAAATGGGAGCTCAGCAGGCACCTGCAGAGACTGAATCACAAGAGGGGACCAGTGATGGATTTAATTTCACAAAGAGCACTGGAACCGAGAAGTGCTGGGCAGCCTGAGTAAGAAATGTAGGCAATGAACAAGCAGTGAAGGAGGGTAACATGGGAGGGACAGCACAGAAAGATATGTGGTACAAAGCATCCCACCACTTCAACAGTAACTATCAAATTCGCCATAAAATGTGACTCTGGAGAGCTCTGTCAGCAGCCCAGAAGAAACATGATCAACCTGTTTGAGATGTCCAAAGAAAGCTAAGCAAGAATGGTTTTCTAGAAAATGAACCAAAAAAAGGCAAGAAAGCTAATGAATCTGAAAACATTTAAATTCTGATTTGAGCACAATCTCTTGTACATGGGGAGGATATAAATTTCCAGCAAAATGGTTGTAAGGGCACTCAGCCAAACTAGAGAAGGAATTTTCCAACGCCTACAGCACCTGAGCTGACCATCGGGATGTTTGTCCCCAGCACCCAGAGCCCCAGGCGGTCCCCTAAGCAAGCCAATCTTTTCCCACTGGGATTGGTCTAAGGTGCACATGAACAGGAAGGTGAACCAGGGTCTTTCTCACAGCCCCTGGTTCACAGAGTCCACCCTCTCCCTGGGCAGTGGGCTTGCCATGATCTGCACAATGGAAAACCTTTCCGACAGGAAAGAGGAAGCCAGTCCCCTAGCGGAGCTGGTCACTGCAGGAGCCCGTGTAGGAGCAGGACGCCGAAGTTCAAACTCAAGCTGTGAAGGAAGCCTGGCAAGGATCTGAATCCACATTTCCTGTATCCAGGGAGGGTGTCCCATGCCTGTGCCTATTTCATGCCGGGCATAAGAACCTCCTAGGCAGAGGCAAATAATGTGGGGAAATTAGCACTTTCCTGGGGAAAAGAAAGAGGGAAAAAAAACCCAAAAAAGCAACAGCTAGAAGAATACCTATGTATCTGTATCAAAGCTGATGAATCAGCACTTCCCGAGCAGGAAAAGGTCTCGTCGGAGCGCCCCGCCAGCTCTCCTGCCGGGCAGCCTCTGGCAGCGGGATCGCTCCCGTGGGCTCAGCGGCGCGGAGCAGTCAGAGCCCCCGGCCACTCAGGGGGCAGCGTGGCCGGGCGGGCTCGCTGCTGACAGCAGGAACGCTGGCCTCGACGGCTGTCCCGCGGGGAGCTCGGCTTTTCGCTTCCCCACCCGGGGTTTGTTCCCGCTCCTCGCCGGCCCCTTTCTGCGGAGCGCCATCCCCGCGGGAGCGGCCCCGGCTGGGACGCGGCGAGCCCGTGAGAGGCTGCGGGACCGCCGGTCCGCCCGTCCCCGCAGGGCATCCCTGCCGGTCAGCGGCCCTGCCGAGCGATGAGCCCACGCGAGACCGGCCTCTGCCCGGCCACCACGCACCCCTGCTCCCAGGTGACGCGACGCTGGGACGCACTGCCCACCACGGAGCTCCGGCCCACGGGGACTCGCTCTTGGCTCAAAGTAAAATAAAACTCAGTTAAGAACAATGAGTCTGCAATGATCCACCCGCATCATTGCGGGATGCAGGCACGGAACAGCAGCTCCATCCCACTCTGGAGAGTGAGACCCGACAGCCATCCTCGCAGGGAGCGCCACCGGTGCTCCATCGACCTGCTCTGGCGGGAGGCAGCGGGACCTCGATTTTTGCCAGGAAAAGGTACACCTTTGCCGCTTTGCGGGCAGAGCTGGGACACTTGAGAACAAAGTGCGGAGGAAAGAAGCGTGCCCTGTAGCCAAGACGTGCTCTCTTTCCGCGATGCACCGCTTCGGACAAGTCCCTGTGATGTACGGCGGTCCCCTGTGTCGGGAGAGGCTGGCCTCCACGCCACCGCTGTCTTGCCTGGAGCAGGACAGGCACCACGGCTCCGCACCGCCAGACCCTCCGGGGAGCTGCTCCCGGGGCACGCCGATGGGGATCCATCCGGAGCATAACGACCGCTCGGGGATGCGGCGTTTCTCCGCTCCCTGGAAAGCGGGGATCACTTACTCTCCTGCCCAGGGCCGGAGGGGAGGCAGGTGCCCGCCGGCTCCAGCCGACAAGCGGTCGTGGGCACGGGAGGCGCAGCCGATGAGGCACATCACTGGGGGCCCATCGCGGAGAGCTCGGCGCAGAACGGGGTCTGACTGAGGCAGCGCGTACCAGCGGTCCCTTACCTGCGAGCAGGAGGGCGGCTCCCAGCAGCACGGTCCCTGAGAGCAGCTGGCGGGGCATGGTCCTGCCTGCGGGAGCGCAGGGCTTTTTCCCTGCCGGTGGCGGCGAGGCAGGGGCAGAGGCGCCGGCTGGGCTCCGACGGGCTCTCCTCGGTCCCGGGCGCTTCCCGCGGTGGCGGAGATAACGGCAAAGAGAGGCGCGGAATCCGCATCCAGCAGCCCCCGAGTTCTACCCGCCCGCCCCGGCCCGGCCCGACCTGCGGAAACGGAGTATCCGCTGCGGGCCGCCCTGCCAGCTTCACCTCCCACGGGCATCAGATACTCGCCAGCCCCAGCCTCGCTGATTTATAACTTCTCCACCCCTCGCCGCGCACCCCTCCACCCCCCCTCCGCCCACATCCTCCGCCGGGAGCACGCCCTCCCCGGGACGCGTCCCCCGCCCGCCCGCTCGCCTGCCCGCCCGTCCGTCGGCGGGCACCATGTCGCTGTGCCGCGGGTCTCCCGGTCCCGGCCGCCCCCGGCCCCCAGGGATCCCGGCCGTGCCGTCCCGCAGGAGCCCGGCTCTGGGCTGCTTCCAGCCTCCGCGGCCGCAGCGCTGCCGGGACGGGCAGCGGGACTCGTCGCTCGCACGGGCTCCCCTGCGGAGGGCGTGCAGTGGACTTGCAATTCCTGGACCAAATGCTGAGCGGTGGGATCCCGGTCCTGCGGAGCCCCTCTCAGGCTCCGCAGGAAAACTTCGACAGCGCCGTGTCCCGTCACCGGCTGCTGAGCCAGGTGCCAGGTCGGGCCGGGGCCGTTTGCAGCCGCTCCCCGGCGGCCGGGCGCGATGCTCGGAGCGACCAAAAGCGCTGTCCATGCCCCAGCGGCCCGGGGCTCCTCTCCCCGCCTTCCCTGGGAAGAGGGAGCCGCGCGGCAGATCTCTCTGTGCGGGGCCTGACCCAGGCCAGCACGGGTCCCCAGACAGCAGCACTGAGCGCTCAGAGCAGGGAAGCCAGGAAGGGGCAGCACAGACTAAGGATGCTTAGAGAGTCTGCCCTGCCAGCTCTCCTGCTGGCCTTCACTGACTCTATAACATCCGAGGCAGCGCTAAAAACATATTTCTCCCTCCCTATGCACATACCTCACGTTTCCCATACATGTTTTATTTTGTGAAAGATCAGCAGAGAGCCCATGACAGCAAAACTCAAGTCCTGTGTTTCCACTTTTTCCCTGTGTAGCCAGAGAAAGGCCGTTGTATGAGTCAGGTCTTCAGCGTGAGCCTTCTTATATTTTTATGCTATGAAATAATTCACGAGAGTGTCTGCGTGGGGCAGGTAAATGCGATCATCCTCCTCTCACAGAGTAGGAAACGGAGGCGCATAGAGAGGCTAGGCAGCTAGTCCAAGGTCATAGGAAGCTGGTGACAGGAGACACAAATAGAACTCAGACCTCCCGTGTCCCACCAGACCATCCTGTGCAAGAAAAAAAATAAGAAGTTGATGTTGTTTTTAACTTGAGATCTGTTTAGCTTTAAAGTTTAAAGTCTGTGAGAATATTTCCTGCACGCGTCTGTTTGACTCCTATTCATAAATTACACCCTAAGCTACAAATTTAAGTCTGCATTTTCCAATCTTCCTGCCCCCAGCTGAGACCTTGAAATACCTTCCCCCTCAGCTGCTCACACCATGAGGGGAAGAACCCAGAGGTTTCTTTCCCGAAGAGGATGACTCACACGAAGTCACCTCCTCCACTGGAGAGGACAGCAGCTGGGAAAACAGTCATCCAGGGAGAGCAGACCAACAAGAACTAGGACACTGAGCATCCTGACAGCTTAGACCCCCCTATGGACGGACCTCAGGGAACAGTTTGTGCCTGCCTTTGGCCAACCCAGTGCTGAGTATGTGCTGAGTCTGAGATGATGCAAACCCAATCACAAGCTCAACAGCCGTGCCACACCAGTTCCTCCCCATCCTCTTCACACCTCCTACATCACAGCTGCATTCAGTCATGGCCCTCCAAAGACCACATTTCTTTGGCAAGACATAGCTTCTTCCTTCTCCAACAGATGTCATCAGCTCCTGATCCACTCAAGTGGCTGAGGACCAGTGAGGCCAAACCTGAAGATCTGTTCCTAATTTCTTTTCAATCTTTTATATGTTAAGGTCAGGGACAGATGAGATGTGGAGCTTGTAGAATGGAAAGACCCTAGCAGTCAGATATGGGGAAGAAAGAAGGAGCAGATATTCCCATAAAGCAGAAGGAAGGTACAGCTGGAAGCTCGTGCCTGGAACTGGACAGTCTAAACACCTAAATTGGAACATCTGGACAGATGGACAATGAATATGTGAAGGGGAGGGCTATATGGAATGTACTGGTTTTTCTTTTTGTGGGCTACTACCATGCAATTCACAACACCCCCAGTAGGATGCAAACTACCTTTGAAGAGTACTTTAGGTGCTGTGGCTGCACAAACACTAAGGAGACAGCCACAGATCTGTCCCAGGCAAAAGTCTATCCTGCAGGCAATATGATTGCTTCATACCAGAATCTTAGGCTTTGGTTTGATCCTAAGTAGTGAGTGGCATATGTGGGGCCAAATTTATCATTAGAATTCAACCATTACTCAAGGAGACAAACAGCTCTGGCACAAGTACATCTCACAGCAGAACTAGGGATCATGGAGAATAGGGTGAGTTTCTAGAGCCAGGGGAAACCCAAGAGAAGCCCATATGGAATTGGCAGCTTGCACAAGAGAGGCTGACTCAGCATGGGACGGAGCCAGGAGCCCTCTGGGGATCACGAGCATGAATCTGGAGACATCCCGCTCAACTGGAAGCTGGCTGATGTCCTAGGCTTCAAGGAGGGCAAGGAGGATGACCCTGATAACTACAGGTCTGCTGGAGGTCTAACTGTCAGGTTCTGCTGGAGAGCAGCGCCACAGAAAATGTCAGTGGCAAGTTGAATATAAGTCCACAGTGTGACTCATATTAGTGAGTCCTGGAAGCCAGGAGGTCAAACGTATCCTGGGGGGCATCAGGCACAGCACTGGCAGCTGACCAAGGGAGGGGATTGTCCCACTCTGCTCTTCACTGGTGGGCCTCATCTCCAGTGCTGTGGGCAGTTTTGGGTGACACAGTATAAGAAAGACATCAAACTATTGCAGTATGTCCAGAGGAATGGGACTAAAATTGTGAATGGCCTCAAGAGCAAGACGTAGGAGGAGGAGCTCAAGTGACTCATTTGTTCAGCCTAGGGAAGAGGAGAATGAGGGGAGACTTCGTAGTGGTCTATGGCTTCCACACAAGACCAAGAGGAGGGGCAGGAGCTTTTATCTTCTTTCTGATGATCAGTAATAGGCCCCATGGGAACATCACAAAGCTGTGTCAGGGGAGGTTTAAGTTGCATATTAGGAAAAAGTTCTTCACCCAGAGTGTGACAGGGCACTGAAACAGTTTCCCCACCACACCAAGCCTGCCAGAGTTCAAGAAGTGTTTTAACCATGCTCTCAAGCATATGGTGTGATTCTTGGGCTGTCCTGTGCAGGGCCAGGAGTTGGACTTGGTGATTCTTGTGGGTCCCTTCCAACTCAGAATATTCTATGATTTTATGTTTCTATGAATAATGGATACATAACAGTTGCTATGTTCAGCTCCAAACAGTTGTTTCAGCTCTGAAATGTGGGAATTTTCATTTTTCTAACATTTGTTAAAAATACTATTACTAAATACTAGGAAGGAAATCAGCCAAATTTAGCAGCTGAGAGTAAGCCCCCTGAAACATATCAGGCAAACATTTTATAAGACTCATCATCTGCTCAATCTCCAGCACTACAGAATCGGAAAAAGAGAGAGGAGAAACAGCCTTCACAGTAGACATTTGTTTTTGGTGTTCACTTGCAGCCCAGCAATACCTTGTATTGCTGAATTTTACTCTGCTCTGAAGGAAGATCAGAGTAAGGCTTTTGTTTGAACAACTCGCACATCTGACACTAAAATCATCAAGCAGTCAGACAGTAAAAGCACCAACTCTCCCATTTGCATCCCTTGCACATCCCTGGCCAGCAAGACTCATTGGAACAACATAGAAAATGAGCAATATGAAATCGGATTGAGAAGGTGAGTAATCAAGGCATTCAGACCTTAGGTCCATATTGGGCAGCTGACTACCATGACAAAGGAACAGAGACATCACCCCAAGCATATTGGACTTTTCATAGCTGCATACTCAGCTAAGCCATTGCCTCTTGTCTGCTCTCTGTCTCTTGCAAGTCTGGCTTCAGGAGTTAAATGGACTGGCAACTCCTCTACGGATATGTCAAGTCACTCCCGTTAGTCAAGTCACTGGGACACATTCTGAAGTTGTGGTTTCTACTCCCCAGGGCACTTTAAACATCCTTGGTTAAGGTTTTAGCTATGTCTTCTGAGAGGAGTTGCTTGGACAGTTCCTGTGGACCTGGCAAAAATAAAAAGCCTGGAAAATCTCATTCACACCAGAAGCTGATACCATCCCAGTGTGACCTGACTCTTTCTAGTCATGGCAACAATTCCTTATTTGCACCGCTCCTCACAATAATTCCTTGTGGCACTGGTTCCAGTGTTCACAGCATTATACAAAAGATCATCACAAGCACCTGCAACAGCAGGTGCTTGCCCACAGAAGAAGATTGCATGGGTTGGAGTTGCAGCTGAGGAACCTCATGATGTGTGTTGTACTCACAGCAGAGAGGCAGACACCTCACAGGAACAGAATAGACTGTCTCTGAGAAGGTTCCAAGCTCTTGTTGTTGGGAGAGAAGGTAAGATGTCAAAGCAGAACAGACTGGATCTCCCGCTGCAGATCTTCTTTAGAATCTGTATCTGCCAACTTAATTTAAGATAAATAGATGCTTCCAGGATTGAAAATTTAATCAAAGCAATATTTCTGTTGATCACCTGAAAGCATTAAAACTTTTGCAGAACCAGTGTGAAAAGTTCCATGTCTACCATACTCCATCCCTATAAGTCCCTTGGCAGTTCCACTGGCAGAGCTGTTTCTAAGGCTTAGAACTGTTTCTGGGGCTCAATTTTAAAAAGTTTGGTGAAATAATCCAGGGTGTAACTTGCATGATTTCTGTGAGAGTCACTTATAACCTGGGTCGTTTTACTGGTGCAGGTTACAGCAAGCACATCCATACAATGGGAGACACAGTGAGCTGCGAGGACTAGAAAGTATTGGCACTTTCTCTACTGATCTAGCTACTGGGGGCACTGTAACCTGGAGCAAGAGGTGAGGTAAGGTGAGGTAAGGTGAGGTGAGGTGAGGTGGAGATGGACTGGTCTACCCAAGACCTTCCTCTGACTCTTTTCATCTCTCTTTTCAATGAGGTGTTTCCAAACACTATTGACATCCTCTGGCAGGAATAGAGTTCAAGAAGCACTCTATCAAGGAAATCCCATTTACCATCATCATTATCCTTTGTTTTTTCAAGGACTGTGAGAAGTAGAAGCTGGGACCTCTTCTCTGTACTACAGTGTTTGCTGGTGCATCAACTTGCTCCCTGGGCACATGCACAAGTGTGCAGAAACATAAACCACAGCGGTGCTTTCCCTCAGCAAGGCTGACCTTTACCTTATGTTGTATAGACTCTTGACTCTGTACTCGGCTAGTGTTTGTGGCAAAGATAACCAAAAGCTGCAGCAAAGAATTAGTTCTTGCTGGAGAATCTCACAGCTGCCCATCATTCACTAAAGGGTATGACATCTCAGAGCAGTAATTGTGTCACATCTTCATCCAAATTTCCCACCTGCATCAAACTTAGATTCATCTCTGAGGGCAGCAAAGCAGGCAGCTGTCTAACCATAACAAGAAAGCAGAGGCAATGGAAGCATGTAATTTGATGCTGCTCATTTTTCATTATAGTTAGTTAACTGGCATGACCAATTAATTAGGTTACCTGGTATTTTATTGGGAAGTTAGGAATACTTGGGCCTGGAGAGTATCCCTCTTCAAGGATTTGCAGTGGTTGAAGCTCAGCTGGTCCAACTGCCTTCAGCTGGTCCAAGGTCACTGCCTTTACTGGCAGTAGGTGATGTGGAGAAATCCAGAGGAGAGAGTCCACCCCTCCTGTTCCTTGGGAGCTGCTTTGAAGCTGAAGCCATACCGCTGATCCCTGCTTATGCTGCACCACAGCTCACACAGGCACATCTGTGCCCAGCCGTGTACCACTGCTGTGGCCCTACTGGGCAATTGCCAGACATGATCTGACCCTGATCACTGTCTCTGGACCCAATCCTGACCCAAACTTGCCATTCCACATTCTGGCTCCTTGCTGGTGTAACAACTGCTCTTACCTGCCTGTTTACTGCCCTTGGCTCACCTGAGAATCAGCTGGGCCTCACTGGTCTCTGGCACATCCAACATGATTTTGGCTCTGCCCACATCTCTTCTGGTCAGGACCATACAGCAGAAAGCCAGTGATTTCAACCCCCTACTAAAAGCAAAATCTACTACAATGCACATTTTCTTACAAAATATGACACAATTGGTTTTATGTGTGCATTCAGCAATATTTTACTGAACAGGAAAAAAAAGAGTGGAATAAGATTTTTTTTCTTGAAAATACAAATAGAAGAAGAATACAATAGAAGAATAGAATGCAAATACAATAGAAGAATGCTAGTAAGCATTTCCACTGTATGCTGGACCCCACTCACATACACTCACACCTGCATCAATATGGGAATTACCTACTTTCATCATAGCAGGGTTAGTGTGGTGGTGACCTAGTGCTCTTGGGTTCATCTCCCAAGCATCTGAAATTCAGTTCCCAACCATTTCTTCTTCTCTTTATCCAAAAAGATATATATATGCCTTTCCTGAAGCCATAAGTGCATGAGTGCACCAGGATAAGCATTTAGAAAGAGTCAAGACCACATGAAAGGATTGACAGTCTATCCTCCCTGTGGCACTGAGCCAAGGTCACTGCCTTTCAGTGGGAAAGACAACCAGAAGGTCAGCAAAAGAACCACAAAACCAAACCAAAACACGTCAAAAAGGGAAAACTACCCAAGAAAACATTGGGCCATGAAAAGAAAACCAAATTTACAACTAAGAGCTCTTTTGCTCTTACCATCCCAAGCACTAACCCCCAGAGGTTTAGTGTTTCCCTCACCGTAACACAAACCAGGCCTCCGTGCTGGGAGCCCACGCAGCTGCTGCTCCAGAGAAACTGGTGACTCAGTGATGTGCACAAATGCCTGTGCCCTGTTTGTTTTGGAATTAATCAGACACAAAATGTGAACAAAAGCAAACAGTTATCTGGCCACAGAAATGGTGTTCACAGGAGTGTCTTGGGAGCTGTACTGGAAAATGTGGGGTGCATACAGCACTGTCACAGTCCTGCAGCACCAGAGTAATGCATATGGTTACACCACATGTGTCTCAAATAGTGTACCAGTGTACTCCATCTCCACGTGCTGGTTCACTTACACAACCACGGGGAAAGGCATTTCAGGAGACAGGGTTCAGGACACAAGTTTGAAGCTCTGGATCCAGGGCTAAACTGGCCAAAATCAGTAGCAATACAAGGATACTTGGACAGGTGGAAAGAAAGAAGACCCAACACAATGTTTGCCTGGAGCCTCACATAGCTGTCTTTAGCTGTAATGTTTGTCCAAAACCATATCTCCAGCTCCATCTGCAAGTAGCAAGGATGACATTATAAAGAGGAAGACTAAGGAGAGCTCCACTGGTCCAGTAGCAGTAAGAGCTTCCTCCAAAATGCACTAAAATAGTATTTTCTTTCATTCTTTAGTCATAACTGAGATTTTCAAGGCAACAGGCTTAAGATAGCTCTTTTCCACAGAACACTTCCTTGAAAATAAGCAAAAAAGGTAAAACATAAAAGTGTTTAAGAAATTAAGTTAGCTGACAGGAATAGTTAAAAGATTGTTTCACTTCTAGTTCCACAAGATACTCATGGTGATGTGGGCAGTCATTACTTCAGTGATGCAACAGTGTCATTTCCATGCTATGAAATTAGTATCTTTGCTTCCTTCAGTGCAGGAAAATCTTAACTGGCAGATCAGCATGAATGGGGAACAAAGAGAAGGATAGCCCAGTGACTCGGCAAGATTCAGAGCTGCCCAACTGGTGCTTAGAAATCTCATCTGGAAATGCTCTCTTGTCACTAGGTGCAGCATGCAGAATCCATTACAGGTCTAGAAGTGCACAAAGTAACTTCACAAGCATGAGGACCTGCTGCTATGGTTCATGTGTGTCCTTACCTTGCAAAGATAGAAAGTCATCCCCCGAAACTAAGGTTTAGCTTGTTGTTGGCAAAAGAAGGGAAAGACAAATAGAGCAGACCAGAAGATTTTTGTGATGGGAGTACTCTTGAGGTCCTCAGAATTTGCACTGACTTTTCCTCAGTCCCAATAGCAGGCAGAAGGAAGATGGAGAAGCCAGAACTGGGCTGCAGTCACTTAATCCAAATTTACCTTTGCCTGAACACCACAAGGCAGTGAAGACCATAACATCATTTGAGGAGAAATTTTGGAATGTGTTTTATATTTTACACACAGTCTTTTTGAAGTCAAATTTGCCCCAAAGGTCTATATCTATAGAGGGTTATTTATTTTTTAACCCTATAATCTCTCCTGGGGATAACTAGATTAGAAAGACATTCAAATGTTCTATTAACAAGTGCGTGGCTTTCCTGGGACAGCCGTTGTGTAAGGGCTAACATCCTCAGAAGAAACTGGTTAAAACCTATTTTGTGGAACCGGACTTTACAGGTACAGTGAGCTGACAAAGGGCAGAGCTCTTGGTTTGTTTCTTTAACTCTCGCAACTGGAAACACTTTTTTCCTTGGTTTTTGGTTTGGTTGTTTTTTTTTTTTTTTTTTTTTTGGTTTTTTTGGGGGTTTTTTTGGGTTTTTGTTTTTTTTTTTGAGTGGGTTTTTGTTCGTTTTGGTTTTGTTCGTTCGTTTGTTTGTTTGTTTCCCTTAAGAAGATAAGCAGGCTGGGTTCTCACTCACGGAACTAGGGAAGCTGTGCCGCAGCACCATGAGCCCAGGACAGGCGGAGGAGGGCGGGAGCTCGGCGGCACCGGCCGGGCACTCCCCGCCGCGGCGGGCGGAGCGGGCACCGGAGCCGCGCTCAGCTCTCCCCCTCCGCCGGGGAGGATGCAGAGAAGAGGCTGCTGCCGCTTCCCTTCCCGAGAGCCTGCGAGCCGAATTTCCCGGGGTGTGTACGGTCAGCAATAAAAAGAGAAACGCACGGTCCAAGTTAATTTTCCACCCCCGAAAGGAAATGCTGCTTCCTGTATTATGCAAGGCTAGTGCCAACAACACTGAAACAGGAGTCTATTGTCCTTTTCACAAAGCCGTGGTGGGGAAGGGAGCCTGAGAAAATAGTCCTTTTGCAACAGCAAGGAGCTTTTGATCTTGGGGGGGTGGGTGGGGGTGGGAGGGTTGTGGAGAGAAAAGCGGGTGCGGGCTGGGAGCTGGCAGGGATGCGCCGGCGGAGCAGGGTACCAGGGTATCTTTCGCTGTTCCTCCAGCCTCGCTCAGGAGGCCAGGATGCGCAAAAGTGCCTGCAAATATCTTTCCTCTTCCATGCAAAGTGATCACACCGCTTCGGCCCCGCTTCCGATGTGTGCAAGCCGGAACAAAGACACCAGGGATTAGGAGCGTCTTCCTCCTCCTCCTCCTCCTCCCCCTCACTTAACCCCTCGGTCTAATGTAGATTTCAAAGCCTCGGTCACCGGGAAGGAGTGCCTTCCCTGTTAGTGCTGAGGCCGGCCCTGGCCTCGGGGACGCGGCTGCACGTCGGTACCGGCGCTCCCCGATGGGACCCGGGCGGTACTGGCGCTCCCCGGTCGGACTCGGGAGGTGCCGGTGCTTCCCGGAGGGACAAGGGCGGTACCAGCGCTCCCCGGTACCGGCTCCCGGGGAGCCAGAGGCTGCCAGCCCGCACGGCTCCGGAGGGGCTGGATGCCCTGAATCCCCTCCGCGGATGGGCGGGCTTCCTCTCCGCACCGACCTGGGTGCACGGTGCACAGGTCCCAGCAGTCTCTCAGCAGGAAAAGATAAGTAACATCTGAGGAAGAGCCACGGTGCTTCCAAAAGCAGTTTGGGACATCTTCCTGTCCCAATGCTTTCCTGTCACAGGCTTTAAAAATACCATGGCTTGCTTTCCCTTAAGTAAGTAATAAAGATATTTTATTCCACTCTAGAAGTATCATGTCAGACCAAAAAAGGGGGTACGTAGATTCTTTTGGATATACGGATAGATTCAATGTTGCTGATGCTGTCCCTTGTTAAACAATTCTTAAAGAGTTAATTTTCCCTTAACAGAGGATTTGAAAGAACAATTCTTATTCTTAAAATAGTTCTTATAAACTTTCTTATTAGCTCTTATTAAAGGCGAGTTCCTGCCTTTCTTAATGGGATACAAAACCCATTTCCAAGGGAAGTCTATGTCCAGTAAGAGCAGCAGGGTGAGTCTCTTGCTTTGAGTGTTTTCTGGCATCTGGATGCCTGCAGGATGGAATCACTTTGGCCGGCTAATGACTGACAGTGGCTCATTATGAGAAAATGCAAATAATTTTCCTTAAATGCGCCTGCTTGCAATAAAAAAAGAAAACATAATGTTCCTCTTCACACATGTAGATGGGCTGAGTTAAAGGCATTTTAGGGAAAGAGGATATGAGGAACCTTCAAGAATGATTTACTAACTTTTCTATATAAAAATAGAATGGGATTTCCAAAGAGAGAGTTCTAAAAAAAACCCCAAAACCAAAAACCACCGAACCCGCCCCCCCCAAAAAAACCCCACAACAAAAAAAATCCCAACCAAACAAAAAAACCCCACCAAACCTAAATGATGCCCATGTGTCTCCGTTGTGAAAGCACAACAGAACAAAAATCCCAACGTAAAACAGATCATCCGAGTTTCCAGTAGCTTACAAGGTGCTCATTGCTGAGCACAGCTGGTTGTGAAAGGTGCTGAATGTCGCTGATGGTCTTGAAACCTCACAGCTGTATTCCTTCACACACTCCCTTGGCCCCCTTCACAGAGACATAGGTTTGGGTTTTGTTACAGCTTGCAACATCGTGTCTAACTCTGGTCTGTGGTCCTTAGCTCCCGTCTAACTTCAGATAGTCATTTTTAACGCAGCCAGCGTGCCTGCTCTCCGTGCTCCTTCCAGGCTGTCTGTAAAGGCCAGGAATGCCGCAGGCAGGAAAAGCTGCGCTCCTTCTGCCGGTGGTAGTGGCTGCCCTTCCCCCAGCCCTTACATGTGGGCAATTCAAGTTTATCTCCCACCAACTCTGCCATAGATTTCTGTTATCTGGGAAAAGCCCCAGAGGCACAAATCCTTAAAGGCATTGAAGTGCCTAACTCCCATCAGAATGAGGGATGTAGTTGTCTAAATACCGCTGATAATCTACAAAGTTGCTCACGATTTGTGTAACAGAGATCACGTAAGTACCCACAGTCTGACACAGGCAAAGCGCTAAACTTTCTTTTATTATTGATGCTGCCGGCGCTACTGCTGCTATTCAACTTGTGTATACTCACTCACAATTCCAAGTCGGCAGTTAGGAGTCCACTGGGAGAAGGACCACAAGGAGAAAAAGTTTCTGCTTACGAGATTTCACAGCCAAGAAACAGCTGAAGAAACAGCAAGTACATCTGACACAGAAGTGGGAACAACGGGGAGATTGCCATGAGCACGTTACTATACCAGCCACCTTCTGCTTTCAAGGAGTTTTCGGGCTTGACCAAAGAAGTAAATTTGTAATGTTAAAAGTATGTCACTCCTGCCCCTCTGGTGATGGTTGGTCACTGAGTACCAGACAATGCCTACGGTAACATCTGTCACCAAGCCATGGAAAAAGAAGGTAGCTGTCTGCAAACATCTGTCGCCAAGCCATGGAAAAAAAGTTAACTGCCTGCTTGGGCCTCTGTCGGCAAGGGGTTGGAAATGGGAGGGATCGTTTCCTTGCACTCACCCATGCCTGTATATGTAGGACCTCCTCATGGCCAAACAAACTGTGCTTGTGATTTCAGAACCCTGGGAAACGGCCAGTCATCCGCTTTACACTGCACTCAGCCAGCAATGAAGTTAAGATGCCCATCATTTTTGAGAGCTGGATGAGGCTTATTAAGAGAGGAAATAGGCACGGCCCTAAGGGATAGGACATACCAAATGAACACCTAAAAATAAACACTTTGTGATCTCTGTTCCATTAAAGCTATTGTTGAAGTTGCCACAGAAATATTTCATAACTGTGAAACAGAAAAACACCCAAAAGGTAATCCCCCCTCTACCTGGAATTTCTCAGAACAGTATCAACTTTTTACAAATTTCAGAGTGTTTGAAATTATCATTGCATCCAGATGGGGCAGATCCATAACAGTTCACCATTAATATGACTAAAAAAATTAAAAAAAAAAAAAAGCTTCTGTTAGTAACATATCTAATTCAAACACTTTAAATATTATTCAGCTGAAGACGTCATTTGACTGCTTCGTGAAGGTTAAATGTAAGAAGTTCATATAAAAATGAAATTATGTGTCTAATTTCACACAGCATGAATGACTGGGCCAGAAAATGTTTTCTCTTGGTGAAGTCATCAGACCCTCTGCAGACAAACATATTATTCAAAACCTTTCACTATGTAACAAGCTCCAGTGTTAGAAATGCATCACATGTGAGCAGAGGATCTACTGAAACCTGTTTCCCAGTGTAGTGCGAGGTCCCTGTGTTTCACTGTGAGAAAGTGTGAGCTCTGCTCAATGCCTTTCCCGTGGCATTTAAATGCCCTAGTGAGCTCAGGGACATGCTGCTGATAATAAGACCATGAATTCACACTAAAGACTTTCCCTCTATTGCTTCTCATTTGGGTTCTATCTACCTAGCCCTTATTTTCATGAAAACTTTAGGAATATAACTACCTTTAAAGCCTATTCCTTTGTATCAGCTTTAATTCAAACAGGCCAACAGATTCCAAAGGGAGAAGGAACTTTTAGTAGAGGTAGGATCCATGTAGGTATTTATGTTGCTCATATAACTCTCATTTCTTTAAAAAACAATGCTAATTGCTTAGATTGTTTGCTGTCATAGAACTTACCTATTCCTGCTACTTTAGAGAATTTCTTCCAATTTCCAGCCTAAGTTAATTCCTGCTGAGATTACATTTTCCTAGTTTCATGCTGACTTTTCCTTTCAAGCTTAAATACTATTTACAGGTATTTATTCCTTGATAAATACTTATGCCAGACACAGAATCAACTTTATTTTTACTATAACTGCCTCCTTCTCACAGGACAGAAATTCCTCCATATACATTCCCTACACCTATCCCAGTTTTAAATCAGTTTAGTCAAACACGCAAAAACATCATGCATTTTCATGGCAGTTTCACACTATGAAATGACAATTCTGAGATTCTGAATAAACCTTTTATTTTTTCCCCTCTCTCACTGTGCATATATGATTGCCAAACTCACAGCGATATTTCTGAGGAATTTGCTCAGAACATGAAAGTCAGTGTATTTTTCTGCTGCCTGGTTCCATGACGTTGTGATTGACTCAGAGGTTGACTCACAGCTTGTCCTAAGTTATTTTAAGCATTATGAACAACAATATTAAATTTTGAAAGTTGGTTTTATGGGGGATATTCTGCTCTCTCATACATATATACAGATAACTTTGTAACGTGAGACTTGCAAATATAGGGAATGAAATCTAGATCTGGCCAAGGAAAGAAATAAGCAGAAAAGAATATTGCAAGATAAACCAAAAGAAAACATATGGTTGTTTCAGGAGATAAACCCCTAAAAATGAAACTGAAATAGCAAGTCTGCCTACTTTTTCCAAAGATAGCTGCAAAACAGAAACAAAAAGCAAGATGCTTGCAAAAATCCAGTCTATTCAAAAACAAATAAGAAGATCTGAAAGTGGATGCTTTGGTTTATGCTTCACAAGAAATGTACCTGTTTGCATTTCTGTCTCTCCTTTAAGATAAGGATCTTGCAGCTATTTCAAAAAAGCAACATACAAACTTTTGCAATATTTTGAAAATAGGAAACGTACTCATTATTGAATCAGTCTGTTTCTCAGTGACCACATGTACTGAGGGCATGAAAAGTCTCTGCCAGCTCTGTCTGACCAGGACAAAGTGCTCCTTGAAGACCCATCATGTGAAATATTTCTTCCTTGAGCCCTGAGAAAACGAATCTTCAGATACTTCTTCATGTTCCTTAAGCAACCCTACCATTTTGGCCCCCACACAGGGCCAAGCACAGGTGTCTAATCCTACCTGTAATGCCCTGTGGCATGTGAGCTGCCCATCCAGAGATGAATGGATCCAGCAAGCCCAGGCCTCTCAGGAGCAGCGGCCAGAATCCAGAAGGGATTCCCTGAGGTGTGTACAACGACCAGATGCCAATGTTTGGACAACTGTGTTCGCCCTCAGGCTTCCATCTTAGCATGTCTCAGATATTATATCTTCTTTTCTAGCCAAGACGTTGCTGAATGCTTAATACCTAGTTCTAAATTCTAAGGAATTTACTTGCAAAGGCATTTAGGCCTAGATTTAAACTAAGTCCTTGTAATTGATGTTTTCTACTGTCTGCACACCTCTGAAGGCCTGGAGTGAGCCAACAGAAATCACAAGCCACATGGACCAAAGTGGGCACCCAACCGTAACTGCTTCAAAGGATGCAGACAGACCTCACCTCCTCCTGGTAGTATTGTTAACCTTTGAACTGGAAATATTAAGGAGATGGATGACTTGAGCTGACTGAATAAAGCCAGCCTAGATCTGGAAACAGTACAGTCGTGTTTGGTTGATGTTATTTCTGAAATAAAACACCCTACTGCAAAGTGCTCCGTGGACTTGGCCTGGTTTCCACAAGGAAGATCTACCTTCTAGGTGCTTTTGTTTTGTGGAGACATAATTTTATATTTTCTTTTTCCTTAAGATGTTTTCCTAAGCAAAGGTGGAATAGCAGGTAAATTGGATGGCCTTTAGGCTGCCTGTTTCAGCAAACAAGTCTTGTTGAAGAGGGTGAATGCAGTTGTCTCATTGTCAGCTATAAACATACTTCCCAGAAGGCAGGAACACTGAAACACTTCCTGACTCTTTTTCCTTTCTGAGAAAATGCTTTGATTTAAAAGCTCTGATACTGGTTCTCCGGTCTTTCTTTAGGGTGCTGAAAACTTTCTTCTGTCAGTTTATTATGCTGTGTTGCCAGGACAATCAAGATTTTCTAGATATATCCATTCTGTGCCCACCTATTCTTTTTCACAATGAAGCCAGCAACAATTCAAACCAGAAGTAATAAGTAACTGATACTGATTTCTACTGCTGAAATCTAAATCGAACACAACTTCTACTTTCTTACATAAACCTCTGATGAAATTCCTTGTTATAAGGGCTTATCATAATACCTAAGGTATTCCCAAATATATTGGTGTGGTGGTTCCCTAAATGCTGTCTTTAAACCTATAAACTGAGTGATGAACTTCTGCTGCTGCTTTTTTTCTCCCCTTCCATTTAGGACTGTTTCAGGGCTTGTCAGTGTTTTCTAAAGCAAAGAATACCCAACCTTTTAGGCAAGAAAGATAATCGCTAGTGGGGTTGTTACAGAGCTTTTCACCTAATTCAGTGAAAAGTTGGATAAACTGCTTTTATATTTGTTTTCCCCTGATTCATTTGACTTGCCTGCTTGAGTGCAGCATGTTTGTACTTCTCTGGCTCACATGCAGAAATTATAATTACTCTGTAGTTTACTGTTTCCAGGATCAAAATTAACCCACAAGCGGTAGCTTGAAAAATTGTGGATGAGGAACTAATATTCCTTTTAGAAATTGAATCTCTGCTTCTCTTATTTGTCAGCAGTTGTTTTTTTAATCCTGCATTGAGTAGTACTACAGAAGCCTTGTCTGCCCCTGAACAGTGTGTAGCACACAGTCAGATGCCAGAGTGGCTTTGGTCACTTTGGTCACATTTCTTTGTCATTGTGTTTACAACTTCCTTTTATTTCAGAGAACAGAGACTTAATGATGTTTCCTCATCGCAACCATCAGGACATTAAGTGTTTCCCCATAAGTTAATCCTCACCTGCACCTTTCTATTTTTTTTTCTTTTTGGCATCTTTCACTTCTATTGTGCTGGGAAACGTGACAGCATATAGTACACTGTTTCATTTTCAGTTGGCACTCTAAGAGTGTTTTGTCTATAGTTTCATTCTGTTGGGTTTTATTTTTAACCATTTCCAAGGTCTCATCTTGTTTGGGGTGAATTTGCAAGTCAGAAGGCTGCTGATCTGAAAGTCCATTTCACTTTTCTGTCTTTCACAAGTGACTACTACTTTGGTGACATTTTCCATATATTTCTTCACTCTTCTTGTTAGTGCTTTGATTTTTTTTATCTAATAGAGACTTTTAGCTTTATCCAGAAGGAGTATTGCTTCCGTTTATTCTTTTCTCCTTTCACACTGTCCTTATACATCTAGACTTGAGTTATACTTGCTGGGAAATCAATAATTCTTACTGAAATAGCTGAAAGGGACTTGGCATCTTCCTATATTTTTGAAAGAAATAGAAGAAGAAGAAAATTTAAATATAATTCTATAATTTTAAAAAAAGTCTGTAATGGAATAGAAAATAGAGTCCTTGCCATCTGGCTTAAGTATCATAACTATATAAATCTATCTTTTTTTCAATCTCTCTTTCTAGTTGCTGCAATTACAGAAGAAAAATGTCCAGGTCATAATTCACTACACTCTTTTTAATCTGAATGTTTTAAATATTTAAGCCTTTAAAATTGTTTTTAACAGCTTTATAGAGTAGTTCCTCAAAGCTATCACACAGACCATTTTCCAGAACATACCAAAACATCATTTTGTGCTTTTCTACTTTGTGCTTCCAGCTACTAATTAAAAAAAGAAAACATGAAGTGTGTTGACAGACAGCACTGGGCTTGGGCACAATGACACAGAAACAATAGTAACGTGATTGCTATAGAAATGGAAGAAGTCATTAACTAATCACAGGGAACAAAAATAACACTAGCACCAGAATCAAACAGATATAACAGGAGTTAATGCTGTAGAAACAGCAAAGATTTAAAAAACAGTCCCATAAAAATCAACTGATTTGGTGATTTGATGATTAATAGCAGGCAGACAAACCAATCCTTTGTCAGTATATCTTTCTAAGAAGAAAGATGGAGAATAAAATATTAAATAATAAATAAAATTTTTAAAATAAAATTAAAAAAATAAATAAAATATTAAAATATTTTTCTTCTGCTCAGACTACTGGGAGTTGCTGCAAACCTCTAAGAAAGAAGCCATACTTTCCTATTCCAACCCCAGAATTTCATTTAACCCATTGCAGTTAGTGACACACCCCTGAGCACCATACATAGAACTTGCAGAACAGGCTACCAACATAGGATAAGAGAAAAATTTAGAAAAATTATCACAATTTATACAAATGTAGTTTATTTTAATACCTACTTATCTTCAATCATTTATATTTTCTTTATTTTTTATTGTTTTTAAATTATTCTATTTTTATTTATAGAAAAAGCTCAAGAACAAAAGCTATATACTGCTTTCTAGCCAAGAAAGACTGGACTCATTCACAGACCCACGTTGCTGTTGAATTACCTCCCCTAACTTAGCCTGACTTTCTTATTCAACAAGGTTTTATTCAACCAGCCTAAATCAAAGCCATTACTAAAAGACAAACCACAACTCCTGGGTCTTCTAACTAAAATGAGGTTATGGCAAGCCCGGATTCTGGTAAATACAAAAATTGATAACAACCTTACCTCACCCTTTCTATTGCAATATCTCAAAGGCTGACTAAAGCAATGGACCTTTAAAGTAGTGGAAGTACATAAAGTAATGCTGGATATTCCTCTGGGTCCATGGACTTTGGTGGAGGAGCTGGGAGAATCTTCACAGAGCACAAGAAGTAGCTGTATAGAGAAGAAAACAATCTTAATGTGGGCTCCTGTATCCATGAGGATCTTGTCAATAACCAAGCTGTCCTAGGTCAAAATGCTTATTTAGGAAAGAGTAAGAACACACCTATCACAGCCAGGATTTCCACCACTGAAGTAGTGGTGTAGGGCATCCTAACTATAAATACCCAACAAAAATTGATTAAGTGGATCTGATCTTCAGAAAGCAGCAGGGTTTGAAATTCAAGGCTTTTGGAGACCAGCATGTAAGCTGCCCACAAAATTAGGCAACAAAATCTTCTCTGACAATTAGTAAATAGAGCAGTTACTTCATCATTTTTGAGTAGGAGTGACAGTGCTATCAGGAGATGGGACTGCAATAGTGGGAAAGGCTGTAAACCACAGAGATACTGGTGATGCCACAGAAACTGTTACACTAAGGAGGAAGAAACTTGAGGAGAAGTGTAAAAATTCCATCCGGGCCCATGCAGTATCAGTAGAATTGCCCTAACATTCCTGCTACTGAAAGTAGTAGTTGCTTCATCTTAGACATTCAGACCATTAACAAAACAAACCAAAGCAAAATTATACGAGAATGAAAATGGAGTGTACAAGTTTATCAAGGGAGCTTAGAGGCTTTTTCCCCCGATCCACTGTTGGATACACAGTATGTAGCCTCACCACATTTAGCTGCAGATCTCACAGTCAGTCTCCAGCCTTGCCCAATATCACAATGAGAGACAACCCAGCCCACTGAGTGCAGAAGTACCTTGCACCAACTCCACCTGCAGCTATCCCTCATGGCTAGCGAGATGTGATCTTCTGTCCTGTAACGTGGCTGCAAAAGAATGAAGTTTCTTTAACCCTCATGAAGCTTCTTTAACCCTCATGAAGCTCTTTTCCTCTTGATTTTTTTCCTTCCTGTACTGCTGATCTGAAGGCAGATCAAACACATTTCCATTAGATGCAAGAAGTATATTTGCAAGACAAAACTGGGAAAAGTATTCTTAAAAATTTACAGTATCTCCTGCTGACCATTTTTGTGATTATATTGACCTCATCTTTTACTATTTGGTATGACTTCATTCCCTATTCCCTTTCCCTCTAGATAATGTAACTTAAGTAGCTCAAGAGCTATCTGCCTATGATGATTTCATCTTTCTATACACTGTAGTACATGTAAAATTGTGTGGCATCTCTGTGAACACTTTGGCAAAACTTTAGCAAATTTATCTTTACATTCCTTTTCCCATTGAAACCCATGCTTCCAAAGCCTTTCAGAGCAGCAATGCAATAGGGAGATAATAATATACAATTATTTGGAAAAAAATTTACCATCAAAATGTTGTTTTTTTCTGAACAGAAAGCAGAGGCATAGTCTACTTAGTAGCTTGATTGAGGGATTAATATGAAGTTATATATTACTCTTTCTGCTTGTTGACTCTTCTGACAAAGACTTACAAGCGTGACACAGGATAAAAAGTTTGTACTGAGGGTTTTGTCTTAGCGTCAATACACATTTCCTTCATTCTAAAGGTGCCGAGAATTGACATTGTTAAATGAAGTTAATGGAAGGTACAAACGTTCCTCCTTTGGAACAATAGGACATAGTTACCTACTGGGTTGTCTGGTTTTAGATATCTGTGGCTGAAGCAATTTTACATAGTATATCTTTTGGGGTCAGAATGAAAAGAAGGTAAGCCAAAAGGAAGTGGGAACTGAAGTAAGAGGTAGGATATAGCCTCAGAATAAAAGGGATCAGCACAACATATTTTTAGATGCTTGAGAATGGAGCCCAAAAAGAATAAAACTGAGCAATCAAGGACACTGCTTCCCCTTCCAATCACAGACACACTCTCTATATTGTATCTAATCACTTACAGTTATGGAGTCATTTCCTTAGGAGTTCTAAGGCAATCACGTTTGGATTCCAAAATGTGTAAGCAATGCATTAATTTGATACTACAGAAACTTGCATTGGAAGTCCTTGACCAAAGCATTCAGCACTATGAGTACAGTGTCATTCTTTCAGTCCCATCAGAGTTTTCCGCAGGTATGTTTTTCAAGGATGCATCTTAGCTTAGAAAACAAAAAGAATAGATATTAAATTAACCCTAAACTAATAATGAATCTTTGCATGACTTCATTGTCACATTAAGGCATGTATTTCAAGACAAAAAAGAGGAATCTTGACTAATTGTTTCTGAGAAAAGGCCTGTAGAAGGAAGTGGGTGGCTGAATAAGATCCCACAAAGCATTCAGGATTTATGACAAAAGGGCAAATGCATTGACAAGTGAAATGAAAACTCAGTGTGTTATCACTGAGTCACACATTGAGAAGCACATCTGCTGACACAGAACATAGAAAATATCTCAAGTGTATAATGTAATGGCAAGTAAGCCCTTACAGAAGCAGCAGAATGTAAAACGATTTAAAATCATTACCCATAAAAGGTAAAATCAGGTAACACCTACAGAATCCGGCACTCATGCTGTCACTAGGACAGACAGAAACAAAAAAAAAGATGAAGCCATTTGAAAAAAATAACTTACGTACTGAAGTGCAACAACCAGATATTCTATTTTGTTAGTAGTAATATCTGAAACTCCACCTTGTTTGAAAAATCAGCATAGTTTTGAATGGCTGCCCTCTGTATGACTGATAATCCAACTGGACATATGTTACAACAATACAGGCACTGCAGTAATATATATGGAGAAGTAATGATTGTTATTTCACTTTTAAAAGTCACTATGCCCTAGGGCACAATTAACAGGCAATAAATTCCTACATGCTACTGAAGTTCAGAGATTAGTGTTTGCCTGTCAAAGCATGGAAACACATTTACACCTAATAAAAAGGGACTAATTAGCTGTTTAAATAATAGGAAATGTCAGTCAGAGGCCACAAAAGGCTACGAACAATAACTAAACCCACCCCCCAAAAACTGACACGTGTGTTTACAGACAAATATTAAGCATTCAAAAGAGCCTTAAATGTTTGCCAAAAGAGAAGGCACTTTATTTAAACAGTGAAAGCAAAAGTTAGTGCTAAAAGCTCACCGGAGTAGGGCATGTGTCACTTCGATCTGTGCACTTCTTCACAGATTGATTTAGAAAAATCTTGTACATACTGGACAGGAATTCAGTGAGAGTTTGGAGCATTAGAGATCATTAGAATATGTTTTGGCTTTGTCTGGCTGTGGAATTGCAGGTGAATCAAAGAGCATGTCTGAACTCCAGACCAGGAAACTCTATTTGGTACTGGTCAAGGATGAAAAGCTGGATCCTAGCTACTGCTAATGTTGAATTTGTACATCTAGATATCTGACTAGTTTTTTAAGAACACTATAAATAGTATTCTATTAGCTTTAACATCTTGTGTACTCCTTCTCTTTTTTTCCTGTTTTTCTCTTGCCTTAAATGTCAGAGAGGTCGAAGCTATCATTAACCAGCCACTATATAAAGAGACTAATAGTATAATTTCTAATTAATTTAATGGATTGGTCTTCTACACAGATAATCTGATAAAATGAAGCTGTATCACTCAAAATTGAACCTGCACCATGAAGACATACCTTTTTTGCTGGTGTGAATCCCCAAATGTAAAACAGGTACACCACAAATTGAATTTTGTCTGAGATATTTGAGTTGGCCAAATTCAACTGAGCACATCCCTTACCTAAGGCATTAAGCACCTTTCACAAATATGAGTGAGAAATATCTGTGGCTCAGTGGAAGCACTTGGAAGGCATCCATTAAAGTAATATGTTGCATTAAGCAGTGACAAACTAATGCATAAATCACCAAATGAAGTTTTGAAACGAAAAAGGTTTTTGAACCAAAGTTCAAAGGCAGTCAGTGTTTGCTGAATTTGTGGATCTTTCCCATTCTGATTCTCTCCTTGTTCGTGGCAGGAGTCAGCTCTCAGGCAAAGAAGAGAAATTATCTCACATGGTTATAAATAAATGCAGAACCTGCTTAGTGCCTGTGGTTTGTTCCCTCTCCTCCCTGTTGTTCCTCGGCGTCAGTATGGCTGTGCAGCACTGTAGGAGAGGCACACGCTGCATCCGTAAGAGCAGAGCCAGCAGACGGAGCAGACTGGTGTCCCCCTCTGGTCAGTGCATGTGAGAGAAATCTGACTGCTGTGTCCAGCATGGGGATCTTCAGTACAAGAAGGACGAGCTGGAGCAAGACCGGTAGAAAGGCTACCAAAATGTTTAAGGGGGTGAGTACACGGTGTAGGAAGTGAGCATGAGAGAACTGGGTTCACTCAGCTTGGAGAACAGAAGACAAAGGAGAGATCTGATTGCCGTCTACAACTAATTAATGGGTGGTTATAGAAAACAGATTCTTCTCAGAGAGAAAAGTTGCAGCTGGGGAGCTGTTATTAGATGTAAAGGAAAAATCTTCCCAATGAGGTGCCCAGGTGAAAGAAGAGGTTGCAGCAGAATTCTCATCCTCAAAGGTACTCAAGGCCCTGCCCTCACAATGTAACTTCAAAGCTGACTCCATTTGGAGTGGGGGAGTGGGCTTAGGTGCCAGATGAGGTCCTAAGATACCTTCAACTGAAATTACTATATGATTATCTGATTCACAGAGTCACGTGAGAAACATAATGCAGGAAGACACATGCTGAAATCCAGTTTAGTTTTAGTAGCAATTAAGTATGTGTTTGAATTGCTGAAGCAGAATCAAGAGAGAAATATAACTATGGGACATAGAGAGATACAGTGCCAATATACAGGTTCCAAATAGTTTGAAAATGGGAAGGATGTTCTGTCTAGCCAGCCAAATTGGAAACAAAGAGATCATCTGTCATTTCCAGCATTTTTAATAGACTCTTTTGATTTGGGGCAAATATCTTAATCTCACTATACGTCAGCTGCTGATTTATTAAGTAAAAGGATAAATCTGTTAATACCTAGATATTTGTGAATCCTTCAGCAATACTTCAAGAAAGTTCACAAGTGGATTCTAACAGGGCAAAGGAGAGGATGCATCTCCTTAAGTTTTGAATAATTTGTAAGACAAGTTGTGCCATAAGAGCATCACGGGCAGCAAAATTGGAACTTTAGCTCCAGGAATTGATCATGTAGACATCTGGATTTGGTTATTAGAGTCTCATCCAGTAAGATATGATGCAAAACTTCTTCCTCAAGCCTTCAGATATAGCATTAATCAGAACAGAGTAAAAAGTAGGATGGATCGTTCTTTTCCTCAGGGACTTAATAACTGCACTTGGTGATGTTTTTTGGGGTTTTTTGCACAGTTGCCAATAATACATTGAGAAAACCACGTTGTAATCTTTGTACTTTAAAAATGGATTATTAAAATCATACAGCTGTCCCAATGTGTTCCAAGAAATAAACTTCTGGATGAAAAACAAATGGTTCCAATTAAACTTGGGTTAAATATGAATGATTCTTGGGAAAAAAATATCTCTGGAACTGTCCTAAGACAAGTACATTGACTGCTTTCAAACACAGAGATCTTTGCAAGTCCTTTAAGCAGCAGAAATCTCCTTGAACTGTGCTTTTTGAATCCCATGATCACCACAAAAACCGAGACATGACTTCTTCCAAGTAACACTTAGTAGATGCTATGTTCTATATTTCCAAGTAGTGGTCTGTCTGCCTGTGTTCTCCATAGATCCCAGTGCCATTATGCCCCAGATGAGTCAGTAGGTGAAACAACATATAAGAGAATCAAAAGTGATACTCTACTCACAAGCCTGAGTTCATTAAAAGAAAAAAATCTATCTTGGAATGAAACTCTTGTCCCAACAATTTTATCATCGATAAAAATGTAAGGAGTTATCTCAAAAGCAAAATAATCTACCAGTTTATCTGCTGCCACTATTAGTGGCATGCTTCTAGAATATCCCATCTCGGCTCTCCCTATTGATATCTTGCACTTTGACATTCTTCCTGGAATTACAGTTAGCCTGACTTAATTTAATTAGCTAAAGATGATTATAGAATCATTAGGCTTGAAAGGACCTTTAAGATCATTGAATCCAACCATTAACCCAGCACTGCCAATTCCACCACTATATCATATCTCCATGTGCCACATCATCACATTTTTCTAATACTTCCAGGGATGGTGACTCAATCATTTCCCCCAGGGCAACCTCTTCCAGTGTTTGACAATCTTTCAGTGAAGAAATTTTTTCTAATATTCAGTCTAAACTTCCGTGGCCAACTTGAGGCCATTTCCTCTTATCCTGTCACTTGTTATGTGGGAGAAGAGACCAACCCCCACCTGGCTGCAGTCTCCTTTCAGGCAGTTGTGGAGAGCAATGATGTCTCCCCTGAGCCTCCTTTTCCCCAGGATAAACACCTCCAGCTCACTCAGCTGCTTTTCATCAGACTTGTGTTCTGGACTTTTCCCCAGCTCTATTGCCCTTCCCTGGACACACTCCAGCCCCCCAGTGTCCTCCTTCTAGTGAGAAGCCCAGAATTAAACACAGGATTCAAGGTGTGGCCTCACCAATGCCAAGGACAGGGGACCATCACTGCCCTGGTCCTGTGGACCACACTACTGCTGATACAAGCCAGTCACTGGTCTTCTTGGCCACCTGGGCACAGCTGGCTCATGTTCAGCTGCCATTGACCAGCACTTCCAGGTCCTTTTCCACTGGGCAGCTTTCCAACCACTCCCCCCAGCCTGTAGCATGGAGTGCATGGGGTCATTGTGACCCAAGTGGAGGACCAAGTGTTTGGTCTTGTTGAACCTCATACCAAGTTGGCCTTGGCTCATCAACCCAGCCTGTCCAGATCCCTTTGCAGATCCTTCCTACCCATGATGTAAATATCTTCTACCACAGAAGATATAATAGTGTGACTTACACTCTTATAAGCATGTGTCTGTGTTCCCAGGGACATTTTAAATCCTCAGCTATGATACAAAAAATTAAAGGTTGTAGGGTAGGTCTGCAAGCTCCATCTCCTGACTTTTCTTAAGCTTGAAGCATAAAAATCTTATAGGAAAAATTATCTTTTCATTGTCGCTATGTACATTACCTAGTAGACTGTGACTCTTGTCTTATATTGTGATGCCTGCATATTTTTCACAAAGAAAAATAACTAATATTGATTTTTAACTAGCAGAAAACCTGCATGGGAAGAAAATTACCTCTAGCTTAAGAAACCAGCAAAATCTATGTGTTCATAGATAAGTAAAATCTGGGACTCAAAATTATCACAATCCACTGTCACTGCTTGCAGACCCTAATGACCAGATGCGATTCAAAATGCTTAAACCCCATACTAACTGGCTCTTGGGAAAATCATAAAGTAGATTCAAGTGGGTAAGAAAAGCAAATATATCACTGCAACTTTTCACCAGATTCTGGGTTTCTACAAGATCTTGGGCAATCCCAGTGAGCTGGAGTGTGTGAAGCATGTGGGCTCTCTTATGCCACTGCCTGGCTTCCTCTTCCTTGAGAACAATGGTATGAATGGGACTGGGAAGGCAGGAGAGCATCCAGCCCTAGAGGACAGCTATTCACTCTGCTCCAGCCAGAGCCTGTCAGCATTTCCACTGTTTCACACGAGTCCCAACTTCAGACAGGGATGACTTCATTTTAACCACTTTTCTCACATTTAAAAAAGTCAAAATTAGTCAAAACAAAAACAGCAACCATGTGTGCTCAGGGATGTGAGCGGAGAAATAAGGATAAACAAATCTGCTCTCTTGCATATCCTACCAGCAGTTCGTCTCAGCATGATCCTTAAAAACAGCAGGGTGCCTAGCCTCAGCTTTTATCAAATAACATTTATAGGACACCCAACATTCCCTACCAGTGGACCACAAAGAATCAACAGGGAATGAATAGGCTGTCCTTTATTCTTACAATGTTAGGGTCCAGCTTACTAAAAAAAAAAAAAAAAAAAAAAAAACCCCAAAAAACCCCTGATGTATTTTATTTTGTTTTCTTCTGCTTTATATCATGGGAAAGAATAGATGAGCAGTGACCCATACAGGCTTACTTATGAAAAATTATGGTTCAACTTACGGGCACGTTTATGAAACCAACTGTGTGTAAGGACAAATACCCCTCAAAATCAGTTCTGCATCTGCATGGACATAAGAAGGTAGCTGTAAAGTCTGTTTTATGGGAATGTCAGCTCTTCAGTATAGGAAGAGGGATGGTATGCTCTAGCATGTCTAGACATATGTCCAGGGCTGTTGTCCCTAGACAGCAGAGGATATATGGCCTTTAAAGAGGACAAAGATTGGCTTTGCTATAAAAGAACAAGCCACTTCCTGGAGAGGAAGATACAATGATTTTTTAGGAAAATGCAGACACATTGTGAGCTCCAAGGAACAGTGATCTAGAGAGGAAGGAAGAGGATACAGTGTGAGGACTAAACATTACCTACCTACAAACTTTGTAATTAAGGCTCATAGCCTGTTATAAATGACTTCTTGTACAATCTTCACCTAGATGACAAGAAGCAAATACTTTATGTCTTTATTGTTTTTCTCTTCTGCTTCTCCCCTGCTTGAAAAGAACAGCTAACTTTTAAAGTACGCCTGTAATATGGATTTCACTGCCAGTAAGGAAGAAGGCCAAAGTGGAGTATGCATGGCAAGAGAAGAAAAAGGCTCTGTGCTCAGGAAAAGATAAAGAAAGTAAGAGGATATAGAGATAACCTGATAATGCATGCCATGACTCCATGCTTAGACACTGACTGCCTGGAGTCTCAAAGCTTCAAGGAAAATCTGTCACTCTTGAGTTCACAGAATTCATGCAGAAAATAGGAAATGTTTTCCAAAATTTTAATAACGTATTTTGCAAAGTCAGCAAGTTATGTTTTACTACAGGAAAATTAGGAAAAGCAAGAAAAATATGTGAGTGGAGACAATGGAAAACTGTTTTTTAGCTTTCTTGTTTCAGTAAGCACATAACATCCTTCCTTTGGTTACAAGACAGCTATGTTTTCTTAATATTTTATTGTGAATAAACACAGATGGAGGTTCAAGGAGTTCTCTTCCATAATTATTGCTGTGGCTTTTGACTGCTGAATAAATGTATTGGATTGAGTTTCTTTCTTCATAATTTTTCACATAATATAATTATTTTAGCAGTATTACAAAGGCTAATGTATTATCATAACTCAGTAGCTTGTGGTTTTAAATGCTAGGAAAGGAAGTGGGGGATTGGACAGACATCAAATCCTTTGAACAGAAGAATAATCCTGAAATCTACTTTTCTCTTTCTTATCGCCTAACATTCACATCTTATTATGTTCAAATATGCCAGACAGTAGTTAATAATAGATAAGTGTATCTAGAATGAGGGTCAAATACATCACTTCATGCTCCTTATCTCTGTAATCTTCCTTCAGAGGAATTCTCTCCTTCTGGAATCTGAGGCAACTTTTCGGGAAACCACAGTGATACCAAACTCAGTAAGTTATCAGTCCTTACAACATGCATGAGCTGCCACTGGAAGCAGAGCAGATGAAGATATCAACTGACAACAGATTTTTTTCCATAATATCTGTCATTAGACTAAAGAAAGTATGAGCTCACAGCATATTAGGTATGAAATGATGGATGAATAATTTCACAGGCTTTCAGGAAAACTGCCAGAAAAAACATTGGGAAATGTAGCATTAAAACAGGATAGTAGATTATTGCATTAGCCTCTCACTACCAGACTAGTAAGAGGCTAGCTGAGATCCCAGAATACAGGATCAGTTAGGTTAGAAAAGAGCTTTGGCCAGACCACGGCACTGAGTGCCACAAACAGTCTTTCCTTAAACAGCTCCAGGGATGGTGACTCCACCACCTCCTTGGGCAGCCAATGTTAAATCCCCCTTTCATCATTAATGGATGAATTGGTGGGCTCCAGTTTGTAGACATTCACTAACGTGTCTCAAAGAATGAATATCTTTTTCAGGCTGTCTTTGAAAACCCAGGAATGTGCAGGAGCACATATTTTAGGCTGGATCTGAGCACTGCTTCAGGGAATAAATGTGTTGGCAGGCTGAGCTAAATAAGAGTAATGCAAAATGCTAAGTACACTTGATGTAAGTACAATTGTCCCTTTATTTAAAGGTTGGAAAAATTCTGATCTTTAGAGTTTTGGAAGCACACTGGGTAGCCTGTTTTAAGAATCCTTGGGACCAACACTGGCATAGTGTAGTTACTGCATTTGTGTGGCGAGGCCTGGTGCTTTAGTCTTGTTTTCATAAAAAAGGGTATGAAATAAGACAGAATAGAAACATAGTCATACATATCATTCAGAGAGAGAATAGTTGAAGTAGCTTATCACCCAATCCTAGTACTATTTTTCAACATATAATGAAAAGTAGGTTGTTTCTCTTGGACACAGAGCAGATCCACGTGTTCCCTCTCTACTACAAGAAAAATCTGGCCTCGTTTAGTCAAATCTTGCACACTGAGAAGCTACAATCCAGCACATCATTTAGGGTATGATCCTTATTTATGCTCTTTAGACATAAATATCCCAGAGGAGAAGGCTCCAGACACTCTTCCTTCCTCTCTTTTTTCAAAGGATTTTTTATCTTTTCAGGATGGTCAGCGTGCTATTCCCAAAGAAAAGCCAAAAGCTATAGCTTTTACTGCAATCAGCTTTAGTAGAAATCTAGAGGGAAAATAAAATTCGGAAAAAATAATAATCATAATTTTAGTGCAGCTATACCTGTTCTTGAAATTTGGTGTATATCCAATTTCTAGCCAGGGCAGAGCCACCAGAAATGAGTACTCTTCCTCAGTTTTCAAGCAGAATGAGAAGCTTTAACATTTCAGACAGACCAAATGGTGATTTTGAAGAAATCTGTAGAATGGGAAATACATATTTCCAAGGTGGCAGAACATTTTTATGAGCTGAGTAACTAAAATGTCATAGTTTAGGTGATTTTCATCCTCAGTTCTCAAAGAATCAACACAGCAATCACAAATCTTACAATAAGGGTTATCAATATATCTTAAAAATATTGGTTTTATCTGTTAGTTCATGGTACACTTAGGATCTTTCTTTAGGAAAGAGAGGGAAGGAGTATTTGAGATAGTAGAATAAATAATCTGACTATAACAATATGCATAATTTTATAATAAGCTTTGAAGGAGAGTGTAATTAGGCACTGGGTGATTGGAAAACAACCTAGACTGAAAAAAAGTCAATTTCCAAGAGAAGGCTGTGTCATAACAATAAAATATCCTTCCTTGCTTGACTGTGAAAAGGAAGTTCAGAAAAAAGTAAAGGGCAGCTCTCATCTAGTGTAATTTTAGTTTAGTACTTGAGACAATGTTATAAGGAAAAATGTTTAAGATTGAGAAGAAGGGTAGTAATGGTAGGATTGAAATTTGAATAGAATTTTACTCAGAAGACTACAATGAAGGGTCTTGAAATGTGATGATTCTGCATATTTTGGAGTTCCTTGGGATCTATTTTTAGGATCAGTCTTATTTCATATTTCCATAGCTGATGGTCCCCCAAGAAATAGAAAAACGTTAATTAAAGTTAATGGTAGCCCAGAAAGTAATGAGGTCTGAAACCAGAGGAACACCAGACTAATCACACATGAATGACATGAGAATAACAGAAATAGCAGAATAAAACAAGATCTTTGATTAGAGATTAAGAAAATACTTCTCACAGCAAATTAATGCTTGCCAATCAAACATCTGAGATGAAGAGAAAGCCTGAGAGTATCCTATGAAGCACCAGTGTGAAGGAATTATAATAAAACCCAAATGTGATCCTAAACTGTCTGAGAAGAATTGTATTACTGTAGCTGTATCTGCATTGTTGTGACCTCATTGGAAGCACTCTACAAAAGTTTGACTACTCATGCTCAAGAATGCAAAATTGGAGCGTGTTCTGGGAAGGGTTGTTGGGAATATCGAAGGAACAGATGACGTGGAGTTTTCATATCCTCTTCACAGAGAAAGAACCATGTGGGCTAAAAGCCACCAGAACAAAGAGGTATAAACTGGCTCTGAATGATTTCTGTCCAGTTTTCATGACCAGAACAATGAGATTTGAGCACAACTTCTTATAATAAGAACAATCAGGGAAGAAGGAAGAGGAATGAGATCAAGGTAACTTAATATTCAAGTTTATTAAGATGTTATGAAAATAATAATACAGCATGGCTCTTTGTAACATCAGTGGACAGGACTCAGTAAGTCAAGAGGAACCCTTGAATCCAAATGTCGACCTCCTTCCCCCTTCTCATCTCCCTTGAGCTTGCATATTGCTTTGATCTGCCCACTCTGATCCTTCACCACAAAGGTATTCACGCAAATTTACTCTCAGAGGAGGATATGACAGTCTGTCCACTGTATATATTTCCCAAACCCTTTCAGGACTGTTTGCTCCTTTGAATAAATGGCTTGGGGTTTGTTTATCCGGTAATCTTCAACAACTTAAAAAATTCCTTCAGAATAAGAAACCACACAAGTTTTCACAGTTAATTTACATCTTCTTTGTTCCAGCCTAAATCTAATTATTTAAATTTATTTCTTCTTTTTTTCTCTTTTTTCTCTTTTTTTCTTTCTCTTTCTTTCTTTCTTTCTTTCTTTCTTTCTTTCTTTCTTTCTTTCTTTCTTTCTTTCTTTCTTTCTTTCTTTCTTTCTTTCTTTCTTTCTTTCTTTCTTTCTTTCTCTTTTCTTCTTTCCTTCTTTCCTTTTTTCTTTCCATTGAAGGCCGCTCTGAAGCTGATCCACAATCTTCCTTTGCAAAAATAGAGCTAAAAATAGAGAATTCACCCAGTGGCGTTATCTTAATTTGTTTCTTTTCTCTTTAGTTTCAGTTCAGTATGTTAAATGCAGAACTTTCTACAACTTTGTAATGATATGTGTTTCAATAACTGTGGCAAAAACTTGTATTGGCTCTTTGCTGCAATATTCTTTACTTGGTGAGTATAAAGCTGCCACTCTTTGAATTCACTGACAGTTTCTGTCATGAGCATGATATGATATATGATATGATATGATATGATATGATATGATATGATATGATATGATATAAACTGAATGGGAAATCTCATTGTAACAAAGTTTCAGCAACATACAATCAGCATCTCATGGCAATAAACTGGAGCATAGGAACATGACTTAAGCTGTTGGTACAACACATACAACAAAAAAGTAATTCATGCCATGGAACAGGTAGCTGTAAAGACTCAGAATTAAGAGATACAACATGAGGATCAAAACAAGTTAAACCCATTATGTGGAAAACCTGCAGTAAGGAAGTACGAATTAAATCATCCATGGAAAATATATACTAATAGTTTCAAAAAATATTTTTTTTAAAAAAAGGTAGGAACTAAAATAAAATTTGTAATACATTATTTTCTCCTTAGAAACAATTAACTTCCAACACCCTTTACAATATAATATTGTTGAATGCAATAAAAGCTTTTCCTGCAGAAACAGTGGAATACTTGTCCATTACAAAAACAATGTTGTTTTTTGCTCCTTCAGTGAACTCCATTCTCCAGTGTGTGGGATCATTGCACCTGTGTGGAACTCTCTGTAAGTCAAGCAAGCCCTCTACAAGTGCAGGGTGAGCATGTGAGCTACTGTAAGCTACGACCTCTGTCTACTTAGAAGGGAGCAAACTGCATTTTGCTGTCAGAAATGAGTCATCAGATTTAAACCTAAGCCCAAGTCTGGCCAATGTTTGAGAGGCTCAAGACCTATTTCTGATTTTGCTGGCTAAACTTAGGCACTGGCTGGCTCACATCCTGAGGAGTTCAACACATTATTGCCTTTGAAGATTTGAGCCTTAACTATTTCTAAGCTAGATACCACCATGATATCCGTGTGCCTAATTCTTAAGTTGCACGTTGTGGCTGGATCAGAAACTTAGTCACAATTTCATTTTTAACATAAGAGAAAATGCACATGGAAAATATTTTTGATTGACAGTTTCTTCGAGGGAAAAAAATATTCTTAGTGATGCATATGTTTTTGATGAAAATGCCTGTTTTCTGTGCGGAATGCCAACTTTTCAGTTTGGTGATTATGGGTTCATTTATTGTATTCAGACATAGGAGGGAATTAAGGTGACTTCTGATTATTTAGCTGCTTAATGGATATGGTTATGAGTCAGAGCAGTCTCAGACCCCCCTTTTGCTGCTAGGCATTTTGGCAAACTCTTGTGGGATTTTTTTCTTCCTGCACAGTAGCAGGACTAGGAAGTAATGTTCCATTCAATTCTTTCAGCTGTGACTACCATTAATTAAATTCAAGGTTTCCCGTAGGAAGACACTCTCACAGGAAATGTGCTCTTAGTCTCACCTATATGTTCAGAGCGGGCATGCTTCTGGGAGAAAAATTACTCCAGACTGAGGGGAAACACAAAAATATTTTCCTTTGAATTCTCATGAGGGACCTGGTTTCAGACCAGAGGTCCTGACTACGTGAACACTGGCTTGGTTAAACGTTGGACTCAGTCTGAAGGATTAGTTTAATAGTGTCACAGGGAGGTAACAGAGCTTACTGAAAACAGTTATCAATCCATTAACTTGCAAATAAGCCTACCAGCATTCTGTCAAGTACTGCCCATATAGCTTCAGTAGTTTGCACATACCTTGCTTTTTTATCTTTTGACCTTGTTTTTTCATAATTCTGACAGCACTGCGAGTGAAAAAGTACTCAAATCCGGCCAGGAGTATCTGAGCCAGGCTGAACAGAGGCGGCTGCCGAGCGCCGAGAGAAGCAGGCGCGGAGTGTTTGGGTACTGAGCATCCCCTAGTGATCGGCTCTCCCAGTGCAGCATCCTGCTTTTCTCAGTCTGCACAAAGCGGGCAGGGAAGCCCAGATTCGCAGAGTACAAACAACGGATTAGTACAAATAAAGTACTCCAAGACTTACAAAAGTACTGACAAGCTGCAAAATAAGTCATCTAGAGAACAAGGGCTCCTTTTTAATCCAAGTACATTATTTGGATAAAAAATGCAACTGGCTTCCCTTGTCTGACCCACCAAAAAAGGAACTGAAGACACTTATACAGATATATTTTCACTTAAATTTCACTGATGACTTATAAATCAGACAACGAAACGAGGGATTGTCAGCATTATTTCCCCACTAGATGTTACAGTATGTTTAAAAAGTCCACGTTCATACAGAGATCCTGATGTTCGCTTTCTGGTCACCTATTGGACTGCTTGCTGCTTTTGAACAATGAGAATGGGAAAGTTTTGACTAAAGAAGATCCTACAAACTGTAGGTTTTGCTGGTAAACAAACAGGAAAAAATAATCTCCTTCAGCAATATGTGGGATTTTTTTTTTTTTTTTTTTGGTCTCCCTGCAACAGTAACTTTTTCTAAATACTTTCACCAGCTTCAGGAAAGGGTGGGTTAGAGACAGGGGTTTCCTGAGCCCTTTCAGAACATGGTTTTAACGAAGCCGTGTGTTCAGAAGAGCCCCTAGAGAGTCTTGTTTTGGAACAGTCTGACGCCTACACATTATTATCTTTGCTACGTTTTGCAGTTTCGTGTGAAATTTATTTTTAATCTTTAACAAAACATGCTCCTGTTTATCTTAAATTCAGAAAAGGTTTAATAATGTAAAACAAAATAACTTTTAAATAATTAGATTTACAATGAATGCCAAAACATAAAAGTATAAAGCAAGCTAACAAGAAAGGAGTTCTTAAAGATCAAAGAAAATGTGTTTATTTGATTTGATTAAAAACAAATAAAAAGTACTTTCACTTCAACAAGTTATAACTGGCTGTTGACAAAAACCAGTGAAAGAGTTTCTCAGCCCCACAGGATAAAGGTTTTCTTCTGATAGAGGTTCACGTAGTCAGAACAGATTGCTGACACTGATACGTCAAAGGAATTATATTTTGAAAAGTGACAAAGCTGCATCAATATTAAAAAAACATGGATACAAAGACAAGTTTCCTTGGAGAACATACTCCTTTTGCAGCCTTTGCCCCCACAAAAAAAATGTTAGGATTTGGGTTAGGGTTAGGTAGCAAAGGCTGCACCATACCAGCCTTCTCTACCCATGGAAGAGGAGATCTGTGGAAGCCAGATCTCTGCTGGGAACTCTACTGCTATGTTAAAGCAGGTTTTGAGCTAATATTGTGCCTCTGTGTGACAATTTTTGAATCCACCTTTCTTCCAGGGGCTTCAGTGGGAAATGCACAGACCTCCCATGAAATGATGCCATGCTGGGATCCAGGCAAGAGAAACCAAAGTAACTGAAACCGGAATTTGCTTTAGGTCAGGCTATCTAAGCTATTGTTTATTGAGGTTTTTTGGGTTTTAATTCAAATTTAACTGATAAAAGATCATTTGAACAGCATAATTTTTTTTTAAAAAGAGTAAACACTTCCCCAATTCCAAAAGATAAAAGTAGCCATGGTCGAAGGATAGCTTGAATCTTCAGTGAAGGTCCACAGCTAAAAGACTAGATCTCATATTCCAAAAATGCTGTGGTAAAAAATATCCATAAACCACTTGAAACTGTCATACATTTCAGACTTCCTCTACACAAAGCAAAGAAAAAAATTCTCAAAAGACCCCGAATATTTGGAGCTTATCTTTAAAGGCAACATGTGAAATTCATCATCCTAACTTTATAGAAGTCACGAATTTAGAGGAGCTATAGTTATTTTCACACTAATTTTAAGGTGTCCACAACCTCTTAAGAGAGTGTCCCCAGATAAGGAGGTCCCTTTAGCAATTGCAGCCACTGAATCTCACTTTCTATCGAGTTACCAGGGAGATGTCTTCGGGCAGGGTATCCAGTCCTGCAGCCAGCACTGCTCCCCGGCAGGGAGGTTTCAGCACACAGGGCGCTGTGTGCCTGGTGCGGTGCCCATGGGCTCCTGTCTGCACTCTGGTGACCCCAGTGCTGGTGGCAGCCTTGCAATCACCTGCAACACGCAGAGCAGCCATATCCACTGCTCCTGAGCTGTCACAGTGCTCATCACTCACCATGGGCTCTCATTTCTGATCCCAGCCTGGCAATTCCTCCTGCAATTCCTATTTATTTGCAGTGGGGCTGCAGAGAGGCACCCAATCACTCACTGTCAAGATGCTCACTGTAAGGTCATTACAGCAAAGTTGGTTGTGAAAGAAATCAAGCCTTGCTCCAATTTTAAATTCTTGGTAATCTCATGAAGAAAATACGTGTGTGATTTGTGTTTATGTCTGGAAGTTTTCCCTAGTGTGAAAGCCTCTAAAGGAAAACGAGTTCTTTCTTGCAATATATGTCCTTTTATGTTATGCAGCCTAGACTGTGGATCACAGTGATGTCAAAAATGTACATGGAGTGATTGCATCCTGTCTGTGTCCTGCAAGAATGACTTTGAAAGTTAGATGTTTCATCTCTACAGTCATATCCTGATCAACAAACTCAGTCAATAAATAAATACATTTAGTGACAAAACCTAGCATTCTGTAAGCTGTAGTTAAACAGGAACTTGATTTGTTTTTTGTATTCACATCTATTCTATAATAATGAATCCAGCACCACAATAACCAAGTACCCATTATAATTATAAGATCAGAGAAACCTTTGTGGTACTCATTTTCCTAAAAATTATTTTAAAAACTCCAGACCTCCATTCTTATTCTTTTGAAGTTTTTGTTTTAAACCTAAGACATAAGTACAAAGGGCCAGAACTTGGGTTGAGAATGTGGGAGGTGGGGGGTGAAGAGGTGTACAGAGATTGCCCAAGAAAGAGGAAAATGGAGTATAAAGTGTATTATTTTTTCAGTCTTTTTTTTTTTTTTTTGCAAATATAAGTGCCATAGAAACATATCAAAAATTTGTGCTTAAATATTGACTCTGTGTCTGTGTGAGAGAGAGATGGTGTTTAATTGTCATATAAAATTTACAAATACAGGTCAATTTGGGTTACTAAGGGTAACCCAAATTAAAAAGTTAAAGGGTTGAATGAGCTACACATCTCAGAAGAAATATATAAAACAAATATCCCGGATACACTTGTGGAGCTGTGCATTGAAATATATGGAAAACTCTCTGGAAGCCTGGTTTAACCATCTCATTCTGTCAGCATTGTGACGCTTTTGGTGTCACTCAAGCAGTTTTTGCTGCCTGTGGGGAGCTTTTCTCGCTCAGACTCATCCTATCTCACTCCCTGGCTGCCCTGGTCTGCTATGGGAAGGTGTTAGTCAGCTTCAGCTCCTGCTTGGAGCCACGGTGGCACTGAGACAGCTGGGCTTTGCTGGCCTGTGAGAAGGACCTGGAGTTTTAGCCTGGAAAAGAAGGGGCTCAGGGGAGACCTTACTGCTCTCTACAACTGCCTTGAAGGAGGGTGCAGCCAGGTAGGGGTCGGCCTCTTCTCTCAGATAACAAGAGACAGGGCAAGCGGAAACGGTCTCAAGTTTCGTCGGGAGAGGTTTAGGTTGGACACGAGGAGGAATTTCTTCACAGAAAGGGTGATTTAACATTGGAACGGGCTGCCCAGGGAGGTGGTAGAGTCATCATCCCTGGAGGTGTTTAGGGAAAGGCTGGATGTGGCACTCAGCGCCATGGCGTCGTAGACATGGCAGTGTTCGGTCAGAGGTTGGACTCGCAGGTCTTTTCCTGATTCAGTGCTCCTGTGAACAGCACCTTCAGTCTACAAGACTGCGAGTAAGAAAGCCATGGCCAAGGAGGGCAGCGGCTGGGACACGAACCCCTCAGCCTGCACCCCACCCCGAAGGAGGAACCGCGGACGCCATCATTGCCCGCTCCCTCAGCGCCCCCCTGCCCCCGCGCGGCTCCGCCCCTCGCGCCGTGACGCACCGGGGGCGGGGCGGAAGCGAGCGGGCGGTGGCGGCGGAAGTGGCTGCGCGCGTCGGGGGCTCAAGATGGTGAGTGCGGGCAGCGGCAGCGGAGCTGGGCGGGTGGGGGTGTCCTTGTGCTGGGCCGCACTGGACCGCACCGGGTCAGACCTCCCGCCACGCCTCCCCCGCCAGTTCCCCCTCTCCTCACCTTCTCGGCGTCCCCGCGGGCAGCGAGGTCGTGCTGAGTCACCGGGGTCCGGCGCGGCCATGGCGGGCTTCCTCATGGGCGCGGGGGGCCAGGAGGCGCGCAGGGCGCTGTGAGGAAATCCCTTCCCTGGCAGCGGGGCGGGACGGGGAGCCCTGGCGGCCCCCAGCCTCCCGCAACCTGCGGGAAGGCGAGGGAGGTCACGCTCGGCCCTCCGTAGTGGGCAGCGGCCGCTGGTGCCGCCTCGGACGGGCCGGGCACTGGTGTGACTCGAGTGTGTTGCTTTTGGGGAGTATTTCGTGGTGTTAACTTTGATCTTCCCCCTTGTCACGTCTCCCAGGTACTGTATCTGTTTAATGCTTTCATTTACAGCAGTCTCACAAAGGTCTGGTCAGTGCTGAGTGTGTAAATTGGTAGATGCATGTAACAAGAGGCGTGTTAGGACTGTCTTACGGCTGTTGTTTTACTGAGATCTCACATGTTGGTACAAAATAACCTAACTGTAAGCTTGAGTTTTCTGTTGGATCTGACTGGTGTTGGGGGAAACCCTTACGCTGAACTGCTCATACTGTCACCTTCCAGAGACTACTGCTGTCACCGTCTGCTGCTTATTAGACATTGCCCTATTGGTGGAGCAACTTTTATGATCAATCTTAAAATCGCTTCAATAAATTCGGGTAGGTTAGAGTGAAATTAGGGGCCTAGGTTACTTAGCAGGTCAGTGGATTTCTGGTGATCCACTACAAGTTACTATTTTCCTTTGTTCTTTCAGTTAACTGGCATGCCAGACTGCTCAAATACAGTTTGTCCTCCTTATGGCAGCCTCAAACCATGGCTAAATTTGATCTTGTATCAGTATTGCAGTAAATGAAGGAATGCTCCTTTCTGTCTTGTCAGCTGTCAGGACTTCCCTCTTTCCTTTCTATCCCTGCAGCCCAGTGTGGGAAAAAACAGGGATTATATTGTGAGTTTAACTTGATCTGGGTCAGCCAGATCCAAAAATGTTGTCAGTACCTTTAGTTTTTGTCAGACTGTCTGAAAGAATTCTATATTAGTGTAGGGGTTATGTTTTTGGGTGTTTGTATGTGTTTTTGTTTTGCCTCCATTTTAAAGAAACTCTAAAGTCTAGGGCTTGTCCAGGAGTATTTTAAGAAGTCTTTGAGCACTTCCTTTCATTTGGCTGGCCTATTGGCCCATACAAAAGTGGTCTGGTTCTGTTGAAGTAATCCTCTTTTTTTTCTTTTTTTTTCGGTTTGGTTTTGTTTTTTTTTTTGTTTTATTCCAGAATTCCAGAGGCACTACTTCTCTGTTGAAGGATAGTATCTCATTTACAGAAGTTTCGGCTTCCGGGCTATTTGAAGGTCATGATCTTCTGCGCAGAGGGTACGCTTTACTTTTGCTTGCTGAATTGTGTCATAAACAGTGTTGAACTACAGTATATGTTAAATTTTGGCTTTTTACAGAAGTTTCTTGCAAGGTTTGTTGCAAACATTTACCTCTGTGACCTAGTTCTTTAGAAAAGAAACAGCAAAGTATTGATAATTGTGAAATATCTAATAGTTTCAATATGCATTTATATAAGTGTGCCATAACATTGTGGGAAATGATTAATTTCAGCACTGGGACAAACCCCAAAAGTAATATAATAAAAAAAGTTTGGAGTTTGCCATTTTTACACGAGTGCAAAAATTATGTCTCCGTCTTGGGTAATGAATCCAAAAGAAGTTCATGGAGTTTATAATGCCATACAACTGGCACTGTAGGGAAGGTGTGTACAATATTCCATTGCAAAAGCTTGGGGACTTCAAAATAAGATATAGTGTAGCTTGGACATAAATCTGTAATGATTTCATTTATTCGTATTTGCATCTCTTTCTGAAAGGAATCAAGGAAGAAAAACACACTCTGTTTTGTTAAGCATAAAGGATATCTGAAACTTTCTTCTGGTAGTGCTGTAGCTGGAGGTTTTATTTGCTGCTTCAGTATTAATCTTTTTTTTTTCCTGTAGTTCAGACTTTGCTAATTGTGGATCTCTGTGGCCTGGTGTTTGTGTCGAAGATTGGTTTTGGAATGCAGCGTAAAAGACCATGTCCCAGTTAATTTGATGTTAATGTCTTTTCTACTTTTCTTCTAGCTTTACAAGTGTGAAAAATGAATTGTTGCCCAGCCACCCACTGGAGCTGACAGAAAAGAATGTAAGCATAACATCAAATGTAGCCATCTTCACTCTTAACTAATTACGAAGTTTACATTAAGAGTGTGGTTATCTGGACTGCTTTGTGCAGTAGCAAGTAATGAGCAGGGCCTTTACCAGAAGGAAGGCGTTCAACATTAGTAACATTTTATTTATACAAATACCATCGTCAGCAAGTCTGTTTAATATTAATCTCTTACTTAATTTCTCCTCACTTCAAGTGTGTAAGCAGGCTTCCAAGTAGGGGCTTGTGTGGTCAGGTTTAGTCACCTAAGAGTGTGTGTGCAGCCGCCATAAGTAGGCCAGGGGCACACCTGTCACCTTGTGAAGGCTGATCCTCCCATTTTGTCTGTATATTTACCATCTATCTTCATTTTCAGACTTTCAGCCCGTGAACACGTACATATTTTTCCATAAATTGCTCAGTCCCATCTAGACATTTGGTACCTACAGCTAATCATAAGTTTTTGCCATCTTGTCTGGCTCAATCAATGGAACATTACAAGTGGTCTAGGGGAGGTTCAGGGAGGCCAGACTTGCTGGTTGAACTGAATGTTTCTGGTGCCTGTTTGGTCAGTGCAGAAGATACAATGTATCAAGCTGTCCCGAAGCACGGATGTTATTTTGATAGAATGTTCCAAATTGCTAAGTTAAACAGCAGAACATGGTCTGACTAATATCAAATATATTCTAATTTTAGCCAGTGTTAGTGTCGCCTTGCATTGAAAGGATGATGTTATTGTGACACCAGATTTGTGAGCTTGTCTATAAATACTATAAATATTTCAGACCTATTTGTCAATTGATTTTTTTAACTGATTGCTGTAACTTAGTTTTTAACTCTGTTCTTGCTGAACAAAACTTGCATAATTAAAAGATCACATGCTAAAGAGACAAAAATGTACAGAAATAAAACATGCCGTGTAATCTCCTAAGAAGTATGTGAGTCTTCTAAATTGTTTCTCCCATATCTGGTTCATTTTTCTGTAAGTTTAAGGCCAGTTTAAGAATTATTTTCAGTAGATTTGAATGGGAAAGTACTTAACTTAGTCTGAGATAATAATGGTTGGTGTTCCTGCTATCAGTGTTAAAAAGGTTTTTCAGGTAGCACTGGTAGAAACCAAATGTTTCTGCAATTCTAAGATCCTTCTCTCTATAAAATAAAAGAAATGGAAGAATAATGTAACCAGAATTATAAGATTAGGATGAGGGATATAAATACTGTTTTCTTTTAACTTATGAAAGGGAATTCAGTACAGATTGTTACAAAGAAAATGCTGGACATGTCTTTAACTTGTATTTTTCTGTTGGTTTTTGAGATCTCATCTCATAAATGTGTTCTCATAATAAGAGGCTTTTGTCATGGTGATGGAGTACAGCTTTTAAAATTAGAGATTTGAATTTTGTTGATTATTTAAGCTTAAGTTTTACAGTGAGTATAACTTCTTTGTACTTCAATGTACATGAGTGAGCACTTTTTCTTTAAAAAGCATCTACTAAATAGATTTTCTTTGTCTTACTGATAGGTTTGAGAGCAGTTGGGAAAAATGAGTTTTCATTTGCTTTTCTCAATCATAAGGCGTGTAAAGGGTGCTCTGTTTTCCCGCTTGATCAGAAAAGTACATCAAGTCTTTTCAAGTAGTCTTTGATGACTAAAGATATCAAATTGGCTTTTGTGATCTCTAAACTGGACTAAGCTTCCTATTCATCCAGACAATATTGTAGTAAAGTAGTGCAAAACTATACCACTTGGTGGTGTTACATCTCCTGATTATCAAAAATAACAAAATAAAATTTCTGCTCTTAATTTGGAATAAAATCCAGCAAAAAAACAATTCCAGTTCATGGAAGAAATCTTACTGCATCACTCTTTCCTGTAAACTTGAGACATGTTTGATATCACTGAATTTTTGCATACAAATTTAGTGAGCAGGTTCTTTTAAGTAGGATGTCACAAATTTCTTCTATGGCTGTACTTTGAAGTAAATTTTTCTGAAATAAAAATCAATGCTGTTTGTGACAGTTCCAGTTAAATCAAGATAAAACAAACTTTGCCACGCTGAGAAACATCCAAGGAATCCATGCACCTTTAAAGCTGCAGATGGAATTCAGAGCAGTGAAACAGGTAGGAATTTTTATCCAACTGATATAACTTAAGCCATTTGAAAAATCTTTACCTTGAAGTATGCTTTCAGAAACACATCTTTCTTTGTTGTGATACCTTATTTTTTTCAAAAGAAATTAATTCACTGTTAAAAAAGATGAACTAAACGGTGCAATTACTAGTTTTTAGAACAGTCAATATACTAAAGCCTTTTAGCTGCTGTTCTTTTATTGGTTATTTGGTGAAGCTAACTGCTTCAGCTTTGCTGTGGAATAGCTTCTTTTAAGCTTCAGAGAAAAGCGGGAGGAATTGAGTGTTAATTCCTAAAATTAATACTCTCCCCTGCGGAATGTATGACCTTCATGGGAAGGAGTCTTTGCAGCTGTAGGGAAAAGAGATTTAGGGGTCTGAAGGAGGTAGTGATTTGGGGTCGGTTTAGAGGTAATTGTGAAACCTGAAACAGAGAGTTTGCTATGTGCTTATTGTTCCTTAGCCTTTGTTGTAAGATCAAGGGAGGTCTACAGGGAGTTAAGTTCAAAGGTTTTAACTCTTATTGAGAAGCTGAGTCTGTCTCCTTTTCCTTCTTTTTTCCTAGGATTGAGGGTAGCTGCAGAAAGGGAAACATAGAAAGCTCATTGGTCCTAGTAAACTTTTTTGTCTTCTTGAAGGTTGTCAAGCTACTGAGAGTAGGTTTTCCGAGTGAGTTAGAGCAATTTTGTACTCTGAGTGATGAGGTGTTCCTAAACCATAGTGAGCTGCATTAAGCTTGGCAGAAGTTACTGGTCCTGAAGATGTGAAAGTCAGGATGTGAGATATGAAAACATCCCTTGGTCTCAGCTGTGCTGTCTTGAGGAATCTTGCAGAGAATGAGGGAGGTGAGGATATCCTGTTAGTCTGTCTCCAGAGGTGGTTTTGGGAGATGGGTGAGGGGAAATATGGTGATCAGAAGGTTTTTTACTTCCAGATTCATGTTGGGTATACAAGTTTTCTTGTGGTTTAACTGAGATATCTCTAGTAGTAGTGAATGCATTCTCAGAATATTTATGCTCTGAAATCTACGTGTGCCACTTGAAATTTTTTTGGAAATACTGGGAATGAAGGGTACAGAAGACTGTTGAAAAAAACTGGGAGTGGACTTGAAGCTTAAGAATTGGTTGAGATTGGAGACATAATTATGATTTAGATTAATTAAAAGGATTATATTTGAATGGGAAAGTCAATATAGCTCTTTCGTTTGTGTTCCTGACTTGTATCAGAGATGTAGGAGGCTTAGAATGCAGTTTCCAAACTGCATTATACTGACCTCAGGGCGTGGGAGGTTTGCAGTGAACCTCTACAACTTTATGTGAGAGGAGCTTTACAGAGGAGACAGAAAGTACTTCGTTATTTTTTTAAAGTGCAGTATTTGCTGTACTACCTACACCCCAGTGAAAACCAAAATTCTATTAGAAGGCTGTTCTTTTCAAACAGATAACCAAAAGAAGATGGTGGTGTTTGTGTGTCTTTGTGTGCCAGTAGTTCTCTTATTCCAGAGTTGTTTTTTCTGCCTGTTGACTTTTCTCAGTCTGAGACTCTCAGACTTAGAAATCCAAATATGAACCCTTTCTATTTCAGACTTGCAGAAACTTCAACTCTTGTTTGAACTCTTTTTACAGGTCCAGCGTCTACCATTTCTTCACAGCTCAAACATGGCAATGGATATTTTGAGGGGAAATGATGAATGCATTGGTTTTGAGGATATCCTTAATGGTAAATACATTCTGGCTTTAATGTTATGGACACACTTAAAGGTAAAGTTTGGGAGCTGTGAAGTTCGTTGCCTCTACTGAACAAGAGAATTAAACTCCCAAAATACAAAGAACAAAATTAAATCCTAAAAGGAAAGAATCACTGGGGAAGGAGAAATAAATGTACGTTAGCTGTAAGTTATGTGGAAATTACTCTGAAATATTGAGCAAGACAGTTTTCGCTTGTAGGCTGGATTTCTAAAGGAGTAGATTATGCATGTAGCTTGTATGTCTCTTTCCTCAGAAACTTTAAAGTACTTGTGCAGATTTTTTCAAGCAGAGGTTACGAAGTTTTCTAAGTTCTGTAATTAAGAAGAAATGTTAGAGAAGAGGTACAGAACTAATGAAACACATACTTAGCAGGGAAAGGCTCCCTCAAATGAACTCAACAGGCTGCAGTTACATGATAACCTGCTGACATATTAGTATGTGTGGAATAGCATAAACCTGGAAAAATGGCTTTTGAACAAATTACTTCTAACTGGTACTTAGAGGACATGGAAGGAGGCAGAGAATATCATGGAAAGATGCAGAGAGTACTTTGAAGTGGGATTGGAGAAAGGAAATAGCTGAGGAGATAGGAAGCTGGAAATAATGGAAGGACAAATCTGGATCTAGAGGCATGGTGTAGATCTGGGGTTATTTTCTGAGATGGATAGACAAGGACCAAGGGAAGGAATCTTAGGCTATTGTGGTTCCACAGGGGTAGAGCAATGTCGAATATAATTTGTTGAAATTTGGTTATTTACCATTGCCCACAACAAGCTGTTAGATTTTTATGGAGTGAGTGGGTTACAAGTGTTTTTGATAAGGCTTCATTTATCAGGAAGTGGACTAGATATTTTTGTTGTCTCTGGAGGAATCAGAGGCATTAATATGTCTTATTTGTGGAAGGAAAAAATGATTGATGCACCCATAAAGAAAAGTGTATTTCTTCCAAATAGTCTTCAAATTACTTGTGTCACAACATGTGTTCTGGCCCTGGGTTTGTTTTTTTGTTTTTTGTTAAATTTTAATCTTTTGTGTAGAAAAGAAGTTAATGCTATCAGTGTTGGTCCCTCTTGTGTCCTTTGCACGTTCCTTGGTAGCCTTTGAGTACAGTGGCTAATGTCAACCATACTTTACAGAATCGAAGAAATCTCAGAGATATTTATGGGTGTAGAATTTCTGTGAAACTAGGCAGTTGGGTGTAGAAGAGAAACCAGAAGTATGTCCCAGCTAACAGAAGGGATGAGTGTGAGCTCCTGTTGTGCAGAGAAGTTGTTGGAAAGAGGTGTAGAGCAACTGTGGAGAAAAGCTTCAGTTAGACTTGAGTTTTCTCAAACACTAAATTTGTAATGTAATCCCTTTGAGATTCAGGCAGTTAGGGTCTGTGCTTATGCTTATGGTTGGTTTTATTTGAAATGTGTGTGTGTCCTTATGACAAGCTGTTCCACAATATATGTGTTTGTTCTATAATCGGTGCTTAGGAGAGAGGCTTCTGAGTTACAGATCTGCACTCTGCAACACTGTCAAAAATCAGTCAAGTAACTGTTGCACTAAGCATTATATGAAAAGAGATGTTCACCTTCATTAGTTGTTGGTCTTTGTAGCTTGGTAAAGGCCTCACGCTGTCTAACTTTTTTTTTCAGATCCTTCCCAGAGTGAGGTTATGGGAGAGCCACACATGATGATGGAGCACAAGCTTGGTTTATTGTAACAAAATACACTTCACAAAAATGTTTTGTGTGTCTTTCTAGCGCAGATCAAAGTACATGGTACTAAATTGACACTCACAGTGTAAGCAGACCTAGTTATCACTTGCCTTCCTAATGAAAAGGCACATTAAATGTTTCAAGTGTCTAAATTGTTCTGTGCTTGTTTTCAATCATACAAATGTCCTGTAACTAGATAGTTTAAATAATGCCTTTTCATGAACTGCTCAGGACAATAGCTTTTTAAATATGGAAATGCGATATATGTATACTAGAAATTAAAAATACCCAGGCATTTTAAAACTGACTACTGTGGTAAATGCATTTAGTGGGGGAAGAGGAAGGTATTTTCTGTTGCATAACTCTTTGTTCATGAAAATTTCCATACACTTTTTAAACTATTGAATAAAAGTTTGCTATAAATGCTGTTGCGTTCAAAAATGTATTTAATCCTAAATCAAGAATCTCTTATTCATGACCCAGTGTTGTCCCTTTTATTCCAATATCTTTAAAGGTCTCTAACTTCAGCATTGCCAGTTACATACATTGTATCCCTCTCTTGACAGCTATGAGTGAGCTCTTAAGCTTTTGTGTAGAATTGGAAGAATTGCTGTAATAATGAGATTGAAGGTCTAGATTTTTTCATGTGTGTCCCTGAGACAGTATTTTGGTTTCTGAACGTAGAAGCAAGTTCCACTTGAGGTTTAAAGAGAAGTTTTAAAATCTGTTTGAACATATTCCAGAAGAGCGCTCCCAGGTCTAGGTATTTTAGTATTAAGAAAGAATGCAGAATTATGAAAGTACCTAATAAAGCTACTGCAGTAAGAACATGAAGATATGGTGGTACAAATAGAGAAAAATATTTGTGAGTTTACAAAAAACAGATCTTAATTAAGGGAGAGAGATTTATACTTAAATACACTTTTTAAAGGAGCAGACCACAGGAAGGGTTTTTATGTGCCTAAGTGGTTTTAGTTATTAAATTCAGGATTGTAACAACTATTTCTGGTGTCATACGTGTATATGTTATATCAATCCTGCAAGGCAGCTAATACAATGTAGCATATCAGGAAAAAAAGTCTGTGGTTCAAAAAATGTTACCTATTGTCAGATATGAAGAACTTGAAACAGTATTTCTAAAACAGGAACTGTCTTTATTCAGCTGATTTTAATGACTTGGTTAAATGTAATTAGTGTTCTGTCATAGATAATTTTAGCAGGAATGTTGCTATAAGCGACTTTCTACAACTGCAAGCATTCCTTGTGCTTTTCAGGGGGCTTATAGCTACTACAAATTCACTATCCATGTGGGCTAAAGCCTCTGGCTTCTGTCCTGTAAATTTTATAGTGGTTTTATGTGCAAAACATGCAGCATTTTGGAAACATTAGGATGATAGTATGACTTACTTTAGTGGTGGTCTTATTTGGTTTTATATTTAAACTTGTTTAATTTAAGAAATGAAGCTTCTAAAATTTTCTTCACTTGAGACTTGTAGAGATTAGAGGCTTATGCTATGCAGTACAAGCTATTTAATTTGTTGGGGGTTTTTTTCTGTAGGGAGGTTAAACGGAGCACCAATAAATTGAACATGCAAGTGTAGACTTACATTTTTGTTTACTACAGCTGTCCTTGTCCTTCTGTGAGCTGATAGTCTTTATTAAATATATTAAATCTTGTCTTATAATTGACAAGTTCCTCTGCAGTTTTGTGTACAGCAAAATTAAATTGTTGTTACAAAGCAAGCTTACGGTTCAGTAGGCTTTGTACTGCTCAAGGCTCAGGCCAGAAAAGCTGAGGGATTACATTGCCAGGTCTGGGATATATTAAAGGTGCTGGCATGGATTTGTGACTGGTACCTTACAGCTCTCTACTTCAGTGTATTGAGCAAGCTGGCCTTTCCTAATATTTGTTGGCTGAAAGATGGATTCTGTTGCATCTGAGCAAAACTATATTAAGACTAGTAATTTACTAGAGTTTCTCATTTGTACAGTGTAAAACCAGAAGCAGATTAGGATGCTGCATGCAATTTCTAGGTGGTTTTGTTCAAAGATCAGTATACTTTGTAATAATCTTGGGTGAGATCAAGCTATATTCAGAGCCAGGAAGTTGCATTGTTCATTATGTCTGTAAGGAAGCTAATCCTAGGGTTTAGCCAGGCTGGAAAGCAAATAGTTTGTGTAAGAGGCCCGTGTGAGAATTTATGCTGTTATTAGAGAAATGGAAATCAAGCAGGACTGGGGCAAAAAGCTTTTGAGGTAAAAAGGAGGGGTTACATTTTCTTAGTGCTGCAGGGGCCCGGCTGTGGACTTCCTGTCCCAGCCCATTCTTCCCATTTTGTACAAGCCTCATTCTATAAAGCAGGTGCTGCATGGAGCAACCCACAGAGGCAGCTAAGTGGGGTGTGCTGGGCACTGGAGCTGAGACAGATCTGGCTTGGGTAAGGGGAGGAAGGCACTTCCAGCTCTGCTGCTCTGGCAGGTGCAACACAAGCCTCCACCATGACTTCTTACAGGTGGCAGTGCTGTCCCTACTCCATAACTCCCCACCTCCTCTTGGTGCCAATGTTCTGGGCAGCATCTTTTCCTCTCCCCAGGTGCAGGAGGGAGGCAAAAGCACATCTTCTGCTCTGCTGTTTGTTTGTTATGACCATAAAAAATAGATGATACTATAGTGCTGCTCTAGTTTACACCAACATCCTCTATCAGTCATGCCATTAGCCATCTGTCAAAATGAAATTTAAAAGCACAAGAACTACACATGCAACAGAGTTGAAAAAACCAAACTTTATTATTATTATGTCAAAATAATTTGTATTTATACACAAGGAAATTATTACAAACTTAGAAGATTTTGCTTTAATAATCTGATGCGTATTAGTACTTGGTTCCTCAGCTTGCACTGTGCAAGGCATTTTAAAAAGAGTTCATATCCTCCATGTGTTTTAACCTGAATTTATATCCAGTTCTAAATGCTCCATCTACCAGAAATACTTTGCAAACAGCACATACTTTGTGCAGTTAAGTCATAACAAAGCCATTCCTGACATGTACATGCTTGTCCTCAGTTGGACTGACACGGCACCACTGCAGAAGTGGCTCACTTTGTTGTAAGCTTCCAAGTGCTAGAAGAGGTGTGCACTGGAGAAGAGCAAGTGAAGGTACATGCCCCTTCTGCATTTGCTTTTTTATTTCCAGGCAGTTTTGTGTGAAATAGTTAATTTCATAAAGCCTTACATAACTGCATAATGAAAAGGCAAGGAAGACAATGTGATGTTTGTGCTGAAATCCTTTACATCAGTGTTTTTTTAATCTCTCTACAAGTACTCATTATGTTTTGGACCCACTGGTTATTGTAGAACTCCGCTCATGTTTCCAGCAAGTTGGCAGTAGCTTGGGCACCTCAAAGGCAGTTTTATTTTCTAGTTCTTGTCTAAACTACTGAGAGAAAGCTAATGATCGTTAATTGCCAAAATCAGTCTTGCAAGTTCAGGACAGAAGTGTAAGAACTGGCTAGGGGTGTCAGCACATTCCCTCTGGCCTGGATAAATGGCCCTGTTTTCAACTGTGATGAGCAGATAGTGGTCTCCTGAATATTGTAAGCTCTTCCTTTAACTTATTGGAATCTTCTTCCAGGCTTCTCTGTGATCATGATACTTTTATAGATCCTTTATAACTGAATGACTGCATTCTTTCCAAGTTATGTATCATCATGATTTAGTATTACTATTTTTTGGTGGAATACCACTGAGAAGTTCTGCAGGAGTCTGTTCATAGGATGGGTATCAGTGGCTATAAGCAGCTCATCAATTATAAAGCACATGCTATGTCTGTCTGCATTTTTATCCTATGCTGTGTGCATGTGAAGTCATTGTAGTTGCTTTCTTAGAGGTTTCATTGTCTAAATGGTTACCACTTTACATTGTTTTGCTTTTTCTACCTACTCTGTTTTAGAGGAAGAGAGTCACAAAACTTAGGGAGATCAGAACAGTATTGGCTGTCAAACTCTTTAACAAAATCAACACATGGGAGTGGTCCTTAAGATGGTGTTATTTTCACACGTCTGCTGTGCTCTGCATTCTAGAAGCTAATACTCAGGATAACTTCTGCTTAAAGATCTTAAGGGAAAAGGTGAAGAGTCAGTGCTGAAACTGATTCTTAGGTTTGGCAGTCTCACCAGTTTGCACTGGAGCCCTGGGCATGTCACTTGTCCTTTCTGTTAATTTCTCTTTATGCAACAGAGAGGATAGTATCTACTATGGAAGGCTGTTTTGAATAGCATTTGTAAAGTGCTTTGAAGTTTAGAAGTGGTGTTCAAGTGTTCATAAATTATGCTGCATTCGTGGCAAGATGATTAGATTTATGATTCTGATTTTGTCACCTCATTTCAGGGTTCTTAAAAAAATAAAGATCTACAGTTAAGAATTGTTATCACAGCTGTTCACTAAAAGAAACGTTTAAGTCAAGTACCAACTTAACTAGAAAACAAGAAGGATCTCTGGGACAAAACAGAGATGTCTGTACATAGTCCTTAATATATGGAAAATTATAAATATTCAATATGGCCTCTGCAAAATGTACGTTTAGGCTGAACTTCACACTCTGCAAGATGCAAATTTCCTGACAGTTCTGCATGAAAATCCATTTCAAGAACTAAGTCACAGGCAAGGTCCACACATCTTGTGTAAACTTACACAAACACTCTGCTAGCTGCAGAACAGTAAGTGTACTTATGGCAGGTGTAAGTATTGCCTCCAGTCTCCTTTATGAAAAAACTGTTTTTTAGTTTAGGAATTTTAGACAGTTTGGGGGCTTCACTGTTAATACAGGCCGTTCAAGATAAACACAGTGGACATATCTTCAGCTGACACAAACTGCAGTGGCTTCAGCAGAATTGCCAGTGTCTTCTGGGTTGCTAAGCTTATCTCTGTCACTCAGAGTGATACAAGATGTATCACAATCCACACCTGGCATTCTCAAACTTGAGAAAGGGAAAGTGGAAAAAGTATCATCCTACCTTATTTTTTCCTTCATGCTGAAGCAGCATTAATCTCAATTGCCAGCCTATTTCCATAGTTAAGAGCTAGCTTTAGTCAAGTGCTAAAAAGAGACTGGGTGTTGAGTGGTACCAGTTTAGTGCTTATTGCTGCAGGGCCATTTGGAGATTGTGTTGTGTTATCTGTATGTGTGTGATGTAGCAACCTCTGCCACTGCATGTCAGATTAGGAATCCTGGGTATGTGGATCCTTTGTTCAACTATCAGCACTCTCTATGCTGGATACTTCTTCAGGTACCAGCAGAGCCAAGTCCTCCCCATTCCAACTTGTGCACAGAAGCCAACTGTAAGACAAAGACAAGACAGGTATCTAGCTGAGATAGCTCAACACAGCATGCTGATTCAGCACCAACAAACACACAGGATAGCTCTGTGCAGCCATCCTCTGTGATGCTGGTGATGTGTCTTAGTAAACAAAAGCAATGCCACTATTTGCCCTAATTGCACAAGTCAGACAATATCATTACTGCTGCCTTTGAGCACAGTACTAAACTACTCTGCTGTTACAGACTGGGAAAACTACCCTTTCTGCTCTCCAACTGTAACACTGCATGACACTCTAAAAAGAAAGGTGCAGAGAAAGCGTAGTCAAAGGGTCATATATCTGAAACCAATGAAAGAAGATAAAGAAACAAAAAATTTTCAGAAATTTATGGTGATGATGTACTACAGTACTGACTGCAAGATGGACTGATTGATGGTAAATATCTGTTACCTCTTCTGCAATAGATTTTGCTTTCTTAATAGACATTTTCTCTATTTGCACTGAACTACACTGAAGATAATACTTAATAGAACAAGTACTTTGCTTTTGTTAATATAACTGAATTTCTCATTTTTTTTTTTTACTTTACTGGAAAGTATTCTACTCACACGTGCAAGATGCCTTTGCTTCAATTCCCTCAGGTGTATGACCCATCGCTACCTTAAATTACCATTAGTATAGCTTCTTTGTAAAGACTGTGCAAATAATTATAATGAAGCAGGAACAGACTTGAAATTATGTGAAATGTTCTAAATCTACAGCATTATCACTGCCTATTTAAATCTTAAAATGCAGCTGATGCAGTGATAAAAGGTGACTGAGGTGAAGTCTAAGTATTAGGAAAAAATATCTGTCTCCAGCCAGAGTGAAACCCTCTTAAGAAAAATATCTTTCCCCCTCAACTGTAAATCTATCTAATGAAAAGTCATTTTTCTATCATTTAGATTTTTGTTTAAGCACTCTAAGAAGAAATAATTTATACTGGAAATAATGTTAAGTGATCTTTGCTTTATGAATACTCATGAATGGTATTTCACTGTCCGTATTACTAGATGGTCACTAGATATGATTAGACACAACTGCAATAGAGGCCTATTCTTTAAATATGTTTAGAGGTTTATTCTTTTGGGCTTTAAAATCTTTTACAGATTTTAATGGCACTGGGTCACAGAGTACCCATGACCAAAGACAGAAAGCTTTCCATTAATCTCTAACGTCATGTTTATAACCCTCATTAGCATCTAGAAGAGCTCAGATTGCAAAATTAAGCTCATGCTTTTCATGTAATCAGTGGGAAAGTCTTTCCTGGAAGAAAGACCATGTAAAGGTCTCAAACCAAGGGAAGGCATTCATGCAGTCAAGGGTATGGTGCATCCCACTGACAGTACATTCAGGATAGGCTTCAGTTTGGGGGAAATTCACAGCACAGAGCTGAGGGCAGGTAGCTGGATCAGGGAAAAATTGTGAAGCACTACAGTACACTAGCAGATAGGAAAGTTTGAGAACTACCACACTAAACTATTCAGCTTCAATTCATGTCAAAATATAAATTACTGGCAAAGGCAGTCAGAAGAACCCTCCCAGCCCATACTTACCACAGGACAGACAGCGGGATTAGACAAAGGCCTGCCGATAGGAGGAAGCTAAAGCCTGAAAACCATGCAACAGTAGTTGCATAGATAATATTAAAAACTGAAATTGACATAGTGCCGGTCACAACTTCTAAACAGGCAATACAAGCAAACACAGCACCTGCCAAAAATAAATGGGCGAATTACAAACAAAACAAAATAAAAAAAATCTCTTCAAAGTACAGAAGCTTTTAAACATGGTTCAAAAGATATATCTGTTGGCAGGAATTTTGCAACTATGCAAGCTACAAGCACTAGAGGATCATACTTTACTATGAAAGTGTCTCCTGAGGCAACTCCTCCAAAATGCTAGCTTTTTTAAATGAACAAAAAAAGAACAAATAAACAACACATTTTGTTGATAGAAACTTTTTCTTCTCTATTATTCTGTCACCATGCCTACTTTCTTGCATTTGCTTATAACGTGATGTTTAACCTGTTTATTCTCACTAACCATGTTGTGCACATCTCCATCCTTTACCCCTTCCAGTTCTTCTTTTTTCTTACTTTTCCCTTTCTTATTTCTTCCTTCTCTAATCTTCACTCTTATATGTGGAAAAGACTGATTCAACAAGGAACTGCTGGTTCAGCTTAAAACCACTGCCTTCTCGTTTTTGAAAAGAAACAAACAAGATTTTTTGGACTGAACTAGCCTTTGGAGTGGCAGTCTATCCTGTCAGTCTTGTTGAACACATTTTCCCAAGCTGCACTCATAGTCATAGGACCATAACCAAAATCACACTAGGTAAGCAGGAAAGGATGACAAGAGGCAACCTGATTGCTGCATCAAACTACTCAAGTAGCCAAAGCCCTGAAGAATGCCAAGAAACTCAATACCAGAGGTGTATTTTAGCACAGCTAGTACAAAGAGATCTTTGTTTTAGTGCATGAAGATTAATCTTTTAAAAAATAAAACTAATCAACTCAGGAAAATGTTTCTAGAAAGTATATATTTCTGAAAATCTAGAAAATACACACACCCCAAAAACAAAATATGGGATATCAGAGCCATATTTTGAGGCCTGACATGCTTTTTTCTGTGTTCCATAAGAAAAGGACTTTGAGAAGTATTATGTGATATTTACTGGGACGTGTTTGGGAGCCACAGGCCTGAAGCTGGGTTCCTGCTGTATAGCTGAGGATCCAAGTCTAATTGTTTCCAAATGCTATGAAGATCGACCACCTACTGCTTACCTTTCTAAATTAGTAAGTGAGAAACTGACTAAATAACAGAAACATCTTTCTCTGCATGCCAAAATCATGTGAATATAGAAGCCCTTGTGAAATCACACTTGTATAAATCTTGAGCACTCTTTTGCTTCAAGTCCCCCATGGTCTTTAATTTAAGAACAGTATTTTGTTTGATAGTTGAAACTTGCAGTAGTTTTTAACACAATGTTGTTTATATTATATTCAGAACCAGAAGCCATTAATGTCAAGACACAGACTCATACCATACAGAACTTGAAAGAAAAGCAGTCTTAAAATAGTGTCTATTTGTTCAAAGGTAATCTTGCATCTCTGTTCTGAAGCACCATATTATTTTATTGTTTAAAAACAATTCTACTTACCCTGTTCACTAGTGAGAACCACTTTTGACAGCATGGATCGGAGAACAGGAATAGGCATAAAGCAGAACAAAGATGGTATTCTCACTGTAAAGCAGCCATGAGACATTGAAGTAATTAAAATCCATGATTTTACAAATATATTGCAACTACATGAGTCATATACTTTTAAACACTTAGTTCCCCAAATAGAAAAAGGTAACAGAAAAGTCAGACTAGATGTGCACTGAGACACAGTTATCCATGAACATAGAAATTAATAAATCAAATATATTTCTGTGGCACGAAAACCAAATCATAAGCAAGTAATTCCATTGTTTCTCCACACTGTTCATATTTTAATCAAATCCTAGATCAGTCTGAGTAGCCATTTACATTTTATCTCTCTGTGACCCTTTCAAGGTGGTACATTCAATATCCAACACCTGCATTCACTACAGACAACACAGCAGTATTTTCATATACATTGTTGACCATGGAACAACTGATTTGGAACTCACCTAAAAACATGAGCAGGGTAGTTTTGGCAAAGGCAGCCATGACCATTCCTCCAATGCAAGAAAATATCCCAATAAAGACAATATAAATGTCTTTGAGACATTTGGAAAATAAGTAAACTCCTAAAAAGCTGGTCAGTGAGACAGAAGTGAATGCAGCTGCTCCATATCCAATGTACACTTCACTCCAGCAGAGTGGCTCATCCAGTTCATACAGTGTAAAAAGTGAACTCCCACCAAGCAGAGTAAATAAATAAGTCATAAATGTAAAAAGTAACACGATTATTAAAATTCTCTTTTTGTAAGGGGCAGTTTTAAAAAGCATGTACACTCCAGAAAATGTCTCCCTAATAAGTTCTTTCCATGATACTGATACTTCATGCTGGAGTTGAGATACGCCTACGGTATCTTCCAGAAAAAATATAATATAGATTATATTAATGACATGAAGCAGAGATGCTATCACAAATGTCCATGCAAAGCCTATTTCTCTTAGAAAGTAGCCAGATAATAGTCCTGCCAATCCAGATACAACTCCAAAAATCAAATCCACTATAGCTATTCGTGTTGTTTTCTGCTTCTCATCATGACACTCCTCTGCTATGTAAGCAAAGCCTCCTCCAAGGAAAGTTGCTAAACTCCCAAACAGTCCAGTAATAAATGCGACTGCAAATAGGACAGAGAGTGACAAGGAAAAATATGATATTGCAGTGAAGCTAATACCAGAAATCAAAGCTCCCATTGATGGTAAAACTAAAGACCTTTTGTGTCCCTGGCGATCCCCATTAGCTACAATGACAAAGGCAACTGTAAGGCTGGGAATGGCCCTAGTTAAGTCCAACTGCATATTAAAAACAGAGGCTTTTTCTTGAACTTCCTGCAAAGAGAAAATAAAAATAATTGTAAATACTATAATACATAGGGGAAAAAAAATCTGTAACAGTATTACATATATAATTATTAGTACGCAATATAATGAACGTTGCTGTACATATTTATAGATTATAAATTATACTATTATAAGATATGATACATGCATTGTAGTTTTATAAGATTATATGACATTGTGATATACTAGGCTATAATAAAATTCATTGCATATTCAGACTTTTGTATATTCCTCAAACATTCCCTATTACATTTTAACCCAAAACTTAATGCTTAAGACACAGTCTTACTAGTACTGTTGACAGAGAAGTTTCAATGCACACAAGAGAACAATTCTTTTGAACGTGCACTTACAAGAGCTGTAAGTATCTTTAACTGCAAGTATCTCCTTCAATATAGGTAGGGTAAAAGGAGACTGGGCTACTTTAATACTAATCAGAAATCAGTTGTAAGCCAGTCATTGATTAAGGAATACACTCCATGCTCCCTCCTCACAGGAAATCATTTTTCCTCCCAAATAATTCTACTGAGGGGGTTACAAGAAACAATTCATGGACTAGAGCACACTATGCAAGTAAACAGATCGTGATTTGCTCTGACATCCCACTGTACAATCTTACTACTACTGCCACAAACAACAGTAACAAGCAAAAATGTGAAATACAGCTTTAAATATTATACTGACTCACAGGTAAGTGAATTAACAGATTTTGCAAACAGTGTAAAGCTCTGGGTTCAGAAACAGTCCAAATCAGTGATGTCGCTACAGATACAGCACAGCAGGTATTCACATAAGGAACAGCAGCTAACACTATAAAAATAAAACTCTAAACACCCATTATGGGGAAAATTTTAGAGTTCTTCTTAACAGAAGTACAAAAATCAAATGTAACTGAAAAACAACCATTTAACAGAGCATGAATGGCTGCAGGAAAAAAAAGAACTAAAGGATGTTTAATTAAAAAAAAAATAAAATTCTTATTAAGTCAGCTGCTTCATAACAAGGACACTCAGCAAGCTAATTCAGATCTTGTTTATAATGCATAGGTGCAGACCTGACAAGAGAACAGCCACAACAGCCCTTTCAAAGACAACCACCTGATCAGACAGTAGGGGAAAAGGAAGCAACTTTATTCATACAAACCCTTTATACTAGCTAAAATAAAGTTTCATATGCAGAGAGTAAAGTCATGCTGAAAGTCTTCTTGGAGTTTTCTGAGGCATAACACTGACTTGGGCAGGCACTGTGCTCTTCCATCAGCAACAGGTACAGTTGTGCAATTCTGCCCACACCATTCTCAGCCTGTATTCAAGCCATCTGTACTCCATGTTTCAGGCGTTTCCTCTGTAGCTAACATAATCCTGATTCGGTAGCATCCAAAATGATGAAAAATCCCTAAAACTTACAGGCATATACACTGGGCAATTTAAAAAACTGCTGAATGCTTTATAAATTCATACTTATATTTACAGGCAGACACCATGAGTTTCTAGTTCAATCTCTTCCTTTGCTTACAAGATACCAGGTTTTATCACAAGAGGAAAATTCAACTGATCCTGAGGTTCTCAAGGAAAGCCTTCAAGATCCCCAGCGCTCCGTAGTCTTTTGCTCCCTTCCCTTATGGTGTCTGACTGCCTCAGCATTCATGACATCTTGTCCTCTGGGCAGCAGTGCTGTCACCCTGGAAGGGTCAAAACCATGAAGACTGAACAATCTGAGATGGAAAATGTTGTGCTGATCTTTAAGTCCTCTGCTGCTGACAAAGAGAACTCTATATAGTTGCAGACACTGCTTCTTTACTAGGATTGTCTTGTTGAAAGACATGAGCAGCAAACAAATGCTACTACATTAAAAATAAAATTAAATGTTAATATGTATCATCTCAACCCACATTAACCACATAAAAAAAAGATTATTGCCAGACCATAACGAAGTGTAAAACTGAAAGAATGGAAAAAAAAACCAAAATGTGGTGTGTACTTGTTTTGGAAGAAGTTGTGCAACACAAAAAACATGGCTACACATCCAGATACCACATGTAACCATGAACTTCCTGAGATAAAAAACTTGATGCCTCCTGAAGACTACAGACATAAGTACAGGAAAAATCCATTTAGAGTGTAAGGCATGCAACTGCCCACTCTGTGGGTTTTATAAAGCCAAAGGAAAATAATATAGAAAATCATTGGTCAAACCTTCAGCTGCTTTAAAATCATGTAACTCCATTAAATAATCATATATTTGAAGAGAAAGGTCCAATTTTTAAATCTGCAAATTCGCTGTACTCAAAAATTACTCATGGTGGACAGAAATAGATACTAAAATCACCTAGTTCAAAATTAAAAGAACGAAAATCAAGAAGCAAGTAACTTATATAAAGATTAAATTTAGAGAGAAGCTCAGCACCTGAGATTGAACAATATAAAGGATATGATAAACTCACAGGCTCATAAGATAAAATACTACTGAGTAGCAAGGGGAAATTAACTGATCAATGGGATGATAAACAATGTTTAATGATTAATAATACAGCTCTTTCTGAGATATTAAAAAAAGGATTATGCAAGTCAGTGATCAGAAGGCTTCAGTTTATATTCAAATTGCCTTTAAACTCACTTTATTATAAGACGAGTACTTTTTTCAAATTGTAAAAACTAATTAATCTAAATTCTGCAAAGACTAACCATTTTGAATTATATTTCACCTTTTATGCAGGCTCCAAGTGATTTTTGTCTTCAATTTCCTTTTACATTTTGCTTTGAAATAGGTGAGATTAGTATAAAGCTTCTTCATTCTCAGAGCATAAGGACTTACACTAAATTAACTGTTAAGAGAGATTTTCTTCTGAACATTAATGCCAAACAGGGCCTCACAGCAAAAGTTACATCTATAAACCTAATTCAGTTAGGAAGGTCTTGGAAAATCTGGAACATCTACTTCGCACTTACTCGTGAAAAGGTTTGGAATTAAGTTACTGGATCTACTCTTTGGCCCATACACAGGACTATTACTCAGCCCAGAGGCCCACTTGCACTTAAATTAATGCGTGTTTTGAGCACTTAAACTGTTACACTGTGGTAACTAGTGTGGTATAAAAATGCAGCAAGGCATCCAGACAAGAGTGTAATTGTTCAAAAGCTCATGCCCGACTGGCAATCACTGAAATGCAGAGAATGGAAATTTGGCAGGAAAGGGAAACTAAGAGGTTCTACTGGCCATTATTCAACTGCTGTCTTGAAGGACTCATGTTCTCCAATATCAAATTAACTATAATTTGTAAACAAGAGACCTGTAAAGTGTGAATATGCCATCATATCAGAGATGCTATCAAAACTTCAGATGAAATTAAGAACTCTGCCTCAGTGTTTTGCAAAAAGAAATATGGAGTCTTGTATCTTGAACCATAGGTGACAGCAATTTGAAAATCAGGTTGAATTTGAGTGGGTTGAAAAATGCAAAGATGTATTTGAAATACAGATTTCCTGATGGCTCTGCAATTAGAATTGTATGCTTAGAAAAAATGGCCAGACATAGCATCAAATGGGGAGCTAATACTAGAGAAAACACTTTTTGGAAGTAACATACAAGCATTATTCTGACAATAACTGGTAATTACCTCCATGGGTCAGCCCAGAAGCCATGTTGGGCCACAATTCTATTGACCTTTTTATTTTCACATTCTTTCTACTGAGACCAGCTTCTGTCACATGATAAAGAACATACACCAGACTAAAAGTCCTGAATTATTTCTTTGATCACCTTCACTTCATTAACGATCTCCTTTCATATATGACAAATAAGGCAGATAAGCTCAGGCAATCAATCTTGCACATATGCAGCACATCAGAGATCCTAATATGGGAAGTGAGCAAAAATTTTCAAGTACCACCTTTTCAGCAGTGTAAGGGAATGCCAGCTGTTTCTCTAACTCCAACTTCTGTGTAATTTATATGGTGAATCATTTACTTTTCTGACCCTAAAGTCATCTTTCCCTTTATCCAACCCAACTGCCAGTTGTTGTTGACAAGTATGGTTCTATTGCACCTCTCCTGAAAAAATGTTCCCTCTGCTATTCCCATGTTAGACACAGAAATCATGTGGCCACTGAGTGTGCCAGAGCAGTGTAGTGCTTCAGAAAAGAAAACAACATTCAAAAAGCAACCACCCCAAAACAAGAGATGAGCTTTCTGTTGAATCAGTGCCCCACTCAAATCCAAACCATAACCTGTAAGTGCAGAACTGCAAGATACAACATATGGCATGAGAGGGGAAAGGGAAATGGAGAATGACTCTCTTCTCCTGGCAGCTCAGTTAGCTCTGCTTAAGTGTAGCATAAAAACTGCACTGGAAGTGCAATGAAAGAGGTACCAGGCAACAATTAGCTATCCAGCACACTGAACTATGGAAAAGTGCTAAAAATGTAACTGACCATGGGATCCTATCATCCTGATGTCTTTGTATTCCAACAAGGCGGAATAGTACTCTGAATGGCAAACCATCAACTGTACTCGATCACGCAAATACCAGTTAAATTTTTTTCCACGTTTTAAAACCACAACAAAAAAAATTATTTTAATTTCCCCTGTTCCTCGTTCTTCCAAATTCTTCTGAAATATATGTATTTTAAGCTAGATCCTATCCCTCAGAATTACAGGGCATTTGCTAAACTTCACATGGTTACAAAGAACAGTAGGAGCCACAGAGACAACGGGTGGCTCACAAACACAACAGGCACAATGGTCCTGGGAGGAGGAGCCTCCAGCCGTACCCGCGGTAATGTCAGCCCAATGCTAATTAGGTCCCCATTCTCTCAGACGGTTTTCAACTCCCGCTAAAATCCAGTATCTTCCCGGAGACAGATACTTGTCTTTAAAGCAATACCTACAGCATAACATTAGAGCGAGGAGACAGTGAATGAGGGTAGATTACAAAACTACGGCTTTCCGGAGAATTAAAGGTTAAGGTTATAAAACAGGTTATACTGAGGCAGCACCTCCTGGATGCAAGTTTATTCACAATTATTATTCCTCCCCCGCCACTTGCCTTCTGTTTGATATAAGCCGGACTGCTCTTATTCTGCTCGCAGCGAGTGACATTGCTGTCGCTCACGAAAGTGGAATTGTACTCCTGCTCCCACAGCCGCCGGTAGATGAACTGCTGCACCAGCGGGGTAGTCAGGAAAGACGCAAAAACGTAGATGAAAATGACGGGCTCCACGCACAGAACCTTCCTCATTTCTGGATCTGGGCTTCAAACCCTGCGCCTGAAAACAAACCGCAAGTGCTGAAAGTGGTGGGCTCACGAGGGGAAAGCGAAACACCCGAGCGGCAGCCGGCACGCCGGCAACCCCAGGCACGGACGGGGCAGACGCTCCGCTGCCCCAGCCCCTGTCCCGGAGCGCAGCGGCCCCGACTGCGCCCCGCCCCGCCCCGCCGGGCTGTCCCCTGCGCACCGGGCCCGTCCCGCAGTGCCGTGGCACCGGGAGGCGGGGCGGGGGCGGCCGTGTCCCTCAGCGGAGGAGTGTTCCTCAGCGGAGGAGTGTCCCCCGCCGCGTCGTCACCGCCCCCCGGCCGCGGCCGCCGGGAGGACGAGGCCCGGTGCCGCCATCTCGGCGCGGTGTCCCCGTCAGGGCCCGCGGGCGGGGCGCTGCGGCGGGCGGGGCCCGGTGTCCCTGTCTCGGCCCGCGGCGGAGCGGGGTCCCTGTGCCCGCGGTGTCACCGCCGCGGTGCTTGTCCCTATCCTTGTGCCCGCGGTGTCACCGCCGCGGTGCTTGTCCCCCCGCCGGGGACGCTCGGGGCTGCTGCCAGAGGTCATCAGCACCGTGGCGATTTCAGCACCGCGCCGCGTTCGGGCTGCTTACACAACCGGGATCTGCGTGGTCAGAGGCATCGCTGGCCTCGTTTAGCACCGCGAGCCCGGCCTGGAGCTCAGCCTGCACGGGGCGAGGTGGCCGTGCCTGGCCGGAGAGGAGCCCGAGGCGTGCTGCTCCTCCGTGCTGCCGTGCCCTCCGCTGGAAGCTGATACAGCTTTGAGGTTTTATTATAGCTGCTCCCCTTTCGTGTGCTCTCGGCTTGTCAGCGTGTGAAAAGGCAACATTCGTTGGCCACCAGCTGGTCTCTCATTAATAGAATCATAAAGTTGTGTAGGTTGGATAAGACCTCTAATATCATGAAGTCTAACCATTAACCCAGCACTGCCAGGAAGAGATAGATCTGTCTCTCTCTGAGTCTGGCATAGCTGCTGCCAGGTGTCAGGGGAAAGGCCTCGTGTCCTTGTTGGAACAGCTGCTGGGGCACCTGCTGCATTTCCACATGTAAGGTTGTGCTGGTGCAGACCCGCAGCTGTGCAGTTTAGATACAGCCTGTTCCCACCCTGCCTTGTCACCAGTGCTGTGTACCAAGGAGAGGTGACATAGCTAGGGAGTCCCAAAGGACCACCTTTCATTCTTAAATACTGGTTCTCCATTACAAGTACTGCAAGAAGTCTCTTTTGCCAAAAGCACATCAGAACTTCAGTTTCCCTGATGTATTTGCTCTATTAAAATAAAAAGGGCAGTTTAGAAACATAATGAAAATGGAGTTCCTTTATAAAGTGATTTGAAGACAGATTATCCGTAACATGGGTCATATGATCTTGAGTAATGCTTTAACTTGTTCACTGCCATGTGACACATCATTCAGTCCCAAATTTAGGGACAACACTGGCTTGTCAAGTGTCTCTTAGTGTAGGATCAACCCAGCATACAAGCTCAGTGGCCTTGATGATTTGCTTGAGCTTCTTTGGTCTAGCACATAGGCTTGCTCACAGAGGCGCACAGGCAGACTAAATCAAAAAAGTACTACTCTCGCATGAGATCAGTTTGTAGACAGTGGTGTCTTTCTCATCCTGTCCAAGTCCAAAGTCTGACTCATCCTGTGACAGCATTTTGTTTGTCACAAGGTAAAGCCAAAACAATCATGTGAGGCTGCTAGGTGAGAGGGGCTGTTTAGGTCACTCATCCAGCTGTTAACATTTATTTGAGCAGGGTGAAGAAGGGATTTTAAGCCTGTTGGAACTTTCTTTTGTTTCAAAAGGGATGTTGTCCAGAGGCCTATTAGGTTTCTTGCCAGATCCAGCTGTGCTGAAGAGTGTGTCACTGACAAAGGAACACAAGTGTCTGAGTGCAGTCCAGGTTGCTGGCCAAACTTATTTTAACACACAGCTCCTTCAGGACAGCCTTCCCAGTGCCAAAGAGTAGAGCTGTGCATTTGCATTCTGGAGGGGTCTTCTGCTTCTCTCCTTCCTAGTAACTGTGTTTAAGTTTGGGCTTGGGTTTACAGAGCCAAGTGGCTCCAGCAAAGCTGTGATCTCACCAGTGCTGAAGGCAAAGCTGCAGCCTGAGCTGGTTGCCTCAAAGCACCTTTTTCCCTTTGTGCAACAGCTCCAAGCCTGCTCATGGATATCTTCCAGTGCTGACACAACATATTTCCCTCAGGCAGGGGCATTGGAAGAGATTTGACCTTCATTTGTTTCCAGTCCCCCGGCTGCAAGGGCAACTAAAAGCAATTCATATGACTGGACTTTTAAGATCAGACTAAGCCGGGTGATGCTTATTCTTTGAAGTTGAGCATTTCCAAATAACAGAATACATGGCAAGCTACCTTCCTCTCTCCCCTGCAACCAGTATTCACACTAGCCCAAATTTGAGTGACATGCCCATGAACAGACTTCACGAAGGTCACAGGCATGATGGCTGCAGCTCTGCAGGGTTTGCATTTTATGACATCCTCAATGTGTGAAGAATTGAAGATACTTTTGATAAAAATGGAGATATTTTGGAGAAATGTTTTGCTGAAATATTTTGCTGAAAACATCAGTAGTGCTTTACTAAGTAATATAAACATGCAAAATGTGGTTTTAATTGCCTTCTAAGAAGTTAAGTACTTTTTAAAATTGAGTTGGCTTTAAGTTACCGTGTTAACAATCTGCTGAGAATCTTGGCCCTCTACATGTGATTTATGGATTACAGAGTAACATTACTGTACTGTTTGTACTAATGTTCAACTCATGTTTTCAAGGCTATCTTGAGAGCAATGGTTAACACAAATTTTTAAAAGGAACCTAAAAAGGGAAGAGAAGAACATTTTTGGCAGATAGTTTTATTTACACAAAATGCAGTTCTGCAGAAACCTTTCATATGCTGTATCATGCCCATGAGCAGGGCAAACAAAGATATATAAAGGAAGTTCTCCAAATTTTGGAGAAAGGAAAAGAGAGTAAGTCATGTAGTTCTGCAGAGGCATACCTAAGTTTAGATGTAACTGTAAAGGTGTGGGCAACAACATGCCACTGACTTTGTGTTCCTGAAAATGGGGTGCTCTGAACACCTCTGTCACAGCACCAACACTACTGCTAACTGTAGGCACCATGCCATATGGCACATTTTACTCTTCTAAAGTCTTGTGTTGAAAATTTTTGCTTGTTTGAATCCTCAAGCATATATAAGGCATCAGGATATATTTATTTTTTCTGAATAAGAAAATCTTAACAGAACTGGTGTTCTTGTTGGCTTCTCGTCTCCCACACCGCATAACAGCAGCTGTTTCTAAATTGTATGGTTTATTAAGTGGTTTTGCTTTTCAGTTATTTACCTCTCATACTTGTGTATTTGCAAGTCCTCCTGATTATTTCACATCTCAGATTTAGATATTTCTGTTGAAAGCCCTTCAGACTGGTGGCTTTTCTGTTTAGATGACTCAGTGGAGAAGAATTTAGCAGCTCCCTTCGTGCTGTTCAGGTGCAGCTTGTGCAGACAGCAGTTGTAGTTTTGCCCAATCCTAAACAAATATACAAGAGCTACTAAATCTGCCGTGACCGGCTTTCAGACTACTTGAGGATTTGAAATTTATTTAATGCAGCTGCTTGGTTCTGTTTGAGGTGATTCGATCTTTTGTTTTTCTTCCTGTTTTGCTTTCAATCACATTTATGTACTAGGCATGTGATAGCTCTTCACTGTAGATAGCTGATGTAAGTTGTTTTCGTCTGACTGCATTGCTTAATACAGAATTTCTAGTGAGCCGCTTTACAGCTCCAGTTCAGCACCTTAGACGTGCTTTGTGGAACAGCTGGTGGTGCTGGTAAAGCCGCGCTGCTGCCACTCCCTGTCCCCTCCCTTCGGGGCTGTGCCTTGGGCGGTGATCAGCAGCAGCAGCGCGCTGGGGACAGATATCCCCGGTTAGCGTGACTCAGCACAGAGCTCCTCTCTTCCGTCCGTACTTCACTTCACCCGTTTGCAGAAGTGGACACAGGCATCCTTCTGCCTAGACACATCTTTTAACAGGAAACAGGGGCTTTCTTTAATTTTTAAAATTTCCATTTTTTAAATGTAAACAGTTCCTAAACGAGGAACTGAAAGTAAGCAGCTGAGGCAGAGATGGAGTGGATGCCTCTGAGTCACATGCTGTTCTGTTGCGGGAAGCTATTAAATTTCATTTGCTAGAGCAAAGTTCTTACCCCGTTTGCTAAATGAAAGTGCTTTTCATTCGTAGTGAGTTGTTGGGTCTGGTCGGCTGCATTCCCTTTTCGGAGATAAGGACTCGTCGACTACCATTGCCCTTACGAGAAGCAGCACCTTTTTCAGGAGCTTCACAAAGACCAATAAGCAGAATGCAGTGTGTTTAGGATACAAGTATTTGAGCTGAGTGTCATCAGGAAGGTGGTGACAGATGACAAGTTGTTCTCATCTTTCAAAGTCAGTGCGAGATTTCCTGCTGTTCTCCCAGAGGACTGTGCATCAGGCTTGAGCCTGAGCAGTCCAACTGAACTCTTGAGATCAGTGAAAAAGTCTTTATCACTTGAAGGAGTTTGAATTAGGGTGAGTGAGACTGTGTCTGTACCACAGACAGGGATTTTATGTGCTTTTTCTTTTAGATTCTCAGGGGAGAAAGAAAATTATCTCAAAGGTGAACCTCTGAGAGGTTTCAGAGGAAGCAGAACTTTAGTCTGCTTAGCTGTGGTTTAGGTGGTAATGACATTTTTCCTCCACCAATTGACCACCAAAACTATTCTTGACATTCAAAGCAGCAGGAGACACAGTTATCAGTCCTTACTTCTATCCAGGTGAAAATACCCAAATATACCCTTTCCCAGATTTTCCAAACATGTGCCCAGATCTGTTCAGAAAAATCAGCAAAGTGATGTTCAGTATATCCTGTTTCTTTTACTAAAAGAATTCCTTCCCTGGCGTGATTCTGCTGTATATTCGTGCACATAAACATCACTGGGTATTTATCCCAATTACACCCTTTTTCTTTTTTTTTTTTAATAGTTGCAGGGGCAGTAGGTCTCCTGGTGGTCTCTTAGGTATCATATAACAGCAGCAGAAAATTTCCTGGGTTCTTTCAGATTATGACAATACCTGAAGCAGATTTGTCATGTACTGTTTTCAGACAAGTGCCTTGCAAGATTTCTTATACAAAAAGATGGGGCAATACTGATGAAAATAATATGGCACTTCAATCCAGCTTTAGACATCATCATAAATGAATTTCTTGTAGAATAGTGTCGAATGCTATTTATTGCTCCTACAAGGAAAGCAAATAATAAAGCACCTCCATTCCTTTGGAAATTTGAGCTCATAAAGGGGAGGTATTGAGTTTAGCCAATTGAATGATAAGTGTGAAGGCTCTGGTTAAGCACCTTAAACAGGACCTTCAGGGACCTATTAAACCGAATAACCTAACCATGACAGATGACGTTCCTGGTTCAAGAAGTTCCTGAACCGATGATTCCTGGAAGTGAGGAAGGTATCCTCAGAACAGTCAGCATATGTACTTGTTCTTTAACCTGTTCTCTGAGCACCTGTTTGCCAGAGAAGGGAATTTGAAGTAGGTGGACTTCTGTCTACTCGATTTGGCCATACTTATTTCAGTAGGACTGCAGTGCTGATAGAGCTAGCATTTTGAAAAGATTTCATAAAAACTGGGAGCATAAAAATAGGAGCATACAAGGCAAAAGCTGTATGAATTAACAAAATGGAGAATCTGCTCAAATAAATTTGCATGAGGATGCATACTTTGGGCTATAACATGTACAGTCAGTTACAGGCAGTTTTGCCTGAATTATTATGAACACATGAGTTTGCATAACACACTGGAAAAACTTTTTATTTTTCGCATGGCCCTTGGGGTGGTTGTTTTTTCTGCAAGAAGGTACAAGTATGTTTCAGATCGCCTAGAAAGTGACTTCCTGAGCCTGATCAGGGCTTGCTGAGCTTTAAGTTTACCTCGCTGCTATGAGCATCAAGTTTTGCCTTCTGTCTATTTAAAAAAAAATTAAGTTTGTGGTAGGGATACCAGTTATCTAGTGCTTTGGCATTAAAAAGTTGATAGTGACAGTGCACCTTACAGACACGGAACCTCCTGCTCATAACTATGCTGTCTGCTCTCCCTGACTGTATTTATGTGGCATGCCCATGGCTGCTAAAACTGCTTAATGGGAAAAAGAACAGCTAATAAAGCACTTAGGGACTTAATTGCAAAATTAATTTGGCAAACAGAAAAAGTACTGCCTGACTTATGGAGATTGTCTGTTTCTTTTCTTCTCTGCTGCTGATTCTTGTTGACTGTGTTGTGATGGTTTTCCTCTTTGCCACTCCAAACTCCCTGGTACCCTGTGCCCTCCTTTGGTGTATCTCATGCCCAGCTTCCTGCATCCCCTCTCCTCTGACCTCTTTGGCTGAGGTCTTGTGATGGCCTTGGGAGCTCTTGTCTCCCTGGCATGCCTGAGGCCTGGGAATACCTACTGTTATTTCCCTGTCTTATTCCCCAGCATTGACACTTCAAAGAAGCAGCTGGGCCTTCTTCCATAATTGTTTCCAGCTCTTTGCAGATGTCAGGTGAGTGAAACTTGGAAGCATGAAAAAGAGATGGAAACCAAAAATCCATGCTGTCATTAGCAGATCAAGCTGCTCTCCATGAAACCAGCCTTTCCTCTAGTTTTACACTGTTTTTACTCTCTGCCTGTCCTGCTCCACCCACACCTATTTCAACAATCCAGTCTCTGAGTTGAAGTGATTATGCTTTCTCACACCTTTTCTATTTGAACTTGAATAAGCTCTGTTTATTCTATATTGACAAGAAAACCTTTTATAAGTATAATATTTTGAGCCTGAACTTGCATGCATTTTCCAGGGCAAAACGGGAAAAAGTTCCTCTTTCAAAACTGAACATTTCTATTATTTTTGAAACAAAACCACATTAACAAAGACATCACTAAAAATCTTCAGTGATTCAAATAGATTCATAAAATAGATCTACAATATAACATGATGGATTCAAGTGTAAATAATATTTACCTGGGAAACGGCAGATGTGAAACAGTGAGTACTTGAAATACCCTCTTTTCCTTCTCTTCTTTTGTTCTAAACTTTCTGAAGACTGGACTGACATCACGATACTCTGTTTTATAAAAAACCCTGAAAATGTTTTGAGAGATAAATGAATACACATTCATTTAGAAATACCACAGCTTGAAGTTTGTCCTTTCTATTTCAAATTTCCTGACTGTTTTTCTGCTTTTGTTTAGTTTTTACAAGACTGAACTGATAGAGAGCCCCCTTTTGTTGCTTGTCTTTGTGTTTCTGGAGGGGCTGGCACTCCTCTGGGGCTCCAGAAGAGTTCTGTCAGTGCAGGAGGTACCAACCTTGCTCGTGTCTACAACCAACCCACCTGCAAGCTTGGGCTCATGAGACAGTGACAGGTGAGTTGTGTTTCTTTGGCCTGGCTTTTTGGCATGTTCAGAAGATACCAACAACAAATACAACTATTTAAAAGATCTTTACTTACTTACTGTGTGAATCAAGGAGAGATTGATTTGTGATATTTTGTCTCCATGCTCAACTATTTCTTTTTAATCTCTGAATAAGAGTAACACTTTGGACTGTCACTGTTACTGTCCTCAGGCCTTGGTTTAACAAAAGAGGAAATCCAATTTTAGCATGCCTCATCCCAAACCCAACCACTAATGCTACTTTACATTGATAAGACTTACTGCACATCAGATAGTGTCTGACCAAACCACTTCAATCCTTTGCCTACATGACAGCCTCAGGCCATGTCCCTTTGCCCTGTAAGTTAAATACTACTTTTTTTGATGATGTGACGACAAGGCGCATGGTCAAAGGTAGTGAAACTTTTCATTAAACTATACCTTCACTGTCTGTTACACTGAGATCCTCTGTGGAAATTGTTCCTTGCTGCCATGAGCAAATTCAGCTTGTATTTGCAGGAGATCTGACATGATTGCTGCTGCAGTCATTTGCACTTTTCATTTCTTTTGGCTGTATGCAAAGCATAGGCAATGTGCTGTATGCTGCTTGTCAAAGCCTGGATGAAGAGAGGTAAAAAGTGGCTGAGGTGGGGCTGGTTTGTCTGAGAGTTCCCATCTCTCGTCTCCCCATGCTGTTCCCTAGGCATGGGTATAGACTAGATACCTCATTTTGGGATTACTGGGGAGAGGTGGGATTGACTTAATCCTCATTCTTGCATCTTCTGAAGAAAATTTGGTACCAGTATTTTAACTAATTTGCACTTTATCTGATTCTTCTTTCTTAGTAGTATTGGTACTATTTACCTGTCTTTGAAAAGCTGCTGAAATGAAGGTAGCCTCAAGCGTTCTTTAATTGAGAGTACCAAAGTACATATTTTTAATAAGTAAGCGTCCTGAAATTACTGGTTAAAGACTGATTTAATTCTCCATCCTAGTGCAATTCTTCAGTCTAAGTCAAATACAATTTCACAGTTTGTTCATGCTGAACTAAACATAAAATATTTTATACTTCTTTTTTGTGAAATTACCTCAAACTCTTACAAACCCATTATACTAATTACCTATTTAATGAGCACAACTGAAGAAATGAGTGTACTTACAGGGTTCAGGGAACACTGTATGGGAGGGAATTATACTATTCCTAGAATTTCAAGAGTGGATTTTGTTTCTAAGCCAGCAGAAAATTCAGCCTAATTTCAGAATTGGGTGGTGTGAAATGCCATAGTGGAAATTGGTAATAAAATTAAAGAATCACTCCTACTACCTTACAGGAGAGTGAAGTTCTGAATATTCTTCTTTGACTATAGCCATTTCAGTGGCCATATTTCTTGCAAGAAGCAGGTTTTAAGATGATGCAGGGAGGGTCAAAAGACTGAGGATAACTCCAGCAAATTTAAGGGTAAGCATGTGAGAGAGAGGTTTCTCTGCTGCCTCCCCTCCCCTCCCCTCCCCTCCCCTCCCCTCCCCTCCCCCTCCCCTCCCCTCCCCTCCCCTCCCCTCCCCTCCCCTCCCCTGCCCTGCCCTTCCTCTCCCCTCCCCTCCTACACCAATCTTCTAATGAATGGTGAAAGGCTGTTGAATAGTAACACTAGTTTTGAGCAGCATATGGGAGAATAAAATTGTTAAAATACAGTAAAAATTCTCTCCAAAGATGAATTTACAATGGAAAAAATATGATCAAAGTGGAATTTCTAGATCTATATATCCTATTAAGAAAAAATAAAGAAAAAAGAAAAAAAAGGAGAGACTTTGTGATATTTCATGTATATTAGCAATAATACCTGTGCAACTATCGTATCATCACTGCACATAATAGAAGGAATGCAATGGATACAGATTAGGACACAAGTATAGCTATTGTAATATATTAATGTGTTCTGTAATGATAAAGGAATTTAGAAAGACAAAACGATTGGCTGTTGCTTGTTGATGATATATTATTCATTCCCCTTCAATAATGGACATAATGTAGAAATATCTCAGCAGAATGATGAGGCTGCAGGTAGAAGACAATTGCAATTACTTCAGAAACGTGAAAAGTAACAGATGATGTAACAACCCTGGGGAACACATCTGATGGAGGCAGCTGCAGCATTGTCATATTAATGTCTATCAGTAAGACAACCCTCTGTATGATAAGAAGTCATGAGAGAATAAGCTGTCATCCTCAGTGTTGTGACCCTGGCTGCATTATCAGTGCAAGCCTGTCTCAATTGCTAAGTCCTATCAGCTAGGCAACAAAACTGAAATCAAGGTAATAATTATTCCCTATGGTAATTTTTTTCCTAAATACCAACCATTCCTTCAGCTAGAAAAAACTGTCAGTCTTTATTTTTTGATTGTACTTGTAATTTCTCATTTTTCAAAATACTGTCAATAGAATTTTTCCCTGCTGATGAAAATATGTACAATGTTAAATGTGATCAAATTTGCTCCAGTTTGCATGAGTGCAATAACAAATTATACCTTTCAGCCATGACTGCACTGTGCATTTCTGCACAATAAATATTCCTCTCTCACACACGTTTTTCATGCTGATGAACCTTCCTGAATGCTATGCAATATCACACAATCTGTTAAATGGCTATTAGGGAGCCCTGGTTATCATTCCAGTAATTTCCTATGTGGGACTGGATGGGAATATCTGGACAAATTTGATTTTGCAGCTATCATTATATCCTATCCTATCCTATCCTATCCTATCCTATCCTATCCTATCCTATCCTATCCTATCCTATCCCCTTGAGGCTGTTGTTATTGTCTGGAGTCATCTGCAGGCAGTCTGGTACTGCTTGCAAGAAGATGACTCTGGGAATTTTTTTGCCTTTCATATTTTGAAGCTTGGCTTGAGAAAGCTCTGCTTTCATCCATTTTTTCCCCTTAAAGCTGTTATCAGCTATCATTTGCAGTTCTTTGGTTTGGTAGTAAAGTGCAAAGGATGCAAAATGCATTCCTTTGGATGGACTGCAGTCCTAACAAGCTGGAAGTTATATATTCCCATTAAAATCTCATTGTATACTCTTCTGCCTGGATTTCCTGATGCTTAGCACTACCAAGACAATGGTACTGTGCAGGATTCCTCACAGAACTCTGTGTATCTTCCTGCCCTGACCTTGAGCACTTCTCTGGTGGAAGATGCTATGAAATTATGCCCAGCTGCTGAGCACCTTGAACAGGGTAAGGTGGATTGTATCAAAATATCTGTGCAGGAAGAAAAGTTTCTTCACCTTTTGATCCACACATCTTTTGTGCCCTCTGTGCATCTTCTGGATCCAGCTGCAGCCTCTGCACTGGAGATTAATGATACAAAGGTAAGGAAACAACAAACCAGAACTTGCAGGGCCCACAAAACAAGGCACAAGGCCAGCAGCAGGGATACCATGATAATCTTGCTATTATGTACACCTAGTCATTGGGTATTTGTTGGCCATCACTGCCTTACATCTCTTTGTGATTTACAGGAGCCTGTCCCCTTCTGTTGTATGTGTAGAGGGAATGTACTCACAGATGTCTGAATGCAGCAATACTGTTCATTAATGCAACTAACCATTTGCTTCCCAAAAATCTCTGCCTACTTTCAGTAGGAAAAAGTCTAGCTACATCTGGCATTGCTGAATGATCTGAGACCTGCTGTCAGCTTTGCCAAACTTTTGATGTTAAATAGTGGGAAAAACTGGTGGATTAGTAATTTATATTTTAATTTTAAATTATATTGATAGCTAGTATTTTCCATTGTGGTTGTCTGAACTTAGATGCATCTGAAAATGACTCGTGTATGTAGATCCCTTTGATTTGATAGTTGGTGTCCACCAGTCCTGTGAATCTAGATGGTCTTATGTTTCTCAGTGTAGACATCAGAAGCTGCTTCAGATCATATCCTTTCTATTTCAGGATTTTCCCACGACTAATATGAATAGGATGACATTCTGCTGGTACAAGGAATGCAATGAAAGTTCAATATCACCAAATAGGTTAAGAACATTAAACTGCTACCAAAACTGATGGAGAATTATGCAAGGGGAGAATTCCTTTAATGACAAGACTCAATTAATGGGAGATTTTTAGCTGTCAAGTCATAAAGAGCAAATTATAGCCTCATTTCCGCTGTAATTGATAGAGAACAAATTTCCTTGCTTTATGATCTCTGGTTTATGAGTAATTGTTTTATTTCTGCACACCAAGTAAGTTATTATGGGATTATCATCTTCTATGGTGTGGATTGCAGCCACAGTCTAAAAGTTTCCTTTTAAAAGAAACTGTAATATCCTAATCTATTTTTTTGGCATTATATCATTTATAGACAAAATGAACAGGATCAAACTACAGTTGAAGAATCATGGCATTTTTAGCTAAGGAAATGTTCCTGATGAAAACACAGATTTTATTAGTGATACTACAATTAAATAAGCCATTATCAACTTCCTACAGATCTCCTAAGAGCAGCTCTCTTTCATTCTGGAGCCCAAATTACGGAAGCAATCTTCATAAAGGCCACTTCCCCAGCTACAGCGCCTGCTGTGATATGATTCATGCCTTTTGTCTTCTGCTTGGAATTTGGGGATGTTTATGAAGAACTGTTATAAATACTGCATCTAATTCCTCTTTTCACAAGATGCTTTATTCACAAGAAGAAGGAAAAAAAAAGAAAGAAAATCGCATCACATATGTACGTCATATAATTTCCATTCCCATTGCCATCTGGCACTATTCTTGTTGCCTCCTTCATATACATATTGGAAGGATGTGAGACCAGTGCCAGGCAGACTCTCTGGAGCACACGTTTCAGTACTACAGCTGGGAATTTAATGGGACACAAGCATGCTTGAGACAATGAATCTGTGCAAATGTGCATTTGAGGGCTGGAGCTGGAGTCATACGTGCTTGCGAGCAGAAGAAGTAATGCATTATAATAGTCCCACTTTCCATGCTGTGTATCACTAGTGATCTAACATAAAAGCTATGAAAGTGAACAGATTAAATATCTCAGCTGTTCTTATACTGTTGAGACTTTCATTTTCCATAAGGAAGCAGAGGTATCATAGGTACTGGGAAAGTACCTGGCTGTTGATTTACCCTAAAGCATTGTCAAAAAATACATGTCAGTTCTTTTTGGCATGGCAACTTCTTTGAGACAGCAACTGCCATGGATCAGTACTAATTGCAGCAGGATCCTTTTTCACAGAAAATAGAGTTTTTCAAGGCTACAAAATGATCTGCAGGATAATCAGTGCAGACTCACTGCACTCATCTTGCCTGCTTAAGGTGAAGGGTGATGATGATGGTTGCATTCATATTTAAGCACTCTATTTATGTGAGCCATTATGCTAATAAGTGACAAAATTACTGGTTATGAAATTCAGATGGGCTTCCAAATACAAAGCAACTGTGGTCATGTGACAGGAGAAAGGGAGGAATTTAGGAGTCAGGGATTTCTTGACTGTACAAAATACTTATCTGAAAAGCTAGAGAAGTAATTTGGCCATAGATTCAGAGAGGGGATCCTTTTATAAGGTATACCATATATAGTCGTAGGTTACACTGCTATCATCCCCTCTCTCTGTCCATGCTAGAATCAATGCCGCCCTGACTTCTAGCAGCTGTGACAGGACTGGATATGCAAAAATAGTTGTCAGCAGAAAAATCCAGTCATTCATGGTCTGCGTTTGCTGCCTAACCTCCTGCCTCCCTTGTCGGGCCTGGGGCTCTGTAGAATTGACTTGAAAAGGCAGTTCAGCCAAACCAGGCAGCTCTAGCCCAATGGCTCTGAGGAGTGTACATAAGGGACCAGAACCTAGAAGGAAGTGTTTAGGAGACCCAATAACTGCCTCAGTATCATGAGCAGAGCCCAGATCAGAATCACTGTGGAGTGCTCACTGTGTGGAAGCACACTGTTTGCCTGCTCCCAAGGGCTGAAGCTTGTTTAGGCAAGAAAGTTGAAACCTCTCTAGAGCCTGCAGGTAAATGAGACCCAGCAAACAGAGATATGGATGGAGCAGAGAAATGAAGCGGTTTGTGGTGTTTTGTTTTTCGTTTTTTGGGTTTTTTTGTTTGTTTGTTTGTTTTTGTTTTTGTTTTTGTTTTTATTTTTTCTTTTGTGGTTATTTTATCCTCCAGCTAAATAAAGGATATGGTGGATTATTACACATCCTATTTCATGATCTGGCATTAAATCATTGAAGTGGTTTATATTTGGGAAAGATGATTTTTAATAAGCTGGATAAGAATTAACCAAACTGAAACAAGCAAAACAAAAACTCACGAATAATTAATATTTAATGAGTCAAAGGCATCTCAGTAGCTTTTTTCTCTGCCCTGAAATCCAAAAGAAGGACACAAAACCTAGTAGTGGTTCTGGGGTTTCTCTATCTGATGTGTTAATCCTGGATACGCAGGACAGACAAACAAAGCAAAGGCTATATAATTCCAGGAAAACAAAATGTAGCAAATGTGTCACAGTGAGTTGCATGACCCTAGCATCCTTAAAGCAGCACTTGGGATTATCAACTATAAATGAAAAATAAATTGAATTATTTGAACTTCAGGAAGTACTTCTGGAGAGCTCACTGTGTTCAGCTTCTTTGGCTGCAGGCTCCCCAGGTGAGCAATACCAGATTTTGGGTGCTGCTCTGACAGTGGCTGTGTGGCATCTCAGGACAGGGCCTGCTACCATTGGGAGTGAAACCCTGCCTGACAGCACCTGGCATTTGCCACTGATCATGAAGGGAGTGCTGAGGACTGATTACAGCAGAGTCTTGTTTCTAAATGGCTGGAGTTTGATTGATTGGTTGTGCAACTGTAAAACAAATTTTCTGTTCATCAGCACTGATGTGATCAGGAACAATAAGATCTGTCTAATCCATTCCATTTTCATCCCTGAAGCTCCCTGGCAGTAATAGATCCCTGTGAACTGGATAACATAATTTTTATGCAAAACCAACTCCTGACCTCTCTTTATGCTGCAGGAGTTATGCAGCTTGATGCACTCATTCCCCTTTCCAAAATGACTTTGAAGCACTAAGGCATATCGTTTCAAATAGGATAGGAAAGCTGAAAGCTCCCACTGGTAAAATAAAGAGAGTTGAATACAGTCTCCTCCTTTGAATTGCTTTTAAGAGCTGTGCTTTCCCCTGGTTTATGAAGGGAAAACAGAGCGACTTTAAATGTGGGTGATGCAACACTGCCTCCCGCTGCTGCATCCCGTTCCTCTGGTGCCTCAGCCGTGCTTCTGCCAGTACAAGCCCACTGCTGCTTCAGGGGGAAGGCAGTGGGACACGACAGATAAATGCTGGGACCTTTCTCATTTTGTTTTCCATGCTATTGATCCTACATGCCCACATGGATATATCTAGGTCCTTGTGCTGGGCATAAGTCTAAATGCTGCTGGCAGTCTTCAGAGCAGGAACTGAAACTGCCATCTCTCTTTGTGGAGAGGGAGTTACAATGAAGATATTCAATTTAAAAACCTCCAAAGGAATGTACAAAGACAGTGCTTCTTAGGTTTTTTTTATAATCAAAGGACCATTCCATCTCCTAGGACATGCACAGAGCATGCACATTCCATCTCTGTGCACATGCACAGAGCAGCCTCCACACTACTGCCAACAGTTTTTACATATAAATAAAAATCTATTAGGTCACATATTGTATATTTGTTTTTCACCTCAAATAGCCTTAAATATAAATAAGTATTTCATACAATTCCATGCAAAAGAATGTATACATGCATTTAAAAATATATCTTTGTCACCATCAAAGCCTGAGGCTGAGACCAAAGCAGAGACTGAGAGGAAGTACACTCCTGCACCAGCTGATTGCTGGAAAGGCTGTCCTTGATCTGTAGCAGCACCGTGGCTCACTAGGGGACACTTGTTTTTCTGAATTGGCCCTGTGGCAGGCTGCCTGATTCCCTGTGGCAAGTACAGTTGTGTAGCCACTTGCTTCTACTTCCCAGGTCAGCCTTTCCCTCCTCCACAATTCTTTCCAGAAATGAAAACCACTGAAGGTACTTTTGACTCCAGTATTGGCCAGAGCTCATCTAGACACAGATTCTGTTCCCCATTGTGGGTTTCATGTAACGAGTTGGGAGATATCTCACACTGACATTTCACAACTTTCTTCTGATCTACCTAGGCTGCGACAATCAAATCCCAAAATGCCTGCCAGACGTCTTGAATTCTCATGGTTGCTGATGTCTAAGGAGATTTTGGCTTTAAGATTGCTGCTTCAAGACTATTAATGTAAGCTCACCTTTCAGAGACTGTGTTATCCCATGTATCATTCTCCATCATGCTCTCCAGATATGCTATGTAAGGGGACACACTTCTGCTCTGCTCTCCCAAACCCACCCAGCCTGTGAGCAGGTGGCAGCAGAAAAAGCCTTATGAAACCTGACCCTGGATTCTCCACTTGTTAATCCCTCAAGCAAGTTTAACTTGTTTTGTAAGATAAAGATTATTTATTTTTTTAAATAAATAACCACTAAGAGTTACTTTAACTGTTTCCAACCCCTTCTATGACAAAAATCAGTGTTTTCTAGTCAAGCAGCTGCTTGTCAGCTGACAGCTTTTTCTAGCTGAAAATTCACAGACTCACAGAATCACTAGGTTGGAAGAGACCTTCAAGATCATCGAGTCCAACCCATGCCCAACACCTCAACTAAACCATGGCACTGAGTGCCATATCCAGTCTTTTTTTAAACACATCCAGGGATGGTGACTCCACCACCTCCCCAGGCAGACCATTCCAGTACTTTATCACTCTTTCTGTAAAAAACTTTTTCCTAATATCCGTCCTAATTCTCTCTTGATGCAGCTTAAGACTGTGTTCTCTCATTCTATTAGTTGCTGCCTGGTGAAATTGTAGTGCTTTTACACAGTTTGGGTTGGAGTCTGATATTTCAGTCCTGGAAGACCATAAAATTTGAGCATATGCCCTTTGTCTATCTCTAGTTTTCTTTTGATTTCATAGGTGGGTTTCCAGTGACATGTGAGGTGTAATCCCTTGTGTCTGGTCTTTCTTTGATGAGGCCGCCTGTTCTTTTGATCCAGTGGGATGCTATTCCTGGCAGTCAGCAATACAACACTCGTTAATCAGTTTTGAAGCTGTCCAGTGTCATCTCAGAAAGGGGGTTCAAAAAATAAACAGTTGGGAAAATTAAATTTGTGAGTGTAGTGGGTTTTTTTCAGCATCCACATAACTCATCTATGGAATTTCTGCTTTTTTCTGCCTTCACTTCTACTGCCATAAGGGGCAGCAGAATGAAACGTGCAGCTGATGTATATTTTTTACAGAGCTTGAGAGTGCAGAGCACCACTAAGAGCTTTCTTTTGGGGCTGAGGTAGGTTACATGCAGGATGCTGGAAAAACTGCCTGGTATCTCGCAGTTGTAGGCTCGTGATTCATGCTGGGGCTGCGTGCCGGGGCCGGGAGCAGCAGAGGAAATGCTTCCTCCGCTGTCCCGTACGTGTGCAGCAGCGCACAGCTGGGGCGCTGCCGGCAGGCACGGCCAGCCCGGCATCCCCGCCGAGCCGCGGGGTCTGAGCAGCCCGCTCCTTATCTGCGACAGGAATGGACACCTTCCGTGCCTGCAGCACAGGCTCGCACTTCCTCCAGGCGCCCAGGGGCTGCACCCGTGTGTCCGTGTGCCGCAGCACGCCTCTGACTCGGGAAAAGCCTCTGAGCCCCTCACGTCTCCGCTGCGTGTGGTGGCAATACATCCAGCCACAGGGAGACCTTGTTCCTGGATGCCAGATCGTCCTGGCTGGTAGAGTTGATCTAGGAGAGCAAACTGTGGAGTATCTATCTGCCTGCAGCAACATGAATCCCTCCTACTCCAGTGCAGAAAGCTGTCGCTGTTTTGCAGCAGACTTGCTATGTCCCGGGATGTAGAGGGGATGCAGCAAACCCTCAGGCTGCCACGGAGTTTATAAAAGTGCTTACAGTAAGAAGGAGCAGATGCGTAACGACCAAAGCTGCAGATCTTACATTTGCGCTTTTCCACATTCCAAAAATGGGGAAAGTTGTGCCAAGGGAAAATTAGGTTGGATATTAGGAAAAAGTTTCTCATGGGAAGAGTGATAAAGTACTGGAATGGTGTGCCTGGGGAGGTGGTGGTGTCACCATCCCTGGATGCGTTTAAAAAAAGACTGGATATGGCACTCAGTGCCATGGTTTAGTTGAGGTGTTGGGCATGTGTTGGACTCGATGATCTTGGAGGTTTCTTCCAACCTACTCATTCTGTGAAAATGGAAAAGTCTATTCAAGAATCCTTAGAGGCCAACTCTGTTTCATAAAGTGAAATTAAAAAAATAAAACAGCAAGCGGTTGTTCGGAAAGAACATGTATGGAAAATGTAAATTGGATCATAAAGACCTGAAAGGGGAACATCAGTTACCTCTGGTGTGCCAGAGGCTGGAGGCCCTTCCAGGCCCTGACCATGGAACAGCATGCTGCTAAATGAGAAAGCCCATCATCTTTTAACAGCAAAAGGCAAACTCAATTCCATAGCAACCACGTTATGTCTGATATGCTGGAAAGGCAGAATTCGTTATGAGAAAAGAAAGCTGTGCCTGGCTTGGAAATCTGAAACTGCCACTCTCACCACGGGAGATCAGAACAGATGCCATTCGAATAAGATACAGGATGCTGTGTTACGGAATTGGAAGGAGGTGATCATTTGTGAAGGTTTTCCTCTCTACGGTGGGGAGTAAAGAAGAAGGAATGATTTTCATTATCTTCTGATTTTCATTAGTTTCATGTGACTTCTGATTGTCATTTGTTTAAGTTTTAGTAGTATTTATTGTAGACCTCTGCTGCATCGTGACAAGGCAGATAGGCAACTGAATAGGGTTGTACATTAGTAATCTTCAATTATAGTTATTTTAGTATAGATCACAGTCATTCCCTGCAATATAGAAGTGGAAAGTTCAACTGCCTCTTAAAAGAGCTGGATTTGGGCTGGAAAATGTTCAGAGCAGGATGACAAAAGTGGTCAAAAGAATGGGGATTCTTCCATACAAGAAATGAAGAATACACTCCTTCCAGCTGGAAAAGAGGTGATAGTGGAGAGAGGAAGGTAGCCTTTAAGTGCTGGGGCAATAGGGAACAGGAGAGGCTTTTCACCACCCCTTCAAGTGCAAGCATGAGGGAAACCAGTGTGTAAGAAGTTTCAGGGCAAAACCTGAGGTGATTCTTCAAAAGTCTATGGGCTCTGTGAACTCCTTGCCACAGGAACTGGAGGGTGATAAAGGTCTTTATGCATTTAATTCTCATCAGAGAAATCAGTAAAGGGCTGGTAAACACAAACACAGCCCATATGGTCCAGGCAGCTGCTGCCCTGCAGGTTGTGACTGGTTGGCAGGATGTTCTGGGCAGTATCTCTACAGGCATTTCCTTGCTTAAACATTTCTCTAGGTATCTACTTCTGGTCATTGTCAGAAGAGCATAACTGATATTTGACCCAAGCTTCCTCACTGTGCATATATCTGTCTCACCTCAACCCTAATCTCACACAAATTCCACCCTCCATGAAGGAAAACCCAGGTGCAGAGTGGGACTAAACTTCTCCAAACTACTGCCTCTTGAATGCCTAAGTGTACCTCTTAGGAGTAGGGCATATTCTGCTAGATTTTGAACCCTTAGGGTCTGGTCCATTATTTGTACCACTGCCATCAAGAGTGAAGGAATTCTTTCTTATAACTTTCTTTTCAATGTTACATCAGAATTTCCATTTGTTTAGTTCTCCAGCTTAGAGTCTGTCCCATATCCCTGTGCTGAATGTACATTTAAAATGTGTTTACCCACTCACGTGTTTTGCTGTAGTCAGTTATTTCTTGGTTATCACATAGAAATTCTGAATTATTCTGCTGGGATATTGACAACTGTAGTTGGTTTGCTTTTTATGTATTCTTTCATTTGCATGTCAGCTGTATTTGGGGGAAAGAGGGCTTGGTACAAAATGTTTCATCCTTGGCTGCAGTAGGCTGGAGACTGATCCTGCTCACGTTAGCGCAGCAGGGAACTGTGGGTTAGGGTTACTCATTGGTAAAGAGCCTGTGAAGCTTTTTCCTGTTTTCGTGACTGTGTTGCCCTCTGCTGACTGGTAACGGTTTGGAAAATCTTTAAAGTCCCCGCAGAGCAGCTCAGGTATCTGCAGGCATTATGCAGCTTATACTGGGATGTATTTTTGACCTGGGATGTCAGCCATGCTCTCTTATCTAAGGTTATTTGTGTAGCCACAGTTAGGAATTCCCCAATAATACAACAAACTGAATATCCCCCCCATCCACGTTTTCAGCTTAGCCGAGATTTTATTTAAGTTTTATTCAAATTAACAAGTAAAAATTAAATTGACAAAGCTTTGAAACAGGCTGTTTATCACCTGTGAACACCTGTGAACAGTCTATGAGGTCTAATGCCTCTCATCAGCTGGTTTAAGAAAATCACGACATGACACACTTTATGGAGGGAAGATAGAATTTGACAGTAGCTTACGCAAGGGCTAGTTTTCCAGGGCAGGAAAAGGAGATGGCAATTATTTGAAAATAGATGCAGGTCTGTGCAAAGAGAGAAATCCATCATGAAATGTAAAGCTAGAGATGATTACGCACTCAGGGCATGAACCACTCTAGACTCATCTTCAGAATTGAAAGAAAACTCTATTACTTAGTTAAAATGTGCTCTCCTACAACCCCTAAAAAAGCTGTTGTCCTGGACCCTTATCCTTTCCCAGGAGGCGACTGAGGAGCAGCATTTATTGAAATGTTAGAGGAGAGATTTGTGTCAGGTGGAGAAAGAGTAACCTGCCCTTTGACGTGGCAGGTTCCTATCTCAAACACCATCTCTCACATAAAAATTACTTTGAATGGCTCCATCAAGATTTCAGCAAACTCTTGTTGATAATGCATACCTCCTATTTGTTGTCAGCTTTGAGACTTAGGACTGAAAAAGCAGAGCCTGAGCTGGAGGCAGTATTTACTTTATTTATAAAGGCTGAATGCAGACAGCAAAGGGAGATTGAATGATGCTTGTAGACAATGTAACAATACCCCAGGCACAGATGCCCTAGATCTGACTTGCAATTCCATCCTAGGTTATAGTTCTTTTTAAATTATCCAGTTTCAAGGCAGGCTGAGCTGAGTATGTAAGACCAGTTTAGCCAGAGAGCTAACATCTCGGACACGTTAAAAATACCCCAGATCCCTGCAGAAACTACTATTAGCTCAGATAGCATTATTCATACTTTCAATTTAATAAATCTATGCAGGGAAGTCTTGCATTTGCAGATTTAGGCAAGTATTTTTGCATTTTTATTTGGTTATCAGATAGTTTCTTGCTAATAAGCACCGTATTTTGAAAACTAAAAGCAAGTGCAGTTGCACAGCCATTTGATATCAGTGCTGCCCCTTTTTATGAATGCTATGAAGTTCTACCCAACAATATTATCTTTTCATACATGGCTTCATCTTTTCATATGCAATTTTATATGTGATTTTGAAATGTAGAAGCGAATCTAAATGTAGATCTATGCAGTTGCATGCAATGTTGTACCATACCCTTACAGGCAGCAGCCCATCAATGCAGGCAGAGACTCATACCTGCCCCTACTTAACATCAGCAGTGCTGCAGCTTTTATAGCATGAGTTCTTTTTATGTGAGCATCCAAAACATATGGGAGAGCCCACTTATGATGATAGGCCCAAGCCTGCAGAAAGTCAAACTTGGTTCAGTTCTGCAAGCTCTTAATAAAGAAAGGAGAGAAAGTTCCAGAGAATCTTTAACCTGTGATGATATAGGAAGAGGTGCACTTTCATAAACATGAACTGACTTCATTGTCAGTTTAATTAAGGAAACTCATTTAAATATGACTCAAAGATTTGTACTCTCCAGATGAATATTGACACTTGTGGTACATTTACTTCTTATTTGAAATGTGGTTATCACTAATTGCCTGCATATATTGGGATGACTTCTGATTATGTCGATAATGTCAAAAGTGTTTTTGGGAAGAGACTTTCTCAGTTGTCACTCATTAAGGACAAAGCAGATGTCACTGTAATTACGAGCTATACATACTGCTCATTTTTAAGAGCACCTAGATGAGCATGCTCCTGCTCAGGTTGTTTATTTACTTCAAATCTGATTTCTAGCTGGAGACCACTTATAGGATAAGGACCAATGCCAGGTGTTCTCTCATCTTCTGCCCTGAGATTCTTTTTATAAGTACTAATGCTCTCCTTATTGGAAATGAACAGTATTCCTCCTAGAAAATGGTTAATCCTTGGGAAGGAATACATAAACAGTATATACACACCTTCTTTTTACTGACATAGGCACTGTGGTCTTTAACTGAATGATGCAAGAAAATTCGCCACAGATTAATACTGAGTTTATTTTACCTCATCCCACACTTTTCTTCTAGCTCTATTTCATATTCTCTCTTTCTTTTTTGTTCTTTTTTCCTTTTCTTTCCCATCCATACTATATTCTCCCAAGCTGTTCTTGTATCAGCACACTCCTTTGGTATGGTTTTCTTACACCTTTTTTCTTCCCAGGAAAAGTGGCCATTAACTCCACTGAGTACCACCAGGTCCGGACATGATCAGCATCCTGAAGATGTGGTTAGTGGGAAGAGTGCCTGTGAGGAGCTGTGATAACACATCTGCACATACCTCTGGGTGTAAATGATGAGGCAACAATCAATGTGATAAAGGATCAGGCCTACCAGACCAGGTGAGATGGAGTAAAGGGAACTTGAGTTGAGTCTTGCTGGAAACTAATCACAGAATAAGCTGCGTTGGAAGGGACCCTCAAAAATCACTGAGTCCAACTCCTGGCCCCGCACAGCAGCATCCCCAAGAGTCACACCATAAAATATTACTTGTCTTTGAATCTCTTGGATTCCTAATTAATTTTGGCTGGTTTCAGCCAAGTTTGATATGGAAATAGAAATCTTAAATATCTCAAGTACTCACCTGTGTCATGAAGGCAGTGGCCAAGTACCCCATGTGGCTCCCCCAGAAGCACAGGTAGGTGAGCTGACTTGCATTATTACGTATCAGAGAAGCTACAGGGTATTTCAGCAGCCTGACTGATCCCCACGCAGCCCATGGGGGGGTCTTGCTCTTACAGCTGCTGCAATTGCAGCTGCCTCACCTTATCACAGGTAACCCAAGCAGGTGGTGCCAAGCCTGGGGAAAACAGGCTCCAGCAGCTCCAGAGCCAGAGGCTTGTGCTGTTCAATAAAGGCTAGGGTTCACCAGAGATAAAATGAGAAGGGCTCTCCCTATGCAGGCTGTAAGGTGTCCATCTGGATGGCAATCACACCTTTGTCTCCCTTTGAGGGATGACACTGCCCTGAGTGTCCCCAGATGTGATGACAAGCCCCGAGTGAGGATGACTGCATCGGCATGGCCTCTCCTGGGACAGGAAGGCAGAGGATATCAGGGCAAACAGAGCAATGTTTGGACTGCAGCAGTACAGTTTTAATCCCAGTTTTTCCCAGATGTTTGAAAAAGATTTGCATCAGTCTCATTTGAAGGAGCTAGGAGCTGGTAATTCACTCTTTGGCACAGTAATCCTTTTTCCTTAAACACAAACCCTGGAAACTGTGAAGCTGACATTCCCTACAGCATTTTTACAAAATTCATAGAGAGATAGTAATCCATTCATTCTTAGGGGCTTAGAGCTGAGTTTGGTTAAATACAATACCCAAGGACAATAGGTCAAGTGCCTGAAATGAGAACATGTCCATCACTGAGGTTAGTGCAGGAAAGTGTTGTGAAACAAGAATGTGCTGAGGGGAAAAGAAAGTAAAGAAATGGGAGTGGGAGAAAATCCCATTTCAGTCCTCCAACCCTGCCTGTAGGACTCAAGTATAAATGTATTTTTCACAGAAGAGCAGATAAATCATAGTTTTAATTTTTTTCTTCAGAGTCCATGTTATAAAGCAAAGCCAAGTGCAAAGGGCAGTGTCCAAATGAAAATATCCATGGTGAAGGAAGTTGACAGGTGACCTGCCCTGGGGAAGTCTGATGCTAGCAGGAAGCCCTGGAGCAGCCTTCTCTCTGTGCTCTTAGGGAAGCCAGAAGAGGGTTGTTATTTCTTGACTGTGTCTCTTTTCTGTTTCCTACAAATCCTATGGAGGCTAATGATGTCTGGGGCTGTGACAAACCATCAGCCCTGCACAGGCAGATGGACTCAGCTAGCCTTCTCCTCCTCCTCTCACCCCTTCTTTAAACTGCAGTCCCCATTGGTAAGTAGTCACCTTCAGCAAGAACATCCTAAACTCCATCATGTCTCTGCAGGTGAACTTAGGCTCAGGGAAGTGAAACGTTGTCCCAGGTGGAAAGCCAAGTGGGAAAACACCTCAAACTCTCCCCAAATCCACAGGGAAGTTGGCTGTTGGTCCCGGTTGTTGAACCCTGGGTTTTAAAGTGTGAGAGCCAAAAGTCTGACAGTTTAACTGGAGTATTACTGAATGGTGCCATAAAGCCAGAGAGACTGACAGATAAGAAGAGGATGGCACATAAGAGAACACAGGTTTTAGCATAAGAGCTGTATAAATAATGGTCCTTCTTGGAGGCTTTTCAGTTGTCTGCAGTATGCAGAAATCTCTGTCAGGGCTGAGCTCTGTTCTCACTGCTCCTTCTCTCTGTGGCTACTGGACTGAGCTGCCCTCAGGAGAGAATCTGCAGCCAGTGTCACTGCTGCTTATGGGCCTGCTAAAGCACTTGCTGAAGAATTCACTTTCCTTGGAGCTTGTCAGAGTCACTGTCATAATTTTTCATTCTTCCACTTCATTTGCAATATCATTTTCTGGAGGAGCATCCCTGCCATTTCAGGCTGCTGATAAGCCCCACTGTCAGTCATAGCTCCACGAAGCTCATTATTCTGCATCCACATGAGTGTCAGTTCCCTTTGCTTTCCTGGCTGTGACTGTATTGCTGTTGTTTTCCTCCTGGTCCTCATTTATGGTTGTTTTCCTCCCTCACATAGTTACACTCAGTGAGTTTTCCCTGAAAATTACCTGGTGCTGCTTTTCCAGCAGTTGAATGACACAGGTAACAGCAGCTCTACTGTAAACCAGCTTCTATTTTCTTTAGTGCTATTATCTAAACATACTCTGAGGAAAACTAGCTGATACCATGATAAAGCTGAGCCATCCCTGTTTTCAATTTGTTGTTGATTTTGACAGTTCCCAGCTCTCCCAGGAGGAAATGCAGAGAAAGGCTGTAGATCTACCATTGCTCCAGCAATGCTGGCTTGGTTCAGCCAGGGCTTGGCCATGTTCTGTGTTCCCTGGTCACTATTTACAATGCATCCTAAGCTGTGAGTTTTCAAAAGAAGCAATATAAACAGAAACTAATGTTCTGTTTAAAAAAAATTACTCTGTTCTTCTTCTCAGTCTGATTTATCACAGGTCCAAACAGTGATAGTTGGTGAGAACAGGGTGTAGTTTCCCACTGCTGATTTGCAAAGCTATGGTATAAATCAGACCAGCAGGCAGCTGAGGAGGATATCTTTGGGTATGATTTTACAACAGCCTACTCAGACCATTGCACTGCTAGCACCCTCTAAAATGGGAATGTTCAGCAGGTCTGGCAAGGTCCATAACCCTATGTAAAAACATCTGATTGCAATGTTGTCTTGTATCTAACCTACCTAAGTCTCCTGAACCAGCCTGGCTCCCCTACAGCACAGATACCTTCAAATAAAAAGCTGCAGTCTGGGTTTTCCTGTTCTCCATACAGCAACATTCAGAGAAGTGAGATCATGGGCCTTGAGAGAGCTGTGAAGCACCTTCAGCCCTTACTTTGGCTAGTCAGAAGAAATGCACAGTCACACTCTCCTTCCCACTGAGAATATGTGCCTGGAAAGCATGAGCACTAGCCATGCAATGATAGGGAAGCAGTTTTTCTAGTCAGGATTAATGAGCAGGTAAGTGTTGGAAATGATCTCGGCTGCTTAGAAAGAGAGCACTCAGGCATTATCTTCCATTTCTGCCCTTCATGCTGCATTGATTTGATCTTGATTCATCTGAGGAAGATGATGCTGAATGTGGCTGCTCAGAAAGAGGCACCAAAAATATTCGCAGTAAAAGATGCTGGATGTTCATTCTCATGGATAAAGCAGCCAGGAGAGTGGATTGCTTGTGTCCTCCTCAGGTGATGATTTGGACAATCCTGCTCCTGTGTCTTCATCCTCCACATAATATCACTCTGTTCTTGTGTATGTAAAGCATATTTCTTAAGGCCCTGACACACCCTCCTCTCTTTCATTAATTCTGAGTAAAAAACTGTTTCATTATCCAGTGAATTCAGTCACTTCACCAGCCAAGCAGAACATTTGATGTAAAATTTTTTGAGAGGATTCTTGCTGCTGCTTTATAATAGTCACATCTTCCTCCTCCTCCTCTCCCTCCTCCTCAGATGAATTGAGAGTCAATTAAGGTAAAGGATAGAGAACACAGTAATGAGGATTGTTGGTAGAGCAGGGGCTTGAATAATCACTGTGGATCTCTAAAGTGATGGATACAGGTGTGATATAAGTTACACAGACAAGCTGGTGCTTCTGGGCTGCCAAAGGAGATCTGGGTGCAGGCATATCAATAACTTAACTTTAATATGCTCCTAAATTTAGGTCCAGGTCCTTCTTCCTACCCATGCTTTCTGGACAAGATGTATCTCTGCTTCCTGCACTGGTAGTTGTTCCCTGTTCCTTCTCTGATCCTACAGGATGACTCCATTACATTTCTGCCCTTTGTTTCGGTGTGTTCCTGGGTGGCTGAAGGGGCAGTGTGGCTGGCGTGCAATCTTACCATAAGTCAGGACTATTGCACCCCACAGCCTGCAGCCCATTCTGCCGCCTATTTGTGGAAGTCCAGCCACTTACTACCTTGCACAAGGACTGTTTTCCTAAAACAATTTTCTGGAAATTTTAAAAATTGCATCTCAATTCCCTAAGCCAGCCCGTAGTGCAAGGGCAGAGTTTAAGACTCAGGCTATGGTTTCACAACAGAGACTCCTACTGGCCATCCCTCCCTCCACCTGCTCCTTCCCATGATGTTCCTTGGGCAGCTCTCCAGTCATGCACGCAGGAAGGATCAGGGGTTCAGCCTCCTTTGTGTAGAGAAGATTTTCTAGGTGGCCAGTTGCATTTTAATGAGCAGAGCTGCATGATACACTGAGTCAATCTAACCAGCTCTGACAAAAGCTGAAATCCTTCTCTTCCCTCCAAGCTTTCCTTTCCCTTTACACTTTCCTGCTCTTCCCACTCCACCTCATGTACCAATGCTGAAGCTTGCTAAACTCCTTTGTGAGACAGATCAGTTTTCTTAATTTCTTTCCCCATTTTCTGCCAGTCAGCCACCAACTTGACAGAAAATGAACCACCTTAAACCAGACTGGCTGTGTTGCCAAATCAGCCCTCAGCCCACCCCACTGCTGACTCCAAGGGTCTTGCCTCCTGCCCTCCATTCCCAGTGCTGGGCTGCAGCCCTGCTGCTGCTGCAGTTCAGTGTGCAAATTCAGGAGAGATCTTTGTTGTCCTGGTAGTTTTTTGCAATGCTGGGGTGGCTCAGAGCAGCTCCAGCAAGTGCTGGGGCCACTATGAGGAGAGCAGGAAGGCAGCCCTGCTGTGTGATGACAGCTGAAGTAGTTTGAACAGGGTTAGTGAAATGAATTGGCTCTGGTGTGGGTTCAGAAACCAGCAGGGCTGGAGGAATGAGGGAGCAGGCTGGGACTGAGGTGTGGGGAAAGGACTGGAGAATCAGACCTCCCCACCCATGGCCAGTAAAGTGCAACTTGGGTGCAGTCTGTCACCTGATGGCAGCAGCTCAATGTGTGTAAGCTGCCACCAAAGCCACTCCAGGCTCGGAGCTCCCTGTTTTCCTGTTCTGAACTCTGACAGTCTCTAAATCCCACCTCTTGGCAGAGGAATTGAAGGGAGGTGGTTCTTGTGCAATGTGACCATCCTGTTGTCTTGAGTGCTGTTATTTGAACAGGAACTGTTGGGATCTAGAGACTCGATTTTTGTGGCTCAAAAGGCAGTAGATGCAGGCAATATGTAAATAGGCTGCTGATTGTGGATGTGCAGTTACATATAGGTATATGTATGCATATTTATGTATGCAACTGCATAAATCCATGGTAATCCATAACATACAGAAAGCCACACTCCTTGGACTGCCCCAACAGTGGAGTTTTTCTCAATTGCAACGTTTCTCCAGTACAAATAGGGGGGGAAGAAAGGGACTGTATAAATATTACTTAAATTGTGCAATCTTTTCTTATGATGATTAGAAATTATGTAGATGAAAAGTCCCCTTGGTCCAAGTAAATGTGCTCAATTATATTTATTCAGATAGCAAGTTGATGTGCTATGCAAGCTGCCATTTTTATCTGACCACAATTACTCTTCTTCATGGTTGGGATTCCTCAGGTCTCATGGGACAGATATCTTCCACGGTGTCATTCACAAGAGCTCACATCAAACTGCTTTATCATCTGTCTGCAGTGTTTCACTGCTGTTATCATGCAGTAACACAGCTCAGAGAAGCAACTACTGTGATCCCAGAAGATTTTGAATTTATGGCTTAAAATAATCCAGCCATTTGAAGAGTATTTGAAGTCATCCTAACCAATTGGTTGTACTCTACTCAAAAATGAGCAGGTTATTGCTGTTAGCATGCCTAATGTAATGTTTTTGCAGGATTTTCAGTCACTAGTGACTTATAGAAGATAGTCCTCATAATTTAAATGAAGGAGGAATCAACTTCACAGATTAACTTGATGTTTTGCTGGACAAGACTGTTTGCTTTACATGATAGATTTGCCCTAACTGCAGCCATTTATTTTTTATTAAATTAGCCAGCCAGCATTCACAGATGAGAGAATAAGGTGGTTTAGCTGCAATTTACATAGAGCTCCCCTACATCTTTACCGTACAGGTTTTTTTGGGAGGCTGTGTCAAGCCAGTCTCTCTCCTGATGAGAAGAGTAGCAATCATAAACAGAGCCAGCTTCTCAGAGTTTGTTGAGACACAAGAGTTGTCCCACTTTAACTACACTGATAACAGTTTAAGTGACCCAGTCACCGCTTCTGTTAATGGAAAAGTGCCTGTGTTGTTACAGCTATTCAAGACAAGAAGATAGTATTAGATAGCCTCATACTGGGACAAGTATGTCAGCACTTGAGTTTTGCCCGGTGAAACTGAAGTTTAAGATGGCATTTAAATAAAAATAGCTGCTGCAGTAATTACCTAAATTTAAAAAAAACCAAACAACACACACACACGAAAAAAAAAACCCACACAAAAAACCAAACCAACAACAACAAAAAACAAAACCCAAAAGAATATATAAAAAAAATCATACTTTCAACTGCAATAATTTTGCTCATAAACAGTGTGCAGGCCAGACCTGGAAGGCTAGGGAAAACTCCCGTAGCAGACAGCAGCCTATGCATCTTACCCAGTCAGAGCTGGGCGTCAGGCAACTGCATATCTGTGCCCCCAGGCAGCAGCTCCAGTCCCTTCTCCTGTGCCCTCAGCAGTGCTTGCAGCCCAGGAGCTTCTCTGTGGACCCTTCCTCATGCAGACCCAAGCTGCATCCTCCCTGGTACAAAAACCTTTTAAAAATCTTCTGGAGCTAACAGCCTTGATATGATGTTGCAGCTTTTGCAGCCTTATCTAAGCATAGGAGGGGAGGCTTTTTTCCCCCTGACTTCCATAATTCCCAGATAATCTGCAAAGCTGAACACCAATTGTGTCTCTTGCTTATTTCTGCAGAGAAATGAGCCTTATGCAGCTTTCTGGCATCCCCAGCTTTGTATTTATCACTAAGTAAACAGAGCCAGGAGCTGCCACGGGCACAGACTGGCTATATCCATGCTGCACAGTGCTTGATCTTAGTCTTCCATCTGGTGCCCCTGTGGCCTTCAGACATTGGTATTAATGCAGAGATGTTTCATTTCTTTTTTTTACTTTCCAACCTAGGCTGCCTGAGCAAATGTAAAGCCGTGCAGCAGCCCACAGGAATGGTGTTTTATTGCATGAAACAAGGTCTGGGTTGCAGGACATGGAGTGAAGTTTGTGGCTGAAAAGCCTCCTGTGACAGAGCTAGTAGACTGCATGGGGTGAAGGAAATGGGAAGCACTGCAGTCCCATCCCTGATGCTTGCTGGAGACAGTCCCTCCTGCATGCCACCCCACTTGTCTGTGCCCAGTCTTGCCATGCCAGGCTACAGGGCACTTGGCCTTGCAGCACACTAACAACTAATCAGCATGGATGGTCACCAATCCAGCCGGTTCCCTGGTCCCACTGTGTCTGTCACAGAGCCACTGGGGTATCCTGGTGCTTGTTTAAACACCAGGGATGAAGCCTGGATGTGCAGCAAAAGGTGCCTGCAGTGCGCAGACCAGCCATGGTCTTAATGACAGGGAGGGAAGACCTGGGGGGCTTGACAGGTGAGCCATGGCCAAGGTATGTGGTTATGTCATTCTCCAGTTCCATCAGAGCCCTATCCATTCCAGTGTGCTCCAAGGCAGGCTGTCCCTGCCCTGCAGGGCCTCCTCACTGCCTTCTATTTCCAGGTCTATGTCTGAGGCTATTCTGCCACCTCTCTGTAGCTGCAGCAGCTTGTTCCTCAGCACATCAACAAAGTGGGTTCGGCTTGATACAGCTGTGCATACACTTATAAAAGCCATCCACTCTTCAGTTGCTCATAATTTTCTTTTACTCTTTACAGCATAAACGACTATTCTATTGTTACACCTTCTGCTTGTTGGAGTTGCATAAGAAATCTTTCATTGAACATTTGCATAGGCTAGAGTTCTCTCTTCCAAATGTTGAAGAATAACAAGTTTATGTGAATTATCTACAGCAGATAATTTCAGTTCTGCACAGAATCTAAAAATAAAGTGAGGCCCACATTCTACAGCTAAGTAGCTTTTAATTAGGTGTGATAACAGCATGAATTATCTCTTAGAGTGCAATAGTTCCATGATCAGAAGTCAAAGGAAGGAAGAAATGATTGTTTGCAAAAATGATTGACTGAAGAAACTTGGTGCTGGCATGTATCTGGAATTTTTTCCATATAATAGATCTTTCCAGGCTGATTAATATTTTGGGTAAATTTGGACTTTCTCTGTTACTGTCCCTGTTTTTATAGCGCCAGTGGGTCCTTTCAAACAATGATGTAAAAGAGGGCAGTGAAAGCCTGCTAAGTCCCTGTCATCAACAGCTTCATGGTAATACCTTTGGACAGGACAAACGGCACTGCTGCCTTCTGAAAATCAATGGCTGAGGTACGAGATGGCTTCATTCACTTCTTCAGAATCCCCTCTCCTTATTTTAGCCATAGATAAGCTCAGAGCTTGAACATAAGTAATATTCTGAATTGTGAGCTGAGGTGCAGCCCCATCTCCTGTCCTGCCTGGGAGGCAAAAATGCCCTAAACCACCACAGATAAACCAGCCAGTGCCTGGTTTGTCAGGGTCCTCCTTTGTGCCGGCCAGAGAAAGGCTCTCAGTGACTTTACCAGCTGAGATCCTTTATCTTCATTGTCTTTGTAACTGAAGCGTAGCATTTAGTCCAGCGTGGTGTGGCTGGGGGAGGGTGGGGAGAGGAGCACAGCTTTATTCAGCAGTAAGACAAACCTTAAAGGAAGGTCCTTTAAGGATAAGAGACACCCTTATGGTGCCACAGGGATGGTACTTGGCACTTCAGATTGCAGACAGATGCAAGCACAGTGTGTCTGAGCACAGGCAAAAATAAGGAAGTTATTGTGTGCCTGGGAAATAAGGATGTATCCTGTGACAGTGACTGTCCTGCCCTATGAGGCTGTAACACCAGCCTGACCAGACAGGCACTGGGAAAACGAAGCCTTTCCTCCATACTGTACTTAATCCCAGCTGCCAAAGGGCCAGGCTGGCACTGGGATGCAGATAATGGACATTTCTTCCCATGTCTCCCTAGGCACTCTGTCTCATACCTCTTTGTAAGCTCCTGGCTGTTCTCCTGGTGTCTCCAGGCATCACTGCGGGGGCTCCCAGACAGGAGGAGTCTGTGCATCATCTGGCTGGCCTCGCTAACTAGGAATCCCTTCATCACCCCCTCCTGAACAGATCTTCATGCATTTGCCCAGAGGACTTCATAAAAATTAATTGAGTTGCCCAGCATTAGACACAGGTCATAAAACTCCCATCTGATCTCGTGCCTGCTGCCGACTTTAACAGCTGATTGAAACAATGAGCGCTAGCTCACCGGGAATGTAACAATGCCCACAGAGAGAGCTGTAGCACGGGCTGTAGGTGTAGATAAGGCTGTAAACCCACGGTAAAGATCCTCTGCCGGCACCACAGAGCTCTCTTTGCTACGAGAGTAAAACCCTTGGGCTGCAGTTTAAGCATGGCAAAAGTGATGGAGATTACCCTTCGAGTTACAAGTTTTGCTGAAAAGCAAATTTGGGTCTCTGCTGGCGTACTTATTTATTTATTTTTCTATTATCTCGCTCTTTTTAAAGTGAGAGAGAAATGAACTCGGAGCGAGGGAGAACTGGAGGGCAGAAAAACCACGCCACGAGCAAGTCCCCTTCCTGCCTGATGCCATCTGAGGCACTGTGACACTGACCCTAAACATCCTCCCCTCCAAAGACAACCCAAAACCCATTCGATAACCTACTAACAACCACTGCGTGCTTCCAGGGCGCTAACCTGGGGAACAAAATCCAGCCGTGGGGCGGTGGGAGCGCCCCACAGCCGTGTCCGCTGTGTCTCGGGTGCCGGTGCGCGGTGCGCTGCCCGGGCGGGCCCGCAGGGGGCGCTGCTGGGCGGCGGCTCCCGCTATAAAAGCGCGGTCCGCGCCCGCCCCGCGCCGTCCGCCCGGCCCGGCAGCGGCGGCGGCACCGGGAGCGGCACCGCCGGGAGCGGCACCCAGGCAGGTGAGCACCGCGCACCCCGGGACTCCGCTTCCGCCTCGTGCGTGTGCCGCTCTCCCTGCCCCGCATCGCCCCGGGGCTGGGGTTGCTCCATGCTCACCGCCGGCGGGGCACCGGGAATGGGACGTGGGCAGAGCGTTCCAGGAGATGGGGATGGCTCCCGCGCGGGAGGGGCGCTGGCGACTGCTCCTGTACCCCTGGTGCGGGCAGGTGATGGGGGAGCAAGCGCAGCTTATCAGGGTGGATAAAATTAGTGATGAAATCTATTCGGACAAAAGTTCTGGGGATGCCAATAGCCAGACTGGCTCGAGCGGGCTGCTGTCGCCGCGCAGCATCTGTGCGCGGATGGGAATTGCCAGCAGGACGTCAGTACTTAGGGCTGGGGACCCCGGGACACGGGCGCGCGGAGGGTCAGGGCATGTGCCGAGCTTGCCGGCAGCCCACGGGCGTGCAGCGCTGAAATGCTGCTATTACTCTCAGCCCCGTCCATGGCATGTAACACCATCCCATTATCTTTCCGAAAAATGATGAAAGGTAAAGAAGCTACTATGAATAAAAAGCAGCGTTTTTCGTGGAAGGGAAAGTTAAACGCGTGGAAGATAGGGCAGCGAATCCAGGTCTTCCTACTCAAGTAAAATGCCTCTGCTTGAAGAGCTGTTCATCTAGGTCGGTCCTTTCCAACGCTGTTTAAATGACTACGGGTACCTTTTTCCTCTTCGCTTTATCTCCCTCTCTATCTTTGCCCCTGTTTCTCTCTCCCCGGTCCCTGTCGCTGCCTCCCGAAGGTAACAGTGCAGAGGGGGCTTGTGTGCCTTCGCACCAGCCTGCACGGGCTCCCTGCAGGTACCTCTGCTAGGGAGCCAATGACCCCTGGTTGCGCTAAACGTGAAAAGAGTAAGGCAGCGGGAGCCTTGACATTTATCATTGCATTAAAAGCTGTAAAGGTAAAAAAAAAAAGAAAACAACAAAGAACAAACATCTTTCTGCGGGTCAAGCATTAGAAATATTTGCTTATACTAAGGCATCGGTAGCAAAATCATTTGCATGTCAAGTGTTTGCATGCAGGTTAACTTTGCAACGGATGACTGCATTAAGGAGGCACTTGGCAGCCGATGAGCTGGGTGTAATGTGATGCATGAACGCTTTGTTTTGGTTTGTGTGTGATTTCATACAGGGATTGTTTTATGCTCTCTACATCCAGTGCCATGTTTTTGGGCTTCATCGTTTCTCATCCCCAGTTTCAAGCAGGGTTGTGGGATTTTCTGTATCCCGTGGTACATAAACCCTTTACCAGTCTGCCTGTTTCCAATGCCATTAAATATACCCAGCTACTTGTCTCCTATTTATGCAATCTGCTGTGGAGAGCAGCGCAGCCTGTGCTGCCGGAGAGCGGTAGGAGCGAGCTACTTGTGTGCAAATGAGGGTTAACTTCTCATTCTGTGGTATTTAGCCGCACCATAATTTCTGGAGAATTAGCTCTATTTTAAGGTACAGAAGGGAGATTCTGTAAGTAATTTTGTGCTTCTCTGTGAGTTTGGAAATTGCTACCTAAGAACGGGTGGGGTGGGAGGGACGATGGGATGGGACACAGATACTGAGGAAAATCTTTTCAAGGCTGTGTCCATTTGGTTTATTTGCAGTGGTTTTTGATATGATACTGTATTTATTTGTATATTTGTCTCTTTAAGGACAGAGGTAGATGTTTGGCTACTGATCTAACAAATAGCAAGTGTAGGGCTGGGTCAGATAAGTAGTTTTTCATTTCTTTACAGCGAATTTCTTCCTGTGGTAAAATTTTCTAGGGTGCTATTTATTTTTTAGTGATAGCAACTGTAATAAGCAGCTTTTAAACTCCTGGCATTAATTACTGGAGTGTATATTTTTATGCAAAATGCATTTATGTTACAGTAATAATGCTAGCTATTTAGGAAGATAGAAGAGGAGAGATAACAGCAGAAGTGCAGCTTCCACAGCTGCAAAGCACATCAGAGCCTATGCAGGGAACTTGGTAAGTGAGAGTTTGTCCTCTCAAGTTACAAAACCCAAGATTTTTAGCTTTGTGTGTGCTCTGTTTCTTGAATTCATTCAGGAAGCGCCAGAAATCAGCGTAGGGCAGAGAGTTACAGCCAGCTCCAGCTAAATGTGTGCTCTCTGGAAAGCCATACAGTGGTAGATAAAGTGAAGCATAATACAGTAGACTCATCCACAGTGGTTGGCTTGATATTTGATTGAAGGGTCGGCAGGAGAAAAGATCCAGGCATAATAATGGACATCTGGGTGAAGAGATTTGCTGAAATGCCAGCAGCAAGCAGTGCAAGAGGATCTCTTCCCATCCTCCCTTGTCTGGATGCTGAGGTTTGCTAAAACGACTATTGAGACACAGCTGATTTAGCAAATGTTTTCCCTAGACAAGTACTGCATTTTATCATAAGTTATTTATAATTATACTGACATTGTTTAAATACAACTATTACCAAACCTGCTGCGGTCAGTTTGTTAAAGAAGTCATAAGCAGCTGGAATTGGAAAGAAAGTAGCAAAGGAGAGCAAAACTTAAGTGCATGGTTTGTTCTGTAGCTGAACTTTCCTATTGCAAACTCAAACCTGTTGAAACAATTTTTCTTTAGGGAAATAATTCAGAAGGATTTTTGTATAACTTACTCTGACGCTGTCCTAATATAACTAGCACCCTTGTGAGCCTGGGAATGCTGTCACTTTCTGTTGCTGGGTATACATTTGATGCTGTACTCGCTGGAAAGCTGATTTGGTTGTTGTTCTGCCCGTTGCTATCCTGGGTTTTCCAGTGGGGAACTGGAAAGTGGATAAGATCCAATACTTCATCTCAGGTGACCAGAAAGATCTCCAGAGTACAACCAAGTGCTGAAACCACCTGACTGGCCTCTGTCAACGATTTCATAAGAAATACCTCTTTAGTAAGGGTTTGTAGGGTGCAAAGCAAACGGAGAAATGGATAGCCACTATAAATTGCTGTAACTTGACAGCCAAGTGATTTATACCAGTTAAAGCTCTGCCCCGTGTTAGTCAGTTATCACAGAGAACTGGGTCACTATTTTGGAACCAAAAGACATATATGTGAAATACTGAAAGCGTTTGAAAAATAGTCCAACTGTTAACCCAGCACTGCCGAGTCTACCAGGCCTCCAAATGCCACATCTTTTAAATGCCTCCATGTAAGGTGACTCCACTTTCCTGGGCAGCCTGTTCCAGTGCTTGACAACTCATTCAGTGAAGAAATTTTTTCCAATATCCAACCTAAGCCTCCCTTGGCACAAACTGATACAATTTCCTCTTGTTCTGTTGCTTACTACCTGTGAGGAGAGGCCCACCCTCACCTCATTGCAACCTTTTTTCAGGAAGCTGTAGAAAGCAATAAGGTCTCCCAAGACTTTTTTTCCCCAGGCTAAACAATCCTAGCTCCCTCAGCTGCCTCTCCTAAAACTTGTGTGCTAGACCTTGCTTTTTAAAAGATTTTATTTAAGCAGTTACCTTAGTAATTTCTTTAAGGATTTCTATTTTTTTTTTAAATTAAGATGCTAAAAAGCTGGCAGTCAGGCAAACAGTTTCTAGGCTACTGAGATAGTGAATCCTCACATTTTACGGCAGGAACTGTTTTCTGCTCAAGAGATAGTTATTGTCACTTTTGTGATGTAGCGTGGCATCGCATATAGTGCACCAGTGGTGCAGTCGCTGGAAGGTGAGGAAATCCAAGTTTTGTTCCTGTATAAATATGGTAACCTTGGTTTAAGACCACGCCTTAGTTGCTTCTTCAAAAACTGGGAGGAGTGTGCTGGCTTACTCTTGCAGAGCATTTGGGGACTGTGGATGGTGAAGTCTGTTTTGTTCCAGCAGAGGTCTCAACATCAAACGGCTCTGAAAATGGCTTAATCCTCAGAAGCATCTGGTGCAGCAGTAGTTACCAGGCTTTTGCTGTTAGTGACATAACTTGCAGATCAGTGATTTTATGCAATCCACAAAACTAGCAAAAACATCAAAATTTTCTTGGGTTCCCCTCTCAGCCTGCAGCTGTGACTCCCAATTCAGATGCTGGTGTAATAAAGGTTGCTGTTCCTTATATGAGCCTGAGGGCTATAAACTGCTTAGAAACAGCTGCTTCATGGGATGCAAAACTGGAAGAAAGGTATAACTTGTTCTTCTTTTCACAGCTGTGAGTCTCACTTCAAGGGCATAATCGCCAAGCACTTCCAGGAGAATGACTTCCCTTTGAAATCATAGCTAAAAAGTAAACAAGTCTCTAAAACAGATACTGGGCAAATTAGTTTCTCTATTAAATTTTACTTTTTGAATTTTAACTATTTGATAGCTTATCCTAAATGAGTTGACTTCCATGTTTATTATCCCCACAGGGTGCTATTTGTTATGGCAAAATACTAGGGCTGTCAAAGAGCCAGTCTGACAGGCAAGGGTAGCTCAAATAGAGATGCTTTGATAGTGCTTTTGCCCTCTGGCCTCTGTCCTCTGCCAAGTTTCACGTGGGGCACATGGAACAACAACCTTTTAAGCCACCTGTGATTTCAGTCTGAGGCAGGTCTCACAATAATTCTCAAATCTATTCTGCTAGAAAAATTCAGAGGGACCATTACCCAAGTAATGTGTTTTTGTGCCCTGGAGTATGTCAGTGCTACTGGACAAGAATTAGATTGTGATGGGAGAAAAATAATAAAGCTTTGTATTAAGTATTTGAGTTTGATGCAGTTTGCTCATGCCAGAATGCCAGGAGGAGTCATGATGTGCTAAGCACAGGGAAAGCTAGCAGGATGCTGGGCACAGATAAGAAATTTCAAAGTAAATTACACTTGACTATGCTCAGCAGGCTTATGCTCTAAGGATGAATTTGTTCCTTCTGGTCTATCAGACCATGGGGATTTTAGGTTCTTCTCTTGCTGCTGCTGAAAAGTTGTTTTAGTCTTGGTGTGACAAAATAGTGAGGCTTCAACAAGGAAGGAATGGTAACACAACCTCTGGAAACAATTCACATGAGCTTTGGTGGAATCAAACAGCTGCATGAACAAGACTAGAAATGTTAGAGATATTGGGTACAAGTGCTTAGGACAGGTTTGCTGTGTCACCATCACAATCTGGATAGGTTATTTGGGGTTTAGTGCTAAAAGGCTCACATCAAGTATTTAGCATGAGCACTGAAACTGGACTCTTTCTTCAATGTGCTAGAGGCTTGAGAGGCTAGGAGAATAGGTAAGAAATCAGATCTATATCAAAAGAGTGCTTTTCTTCTTTTCAGATCTCAAACTAAGAAAACATTGGGGGGAAAAAGGAAAAATTCTTTGGGCATGATTTGTAAGCTGGAAATTAGTAGGTTTCTAAAACAAAACTAGGCTGGTTGAAGTGCTAATATTGAAATGACAGCGGCTTGATCAAATTATCAGCCGAGACTCTCTGAAACATCTGCATCTGTCCATCCTTGATATTGCTGGAGCATTCCTTGAGTATGAGTTAAGTGGCTTACAGAAACAATGGAATTTGTTGCATTGATATGTATGGTTTTTTAAGTAACATGTGTGTGCATAGATATATCAGGCAGAATTGTGTGCATTACCATCAGAATTGTTGCAGTCATAATCTAAGAAGATAAACTCTTGAGACTTTGCCAAATGAGCTTGTCTTTTTCATTGATGAAAGCCCAAGTGTCAGAGTGGCTCAGAGCCACCATACAATCCAAGCAGCAAAGTTCAAAGCCAAGTCCACAGCCTTTATTCATATGAGTAATCCTTAAATGTCAATAGAGCCAGCAAGATACTGATGCTGAAACAATGAAAGCCCTTGGGCTTGGTTCAGAAGATAAAAGCTATGCTCTTCACCTGGTGGGGAGGTGGACAAAATTTGCTTTATTTTACTTTTCTGTATCTTGTGGGAAGTGGGAGCTGAGTCACTGTCACTATAAACTACAAAATCTTTAAGGTTAAACTTGGATTTAGAGTGGAAAACAACACTGAGTCTGACAGAATCCCACTGTTCATTTTTAGCTGCTCAGCAGTTTTAAAAAATCAAATCACAGAAAAGCTGCCCTGTTTGATTGTTCCTATTACATAATAACAACATCTTTGGGATTTGAGAGAAGCCATGAACAGCATGTCCCTTACATAACAAATCTAAGTTGTTTTAATCCCTGCTGTGCCACTGCTGACCCTGGGCAGCCAGGAATAGCCTGGGAGTGGTGCTGAGCTCCCCAGGCTCTCCTCTGGGGCTGCAGGATAGCTGTGGAGCAGAGGTCCTTTGCTCTGAGGGGTTTTCTGCCAACCATGCTTGCTGGAGTTATGGTCTTTCTTCTAATAGATTGCAAATAGTGATTGAAGCAGGAGCCCTGTCCTTAAAAAGTCCTGTCTTCCTCCTCATGAGTAGACCTGATGCCTTGTCACTTTTTTTTTTTCCTTGAAAGATCAGCATTTACCTCCATTTCCAGCTGAAAACTGCTCGTCTTATGGTTTTGGCACCTTCGTTCCTGTGCTAGTTTAAAAAAAAAAAAAAGACCAAAGGCTAAGTCAGACCTTTGGAGCAGGTCGTTGTGAGTCTTTCTTCTGCCTATGGGATGGTGCCATGTCTTGATGCCTTGAGGGATGTGCTGGGCTTGCCAGGGTGGGTGCTCTGGGGGGAGAACTGCAGCCAGGTATCATTCTGAGTTCATGGGACACCTGCAACCCCAGCTTTGGTGGGGTGTAGGGGCCTTGTTCCTGCTCTGTGATTTCATGGGCTGGGATGGATGGCTCATGGAGCAGGAAGGAGGCTACTGGGGAAAAATTTGGGGATTGGTGACTATGCAGAGGGTCTGACCTCTGACAGACTTGAGTCTGTCATAAATTGCCATTAATTGAATTTTCTTATTTAAAATGGGCAAAACAGTGTGGAAGGGCAACTCAGCCCTGCCCAAGGAGTGTGTGTGTATTGCTGGATCCAGATCCTGCCTCACCATCTCCATGGGAGAGCTCTGCACTGCCCTGATCACCTGGGCTGCCTCTGCTGTGATTGGGAGCATTTGAAGAATGATGACATGAAAGAAGCACCATCGTGGGATTGTTTGGGGGAAAGGATTGAGGTAGCTGTGCACAAAGAGACCTATCTAATTAAAACTGCAGGGGAATGGAGATGGTGGCTAATGAGGCTGAACACACAACTTAATTTAACTGAGTTATTTGAAAAAAGCCACCTGCATTGCTGGGAAATGGAAGATGGGGGAAAAATGTGAAATATACCTGGAATTTCATATTAAAATACAGATTTCATAGCCATTAGCGCATGCTTTGCTGAGAGTTACTTTGGATTTGGTATTTTACCACATTTATGTGAAATGTATTGTAATTGTAAGTGGTTACCATCAGTTGCATGTGAACAAAACATTTTGAAAAACTGTTTAAGTCTCTTTCATAAAATGCCATTTGCATCTTCCATCTTCTAATATTTTCCAAGATTTTAATCTAGCTTTTCTCCACTTGGTCTTATTTAAATAAAATACTGTCATGATCTCACCTCCCTCACCTGTCCTTCCCTATTCTTTCTCTCTCTTCCGTTTTATCTATTATCCTCTCAGGTCTTGCCTAAACTCCACCTGCTCTGCTTGTCCCACAGTCAGATCCCTCATCTTGGTCTTCCATGCACTCATATGTCTCAATTCTTCACTCTAATATCTCCTGTTTCCCATCACAATACAAGTAAATGCACATAACTGGCATAACTGAAAAAAAATCCCAACCCAAAACCTTTTTCATCTCTTTAATCTGGTCAGTGCTACTTGAGGGAGCCTGTTCTTGTTTCGTCTCTGAATCTCAGCACTTTAGCCTTTTTTTTTTACCATTGGTAAAAGCACATCTCATGACTTGTTATCAAATCTCAGGACTGGCTTTCTTTCCTTCTCTTCCTTGACCTGTTGTTTTTTGACATAACTCACATTCTCTGATTCACAATGTTTAGTTTTTGTGATAGCAATCTCTTCCTGACTTTTGTGAGAAGCTCCTTCTGTATGCTTTCTGGATGATCTTCCTTACCCTTCTTGTTTTTCTTCTTTCCCTCCGTACTTTTTCTGGATGATCTCATCACAAGCAAATGCAGCTAAATCTCCCTGAGCAACACTACATCACACATATCACGTCAAAATGTGGCAAGGGGACAAGGTGTCAAGTAGCACAGTGTCTTTAAAACAATGATCTCTGTAAATATATTTAAACCTGACCGGCTGTAATCTGTGCTTCCTCTTCAGTTTCAGTACCTAAATTTGACTTGAGTGTTGACTTACCCTAAACATATTCCAGAGGAAGAGAGAAACAGAAAATGTGGAGTTTGTTTCACAAAGGTTTTGTATCCTCTTCCCCTTTTGAGAGTAGGTGCATTTCTTCACTCAGTGCTAAACCAGATCAGCTTATCTGTGAGCTAATGCCAGGAAACTTGGACAGGATCCTAATCAGAAGAGCAGGATGTTTAATCTTGAGCACTGTGTTTACAGAAGATTTGATGGTGTATGCCCTTGTTACCTACTCTAATTTTAATGAGTCTTTTGTTTTGGTTTTGTTTTTTTTTCCTTTTTAATTTTTTTTAAAGGTTTCCACCCTGGAACTGTCTTCAAAGGCAAACTATCACCAATGGAAGAAAAACTTGTTTTTTCGACATTTTGGGTAAGCTTGTCTTCTGTATTATTAATGTCTGATTTCATATTTTAAATGTATTTGCCACCGAAGAACTCTTTCAAGAAGTCTTGGATTATTTTTGAATAGTGCTATTCTATCTACTGAAAATTCCATTAAATAATTGTTTAAGCAGAAGAGATAAAGGTGACTTCAAAGCAGACCATGGGGCTTTTTTACTGTGGGAAATTATCAAACAAAAATAGACCTTTGCTTTCCTAATGTTTTTGCTTTTTATTAGGGATAGTGTATGCTGAAAATGTGACTATCTAAATTAAATCCTGTTACTTTTTGAGGCATTATAACAATATTTGAAGATAGCCTTTCATGCTTGGGAAGGCATAACTTTGTCAGTGGGGAGATGTCCGTGACAGTTCCTGGTAAAATTGTGCTGTAGTGGTATGAGGCTGTGCTCGTGGTGAGCAAGAACAATGCCTGCTGAAGCCTCTGTGTATGCATCTCCCGTGGCCAGCTATGATCCTGTCCCTCAAGTGATGAAAAACAGTCTGGCTTGACAAGTTCAGACATCAACATGGCATAAGTGTTGTTCTTTCTGCTGGGGAGACTCAAAGCTGTTTCTCTGGTGACAGTCCCACTCAGCCACAAATACTGTGATTATGGCTGTGAAATCAAAGTGATCAAACTGGAGTGTCACTGTCTCCTGGGTGGCACATACATCCTGCAACAGTCAGGTGGCTAAACACCGAAGAAGAGCAATCTTGTGTCTGTGGGCTCTCAGGTGCCTCGTGATGTTCCAGCCCTGTGTGTTGTCCCACGTGGAAGAACAGAATGCACAGTGCAATACACATCTCCTCATTGAGGACAACATTGCAGGACACTGAGTAATGCAAAGATTGTACAGGAATATTTTTAATGCATTTCCATTGTTACAAATGACTCTGGTTTAAAAGCAGTTATAACAGTGCTTTCTCATCACTGGGGTTGTAAGACTTGTAGCAATTTTAGTGCCTGCTGCAAAACTGGAAATATAAAGACTCCTCGCCCATTCCAGATTTGTTTCCAGGAGTGGCATTTTCAAAACCCTGTATTTTGCTTCAAACAGACAGAATCAAATAATGTTTGGCCAGAGGTAAAGTGACTTTCATCTCTTGTACTGATCTTGGAACACGGCTTAGGAAGATGATGGGTATATAAGAGCACAACCCTAATTGCATGAAATTAGTGTTAGTCACAGCTCTGCCTGCTAGGATGCTTTCTGATATGCCATGGAAATACTGTTCTGGCAGTGTTACTGTTAATAACACTTCCCAGGAACAGGTCAAAATGATCTACGTGGGGAGGTGTGGATCATGAGTTTGATACTGTCCTTCCCTATTTGTGCATAGGGATAGATTTTTGCTGCTCAGCCAAAACATCAGAAATTCAGGGAAGTGACTTGATAATATTTTAATAGTTATCCAGTAATTTAACACTGGATTATGGTTGAAATCCCACAGAAATAGTCAAGACACTTTACACTGTATCAGATGGATTAAGCATGATTCACTTACTGCATAAAATTCCTCAGGGATTAATAATGTTTGGGTCATTGTTTCCTAGGCTTATGAATTTAAAGACCAAAGGGGACCACACGAGTATCTATTCTTCTTGTGTGTTCTGTGGAGGTCAGAGGAATTCATAGTATTTCAGTAGTAGTCTTTAATTTTTCTTTATTTAGCACATCTTTCTGAAAGAGACCAGGCCTTGATTTAAAGGGAGCCAGTAGTAATCAATCTACCATGCCACCATTAATTTTTTTTTCAGTAAATAATGAGCCTTGCCTTCCAAGACAGTGTGTATCTTTTTTGAGCTTCCAAGTGTTGTACTTAATTTTTTTCCCTGCTGGACTGACAAGGATTCTATTATCAGAATGTTGATTTTCCATTTAGTTATCCCTTTATCTAGTCACTTTTGAAATTCATTTTCTATGAGCAGTGTTGATTTAGTATAGTGAATCTTTTAGTTCAGGATTTATGTACAGCATGACTTTAAATCACTGTGTAGTATGAAATTAGGGCTAGAAATACATCCTGTCAGCACATACCATTACCAAATGATGTCACTGCATACAAATGATTGGATTTACATGACCAGGCCTGTTTTCCATACAGCTGTGTTGATTGGTGTTAATTATGTGACGGTCTTTCAATGCCTTATTGATTGTGTCCCATGCTAATTTTTCCATGCTGTTACTTACTACTGATGTCAGTCTAACTGCTCCATAGGTGCTTTGCTTATCCCACTTAACCTTTGTAAATGCTGCTTGGATAGTAAGTCTTGCCAGTTACCAGGGACCTTTCATGCAACTGTGGTTTTTAAAAGAGTCATTGAATTAAAAGTTATTGATTCATGTGCCCTCTGCTCTTGAATGCAGGGCTTAAACTGAGGGGCTATTTAAAGCTCTCTCAAGATATAGTGATGTCATTATCACTGTAGCAAGTGAATAGGGCATCTTGCATCTTTCTGAATGTAGAGAACTAGTTGTCAAATGTATTTTTCTGAACTTTTTGATAATTTTTGTCTGGAATGACCAGCTATTGAAGCCATTGCTTGACATTCTCTTATTCTTGTTCCTTTTAGAGAGGAGCTCCTATTGCCATAAACCTCACCATAGTTTTTTACTGTTTTTTTTCTTTTGCTTCCATTGTTTGCTTGCATTTCTGCAATGTTAATTTGTATTCATTGCTAACAGTGTCTTTCCTCCATCTGTTATGTACTATGCATTTGGTTTACAGGTTTCTCTGCTTCTGCTTTCACTCTGTTGCCAGGACTCTTCAACCGTAAAAGCTTACTCTCATGTCTTCAGCACAGTGGCTTTCCTTTTTATTTTTGTCGTATAATAAAACATCCCTTAGCAGGTCCTTTCATATTTTTGTAGTGACTATTTTCCCCTGCTAAGTTTTACATATGACTTGTTTTTAATTTTGAGGAATGGTCCTTCTAAAATATCAAGACAAATAAATTAGATATTGGTTAAGATTACACATTGTTTTCAATTTGCAAAAGAAATTAGGGCATTGCCCTTTGCCTGTAGTGAATCATAATTTTCTAGTTAAATGGTTTACCTGTATCCAGTAGGAGTCCAATATAACATCAGCTGGAGTTGATTTCAATACTCTTGTATTAATAATCCATGACTAAAATTTGCAGACTTTCCCAAAGCCACACTTTTAAAGTGGTCCTTCTGGAACAGAGTCTCTGCTAGAATAAAAAATTCAATGTGACAATATTTTTCCTACCTTTGAGGATACATGCTTGAAGAATGCTAGAAATCCATGAAGTGAGGCAGACTTCAGCCTCTCTATTAGCTTGTCATTTGCCAATATTCCGGATTCTGCTTTTCTTCTTGCACATGTGGTATCCATGGCTTTATCTTCGCACCCTTTTTCTCGTTGAAAAGTATAGTGCCTTTTAGTGTTTTGTTTTTAAATTGTGTTTGTCTGTTATCTTCTTAACCTTTAAAAGAATTGAGCTTCCTCTTTGAAAAAGGCAATTCTAATATTTACTGAAATGGAGCCCAGCCATTGCCATTGCAAGCAAACTTTCAGGGGAATGAATGTTTGCCCTTTTAAAAGAGAAGCTATTCAAATACCAGCAGTGTGGTGAAAACATTGCTTTCTATTTCTAGCTCTGCAATACACCAATCACAAGTATTTTGGCCATTTGTTTTGACCTAGGGAGGCTCTTGTTTGCTGGTCAGACCTCTGCAGTTGGCAGCTCCCAGCCCATGTGGCCTTTTGGAAGCCAGTGGTCACAGTTGATGCTGCAGTTGGTTTGGGGCTGCCTCTAGAAAGCAGCTGAGGTCAAAAGCTGATAAACCTTCTCTTTTCTCATTCTTTGTGAAGGTCTTGAAGGTAAAGTCATGAGAAATGACTGTTACTGTGATAACCAGGTATATTTTGTAGTGAAAACAGCACCTTGAAATTAAATTCTCACTAAATGAAGCAAGTGGCTGGTCAAGGTATGATCTTGCTCTGTTTCCAGAAATGACTCTCACATCTAGACTTGGGGAGGGTCTGTAAGGAGCTGTACAGATAGAGGATAGTTCACATGAGGTGATCAAATGCAAATGCCTGAGAAAAGCACACTATAACACTGAAATATGTCATCACAAAGTTATTTTGACAACTAAGTGCCATGACTGGAGAACCTGTAGAATGACTCACTGTATGTATTCAGGTGGGTTATGAAAAACCTTACTCAGCACTGGTGAGCCAGAACCTCAAACCCTGTGTTCAGTTCTGGGCCCCTCACTGTAAGAAAGACATTGAAGGGCTGGATCATGTCCAGAGAAGGGAACGGAGCTGGGCAAGGGTCTGGAGTGCAAGTCCTGTGAGGAGCAGCTGAGAGGTTTGGGGTTTCTTAGCCTGGAGAAAAGGAGTCTCAGGGGAAACCTTGTCCTTCTCTACAGCTGGAAGGAGAGTGTAGCCAGGTACAATTTCTCTCGGGTAACAAGCAGAAGGGCAAGAGGAAATAGCCTAAAGTTGCACCAAGGGAGGTTTAGATGGGATATTAGGAAAAGTTGCTTCCCAGAAAGAGTTATCAAGCATTGGAACAGGCTGCCTAGGGAAGTGATTGAGTCACCATCCTTGGAAGTGTTTAAAAGATGTGCAGGTGTGGCACTTGGGGACATGGTTTAGAGGTGGACTTGGCAGTGCTGGGTTATTGGTTGGACTTGATGATTTTAAGAGTCTTTTCCAACCTAAAGGAATCTATGACTCTATATCTCAAATTTCTGGCTTCCCATCTGTAACCACACTGTTACTGACTTGTTTCTAAGGAGCAGCATCCCAGCTGGAAACAAGTCCATAGAGCAGGAATTAGCTTGTAGGTGTTTTGGGACAAGAACACTGTTTTCATTCAGCATTGTGTCTTAGTTATGGGGGTGCCTACTCCAAATATCCTTTCAGTACAAAGGATTAGTCAAATAAAGTTAAGTATATAAACAAGAGTTAAGAAATGATTTGTCTGCAATGACAGAATAGCAACAATTTCATAAGCTCTTGGTTTAGCCTGCTTAAATAAAGTTACTTGCAGAGAGTCTTCTGATATGTTAATTGTGTTATTCATATTGTTTTTCTGAATTTCAAAACAAAGTGTGACCTGGATTTCAAAGTAAAAGTGCATGAAAGCATACTGTGCTTATTTTTCATAATTAATCATGTATAAGCCAATTTTATGGCAAAACAGATAAATGAGGTGTCAGAATATTTGTTTGTAAATACTTTGCTTCAAGATGTTAGTGCAATTTGGTTCTTAGTTTCAACAAAATCCGGTCTATCAGTGTAGGATGAAAGCACAACACATTAACAAATGCTGCAGCTAAACTCTAAATGGATATACCATAACTGGAACATGTGTGTGTGCTAAAACAGACAAAAAAGCCACAGTGAAACATTTGACTAATAACAAATGCCCATGAACATCATAAATGGGTAATTTTGCATAGTGAAGTTTAGCAGGTGATGATATGTGCTTTTATTTTAAATAGGGTTAATGAATTCTACTGTGAAGTGTCATGGAAAGGTATTATTTTATAGCTCACTTCAGTTGTCTCTCTACCCCTGTCTAACAAGTCCTGGCATTTAGTATACTACATACACAGTATATTAAGTGTCAGCATTGTTCTTCATTCTAGCTAGTGCTAGTTTGAATCTTATGCCTCTTCCTCATAAAACTGCCAAGTGATAGAGGATATAGCTCCAATGAGAGAAAACAATTTAAACTTTCTCAGTGAACCAGTTTTGAGAAGAGTTTTGCTCAATTGCAGAGTTTCACACTGAGGCAGCATGATTAAAAGCCTATAGGGGAATCAAGCATGGGAATGGTTTTAAAGAAGATCAAGGGACTGAATGCAATTTTTCTTCAAATGATATAGTTAAAGAAACAGCATCTTCATTAGCATAATGCACTAAATGATAAAAAGAATTGGACAGATGCCTAATCTTGAAATGCTTCTTAATTTACAAGTATACATTTTAAAAAGAAAGCAATTGAGGTCTGTTCTTTCTAGCTGCCTGCCGGAATCATTGCAATTGCTGCTTATATAACTTTGTCTCAGAGGGACAAAATACCCAAAAATGAATCATGTATTCCAGGATACCATCCATATAATGTCAGCTGCACACATACAGAGATGCTAGAACATTCACAGTACTTGAGGTCATTGGAGATTGGATGCCTACCAGAAAAAAGTACACATTTGAGATGTTCTCAGCTGGGGTGATATGCAGCCTCAAAGCAGTCCAAAGGCAGCATAAAAATGAAACACTCATTCTTTTGTTGATTTTGATGTTAATTATCTAGAATGTGATTGATCTGAGTTTATGATCGCATGTTGCACCCCAGAGAAATGTATTTGGGATTCCCATCAAGTTTAGTTTTTGAGGAGAATTTTTTTGAATTCTAATAGCAAAAATAGCATTGTGGTTTTAATGAAATTGTGAGTCAAATGTGGCAAAAAGGTGACGTTTTTGTTGATGCCTCCATGACTTGCCTATGTTCTGTTCTTGTCCAATATAAGCTGCAATGCTTGGGAAGTACAAATCCCAATTTAATGTTAGATAAGGAAAAATCATCCACTGAGTAAATTGACAGGTCACTCTAGCAAGTCAGGAGATCTACTGGCAATAGTGTTAACATTGTTGCAGGGTGTGTTTGTGTTTGGCATCAAGACTGCTAAGAAAATATTAATTCTGCTCAGAAGATGGTATGGCAGGTCAAGTGCTCTGTTTTCATCTCAACCTTTGAAGTAATTTGGAGCCCAAGACTTGCCTGTTTGATTTTTCTAGTGTCTTAACACATCAAGCTTAATGTGATCTCTTTATATCCTGCTAGTCTTTCATTTATGCTGAAGCAGTAACTGTGAGGCCAGAGAGATCTGATCTATAAAAGGCAGCACTATTGATCTTGCTGATACAAGTTCAAAGCACTATCTGGAAATACATATGACAGTTCTGGAGAATGAATCAATGGTGTGCTACATGCTAAGGTGTGCATTTTTGAGGCAGTGCTGTATCTCATTCAGAACTGTGGTTGCCACCAGTGAGTTGCCAACACTAAGATGTGAGCATCCCTACATTTAGCTGATCTGATCTCTGGTAGCACTTCACCTATTCAAAATTCAGTATTGCAGTCTGTAGGAGTCTGCAGAACTTTCTTAGGGTGTTCTCCTCATGCATTCCTATTCTCTGCATACCATGCCTGGGGCTGCTTCATTTGGCATGAGCTGTAGGATAGAGGGTGACCCTTCCTTATCCACTTCTAGGATTTTGGGATCTAAAGGTGTCCTTTGCTGGCACAGCATCTGGGTTTCTTTAACAGTGAGAAAGATGCAGACAGGGTGACAGGGAGGTGTGTTGCTCTGGGATCTAGTGATCTAGTTAGGGTGTACTTTTAGGGCCTGAGGATTCAATTCTTCCCCAAAGTGGACATTGTTAGGTAGTCTGTGCTCACAGAGAGCTTGTTATAACTTGTGTATGCTGTAAGGACCAAGACTGAAACAGTCTTCCTTGCTTTCTCTTTGAGTTTTTGGGTGTTTTTTTTCCTAGTAGATGATAATGATATTCATTACAGTCCTACTAATTTTTCTTGCAGGTCTCCTGATATTTAATGTTGTTTTTTTTAATGCCTGATTTGCATACATGTTATTTATACATATGTGTATCAGCTTTTTCTGATACCTACAGTTTGAGGAGAAAACACTAGAAAAAGCAATGCAACTGTTCTCTAAGTCTAAATTAACAATTGATAAACAAATGTGTTGTAACTTATTTTTTATTATGGAAGTTTGGAGAAGTGACTCATAATTTTTTAATTACAGGGTTTTTCAATGCAAAATTTGTTCTACTCTTATTTTGCTTACTCTTACAGTCAAACAAATGTAGACTCAGTTATTTTTCCTGCTGGAATACTTCCATAGGATTGTAACCTGGCATGTACATTTTTCTAGAATTCACATAATTCCTGTCAGATGTCATCTGTTTACATTTGAGCTGCAGTTACAGATTTGTCTGTGTTCCACTGTTCACTACTACTGTGTTCACTACAATAGCTAGAATATTACCCAGAAACATCAGCAATGACCTTTAACTCTCATAAGGCAAGGGTTTAATTATTTTTCCCCTACAATGCTTTGTTCTTGTTACATTAGTTAACACTGGGATAAAATACTTCATATTAATTTTCACTTTTTGAAAAAGAAAAACTTGCCAGAAACTTATAGTACGCCCTTTGTCTGCCCGAATATTATGCAGAGTATGAACAGTTACCACATATAAATGTGTCTCTAAAGGAGAGATTGAGGCTGCTTCTTCCTCAAGTGAGTTTAACTCTTAAGGCAGAGGAGGTCTTTGCTGACATCATGAACAAATCAAAGAATAAATGTAGGAAGCTTGAAGCCTGCCCTCCATTTTCTAATTTGTAAAAGTATTCTTCTTCTGTCTGCCCCAATCCTGTTTAAAAATGGTTCCTGTAAATTCTGGGTCTTTATTAATTTGACTGACATTAAAATGCTGTTTCTATGGAGTCAAAAGTATGCTTTGCATGCTGGTTCCATAAAAAAGCTGGGGAAAAAAGTAAATAATGGTTTCACTTTTGAATATGAGAAAAGATCAAGAATACACCAAAAGACTTTGGGAGAAAGATGGTAATTTTCTCCCTTTATTTTTAAACAAATTCTCCTGAAGAATATTTGTTAGATATTTGTCTCTTAGGGATTTTCCACAGAGGAGGCCTTAATTTAGGCATATAGCTTGCTTTAGAATATGTATTTTTAGAATATGTATTTTTCTCAGTTTTCACTCATAAGAGGTAATATGTTTGTTTCATATATTTAGGGCTTTATGTTACTTCTAGTTTAGACTAGAACATACAAAATTGTGAACCTGCCACAGTTTTTAGAGAAACCCACATCATTCTATTTTTGCAATGAATGCATGTTCCACTCTTAGTAAATTTCAAGGGCTACATTGCTAAAATTCCCTGGGCAATTGGCTTGGCATCTTCTAATTTAATTCCCATGTAGTAGTGTAATAGGATATAAAGTAGAACTCTGGGGGCTGATAGTGTTCAGTGAAGATGAAACTCTAAAGGATGTGAAAAGGATTGCTTTGCTAATGCTGCAAGTGGTGATGAAGAGGTAGAAGACAGTTTAGAGGAGTAGATGAATGAGCTTGAGCTCTTCCAATACCAAACCTGTTCCCAAATGGGAAGAAATTATTATTTGCACCCTGTATCATATAAATGCTTGGGATTGAACTTGCTGTGACAGTGAGAGAAAACAGATGTTGACTTTCACCACCTTCCACACCCTCAAAGTCAGCAACCAGATTTTTCTTTCCTAAGTCTCTCTTCTGGTCTCCCTCAATTAATCCATGCTATAAATTCCTGGATTGACTCCCCTACTCATATCAGTTACTTTTACCATCAGTAAAACCTTCTGTATCTGTTGGTTTTTTGCTTTCCCACCTTCCTGCACCTGGGAAAAAGGCAAGAAGGGTTGGGAAATACCGTGTTGCCAAAAGACTCATATCCTAACTAGAAGAGCACAAGTTATAATGGATTGTGTGTAGATTTGTACTGACATGCTTTGAAAATGTTTTGGTTCAGTTAGGAGAACATTTTGTTCTTGTTTCACTGACCTGCAATTATGTGAGGTGGTATCACAGCCATGCAAATCTGGATAGAGGCAAGAGGCAATTTCTTATCTATTGATAAAGAAATAAAGGAAACAGCTCTCTGAAAGATTACTCTGCTGCACTTTTTACCACTATTGATGGACCTCTTCAAACTTTGCCACACCTAACACATTTTCTTCCTCAACTTTTTCAGCTTTTTTTTCTGGAAAAAATCAGATGTTCCTGCTGTTGACACTGCACTTCACAAGAAAAACATTTCATTTGGAAACATGCTGATGTTTTTGCCCAGCCATTACTTTATAAATTCATCCTCTCATCCCCATCCCTGAGTGGCAGACTTTTTTTCTTAGCTCCTGGTTGGGACTGACCTGTTTTTACCACCTTTTACAATTTCAGTTACCACTGCTAGGTCAGCTCTTTCCAAGACCATCTGTCTGATGTCCTGCCATGCCATTCTGCACTCTATAGCATCTCTGTTTTCTCTCTGTGAATGGCTCATTGGTATTTCAGGCATGTAGCTAAAATAGATATTCTCCTTTCTTTTTCCCTTGCACATTTTTCTGTGCAGAGAGCACAGTTGACTACTTCCCCCTCTCACAGCAGGGAGTTACCTACACATTTTATTTGAAATCCTGTCACTTTTCCTGTAACACCCCTTAGATATTCAGTGCCCTACTTCTGATGCAAGTGCTTTTCCCATCACAGCTGTGTGGGAAACCATCAGCCACTCTCCTGGCTGACCTTCCCTGCTGCACCATCTTCTGTGCTGACCCCCTTTGCTGCCTCTCATCCTTGGCCAAGACAGTAGAAAGTTCTTATCCTCAGCCCTGAATGCCCTTCACATCTTGACCTGATCCTTGGCTGGTTTGATGCCTCACTCAGGAACCACTTGTCAGTGGCACTATTATGTTTGTCACATTTCGTGAATTTTACCTCCATGCACTGGGAACTGGTGAAGATGAATGGGGATGCTGGTAAAAATAGTTTTGTTATAATGTAGTTTACCATAATGAATTTTGTGCTTATCAATAATGGTGGGTCAGTTCTCATCTTGTGGGAGGTTTTTGTTTTTTTTTTTTCCTTCTAATTATGAAGAAAATCACTAGCAAGAATGTTAAAAATTTTGGTTTTCTGCCTTTTGACACAAGACCTTTCTGGAAATGAAGAATCTCTTCTCAAAGATGGACAACTTATAAAGCCAACTCCATGGATTCACTTTAGCGCTTTGGACTTTAATGGTCAAAAATAAGCACGAAAACTACTTGGGGCTTGAATATCTTATCTAGCTTTGCACTGAGCCAGCTCCAGCAACTCTACCACAGAGTAACACCTGAATTATACAGTGTTCACACTCAGAGAATCTTCTGAATTGAAAGGGACCTACAGGAACCATCAAGTCCAGCTCTTAAGTGAATGGTCATTTAGGGACAACATATTTACTAGGGTAGGGTCTTTGATTTGACATTTTGAAACTGTCTGTTTTAATATGGGCTGGCTGGAGAGGGATATATAATAATAATAACAAAATAATAATGCAGAATGACACTAGTCTGAGAAATGGGTCTTGTCAAGAGTCTTATTGGGTTCACTAGTCATTTGGATGAATCAGACCACAGATCTGGTTCTGCCAGAGTCTGGTGGATTTTGCTCAGCTTTTAGAGGAGGGTGGTGGGAATCCAACAACTATCCTTCTTTTCTAAATCCTCTGAAAGGTGTTATCATGGGTCTTCATTAGATCATCCTGTCCTCATCAGTGAGAACAGAAGTTCTTCTTGGGTCTTGCAGGCACTGCTTCAGAGGCATTTTGTGTCCTGCCTGTAGGATATGTCCCTGCCCATGGTGGCAGATGTTGGGGCTAGGAGATCTCTAAGGTCCATTCCAACCCTTTAACATTCTATTATTTCTTTTTCCTTTCTTTTATTTTTTTTTTATCTACTTTTTCTTATTGCCTTCAAAAAACTGTTTGACTTGACTGGGAATACAGTTTTCACATGCTTACTGGTTCCATTAAAATTTCAGTGGATTGAGCCCATTAGGTCTTCACTGGTTTATTGTATTAAGAACACAGTCTGTGTCCTTAAGGCCCAGTTTTTTTATAAAAACCTCCAGGCTGTGCCTCATAATATGCCAAATTTTATTTCACTTTTTAAATGTTATTCAAGGAGTTTGGATTTTACCTTAAGTTTCCAGCTTATCCCCATTGAACAAAAGGGTGCTGCTGCTGTAAAAATCCAGCTGGGTTATGCCATATTCTTGGAGTAGAGGTTTTTATCAGCTGGAATTGCAAAAAATGCCCTTCGACCCAAAGGAAGAATTAATTGGACCCAAGGGCACTATTTCTGGAAAAAATTCACCTGCAAACAATTGGTAGGACAATATCCTGAGGAAAGTTCCACAGCACAGAGTGGAATTAATAGTCCTCGAGTCTGATTTTTTTGAGTGCGGAGATGTGTCAGAGCTGGAGCTTCCCTTTGCAGAATGTCTGGTTGTTCACACCTGACTTGAGGGCATTACTAGGAGGAGCCATCACTGAGCACCTCCTCAGGTGCACTGAGGAGTTGACACATCACTTTTGTTCCAGGGGAGTGGCTATACACACATGACATAGAGCAGTGCAGAGGCTCCTCTTTGCCTTGAATTGCCCAAAACTGTAAACAGCCACTCTTCACTAAAGAACATGGCTGGTCTCGATTTCTAGTAAAGCTGGACCTTGCTGATTAGTCTACAAGCCATTGTAGACTAATGCAAGTCTTGCAGGCACCATTTCCTTTATCCAGCTCCACACTCTGTAAGGGAACAGCCTATCATTCTTGTGAAAGCAAATAAGTGTAGTCAGTTTATCAAAGGTGGAAGAATATATGTCACCTCATGTTGTTGGTGTAATAAAAGAATTTGTACTCTATGAAATATCTTTAGAGAACAGAAGACATCTTTATTTTACTGCTGAGAAGTTGGCTTCCTGCTGATCTAGTGAATCTCAGCCATACCAGCTGCTTATTAACTTTTATACTCCAAGAGTTCATTTTGAGTATTCTCTTGTGAGAGGCCAGAGAAAATTGCCTGGGATACAGAGAACAGGGAATATGAAAACATCTCTGGTTAATGCAATATATAATCCTCTTATTTGATATCAATGATAAGTGGATCCTTGATCTATGTGTACTATGGTCCTTTCTTGTAGTCAGGATATTCTGTTAGCACAATGACTAATGCCTCCCTTCCCAACTACATGAATGCTTCTTATTTACACAGCTTAAACTCCTCATTCTTGATTCATTTAGCAGACTGGCTGCTGGCATGGCTGGGTACTGCAGATTGCAGGGGAGTGCTCTCAGTGACACACATCATTACACAGGCTCTGGCCCTAGCTGCTGGGAACTGTGTAGGAATAACATGAAAATATCTGGCACACTAAGGCTGAAAAGCATAGAACCAAGCCACTTGCACTGCTTAGCTGTTAGTGTTCAGTGTGTCTTTCAGCGTGGTCTTAAGACAGTAGGTGTAGTGAGTAAAACAAAATATCTTGGTAAAGCTGAAGGTCTTTCACAGCTAAATGTTCAAGAGAATCCTTGACAGCTTCAGCTGTGTGTTAGGATGGTACTTTTCACTTGTTTTCATATAAGATTTAGGGTAACAATTACTACAGTATGACTGCAAGCATGGTTTAAATTCGCATGGAAATACAGAGAAGGCAGGAAACAGAGGTTAGAGAAAACAGAAGGGGAGGATAATTAAAAAATAAAGAAATCTAAGGGGTGGCAGAAATAAAACTTGGGGGGATGATGAGGAAGTAGACTTCAGGGACCCAGCAACAGCTTTCAAAGAATGTGGTGAAACGGTTTGCAGTATGTTAGAAACAGAGACACCACTGAGATAAAGCCGATGTTGAGTAGGGTGTTGTAGACTTGGAAGAGGAGAGCTGGAAGGCATCCTGAGACATCATCTTTTACATGTGTGCACTCTAAAATGTTGCTGACCCATTTTCACATGCACTGATGAGAATCCATGGCCCTCACTAATTGCACGGGTGCTCTTTTAGACTGTTCAGGCATCTGGAAATATTTAATTGATATCAAGCATGACTGGAGGTTGAATCCAGGTACTCTGATAGCCCCCTCAGTAAAAGTAACTTGAGAAGTAACCATGTATGTATATCAAATACCAGTATTACAATGCTGAAACTAATCCTTCAGGAAAAAGTCTATCTGTGGCACTGGGAATAATTTAATCTTCAAGAGCAATGGAACTGATGTTTGGTTTTGTTGAAGGACACTTAGGTTTTTAGCATCCACAGAGGAAGGTAGCTAGAGAAAAGAACATATTGGTAATTGAACCTCCTACTAAGTGATTTTTGATTTTGCTTCTTACCAGAGATCTGTGACTGGTATGATTTATGATCTTTTACCAGGTCAACAGACATCCCCATACTTCTGTTTCCTTACTTGCCCCATGTTTGAATTATTGGTCCTTAAAACTGGAACTACAACAAACAAGTCTCATGCATGTAAATACGAGTTCTTATTGCACTGTTATGAGTACTTATAGAGTTTTTCTTGTATACAGAACATGTTACCATGTCCAAATCAGAGTATTGGTAAAAATAAGGTCAGGAAGAAGCTGTTTCTGAACTATCTGGTACACTTCCACTGTGTTCAATTAATTTTAGAGAGTTTTCTTTTGAATGCTGGGAGCTCCAACCATGAAAGCGATGGGACAGTCTTTAAAATCAAATGTTGATTCAGGAAAAAGAGGAAATCCCTTTCACATAAAGAAATGTTGTATTTATCAATTAAGCTGTCCATGAAACACTGTACACCAAAAATTAGTAGAGTTTTTTTTAAAAAATTCAATTTTATGGGTTTCAAGACCACAGAATTATGGTAATGGTCACAAAGCTAACAGAACTACTGAAGCTTGGTTTCTATTGTATTTGTCTCTCATGATTAGCTCACTTTTTACTGAGTTGTACCAAGCCCTTTTGTACAGAGAAGCCATACAGGGAGAGTCCTTAGTGATGCTGGAATTGCCGTGGAAACATCAGTCACAGTAGCACCTCATTAGGGAATAGACAGTCACCATGGGAGAGAAACCGTGATGAAGAGATGAATTCCTTGGTGTATCATAAAATACTTATTCCAGTTGCACCTTTCTCATCATTAAGGAAAAAATTTCCCATGAAGACTTTGTTGTCTTATGAAGCGAAAGCTGCTTTCCAGGCATTCCTTAGCTCTTCTCCCTGATCACCAACTTTCACAAAACTTGTGGAAATTAAGCACTTCCATCTCAGTTGCTTGAAACTGGCCAGGAAGTTAAAAAGATGACAGGTCATGCATATAAACTGTAGTAATTTAGGATGTATTTGGACATAAAGTAAACCCTGACATGTAAGAGCTCATTTGGTGTGTAATGGCTGCATCTGATGCTATGGGGACATAGATGAGGGGAATGTTTGTTCCTTCTATACTCTGCATCACTCTTACATCATCCTGTGAAGTAAGGCTCATACTGCTGTTGGGCATAGGGTGAGAAGCCAGATGGGCTTCAGCTCTGAGCTGAGAGGGCAACTGCTGTAAAACACCTTCGAATTCCTTTACAGAAAGATGATTAAAGCATGGAACACCCCAGTGTTGAGCATTTTAATGCAGTAAAAGGCAGGCAGTGAGCTAGCCCTAGTTAGCATGTTGCTCAGAAAAAACAGAGATGAATGTGTGTGTAGCAATCAAGGACCACTTCTGGACCTCGCAATGGCTGAAGATAGCTTTGGCAGTTTTCCAGCTAAAGGAGGATTTTCATCTCTGATTTCAGCATTACAAACACCAAAAGCAAGTGAAAAAAAAAATTCACCTCCCAAAAAGCTGTTCTACAATTGCATGTTAAAGTGCAGTATGGACAATTAGAACTTCTCTTCTAGACAGTTTTTATTCTGTAATGGGAATTACGTATTGATGTCAGAGGAAAACTTTCTGATGGTGATCTTCAGTGGCTGCTTGTACAGGCTGTGCTACACAGTAACTGAATGTGAATGCTTTTGTTTTAGACAAATGATAAATAAACAAGTCTATTGAGCTAAAATATGCTTATTTCTGAAACAAATCAGTGATGGTGTTTTTTCAGAAGCTATGATTTAGAAAAACCCAAACAAAACCTAAAACCCTCCTTTAAGCTGTAGAATTTACTATTTTTTTGTCATGGTTTAGCCCCAAGTCAGCCCCCCCTGCATTCCCCACTAGCAGGATTGGGAAGAGAATTTGAAGAGTAAAAATGAGAAAACTTGTGGGTTGAGATAAAGACAGTTTGATAGGGAGCCAGAGCAACAGCAAGAGCTGTTCATGAAAGCAAAGAAAAACAAGAAGTAAAATCACCACTTCCCATGGGCAGGCTGATGTCTCCTATTTCCAGGAGAGCAGGAGCCCATCACACATGACTGTGACTTGGGAAGAAAAATCCCATCACTCCAAATATCCTGCCCTTCTTCCTCCAGCGTTATATGCTGAGCATGTCACCACACAGTCTGGGATCTCCCTTTGGTCAGCTGGGTCAGCTGTCCCTGCTGTGTCCCCTCCCAGCTCCGTGTGCACCTCCAGCCCACTCCCTGCTGGGGTGGGGTGAGAGGCAGAAAAGGCTTTGACCCTGGGTAAGCCCTGCTCAGCAGTAACCAAAACATCCCCGAAGGACCAACATTTTATTTTTCCCAGCACAAATTCGAAACATAGTCTACTAAGCAGCTACTGTGAAGAAAATTAACTCTGTACCAGCCACAACCAGCACATCATGACACGTAAGTTCTGCGTAGAGAAAGAAAACATTTTAGTTTTTTATTTCTAGTGCTGTTGTATCTGCTCTTGGGAATTGCTTGGGTTCATGGTGTTCTTGTATCTGATTTTTGGGGATATCCCTTTTTGGTTGCAGATGGGTTTGTATGGGTTTTTTTTTGGCTGTTGTTGGCTTGACTGATGAGGAGTGCTGGTATCTGTCACTGGTTTATTTCCTAGAGGCAAACTGACTCAGTGGTCTTTCTGCAAGACCTTATATAAAGATAATTCAGGTGGAAGAGTGTCCTCCTAAAACTATACTGGGAAATAAGCTGTACGTGTATTGTTGCCTATAAGGAGATTCCCAGTTAGTTTTCAAAAGTGTTTATTCCTGGTAGAATGAAGATTTAAGATAGTTTTTTTCACTTGAAATACTGGTTAGAAAGATCAAATATACAAGGCAGGTTTTTAGCTATGAAAATAATCAGCAACCAAATCCTAGTGAAAGGATAAAGAAATATTTAAGGACTCTTGGCAAATAAAACAGCTCCTTCAAAGCCTTTGTAAGTTAAAAATGGGGCAGTAAATTTTATCAATCATATACTTTAAAAACTGTTCTCCAGCTTACTTTCATTTCAACAAATGTAGATGTTGAATCTCAGATGAATAATATGTAGCAGAAGGCGTATTGTGTTTGTTTTTCGGTGTGCTGTTGTTTTTATTTGGTTGAGATTTTTTAAACCATAGCTCTAAATAACTTAAATTCAGTTAAAAGAAGCCCATCTGTTACTGTTCTCGTTTTCTTACCCATCATTTACATGGTAAATACTTCAACTGCGTTCTCCTCTTTGAGAAAAAAAAAGGCGATAAGAGTTCACCTCATTGTGAAAGCAGCCCAAAAAACACAAGGCCGGTCTGAAATCATCAGCTCCTTGATACAAAGTACTTTTTCCAATCAACTGCCAAAACAATTCCTGCTCAGTTTCTTTAGGTTACAGTTGCTTGCTTTTCTTGCTTACTTCTCCATTAATTTGAAAGGAGGTAACCCTAGCTGATAGGAATGTTTTAGAAAGGAACATTTTACACCCTGTGAATTTTTGAAATGCCTTTTTTTTTTTTTATTTTAATGGTCCACATATATTTTGTTTAATGAGTTTGAAAATTTTTTATTTAAACTACAGTGGGTGCTCTAGTGCTACTGCACTATCAGGCAACATTGTTTCTTATCTAACAAAATAACATAATCAAAAAATGTGCAGTAGTTTTTATAACAATAATGGTTTCCCTCATGGAAAACAGCAAATAAATGTGCCTGAAGACTTTGCCTGGGCACAAATTGTTTAAAACTATCCCTGTTGTTTTCTTTCACCCCTGTCAAATTTAAGTTTCCCTTTGTATCTTTGTTGTCACTTGTAGGTTTTACCTTTCTGAACCTAAGGTTTTTCTTTGTCAGCCCTATCTCAAAAGCTATTTATTTTAGGTTCTTGAGTTTTCCTACCATGACAAACATAATAATTTTTTCTGATTTTCCGGGGTAGTCAAGACAAATGAAGTGGGATGAAAAAATAATAGGTTTTCTCTGACCAACTGTAGTATTATGTTAAGCTACAGGTTTGTCTCTATTAGCAAAGAGCACTGCCAGGCCCCGAGGAGAGCCTGTCTGCTAACACTGGGGAGCTGCTGCAGCAGTTCCTGGCCTGAATTAGACCCCTGCCAGGCAGCTTTCTCCCAGTGGGTTCCCAGGCCTATTTTCAGGAGTTGGAGGGTCAGGACATGTCCCCATCAGGAAGCTTGCATGCAGTCACCCGTTTCAGTTCTATCTTGGAAGGTGACCTTATTCCCAGGAAGCTACTTGGGAATGACTAATTGAATGGGATAGCTATAGCCTACGAGGTTTGCTCAAGCAACCTGAGCTGGCAGCGCTGGCAGCTGGTGAGCAAGGCAGCAGCTCTCCCATAATAGCAGTGTTTGATCCCACATCTGTACATGCCCCTCCACTAGGTCGATGTAGTGGTGGCATGGCTCCTGTCTGCCCCACCACCAACACTGTGCTAGAGGTCCTCTGTCCCTTTGCTCTGAAGGAGTTGAGAAATGTCCCTCAGGACATTCTGTCCTGGACACAGGAGCATGGTTCAGTGGTTGAAGTAATGTAACGCCCAGTGATAACAAGGGAATCGGAACATGTGTCAGAATGTGATGTTTCCAGGCTCAACAGATTAACAAAATTATTTAATATGAGGTTGGTGTTAGTTTGAGATTTATTTTTCCTCATTTCCTTTCTAAGCACTGAGTTTTTCATTTGTTTCTCAGATCATTCTTCTCCTTCCATTTCCCATGACATCGCTTTCTTCCCATGCCTGTTCCCTCCTTCTGTTGTGTTCTCACATTCCTGGCTGCTTGCCCCACTCATGAATTCTGCTGTATTGCATAGTTTCACTTGTCTGTGATCCAGTCCTAGTCTTCTGTAGTTTATCTCTCCTCTGGCGCACACCTTGTCATGCCCTCAAGCACCCTTGCTCCCCTGCAATGAAACCACAGCAGTAATGCTCGTGACTCTTGCCTTTCTTTACTTCTCTCCTTCTCTGTTTTCTCAGATTGAGGAGGATTGTCTCCCTTCCCAGACTGCCACCTCTAGCTGAGCTCGGTGTCCTTGCCCATCTCAGCCCTTCTCAAGCTGTGAATTGTCTCAGGTGTCCCATCATACTGACAGACAAAGATCTGGGTTCCTGGATATTGATACTGCACAGAGTAAAGGGGGCACTGACTAATCTCTTCCTGCTCAAGCAGCTTTAAAGAGCAGGATTTAAAATCCTTCTTCTTCCCCGGTGCAGGCACATTCAGGCGAGACTGTTTTCCAATTTTAGAAGAAAATTAGAATTTGTTGCCATACAGAAAAGGAGTGGGGAAGAAGCGATTATTAAATGGTGGCAGCTGGGCAAAACTCTCATATTTAACTGTTTTGTATTTTTGCAGCAGAGTTGCATAAGTGCCAGGTGACATCTCTGTGCTTGTCTCTTTGTGGGCTGGTACGAGCAGTAGGGAGAGCTGTGTGAGGCTGCTCATGGGGGACAGAGGAGGTGGCTGCCCAGACACTTCAGTTTGGTGCTCTGGCAGTATTTTCTGAGCCACAGTTACTGGATTTTCCTGCTGGCACAAGGCAATCTGTGAGCTGCAGCTTCCTGGCAGGATTCTGGGAACAGCACCAAAACCCCCGACAGGCAGTGAGCAGGTTTTGTGCTCTGAGTCAGAAGCAGGCTGAGAAGATGCAGCTTTCAAAGCATGTATCCAAGATGGGGAAGGGGACCTGTGTGAGGAGGATATTTCCAGTGTGAGGCTCAGAGCCTGGGGGGACCCTCTCCTGCCAACACTCTCGGTGAGTCTGCAGGTCAGCTGCTAGGTTTTGTGCAATCACGGGAGAAGGGAGATTGCTGCCTTTCACCACTGCTACCCTGAGCCAGCTCATCCTTCTAGCTATTTCTGTCTATGCTTATCTATAGCATCACCCCCCTTGTGCTCGTGTACCTGCCAAGCATTCAAAGCAGGCACTGCTGTGGCAGCCTCTTTCCTTCTCTCCAGCCTGGAGGATAAACCACTGGATTGCTTTGTTGTTTTTTTTTATTATTATTGTTTTTCTGCATCAAGAATTAACGGTGGGAAAGCTAAGCTGGAGAAATGCTTTCAGGAGTGGGTGGCCAGGCTGGCAGATCTCTGCTTGTTCTCAGTCCCTAGAGAAGTCTTGCAATCTGACCCTTGCTGGGCTCACTCTGGGCATTGGTGCTCTTTGTGAAAGCGATGGTTTCTTGGAGTGAGATGTGGTCTCGGGTAAAAACAGACAAAGTTTGGATGCGAGAGAGAAGACCTGGATCTGACTTGCCCACAAGGGGACCCAGAACAGAAGGCTGAATGCCTGGGTGAGTTCACAGCAGCTGGCTTGTCCAGTGCAGAACACTGTATTTTTCTTTACTACAGACTGAGTTATCCAAGGTAAAAATAGTAGTATCAGAAATCCTAATATCTCTACACTATCTATATTCTCATTGCTGTTATATGTGTTGTTTTGTTTAGTTTGGGCTGTTTGTGCTCTCAGTGTTTAGTCCATCTCACTGTGGCTTGTGACTTTACTCCCCGCTGGGAATTTCAGTGCTTGCAATCTAGAGTTGTGCAAATACGTGCAGGTGTGCAGAAGTTGCACTGCTTTAGTGTCTTTGTTACAGCACTGGTTTAAGTAATTACATTTCACTCAGATTTGAAAATTGACATTAAAGCGTGTCTTCTGCTACCTCAGTGTATTACTTCACAGGCAAAAATCATCAATATGTATATTTGTAACATACTGCTTCTGATCCTTAAAATACAAGGTGCAGACATAATGAAAGTTTCAATGCACCTTCCCAAAGTTGCTTTGTTAGAGAAATGTGAAAATAGATTGAATAATCAGAATTTTCTTCTTTTAAATAATCAGGTTTTAAACACAGAATTTCATTGTGAGGCTGCCAGGGCTTCTCAGATACTTCTATCCTTACACTGACTGAAACTATCATTTTAACATTTGAAATGAGACCTGGGTTCAGACATCCTACATCTATATTTCTTTGTTAAGTCTGCAATTAAATATGAATTCCTATGGCACTATGTACAGTGGAAGTTGTTTTGATAAGAAAGAAGTACTGCAGTATGTGGAGTATCTAAATACCTAAATTGATATGTTTTTGTAATAATGTTTATAAAATACCTCTATGCTCTAGGAAACCACTGAATTAATTTTCAAAATGCAGCTCTAAAAACAAAAATAGTTTTTTGCATTTCCACAACAGCATAAATATATTTGTAGGTGGTTACAAGTGATGGAGCATTTGGGCTGAGACATTCTGTGAAGGGCTAATCTGGATCATCTGGACTCTATGATCCTTGTGGGTCTCTTCCAGCTTCTGTGATTGTGTGATTCTGCTGGCTGTGGTTTGGATGATACTTCTGGACAGAGGCATTTTGGCTTAGTTTCTTATTGGCATGTGAAGTTAAAACTGGAAAGTCCAAGGAAGAATGTGTTTTACTCTGATTGTTAAAAATTATCCACCTTTACTTATACGAGTCAGGCAGGTCTCAATATATATTAATATTAGGATGTTTTCAAATCCATAAGTAACAAAGTTCTACTTTTTTCTCAATGCATAAGAACAAGTAACCAGTGCTTGTCACAAGTTAGTGAGAAAATCCTTTACAAATGGGATTGCTGCCACTGCACCGTTGGGTGCATTAAAGAATGACTGCACAGGAGGGGGGAGGAATTTTGTCTCATTTTCACCATCTAAAGTTAAACTGGTCATTTAGGCTCACCGCTACAGGGCGAGGTGCACAGTTCATTACACTCTGGAGCACCTTTGTTTTATTTGAGAAATGCAGTTAAATAGCTTAATTCTCCTGCTCAGTCCCAGGTTCTTGTTGCTTGGGTTTGATAGGCTGGGTTTCTTTGCTTTTAATGCTGCCTCTTGGAGACAACTGATTATTTCCCTCTGAGAAAGAACCTATTTTATTTTTGAGGGCAGCTTATGGAGGGGGCTGACACAGGAGGAGTTAAGGCTGACACTACACCAGGTCTGGCTCCCCACATCATAAATATCCTCCAGTGCTGTACCAAAAGCATCCTTGTGTCCATGCCTTGCTCCAAGACATGCAACACCCACTTCATGCAGTTAAATGCTGCTCTGGTGAGCTGCAACACAGACTTCACTTGGGAGTGGGCAATTTTGAATGGAGAAAATAATCAATTGCCTTGTGGCACATTGATATTTGGGCAAAGGGCTTAGTGTAGGAATGTGACCAGGTGGGTGCTTTGGGAACAAGAAATCTGTCCATGGCGTGGGTGTCTCAGGCAGGATAGATGCTGTCCTGTTGGCCAGAGAAGTGCTCACCTGCAGGGCTGGGTGAGATGCATTTCAGGCAGCTGACAGATGGAGCAGATCTGACCTGAGGCGACATGCACAAGGTCACTCAGCAGGTGGGAACTAAAGCTAGGTACAAAAACCAGGCCCACATGCTCCTCCTTAGGACACACCACCTCCACAGCAACCAGACAACTGCTGTCTTCATGTCCCACATGAAGTGGATCTGGTGGGAAGTGCTTAGGAATGATGCTACACATGGATGTGAAAGCAGCCATGCCTGCAGGATGACAGGAAGAAAAAATTGGGAGAAAAGGTTATTTTCCTAGATTTTGCAAAGCATCATAGCTAAGATCTTGTTATGCAGCAATGGCAGCAGGTGCCTGGCACTCTTGAGTGGTCATGGTGGCCTTAACCAATCCTTTACAAGCCACTAAACCACACAACATTTGTGAACACTGCTGCAGTGTGCTCCTTTGCATTCCAGTTCCTATGGAAACATGCTGTAATGTCTAAAATAAGTACAGTGCTTTGAAACTATTATTATTTTCATCTTTCCTTTCCCCCCCAAAAAAAGCTCCTTTATCACCCTTCTGGCTGAATTTTTAATACATTAAGAAGACTGTTGTCATTATCTGGAAGACTGTGCTAACCTGCTTACCTATGTGTCAGCATCCTGGGATCTGATGGATCCCAGGTTCTGATACTGAGATCAGTTCCCTTCCCTCATTCTCCCTGCTCAGTGGGGTGGCAGGTTGTTGGTGCATGTGTTGAACATATATATGTTTATATATATATAAATCAACAAGTTTATTTCCAGCTCCTTTTAGGATCCAGGATATAGTGTGGGCTGGGAGGGAGTGCAGAAGATCACCCAGTCCAGCTGCCCATCAATGCAGAGCCCTCTACATTGTTTGGTGCAGGAAATGTTTGTGAGCCAGATGGGAACATCCTGCAGGTCCCCTCTTCCCCATGGAGCAGGCTATGGGCTGTTTGGGACAGCTCTTGCAAAGGAAGTTGCTTATTCTCCCCAAAAGGGTGCTCAAGCTGGTAATTGAAAACAGGGCTGTGTATTTAAAGTGCTTTACCCCTGTGCTCCTGTGATTTCCTTCTGAAGCTTTCAGCTCCGTTAGAGCAGCAGTCTCTCTGACCTTAGTAATGTCTAAGATTTTCAAACAGCCACGCCCCATTTTCAGAAACTACTTTTGATGAGTGAGCTTTAGGAAAACTAGGGCTAAATCCTACAAAAAAGTAAAAAGCCTTATTTAAAGCTAGGTGCTAATTTTTGTTCATTTTCAGACTTTTGGCCTCTTGCAGTACTATGTCTCAGAACTCAGTGCTAGATACCAGAAGAGCTGGAGGTCCATGTTTGGCATTCAAGGGGCAAGCAGGCACTTAAATTCAGGGAAGTGATTCAGGGATTTTTGGGCAGTGCTAAAACCCCTTGATACTGCTGTATGCTGGATACATCCATATCCAAGAAGTATCTGCATTCCCAGAGCATCTTCTGGGGATCTATACACTTTTTGTTTCTGATCCCATGTATGGAGGCAACAACAAAACCAGATTTGAAATAAAAGGGAATTGATATTGGAGCATTATTTTTTTATTGCTCCACGTCCTAGACAAAATAAATTGTAAGGAGTTACGATTATTTGGATCTAGCTAGCATTATGCTTTAGCATTAAACTAAGTCTTAGCCATTTGAGAAGTATAGGCATCTGTTTGAATCCTATTCCAAATCACCAGGCCAAATTTTGTTCACAGGGTTCCTTCCTGCCAGTGAGCAGCTGCTGTGTAATTATGCATCCTGATTTATGTTGCTCAGTGCTTAGGTTTTGCATAATTTTTTATGTGTGTGATAACTGTAGTGGCAACACCAGATCTGTTTTATTTTGGTGCAACACTGAAGGCCAGTAGAAAAAATGAGTCTAATCTTAATTGACAGGATAAAACTTTACAGACTATTTTCAGGGTTGCTACAATTTTGGGGTTATACAACTCATTAACTGAGCAGTCAAATTAAAATGAAAATGCTGGTAAAGAAAAAGAAGAAGTTATGAAGCTTGGTATTTACTTTGCATTTCATATCTGCAAAGATCCTTCCTTACTTGAATGACAAGCACTGGGTCCAGCACTGAAGTGAATACCAAGTGAGATGAGAATCATGAACTATGGAACAGCAAATCATAAAGAATAATTGCTCTGTTTTAATGTGAATAGGCAGGGCTGAGATTCTTTTTGTGAGGGCTCTATTTGAACTGCTTTTGAACTGGAGCTGGGCCACTGTAGATATAACCTTTCTAACCCAACTGATAAGTTCATGTGTATGCACAGTATATAGATCATTCACATTTATTCTGAGTAGCCCAGAAAAGAATGCAGTAAGATTTTGCATTTCAACTCTTTTGTTGTAGCTGATTTGTCTCTCCCACAGTTCCTTGTTCATCTATGCATTTCATCTGTGCTGGGAAAGCCCCCAACATGGTGCATGGATAACTGATAAATGTGCATGGATAGTTGATAAATGAAACACTAAATAAAGAGCTACACTCGTGAGAGAGCAAGAAGCAGTTAGAGATGCTCTGCAGGTATGAGGGACGGGATCTATGAAATAGGGAATCACCTACACCTTTACTACATCACTGAAAATTTGTTTAGCAGTCATGAGAATTTTGGCATTGTCTTCTATTTGAGAAGGGCAGTATTGCAATGATTTAAAAGAATGATGCTGGCATATGTCATTAGATAGTATTAAATCCTGACTGTAGTAAAGTAATAGCTAAATTCCCTTAAGAGCAAAATCATAAGTTATCATGAAGGTAATGGACTCATTAGGAATGTACATGTGCTTCAATAAAGGAAAATCATAGAATATAGAAGTGACTTTTAAAGGTGACATTATTAATTTTGACCTTACATTGATATAGTTTATAGAAACATAAACTGATTTGTGTTGGAAGGAACCCTAAAGACCAGATAGTTCCAACTCATAGGCAAGAACACCTTCTATCATTGCCTCCTACTCCTGCCTACCACACCAAATAAATTTTCTTGGGCCCAAATAATATCAGACATATCTAAAGTGGCATCAGTGGTAATGATAGATGGTCATACTTTAAATTGGGATGTAATGTCCATTGTGTTCCCACAGGAATTCCCGTTAAGTCTGGCTTGTGAATACAAAAATCAGTTGAATTTGAAGGCATTGCAAGCTCTGCTAAGAGCAAAGAGATTTCAGCTGGGGAACTAGAAATATCATGCTTTCTATCTGTAAGGCTCAAATAGGACAAATGTAAACACTCACATCTGTGGAAATTATCTGAAAATACATAAACAGTAGTGCTACAAAGGAGAAGAAGTTCAAGTTGTCATCTTGCAATGTAATGTCTCTTGATACTGGATAAGGATTTACTAAGTCTTTGACTTAGTAAAGTGCCAGACTGAGCATGACACTAGTTTATGGCATTGTTCATTCAAGGCTCTTGGGAAGGGAGCAGCCAAAAACCTTGTTTTTCTCCTGGCACAAGTGCCTCTGAAACCCTGCTGGCACTGAAGGCTCGGGGAAGGGCAGTGGATGGCCTGTGAGCACACTCAGCTGCCACGTGTACCCACATCTAACACCCATCCCAGTGTTCAGCTTTAGCTCCTGCTGGTGGAAAATGGAGATAGAACTGGAATTAAGCACAAGCAAAGTGGGTGGGGAGCCACAGTATGTGGGGGTAGAAGAATACCACCATAGAGTCCTGTTAAAAGGGGAGGAAAGAGCAGAAAAGGAAAAGGGAGCTGCCCCTTCTCAGAGCCATGCTCACTACATACGAGTCTCTTAGGCCACGTTAGTTAAACTGGGTAAGCAGAGGGACAGCAATCAATACAGGTTTTGATGTTGGAATTAATTTTTTGCCAATCAATACACTTTGCCTAATCAAACATCTATATGCCTTCAAGGATTAATGCTTCTGTATTTAATTTGTCTGCCACAGGATAGATTAAAATAATTTCCTCTTTAACTCTGATTCTGTGTTTTCTCAGTTAAAACAGGATATACATTTTGTTGTCTCAGAAAATGCTTTTGCATATACTCAATGTATGTCTTTCTGTGAATCCTTTCCCAGCCACAAAGAGCACAGGTTTTCACAGATGCCCTGGGGAATTACATTGTAGTGCATCATTGTGTTTGAAACTCCAGATTTCTTAAAGTGAACATGCAGCTTACTCTCTCCTCAACCACATAAGGTGCTTGTTTTTTATAGCAGAAGGATGAAGTGCTTAAAGTGATGAGTTTCTATTAACAGAGCACTAAACTGAGCATCAGGAGGTCATCAGTGTATCTCTCTTACTTATCTGTCCGATGACCTGGGACAAAGATTTTTCCTGCTCTGTGTCTTCCACATGACTTTAGATTTTCCCCACTCTTTCTTTTTAACTCATCCTGCTTTAACTTTCTGAGGTGGTGTCCATTTCTTACTGCATGTTTGTGTAAAGCTACAGCACTTGACAGTCTATGAGCAACTAAAAATGAGGGCTTGTTTGGAGATGACAAGACAGCAGAAGATATATGTCCCAAGAGGTTAAACATAGCAAGTAGTTGAGATGAGAAAATTTTATTTTCAGTTGGGCCTAAAGTGCCTGGCCTGTTTCAAGAAGGAAATTTTGATTTCTGCTGGCAGAGGTATACACTGAATGTAGTTGACAGGAATTCAGCTGGAGAGGATTACAGTTGTTAAGAAGTTCCTATTTTGCTGAACTGTAGTTCTTCAAGTTAATATAGTACTTAATGTGCCATTGATCCCTCAGAAAAAGTGGTTTTCTCACATGCACAGTTAATGTGTGCTGCTTCTGATGTTCCTGGGAAGAAAATGTAGTTTTGGACCCACACTGTCTGTGCTTTGCTCCCCTGCAGCAGGTCCATGTCCCCAAGCTGAGATTGGGACACTTCTTTTGAAAATCTCCCCCATCCTGTTTTTCTGAGGAATGGCTGAAAGTAGTTGCAGTGAAAAGAGATTTGAGGAGGGCAAGAAGGAACATCCAGGGTCATCTCTGCATCCAGACTAGAGAGGCTGTGAGGAGCCACGGTGACAATTTTTACCTTCTTTTGCTTCTTTCTGCCTCTACAAATGGTGTATCTGGATTTTTTGGATTGTCCTAGATGTTTTCAGAGCTCCGTGAATGCTTTGCTAAGCATTATTATTGCATTCTTGCATGTAGGCAGAAACTATGGTGGATAAGTATATCTTTCTTCAGTCAGATTTCAGTGATTTCCTCAAATCCAGTTGATAAAGCTAAGCCCAAGTTGCCCTTCAATCTCCAAAGCACCTATTAACCTCTCTGCTTATGCTCAGATCAAGTACTTCAAAGAATTAAAAAAAACATAAAAGTTATATCCTATGGCCTGTTTTCTTCCCCAAGGTATTTCATTATAGGACAAGTTGAGTGAAGGGGAGAGATTAGCAAGTTCTTGTAGTTTTGATTGCAAACATATTTGGATCAAAATGTTATAACATTTTTCATGAGATCTGCAAATTGCTTTTTTAAAGTAAATTTAATCCCTTTGAGCATATTGTGCACTTTATGGCTCTTAAATGATGCTTAGACTACAAGTTCTGTCTCTGTTCATGAAAAGTAGGTTGTCTTAATTTGTAAGATCATGAGAATGTTTTAAGCCCACTGGCTCTTTTTGCAGTCAATGGGATATTTTTGCTTTGTATTCCAGCTGGAAGAGGATCAGCTTTCTTGCCACTGGGGAATGTACCTTTAGCTGTCCTGCATCCTACTTTAGTAATTGCTGCATTCTGTGCTAAGCTGTGACATTTTCATTTTCTAAGCTGTTTATTAATTCTGACACTGAATAATTAAAAAGGAGAAAGAAGCACAAGGAAAACAAAAAGACCATCACAAAAGCTGTGTATATAAAATAGGATACAGATCATAGGGTGGACTGCAAACATAAACAAAGAGCTACATAGAATCCAAGGAAGTTCAGAAGCTCTATTTCCAATTATGCACATACAGTGTCTTCAAGTGAGTGCTGCAATACCCTCATCAAATTCTTGCTTGGTACTTCTAAATACAGAACTTGGAGTTACAGGCTGACATAGCAAAGCAGCATCAGTAACCTCCTTTCCACTGTAAGACTGAAAAAATGTGGCACAGAGTGTTTTCCTAAAATGGTTTTTTAAAACACCATCTACATAGTGGTACCCTACCATATCTCCATAGAGAAATTAAAGAATAACAAAGGAAAAAGAAAAAAAAAAAAAAAGGCAGTGCATTTGGAGGGACTGTGAGGAAGCAAACTGAAATTTGAGCGTTAGCTGCCAAAAAACATCCTTTGGTGTTTTTGGGAGAACAGCAAGCACTTTACATTCTCTTCTTCCCCGGTGTTTCACTTTTTATACCAATAAAAAACCGCAGCAATGTGTTTTTAATTTTTCTCTGTATTGTGCCTTATCTTCTCCTCAGAGATTTCCAGAGCAAATGGGATTAAAAAACTTTGATGGGGAACATATCAGATAAATGTGTGGTTTACATCTGATTTGAACTGAAATGGCACTATGTGCAGACCTGTGGCAAAGACAGCAGGTACAATTAAGACTATACAACCCTCAGGAAGTATTAAGATTTAATAACAAGACCAAAACCTGATGTGCCATTCCCAGCCCTGTTTGCAGCATGGCATTTGGATGCTGTTGTAAGTGTGCTTCAAAATGAGTCTCTGCTTGGTAATGCAAATTGTTCTTGTACCAAGGAACCACTATGTGCTGCAAAATTAAAACTGGGAGGAAAAATAACCACTGTGGGATAACGTGCAATAAATCCACTAAAGCTGCTGGCTCTGGTGAGGTAACGTCTTGTCCCTCTATGGGTGGAACATTTCTCTATTGAATCATTACAGTTTTGCTCAGAAACATGCTACTGCTTGAACTGCTGTGGGAAGAACAGTAATGTCAAGCAGATATCAGGTTTTCCCAATGGGAGCATCCTGCTGGGAAATGGGCTGCACTGGTGTGATGGTGTAAAAAGCTCAGCTGCGGCAGCTCTCTGTAATTGCTATTCCCTTCTGATTCCTGTGCTGAATGTACAGAACTGCTTCTCACAAACAGATCTGAGAACAAAATCCTTGACTTGTCACCAGTGTAATACTCTGCATGCTAAGCTGGGGTTTCTGACTAGTTTGCCTCCATTGTCTCTTGCAATCACTATTTGATACCGGGTCTGTAGTCTCCTGTTATAGTGCCAAAGCCTGACACTGAAAACAAATGCTTCTGTTTCAATCAGTGATGTTTAATTTTTCATGATGAGTGCAGTTTAGTGCCTCCCTAGGTAGGAGGCTCTGCTGCTAATTACCAAGGAAACATTTTCTGCGTGCACAGGACACATGTGCACTCTGCATCTTGGTTCTGTTAAGCAGCTGAGCTGGGTGAGATCAGTGGTGGTGGCTGCTGGATGAACTGTCAGCCTCTGACTACTATTGCTGCTTGAAGGAAGACCTGCTCAGTTTTCTCTTGTAGCCCACACAGCTGCAAAAGAAAGTCTGTTTTATGAGGACACTGTTGAAGGGGGTCTGTAGTCCTGCTTGGACTGGTAAGCATCACTTCCCAGAGAGGAATACTGTGTGTGTGTGGTGTGAACAAAGGGCAGGCTGGGTTTGGTTCTTCCATGTATTCTTCAGTGGAGAGGAGTTTGGTCCTAATAATTTTTGGTAATTGGTTTGTAGGCCTACAGCAGAAACCATCTCAGATGTTCCATAATTGGTAAAAATTTTTGTGGATTTTTTGGGGTTTGTTTGGTTTTGTTTTGGCTTTTTGGTATATGGTTTAAAATTATTGCCATTTAAGATTTACTTTCTATGTCCATGTTGGTTTGAAAAGATTGACAAGGTTTATCTTACTTTTTTGTTGGGCTTATATTAAGACAATTGAATAGCATAGCAGTTATATTCCATTTAAAAGCTGTTATATGGAGTGCTCTGGGATTTGCTTAAAAGGGATTGTTTTGAATGTATACTTACAACTTACATAATTTTTTAAGCTGTTGTTTAGCCTCACCATTCATTTTTTACTAATAAGTCACACAGAATTCCGCTCTTTTCTTTGATCTTGCATTGTTTGCCAAGAGGATTTTCAGTAACAGTCCACTGTACTCAGAGTAGAGCATGTAAGTGGAGGAATTAGAAATGCCCCATCGTGGGTTTTTTGTGTCTGCCTGTGCTGAAGAGACGTGGCTTATATAAGAAATATAAGACAGTAAAACCTCTCCTATGATAAAGCAAAAGAAAAAGCTGCATGTTAAGTGGACTGTATCCTTTACCACCATAGAAAGAAGAGGCTGCAGTGCTTGGACCTGCCTGGGCTGCTCCAGTGGTTTCCTCTTAGGGAATTCCTGTTTCAGAGTAAGGGACTCTGCAAATAGAAGCAGCACTGGCAAAAACTGGCTGAAGAATTTGCTTTCCAGGGTGTGCAGTTGGTTGTTCCCATGTCCTTATTTCCCCAACCAGAACAGGGTTTTGGGTTCTGTGCCTGTGGAGACCCCTTAGTGGCTGTGAGGTATGTATGGGGTGTAGGTTTGACTTTCTGAGGGCACTCTTGGCAAGTCTCACCCCACAGGGAATCCAGAAAGAGGAAGGAGATGTTTGGAAGTGACTTGGCTGGGATGATGAGCCCCACAACGATGCTTTGAGGAGGGGCTGCATGTAGGGTTCTTCTCCTCCATGTGCTTTATGGTATACTGACTGCAGAGCAGATCCCATGAGAAGATTAAGGTACACATGCCTTTCCATAGAGGATCTAAAGTTTTTAGAGTTGCTGCAACTAGATTTAAAAGAGTCTTAGTCTGGAAAACAGTTTACCCTCAGGGCTTGACTCAAGGGCTGGCATAGCTCACGTAAGAAAACCATAAACCATAGCAATTCCTAAAGCTTGCCCTGAGCATAGTAAGGATGTTAAGACCTGAACAAATATAGCCAATCAAGACTTAGGACTTAAATAAGGCCCTAAATGACTAAGAGAACTGCCAGTCCTTTAGACACAGAACTTTGTGTCCCCACTGTGGGAGAAAGGTATATGCATTAAGAGCCTCGTTTCTTGATGCTCAAGAGGGCAAGATTATGAGCACTCAAGAAAATGTTTAGTAGAAACACGAATGTTGCAGGGTGTGCTGTTGCCTACACCTGGGCTGGTCAGGACTTCTCGGATCATACTCCTCTTAAACATTGGTGTTTAAGTAATTAATTAATTCCACTTAGACAGCACTTGGATGTCAGTACTTGCTATTCCAGGTCATATCAAGGATTTCTAAACCAAGGGAACTGCTCTAAAACCTTTTTCTCCACAGAATTACAGGGACTTTGTTAAAGCCTTGCAATACTTCGGATTCTTTTGCCAGAGTAGAAAACTTGAACTTTTGTTACAAATTAAAGCACAATCATTTTCTTAAAGGTGATTGGAGTGGATCAATATATTTGACTTTCTGAAGAGTTATTGAGAAGGTATTTTTGTGTGAAGTTGGGGTTTGTGACTGGGCAGTATCAAATCAAGCTGTGGTGTGTATATTTGAAAAGGATAGTACAAATTCTAACTAAATGGAAACCTGGTTCTAGGGGTAGTGAGAATTTAGCATTTCCTTTCAGATTTTGGTGTTGAATGAACTAAAGAAGTAGTCTAAAATTTCTTGACCTTCACAAATTTTGACCTAATCTGCTTTCTTAAAATAAATAAATGAGAAAAGCCAGCTGAGAGCTTGCTTGTGTAAATGAATGGCTATGACACTTTACCTTTTTCCACCAGGGCAAATAGAACTCGAGTAGATTTTGCAGTTTTCTGCAAGTCCTTCAGATTTTGATGTGGTCCCTCCTACAGACTCAGACACCAGTGTCACAACTTTCACTGAAGATAGAAGCCAGAGGTCTAGTGTTCATGGTGAAGAAATCAAAAATATAATTAACAGACACCCAAAGAGAGAGTGAATCCAATTCTGATGCAAAGTGTGGTATTAAAAATTCATAAAAATCTAATTTTTAAGCTAAGCTGTGATTATCACAATTTTAATTCTAGGATGGTGACATGCTGAAACAAGAGGTCTTCTGAGCTCTTGGGAGGTTACCTCTGCAGACAGGGAGGACAGAAACTTAGGTCTTTTAAGTGAAAGCTTTCACTCTTATTTTTCGTATCTTATCACTCTTATTGTGCCTCCTGGAGCAAAGTCCTTTAAGAAAAACACGAACATAACATTCAGCAATTTGTTGTTGCTCCTTGGGGACATTTTTCCCCCCCCAAAATGGTCTTGCCCATCTCCTTTGTGTTCAGGGAAAATTAGTGAGCTGAACTTATTACAGCGAATCAGCTGAGTCCTCACCTCCTCCTTCAGGTCAGCAGAGTGCTGAGTCCTTATTTTGGGCTATGCCCACCTTTGCCCTGGGGTAAGAGCAACAAAAGTAGTTTGATGTCTGTGTTAGACCTCTTCTTGTTAGTTCAATGTGTTTTATACACAAGGGTGGAAAGGTTGTTTTCAAATCAGCATGTCTTGAGGTTTTTGCTGCAAATGTTTTGTTCAGAAAGTGACCAGGCTCACTGATCTGTGTGAGGTGTGTAGTACCAGCCAGAGCCAGGAACTGGAACTCTTTGGTTTTTGGAGTACATTTTATTATTGAGACGTAAAGTGCACACCATATACTTCAGCAGAGCTAAGCAGCCTGTGTGCTAGGGAAACACTTCCAGCAATAAACCTGAGCTGAATAAATTCCTGTTTCCTGTAGCTGGGGAATATCCATATGTCACTGATGACTGTCAGCTCACATGTCGAAGTTCTATGTTTAATGTTGAAATTTAGTTTTAGAAGGGATTTACTAAATCTGTGCTGTTATAGATGGGGAAACACGTAAGTAAACAGAGATTAATTGATTCAGAAGAGCTGAGCTCCTTGCTTGGAAGAAGAGTGCCTGGATGGGATCCTGTAATGGATGTCTGAGTGTCAGGGTAAAATATTGATAATTATTTCTGTGGTTCAGGTCACTGGAATGAATGAAATTATATCTTACAGAAGAAAATTGATTTGCATTAATTTCTGTTTGGGATGCACAATTAATAAGAGAGCTATTTATCAGAAGATACACTAGTATGTATCTTTGTATTTTACTGTAATACTTTGTATGTTCAATTTCCACAGTATTTTACCTGGGATCTTTTAGAGAACTGGAAAATTACTTGAGCAAACAATGAAAAAAAGCCACTCCTCATCTGATCTTACCTGGTACCTAATTTGAAGTGGCAAACCACCAGGAATTCAGAATTAGTAACACTTCACAGCTAATACTGACTTGTTAAAGATTTCTGATATTAGAGCATCCTACTGTATTACATAGCTATGAACTGAAATTTCAGGGTCGACTTGGAAATAATCCAAATTTGTCTATTTATCTCTGTCTTTGAAGTAAGAAAGGCAAAAAATCGAGGATCTTTTTATATGAATGCATAGAAAGATCATTAAGTTTATTTTATTGTAAAAGCATTCAATATTTTATGCCTCCTGCTAGCCCAGCTGGGACTCCTTAAAAGCATATATTCTCAGGAGCTGACCAACATATTTCTGGTGTGGGGTTTGGGTTGGTTTTTTTTCTTATTATTTTTTCTTTTTTTTTTTCTTTTTTTTTTCTTTTTTTTTCCCCATCTGAAAATGTTGATGGGCCAAACTCACAACTCTTAAGTTTGGATGACTTTTTAATTTTATAGAACATTCAAAAATATTTTGGAACTGCACCAAGATACCCCTGCAGGTTCAAAATAAAAGAATATAGTTTTGTTTATGATTTTAGGGAGGTTAGAACAAGGTAATTATTATATCAAAATACAAGTAAAAGGCAAAATCAAGCAATATTCTGGTGCTATTAAAAATACTTTATTCTCCCAAATACTACAATAAAATATTATTTCTTGAACATTTTAGTATCAAAGTCATTTGCTTCTTAACATATGTGTCAAAAAAAGGGTTCTGTCCCCAGAATTAGAAATAACAAAGACTCAGTCCATTGGGACTCTGATTTTGACATTGATTTTAATGTGGAAGAGAGACTGGGATCAGTGTGAGGGGTGTTCTCATGAAGCTTGTGACAATTATAAGTATGAGATAATGATAGATGAATATGGAAACATACAGATGGCAGCTGGTGGTCCATGAAAGATGCAGGAAGCCACATCCAATTTGTTGTATTGGTTCAGACAGGTTTATTGTCCATCAGTGTACTGTGTGGAATGAATGTATTGCAAGTGTCTGCTTGCTCTGTGTTCCTCCCTGAATTCTGTTTGGGCTTGTTCTGGTAGCAATACTTATTTTTAAAATATGTATCTAATTGGCTATGTATTTCTGTCATTTAGTTTTGGGCCACATCACATTTTCTCCAGTAATTAACCTTTTTTCTCAGTCTGTCTTCTCCCCTTTTTGAAATGAAACATCCATTAGTGCTTTCAGGGGTTCAAACCCACCTAGGTACCACATGGTCTGTTTTCCGTGGGTTTGGAATGGGTTGCCATGGGAGAAGCTGCCTTGGGGCCGATGCTGAGGGTCCCAGCGGTACAGGGGACACCATAGGAGCACAGGTTGCAAAACCTGACATGGGATTCTATTTAATGAAAATAATTGTGTGGATAGCATTGGAAATCAAAACCCATTCTCTTTGCCAGCTGGTTCAGGTTCGTACCTGCTATGCCAGAGCTCCTCAGTATCACTCCTGCCAGCCTGCTTTTAAATGTGAGGGATGTTTTGGGGCCAGTGGTTTTCCCTTTGTACTCTAAGTGTTTGCTGGAGAGCCTCAGCTCTGCTGCTGCCGTTTTGCTGCCAGCAGCTCATTTCGGACACAGGATCTAGTATTGATCAGAATTGATTAACATTTCTATAGCACTTCTTCATGTGGAGCTGAGTGCCATTGTAGCCACTTGACAGCAGTAATTTACATCCTGGAAGGGTGAAAGGTCTTGTCCTGAGTAATTGAAGGGATGACAGCGACTGTTCTGCTCATTTACTGTGGTGGTACCTAAGGGTCCTGAAGGAGGGGCTCTGTGCCAAGCAGAGAATCCAGGATCCCTGTGCTGAGGGTCTCAGGAGACCCTGCAAGGTGGAGTGGAGGAATGGAGATGTGAATCTGCTCTTGTAACTCTGGGTCTGTATCTGCTGTATCAGAGAAGCTTCTGGAAAAAAAAGTGTGTGAAGAAAACAAAATTTGCATTGGACATCCATCCTCTTCTAGCAACTTAGCTCTTGTTTGAATAATGGAAAGGTGTGAGCTCCTGGAATGAAGCATTTGTAATGAAAGTAGCGATCCAGTGATGCGGTTTGTGATCTGGTTTTGAAAAAATTGTTTACAACAGTTGTTAGATTTCTTCCTGATTTCATTCTTTATTTGTATTTCTGAACTTTGCAAAAAGACCAAAAAAACTCTTTGAGGCAACTCCAGAAGCAAAATAGAAAGTGTAGGGTGCATACGCAGAAATCCTTCAAGCTTTACTTGTACTTGTTTTTGTTTCATCAGGAGTAGTCAAAGTCACTTGAAAGATTCTTAGTTTTCTTGTTCTGAATTTCTTTATCCAAAAAACATCAGAAATGTTCTATCATTTGTCCCCTCTTTGGAATCTTGCAGAGGACATAGATGTGACTAGCTAGCATTTTCTTTCATTCCTTAATTGAAAACCTGGAAAGTTTTGATCATTAATAAGCATATCTTTTCTTCCAGCTATTTATATGGCATCCCTACAAGATAGAGGTTAACACTGCTGAAAAACAGTTTTAACCCATCTGATCAAAATTATTTCTTTCCCTCAAGCAGAGGTCACTGTTAGGGTTGCCATCACTCTCCTTGTTCCTCACTCATCAAGGGGGTCTTTCAAATAAATACTGCAGACAGGGGCTGAATTTAAACAAAATGCAGCAGCCTGCTATTTGAGCACTCTCTATGCATTATAAAGAAGGAAAGAGTTGTAGGGGCTAGTGTTCCATGTGTCTTGGTTTACCCAGGCATATCATCCTCTTCTACTTTGTTGTTCAGGGCACCCTGAGTGCTCACAGCTGGTCTTACATGGCCTTCGTTCCCAGAAGGCTGTTGCCACCACAGCACTCAGGAGTGGCTGCACATGTGCTTTGGGCACAGGTGCCTGTATATCCATCCTGGATTTCTGAGTGGCTGTGGAGAGCCCTTAATTTCATCCTGTAACAGCTCAGGTTCTGTACCACCATTAGTCAAAATTGATCAAATGCCCATTCTCCCTGCTCCAGCTCCACTGCCTCCAGGGGCTGTGGGTCCAGGCCAGGTAGGGCATGCTTCCATCTCCATCTCGGCTCTGTCTCTTCCCTTTCCAAGGCAGCTGCTCCATTTCTGAGCAGCAGTGCTCTGTGCTGCTCATGCAGGCTCCTCAGCCAAGTCCATAGCTCCCAACTCAGCGACCAGAGTCTGAGCTGGTAAGTATCCTACTGCTGATTGCTACTTCTGAGCCACTGCACTGAATGACTAAATAAGACATTTTTGAAAGTACTTTGCACTTAGATGACATGTCAATTTTGCTACAGTTAGCTAGTATTATTTGTCAGGCTGGGGTGAGTTCTGGCATATTGCATTTGACTCTTCTTCATATAGGGTATTGCAATACCATCAACAACATTTGCAAACACTATCTGCTGTTTGACTGTGCAGTAATGAAAGTGCTGTGATGAGTCTGAACTAGGTGGCAACCAGGGAATCATGAAATGATGCTCACTTTAAAAGACTTGCAAATTCATCTGGGAAGCATCTTTGTGGATGAATGGAATAGCAGCCCATTCGGTTAAATTTGCCTTGGATTTGGGGATATGCAGAGGTCATGGTAAGATTCAAATGCAATTATATCAGTCATTCAGAATGTAATAGTTCCCAATACCACATATTCTGCTCAGTACTGCCTTTGCAAGTAGATAGAGGGAAAAAATTAGCCTAAGGGAATGCCCACATTTTCTTAGAGAATCAGACCACTCGTTTTGCACAAGTCTCTGTGTTTTGTGTGTGCATCAATTACTTGCAGAGCCAGACAGCCGGCTATTATTCTCTGGAACAGGCAGAAGCTAAAATCTGCTGTGGGCTTATGCTAGGCTGGTCCTTTTTTGACTGACTAACTACTATGTAGGTGAACATATTTTACATCCCCCTTGTATTATAAATACATCAACTATATAGGAGGCAGCAACCATAGATGAGATTGTAAAATAGTTTTCATTATACAGTTTCCTGGATTTAGGTGGCCAAAACTTAGTGAAACATTTGCCTTTCTAGATGAGAAATTACAAACATGGCCTATGTCCAAAGATGACAACCTGATTTTAGAGGTTTTACAGATTCACTAAACAATATTTTTGAGAGAGGAAAGAGGAAAAATAAATGTTAGTATTTAAAGTGATTTTTAAGATACTTCCCTGGGAAGGTGGGAATCATGTGGAACTTTAAACCTAATGGCCTGATCATGTTTGCACAGCAAGAGGTTCAGTGTGCTACAAATTTTGGGGAAATGGTATGAATGATCATTTGAAAATCAGCTGATGTTTGTACACAGCACAAATCCTACGAGCCCTGCTGTCAGTCTCCATGGGAGTCAGGTATGCTTGCAAAGTCAGTCAAGTTTTATAATTAGCCTCTTGATCCAGTGCACTGCTCCAAGCTGTCTCAGAAAGCTTTCCAACAACTTCAGGGGATGCAAGGTCATGGCAAGCAGACCTTTTTCTTGTAGCAGCTTGATCCCTTGTGCTCCCTGTTGGCCGTAGGGGGATGAATGTCCTTAAAGCAAATAAACTCAGCTCCATATAGGGAGTTCAGAAGAGCCTTTGAAGATTGGTGCCCTGTCATCTCAGTGGGGATGTCAGGGCTCTGGAAAGTTTTCTGTGGAAAAGTCTCCAAGCAGGGATGCTCCATCCTTCTCTCCAAGTCTGCTGATGCTGCAGGTTCTTGCACAGATCCATGTAACCCCACTGCAGGGAAATTCTATTAAAGTTGCGTAGTGGAGCAGTCAAAGCCAAACACAAGTCAAGAATAAGGTTAAAGACACAGTTTTACTCCCCCCATCCCCTTTCCACCCTGTATTCCTTCTGTTACTTCACAGTTGCCTCACTGCAGTGCTGGTTTTTTTTCCCTGGGAAAGCACAAGTATGTTGGAGGAGAGTGCCCAGGGAAAGCAGAGATGCCACTCGTGGGAGAGGCACTGTGCAAGCAGCTAGGGACTGCCCTAGGGAAGCACAGGGAATGGTGCCATGGCCCAGAAGGCAGCGTCGTGGGGAGCTAAGAGTTACAGATCTGTTTTCAGGAGGAGGGAGCAGGTGGAGCTGCTGCACCTCCAGAGAGGGCAAGGACTCCTAGCCTGGGTGGCTGCTGCTCCTGTGGGAACAGGGGCTGAGGGAAGGTCTCTGTGAGCAGTTGAGGGCTGGCTGGAAGTGTTAGCAGAAACAAATCTGAAAGAGACATGCAGGGCTCAAACCTGACTGATTTCTTGCTGGGAAGGCACATCACATGCTGCTTGCTGGAGGGGTTTACTCAGAATTAATTGGTGTGTGGGTTGGGGGTGCCCTTACCTGTGCTGGCAGAGTTTATTCTACAAAAGACTGAGGACTGTGGCATGGGGCAGTTTGGCTGCTGCTGTGGATGGAACATGGCCAGCATGTCTCTTCCTGACCAGCTGCAGCCTTGTCACCTCTGCCCTGTCCCCAGAGCTGGTGTGCATGTCATGCATCTGGGCCAAAACTTCCCTGTGCATCTGCAGACTGTGGGGATTGCTTTACCTATGCCTCAGAAGCTGGCAGGGAGGACTCACTGCTTGGCTCAGTATATTAGTGACTGCTGAGAAAAGTGTCTGGCTCCACTTCACCTTAAAGCCATGTGAATGGAAACATTTGGAGGGCTCACTACAGACTTTCTCCCAGCTGGCCCTATGGGGGAGATCAGATGGTATTTGCTTCCTTCAGGGATAGGTTTTCCTGCCCTTTATTTACTGGGGCACATTTCCTGTGAGACCTGTGAGAGGTCTGGGCTTTCCCGTAGCTGCTGCCGCAGCCACCATAGCCAGTCCCGCAGGATGTAGAGCTGCATTAGCACAGTAATAAGAAATAAACTAACAAGTAATAAGCTAGTAAGTATCTGAGGAGAGTCCAGACGTAGCTTATGAACAGTTAAGCTTAAGATTTCTGCATCACACCCAGTGCAGTTTAAACCTGCCTTCTGCCTCTTCTGGCACTTGATGTGCTGGTGCACCATCCGTCTTTTTCCTGGTCATCTCCCCTTAGGCAGCAATGTGCAGGGCGCTGTGTGTGACCTGAGCACTTGCTCCAGGAGCAGCAGCTGAAGTAAGGAAGAGCACGTCAGCTGTGTTTCTTCCTTTCACATGGAATGCATGCTGCCTCTCTGGACCAAATGAGGGGATTTGCTGCTGAGAAGCACCCCAGTGCAGGTGGCTGCTGACACTGCTGGACTCTTTTAGCAGCACTTGCTTTTTGCACTGATGTCAACAATTGTGCTGCTAAAAACAGTAGGAAGTTAAACTTTGCAGATGTGTTTTCAGAGTCTGTTTTGTATCATACAGATCTCATGTCTGTGTGGGGTTCCCAACATTGGCTCCAGCAGAACTTATCCTCTGGATCAGATAGAGACCGAGTATCCTTTAGGAAGCCTAAGCTAGAGGAAGCGGCATTGCTTGTGTTTAATGAGGCCAGTTAGCCTGAAGCAATCCACCTGGCTACAAAAACAAGTTCCATGGGATGCTGCTTTTGCTCTCTTCAAATATATGCTGGAAAGATGAAGCATTCTAGTGAGGTTATAGCCAAATGCTCATTTTAGTCTCTGAGTGTACAAACCACAGGGTAGAAGAAATAGATGTCTTCCGCCTTTCTTTGAAGAATTTATATCCTTGTTTTAAAAAGAACATCAAAAACTGAAGAAGGTGCAGAAAGGAACCATGGACATAAGAAAACACAGTTACAGGCACTGAACACCTCAAAGAAAGCCTGAGAGGTGACTCGATGTCCTATATAAACTCAGCCATAAAGGGATAGTGACAGTAAAAGGCTGGTGAAGAAAGGACTGTCAAGGACTAATAGCTGAAAGCTGATACCATTGAAATTCCAACTGGAAGTAAGTCACCACTTCTATGGCTCAATAAAGGAGTTAATGAATGAAATTTAATAACTCCTCATATACAGAGGTCACACCAGATAATTGCTTCATTCCTCTGAGCTTAAGTTCTGTGAATCCAAGAACTGATGTACCTTTGATGGTTTCACCAAGGAAAAACTACGTAGTAACTAGCAAATGTGTTTCCTCAAATCTGAACCAATTTGAAAATGTTTTCTATGGTCTAAATGTGGTTTTAGAGTGTCAGAATTTCAGAGGCATTTTTGCTTCAATTTTTGGTAAGGTTATTCTGAAACCAATTATCTCTGAATTATTACTGTCTACAATTTGGCAAGCATGCATTGATTTTAAATAGATTTAAGAAAATCTTTGGAAAATAATATAAACAGAATCTTTTAAAAAGCTAATGTTTCTGAACTGAGCAGTAGTTTTATCCTTTGGGAAATTAAACAAATTATTTTGTTTTCAGACTGGTATAAATTAGAAGTAATTAAACTAAAGTCAGCAGAGTGACATTTGTCAGATTGGATGTAAGCAAGTTTGTATTGCAAGCCACCAACAAGGAACACTTTAAAATGTTCTCCTTGTGGGTTTTCTGATTTCAGCTGTTTATTAAGACTGCTTAAATTATTCATGGTGTATAAATTATCTGATAGATTTGAGTTCTTTTTCTGTCAGTGAAAATTTGCAGAAAATTTGCTGGAAAGGAAGGATTTTCAGCCACTGAGCATTTGTGGAGTTCACTTTGACCATCTGCATTTTGTGGGCTGGTAGCCTGTGGGTCATGTTTTTCATGTGTTGCTGCCCCAGCTGGGCTTAGGGTTTAGGCTTGGCTATCTTTCGAGCAGGATGAATAGGCACACCCAGCGAGTGAATGAAAGTCCCTTCAGAAAAGGGCAGGGGGCAGAGATGTTCTTACTGGGGTATGCAAGACCTGCAGAGCCAGCTCTGTCTCAGCCCCTGTGTTCTGCCCCTTCCATGGCCAGCTTATCCCCTCCGAGCCCCTTGCCCTGCAGCGTGCAGCATGTGGAGTCATGGTCAGGCTGCAGCACCAGCCCTGCTGCCCTTCCTCTGCCCTGCTCAGCGCCTGAGCTCCAGCGTGGGGCTTCCTGCTGTGGGGAAGCAAAACGCCTCCTGAATGATCTTTTTCTTGTGTGCATACATTCACACGCATGTATTCATGTTCATATGCATGTGTGTCTCCATGTGCACAGCTTTGTATTCGTAAGGAGTAATTTGTAACCAAAGTCTGGGGAGTGCAGGAAAAGCCTCTGCCGCCTGGCTCTCCTTCTCATAAATTTTCCTCCTGTGTGAGGGGGGAAAAAACGTGTGGGATGAGCACGCATGCATTCATTGTTATGTACAGGGGAAATTTGCATTGCCTGGTGTGTTTGAATTAGTACATTGATAAAAATGTGGTTTCGACTGTTTGGAATGGTTACACTGAAGCACTGCGCTTTGTGTTTCTCTTGCCTTAGCCTCTGTCAAGCAATTCTCAGAATAGCCTCAGACTTGGAATGTCTGAATTTAATTACTGTTAACACTAGACATATTTAGTCCCATTTGGGGGAGGAAAAAACCACAAATTTTCAGGAGTGTAGGTAGCTTGTAAAGATAGCAACATTGAGAAGTTTGTTAGCTGGTCTGTAGTAATTAAGCTTATTTCCATAGCAACATTATCAGTTCAGCTCCAGAATTTTAAGATTTTTGTGTGCCTGGTAATTACAACTAATGTCCTAATTTTAGCAGAGATATTACATTTTTGTTTGGCAGGAGCCTTGTAACTAGGCAAACTGATTGAAGAGTGAAATAATGTTCTATTTTCCTTGACTTGTCTTTCTTGGATCACTTCAGACTGCTTAACCAGCTAAAAGCAAAGCACTGCAGTCTGCTCTCTCAGTACATAAGCCTGAATTTACCATTGAGGAGAAATGTGTGTGTATATATATATATATATATATATATATATATATATGTAAAACGTGCTTTCAGTTATAAGAGGTTGCCTATCTATGCAATCCACAGCAAAACACAAAGGCAGAGCCATAGTACAACAATTAAGAATTCCCATAGAGCTGCTCCGATGTTGCTAAATTGCTCCAATATAACATGGCAGTGGCCTCTCTCTCTGACAAGGGATTTAAAAGAGTTGCTGCTGAGCCCAGGAAGGGAGAGTATCCTGCCTGCTCATGAACAAACCATGACAGTTGTGCAGTTGGGATCTGCAGGGAAAGGAGGCCCCCATCCCATCTTGGTCTCACTTTTCACCAGTGTTCCTTGGTTTCCATGTCTATGATCTTTTCCAGGGCAGAATGCCATTTTTCCACTGAATTTGGTGGAATGACTCCAGTTTATACTATTTGGCCCCATATGACCAGACTCTGCCTATTTCATATAACCAGCCTGGCAAAGTATACTATTTCATAATTATATACGTTTGCCTTATAAATTAAAACACAAATTTTCTACTCACCAATGTTGTCTGTGAAAAGAGTTATGAAAAACCAAGCAGCCTCAGTGGGAGAACTTGGGTTTGTGTCCTCTGTCCTCTAATCCTCTCAGCTCCTGCAGCATGCCATGTTTGCTCTATTTTCCCAGCCTGCTGGGTAAACATCAGCCCAGGCTGTGGCTGACGTGAGTTAGGTGTGTGGGGACAGGCTGTTGCCTCCCAGGGTGGGCAAAAAACTCCTCTCTGTCTTCTGTACCTACCCAGCCTCTAATTTTCACGAGACCTGTCAGGACTTCTGCCTCTGAGACCTCTTTCTTCCCTGAGCCCAGCTGTCAAAATTACTTAAAACTGGCCAAGAGGTTCAAGGGTGGCTAAGGAATGAAGGATTGACAAATGCCATACAACGTGATTTTGTAATCCTCCATTTCCTTAGAAGCAAGGCTAAAAAGTCTGCAGTGTTTTGACAGCAAATCCCTGCATCTAGGCAAGGATTTATATATCAGAGTTCACAAAGATGCATATCTTTCTGCATATCTAGATATCTACCTACTGGGTCAACATGCTTTGGGGGTATTTTTAAAGATTTTTTTCCCTGTAGTCAATTTGTTTTTTCAATTCACTTTTTAAAATAAGGCTAACATTGGAAATACACCACTTTTGAGTGGCACAGCAGGTTCAGCATATGCAGGGGGTATATAGTGGAAAATGGCATTAGAAGACTTGTTTCTTTTGCTAATGAGTTCTGAAGGCAAGAGAACAGTTAATGTATTCATAACAGACTTATACTCAAAGATTTGTAAATAATGTATGACTTTCTATGACTGGGAAGCCAACTACCATAAAGGTTGGACCCAAGTAGAAAATAATTTTGTAGCAGCAAAGGACTTTGGATATTGCAGATGCAGCAATTCAGCTATAATCCCCCTGGCAGGGAAAAAAAAATTTAGTCAATTTACCACAGAATATCTGTGGACTTATAATTTCGTTTTTATGGCCTCCTGGCGTACTATCACAATTTGGCATCTACTTCCCCCTAAGGAAAATTAAACTCCTTGCAGTATGACCAGCATTTTGCCAACTTGTATTTATCTGTGAAAAAAAATACTATTATAAATCTAAATTAAAGACAGCAGAGAAATACACTGTTGGCATATGACCTCCACGTCGGTGATGGATTTGTGTGTAAATTGGCAGATAGTAACTATTCTTAGGAAATACTAGTGAAATAGACAGACATAGTTTGCATGCGAATCATGATGGCCTTTGGGAGTCTGGAACACTGATTTCTTTTACCATGGATTTCAATGACTGTACTACTGTTAAAAGTATGAAAAAATCCATGCAAATGCTTTTTTGTAAAATTACATTAAAAATCAGAATGGCTGCTCAACAAAAGGCAATGGCAAAGGGAACAGCTTATAGACTGGATTCAAGGGAATTGCCTTTGCTCCCAATTGAGCTGGTTTTTATAAAGGTAAAATGAAGGTGTGAGCAATGCATAACCAAGACCAAGCATTGCAACAGCCTGAGGAGGTGGTGGAGTCACCATCCCTGGAGGTATTTAAAAGGTGTGTAAAGTGGTATTTGGTGACATGGTTTAGTGATGGATTTGGCAAAACTGGGTTAACGGTAGGACTTGATGATATTAAAGGTATTTTCCAGCCCAAAAAAATCCTTTGATTCTTTTGATTAGCTCAAATAAGGCAATTTTGGCTCTAGGAGGGGAAGTGGACAGATGAAGGTCATGGTGATGAGAGACAAGAAGTGCTGGTTGCCTATTCTGTTGCTGGTAAGTTTGTGTGAGGTCACAGAAGCTCTCTGGTGAATTCAGCCAAGCTGTCTTCTCTTGGGAAAGTTTTCCTCCTTGCTGGGAGCCACACTCTTGAAGGAGACAGAGGGTTTGAAGCCGCTTGCTATCAGATAAAATATGATCTTTCTTTAAAATTCACATAGGTTTTGGACCTATGTGTTCCTGAATACTACACTGATCTACAGCTCCTGTGATACTGGAAAATGTTATTCAAAGTTCCTAATTATTCTCAATTTTAGTAGTTGGCAGGGAGGCTTTTTAATTTTATTTTTTTAAATTCCTTTGGGGTTTTCATTAAAATTATTTGAGTTTTGATGACAATGGTTGAGTTAATAGTTAGAGATATATTTTCCTGAGGTGTGTTTCCATGTCTCTTGGCTCCAGGAGAGGGGTCAGTACAGAGAAAAAAGATTTCTTCCCACTGACTTCAAACTTTTGGTAATGACCGGGTAAATATTTATGAGGATATGGCAAAATGAATTAATTGTATGGGTTAGTTTGGCCGTTTGTTCAGTGAAAATTTGAAATCTAGAAGTTGTGTCTAACAGTGCTCGTAAGCATAATTTTCAACCCTCAGTTTCAAAAAGATTTTCTGGATATTTCCTGATTGGCAGCAAACAAGAAATTGCACTTCTAAAAATTCTGTTTTTCTAGGAGACTGTATCCAAAGAACCTTTTTTCCAAGTACTGGTGTTCTCTTAGCAGCAACACATAATTTGTTGAAATGAAAGAACAGCTGAAAAATTATATATGTTTATAGTTTCAGCTGTTTCAAAAGAAGTGTCTTTTTGCTCATGAAACATAGTAATATTTTGCCTTCATGGTTAGGATAAATCACCTTGGCTGTCTTATTGTGATAACTATGCATTAGGACTGACATTTAGGTACAAACTGGTGGGAATCAGGTCTGCTGCATACAAATGAGGAGGCCCTGATGCAGAAGCTTGTCTTTGGCCTCTCTCTCTGTGTGATTCTTACACCTCGTGGATGACAAATAGAATTGCAAAAGGGATTTTTAAGGCTGCAGTATGTTGTGGGATTTATTGTGAGGAGTAGTGAGTACTGAAAAGCCGATGTGGCCTATGAAATTTTGTCTGATAATGGGATTTGTATGTTCTACTGTGAAAGTTAAGTAGAGTAGTGTTTCTGCCTTAATGGATAGTGCATAGTAGTAAATAAGAAAAAGAAGAGTTAGCAGTGTTTCTTTGCTTTAAACTTTGCAGGTAAGACATCATAATCTACAATGCAAAATCAAATTAGGCCTTTCCCCAAGAAAGATTCCTATTAGCTGGTGCAGAATATGGAGATTACTTTTGCTAAATATGTTTGGAAGACCTTTTTCCTATTCTTTGCACCGTGATTGAGTGGACGGAGGACTTAAGTTCTCCTGTTAAATGGGGAAGGTGAAACCTTGAGGATAGTAATTATATCTGGCCTGAAACGGGGCAATTACTGGGAACCATGAAGAGAATTTCTTTGAAGATTTAATGGAATATTAATGACTGGCATTTCCTTATGGTGCCAGGAACAGGATGGTGAACCCCTGGATCAGAGTTAGAGTTGAAGAGGAGATTGTCAGCTAGAAAGAAAAGCTACGCAGGAGGCCCCAAATTTGGGAGTACTTGGATGCACTTTGGTAGCCATGGATGCACATGAAAGCTTTACTTTGGTTCTTTTCCCCCCACATCCTTGTGTAAATCCTTTTATTTTGCAAGGCTGTCCTGCATTGCTGCAAGGGAGCATACCAGTAGATACAACCAAGTCTGCTCACATGTAACCACACAGGAGGCAGAAGGGTTTGCAAGGGTCAGCTTCTGTCTCAGAAGAGATTGGAGGCATAAACACTGCGTGCTGGTTGCATGACTGGAAGAAAGGGAAACTGGGATCTGCTCAAAGAGTAACAGCAGGAAACCTGCTGAAGTTAGGGTACATGCTAAAGATAGGGATATGTGGTCTGATAACATTTAAACTTCATAGCACATGAGAGCTATGTTAAATACTGTCCTTCTGGTGACGTAAATTAAGTACCTGAATTGAGTGTGTTGTTGCATATAGTTGTTGAGAATGTACCCGATTGTCTTTCAGTTTATTTTAATTTTAAGTATCTTATATACAAGACTATTTGGCAGCTCTTTCTTTGCAATTCATTGCTGTATTGTTGACTCATTGTCCACAATAAGGTGAAAGGGATATAAACTGCAGCTGGCTCTGTGGTCTTCACCCTACATGATCTCTGAATGCTTGACATGACCATGACCCACTTTAGACACCACTGAAGTATGGACACTGAGTAATTGTGCATTGATTGGCGGGGTTGAAACTGCAAGTGAAAAACAACTAATGAGTTTGCAATTCCAGTAAGCCTTTAGTGAAGCAGTACATTGGTAATTCTGTTAGTGTTTGTTTATGGAAGGAGAGCTTCTCACAACAGGTTTGAAAAGCCAAGGAAAGCATTTTCAGATCACAGTAGTACTCAGTTACGGTCATTTAAATGACCACAAAAGATTACTTGTCAGGTAGCAGCTTGGCTGGTTTAGTTTTAGAAATATTATTCAAGAAAGTAGTTGGACTAACCTGGAAAAGATGGACTAGAGAACAAGGAGGCTTGTCTTCAGCTAACTAGAAAATGATGTGTTTAATATTGGAAAGAAATGCAACAGGTGAAATTCTGGTCATTGGTATGTGTATTGCTTCAGAGCAACTACACTGATATGAATAAAATCAGTAATGGAGATGGAAAGGGACATTTACTGCCCAGGTATACTTAAGATCTACATTGCTGCAGAACAGTTTTGTTATACTTTCTAAAAAAAAGCAGTAGTGCTTAGTTATCTCAGTTAAATCACTTAGAGGAATTAAAATACTGATAAGTTAATACTGATCCTTCTAATTATTGAATAAATTGGCATAAAGGAAATAAACAATGCAATCCAGGACTTAAAAGAAGGTAATCTTATTAGAATGATAATTTCTTTGTTTTTTTTTCTTAGTATTCAGGTGTGATTTTTTTACAGCTGACAAGAAAAAAAGATATATGGAAATCAAACCGATTATTTAAGAAAGTATAGTATATAGAAGTAGTTGCTCGCTCTTTGATTCAAATAATTTATGAAGGCAAGTGCATTCACAGAAGTTTTAAAAACTTGGTCTTTTTAGATTCACATCACAATAGTGCTTCCATTAGTAGTGTACACACATTCCAGAATTCACATCTTTTCCAGTAAAAATGCATGAAGTCATGTTGGCAGTGCAGCATGCAAGAGTTCTGTGAAACTATTTCGCAGAAAAAATTGTAGAGGTGATAATTTAAATTTTTTCCTGGTTTGTTATTTTGGCTACTGCCTTTGTGTACTTTCTTAGGTGGGTTTTTTAGTGGCTGATGCCAGTATGAGAAAGGATGTCTGTAGGGAGCCAGAGCAAGAAGTTGTCTTTCTTAGTCTGACCATGAGTCACAAAATATGTCAAGTTTGAAGGGACACATCACTGAGTCCAGCTCCTGGCCCAGCACAGGACCATCCCCAAGAGTCACACCATGTACCTGAGAGAGTTGTCCAAACATTTTTTTGAACTCTGTTCAGGCGGGTGCTGTGGCCATTTCCCTGGGGAGCTGTTCCAATACCCAAGAACCTTTTTCTAATATCCATCCTAAACCTCCCCTGACACAGCCTTAGGCCATTCCCTCAGGCCCTGTCACTGCCACCACAGAGAAGAGATCAGTGCCTGCCCCTTCTCTTTCCCTCTTGATGAAGTTGCAGACTGCAGTGAGGTCTCATCTTCTCCAGGCTGAACAGACCAAGTGACCTCAGCAGCTCCTCATGTGGTTTCTTCTCCGGACCCTCCACCATCCTCATTGCCCTCCTTTGGATGCTCTCTAATAACTTTATCTCTTTCTAAAATCTCATAATTTTCAGATGTCTTCAGACTTCAGCAATGTGCTGAAAGAGAGAGGGGAAATAAAAATAGATGGATGCTATCAGACTTGCCATTACGTTCAGAGGACTCTTATTGAATTAATTTGAAGGCTGTGCATTGATCAATTCTTAGTTTGGATGACTGGCACTGTGTTGTAAATAGTGGTGAAAACTGCTGAGGATGTTGTCTAACCTTTCCTTGTAATGGCAGCATCAATCACTCCATGATTAACATGCTCACAGGCACTTTTTTCATCTTCTGCTATAGCATCTCTTTCAGTAAAAAAAGTGGATTAACAGCTGAGCGCTGAAGGAAAAGAGTCTTCTCTGGAAGAAACTTTATGAAAGTCCATGGAAAAACATAATTTTTCATGTGTCACTTGGAATAATGAAGCACAGAGGGATACCCTCCTCATCCCTCAGAATCAATAGTTTTTAAAATATAAATGGAAATATATAACTGACAATGAGAATTGTTTTTCCATTGAATACCTGCAACCAAATTATATAGTAACTTTTGATTTATAAATACATTTTTTTCTGGATGGGAAGAAATCAGTCTAATCACATTTTCACAGCCAAAATCTCATTCTTCTGGGATATCAGTCAAATATGTACCTCCTCTCATCCCTATCTTGAGCATGAATATTTATTTAGCGAGACTCAGGCAAAGTATATAGTAAAGAAAGCTAACTGCAAACAGGAAGATAAAGCAAAGAGAGGAAACATCTAGCTGCATACTAAAATATAACTTTGTATTTGTTAAGTTTTCAGAATGCTCTTTTGAAGAAATAGTCAATTTTCATCACTACTTGTACTCTAAACAAATGAATAAAGAAATGTATACCCAATAGACAGTAGTGTAAGAGGTTACTTTATTTATTGTGCTCTTAGACTATTTTGAGTATTTAATCAAATACTGCTTTTTCTCTGTACTGTCCTAAGAGAGGTGATACAAAAATTTCCACTAGAATTTCCAAAGCATGTGTTAAATTCCTCCATCGAAACAAGTATGAGAACTTAGAAAGTGTTATTTACCTACACATTTCGTGGCACACAGCACTTAAGCTGTCAGCAGGTCACTGTCCTAAAGATTGTGTATTTTAGTGTTTTGGAGTCACTAATCCTCTGAGCTGAAAGTTTCATTTTCTCTGACTTTTAAAACCGAGAACTTCATCCTGCCACAGAAGCACTGCATTCACGTTTGACAGCTGCTCATACAGTGTTCAATTCTCCCAGCACTGCACTGGCCCAAAGCTGGTGCTGAAGCTCAAGCTGCAACTCAGGCAATGAAATTAATAGAAAATCTATGCTAGAAATTAATAGAAAAGGTAGTTCAAACATAATCTAGAATGGTGCTTGTGTGAAAAAATCATACTGGCGTTTTAATAGATATTATATAATTCAAAAAACTTTCCTATTGACCTAGAGTAAATTGCCTTTTTTCCCCCTGTTTTGGTGTCTTTTGAAGGCTTCTGATGAACACAGCAAGATTCTTCCCCAAGGAGCATCTTCAGCAGAAACCAAATAGTAAGGAATACAGGAGGCATGCAAGGTGCACCTTGCAGACAGCTACTCAATTCCACATATTCTAATGAGTGCCTCCAGAAATTGCACTGCCTTATAACTGTGAAGTAGCATATGATACCCAGTTTTTGTGCAGCCCATGCTTTGTTTTTGGACTTGCACTGGTAGGGCAGTAATCCATATTTTTCAGCAAGCTTTCTGTGTCCTCCACTCTTTGTCAGATGTGCAAACTAAAAAGATTGTAAAATAAAAGGTGTTTTTAAACATTTAAATCTTCTTATCCCACTTCAGCCAACTGGCTTTAGGTGATTAATATGTCATTTCTGAAGAAACAAACAGTTGTATTGAAATTGAAACTACGTGTCTGTTATAGAACAACTTCTGATCCCGCAACTAACTTCCCATGAGGGAAGGCTCATCTTTCTGGAAGTTACATCTCAGCAGTGAATAAGGGATTTCTGGGAATGTAAGAGAAACAAACTTGGGTAAAATAGTGAAAGCTCACCTATTTCATAGTCAGAAAATCTCTATCTGGGGTGTTTATTCTAATTCTGAAAGAGCTGGACTAGACATACCATGTGTGCTTTGTCTTTAGGGACTTCCTTTGGGCTGTGATTGTTTTGTGGGAAATAATATGTTACTTGCAGGTATGTGCAGTAGACTCATCACTTAAAATGCAGAGGGGAAATAATTAATTAGATTTTTTTGAAACTTGGCTGTAAAGGTTTGTCCTACTTTGTGACTGACACTTTAGGCAAATGATTTCGAACACTTGTATATTAATTAGAAGCTGTATATATGATCATATTTCTTATCTTTTTGACAACATGTGTTATGAGCAATGTATAAAGGATGGTAACTTAGCAAATTGTTTGTGTACTAAGAGTCAGCAAGGTCACTGAGGAAATTCAGAGTGGTTGGTAGGTGTCAGAAATGTTCAGGGTCTTGAGGAAAAGGAATGTCCTCGTTTATAAAATATGCCAAAACAAAACTGTCTGGTTTGTTGGGCTCACAGACTGGTAGTTAATTGCTACAGATAAAGGGAAGGAGCAAGATTTTTTTTCTTTACACCTGCCATGCTTTTTTCTCTTTTGAAGTTCAAATTTTAGATAAGGTTTTGCACATCTAGGAGATGATTGCTTTCCAGTTTTGATAATTACTTTATATACCAGTTCTTCCAGTCATTAGATACAAATTGCAGTACTTTGCAAATAGAAAATCTGATTGTCTGACCTGACTATTAATGAAGCACTTTGACTGTATCTGGCCTAATTCCCTGCTGTGTAAACATATGTAGCAAGTTTGAAGTGAATGACCATACATGAGATTGTGCTAGTGATAAGTTTGGCCCATTATAATAAAATACAACAAATAAATATGTTTTGTGCTTGTAAGTGATTTGAATATTCAGATCAGGACCTGCTGATAAGGAATTAGAAGGAAATCTTTCCTCTGACACAAGAAATGTCAGATTTTTCCAAGAAAACCAGATTATTCTTATTTTCAAAACAAAAAATGTTGGGTTAGAAGGCTTTTTATTAAATAGGTACAACAACAACTTAACATTATGCATGATCCTGTATCAACTCCAGTGCTGTAAAAACACAAAAGTTATATACCTCTTCTGAGTGTAGACTTTGGGATAGTTGAAGAAACGTGTGATGCATTGTCCTGCCATCTCTGTGGAGATGGCTCCTGCTCTCTATTCACTACATGCAGAGAGATAAAATTATTATCTTGGACAGACAACTAAGTTTTGGATTGCTAAAATGAACTAACTTGTATCCACAGCCACTATATTTATCTTCAGCGTATCTTTTTCTATTTTGTTTTTAATTTCATGTCTCTCCACTCACCCATTTTCTGTGTCTTCTGCAGTTTTTCTCTAAATCCATCATCCCACATGTTATTTCCTTTAATTTAGCCATGATCTCTGATGCTGGAATGGTAAATGGGATTCTATGATACTGCTGCTCCGCTCTATTTGCTGAAACATTGATTTTCTTAAAGCATTTAAGTACTGAAAAAAATCAATAGGGCTATATACAAGTAATGTAAAGGCATCTTGGTAAGTCATAGAGAAAGAGCCAACTGACAGAGTTTCATGTCATTCAGTGAGAGGGAAACGTGTGGTTTCTAGTTGAGGGCAAAGGATAGCACAATTCTCTCACACCCTGTGTTACACACCTGCCCATCGAGGGCAACCACAGCCCAACAAGCTACAGGAAGACAGAGCAAGATCTGGAGAAAATAGTGTGAATAGCCCAACAAATAACAGGGGCTCCTAGTTCCCAGAAATACCTGCTTTCTTGGCTGACTCACGGCCTGTGGAATATTACTGGGAGCTCCCAGGGACACCATCAGGAGGTCCAGCAGCAACATCTCTTCCTTAGACCAATTATCCATTCTTGTTTCTGCCTGGCTTTTTACAGGGGGGATGTATGTGCCCAAGTCTGGTGTTAGGGAGCTGCTGTGAATTGGGATGGCCTCTGCACCCTCTCAGGTGTTGGAGGGGATTTTGGCATTATATATATGTATATAGCCTGCCACCAGGCTCTGGCTCACTCCAGGTGTGTGTCCCCACCACTGCCTCCAAATGGGCTGCTCAGCTCTTTGTGGACAAACTTTCAGACCCTCACAAATGACAAAAGGAAGCCAGGGCTGCGACCATCTGATTGTGAGGGCAAACCCAGCAGTATTTTTAATCAGTGGATCCGCTGCCAATGTCAAAATATGTTATGAACGAATGGCCAAATATTTCACAGATATCATGCAATAGAACTCAAGCTCTAAGGCCAGAAATATCTAAATGTAAAGATAACTGATGTTTCCAGAGATACCTTAAAAATTTGTTTCCTGGTGCATGTAATGGGATTTTTCCATCTGTTTGCCACATAGTTGAAGAATGCAAAAGCTAGAGTATGGTAAGATTATAATTAGATTCATTTGTTTTTCAATTACTAGTGGGTATATTTTATTTCTGAGGCTGGGACAAGATCCAGCATTTTTAGCCTGAATGAGGATAATACAGGTTACAATTTTTTCCTCAAAATGTTGGAGTGCTTATTTTCCCATGTTTGACATTATATAATCATAGATATTGTAATTATAGGTATTAATTTTTTTGTGATGAAATGTGGCTAGTGTAACAATATTCTATAAATAGCTGTCTCTTTTTCAGTGAGAAAGAAATATTTGGCAGTTTCCGATTCTGCCATTTAATTGAGCCATGTGAAGTATATGAGCAGGAAGAAGAATAGGAAGTCTTACACCCCAGAACATATGAATTAGACATATGTCTGTCATGTCCCAACCTGGTATTAGTGCACATATTTTTGCTATAGTAAAATAGGAGAAATTCCTAGGAGGAATGACTAGCACTGTGAGGGAGGTGGTGTAATGCAAGCAAGCACAGCAGGTACCTACCAGTCACCTCAGTGAACATGACCAAGCCCCCGTCATGGCAAACCAGTGGTAGAACCTACGAGATATATGTGCTGCTGGAATTCTCTTTCCACAAAGGTGCATCAACAGAGATCTCTGGACATGAAATGAAAACTTTTCCTAAGTGTCTTTCAAAGAGAAGAGACAATTGCTTGATTTGGATTTCCTTGTTGGGAAGAGTTCTTTTAGAGACAGAGTATTTTTTTGTCTGTGCAAAGATATGGATGCTTATGAACCTCATAATGTAAACAAGCTGTCAGATTTCACACCGTTGGTACTTGCAGTTCATTGCTTTAGGCCGTGAACACCTGAGGGGATAAGTTATAAAGGTTTGCCTGCTTCTAATATGTTCTGTTCATCAATCTTAAATCTACCTTTTCTTCTGTATCTAAAATCATACATTTGGTATGGGAAGGCCAGTCAACGATGTTATGTTAAGCAGTGAAGCATCCTAAGGGAGTCCAGATGAGCTCTGTCAGGTATGCAACTTCTGTGTGCTTCCCTCAAGGATAATGGTCTTTTCCTCCAGAAAACATTAAATTATTAACTTCACTGATGCACTTTCCTGTGATATACTGTAGGATCCACATTTTGACTTTCAGATAGATAATCCAAGTAATATTCTGTGAAAGATGGTTTGCAAATAGTCCAAGAAGCATCAAGTAAAGGAGAGCCTTTATGAAAATGTGGTGTGAATCATCTAGAATAAACTGATGGGGGGAGCCAGGATGTGGATCCTTTCATAGCATGGGATTTTACTCCTGCAAAGGGCTTTCCATATAGGTTTCATGAACTGATACTATGAAGTACTTTGTGATCCCCTTTATCTGCATGTATTTGCTATGTGTCATTTTTGTCTTACCCTGGGGCAAGACCTGAAGCCCAGTGCTGGAGGGAAAAACTTTCCCTAAAGGCTCAGTAACTCCCAGCTTAGGCAGATACATTGCTGATGGAATACACCAGGCAGAAATGAGAAGGGATTATTGGTCTGATGAAGAGATTGCTGGAATTCTGATGGTGCTCCTGGAGCTCCCAGTGATGTTCCCTAGAGCCTGATTCAGTCAAGAAAACAGTGGCACTTTTGGGAACAAGGAGCCCCTACTGTTTGTTGGGATATTCCCACTGTATTCCCATTGTCTCTGCTTGGTTGAGTTCCAGACAGTCACCCACAGCCCCAACAGCCATCCCACACTTTGCACCAACACACTTTCTCTTTTCTAGCAATGCCTAATAGCCATCCCCTTTGGAAGTCTCACCACTGGACTCTGCATTGCTTCTTTCACACTGATGGAGTTGTCTTAGCAACATCAAGAAGTTTAGGGCAGGGCAAGGTGTGATCTCTGTTCTGTACAGCACAGTGCAGAATTCACAAGGCCATAGAAATGTTTTATGACAATAATTTCCCTTCCCTTCCTTCAACAGATTGTCGTGCTCTTCTTTTAGCAGCTGAAATTCATTTGTTATTTGTGGCCCATTAGTACTTGCTTCTAGGCCAACAAAACCACTGCTGAAATTGTTCACTTACAGTTATAGATGGTGTCCAAAGGACCTGCTGTTCTGTTGAGCTGCACAGTTCAGGAGATTTTCTGGCCTCACAGTGATTGTGGGCTGCTATGCTAGCAACAGCAGAAGTGCCACTGCTTGTACCAAGTGCAATCATCACTGTGGATCAGAAATGAAAACCAGCTGAGGAAATAGGGAGTTTTTCTCCTGAGTTTGCTAGCATGGAAGTTTCCTGCTTGGCAGTATAGCATATGCGGAAATTTGGTTGGGATGGCTCATTCAGTTCAGGATCACCTATGTGTCCATTCCTCCTGCTTTCTGGTGCTGCTAATTTTCGAAGCATGGTTTGCAGACAGTTTGGCCAGGGGAAATATGATAAAAGAAGTTAAAAGTTCTGCTGTTGTGCCTTACTAGTAAGATGTAATTAACCAGTGGGGAGTCATGGGTCTGGAGAAAATTTCTGTCTGTTCCTACGGGAGAAGCAATATGACTTCCTGAGGGATTTCATTCTGTTATTCTGTGAAGATGGTGCCTGTGATGTCTAATCAGCAGCAGGAGTGGAAGGACAGAGCATGGTCAGAGCAGATTAAATCTTCATGGTTTCCAGTTGCTGTAATAGCTTTTTTAGCTGCTAATATCTTGATTGAAATGTGATTTTCTTTCTTCTTTTTTTTTTTCTATGTAACACTTATATATTGGGCATATTTTGATGCAAGAAGGACAAAAATTACATGCAAGACACAACTCCCTCTGCCAAGCCATAAGCTGCAGAGGGCAAGGACACTAATGAAAGTGTCACACAGGTGTCTCTTGGGCCCATTTTCCATAGGCTAATGCCTGAAATACTTATCCTTTTACCATTAATATTTCCTTGAAGGATTCCACCTGGGCATGTCACCTACTGCAGAGAAATTTGGATTCAGCAGCCAAAGGGGCCAGGCCTATGCTCAGGGCAGGACCAAAGCTGGAGGTTTTGGTTGTGCAATGGAGCACACAGCTTGTTGCTTTCAGCCCCTCTTTGGGAAGGGTGTTCTGTTTGCCAGCCTCTCTGCTTCCAAGAAAAGCCCTGGGACTTTCCTCAGCTGAGCCCTTGGATGCTGCTGGCTTTAAACTGCCTGGCTCAGCAGAGCTGCTTCTCACAGTGCTTCCCACTGGAAGAACTGAATCATTCTGAATTTCATGTGCAGGTGGTTTGCCTTCTGGGGGCTCGCTCAGCACAGAGAAGGAAAATTGGCTAATCAGTTTTACTTTAGTTTACATCCATCCTCTCAAGTGGTATTCGACCTCTCCAAGGTGTGAATTATAGATGTTTATTTGTTTAGAGAAAGCCTTGACTGAAATATAATTAAAACTGTATAAACATTTGTATTACTCTTACAGGGTGTAAATTTAGACAGTTTTTCATGAAGGTTGTCTTCTAACCAAATCATCTGTCAATGTTTGAAGTTACAAAGATATATTCACATAGGTAAATAAATGTGTTATCTGCCTGTCATTTGTGATATTCAGGAGATGAAAAAAATAAACCAGAATAAAAAGGAAAAGAAGTTTATAGAAAATGGAGAAGGTAGGCTGGAAGGTGAATTAGTGGTAAGCAAAGAAAATTGGAAGTCAGGCTGAGACGTAATGACATGCTGTTTGTTTCTTTATGGACACTCATTATTTCTGCAGGGAACGTCTGCTCTGCAAGGGCTCTTTGCAGCAGCTCACCAGCAGAGGTGAATAACCCTAGATTACCTCATCTTCAATGCATATTATACCTCATCCACATTTCAATTGATTCTGGCTCCTTCTGCTTTCAGGTTTAAATACAATTCTGACGTTTCTGGTTGAAGTCTCTCCCCTCCATCCCAAGAGGAGGAATGTTCAGTTTTGGGGACACATTTCATATATATGACAGGTTTTATCTAAGATGAGATCAATCTTTCTGTTACTAAATTACTGTTTTAACCACTGTGGACAGAGGTAGTTGTGCATATTTACCTGCTTTGTAGGTGTCTGAGTTCAGATGAATCCAGCCCTGAATTATCTGTTGATTGGGATTTGTGACACCTATCTCAGGAGATCCTGAAAAGCTTCCCAGATCTGATTTCCTCCCCTGTATACTATCTGGAAAATTTCCTCCCATTATCTTTAGATGTTTACTTGTGGAGGGGCAAAGGTCTTGGCATGCTGAGCATGTTAAAGGTTTTCTCCAAGTTTACATAAGATACTCCTTTTGTTTGCTGTGTGAATTGTTCTTTATATGAAGGCACTCAAACCCATGTAATATCAGCACACCTAGCTGTGAAAATACCAGACACTGTCTTTGATATTTTCAAGGGGCTTGAAACAAACACCGTTAATCACTCTAAGATATGAAAATGACTTACCCAAGAGAAAGATGCTGTGCTTGACTTTCCTTTTAGTTACACTGGTGAAAATTGAGAGTTGCTGGTGTCAATTACGTTTTGTCTGGCTTAAGGGAGATAACAATCAGGCCCCTTGGCTTCTAATCAAGTTTGATATTACCCTGGTGAGTTGTTCTAATCCCTTAAATGGCACCATGTGGTAAGAAATCAATTGTCTTATGAAGATTACTCAGCTTTTCAGTTGTTCTAGTGTAGCCTGGTCTAAATGCCTGATTTTACCTTCTCAATAAAGAAAATATTCAGAATTATCTATTGTACCACATCTCCAGTAGACATCCATATTTCACTCTCATTGCAAAAAAGAATGACAAATATTTTTGGTCAAAGAAATTTTTGAATATTCAACTCAGAATAACTAGTCACTAGTAAGCACACTGTCTTAACAAACACCTTGTAGTTGTCTGCTATACTTTGTGCACAAATGCTTGGGTAAGTTTGGTTTGTTTTTTTTTTTTCTGAAGACAACCTCTTGCCAGTGCAGATGGTGCAGGTTATTTGGTGCTGTTGCATGTGTGGGATTCTGCATGTGGAATTTATGCATTATAGAACAATAGTTCTATAAGTGCTGCTGTGCACAAAAAGGGTGGGTATGTTCTTCTTAGAACCAAATACATCTGGAACATAGTTTTGAATAGCATAAGTTATGTAGTAGAATAAAACAACACAAATAAGCACACTCACATATGTACAGCTGTTTGCTGCTAGAGTTACATAGGTGCACATTTCTATCATTTGGGGATATCTTGTATCTTGTAGTTGCTTTGGCTCTGGCTCTAAAACCAAACCAGTAGATAGAGTTTGTTCATGTGTATGCTTGGTCATCTTGTGACCAAGGTGAAGAGATATTTTTGTCTATTTTCTGAAGACAAAACGTTATGAATCACTGAACATTTGCTTTGTGCTTGGAGTGTCTCCGCTGTGCAGAAATGCCTTGGAGCACTGAGAGGAATTGCTTGTGTAAGCCATGAAAGGTAACTGTGGCATTTAGAGACACCATGAAGTGAAAAAATTGCAACAGCTTGGTTTCTTAAAAGCCACGTTACCTTGCAAATGACCTGCCCTACTTTTCACTCTGCTGATGTGTCACAACAGACCACCAGGCTACAACACTAAAATGCAGTAATGTGTCACTCTGTAGGATATAAGATACGCTTGCAGGACTTGTGGGGTTGTTGAGAACAAGGTGAACAACAGACATAAGCAAAAGCCAGAACTCTTTTGTGATCATGTGTGCAATAATAAGAAAGATTTGTCTCACTGGGGAAGCCCTTGTGCACGGGTCTGGATGTATTTATATTCCGAAGCAATCAGGATTATTGGCATCACGGACTGTTTGCCCTTCGGGCTAAGTTCATGCTTCATGAAATCTGTCAAATTGTAACATCAAAACAGTGACATTTCATGGACTTGGAAAAATATTTTGGAATTTCTTATATCCTCTAAGGAACAATCTTTTCACAGAACTAGACTTGATAGTGGAGTATTAGAATGAGTGGCAACTGATAATATTCATGCTCAATATACTTTTTATGTGTTGATCAGTTTATTATCTGCTTGTGGTTTGGGGGTTTTTTTGTTTGTTTCCTTTCTTTTTTCTTCTTTTTTTTTTTTTTTTTTTTTCCCCAGGGAGCAAAAATATGACACTAACAATACTTCAGAATTATAAATTTCTTATAATTGCTTTATCATGGTGATAATTAAAAGAGCAGAACAAAGGGAAGGTGTTTCATATAAAGTGATGGTTGATATTCCTCTGCTCGCCCATAAAGTACCTCTTTATTCTATTCCAGCCTTCTCTGAATATCATGCTTTATTTTCCAGAGAAGATATTCTATGCTTGGGGCACATTGCCTTAAATCTTTGCAAACCACTGATGCCCAAAATATGTTTTGCTTAGCATAATCACATTAATTCCAGTTTTCAGACATATGTGTTCCACTCTCCACATCTCTTAATCGCTAATCCCACCTCCATGAAGAGCTTTTCTGGGAGAAGCATGCCGTAAAAGATGAAATTAAATTGTTCCAGAACCAGTTTCTGAATGTCACATGGAAGTTTTTACTCTTGGCAGCTCTGACATCAGTGTGCCTTTACTTCAGAGAAAAAGTCTAGACATGAAGCAAAAACCCTGTGCTTTTTTAAAGTTTGCAACTTTGGCAACACAGGGACTAGGCTTTTTCTCAGTACTGTTTCATCCTAGCCACTACTGGGGAAGTGGAACATTTGATTGATCAGACTGGAGTGTGTTCCACTGGTAGCTCATCAGCTCTGTCTCCTGGATATGGATTATCCCTATTGTTGAGCAGGCATGATGTTTTGACTGAGACTCACATATTTTTAAAACACTGTTATCTGTTTATATTCATGCTTGCCAATCCTATAACTTCCCTTTAATACTGCTTTTTGAGAGCGAAGCAAAAACGGAGGAGTATGAATGAGGAAGAAAAAGGGAGAACCAAACGAGTGAAAGGAAACACTGGCATAACCAAGTTGGGACTGTTACAAGTGGGAGATAAGAATTTGGAAGAAGAAGGCAAAAGGCCTTCAGTATTGACTATTTCAGTGAGAGCTCTCTCATCTGTTTTTTTTAAAATATTGGCCCCACGTAAAGGATTAATAAAATATTAACTTGACAATGACTACTTTTCCAGGATGCAATTATCTGAAAAAATAGTCCAAAGAACTTAATAAAAAAGAAAATATCATTATTAAAATTGTCTTCCCGAAATGATTGCACATGGAAGAATTATCTAAGGATCATTTCATCTTGATTGTGTGTCATGCTGTGTATTGAATTACATCAGATTTATTCTACAAGCAGACATCCTTCAGGACCATCTGACTGGCAAAAGCTAATTCTAGCCAAGAGGCAATGCCATTGTGTAAATCATCCCATTTCATGGTTATAATTCTTCAATGAATCAATCAGCAGAAGGGGAGGAAAAGTTCTCGATGTGTTGGTCATAGTACATCTATCTGAACTGGGATGTTTTCCATTGTGTGACAGTGACATTTGGGGCTGTATGGGGCAACTTATTTATCTGTGCAGAGTCACATCCTGCCAACAGTGCATTCAACAAGACATTACTCCATAAATAAATGTAATGGGGCTGCCTGAAGAATGAGACTCTGCTTAGACTGAAAAAAAGTTACAGTCTGGCCCTGACAGAGTTGAACCTCAGCAACAAGAGATGAATGTGAGGTATAAGAAAAGATAGCCTTCCTCTCTCTGGTCTCTGAAAACTTTTAGCTGCTTATAGCTCATGGCTAATGTTCTCAGGAAAATTAGATGCCTCTTGTCATTCCCTGCTAATACAAACTGTGGTAACAGATTGCATATGGAAGTGCAGTGGATTGTTAAAAGTCTTCCATTTCATGCACATGTTTAATTACTGTAATTTTTAAAAAAAGTTTTTCATTTTCTACTTTAACAATAACGATATAGATAAGTAATAATAATACAATTGTAAAGAAGGATTATAACATGAAATGGGAATAAAAAATTTTTAAAAAGCCAAGTTCTTGTGTCAGCAACACAGCAGTAAAAAGGCATTAAGAAAAAGTCTTGGTCTGACAGGGAGAAGCAATTTCCCAGGTATTAAAGCTTTAATCTAAATGGTGATGAAGACAGGAATTTCCACAGAGATTATGATAAAGCTTTTACAGGTCCCTAAACCAGTGCTCATTGACTTCAAGGCAATGAGTCTTCTTTGTCTGGTGTTGATATCTCCTCTTTCCAATTTCTGTATGCACAGTTCCAAAGATTCATGATCTCTCAAGGGAGTCTTGGAGAGTCACCTAGGTTAATAGAGCTAATATTCGACAGTTTTACTGTAGACCTTCTACTGGCACCTCCAGTGTACCTGAGAGTGAGCCACTTGGCCAACATCTGGTATATGTCGTTCCCTCACTTGTCTTCTTTGCCTGGTATATTCTTCTTTCTTTCTGAAATTGTGTCTTTTGCTCCATAATCTCTGTTGTTTCTTTTCCTGGAGCAACCCTGAATTTACAAGGAGCCTCTGATGCATTATTGAACTTGACCAAGGCCCATAGTGTAGAAAGCAGAACATTGTTGGCTCCTAATCACTTGGAGCACTGTGGTGGTCTAACCCCAGGCAGCCACTCAGTCTCCCACCAGTGAGATCAGGAAGAGAATTAGAAGAGTAAAAGCTGGAAACAAGGAAATAATTCACTGCTCCCTATGGTCAGGCAGGTGTTCAGCCATCTCCAGGAGAGCAGGGTCCCATCATGTATGAAGTTTCAGTTTAAAGCTGTTCCTTCTTGTCCTAGCAACACCTGCCGTGGTAAAAAGCCCCTCTTTAGCTTTCTTGTAGGCCCCCTCTAGGTACGGAAAGGATGCTGTAGAGTGTCCCCAGAACCTTCTCTTCCTCAGACTGAGCAACCCCAGCTCTCTCAGCCTGTGTTCATAGGAGAGGTGATCAAGTCCTCTTTCTTGAGAGACTAATGGAAACATCTGTGTCGGACCATCTAAGAGATTTTACCCCCAGGTACACTGGACTGAGTGTGTTTGCACAGGGCCAGCTCAGCGTAGGTGCCTCCCAACCATGATTTCTAAACCTCCAGAGCACTGTGCAGAGATGAGAGAGTTTAGCTGTGTATTAACAGCTTTCAAGGAGTGTTTCTCATTTGTTTCAAGCGTGGCTAAAAGTAGACTGTATGGTCTCATCCCAAAATTTGGAATCCTTGTGTTTAGGTGAGCATCCAGTGCTATTTCAGATTTTCAAACAGTTTTAGAATTCCTTGTTTGTTGCATAGAAAGAATTAGGATTTGTTAAAATACTGTGCAACTCTGCCTCATTTCAATATAAGCAGCAGAAAATATGAGGAGATGAACCGGAATTTTGTCATCATTTAACCAGTAGAGATCTGAGAAGTTAAATTTTTCGTATAATTACTTTGTCCAGCTTTACTCTGAACTGGTGCTATGTTCTTGCTTGGGTCACTTGCTGGTTTGTAAGATTCTCAGGCATGCTGTGAGCTGGAGTCAGAGGGAAGTTAATATACTGTTTTTAATGCAAAGCTTTTTCTAGAGAGGTCTTTATAGGATTGGTGTGGAACTGCCCTTGCATAAGGAGTTGTCCAAAATACACTAACCTCTTCCTTGTCTAGATGATATTTGTGTGAAAGGGACAGATGAGGCATCTCCCTGTCTCTCTGCAGATGTTCTCAGGTGGCAGCATGCAACATTAATCACTCTGATGTATCCACTGAGTTGTCAGGAAGGTTTCATGCATCCTAGACTCTGTGAAATCCCTTTCCCGAGGCATCCAGCCCTCCTCACATTCCTGGGACAGCACATGCTCTGTGGGGTGGAGGGTATGAGCTGGAGAGAGATAGAACAAAGGAAGTTACTAGCCAGCTTAGTCGTTCAGGATCAGGAACAGCCCTGTCTTCCTCATGGATGCCATCATCTTCATCAAAAGAGAAGACTGTGGCAGAGAGATCAGTAAAAAGGGGTCGGCTGGCTTGTTCCTTTTCTTCCTCAAGGGCCTAGAAGCAGAGGGTGGCGGGGCCAGTTGTAGGCTATCATCTCTAATTAGAGAGATGCACCAAATGCACCTCAAAACCAGAGGGCTTAGTACAATAAGAGATGCTCTTTTTGTTGCTTTGTTCTTCTGCATCTGGGATGCCAGTGTTGATCAAAGTCATTTTTGTATCACCTCTCGGCAGATTTTCCCAGTGCACCACATTTGGTAATTTACAGCAGAACACTTCCAGCAATAACTGTAACTGACATCTGAAAGTGGTTTATACTTATTTAAAAATTGGGCAATATAAAAGTTAGGCAAGGTTTGCAGGAGAGGTAACATTGCATATTATAACAGCTGATGTGGCTGAAAAGGCATGGGCATGTTTCCAGACACTGGTGGTCTTCTCAGGATTGCTGCAGAGACAGACACTACAGAGAAACAAAAATCCAGCACCTCCCTTTCAATTTTAGCATTTCTAAAATGCCTCCCAGAGCTGCAAATCAGTACAAGTTTAGAATAATCTGATTTATAGCTGTAGCACATGTTGTGAGACTAGAAACTCAATAACATTTTATTACCTACTAAAGAAGTTGTTTATTTAAATGATTACTTCTTGTGACATATACCAGAAGATAAACAGTGTACAAATGAGTAAAATGTGTGACTGAATGCTTTGTGACTACACTCTTCTGTTCATTTTATGCTATTCATTGCTGAGTTTGTTCCACAATATATACAGATACTACTATTACATGTTCCAGAAAAAAAATCTTCAGCAAAAGGAATCAGTGTACCTTACAAGAACCACATGTTTTATCAGATTTGTATTCAAATAGTCAGCTGCAATTGAAATTGGTAAGTTCCTATTTTCACATGAAAAGCAACGATAATTCATGTGATAATTCTCTCAGCAAAACAAATACAAAAAACTCCAAACCAAATTAGGAAGCTTCATTTTAGGGATGTGTAATTAGACATGATGGGAACATGCTTTATTCCATGGCATCACATTTTCTTTCCTATTAACATGATATTTATGGGTATAAAGGGGAAAAATCAGTTTCTCATCTGGAAAAAGGTGTTTATCTGCTGCTCATAATCTTGAACTAACCTTTTCCCCCACTCACTATTCTTGAAAGTATTATTTAATGTAAATTCCTATCTGCAGCTGTTGTGATCTCCTTTTCCCTCAAAGGTATGGGAGTTCATTTTGAAAACTGATATATAGCCCTGGTCTGTCCTGGTCTTCTGCCTAAAGGAGCAGTGAAGAACCTGAAAGGGTCCTGTGATCCTGACCTCATGATACTGGGAATAGGGTTCCTGCCTACCCAGTGTCATGGGAAATGCTTAGAGCTCACGTAGGCAAGACTGTGTTGTCCCTGATGACCTAGGAAGGCCTTCTTTAATCAGGGAAATGGTGTCTGGTGGAGCTGAAGCTTTCTCTTCCCATCTCCCTTTGCCTCTTCCCCTGACATCCTTTCTGTTGCCTGTTGGAGAGGAACTGAGATTATTTTGATAATACTGTGATAATTTATTTTCCTTTCTTCCATCTCCGAAACCTCTCAATTTTAGGTAGTGCCTCACCTTTACCAACTTAGTGTTCTGCTAAATGTTTGGTCAGACCTTGCAGGTCTTATTCTTGGGTGGGGGCAAATAGCAAGATCCAACACTGGCACAAACATTAGCACAAGGCATCACAGGCTATACTCTCCTTTTCTCCTGGGCTCCAGCTAGAGTAAGCATTAAATCTGTTCCACATTCTGCCTGGCATTCATCATGCTTAGCTACAGGCACATATTGAGGTTCCTGTTGGAAGTAGCTGCTTGCATTTCTGTTCTGTCAGTGCACAGACATTGGTATTTCTAGAGTGGGATTCACGAGGATTAATTTAGATTTACAGGGATTATTTCTGCCCAAAGACTGTGACATAGGTGCAAATGCTACTCTTAAATGCCTAATTGTACCTTTTTTAGGTAAAATGGGCAAATGTCAACTGCTCCAGCATCCACTGTCTCTTGTAATGGAACGAAACTGTGAGCAGAAACACTTTACTGGGGACTGTTCTCTGCTCCAGACCCTCACACTATGGGTTTGCACCCACACACCATGGCCTGGGCTGGAGCAGCAGATCCTGCCCAAGTTCAGGGCTCACTGGGAATTTGTCATTCTCACAGCCATGGTCCTCCAGCTCAGGGCACTGGGATGCTCTTAGCTTGTCATCAGTGATGAAGACAGAGGCAGAGAAAATATTAAGCATGTCTGCCCTATCTATGTCCCTGTTTGTCAGGTGACCATAATGTTGTTTGACAATTTAGCCTTGGTCAAATATAATCTGAATATTTGTTGAGAACCATGACCATTGTATGGTAGGAGAACAACACCAAAGTCCAAAATGGAGCTTTCTAGAGAAATCAATTCTGATTTTACAATTAGCCTGTAGAAGTTTCTGCATGTTATAGAAAATGTTCCAAGCCAGGCTAATGTACTAACAAATATTTGTCTTGGGCAGAATGGCTATAAAATAAAGCAGAGCTGTCATGACTTTTTTTTAAATGATCCTAAAATGTAATCACTGTTTTCTAATGCACTTCTTAATATTTTAGTGTTTCTCACGTCTCTGTATCTTCAGAAAACAACTTCTTCCATTGAAGTGCTGACATTTTCCTTAAATAAGCAGCACCAAACCCTAAACTTCATTTTCACAAAATAAATTATTCAGTAAGTCTTCTTTAATTATCTCCTCTTTGACTGCTTTGTTGCCCGAAATGTTCATTGCTTTTGCAGAGAAAATGAGCCTCTGGATTTCCCTGATGGTTATTGTAGATGTCAGCTGTAGTGCTCAGACTCTTCAAAGGATCACTGCCATGGCCTAATCTCCAGTGCTCCCCAAAGCTCACCAGTGATTACTTTGGTGTGTTTCAGTAGTGACTGTGAGGTGGGGGGCAGTGCTCATTGCTAGATTGTATTATCCACAGAAAAAGCTTTGTACCATTGAAAAATGCAAGCTGCATGCTGATTAATGTGCCAAAGACAGCTAAGGTCATGGCTACATGTAAAGTGGGGAACTTGCCACGTGTTGAGGGGATAATCAAACAGGATGGAGGAGTGAGTGAACCGTGGATAACAGACATTAGCCACGTCACTTTACAGACTCTTGGAAGGTGCCTGGATGCTGTTAAGAATAAACTGATACAAACGCACAGGTTTGTATCACAGGTTCTGTGATACTGCACAGAAGAGTAAGGTAGCTTTAATCCTGCACCATGTCCCCTTCTGTTTACTTCCCTGTTTTCACAAATAAGTAGGATGGTGGTATTTGGTCTCGAAATCTGCATCTCTGACGGGCAAGCAGACAGGAGGCAGGAGAAGCAGTTGTGTGGAAAAGCCCATCTGCTTTGTTCACTGCTCCTGGAGGAGTGCTGCAGCTCAGGCTCACCCTAAGTGACTGAACTACTGCGTTGAGCTGTGCAGGATTTTGATAGAACATCCTGGTAAATCAGTACATTCTGTGTTTGCACTTGGGGCCAGACAGCTGAAACCTCTGTGAAGGCTTACTCCTCCTCCCCTGGAAAGCCATCCAGCGCTTGGATGTTACCAGGCAGGGTTGGATGTATCCGTCAGTCATTCAGTCACTGACTGACTGAACTGTGTCCTTCAGGCCAAACTCTGACATATCCAACAGCTGAGGTTAACTCTGACTGAGACTACACTGGTGCACAGCTCAAAACAAGTTTTTTTCCTTTAACATGCACTCGCTGACTGTCAACACTGAACCTGCAAAACTGAAGCTCCATTCTCATGTCTAGACCTGAAATGACTTTGGACTGAAGATAAACACGTCTGAAGAGCCATCTTGGGCTTTATAGTCACTGGCTTTGCAGGAGTGTGCAGCTGTGGCATGCTATTGGCCTCTTGAAAACCAAGCAGCCAAGGCTTTCTCTTTCCCCACAGCCTAACCAAAAGAACAGATTTTTTGCAAACATACTTGTACTAACATTACTATCTTTTTTCCTTTTCATTTTTTTTTTTTTTGCAAATTGATTCAGTCTTTAATTCCTAAATGTGACAGGTGAACTCTTTGGGCCAAGTTTTAACTTGCAGCTTGTATTTGTAAGGGAGAAGTAGGACATGGAAAACCAGGCTTTGAAATGGAAATTCTGCCTCAGCTACAGCCACAGCAGTGCTGCTCAGAGCCCTATTTTGTTTTCTTTTTCCCCTAGTCAGCCAAATCAGACTCACCGCTCCTTGTTCAAAGGAGAAGTGTTAACTTTCCAGAATTCCCTGTGCTGCTGCTTATGAGTCTTACAGACTTTGTCAAATGTCGTATCCAGTAATCCATGTCTTTGAGCAGGTCTTGAGTTTCTAAGAAAAGGCTATTCTTCTCTGACTTCCAGAGTCTTGGAGCTAGCTCTAGGATACAGGGACCCCAAACAAAATAGAAGGTATGTTTTCATATTCCAGTGCTTGAGTGTGATTCTAGGCCAGTGTATGTATTTCTGCTGGATAGCCCTACCCCAGCTGTAGGCTTCTATGTTACCAGGCTGCCATCAAATCAGTAGCTGATACACAGCCTGCGTAGAGTAAACCACTCATGGATATTTGTGGGAACAGTTAATATGTCATTGGGAAGTTCCCTAAATGTTTGCTCCATAACAAAGTCAAGTGATAAAGTGAAGGTTAGTTGATTGTCAAGCTGGAGTTTCTACATGATTGGATGGCCACTGTAATTATGAGCTACTGTTAACGTTTTTCTTTTTTTATGCTGTCTCTTCTGGAATTAATCTAGTTTCTAAATATACAAATTCTGATCTAATTCCATTTGGAGAGGTCCTGTGTTTTGGCAGATGGCAGAACTTTCTGCAGAGTGGCTTGCAAATGTTGGGGTGTGAAGCACGCTTGGCAGTGATGCTCGGAAAATGAGCTGGTGGGATTTGTGAAGCATGTTGTGCTGCTATGCAGTACCTGGGAGAACGAAACCATGAGCACCGTGCAGTGTGCCCAAACCTTGCACAGGGTAGCATAAAGCATCACTCCTTGGCATTTCCTCCAGTGCTGAAACAGCAGGATTTTAGCTGATGATCTTGCCTGGCCATCTGGCAAAAGAGTGTGAAAGAACTTTACAGGGACTAATTATTTCCCAGATTAATACTGCTGACAAGTACTCTACGAGGCAGTGTGTATGTTTGCAGGGTGTTATGCTGCTAGAAATGCCATTGATTATTTTGCCTGTGATTCGCCGAACACTGCGATTCTGTGTGCTGGCGATCTGCCCCAACATCACCATCTGTGTATACTGTAGTATTTATTGCAGAACTTTCTGGAGATTTTTCCATTTTCAGATTTAAGAGCCTGGATTAAGTGCATGCTAGTAGAAGGTGTTAAAACCATCTATTTTTTAAATACAGTTTTCCTCTCCAAGCTTGTCAAAGTCTGCTTACTAACAATATACTCTGTGGGTTGTACTCTGGGTGTAACTGCTCTCAGGCACTGCAGCTTAAATGGAGTGTAAGACTCCTATACATTGATTAACTTCTCCATGTTTTCTTCTTAAGAGAAGTGTGGCATCCTTGCTTTTATATCCTTGTAACTAAGATATAATATTTATTGTGTTGTAATGAACATATGAAAAATACAACATTGGTTATCCATGTTAAAAATGTTTATGCTGCACATGGGGACACGTCAATAATTTGATCAGAGGTCACCATATAAGCATCAGAAATGTTAAAATAATAACAGAAATATTCCTGTTTTCAAAATATTAGAAATACTAAAGTTTAAACTGTTTTTTCTTTCATGACTTCACTAGATTCTGATTGATGATGATTTTCATCCCAACACAGAATTCTTGTGTAATTCCACATCCAATCAAAGAACTGTTCCTTTTAAATTGGTTTATCTACAGAGCTCTTATTAAGAATAATTTCAGATTAAAATGCCCATAATTTCTCTTTGACCTTTTCTGTTACTTAGTATTCAAGGTGTTTTAACACTTAAGGTGTACAGATATGACAAACCCCTCTAGGTTTTTTGTTGTTTAGACGGATGTCCTGCCTTATTTACTGAAAAATGGAACAATCACCCAGTGGAGCAACACATATGGTCTAAATTCACTGACCTATATTCATTGATAAAAAGAAAATCTCTGGTGGAACCTCAGAGAGGGAAGAAACATCATGTTATCCCTTCAGAGAGTAAAAAAAAAGGAATCAAAGAGTTTAAAGAGCACTGGGGAGTTTATATAAGATAAAAATGGTTTTGGAGTGGATGTCTGTGTGGAAAAATATGTATTTTTAAACTCTGAGAACAGAAACAGGAAAGTAGTGGAATTTGTGAAAGTTGGGGTGTGATAAAATGGAAAAGGTAAGATTTATGGGGTAGCTAGAAGCACCTTGTAAATGAGGCAGAGTTGCTGTCCTGGGGAGAAGGTTGTTCTTTCTTGGGGAAAAGCTCTGGATTTTGCACACTGTGCTCAGAAATATCACCCAACCCAAACCCCAAAGCTAGTATATAACTTTTCAGGAAAGAATCATCATTGTTCATAATTGAGAAAGGAACAGGTAAGATGAGACTACTGAAGTCAGTATCTTAGATTATTAAATTGCTTCAGGGGTACAGTCACCCACTGTTTCTTATCCCAATGACTGCTGCAGTCAACCTAGAAGCCTCTTATGAATGGCCTAATAAAACCTGCATTCTTTCTCTTTCGTTACCTTTGCATTTGGCAATGGTTTTCCTTATTTGTATGGGTCTCTTAGAGCTCTAGCACAGCATAACTCAAAGTTTGCTCTTAATGCAGAGTGTGCTTAACACTGACTCTGACTGAAGAGGTGCTTCCTGCCCTACAGGTGAGGGCACCTGTGCTGTAGAGCCAGAATGATGCTGGCTCTAAAGGACTGTCAGTGGTGACCCAGAGAATTAGATCTGGTCCTTGTGCAGCAACTCTCTGCTTGCAGTGCGTGGCTTCCCAGAGAATCTCTTAAAACCTCTGTGTGGTTTTAAGTCCAGAGTGGGTAATGTACAAGCTGAGTCACCTCTGCAACAGAAGACAAGCTCTTGAACTGTAAGAAGATGAGTACTTTTACAAAGCAGACTATTTGACTGCCTAATTTACATTCACCTACCAGAAGCCTGGGTGGTGGTTTTCCTTGAAGGAGTCAAACCTGTTTTTCAAAGGCTTTTCCAGAGCCCTACCCATAGGATCCAGCCTTCTAACTGTAGGAAATACTGTTTGAAAACAGGGAGACAAGATTTACCTGAGTTTAACCATATGAAGGAGTCAGGATGATTCAGGCCACAAGCTTAACTTGAATTTCCATCAAGAAGAGCCTTCTTCTCTCAGCAGGTTGCTGAGTATGCGTGTATGACTTGCTTAAACTCTGTGCTTACATCCTGGGCAGCAAAAGTTTTTTGGAAAGACACTCTGCTCTACGGAGATGAAGAGATTTGCCCTTCACTAACGTTGGCTGGAGTCCAGAGACCAGAGTTCAGACCTCCAAGCCTGAGACTCTGGCCAGATGCAGAGATTGCACTGTAGGTGTCTGGGTCTGAACCACCCCTCAGGCAGTGTTTAGCTCAGCAGAGAAAATCAACTCATCTCAGTCTGAGCTAGGTACATAGAATGAGTTGAATGATTCATGCCCTGGAAATACTTAATTTTCTCTATTGTTTGTGAAAGGAACTTTAGGTGACTAGTTCAGCTGTAGATGCTTGCAGAAAGGTGAGATGAATCCATTACCCTACAAATGCTAGCCTTTAAAAACAACAGACTGCAGTGAATTGAGCTCCTGTTGGATCTATGCACTGGAGTAGGGAATAGACTGGACTGGTTGGGAGCTTGCCAGTTGAGATTTCAGTCTTAAACACAACTAAGACAATCTCCTGCTATGTGTGGTGAGTGATGCATCACAGGTAAATCAAATCCTAAATCTTGATTCTAGTCACTTTTACTAATATAAAAGCAAAGGATAGGTTATTGCAGGTTATTGCAGATAGGATGTGGGTTAATAATAAACAGCTTTAGTACCAATGTAAGGTCCCCATCCACACAGTTTTCAACAGTATTTTTCATCGTCTCACTTCTTCATGCTCAGTGCTCTGGAGACCCCTTTTCCTCACACAAACATTTTCCTGGTGCCCCTTCTCTGGATTACAGGATTGAGGCTCTTTTTCACATATGTTCCTTGCTCCAGATTCTCTAAGCTTTTTTTCCTTTCAATACAGAACCAGCCTGTTGTCACAGCAGCTTGGGTTGGCTTAAGCAACATGTAAGGGTAGAAAAATTGAAATGACTCTGAGATGTGTAGTGTGAAATGTCTTCCCACTGAATAGCTGAATGATAGAGTATTAGACAGGATAAACCTGAGCATCATGGATGATTTAAATCTGTTGCTCCCTCACAGCATGATGGTGCCCTGTGTGCCTGAGCTATGTCTGTGCAAAAGGAGCAGGCTGGATGTGAGATTTGAGTGTTCTGTCTTAACTTTCCAGCTGCTATTTAAATTACATTACCTCACAGAGCATTCTGCTGAGAACAAGACCTTGCTGTGTGAAGTACAAGGAGTGTACAAATGGTTTTGTACAGTCTTTGACCAAATACCACAGTCTTTTGGTGAGTCTTGAACAGCCTTTGACTAAAAAAAAGCAATTGAGTTAAACACACAGGACAAGAGAGGAGAAGAATAGGAGAGAAAAGTCTATGGGGAGCTCACCATGAATCAAAAAGAAGTCGAGTATACATCTGTATGTTTTTTGTAATTTGATTTTATCCTTCGTTCTGTTTTTTGTTGGATGTCAGTGGCCCATGCTAATCAAGCAGGTGAAAGACATCTGCAGCATGTGAATCAATCAATCCCCAATAATGAATTCAAAGGTGCTAAAGCAATAAAGGATCTGGTCTTATAAATTATTTGGCACACCTTCAATTTACTGTTTTAACAAAGACTGAGGTGGAGCCAGAAATGAGCAAGGCCTGTATCACTAAAGATTAAGCAAATCTCTCAGTTTCCCCAAACTCTAACGTTATGCTGCAACATTTCAAATAATACCTCCTTACTAATCTATACTTCTAAATGAAATATCTGTAATGTATTTTATTACATTCTTCTATCTTGAATTGGTTATGTCATAGTCTATCTCTGAGGTCTCTCCAAATCAATGAAATTAGACTTCTTTCCAAATTTTCTCTGCATAAATACATTACTTTGATCTTTTTGTGTACCAAGTAGGACTGAAAAGAAAATGGAATGACTTCTTGCAGCAAATAATTGTTTCTGATAATGGAGAAGGATCATAACAATGTGATTGCTTAGCTGCAGGTTGACTCTGTGTGGACAGGGAATCCAAATCTGAGCCTTCCTAAGATGTCAAGGGATCTCTGTACTGGCTGTACAAGAGTTCCCAAATGGATGCAGCTCTGCCAAGAGCCCTGGTTCCAACAGAGCTGCATATGCAGGTTTGTGATTCTTGGGAAGCAAGGACTCCCAATAGCAGGGTCAAATTATCTTTTCTTTTTCTCAGTAGAGCTTCACTATGACACTTACCTGGAGGGCACTTTCTGATCTATGAGTCCTGCACCACCTGCCACAAGTTTCACATCATCTAATCCCTCCTGAATTTTCCCGTCTTCCATTTTAGAAATACCTGGATAGCAAAAGTCTCTGCTGTAAGGCTGGGAATTGTCTTCTATTTTCTACCTAGCTGTATTGACTCCTATGTTGTACTCACTTGTTTTTATGACCTAAATTTTAGTATCTTCTCTCATGTATCATTTTCATAGTATTTTTTCTTAGATTAATCCCCTTATGCTCCCCGAGAGAGAGAGAGATCAGTCTGTCTCTACTTTTGTTTGACTAGACAAAACAAGCCACATTTTCTTCGCTCCTCTCCCAAAAGAGGTTTATATCTCCCTCAGTTACCTTAAATGTCATTATCTGCATATTGCATTGAATGTGGCTTGCCAGTTGGGTCACTTGGTATCTCACCAATGCTTTACACAGAAATGCCTAAATTTGTGAGTCTGTATTGATAAAAAGCTTCCCTAATATTGCATTTTGGCTGCATCACATCAGAAAGATGCAATTACTTTATGATCAGTTGACTGCAGCAATTCCAGCTGTTGAGTGTTCAGGTTTTAGCTGCTACTTGTGTTACAAATCCATGAGGGCATGGCTAAAGTGTTATGAGCTTACTGACTGCCACAGAAAGCAAGTGCTGGAACAAGGACAGACTGGACACAGCCTGATGCCACCAGTGCCAGATGTGACATCAGACTTTCTCTTGTAAAACTTTCAGGTTTTAAGCAAGATAACATTGATACCATGGAAGTAATGGAAATAGATTATTTTCATTATTGTCCTTGTCTCCAAGATAACATCCCTGATTTGCGTAGCAGCACAGAATAAGGTGAAGTCACATTCAAAACAGTTACTTTGCTTATCAGAAGGAAGCAGTTTTATTTCTGTAGGGCACAGCCATGGCAAATCACTTAGCTTGCATTTGTGTTTCTCAAAAGACATCCCCCAGTATATGATAAGGGTAATGGCCTCATGCCACAATTTCTCAGCCAGCAATCCCTTTTCCAAGGACAGGGAAAGGGCTGATGACAGGAGAGCTTTGGACCCTTTGCAGGAGAGGTGCCTGTGGAAGGTGTGTGTGTGTGCTGATGGTGATTATCAAGTAATTACAAGAGGAAGGCAGAAGCCAGCCTGAATGCTCACATACTGCATTCAGATAGCAAAGCTCCTAGCTCCTCACATAATCTTCTGCTGATCAAACAGGGATTGGGCTAAGCCAGGACTTGGCTGATGGTAATATTCCTCTTGCCAAAGAGGTCAGGGCTAGGCCAGGCTGCCTGGGAGCTGGTGGAGAAAATGACAGAGGTTGGTTGATTGTCAGGGCAGACAGATGCTCTGCAGCCCACTGGGGATCTCTCTGAGCTGAGCAGCTCTCTCCTTAGGTTTCCAGGTAGGTGCAAGGGTCACAGTCTGGATCTCATTGCAAAGAAAATTAATTAATGCAAGAAAAGTCTGCGAGAGAGCAAGGAGAGGGAAGAATTTCTCAGTATCTAGATCAGATGAGAACAGGAGATGGTTGCTCCAGTGTATCCTTTTTAGCAAAACACTGGGAAATGGTATGTAACAGGGAGTTATTTAGCCTGACTTTATTCACTTCTTAAGTCTTGATTGCATACACTCTGATTTTCTTTCATTTTTTTCATCTTCTCCAAAGTCCAAAGGGCTTTTTGTGAGTGACAGTTCTGCCTGAGAAAAGCAAGAATTGTTATTTGCAAGTGGGTGCAATTTCCTTCTCTTCTGTGATTGTACTTCCCTGTCATCTTCCTGGTTATCAGCCTATTCCAGTTTCTTTTACTTTTATTTGTCCTTTCATTGCAAATAATGGATTTCTCAACACTTCTTCTCCTTCATTTTTTAAAAATAATCTCATTATCCATTAAGATTGATGAACTGTTTCCTGCCTTCCTACTTTCTCTCAGCTTTCCTTCTGCTGTCTCTGCAAATATTCTTCAGCACTCTGATGTTGTCCTCGCATCCGTTGTGGGACAAGGCTTATTAATACAGGCTTTGCACTTTCTTTGTAGGTCATGGTGTGACTTCATGCCGGCTGACTTGGATCCCTTTGTCCTGAAATGTCAAGTAAAAAGTGCTGGCCAAAAATTATTGACTCGATTATGGGGAAAATGGATAAAAAGAAAAAAAAAAGAAAAAGAAAAGCATTAGATTTTTAAAAAATGCTTTTTAAAAATGGTTTTTCAGAAGTAACTTTAAAAAAATAGACTTATATTGTCCTAACTCCCTTCTTCTCATCTCTACTTTAAAAAAATTGGGATAGAAACTTTCCTACCCATAGAACTTTAATGGGGTGATGGTATTATTTTGATTGAAAAAATTTACCTATGTTAGTAACCCCAAAGGGGTGAAAACCTCTTCTCTTAAAGGCAACAGATGTTTTGCTGTGAACATTCAGGTACTGATCTCTTCTCTCTGGTACCCAGTGACAGAACGTGAGGGAATGGCCTGAAGCTGCTTCAGGGGAGGTTTAGGTTGGATATTAGGAAAAGGTTCTTCACCCAGAGGGTGGTTGGGCACTGGAACAAGGAAGTAGTCATGGAACCAACACTGGCAGAGTTCAAGAATCTTTTGAACAACACTCTCAAGAATGTGGTGCAACTCTTGGGGTGTCCTGTGCAGGGCCAGGAATTGGACCCAATGATCCTAGTGAGTCCCTTCCAATTCCAGATATTCCATGATTTCTTACCAGGAACTTATGCAAGGTTCAGGTGCATCTGGAGGATAAAAGCCTGTCCTGCACAGTGCTCTAGGCAGTTGGGCAGAAAAAGGCATTTTAATGCAGAAAGTGATGGGGTGCTCCAGGCACTGCACCTCCTCCTGACAGGGTTTGACTCTGGCTTTGGTACCATGTGAGAAATGGGGCAGAAGATAGTCTAGGGGATTCCACTGACTATATATGGTTGTTTTTAAATTTGAAGCCACAAATACCATGTAAATGAGGTATTATTATGTTTTTGTATGATTGTATTTTTTGCTGAGGTATTTGTACGTATGCTCTTTTTCACAGTGAAAAGTTAAAAAAACCAAAAAACCAAACCAAAACAAAACAGGGAAAAAGTATTTCAGGAGTAGTAGGCCGTTACTATTCAGTGGTTGATTCCTGCCTTTCAGGCTTATTTCATCGGGATTTGGAGTCTGGGAGTATGATGAGATTCTCCATAGGACCCCAAAAAGTTACAGTTTCATCAGCTACATTTTCTTGTATTTTCCCCAGCCACATCTATGCAGGTAAACTAGGCAGGGAGCCTTCCTGAATGCTTATTGATCTCCTCCTGCTTAAATCTTTGGAGTGGCAGGCAGTGTGACTGTGGTCCATGAGGGTTAATATTCTCCCAAACATTTCCTTAGATTATCTCCCAGTGTCTGAACACTCAAGCATGCAGTTTCAAGTATCCATCCTCTTTTGGGGATTAATAATTTTTGGAAGGATAAAGATGGGCTGATGGGCCATTTCAAGTCAGCTGCCCTCACTGTTCAGGAACATTTCTAGCCATGTGTGCTTTTAGTCTAGGTGTTGGCTGAAGTGCTACCATACCACTTTCTTTCCTTTTTCTTTTTGTTAGATCTTAATATCCTTTTTGATTATAAGTGTGCAATTTCACCAAAGGAGCTGTGCTATGAGATTATATTTTATGAAAAAAAGTGAGGTGTCAAAGGGGCATTTTTGTTGCTTGGAAAAATTCTTGCCAGTGTAACTCATACAACAATAGAGCTAGACCAAACAAATGGAAAATATTTGCACAAATAGCAGTAATTGAAACTAAAAGGTGTAATTGTTGTAGCTTCATCTGACATGATGAATTTGAAATACCATTCATTATAAAAAAAATTAAAGGGGACATTCTGTGTAAGCAAAGTAACACACTTCACATAGGATAATTTTCCTTGATAAATTCTTTTTATATGCAAAACCTGATCCAAAGAGACTCTTTTTGGTGATGAGAGCTATTCTTCAGAAGAACTCACATATGCTTCCCACAGTGTAGTCTTTCAGCTAAAGCCAGAACAGTTTATGTCTAACAGGTGATCTTGTTAATAAATGTAGGTATTTTGTTCCCAAATTTCCTCTTAAGAAATTTCACTTTGTATGAATTCGTCTGTCACTGGAAATTACTGTGGTGCTTGATTTGGGTACATTTTTATCTCTAGATCCTTACTGAACCACTCATTAAATTCTCTTTAATACACAGGGTTTGAAAAGACAAATTCGAACTTCAGGTGAGTCCTGCCTTACCCAGGGCTTTTAGCTGCTGTGTTTAAGTCAAGGCTGCTCACACATGGCTTCTTCTATAGTCCTCACTGCAGTATTTAAAGTAAGAGCAAGATAAAATTAGGTAATTTCCAGGTGTTCTCTAAGCACTGAGATGTTGAGCCATTCCCAAATAGCAATATACAAGTATGTGAGTATAATAGCTGAGAATTTAAAATCTCTTGATGCAATTATGATATGGATTTCTGCTAGTGGCCTTCACTAATCTGGTGGTATTTTTATTCTAACATGCAATTTATCAAATGTTTTTTGAATTTATTTATATTTGATGAGGCATGAGGAGGGAGGAATGCAAGCTCAGTTTAGCTTGTGGGATTTTTTGCATTCTCTAAACAATTTGAAATGACTGGTGGACATGTCTCTGAGTAACAGAGATAAGAGGTACAAACAATCGTTCTTAATTACTTGGATGATGAACCTTTGTTAGGATGCTCAGCTTCCAAATCCTGAAGAGATTTTAGACTGGGAAGAAATTAGCAAAGACAAGAGAACTCATAATTTTTTCACAGTGTCAGGGGGCTTCATTGCTGGCCTGGACCATTGCCGGTGCAGGCAGCACATCAGCTCCTTGCTGTGCATGGATCTCAGGCCTTCTTATACCTTCATCTTGCATGTCTGTGCCTTGTTTCTCAGGCACTGAAATCCTTTAATTTATCCACATGCTTGGTGTTAACACACAATGCCTTTGAATACCCAAGATTCAACTGTATGATCAAATGCTATAGTCTCTGTGATCTAATATTCCCTTCATCCTAAAAATCAATTCACAGAATCAAAATCAATAATGCCCTAACACATGTAACCTGTCAGTTCTGAAATCTGTTTCTTGTGGCTTGTCGTTTTTGTGAGCCTTGTGTTTTAGCAGCAAACATCCTTGCTAAATCATATAACTTTAAAGAACATCCTAAAAATGTAAGTATGTGCAGTAAGAAGAAAGTGCACAAAAATTTTGATTGCATTTCAGTTGCTGCCAGTGCAGCTGTGTCTTTGCTTTCATGTCTGATAGGAGCACAGACTTCATATCACATAGCAGAAATCAGATCAGAGACACCATCTGACTCCTGCACTCACACCACTAGACTTTTTGCCTCCTCCTGCAACATATGAAACTGGCTGTCATTTTTCAGTTAATAAGGAGGATAGATACTGTAGAGACTTTGTTACCTCTCGTTGATGCTTTGCACTTGCTTTCCCCAAGGATAAGATAAAAGAATTTTCTGCATGTTTGTAGTTTGAACAGAACATTAAATGTCAAGACTATGGGAGAGGAAGGAGAGAAGATGAAAGTTGAAACATGATTAGGTATACATGTATTACAGAGGAAGTAATTAAGGTCTTGGATAGGTTTTGCATGGATTTGAGATCTGCAGAAGTGTCCCCACAGCTTGTAGTATCTTGTTTGCATTATGGCAATGCCCACTGAAGTTGTACACTGTTTTTAAAAAAAAACCCTCCTGTCTTAAAAAAACTCTTCTGTAAATGGTTTCTTTTCATTCTTTAAAAAAATCTACGTCTAGGCTGAAATTTACCATCTGGTGTGTCATTCCTGAAAACGTATTTTAGTTATTTAAACTTAATTTTATGCACAAACAGGGAAAGAAAACCTTTCATATGGCTGTTCCCTACTTCTAAAATTACCTGTGTATAGTGATTCAGATGCTAAAGTTCCTACACAAGCAGTCCCTTTTTAAAATGCAGCCTATAGTTAGTGTAAGATGCAGCTTTTGAGTGTAAAAGAAGCAAAGGGGGACAAAGGTATATGAGACTGGCAGTATAGCTAATATTTGTGCACACTCACTTCTGTCAGCAGGCTTTCCAAGATTTTTCAGTAAGATGTCCGCTGCATACATGTTGCTTGCATTGAGTGAATTATGGGGAAATATCTCCACAACAGCTGTTCTATTATGTCTTATCAACTGTGTATGTATTTGTGTAAAAGGCCACAAATTCCACCTTCTAATAAGTTGTTGAATATGTATTTGCAGGACAGATTTAATGTCTCTGCAGATCAGATAACGCTACAGAAAGTTTGCCAAATGATACTGGCATGTAGTTTTTGGCAACAGCCTTCCTTCCTTGAAAGAATAAAAAACCTGAAACACTGAACACAGAGAAGCTGTTTATAAATAGGTCTTCTTTATGTTTTTTCAAGCTCAGCAATGGTACATTATCTGATTGAGTCTTCTGCGAGATGGTTTAATATAATGCCACAATGATATTCAGACACTTTGCCAAATAAAAGAAGACAAACCACACAGTTATTTAAAAGCACTCTTGCAGTTTCTGTATTGTATTTACTGCCACCATTGCCAGTTAACCAGTGGAAACTTTCTTGAAAGTTAGTTCGCTTTCAGAAGAGTGGAATACCCAAGAGGAACCCTGCTTCTTTAGTGTTACTCCTGGCAAGGGGATATTCATTCCTCCATTGTGTTTTGGGTATTTATATTCCCTTATTGCCTTGTGTAAGTTACTGTAAGTAAACAACGAGACCAAATGAGCAAGCTCCATATATAATCCATTTTGTAGCATGAGGGCAATAGTTTCATGATGTTTATTTTTCAGTACTCTCTTTTAATCACTCTTTAATGATTATAGGAATAGGCTTGTTCCTGTGCCATTCGAGGCAGTAAAAATGCCCCTGGTAAAGCTCATGGTGCAGGACTGAGTCACAGCAGGAGAAATGTTTATTTCACTTTAGTTTTCATTTTCTCATTTTTTTTTTTCTAGTACTCCTAATGGTGTTACTTTAGAAGTATTGTATGTTAGACGGACCAGCTTGACTGCTGTTTCTTTTTCAGATCCAGCCCCCTAAGCAATTAGATCAAAACTATTACCATGGTCATCTGACATAATGCATGTTAGTCCAGTGAAGACAAACTAGGTGTGAATTAACAGCCTTTATCACTCCTTTTGTGTAAGTGCTCCCAAGAAGATCCCTAGCGCTCTGTCTAGGGATCATGCCTACTATCTGTGCTTTGCCAGAGCCAGAACAACTCTTCGAGATCCCATCCCGAGAAATACTCCCCCACAAAATTGGTATATAATTGGATTTATATTGGTATATCAATTGAACATGATTATATCTGCAAATCATCGTTGACTCATCTGCTTGTTAACTGTATAAAAGTATCCTGTAATATTGAACATAAAACACTTCACTTCGAGACTGACAATATTAAGGTCTCTTTATAGATCATGGTAAGAATGTGCTGGTATCCAAAAACATTTGGTGTCAAGACATCCTGACTGCAAAAGTGGGAGCTTCTGACACTAGATCCTTCTTATTCCATCTCCATACCCTCCAAATGAATGTACGAACACATTACAAACTTACTGATTCATTGCCCCATCACTTTTTCTAGGTCCAGAATCCTACAACTGTTTCTTGTACAAACTACCAGAGCTCTTCTCCAGCCAGACGCTTCCAGACATTAATTATTTTTATTTGGAAGCTTTCAAAGAGGCAGCATAGAAGTGTGAACAGTCATCTTTCCTCATGCTGTACAGAAGTGAGAGTTATTGTACTCACAGTGCAAACACTGTGGCGTGTCCATAATTTTACTGCTCTGAGTCATCCCCTTGACATCTGTAAGATGGCTTAAGATAATAAAGTTCAGCGTGTATGGAAGCATTTGCTGGACAGGAGTTTACAGTTCCCATAGTCATTATTTATCTGTGTTGCATATATTAGTTTCTTTTATTGCTTTTTCCCAGAGTTTCACAAATAAGTTACAGAATAAGACTGGGAGGGAGGTCACATTATCCATTCCTCTCTTCAAGGCAAGATTATCTAGAATTTCACAATTTCTAAGATTTGTCTAAAATGTTCTTAAAAACATCTAATGATAGTTCCATGTTTCCTTATGAAATTTAAGTACAAAGTTTGATGAACTACCTTTCTGGCATGCAGAGGTTAATTGTGGGAATACTGCTATCCTACTAAGCATTTATCTTGTGCTTTTCTTGATGACCTGCAATTTCTTACTGAAACATTGACATGCTCTGAGCTGGACGTGAGGTGCAGATCTCTGCAGTTTCAAGGAAAAGCAATCTTTACTTTTCACATTAGTGTAACATTTCTACTTCTGAGTGTTGTATTGTGATCTGCCTAACACTCTAAACAACTTTCATGTATATTAAAAGTACTCAGAGTGAATTTGAAGATCCATTAGTTAGTCCATATACATTCCTTCTGTAGTTCTTTGAGAGCACGTAGGTAAATTGTTCTCTGCCGTTTTCCAGTGCTGTCTTCTTTTATAACTGTTTCCAAACATCTACAATATCTTTCCAGTTAAGGACACAATGAGTGAATATTTTACTGACTACTTGGGTACTGACGCACTGTGAATTATGATGTTGAAGGAAGCCAACAGTAGACTTTTTATTTAGAAATCTTTTTCCTAGGTGCTGAAGTAACTAAGAAAGAAAAAAACCCGCAACTCTGTATCACTGAGACTCCTTTACTTTGGGAAAATAAAAGGCACAGTCCCACAGACTTCCTGAAAGTACATGATGCTGTATTGGCATCATAGGAAAGTTCTCTGTTTTGAAGACCACTTCTGTAGTTTTAATGGTATCCATATAAGTGAAGGGGCTAAAGGCAGGTGGGATGACTGCCCTGCTGCAGCTCAGACCTAAGCTTGACCACGTCCAGCTATGCATTCTTGCAGTATTACTCATTAGTCATCATTACATATTTATTCAGGTTAAGATACACATTTTGGAAGTGGTAGAGTTGGTTGTAGTACAATTTTTTTCTCCTTCTTACAGGTTAAAATGATCTGCCTTATTTCTTCAGTTTTTTTGATTTTCTGCTTATTTTCCTGGTAGAAAAGACTTCTGTTTCAGTAATGTGTGTAATTACCATTATAACCTGGAATTTGTTACTCTAATAGAATGTAGGGTTTAATTGAAGGAATACGCTGATGATTCAGGTAGAATAAAAGAAGTCTTAACATAATTTTGTGTGCTGCTTTTGGCTTGAATAGAGTTCTTTTTCTTTACAGCAGCTAATATGGGACTGTGTTTCAGATTTGTGCTGGAAACAGTGTTCATAATTCAGGGATGTTTTCTTTATTGCTGAGCAGCACTTGCACAGAATCAAGGCCATTTTTCTCTCTCACACCATCGTGCCAGCGAGTAGCCTGAAACTTTTACTTGCTCCAACCAAGGTGGATTTGAGCAACTGAGTCTATTCTTGTCTGTATGTCACTGGGAGAACGATTAATTTAACATAATGAAGGAAATAGGCACTATAATTTTCTGGCAGTAATAATTCACTGACAAAAATGTCACAAATGTCAAACAGAGGGAATTTCTTGTCCTGTTTCTCTGACGCTTTTGAGTGAAACAGGATCTCAGTGTAGCACTCACATACCAGGCTCAGCAGAGAGGGTATTTAGAGTAAGGAGCCATTTTTACCTTCAGTTTTTTCCCCACAGGAGTTAGCAGAATCCTGGGACAACTAGCCATTGCTAAGTGCTTTTACAATACAGTGGTGTTTAGATATATGAAACTTATGTTTTGAATGATCTTCTGGGTTTTAGCAAATGCACTCACTAACAAAGTAGACCTGATTTACCTGCACTAAACAGATTCCTATAGGGGTCACATTCATTTTGTCTCCTTACTTTGTGTCATCTAGCCATGGCCACACTATGAAATGCCTTGGCCAGGAGAGATAGAGGCAGCCTTAAACTCAATAGATATAAAAATAAATATTGTGGCATGAAGAAGGATTGTATTCTGCTGTTTGCTGAGAACTTGAGCCTGCCAGTTTTACCTGAGCTACTGTAGCTCACTGGTAGGTACCCTGTCTCTGCCACGTCCTTGGTGGCTCCAGCATTATTGCTTCTTGTAAAAGTCCCAAAACTGGGGCTTTTATCTGCAAAGTAGCTTTACACTACAGGTGATTTCTCTCCATTCCTGAAGTGCTCAGTAAATAATGGCTGCTACATTTTCTAGGTACTCTTTTTGGGCAAAGTTCACTTTATTGCAGATAAAAATAATTTCAGGCTGCGCTGTGTCTTGTTCGGAGGCATTTCCAGCAGTGTGTCCTTGCCAAAGGAATTTCTCTCCCTTTGAAGTTGCTGCTGTCAAAATCATGGAAAATTTGATTTTAAAAAGAGACTTCTGTCTGGCTTCACCTACTCTGAGCTGTGCTCACAACTGGACCGATTTTAGGTCAGGATGCTCAGAACCCTTTTGAGTCCTCCAAGGAGGAAGACTATATAACCCCTCTGGGTGATCTGTACCAGTGCCTCACCTCTGTCATTATAACATTTTTTTTCCCCTCTTGCATTCCTTACACTCCTCTTATGTTCCTTATTGCAGCTTGATTTTCTTTTTGCTTCTTTTTCTTTGGCTGAACACCTGGGAGGTATCTGGCTCCATCTTCTCTGTTATTCTCCTTTCTGGGTAGTTGAGATGAAGCTGTTAAATCACTCCCATGCTCCAATCATTCAGGCTAACACAACCCCGACTCCTTGGCCCTATATTCATATTTTTACACCCCAGATCTGTAACCCTCTTGGTAGCCCTTCCCTGGATCCTCTTTATTCTCAGCAGCCTGAGGCCCCACACGGTGCTCCAGATACCTCATGCATGCCAAGCAGGGGGAAGGGTCCCTTCCTTGACCTGCTGGCCACTCCCTGGCTAAAGCAGGCCAGTACATGGCTAACCTTTGCTGCTGCAAGGACACCCTGCTGACTCATGTTCAGCTTGTCCTCCACCAGCACTCATCCCCCAACCAGCTCCACCAGCAAAGCTGGAAAGTCTTGAGCAGTTCCTTGGGAGACCACATCCTTCTTCCTTCAGTTTGCAGATGCAGTCAAACTGGAGGAAGAAGGAAGGGAATGGGCAGGTGCTTCCTTTACAGCACCCCTTTTTTTTTAAACTTGATTTCAGTGTTTTGCCTTGAAAGCCCAGCTCTTTGGCACATGCTTCAAAGCCTGAACCTCTTCCCAACTTGAGAAGGAGGGAGTGAAAACAATTGTATGGTTGGGGTAAGTGGAGAGTGGGACTACTGCATGTTGAAACATTGTACTCAAAACATCCCTTTCTCTTTGGGCTGAGGAGGTGGGAGCTTGCTGGTTTCCAGCTGATCTGTATCTGATGGGTACAGGAGATTCCTGGGGCACAACTTTGGATGCTAATTAACAGCATTTAAAAATAAACATAGGCAAAAAGCTATTAAATCCTGTTATTTTATTGTATATAAATTTGATGTTGAAAAATACGATAGGGAAAACAATCCCTAAGTTCCCGAGTCTTTCTGATTTTATTTACACATGTAAGGAATGCATGGTGATAGAGTGCTGTAGCTGAATCAAATTTCTGTTAATTTATGGAAATGAGGGTGCAATCTTTTGACAGACAATTTGCTCTAAGTGTTTTTTGAGCAACATACACAAGCATTTTTAAGTGGAACAAATGCAATTGTTTACAGAGCAGTGTTGGCTGTGGAGTGCTTGTCGTACACTTTCAGGATCAATAGCAGCAGGTGGGTAATGCATTACTTGCGCTTCACCTTTCTGAATATTAAGATTTTGCATTCTGCCTTCTGTGCTCTTAGGTGAGAACTGCCTTGCCAGTTGTCCCTTGCTGAGCCCTTGGCTTCCACAGACGTGTGGTGCAGGTGGGCAGCGTGGCAGCTGAAATTCCAGCTTCTCAGTCAGGGTGGCCTGAATGGAATATTTGTATGTGTTCCTCCTACCTTACTAATAGTTGGAATTACACCTGGAAACCTACTTCATGTATTTTACTGAGCCTAATAGGAAAGTAAAAGTGTGAATAAAATCACACTGAGATTTATGCCCTTCAGTTGGTTGTAGTAACTATTCTAACTAGGCTCCTCTAGTCCAAAGTCCAGTCTAGATTTTAACAGTTTTCATCCTGACACTGATTTTTAAAAGAAATTAACAGTGTATTTTTCCTCCCTTATGTCTGTAGTTACAAGTCATAATTTGTTCTACATTTTAGAAATGTAGATTTTCAAATCTCCAATGTTTATTCTATATTTTGGAAATACAGTGGCATTTTGGAAATACAGATCAAATTATGGAAGATGTTTTTAAAACAAATTAAAGCAAATGAGCAGAATTTCTGATAATGCTTTACATTTGTTTCAGTTTTTATTGATGGATTGCTGTAATGTTTAGAAAGTTTGACTGCAGTAGCATTTCTGAAATTTGACGGCATTACAGAACTGGTAGTGGTTCAAACTGAAATGTGCAAACCTAGCAATCTAAAATTAGGGTTCTAAATTCGTATTTGGTTATTCAGTTAAGAACTGACACATTTACCTGCCGTTGGATTCAGTAGAATTCAAAAAAATGATGTGGAAAGACAGTTTACCCTTGGCTACACTTGAAGTTAAACTGAGTTCAGTACCAGCTGTAACTGCTTTATCAGCAATGGGTAAATTTGCTGGAGTAGACAAAGCTTCTGAGTTTCTGGGGTTTTTGCTCAATAGGAAGCAAATTTATGAACTTTTTTTCATGTTTGAGTGTTACAACTAAATCTATTTATTTCTGTCTCCCAGATGTTTTTTGGAAGCCAGGAAAGATTTAGCAGTCTTAGCAAAAAAAACAATGATCATTTTGGAAACATTTCACAATCCCCTTTCCGTGTCAAGATTTTGTGCTGCACAGAAATAAATTAAGCAGTGTTGTGGGGCCCCACGCATCCACTGTCCAGCTGTTGCAGATTTTAGGATGAACTGCAGTTCATGTTTTTGGATAGAGAGGGACATAATCATTTTCTGGCTGGGCTCTGTGAGGTGAAGGCACCAGAAAGGATGGGCAGAATGCCTTTGCTGCTCCCTCCCTTCTGAAAGAGAGCAGTAGGAGCTGATGGTGCCTTCTCACCTTCACTGCAGTCTCCTGTTTACATCAGTGGCACAGTGCCCAGGTGTGCTCAGTGGAGCAGCAGGGCTTGTGTGGTGCCCCTGCTGGCATCTGGGCAAAGGAAGAGGGCAGAGGGCTGTCCCCATGCCTCGTGTTTGGGGTTGACCCCTGGGTTATGTCTCAGTGTGTAACAGATGGGCTGCGCTGTGGCAGCACGGACTTGATTTGATACATAATTTTTCTTCCATTTGCTTGCGGTTGTTTGAGAGTAATCAGTTTTTTGCCTTGACTATAGTTTTTCTCCAAGAAAATTTATTTACTGCTTTCTTTCTTGCCATTTTCATTTGCTCTATGATGCTTTGGGGTGATAAGTGATAATTTTCTCTCCTCTGGGCTTTTGATTTGAGCTTTTCTTGTACTGCCTGTGTTTTGCTCATGGCTGTGGCAATAAAGATATACATGGCTTGAGCTGAGGTCTTGCCTTGCTCAATTTACCAGTTCATACTACTTAAAAAACTAGGATGCCCTTATCTGATACTGTCTTCACAGTGGCTTTCCCTGAGGTTCCGCTGTTTGTTTTTCTTTCAAGTCCTCAAATTGAACAGCATTGTGCCCCAGAAAGTATGAGCTGTTCCTATACCTTTAGCCTGGTCTGCTTATATGGAATTAAAATAAAATCAGACATTTCCTCAAAGGTTAGTGCTGTGATTATCAATCAGCCTCCTGGTTGCCAGTGCTAAGACAGAGATTTCTGCCTTTTTGGGGATAACTAATTAATAGGATTGTTTATATCAGCATATGTTGTCTTATCCGACAATGAATATTTGAAGCAGGTAGAAATGTAAAAATAAAGAAGTCTTGAATAACAGCTATTCAGGCTTATGCCTGGTGGAGACTTGATGGATGTTAATAACGAAAATAATTTGTCAGTTTTGATAATGAGAATCTTTAATCCCAAATGTTGTACTACTTTGAAAAAGCAGTCAGCAGGATACTTTCCATATAATGTACTTTGGGAATTCAGCCCTCACAGGTAATAAATGATTAGAGTATTATATTACAAAATGCAGTTTTGACAAAAATTCCCCCACCAAACTCATACATGTACAAGTTTCTTACAAAAAGAAAATGATATACATTATTTGGAAAGGTTTTTGATGAGTCTGAATTGAAGACATATTGATGCCCCCAGTGTAACTGGAGGTAAATTATGAAGCTGTACAAAACCAGCTGCTCTTGCATTGCCATTGCCACTGCCATGGCAGGTTCCCCAGGGAGACCACGAAAATATAGGTTTCTCTAGCCAAGAGCACGTGGTCATGGTTGTTTCCCATCCTCAGGAGGCCCTATGAGATAAAACACTCCAGTGCTGAAGAGAGATATTCAGCCAAAGGAGAAGCAGTGCATTCCCTTTGCTCCATCCACTGTGTTGATGTCCTCCAGTTGCCATCCATAGGCAATTAAGGATGCATATAAATGCTTCTTACATGGAACATCTCTTGGGGGTTTTTTTTCTGTTTATTCAGAAAGGAAAGTTGCATTTGCAAGAAAATTGCACATCATGATACTGCCAGCTGCTACAGTGATTTCCAGGGCTGGGGTCTCATGCTGGCAGCTTATTTTTCAGTCCTGTTGTTTCAGGTGCTGCCACCTCCCCTCCTTTGGGAAGGTCAAGGGATAACCTTGCTTTAGCACCTTTACCTTTGGCTGTGCTTTCATTGTATGTGGTGGTGATTTCCAGCAAACTGGAAGTGGTGCTGCTTCCAAGGGATCTCTCAGGTGTGTTGTATAAGGCAATTGTATTACTGAAGGCTTGAACCAAAAATCTCTGGAAATACAGTGAAGAGAGCAAAAAAGAAATGGCTCATCCTAAGTGTAGTGAAAGCAAGAACTGGAGTTCTCCACTCGGCTTGTTATCACCCTGTTACTTAGGAAAAAAAATACTAATTTGGGTAGGGGAATTAACCTTTCTGTGTCACCTGATTTGCCTTTTGAAAACCCTGGCAAGATGAAGTAAATTTGATCTTGAAATATTATTTAGAGCTGAAAATGAAAATGTTTGATTTTAAAAATTTTGAAGCTAAATATGGCAAATGTTTAAAGTCTGTTTCTTTCATAATAATTTTTATAAAATTGATTTGATAGACCAGAATAAATTTATTAATGATTTGGATAAAATGAAATATGTTTTGTTATTGAATAAAAATTAAAGTATAAAGTATAAAGAAAAGATTGGCTTGGCCTATGAAACCATAGGCTGTTCTATCTTCAGTTTTTATAAATATACTTATAAAGGTATGAAATATGCAATCATGTAAACAATGAAATCATTTAAATTTATTGACTATAGAGACATTAAACACACTAAGCCACTGAAATTCTGGAAATGCTACAGAGCTGTGCTCTACAAAAGCTTTTAATATCTTCAAATAATTTCAGTTTCATTTTTGAATCAGACTGCCTTCCTGCCACTTTCCAGCGTGTAAAAATTTAACATTTGCTCTATCATCTCTCCTCTGCCTATGCTGTAATTGCTTGTCATGCAGAAAGTTGTCTCTCTGAAGTCCTGTCCTCTTCATGACAGACAGCAACATTTCCACAGGATCTGCCAAAGATGAGATTATGCTGTAATTTCCTCAAACAGCTGTCTGCTTCGTTATGAATAGAAGCTGTTGGGGACTGTATCCAAATCTTAGTTCTCACCCTTCCAAATCACATTAACAAAATTATCACATGTCTGGGTGAGCACTTTTCCGCCACTTTTGATTAATTCCAATTGTTACCCGCTCCGAAAGGTTTATTGGCTTTTTTTTTTTTTTAATATCCTAGTATCAGCTTTCAGTTTCTGTCACCATTAGAAATAGTTCTTCAGGAAGATTTGGGCTTCCCAAGGAGACATTCCCACCTCCTTTCCATCCAGCACTGTGTTTGTTTCATCTGTGGGCTCACCTCTTGGCAGTGTGCAGTGCTGCCATTGGGTGTGCTGGTATCTTGTCCCCCAGAGAAGGTTTAAGCCAGGCTCTGCCTGGTTTGCCAGTTCTCCCCAGTGGCATTTCTTGGGACAACTGTGCATATCAGGAGGCATCATGCCAGTTTTCTGTAGTAACTGTAAAAACTGCATCTGTTGCCCACCTCATACAAATATATCCCTCATCTGCTTTCATCCTTCTCCCTGCATCACTGCACTAGTCAGACAACAGGAATGTCTTTCTTGTGGGCCAGGATTTCTTCCTGAGGGTCTTTTTCTGCAGGAGTTTATCTGTGGGTGTTATAATGCATGCAAGACTCTCACCCTTTGGATATGCTGCTTGTGCAGAGGGCAGCAGACCTGGTGTGCTCAGCCCTTGTCCAGGATGCTGCAGGAGCTTTAGAACTTGGAGCTCTTGGTCAAAATAACCCCTGAGGGAAATGGCTGGAAATGTCTCACTTTGTGCTTTGAACTGAGTTGTGATCATAGGTGCCTTCTGTGAGGACAAACCCCATCAGACCTCCTGACTCCTCTCTGAGTCATTGCCAGGTGGGCTGGTGCACAGGCTCCCCCCACATATCACAGTATCATAGTGTGGTTTGGGTTGAACAGGACCTTAAAGATTTTCTAGTTCCAACCCCCTGCCATGGGCAGGAGCACTTTCCACTAAATCGGGTTGTTCTAAGCCCTGTCCAACCTGGCCTTGCACACTTCCAAGGATGAAGCATGCACAGCTTCTCTGGGAAGCCTATTCCAGTGCCTCACCACATTCACAATAAAGAATTTCTTCCTAATATCCGATCTAAATCTCTCTTCTTTTAGTGAAAACGATTTCTCCTCTCCCTATGAATATCTGCTCATGTAAAAAATCATTCTCCCTCCTTTTTATAAGCTCCCTTTAAGTACTGAAAGGCTGCAGTGAAGTCTACCTGGATCTCTCTCTTCTCCAGGTGAACAGCCTGCCCGTGTAATCCTATTTCTTGGGCAGAATGACCCACTAGCCCATTGGGGTGAGAGCGTTTACCTTGCAGGAGTGGGCAGCTGATGGGGGATGCTGGCCCATGGCTGACCTTTCACAGGCTACTGACTCTGCCCCAGCAGTTTACAAACCCACTGTATTTTGTTTTCTGGGTTTTTTTTTGTTTTGTTTTATGGTAGTAGCATGAGACATTAGTTCAATGGCAGATGGTTAATGAAGTGTTCAGGTGCTTCTCATACACATTGTACTGAAAAAGCAATCAGTCTAAGCCATGTGCAGTGTTACCAGAACAGACAGATGTTTTTAGTGTATCTTGCTGTAAATATTCTCGTTTTAGACTATCAGTACTGGGATGCATAAGCAGCTGCAACAGCCTGCATTAGGATATGTTTACAGAGGAAGCAAAATTCTCAACATGTTTCAGGTTTTATTTCTTTATTTCCACTTTTATTTGTCCATGTATTTTGATAATTCCTTTGCATATCTCATAATTATTGCTGTTCTATTTTTGTGGCAAATTGAAAACAGAATAAACAACTAATAGTGTGGAATTCTTCACCATTTTTCTTTTTTCCATTCCTATTGAGGATAACGATATTTCTACACTACTTGTTTAACAAAAAATGCACCGCTGTTACTATTCAAAAGTGGGCTGCTGCTTTCTTTTTCCAGCCAGTTTTATTTTATAAACTTGAGCTCTGCTGATGCAGTCCATGCTGCATGTCCTGGGGCAAAAATCATCCATCTCAGCTTCTCCTTCTTGATGTCTCCAGAGGTTAGGGTGAGACCTGCTGGCCAAATGTAACTTGGAGTGTAGTGGAGGAACTGCAATATCAGATGGGAAGAAACTCTTGTAGGCTTCTTTCCTAGATCATCATTAAATGAGCTGAGGCTTAAAATAGACTCTCATAAGAGATAGACATCTTAGAAGGAACCTGATACTGCTGGAGTTAAACAGAAGTATTTAATTGTGTTTCTGGCTTCTTGAACTTTTCTTCTCCCTGTGGGATTCATAGCTAAACATAGTCTGGTGGATATAATTTTGTTCTACTGTCTAGCATGTTCACTTTGTTAAGGTTTATTTTTTTGTTTTTGTTGGGGTTTTTTTTGTTTTGTTTGTTTGTTTTTTGGTTTTTTTTGGTTTTTTTCCACAAATACAGTTATTGCATTCTGCCAAGATGCTGTGACATGGAGAGCTATGACTTCATTTTCTACTCTCAGTGGTTCAGAGGGGATATTTTTACATTATACAGTTTCAAGAAAATTTTATCCATATAATCCTTACATATACCAAGTGCAGACTTTTAAGATTGAAGATATGTTTCTTGTCCAGAGTCCCTAGTGATGTGCTGCTAAGTGATGTAGTATTGTCTTTGTTGGGCTTGAGACCCCTCTTACTCCCTTCTCCTGTGCTGAGGAGGGCATCTGAAGAGTTAGGAGGTTCATATCCCTCTCATCTCAGAGCATTCCTGCACAGCAGGGAGTGACTTCAGATGTGTGTATGTCAGCCAACATCAGTCAAGAGAGGTGAGTAATAAAAAATAGGGGACGAGCCAGCAGAACCCAGACACAGCTGAGTCTTTTCATCTCACTGATTCCAAAGAGCATAGTGAAGTGGAGCCTGGACAGTGCCATTGAAAATAAACTATCCTGCAAATAATACAAACCAATGCTTCTTAAATAGCAGCTATTTACAGAAGAACGATCACATCTAAGGTCCCAAATGTAACACAAAACCACAAATCTTAATTCCAAATGGGCATATCACAATATGTAAATGTTCAACACATTGACTGAAACAAGCTCCAAAGTTTGTATTCCTTAACAGGAAAATATTTTTATATTAATTTAGTAGTAGTTCTGTATATTCTGTAGTGGAATGGAACCTTGTATTATTTACAATCAGAGAACCATTATTCTGTGTAGTTATTGTAGTGGTAGTCATAAAACACGTTACAAAGTTAAGCAGGCACTACTGTGCGAAAAAAGTAAATATATTTGAGTAATTGGAAACTGTGGAGCATGTTCCAATTTCCAGTATCCATGTTTCTTTGTGATGAAGGGTATGAACACACAGGGTACAAGAAACAGAGAGTGAATTCAGGCATGGAATAGACACAAATATTTTCTTCATTTTGTTGGAGGTGACAGAGGACAAAATCTGGACTCCTGAAGCCACATGTGTGAGGAAGGCAAAAGGAGATACACTTTTGGGATGTATAATCCTCTATATTTAAAAATATACACATTCATCTGTCTCAGAAAAAATACATTTTTCCTTGCAGGCCTCCAGCCATAGCTCTTGTTTTCTTGGAATCTATAGATCTGGCTAAGAAATGTCCAAGGAGATGGTGTGTCAGCACAAGAATAGCAGTGATTTATACAAGGCAAGGAGAAAAACCCATAAACAACTTCTATGGACCTGGAATTTTATTATTTATGGCTAATCTATACAGTGATGCTTTAAATGCTTCAGTAGCTACTCTTAGTGTAATAATTGTTGAAGCAATATGCAAATGTTTAGACCTTCAAGACTGGATCCCACCCTCACCTGCTGCTTTTGCCTCTTTCCAGTGTAAGCCTATGTATCTTAAAAACAGTAACAACCACTTAACTCTAACCAGGACAGTTTTTGCTGTGTAATTTCTCAATTCAGAGATCTGTGCTACACTAAGAACTTTTGCTGGGAGCAAAGCTGTGATTGAAACAGCATTTAAAGTGTTTGAAAACGTTCTGTGCTGGGGTTATACCTGGGAGTGCTGTTGATTTTAACTTGGATTTAGTTAGCAGGATTCCTGACATCAGTGTAATGTTGTCTGTTTGGGTTTTTTGTTTTATTTGTGTTTGGGTTTTTTTTCCCCTTAGGTCAGCTGGATTAACTGGCTCTCATTCAGAGGGAAGTTGGCAGATCTATTTTGCTTTTGTTGAACCTCTCTACAGCACATCATAAAGATTTCCTAGTCCAGAAGCTGCAGAAGAGACAACTGAGCAGCAGAAAAATGTGACTCTGAGAAGAGACTTCAAGCCTTCTAATGATGAATTTTCTACCGATCAGTTCTAATTTAAATATATAACTGAAGCATGCATAAAAGTTAACCTGATAAGAAAAAATACCTTCTCATTAATTAGAACTGCCAAAAAAAAAGCAGTCACCTGAAGCTTCAAAATGAGTGCTCCACTAATTCCAAACAAGGCATGTTATTCCCATCTTCAGGACAACCGCAGTGAAATAAGAAACAATAATGAAAGCATAGTGAATGTTGGGGATACCAATGCCAACCAAATTGTAACAAAAGTTAGAGCCACTGATGGGGATGTTAAGAAACATGATTTGACAGATGAGAGTGGGAATATATACTCTGGAGGAAGAGAGAAAATGACTCATCTGCCTACAGAGCAGAATAAACTTCTGACCTTCAAAGACTCTCGAACCTGTCACACCAGTGCACAGGAAAGTAAGCTGCCCTCCACCACAAGCAGGGAAATGGGGAAAGATTGTAGGAGCAGCGAAGCTAAGGATACAGCGAGGCATATCAGGATTAGCCGAGGACAAAGTCTGTCCAATTTAAAAAGTAGCACAAATGATGCCAGCCTGGAGGTTGTCTCCAAAGGTGATATTGACTTCACCCAGAACTTTTCTAAGGGAAAATTGTCACAGACTGTGGAGGTGGAGAGAATAAAAAGGCTTTCTTTGGGAAGACCGAGTAAATTTTCTCGTCAGCCAGAAACATTTGCAAAAGACGGCGTTGGCCGCGCGTCATGTAAACGTCTGCTTTCTGCATCACTGGACTCCATCGACAGGTCTCACCACTTGGTAGGAAGTACAGAGAAATCCCAAAAAACATCCACAGATCATTTTCTTGGGATGGTGTTTCGTCCACTTGACAATACCTCAGAGGAAAATACTGTATTTTATTCCAAACCATCTACCTCAGGGAACAAGAAAACAAGTAAACCAGAAAATGTACCAAATGTTAGCATTGAAAGCACACTGCATACTTCTCATTCTCAACATTCAGCTGTTAAGCTCAATGAGGTTGCTAGTAAATCAGAAGCACAATTAGGTCAGGGTGATAAAACTAAAAAACTGGAGCTTAGGACTGTACCATCTCTACAATATAAAAGTACATGTCCACAAAAGATAGAGAGAATTATGCTGGTAGAGTTCCTGGGGTGTCCAAGAGCTGAAAATACAGCAGTGCAGGAACAGAAAAGCTCTGGGTCTGACACGTCAAAATTTCATGTATCCCACTTTCAAGACACCTGTAATAGAGTAGAGGGCCCATTGTCAAGCCAAGTAGTAACTCATCCTGATGATAAATTGCAAAATGATAACATCACCATCAGTGGGGAAGGGAGAGGAAGCAATGACAGTGACAGCAGGGCAACCAGCCAGGCTGGTGAGGAATATTTTACTGATGAGGAAATGGAAACAATATTTCCACTCACTTGTGATAGTAAATCCAGCGTCAAAGTGACACCGAGAAAAAACAAAAATTTGCATGAAGCTGACACAGGTTGCACTGAAACAGTTGGTGAACAGTTATCTCCTTTACATGATATTAATCCACCTGACAGCAAACCCTTGGAAGTTAATGAGAATAAACTGATGCTAGTCAAAGAAAGCACTGAGGATGCTCTTATGTCTGCTTCTGAACCCTCAGATCATCACGGAGCACGCAGTGCAGAGACAGTGTCAAACCAACAACCTGACAGTCACAGCGGTGATGTGGAAACCTCAAGTGTTTCAGTTTCAAGTAAAGAAATGGCTGATGTACAGAAACATCCTCCAGAGGAAGCACCAGTGAGCTGTAACATTCCAGCAAAGGCTGATGTCTTTTTATGTGCCCCAACTCCTGTGAGCCCGGTGCCAACGCTGGATGTTAATGGTCAGCCCATGCTATCAAACAGTAATTTGAAGGAACTTTATGCACTTCATGATGACAAACTGTCACCCTCCTCAGTCCTACCTCCCATTGACAGCACACAGTTGTTAAACATATCCCCTAAAGTGCCTATCAAGACTGCTTGCAGCAGCGCCATCCCAAAACCTATCCTGGTCCACCCCAAGGGCTCCCTCACGGATAAGACCGGTGTGGACAGTGACTGCAGTGAAAAGCTGGAAGAAGGCATTGAGATGAAACCTGCCATCCCCCGGCCCAAACCTGTGAGACCTAAAATCATCACGTACATTAGGAGAAACCCTCGCTCCATCGAGCAGCTGGACCCTCTGTTCGCACCGGCAGCGCTGCCCTTCGACGGCCCCGCGTGCAGCGTGCCCATCCCTGCGGAACAGAAGGCATCCAACGGAGGGGAGGCAAAGCCCGCCAGCATCCTGTATGACAAATTCAAACCTGACCTCCAGAAACCAAGACTCTTTGGTTCTGGACTAGTAGTGTCAGGAATTAGGCCCCCAGGGCATCACTTCAGTCCGATGAGCGAGAAGTTTCTGCAGGAGGTAAGTTTCTGCAGCTTAGACAGCTGCTTTTGTGTGCCAAGTGGTGACCATTTGCTTATTTGCTGCTGCCAGAAGTTAGTTCTCAAACCTCAAATAAGAAATAAATCCTAAAGCAATGTGTGATCATTAGGAATAAACTTACCTAACTTTTTCTGGCACTGACCCTGTTGTGATATCTTAGCTGTTACTGGAAGTTGTCACTGTGTTCTTCCAGTATCACCTGCTAGTATTATAAATAGGGATGTTTAGAAAGAAAAAAACATGCTGAACTGAATAATTTTTATTTTTATTTTTTTTCTTCCCAAATGGGAAATGGTTGTAATTTGCCCATACAGACTTTTCCTTCCTAATGGGAAAGTTGGCAGGCTTTTGTAGACAGAGCACTAGAGGTCTAAACTAATTCCATTCTGTTTAGGGAGTATCAGAGCTCTTTTTGGATTATACATATAATACGAAAGAAGATTTACTTTTGACTAATTTTAATGTTGATTCTTACACTGACATGCACCTCAAAAAAGATTTCTTCTTTTCCCCGGAAAGCCATCCTGAGCAGCCAAATGTGATGGAAATCTCGCTAGAAGCCTCGGCTCCAGATAACTCACTGTGCTTCTGCCTTGCTAAACTGGGCAGGAGCCTTGGGTTCCCGAAATCCCCACTGGGAGGTGAGCACAGTGGAGGAAGGATGAGCTGGCTTGGTAGGTGGAGAAAGGACAGGGAAGAGCAAGCTGTGTCTGTCATGTGCTCTTGCATCCACTGCTTGGGACCTGTGGTAGTTCAACAACCAAGCTTTTCATATAAACACTGAAGATAACACAAGTGATTTTATTTGAATAAGTCTTTAAAAAAAGGATATGGTTTTCTGGCTCAGTGTCTTGTGGTCTTATTCAGGCTATTTTACTCCCTACCTCATTCTACATACAGTATAGATCCAAGGAACAGCACTGAAATAAAAAATTTAGTGACACTGTTGGCAGTCCAAACTGGCAAATACCCAAATTAAGATACTGTGTGTGAGTGTAGATTGACCCTTATGGCATATTAACCAGAAACCTAGTGAAGTGAGCAAAGATTATAGTTATTTCTCATCACAAACACAGAAAGAAGAGTGCTTGCTGTCCTTTTTCCTTTAGCTTCAGTTTTCAGCTCTGTCCCTTGTATTTTATGCCCAGGGAATGAATTACTAGTCTTTGGGAAATTGTCTATTCCAGCCATCATTAGTATATCTTCACAATTGCCTTGTGAGGTGAGGGGAAATTACTAGGTTACTACTGTTTAATGCATGGCAATGGTATGAAAGCCAAAATGAACCCAGACTGTGCACTGGCTGTTTGGCTGTTCATAGGGTGGCACGACCCTCTGAAGACCACAGGTGCCTGTGAGAGTTGGGATTCAGATAATCAGGCAGGATCAGCAGACACATCTGTGAACAAAAGACAGGTTTCTGAGCAGATTTCTGCGCAATGGGCTGATTCACTGAGCACAGCTGAGGGCTGTTTCTGGCACGAGAAGGACTCGGGTTGTGGCTAGCCTGGTGTGCAGACTGAGAGCTTACCTGTACAGGTACAGTCTGTGTGCAGTCAGAGAGTGCTCACTGACCAATTTATTCAATGTTTTGTGGCTGCTGCCAAGAGTCGTGGTGTGGTGAGGGTCTGTAAGGAGGTCTGCTGATCACCAGCTCTCCTGCCTGCCTCGCCAAGGCTGTGCCAGCCCCATTCAACCACTTCTGTGGGTCTGTTCCCCAGCACAGACATCACTGTGCTCCAGAGAGGACGGACTAAAGTCTGTTGAAACAAAAAGCCTGCTGAGGTAAAAAGGAGTTAGGGGAGTTGTTTTATATGTAGTCAAACCAAAAGTTTCTCCCCTTGATCCTGTTATTTGAACTGCCTGAACTGATGCTGCTAACTCTTTTCCCAAAGAGTTGCCTGAAGCAGGCACTTAACAAGCAAATTGTTCCTCAAGGCATTAATGTTTGATGATGTTATAAACAAAGTAACATGAAGGAAAGTGTTGGGCATCCATACCTGCTGGCCATGCTGCCAGCTCTGCTCAGGAATACCCAGCCTGTGGAAATTCCTGTATGCTCAAAGTTTTTGTTGCAGACTTTCCTGGCTCATTTTAACAAATTTATTCACGGCTGTGTGGGTAATGAGCAGACAGCACTACAGAAGAAAACTCTGGGCTGAACTTCTTGGTGAAAAGGCTGCAATGGATCGTTTCCCTAGAAGTCTCTCATACAAAAATCTAGTTCAGGGTGCTAACAGGGATCATATTACTCCATATCTTTCTGAGGAGCTTTAAAATGGCAATAATTTTTTACAATTCTATTGAGACCGGTTGAATTTTACACTTCATGAATTCACAGTTAAATAGAAACGAAAAAATAATATATCTTCATAAAAAGTTTATGTCCTCCAAAGCTGGGATCTTCAAAAAATAGCATCTAATTCCTGAGAGATATTTGGGCAAATTGAGATAGACATGATTATCTTAAGGGTCTTTTCCAATCTAAATTATTCTATTCTAAGTCCTTCTCACTTATCTCAGCTTGTGAAGAGATTTTATGCTTGTAATTGATTGATTTTGTGTCCATGTTTGTTGCCTTTCTCTGTTACTCTTAGCGTACTGTCAATAAAAAAAAAGAAGGGGGGTGAGAGAAGATTTGAATAAACTGACCCAGCTTACAAAAAATGCTTATTTTCTCTTTAAAGATTTTCTCTTTTCCTTATACTTAAATACTTGGCATTGGTGTTTAACTTTCATTTAAATATGAAATGATAGTATGCATAGTATAATCTGATAGAAATAAATTTATCAGGGAGAGAGAAGATAACTGAGGCTTATCTAGAAAAACAATCTCATATCTAGAAGCTGAAAGTAAGAAGCCAGACATCTGCAGTCTCCAAGCCTATAGAATCATTCATATTATACAGCAAAAAAACTGCATTCTAACTTAAAATGGGTCAAAGGAGTACAATAAAAAAGGAAAGAGAAAGATCTAATGGCAGGAAATAGGACTGCAAACAGAGGAAAGAATATAGGGCAAAACTATAAAGCTCAATGTTTGTTGCATCTGCCCTCCTAGTTCCTGTGGAAAGGCCTCAAATATTCTGTATTTCATAGTTTAAAGCCAATCTTGTCTCTTAGCATATTAAAGATTTGCTAAATTAGGATTAAAGCTCTTGAAGGAGCTAGGATCAAAGCTTTTATAGCCAATGTTGAAGTGCATATTCTAATGCTTATAATTGCTAAATAGAAATTGATTTGGCATATTATATGCATCATAACTTACAGCAGAGTTAATTAATTGGCAGTTACATTTCTTCCTAGATAGCCTGTGGCATTTTTTGATTAATTTTTAAATAAATTTAGTTCAGATTTCTTATTTCCTATGCTTTTTTTCCTTTTCCCATGGCCTAAATGGGATAAAAAAATACTCATAGGTCCTTTCTACATTATGATGATATTGCATTTTATAAGAAAATGGTGATGATGTTGGACTCTACTTAGAAGAGCAAACAGTTCTTTGCAAATGTGAGAGATGAAAACTCTTCACTCTTGTCCTGAGTCATGAAGCAGCAGAAAGGTGGGAGTCAGAGCCCAGCTTGAATGCACAAAGATGCACGGGCTGAATCACAGAACCAGGTCATTCCTCGAGTGCAAGTTCAGTGTTATGAGCCAGCTATGAGCTGGAAATACTTCCAGCTTGGGACTAATTCTGCTGTTCTTACAGTAAATGCCCATTAAAATTCTGAGAGGTTTGTCACTGATTTTAACAAAGCAGCATCTACTTGTGATAAATAGTAAATGTTTCACATTTGCTAATCTGATAGGTTTTTTCCTGCAATTCACATGGGCAGATGGGTTTTATAGCTCTGATTTGGAATATTCAACAGGCAACTGAAAGCATAAGTTAGAGAAGTGTGTTCACGTCCACAACCAGGTCTCTTTCCAGGAACTAGAAGGGCAATGAACATTTTGCATACTGGGGGTTCTATTTTTCTCACAGAAATTATTTGGCAGTACAATTTCTCTGATAAAATGTACCTAAAACACCTCCAGCTTTATTTTTAGCTAAGTTAAAACCAACTTCTCCCAGAACTGGGCAAGAATATTTTAAATAACTTCTAATAAAAATTCCACTTACACACTCCCTCAGTGTATCTATTTCTGTAAATAATATAACCTTTTGTGACATAACAGTATCCTTATTTTCACTAATTGAAGGTCTTGCATTTGTCCACTTTCTTTTGGGGAAGGCATAAATTCTTTATTTGGGTGTAGTTGCCTATTGAGAGTGTAATATACATAATTTTGAAGAGGGATTCATATAGCACTTTTTGAAAGTTTGCAGTGCTCTGAAGACCAGATTCACGAGGAGGGAAATTTAACCTTTATAAGCAATTTGGAGATCCATATTGTGTGGGTTTATTGATTTATTGTGTAATATCTGTGTTAATGATTTTTCTGCAGGTTGGGGAAAGGCCTGCAAAGGATGAATTTTGCCCTGCACCGTACACTCACTATGAGGTGCCACCAAGCTTTTATCGGTCTGCCATGATCCTGAAGCCACAGTTAGGACTGGGTGCCGTGTCCAGGCTGCCATCTGCCAAGAGCAGGATTCTCATTGCGAGTCAAAGATCCTCAGGGAGTTGTCTCCATCAGCAAGGAGAAATAACGAGTGCTCCCAGCCTCTACCATCCTGATGCTTCAGGTAAAGTATGAACTTTCTTTCCTATCCCTTTTATTAAAAAAAAAAAAAAAAAAAAAAAAAAAAAGATACCTTTTTTTGAGACAGAAAAATTACAAAATGTGCAAAATTTTGACCTGATACTACAAATCTCCAGCAGCACTCTTTGAGGTGTGTCTTTTTATCCTGCAGCAAGGCTTACAAGGGAGTCTGGGACTTGTGCAAAGGTTGCTTAGCAGGTCACTGGCAAGGAAAAAGAATAGTTTTCAATAATAATTCTAATTTTTCACCTTTTTATCTTCTTCCACCTTGTAAATGCTTGAAAAATCTTTGGTTTTGTTCTGGGTAAGATAATGGGATGTTTTCTTCCATCATGAAGACCCCACCATTCAGTCTGGAGTTGATATTCCCCACCATGTTTGCTCTGAAAACCTGGGCAGTGTTCAAATGTGCCAGCACAGACTTTGATTCTCTGAAGGCCTGGTGTACACCTCTTTGGGGACAACATTTCTAATACATTTTTCTTCCTAGCTACTGCCCAGCTCAGCAAGACCCTGGACAGAAAAGGGGAGGGAAAAGCACAAGAAGAGCTGGAAGGAAAAGTGTACAATGTCACAAGAAAGAGTCAGTAATACTTCTACAGGACACTCCTTAGTAGCCTGGAAAAGTGTGGAGGTTAAAAAAATGTGCATTTCAACAGGAGCAAGTTCAGAGACAACTGAAAATCATTGCCAGAGTGAAGTGTAGGAGCTGCTTAACAGCCTAGAACACTGCAGAGCTTTTTTAAAATAGTCATAAGGGCTAAAGTTAATTAATGACTTAAGGTGATATGATCCCTCCTCTTGCCCCAAGATGAGATTCCTTCTGATGTATGCTTATTTAACCTGTTCATGAAAAACTATTTATAAAAACCTTCAATATGAGATCTTGGAGCCTCTGAAAGCAGGACTGCTCCAGTGCAATACAGGTTGACAAGATTTGGGTTTATCAGAAGAGCGAGGTTCTCTGTAATACAGTACCTCTTGCCAGTGTTCTTTACTATCTGACCCTGCATCTGGAATTCACCTGTGCTGATGCCCTTAGCAGAAGCTGACCAAACTCAGCTGTATGTGACTTCTGAGACACCCCAAGATTGCAGGCTGGGCTGTAAATAAATACCAGTTCAACCCTGTGACTTGAGTTCAGTCAGCACTGGTGCAGAGAGTAATTGGATCATAATTTCCATTTAAATGAAACTGCAAGAGATTGTGAGTTCAGGATACGAGTAGGATAAGCCCTTGTGTTATAGGAACCAGTTTGGGAGATAGATACGAGAGAAGATGCAAACAGGACCTGTTATTAAATAAACGTTTTTTTCTGATCCTCAGAAATGAACACTGCCTTCATTTTTATCCATCCATCCATCATCCATCCACTATCCACATTATCATGCATCCTTGATGCTAGCAGACTTTTCCTTAGCCACTTCTTTTAATCCATACACGAGCTTGTCTTGCATGTGTTCCTTTACTGTCTTCCTATGTTATGGGACATCCTAAAATCTATACAGGATCAGCTGATCAGTCCCATTTTTTGTCTGTAGTACTGCCTTTTAAAAAGCTAGTATGTGAGAAGTATATGTAAATAAAATGCACAATGTTACTGTGATTCTATTCCACTAAAATATATTTCATAACAGTTTCATATTTCTAAAACTTTTTTTTTCTTATTTTTAAAAATTTTAAAAATTAATTATTCTTGTATCACTGATTATTTTTTGGACCTTGTCTGCTTTGGAGGTAAAATTTAATTCATAGCTCTCCACAATTTCCTTCCTACAACTGTCATTTTGCTTGTTTCTCTCTAGTCTATTGATACCTTACTGTTTCAGAAAGGGTATTAAAGATAACTCCTGCTAGTCCAATAATCTGCCTGTCATCTCTTTCAGGACTCCAAAGTGTGTCTCATCTGGTCTTTGGGCTCTGACTGTTTTTATGGATTTTAAATTACACAAGACTTGTTCTGGAGAGGTTGTTAATGTCTCCAGTTTTTCACTGTCCACCCCAGGACACACTGTTTTCACTTCTGGCATCTCACCTTCCATTTTTCTTGCAAGATGAAGAATGTGTTTAATTTTTCTGCAATACCTTTTTCTGTTGCAAAGTACTTTTCATTGCTCTCCTTTGGCTCAATACTTCCTCTTACTTATAACTTTTGTGTATTTCTGAAATGTTATGTTGGTTTCTTTACATTAATTTATTTTTGGTATTTTTTTTCCCAATTATCCATTCAAGATTTTCTTATAATCACCTTTTCCTTGGCTATAAAGCCTTTTTAACTTGTATGCCTCAAATGACTTCATCATTCTCTCACCTATGTATAACTTCATAGGTCAGCTTACCAGACTTTTTGCCTTTAATACTTCCTTTTAAGAAGAATGAATTGCTCATGGAAGAGGCTGAGGTGACAGAAGATAAGACAAGACTGGTATAGGAGTGCAGAGGCATCAGGGAACTGATTCCTCTGTCTGTATCCAGAGCAAAGCAGACATGCAGACCAGAGATTTCTGGCTGCTTGCCATGGAGGGGATGGATGGGACAGCAACCTCTGGCATGCCAGAAGTGTTGGGGTGTTAATTAGAGGGGCTCATAGTAGGGCCAGACACCTTTTAGCTACCTGCATTAAGGTACCCAACGCAATTTTCAGCCACTTTCCCTTAATTTGGCTGTTAGCTGTAGTATGTAGACATGTACTACAAATGGGTTGTATTTGATCTGCATCATTGGTTCTGCTGCACTATTTGAAAAACAGGATTAAACACAGCTTTGATAGAGTCATATTTGCAAACATGAACAAATGACATGCATGAACATATGGTCAGCATCTGGGATGCAGAGCCAGGAAGACTTGCTCACGGGTGTCGTGGGGTGTGTGGGCTTGGGTAACTTCCACAAAAGCAGCTAGGGACTAGGGTTTTTTTCTGTCAGGGATACCAGGCCTGCCTTCAAGACTGCTAATCAGCATCTCTTACAGCTTGATCCTGAGCTTTTAATCCAGTTTCCAATCCTAGTGGTATCAGTCCTGCCCTGAGGTAATGGAAAGAGAAGGATCTAGCCAGTTGCTATCCCGTGACAAAGTGTGTGGTGCCATGGAGGCTTTTAAACTGAAATCACTGTGGCACAATATCGAGGACAGCAGCAGTGCCTCATAATGAGGATTTTATTCCCCTTTGCCATGCCATTCATAATGCAGCAGTCTGGTTAAGCAGCAGTGATAAGCTGAGTGGTTTGGCCCATGTATAATACTAATCCTCATAAAACTGACTCTGAAGTAATTGATAATTAAATCTCTGAACTGCTGTGATAGACTGCAAGTATTATAAGTGCATTAAGGGTTTTGTTAGTTTTACGTTATGCCAAGTACAAAGTAAAATAATGTTGAGTGCTCCTTCAAGTGTGATCTCTAAGTGTGATGCCTAAAGTGTGGTAGGAAGGATCAGTGATTCTTCTTCATCAGTAGGATACAGGATATGGGGTGGCATTGGCTGCAAATGCCTTATTAAGCAATGCTGCTCCTTCAGTGGTGCTTTGCCTCAGGTGGGTCAGACAGGCAGCCTGACTGTAAGAAAAAGCGTTCTGCAAAGTAGGTAAAATAGGAAGTCATTGAATTTTGACGTACTTATAGGTGCCATAGAGTCTTTGAAAGCTTAATATTTGCTTATTTTATGTAAATAGACTCTGCTCTTTCTATGGGAAACTTGTAATTCAAAACAAGCATTGAAGCATACTGTGTCTATAACATGTAAAATATTAATATGTTTTCCTTGGTAATAAAGACTTCTTGAAGCAAGTGTGTTAGGATTTGCATTCATTAGCTGATTATTTTGATGGAATTAATGTCTGATTTTGAAAAGCAAAGCAGAGATCTCATAGTTAAAACTTCACTTTAATTATGCTCATTAATTTAACTTAATTCTACATTTTTCAGTAGTATTTAGGGTATTTTTTCTCAAAGAGTAAGTTAATGAAATGTTTCTTCCTTATCACCTCTCTGTGTATTAAACTTGTCAGTCCCGAGGGTCTAGCTGCTCCTCTCATTTCTAAACAAGTCAACTTTCATTGAAGATAGAATTTACCCATAAATCAGGACTGCAATATTTCTCATTCCTTGGACAGACACAGACATATGTATTTATTTGTGTCTTTGCATTTTTATAAAGTATTTCATCTCAAATGCCGCAATATGTCTGCAGCTTTCTCCCAGCAGAAAAGCTTTATTTTCATGTTTATTCTCCGGAATAAACAACCTAATAATGACCTATTAATTGAACATGGAAATTAGATTTGATGATAGAAAAGAGGTTTTGAGGTTACTTCCTGAAAAGTTGCCTTCCTGCTATCTCCAGTCTGAAATGTTTGGTTTTGAACTGGTAAGCTTCTTAACTGTTTAAGGAAAGAGGGACAAGGGAATAGTTGGGAGAGGAAAATGTTTTCTGTCTTCCACTAACCTGCAGAGTTTTCAGTTGGCACTCTCTGTTTCCTTTGAGAGAGCAATCTGACTGTATTTCAATTTAAAAAAAAGTTTCAAAGGGATGCACTTCCTCATGAGTATTTTTAAGGACATTGTCATCTTACTTGAGACATCACCATCTTCCACCTCTCTGCTCCAGTTACTGTGTCTTCAAGGAACTAAACCCCACCATATTAGAAGGGCTGTCTATGTGACAGTTGTACCAAGCTGTCATCCATGAGAACAGTATGTGGAGCAATCTGGGTGTAGGAGCAGGCAAATACTTCCTACCTTGCCTCCTTCCTGCTGGGAGCCAAGCACTGTCTCTGGCTGGACACCCACAGCCCTTCTGAGCAGCCAGTGAGCAGCAGCTGGACAGATGAGATGCAGCTCCAGTGCAGAGAAGTGTTCTGGCTGCCCTGGTCTGCCAGTGGAAAATGCAATGACTCATGCACAGATGATTCCTGTGCTGCAAGTTTTTGAAGGATGCCATGCTTTTCACATTAGCTGCCAAGAAAACACGGACATTTGCAGCTTGAATGAATTGTGAGATGACAAGTTCTTGGGGTGTTGAGAATGTGCTAACCAGCCTTGGTTTTCCGGGAGCTGGGAAGGCACAGAGCAGTTTTTTGGTGCTTTTAAATCTTAATCATGAGGAGGTGAGCATTTACTACCATATGATGGTGGACAGACCCATTGGAAATTAATCAGTGTTCAGCAGTGACAGCTGTTTGGCCTTTGGAACTGAACTGTCCCAGGCTTGACAGTATTTGGACGAGAGACCATCAGGGCAGCTGGGCTCAACCTGCTCACTGCTGTTTACGTGTAAATCATTCAAGCCTCTGTTTTAAAGCCCCTTTCCTCAATTCTTGTTTAGAGAGAACAAGAATTATGTCTATAGAACAAGAATTTCCCTATACAGGGAAACCACAAAGATAATGGCAGCAGAATAGGTTTCTCACTTGTGTGATTTGTTTTTAATCTGCAAAGATGCCAGTATTTGGGTTAACTCTGAGCTGGGTTAACTCAGTTTGTATTATCTCTGACTGATGCAGTGACATTGGAAGTAAGTTCTTTACCCCAGATTTCCCAATATGAAATGAGAATAGAGATGTTCAGATCATCAGTAAGTGAGAGAAAATTACGTATAATGATTAAAGTTTTAACAGAAATGCTGGTAAAAAAAAGTAAAAAATTAAAAAGGGAAAGCTAAGAAAAGCAAAAAACCTTATGACCAGATAACAAAGACTTGCCAAGGATCCCTGAATTACAGAGTTTTAAAGTCTTGAACTGCTACTCTTTTTCATAAGAATATATCTGTATAACTCATTTCTTTAATTTTTCATTCATTTCAGCTAAAACATATTTCAAATTTCACAGAGAAGTTACATGAAAGTTGCTTTTTACCCATGCATGAAGATGCAATTCTTGTGCAGTGGGGATGCATAAGAAGTTCAGAGTTTTATCAAGTCTCCCCAGGCACATCTAGTTTGTGTCAATCAGTCCCTAACTCAAAATGTTTTTATGTTTCTGGATGGGAACAGCTTGAGGTGTCATAGAAAATCACTTGTGTGCTTCCTGACAACAATACTTAATTCTATAATTACCTTCAGGCAGTGAGACAACTAGAAAGATTTTTAAGCTTATTTTGGCAGATTTTTATTAAAATAAAACCTGCTCATTAAAATTACTTTTATTTTGAACTCCCAGACCTTGTTTGCAGGAGTATTTCTATACTTTTAAGGAACAGAAATAAAGCAAAAACTTGCATGAGAAAACCTGATGAAGTTTAGAACAGAAAATACATACAATAGGCTGATGTCTCATGTATTTTAATGAGAAAGAATACACAAAATTACTTAGCTTTAAGGATTTGAATGCATCCCTAATGAGGATAATGTCCTGCCCTCAGGTCCTCATGGTACAGAAGAACTGGATTACAAAGAAGGGAGGTGAAAAATAATTTAAGGATGATGATGAGTTCAAGATACAAAGTATTGTTAGTTCAGGGAGAATTGGAATTGAAGTCATAAACTAGAAATACACAAAAAACTGTGAGAAAAAAACACTGAATCCTCTGCCCAAGCCTGGAAGAATGACTTTGAAGAAAAGGTAAAGCTGGTTGGGCAGTTTGTCACCAAAACCCTTCTGGTTTTAAGGAAATTCTTCAGTGACACTCATGGTGATTGGTCACAGACTGCAGAGAATAGTCAGTCTGGGGACTTGATGTGGGCATCCCCGTGGTTGAGCTGGAGACCTGGGAGTCTCAGGTGAGCCACACTGCCCTAGGCCGAGCACGTATGAAATGCTTTTTGAATAAAGCCATTTCTAGCTTTATCCCACTGCCCCAGTGGAATTTCCCCTATTTTGTTGCAGGAAGTCTGTGATATTTATAGTTTGTTGCTGTAAAATGGAAGTATCTCTCCCTCCACCTCAGCTTTCAGAGATGCTTAAGAAAAAGAAATCCCAGCTTATGTAGTCCAGGTGCATTTTTTTGAAACCTGTCAAGCCCACAAGAGACAGCCCCATACTTTCTCCCTGCTGCCACTGAGCTGGGCAGGTTCCTCACACCTGCAGCTGCTTGCCACGAGTACTTGTCTTGGCTTACAGATCTGGAGGGTGCCTGGGCTTGTCACTCCTGCAGCACATGGAATATTTTGCAGTGGGTAGGGAGGAGGTCTTGGCTTTGGAGGAAGTCTGGGTGCTTTGCAGCTAGCCATAAATCAGCTGTAATAGACCACTGTCAAAGCAGCACTGCACCAACCTGGCAGTAAACTGAGGGTGGCCATCACTGCCTCTCTCCTCTCTGTGCTAATGTGCCTGCTTTGCCCCTCACCTGCACCTGGAACCCATGGCTACCTCTGAGCCCCTCTTCACAATATCCAAATGAAGCCATATTCAGGATCATAGTCCAAAATTGCCTCCGCTGGTGCCAGAAAAGTGAATGGGGATTTTAGCAGTCTTTTATTACTCACTATAGATATTTGTTATTTTCATTTGGGTTACTCTGCACAGCATGTACTTCTCTGGGCTGGCAAAGGTGCTGCAGACATCCACCTCCTTGAGTCTTAATAAAGGGCTCAACCTGGAAAAAGTGGGTATAAAAATGAAAAATGCATTTTTAAGAGCCTAGAGTTTATAAATTGTTTTATTCACTGAGCAAGGAGGGGTTTTTTACATCTTTACAGGAATGTGTTTTATAAGAGAACAAAACTCTTTTTAGCTTGGTGTTCCACCTATTTGTTTCAGAAGGAAAGGCTTAGTTACGTTAAACAAATCTTAGCATTAGTATTGTGATGAGGTACACAAATATCTTTCATAATCCCTGTAACATTTTTCTGCTCAAAGGAGTTAGTCTTGTTTTCTCTAAAGTCTTCTCAAAGTGAAATGCTTCATTAAATTTAATAAGGCTGTGACCTACATAGTTTACAAAAGAATTAAATACTGTAATAATATGACCATATTCTTACTGTGCAGTTAATTTGTATTTTTCTTTATATTATGAATGTTCACTTCTTCCTTTGAAGTTTGTGTTGGGCTAGTGTACAAATAGTGTTCACTGAATAAGAATGGAAAAAGGGTGACTTTGTGGCCTTTTCTGGCAGAATATGGTGATAGCTTTTAATGCTGCCTTGTCTCCTATCCCACTGGTCCTGATTAAACACTCTAGCATCAGGTTTTGGAGATTGTTGTTAATATTTAAAAAAAAATATGTATTTTTACTGCACAGGATTCCACAAGGAACAGGAATCTGGAATTCTCAAATCTAGGAAGAAAAGCTCTGTCCAAATTTATGAACTCATGAGGTCTGGAGTCATTTGGTATCCAGACTTTCCAAGCAAAAGCAAACTCTAATCTTTGGTCCTTGACCTTGAAGGCAAGACTGCCACGATCATGGACCTTTGGCCTGTGAAGGAAAAGAGGAACATTTGTGAACCTGTGTTCTGTATTTGCCTAGAAAAGTTTGCTTGAGCAGAAGCAGCACGGTACAGGTTAGGGCAGAAGCTGAAGGCAGATGAGTGGTTGGTGACCTCAGGCAGGCGTCACAGCTGAACTGCTGCTGTGGTCTAACTTCAGCTGTTGTAAACCTGCTACTGGCACTTGTCTGAGCCTTGGGGGATGTCACTCATGTGGGCTGATGTCTCAACAAGGAGAAGTCCACCAGTGGAAATGGCCAGTGGTATGTTAAAAAAGTAGGACTTTACAGGTCATGTCTTTATTCCCAGGCTTGGTGCAAGAAAAGGGATTTTTTTTTTCCTTTTTTTTGCTAGTGGAATTTAAAAGAAAAACTTCAAAGAAGTGTTTTCTTTGATGCAATACAAAGAAGTCCTGTGTCCTTGAAGAGGATTGTTGCTGGTCTACAATACTTTCCAAAATTGGAGGTTATGCATAGTGTGTTTGTCTCTGTGAGTTTTCTTTAATTGGCACATAATAAATGTAAAATTAGAAAGGGATACAGCATTGAAGAAGATAACATTAATAGAAATTCGTAGCAGTATTGAACTATGTTACTTTGCTGGAAGTTTGAGTTATGCCCCATGGGTACTTGGCACATTTCACCTTTTAAAAATTACTGTGACCTGTAATTTTTCCACCAAATGTCTTTTCAATGTGACAAAGAATAAGACATCACTGCAGTTTGATCAGCCATTAAAACTTGTATTCAGTCTTAATACTGCCTTTATGTAGCTGAGAGATATAGGTAATGGTCAGTTTCTCCCAGTTAACTTATTTAACAAAGATTTCTCTCTTTTTCCTTCTTTCAGTTGATCTTAAGAAAGGATCATGCCCAAGTGCTGCAAAATCAAATCTCCCCAAGCCCTGCCCATCTGGACTTCGTCCCCCAGGTTATTCCCGGTTGCCAGCAGCTAAGCTTGCTGCATTTGGTTTTGTCAGGAGCTCAAGTGTGTCCTCTGTCTCCAGCAACCAGTCAAACGACAGCGCTCAGAGTGACCAGAGCAGGACAACTAACCGTAAGTGCCCAGAGTGCCCCTCTTTCCGGAGGGACATTAAACAGATGTGTTCCAGGATTGTCCAGACTGCAGTTTCCATAGTTCAGGACTAATGAAATCTGTGCAGTACTCGCTAATCTCTTTTGCACCGCTTTGATTTGGTATCTTGACTGCTCAGTGAAGTTTAAAAAAATTAATAATGATTATTAAATATTAATAAACAATCATTAAATTCTAACAACTATTTAAAATATTAATAATAACCGATGAATAGGGCCTGAATGTTAATGAGGTTGTATTTCCTGCTACAGAGAAAATTCCATCAAGAGTGAATCTAAGGCATTCTTTCTTGTGTTTTGTTTTTACCTGGAAGATCTCTTCTTTGCTGAAATAGCAAATAAACAGAGTGAACTGTGTTTGGCAAGTAAATGGCAGCCAATGCAGAACAGGACAAATATTATCTAAAATAAGAGATATAATCTTTCTCATCTACTTCTCTTCCTCTTAATATTCAGTATAATAAATTTAGTTTAGAAAATTGAGCAAATGATGCCAGTGATATGAAAGGGATCAGGACTGATATCATAGTACATCTACCAGACTTTCAGTGATCTCGTGGCAGCAATGTCATTCCAAATCCTATTTTCTGTAAAGGCTGTTAATTTTATTAAGTACAAAATAATACCCACTGGATTGTGCAGTCCTTGGGAAATGTGCGCATGCCCTGGGCTTAGAGCAGAAAGGGGGATTGAGAGATTTTCATGCCCTTTTTTCTTTGAAGACTAGATTGAGCCTGAACTGTGTCAATATCAAAGCAAGTGGTATCAGCCCAGGAGGGGTGCAGACAGGGCCACCACCAGGTGACATGAAGCAGAAGAGGAGACAAGATGCTGTAGGCTCCTTAATCTTTCACTGTTTGTATTAATTTGAAATTAATTAAAATAAATGCAATTTATATGGTTCAAAACCCGAAGGATTTTCTCTTTCCCCTTTGCATGGGGTGATTGAAATGCAAAAGACTAATGTCAGCAGGGACTTTTTAAGTTTTCCAATGCCCCCAAACATGCTTGGATCTTGTTTTACTTGTTATCTTGTTGGACTGATCGCTCATTTTTGGTTATTTTGTAATAAACTTTACTTTGAGGTTAGTCAACCTCTTTCTCTTTGTGCTTCTACGCTACATTTATGCCTTTGGAAAACTTCTCGTGTTTTCTGGTGTTGTAATCTTTTAGTCTTTATTTACATAAAGCCTGTGTTAAGGACAGAATTACCTGATATCTGATTAGATCTAAACTACATCTCTGCAAGTAGTGTTGTTTAGCAGTTTCAGGTGAAATCTGAAAAAAAATTACATCTGTAGGTACAGCAGTATCCTTGAACACACTGAATGTATACAGGTTCATACAAATCTAAAAGCAAAATACTCCAAGCTGCTGAATTTAAATCAATTTATTTCTATTTTAAAAAAAAAAGTGTAAGAAGCATTAATAATCTCGGGCATAGAAAGTTAATCTGATTCTTCAGTTCTCTTAAAAGATATTTATTTCATTTATATATTGTGATGTATTTTTATATTATCTCTGTACATTAAGCCTGTAAAAACTGAAAGCACATTCCAGTCACTGGCAGGACGTGGAAGCATTTGGTTTCAGCTGGCTCAGCTGAGGATGGTAGCGCTCCTAAGTGTTGGGATCAGGATGTTGTGACCAGCTTGTGCATATTACAAGACCAAGTTTTGATGCATATGAAAATTACCCAGGGGAAGTGTTCTGCTTGTATGAATTCATGTAGAGATGAGCTCAGCCCATCACGTGATGGAAAACAGCACCTATAACTTTGCTCTTGCTGCCAAGTTAGATAACTCATGGAAGCTGTTTTCTAGTTTTCCTCCACCTCCATGTGAGAGCACAAGAATGAGCCCCTCCCAAGAGTCATCTCTCTCATATGGCTCCTGGGACATGCACAGCTGTCTGGCCTGGAAAGCTTTTACTTTTCATTAGTTCCAAAAGGATAGTGCTTCCTCGTGGACATGAGTGAGGGAAGGAGAAGGTGTGCTGCCAAGCAGGTGAGGGCACACCTGGTGTTTAGGGTGCCAGCCCTTGATAAGTTTTGCAGCTTGATCTATCTGCTCATTGTGTCAAAGATAGACTTAGATTGGCAACACAGGGGATTTAATTTCAAAATCATAGTAAAGTGAAGGGGGGGGGGGTTTACTCTCCTTTTTGAAAAGAGGCCCCTGTCTCATTTAGCAAATACCTGTCTTTCAAACCAAGACAGTAAGTCATCACACAAGGTGGCACCTAACATCACCTGCTTGCTTTGGATTAAAGACAACACGACTCCTGTTCATGAGGCAGATAGGTAGGAAGAAAAAATGTTTCCTTACTGTTAATTTAACTGTCATAGAAATGCTATCTATATGAAACTGTCTCCTCTTTTTCTATTTATAGTCTATGTGCCAGCAAGAGTTAAATTAGTTGCCCAGCACCCAGGGAGCACAAATTAGTTGCTTTCCATTCTACTGCAGCTTATTTAACACAGAGCAACAGTGCACTTCAACATGCACAGAGAGGATGCAGGGGAGAAGTACTGGCTCAGGAATCTTAGCATGACATATTATTTCTTCACTGTCTGCTGGAAGAACAGTTTTATTTAAATTAAATAAATAGCTGATTCTGTAGCTACTACCTGAGATCATGTCTTTGACTAAATCAGGTCTCCTAGAGGGCAAGAAAAAGTTTTACTGATAATTTCCTAGCTCAGTAGGATGGAAAAATGCAAAATTATCTCACTTGAAAAGTCTTCAAACACATAACACAGTTTTCTATTTAAGCAGCATCTCTGCATGGCAGGGAGACAAAAGTAGTTGATAACATCTTACAAGTGTGCATTTGTTATAAATAGAGGAGGTGCTACTGTTGTAAATCAAAGGGCTCATTTCAAAATCATGACATATTGTAGGTTACTAAAAAGCCAATGACTATGACTAGGTGAGAAGAAAACACTGGTTTATTTTAGGGACAGAATGTTTTAGGGTAAACAGTGATTCTTTAAGGTGAGATCCTGTTCTTGCTTTTCTCTCTGCTAGATATCTTGTGGTGCTAGTTCTGCCTAAACACATTTCTTTTCAGAAGTCCCAGCTAGTGTCTCTGCCTGGGGAGTAAAACCCACTTGTTTAGAATAAGGAGACATGATGTTTGTGCTGAGGGGAAGTTTGTTAATGTGGCAGCTTTGTTCTTCACCAGATTTCTCCCCTTCCTGTGACCTCTCTAAAAGCAGTAAGGCTGTATGTGCACAGAGCCTGTGCTGTGCCTCTTAGTTGACTTTTTGGCAATACCTTGCATATTCAGGTTGACTCAATTAAATGGATTTGGAGTGGTGGGATTGTGTAAATGGATTTGGAGTGGTGGGATTGTGCTCTTTTCCCATGGTGAGACAGTACATACTGCTCAGTACTTGTCTGCTTGTCCTCAGGTCGTTACTGGAGTTACATCCCAGAATTCTGGATATCAGCCAGGCTGCTCTTTGCCAATGACATGCCAACAGTGACTGTCTTGCCACCAGCTGCTAATCAGGATCAATCGTAACAGGGCTCTGCTCCTATGAGGTCCTGCCCAAATTTGTGTTGAGACTGAAGGGCAGGTTTGGTAAAGCCCAGGCTGAGGCTCAGCTCCTGGTCCTGCTACCACAGATCTCTTCTGTGGCACAGATAGATTTGTTCACTAGTATTTTTATCAGGATTACCTGAAAAATTCACATTTAGCCCCAGCTCTGGTGTATTACTTTTGAGGTTTTCAAAAAAAGTCTGATATTTTAAACCATTATTCTGTATTTAGAAAAAGGGAATTTTGTATGTCTAAAAATTTGTTGCTTGTTTACAGTCTAAATTGACTAGAATTGAAAAAGTGAGATAGTTCAGTCTAAGAGTAGTGTGAATGTATTCTGCAAAATATGAGAAAAAGTGACTGACTGGAAAGTCATGTTAGAGTTGAAACCGCTATGATTTGGAGTGGAGAGAAACAATTAGGTCAACATGAAGATAAACATCCAATTTAAACAACTTATAACAAAATATTTAACTTTGTGTATTTCCCTTTGAAATTTTAAATGCACTACATGGAAGCTTTCTCTGTGTCTGCCCCAATAAAATTGGCATGAGAGGTTCACATCATCCACCAAAGGCCCACAGCTGTGGGACGTGGTTCCCAGTATTATCTTGTGATTCTGCAGTGAGGTGACAGGATGCTCACTGCACCTTCTGTTTCGAGGGGCTTAGAGGTCTCTCACTTGTATCTGCATTTTGAGTGATCAGCTGAACATCCTGCTCACATAATTAGCTTCATGTACTTCATCAGCATAGACTCTAACTTGCTGTGAGTACCCACGTGGGAAAGAGTTTGTCAAGCACCGTGGAAGAATTCGATGTGTGGAGGATTGGAAGAAGGGTGGATTGTTTAGAATGAGTTAACTGCTGTGACTTCAGGAAATTGAAGAATATTGGGAAATACTTCACAGTCATAAGGTCTGCTAGTCTGTTAAATAATCTTCCAACTCAAGTGATGAAATCCCTGTTGCTTAAGATTCTTTAAATAGTACAATAGCACGGTGTTAGAGGCAATTCTTCCCCGTCGACGTGTTAGACTAAAAGACATAATGCTATTCAATATCTACCCGCAGCTCTGAGTGCTGAAGCAATTTATTTTGAGACTGAACAAGAAAATGGTGATGAATATTTCAAAACTTGTTTTGGTATCTCATGACAGCTATTGTTTTGTTAAAAATTATAGAAAAATGAAACTGCATGTAAACCTCTATGATCCTTTCTTCCTCACTGGTTTTTGACCTTGCATCGCCCAGCCTTGCTAAATGTTAAATTTCCATTCTAATAAGCAAAAATGTCAAAGTGCCAGATTCAGGTGGGTGTTGAAATGAAGAAATTAGAGTGAGCACAGAAGCCTTGAATAGATGCCTAATTGCCTCCAAAATGGGTAGAATGTTCAAATTTGTGACATGGTAGACAAGTATACCAGTTGATCTTACATACATAAGTATTATGTAAATATGAAGAATTTCCTGCATGAAAATACTTTCCAATCATATTTCTATGACTGATTTTCTGTTCAGTTTTCTACACGACAAATACAATTTTTTTCCCCTTTCTGATCTTGTTCTGATATTAATTCCTTGATGGAAGAATCACTTTATGCCATAATTTCACTGTGAATAGGACTAAAATAGAACAGTATTGAGATTCTCAGCTTTGTGGGGTGAAGCATCTGGAAAAGTACAGTATGCCAGCCGGGAAGAGCAAGGGCTGTAAGACATTTTAGCTGCCTTGAATTAGCAGCATTTACTTTTCAGATTCTAGTTGCTAATGACAGGAGGGGAAAAAAATTCAAATAATTACTTGGAGGCGTGGGCACAGAGGTTTCTCTCTGCAGAGGTTGAAACAACAGTGCTGAAGTATAAATTGGCTATTAATTTCAGGGGGTTTTAGATACGGTGCTTGTGATAGTATTTTAAATGTGGTATTATTTTAATAGCTTAGATAATGTCTTTTCTATCTCCACTGTTACCTCTTCCCCTGCCCATCAGAACACATAGCAGAGGGAGCAGTTCCACCCTGGGAGGGTCTTCACCACCCCTTGTAACGAATAAGTAGAGGCAGGAAGATCAAGCTGATTGGGAAATGCAGAACTACTTTTATATGAAGATGCCAACCTGAAATATTTAAAGGGGTTTCAGTTTTGCTGAGCTTAAGTTTGTCAAAACTGAAGAAAACCACGAAACTGAATTCTGCAAAGCTTGTTTTTTGTGAGCAAAGAACTGTTGAAAGAATTTTGCCAAGCTCTCGTGCCAGCTCGACTCGAGTGCTTAATCATCATGTTTGTTATTGTTATAAAGTGCCATATAAAATCTGTGATTTTAGTGTAAGAAGTCCGGTCTGGGAGATTCTGTGTCTGTATTCTAAAATTGTCCTGGCTCATACTCGGCAGTTCCAGTTCCAGTTTTTGGCCCTTATTTCTGTCTGGCTTTTAAAAAGTGGCTTAAATTATCCACCTCACTTTCCTGTCCATAAAATGGGGAGGGGGAATACAAACGTTTGCACATGTATTGGGTAACGGGACAATAGGGAAGAAACAGATAGTGACAAATCCTCTTTCCTGGCCCATTTCCACGCAGGATTATTTGACTGATTATGTGCACCTAATTTAGTCACGGCGACTCTTAGTGTTTAATCTGCAGAGGGTAAGAAGTAGTCCAAACCACTTGCACACCAGGCTGCCAGTTTCACTGGAGAAGGCAGTGCATTGCCCCAGGATTAGGTTATTCCCATTACAGACACCCAAGGTGTCTCTGTCCTTTAACTCTGTGGGAAGATGTTGATTCAAAAATCAGTGATGTGAATGTAGCTAATGTGGCAGCCTCCTTGGTGACCCTATACTGGGGGGTTTCATCAGCCCCTTCTTTATTTTAAAGCTGTCCTGTGATTGATTTTGTGCTTCCCTGGTCGATAGGACATCATGACAATTTAATTTATTGCAGTATGATTAACTTCATTACTTTCTTAGAGAGATACAAAGAAAGCAGTGGAGCCATTTCTAAATAAACCTTTTTTTTAATCTTTAAATCATATTTTTTAAAACCTCCAGAATTCAGTGGTCCTGAAGGGTATCCCCTCTGGTAGGAATGTGAATGATATGAGAGGAAGAAGAGAGCTGATGGTGCAGTGTCAATTTTACAGTCTGGGAAAAGCCTCGGTCAGTCCAGAGTCAGTAACAGGCACAAGCACAACACTGATCTTTCTAGGGACACTCAGCACCTGGAATGGTGGCACTTAAGATGTTCTTTTGAAAATATGAAGGCAAGCAGCAGCTGGAATATGTCTGTCACATCCATATTAAAACTCCTCCTAAGACCAGAAAACTCAGTATAAATTGTCTCCTTTTCATATTCTAATCTTCCTATTCTATCTGTTGAGGGGGGAAATACTCGTTTAGAAGTGAACCCTGTGGGTATTCATTGAAATGGATTAATCTTTTAATTTAGCCCAGAGAAAAATTAAGGAATAAAGCTTTGAAGAAATGAGAGCTCATTCGTTTCTCTTTTTCTCTTTTTCTTTTTTTTTTTCCCTGATTTTTTTTCTTTTCTTTTTTCCCCTTGCCTTCTGAAGGAATCATTGTTAAAATCTTCATCATCTCCCACTAATGAAGTATGACCTTGCAGGACTTTTGAGAAACTTTCTGCTTCACCACGTCCCTCACATGCATTTCATTTCAGTTTATAAATCAATATTTTAAAAGGGTTAATTTTGGATGTCTAGCTATGGGGCTTATCACTGGCGTGTTGCATTGACTTCATCTGCAGTTTTTGTGCTTTCTGAAATTTAAGCCTGTGGTAATCTAGATGCATTCAACTCCATGAAGATACATCTTCAAAAAGCACCACATATTGCTTCTGGTTCAATTCTGCATTTTGTGTTGTCTGTGAGGTTGAAGCCAGTGAGCACAATGAGGCATTCTGGCTTTGAAATCTTTAAGTAAATCAAACAGTTGCCTGGCTGAACCGATTACTGTCAGTGACAAAAATCATTATAGACTCAATGATAGTAGGCTTTCTTCCAAAGATAACTCCCCCCCCCCTCAACCCCCCCCCCCCAAATAGTTATAAATTTAAAGATACAAGAACTTTGATATGGTAGTTATGAGCCAACTTTGAGTCACAGTGAGACAAAGAAAAATACCTGTGTAACAGTTTGAAGTTATGTCAATTTTGAAAGGATTTTTTAAGTAATATTTTCCCTTGTGTGATTTCTGCTTAGGGTCAGTGATGCTGTTAGCTTGTTTTCCTAAACAAGAAGCAAATAAGCTTGAGGTTCAGTGTTTCTTTGATCTCTTACAACAAGGACCAAACTTAAAAACTGAAACTGAGATGATCTCCTTGCAATCCTGTTATTAACAGCTGTAGTCAAGAGTAAAATGTTGTGAATTTGTCACACATACAGTTCAATCCAACTGCCTAACCAGCAATAAACAGGACCAAAGTTACAAGTACTGTAAATATTACTGGCAAATCGCATTTAGACCAAAAGGTTTCAGAAAAAAAACCCTGTTCTCTGCATAGAACATGAAAAATCAATTAACAAAATGGTATGCTCTTGCAAAATGAAGCGTGGAGAATGAACACAAACAAATGGGGATTTGGAAAAAGTCTGTAAACTATCCCTTTTGGGAGGGAGAGTGACTGATTAGTTGAGGAGAACCATAGTGGATTAGTGCAGGTACGTGCTAGCAGAGGAGCAAAGGAAGACAAACTTCAAAGATATTTCTAATCTTTGATCCCATTAGGAATCCTGCAGAAGACTTGTGAATTCTAATTTAGTAGCGTGAGAAGTGTTACAGCCAAAAGAGTGCAGCATTATTTTTAGAGGGAAAAGCTTTTTCCATGTAGAGGTTGGGCTGGAATATCACTCATGACATTTTTTTCTGTCACACTAAACTAGTCCAAACAGGTTAAAATTGAGGTCATTTATGTAAGTCTTCCAGGTGCTTGTAAGAATATCTGAAATAAAGGAAGGAATAGCATCTTTTGCAGCTTTCATTATTGCCATGAGTCTATTAGCTGTGATCCAAGAACTTGAAAATTGCAGTTTAAGCAGCTTCCTTCTGGCTTGCTACTTGACAGTCTCTAGAGGCCTGGACAAGGTTACATGAGGCTGTAAACAGCTCAGAATGTTGTGGTTCTTTGTCTTGTGACAGGTGTGAGAGCATAGTCTTTCAACTTGGGATTTCCAGAGTTAACTTAAATGCTGGAGGGAAGCTGACTAAAGTCTGAAACAAGTAAAACCACCACTTGCAGAAAAATGACAGACTGAGACCCTCCAACCAAGAGCACTAAGCTGAATAGAACAGGGACAAGTGCACAGTCTTTTCCTCCAGGGTGGGAGTTATCAGAAACTGTGGACTCTTGGCACACAAGACATCAGTGACACCACCATCAGCAGTGGCAGATGTTCAGTCCCTTGGAGATGAGCCCAAGAAATGGTAGTGTGCTTCCCACGTGGCAGCTTTAAGGGTCTACCTCAGGAATTGGTGCGGTTGGAGGAGAAAGGTGCTGCCATTTCTGTGGTTTACAAGCAAGACTTTGACTCTCTGTTCCCTATGGCAAGGAGTCAATAAAGCTGGGCTATGTGGCGTATATCATTAATACACGCTCTTTCCAACTTCATGATCAGCTCATCCTATCCATCTTGACACAGTGTAAGTTGCCATCACTACTTCCACAGAAGGCTAAACAGTCAGAAATACTTATGCAGGAATATGAACATTCAGGATGAGAGAATAAGGTGCTCTGATTCAGGGGTGGGAACTGGAACTCGTTGGAAGAGCTGGCAGTGTTCCCATATACACCTCAACATGGGATCGTGTGTCAGTGGGGTTTGTCTCAGAACAGGGCAGGTCACTCACTGTGTGCTGATTCACCAAGCAGTCATAAGCATACTGTGTTACTTTAGTGCACACTGCCTGGATTGGGCCATTAGGCATTGAGCAGCGTGTGTTCCCATGTAAAAAGGTAAGAACTGCCAACCAGAACACAATGCAGATGGATGCACACACTGGCCAGCTGCTGGACTGATGCCAGCAGCAACTTCTAGCAACACTAACTTCTAGGTCCACAGTGGACCCCGGTGAGACGACGAGGCCAGATCAGTTAGTTTTTGCATGTCACAAACCTTTCTCCAGCTGAACATAACACCAGTCTTTTCTATTTGTTTTCTTATTTAAAGTAAGCCTCTCAAAGAAGAAGAATTCCATAGTCCTTAATTAAACTACCACAAAGAAAGAAAATAGCTTCTAATTTGCAGAGAAGAGTCAGGAGACGCCCTTCTACCTCACCACTAAAAGCAGAGAATGAAGTTAAATGAAGGTAAATGAGTTGTCTCCTACCACTGCCATGAATCTCAGAAATACTGTGCATTTCTGGTGTCCTGATAGTGAAATATTGAAGTTTAGTCAGTGGTTAACTTTCTGTCTATCACACATTGCAATTACACTGTGCTCCTGCCAGCCATTCCTGGAAAGGTATGCACAACCTCCAGAGAAACTAAGCAAAAGTGAGTGAGGAATGCTGAGTTTGGAATAAAATGGCATGTCTCTATTGAAACATCTTATGGCCAAACCTCAGAAACCCTTGTATTGTCTTCCTCTGCTGCTAAACTGTATGGAATAGTGTGGGCTGGAGTTCAGTCTGTGCCTCAAGTGTATGGTATGATTTTTCAGGTTTAAACGAGAGAATTTAAAATATATCACTTTTAACCAGAATTTTTCTTCTAAAAAAGAGAATATATTATTTATTTGATATTTTCTATAAACTCTTCTGCTCCGTTCTTACTGCACATGAGACAATCTACGAATTAATATTACTCTTGTAATCTGAGGAAAGGGGATTTCCCAATGAATGTTATTACAATACTTTTATTTAAACCGAAGGCCTATTTTTAGATGCTTGAATGTGTCCTGGGATAAAACATTCTTTCTCTGACATGTTCTAATGTTGACTAAACGCATTATGTACTGCATCTAGGTATCTAAGGAATTTTAATTGTCTCTGAGGTACACAATAGTGTTTTAGAATTAGGATATTTATCACTTGTCACAGCTTGTAAATTTAGATACAGAACAGGCCTGTACACTGTCAAACTGTGTGGGAAAGAAGAATAAGAGGTAGCATCATGGTCTCTGTATGCCTTCCAAAGAATAGTTTGGAAGTGCGTTCTAAAAATGTCTAAGATGTAGCTTAAAAAGGTGTCGTTTATAAAAGCTTAAACCTGAAGGAAAGATGCAAGAAAATTTAAAAGAAAAAAGCTGATGCTAAGAAACGGTCTCTTGTGCTCACAAGTCAGTCCCACTTCTTTGGCAAAGCGATAGCTGCTCTAAGAAATGTACTGAATTATGCATGGCTTACCAACAGCTCTGCTCTGGAGCTCAGTTGTGATGGCTTCGGGGAATGTGTGCACTCCTGAACTGTCATCTCTCTACCCATTGTGTGAATCAAAAGTACCTGCAGATAAAAAATTCAGATTAATTGAGAAAAGCCTCCAAGCAGCTCAGTAGGTGATAGAAGCTTGGTATCAGTCACAGCTGGAAGATAAAACTGTGGACTGTCATGGTAAACAATTTGCAGCTATGATTCGTTTGGTATTCCCCACTTTGAAGCACGCCAGCTATCATATTTAAAAAACAGCCCAACTAGTAAAACATCAAAGATTTGTATATTTTAAATCAGACTGACGTTTTCATGGAGCCCACAGTTCCGTAACTGTAATTTTTGATTTTGCTTTTCTTTTTAATTGGGTGGATGGTGAATGTTTCTCTAAGTGGTATCTCAGCAGCTGTCATAAGGTGGTTTCTGCCCTTTGCCAGGGTTGGGAAGCACCTTAGCAGGGTTGAAGCAAAACAGCAAGGTCCTTTTATAACTTCTCCCCTGCCCATATAGCCAGATATTTGGAGTGATTATCCTGCTAAAATTCAGTATAATGCCGATTTATAGTTCTTTAAATGTGGTCATTCTGTTAGAGTTTGATTCCAACACGCCTGTGCACTATCTCTGTTTTGCTGTTTTCTCTCATGGCTTTACACAAGGAACTCCCTCTCTTGTGGGTGCTGTGCATCACTTGCACAGCACCCAGTGATGATTTGGCAGACTGGTGCTAAATAAGAATTGTGGTAACATTTGCCTCTACTACAGTAGACACAAAGCTTCATCCTGCTTCTTTTGCAGTTTGTAATTAACTAATGAAATGTATACATAATTAGCTTTGATAATGCTTTCAGGAAAATACTGCATGCTTGTTTGAAAGTTTACCTCACTGTCTAGGTATTTTAGAGTGAAGATTTTTGGGGAAGGAAGCTCTGCTGGAGTTTTTAGCTGATTTTCACTGGGTGGATTGTAAAGAAGTCAGGGATTTCCCCCGACTCAGATTTCTGAATTTTTTGCAACTTTCATCGCCAGCACGAAGTCCTCCACTGCTTAACATCATGTGCTGTCACTTGGAGCCAGGCTAGGTGTGCTGGCATCTCACACTGGCAGCTCTGGCTGAATCGCTTGTGGTGGATAACAAGCTCAGTCACATCAGCCCTGTGAGTGTGCACAAACTCTGCCAGTGGCTGACAAGATGCTGCTGCCTCTGCTGTGAGCATGGGGGCTCGGAGCCAGCTGCTGGTACCTCCGGACATTTCACCTCCCACAGCTGCAGCACTTGGAATCTGGGGGTGCCACTGCACCAGGAAAGCAGCTGAGAGCCAAACACTCGCAACTTACTGGATCCCTGTCCTTGCCTTGGCATTGGACCTGATAATATTAATACAATTTTGCCTTGAGAGTGGGACACGAGATGTAGGAGCAGTAAAATAAACTAGGTCGGTACAACACTTAGTGTGTTTTATGTCCCCCAATATGTAGTGCGTTTTCCTGCACATCAAGTGGTATGTTATTTACAGCATTTTGGTTATACTTAGAATAAATCTATTTAAATTGAACTTCTCTTCAGTGTTAGCTTGCAGACCTGGAGATAAATAAGCCATAGTTGACACTGGACTTCTGTTGCATTCTATTCTGCTTTGCAGATTTTTAACTATTCAGTTCTGGCAACATTTTAGCAAAGATATACGAACAAATCAACTTATATAAATTGCTGTTCATCTGGTAAGGGCTGGGGAGCTTTAGGTTATACACTTTCCTTCTTCTTTTGCAATATTATCCTGGAGATGAAGCAGTTTTTCTAGTAGTGATCCAGAGGAAATGGATACATGGTATAAAGATTTTCAGAGCAATCTGCAAGTGCTGAGAGATGGGAAGGGATGGTTTAGCTGGGGTTGGCCCTGGCACCCCCCTGCATCAGGAGTCCTGAACTGTCCCTGGGCCACAGGGGTTTTCAGCACAGGGCTTCAAGACAAACTCTCCAAGAACTCAGAGTGATGCATGGGAATTAAACAGTGCAAGTACAGGGAGTAATTAAGGGCTTAAGGATCACTTGCACTCATACCAACTTGAGTAATTGTTTTCATTGGCTTCATAAGGACTAGTCAGCGCTGTATACCTTGGAAGGAGAGGTCTCCAGCAGTCTGCTGCAGCACCAGCTGGGAATTCATATCATCCAGGGAACTTGGGAACAAGGTGTTTCCACTGTGACTGCAAGTGGGAACTCCAATAATAACAGATAAAAAGCAACCTACGTATTCAAATATCTCACTTTTGTTTTAAAAAGCCCCCACAACAGATTATTAGAGACTTGAAGATGAATCTATTTACAGCTGCATAAAGAGCTCCAGTTAGCTGAAATATGGAGACCCTCTCCATATGGTAGTGTTAGTGCAGGCACCACCAGTTCTGTAGAAAGTGCCTGCCCTTTCCTGCTGGCTGAAGGGATGCAGTGTGGTGACAGATTTTAGCATTTCTGTGTTACATGATATAGCTAGACACAGAAACCTTTACTTTTGGAGGACAAACCCATTCAGTCAATTTTTTGGCTCTTAAGTGCAGTTTAATCCATTGATATTTCTACAGAAATTTCTGTCGAAAGCTGTTGATAAATGATAATTTGTTTTCTTCCAGAAAGCTGTTGGGAGGCAGGCAAGTGCTGTAATCACTGCCTGGTGAAAAGTAAGTGTTGTCACATGAGAGCTCCATCTTGGAGCATATTGGAAGGTTTATGTGGGATATTTGAAGCCCAGGTGCCTTCAGCTCTCTAAACCCAGGATACTTGGTCTGAGACCCAGAGATGGGCTTTCTGGGACCACAACAAGGGAAATGATCACCAGCCGTGGGCACAATGCACTGGATGAGAAGTTCAGCAAAACCATGTCAGGGGGAGCATGATAGTGCTTCAAGACTGTGTATAAAGTATTCTGACACAAATGTCAGACTTAGCCACTTATTCCCAGTTCCAGCAGAACAAAGCTCTGCTTCCTTGGGGAAAGTTTTAGGAACATTTATGCTTTTATATGATGTAATGATGTCCCCTCCAGACTTCCTGAGTTGAGGGAGAACTTCCATGAGTGTGTTTCAGCAGTGAAGTAGATACAGTCCTTCATCTCTGTAAAGCTGGCTTTGGCATTTATCATATCAAAGTATTCAAATTTATGAAACAGTTTCTTGGAGCTCAGTTAGTCCCATGGGTGACTTTTTAACAGAACTAGCAGCCGAGCTGCCTCCCTGTTAAAACTGCACAGGGAAAAGAGAGAGCTGCATCCTGTGAACTGCAGGGAAATTAGAACAAGCTAATAAAAAAATAGCAAAGATGGAAGTTAGACATTAAAGGTGCTTTCATATAGACCACAAGGCATGAGCCAAGAAACATGGTCCTAATGTGTTCTACACTATAGTGCATAAGTAAAAGTATAGCCAGAATGCAGCCAGAAAAGACCTTATTTGATAAGATACTTTTTTATTGAAAAATTATAATGAATAATGTAAGGCATTTGACAAAGATTTCTCAGGGAGATCAGAGATGTAGGGTCAGTGAAAATAGAGCAGCATGGTAAGAAGTCCTTGCTCTTGATGAATGATCAGTAATACTGAGTATGATTTGGGGCAGATTTCATTTATTGTTGTTTATTACAGGTGTAAATGATGGACTTTGAATAGGAAGCTTGTTTCTTTTATATTTTTTGAAAATAATTTATGGTGTATAACCTATATTTCTCTTGCAAGAGTTTATACCTGCTTGTCTTGTTCTATCTGAAAAGGATGCAGAGAATTGCTTCTGCCCAATACACATGCAGAGAATTGTTTCTACCTAATACATATTTGAAAACTCCTGTCATGTCTCATCTCATTTCCCTTCTGTAAAAATGAATCAATCCATGTGCTTCAGTTTTTTCCTATGCCATGCTCTCAAAGACCTCTGATAATTTTCTATTGCTTACCTTTGGACTTCTACTTTGCCTGAGTGTGATTCCCTGACCTAGGCTAGTTGCAGAAAGCTAATATAAATCCCACTTTGTAAAACTTTTCATAGTGAAAGTCAATCACCTATCAAGGTCAAGGAAATTGAACCTTTCAGAGCTGATATGAACTTGCCTAAGGATAGCAATCAGAGAAGAGGCAGAACCAGGAAGATGGCCCAAGACCCCAACTCCCTAGCCAGTCCTTGTGAAGACTGGCAAACACAGTGCCTGCAAGCCTTTCCTTGGAGAAATGTACCATGTGGAATCACTAAAAGATCTGGACTGCCCCCCAGACTGGTAATTTTTCTTGGAAAATGTGAGATGTAGCAGTGCCTCTTGTATTTATTTATGTGCTGACTGCTTTTGGTAAATGGCATTCACCCAGTTAAACTCCTACGGCTCCAGCCTCTTGCAGATTGAAGGCATGACAGTTTAAAATGTGCTTAATCTCTTCCCTCACACCTTCAAAACTTTCTGGAAATGGAGATGGGCAGCCAAATTTAAGTTCTATTCAGGTAAATTTGTGCCTTTTACTGATGGATTAGAGAAGAAAAGCAGAGCATTTTTTAAAAAGAAGAGCTGGTATATGCTGCATGCTCCAACCAGAGCTCATTTCACCAACTCAATAAAGTAAAACTACAATTATCTCTAAAATGAGGTTGTAGGAGAGGTTGCCCAGCATGAGCTGCAATTGCAGGAAATTATTTCTTAGTAATTATTGTGCAGTAGTGAGTACATTAAGATGTTCTGCCTTCTCCTTAGCTATGTGATGTTTGCTGAACCACAGCATATCTCAGCCACACTGAGTAAGCAAATACTTATCTATCTGTTTTAAAAATGCTAAAGTATTCTAATAATTATTAAACTGATCTATACATCTTACCTTTGCTATGGCTTAGGCATGTTTACTTTTTTTATTGTTTGTTTGGGGTTTTTTGGGTTTGGTTTTGTTTTTTTCTTAATAAGATACATTTATTCATTTTCTTCTCTGCTCTATTGGAATAGTTTATCTGTAATTTAAGATGCAGTAACTTCATTACTAGTGGAAATCAATGAATTAATTTGATTCCAGCAATTGCTTAACCTACCCAATGCCAGAGGGACCCCAGTGCAAGAAAGGGTGTACTAATACTTTATGAACATGCAGCACTTGCACCAGCACACTGCTGGTTCAAAAAACACAGGAGATTTTTCTTCAAAGGATTCTGAATAAAGCCTTTGGTCCTGTTTCCACACATGGATTTCTTTTATTTTTTTTTTCATTGTCCTAAATACATTTGTTAGACTACCTCATTTTGAACTGTAGCTGAAGCTACATTAGAGAAAGATTTTGCATGCATTTAATACACCACTGAAAACAATCAAGAGTTATATATATATTTTACCTAATAAATACCTCAGCATTTTAAATCCTTCTGAATTCTTGGACAATGCTATTTAATCTCTTAAATATGCACTTATAATTACTTAAGAATCCACACACTGAAGATCTAGTGACCCAGTTGTGCTCTGCACTGCCATATGTGAGAGGTGATTTGGATTTTATTAATCCAAATAATTTTTGAACCCTGTGAACATACTCAGGACTTTGCAAGTGCTAATGAGCATTGCTTGCAAGCTGAGCAAATGGTGTTGTCCAGCCAGAATCTCTGTGACAGGTGCACAGTCCTGTGTTGCACACAGTGGTGGTGAGCTCTGCCCTTAAAAGATCTTTTAAATGTAGCTTAGTTACTAGGAAATGTGTGTGCTGAAACTTGCAGTGGTATCAGATACCGTGGCAAGAAAACTGACTGGAGATCACCTGAAAGATCTGAACTCAAATAATAGGTTTTTTTTTTTTTTTAATTTAAATCTTTTCTATAGTACAGAAGAAAAGTAAATGCTTTTTCTTCCTTTGAAGTGGTCTTAACGTGACTTGAACTGCATTTCAGGGTAGTTGCAGTCTCTGAATGCTTTATTAGTATCACTTAGCTACAGCCCCTTCCTATGACCCCTTACCTATGAACTACTTCTGCTCCAGAGAGGGAAGAAATAATTATTATGTATGAAATAATATAATGTCTAGTATAAATCTCTCCTGAAGCAATGGGGGTGTGTTTATTGGTATGAATGCACCAATATAAGTCATCATAAACTCTACTGTATGAAGCTATTAAAAACTATTGGTTACTGGTAATAATGTTTATATATTTATTAGCAGGTTTCAATATTTTAATGTCTAGCCTCATAACTAGCTGTGCTTAGAGAGATGTCAAGTTAAATGTTCCTTCTCTATGTTTGAAATGGTACATTTGGTAGTTAAAATGAAAGTATGCAATAAGAAAAGAAGTTGAACTTATTGTTTGGTTTTGTTTACAGTAGTCCAGCCGTGTGGATTGATTAGTTGCCATCTAAGCAATTTAATTTCAAGCATTCTATCAGGGCATTTCTGAGAGGTGCCTTGCACAGCAGCAGCACTGTTCAGGTTTCTGTCCATCCTCAAGTCCTCTGCTCTTTCCTTAAAAAGCTCTTCTGTTTTCTACACCATGACCCCATTTACCTGCTCCATGCACACTTTGAGACCCACCATGTCATTCGCCCCATCCCTGAGTCCTCCTAGTACTGATGTTTTCATCAGTATCAAAAAGTGTCCCAAGATGCTGCTCGTGGAGATGAAAGGAGCAGCCTTGCCAGTAGTGTGATACTGTTTGCACAGACAGCTGAAGGAGCACTGGATTTTCAAGGTGATAGGCATTTTGGGCTCACCTTAACCCATCTGCATCAGCAGATGGAAGGTGGGCCTTTCTAGGAGCTGTGTAACAGGTGACAGCTGCTGATTATCATATACTGAAGACTTTGCAGGGTGAACAACAATTATTTCTAGACAAGCAAAATTTTTTTTTTCTCCAGATCCCCAGAGCAACTGTCATGCTGGAGTGGATCATGGCACTGCAGGTAAAGCCCACCATGATCTGTGCTTGCCTGTTGTGAGCTGCTGCTGGGTACACCTACAGAAAAGGGTACACTCACCCTGAATATTGCCCTCAGGTACTTCCTCCTCTGAGGACACATCACATCCTCCTCCTCCCCCTACCCCACTGCAACAGTGTCACCTGAGGGTCCTCCTTGACTGCAGGTCAGACCAGTAGCCCTCGATGTCACGTAGCTCTTGCACCATCTGGAGCTGAAAGCCTCCTCAGAGAGCACTGACTCACCTTGCACAGCACAAGAGTCATGACTGTCATTCCAACTTTAAAGTACTTCTTGTGTCAAGGGCAAATAAACATGCTTTATTTTCCCATAAGGAGGCTTTGGCAGTGAATGAGCCTTTTAAGCTAGTTTGCAAATAACTGCACTACAGGACAGAGAATTCTTATGGAGAAAAAGAGGAGTTTAACTGTGAGCATATTTACATACAGATAAACTATCGGTTTTTTCTAGGGTCTATTTCAGAAACCAGAGGTAGGGCAGGGTACTCTATATTAATTGGACCAGCTCAGTTTGCTCATGAGCTTTTCTTCACTCAGAGAAAATCATCTCCTTCCAACACTCTCTGAAGTCAGCCACAGTGTGGCCAGAATAAATGGAACTGCAGCCCCTTACCTTGTAAGAGCCTTGGGGATCTTGCCACAGCACAAGGAGCTTTAAAAAACTCCATCTCATATCTTGCCCTTTAAAGCAGCTGAAATATAAACAGAGCTCCTGTGCCACAAAGCTCTGCCCTTAAAAGTACCATGAACAAAAATCAGGACTGTGAACCTGTAGAGCCTTGGAGATCTGCCTGTGAGTGCCAGAGACAGGATGCTGCTATGCACTGGACAAAACACTGCCATGTCAGAGGCATTAAAATGACATGTTTACCTTATAAAATGAACTTGAAAGGTCCAGCTCTCAAGCCACCTGCTCAGGTTGGGCTAAGTATTGTCTGAGAAAGCCTGGTTGGGAAAGGACTTGTTTGAATAGGGTGGCCTTGACTGAGGGCCAGTTTATTGTCCTCTGAGAATAAACATATTTTCGTTGTGGAAGATTTTGCAGGGTTTTAGGGTTTTTTTTGTCCAAAAGAAGATTCCTATCACAAATGAGATAGATGAGCTGTATTGAACACATAATGAAGAATAGTGCCTGGGTAAAATGCATAAGGAAGATGCTCTGAGCGGAATTCAGTTGTGTGACTGTACTGTGCTGACTTAGAAAGCCCAGGAGATCCCCTCCACCTTGTTTGACCCTATGATGTCTCCAATGCCATGCAGATGTCTCAGGGGCATAAAAGTATCTAAAAATGGCATTTAGACACCTGTGATTGCATGGCTGAATCTTATCTCAAAGAGAGAAATTCAGATATGCAAATCCTGGCAATTGCAAAGCTTCCTGTGTGCAAGCTACTCGTGGCTCTAGCAACATGAGATGTGGTTCAGTATGGCCAGAGAAGCCTGCCACAGCTATGTGCCTCCTCCTGAAGTCACTGCTGATTTTAGGCCTCCTAGCCTCCCTTACCTCACAGGGCATTTTTTATCTTGCACAAAGAAAGCAAGTGAGTAGTACAGGTAACTAAACTTACTCTCTATTGAGTCAGTTCTGATCCATTCATACCTTAAATTCTGATACCATGGCTTATCTTTAAAGATGAGCTATGGACATTGGTTACTTTCAATATGCCTGATTTCCACTCTGTTACCTTTTTGTTTGTCATCGTGGATGATGCACAGTTCTCTCCAAAATTTGTTATTCATCTTTAGCTGTGCATGCTTTAAGGCTGAATCTATTATTTCTTGTGCTACATGACACATCAGAGATAGAGCTTTTCTTGTTACGAAAATAGTCACGGTAATCAAGTGAAGATTAATGGAAAGATTATTTCTGTGAATATGAAGAGTTCCTGTAATGTGGTATTTTCCATGTTAATATATTTAGAAACTGGATTGCAATACTGCCACCCCCAACTCTGGTATTTTTTGTCCTTTCTTTTATCCACATGTACAAATAATATACTGGGCTGTCATCTCCTCCCAGACAGTTGCTTGTAGTAGCAGCATCCTGAACTTGTGTACCTGCACATAATGTATCCCACTTAGCCAACCCTTCATGAATCATTTGTCCTTTAAAACATATGTTTTATTCAAGCAGAGCATATGGTCTGCCTTGATCTGCCTTACATACTATTTGAAGCAGCCAAGACTCAATCCTAGATGTTTTCTGCCTCATTAGAGTCATTATTGTCTTGACCTTTTGTCAGAATGGAGTCCAAAAATTTTTGGTTTTTCCTTCTGAGTATGCTGCATCCTTGAAAATTATTTTTGAATCAGAGGTGTACCGGCCTCTCTTAAATTTTCAGCCATATGTTGCAGAGTAAGGGTGAATCTTACCAGTTCTCAGGAGAGTTTTCATGCATTTATGCCTCCAAATTGTGCCACTGAAGCTCTTGGGTCTTCTGACATGGTGTGAATAAAATTCTGAGAGCATGTTTTTAGTAGCTAGTCTGAAGAGCAGCTGAGGATCTTCTTACAGTCCTCCCTGCTCCAATGAAAGGTTCTTACAAGTCTTGTTTTGCTGCCTCCTCTCCTGTAAGACAGGCAGCAGAAAATGCCTAAGTCTTCACAGGTTCTGGGCATGGATCTGGTGGGAAAACACGCTTAGGGATGTGATTTCTTACTAAATTCAACAACATGCTCTAGTGGGCTAGAGGGTCATGCTTGACTTTATGCTCATGTTTGAGCCAGAGGGATAGATGCTTGCTGCAGAGATGTTTCTGCCTATCTCACAATCTTTCCTCTGTGCACAGGCTGCAAGCACAATGTGAGACCCATGCCGAGGTAGCACTGGAGGCTTTGGAAGACTTTGAAGCTACATCCTCAAAGTCTTTGTCTCTATCAGTGACATTAGTCCCTGCTCCTCCTTCTCCTGTCTGACTCTGTAAAAGATGCCTCAATTTGGTCCTTCACTTCTGTTGTGGTGCTTTTATTAAGAACACCCCAAGTGCAATGTCATTTTGATTGCTCATGCAGTCGTGGAAATGTTTTTTAAAGCCCAAAATGATTGATCTCATTTAGCATGTGCCACATACATCTGATCATACCAGGGCTACCTGGTACCTTCTTGATGAGGGCCCACTCCTGCTGCTGCAGGGACAGTGCTGCAGTGACTTGGGGGCACCAGGACTATTTTGTTGCAGCTACATGGGTTACACAGTGGAAAATCTGCACTGAGAACCAACTACTTCTCATTTGTTCTATCCACCTGCCATAGTAACAGTGTGCACAAGCTGTGGCTCACCTGCTTGGGTATGCCCTGAAATCACTGTTGACTTAGTGTGTCCCTGCTGTTCCTCTTATTAATTTATAGTTTATTCAGAAAACACAGACATTTGACTGAGGTGCCTTTGGGTCTTTCAGCTGGCTTCTAGCCAAGTTTGCTTGTCAAGGAACCTTCCTTTTTCTCTCGTGCAATATGTTTGTGGTGGTTGCTGAGCAGATTACCTCCCAGATGCATATTTAACAGGAGTGAGAATGGTAACAGAGTTGGAAGGGGCTGGAGAGCAGCATGGGTTTCTTTGCATTAGGAAACAGTAAATAAGGGACTAAAATAATGATAGTTGCTGCTTCCCAGGATGGATTTTTTTATGCATGAAGTCCTTGAGATTCTGATACTTGCTGTATTTCATGCAGTGTCTTTATTTCTGTTAATGGCCAAAAATGTTTCCACAGGCAGCAAGAGAGTTCATCTGAGGAAAAGTAAGTAATGTAAAATTTGTTATGAAATAGATGCTTCTTAAAGGTTTACTATTTCCCTGCAACATCTTTTAGGCAAAATCCTATTGGCACCTGTGCCAGTGTATTTCCCCTCTTTGAGTAACTCTTTTTGTAGGAACACCTTCAAGTATAGCTTCCTCTGCTGAGGAGTTAGTATGTTCTCTAAGCAAACAGATTACTGATCTTCTCTTTTCCCATTCATCCTACTTCTGTATAAAAATGTGATTATACTGATTGCAGCTTCCTAGTCCACAGGGATTCTCTAAGATGCATATCATGGGGCAAGAGGAGATCAGGCAAACAGTATCCTTGGACTAATCTTGCTGTTGAAATTGGTTTGAGGAAGAATGTTACCTTAAGACCCCATCATTTTGAGTACTTCGGGTTTGGGATTTTTTGCCTTTTTAATGTGCCTAAGCTCTGGTCAATGCAAACACTTAGTAATTGATAATATATCTTTTCTTCTATTCCATATATTCTTGTATTTCTTATTTTGTTTCTGGATCTTTTATTTGATGCTACAAGATGTCAAGGGCAGGAACTTCTTTCAGCACACTGGGAGCTCCAGCCTAGTACCCATCTAAATCACTGGACAAGTTCAGAGTAAACACAAATTTTCAAGTTGCTCTTGTAAAAATGAGGAACTTCTCACTGAACACGCTGGACTCCAGCAAGGCCTCTTGTATATAGGGACTGATAATAGCCTGGTTGTGCTTGAAGGATAATCTGCTGGGAAGGGTAACAGACAGCCTGAATTCATATTGCCACCTCTCATCATGCTCTCTGAATCTCACTCCAGCAAAAGGGCACTCGTGGGGCAGGCAAAGCCACAGCAGTTTCCTCCTTGCTTTCTTTAGGATGATGATATATTGGGATTTTGGGATGTTCCCAGTGGACATCTTTCTTCCACTTCTCCACAGAGTACATGATGGTCTTACCACATGCCCTGCTCTTTACACAAAGCTCAGAGGTGCTGTCACTCACTGCAGCTGCTGTCCTCTGCAGAGCACAGCTCTTGCTGCTTTGCCTGTGGCACAGTTAATGATGCACATCCAAAGGCCACTTCCAATTTCCTCAAGCGGGATTTCTCTGTCATACATGAACTGCGGTGCATCCAGCTGAATAAGGAGCTTGTGCCCTGTACAGCTGGAATCAATTTATAGCAGGTCAGGTTTGGAGAGGGAAAGCAGGATGAGCTCCAGTAAGTTTTCTGGTATGTGTTACCTCCTCCTGCAGGTCTATCTGTGGGACTGCCTACTTCATGCCAATCATGCATTCCCTGATTTACTGCTGCCCATGTCTGGCCCCAGCCATGGTGACATTGTTGGCTATTGCTGTTCAGGTAAATCAGTCAGTCTTGGCACTACAACCAACAATGGGGAGACACTGCTGCCGATTTCCCCAAATAAATGGGCTTTAGCTTGCTGGTGAATCTGGCCAGTGTTTTGGTGGGTTGTCTTGAGGAAGCTGCATTGCTCAGGTCTGGAAGGGGTCAGCTCTGACCAAGTAGTCTCATCTTGTCCATGTGTCTTATTTCCAAAACCAGTGACACTACTGTTGGCCAGATCAAACCAAACTCATTGGAGACAGAAATTACATCATAAACAGCTACAAATAACAGGTAAGATATTACTGATGCTCTTACTGAGGCAAAGCCTGCAAAACGAGCTCATCATATTTAATAGCTGGGAATCCTCACAGGAGAATGGTAGTGGAAGTGTCCCAATCTGCAGAAACCTTCACACTCTTAGACACCAGAGGGTCCAGCCAGAAGACACGAGGCACCAGACAGCATTTGCTTCAATGCTGATAAGATTTTTCCCTTTTCACTTGCATTTGGAACCATCTAATTGTCACCAGCTAATTCTCTATTCTTCAAAATCTTGATCCTTTCACACGTTTTAGAATGCTGGGGAAAAAAGAGACACCTCTTAATCTTTTTACAGTCTCAGGAGTTTTATTCTTCCCTGCTTTCCTTCTGAAAAGTGAACTACTGTTTCACATGTATCCAAAACACTGAACAGACAGCAGACACTAAGAGGAGAGAAAAATAAACAATACTGACACAGAAAACCCTTTTTCTAAATGACCTTTTCTTATCACACTGAGAAGAAGGTAGGCAATATTATCATCATTGCTAGCATATTTCCCCCAAATATGCTGCCTAATCAGTAAATAGAAAGTTGAAGTGAACAGTTTTACTTACTAAGCACTGCTTCGTGCCTACCTTCATTAAAATTTATCTACTGTTGTGTTACCCAATCATCCACTTTGATTAGATCCTCCTGGAATTCCTCTCCATTCTCAGTCATTTTGTGCGACTTAAATAATTCTGTTTCCTCAGCAGATTCACCGCCTTGCATACTACTTCCTTCTCAACAATATATATAAAAAAAAATTGTTGAGTTGCAGAGATATTGAGAGCACCTTCATCTTGGCAAGAAAACTATTTACTCTTCCTTATCACTTATTTTCTCTTTTTCAAAACTCTTGCATTTCCACATACAATTGCAAATTTCCATTAATGTTCTCCCATGGGAGACTTTCCTAATAGACTTCAGTATAACTAAACAAATGTATGGTCTAGTAATTTTGTGCCGTCATAGAGCTTTGCCAGATTTATTGCAGATAATGTATTTTGACAGAAATTTTGCTTTTATTTCTTTGTGTATCTTTAACCATCTGAGTTATTTGTGTCTTCAGTAATCTTTTTCATGATTAGATGACTGTATTTTACAGTGTAGAGTGAGATACAGTGTATTGCAAAACAAAGAACCGATTCGTATCTATACCCTGCAATAGAAATATTTAAAAAAGCAAAACCACAGTGTTGATGGCCCTCACCATTCTTTCTGTAAATGAATGGGGCATATGCATGCATTGCTGCAAATCCAGTTAGTAGAAGTCTCAGATACTCGCATTTACAATGATGTCTTTGTATCTTTGCTCTTTTCAAAGAGTATTTCTATTATTTGGAGTTTATTGCCTACAATACATTTAGCTGTTTTCTTTGTGTCATGATTAATGAGTATTACAAGAGTGCAAGTTTAGCTAATGTGCTATGAAATGAAACTAGGCCAAAACTGTCTGAGGATATCCAGCAATGGCTAGATACCATTTTCCTTCCACATGTATTGTTATTTTAGATGGTGTACAAGTACTTTAGAATTAGAAAGTAAAATTATTTTCCTCCTATAGTGATAGAGAATGGACATCATTTTAAGTGGTGGAGGTACAGAAACATGGATGGGCTGATTGCCAGTTACACAAAAGGCAGATTAATACAGATGGGTTTGTCCTGTGCTGGCCTTCAAAGCTGTTGGTGTGACCTGTAGTGTTGTTTGGTTGCATTTGTATTATCTCATGGAAGTTATCAAAGGCAGGTCTTCGATGTGCAAATTGGAAGAGAAAATAATCTTAGCCTCCTGAAGGTGCAGCTGTCAGAGCAGTGGTGCATCAACAGTTCCACAGCAGAAAGTCTTCAGGTCTAAACTTGAAAGAGTTCAGAAAGCCACATTAGGAGAAGTTTCTCTATTTTCTTAGTTCTGTGCATTTTAGCTGTGTTGCAACCCAAGACAAGCTGTCAGAAAGAAATGGCTAGTGAACTGGGTCCCTTGCTATGAGGGTGTTGTTTGTGAGTGATGTGTTTAACCAGAAGAAAGCATCCTGTCCCTGGCAATCTTTTAAAATTTCACAACTCAAAAAGGTTAATTTTAAGAAAGCACAGCCTACCAGCCACTCAGTCAAAAGCCATAGAAGAACCAATACTTTAGATGGCTCTAACTACTTTGTTGGGGGTGTTTTGCTGGGGTGTTTTGTGTTTGTCTATGCAAGTGACCACCATAATATAATATCATTATTTTTTCATCCGTATGTTCATCTCTGAGGAAGCTGCCTCAATTTGTTTACTGGGCTGTTTTTGAGACTTAGCCACAAATGATTCCATGCTGGCTCAGAAATATGCCACTTCAGCACCATTCATGCTCACAGTGGTTCAAGTAGCTACCATTTAAATGCAATGGCAAATAACTCCTTAACAGTCATGCAAAAAATAATCACCATCTGAAATATTGCTGCCTTCTCTGCTTGTAGACTAAGCATTTTGCACCTGCAAAAGAAAGATAGCCCTTGTATGCACCTGTAATATCCTGTCTGTAATAGCAAATAAAGGGAGGGGTTGTGTTTATTGATCACTGTTGTTTGTAACATTTCCATGTGATAGGACTCACACTTCTTAAGAAAAAAAAGCCATGAAATTGTTTTGAGTTGGTATTGCTCTCCCAGCCTTCTCTGTACAGTATTTTGTGGGGTAGATTGCAACAAGGTTTGACATTGCCCTGATGTCTTATAAGATTTAAAATAATTTTGCATTTCTGACTGGAGCAAGTTCAAATTGACTAACTGATTATGACAAATTATGGCATCACTTGGAATGGTTTATCAGTGCTATTTTATTGTTTAAAATAAATCTTCAGCATTTCTACCTGTTCCCACACCAGGAACTGAATGTGTCTTAGAAATCACAGTAAGTGGATAAACCAATTTAAACACTTACCAAGCCATGCTGTAAGGCCAGTAAGATCAAGCTGTTAAAAAATGAATAAGAGACATGTAGAGACCTCCATGATGGTATTCACAGTACTCGAAAATGATGGGTTTTGAAAGTACTGCTTTATGTTAAGATTTCTGATCCCAAGACTGAGGCACATCTTGGTTTTGAATTGCTCAGCTGTTACCTGAGAGGAACTCTAGTGTTGCTTCCTACTCAGCAGCTCCCAGCAGAGCATCTCACAGCTTCCAAGCAACTACTATGAAAAAAAACTTCCCAATAACTCCTCCAGCATACTGAAGAAACAATAGAAGCATAACGCTGTCCCATGGGTTCTACAGTGTGTGCTGAGGAACAACAGTGTCTTGGTCTGTTTGTATAATTAAGGTCTGGAAGCTGATGTATTCTTCAGGTCTGTTGTGCTTCTCCCCTCCTGGTGCTTCCTCATTGTCTTTGGCACATGTACCATTAGTACCTGTTCCTTGGTCCTTCTGGGGTATCTGGTCATTTATTTGGTTTCATTTTTGGATTGTTCTTCTTCCTGGCATGTTCATTCTTGTCAGTCCTCAGCATTACTGTATTAATCTTTTATTCATTACGATCCTGTAATCTGTAGGCTTTTGCTTGGAATCTACACTCAGAAAAACTTATTTTAAAATGGAGTAGTATTTGTTTACCATTAGGAGTGGAGAAATTGCAGAGAAAAGGGTTAGGCCCATCAGCCTTACCAGACAAATCCAGCACAACATTTTTTCCTCCTAATTGTGCCCCAAAAATAGGACTCTGTCTTTTGGAAGTCAGGCAGGTGTGGACCTTTTGCAGCAAGAAGATGGGACCGGGCACATTTGATAAGTGCTGTGGACGGGAAAGTTGGAGCAATGTGCCTTCTATCCTCTAGGCACAGAGCTCTCCCTGCAGTTCCGTCTGTCAGCACATCACACTAACCAGACAAGCAGAGGCCTCTGTGGTACATATATGTATATAAAAGAGAGCAGCAAACAGATATCCCTGAGGTCTTCATGCTTGGAAGCTGTAAATCTTAGGAAACTTATTTTACATGTCAGCAAGATCATGTTCTATCTTTAATAATATGAAGGCAAGGATTACTTCAATTTCCTTAATGTCTTGTGAGACAAGCATCTAATTACCTTCCTGTCTTTAATTTATTTTTTTTAATCTACTGATGAATAGAAGTAAGGAAATTCTGCAAGGTATTTTCCACTAATTTTTCTCTTGCTATCTGGATATCTCCTCTGCCCATCTATGCCTTCTTTGTGCATTCACTTGGAGGAGTTGTTCTACTGTTACAGTTTTAATTATTCCTTGTATTGTAGAACACTATCTGCTTATATCTGTATCTTCTCAATTATAAATCAGCATTATTATTGTGAGAATCACCTGGTACTCTTTATGTTCATCTGCAAGCATTAATATGAAAGTATAAACAGATTCTCTTCAAAAGTGATTGTAGATAAATTCTCAATAAAGCAATGGCAAAAAGAATCCTTTCCTTCCTGACATTAGCTGTTGAAAGAAAACTATAAGAGGTTTAATTTCCTTGTAGTTGTCATATTTGGAAACCATTGAAAATGATGTAATCTTAATGTGAACAAGTTGTATGTCCCAGTTTATTTAGATAAGTTGTATTACATCCACTATTGGAACAGAATGGAGTAACTTTTGTATTATGGGAAGTAAAAAGATGCTGTAGTTTATGATCTAGCTAGGGTATTTAGACCTAAATATATCTGTCTTCATAAAGGTGGAGCAGGTCGAGGTTGCAAAAGCTCTAATGTCTGGACCTTAGAATGCTTAGAATGCTTTTAAAGATCAGAAGATTAAGAGTTCTCCAACCTGCCAAGCAATCAAAGATTCTTCTTTGAAAGATGCTCAATAGCTCAAGATGAGCAAAAAAGAAGCAGAGAAACAAAATTAAGTCCAAGCTGGATCCTTTTCACCCACCTCCCCCCTACATATAGTTTGCACCCATTAAAGAACTCTGCATGTCGTATCTCAGGGGATTAATAATTAATGCATTGTTTTTGAAAGGCTGCCATGTCACTGCAATTATTTTAATTTATATTCTTTTCCTGAAGGGATTAATTTTAAAAAAAAATGTTATAGTTCTTTTGGACTTCCTGTAGAGCTTGTAGGAAACCACAGGGGTGCTATAACCATTAGCTTAATTTCAGAGCTGAAAAAGTTGAGCAGCTCATAGATATGCAGGAACAATGCCAGTAGTTTGCTTAAAAGTACTCAGTCTAGATATAGGTCAAAATATTAAGCAGAACTTCATAAAGTTCTGAAATATAATGCTTCTCTGTCTTTCCAACCATACCTCATTACTGTGCAGTGTGTGTAATTAGGAAAGTTCCATCTGTGGGGATGAGGCCAGACTGCACTTAAGGCAGGAACACAAATCAGTGAGTCAAGGTCAGGGTCAGGTCTGGACTCCATAACCAGGGACAGGCCCAGCTCAGTGACCTTCAGGCAAGCCCACAGTGGTGAGGCAGGTTGGCCAAGCCCCAAGTTACCTGGGAAATAGCTGGAATTCTGCTCGGTACCAGCTGGTCCTCGGTCAGGGATGAGCACGGCTGTGATGCCGTTGTGAGGTAGCTCAGGTGGGCACCCAGGGCAAGAGCCTCACCGTGAAGACAGCTCCAAGAGGAGGAAGGCAGCTTTTGTACAGGATTCCTCCAGCCCCTTTTTCACAGAATCCTCACCAGATGTAAATCCAGAGGAACAAACAGAAGAATATTAGAGGTGCAGGGATAAATTTGCAGTATATCAGTGGATTAAACTAAATGTTTGGAGTTGGATGATGTGAAAACAGTAAAAAGGACAGGAGACTAATCATTGTCCACAAGTATGAAGAAAAAGAACAAAGCATTGTGTCAGGACAGAGAAAAATACATGTAACTTCCCTAAGGGATGTAAGCAACATTATAGAAAGAAAAACAAAGTTGGCAGTCAGAGGAGATAAAAAATCCAAGAATCATATACGTACAGCCGTATGACCATCTATGAAGGAGGTGGTCAAAATCTGTGGCTCAGAACATTTTTTAAGTGGCCTCACTGAGGCTTTCTACCTCCTCTTCTAAGGATGAATCCATGACTGAATGTAGCCTCTCACCATTTGCTTCTTTATTAGAGCTCTGGACAATGATTTCCAAATTTTTTGTCAGACATCTCAAAATATTTTTTAGCATTGAAGCACTGCAAAAATAATCTTTATGAAATATTGCTGGGGTTTGAAAAATGTTTCCACTGTGTACGGCCTCCTATTGATTTCCAGAGTCAGTAACTAATGGATGCTAACTGAAACCAGGACTCATGTCTACTATTTGAGAACATCTGTGAATAGATATTTTTATCTCTTCTTCCTCTTCCAGTTACAGCAAATTTAGTAACTTAATTTCTTGTCTTTTTTTATATATACAACCATAAATTCCAAAGATAAGACACTGACAATAGGAAGCCTTACTTAGTAAAATGAGCCTACAGGCATATGGATGAGTGCTCTTAATATATTTCATGTTGTTATAAAGAGAGCCTGCAACTGAGTCTTGAAACTTGAGTAGAAACTTGTGTAAAAGAGTTGCTGAGAAAAGCTAATTAACATCAATTATTATCATTGCCCCCAAATCTCAAAGGCCTGTGTTGGTGCATGATTAAGCACTACATTTTGTGTAACTCTGTCATAGTAAATGGTGTCGTCTGGTGGCAATGTGCTGGTAGGACAAATACTGTTTTCAGTTCAACCTGTCAGTGCTTTTTCTTTCTCAATGCCAACATCAGTATTAGCTGATTTTAAACTTTATGGAGTCATAGAATATCCTGAGTTGGAAAGGACCAAAGGTCATCAATGTACAACTTCTGGCGCTGTGCAGGACTTCCCCAAGAATGACACCATGTGCCTGAACACACTGCCCAAACGCTTCCTGAACTCTGTCAGGCTGTTGCTGTGACCATTTCCCTGGGGAGCTGTTCCAGTGCCCAGCCACCCTCTGGGCGAAGAACTTTTTTCTAATATCCAACATAAACCTCCTCTGATAGAGCTTGATACCATTCTCTTGGCTCCTGTCCCTGGTCACCACAGCGAAGAGATCAGTGCCTGCCCCTCACAAGGAGGTTTTGCACTGCAGTGAGCTCTCCCCTCACTCTCCTCCAGGCTGAACAGACCAAGTGACCTTGGCCTTTGCATCTGGCCAGCAATCAAATAGATATTGCTACCTTCCTCCTGCTGGTACAGAAGGGCTCTTTATTGCTTGATGACACTTCCTGTCATAAGGTAGAAACACTGAGGTGCCCTGGGTAGCAAACATGATGGGATTCAAGGCGCCTGGTGTGTCATTTTATTAAGGAGGTAAAAATAAAATTTCTGTGCTCCCATTTCTCATCAATAGAGTGAAAGTAGTGGTATATATTTACTCTGTTGAGAATGCTTTTCAAATTAGAAAAGATATGTGATCTGGCAAACAGGTACTTGAACTGTCACTGGGCACAAAGAAGAGGAAGGATTCTTCACTTATTTTCACAGTATTGTCCAGGGAGGCTGTTTTCACTGCTTACACTAGCTTCTGACTGTGAATAATTGTGTTGCTCCTTTGGGGATAGAAATCCCTCACATCTGCCTGGTCTTTCTGCTGCGGTGAAGACAAAACGCTATCCAAAATACTGAGTTTTCCCATCTTGAACTCCAGTTTCTGTGTAAATGGCATTGGAGCTATGTAGTTCAAAGTGAGATCAAAGAAATAAAACTGCACTGATTGCATTGACTGGTGATGTCTTGATAGTGAAAAATGAAGTGTCTGTAATCACCATTTTGCATCTGCCTGACACTGTTGGTCCAGGATATTTATGTTTACAAAAAATGTACATTCCAGCAGAAAACTGCAGGGATTGTTTCAAAAGGTCTCTTTCCTTTCAGAGACAATACGGGAGGTGACATTAGGCGACTATGTACTCATAATTGCAGAGATTTTCTGTGAATTACTTTAGGCATCTGTCTTGTCACTTTTCCCCTGTTGTGTATTTTGCTTCTTCACCTTTTATTTTCTGTGCAAATGAGTAAGCTAAGTAGGTATTCCTGTATAAAATCATAGTTAGCAAAATTTCCACCTACCTCCCTGCTGAGACTTCATGGTTGTGAACTTTTAAGGTAAAGTGAAATAGAAAAAAATTAACCCGAAAGCATTAAGTGTTTATTCAGCCTTTATCATTCTCCATGTCCTTCATGATTTAACTCAGAATGTCATTGACTGATACACCATTCCTACTTTGTCTTAGCAATTCTTTAAAACTGCTCTGTAACTGAGAAGGACAAGCAGTCTGGGTGACATATCAGAGTGTATGTAATGCATTTCTTTCCCTTTTCTTGGGATAATTTACAATTCAAAGTGACAGTCCATGTTTTTTTCAGTGGAGGAAGAGAATGCTGATAAGATACTACAGCGAATGAAGATGTGATGTAGCATTTGAACATACTAAAACAACATTTACATTGTCTTAAAAGCCAATCTTTTCATGGACTCAGCCCCATGTAGACCATGGCTCATACCACTAGCTTTTAAAGTCTCAAGAGCTGTTCACAGGCGATTCTTGTGGCCAAGGCCCCAGTGTTTGGTCACTGGGCAATCAGCATCTCTGGACATCGAATGAGTGGCAGGGGCCTGGGAATTTGACACAATTTTGAGTAAAATGGACGCAGGGACTGATTCCTGTCTCAGAAGTCGAGCAGTGTGAACTGAGAATGTGTTACTAGGGACTAGCTCCCTCTGTAGCAGAACTGTGTCACTGGCATAGCCAAAAAGTATAGTTAGTAAATTAAACTAATCATTAAGGATAATTAAGAACACAGTGCTTGAGTTTGGTCCTCAGTACTCTCCTATTTTACTCTTTAAAGACAATTCCTAAAACCCAGGTACAGCCTGTGGGCAAGATCTATCCCATGGAGAAGAAAAAAGAACTTTAGGAAAGCACCACTGCCAGCTGTATCTGTATTATTCCTGGAGCTAATCATGTGTTGGTGTCTTCTTGTGATGAACAATCCACTGTACTCTTCCACCTGTTGCTGATGAGGTGCTGGTAGCATACCCAGCTCACAGAGACACACCTGCTTTGCTGTACCTATGTACAGGTGCCTCACCTGGAACTGAATTCCATCCTTCCCTCTCTTGCAGAGTAAATCTTTGAAGATCAGATCATGTCCATTTTTGCATTGATTTCCAATTGCAGGTCAAGGACACTGGAATTTTCTTTTAAGGACGTCGTGTATCTTGCTTGTGGTTCCAGCAGTGCTACCATTGGATGCATGGCTGTCACACAGATTGATATGCTCGATCTGGCTGAATAATCATCACACCAACCCCACTATTAGATTATATCTGTCTCAGACATGCATATCAGCCACACTCCCAGCTGCAGCACAGACATATATCCATCCACAAGAGCCTGGAGGTAGATTGTGGGGGTTTAACTGGGGTACTATTGAAATGATCTCTCCTCCATCAAGGCACTTTCATGCTTAGTGTTATGGCTTTTGTTCTCTTGGTGCAGGTCTGCTCTGGGGAGCTGTCACTGCCACTGTCACTGCACTAGCTGTCAGTGTGGCACTTGTTCATTTTGAGGGAAACCTGGGCACACACATCTTTCTTTCCTTTGTTCGGTTCCCCAGCAGTCACTCCCTTGACTCCTTATTTTAAGAGTCCAGATGTTTTCCTGCATATGTTTAATTACTCGAGAGGCATGCACTATTTACTTGGTATAATGTGCTTTGGTTTTCCTGAACTGCATGTTGGGGTACATGCTTCCCTTCCATTTCCTTTTTACCTCTGAGATTACTGAAAACCAATTTACTGACAACAAAGGGAAAAGGGCCTGCCTGTACTTTGAATATTTTTATCCTTGGGAAATCTTTCACATGCTGTAAGCAGTAGTGTTCAAGAAAATCAGCGAGCTATCAAAAATAGAGCAGCAAGTAGTGCGCTCCATTTATTTTTGTCTCCCAGCTCTTCACGTTGGATTAAGAAACATTAAATATTTTAAACTGAGGAATGGTAAAAGATGAATTCTGGGCTTGATACTAACTCTTGACTATACTAGAAAAAGATAAATCGAACTTGTATACTATTTGGTGATGAATAATACTCAGTGTTGTTTAAAAATGCATAATTTGACATTGTTTTGAACTCCCTTGCCATTAAAATAACTCAGCCTTGAGGAAATTCTTTAATAGCCACTCCAAGCAGAGAATCCAAAATACTCTAAAATTTCCAGTACATGATCCAAGTCAGTTCAAACCTGTTTGTGTTCTCTATTTCCCCCTCTCTCACATCAGTAAAATGTTACGTTAGAGAGCATTTTCTGTTTTCTTTTGAAGTAAATAACCTATTGAACATTCCGTGAAGCTAAGTTGATACCGTAAAAAATATTATTTTACAAAAATATATCATGAGGGCTTCATGGTACCTGTGGTCTTCAAAAATGTTCATTTAAGTTGATGCTTGTTGATGTTTATCCTCATCTGTGTTTTTCTCAGCCCACACTCCTGTTATTAACTATCACAGTGCAAACTGTTCACTCCTTTGTGCTGTTCCAACACACATTGCAGTTGCTGTACAGTCGTCAGAGTTGGAGTCTGCCTACTTCTTTCAAATAGAAAGAAGTAAAATTTAAATAAAATACAGGAATGGGCAGCTCTACAGAATGCAGGCTCGATTCATTTAATTGCTTGTATGGACTAACTGCAGTTGTTATCCCTCACTGCTTAAAAGAAAATGTTTATTTCTGTTCAAAAATGTTGTCAGCTCCAACACAGCAGAATACTGACAATAGCTATAAGGACAGCAATAACTTGTAGCCAGTGTGTAATCTGTGCTTGATATGTGTGTAATTGATAAAAATTGTTTTCAGTTGGTAACAATGAAAGAATATACCATGCTCCATATATCTGTCAGGATAGCTTTGTACTGGCTTTTGATGATCTTTGGAAGCATTGCAATAAGACAGAAGGTCAGTGCACTTCATTCTTTTTAAATGAGTTTCCATATGGTCTTTAGTGTGTAATATAGAAGGTGAAGGCACTCTGGGCTTTCTGAGGAAGCATCACTTAGGTTAAGCTAATTCTAGCATGTAGGGATTGTTGTGAAACTCTAGTCTGGTTGCTTGTATAAAGAAGGCTATCAGCTAGTACTCAAGTGATTCTTGTTTGAATAAATCTTCTCTGTCAGACAAAAAATAATCATGAATTAAAGATGAAAGAGCCAGGATGAGTGAGTGTGTGTGTGATGACAGAGTACTCATCTCACTGGCAAGAAAAAAAGGAGAAGGATCAAGGGATCAGGGTCTTTAACAAGGGTGGGCAGAGAAACATCCCTGAGGGAGTCATTTAGGTACAGCAAGCAAAGGGTAGGAGTTCTGTTCCCATCTTCTTCTCAAGGTCCTCTCTCCCAAGAGAGGAGCAGCTCTGACCTCCATTCTTGCACTGGTCTTTGTGGTAGGAGCAGGATGAGGAGCAGCCATCTGTGAGGGGCACTGTGCAGATTGCTTCCTTTGTCATCTGGGAAAAGTTACTCCTCTTGCTTCCACGCTAAGATGGGGTAATACTTTTCCATGTGTTTCTGGGACAGGAGTGCTCTTGGATATCCATGAGAGTCAGGTACTTGTTCCTGGCACTGCCTTTTAAAGGGGTCATTTGGCTCTTTGGTAAGACAACAGAGTCTACAGGCGTAGGAGATGCCAGCTCCCTAAACTGCTGATACAATATACCTTAAAAAAGTGTTGCTTCATCTGGAGAAAACAGGATTAGTATACAAATTGCATTATTGGTGAAGAACTGGCCAGAGTAAAGACAAGTTCAAGTGCCACTGAAAAGGGATTTATTAGGCTAAGGTGAAGATATTAATAGAGTCCTTCCAAAACTGATCTGGGGACTAATCTTATTTAGTATTTTAATTTCTGACCTTGGTGGGTGTTTGTTAATGAAATTTGCTGACTATCTCAGGTGTGAAAGCTGCATCAATAAAGAAGAGATTTGTTTATCATACAAAGAGTCAGATGACCTTGAAGTCTCTAGTAACAGAAGTGAGATGAAATTCAATTGCACAAAAATACGAGTTCCTGCACTTAGAAACTAATAACAGGAATTTTTACTACAACCTAGGAGGATCAGCTGGAAAAACTTCAATGGGAAGATCTGGTTGTGTTTTCTACCCTGTGACCATTAATATAATCAACGGAATATGACTCTGAAAATACCAGAAACAATCCCAGAGATTAATAGAAAGGATTATTTCAGCAGAGGAATATGAACTCCACCTCATGAGACTTTGTCAAGACCTCCTTTAGAATTTAATCTTAATCCAAAGAGATTAACTCCAACTGGGAAAAACGCAGAAAGGTCTGCCAGTGGCAGGAAACTGTTCACAGCCACAAGTGAGGGGAAATTCCCACGTCTCCTGATAATTTGGCAAGGTGAAAGCCCAGAGGAGGCGTAGCCTCTAAATACATTTAGTGACCAGTGGTGGTTTCTTCATTATGGTGGATCTATTTCATTTCACTTTTTGAGAACTGCTAGCAAATACTATAAGGGAACACTGCAGCTACAGCTGAACATATAAGCTGGTGTCTGGACAGAAGTGTCCACAAATTTTCTCAGGGTTTGCTTTTCTTTCCCTTGATTTCCAGCATAAATGTGTCCTTCACCCCAAAGAGGCAGAAAAAGGGCTACTAATGTGATCAGAAGGATAAATAGCCTGATATATATAAGATAAAATATAAAAGATTTGTGTTGTTTAGTATTACATACTCGTATATAAATATTGTGATGGGGGGATAAAAGTGAGGATAAAGAAAATATTAAAATAATGGATCACGTTGGCTTGAAAATATTGGGGTACATAAGACTGTATAGAAACTTAGACCTGAAATTTTAATAAATTTAGAAATCAGAAGGGTCTTAATATAAGAGGAAGGAGGCTTGGGAAGAACTTCTATGTGGAAAGAGCTAAAAAAGCCCCACACCTTTTAAGCCTGTGAGGAGCACTGTGTGGTATGGTTCCTAACCATATCAGGACAGTGAATTTCAGTACACAGATTCTCCAGTCAGTCTCTGTATTTTGCTATTTTTTGCTACTAAGGCATGAGACACATAGTCAGGCCAGAACATTTTAAAGCATTATAGGAACATCTCAGCAGCATTGTATGGACAGAGATTCTCCTGCTTTGATTTTTACACATACATAACAGTCAAGATGATTCCATCAGGGCTTTCATTCATATGAACTTACTCCGGTATAATGGAAGCTGCCTACATTTAGAAAATCTCCTATTCAGAATCACAAATGTATCATCATAATTGTAACTGCATTCTTTGTCTTATTTTTGCACTGAGTAGAAATAATAGCACATTCATAACAATTTTTTTAAGCTATTGCTGTATATGTCCAACTGTGTATTAAGGTGGCAGAAAACTGTTACTGTTTTTTCTAGAAAATGTGAAAATAATTGTATATTCATATTTTCAAAGCCTCTTCCTTTTAGCCTTTTAACTTTTGGATTCTTTTTTTCTTAGTATTATTTTCACTGAAAGAGAAGGTAAAAGGAAAAAGAAGATAGGCAGAAGGAAGGGAAAAACACTCAAAAGATTGGTGCACTAGCTAAAATAGCATAAATTGTATTCTGCAAAAAAACTGGGAAGGCAGAAAAAAACCATTCCTTGTAATGAAATATTGTTGTCAATTTGACAAGAACAGGGCTCTTCAGCCTAAGGAAGAAAAGTCTGACTGGATACAGTAAGTCTTCAAGCCATGAAAAGGTGTTGCAAGAAGTAATAGTCTGTTCCCAATGCCCAAAGTTGATAGAAGAAGTAGCTAATGGGTGAGAATTGCAGGAGCCCTGAAGTGGGACATTATAAAACCCCATTTTAAATGAGGGATGCTGTAGGCAGGGGAGCTCATGTGGGCGGTTGTGGAAGTGCTGTCACCCAAAGGAGATCCTGACAAGTGATGTGTATTCCACCTGCACCACCGGGTCGCACAGGGACACTGAGCATTTCTTGTAGGCTCCTGCTGACTCCCAGGGTGGCTGGAGGAAGGGACCGGCACTGTTCACTGCTGAAATGTCTCTCCTTAATAAATACTGGTAAATTGGACAAATGTGAACACACACACAGACCCCAACAGAAAAATAAAACAAAACAAAAATTCATCAACATCCCTCCTTTTTCTGTTACAGTCTGTTGTATATACTTTGGTCACTTATTTGTAATGGCAAGATTTTTTTCTATTTATCATTTATTTAATTTATGATGTTCACAAATTGGTGTGCAATTTGTTTTGAGCCCCTCAGAAGCATCTCTTGGCCAAGTTCTGTAGTTGTACAGTTCAGAAGTCTAAAGGGAGATCTGAAGTTATGAACTTGTGCTATTTTATGGACAGAGATGTTTAATAATGCCTTGATGACTTGGGCAACAAAACAAGAACTGACTGAAAGCAGCACAAATAATAGACAAGTTGTTTTTTTCTTTAATGCAGAGCAGTGCATTGATTTCTGCAGAGGTTAGTGTTTCCAGAGATAGTTTTTAGAAGTAATTTATAATAAAAATCATCTTCTGGCCATATTGGTCTGCAAAAGACCTAGTAGATGTTATAATGTTATTGTCAGCAGCACAAATAACAGATAAGTTGTTTTTTTCTTTAATGCAAAGCAATGCATTGATTTCTATAGAGGTTAATGTTTCCAGAGATAGTTTTTAGTAGTAATCTGCAATAAAAATCGTCTTCTGGCCATATTAGCTTGTAAAAGATGTGATAGAGGTTATAATGTAATTGTCAGCAGCACATTAGGCATAAACTGAGGGTGTTAGGATCTTTGGAAAAGAAAGGAAAGAGCAAGTTATCTCTACAGAATACAATGAGGGAAACAACCATCCCCTTTTAAAACAATCTCTTTGAAGCAATATACAAAGCAGATCATGCGATTCTGAGATCCACTTTGGTGATAGTATTATTCTTTAGTGTGTGTCTCTCTCTTAAAAGCTGAGTGTTGTACAATTCAAAAAAATGCAAATTGTAGTATGAAGGGACTGATGAGGAGTGATTTATGGAGGGAGAATGGTAGAATTCAACACATTCACATCTTTTGAGGCAAAGACTCTAGATTTGATAGTTGCTGGTGATTTTTCAGTGTTTTCTCCTCAACTGAAAATCCGTGTAAAGAGCAGGTTAAATAATTTACACATGGTAAATATTGAAGTAGGGAGTTATTCCTTCAAGGCCAGCATTTCCTGGCTGCTCTTTCATGCTTGAGTGGGTTCCTCTGCACACACTGAGAAGCCTTCACAAAGCACGCAACCAGCAGTCTCACTGAGCTCTGGTACCTCTTAAAATGACAGAGGCATAACTCTTTCCCAGCCTCAGCACATCTTTCCTCACTCTTCTCTTCCTCTCTCATTCATAAATACAGTAACTAGTCACACCACTCATACTCATCACTCTTTCTTTACGAGTCACATTCCATAAAACAGGCAGAAAGCAGTGTTGGACTTCCTAATGCTTCCCAAGTGGCTTTACTTCAGATCATAATTACTAATTTCTATTAGATGTTTTAATATTGCATTCTGTTGGTTCAGTGTGAAAGGGTCTTCTTCTGGCTAGTCTTATCAGAAAGCTCTGTCAGTTGTAGCAATAGGACAGTGGTTAATGGCTTTAAACTGGAAGAGGGCACATTTAGATTGGACATGGTGAAGAAACTCTTCAGTGTGCAGGTGGTGAGGCACTGGAACAGTGCTCAGAGAAGCTGTGGATGCCCTGTCACTGTCAGTGTTCAAGGCAAGGCCAGGCTGGATGGGTCTTTCAGCAACCTGGTCTAGTGGAAGGTGTCTGTATCCACAGCAGGGGGTTGGAACTAGATAATCTTTTGGTCTGTTCCAACCCAAATTCTACTGTTCTGTGAAAATAGTTCTTGCATTTGCTGTATTTGTGATTGTTATTAGCAAATAACTTTCAATAGCTGCATGAAGAGCTATTGAGAAGGTGTGACACATCATTTGGATCATGATATAGACCTGATGAAGAGCTGTAAAAAACATATATTGCATTCTGTTATGTGCACATGGATTTTAAATACACGGCCACCAGCTAAGGCATATGTGTGCCTGCATGGACTCATGGACACATGAAAGATTATCTTAAACAGCCCAAAGGGAAAAAACCCAAAACACACCCATATGACCACTCTGAGCTGCCCCAAACTGGTGTTTATGACTTTTTAGTGCCCTGTTTTAGTAAAGCAGATAGTTTTATACAGCAAATAACTCTGTAGAATGGTTCAGAAGCTCTTGCTGTACATCTTTTAAGTAGTCATAATCCTGATTTACAGAGAACATGTTTTGGCCTGCCTCAGCTTAGTGCAGCAACACTAGTGTCTAATTTCTCCTGAGTGTAATTTTCATTTGCTATAGGAGAGAAGTAAATGCACAAAGGAATGAGTGAATCCATTCAACAAAAATGCATTGCACATGAATCCTTTTACTGGCTGGAGATTTTTCTGCTATGTCTAATTGGCCATGACATACTGTATTACAAATTTCCTTGATTTCAGCAGTTTTCATAGTTGTGTGAATCTCTATTTGCTTGAAGATTTTTCTCTTTTTTTCCTCTAATTCTTTTTTTCAAAGTAATTTTCCCTATTGGCTCTTAGTTGTAACTTGTCTTCTAGTAGCATTCAGCTCAAGGTGCTTATTTATGTCCCCATGTCAATACTATAATCTGCTAAATACTGGGTGCACACAGAACCCACATACCTGCACATATATAGAAAAGCAGAAATTATTCTGCAAAAACTTATGTCCTGAAGAGACATGTAAAGAGGGACTGACCAAATGGGCTAGTTGTTTGCAATTCTGTCTGTAGTTCTATATCGGTAATTGTGTAAAATTGTTTAAAATTCTATTATCTGCATCAGATAAATACCTCTGTCTGCCCCTCAGTTATGAATGACTTATTTGGCTGAGAGCCTTAGCAGAGAGAGCCTCTTCCTGCTACCTTCCTGCTAATGGCTTTCCTAGACGAGTACTTACATGTTGGACAATTCCTGGCTGTGCTTGTAGAGTGTAGGGAAAGCACTAACTGGCTTAATTCATAAAGCAAATAAATTATCTGATATCTACTCAGGGCATTTCTTTGTTTATCCTTGCCATTGATCTTCAGTTTAATTATTTCTGTAGAACTGACTCTAGTTACTTCCCAAAGAAATCACATATTAAACTTGTCCCTTCTAGCTATTCCTAGTCTTTCTTGTGCAGATTCCCAGTCCCTAATGAGATATTGCCTTCTTCTTGTACAAACACTCCTATAAATTCACAGTTTGCTGTATCCATGTGTGTATTTTCTTAATTCTCTGTGAATTGCTGGATTAAGTGTTCCCAACTTGTCTTTCTGCAGAGTACTTTGGATAACCTATTTCTCATGAATCTGAGAAAAATTGGGGAGAAATTTCCGAGATTTCTCCATGAGCTTTGGATGCTTCAGTTTTCTGTCTTCACCAGCTTTGCATATGTCCTTCAGGCTCAACTTTAAGAGCTCAAACATTAAAACCTGAGCTCCCCAGCATGAATACCTGCCAGTATGAACCAATAGGATGCTCCAGAAACCTTTATAGGTGTTCCTGGTCATTTAGTTGGTAGTCTACAGGTGGTTCTATGAAAAAGGAGTCTGAGTGTAACAACACACAGTATTTTTAGGTAATCATCGTATAAATGGCACTGAGATTAGCTCAGCTGATTAGAGCATGATGCTAATAAAGCCAAGGTTGTGGGTTAACTCCCCGTATGGGCCATTCACCTAGGAGCTGGATCCTTGTGGGTCCCTTCCAACTCAGAATATTCTGTAAAAATAAAAATAAATAAAATTAAACAAAAACAAACAAACAAACAAAAAACCCAAACCAAAAAAGAAACCCAACAAAACAAACCAAAAAAACCCAACAACAACAACAAAAAAACCAACCAAAAAAAAAAAACCAACCAAAAAAAACCAGAAAAAACAAACAAACAAACAAAAAATTCTTTGTAGTGCTTTGTGCTTGTTACCACTTGGTGGACAGCCTGCACGGTGACCAGCAGAGGAGGCAGGAGGTGAATTAGTACTGAGCCCTCACTGCTCAGTGAGCACCCCCAGGATTGTTCCTGGCATGCTGAGGAAAGTGGGATCTGAAAGGAGCAGTGGAGAACCAGGATGTGGCTGTGTAATTAAAGATTGTAATCGTAATCCATTTGCACAGGAGGATAGAGTTAATATTTTCTTGGCAAAGTTTTCTGCAATGTTCTTCATTTTGCGAATCTAAACAGTTTTTTGGCTCTCATGTTCCAATTACTTGGTGCAAATGTGTTCCTTTTTCTAAGGTCTTTTTCGTTGTTACAAAAAATGTATAAATTAAATGTTTTCATTTAGAATGAAAGTTTCTTTAATATACCTTGGTCCAAAAATGGAATTTTGAACAAGACTTCCAGGACATTTGCAAACAATTGGAATGGAAAGGAAAATAAATATTTGTCTTCAACAAAATATTTCTAGTGAAAAACAGAAAAGTGGGTTTTTCTCAGAAAGAATTCAGTGGAGATACAAGCTGAGATTTTGGAAACCTGGCTGTAAATGGGCCATGCCTTTGCAAGGTAGAAAGAAGGCAAACTCACAGATAAAATTAAATAATGAGGGGAAAACAATTGCTCACTACTTGCAGTCCATGTTTGTGAAAGAATAACCGTAGTCTTTCTAAGGAAATGTATATTCTACAATTAAAATATACTTAATATAGTGATTTAGCAGCACATCAGGCTGTAATAAGCAGAAAATAGGAGGGAATTATCTGTCTTCTCATTGTTAGGAAGCCTTTTTTTCTGTATGTGAGAAGCGTGAGAAATTCTGGGGTGACTGCAGAGGATGGGTCATGTTTAGTATCCCATTCTGCTGCAGGCACCAGAGATTAGCTGACCTCCAAGGTCATATCTGATACTCTCAATAGACTGGAGAAAGATGCCCTGGCTATGTAAAATACTGTTAGTTATTGATATCTTCAGTTTTGGGGAACTTGGCATTCAAATAAAACAAATTGGCTGATGAGAATCAAGAGTGAAAAAATATTGTTCAAAACATCATTTTCTAATCACAAAAATGCATCATTTTATGGATGAAACCCTTCCCTGGGGTGGTGGTCAAGGATGCAATTTTATGATAGCCTCTTTTCATCGGGCAGCTTGCTTTCTAGCATGGTCAATTTTCCATAGCAATCCATCACACTGAAGCACAGCTCCTGGGAGCCCCACAACACCATGGATAACTATGGCAGCAGGGAACCCAATATGTAATTACTACAATGATATCCTCCACCAAATTACATGAGCTGGTCACAAAGCAAGGTCACAGAAAATTTGTTATGTTCCTGCTGCCACATTAACAGGAGCACCAATGCCAGACACATTTTGTATTCTAAATCTTTAGCTCTGCATCTCTCTCTCAATCTTTTTTTTAGTCTTCCAAATTAAAGTAATATTTTACCTATAGGGCTTTGAAATCAAAGTTTTATTTGTTGCCTTTGAAAATATTAATGTACTTAAATGAGAAAAACACTGTGAGGTACAAAATCTGTCTGTTCCCTACACACAAAAAGTACATGAAAGCCTTTCACACAATTAACTAGATTTATTGCTGTTGTTGCGCGGTTTTTTTTCTGGATAACAAAGAAAAGAGCAATCTAATAGGGGAATCAAACAAATGGGGTATTCTTTATGAAGAGAAGCTGATAATGAGTACTTGAAGTCTTATGTTTTCCTTTTTTAAATTGATATGAAACAGCAGGTGATTTCCTTTAACTGTGAAGAGTACAGTAAATTAATATTGCCAAAAGGCATTGAGGAAGACACATTCCACTACTAATAAAATATTGATAAACATGTGAGGTTTTTGTCACATTAAATATTCTTCATATTTGGTATCCTAGAAGAAAAGCTGAGCGCATAGCTTTTAATCCAGCCACCATCTACTAATGAAAATCTCATTTCAAGGGATGAAAACAGTTTGGAGTAGAGGCAATTTTTAAAAGATGCATATCCTTCTTCAGTTTTTATGCAGACTATACGCCTGCTTGTTTAGGTGTGTTACTGTATATGAACACACCAATTATAGAGACAAGAATACTTGTAGCTGTGCACAAAAAACCCCAACCTATCAGGAAAAAAAAAAGATTTAAGCTTCAAAAGCAAAAGAGTTCTTCACCATTTTATGGTATTTTTTTGTGTAATGGGTGGCCTCAATCCTTATCCACTATCTGCTTTCCAACTCTATTATGAATTTGTAACAAATAGCTGTAGCATATTAATAGCTGTATCCTATTTGCAGCTGTAGCTCCAAACACAAAGGCAGGAGAATTTTTCTTTATCACTGATGTTTTCATTATTTGCTGGAAGGACATTTCTCAGTGACCCCTTTACAGAGATACCCCTTCCAAAAAATCACATCAGTCTTGTGTGGGATGCTCAGAGGAGGAGGAACATGCAAATTGCAACCACCTATAAAACATTTGGTTTGAGTGATTTATCATTCCCCTAAAGTGAGGGATTTGGTTTTGCATTCCAGGTCACTCTCCAGTGTGGCAGTCAGTTGCCTGAACCATAAAATCATTGTCCTTCCTCGTCCTTTACTCTCCTGCCCCATTGACTGACAGCCTCCCAGTAGCGTTGGCCAACCCTCTCATCCAGTGGAGTGCTAGCAGACATGGGCTTTCCAGCATCTGCAGCAAAACCTTGGGGTTCTGCACAAGAACAATATGCTGCAAAGAGCTGTTTCTCACTGCTCAGCCTGGATTTATTCCCTGAGCATAATCCAGCCTGTAGGCTGAGGGAGGCAGTGCTGATGAAGCAAAGAAATAGACTTATCCCTTTCAGCTAAAAATAAACAAAGAAATCTAATAAAGTGATGGGTTGGGGGTGGTGGAATATTCCAAGTTATTAAAGTGTATTTAGGTGATAGATTTTTGAAAATGGGATTTTCAATAGAAAGTGTCTGCTCATCCTCAGCAGCAGTGCCATTTTGGCCTATTTATCACTTTTCTGGTCGAGGTGCAGTTGGGATGGAGATGTCCCTCTGTCCCTGAGAGGCTGCCCCCCTGTATGGATGTAACCACACACAAGTAGGCTATGGCAGTGTCTCATAACCTCTTGCCCATCAATCACGGGGGTTTCACTAGCGTCACATCCTCTGGAGAGCTGTAAATGACTACAGTGATAAAAAGAAAATAACTGGTGAGAAAATGTGGTTCTCCCCAGACAGAGCTGGGCTTTGAGCAGGACGGCTTCCCTCTCTCTTTTCAGGGATCAAAGAGGGCTTGCCTACTTTGTAATCCACCATATCTGCTGCCTTGAGAATGCAGACACACATTGCTTTGTGATTCATAAAACACACAAAATGCAACCTTGATTGCTTTTCTCTGTTTCTGTGGCGTTAAGCTCAAAAGAACATCTCCCAGGGAACCTGGTTTGATTCCTGGGTACAGTTTGTATTTGGCATCTGGGACAAGTAGGAACTCAAAGCCCAGCTCTTGCAGTGCAGGCACAGTGTAGTGAGTACCCTACCAAAAGTCCCATGTGTTGAACTGGGCTGTTTTTCTCTGCATGGAAGATAGAAATGGGTTTTCAGAGCATAACGAAGCATCTGAAAGCTGAAAAAACCACATCTGTTTAAAGAACACCTTTTCCTAGTAGTGCCTGAACCATGAGTATTGACAAGTTTGAAATCCCTACTCAGGAAATATAATTTCTCTTGTCATACATTCCCTATCTGTACATCTTAGAGGTTTGATTTTGTCACACATGAGTTATTTTCATGCTCAAAAATTTTTAAGAGATTTGTTCAAGATTATGTAATAAATAATTGATTTGTCCCCAGTACTGCGTTTTTAATCTAGCTGTGTTTGGAGCACACTGAATACACATTTTGAAAAAGCAGCAATCATTTTAACCTGCTGCTGAAAGCAGAATGAATCTCGGATTTTTGTGAACTGTATTTTAACTATCTTCAAGACAATGAAGTGTTACATTCCAATAATGACCAGTCTCCTGTAAGACATTTCAGAAGAAAAAGTCAAGGACAACAGAAAGCAATTATTTCATCCCAAAGTCTGGGAATGATACAGCCAGTCACTCTCACTGACTACAGACCTTTTATATTTCACTTCCACTCTTTGAGGCTTGGTTTTCCCTTATTATCAGGGGATAGTCCATAGATCCTTTACTGGTAACCAAAGAGGGAATGAGACTTTATTGATGATACCCTTTTAAAGAACCATTAGGAGAAAGAAGAGAAAGCCTGCCTTTTTTTTTTTTTTAATTAACTTCTGCCTGCTTTTTAAAAATAAAAATATATTTCTGTTTCAGACAGAGAAAGCAAAGTGGACCCAATGGTATAATACATGGAGATCCTATCGGACTTCACGTAACACTGAAACTATAAACCTATCTTTGCTTTAATATAGTTACTAAAGCTATTAATCTTTTCACCAGAAAAATTGTTGCTCTGAGCTGAAAGAATGGAAGGGACTAGGAAAAGACCCCATGACCAGTTAAATCCCTCATCTTTAATTATTTAGTATGCTCTAGTATTTATGTGAAGTTCAGAATTTTTACATGTCTACATGTCAGAGGACTTGTGAGCTATGGCAGTGTGCTGGGGGCTCAAGCACAGGACACAGCTCTCATGTCCCTTTGGTCTTGGCTTTCAGGCTCTGCTTTGCTTCATCCTTCTTCCAGAAGTGCATCCCTTTCTTGGTGGTATGGAATGCAATGGTAGCTCAGGTTGCCATGGAAACCTTAATGTTTGCTTCACTGGATAGTTTGCTGGTTAAGATTTCCATCTTTAAAATTGCATTAATTTTTCAAAGTGTAGTTATTTACATAAAGATATTTCTTTTGCAATGTTTGAACAGTTCAGTAGACAGTGTAGGAATCTAATTCTGAGTAAGAATTTCATGCATTTGGGGATAACAATTAGAGATAAACTACAGAAGGTGACCTCTATATGTATTTACTCTTGATTGTTTGAAGGGCTATGTGTTGGTTACTCAATGTATTTTCATAATTAGGTGAACAACCATGGGTTTTCCTTCAGGTTGGTACTATCCCTTAGGGATGTGTGTATTTTCTTTGTAAATTATGACTCTTAGCCTGTTGGGGTGCCTACAATAAAAATCTAGAAAATTTTGCCTGTCATCTATTTTATATTTGTTACAGTTTTCAGAAACTCTTTTGAAAATCAAGCAGATCTGTGGTTTCTCAACAACAAGACTCAAGCGAAATATTTTTCACAGTTTCGAGAGATGCAAAACTGTGACTTTTGATAATTTCTCAATATAATGCTTTGTATGGTAGCAGTATGACCCACGTCCAAGTCATTAAGAGTCATGGAAACAAAATTACTGTGCCATTTTGGACATGCAAAGATTAGACCTGAAGAGACACAAAGTTCTGATTTAAATTCAAAGGACAACTAGTAAAAACTGTAATTCTTTTAGATCCTATGGCTATTTTTTATGAAAATTGAGTTTCATCTCTTCAATTTGAGAGAGAAAAGAAACAAAAACTCCACATCCATAAAAATAAGACTGACTTCTTAAATATCAGCAGGTAGTAATTTATAAGAGGTTCCATGCATATCTTCAATACCACTCATTTAGGTAGTACCCACCCATAAAGCAGTTTCTACGTTCCTTAGAAACAGAAAAAATAGGAATCAGAAAAATTGTGGAGTGAAAATATTATGACTGCAGGGAAATGGGGAGCACAGCTAAGAGGTATGAGATAGACAATTGAGTAACTAATGTGTTTTTGAGGATAATTCTGTGTGGATGCTCAAATCCTGTTCAGTTCAGGGTTGGAGGGCCTGAGCCACTGTCAGTGGCTTTGCAAGCCTCTGTCATGGGTTTGACTGAGGACACTGGTCTGGAAGGCCATGTCACTGAATTCACTGGAGGTATGCAAAAAGTGAACCCCTCCTCCAATACACCAGGTTGAGAAAGCTCATTGGTATCACCTGCTAGTGTTTTTCTGGTTGGGAATATCCTGCAGCATTGTATATTTCTGTAATCCATTCATCTGCATAGCTGGCATCATGTCTTGTTTGTGTGCCTTCTCCAGCTTTATGTGCATTCTCCCAGCTTGCATTTGGAAACCGAGGAGCAGGCTGTGTGCATCCTCGGGAATGCATGAGTGCATGATCTGTGTTTGCTGTGTTTCTAATGCTCCCTGACTGCTTCTCATGTTAACCCAGTTTGAAGAAAATACTGTGTGTCAACACAAAACCAGTGACTCCCATGTCAAAAATCCATAAGGACAACATATCATCTCCAAATTCAGTTCTGGACTATAGACTGTGCTGTGAAAATCAGAGGGGTTATAGGAAGTTTATTGAAAAGTAAGGGCTCAAAATCCCTAATAATATCCACAGACTGTTACTGATAGTAAGTGAAGTGGCATATGAGCTTTATTAACTTTTGCATAACAACAGCCCTGTGCCACAGTGTGATCTTACAGTCTTACCTTCTTCTTACCTTCTGTCAGCATGTGTTTATGAAATTCCCATGGACATTCTTCCCCCAAATCATATCTTGAGCCACCAGTGAAAGATTATTGCAGGCAAGATGATTAGGAAAGAAGGATCTTGAATAGTTTATATGAGCCATGGACATCGCTGATAGGATTTATTTATATTGAAAAGAAATTGTCTTTACTTTCTGGAATCTTAGTAAAACAGACTCAGAATAATTGTGCTGTTTGGGTTTAGATAAGCAGGTAACCTTTTTTAAAAGCACAGTGGTGTGATGGGTCCTACATTGAATTTCCCTGTAAGTGATCAAAAGCCTGAACAAATTAAATACTATTTTCCAAAGGACTGAAATGTATCTAGATTTCAGAGAATTTTGTTGAGCCTATTGTATATTCTTTTTCCTCCACTCTGTAAGCACAGGATTTGGCTTAAAAAAACTGAATTGTTGACTCAATGGCGATCTGGTCTAAGAAATTACTCCTTCTCTTGTTCATGGCCTTGGATTCACTTGCTCATGTCCACTTAGATGCAAGAAGTGATTCATTTAGAATTGATAATTAAGGGTATGTTTTATAATCTCAGAGCAGACCTATCTGCTGGGACAGACTGCACTGCCCTGACAACTTTTACTTATGATGTTAAGCATTGCCAATATATGCAGCTTGAATTGTTTTGTACTTCATAGGTTTCCAAATCTCCGTGTGATTAATTTGATGTCCATGACTGATGTAGGTGAGGGTAGGTGACTTCACTGTTTGCATCCACAGATCACTACAGTATTGGTTTGGTTTTGGGGTTTTTTAGCAAAACTGTAAAAAATTGAAAGGGTGACTAGAAGAATGGTGGCAATGTGGCACAGAGTCCTTTTCAGTCCTATGTATAAAATATACAAGGGTGGCTGTGTGAGGTGGAAAGATTTTCTGACTAATATTGTGGAATGCCACGCCTATGCCTACATAGCACAGCTAGTCGTGGATGGTGAGCATTTAAAAGGTTTTCAAAGCCTGGCAGAAACTAAGACTAAATTTGCTCTTTAAATATTGAAGGGTCAGAGCTAGGGATTTTCTGCAGTTAAATTGTGGTATGTTCTTGAACTGCATTAAATTCAGGAAACTAAATGAGGTTTTCTCAGCAAAATACCAATATCAGAATTAATTGTGTAATTTTTTATAATTGCTTTGCTTATATGAGAAGAATGTTTAATTCAAATTACATATTTTTGAGAGAATCCTCTGAGGCAGCTACTGGCAGGGACCTCCACTGAAGACAGTCAGTGTGCACAATACCACAGGAAATCAGAAAAATCTTCAGTCTTTGTGGTTTTTCAAGGGAGACTTAATAATTAAAAAAACAAAACAAAAACAAACAAAAACCAAAAACCAAACCCTAGTGTATTTAGGCATACAGGAAAAGCAGTGGAAATGGAATCTTCTCACATAAGGTGACAAAGACATTAAATAGAAGGAATTGTGTTAAAGTGAGGAAAAATAATTGTCAGAGCTAAGACAGAAAATAACATTATCTTTGACAAAATTAACAACAGTTAATTATTAACTCATAGGCTGTAATGCCCCTGCCAATGTTTTATAGAACCATTTTCATTCTCCATTATCTATTTTCACTTGGTGTGAAAAATAATGCATTGTGAAAAATGGTGGAGTCAGAATCCACCTTCTGTTCTCAACTATCTATCTGATTCAACCCAGAAATAAAAATTACTTTATTTATTTGTTTATTTGCTGCCCTAGCTACATTGCTGGGCTTTTCCCCCAGTGTTATTACCTGGTGTCAGCTACTGCCAGAGCTTCCCCATGTCCTCAGCACTCCTTGGGGCTCCACAGACAGCTCCCCTCCCTCCCTTCTCTGCTGTCAAAACGTGGGAATGACAAGTTCTCACATTGTGTCCTGAAAGCTATCAAATGCTGTTTAGTCAGAGGTCTGGAAGGCTGAGGCAAGAAATGTGATTTAAAGACAAAAGCAAAACTTCCAGGAAATATCTCCTGGCGATGCAATCCCAGTTATACCAAGGAAGAGCACAAGTTTTTTGGGAGATGCTTGGCTGGTACCTGCTCCAAACAGCTGCTCCTGAGCAGTGATGACAGACGTTCAAAACAAAAATAATCCCTGGAGATTTCAGGGAAGAATGAAGAACTGTGCAGGCTCCAGGACCCATGAAACAATGTGGGTCACCAAGCTGATGGTAATAAAGGGAATTACCAGCAATCGGGGAGGGCATGTTGAACACCCTGCACAGGACAGGTTACACTGCTGGGGTCTGGGGATTTAAGAAGCCCCCAGACACATTTTTTCTGAAGCACACAAAGTGTACCCAGCATCTGAGCTGTCACTGAAATGCTCATACACAGCACCTCCAAATGCAGGTCCCATGTCAGGAGCATGAAAGGCCCCCCAAGATGAAACTGAAAGGGGAACAGCATGTGGCAGGTCACAGTTTGAACTGGGAAAGTAAGGACAGGCTTGGAAAGTCTCAGACCTTGTAGTCCAGTCACCTGTAACACTTCCCTAGTGTTTGCATGGAAGCAAAGTGCTCTTACTTTTAACTCCACCTGGGAATTATGTGCTTTGCTACAGATAAATAGGCTGTTGTAAAACAAATCCATCTTTGAATCCAGCATGCACAGAGGTTTTATAGGATCTCAAATTTAAATAGCCATAGCATGTATTCCCCAGGCTTTATCAGACGCGAGCAGATCCAAAATCATTCTCATTTGCATGATTCTATGTTTTGTAAACGCAGGTGCTATAAAGCATTGGTGTTTCTTAAAAACGAGGTGAATTTTTTCTTTTCTGGAAATGCATTATTTGATATTTCATAAGCTGAAATATTTGTATATTTGTGTTGTTATAGCCAGGGGTGGTACAAGGATATAAAATGGCAAAATATGTACATGGAAAAATAATATTATTTATTAGAATATAGGTCAGAATTGGGGGAAAAAATAAGCAAGGTTTCAGACACATGAGATCTTCTTCAGGGCTGATACAGATGTCATAAGCTTTGATCTATATTTAAACTACTTTGAGTTTAAGTTGATTACGTTAATAGATTATGTAAAGGAAAAAAGTCCTTGGTACTTGAAGACTAGAGGTGTATCTTAGATAAGTGAGAGTTTAAAAAAGCATTAGTTCTTCTAGGACAAAGAAGGAAAAATAATAACCAGCTTTGAAACAGTAAGGGTCTAGCTGGGAGTGAGCAAAATTGTTACATGCCATAAAGTCACCTTCCTCTCCAAGTCCGTAATTTTAAGTGTCCACTTGAGTTATGAATTTCAGTTCCCAGACTCAGCTTTTGAAGATATTTTTAAGACTTTTGTGGGGCCAGGGACTGAAAAGTCAGAGATGGTGTGGCTGTTCTGTGAAAACAGATTTCCTACTGACAACCGGATATTACTGTCCTCTGTCAATTATCTAGAGCATCCTCCTTCTAGTGTAGAGTGGCTCATTTCTGGGAGGGTATCCAGTGCATTGGGTAGAAGGAAGCAAATCTAGGGCTGTAGGATGCCCAGACTGTTATGTTCCTGGTGTGAGAAGCAGTTACTGGAAGAGTCTGCACCTTACTGATGACACTGACAGATTTGAGGTTTAGGAGGTCTCTTACATGGTGCTGAATTTTGACCTTCAAGACATTTGTTTCTGATGTTAAGATTGACAAGTTGAGGGGGTTACGTGATCACCAAGAAAGGCAGTAGTAGGAAAAGTTAATTTATGATCATCCAACTGTTTGTTGATTTCCTCCCTTTCTCCTTTCCAAGATATTTTGTGATGAATAGAAGCACATAACAATTGGGGTTTACATTTTTTATGCTGTTATGCATTTACACTGTGCAAGCTCCTAAACACAAGTCCTTGTTGAGGGTAGGAGCAGGTCTCTTCAGAACATTTAGATTGGTGAGGTGCATGTTGCCAGGGTCTTCAGGGCACATCAGGGTTGTATCAACCATGACTGGTTTGGTGTATTTGCAAAGCCTGTTGGATTTGTGGAGCTGGGACTGCTGCTCTGTGGTGGCTGAAAATATTTAAATATTTGATGTTGTGGTAAAACTGACCCAGATGCAAAATCATATACATAGTTGGATTACAAAGGAGCAGAAAGTAAATCTGAACAGCTGCCTCACCTACAGTATTTGTAAATGACAAGGTAAGAAAATCTGAGAAAGATCTGGGAAACAGTCTAATTTCTTAAGTCCCACACCTTTTGGTATCCTCAATAGAAAGCTATTTTTGTTTTTTAACCCATCCTTATAGTTCAGTCTTTTCTCTTTTTTTTTGTTTTTTAATCTTGGGGACAACTTCATTGTCCATGAGAGCTGTTTTTTCTGTGTGTGTCCCTTTTTAAAGTAAAACCCAGAAGTGAATTGAATAAAGTTGAAATCAACATAGGTGTCGCTTTAGATTACGACTTTCAGCTCTGTCTGCAAGGTTGCACAAAGAATAAAAAGAAAGTGAAAAGTGTTTGAAGATGGAATTGAGGGACCTATTTTGGCAGGGTCACATTTAAGGATAAATGCTGAAGAAAGAGAGTGTCCTGAATTTCAGCAATTTCTTATCTGCTGTGATATGGGGCCAGAACTTCCACTAATGCTGTCCTGTCAAATACTACAGTGGCTCTTCAGTGATTTATCCCACAGGTCTGCCTACCCCCTCAATTGCAGCTCAGCTTCTGGTCTTCCAGAAGGAAGCATTTCCATTGCTTTTTTTAAAAGACATTTACTTCTTGCTTTCTCCAGCCATGTACAGCTCACAAGAGGTACCACAAGTCCTGCTTCTCTGTGGAGGTCTCCCAAAAACAGTGGTCATCTAACCAAAATTTCTCCTAACAGTGATTCATTTAAACCTGGAGGTCATAACCGAAAAATAAGACATTATGTTACTTTAAGTATCATTTGATGGTCTCTCAATAGGCCTATGGTAGCCTTTTGAAGACAACTTAAACACACCAAAACTGGGAAAGATTTATTATTGAGGAAAACCTCTGACTGAAATGAGCCAACTTCTGCCTGTAAAGCATGCCCTGAAATTTAAATACATGTCAGCAGCAATACTAAATATAGTTACTGGCATTACTGTTAGAGTAAGCAGAGCTAGTATGTATAAAACCAATATCCTTTCTGCTATGGTGCACTAACAGCCTTTGTCTAATTATTAATATTTTCAGCTGAGGGAATTTTCATATGATGAATTACCTATTACTTGATAAGACACTTTGGACTCAATTTAAATTCAGTGTCAGTTCCACTTCAGTAATAGGCCATATTTTCACCATTTTAAAAAATTTACCTACTCAGTCCTACAGATGTACTATAAATTATGGCAAGAACAATAACAATCCTGAAGCTAATCACACCCTGAACTATTGCTGCTGGCTAAAGCTGTGTTACTGGTCATAGCTTGCATGGTATATATGGGAGGAATTAAAGCAGTCTAGCACCAAAAATTCTCTATTAAAAAAATATATATTTTGCAAATCATTTATTTTACTCTGTAAAATGTTCCCTTTTGCATTATATCCAGATTATTGTACCTCATTGAGTCCCTGTTTTTGTGTAGATGCAGTGTTCAATATCTACTATTTTAACAAATATATTCAAAAGTCTACATGGTGTGGTTCATATGGGTCCAGTCCAGTCCATTAACTTCTGTTTAATTTTTCTTTCCACCTCTACAAGGATTGTGTTAATTTTTTCTGAAGCATCTGAATTTAAATAAATTTTCTGACATCTTCCACAGTTTACAAAAGAAGTTAAAATCATTCTCCTAGGAAAGTGACTGTGGAGAAAATCATGATATGGATATATATTGGTGTTTTCCAAAGCTGTGAAGAGTGATTGTGTTTTGTTGGTAATAATGCAGGGGGAAGGGAATGGATTGGTTAAACAAGGGGTATGTTGTGGTCAAGTGAAAGAGTTGGTTATTCTCAGTGTAGCCTAAGACAGAAAAAGATGAGACCAGGCACTAGTACACGTTTCCTTCATGCTTGTGTGCTTGATTAGTCATAGAGAGGCTGACGAAGTGCTGCAACCTGGGATGAGAGTCCTCAGGGATTTCTGTGTCCAAATTGCAGTGGGTAGCCCAGGAGGAGGAGCAACTTCAGATAAAAGCTGCAATGTCAAGAAAAACAATGCTCTGTGCTTTGGAAAATTTAAATTCTGTGTTGTTCTAATGCAACTGTAGATTGTGTTATACCTGTGGCTGCAAATGTTCCCTGAAGAAAGCAAGGGCTGAGTGCAGTGAAGGGAGGCTGCTGCCAGGGCTCCCTGCAGGCTGCAAACAGGGATAACCTGGTCCTGGGGGTCAGCAGCACCCGTCAGCCTTGGAGCAGGATTGCCTTTGAAGGAAAGCCCCAGGAGGATGTGAGGGTTGAGCATTTAACCTCACAGCTGGGAGGTTTTATTTGCCATCTGGCTGCACAGTTTGGGCAGCATTCGGTTTGTCCTAAGGCAGGAAAACTCTGAGGAAAGAGCCACCCTGAGGGATTGCAGCAGCAAGAGAGTTTTGTTGCCCCAAGGGCCAGGACCTGCTGCAGAGAGAAACAGACAGTGGAAGTGGACTAGGCTAGGCTCAGAGTCAGGGAGGAGCCTTGTTGAACCTGGCTGGGAGAAGCAGGAGGGACAAGAAGCTCTTTCTGCCCTCTCAGCATCGCTTGTTCCCTCTCCCTAGCCATGGTGCAGATCTAGTGGCCGTCTATTGTCCCCAGCACGCTGCTTCCACAGCCAAGCCTTGCACTGCATGTGCCTTGAGCACAGATGCTGTTTGAAAGGAGCCTGCTGGAAGGTGGAGTTTTAGCTTTGAGGTGTGTCTGCCGGCTTGGAGTCAACTCTGGTTCACTCACTGTCATCAAAGCAATGACTTTTTAACCTGTTTTAGACTAATTGAGCAGAAAAGACACTTTCTAAGCCTTAGACTACTTTCCCCTGCAGAAGATGACTCATTGTCTTATGATTTTAGGACTAGAGTGAAGTCAAATTTTTGATGTTGAACCCTTAAGAGGAATGCACTTTGCTTTGGGACACCTTCCCTGTGCTTATTCAACAGGTGCCGGACTTGATGAAGGATTATTACTTGAGCCTCGTTTAATTCCAAAGACATGGGTCACAGATAAATATACTTATTTGGCTGTGTATTCTTTACTGTCTCTTTATAAGATTTTTTTTCACAGACAGACCATCTTCCTAATAACACCCATACTTTAATTACAAACGTGTAACAGGCACACTGAGGAGCAGAGTGCTGGTGAGAATCAAGTGCAATGTCTGAAGGTTTAATCACTTTCTGGAGAAGCTTTGTTCCACTGCGAAGGTCAATCCAACCTATTAACATATTGACAAGTGCAGGGCAGCAATCTTGCTTTGACAGAATCCACAGCAAACGAGGGATTTGTTCGTGGCTCCCTCACAGCGCTGCTCTGCACACTTACCCATGCACTGACTCCTCTGGCTCTGCTCCCTGTGAGCAAAGGAATCACAGCCAAGCCCTCAGAGGGGCCAAGGAAAGCACACCAGTGGTGTCATGGGCAGCAGGCAGTGCTGTCACAGAGGTGGCTGCTTGGGATCAACAAGAAGAACAGGACAGGGAACCGACAGGGAAATGCTGCAAGTCCAGCTTGAGCAGCCAGAAGCGTGCTACTCTGCAAAGGAGGTGTGGATTCTTCCATAGCCACCTTCCCTGTTCCCTACAAGCAGCTGTGGAGCTCAAGCAGCCCTGCAAGAAGCAGATGACTGCCCAGGTTTGCAGCTCCAGGGCAGCCTGTGTGTCGGTGCACCTGCTGCTTCAGCAAGACATAGCAGGTGCTGGAAAAAGCATCTGCAAGCTTGCACTTCAGCCTCAGGGGTCAGGAGACAGAATGGGATTTTAGGGGTGTTTGTCTAAGCAGCTGTTGCAGTATTTCTTGAAGAATGTGTTGCATTCACTAGTTCAAGTGCACATACAGCCCCACAGCCTACTGGGCTGTGAGGGAACTGTGGGGCTGAGTTGGGACCAGGTTACACTGCCAGATGGTGGCTGAGATGAGATTATATCATAAGATATAATTTGGAAGTCTCGCTCTACCTTGTATTTGCTATGAGCTTTCCAGCCTCCTTGAAAAATAAATGAAAGCTAGTTTTATGTTCCCCTCCTGCTGTTTGAAGGATGCTGAGGTGCTGTGGCAGGCAATGAATGGGTGCTGGGTTCAGGAGGGCTGGCAGAAACTCCTGAGAAGATTTGTTTCCTTTGTTTCTCTGTTGTCACAACATTAGCTTTTGTCAGAAACCTGCTTGTTCCAAGGTTTTAGGTTGCTAAATATTGATGATGTCTACACAGACATTTAAGGTGTTTCGAAGCATCTGAGCTCCCGACTCTCTGCTCTGGAAGGATTGTCACTGCTTTGAACCTTGCACACAATTTAAAAAATCAAACAAGAGTGGAAGAGTCATGGTAACAAGTCACTAGGCACAAAGGTGGTCGGATCAAAGAGAATGTCTTATCTACTTTCCTGCCTGTGACCTCAGATGAACACCTCGCTCTTAGATCCTGGCTGCACAGACATGTAAATTATTCAAACCAACAAACAAATTAGATACTGTACATGTCAGAAGAGGAAGCAGCTAACAACAAATAGCTTTGAGAATTGTTTGGGGCAATGGAAGAGAGGGAAGGCAATAAAATATTCGGTAAAGATAAAACAGATATCAAGCTAAGCTAATATAAACAAGAACCACATGTAACTATGCCCATAAGGACCCAAATGCTGTGCCAGAGTGAATCCCTGTTTGTGCAGAAGTTCGTGTTGAACTTTCTAGCACAGGATTTAATCTCCCATCTTTTCACAGGTGCAATCTTTGGTACTTTTGGAAAGGAGGATGAGGGAGTTAAATGCTTATGAGCCGGCAAATTGTAATTGAGGTAAATCCACCTGAGTGTGAAGAAGAAACAAAGTTGTACCAGCTAGGCCAGGGGAACTGTGAGGAGATGTGGGAGGGGATGACACTATAGGCATAGGAAGGCATTCATAGGATCAAAGGGAGTTCCAATAATTGATTAATTAACTAATGAAGCCCCAATTAACCCCACTCTGCATTAGGCCCATGAGACACAAGGGTTTAGCATCAAGAGGTCAGCAAGGATTTCTTCCCCCATGCACCCTGCCAGCCACCACTGCCCTCAACACTCAGCTGGTTGTGTGCTTGCTTTCCAGGCACATACCCAAATCTCTTTTTTTCTGAAGTGTTAAAGGTGTCAGTGCAGCTGAATTCCCCATGGATGGTGGCCTGAAGTGGCACAACAGTCTTGCCATAGGTGACTGACCAATCCCCCGGGTCCAAGTGATAATTAGATGTGAGGATTTTCCTCAAGATCCGATTGGAAAAGCCCCTGGGAACTAGAAGCAGGTTGCAGCCCCTTGCCGTGGCTACAGACATTTGATGGCACCATGGTGTTTCCTGCTCTCCACTTATGGCAAGGAGTCCTTCAGTAGAATGAAGAAATGTGGGTGCCTGCCTCAAGTTTTGGGGCTCAGTGTTAAGATGCCTGGGTGGCATATCTCTAACATGGCTGGGATCAAATTGGATAGGCCAGAGATCCATTCAGGTCTTAAGTATTTGCTCAGCAAATTGGGTTTAGGAAAAGTGGTATGTTAAAGGCCGCAGAACTGAACTGAAAAGCAGCATCTCCTGTTCATTTTTCTCTGTCATTCTGTCATCTTTTAAAACTGAGTGACATGGGCTTCTATTGCTTGTCTTGCTGGACTTTCTAAGTTTTGAGTCAAGTTGTCAGTCTCAGCCTTCATCAGACATTTTAAGACCTTATATTTAACTGCAAATTTGGTCTCTACTTTCTTCAATTCTAGTTCACAAAAGCATATGATGACAATTTTTTCGGAACAATTGATTTCTGATTGCATGAAAAGTGAAAATCAATCATTTACCCCAACTAACCTTTTAAATCAAATTGGGTTTCCTAATATAGCAGTCTTTTTCAGATCATGGTTTGCATATTGTCTGCTTTAAACAGTGCTTCTTGAATGGTCCTTATTTTAAAATAATCCACATTTCACTTGCAGTTTTCTAACATGAAGACTTTTTTGCCGAAATTAAAGAGGTTAATGATTTTTTGGTTAAATTTAAAACTTGCAGCCTGAGACTCATGCTAGTGAGAATATAATCATTGATATTATCACTTTGCAAAAATGCTTCCCTTTTGGAACTTTTATTTTTTTTACTATATGACCCAGTTTATTAAATGAAACTTTTTCCTTTTCACAAAATGTATGCCTTCTGCTGAAAGTTTTTAAAGATTTGTTTAGGTTCCTGTGCTTCAGAAAATGATATACAATTCATGAGTTCAGCATACAGTGACCTGAAATATTCTTTCCCATGTCACATTCTCACTGCAACATTAGCAACTTGCACAGTACACTTTGTGCAATGTAAGCATAAGCCTATATGCCCTCAAACAAACACAAAGGGTCATACCAGATACCCTGGACCTTCCCGCAATTTATATTTTTAATATCATATTCTTAATCAGCACTTAATTTTGAGTACATAGATCTTAGATGACCTTGAATTACTTCCATTAAAAAAGAATACATAGTTTATGTACAGAGTATGACCTCCTCAATGAAATATAAAGCAAACTAGTTAATTATTGGCTCAGAGGTTTGTGTGTCACTAACAGTAGCTTTGTTCATGGTTAATTCCATAGGTTTTTTTATGTGTTTAATGGCTTGGTTTTTTTCTCATTTGTATAAGTTCTCCATGCCTCTAGAGAGAGGAGACAGTTGCTGTTTCTGCAGGTAGAGAGTGCACATCCGCTTGCAATGGCAGGGGTGCTGAGGACAGGAGGAATACCTGAGGCCACAGACATTCCCTTTGACCTGGTTTCCTATGGAAATGTGTCTCGGGCAGTCGTGTGTGTCGGCAGTTCTTGTAGTTCCTTTGAACTCTGAATTTGACAGGGGGTTAAGAACTCCTAAATCCCTGCAAATTTCCTAAAAGTAAACATCTTTGTAGAGGGAGAGCTACCCTGTAAGTGTTTGAACAGAGAAAAAGGGAAAAGTATGAGCTCACATGCTGTTGGACACCAAAGGATCTGCGTGGGACAGGGCTCTTGATAAATATCCCAGCTGTGAGAAAATGTTGCACTTCACTCCCATCACTGCCGAAACAGAGATGCAGAAAAACCCCAGTTAGCCTCTCCTTTGCTCACAAAATAGCATCTGTTGTAACTATAACCACAATTGTGATAGCTTCAGTTTCACCTTACATATAGAAGCTTTCTTCTGGTAAGCTGCAAGCTTCATTTTTTATTAATACTTATTTTATGCATTTCTCACTTCGGGAGCAGAAAATACATATTCATTGAGACTGCTATAAGAGGGAAAATTGCTTATTTTATCTTTCAAACATCAGATCCCCTCCATCAATCAGATGATTGCAAATGCATGCTTTTTTATTATTTTTTAATCCCATAACATCCAATTAATTTAGTTTAGTATCTTGCATCTAATCATACAATGTATCTTCCTCATGGGTGGAAAGTAATTTGTGCACTACCAAAACCTGAAAATAAGTGGCCAGTTATTTAATTCTACCCTTTTGTGTCCTAAAGTACATCTGGTGCTGTTGGTCAACAATTGTATTCCTCCCAGATGAGATACCAGTCAAACTGCTCAGACACAAGAGGCCTGGTTGGTACATTGTGCCTACTTTCATAGTTTTTGATTCATAGCTTCTTTCATAGCTTCATTTTGCTTATTAAATATTTATAGCTAAGAGAACAGACTTTTTAAATGAAATTGCTTGCTGTGATTTCACCTAATGGCTTCATGCTTTAAGAAAATTAATCCATGAAGTATCTTAGATTTAGGGAAGATTGTCTCCTTAGGGTAAAGCTCAACTCTTGCGAATTGCATTTGATAACATCAGGGATTTAGAAGCCTTGATAAAACTCCTGCTTCAGAAGCTTTTTGACATGGAACAAACAAATCTTGTTTTGTCAGACAGAATAAGTGATGAAAGGTTTTTATTTGTACAGAGAGTAAATTCCTGTAAATTTCTTACATCAAGTTATGATATGCTGGTATCCTCTGAAGATGTCACATTTTCTCTGAATCTATAGTATACATGTATGAATAAAAGTTAAGAAGTCTACAATGCTAAACTAGTCAAAAGCATCTAGAATAAGTGGGTTCTCTATGTACTGTGACATCACAGTTGTCCTAATTTTCTTACCCTGAAATGCACCTATTGCAGTTGAATTATTATAGTTGCATTTAAACCCAGATGGAGCATCAGCCTGACCTACTGCAACAGATCCTGTGTTCTCTTGGAAATGTAGTAATTTGAAGGCCCAGTTTCAGGTTACAATCCAGCAGAGCAGTAAGGAAACATTTAATTGTCCCGTTTAAACCATTAACTTATTCAGGCATAGCATGTGCTAAAGACCTAAGTATGTCCTGAGCTGGAGGAGGGCCTTCTGATGGTAGATGGTACTTAGTGTTAGTCAGCTCAGCTTCAAATAGTGGACAACAGCACATATTTATTCTGCTTTATTGGCACTTGGCTGCCTTCTAGTTTCTTAGTTGCTTAGCAAAAACAATGAAATTGAATATTATAATAGTTCATGCATTGCTGGATCAAATGGTGTTTTACAGATGAATAGAGAGCTACGTTTTGTCATTAATAGCATCATTATCATTGTTTTTATTATTATTAGCCATTGTATTATTTTGCAAATGAAATATTAAAGGCCCAAGCAGATTAGGTTTGAGATCCATCCATCCTAAATAGATATCTCAAAGTTAGACTGCCTCAGTCTGCAGCACTCACCATAGGCTTCTTTTCTAGTCAGCAAAGAGGAGCAGGCAGCTCTTGAAAATAACTCAGGTCTTCCTAGAAGAGAGGTTTTGCAGATGTTTCCTCTTCTCTGCTGACCATGAAGAGATTGTGGAGTCACTTATTCAAATTCAGGTAGTCAATTTTTTAGAGAAACATTTTTGCTGAGTTCATTGTGGTCACAAAAGTGTCAGTGGCAAATGTGAAAACTGAATTCAACTTTGGCTTTCTTCTGGTCTGTGCTTTGGTTCCCCCATTGGCTCCTGGGTTTCAGGATATTTCATTCCAGGACCCTGACTTGGTAACTTTTTGCTAGTTCAGATTGGACATGAATGTCCAATGCCACAAAAGACCACAACCTGTTATGAGGTGTCAGTGAGTGGTACTTTTCTGTCAGCAGCTTTAGAGATATCTGAACATAAATAATGTTGCAGAACCTTCGGCTGTTTGGTGCACATCTGCTCCAGATGACTACAGTTGGATTTATCAGTATGAAATATTTGTGAATTTTGTAATCCTTAACTAAAATCTTGATAGTGCAAACTAGTATGAGATTAAGCTTGGAGCTCTGGTGCTTTATTTTGCCCTTGTTTGTGTGTTTTTATTTGGCAAACTTCATTCCTCTGGTATATAGAAACAGGAAGCAATCTTCTACTGCCTTCCTCATCCCCAGGGAAGTAGAGAGTAGAGCTGCCAAAATGTAACCCAAAATTAGGAGTTTCTCCTACTGGGAGACAACCACTGTCCTCCAAACCCCCTTTATATCATGACTTGCAATGTTTAAAAGTTGATGCTAATAGTTTGAGTCATATTTACAGCTAGTCACTTACACCTTAGAATGGAGTCCTATCATGGGATTACTAAAATCTTGGATGTGTCACCTGACTCTTGGCTCGTCTCTGAGCAGGTTTTCTATTTCAGCACTTTTTCATTAGTCCAGGAAAAGCTGAAGATGGGGAAATCAGTGGAGGTCACCTCTTTTGTCTCCTTTTCTTCTCTCCTGTTTTCAGGATCAGAGGGAAATGCCCCCTTTAGATGTAATATGATGTTAAAAGCAAAGGAGGTCTTTGCGCATTTTCAAGGAATTACAAAACTATCAAGGCTGGAAGAGACACTGAAGATCATCTAGTCCAAGCATCAACCCAGCATAATCACCCCTAAGACATATTCCCAATTATCTCATCAAATGCTTCTTGAACACTTCCAGAGATGGTGACTCCATCAGCCTCCTGAGTAACTTATTCCAATGCCCAACTACTACTTCAGTGTAAATTTTTTTCTAATACCTAATCTGAACCTCTCCTGGCATAATTTAAGGTCATTTCCTTTCACTTGAGACATGTCAGAAGTGACTGACCCCACCTCACTACATCCTCCTTTCAGGTAGTTATGAATTTTGCTCAGATCCTCCTGAGATGTGGGACAAGTGAAGGGAAATGCCACCTGGCAACTAACCTGTGCAGGGACAAGGACAGCACTGAAGCAGTTACAGATGTATGGGGCAGGAAAAGTCCACCATCCTCATCACAGCCTCCCTCCAAGTACTGCTGCCCTTCCCACAAACTATATTACAGGTCACACTTGTATTTTATGGTGTCACTACACATCTTGTTGTTCTAGTCTGAGGCTTTGATGATTGTGCAGCAGCAGAATGAAACGTAGCTTTTTGACAGTATTGATTTCCAAAAATAAAAGCCAGTCACTGACCCTTGGCAACATGCTTTTTCCTTCACTGCAGGGTGCTGCATTGGGCCATGGTCTCAGTTCTTGCAGGACCATTTCTTGATGGAGTATAGAGAAGCTCTGAGTAAATGAGCAAAGCTGCAACTGTGTCATGGTTGAACCCTAGTCAGAAACTAAGCCCCACGCAGCTGCTCACTCACTCCCACCAGCAGGATGGGGGAGAGAACCAGAAGGGTAGAAGTGAGAAAACTCATGGGTTGACATAAAGATAGTTTAATAGGGAAAAAAACCCCCACACACTCAAGCAAAGCAAACAAACCCCAAGGAAATAATTCACTGCTTTCCCATGGGCAGGCAGGAGTTTAGCCATCCCCAGGGTAGCAGGACTCCATCACACCTAATGGTGACTTGGGAAATTAATCTCTCCAATTTCTCCCTCTTCCTCCTTCAGAGGCTTTATATACTGAGCATGATGCCATGTGGTCTTGCATATCCCCTTGGTCCATTGGGGTCACCTGTCCTGGCTGTGTCCCCTCCCAACTCTTTGTGCACCCCCAGCCCATTCACGGGCAGGGCAATGAAAGCAGAAAAAGCCTGGATGCTGAGTAAGGGCTGCTCAGGAACAACTGAAGCATCCCTGTGTTATCAACACCATTTCCTGCACAAATCCGAAACACAGCCGAAGAAAATTAACTTTACCCTGCACAGTCAGGCTCATTATTTCCTGGATCACTGGATCAGAGAGATTGAACAGATGAATATGTTTTGATTTATTTCCAGAGAAATTATTTTCTTTTAACCCTATTGTTCATATCTGGCAGCTGATATCAGTTCAATGAATGACTCCTTTTCTTTGCAAAATTATGAATTTACAGTGTACCTTGTAACTAAAGAACCGTTTTCAACATGTTTGTAGAACATTCCCACTCCATCAAATACTGAATTCAATTTCACTGGAAACAGTTCATCCTCTAGCATTTTTGTCATGCTTATTATTTTCTTATTCCATTATCTAGGGTAAGCAGACTGAAGAATTTTCATCTAAATATTTTCCCGATGATATGAATAATTAATTTGACAAAATTACAAACACGCAGGCAGAAGAAAGTAGTAAACTTTGAGTACCCAGCAGGAAAACAAGCAGCCCTTTGTTTGCTCCTCCACCTGAGGTAAACTAAGATGTCAATCCTTCCCGAGCGTGGTGGGAAGCAGCGATCCCGGAGGATGCGCTGCCAGGATCGGCGCTGCCCTCCCGTGGCCGCCGCCGTCAATCGCTGCCGGGGCGCTCGCTGTGCCTAGGAAAGGGAAAATCGATGGGAAAATGTATTCAAAAGGAATGCCAGGCTGAGCCTGAATTCAACTGCCTTTACAAACTTTATTTATTTTTTTTTCCCCCTGAGGCAAAGGCTTGCAGTAAATCTCCCGGAGTTAATTCCTGATGAGCATCAATGTGTGTGAGTCAAAAAGGAACTCTGATCTCTAGAAATACAGTTCTCTGCGACAGGGCTCTGTGTATGTGGATGATTTGTGTGGTTTTGCTTAGGCTGGTTGGTTCCTAGGCCATTTCCAATGTAAAGGTCTGTTTTTCTTCTCCGTGACTGAAGTCTGTGTGTCACAGGGCTCAGTGAGGAAAGCAAATGACTCATCCTGTACACTCAGTATCCCTCCACAGCACACATGCCTTCACACCCAGAGAGATGAAGAACAGAAAGGAGAGAAGAAAGGCAGGGGAGACCACCCACCCTCTCTCCATCCAAAGCCTTTCCTGGTCGTTAAGGCTTGGTCTTTATGTTGGACTTGCTCCAGCTCTCTGGGAGCCAAGCATCTTTCTCAGAGAAGAAAGAGTGCACGGGGATCAAAATGTAAGTAGAGGCTGACTGTGTAAATCAAATACTTCTGCATGACCTTGGCAGAGATCTTAGGAAATGCCTAGATGCCATTTAGCTATTCCTTTGGGATATTCCTCAATGATTTGTTTTCCAAAGGAGACTTTTGAGTTTCTGAGGATCCAGCACTAGCAGGTGCTCCAAACTGAGGCATTTGTGCTGACTTCAGTGTCAGGAAAACACTTACAGCGAAAACATTCCCAGCTGAAAGGTGGGAAGTAGGAAGGTGGGGAGGCAGTGGGGCCAGGGAAGGGCGAGCTCTGGGGCTGGGCAGAAGTGGGCAGGGTGTCAGGCAGGGCAGCACCATGCTCCTCATGCTGCTGAGCTGCCTGGAGGGGCTTGTGCAGGTGCCAGCCTGCCTCCATTTTCAGCATATTCTGTTGAACACAATTGCCTGTGTTTGCCTCATCATCAGGGGCATGCTGATTGCACACTGAAACGCAACATGTTCAGAAATGTAAAAAAGGAAGGGACTAGAGTGCGGCACTGCTGTGGTGTAAGCACTTTTGAGGCTGGAAAAGACATGGGAGGAGAGAAGGTCCACTCTCTTTTGCTCTGTTTCCATGTTCTTTCTTTTTTTCTCAGTCTCTGCTGCCGACCACCAGTGAAAACAGAAAACTGGGTTAACTGGGTGTGTTGTCTGCCAATAGGGCTGATGTTTTGTTCTCAAGTGACCTCTCAAAAGCCAGAGCTTGATGTTCCAGAGATTCAATTATCTATTGTTGCTCTGCACCCATACTGCAGGGGTGAAAAAGAAGCACAACCAGTTTCAGCCTCATTGTGCTGAGGGCTGTACAACTCAATAGCTCTCACAGTTCGGCTTTGTTTCTTACTGAGGTGTTTGCTACCTTTGAGTGCTCCTATTTAAAACTATGACATAGATACACCTATACAGTTTTCAAAGAATTGTTGTTGTCACAGTTGTTGCTAGATATCAAATATCTCTGTAATTGTGATTCTTTTCTATCTCTGCTTCATGCTGTGTCTCTGAATTGTTTAGAGGCAACCTGAATTATATCCAAGCCCTGCTAGGGAGGCCCTTTCTAGGTACTTAAAAGAGCTTACATAGACTGTTGTATTTGCAAAACCACTTGAAGTGTAAGCAGTCTATATATTTACATAAAGGGAATCAACAAATAAAGAGAACTTTCATCCTGAAGATTAGCAATTGTCAGATGTTGAGTTTGTATTAAATATAGTCTAGTAGTACTTATTCATGTAATTAATAGGTGACATACTCCCTTATCTGATCTGGGTGGTGGGAAGGACAGTGACTGTGGACCAGGGAGTCTCTGCTTGTGTCACTAAACCATGGCCATGTTGCAGCCCGCAGTAATCAGCTTGTGGCTGTAACCCTTGCCAGGTGACAAGGGTCCTTATGGGGTTATCTACCCCCTGTGCAGCTCAGAAACCCCATGTGCTCCAGATGTCCACCTACAGCCATCCTGGCTGCAGGCAGCTGGGATATTGGCTTGCTCTGCTGCAAACTCAGTAGTGATTTCCCAATACCAGGGGACCCAGCTGCTCTCCATCCACTTGGAACTTTGGAAAGGCCCAGGAAGGAGAACCTGTCAGCAGATCTTCCTCATCCCTCACTGGACTTTCTTCTGCTTCTGGAGAGTAAATGGAAAACATAAACCTGTATGAGTTCCTTGTATGCAAATGTGTGTTTGTTTATGTGTAATGTGGGATGCTGGGTGGTCCTGGTTTCGTGATAGGAGCCAGCCCCTAGGGAGTCCAGGCCTTGAGGCTCAAGTAATTCGACTGGAGAGACTTGTATTTACCTTCTGAAACACAGTCAGGCTTTCAGAAGTGATTGTTCCACCACATAAAGAGTCTTACAGCAACTTTGACAGATACAATGGAGGTTGACTTTGGGTCATAATCACATTGAAGGCAATCATAAGGCTTTAAATTAATAAGGCATGTATAAAGCATAGTCTGAATGCACTCCCACTTCACTAATCCACTCAGAGTCATAGCTTTTGAAGGAATCATGTAGCATTTAAGTTAATAATGTTTCTTAAAAATAGTGCTTTTAGTAGGAAATGTATGACAGCTGAACTTATTGTCCAGTCTTCTAATTTAGGACTGTATTCCTGCTTAAATTGGAGTGTGTGAATAGCATTAGAGAGGCTCCCCACAGCTTACTAGTTGCAAATGCTTCTTTTCCAGTATCAGTGCAGTCATTTTGACAGGCACAAGGAAGGGCTTTTCCTCCTTCCCTTGGGTCCCAAGAGCCATCCTTGTTGTTCGAGGTAACACTTCACTTTTAAATGTGATCACAGAGACACAAATGTTTGGGATTTCTCTCTCAATTTAGTTTTTTTTCATGATTTCCCAAGTAAAGAAAATCTGTGTAATTCAGTGAGATTAGCCCTGTATTAATTCTCCATCTCTCCTGTATTTTTAACTGCTCTGAGGGACAGAGCCACTCCAGATTCTACAGGTTTCATAGAATTAGCAGCTTGCAAAAGACCAAAGATCCAAATTAGTGCTTTCCATTAAAAAAATTCCTATCTTGTAGTCTCAGTGGTGCAGAGCTTTTCTGGCCTTCAGGAATAAAACCTGCCCCAACACCAGAGCCTGAATAGCAGTCAGAGGCCTTGGCAGGGCAATGAGAGTTCTCTGTGTCATTTGTGAGGGCTTTTCAGGAGGGAAACACTGAAACTGCAGACACAAGGAGGACCCACAGGTAGGGGCTCATGTTGTAGCTGATGAGGAGCTGGGAGCATTGTTCTGGGAATAACTGGCACTTGGGTGTGCTGCCATCATCAGTGGAGTGGAGATGTAATAAAGCACATAGCACAAAAATTCAGAGGACACCAGATTACATTAGTCCCCCTATTCACAGAGCAGACTGTTGAAAAAATAAGTAGATGGGCAGAAGCTGGAAATGATGCTGGCAATGATACTGGCATTGTTAAATAGGGTTGGTCTTCTAGATCACCCAAAGCACAAAGAGTTTTTTGATTTGTTACAACTCCCTGCATTCTGCTAACAAGAACAAGAAGGTGAGATACTGTTGAGAAACCACCAGCACCAGCCCCAATTTATCTAATATAGAGTTTTTTTCAGCAAAATACATAACATTTCCAAACTCATTGGAACCTGCTTTTAATCTTTTTTTCCCCGAAATTTTAGAGAATATATGTGGACACACTGTTAGAGGTCTAGGAAAATTACAGCCAGGGAAATCATTCTCGGGCTGAGGTCTCTCCTGGTTCTCTCAGATCCTTTCCCAAGCTGATAACATGTTCAGCTCCAGCAGGGAGTTTTTTCCCAGGACGATAGTTTTGTCAAAGTAGAATGGAATTAATAACATACATTAACACCTGGTGCTGACCGTGGGACCCATCCTGAAGTACTGTCCCAGAGGCATTTTCCCAATTATCCAATGAACTACTGTCCTGTCTTAGTTCAGCAGAACACCCTATAAACATGAACCGTGTTCTCAATAAAGAGCCTTCTTTTCCCCAAGGAAGTCCAAGTTGCTATCATTGCTTTCTCTAGCTCAGTAGCGACAAACATAGAAAGGATAAGAACCCTGTCTGGGGTGTAGCAGTTAAAATTTCATTTTGGATTTGAACAAAATCACAAATCTTCCAGAGAAACCAGTGGTATCTGGAGTGTTGATTAATCTGAAAAAGTCCTTATTGTTTTTCAGGCTGTCCATTGTCTTTTCATTGAGTAAACAAGAAAACAAAAGCAAAAACAAACTCCAAAGGAAATTCGTTAAGCTGTGTCATGGAAAACCAGAAGAAAAATTGTTACCACTCATAAAAGATGAAGCTCTTTGCTTTTTTCCCAGCCACTCAGAAGCCACTGACTGTTCTTGAGGTTGGGATTCTGGTGGAGTGGATCTTAATTTCTAGTAATGGCTATGCTTCACTTAGGAGACGTACAGTCTGTAATATAAAATATTATCTCTGTGTGTGTCTTGTGGGGCTAGTAGGGTTTCTCGCTCTCAGACAATAATTTTTGTCCACTAGGAACCCTAAGTCTTTCTCCTCATGACTGTTCTCCATAAGTTCTTGCTCTATTTTCTAATTTTGATGTAGTAAAGAATAATATCCTTTCTACAAGAGCAGTATCTTTCACTCCTTCCTTCATCTATGGGACTTTGGAAATTTGGAAGTAGACAGATGGATTTGGTGCATTGTCTTGTTTCCCAGATCCTAAGGAGTTTACAAATAATATACATGCAGTTTTAACCAAAATTGGCCTTTCTGCAGGACAGTAAAACTGTTTTGCCTCCTCTAAGAACCTCCTTCTTTGTCTTCAGTATCAGTGCTCTAAAGCTGTACCACCACCCACATGTTTAAATGTCAGGGACTAGGACTCAAATGTCCTGAGATACGTGTTCATGTTTAACTGAGAGAAGGAGGAGCTTTTACAGCACTCCTTAGAGGAAATGCGCCTTTAACCTCCATTTCATCACAGTAGTGTGGTGTGATATCACTGCTCATGGCGTTTCAAAAAAACCCAGGATGTTTCTTTAAAAGGACGATCTTAGAGATGATCTCAGGCTACATATAAGTGCTGAAGAAGGAGGTAAAAAAATAGAAGCATAGTGTAATTCTTTTATTATTCATATTAGTGTAATTCTTTTACACTAATATCAACTAAGATTTTTGCATAACCATACTTGCCTTCAGGATTCAGGAATATAAGAGAGACACAAAGGGCCATGTGAAGGTCCTGTCAGATTCTGCCACCGTGGGGGAGAAGGAAACTCTGCAAAACAACTGAAAGGAAATCTACTACTTAGACTCTCCTGAGGCCACTGCCATTTGTTAGCAGGTCGAAGAGCTATTCAACTCCTCCTCCAGAGTACCTTCAGAGTACTCCAGAGTCTTTGGAGACCTATTCCTAAAACTGAAGTACTATGGAAATCACTTGAAATACAATCTTCCAGTAGACAAAACTTTGGTTTAATATTTCTGCACTTGCACTATACATTCAAAGTTAATTAGTTGTGCCTGATATACAAAAGGATATTATTTGTGTTGGTATAAAATGCTATAGGTAATACTCCTAACTGTACTTTGTGCCTCTTTAAAATAATTTGCATTCATTCACATCCCTACTCACTCCCCACATACACAAACCTGTTCTCAGTACTGCTGATAATTCCAGGCATCTTGAAAAAATACTTGGATTTAAAATGGTACAAAATGAGAAATTGTGCTTTACTCAATAACCCTTATACTACACTACATGTATGATTTAAAAGATTTTATTTAAGTAGTCCTTTACAAGTGTTAAATATAGAACAATTCATACGGAGGTGATGTTAATAGGACATTTCTCACTAATCCTGAAGTTCCATTTCCACATGCCAGAGATGAGCAAGTGAATTTACCTTCAAAGGTCCTGTTTAAGAAAAAGAGCAATACCATGGGTACAGGTAATTATTTCTCTTTGTAACACAGGACCTTGCTTTTCAAAAGCAGTGGACTTAGAGGCAAAATCTTGTCCAACAAAGCAGTGTTACCAATTGTCCCAGCCAGGCCAGGAGCAATCCACCAAATGCAAAAATGGATGTTGGATCCAGCCTGGCAGCAACTTGCCCACTGAGGCAGAAGACCAGGAACAGATTCATTAATTTTTTATAACTTTTTAGATTTCAATACCATGATGTAATGTGCTGACATGGGAAAACATGACACTTGCCCACAAGAGCCACTCAGAGAAGGCTCCCTGGTGCCAGAGCATGTGGCAAGACCACTGGGGTGCTGCAGTCAGAAGGGAATTTCATGCCTGGCTGCCCAGGCTGTTTGCACTCTGAAGAACAGATTTTCTGAGTAATGAGACTGGTATCTTTCACATTTACAAACTCAGCAAGAAATACATATCTAGAGCATAAATGATATTATAATACCATAATTTATGTTTAAACTGTCTGACCAAATAGTGACGTATAGTCCTTACTTTAATCCTGGCAATGGAATTTGGGGGTCTTTTTTGATTATTCCCTTTTCATAGAATCACAGAGTAACCCATGTTGGAAGGAAATCTGTAGATCATCTGGTCCAACATTCTGTGTAAAAGGGAGTCTAGATGATTTTACCTAGCACCCTGTCCAGTTACATCTTGAAAAACTTTAGTGATGGGTACTCTACCTCATCCCTGGGGATGTTGTTCTAGTGACTGTTATTGTAAAAAAATTGCTCCTTATGTTGAGATGAAACCTTTCCCAGTGCAGCTTGTACCTTCTTGTCTCCATGTGGCTCCCTGTGAAGTGAGAGCCTCTGTCCTCTCGGTAGGAGCCCTTCAAGTACTGGAATACTGTGACTGGGTCCCCCCTGAGCCTTCCCTTCTAAAGCAGAGAAGAGCTAACTCCCTCAGTCTCTCCTCGTAGGGCAGGTTCTAGAGACCTTGATCATTTTCATGGACCTCCTGTGAAACTTCTCCATTTTTTCCATTTTGTTTTTGATCTAGGAGCCCAGAGCTGGAGACTCTGGAGTATTCCATGGTTCACTTTCTCTTTTACAGAAAATGCAACTCCATTTCCTCTTCTTCCCTTTACATCATTCTGAAAGAGTTTGTAGCCATCCATTGTGGTTTCCTAGTCTTGAGAATTTTCCCACCAAGTTTTTGTAATTCCTATCACATCATAAATTTCAGAGTGGTCACAGGATTCCAGTTCCTCCTGTTGATTGCACAGACTGTGTGTGCACATATTTTTGGAAAGACTTGGGGAGCATTCCACAGTACTCTGGTAGATGCTCTGGCTGTAACTGTGGAAATCAATTGTGCATGCTCCAGTGAAATGGTTTTACATTTTATTTCTTATCAGTAGCATTTATTGTAATGAAGAGAAGCCACTCAGTTTGATTCTGCTACTGCCAGTCAGGTACATTCAAGTATGAAGGGAAAAAACCTGTAAAATTATCAAATGAACAAAAGTTTTGATGAAGTAGAAAAGTTAAATCTATGTTGTTCTATGAAGTCACTGCCATTTTTAAAGAATCTACCTCCTCTATTTAACCTTTGCGATTTTCAACGGAATTTTAATTTTATATGCTTTAGATGTTTCATTTTGTGAAATAAATACAATTAAACATCTGTTCCCTGCAAAATATTATGGGTCAACTGGTTTAGATTACTTCAGTTCATGGAAATAGAATCATAGATAAAACACTTTGCAAAAGTTATTTAGCTGGATCACTAAGTTACAGCATTTAGTGTTGCTAATTGTAAGATTAGCTTATTGTAAAATAACTGAATTTTGCACAAAATCATCTACTAAAGGCACTGGTTTTAGTAAGCATGAGATAAGGAAAATTTTGAAAACTCCCATCATTAGAAAATTATGTTTATTCTCCATGGGTAATGACATTTATAATTGAAGCTTGTTTTGCTTGTGTTTCTCTCTCCTAGTGGTTTTGAATTGCAGTTTTATACCCAGAATCCACATAAATGACAATATTTATCAGAAAAAAACACCTTAGTTTGATTGAACAGGTTAAGATATTTTTTGAGGAAGATCAGCAGAATTCTACAAGTCAAACTTATTTTTGGAGTCTTAAAATATACAATGTAGCCAGTACATATGGTAAAAATAAAGCTTTCAAGTGAAGAATGTTTCCTGACTGTTGAAACTCTGGACTACGTAAATAATTTTTTCTAGATTTATATTTTGCTATAGGTTTGGGGTTTTTTTTTCTGTATGAAATATTTTTTGTGGCTATCCAAAATAGCCACAAAACACAGATCTAGATAGGAGTCAGTCCAGAGCAGCACTGTACATGTTGTGCATTACTTACACAGGAATTTGTGAAAATTAAATGGGAAAAGCAGATTCTCAAGTTTTTTTTCTTGAACAGCATGTTGTCCAAGAGGATGGACATGATGTGAGCACAGCAAATGGCTGCTCTGAACAGCTTAGAAGACTCTCTGCCTGTTTCCAAAGCACAGCTTTGGTGCCTATCACCTCCTTTCTCCTCCAACCAAAGCCCTGCTCAGCATTCATGGGAGGCTCTGCTCAGCTGCTTGCATCCTTCATACTCTGAAATGGAGACATCTGTGGGTTTGAAACTCCTTCAGGGCTGAGATGGTGATTAAGAATAAGCATAGTGAGTTAAATTTGAATGTGAAATGAAATAGGAGTTACGTTCCTAAGAAGCTTTGAGGATCTGTGCCTGAGCTCATAAAATGCAATTAATTAGTGACTAACTGGGGACTCTCTAAGGCTCTTCCATCCTTGAGGTTTCAGTATGACATGTCTCCTCCTTAGCCTGTGTCACATGCTCTAAAGTCATCATTATGCCACGTAAGGAGTCAGACACATTTACCAGCTCTTTGATCTAGCATAATTCCATGTAAACTGCAGCACACATGTTGTTGTGGGTTTGGCATGGAAGGAGCAGGACTGAATGCCACCAAACCATAAGCACTGACAATTGTTAGGGCATTGCTTAACCTCTCCTACTCTGCTGAGCTGTGGCAACCAGCATGGATTGCCAACACTGGTGGAAATTCATTATCGCTATTGGAATGTCATTAACACTTTTCACAGGGATTATATTTACCTTTAGGTGTCAAAATACTCCAAGCCAGTGTTCAAGCAAATTAAAAGCAGTGATTCCAGGGAAGAGGCATTTATTGATGACAAAATGCTGTGAGGGCCAACAGATGTCATTCCTTATGATAAGGCATGAGGCTCTAATTTGGCACTCCTTGCCATCAGGAGGAACCTCTTGCAGAGCAGATGTCACTTCTAATCCTGTCTTTCATGGGTGCCTGTGCCCTGTAGGAATTGGTATGCCAGTTCAGAAGCAGGCTCAGTGCCATGAAAGCAGATGGCCATGAGCACAAGTCATGCTACAAAACTGGTGCTTCTAGAAATGTGGGTGCTGAGACCAAAGGACTACCCAGGAACATCCAAATCTTCCTATGCAGGAAAATTCCCCCTAAGTAGGCTGATACGTGCCATTAGTGCTTTAGTGGTAGCACAAAATGGATGTTATCTGTGTCTTCTTGCTGGTTATTTTAACTTTTGGCCAGCCTCTGGTGATGCCAGGGGTCATTCTGGCAGCTGAGGGCATTGATCATATTTGTGTCTTTGGTAAAAATGCCATCAATGCTTGGTATTACTTTGAGAGCTCTACAGTGCCTGGGAATTTTGTGATGTAGAGGATTACCCTGCTGGGCAACAGGGGGAGAAGTGGCCCTTGGACCTGTATTCATCCACCTCCTCTGTAAGACAGTGCATGACTGTCAGACAACAGCTGAAGTAAATCTGTGCTCCTGTTTTTCTTCATGTGCTTTTTGCTTGGTATAGAGAGTAGTCTTTTGCTAAAACATTCAGCCTGTGTTAAAATTTTGTTGCACCGCAGACAAACACCTCAGTTGCCTTCACTGGGATCAAATATAGTGTTTCTTACAAATTCAGCCTTCAATAACAATTAATTTCAGTAAATTTACTGAACACAGGATCCCAGAAAACCTGTTGCTTGGATATAGCTACTTACTCTCCCAAAATGAATTTAAATGTTTAACTGATAAGTAATATGTTCTTGTGTCAGCAAGAAGAGCTTCCAAAACATTATGAGTACCTGCTTGCCTTCAAGTGTATCTCAGGTTTTAAGAACCAGCCCTTGCTACAGTTAATTGATAAGCTTCAGTAATTACAGAGTAAGATCAGGTTACTCTGATCTGATCTGTTAGAAATCTTAATCCATATGACTAGGAGAAGCTTACAGCAGGTATGTTTCTCTCTCCTCAGTTAGAGAAGCAACCATTTCCCCAGTATAAAATTCTACTGCGTCAGTTCCTCCGAGTACCACAAGAGACACTTCAGTGGAGTATTCCTGATGTGGGATGTTTCTTGTCACTGTGATCAGTCATACCCTGAATGAGGAAGGTTTGCAGGGAAGATTTGGTCCTAAATGACCTTTGCTGGCTCTGCTCCAAGCAGTGCCAGGAGACTCCTTTTTCAGATGGTAGATACACAGTGATGTCTGAGGCTCATTTTAAAATATCTGTGCAGCCCAAGTATCTTCGGCAGGATCCCAAAAAACTTGTATTATCCCTTCTGACAAATATTAAAATTGATCAGCAAAATACTATGCTGTCTTCACTCCGTGTCCTATGGGATTTTAATTAGCCAGTCATGCAAAAGCTCTCAGCTACCCAAGCAGCTGTAGAATCTGCCAGTGGCAGGAAAAGCCACCACCAACATACAGACTTCATTACATAATAAAATGCTCATCTTTCCTGATAGAGATGTGACATCTCACCAGATCCCAAAAAAAATGGGTTATGTGATTCTAGAGTCTGGCATGGTCAGTGGGTTGTCTGAAATTCCCAGTAACACATTTAGAGATGTTTGTGGTGAAATTTTCCCCTTGCCCAATGGGGCTTCTAACACTCCAGGAGGGAGCAGCACATGGTTCCACTCAAGCAAGAAATGCTGGGTCCTAGAATATATATTTTATTTGGTGATGTAAAATGAATTAGTTAGCATTGATACAAGGAGGTGTATCAGCAGAAGGCTGTATTTCTGTTATCTATTATCTATGAAGGGCACTGAAGATGGGTTTGTGCCATAAAAATTAATCTAGATTTCAAACAGTGTCATCAAAACCAATAAATCATGCAAAGGAAGGAGCTTCAATTTCACTTGGCAGAGGCAAAACATCTCCACATTTCTTAAAGTCACTTTGATGTGAAACTAAGGTGAATGGCCTCCTTTGCCAGTGACGTGGAGCATACATGGCCCAGTTCTTGGCTTCTTGGCTGCAAGTCCAGCTGTGCTGGCAAGAAAGGGAAAGCCTGGAAGCCAGGCTAAGCCCAGTCTCCTGATCCCTCACCCTATTCTTCACACTGTGACCATGGTTTTGTCTACTCTAACCCTCTCAGGAAAAGCTGCTATGATCAGCCTGGGTGGTGTCAGGATGAGACAGCCTACAATATTTGGCCAGCTTTTGTTTAGCAGTGTAAACACAGTCTGATGGACCAATCCTCAAGTAAAAGCCATGTGTGCAAGGGCATCCTGCTGGAAGTAGGGTTACCAGTGCTGCCCTGGCAGCTCAGCTGCCACCTGAGTTAGGAAAGCACAGCCTGAAGAGGTGCTTCTTCCCTCTGCTCTGCCAGAAACACCACCTCTGTCTTTTGCTTGCCTGGATCAGCTGCAAGTGCAGGACACAGCCTTTGGCTGCAGAAGCAGTCAGGGCAGCTGGAGGTGAAGGAAGAGCCTGCCAGTGCATCTGCACAGAGCTGCTTTTGCAGCTCTTCCAGTGCTGGTCAGCCTGGCAGGGTTCCCACCCTTCAGGTGCCCAAGAGCTTTCTGCATAGCCAGCTCCAGGGGCCCCAAACCATCTGACAGCAGGTGACACAGGAGAGAGCTGCTTGGCTTTAGGACTGGAGGGCATGAGGAGAAGGATGGGCATCCAGCAATCTTTTACAGGTGTGTTAATGTACAATAGCCATGGCTGATCACAGTTTTCATTAATTAGCAGTGATGGCACAAAACTCCCTCCCTATCAGTGAGAGAGGGCAGTTCAAAGACCCAAAGCTATCTAAAGCTGTGCTGACAGGCACTGCAGATTTGGCTCCTTTTTTTTGGTGGAAATTATTAACTTGAATGATTAACCTGAATTCAAAATTCAAGTTTCGTTTTTTAATGTAAGGACTCCTGAAAAAAACCAGCTTTTATAAAGGCACATGATCAGGCACAAAATAAGTATTTCACGGAGAATTATTGCTCAAACATCTTTGCCTGAGCCAAAAAAAAAAAAAAAAAAAAAAAAAAGCAGTGGGAAAAAATACTTTGGGCTAAGTAAGTTAGGCTTAAGCATTGTGTGGACATCAATTCTTAAGCATCTTCTTTTCTGGATGAAAAAGAAACCTGTCATGAGCTGGTGCCTGATTTCTTGCATATTTGGCCTGGTAGGAAATACTAGGCACTGTCTCTCTGCAAAGGCAAAAAACCAATTAGCCAGCTAGTAATCTTATGTACTATCAAAACATCTTAATAACATGGTTAGTCCTCAGGGCTAATGATCACATCGTACCTCTTGGTCCATAGCTTTGTTTCAGCTTAAGCTATGGAGCTGTATGTTCAGTTGTGTCTCTTGAAAATTACACTGTGAAACCTCATATTGAAATATATCATGCTGGACTTCAAAACAGCAACCCTTAAAGTAGTGAAACAAAAATCTTGTTTGACAGGTTGCATATCTTGTAATCATTCTATAAAATTTACTTATCACTTCACAAGTAACAATCAGGAATGAAGAATGGGTAATTGAAGGATGGGCAAATGTGCCAAGTTAGTGAAAAGTGTGTCTTGCAGGTTTTGGTTGTAAAGATCACCTGATTATTTCCAGCAGGTCAGTTATTCTTCTTATCAGGTCATTCCCCATGGCAGTGACTTTAAATCTCACTTTGTGCTTGTACTTTTGCTTGAAAACTGGGGCACAAAAGTGCAGCCTAGTAAAACCCAGAGGAATAATATATCCTGGTGTTTTGCAGGTGAAAATAAGTCATTCCAGCCTCATTCATCATCACGTTTTTTCTGCTCACTTCTCTGTCTTTGCTGTTTCCTTGGTCTGTGAATTTGGAAAGTAGCTCAAATGCTTTTTTAAAACTTCTTCAGTCCTGTGACTGGGAAGCGATTTAGAATTGCTAAGTGGGATCACTGGTCCAACAACCACGTGTAACTTCATTGCCATTATTGGCATCAAGTAGTGCCCAAGGATCTTTGTGCTGGAAAGGCCTTCCTATAAATGTTTGTCTTCCAGTGGACATGCAGATCCAGCATGTTCCCAGTGCCTTGAGTGTGATTGCAGCTGTGGCAGGAGCTATCAGCTCCAAGCCTCCTGCCGGCACAGGGAATGCTGTGAAGAGCTGGAAACTCAGTCCCTGTCCATGAGACTCATGGGCTGCACACAGCAGCCCACACGACAGGGAGCTGCAGAAGCAGCTGCACTCCTGCTGGAACATTCCTCTGCAGTTTGTTTGTCAGCAAGACACAGACCCGCAGGCGTTGTCAAACAAGCTGCTTTTCTAGAGAGGATGCAAATTCTCCAACAAAAGGAGACTTTATTGCCCTTGGTTGCAGATAGGGAAGTCTGTAGTGTGGAGCCCTAGAACACAGCCCGTCCTATTGTCTCCTCCCAGATCAAGATCTGCCACACGACACGGCCTAATTAATTTCTCATCAAATGCAGAATTCTCTCCATTCATGTTCTGCTAGTTTTACAGTTACATATATGATATTTTTATCCTTTTTTATAAATATTTGTAAATAATTTCAGACACAAACTCGTAGTGACACATACAAGAGTCTTCTTTTTTTGAGGATGAGGAGCCCCTGAAATGAGCTACAGCCAGATGGTAAAAAGAATGGTGGCAGATACTAACAGAGAGAGGTGTTCAAAGACATCTAGGAGCCAGTGGGATTCTGATCATGGTTTTCTTAGAACACACAGCCTACAGTATGTTCCCAGCCCTAATTTCTCCACATGTACTGGCAAACAAGTGTAGGGGAAAAGTGGCTGCAGCTGGGACTTCCCAAAGTAACTGCAAGTCTTCAAAGGAATAGTCTTCTTTTCAATATTTCTTCATTTTCAGAAGAAGAGTAGGACTCCTTGGGGCTCATAATGAGAAGATGATAAAAGTGAGGCTGAAGGCCTTTAGCCCCAGCAGATCATTAATAGCCTGTTAAACACTCTACTGCCAAGTCAGCAGTGCTGCTCCTCGTAGAGCAAAGAATCTGCAAAAATGTGAATCTGCCTTTTATGTAGCAGCCCCCAAACGACTCACCAGGTGCTTCAAAGGCAAGCAGAGCCTCCTCTGGTTTAGACAGAATGCCAAAGTAGAGGAGCAGGAGGGAAGAGGTACAAAACAACAAAGGATGTGGTCACCTGGGAACTGCTCACCCACTGCGCATCTGGTACAGTACATTTCTGTACCGGCTCTTATTGAAAAATAAGATGTGGTATCATGGAAGGGCAGATGCTACTGATTCACCTGCTGCAGATAATAGTGGGAGGCATTATTTCATGAGGGACTAACAGATGGACCATCTGATGAATAATCTTTCTGGTTTTCCTATAAGTTGATTCCTTGAAGTAAATGAAAACCTTTCTTTTCCTCCTAGATCATGAGAAATATGCATTCTCCTAGGTCTTTAATTTAATTTCTTCTTTGAATGCTGTCTGAACTCTGGAATCCAGCACTATGTGTAGCAAGGTGAAAGTCACCCACCTCTGCTCCTGGGAACTGGATGCCCTAGTGATATCCATGGAAGCAGCAAACCTTTGCTTTTTGAAGCGTATTATACACACATGTGGTGTTATATCCCACTGCCTCTTTCCAATCTCCATCTGTGAGTGAAGACCAAAGTGAGAAATAATGTCTCTTAAATCAAACCTTAGCTCAGCAGATCCTGGGTGTATTGATGTTGCTGTTGTGGTGAGTCGACCTTGGCTGGCTGCCAGGCACCCACCCTGCTCCTGTCCCACTATCTCACCTCCTGTACAGGACAGGAAAGAAAATAAGGTGAACAAGACCACAGGTAGAGATAAGGACATGGAGATCGCTTACCAACTGCTGTCACAGGCAAAAGAAAATTGACTTGGAAAAAATTATTTACTATATCAACAATTAAAATAGAGTTGAAAGGTGTGGGAAAAAAAGACAAAACAAAAAACTAAAATAGCTTTCCCTCTGTCACTTTTTTCCAGTCTCAACTTCACTTCTCCCTTCTCAACTCTTCTACCATTCCAGCTTCTAGCTGCTTACTTTTTTTCTTCAGGGAGGTCTTGACTTTGAGTCTTAATAGGTATTTTCATCCTCACACGAGGCACCACTTGTAATGGTGGTATTTGTACCACGTAATTAGTGGCTTGTTTGTAGATTTTTTTGTCTTCGATTAGAGTCAGGATTAAAAATGTGAAGTAGATGAATTTTTTCATGTTCGGGCTTGGTTATTTATTAAATCTTATCTAAAGTACAAAGAATTCTGCAATACTTATAACTACCAGGTAAAAGTGAACAAAATGGAAGTAAACCTAGCTAATTACAAAGTCTCTGAAAGCTAAACAGTCTAATAAAAAATTAGCACCTATATTATTTTTGCTTTTAACCCAATAACCAAACTCATAACCTGCAGTGCAACACTAACTCTCCAACCAAAAACTACTACTTGAAATCATAAAAAAGGGGAAAAAAAACCACAAAACCCCCAACACCTAAAATCCTCCATCTTGTCCCATACCTACTACTACATTATAAAAACCTCAAATTTAAAACTCTTCACCATGTAAAATCACACACTCCTATTTTAACTATGCACTCATAACTTTAACTCCATCACTCAAATTTAAAAACCTTCTCCAAAACCTCAAATCAAAAGCAGTATTCTCCAAAAAAAATCAATCCCAAAAACCACAAAAAGTCAAAAATCCCAAATTTCTAAAATCCAACACACAATCTGCAGGGAAATACCTGCTTCCCCATGGTCTTCTCCAGGCTCTGAATGAGTGTTAAAATTGAGAATAAAGGGTTTCCATTAAAGAACACTTGAACTCTATTTCTCTGCAAATAATAATTTACTCTTCAAGGTTAATGCTTCTGCAATAGAAACTTATAAAAAAATAACTGAAGAAAGAAAAAAATTTTCTACAAGTGGTGCTACCTGAACTGTCTGGGTAAGCACATGTATGAGACCACTTCAGGAACAGCTTCAGGAGTGTGGTGCAGACAGCCTGAGGTGGGCACACATGCTGCAGCATCCCCCCAGCACCTGGCACAAGAGATGCCCTCATGCACAGCTGCAGAGGAGACAGGGCTAGGCTGGGCCAGATTTTCTGCTGTTGGGATTTTATGGAAGTCAGCAGTGTTTTGTCACAGTTAATTCAGCACATAAACTTGAATGTTTGTTACACAGGTGAAAAATCCATGTAGTTTGGATATTCAACACCGACCTGATGTGCTGAGGGGTTGTTATGTGCAGAGCTTTGTAAAGGTGACAAATGCTTCAGGTGTTTCTCTTCCTGTATAGAGTACACTACACTGTTTTGAGTTTTTAATGTGGCTTGGAAAAGGTGAAATATGTTTGTGGAAGTCAATTTATACTGCAGATACACACTTTAAATTAAGACTTATATGCAAGCAGCCTCAAAGACACAGCAAAACTTAAAGCTGTTTACTCAGAGCCAAAAGCTATATTCTGCCTTTATCAGAAAGAGGATTTTCTTTTCCAATCTGCTCTTTTTTTTCTGGTAGATTTTTAGTAATAAAGGCAAAAATGAAATCTTTACTTGCACACTTTCAAGAAGCCTATGTCTTAAAAATATTGGAGACTTGGACATGCCAATTATTAAGATAATGCTATCATTTACCTGCAGGCAGTACCTAACCAGTATTATATTGTATCTTTGTAAAACAATTGAAATAAAAATTATAGGCCTTTTCTGACGTCCTTTGTATTTCTTGCACTATCTCCACTCATTTTTTCAAACAAAATATTCATTCTTCTGCAAATGTTCAAGTCCAGATCTGCTGCAATCTTTTGCTCCTCTTAGGCCTTGTAGACAGATAGGTAAAAACAACACTCCAACTTTGCCTTTCTGAACTGTTAAGAAAATCTTGTTTTCCTTATGTCTACAAGGAATCTAGGATGTCATTATTCCCTAGATAGTAAATGCAGGAGGAATCCGAACCCATTAAAAGTTTTGAAAAAGGTCAATATAAGATGGAAAACTTGACAATCTAATATTTATTATGAGAATATGATTGAAGTGGACGTGAGAGTTAAGGCAGAATTTTTTCTTTGTTTTTTTAAACTTATTATCCAAATGTCTGAGTGTGATCTGAAGGACTCTTTGTGGGAAATCTCTACCTGAGCAGGAGAATTTGAAACTTTGCACCACTGAGCCCTGCTATTCCCTTTATTTCAAACACCAGCAACTTCCAAGTGGTAGGATGAATGTGTGGTGTGGCTCCTCTAGCAGATACAAAACCATAAACTCGTCTACCCATATATTTAGGAATTCCTTGGTTTCTTTATGAGTGTTGTAACCATACCTTTGTAGAGGTAGACCAAGAGGAGGTCTTAATTTCCTGTTGGAATCAGACTGTAACAGCTGCCAAGACTTAGCATTTAAGTAAGTTGTTGGTAACTCTTAATTTCTACCTGAGGGTTTAAACTGGAGAAAGTCCATGTAACTTTGCCCAAGGTGCAGTGAGAACATGTCACTGTAAATTATATAATTGCTGATAGAAGTTCAGTCTGAATGCCACAGTTCACATACATCTTTTATGGACTTGTAATTAGTGCAATTCTGGTCTCCTGCAGGTTCCAGCTTTGGAAGTGAAGAGCAGAGCACCCCTAGGGCATCTGCACCTTCTAAGGATGTTCCCAAGGGGAGCAGCAAAAGCACAACGCAGGTATCGAGCAGCACAGCGACTCCACGCAGGAGCTTACTGCCAGCACCAAAAACTGCCACAGCACCCGCTGGTAAGTGCTCCAAACTTAAAACACCACCTGCGTTAAGCCAGGAAATGCAGAAACCTTGCTGTGATGCTGTTTTACTGCTTGGTTTTAATTAATTTTCATGCCATCCTTGGGCCCATTGCCGCTGTGCTGATTTGCACTGCATTCACTGTAGACTCTTTTAAACACAGTCAACAACACAGCTATAATCTCATTTTGTGAGTTATGTGTGGAATTGAAGGCATTTACTGTCCCTAACTACACAAGCCAGAGATTTAGTGTATATATTGTTGATTCTCAACAAGCAGCTTTTTGAAAACATTTTTGAAAACCTTGCTTTACTTTATAGCCCAAAGCATTCTATTAAGCAGATAATTCATTGCTAGGTATCTTTGCAGTGATGATAATATTGGTATCTAGGTTTAAGTAATCTATTTTTTTCACTCAGAGAACCAGAAGGAGGCAAGCAAACAAAGCAAAAAAACCCTAGTCTTGTTTCCAAATTGTTTCCTTGCCTAAACTCTCCTTCTGCTCAATTCAGTTATGTCTCAAATGACCAGTTCCATCAAGGTCAGATTAGATCTAGTTTAGATTCCAAAATAAATAATTTTTTCCAGGCTGGCTCTTACTCAACAGCGTTTCATCTCTATGCATGTTCCATTGGGTTTGATAACACATTGCAAATGGAGCTGGGAAGGAAAAATCAGTGCTAAATATGAGACAAAGACTTTATGAATTTCTAGTTCTTGTCACCTGGTTTCAAGACAGATTGACCTGTTGTAGTGGTTTGACCTTGGCTGGACATCAGGTACGCACCAGACCAACCAGACAGAGAGAGATAAATACAATAAAAGGCTCGTGGATCAAGATAAGGATGAAGGGATCACTTGACAATTACTATGTCATAAACTTGCCTGGTTTATTTTGGAAGGAAACTAAACATGGAAGTAGGGTTGCCTGCCTGTGCTATTCAAACAGTCAAACACAGTTCTTGAATAGGTGCAGCTGACAAGTTTAGGAAGTTGTTATTGTACAAAACAGAAGCAAAAGAAACTATGTTAGTCCGATGTTCTGGTTTAATTTTTTATGACCCAAGTTAGCAGCATTTAGCTGTGGCCAATTCATTATATTTTTAATTTTTTTTTTTATTAAAACAGTGCCATTGATCCTCAAAATGCTAAGTGTTTGATAGGAGTAAAAGTAGAAATAAATCAAAGAAATTATGAAGAACAAGGGCTTTTTCAGCAGTTCTAATCTTGCCTCCCTTGCAGTAGCATATGAACACTGGGTGTAGATCCCGATGTGATAGAGACACCTACAGAATGTAAACTTTTCTGTTTAGGTATCTTTTGGACAGTGATTTCCATAGGCTGGATGTTGCATATATATTTAGCATGTGACCAGCCTCCTGTGCAAGACACTGCAGTTCCTAAAGTGCTTAGAGCACTCCACAGGTACAGCTGAGGAGCACAGGCACTGTGTGTATTGCATACAGCATATTTTATGAAAGGAAGAAGGAAAGTGTTTCAAAAAGAGGATGGCAGTAATTTAAATATAAATAATATTTCTGAAAGAGTGGAATATCAGGTAATGTAAAGATTACATTTGTGTTTCAGAGATGTACATAATTTTATCTATGTATTAATAGTAAATTAATTCACAAATGAAAATATCTACCCATATTAATGAATCAAAATAGCTATCAAAAGTTACATGAAAGTTTTCATGTGTTAGATGTTTCTTGAGAAGACCACATGAACTGTAAATTTTCACTTAAAAAATGAAGACACAACTGTTCAAGAGAGATTATATTCCTGATATTTCACTAAAAGTGCTTGTGGAATAAATTGGACTGCAGGGAATAAAAAATATTTAATTAATGAAAATGGACTCTTTCAGCTTCTGCTGTGCAGCAGATGATGCTGTGCTTCAGATGATCAAAAAAGAATTCTGGCATGGGACAATAGCAGTGGATGACTGTTGTCATGCAAGTTGTTTTGCAGGCATGAACTGACGGCCTTTCTGACTGGTCTGTGAAATGAGTGCACTTAATTAGGTTTCAGTGTATTGCACAGCCCTTTTTATATTTACATGTCTGTCAATTTATAGAAAAGGGAAAAGAAAGCACATACTTGACTAGAAAAAGGGAGGTCTTTTTATTTCACTTAAATATATTAGCTACTTTGGGAAGTACAGTGATAACCTAACTTAAACTTACCATTTCTATATTACTTTATATTTTGTTTTAACAATAGGTGAAAGCAGGTCTCCATCAGGAACTTTGCAACTCTAATCTAGCTCTGAAATTCATATAAGCTTCCTCCTTCCACACACGTTGATTAAAATATATAGTACTTGAAGCATACATATATGAATTTTCTGTTTTATATTTCCCTTAAAATGGGGGAATATCTGCAGAAGGCAATGTTCAGAGATTTCATTCTGTCCACCAGGCTGGATCTGTCCACCCAACTGTCTATGAAATCAGAGAGTTATGGGATTTTGTATTTTCTATGTCCTGTTACGGATTTTGAGGGGTGCTTGTTATGGGGTTCCTATTTCTACTTGGTTATTATTTAATGACTGTTGTCATCCATAAGAAATATCCTAATTTGAGTGCAATGACAGTGGAAATAAGGAATTAATTTGAGCAGCTTGTTCCTACTTGGCCCCCTAAATTAAAGACAATCAAAAGCATTGTTCAAAAAATTCACCCAGTCAGTTCCCATGCTTCTACAAGTACCAGTAAATCATATATAACAGGACAGGCTGTTAAATGCAATCAGTCAAGATGAAAAATAGGAGGCCAGTGTTGTCTCAGCTCTCACCAGCAATCTCATAGTGTAAAATGTGCTTTTTTGATCGGATTCTGCAAAATCCAGACAGCACAACGCCAGCAGGAGGGAGAGGGATGAGCTGAGGTCACCTGAGTGGGGAAAAGTGAGCACCAGCTCTCTTGCAGGGATGAAGGGAGAAGAGTCTGCTGCTGAACTTTGTTACCCCTTGCAAACACTTTCCCTTCAAAGCTGAATAGCACTGTGCAGTGGGTTACATTCATATTGTTCCTGTACTGACAACAGGGATCACAGGGATATGCAGCACTACCTTGCAGGTGGGAGTTCATCTGCAAGTTTTCCTGCCTTTCTTCTGGGAACCTCTCTAAAACATGCCATAGCACAGCTGTGTAGGAAGAGACAATAAAATGCCATAGGATCCATGCAAAATGGCAGAAAGGAAAAAAAAAAAAGAAGAGCAGTTGTTTTAATTCTTTAATGTTGGATGTTCTGAATTACCCTGAGATTTTCCATTCAGCCCAAAGAATGATTCGTTTTATCAGGTTTTATTTTTTCCTTTATTTTTTTAGACACCAGCTAAAGAGACTTTTTTTTTTTTTTAATGCAAGAACAAGGCAACTGTTTTCGGACAAGACAATGAAATAGTCATTGTCCTTTTTTTCTTATCAGACTTGAAAACAATTTGAAACAATTACAAAGGGAAAAGCAAAAGCATTAGTAGTTTCTACTTCAAGAAATCATAGCCTTTCTTCCACATCTACTTATTTATTCAGTCTTTCAGTGTCTCATAGATCACAGGAAGTAGAGAGTCTCTAGAGAGAATTAGACTGCTCTCATTTTACAGAATCCATCATATTTCCAGCTTTGCTCATTTTTTCTCAAACAATGCATGCAGGGATGTGTCATTACTCACCAAGGACAAGACTAGTCATAGGTATCAGGGGGAAAGGCAGAGGAAAGCTCAAAGGGGCTCTCTGTGTCTGTGAGTGACTGAAGACACTTCCTCGGTTGTTTTTTGGTTTGTTTTTTTTTTAACTTGCGGACTTCATTAGTTAACTTATAAAATACTCCTGAGAACAGCTGGAATCCATCTGAATGCAGTCAGTCCCATTGAATTGTTAATGATGTCTACAGTGTGTTAGGATTTGTGTTGGAATAAATACTCAATGTACAATTTGTTAGCGTGCTTCCAGTCTGAAGTATGAAAGAAAATTGAAGCCTATCCCAGTATACTGCCTTTTGAAGACTCAAAAAGGTACATTCAAATACAAGTGCTGATTCTGCAGTGCTTGAGAAGATGTCTTGGATAAGGTGTCTTTTGCTCTGGTTCCTAGGCCAGCATTCAGCACTGTTGGGGGAATGGAGAGGTGGCTTTGTTCGTCTGCTATTTTTCTAAGTGATTTCTGGAATGTTTGCCTTGTGTTTCTAATTATTTTGCATCTGCTCCTTCTGTTTCATTTGGAGCAGGCTGTGTATGTTAATTAGGAAATGTAAATACCTTTACAGAACTGTGTGTTTAGGGGCCTTTTCCAAAAGAAAATGTTGTAAACACACTGGTGGAAAAGACAAACAAATATTTATTCTCACTGTTCTCTTAGGGCCTGAACTATCACTTTTTTACACAAGTATATCTTTTAAAAGAGAGGAAATGTTGAGAGATTTCTAACCTTAAATGGAATGTAGATTCACACAGAAATTAGTACTTTTTGGCTTTGATTACTGGCTACCAGAAACAAAACTTCTCATTGCATGAGTTCTTCAGTGGTAGAAGTTGGCAAAGCCTTGGAAACTGTTCCAGGAAGCCTGGAAGTTAATGGTAGTTCCTGAGATGCCAGGAGCATTTTGCTGGGAAGCTCAGTGCTAAGAGCCCTGATTTTACAGCCTGCAGGAATAAGGCTAATATACAAGAATTTAATACAGAGCTAATTGGAATTCTATATTTCCAGTCTGTGGGCAATAACATTAAGAATTTGAAGTAAATTTTGTTCCAGATCAGATTTAATATACATTATAAAAGACTCATTTAGAAGAAAATTTAAAAAGTGTGCAAGTTCAAGAAAGATACACCTATGGTGCTTAATTTCCTTTTGTAATTTCGTGTATTTTTTATTATTTTATGATTGCATGTATAACACCTTTTGACATTTCAAAATATATATGATAGAATATGATTTAAGGTTTTACATGTGTTCAGGCCTGTAATAACAACTGAAAAATGTTTGCCCTGTTTCCTGAGTTACCCTGGAGCATCAGACTGTTTTTGTGCATTTTTGTCTTTGAATTACTTTTAGTACACTTCAAGCTAGAAAAGATCAAGCTTTATAACCTCCTGCTGTACCATATCCTGTGCTACTGCACATTATGCTAATTGCTACACCAGTGCTCTCCCTCAGAATTTTTTTAAACCTGAAATTCTATATTTCTGTGAAATGACAAATTCTGATCCCAAACACTTGTAATCTGAAGATTTATTTTCCCTGCAGGAAATCAACATGTTTTCTGAATCTTTCTCTTCAAACCAACTAACAGCTGTTGTTTCAAAAGACAAGGACTAGCCCCATTTTTAGAAAAGCATTCAGCTCAAGCTCTTACATGAGGTCTGATGCCAGGGATGGCTCTTCCCCTGAAATTTCCCTGTGGGTGATGAGCTTAGCAAAACGATATCAGTTTGTGCCTGCAGACTGTCCTTCCTTCTGCCTGCTGTGTGCTTTCTAAATCCCTCTCCTCTAAGGAGGGCCACAGAGAGGCCACCAAGGCCCTTCTACTTATGAAGGAGAAGTTGAATAATTGCTAGCTCCGTGTGTCCCTGTCCCCTTCCCAGCAAGGCTGTGCTGGGCACTGGCTCTTCCCTTGTGGCACAACCCCTCCTCCCTTGCCCCACCAGAGCTTAGGAGCTCTCTTAGTCTTGAGAACTGAACAAGGGCACTAATTTTCCTTGTTATTAGTGAATTATTATTATTAGTCGTTGTTATTATCTTTCCTTGACCAGATATCTGTTTGCACCTTCTTTCTACCTGTCTTCCACTTTCTGGAGCCAATGTCCCCCCACGCAGCTGTGCCTGGGCAGCACCCATACACAACTCCCACTGCTCTCCACAGACCCTGCCTTGCCCTCTGCAGAGTTCTGGGCTTCTTTGCTCTGTTTTCTTTCAGCCAAGCTCTAACTGGGGAATTGATTCTCGTTTTGTGCTTAAGGTCAAGGGACTGAATGAATTCCCCAGGTGTTCCTCGTTGAAAATGTCTCAAAACCAAAAGTAGTTAATTATTTACATGCCTAAGGAAAGCATAAGGAAAACACACACTTTTCTCTACTGTTGCCTGTGTTTGGCATCTGGCATAGCAAAATTTATGGAGGAGCTCTGTATATGGCCCATTTGTGCATTATATTTTTATTTTGAAAGCCCCAGAAAAGCCAAAACCTTATTATCATGAAAAAGTGATGCTTGAATCTGTAACTATATAAACTATGTCTTATAAAACAAGCCCTGATTTTCTCTCACAGCTGCCATCTCAGGTTGGTCCTTAGTAATGAAAAGGCACCATAAACTTATTTTATGTCCTACTCTGTAGTAAAGTTCAGTGTAATGGGGGGCAGGCACAGGCAATTTCTGTCTTCAATCACTTCACTGAGAAAAGCATGATTCGCAAATGAGAACCATAGCCTCTACATGTTGTATTTATGAACAGCAGAGAAAATAGAGATGGACAAAAGTAAAGGTATGAGCAAGGGTTCAGGCTTTACAAGCCTCTCACAGCTGATGGTGTGATTTGCCTATGAACAGTGGAACAGAGTCAAAGAGGGTTTTAGAGCTTGTCCCATGCTTCCCTCCCACAAACAGCTGTACATGCAGGTGTATGTGCTCTTTCCAGAAGCACTCTGCAAGCAAATGCTGAGACAGTGCTAGAAATTATGCAGCTCAGCTTCTGGTGCGTGGCAAGTGCTGTGTCTGCAGCTCTCTGCATGCAAGTCCTGATGCAGACAGAAGTGGAAGGATGGAAGATGCATCAGAAATAAACCTATATACTGCAGCTGTGACTAGGTGTGGCTTTGGAGGGAGCAGAAAACTAGTAAACCAGTAAGTGTCCCTGAAGATTATGATCCCCATATAAAATTTTCATTTTTCTCCACTGTTGAAAGAGCCAGGTCACATTTTTATTAAGTGAAACGGAAGATAGTGTTAGCTTTTGGACTGCCACTGTCATTAGGCACCACCAAGAAAATCTGATTTTGTTTTCCTGCTTCAGATGCTTCAGATACTTCAGGTTCTGTGGGAAATTTTCTTCTGTCTGTGAACACACTCATAAGAGAGGGGAAAGTTAATAAAGCAAACTTTGTTTTCCCTCTACAGCAAGTTATTTGCCTTAAATCTCTCTGTTTTTCCTGTGTATCCAGGGGCTGTGATAGTCCTTCAGGCTAAAATGCAACCCTCAACAAACATTAATGGTTAAAAAAAAAAAAGCAAACAGGAAAATGCATTATTGTCTCAGGGGTTTGTTTTTCACTGCTCTTTCTCCTTACTTCCTTGGTGAATGTTTTCTGTTTGAAATCCTGTGTCTGTGACTGTCACACCATGGTCAAACAAGCAGGGCAGGACCTCATGTTACTGCACACAGCATGGTGCCCACAGCTATTTTGATGGGAGCTGTGGGTGGGCAGGAGGAGCTGAGCTTGGGTGGCCACGCTGGCTTTCAGAGGAAGTTGTATCTCCCTGGTGCAAGAGGCAGCCACTGACTGCAGAATTCTGACATCTGGCACACCATCCCAAAGGTCTGAACAGAGGGCTCCAGTGGTGGGACAGATAGCAACAGACACTGAGCTATCTCTCTGAAATATTCCGTGCCCTATTTCATCCCACACTGGCACAGTGTCTTGTAGGTTTGTGCCCTGAATGTGCTTGCCCACCTCCGTCCCTGCCTGACTCAGTGCACAGGCAGAAACTCACTCCCAAATGTCTGGGCAGCCACATCCAGCACAGCTCTGACAACTCCTGCCTGCTTCTGGTCCTAGCCTCTCTCCTGAATACATGAGGCCATCTTGGGAAAGCTGGTCTCCAGAAAAGGCAGCTTCCTTACCTGTGTCCCTTCCTTACCAGGGCAGGGACTTGCAGGTAATTTCAGTCAGCTTTGCACAGTCCTATTCCCAGAATGAGGTTGCACAGCAAGGTAAAGAAATAGAACACAGCCCCCAGAACAGATAGGATGGGTTACCTGCATAGCTATTGGTGCCTTAATGGCATTTGTCATGGTGCAGATGACTGGAAAGCCAAGGTAGTGTGTAAGGCCTTCTTCTGTCCTTCTTCAATGCTGTGCATGTCAGCTCAGCCTCGTGTCCATGGTCATGGTTGCAGACATGGCAGGTTGGCACCCAAGCCAGAAGTGCTGTGTAGCATCATTCTGTGCAGAGCCCAGGATAAGTACTGGTGAAATACATTTTTCTACTTTGATGTGTATCTTAGTGACACAGTTCTGTACACTCACAAACAGAATTATAAACCAGAAATCTTTCTACCTTTGATTTTTTTTTTCTAAAACAGGTGTGAAGAAAGAAGTACAAAAAGATCAGGATTCTAGCAGACCAGCTGTCTCATCCCCTAAGAAATCAGCAGTAACGGCCACAAAACTCCATTCACCAGGTATTTATGAACCTGAAAGCACTGTTTCAGGAAAGATTTAAACTTGTTGACTTTGCACCTCTTGTTAACACACTCAAATCTGAGACTTACTATTTTAAAGTGAGGATTGATTGAGTCCAAGGCTCAATTAAGCTGGCTACAGCAGGCTCTATCATACCAATGCATAACCTGAATAGACTTTTGTTCTCTTTGTTATAACCATGCAATCATCTCTCTTTCAAAACAAAGTTGTTGCTATTACATGTTTAAAGGCATAGGAACATGTTTTTTATCATTACAATTTTCTTACATAAAAAGAGGACAGATACATATAGCAAAATAAAAGACACCTCAGACAATTGCCTGGAGTGATAAGTGTATTGCTCAGAAACTACTCTTATGCAGAAGCACTAAATTTCCTGGGCTAAATCTGTGCATAACTGGAAAAGGGATTATCTATACAACATAGATACAACTTACACCTCAATATTGGGCACAAACACATGGTTTTAACATTTCTGAAGAATACCTTTTTTATTTACTGAAATGAAGAGAACTTGTTTCTATTTATGACTACTGAGTGTACATTAAGAAATGGATAAGGTGACTAAAGGGTTTTTGTGAGGCTGGCCTTTAGTTAATCTAAATGCTTCTGAAATCAGGGTGTGTGGTCTCACTGATTTCATTGTGCTTGCAGTTTATCTTCTGTTGCCTCATTTTTCAGACTCTGCTTGAAAACTTAAAATGTCATCTCTGCAGCTATATGATACTTAAGTTATAACTGTGGAGGATAGAACCCCATGTTGCTTCATTTGGTGGCAAAATAGAAAGCATGTAGAACAGCTCTCCAGCTCATATAACTTGCACCAAGAGTTTCTCCATTATTATTAAACTCAATCCCTATTCTTCTTCTCAACCAAAAAAATCAAGAAAATAGGAAGTTAAATTTAATCTTCCCAAGCAACAACAGGACACAAAATTCTTCTCCTTACAAAGATACTCGAGTAAAAAGATGAACTTATCACTGTCCTCTGAGTCATATAATTTGCAGGCTATTTAGCAGCTGGTGAGATAACAGAGAGATCCAAAGAATTTGTTGCAGTGTTAGACCAGAAGCTCACCGGTGTTTATAACAGTGGGAGTCCAGTTTAAGCATCAGCACTGATTCTGGCTGTAGCAGCGTGTAGCAGCACAGCTGATTTGCTTCCACTAGGATTACAGAGCAAAATGGAATATTCGTACCGTGTATTTGTATTGTCTCAAGGAGGTCTGCATTTCCATGGATGACTTAATAATTTTCAAGGCCTGAAGTTTTGGCATATCCAATTCATGAGGCCTCAAAGGTTTCTTCATTCTCATGAGAGGTTGAGTAACTGACTTCCATCCATCAGACTGATTTAGAATTTGTTCAGCTTGCTTCTTTGCAACTAAACCAGTGTAAATTTGTTTATCACTCTAAGGATCAAGTAGAAAAATAAAACTCATCCTCATTTATTGTTTTTAGAGTAGCCTTTGGCTACTCTATTCTTTGAAATCACTGCAGCAATAACAAAGCAATAATGACAATTTTTTCATCTACTTATCAATTCAAAAGATACTCAAAGCAGTCTTTAAAGAGGATACACAGTGTAACTTTTTGATGGGGGAGAGTGTGTCTCACAGGTAATTCCACCACAGCTACATCTGGCCATGAAACAGGTTCTAAAATTTCTGAGTGCTATTTCTAGGTTGTATATGCCTGTGTTACTGGCCTTCTCACATTCAGTTCCTTTTAATCAGTGCTGGTTTTTGAGCTTTGAATCTGAAGACTTGCAAGGGAGTTTTGAGATGCAGAGTCTTGCAGGGATCTCAGTTTTATCCTTTGATGCAATACTATTCCTGAGATCTGTGTATAGAATTAGGTGTCCATAGATGTAAGTGCTCTCCTTCCACTCCATTATAGAATGGTACCAACTGCTTCTGGCATCTGTCACTCTAAAGAATGCTTTATATCAATTGTCTCTAAGTAATTTGCCCACTTTCCTTACCAAAATGTTGGAAATTGGACAGTTAAAAGGCGAATAAATTGCATTCCCCATCTAAATCCTCATGGACAGTGTTAATTATGAGTATATACTTGTTATGTCTCCTTAGTTCAAACACTCACGTAGATAAAAAAGATTTGGGAGTTTTGAAGCAGATCAAAGGGGTTCAGTGATTCCAGCACACACTGGGTCTGCCCCTCTGGTCCCACCATCAGCAAAGAGGACATTGAGGATCAGGGCCAGCATCATTAATATATACCCTATTTTGTGCAGAGTAACAGAAGAGAGACATCAATGGCAGAATAAGCTTAGTAAGCGGCCTTTCAGGCCCAAATGCACCGAGAAATTCAGATTTATCCCTGAGGAGAATAGCACCGTTTAATTTACAAGGACAGCTTATAATACTGACAAGGACAACACAGAGATGTGCACTTCAAATCTTCCAGTGAACAAGAAGGCTGGAAAGATATAAGACTATGCAACCTGATGGGCTTCTGTTTTAATTAAAACTGAACTGATTTCGAGGGCTTTCCCCTACACTTCTCCCTAAGCCTTCTTCTGTTGTAACATCACCATCTTGCTTAAACAAATCAAGATTTTTATACTAAAAAGACAGATATTTGTGGCTGTTGCTTTTATGAATTTCTTATTTTGTGGTATTACCTACCATACAGTTTAGAGACCCTTGACATGAATGGAAGTCTGTATTTTCTTATTACTGCAGAAAAAGATTGACAGGCTTTAAGTGATATAAAAATGGATAGGAGGGCAATAGCTATGCTGTTTGAACTCTCTTAATGACAAAAAATCCTTGTGCTTTATTATTTTGGTCTTCCACCAACTTGGCATTAGTTTTGATGCTGCAGAACATGGTATTCTTTGTCATAAATGCAAGTCATGGACACAAAGAGTTTCAAAGGGTTTTTGCACTCAAGGCTCTTGGCAGTTGCACCGTGAGATGCTTGGAGACATAAGGGAGCATCTCTGCTGGATCTGACTCCCTGTAAGCTTAGCCTGGAGCCAGGATGTAGCTGAGTAAGAGAGAAAATATGCTCCCAACAGCTCCACACAAGCTGGGAATCTGAATAAGTAGGAACATGCTCCTAGGGTATTGTCTGGGGGAGCCATACTGTTCTCCTGCCTGATCTAGTAAAACTGCCCTTAGGATCTATTTGCAGACCCAGACCACAGTCTTAAAGATCTAAAAGATCTAAAGCCCATCTGACAAAATTACCTCTGGAATTTGTAATGCTCTGCTTTACAAATTGGCTCAGATTCATACTATCGGAGGCATCTCTGAGGAAGGATTCTTTGGCTTTTTAGGAAAGGGATAGGTATATTCATGGCAGAAGACTATCCCCGATTACAATGATTGCTGGAGACTGGTTGTAGACATGGTTTCTGTATTTTTTTTCAGGGACTGTATACTCCAAGACTACAAAACTACAAACTGTCCTCTTTTTTTCATATTCTTGCACACACAACCTTTTCTACTAACACAGAAATGTTCCAGACCCACGTCCACCATCTCTAGTAATACATGGGACAAAGGTGTCTGACATATTTTCTCCCTCTTTCTTACTGACTTTAGCTTCTAAGGCAAAAGCTGGCAAATAATGGGAGGATCTGTCGAAGACTGGAGGTTCCTGCCCAATATTCAGGAACGAGATAAAGAGCACCAACTGAGGGGTAGCAAAAGGGTGGCAAAAAAAAAATCACTGAGCTGTGCAAAGGTGATGCCCAGCTGGCCATAAATGTTTGCAGAGGAGAGTTCTCAGGAAGCAAAGAAGGTAAAGACAGAACAGATTTTTCCAAGCAATGGTTTGAGCAGCCTGATACTACCAGAACACTGTCCCTTCTTGCTTCATCCTCATAACTGGGTATATCCACAGAAATGGATAGTTGACTCAGGCAGAATGTGAACTTAGGAGAAAAAGCCTTACTGCCCTGAAGTGCTTATCATGAGTAAGCTTTAGTTCTGGTGCCATTGATACAAATATGACCATATATTTGGGCTGATATCCTAAACACAAGCTACACTAGTGCTTTCACATCTTTGTACAGCATCAGGCTTGCTTCAAGCCAACTTGGAGCACATCAGAGGAACCAGAGTCTGTCTGGGCCTATTTCTGCAGGCAAATCATGTAGTGATTCTGGTGTGGTTGATGATGCCAAGAGAGCATGCAGAGCCAGCTATGTAACTCTTGTGCATTGTGTGGCACTTGGGAGCACTTGAGTACACATCTGCTAAGTGCTGCAGTTTTAGACATGTTGTAAAGGTGAGAGAAAGGGGAACTCTCAAGGTAGACTGCATTATTGTAGATAAAAAGTAGTAGTGATACCCCAATAGAAGCAATGTTTGCATTCAGGGAAGGACAACTCCAGCCCCACATTGTCCTGTGTAGAGGCAAAATGAAATCTGCAAAGGCAAAGGAAAACTGGCACCTCTGTCCCGTCACCAAGCTGGGGGTTCATGTGAACAAAAAACCATATGTAGAGTAGAAATGTCATCTAGCTGTTTTCCACATCATCAGTAAGATAAGGTGAATCCTGACCTGGAAGTGCCCATTTCTCTCACTGCCATTCAAGAGAGTCCAGCATCACAGATGCAGACCTCTGTTCTTGTAGATGTCTAGCAGGGGTGAAGTGATTCCTTCCTCCAACAAGCTCAGTTCTCAGTGATACACTCTTAGGACAGCTCTCCTCAACCTGTAGAAGACTTTGAGCCTCAGAGCCTGAGGTGAGATGATTGTTAAAAAGCTTTGAGCTTTGGCCCCTAATGAAACATATTTCACTATGCTTTTTTAATTATTATTATTTTTTAAGATTTAAAATTCTTTGTGAGTGCTACAGACCTTTATTTATTTTGTAATTTCCAAATTATATCCAAATTTCTTTTGGACAAGTCCCAAAAGCCATAGGAAAACATAAAGGTCATGTCTATACATGTAAGTGAAGTGATCTGAATGGTCTTCTCTCCTTTGTAGGACATCCCAAGCAAAGGCCAGCCACCCCAAAGAATGGATTGTCCCCCAAACCAGGAGAGGGGCGAGACACTGAAAAGCAGTTCATTCAGAAACTGAAGGAGAAGTGTGATGAGCAGTCCCGGCAATTAATCAATATCCAAGAGGAGCTTAAGAGGGCCAGCTGTGGCTTTGATGTCTTTGCTATAACAACGCAGTACTTTTTCAGGCAGGTAAGTGCAATGGGTGCTTCTTACTATTGAAAAGATTCTTTGCCTTTACACCTGTCACTTGCCCAAATTTATTCCATAGTCACTGAAAGCTTGTTCTTGGGACCAAAACATGTAATTTCTTTACAGTGATTATTATGAGAAAGGAATTTAAATTTCATAGAATTATAGAAAGGAAATCTGCAATGACAAAGGAAATCTGGCACCTCTGTTAAGTCACCAAGCTTGGGGACTGGGTGGCCAAAGAAATTGTGTGTAAAGTGTAGATGTCATCCAGTCTGATAAGGTGAATAATTTGATGCCATATATTTGAAAAAAAGGGTACAGGAACTTGGAATAGGAAGAATCTACTCTTCCTGCTCACCATGAATCAGGCAGGGTATCCCTGTTAGAGGGCTGTCAATTCCTGAAGATGTTAGGATAACATTATCTCAGCATGTAAAAGACTACACCCAGCAGGTATAGAGAACATAAAGAAAATATTGCTGGGAGTTAGAGAGCCCTATTTATTCACTCAAGTCAAAATGAATAAATTTTAAGACAACCGAAATAACTATGAAAGACTTGAAGGTATTGCTTGTTTCGAAAGCTGTTTAGTGATCTAGGAAATGTAGCTGGGCTCTGAGGTCCAGGCCTGGTGCACACCATGCCCATGTATTTTATAACATCCCAGGTTAAGCTGATGTCCTGGCTACTTTGTAAAACAGGCAGACAATCACCAGCAATAGGACCCAAGGTTCAGATAATGCCCTTGATTGCCAGTTGTCTGCTTTTGGAAGAGACAAGAATTAATTTTCTGTGTTAAATGAGAGAAAGAAAAGCAAGGAAACAGAACCTAAATTCAGTCAGTCTTTAAAATTCTGAAATACTTTATTTAGTTTTGGAGGTTTTTATATTAGTGGGAAAGGTTACCTTTGAATAAATAACCACAGTTCACACTGTTCCCTAAGTAGGAGCTGAGCTTGTCAGGGAAGATTCACTGGACTGAAAAAACAGGGAGTTTTTAAAATGTCCTAAATATTTTAAATACCTTCCCGGGAGATCTTTCCCTTCTATTTTTCTTTAGACTTGACATTTCTGTATTTCAGGACTTGTTGGGTATTTCTAAACACTTTTGAGTGGGTTTGGGTTTGGTGGGGTTTTTTGCTTGGGTTTTTTTAGTTTGGTGGTGGGCTTTTTTGTTTGCTTGAGGTTTTTTGGGGGGTTTTTTGAGCTGGCTGTGGAATATCCTGGTTTAAATCAGAGTGCAATAAAAAGGGCAGAGCATTGTCAGCTCAGCTTTGTCTGTGCATTGTCCACTGGGGAGAGATTTTTCATCAAATGCCTCATTCACAATTTGCTGAAGGAACTCTGGAATCTTGGGCATATCTCCTTCATCTCCTCTGGATATGTTTTAAATGAGAACAGCTGTTGCAACTGAGCTTTGAGATGACTGTCCTGCTGTTGGTGCATGTCCTGAAAATGCCTCCTAAATTGAACAACTTAGGTGTCTTTATTTAATAGCATCCTCTCCAAGTCTTGGCCAAGCATAGCTGCACCTCATGTTTCCAGCTCCTCTGTATTTATCAGGCCAACTGGGGATTGCAGTAATACTCCTCTGAGTGGCTGGAGGTGAAAAATAATGCACCTGTAGAATTTAAGTGCCTTCAGGTTTGGGCAGGATTAGAAGTAGATTTGTTTCAGTTCCATGCAGATGTGGCACCTCCTTTTAGGAGTATAGTTGCTTTAGGCTCCATTTTTAGTGCATGCAGGCAGGTGAGCACTTCATGAAGACTATTTAAAGCACCAAAGACCTGAATTTCTGCTTGAGTTACTCGCCTGTCTCATGTGAGACTTCCAGGGAGCACTAAGGCAGCTGCACTTTTAAATTCAATGCTGAAGTTGAGAGCCTACATACAGTGGGACAATCTGGGACTACTCAAGCAGTTATGTAACTGGGCAGTCATTTGTCTTGCAACATAGACACAGACTTACAAGTTTTTGAGTGTCATTTGCAAACACAATCTGTAGACATTTTCTGAGGTGGCATTATTGTCTGAGAGCTTGAGCAAAATTGAGTTGGCTGGCTTTAAGTTAGGGCAGCATGGGAAAAAATAAACCAACTTTTCACATTATAAAAATATTAACAGTTGGGTGTTTCTGTTTCTGAGAACCCTGCAGGCAAAATGGTTGAGGTCTGAGTGGAACTGCTGTGTGGCAAAGCAAAAACTTTTATTCAAGAAGAAGGTGCAGCCTTATTCCAGAGAAGTTTGGGGTTGATTTGTCCACTCTTGTTTAGCAGAGGGCCCAATCCTATTTTGATACTAGGGAGCCTCTTTTGGGCTGATAGTAATTTTTTTGGCTGATAGTCGTTTGTGTCCAATGTCTCTCTCTCTCCTTACATCACAACAAAATAATGTTCAAAACACAGATTTTTCTCAGATTTGAACCTAAATTCTGTTGTAAAATGTGCTCCTAGGCAGTGAGGACAGGACTGAATCTTAAAAACAGCCCAAGGACCAGTGTTTTGCATGCAAGTAGGAGTCTGCCCATGCCTGTGGCTCTCTTGTCTTGCTCACATTCTTTCTGTTCTCTTTCCAAAGCTGGGGAAAGTACCAATGCAAGTGGTCCAGCAGACATGTTTAGCTGTGTAGAAAAAGAGTGTTGTATATAATAAAGAGTGTTGTACCACACCAGCAGTTTCTTTGAGTGCTTTAAGATTACATGATCATTTTCTTATAATTTTTTTGGATTTGTTTTCTGACTGTTTCAGACCACTACTGAATGGTATCCTGGAATCACCTCTCTTCCTCAGTTGAAAATGCTCTTAATTGGCAAGATTGGCAGCTAGAGGTGCACAACATATAGCAGAATTTAATATAGACCCATTAAATGCCACTTAAACCAATTTTCTATCCTTGAGAAAAGCCTAGGCATTCGAAGTAGGTGATAACTGAGGCAATAGACATACAAAAATATTAAAGCAGTAGTTCTGACATAAGCATCAGAAGTAATGATTGCAGTGCCTCTGCAGAGCATGGCTTTTAATTATTATTTAATTAGTAGATGTATTAACTTAAGACCCTCACATGTGCACATGACTCTTTTTCACTTTTGGAACTGCTTCAAGTTAATTTTGAAGAGGAGCAGATTAAGTTTGTCCTTCATGTTGTCAGATGTTCATCTTGCCAGCACAGCCCTTGTGCTGTGCTGGTATTCCAAAAGGAACGACTGACTGACGGGAGCTGGAGTGATACCAGGAAGGCTTCTTAGAGCAAATATTTCCAGAGCCCTGGTCAGGATCAGTCCTGACCTGCTCTGGCTTGTTGACCCAGTGATAGTGGCAGTCCTGGCCCAGTTTCAGCCCTGTTCAGAGAAGTGGCCAGCAGTGATGTCTCTTGGAAGAGGTAACAGTGCCATCTAAAGGAGAGTAACCCAAAGTGGCCAATCCAGAGAGAAAATCTTTCCGGATAAAAAGAGAGGGAAAAGTCTCCACTTTCATGTCTCTAGTACACAACAGTTTGTGCTGAGGGCTGTTGTGGCCAAACTGCCCTAGGTGCTGGAAACTGGGCTGAATGACTCTCTGCAATCCAGCCTGCCCCAGAAGGCAGAAAGTGGAGTTCTAGTTCTACCTCTGGAATTTCAGAGGAGGACTCTAGAGCTACAGAGCATGTGAGGAGAAGGGATCCTTCCTGGGCTGCAGACCTCAAGGGTGGGAAAAAGTAAAGGAAAGGGTTATGCTGGGGTAGTCTGTCTCCAGCTTGGGTCTGGGGGAGTTTCCACACCTGCAGCATGGTCTCTTGGTATGGTTTAATCATGGGGGAAAAGCTCCTCAGAACAGGTCACAGCACGAGTGCATCTGGATCAGCTGGGAATGGAAGGAGCCACAGAGATGTCCTGAACAAGATTTGGGGCAACACTGCAGTACTTGATGACATCCCAGAACTTTGTGTCTACCAGGGAAAGGAATGTCACCAGTAACTAGAGAGTGTGTGTCTGCACATCTAATGGGTATACAATATGTGTATTCCAGAAAGGTAAATACACATAGGAATATCCTGCAAAATCTAGGATGGGCAAGGAAAACCTTTTCCCTCATTCAAATGACAAGTAGGTGTGTGCTGGTGTGTCTTTTTGGGAGGAATGCTCCTGTCCTGTGAATGGATAATATGTCACCCAGTGTCATGTAGCATCCTTGGCCAGATGATAATAATGGCTGGTGCTAGAGGCCAAATTGGTCATGCTATTTGTAAGTCACTTGGCACTTCCCACCATTGCCTCCAAAACATTACTTTAGGCTAACACTTCAAGGGATTATCTCAGGCTAAGCTGAAAATGGTTTGTTTCCACAACTGTCCCAGAGAATAAGTTTAAGAGAAATATATCTGTTGTTTGTATCTGGTGCTGGCAGAGTGGTAAGAAGCCAGCACTCTTCAGAAAGATTGACCTTCTGGCTTTCAGGGGTAATGCTCTCCCAGCATTTGCAAAATATGTTTGAATTTGGCCCAAAAATAGTCCTTAGGAAAGTGCCATTTTTCCCTCCTCATTATTACGTTAGGCTACGTGTCCTGTATTGAGCAAGTTTATTCTTTTCATTGCTCCTGATGAAGACCAGAGCAGTCAGAGCAGCTCAATATTTTCATTCTGTATCCTGAGAAAAAATACACTTTAGTCTCATCAAACACTGACAGTTTAGGGTTATGAATCGAAAATGTTTTATTGCAAGGAAAGCAAAACATTTTGTTTAATTGGGAGGGAAAAACCAGAAAGAAGCTCTGTCATTTAGAGCTGTCTAAACTGCTTTTTAAGGAGAAATGCACAAGATTTGGTATGTGGGGCTATTAGTTATGATAAAACAAAGCAGTAAGAAACCAGAGGTGTACTCCAGCAAATTTTAGTTTTGGAAGGTGGAAGAATATGCTTCCCGGGGAAGCACTGGTTTAGTTATATGGCCTTGTTTTGAAGAAAAAAAGGAGAAAAAAAAAAAAACAGCAACAAAAAACCCCCAACAAATTAGACTATGTTTGTATCCTTGGCTGGAGAAGAATTCTGTTAGTTACACATAAATATTTTAAATTTTGAGATAAAAAAGAAATAGCCCCAGGCATTTTAATGTTCCTCTTGAAGAGATTTTAAATGGCCATTAAAAATTAAAGACCTCTTTATTAACAGGTTGTCCTTGAAGAGAAATATATTTAGGATGTGTGCCAAGCATCAGGTAAAAGTGGATTTATTTTCTCCTTTTGTTTGTATTATTGATCTCTATGTAAACAACTAACTTTGACAGCCTTGATTTTATACTGGAAAAAACACATAAGAGTAGAAAGTGGTTCTTGTGATGTTGGCAGCCTCCAAGCTGGGTACACCTCTGGGCTTGAGGGATTTGGCAACACGTGTGAAGTGGTGTGAAAAGCAGTGATGAGTAATAGGGTCCAGTGCTACTGTGGCCTCTCATCATGCAGAGGACAGGGAAAACCCAAATCACAGTGTTTTCATGCTGTTCTTTAAATTCAGCAAAGGAGTCAATGGAAATGTGTACCTCCTTTAAATTCCAAGCATTTTAAATTCCTCTCTTATAGCAAAGAAGCAGTATTCTCAGATCATTGTTTGTTTGTTGGTGTTTTGTTTATTGGAGGTTTTTTCCTTTGATTGATTAATTGATTACTCCCCACAGACATTCTACCAAGACTTCTAGTAAGAATGTAACATAACAAAGGCTTTGCAATTCGGTGTAGATCAGTAGGTGCAAGGTTCAGATATGAAAGTATTAATCACACCAGAAACTGGAGATTTTTTTTCTGTTTCCATGCGAAAACAGAAATATTTAACAAATGAAAATTTATAGATACCTTGCAGGAAGCGAATAAGGAAACCATAACTCTCATTAGTAGTGGGGTGGACAAGACCCGGCCTGTCCAGGTCAGAGGGATCCCATCCTCTCTTTTGGAGTCAAAAAGCAGAGCCTCCCTTCAAAAGCAAACTTTTCAGCACATCTCTTGTTTTACATATATATTTGTGTGCATACACTATTTATGACAAGACCAAATGTCACTCTTTAAAGTTGCTCTTAAGGGGGAGGCCATGCCTCGACTCACAGATAATCTTCAGAAGTCATTACAAGATGAAATTTTTGAACAGAAGTCTAAGAAGGTTGGAATCAGCCTAGAGGGAAGTCACATACTGAGTTCCCCTCCCAGAAGAAGCAGTGACCACTGAGTAACTTGACATATATTTACATGCTGGTGGTTACTTTCCAGTAACCTGTCCCTCTGGAAGATCCAGGTCCTTCTTTCCTATGTGGCCAGCCTCAGGCATCACCTAATCACTCATTCTGTGGCTGAAGCCTCACCTGGAGATGCCCATTGCAGCATCCCAGGAGCTCTCCTGCCCTCAGATACACACCCATGGCCTTCTCTACCTTTTCCCTGCTTGGATTTTCACACCTCTGGTAGCAGTACTTCTGTTTGGTGGTTTTACATTCCCCTCAGGTCTAAGTGGCATGGCTCCATTAATATAGACGTCCAATAATGACCTATATAGTCATTATAAAAATACTGGCAACAATGATCAGTGCACTAGAACGTCAGTTTTTTCAAGTGATCTTAGTACTTCTACAGTCTAAAAAGAGGAACAATTTATTATCCATAATAAAGGTCTGGCAATGCTAAATGTCCATCAGACTAACTATGTGCCAGCTTTTTAATTGCAGGAATATTAGAGGTTTAGCCATCACAAAACATAAAGGCTAGCCTCACTTAAATCAATTTTTATCTTCTTATTTACCAGTGGAATACAATCTGTTTAAGTTAACATTAGCTTGTGTTTAACCAAATTACACAGAACAAAGAACAAAAAGATGATGGGATTGAACTGGGTTTGTTGAAAACAGAAAGCACTTGGCTGACTTAATGTATTCCTCTTTGTTAACATTTGAGCTCTATATAGCATACTTAATAGAAATTAAGACATTACACTTTTTGTTATTCTGCAATTATCCCAACGAGTGCTAGACATTTTGAGGATGACTTAAAAAAAGATGATGTCCCAGTCCTGGAGCATTTAACATCTAAGCAGGCAAAAGCCTGATTAAAACTGGCGTGTCAAAGTGACTGAGTGTGGAGATTACCATATATTTAGTTTCTTAGGGGATTTGTATGGGAAGATAGGCATGTGTTTGTGTGTGTGCATGGATACACACACCTGCATGCATGCAAGCACACCATGCTGCATGTTCTGCTTTCAGGTATCCTTCCTCTGGGAAGAGGATCTGTGTTTCCAGTGACTGTGTGGGGTGTAGGACTAGAGCATCAGAGGGCCTGGGATCACCAATGGAGTGATGGGCACCACTGGATGAGGACTGGACACTGGGATGTCCTGCCAAGTGTAATAGTGAGAGCAGCCAAGAAGCCAAAGCAAATCCGCCTACAGCAGGAGGTGCGGAGGCAGCAATGGTTGTGTGCATGCAGCTCTGTGAGCTGTAGAAGAGAGCCCAGCGAGTAGTTTCCCTTCTGCATACAGGGATACTCCCTCTGTTCATGTTTATTTACACCAAATGGGTGTGATGAATATTTATATCCCACACAGGTTCGTCCCATCTGCCCTTGTTGGTGTTTCCCATGGTGCAGCACATGGCTCCAGGCAGCTGCAGGAATGAGCAGCAGGATGTGTCCTCAGCAGCACTGCTGAGCTGATGGCTGCTTCTGGGGAAGAAACACTCCACAGCTATTCTTATTACCACACTCTGGTTTTATCTGTGGGGGGAAATTACCTGTATTTCTTCCTTGTTTTGTTTTGTTGGGTTTTTTTAATTGCTTAGTACACTATAGTCAATAAAAAGACCCAGAGGGATGCTTCTCCTCAGGGGATGTATTGAGTAGGTGCACATGGATTGTACTAGAAGCCCTGCCACTTTTGGTGTGCTGGCTGGGGAGTACTGGGGTTCACCACCACTTACCCAAGATGTGTCTGAACTTGGACCTTATTTGAGGCTGGAGATGCCTTTACATACTTGAGTTTTAGTACTCCAGGCACTTGGCTGTATGCTGCAGGAGGACCCTTTTGGTCCCATGACTCTTCAGTTCTCTGCAGGGTCTTGGCTTCCCCCAGAGTAGAGAAAGCTATTTTCCCCCTTCATCTGGAATATTACATCACCTGGCACATAGGACATTCTTCCTGTGCCTGGCATGGGCACCTTGCTCAGGCTGAACCTTAGCCTGGGGGATTGGTCTGACCACAAGACAGTTAAGTACTGATCCCTTCAGCAGCTGAAGTTGGCTGCATTTCTGGTAATTATTTTTGAGGCTTCTTGGAAAAACTTGTGTAATGCTGAGCTGCCTGCTTTAAGCTGCCTCACACTTAGCAGCCAGGCAGGAGTTAAGGACCAAGACAGGTCTCTGATGGGCAAAGCTCCCCAGCCCTCCGGAGAGGCAATGACAACCCACGGATAACTTTCCCTAGGTTAGGGAAAGATATGCTTGATAGGTGTTGCAGAGTTATTCTGCCCTTGAAAGTAAAAGGAAAATGTTTAGGAGGGGCTGGATGTTGTCCAGATATCTCTATATTTCCTGTGTGATCCATGTTACAAAGGAAAAAGGTTTTGGGATTTCTCTTTGCTCTGATTGTAAAAAACAGAGATCACCTCCTGATTTGGTACAAGTTTCCAGATATTTAGCCTGATTTTTTTTGCCTTCACCTCTTGCTAACTGGTATTCTTTAAAGCAAACACATTACAAAGGAGCATAGGACACTCAAAGCAATGGCTAAATACATGAAAATAATTACTTTAGAAATAAACAAGGAACAGTTGGGTATGTACCATATATTTATGTAAGTGCCATTCATATAACTATAATGCTTGAATTTTTCCCCATAGTCTTGGAATATCTTCTGTTTCATGTAAAACTTAATTTCACCAATCTTTAGCTAAAATGAAGTACTAGAAGTTACTGAGTGTTAGATGCACTTTAAGAAAAATGTTCTGTCTTCTTTCTCCTGCCCCAAAGGCATTTTTAAATGTCATTTGTAGAAAGACTTCACATTATTTACTGTGTTCCCTCACCACTGCATACTCCTAGGCTAGAATGCTCTGCTGCTGTAACTCCGTCTCTCCAAAATTACTGTCGCAGTCCCAGGGGGTGACAGTGTAAATATCACAAGTCCTCTTATGTAGATCCATCAGCAGACGCATTCTGAGCTGACGCACAAGAGGGACTTTGCAGCAATGTAGTGGAACTTTCCCTGTTGATCAAAATTCCTGGCGGATGTGAGGTTGTTCCAGTGCAAAGCAAGGCTTGAAAATACAGATAGACCATGACAACTATTTCACTTTTTGTGTTTCAAGACTGTTGTGCCACATCTGCAAAAACCTGTCGTACAGACATGCTGACAGAAATGCAGCACTTCCTTTATAAGTGAAGTTCTGATGTGATCCTCAGTTTTTCAGGTACAATTTCATATTCCCTTTGCAGTCCCTGTGGATTGTGGTTGCAGATTTTAGCAGCTGGAGAGCCAGTATTTGATGAGTGGACTGCAAGCTGCCTGCACTTTTGAGCATATAAAACCAATACACTCACATTCCCACTGCACTGGGTTTGAGTGATGGATGCAGCAAAGCCAGGCTGAAAACAGCTTTGCCTGGAGCTGTGGTCTGGCCATCAGCTGGAAGGGAGTAACCCCGGGAGTAATTAGAGTTTCTGATGTCAGCAAAAAGCAATGTGAGCTCTTACTGTGAACATGTGTTATGAAAAGCTGTCAAGATCTTTGGGTGAGTAAGCAGAGATGCAGCCAGTAGAAGTGAGGCAGTGACAATACCTGCACGTTCAGCACTGGGGAGACTGATACTGAAGAGATGACATTTAGCACTGGTGCTCACATATCTTCAAAAGACAATGAAAAAATGAGGAGGAAAAAGAGAAGAGTAATAAGCAACTCTGAGATCTGGAAAAATCTCTTTTTGTGAGAGACAGCAGAGAACTCTTGATTTCTTTTTGGAAAAGGGCAAAGTGGCTTGAGTGCAGAGCAGAAGAATTCTCATAAAGAGTTACTGCTCTGTATAAGAAAGAGCTTTCCCCAGTCAGGGGAAAGTCTAGCAGAAACCACTGCTAAACTTTTGCAGAAGTTTTGCAGCTTCAACACATGAAGGAAGCACAGACTTTTAGGACTACAGATGATCAGTTATTAGAAGAAATCGCTGTAAGAAGAGAAAGCAGATCCACACCTTCATGTCAGCAGTTTGCCAATGAATGCCTTTATAGAGGGGATGTTTTCATCAAATGTAATTATAGAACAGTAAAATATCATGTCCTATAATAAAAAAAATCATAATATTTGATTGAAGCATTCCTTTGTCATTTGCCCTTAAAGTCTACTAAGATCTGTAGGTAGCAAGAATATCTGGACATTTAATATTCGGTGCTGCAATGCATGTTAGAGAGAAGATGCCTGTTTTAAGGTTGGAAGCCTTTTTCAGATGTTGAGTTTTCCATGCAGAACAGCTTTTCATCACACTCTCTGAAGCAGGGTTACTTGCATCTTCTTCTGAATTTTCTGGCAATAATCATGGCTTGATGCAGGATCTAGATTAGACAGACCATGACTCCAAGATATATATATATAAATGGTAATTACTGTGTTCCAAAGGATAGCATTTTTGCTATCCTTTCAATTGGGAAGTATATCTCCTTGGTACTCCTTCTGTGCCAATTAGATCTCAGGAGTGAAAGCAAGGCCAGAGAATTTCAGGAAGATTGCAGCTGAAACCTTTTAGAGTTCACTTCTGGAACCAGATAGCTCAGACGTGAAAGGGGGGTAAAGCAAGAGACAGGTTGTGCATTGGGTATATGATTCAAAAGCACAGATACATGCTCTTGGATGGCTGTGGGCACTTGCAGCTTCCTACAATCACTTTTCACGTGTTATAACTTCAGAAGGTGGTAGTGCAGTTATTGTAATGATTTGAGAACTGTTTATTATGGTTCTTTCTTAAAACCAACTCTAACTGCAGAAGAGGTAGTATAAATGATGCATTTCTAAAATGAGTTCTAAAAATCATCTGAGCTAGGTTTTCTTTGTGTAAAAAGTTCCCAAGCCCACAGCTGAGTTTGAATTCTCATTCTGTACTGTTCCTCTCAGCAGAGCACTGAGAATCTTTCCAATAGGAGAAACTTGGTCCATGTAAAGCTGCTGGAATTTTTTGCCACTGACATTGCTGTCATAGAATGTCAGCACTTGTGCCTTGTTCTGCTTGGCCTCAAAGTACAGCAGCTTGAAGTTGTCTTGGCTTTGGCCCAGAGTAACTCGAGAGTGGAGGAGAGATTACCTGTTTGCTGGGAGAAGGGAACATTTCTCTGCAAAGTTGATTTAAGAAAATGGCCATCTGCTTGCAGCTGCTCAGAGGTTTGGAATTTAGATATGGCCTTGCAGGGGATGTATTCCTGGGTAGAGGGCAGGTGAGGAGTTCAGTGAAAACATGCATTTTTCCTTGTGATCTTGATGCATAAATACTTGATACTTCATATGAGGAAATAAAAATTCCGTGACAGCGAGAGCTAGTTCATTTGGAATGCTTACTTTGTACTGTTCCAAACATCAAGAACTAGAAAACATAGTAATAAAGCATTGTTCTTTCATGAATTTTAACCATGGCCTTGCAAACTACTGACACTAAAATAAATGTAAGGCTACACTAGCAGAAATAACAAAACTCTGAAGGAATTCTGTTTAGATCCTCACATTCTTTTTATATGAGAACTGAATTTAAAAAGGAATCATCTGGCTGGGCTCTCTCACTTGAGAAACAGAGGTCATGTAGTCTGTGTTAATTTGTTAAATTCTAGAGCAAACATTCTATTCCTCCAAATATGCAGTAGCATAATTGTATAGTTGAAAAGCTATATTAAAAAACTTTTGCTTCCATATAAGTTGCCTGAGGACCATTAAAACCTCATGGTACTGAGAAATGCACAAAATGTGAAACCTCACTGTAAATCCAAGGGAAATTGCCATTCTGGGGCCTTCTGGCATGACTTTCAGCTCTAGCTGAGTCATCTCACTGAAACTCATTACTGACTGCTCATGGCTTCAGAAATCCCCAAATCACTGTATTACATTTTCTGAATTATTTTTTTTAAAGTTGGGCAAGAAGAAAAATAACAACCCCAACCTGGAAAATAATGAACCACATGTGTATGTCTGAAGAGCAATGTGGAGAACTGTGCTGCAGATGAGAGAGTTGTGTCAGAGAAAACTTGTAATGCACCTCCAACAAGGAAAGTGAAGTGCAATAGAGAATGTATTTGCTTTTCTTATTTCTTTGGGCCACTGTAGTTTTCAGTCTGACAAGATTAGGGTTCAGGGGCTTGTGACACGATTCTCCTCCTGGCTAACAGCAGAGTGTGGATTCCATTCCTTGTCCTGGGGAAGCTGGTCCTGTGCTAGTAAAATTGACTCTCCCCAAATTCACCTGCTTTAGTTTTAACCCACATCTGATTCAGTGCCCAAACACCTGTGGGACTTTAAGGAAGGAAGCTGGGACAAAACAAGTGACCAGGAGAGGAGAAGATTAAAACACTTCCTTTGATAGCAGCACTCATCTTCAATGGCTTCAAGCACTCACAGAAATACACTGTGACTGGCAATTTCAAAAAGTGAAATTGGAGAGAGAATTTAGGACTAGTTGAGACTGTTTTCAAATTATACTGAAGAATTAACAATACTGACAATAAATCAATTTCAGTCTTTGAGGCCAATGTTTGGCTTACTGAAAAATAGATTGTTTCCTCACTTGTCTGCAACTCTGTCAGTATACTCAGCTTCCCTCTTGTAGATATCAAAATTCTGAGAAAGTGCACCTGCGTGTTCTGTCAGACAAACTGTAACAGTGTTTGAAGAGAGTACATGCAAAGGATCACATAAAGTGTGCTGGATGTCCCTTCTCCCTGCCTTGCTCTCCCACCTTTGGCATGCCACTCTATCATTTTCTGAGCCTCCTGTTCAAAATGCATTGTTGGAATAGCATGGCCCTGTTCTGCCTCCGCACTGCCTTAGACAAAGTCCTGCCCGCAGTGAATGCCGCCGAGCAGACTTGTGCTCATGCCATCCTTTGGAGGTGCTTAATGTCGGTGTCACGGCCGCCTCCCGCTGTTGACTGCAGAGAATGCCAGGAGGCGGCAGCTGCCGATAGCCTGGCTTATCCATCACTCTGCAGAGCTGGGACATTACAGACGTGGCAGTGTCTCAGTTATGCACCAGGTCCTCTCCATCTCATTCCTGCAGTCTCCTGTTCCTTGTCTCCCTTCACCATTGCATATCCCTTTGTCCTCTGCAATGCCACCTGCAGAACAATCTTTTCTTTCTCCTTCATTTCATCTCTTTTTTTGAATCTGTACTTTAGTTTCTTTACCAGGTGAAGCAGTTTTTGAACTTTAGGTATGCCCCACCTCAGCTTTCTCTCCCGATTATCTCTCTGTGTATCCCCATGGTGCTCTCTTCAGTCTCCTTGGTCCTCACCAGTAACCACTGTCTCCTTCAGCTTTCTCCTTGTTCCTTTTGCTTATTCCCACAAGCACTGGATACTGCCCTATCAACTTACTCCTAGAGCTGGCAGTCCTCTTGCAAACAAATTTGCATCCCTTCATGTTTCCTGTACTGTCTTTTGCTGCTCATGCCCTCAGAGTGTTTTCTATTCGAATTAAATTAAATATTTGTTTGACATACTTCACATGCTATGCCCCTCAGCAAGCCTTTCCAGCGTTTCATAAAGGATGAATAATATGCAGTTCCCTTCAGGATTCTCCTGTTCTGTGACACACATAGCACTGCATCAATACCTTTATTACCCAGAGCTTTCCCAAGACTTCGGTTCTGTTTTTCCTTCTCTATGGATCTCCATCTTCACACTTTGCCCTGTGAAAATCCAGGGGAAGCACTATTATCTCTCCCAGGAAGGTTAGCCAGCCTCCATAAAATAGGGAAATATCAGATACTAATGGTTAGGAATCCAAATCTTCTTATTTATGTTACAAAATATATATAGAACCCTGATGATTTATTGTTTATTCTCTACAGAGCAGAGTGTATGCACTGATTCATAAAGACCATTATGGAGCTAAATAGAATAATGTGCCCCATGTGAGGACCATAGTAAGTTATAAAATATGGCTAATTTTTCCTTACCTCTCCCAATTTATTTCAGATAGATGTAAAATACTGAAATTTTTTGGACAGTAAATAGGAATTGTATTATGTGCATTGTGGAGGAAAGCATTCATCTGTCACTGTAGGGAAAAATTGCTTCCCATGGTGCCTCTTTACTGTTAGAGTAGCTTGTTCATAGACTAAGCTGCTCCTCTGGGACATTTAGGAACATGTAGGTGTCCTCCTTGGCCTTTAATTACCTGGAAGCCTTACCCTGTCAGGTGCCAACTCCATTGTGTTTCCACTGAAGTCAATAAATATTGTAAAACATACCCCTTTAAGTCGCTTGTTTTGTGCAATTACTTTTATGTTTTAAAATCTAATTTTATCAGACTTCTTTCTTTTATATTTGTTGCTAATCCAATACATAAGGAACACCTTTCTTTGTGGAATTTATCTGTATTTTCTCTTTCCAGTAATGAAACAAAACCACAACTCTTATGAAGAATGGTTTTTTTTAAGTAATAGTGCAGGTTTTCCCAGCCCATGTTGATCTCTGTCTTATTCACAGACTTCTTCATTCTGCCTTGAAGGGAAATGTGAGCCAGATCTGTTGGGACAGATCTCCATGCAAAGCAGTTTGGCAGAGGCACATTCACATTCTGGGTGTGGACCATCAGCAAAATCCGTAGCAATATGTTGGTGACAATGCACAGACAAGCAGTATTGCATGGATAGGAAAGGCTAGCAAAGTTCATTCCAGGTCATCAAATCCAGACCCTCCCTGCTGCCAAATCCTATAGCTTCTTCCCAAAAATTATCAATTTTCAGCTTGAAAGTCAGTAGATTCTCCTGTTTCTACTAGAGGACTGTTTCAGAATCTCGTGATTTAGATATGCCCAAGTTCACACCCTTTTATTCTTATGTAAATACATTTTTTGACCTTGAAGTACTTCTGCCTCAGCGTTCTCCCTATATTTATAGAACGCTGTAATTTTACAACTTTGCTGTTGTTTTCTTAGAAGAAGCAGATGTGTATTCACATGGCACCCCTCCAGTGGTGTGGGCTATATATCCCCTGCCTCAGAACTGCTATCCTCCAAACACAGGGGACCAGAACTGTGTGAGGTTTCAGGTGAGATCTCTCTGTGGCTTTTCTTAAAGCATTTAAACTTCCCTCTTACTGTTTCCTAGAGCCTAAGGCTGTATTTGCTTTATTCAGATCTGTGCAGTAGACATCTTTCTTATTCATTCCATGACTGGATAAGCAACACAGGTTTCTGCTATTGTTTCCAGCTGATGAGTTTCCATTTTCTGCTTGAATTTCCTGTTATTTGTCCCTGTAATTGGGACCTTGGACTGCTCAGGATTCTATATTTCTTATCATGACCACTCCTATAGCCCTAAATAGCATCCAGCTTGATGAGCATGGTGTTTTAACTTGCCCCTTGATGAACAGTGCATCCCAGCATCTCATTAGCACTCACCAATATTTGACCAGGGTCAAAAGTGAATGACATAACTTGTCCCCCAGGATTATCTTTTAACAGCTCTACTCATTATCTCCACTCAGCCCAATAGCTCCATTTACTGCAACTCCTTGTCCTCTTCCCCCAAAGGCCTCCCTGCCTAACACTTCTTCAGCAACTCCCAGTCTTTCCTGGCCTGATGATCAATGTTGTGGTTGGCACCACGTGGTCACTTGGTCCCCAATAGATGGGAGTTACACATTGCCATTATCTTAAAATAGCAATTCTTTCAGTGTACAGAGGCAGCAGTCTACACTGGTGTGGATCTATCTGCCTTTGGTGCTCTGTTGTGCTTAAAAAGGTGTTTTAAAAATATTATTCCTCTCAGTATTTGATCCAAGTGCCACATGCCACTGAATCATAGAGATGACTCTAGCAGTTTAAAATTAAGAATCAGTATTTTGAAAACCTTGTTTTGAACCTGCTGTTTAAAGTGCCATTTCTCATAGAATTTGGGTGTAGGGGCTGTCCTCTCCTTTGACTTGCCTGCTTTGCTGAGTGTTTTTCTCTTGTCTCAGTTATGTTCATTTCCTTTTCTATATCCTTAATTCCCAAAACATTGCTGCCTTCAGGTGTGTGCTCAAAGTTCTCCACATAGTAACTTACCTCTCAGTGTGTTGCCACCACAGAGACCCCTCCTAAATTCTTTCTTCATCCTCCTCATCTCTGCATTTGACTGAGGAACTGCTCTTTAACATAGTTTCTATTTTCCATTTGCTTTCTTAACTTTGTTTTTTCTCTCGCCTTAATGCTATACATCTTGACCTGAAAGACAAGATTTAATTCAAACTGAGTTTGGTCTCACTCTCTCCAAAAGGATCTGAGCTGACCAAAGAGCCCAGCAGCTCTCCCAAGCACATCCTTATCCCTTATCAACCTTAAATCAGTCTCTGGGTCCTCAATTCACCCTTGCCAGAAGGACAACAGATGATTACTGCTTAATTTAAGTTTCACTTTAGTGAAACTTCCAGTTTAGTCCTTAAGTGGTACTAAAGTCATGTGTAGACCTTGCTAATATTTACCTTAGATTTATAATCAATGCAAACAGCAAATCCTCCATTCTCAGCAAAACAATTGAAGAAGATGAGTACTTCATTTTAAAAGCATAACAAAAGGAATAATGACTGGGTTTTATTTTCCCTGCCTAACAGTCAGACATGGATCTAAATACTGTGGTTCTAATGGCCATGGTATTTTGTCTACAGCTGGTTATGTAGGTTTTTTTCTATGACAGTTCGAAATTTTCCAGTCAGAATTTGGACTGTAAAAGATCCAAATTACAGATTTCAGGTTTTGTGGCAAAAAAGTGAAGCTCCTGCAGTGAGGATGAAATGATTTCACCATACAAGAAAGTATTTTTTTACCTCTACTCTGTAGCTGTTCAGTAGCTAATTAATTTTCAGATGCTGTACAAAAACTTAGACATATATTTGGAGTGCAATTTTAAATCTGGTTTGGTGTTTGAGTTTGATGTTTTGTTTATTTGTTTGTTAGATGAGGTTTCTATGTTGTTGGCTTTGTTTGTTTGTTTTAATTACTTGATTGTGATATTCTAAAACTTTAGTTGAAGTCCTGGCAAGGCTGAGGAAGAGTGAGAGAGAGAATTAGAAGTTGACATAAACCAAAGTTACCTGAGAATTTAAATGCCACTTAACGCAGTTTTGTTGGACGTTCTTGTTAGTTCCTACTATTTTTAAAGTCACTTTGTGCATCACCAATGGCATACATTTAAACAAAAACAGCTGTCCAGAGAAGCACAGACCTGAGCATCTTTCCCACCAGAAGGCAGAGATGTTCAACGACAAGGGCAATGTCATTTTTCTGTAAGTTTGGTAGTGATTTGGCTTTCAGGAAAATAGTGGTTTTCAGGTTTACACAGAGGACACAGCAAAAATGCCACTTTGGTGTGAGTCATTAAACTCTTGCTTTTTCCCAGCATTGTCTTGAACGTAAATTGGTAGAGGAAAATATGTCATGCCTGCAGCTCCAGGTCCTGGGTCTAGCCAAGGAAATGTGTTTCCAGTGGACAAACGGATGCAGACTGGACATACACAGCACATGTGTGTGTATATGCAGGTTAGGGTTAGGTGATATGATGCAAATACATATATACATGGTCAAAAAATCACGCCAGCCTTTGAGAATTACAAAAGTCTCTGGGTGAGTTGCAGAGATCTGTTTTTGCCGTTACAAGGAGTCCCCGAGGTCCAGTGGGTATTGATCGTCCTCACGACCTAAATAAACGATTTCAGGGAAAGTCCTTTCAGGGATATTAGAGCGTCTCGGGAGGCTGGGGGACATCCGGCAGCGGGGGGACATCCCCCAGGGCCCGCGGACGAAGTGGCGGTCGGTGTCGCATCCCGGAGCGAGCCGCTGGCAGCGGAGCCGCGCAGCACTGCGCTCGTTCGGGGACGCGCCGGCAGAGCCGCGCAGGGCGGCGCGGAGCCGCGCAGGACCGCGGGGCAGCCGTGCCCAGGATACGCTCAGCTTAAAGGCACCATCCCAGCGGGTGCACAGGACGGGCACTACGGTGATCGGTGGCTGCGGATGCGGCACGGAGAAGAGAACCCGGCGGCACCACCCGGCTGAGAGCCCAGGCTCAGTCTCGGATTTCAGCGCCTTTGGGGCTGTCGCTGCGAAGTTTCCAGCCCCGTCCCGGCAGCCGCCCGCCCCGGCATTTCCCTGCGATGGCGCTGCTGGACGTGCCCTGCCGGGGACAAGCCTTTGCCATCCGGAGGAGCCTTTTTCGGGAGAGGCCGGATCCAGCGGGCGAGCAGCGGGCGGCTGCAGGGCGGGGAGCGGGCAGCGCTTGCCGGGGGCGAACCCGCCGGGCTCCGCACCGCCCGCCCCGCGGCTCCTTCCCTTCCCCGCTCCCGGCCACCGCATCCCCCAGCCACCGCATCCCCCGGCGCCCCGGGAGGCACCAGGTTGACAAGTCCCCTTGGCCGGTCCCGGCGCGGGGACGTGACATCCCTGTGTGACAGTGTCACCGCCTGGGGCTCATCCTCCGGCTCCGGGCCAGGCTGGCGGCAGTCCGGCGGGTGCCGGTCCCCGGTGGGTGGCTGTCCTGCCAGCATGGGCAAATGCTGCTCCACCTGTTTGCCCCCCTCTCTGTGCGAGGACGAGACGGTACTTTTGCCTCTTTTTTTTTTATTCTTTAGGAAAGGGGAAGGACAGTAGCCGTGATAGAGCCTGTGCTGCTGCTTCTCGCTGGGGTCGGTGATAGCGGATGCGCTTCCCGGGTGGCGGAGAGGGGAGCGATGCTCGGCTTGTTTGCAGTGTGCTGGTCTCCCCTTCACCAGGGACAGGTCTAAGTGTCGCTTTCTCATGCACTGCAGTGCCTTACATAAGTTTATCCTGCAGTCTAAATGGAAGGGTTGGATGCTCGTGCAACAAGGACGGACTGCTGGCATCTTCTGCAGCAACAGTCGGTTTGATATTTTGCTCTGCTTGTCTTACGTTATTAATAGACATGTGGAGTACAAGTTATAAAGGAAACTTGCAGAGACTTTTAAACTTTGAAGAGAGATTATCAGCCTCTAGCTGTCCTAAAGTTTTAGATCTCCAACAGAGGAATGATCCTACAGTCTAGGAGAAGTGAAACAAGACAAAACTACCGTTTTCTTATGTTTGTGTGAATCTAAATGAAACGCATTCCTAGGCACCAAATTGTGTCATGTAAGAAATGTCAGAGCAGAAGTAAGTACAAAGGCAGCAGGAAAATAGCATGTGCAAGAGAAGTTGTGGGACACTTTGAACACATAGTTTTTCCCATTATTCTTCTGGAAATTTGCCTGGGTTTTATGTGCAGAAGAGTGAGAGAATGAATGTATGCATTTAATTTGCTTAATAGAAAATATCTTTGCAGAAACACAAGTTTGAGCAGTGTATTCTGTTAGAGTTTGGCTTTATGATATATTCATATAACTGTTAAATGAAAAACTGATAGTGTCTCCCATTTACCTAATAATACTTCAAATATACCTTGAGATATGCTGCTAACCAGGTTAAGAAAAAATGTGTGGGTTACTATAAAACTTGGCAAAGTGCAGTCACGGTGGAATATCTAAGTGTTTAGTGTTTATAAACTTTAAGCTAAAGGGTGTTATGAGGAAGGATTACCTGACAACCAGCATGATTGGACAGCAGTGTTAAAACACCGATTTTTAAAGGAAGACTGTAGGTAATTTTGAATATCAGCTGCAATGGGATTCAGTTATTGCTTCTGCAAGTATCATCTGAAATATTTATTGGTACAAGAGAATTCCCAATGTATATGATTCTCTTTCCAGTTATAATATAATACCTTGCCACAGGGAAGTCTGAATACAGCACAACAGTGACTAAGCACCATTTGCAGGTCAGGGATTTTTTTATATTTTTTTAGTATTTTCAAAGCTCTGTATAGAAGACAGCTGTTCTGGAGGAGCAGTTTTAATAACAAGTGCCACAGAGCATCTGTGTGCAGAGAGTTTTTAGGAGATACTGTGGAGAACTGAGAAGTGTTTGTATAGTGGAGACACTGTACATACATTTGGGTCTTAGAATATAAGCAAACAAGTTGGCAGGGTGGAGAGTCATGTAAATTGGGGAAGGCAACTCCAGGTTCCCATGTTTTCTTCCTAGCTGCCGCTGACTTCCTATGTGGGTCTCAGCAATTGTCTGATGTTCCTTGCCTGATCTGACCCATTTCTATGACGAACCTACTACTGCTTACCTATTGTTAAAAAGTACCTGGAGGTTTGTTTAGTATTTCTAATTCTAATGAATTAGAATTCTAATGAATCAGTTAGGCTGTAGCTCTCAGAGGAGAGAGACTCTAAGACAAACCTCAAATCTGCTTCCCCATCCCTGAATTATTCCTTGTCCAAGGTAAAATCTTGACTTGTCTCCCTGATGATGTCTCCTTGAGGATGTCTACCCCTCATCTTGAAGCTCCATACAACTAAAGCAGAGCCTTTCATAAAACCACAGAATTACAGAATAGTTTGGGTTGGAAGGGACTTTTAAAGATCATATAGTCTGAGACCACTGCAATGAGCAGGAACATCTTCAATGAGATCAGGTTGCTCAGTGCCCCATTCAGCCTCTGCCCACAGGTTTTCATCATTACTTCCTCTCTTTATCTGTTTGGACAACGCCAGCATCTTGCCCATCCTCAGGTCCATACTATGATGTTGCCTACCAAGTTATTTTTCTAGGTCCTTGCATGTGGTTATGTCTAAATTCAGCTAATTTTTTTTCTGAGCTACACTGCTAGGTCTGGCCACTGTTATTTAATTGTATAAATTCCTGTTTTCTTCTTGCACCTCTGCCTACCTGCCTTGTTTTCTGGAGCTGTTGCACCAATGTAGGTCACACCTCAGTCCATCCTCAGGGTGTTTTGAGTTGAATGGAGAACTCACGTGTGCCATTTTCAGTGTGTGTTTCACTTGCTGAAATAGTGTCCAACATCAAGCCTTCCCCAGGAGAAATATTGTGAGGTCTGTATGCTGTGGAGCTGATGATAGGAAAAAGTTGCCACTGTGTCTTCTATTCATCAGAATATTCTATTCTAAATCATTCTGCCTGTTATATTCTACTTTTTTTTCTATCTGAGGAGATGGGACATATTCCAGACAAAATCATTATATTGCAGAGTTCAGGAATGAGGAAGAAGTTTTTCTTCATCTCCATAATGAGTGTAATCTTTTTTTATGAAAATTACTTCAATATCAGAGTAATTTATTGGGATGGAGCCAAGATCTTTGTCATCATTTTTCAAAAAAGTAATGCAGTCCATCATTCATTAAAAGTACATGAAAAGTAAATGCGACATTTTAATTTGTACAAAACGCACTGTTTTAGTTTCACGTTTTTGGATATAAAAACCAGGAATTCCAGATCACATCAAAGCAATATTTTTTCTTCCTTGCCATTTTACTGCTGCACTGGAAATGGTGGATATTTGCACAATCTGCTCACAGGGTCTCTGATCTTTTCCCCTACTGAAAACAGATGTATACAGTCGATGAATCTTATTAAACCTAAGTTCGAGTTGGCCCTTGGATGCTCACCCTCAATGGCTCAATTCCAAGTGGTGACCTAGTAGAGAATCCCTACCAAGCTGCTTTGATATGCTGAGCCTTAGTGGACACAAAACTCTTGAGAGGGCAGCTGCTTACCCTGTCTTCTCTTTCAAATACTTTGTTGAGAAAAATATTAATGAAGACCACTTAACCCAATGGGATATCCTCTTGACTTGGTTTCTTGTCCGTTTGATTTGGGGAAGTTTTTTCTTGTGTGCTTGTGAATTTTTGAATTGCTTTGATGTTTTGACAGTGGGTGTATAGGAATCTCAGCACTGAACATGATAGCTTCATTCTGAAGTCAGATCCAAATTTGCTCTATTGTGATGTTTGGTTTCCTTAGTGCTGGCATTCCCAGTTCCCCGGCTACACAGACAGTGGAGTGCTGGTTATCTGCAGAGCCACACCGATGATAACAAGCAGGGGCTTTTTTGTTTTGCATTGCTGTCATGTTTACAATCTCACAGGAACATGTACAGTCCAAACCTATCATGTCACACCGACAAAGCAGGTTGCAGTTACAGAAGATGTCAGGGATTTGTGAGTTCACTGCACATCCAGGAAACCATGAGGCTGATTTGATGATCAGCCAAAACTGCACCTCACTTCTCTTCCGCAAGAGGAAGATAAGGACTCTTCTCTAGAAGAACCCTCTGAGAAGGAGGGACTACTTGAGGCTTTGGCACTGAGGGCAGCTCTTGCACATGAGGTCCCAAAGAGGAGACGGGAAGCTCTGACCAAAACAAAACACAATGCAAGAAGTATTGGCAGAGCAGTAAAACGACAGCAAAGGCACCTGAGCTGTGCTGATCTGGCTGCCCCAGGTAGCTCCAGGAGCTTCTCTGCCCTGGAAGCCACAGCCTCAGCCTGGTGGGAGGCAGGCATGACCCCCACTGCCCTGGTGGGTTGGTGTCCATGCTGGAGCTGGAGTTATGGAACAGCAGTTTTAAGCTGGCACCATGGCAATTCTCCACATCTTTGGAGAGGATCCCACCATCAAGTGTCCTCAAGGGTGGGATAAACCTTATCTAAGATAAAACATCATGTAAAATGTGCAGCCTGTAATATTTCTTATGGGTGATCAAAATTTTTAACACTTTTTCTCCCAAAAAAGTGGGGGTTTTACTTGCTTTTATTTTATTCATGTAAAGAGAATAGTAACAATCCCACTGAGTTCTGCTTGTCTGTAGGTGCTGGTAATGATTTGTGCAGAGCTCCCTGGCTTTGAGTGGCTTTTGTTTTAAAGAATGAGAGCTGGTAATTTGAGTAGGCTTTTCCCATCTGCAAGTCGTGCATCCAGTTTATCCCTGTGCACTCGCCTTCAAGGGCACCAGGCCTGGCAGTCTGTCAAGAGCACTTCTGAAAATGACTCCAGTGAGTTAAACAGGCTGTATGGGCAGATGCAATGGTATTTTCCAAAAGGGGAAACCTTACTCCTTACTCCTGTAAGGCTGCTGGTTTGGGAATCTATGTGAAGGAATCTGGTTTTTTAATATACCATGTATTTATCTGGACCTTTTTATTTTTCCATAACTTCTTGACTAATTAGGAAAGAGAAATCTATAAGAAGCCACATAATTTTATTCTGAGCCTAATGCAGTTGATCAGGACTGGACACTGCAGTCCTGGCACACAGCCCCCTGTGCATTACTCAGCAGGGTATGGAGCCAGGAGGAGTCACTGGAGGAGCCAGGCCTTGCATTCCTGGTTTCTTCCATAACTGAATAAGAAAGATGCCCACATGATCTAGGTCTCCTCAAGCCTTCAAGGCCCTCAGTTCAGTTTATCACTCCATTTACAGCAAACTTTCTGGAAAGTGTGTCCTTTGGATCTGGTGGAAATCATCTCAAAAATATGTAAAGGATTAATTCAAATTCCAGATTCTATTATTCTGGTATTACCAGAAATAAAGTTGTGTTACTTCTTATAACAGAGTTAAAAGTTAGGTGCAGGAAAAATACACAGAAACATTAAGTTCTGAAATGTTGGGGTTTTTTTTTTTCCACTTTCATTTTTGTAATATAGAACTGACTTGCTATCTTATCTGACTTGCTATGTATCCTGCAGCCAAACTAATCCTGTCTGTGCCCTAGATTTTTATTAGCCTTGCTTGCTTAATACAGAAAGATTTAGTTTCTAGGACTCCTTTTAATTCAATTTACTAGTGTACTGCCTTTTCTCTTGAATAGGATTTTTCCATAGTGTCCTTTAAGGATTCTTGACCTTTTCTAACCCAGGACATATTTATAGTAACCTGATCTAGTTTTATTAATCATTAGTGATCTTCCCAGCAGGGTACATTCCTTTGTCTTCTTTCTAATATGATTCATGATGCATCCCAATTTAAAGTGCCCAAATGATTGAACCACTATACTGGGATTTATTGTACTAAATCAGACTCCAGTGGATGGAGATAAGAATTTTGTCAGTTTGCACAGCACTAGTCAGATACCTGCTGTCAAAGTCCTTGCACTTTGGTAATAACACCTTAACATTGCTCATGTAAATAGGTTTTAATTTTCCTTTAGCCAGTTCCTCTGTTTTACTCCTTAAATATTCAGAATTTTTTTGAGACTAGCCAAAGAAAGGAGCCCTAATAAATAAAATCACAGAAACAGATGTGGAGATAGGCATGAACATCAGGTTATTAGTGGTGTTTGTATGGGAATGCTCACCATGCATAGAATGGTGTGAGTACAGCAGTCTGCTCTGTAAGTTTGACTCTGTGAACATACTGATATGATTGGAGGTGGTCAAATGCAGGCTTAAATAGATGAAAAAATGTTAACAGTTTTAATAAATCCATCTTGTACATGCAGTCCAGCCATAAATGGTACACAGACTGACCACAAAATTATAAAAAAAATACAAATGTCTTTTTAGTCACATAAGAGTAAATAGAGTATTCTGCACTGTCATGTGCACGTGAGTGTGTGTGCATGTACTGGTAGACATACAAAGTATTTGTAGCCAGTGAGTTGTGGCTCCTAAACTTGATTTAAATCTGAATGAGTTCATTATAATCTTAGTCCCTCCCCTAAAAAAAAAAATATCAATTTAATCTGCTTTACTAAATGAACATGTGAAAGTGCTTATCTGGGATAAACCTGGGTACTATACATATTTCTCTCTCTTTTTCCTTAAACAGAATGAAAATGCCCTTGAGAAAATAAAGGAGTTAGGAGTCGAGCTTGCAAAGATCAGGGAGGAAGTTGGTAAGTAGTACAAGAAAAGTAACAACAAAGTGATTTTCTCACTTTACATGAAAGCAGTTATTACGATTCCCTGTGACCTGATCCTGGGGAACCTCCATACATGTGATGAAGTGTTTGCTGAAGCCCAGTGGCAAAGGGCTTTGTGACTTTGCAGGGAACCTTGATTTCACCTCTTGGCTATGCAGATGGGTTCATCACCACACACACTGGAGCCAGTTGTGCATCATCTTTGCTAAACCAATTGTTCTTCATAAATCCAGAGCTTCTGTCCTCCAACACCAGCACTGCTGAGGAGAGAGCACAGTGTGATGAGAAGTGGGAGCTTGGGACCACTGCAGTGCACAGCAACTGGGAATGCATCACCAGCTTATGAACACTGCTGTGTTTTGCAGTTCAGCTGCAAAGAAAGGGCACCAAGCTCAGAATTTGCTTGTTAATAGCTCTAAGGCCTCTTTCTGGTTGAAAGACAGAAAGAGTGATGCATCCCATTTAGTCTGTGTATTACCTGTATATCTGCATGCCCCTCTTTTCCCCTTTAGTTTCTGATCTAGACAGGAGAGAGAGTGTAAAGATACTGCCACTGCTGAGAGAGAAGACGGGTTTTTGCTCTGGCTTCAGCCAACAGGCTGAGTTCTTCTGGCCTTAAATCTCTCCAGAATGAGTGTGATGTTGGGATCATCTGCCCCAAGGCAAATGAAGAGCAGGACCACTGTGTCAGGGGACACCCTGAGTACCAAAAGGTGTTGGAACCACTGATGACTGGAGCTGTGAACAGGGGAGACCTCTCAGCTTTCCCTGCATGTGGGATCCCAGTTTCTGGGTCACCCATTAAGCACAGATTGTATCTTGTGGCCAGAGCATGACATGGCCAGCAAAGGGAGGCTCAGGCCAAGCCCCTGTGGGGTAGCCAGAACTGCAGATCCTTCCTGTGCTTTGCCTTCACCTTGCCCATGACAGCCCACTTCAGAAATGTTGAGCACAGCCCTTTTCAAATGCCCAGCATCTTGTGCTCCCTGCTTCACCCTTCTGAAATTCTTTGGCTGATTGTCATTTCATAGAGAGCTTTATTGTCCCCACGGCCAATGTATACTGCAGCAAAACAGGTTTCCACTTATTCCCTGATGCCTGCCTTCCTCCATCCTCTGCATCTCTACAGCTCTTACAGAACAGTTCTTGCCACTGGTGCTTTCTTCAGGCGGTGCACGTCTGAAGTTCTCAGTTCTATAGCCACTTCTCATTTGAAAGCCCTACCTCAATCTAGCAGGTTGGGGTTGCTCATTTTGGTGAGTGCTTTTTAAGTGGTGGTGACATGGGAAGGAAAGAGAGGTTCAGTGCTGGAGATAAAGAGTTCTGCTTCCTTTTACACCGTGCTTGTAGAGCTGAAGTGAATACAAATCCCTGGTGGCTTTGCTGGAGAAGAGAACTTTGCCCAAGGTATAACTGCGTGTCTGTTTGGGAGTCACAGAGCAGCATGCTCAGTAACAGGAGATCACTGCTCTGCCTGCCCTTGCCATTGCCCTTGCACATGCAGCAACAGACACCTCCTCTGCACAAAGCTGAGTCCTGGTGGCATATGTGGGGACAGTTTTGGTAAGAACCACAGACACCCCAGAAAAGAAGCCTGAGTTGTGCTGCTTCAGAAGGGACATAAGCTGTAGATGTGTATGGGCTTTCTTCCTCAGAAAGGGAAAAGGTTGTGTGAGAGAGTCCTTTCCTCAGTGGTCCTGTGGGTATGTGTAATGGAGAGGAGTCGTTACAGACCACCTCTTCCTCCCATCGCTCTGGAAGACATGGAGATGCTGAGCAGAGGCTGTTTGTGAGTGACACAGGTGGCTGGTCACCTGCTTGGTGGAGGTAATCCTCTCTGTGCAACCCTGAGATGCAATATGGCCAGCTAGAAGCACTCCCAGTAGGGATGAACAAAAAGATGAACATATGCAGGTATTGCACTTCAGCAGAATGCGAAATAATTCACCAGCAATAAAAATCCTAGTATATATCCCTACCTATGGAAGGTAAATGACTACGCTTTTTTAGTATGAGTCAAAAATTGCTGCACAGATTGTTTCCTTCTTCCTTTAAAATTTAATTTAACCAGTGTTTTAAAACTGTGGACGAGGTGAAATGCCAAATGCCATGTGCATGAGAGCATTTCTCATCAGTGCAGTTCTTTGCAGTCTCCAAAGCAGTTCAAGTTGAGATTATTACTGGAGACATGAGGGTGCTACTGGAGACATGCAGCCCACCTGTCCTATAGGAGGATTATTTTGTTCTCACTATAAGATGAATCAGTGTGTTGTACAGTATCATACACGATTTATGCAAATAAAGAATGAAACAGTCCTTTGTTTGACAGCAGCAATCTTGGGTGATTCTATGAAGAAATTCAGGGAAAATCAGAGTGTGTTATTTTGACTACAACCAAGCTGTAGTTCTGACTTGCCTCCATCACTTTAATAAGTAGTTTTTGATTAATTTAAAAATAACCAGTCCAGTTAAACAGCATGGGTGTTGGTCAGAAATTCCTGATTTCACATGTGTAAATTCACCACGTCAGACTCACTGATGCAGATGCCTGAATGAATCAGTAAAACAAGGCTGGACTAGCCAGGTTTGATACAGGCAGTGAGTCCAACACCTAGTTGTTTAGGCAGTAGCTGTAATTGAGAGTTATAACTTGGGTGCTGAATGTGCTATCACAGTATTCGGTCTTTAACTTCAACAGAAACTACAGGATTCTGCTATGCTAAGCAATGAAACTGCAACAGAGAACCCACTGTTCAGAAAATTTTATTTTCTGAATCATATTTGGAAAATATGTTTAAGAAAAATTCTTGTGGTAAATAAAACCATTGCTGAAGCAATAGCAGCGATGGACCATGTGTAAAAATAACCTAAGGAGACCTGCATCCTTCTGGAGCCAGGCAAAATATTGAGGTTCAGACAACACTGTCCACTTTTACCCCCAGCACTCCTGTGAAAGTATCACACCACATCTGAAATCAGCATGGGTGAAATAGGAAAGTGATTCTCCCTTCCCAGTCCTGGGGAGGAATCTTGGCCTCTATGAACACTGAGAGACTTGTTATTTAAAGCAATAAGGTTTGCTCGTGTATTTTGCTAGAAACAGCAGGGCTAGGAAAACATGACAAGCAATCGTTCTGCACTCAAGACACCAATCTTTATAAATTATAAATGTAGCACTTTTCAGCTGCAACACTTGCAATAAAGAGGTTTTGAATACCAGCTGTTTCCCTTCAAATTCATGGAAATTAAATGTCAAAATTACCTGCTCCTTTACTGTCAGACCAATGACAGGAAGTGTGTTGAGAGGAGGTATGGAGATGCATAAAAAACCTAGATGAAGGAAAGGCAATGAGAAGTCAAGTTAAAAATTTGTATTATCTGTGTTCTCAAGAGTTTCAAAGCCAAAGCCTTCGTGCCATCTCCTCCTGGATATGCCTCCCAGTCAGAGGACACAACGTGAGTGTGGTGGCTGTGATTTGTCTGTGATTTTGGGGCTGAGGGTCAGGAAGAAGAGCCCATTCCTCATGTCAGAAGGAAACAATCCCTCTGTAAGGCCACAAGGTACCAGCCCCTAGTTCCCACAGGAGCTGCACTCCTGAATGCAAAGTGCCAGGCTGGGGAGGCTGCACTGTGGCTCTGAGTGTGTGTGGTGGGGGAAGGAAGGTCAGTCCAGTAGTGGCATCTACCTTTCCCTCACCTTCCCAGCCCAGTCTGAAGTGGGGTTTGCTCATCTCTTGTGCACTCAGTGCTCAGGGAGTAGGGAGGCTGCAGTAGCTGGTCTCGTTTAACCCAGCATGCTGTCATAGCAGGAAATGCCACGTTGTGTCAGAGTCATTTCCAGCCTGTAAGCAGCAATGGAGATACTTACAGAAAAGGAAGAAGAAAACCAGTTTGTAACTCTTCACAACAGACCAGTAATAGTTGTGCTCTGCTTGTCTTGTTCCATGTCAGTAAGATATTCATATAACTTTTCCGAGTAATTTTTTCTTTTTTCTGCAAGAGTAGCTTACTTCAACAGTATCCCTGTCTTGATGCCTGAAAGCTAAATTCACAGTTTTCCAGCAGCATTAGCAGGTCATCTGTTCAGACATTGTTATGGGGTCCCTGCTGGAGGTGACACAGCTGTTTCAGCAGGACACACGCTGAAGCCACAGCTGGCTCCAGCAGGGCAGGCTCTCCACACTGGTTTCTGCTCCCCAGGCAGGAGAGCTGCAGACCCTTGGGCTCCATGGGTGTTGCCTTCTGCTCTCTGTGTCCCAGGAGAGCTAGGCCCAAATGTCCATCTCCTTACTAAGAAGAGATTCAGTTTTTCTTTAACACTTCAGACCTCAGCCTCCTTTGTCTTAGTCTGAGGCTTATGGTAGGGATCACTCCTTCTCATTAGAGGTGTTTAATATTCTGTATAGGGCAAATTGCCTCATTTTCTGCTTCCAGTAGCATTGTTGGGTGTATGTGCAACATGCCATGCAAGTTCACTTTCCCTACTTCTCTCTTCCCTCCATTTTGCACCTGCATAAGAGTCTGATTTGTGCATAGTCTTGTATTTCTGATTGCAGGATGTGTTTCAGATGGACTTCCTTTTGGTTAGAGCATATTGTTCCATTGCCCAGCCTTCCCTGTGTGCTGGCTAATCTCATTAGAGAGGCAGGAGAGAGATGGGATTCATTACATCTCCTATTTAAAGCTTGAGTAAGTTTGAATTCTACTGAAGGCAGAGCTGCAAGCATAGCCCCTCCTGCTCTGGGTTCACTTTACATGCCAAAGATGATAAAAAAGCAAAAAGCAAGAGAGACAGTTTAGAGCTATAATCCAGACTGCCAGGAGACAAGATATTCCAGCTAATGTACCATTCCATTCTGGATATAAGGCAAGTGGGAAATCTTTCTGTGTGCAGCAGCTGAAGTGCTAAACTCACTGGACCACTCTTTCCATAACGAGCAGAGAGCTTGACAGGGACAAAGTCTCTCATAGTGCTCCAGAAAATATCAGGATCAGAACAGGAGCCCAGTAGTGTTTATCTGTCTGGACAAACTGAGCAAGTCTGGATATTGGTGTCCAGCAAGTGTGGAAGCAGAGCTCTAAATAGGGTGAAAAATAGCTAGGTGGGGAAGGGAATGGTTAGCTTGGTGTCCAGACTATCTTGGCATGGGTGCGCCTAACATAAGCTGTGGGGACAGCACTGGTAACTTGGACAAATTGCTTCTATCCTGGGAAAAATGAGCACAGTCTGACACCATAGTAGAAAAAGGCAGGAAGATACAGATATTGAACAAATATATAGTCATAGGATAAATATGGGTTTGAAGCATTCAGCAGGAAGACAGCTGCTCCCAGTCCTCCGACTTACAGTGCCATACAGGTCTGTGCATGGCACCTGCATTTTGAAAGGCAAGGGAAGGGTAAATATGCAGTCAGTTTGTTCAAAAATCTGATCATCTTTCTAAATCAGCTATGTGTCTAAATCAGAAAGAAGATCTAGCAGTGCCATTCAAAACCTATTTCTCCTTCTCTAGTATTCTGAATGTTATGGTCATGATGATTTTAATCACTTCTTACCTGTTAGATCTTTATAAGTGAGCAAACTTCTGGCTGATATTTTCCAGCTTGCATCAAGTCTTCAATATCTGGATTTTTTGCAACTGTTCTTTAGAAAAGCAAAAGACTGAGAACATAGTGTTTGTGACATTGCTTTCCTGGGACCTGGGGGATAATAAAGGTGAGGGACCAAATGGGGAAATGGACTGATTTTCCTTGACTTGATGAACTGTTGGACAACGGTGGTGTGAATTCTGAGATGTAGTTACTGGGTTAGTTCACTAGAGTAAAAATTTCACACTTTCTGATTGCCTTCAGTATCAGCCTTTCATTGTACTCTCTGATGCCATGAAGCACACAAGATAATGGTATGAATACAAAAATATTTCAAGCAAGTGTGCATCAATGGATTTAAATGGTCCTTGCTGGAGCTGGAGACAGGTTGATGGGATGAGCAGCTCCAAAATGTGATGTATGAGATATAAATCCTTCTGGTCAAGTGGTCAATCATATCCCTTGTACAACAGAGTGGGAGAGAAGCACCAAGCTCATTGTTCTACAAACAGGTCTGTCTCGGTTTGAATTGAAAGACAGGTGTCCACGTCCACTCAGAAAGGCAGAAACCTTTTTTTTTTCTTTTTTCTTTAAATGGAGAATGTAAACCCCCTCCTTCCAAATTACTATAATTTTGAAATTAAGGGGCTCTCAGGCAAAGATATGGGAATAGGAATAAAAGTTCTTTACTAGGAAAATTAAAATAGAAATACAGTATTATAGAGAAAAAAACAAAAAAAACCACTGACAGTCAGAACAGAACCTGACACTCCATCAGTCAGGGTGTTGGTAGCAGTCCCATTAAATGGTGGCTGCAGCCCTCCTGGATGACAGATGTGGTTCAGTTGAAGCAGTGCTCCTGTAGAAGGTGCAGTTTTCCTCCGAAGGTCCAGTGATGATGTGGAAAGGTGCAGTTTTCTTCTGGAATCCAGTGGAAAAAGACTGCCTTGGTGTTCCAAATCTCAGGTTTTATCTAGGTAGGAGAGGCTGGAGCATCTCCCAGTGGGATGATGGAATTTTATCAGTCGTGCAGTGGGACCCATGGCCCATTAACAGATGATATCTTCCTGGAGGAAGCATGGGTTGTGGAAAAGATAAGGATGACTGCCCCACCTGGTTTTAACAGATGGCCCATTAGCAGAGAATATCTCCACAGAAATAAGGATCACTGCCCCACCTGTTTTCAACAGATGGTGATAGAATACATACCCCTGGTCACATCCTGTATTGAAACCTAAGACAAGGTCCAATGCCACTGCTTGGTCCTGGGCAGTGTGAGGACTGTGTGGTCTTGTCTCCACAGACCTGAACACAGCGAGATGGAAGAAGCTGCTGAGCGAGAAGGAGGAGCTGGAGAGGCGCTTCGAGGAGGAGGGGAAGCAGCTCCGCAGGCAGCAGCAGGAGGAGATGCAGGCATTGGAGCAGCGGCTGCAGGAGGAGTACAACGCCAAGAAAGAGAGCCTGCAGGAGCAGCACAGGATGCAGCTGGAACAAGCCAAATTGCAGCATCAGGATCAGGTCAGTCTCCACCTGTTGCCTTTGAAGAGTAGTCCATGCTAGTACTGATTGGGTTCAGGTAACGAACAGAGTGAACACTCCAACATGAAGACACTGGTAATGAGTTATGAGCGGAAAAATGTAATCTTGAATATCTTTACTGCTCTTTCTCCTCATTAGTTCTATTGTTTTTTCTACACACTAGTCTATTACATTGCCATGTCTTGTCTTCACATGCTTGCTGATGTTTTACAATAAAAATAAATTAGATTAACTCTGATGCCCACACATACTTGCTCCTCAACCCACCTATTTTAGTCAATTTATGACTAAAACCAAGGGTTAAAAGAACCTGCTCCCGGCAGGTAAGGCCAGCAGAGTCAGCCCATTGTTATTTGCTAGTTAAAGGTCAATACAGTGAAGTGATAGCACCCATGCAACACATGCAGCCTAAACATCAAGCTCGGGATACACTCCAGGTCCCCTGACTGCTGCCCCACCATTCAGTCTAATCTCTTGGACTGTACCTCCCAAGTGTTTCTCCTTGCTTTGCTTTCTGTGTGTAGACAGGAGTATTCTCACAAGCAGCTACTTTTGTCTGGTTTTGTCAGAACAAACACTGTAACTCAATGCAACTGGGCTGTTTTGTCCTGGACAAGATACCTATTTCTGTTAATGAACTGATTTCTAAAGAGGTATTAGAAAGTACTGTCAAATAGGTTTTCATGTTCTAAATCAAATTTGTCAAAATACATCTCTGTAAATGGTTAGAACCTATGCTGAGGCATGTCTTTTGGTTCTCATTTCAGTTTATGCAACTTGGCTTTCTTGCAATTCCCTTCAAAATTTCTGCTTTTCTTTCTGAAATGAAGGAGAGGCCATGTTCCCAAAAGCCTTGACAATTTTTTTTTTCCTTTGACTGTGTCAGTGTGTCAGTCTGCCTGGTAGAAAATGTTAGCTCTAGCTGCAAGGGCTTACCTCTCCTGGTAAGAGGTCACCCGACATCAGCATTTGTGAAGGAATTTGTTCATTTTTTTTTAAAATAGCTTATAGCTTAGCTCTGCTACTCTTTGAAGTGTTTCTGCAAGTTCTCAGGAGCACAGGAACAGATGTTGGTTCTTCTCTCAAGGTGATCAGTGCTAGAAAGGGTGATACAGGTCATTGACTAGAAGAGTGCTTATTTTTCTCATGTTTTTCATCTGTTGTGATCATAATCACAGAAGAGCAGTGGAAACACATCTTTCCCTCTGTGGGGCAAATAGTTCTTGGTTTGCTCCAAAGCTCTGTGTTGCCTGATTACTGAAAACAACACAAACATGCCTTTCCTTTGTTTTGAAAGTGCTGCTGTGACCCCAGTATCTCAGAGTTCCAGCCCACATTTTCAATTAATAGTTCAGTTAGCATGATGAGTTTTAGCAAGTAATCTCTTTGAATTCCTACTCTGCTGTATACCCATCCTGTGTTGAGCACACTTGGATCAGTGGAGGCTGACAGGACGTGCTGGAAAGCTGCTCACCAACATTTCTCAGCCAAGGAAATGGAGCTTTTACACTGTACATGGGAAAAACCTTGTCCTTGAGCTGCCCATCTGCATGAGGGGGATTTGAATTTGCATTCTTGAAGGCAATAATAATAGCAAAATCCTTCTGACCGTGGATCTGCATGTATTTCTGTATCCATAAATCTAATTTGGAAGATACTCATCCCACTTTCATGGTTTCCAGTCACAGCTTAACTTTCCATGCTGTGTTGCTTCAGTCACCACTCAGTTCACTACCAGGTAGCTGTTATTTGTTTGGAGACACTGTTCCTGTGTCAGGTTTTGGAGGTTCAGCTGTCTCTGAGGAGACAGCAGAGCATGACAGCCAAACTCCTCACAAAATGACCTTGTGTGCCAGTGCATTCTCACATCTCCTTGCAGCTAAAGGCAGAATTGCAAAGTAAAGACTCTGATCTGTCTTGCCAGTGTTTCTCACTTGAGGTGCTCAGCTCAAGCTGCTTTGTCCAGCAGCTTACTGAACTTCTCCCACCACAGTTTCTCTTGATTTTACTTTATTAAGCTTAAAAATCCCACCTGAGGTACCTTCCATGTCCAGAAATAAACATGACTTGTGTTAAGCAATGTGATCAAGCCTACAGAGTAAGTTATTAGCATCCAAGAGAGCTGCTTCCCAGTGCCAAGCTGACTATCTGTCATGAAAAACTGCAGAGAGGATATCACACTGGAGGATTAAAGAGAGTCGTTTGGGATGTGGATATGAAACACACAGAAGGCAGAAAAATCTCTATAGACAACTGGGACATATTTAATTGGTTTTATAGATAAATAACTTGCCAAGGATGGTGGCAGTGAGAGGAGACCTCTTCACCTTCTGAGGGTGTTGGCGTTGAGGATAATCATCCCTATGGGGTGCAGTTCGGTTGAGAAGCAATTAGAGCACAAATAAAGGCTTCAGCAAGGATGAGGTGAAGAACATGGCAATGCTCATGAGGCTTCAGCTGACAGACATCATGTACAAGCACACTGTGCTCTGGGAAAAGCCAGGTGATAGAACTTGCCCCATTCGTAGCCCTTTGAGTCATCAGCCCCCCACATTTCTCAGCTCTGTCATGCAGTACATCAGCAGGCTGAGTCTCCATTATTTTGCAAACAGTTCTTCACCACTGAGTTGCCGTCCACATTATTATGAAAATTAGTTTGGGTAATTTTAAATTCCATGTTAAATGTCCAACTTTCATTCTAAGAGCATGTTTTCTCCAATATGGTTGGAAATTTGGCTTTTGGTGGGTTACCTAATACATGTTTGACAACTAAACGCAGTGAAATAGCATTTATTTCAGTCAAGGCAAGCTCAGCTGCAGTAAACTTCTATCATTATTTACATAACTGTGAGCAAATAAAGCTGTTTAGAGTCAAGTGCCATGAAGAGAACAGCTGTTTCACTGTAAATGTAAAATAGTTTGATCCTCTATCTTGCCAGATATCACAGATAATACTGTGTTAAATGTAAGGAATAAAATTACTGTGGTTACAAACCCCAGAAAAGCAAATTGATTCATTGCATTCAGAAAGTGGTCTGGACCACTGACTTAATCTTGACCAGGATTTCTTATTGTAGTTCCTTTAATGATTCCTACCAAAGACCATCATTAGGGATCTCACTTTGCCTTTATCCAAGTCTAGTAACAAACAATGCACTGAAGTAGTCCCAAACCCATAGGGTGCTCTGGAGCACAGGCTGCTCACAGCCCTCTTCCAGCTGCACTCCTCACTCCCATGATGGCCATGGGCTGTGTGGTCATTATTATAATTCAGATTATTGGAATGTCGAGAGTTCTGAATATTTAATAAACAGCATCTCTACCTAAGATGACTTGACCTTTTGCTTATTTATGTACCTCTTCATCACCATTAAATTAAAAGAACAAAAATACCATCAGCAGTGACTACACACTACCACTCAAGGCATCAACATGGCAAAACTGGCTCAGGTGCTGGAAGTGTCACATTCAGTAGATCCCTTTGCTGTTTCCAGCTCACTGGAGCTCTCCAGCAGTGGCTTGTCAGTGTGCCACAGCCTATCTAACAATGTGTCCATGTCTGCACTCACTGTTGTTGGAACAGGTGGAAGATCTCACAGCTGTACATGAAGCTGCAATGTCACAGCTGGAAAATAACCACCTAGTGGCCATTACAGTACTGCAGGATGAGAATGAGTGCAAGATTCAAGGTAAGCCAAAGACAACCCAACAGCTACACAGCTGTTTCAGAGCAGGAATTAATGCTGTAGTGACACTGTGCTTCTTCCTTCAGAGCAGATTACACAGAAAATTTGTGTTGGTCTAGTGCTTTCACGTGGGGCAGACCAATAGGTTCATGCTAGGGCAGATGGAGAGATGTCTGCAGTCTGCAGCATCTAACTTTGACCTGAGATTATCTGGGGGGGGGGGGGGTCTCTGAGTCTAAGATAAGGCTTTCTCTATGTGTTGCTGAAAATAGAATCCAAATTCCACATCACTTCGCACACATGCTTTTTCAAGAGCCTAATCCTCAGATGCTCGGGAGGATAGAGCTCTTGGGATATCTCTGAATTTAGGTGCTTAAATACCCACAGTGCTTCTAAAAACAAGACTCACTATTTCCAGCAGCAATGTCTGGCCCTGCTGAGCAGACCAAAGCCTCTCACTGGTGCAAATCTGCACCTCAGCACTGTTACCTTTGTTTTGTGTTACAGTTTGGCCACGGGATTGATGCTGCAGACAGAGCTCTTCCCTCCCTACCAGTTCAATGTCTAAACATATGCCTTTGTGCATGCTTTAGCTGACATTTAACAGTAATCTGTACAATCTCCCTATTTTTTTCCTACATTTTGAATATCTCTAGTAGGTTTTCCCATGTTTCCCAGACCAAGCCATGTTGCTTAGCTCTGCATTGTGTCAATTAGAGACACGGTCCAGAGCATAATGTGAACTGAGTACAGTCTATTCCCCTCTCTCATGGGCAGAGCATTTCTCTCATCTAGCATAGCATTTGTAAATTAACATATGCGATTTTGAAAACAAATAAGTAAAATGCTGATTCTTGCTAGAGGATATTCTTATCTCTCAGGTCTTTTTCGTATTTTCTATTGATAAAATTCAGTTGTGGTTCATCACGTCTCTGGTGGCCAAAGTTTGTGTTCCCTGCTCCTGGTGCGGGTCTGAAATGCCCTCCTGTGCCTGGAAAAGGCACTGCAGCCTGTGCGGGCGAGTGCGCTGTGCCCGGCATTGGAGCGATGTGATCGGCTGCTGAGCAGGGTTAGAGGGCAGAACCCATGGTCTTGGGGGGGAAAACACAAAAAATACAGCGTCCATATACTAAAAAGGCAACTGCTACTACTGCACTGAATGATGTTTTGATGCCATTGCTTTAGAGATTAAGCTTTATTTCACTTTATTTATTAAACTTCTGGTTATTAGTATCCCCAGGGTGAGTTATTCTAGCAGAAAAACCGTTAATCAAGTTTTTTGTCTTCTCTGTCTCACTGCTGAAATAAACCTCTTAACTCATCTGCCATAGGTTGGGGTGAAGAACTGTCATTTGTATTTTTGCATCTCAGGTAGTGGCCCTCCTCTCTATCCCCCCAAAGAAATTGCAACCCATGCTTTTAAATGTGTCCAATTTTAAATCCTTTGATCTAGGGATACTCACTTTGAAGTGGCAAATGGCCCATTGTTAGACTACCCTTTTCAGATCAGAGTGCCTGGAAGCTAAGAATTCTGAGCAGTTCTGAAAAATCAGAATCTGGTCACATAGAAGCAGAGGTATCTGCAAATAGTGAAAGAGCAGGAAATTCTGTTTTCCAGAACAATTTACCTAAGGTCACAGAGCATATTGCAACCAGATTTCTGTCCATATCCATGTCCTAAAACTGCATCCCAAATTGTGCTTGGCTCATGACATGTGTGTTCTCAGACCCTGGTTTGCTGGACTTCACTCAGTAATGTCATGTCTGTGTAACTTCTCCAGAACTGAATACTGCTCACAAACTGGAAAAGGCACAACTAGAAGAGACTTTTGAAAAGCTGCGTCTGTCACTGCAGGTGAGCAGTTTTTAATTTCCCACTCTGTAATGGTGCTGGGGAGCAGCTGGAGGGGCAGCCCTGGACACGCTGCCAGCACACCAGGCTGTTAGCTCTGACAGCTCTGGTACCTCTTGTGCTCTGCCTGTCCAAACTGCGATACAGCAGCAAACCCTCAGGATTTTTCCTCCCCCTTGGCTGCTTCACAAGAGAGAGAAAACTTAAAGGCACTTAAAGGGATCTGGTTAGAGAAAGAAATGTCTTTTTGACCCTGCTGTCTGCTGGCAAATTTGACCTCTTCCATGCTTGATGGAGGCACCTGCAGTGGCTGTGAGCATCACCTTGTCTGCATGGTACCCACCAAGTGGCACCCTCAGGGTGCAGAAACCTCTCCTTGCCTGGTCCTGTGGCTGTGTCTGTGTCTGTGCTTTAACCTCCTCCCTGCTGCCTGAACGTGGGAGAGGCGGTCCCACCGGAGGGCAGGGCAGTCCCTGTGGGTTGCCCCAGGGCTGGCCCTGCTGTGCAGCCAGGCTGTGGACGGCCAGGGTCAGCCCTGCACATCGCAGCTCCCACATACCATTGTTTAACACCGAGGCCAAACCTTTCTAAAAACTGCATGCTGTTCTCACTCCCCAGATGAAGAAATCACAAGGAGCAGAGGGCAGAACTGCACTCCTGTGACACAAGCTAAGTTTGGAAATGTGTGAACAAGTAAAGATGCCACAGTAAATAATGCAAGCCCTGTTTGATTTCACAGGCAGAGATGGATTACAATTTTTAAACGCCCTGACTAGCACATATTGTTGTACTGCTGGGACAGCTTGAGGTGTGTCAGCAGTTTTGCAATAAGGGTTGATGTAATATTCCAGACAAGAAATCACTGTGAAAGATAAAAATACCATTTTCACAGCAACTGTGGATTTTACAGGTGTTGTATAGACAGAAATGCCTTTGATGGTAACAGAAAGATGTTTGCTTAAAATAACATGTTGTTCCCATGTATAGCTTTGAGATGAAATGATGATTATTTAAATTCCACACCACATCATTGCTCGTTGCCATGACAGAAGCTTAGAAAGGGGAAGGAAACAGGTATGTCCTGCCTCCCTCTGACTCTAAGGACCACACAAATGCATGTGATATAAATGCCAGCTCTTCCAAGAAAGGACATGTCTGTTCTCATCCAGCACATGGTGATTTAGCATCAGCCACAGGTGCTGCAGTGATTTTGTGATGCCCTGAGGCTTATCAAATACCCCATTATATGTTCAAGTGGCCTTACATAAAAAAATATCGCCTTACATAAAAAAATATCAAGTTACAGGGGTGTCTAAGATTATTAGACACCTCATTTAGCTTGCCTGGTCGTTTGGCAGTGTAGACTGACCAGTAGGAATGTAAATAGGCTGATAACACAGTTGATGTGTTAATTGGTGTGCTTCCCCCCTCAGGACCAGATAGACACCCTCACCTTCCAGAATCAATCTCTTAAGGCCAAAGCAGACCGGTTTGAAGAGGCTCTGAAGAAAAACACTGAGGAACAGCTGAAGGTAGATGATCACTCTAATTATACAGGCATCAAGATGCACATTTCTAACTATTACACATCACCTGATTCAATGAAGAGCAATTGGATCCTCACTCCAGGGACAGGGGGCAGGTCCCAGCTGAGACCCCAGATATTGAGCTCTGAGGAAGAGTCACAAATCTTAGCCAAAGGGGTGTCAAGGAGACAATATCAGGGGTCAAATGGGCTGCAGAGGACCAGGTCCAGGTAGCTTTCACACCACTGATTCTCCTAAAGCACAGGGTTACATTAAGGAATTTCTCTCTTACGGCTGAAGATTTATGTATGGCTGACATATCCAAATCCCTGATATATTTCCTAGATTGTGCGAGCTCCGTATCTACACTTAGAAAAAGATTTGAAGAGCTTAAAACATGTTCTGGAAATGAAGAATCTCCAGATTCACCAACAGGAGAAGATGATTATGGAGCTAGAAAAACAGGTGAGTTGTCATTTTTCCTACAGAGGAGACATCACAGGGGTAATAAAGGAAAAGTTTGGTTACATCACATGAACCTAAGAGAAGTACACACATGAGGCTGGGGCAAGACACAAAGAGGTTCACATTCATCAATCTGGATTGCTTCTTCATACAGTACCTGCTCAGCTGTTAGGTTAGACAGCAAGGTGAGTGGTGGAGGAAGAATGGAGGAAAGGGAAATCTGTGGTAGTTCAGGGTACACTAGCCTGCACCATATGCCCCTACAGGAGTCAGGTAGCCTTTTAGGGCTGGAGGGCAAGTGGAGGAAGACTGAGCCATGGTGTGTCTTGCTGCTGCTCCTGCAGGCATTTAAGGAGCCATATGTAGATTAGCAATACTCAGCAAGGCTTACTCTGGAAAAGGTCTCTCCAGCCCTCCAGTAATGCTTTTCTGCAGGCTATGCTGTTTTCTCATCCTTTGCTTGTGGGATTTCCTAATGAAGAACTCCCGAGTTCACCATCAATTACATTTTTTATGGGAAAGGGGATTAATTCTGTAGAGCATAACCTGCAGTGACAGTAAAATACAAAGTAGTGACAGGATGAGGCAATACCTCAGTTGGGAGCTGTGGCAGCTGGTTCAGCACAGCATTCAGCAAGATTTGTTTCCATTTACAGGGAAACTTGAGAACTCTGATGATTATTTTGCTGAACAGATGTTTTAGTAAGTGGATGTAGAGGAAAGTGCCTCTTTGCAACTGAGGCTTATTATCTCTGCTCCTTCCAACGTGCTATTCTTAGAGCTAAGCCAGGATTTGGAAACACTGGGGGAAAAAAATCCCAAACAACAGCCTATATAATTCCAGGTCACTTAGCTGTTTTTGCTCATTAACTGCATACAAGTGCACAGTCCTGTTTCTGCCCTTTATCACAGTAAAAGACTGGGTCTGCTGTGGCCCAAAGGCACAACTTATTTCAAGACACACCTTTGTAAGTGCCAGGACAACTTCAGGACATCTCCAAATGCTCTGGTGCCTCACAAAGGAGCAAGAGGGCATTTCAAACACAGGGTCAGCCTTAGCTCCTTGGCAGCTGAAAGGGAGGCTGGAAATGAAGGTGGCATAGTTACTATTTGTGAAAATTATTGAAGAAGCAGAGAGAGAGCCTGTGACGGTGATTCTGCTCTCAGAGAATTTCAAAACAGGACTAGAATCCACGTGCTGCTCTAACAAAATAAACTGGGGCAGCCCAGAATATCTGAGAATCAGGAGTATCCTTTACAATTACCTCCCCAGACAGGAAAACACAACCTAAAACTGATGTCTTCACCATTAAGTGTGAGTTATTGCTATCCCCAGTACACAATATTTTGGTTCTTTATAAAAGGTTGGGAAATTCAATAACCAAGCTCACACAGAGATAAGGTTACCCTGTGCTATCTTGTTTTCTTTCAAAAGTGTCAAATTCAGCAAAATTCAAACTTCTGGAAAACCAAGGACTAAGGTGATAAAGTATGTCAAATTCGAAGCTTGCCCTTCAAAACAGGGCACCTGAGGCTGTGGAACATGCCTGTAAACATCTTACTGATGTTCTAATACACTGCTACTGATGTCCTCAAACTCTGCCCTTGAACTGTGCTGAATAAAAGCTACCTGTGCTTGGGATGGGATTAATTTCAAATTAATTACAGCTTAAAGTTAAATGCCTGTTTTAAGCCTGTCATTTAAGATGACACTGTCAGCAGTAGTGAGAAGAGTGTCCAGAGGCCAGCCCACCTCATGAGAATGCAGCAGCACTCTAAGGCTGCTGCTGGGCATCATCTGCCCTTGTGGGTGACTCTTTCCTCTCCATAATCCTGGAGGCTGGATGTCAGACTGCAATGTCTGGAAGATGTACATCATCTCATCTTGCATTCCTCCTTCATCACTAGACTGACCACTCATACCACAGTGCTGGGCAACTTTCCGTGCTGGGGGCTCCTCAAGTGTCACCAGCACTTTCTCCAAGGTCTGGTAACACAGGCTCTTTGAGGGACAAAGTTGTGAGGGCACCACTGAGGAAAATATCTATTTACACTGAACAAAACTAAGACTCTCCTCCTCAGTTATAAGTAAGTGCTGGTTCAGCTCTGCCCCTGCTCAATGCTCTGCTGATGGCCCCGGGTATTTCACCAGTATGATGTGGTGGTGTGAATCAGATCTCTAAGTCTCAGCTGCAGTCAAGAAAACCACCTCCACCTATCCTCAAATTTTAGAAGTTGCTCCACAGACTAATATGGAACAAATTATCTTGGATCAGGTGCTGAGTGTTCGTCAGACTTGACAAGCCTTCTTTTGCTGCAGGTTGAAAAAAATTTAAAACTGGAAGAAAAAATCACCATGCTGCAACAGCAGAACGAAGAACTCAGAGCCAGGATTGAGCAAAATACTGTCATAACAAGGTTTGTGCTGGTATTTGCAATCTGTCTGAGCTTGAAATGAGGCCCTAGGTCTCAATTGTCCAAGGCTGACACTTATTTCAGAAGGGAAAAATTTATTTCCTCCTGAAAATGTATTTGTGTCCTGCTCTGCTTGTTTTATTAAAAAAATATTTTTATATTGGGGTTTGCTTCCTTTTAACATAAGGAAGGCCTTGTATCTGTCTCTGTATTTCTATGATTTTGACAGGCTGATGAGAAAAGCTTGTCAGTGGTTCTAATTTCAGGATCAGTGCCCTGACACCCGTTAGTCCATGGGTAATGAGAATACGAAACGGGAAAATCTTGGGAAAGAAATCCTAACAATGCCATTCTCATTCAAGGGTGACAAGGCTCCTTGTTAAGTGAGATATAAAGAGCAGGGCAGGACAGTCCCTGTCCCAGAGAGTTTATATCATGCTCTAAGGCTGGAGACCGCAGTTGGAGCCAGGGAGAAGGGGTGCCAGCGAGAGAAAGAACAGCTGGTCTTGTCCCAGCTACATAGCTGTCATTGCATCCAGAAATTATGCCACCAGCCAAAAATTTAATTTTTAACAGATTTTTTAAACTGTCAGTGTCTCATCTCTGATTTTATTTTTTGTTTTTCTCATGCTTCATTTCTTAATGACTCAGCCTTTTGAAATTGTCTCCAGCATGTAGATATTCTTAAAAGGCAGCATTGCTTTTACTAACATTCAGATTGGGGTGGGGATTTCTCCCACCTGATTGTAAATACCTGTAGTACGTGTGTCACTATCTTGAGGTGGGTGTCTACAGCATTTCTGTGGTGGGGGAGAAAAACTGGGTATTTTTAAGGTCTGGTTCACCAGACCAGTTTGAGACACCTGCTTTTGGGCTGGATGAATTGTGGCCTGGAAGTGGAAGTCTCTCTCCACACCTGAGAGCAGCCCGGGTGCCTGGTTCAGTGCCTGGCATCTCTGCATTGCAGCTCCCTGTCTCTGGCTGGGTGAACAGCACCCTCCCCCTTCTCCCTGCTGGCATCCAGCTGCAGCACTTTGCTTGTTGCCTGCAACTGTGTAGGTACTGCTTTCAAAAAACACCTCTTAGGAGAAATCCTGGATTCGAGATCAGCCTGGGAAGTCAGCTTCAAGGAGGATAATTTTCAACAAGTAACTCTGGGGACAGCTGTGGAGCAGCTACAGGGACAGCCAAGACTTTAAAGTTGTTGTTAAAGCACGCATTTTCCTGGCAGCAGTAACCACGCTGACTGCTGATTTCTGTTGTACTGGCACAGCCTGGGAAGCTCAGCGTGAACGAGCTCAGGGAGCTGCCCCGGATTAGAGCTATTTCTGCCAGCTTGCAGAAGTGGCTGTGGCAGCCCAGCAGCAGAGAGAGGAGGGAGGGCAGACAGAGCAAAGCCAGACTCTGCAGCAGCCTCAGGAGGGGGTCCCAGAGGCGCTGGGCTGTGAGAGGGGCACCACAGAGATATTTCCAATTAAGGACAAGGGCAGGTACAAAGGGAAGGACAAGAGCCTTTCAGGTAGATCATGACCCAGTTTTGGATGCGGGAGCTCCACAGAGCCCCTGCTGGGACTTCCCCAAGCACTTGAATAAATCATCCGATCTCCCGGCATTTCAGATCCTCCCTCCAAATCAACCAGCATTTTTTTGCTCCTTTGGAGATACCTGAAGAACAATAGTTTCCAACACCAAGAGATCAAGGTGACTCTGTTAGCCACTGCTCCACAGTTAAGAACTTTTGGGGACTGGGAGAAGAAAGAGACATATTCTTGATTATTTGAGCTACATTTTTGTAGGAATCAAGGCTTAAAAAGCAGGAATTCTTTAAAAACATCTTTTAAACAAAATCAGAAATGCCAGCCCCACCCTCTTAGACTTTTGGTGAGAGGACCAGCAGTCCGTGATATCTGCTACAGCCCTCAGACTACACTCAGAAAAGCAGTTGTACAGAATTTTTTGGTATGCATCCAGAGTCCACACCCAGCTGCTGCTGAACACTGAAAATACCTAGAGGAAGGTTAGGTTCCTCCCTGCTCACTTCTATAAAATCCTAAATTGCCAGTAAATCAGGCTGGGTGCCTGCCCAGAGCTGCCACAGGTTGATCACATGAGGAGCTGGCTCTTGCCCAAGCGTAGTGGGGCTGCAGAAGCCTGGTACTCCTGCACGCATCCTTTGGGACATAGGTGTTGTCAGCACATGCCCAAAACACGTCTCAATCAGGTCCCACAGTCTTCTTGCCCTGCCCATTTGTTTCAAAACCAGTCACCTGATGAGCGCAGACTCACTAAGGCTGTGGTGCCCATAGGAGATTTCCGTGCCCCAGCTCCAAAAAAGTCATTAAGTTACCAGGAATTCTGGGGAGAACACCTCCCTGGTTGTTACTGGTGAAGTTTCTCTAGTGTTGCAGTCAGGAATAGAGGCTATTTTGGGACCAAGGAGGAAGGAGCTGGAGAAGGACCCATAACCTCATGACCTTTTATGGAGTACAGGGGAAGCTTTGAAGCCGTGTCCTGCATCAGGACATCAGCTGAAATTCAGAGCAGGGAAAGGCCAGACTGCTTCTCCTTTGCACACCGTAGCAGTGAGTTGAAAAAAATCATGGATGCAACTGCTGTCACCCCTCCTTGCACTTACTCTGACAGCCCACAAGTGCCACAAGGCCAGGGGGAATGGCTGGGCTCATCCCACCTAAGCTTTGCAGCTGAGATGCCTCAAAGAGGTGTATAGCAAAGACACGGGTGCATCTGGAAGCAGAATCAGACACTGGGGGGAAACTGTGACTTATGGAGATGACTTTCTCACAGTAGTGAGAAGAGATCTGGGGACAGCTGTGCCACAGCTTCAGCAGCTCAGCTGCAGCCCTAGGGGCAGGGACAGGGGAGGTGCTCAATGTCCTGCCTGGCCCTGGCTGCATGAATGCCACCATCTTTGCCCTGGAGTGCCTTACATGTTGTCCTGCTTCTCTCTCCAGGCAACTGTCAGAGGAGAATGCAAATCTTCAAGAATACGTTGAGAAAGAAGTGGAGGAGAAGAAGAAGCTCAGCAGGACTAACGAGGAGCTCCTCTGGAAGCTGCAGGAGGGAGATGCTGTGAGCCCTGTCAAACTCCCACCTGCACCATCCACTCCTTTTTATCGCTGCTCATCAGGGAACTCCTCTCCAGCAAAAGTCAGAACCTTGAGGAGATGAATCGGCAGCTGTGTGCCAAAGGTTCCCTGCCTTTTGTGCATTTCCAATCTGCAAATTGTTACCATCCAAGGAAGTACTACCATCAACAGGCGCCCAGGGTTCATGGCTGCAAGCATGTTCAGCAGCTGCATAGCTTTACACTAGGTAGGGTACTCTTACAGTCCCCACATGGAAACTCTTGGTTCTGACATGTTGATTAGGGTAGCAGAAAAGATAGCCAAGAACTAGAACAGCAGAAAGTTAGTATAGCAAAAGGTTTAGTTTGACGTGTGAATATTTTAACTACGGTTAGAGCCAAAAGTTGGGAAATGCTCTATTAATGGTTCATCAGAATGAACTTTTGCTGCAGTATTTCAGGTTAGTTACAAATATAGTTCAAGTTGTGAATATTTCTGTATTTATATGTGTCTGTGTTTATATACATGTACGTATTGTACCTTTATACCTACATATAGACGCACACACATATATATGTAGTTGCAGATGTTCTGAATTACATTTTTTATATTATTGGATACTACTAAGTGCTGATATATTTTCATTACAGTCAGCAGTTTTCTAACTCGTGCCTAAGACTTGTATCTAAACAAAATGCATTTCTGTTTAGCCTCCCAGGAATATTTATACCCAACCTAGACGAAAGTTACACAGAAGTAGAAGCGCCTTCCAAGTGACCACCAAGTGGTACTCTATGTAACATGAACACCAGCGAATCTGAAATTCTAAGACAGTACTGCCTTTGAAACCCTCATCTTTGCATTGGACACCAGAAAAGATATGCATACCATCCACTGCTTTTCAACTCTTAGCATTGATATTGTAAGTGGAGATAGGCTAGAGATGAGAAAACTGAGAGTTTTATCAAATTTGGTAGAGGTTACTGGTTAACATGGTTCATTTTGAGTGTCTTATTTCAATCCCAGTCCGATCTTATCTTGTTTTACCTTGTCATGGTTAGGATACAATCAAAATTTCTGCCTGTAGGTTTCTGTCCATTTTGTTTTATTTCAAGTCCAAGAAGCAAGAAGGAAAAAGTAAGTTGTTTATCCTTGACTTTTGCTGGGTGAGAGGTTTCCAATAGTAAGATAAGATACTGGACATCTGCTAGGACTCTAGCTTCCTTCCACCCCAAATGCCAAATAGAGCACAGCCAACTTCATAGGTGCAGATAAGGTCAGAATTTCTTTCCTTCCACATATCTGCATTATTTCACATTGCTACAGCTTACCCAGAGTTACAGAGCACTTTGAAGATTCATGGAAATGAGTGGCTTAACTACCTTTAACTTTCCCATCTCGAAGCAAAAATGTTCACACAGGCTTGGGGTGACCTCCCACCTGAGGGGATGGTGAGGCCAAGGAGTAGTTGGGGTGAGACTGTCTGCAAGGCCCTCATGGGCATTACTAACAAGATAAAAATATCCCTGAGCATAATTTTAAAAACAAAGAGATCTGTGGGATGCTTTCCTACCCAGCTTAGGGCAAAGGTCCTGCATGCAGGCCTGCTCTGTGCACTGGGGTCAAAGTCAGCAGGGCAACAGTACCTGGAAGAAATCCCTGAGGTGCAGGAGTGCTGCAGGGAGGGTGGCTTTGTCACCCGGGCACGTGGTGGCACCAGCGTGCCCTGCATCCACAGGGGTGGCATTGCACAGCCCTGCCATCCTGCTTGAGTGTGAGCTGTGCTTCAGCTTTCCTGGGAAATACTCAGGATTCACAGACTGCAGCTCAGATACAGCTTCAACCACCATCAAAGCACCTGTGGCCTGTTCCACAGTGTTAAAAAGAAAGATGATTTTTTTTCTCCTTTATAGAGAAATTTATTTTTGTAGCAGCTTTTGCATGGTACTGTGATACTGAGTAAATTGAGCATCTTGTTAGAATAGATTATGCCACATCAGCTACTACTGTTGAAATGCATTGCTAGATTTTAGTGTGTCCAACAAGTACAACCTGAAAGATAGATACCTAGCACGCACATCCACACAAAGCCCCTTCTTGCCAAGTACAACTTTAATCATTTTGATACTTGCTAACTGCACAGCTATTTGCAACACCTACAGCATTGTCATCTTTCATTCCACCAATATAATTCTGATACAGTGAGATCACAGACTCATAGGGTGATTCGGGTTAGAAGGGAACTTTAAGACTATCTAGTCCGCTCCCACTGCCATGGGCAGGGACACTTTCCACCAAACCAGGTTGCTCAGAGCTTCATCCAACCTAGCCTTGAACACTTCCAGGAATGGGGTATCCACAACTTCTCTGGGCAACCTGTTCAGTATCCTACCACTCTCATTGTAAAAATTCTCTTCTTTATGTCCAATCTAAACCTATCCTCTTTCAGTTTAAAACTGTGGTCCCTTGTCCTATCACTACAGGCCCTGGAAAAAGCCTCTTTCCATTTTTCTTATAGCCCCCCTTGAGGTTCTGGAAGGCTGCTAAAAGATCTCCCCTGAGTCTTTTCCAGGCTGAATAACTCCAAGTGTCTTAGCCTGTCTCCACAGAAGAGGTGCTCCAGCCCTCTAACATCTATGTGGCCCTCCTCTAGATCCACTCCAGGATGTCCATATCCTTTTTATCTCCAGAGCTGATGTAGCACTCCAGATTGGGTCTCACAAGAGTGGAGTAGAAGGGCAGAATCCCCTCCCTTGTCCTGCTGGCCACACTGCTTTGGATGCAGCCCAGGAATACAATTGATTTTCTGGGCTTTGAGCAGCCATTGCTGGTTCATGTCCAGCCTCTCATCCACCAGTATTCCCAAGTCCTTCTCAGCAGGGCTGTTCTCAATCTCTTTATCCCCCAGCCTGTACTCATACCATGGGTTGCCCCTATCTAGGTGCAGGACCTTGCACTTGGTTTTGTTGAACTTCATGATGTTCACATGGCCCCACTTCTCAAGCCTGTCCAGATCCCCCTGGATGGCATCCCCTCCTTGGTGTCAATCCACAAACTTGATGTGGATGCACCTGATCCCACTGTCCACATCATTTAAGATATTACACAGTATCAGTCCCAATACTGACCCCTGAGGGACACCACTTCTTACTGATTGCCATTTGGACATTGAGCTGTTCTGGATGCAACCATCCAGCCAATTCCATATCCAGCTTCCATCCATCCAAGCCCAGTTTAGGATGCTGTGTGGGACTGTGTCTAAGGCCTTGCAGAGTCCAGGTAGATGACATCAGCTGCTCATCTCCTACTCACCAACACAGTCACACCATTGCAGAAGGCTATCAGATTAGTCAGAGTGGATTGGTACTTTCTAGCATTCTCTTTTTTACCCTTTGTAAAAATGGTTGAGATGATACATCTGGAGTTGTTACCTTGATGCTACTCAAAACTTTAAATGCACTAAAGCATATTATGGACCCAGGACAGGTTGGCTGAACCTGTTGTAATTTATTCATCTTTCCCCTTTATCTCTGGTGCTTTCCTTATCACTTTGTTGGTTTAAAGTCATATACAAGAGATGCTTCCAGCAGTGAATTGGGAGCGGGGCTTTTATGGTGGGAAAACTGGGACTGAACTCAGCTCCATCATCATTTGGTATCATTGCCAATCCCTTTCCCATCTAATTTTTGCCTCCCAATCCTGCCTCGCACTGGATTCTTCCATGGCACATTCTCTGGGGCCTGCCCTATCACTAGCAAAGCTGCAGGAAGTTCTGCCTAACCAGAGGGACCCTGCAACCTGTCCTTGTGGGGGGTGTGAAGAGTGGCTCCTTCTGGTGCAAGCCCAGTAACACAGACTTTTTTCCCCAAAAAAAGGTTATTCCTTTTTTATGCTTTTCCTCTGTCCTGTTTTTCTTTGCCTCTGCATGCTGAAGTAGGTGTGAAAGAAAAGCCCAGGTCACTCAGACTGTCAGAGGAAAGGAGCAGCCCTGAATGGGGCAGTCATTCCCAGGGAGTGAAGATCCCTGGGTGCATGGCTAAGCTGGTAAGCCCTGCTCTTGCCATGGAGCTGCAACCATGCAAGGTGAGCTTGGCATTCCCAGCAGGGTAGGGGCTGTAGCTCTAGTCCATGTTCCTTGGCCATCCCTGTTCAAAGACAAGCAAGACGAAATGTTTGCTTTTGCAGGGCTGGAAACTTCCCGAACACCACTGCCACTGTGGGGACTTTCCCATTTGGAAATAGGATGGCCTTTGGCAGGAGAGGGAATATAGCCAGAACCAAGCAGAAAGGGTTTTATCATCTCTGTCTTTAAGGAAGCCGTTTGATTTCGTTAATCTTTACTCAATGCAGAAGGGTGTAGCAGCAATAAAACCAACCTACAGCTGCTCTCAAGGGGTTCCAGAGATGGGCACTGGGAGCAGGAATCAGCCATGGGATAGCAGGAGACCCAGCAGTGAGTGAGGGGCATGGAAAACTCCTTTTTATTGTGGGAAGGTACCATTTGGCCCTACTGGGATTGCACCTCCAGTGCTGCTGGCACAGACAGGTTGACTCAGTTGATGCAGAGCAGTAAAGGCTTGTGGTGGCAGGCAGGGGGAGGAAAAACTGTCAAGTGCAAAATCAGGTATTTTGTCTCTGCACTGATGGTGGTTGTGTCCCATGGACACTCTGAGGAGCCTCTGTACAGTTTCCCATGCAGCAGGAGTTCTGTGGTCCCGTTTATTATGTGGCTAATGATTACAGGAAAAGTTTGTATTATTTCGATTATGATGTACAGATAAGTGTAATATATTCCTGATAATAAATCCATGCACCAGTGCACCTATGGGCTGGCGCATACAGATCAGCATGTCCTGGCGTGTTTTCTGTGCACACAGAAACTGGGATGAATGGGAAACAAAGCAAAACCCCATCAGAGGGTTACCCCATTAAGGTAAAGATTGAAGCCAGATAGTCATTACTTCCTGGCAGCAGGGCTGGTCAGCTGAGTTACCTGACAGTGGCTCACAGGCTATGAGTTTCCGGGGACTCATTGGATGCTTCCAATACGACTGGGGCTCCCAATGATTGTGGGCTGCACTATTTCCATTAAAGTGTCATGCTGCAGCACATGATAACAGGAACATTTCTGCCAGTGGTTCAGGCTCATCAGCAAACACCTGAACTCCCCAATGTTCCAGTTCACTCAGTTTCAACACCCCATTCCCTGTCCCCTTCACCCTGCCCTCCTGCTGACAGCAATAGAGCCACTCAGGCTTTGCAAGGATTAAAAAGGGACTGGGTCATATCCCACCTCAGGAATGTGCTTGGTAAAATCCTCCTGAAAGATTTTTCACCAGGCCCCTCGCTTGCTCAGTGCAGATGAAGCTTTGGAAGGACACCAGCTTCATGTTTTCATTGAACAGAAGCTGGTAACCAGGTAGGAAAAACATCCTTATATTTTTAGTACAATACGAAACTTTGATCCTGTCTGAGTTTTCATCTTGTTGCCCTCCCACCACATTTTCAGTGCCTTTTGGGAGGCTGTGATGTGTTGACCTTGCCTGTGTTTAAACAAAATAGACTTCAACTTAGTGGCTTTTAAATTCTATATTCATCTCTCCCTGCTCGAGTTAAGACTTTGTTATATGCACGAGGAGCAAAGGCTTGGTGGGTGGTCAAGACTCGGCGACTGGAGCAGACTCCCAGCTCCATTCTGTGGGGGAAGCTGCACTGATAATACACCCTGGAGTACACCTAGGAGGCAATGAACACATTGCCTTCACTTCTTCAAATTCAAATCCTGACAAGAAAAGCCTCCCAGTGTACTAAATTCAAAGATTAAAACCCTTCAGTGGGCAGAAAGGCTATGAAGTCTCTTGGAAACAGGAGAAATGGTCCACAATCCAGCCATGTAATCCAGGAGATGGTCTGATTCCCCTTTCTGCTGCATCAGATGCCTGTGAGACCCTGGGAAAGTCATGCAGGGGTCTGTTCAGTTCTCCAACTCAATGACAGGTACAAGAGCCTGTCACTTCATCAGCAAGAGCTGTGCTGACAAACAAATTAAAGATTGTCCAGTGTTCAGAGGCAGTAGTAGGAAGGACACCTAGGAAAGCATCCACTCACATCAGGAAAGGGGATTTCTGCAGTATCTACCTGGGATGCTCCAACCCCAGAAGTGTCTGAGAGCAGGTTGGACAGGGTTTTGAGCAATCTGATCTAGTTAAAGATATCCCTACTGATGTCAGGTAAGCGGGACCAGATGATCTTCAAAGGTCCCTTTCCAACCCAAACCATTCCACAGTTCTATGATTTGTTTTTCAGTACAAGCTGAAGCATTAATTTAGATCAGTGGCATTGAGCATGGCTCACCTTCACAGTGCTTTAATAAGCCTTTTTAGGGTAGTGGATTAATTTTGCTAGGGAAAGCAATTAGAGAGAATTAAAACAAAAGAAAAATCATCTTACAGCCAAAACCAAGGCATTGCCAATCAAATATAGACCCTGGTCTCAACTCCAAATTTTCAGCCTTTCACTACAGGCAGGCTCCGGAGATGATCTCCAGCCCCAATGGCAAAGCTCCCCTCAGCAAGTCAGACCCTAGAGCTTAATGGTGTTTCCTGGGCTGCATGCTCTGCCAGAATGGAGAAGCCCCTGCAAAGCCCCACAGTCTCCCCAGGGAAGGGGGCAGACACTAGGCATTGCTCATGTAAGAACTTCATACCTCTGAGGATCCTCCTGTGCTTCCCTTCCCAGGGCAGGAATGTGCTCCATCTGCCAATGCCAAACCACATTGCTAATGCCAAGCAGCCAGCACACAAAATTGATGTGGGAGGAGGAACATAAGGCTCCACTTGCTGTCAGAGCTAGCTCAGTTCTGCTGGCCACTCTCACCACTACAGCCACACCACTGGTGATTTCTGTGGCAGGACTGCTCTTTGAGATACCCGTTGTTTTCAAGCCTTTGCAGTACTTGCACCACATGGTTTCTTGACTAAAGCTGGCAATTCCTCTGTGGAGTGTACAGTCGGGAGAAACACCTGCTGGTGTTACCTGTGTGCTGGCGAGTGATCACTCACCTGACAAACAGCGACCACAAACCTTCCCAACGTTTCACAGCAGTGACATGCTTTAAAGCATGTGAGCACGTAGCTAAAACACCCAGTTAAATAAAACAAAAAAGGTAAGACCTGATATTTTAAAGTACACAAATCTTGCAGATGCTTTGTTAACCTGGTGAAATCTAGCATTTTGTGCGAATCTTTTTTTTTTGTGTGTGTGTGTGCGTACACAGAGGGTAAAGGATGGATCCTGGTCTATGCCTGACAGTAGCACTGCAAAATCTGCTCCATGTATAATTGAGTAGAATATCTGTGGGGAGGTAATTCCTGGGGCTACTGAAAGAAGGACATTTGTAAGGCCTGGTTTCATAGCAGCATTTGCACACAGAAGCAGTTCTCTTTACACACTGGGGAAAAAAAACAAAACGAGAGGGAGAGAGAGAAACGCCCTAGATGAGTTGCCAGTGCTGCTGGGAATATGCCAGAGTTGTGTCTTTTCATCTTGTGGTCCCTTTTAACTGTGCTGCTAAACAAACTGCAAGCTGCAGTAACTGAGCTGGGGAGGCCTGCATTCCGCTTCCTTATTCCTGCGTAACTGGTCCCAGGTGTAATCTGGTTCAGGATCCCCACCACAAAGTTTCTTTCACTGCAGCCATTCTTTCAGTCGCCCATAAGCCAAAAGCAGTCATTTACAGCTGTCTGAGCCAGTGTCTGTGTTTCTCTCCGCTTCTGCTGAGACTGCGTAGCTGGCTTCCACACTATGCCATATTCCATAGGTAAAGTAGATGATAAAACCTGTGGAAGCCAAGGGAGAGGACACTGTTAGCTCTGTAAAGAAACAGAAACTCCTACTCACAGCCACTGACACAAGTTACACCAGTGTAAGTCCAGCCATCTTCATTATTAGCTTATAGCAGACAGCCACTATCTTTAGGGAAAAAAGCCATTAACACAGGCACCAGTCTTTAAAGCTCAATCTATCCCAACCCCAAATGGTATCCTGATTTGAGCATTTCAGACAATTCAGCCTTATCTACATGGCTGCTGGGAGCATCTTGTGATGCAGCTCAGCTTCTTCAGCTCCATAAGCACAAGTCCCACCACCTGGACAGCAGTGCAAGGCCAGCCAACAAGAAATGCTCTACGGTTTCTTGTCCAGCAACAAGACCCGTAAGAGGGTTCATAGGTTGTTGTTTTGTCCACACAAAGGCTTCAAGACCCTTGAATTTGAAACAAAGCTTGTTACATGCTGGCTAAATGGCTTCAGTCAAGTCAGCAGAGTTGCCCAAGGATGATCAATCAGAGAGCAGAATCCCCCCCTGGAATGCTACAATAAATTTATGGTTAACAAAATGTAGTAATTTTGAACATAGCATTTTTCACTTAAAACTCACCTAGGAGCATCCAGATTGCAAACCGAATCCATGTGCCTGCATCTAGCTGCAGCATGAGGTAAACATTCACAAAAATACTCCCAACAGGAAGAAAGGGCAAAAAAGGTACCTGAAAAAGAATGAGGAATATGTTACATCTACAAGCACGATTAATGAGCAGGAAAGAACATCACATTTCTAGTAAAAGGGAAGCGATGGCTGTTACCAACTCTTCAGCTGCCAGATCTGAGAAAATGCAAGGTTAATCCCAAAAGGACATCAGTCCACCATAGGAGGGGGATATGAACGATGCTATTCACCTGTTTTAAAAGCTTGTTTTGTGGTGTAGAAGGAGGCAAGTGGAAAATTTTAATGGCAATACTAAATACTTGTGGGGCAAAGGAGAGAAGAGTAAAAACCAAGGACTATATCATGACAAGCACCTATTGAAGACCAAGAGATGAAGGTAAGGGGAATGTCAGAGAAGGAACCTGAAGAATTTCATCCATCAGGTACCAAGGCAATGAAGCAATAGAGAGCAAATTATCCCAAAACAAAGAAAACCAACAAATACTGCAAGAGATGAATGACTACAGCTGTACCAAGAATGCCTTAGTAGTGTGAGAATCAAAGAAGAATGAGACAGCAAAGCCAAAATGCAAAAATAAGGATAGAAAAAAATAGCACAGCAAATATAAAATTAAACAAGGCAAATTATAATAATAGAAAACTTTCTGGATATGGTGGAATAAAGTGGAAAGCAGACTTCACTCCTAAGAGAAAAAGAGATTTACAAAAACAAACAGGCTGAAATGTGGGCCTTTCTTGATTTAAGCTTTGCCAAAAAAAAAAAATGTAAAGTAGCTGCTTACATCATTAGAGAAAGGGGATAGGCACACAAATCAAAAAAAGAAAAGAAGGATATTTTTCTAAATTTGGCTTTGTCACGTCAGTAGAGACAAATAAAATTTCCCGAGGTGGGTGAGTTATGTACCCAGAGATTGCAGATGTGATCTCTGAGCTATTAAATAAGCAACTCTGGTAGACTGGTAAAGTCTCTGAAGACTAGAGAAGTGAGAAAAATTACCTATTAAAAAATACAGAAAAAAAACTGGGCAACAAACAGGTCAGCCTTGGATTTCCAGAGTGATTTTGGAGAAAAATCACAGTCAGGTTGTAAATGCCCGAAGAACAGCAAGGCAATAAGAAACAATGCTGTCAAGCATTGGAACAGGCTCCCCAGGGAAGTGGTACAGTCATCATACCTGGAGGTGCTTAAAAGACATGTAGATGTGGCACTGAGGGACATGGTTTAGAAGTGGACTTGGCAGTGCTGGGCTAAAAGTTGGACTTGATGATCTTAAAGGTCTTTTCCAACCTAAATTATTCTATGACTTTATGATTACAGATTTAGTTGTGACAGGTATAATTTTCTTTTTTCTTGGACAGTGTAGTGGCTCAGGGGGGAAAAAAGGAGGTGAAATGTCTTTGAGTGAAAGGTGAACAGACATCCTCAGAAACATGTTCAGAAAACAAGATCTGGATGAGAGTGCCTAAGTTTTCTGCTCCTGGACATTTCTGTTCCCACTTTTGGTACCATAACTGCAAAATGAGCTGCAAACACAACCTTGGAAAACTCTGGTTGTTATTAAGTTATAAAATCTGTGAATTTAATGAAAAACTTTAATTGAAGCGCAATAAAGATGAATGCTGTTTAGAGGATAGACTTATAATCCAAAATTAATTTAATAAATTGGGGAAGTACCTGAAATCAATATGATAAAGCATGATTTGTAGGATTACACTAGGAGAAAAAAATCCATCCCAGTGTTTGTTTAATATAGAAAGGGTGGTGTGCTTGGAGAGGGCAGGAAAACAACAGAGTTCATCATACTTAAGGCTGTTTAAGAGAGAAGAGTCATCCCTTAGCCTCCATGGGGACTAAGGAGGACATGAAAAGTGCACGTAGAGCCCTAGATCTTCACAAACAAGTTTACTTCTTGTCTTCTTTCTCCTTTTGTATCCATGATCTGATGAGGCCCTTCACAACCATCCCCTTTCCTCCAGTCTCTGTCTCTTCCCTGTCCTACAACCAATTGCTTTCAAAAGCTGGGTCCTGCCCTTCCCTTCCAGCCCAACCTCTGCAGCAGGTTCTGCCTTTCCAGCTCCTCCTGGATACAAAAGTTCACATCATGCCCATATTCTATGCACGTCCATTTGGCCAGTGCCCCCCTTCTGATACAGGCCAACACATGCACTTCCTCCTCCAACCACCTCCCAGACACCTCTTTTCTAGCTACATGTCCCAGGACATTCACCTTAAAGGAGAGTTTGGTTTTGCTTTCAGGCTGTTTCCGTATAATGAAGATGATAGTGACAACAAGGATGGCGGCAATAATCTGTACAGTGTTTATCAGAATGTTTGGCTCAAGGGAAGTCAGGATACAGATACCCACAATAAGGAAACCTGTGAACAGACACCAAAGGTTACTGATTTTTTTTTTTTTTTAAGATACAGGGAAAACCCAAGAATGAATCATAAGCAGGCAAAGCAGAATCTGAAAGCTCACATACGAAACAGCGACTCACAAAAACCCTAACCATAACAGATATGCCTTTCCCACTATACACCTCCACACACTCCATCTGTGGATTTCTTTTTAAGTCAGAAATTTAATCATTTCATCTTCAGTTATTCTGGCCCTTACAAGAGCTCATCAAAATCACATGAAGGAGGTGAGTTTTCCCACCATGGTGAGTACAAAGCTCTGCCAGCTGACTCATTGCCCCAGAGACACACTACCTAGCACTTACCAATGATGAAGGTTGAGATGTTCACCACCGAACCAGAGAATTTGGAAGGATCTGAATCTGTAGAACACAGTATGGCTTTGAGGGAAAACTTCTCCTCTTCCTCTGGCAGAAACCCGGTCTGTGACTCACTGGTACTCACAGATTCATTGTTATCTGTCTCCTCTGTCGACCTAGCCATCTGGTATGCCAAATTAGGCTGCTCTGGCTGGTACCTAGGAAAAGGAAATGACACAAAGAGCCTGTCAGTTTGGCCTTTAAATGAGGGTACCACTCATTTAAAAGTCACACAGATAGTCATAACTGCATGCCAGACCTTTACAGCATCAGAATAGGCCCATGTTACCCATGTCTATACTCTTTCGCTTCAAGGGGAAATTTGAGGAATGATGTCATCATGATGTAAGCAAAGCTCTTATCACCTACAGCTTGGTTGTAATGTGAGTGTTTTAAAGTGGACAGCACTCCCTTTCATGAACCCTGTTATCCATGTCACCAATACATGACTGGGTGAGAGGAGAACTAAACAGCAGAGGGACTGACTGATGGTCATAACCAGGCCATTGTGTCATCTGTGGCAGTTCAGCTCTTGCATTTTGGCACAGAGGTGGCTGAACTAACAGCTCTGCAGCTATCATACCCTGCAGCAACATTCCTGGTGCCCCATACTCCTCCATCCCAGTCTCTCTGCCAGCTTGTCTGCTGCCATGCAAGGAAGGAAGAGCTGAAGCAAGAAGAGTTGCTGCATGACTGGACAGCACATTCAACAGGACTGTGACACACAACCATGAGGATCCATAAACACTTTTCCAGCCTCAGTTCTCTGATAGAGAAGGCTAAAGGACTGGACCACATTGCAAGTCACCTTAAAACTGTTTCTGTGGGGATGTGTTCACAGTGAGGCATTTGTTAAACACTGAGAATTGTGAAATGCAGGGAAATCCTTGGATCTAATCACAGCAAGAAACTACTGGCAGGATCGTACAGCTTTGGAAACAATTCAGCTGCTACATCATTAAGCAGTCAAGGGGCAGACAAATCAGCTGCCCAGGCCAATACAAAACAGGCTGTCAGCTCTGCCAACCCATGATGGTGGAAATGTCATGCAATAGGTACAGCAGCTTGCAAAAACAAATTATAAAGCCATTTCTAGCTCTGAGGAAGAGAGTAGGCTGGGAAATCAGGAAACTTAAGACGGACAAGGCAAATTGGCAAGAATTTTCCACGGTCAGGAAGGAGAGCACAAAGCAATGGTACCACAAAACAGCACTGGTCCTTCACCTATTGCAAGACTGTTCTTAGTTCAGTGCAATTGCTGTGAAAGCCTCCATCGGATTCTAAATAAGTCATTCAACACACAAAGTTATTTTTCAGTAACATGATCTTCAGATTTTTTTTTCATTAATCGAGTCTTGTTGTCCATAAGGTGCCAAGCCCTGAAGATCTAAGATTTTTAGTTTGGCAGCTCAGCACTTTTAAAAGATACACACTGGTCCTGCAAACACATGCTCAGTTCTTTTCCTGCTGCTAGGCTTTATCTCAAATCCCCTTTCAAAAGGAGAACGACCTGAAATGGTATCCTCACTGGGGACAAGACTGGGGACAAGGCAGGCATCCAGGATCAAACCTCTTTCCTCCCTACCCCTTGGCGTATCTCCTGGGGCATTTAGAGTTGACCACAGCAGGACTAGCATGGAACAAGGGTTAACCAAGTTCAGAGGACCTCCCTATAGATCCAGCTAACATAATCCCCCACAAGCTTAAAGAAACAAGCTCTTCACATGTCTGTAGCTGGAAATGTGCCCATAGAAACTATGAGGGCATCTGACTCCTGTGTGGAATTCTCTCTGTGTGCCGGAAGAGACAAAGCTTCTACATTCTTACCTCAGTACCAACACACAGGCTGCTACCAAGGAGTAAGCCAGGAGGGTCCCGATGGACATGAGATCCACAAGATCTTTCAAGTCAAAGAGAAAGGCCATAACAGCTGTAGGAGGAGAGGAAGGTAAGAGAGAAGAAAAATCAGCAACATAGCAGAACATGCACATCTCAGGAGCGTTAATAATGATGCAGCATACATGTGACCCTTGCTCAGGACTTGGCTGGGGAGTTCAAGATGTCCCAAGACAAGGAGAGGCAGACCTTGGTGCATGAATACCCTAAGACTCCACAGGCTGTCCAAGGCTCACTAGTTGAAACAATAGGAAACACTTACTACAGAAAATTCCAGCCTGTTTGCCTCACACAGCTGTGTTCACCCAACTACCAACAAAATGCAGAGGTTTAAGCCACAACCTAATTGTTAGTCCCCCAGTGGAGCTGCAGCACTCCTAAAGTCACAGTTATCTCCTGGAAGTAGCTAGAGGGAACAGAGGATGGGCAGCAACTCAGCTCAGCTGGGGTGAAATCAGGCTTGTGCATGCAACAGGACCAAGCATCAAAGAAGGCATCTTGAAGTAGGTGTCCTCACGGGGATTTCCAGAAAAAGGCTGCCATTCCTTAGGGATTACCCCTGCTTACTTGCCCTCACCAGGTAACCCAAGTTGTACAGGACTTTTTATAGGGCTTTCAGAAGGCAAATAAGTGGATTAAAGACAAACAGTCAGACACCAACAGTCATACGAAAGTGTAGGGACCTCAGAGCTCAGCCTGGCCCAGCCCAGCCTTAATGCACAACCCAGAACCCAACAACCAGCCCAGCCTTCAAACTCAGCTGGCAAACGCTGTTCCTGCAGCTTTGTGTGGCTTTTGCTCATAGGCAGTATGGGCCACTTGGATGAGACCACAAAGGTTTTTTTGTTTTTTTTATATTGCTCTTTTTCCTATCCCACCATGGTCTGGACCAAGGATACCCAAAGAGGAAGATGCGGGAGAAGGAAGCTGTGAGGAGGCTCTGTGAATCCAGCAGCAGGAGCTGAACTCTTTCACAGGAGCTCAGAGCCCAGGGCAGCAGTCCAGCAGCAACTCCTCATCAAAGGTGGCACATTCTTGTACCCACAGCTCATCCTGCATTATATTATTATACCAATCCTGCATTTGCAGCAGAAGATAAAGAGGAAGCAGCAAGGCTCTCCTCTTTGCCAGGCATTGTGAGGAAGGGGGCGGCTGCAAGAACAGGGTAAGCTGCTCATCCTTGCTGTCTGGGAGGTTTAATTTATTATTTCTGGGGGGCCAGGAGAAGGAAGGGGAGAACAGGATGGCTGCCAGCTGTGACTAACTGATTAACAAATGCCAGTGCCACAGGGGCCATCTGCCTGTCTCCACCTGCTCTGGTATCTTCTGCAGAGTTGCTACACACAGGCGGTGCAGTGTCTTCAGCCAAGCTAGGCCAACAGCCACCAGGATGCTGGGGCACCACTGGCTGCTGCCTTGAAGGGTGTTAATTACTTTTAAGGCTGGCTGAGCAGATAAAGGTATTCCTGGCATGAGACAGGATGGCAGCAATGAGCTCTGAGAAAGAGGGATAAGCACACAGAGAGCTGCTCATGCTCACCCAGACTCTCCAGGACATGCCCTGGAAATCCAGGACACCCTCTGGGATGTTGCATTCTGCAATATATCCAACTAGTAAGTGGGCTAGAGTCAGGCAGACTTATCTGCCCTGAAGATGAGCTTATGTCTCCTTTCCACAGATTCATGTGAGTCTTTGGATCCTACCTGCAGTAGCTCCTGATGTCACTGTTGCAATTAAGGGAGTTTTTCTCTTCTCGTTGACTTTAGCCAAAAATTTAAACAGAAGTCCATCTTCTGCCATAGCATAAATTATTCGAGGCATTGGAAACATGGATCCAAGGAGACTATGGACACAGGAAGGAGAAATAATCTACTTATATCACCTCCTGCTGAGCATAGGCACACAAGTGAAAGTAAGTTTATGGCAGTGTAACTACAGAACAGGTGGCTTTCATTCACTTCAGCTTCTCCTTCAAGGACTCCCTCTGAACATCCATGTTACTGGTAGCTGGTAACTGAGGTGCAGCTCTATGATTTTGGATAGCTTACCCATGGGGCATAAAATCAGCCTTTCAGATAAAAAAAGAGCTGTAACTTCTATGAGCCTCTACAAGTTGCTCACCTAATTGAGTACTCTAAGCTGATCTGAAATAGGCCTTCCAAGTTCAGGAGGTGACATGTTCTGCCTCCAGCCTGCCCTGCCTCCCATCCAGATGGCTGTCCTGCAGGTAACCTGCAGACAGGTGGCCCTGGATATAGTAAGCCCCAGGCAGTCCTGAAGATGCACCCTGCACTACCTGACATAAGTGTGCTCTCCACCCAGCAGGTCAGGATGTCTTGCACCCAAATCGTGCCTGCATTGTATAGTTGCCTCCATGACTTAGTCACTCAATCCAGATTTACATTCTTGAGATGCACCTGCTGGGTCTTCTGCTAAGATGGGAGTTTCTTGAAGTGATACCAGTCACCTGCTTCTCTAGTACCTACCACAGGGTGAAATCCTGGTCCTTTTGAGGTCAGTAGCTCTGAATTTCATCCCTGGTCTCCACTCCATTTCTTAAAGGAGGTGGAGGTACATGTTTGCCTTGAAAGATGCAAAAATGAAGAGCAGTCTCTTACCTTGTAGAAAGTGCACACAAGGAACCAACAGCCACTGCATAATTGGCTCCATCCCAACCCACATATTTAAAGGCATTGGGTAAAGGGCTATTGGTATCTAGCTGGTAGTAAGGCATCATGAGCGTCAGGGCAGCTGACACACCAAAATAAGCCACAAAGCAGATGAGAAGAGATGCCACAATGCCAATAGGAATGGCCTTCTGAGGGTTTTTTACCTCCTCACCTAGAAGAAAGGAATTTAAATATCAGCTAAATGACAGGCAAGACCTTTATCCCAGCCTAGGGCAGGCATGCTGGCTGGGGCTTTCAAAGGTTTCGTGGGCACAGAGGTGCTCTTTGACCATAATGCCTGCTCCATCCACTTGGGATACCACCACCTGTTTGCTCCCATTTCTGCTGCTACTGTTACTTCTTCTGACACACATTCCTGGAAGCCTTGTAAACTCAGGCATAGAAACAATCTGGATTAAAAACAGTCCTTCTCCCAATACAGATCATCCTTCTATCCAATTCCTGCTATCTTACTGATGGTCCAGACCCAAGACGAGTTCAGCGATCACAGATGATGGAACAAGAAATTATTGTGCAGTTGTAGGGAAAATCCGTGGATGCCCATTTTAGTAACATCTCCACCAGAACTAATACACCATGATCATGGCACCATAGGTGCCCATTTCCAGAGAAAGGCAGAGTGCCTGAAAGTCACATGGATCTTTGAAAATGCCTCTTAACAAAAGGACCCCTCTTGTTTTTATGGAAAATTTTCAACAACCAAGTAGGAAAAAATTTATGTAAAAAAACAAAATTCCTCAAAATTCAGGCACAGAACAGATTTCTGCTTTCCTAGTCCTACAAAACTGCTCTGAAAGCAAGAGCTTCTGAGGTACAGCATTTCAGCAGGATGAACTGATAAACATACCTACAAATCAAAAGCAGATGAATGTTTATTCCACAAGGAGAGACTTCAGGGCTGGCTGGAATAATGGAGCCAACACTTCTCCAACTCCTTGCTTGGAACAAGACACAGTAATGCTTTATCTACCTGTGACGACTCCCCTCTTCCTCTCCTCCAACCGTCCTCGTCAAATGTGAAATTAAGGATAATCCTTTCTTCAGGGAATTAAGATTCATCTTAGCCACAAGAAATATGACAATGTTGATGACTTCTCTCTGAAAATGAGACCTCTTAACCTTTACAGGTAAAAACTCCTGATTCTGAGGCACAGCTCTAGGGTGCAGTTTACTCCCCAGAGGCTTCCTCTTTCTCTGGATCTTTAAAATACTGCAAGCTACCACAGATTCTTCAGCTGAAGGCACTGAAGAACACTGTTCCAGAATAACCTGTTGATTAAAGTATCATCTGGAGTTAGAGGCTCAAACTCATACCAAGCATGTGAACCTGGGCCTTCCCTATTTGCCTAGCTGATAAGCCTGGACATGTTTTCTGTGGAGTCTGACCTGGTTAGTATCATCACTGACCATCCACAAGCTCGGGCCCTGCAGGCAAAGAAGGGAGGAAGCTCGTGGTTATACAGTTTATCCGTGTGCCACAGCAGCCAGAAGTCAGCACGCAGGAACTTGAACAAATTCAGCACTTTCACTAATAGGAGCAGTTGAGCCAAAAGCCTATTTTGAGGTTTAGTGGGATGACAAATGTGGTGTCCTGAATTCCCTATTATCTGTGCTCTGCAATGTTACTCAAAGTCAATCTACCAGCAGCCAGGTTCATAACCAGAATGAAGACATCTTCCCTCTTACCTGTAGTAGCAATACAGTCAAATCCCACAAAAGCATAAAAACACGTGGCTGCCCCTGAGAGGACTCCTTTCCATCCATAGGGCATAAACCCTCCAACACCGTAGAGCTTTTCTTCCTGTGTTTGACTGAAAGGCATGGCAGGGGGTTAGAAGTGATCCTGCCTAGCTGGGAGTCACAAAGCTATTCATATAGCTCATAACAAAATCCAAGGCCAACGTTTGAAGAAGAAGGCTCTCCCTTTCATAAGCTAGCACACAAATACCAGGCAAAATGCTAAGCCCTATTCACCGCTGAGTTTTGGACTGGCCTGCAACAGCCTGGGGAATGCATGGAATAAGAATGGTTCATGGTTTGTTCCCACCACCTGTTTTGTGGGGTGGATAAAAATGTCTTGGCTAAGACAAGGAAAAATAGCATGAATATTAAAAATTCTCTATTAACACTATTGCATGTGTAGATACATATATTCATTTAAGCACAAGCTTTTGAACAGCTGAAGACAGAAAAGCATGTGAACCATCCACTTTTTACTTCAGATGGACTCAGATAAAAGGTAGGTGAGTAGACATAAGAGAAGAATGCAGGGTGCCATGATTGGAAGATGGGGTGGATTTTAAACACTCTCAACTTCCAAATTCCTTGTGCCAAGCTCATACTCAAACCATGATTGTAACCGTGAGAGAGAAGTGGAGCCTGGATCCCTGACACACCAAATGCTTTGCTGAGTCTTATCCAAAGTTCATTTAAGTCAACAGACAAACACAGGCTGATCCCAGTGCACTCTGGATTGCAACCCCAGATCCATGTGCCTTGTGTTGAGTGACATATAACAAGCATACCCTTCAGTTCAAGTCACTCAGGTCACTTTTTCAGTGAAAAGCCTTTGTAAAGATGAATTAAGGCAGTTAAACTAAAGTAAACACCAAATCTGCAAGTCTTCTCACATATAAGCATCTGAACTCTCTCAAAGAAGGCCTGCTGAGACTTAGATGAAAAATGGCCTACAGAAATAGCACAACCCAAATGTGGATTACTCTGGAAATAATGATAAAATAAACTCCAGACAGATTTTACAAAAATAGCAAGTCCTACAGGTCAAAGAGCTGCACTCATACTTTGAAACTCTTGCCGTAATTGCTCCTTGCATGGAAATAGCAGAAGAGAAGGAGAGGGGACCTGTCCTATGGAGGCAATTTGTTTGCAGCAGGTTGAATTTTGAAAAGAGGCTCAAGAAGCAGCTTTTACACAAGATAAATATGACCCACAAAACATTTATGAATCTTACCAGATTTTGCCCAACTGCGCTTCCTTGCAAGACATCTTAAAGGGTTTAGGTAGCAAGCCAGGACTGAGCTGATATATGTGGAGATATTTAAAGGCCCTTACTCTGGGTGGTACAGTCTCAAGCAAAAATTAATAACTTTGTCTTACTGTAAGCCCTGTAAGCTCCTTAGTTTTGATCTTGAGTAGGATGAGAGAATTTTGGCCAAGCAGCAAATTGTCATTAAAAACAGATTTATGATATATGCTTGCAGCAATGCATTAAAATAATCTGCAACTTGATTTCATTTTATTGAGGCATCTGGGACAAGGTCTCTATAAGGTATAAAAATACCGAAGGATACTGCCCAAGTATTCAAAGAAAGTACACAGCTATACTTGGACATGGCTTCATATAGGCACCAGAGCCAGCCTGGTGTAGACTTGAGTAGGACATTGTCTAAAGAGCTCCTTTCTTTCAACTTTGGATGCTATATTGGTTATAAGGCTATAAATGATCAGTTCTGCAGCAGGGATCATAATGACACAGCCTACTTCTAGCACTTTCAGCCCATCAGCACAGTCTGCTCTCAGCAAACACACACTAAAGACAGCTTTGCCTCCAAGGTATCTGACAAAGGAAGCAGCCATCCCATTCACTGGTTTTCTAACTCAGTCCACAATCCCTCATTTAAACTTGCTTTTGAAAATGCACCAGCTTCTGAGATGAAAAGAAAACATCCAACCTACTTGTCTTTGAAAATGCTATGGCTGGTGTTGTAAATGTCCTGTTCAGTCAGGTTCCAGTTTTTACCAGATCCTTTCACGAAGCCGGAGATCACAACAAATCCAAGGACAAGGACATTGATGCAGGTGAACACTTTGTTCACTAGGGCAGATTCTTTCACGCCAAAAGCCAAAAGCCCTGGGGAAAAAAATGGCATAGGTCAGGTATTTCACCACCAGCAGCAGGTGCTGGGGTCTCATAGATGTAGCTCAACTGTGTTCATGCTGTGCTCTGCCCAAATTATCACACCTTGTTTCTCCACAAAGCCAAGTAGCTCAGGATTAACTCACCCAGAAGTAGGATGAGGACTCCAGCTCAGACATTACTGCTGCAGAATATGACACACCTTCCCACCCCGCACGCCCACATGGAGTGTGTCCCTGGTAAAGTGCTTTGCTAATGCACTTAAACTACTCCCATAGCCTCAAAGTCCATACAGAGATCCAGAGACAGCACAACAGGTGGTTATCAATGAAGGAACATTGTCTTATAGGTCTTGGCCAAACACAAAAGTTAGGAACAACACTCAGCTTTCCTTAGAAACACAGGGAAATATGAGCAGGGACCAAATCCAGGAGGATTCTACTTCTAATAGCTACTTCTAGAGCTGAAGACAAAGAAGAAGGCAGCATCTTAGGAATACTGCTCCCACTTAAATCAGCAAGAGCTTTGCCAGCAAGTACACTCAGAGCAGGATTTCTGAAGAAGAGCATGGCTACAGGCCTTGGCAAACAGAATCTCACTGAGGCATAGCTTGGCTTCTCAGGTCAACAAGCTCTCCTAACTTCCTCTTCAGGTGTCTGATTTTTAAGAACTGAAACTTTTAACTCAAATCTAAGGCTGAAAGAGAAGTGAAAAAACTTTATACAGGCCTGAGGGAGAAGAGAAGCACAACACAGTGTTCTTTTACTGCTACTCCAAGGGACTTCATTGAGAGAGGAGCATTCTGTGTACTCACCTTTCCTTCTTTTAAAATAGGAAATAAACTGAGACAGCCACATCAGAGGAGTGTTTGGTAAGACTTCATACCAGCCCACAAAAACTTGTAAGATACTTTTTAGAAATCTGAAGCTCAAGACAGTGCAATCAAAAATAGACATGTGGTGATGATATTTGGGACTAAAGCTGCTATTTCAGCAGCTTTTTTTAAGAAAAGAATCGTTTGCCTTTTTTATTAAAATCCATAGAATTTGCTTCATGCAGGAGCATAAAGCCACCTTATTATAAAGTAACCTTTATAATTTTACACCTCAGCAGTGCTGAAGTAAGGCGTTCTAAATTTTGTGAATTGTATCTGAGGTGAAAGATCATATTCCAATTTGAAATGAGAGCAATTCATATTACATACAAATGTACAAAGAGGAAAATCTCTCCCATTCAGATGTAATCCTGAAAATAGAGGGCTGCTATTGGCTTCAGCATCCCTTGATGCAGTCCTAGATCCAAACACAAACCCAAATGCCAAAGCATCCCTTGCTTATGAAGCCTGTCCCTGTGAGCACAGCTCACACTGTGAGAAGGCCATTCCATGAGTGCGAAATGTCAGGATAACCTTGCTAGTGTGACACTGCAGCTTCTGCCCGCTAGAAGCCACAGAGGAGTACAGAAGCATCATTTTTTTAATTCGCCTAAACTTGGTAATGCTTTGCAAGAGCCAGCTGGAGTAGAGGTAAACATTCAGAATTTTGATCTTGCAAGCTGTCAAAACTTTTCCAATTTATGATCAAAGGCTTAGCATCTTTTTAGAAAAAAAAAAAAATAAAAAAGAGGCACTGACTGTCTATGACACATTTATTTCTCTGGAGTCTTGTATTCACTTCCGCAAATTGAAGCCCATATATTTTAAAAAACCAAAACCAGAACAGTAGTACATGAAACTGTAACCAAACCCTCTTTCTTTTTTTCCCCTCACTTTCCTGGCTCAAGACATCAAAAATTGGTAGATTATCAAAAGGGGAATAAGGTTGATAGACCAACTGCATGAAATTCTTGTGTAGAATTCTTCTACAATACGATTTGTGGAGGGAAGGATTAAACTCCTATACCTGATTGAGGATAAAAAGTCATCTTTTCTTTTCCTCCTTATATAAAATTTGATTGAAGGTTTTAAAAGTGGCTCAAAAAATATCAAGAATGCTCCCCTCTAATTAAAAACCTTGTAAACAGGCTATGCCCTGTGCTAACTCCACAGTTATATATAGGTCAATCCAACACTTATAGCAAAGAAAGAGTCTTTAATATGTTCCTCTAAATAAATCAGGACTTCACGCTCATCCCAAAAGCAAACAATGAGATTACATAAAAAGAAGGTGCAAGACCCACAAACCCCTCCAGTGCCTCACCTGTTAGGATGATGATTATCACCACAGCAAAGATGTCTGGGTATTTTGCTAGCACTCCAGGAGCATCCATCGTCATGTATTTTTCACAAAATTTTTCAATGTGCTGCCCTATGATTTCATCAAACGTTGCGCTCCAAGCTCTGGCCACGCTCGAGGTTCCTACCAGAGGATAAAAAGGACAAAGATCACCCTTTGTGGCTGGCACATGTTCCAAACCAGGGGGAACCTTGTAAGGTTCTCAGTACAGAGGGTCTCAAAGCAACCTTGCATGTGCTCCCAGGTGCTGGGAGTAGCCTTTCCTCTCCATACCCAGCCCACAGCCTGGGTTCATGCTTGGCATCTGCTCTGATGGTAACACACACAGATGGTGGGCCTCAGACTCATGCTGAGCTGACAAGATGAGAAAAATCCTTTTAGTCTGGCTTCTTTGCAAACTTCAACTTTGCCTTAGATACTGCCCTGACTGACCTTCTCCTTACCCCCCGTAAGGGCCTGACCTTCCTCCAAAACTGGTAATTTCTGCTACCAGAGAGGTCCAAATGTAGTGCTGGCAGAACTCCCTGGCAGCTCCAGTTAGGTGGCTGCAGAGAGACATACAGGATCCAACTCCCCTCCAGCAGTGCGATGCTGGAGCACCAGAGCCTGGACTATACCACTGGCCAGCTCTGCACTCTGGCAACACTCCGGTTTGCTCCAACTCCCAGTTGCTGGAGTATCCAAGCAGGAAAAATACTCAGATACAATTTACATGTTATCTGAGCATAAGTCAGCCTGTTGCAGAATGCTGTTGGTGACCACAGCAAGTGGAACAGCTCCTGCCTGCAGCAAGTGCCTCAGGCTTTGCCCTCTGGGGCCACTTTTTGTTTCCATTTGAGTGCATCCAACTACGTGCAGCTTGCTGGGGTGAGGACTGAACCCGAGATCTCAGGACAAGCAAGTTGGGGACAGTGTCTGGGTCATAAAAGTCATTTTAGAGAACTGAAACAGTAACAACAAAGAGCTACCATAAGACAGTGACAGCATTTTATAAAAAAAGTAGGCTTGCGTAAAAGCCAACTTCTTTTGCTGCTGTGGCTACTGTTACACTCCCAATGTCTTTCTTATACAGTACATACACTACATATAACAGCACTTAACTGCATATCATAGTTAGCACTGTACATAATTAACTAGTTTTAAAAAGAGCTCAGCTTAGCTTTGGCTTGCAGAGCAGTTCCTCAGAGGATGCCATCAGGGGCCCCTTTCCACCCGAAACAGTCTGTCCTGCCACACTCACCTGTGAGTGGGTGTTCAGGTCCCAACTCCGGCACCTGCAATCCTGTCAAACAAAGTCTGTGCTCACCTACAGCCAAATCCTCTGCAGCAACGGTGGGCAGCACCTGCAGCACAGCTGGAAACACTCACCTGCCCAATCCAGCTTTGCAACAGCATAAAAATTAAGCTGCAGAACAGACCTGTTGGGAGACTCTTCTGTTCACCAAGACAGAAAAGTGCACAGTGTGAACACTTTTAAAGAGTTTGGACATCACTGCCATTAATTTAATCTTGAGAAATTGCAAAAGTTATTGCATACCACATTACAATTTTTCAAGTTAGCTTTGGCACGATTTGAGGGTAAAGACTATTTTAGTGCTATTTTTTTGTCCTAGCTCTAATATTTCACATTCTAGGACAGGAACACCCAGCTCCTTCCTGCATGTGTTATGTTAGATGCCAGCTGCTTGGATGCCAGTTCCACATAACTATCAGCCATTTATCCAGAACTCTCTGTAACCAAAAGGCTTGAGGGAGCAGGGGGAATCTGACATTCTTTCAGCCACGCAGACACCTGGATAATCTCTTGCTGTTATTAGAAAGCACAGTGCAAAGACATTCAGCTTGTATCCAAGAGGATTTACTAGTTCTGGGTCAGAAGAGCAGATTTGGCTCCTGCCTATAGCACATAGCTCCCAGGAGAACTGCAGAGCTCAGGGGCTGGGCTCACTGCAGGAACAGCCGAGGTCAAGTGCCAGGAAAGCCCAGCAGCAACTGCTTACCAGAGATGCTGTTACTCATCACACACTACCAGCTCCCACCGGTTTCTAGTTCCTGAAATGCTTCCCGCATTGGGCACAATCTGGCACAGTTAGCCAAACCCACATCAACTCAGAAGAAAGTTCACATCAGATCCTGGTCCTGGACACCTTTCTCCTTCTCTCTAGACCATAACTGATCTGTTGCACGCCCATTTTTTTTTCTCATCACCCACCTCCAAGACTTCACATGAGCCTTCCCTCAAGTCAAGTCACTTCAATTAATTAAAAGCTACTGGCCACCCATCCTTGGGACCCCAGGATTTTTTTCCACCCTCATAATACTTCCTGAGCTGATGTCTGAGAGCCTCAGCGTGAAAACACCAAGCTGGCTGAACTCCTTAGAGACATGCATTTTCGATGCACTGCTTGGCATTTTCTCAGCAAAATTAAGAAAAAAAGTGGCTTTCTGCCCCTCTCAAGCCCTGGCTCTGAAATGCAGCATGCACTTGTCAGAGACTGGAAGGACTGATGCCTTGAGACATTTAGGGATGCCTGTGTGTGTGAGAGTGAGCAGGTCAAGCTTTGCCCTGGTGAGGCAGTGCTCTGCCCCCCACACCCCTCAGCCTCTATTCCAGCCCTGCATTGGCAGACCAAGGGCAGGGCTCCACTCTGCCTAACCCAGCTCCTGAGTGGCCAAATGACCAGAAGTCCCACCTGCGGGGAGGGCCCACAAAAGCCCAAGGGTTTTTAAGGCTGAGTATGAGTGCAGCACATCTTGACTCTACCTTCCCCTTGGAGTTTGTATCTGAACACTGCTGGAATCCATGCATTGGTGCAGCTATGTATGCTTTCCTGTATCTTCTCTGCCTTTCACGCCTTCCAATTCCCTCTTCTTGGAACATTTTGAGTAACTTAACATGGAAGGGGTTTAAAGTTTGCTAAATTGGATGGGCTAAATTAATGCTGTGAGAAGTGTTTTATGTTGATCAGGTATTATAGTATGTCTTTAGCCAAAGTTTGCTGATTTTTCAAATTTTGCCAGTAAACTTTTGTGTTCCTTTGACCTCTTGAGAGTATCTGGTCCATATTTCTCCCATGTGCCTAACCCAGAGTACAGGAACCATTATAAACACTTTCAAAAGTCTCATAGAGCAAATTGATTGGGGCCTTACAGCCAACATATCTTTCTCCTCCACACCCCAGAAGCTGCTGGGCGTTGTCCTTGCTCACAAGAGGGGCAATCAGCTCTGAGAGAAAAGCTGGATAAGATAAGGAGACCTCCTGTACCTCATATCTTCCCACAACGTTTTTCCACCTCAGCCACCCTTTCTCACAAATTATGAGAAAGACAGCTTATAAATACACATTCTTGACACAGGACTAAAATAAAAGTAAGGAAGTTGAACACATTCATGGATAGTATCTACTTATTTTTTACTCAATTTTCTGTCTTGTGACAATACAGTGAGCAGTTCACTCTGAAATAAGAACTGAGGCAGTTATTCAAAATCCATTATGAGAGGGGAAAAAAGAGTCTCGGAAATACCACTCTGAGCCCAGATCCTCGGAGTAGAACATTCAGTAGGCAAAACTTTTCATTGTGCATTTGCAGAATCAGGTTTTGGGACAGCAACCACAGCTATGTCAATCATTTTGGTCGTCCAGTATCATGGTAGGAAGGGCCCCAAAACCAACTAGATGAAGGGCATGAAGGAGACGATCTATCATTACCTTTCTGGAACAGAAGAAAAATTACCAAGAAGTCTGTTCAATTTTTCTACGTGTAGCCTAAGCAGAGTCCATCATAGAAGTCTGGAGGAAATCATAAGCTTACTTTTTTAAAAATTATTTTTATCTACTCCTTGCAGTGAATGGAATTCATGGAATAGCTACAGGACTCTGATTTCTTAAGGAGAGGAGTTTAGTTGACTCTGGCTTTTCATCTTCTCTTTTTTTTTCTTTTAAAAGAAGGAGGGGAAGAAGAGAAAAATATTTCAGGTAACACACAGAGGAAATCCAGCACGACCTCAGATAAGCAGCTGCTACGCCACTATGCTGTTCCTGATGTGATCTTACCCTCCAAGCACCATGGAAACTAAATTCCAAGGTAATGCTTACAAATCTCATAAAATGCATTTTAAAGAAACCAACTCCCTTTAGTAATTTAGCATACAGTCGGTTTTAACTAGCAAGCTTTCAGTCTCAACTGGCAAGTCTGTTGCAGCCTTAGTGGCGTGATAACAAGCAGTCTGCCCAGAATGTGCTTGCAAAGACATGAATCCTTAATTAGCAAAGTGTGGCTTAGTTTTAATGCATCAGCTGAGTTGCACAGCGCATGCTCTGAGCTTGATCCAGGGCCTCTCCTAGTGGGAGTCAAGGGCTTAGAAGGGATTTGGTTTGTATTTTCCAGAGACTGTGAACCTGCAGATCATCTCAAGATTAATTCTGCAGCAATTCACAAGACAAAACTCTTATCTCCAGATACTTTAAATACATCCCAAAGGGACCAGAATTAATCCTCGATCAGCTGTGAGTACAGATGCTCTGTATCCTGTATCTTTTGGTGAGAAGTTCCTTTCTCGGCAGAGAGGACACCCTAGCAAGTGTGCAGCAGCCAGGGGATGCCTGAGGGATGAGGTGGAGATTTAGAGGGATTCCCAGCAGCAATAAGCCCTTAGCCAGCAGCACACCACTCACCTCACCAGGAGCCATCAGAAACGCATCCCACTGATGAGTCCTGAAATCCTCGGTGAGTGCAAGAGTGAAGCATCTATTTTGTAACAGTAACATGGGCACCTAAACAAAGGTGACCTTACAGGCCAGGCTGCCACCTTGAAATAAAGCTAGGGTCTCACATCACACCCACCATACTTACCAATAACATAGGAGAGGATTAGATTCCACCCTGTGATGAAGGCCCACAGTTCACCCACAGTCACGTAGCTGTAGAGATAAGCTGATCCTGTCTTAGGAACTCGAGCACCAAATTCTCCGTAGCAGAGTCCGGCCAGCACTGAAGCCAAGGCAGCAATCAAGAAGGAGATAACAATGGCAGGTCCTGCGTTTTCCCGTGCCACAGCTCCAGCCAGTACATAGACACCTGCACCCAAAGTGCTGCCCACACCCAGGGCCACCAAGTCAAATGTGTTAAGGCATCGTGAAAGACGACTGTCTTCTCGACTGCAGTCCAAATTTTTCCGACGAAGAAGCTGGTTTCCAAAATTGGTAATTTTTTGACACTCCATCTTCCTGTTTGGGCCTGCAAGAAAGATGCTGCCATCATCATCCAGACCAGAATACCCTCCTACATCAGCATCACTGCACAGGTACAATGCTACAGCCCTGTTACATTTCAACAAATGAAACTTCCTATCTTCTACCTTTTTACAGGGTTAAATGTCTCCTTTGGCATTTTATCTAGACCTACAATGGGGAATTAAAATAAACACCACCAAAGCATTTTCTGCTTCCAGCTCTCAGTCATGCTGCAAACTTTGTGCAATCCCGGGAGAGAGGCTCCAGTCCAGCTCCCACCCTGCTTCATAGTGATTCAGCTCACATGCAAGTGGGCAAACTAAAAATGCAAATTTTGTTTTTCAGATTTCAGAGGGGTTTTCCTGTTCTGGGCAAGAGAGTACTTTAAAAAATGTCCCAATTGTCCCATTTAGCACACTTTGGTTTGCAAAGCAGAGAGCTGGTGGAATGCACAAACCCTGTACTACTGGGATGAATTTAAATCTGAGGATGTTGCAAGGGTGCAGGGAACACATCCCAGCCTGATGGGTTCTCAGCCTAAGGGAACAGCTACTCCAGGACAACCTCCTCTGTAAGATGTGTTGTGCAGACATTAGATTTTCTCTGGTTTGCTCTACAAACCTACAGGTTGTGTAGCCAGAGCCTACAAGGATGAACCTCACCTTCCATCTCAGACTGCATCCTCTAGCTTCAGCAGCCCCACCCTAATACTCACACCATTCAGCAGCAGGGTTTTAAAAATATTTCTTCATTAATTATGGAAAAGGAAAGAGGTTATTTCATTTAGATGCAATGCTGGACTGAGACATACACTTTCCAGCAGCACACATTGCACACAGACATCAATACTGTGCTGAGAATAACGAGTGGGCAAAAATACTCCTAAATGCAATTTACAGTACAGTTCAGTGAGATTGGTACTTCACCAGCTCCAGCTAAAACCTAGTCTAAAAGGTAGGAAAATAGATGCTAAGAAACTTAATTAACCGAGACAACTGTTAAATCCGTGCTTCAATTTTGTCACCACAGCATCAATAACAAAACCAAAAATCCTCTTCACTTTTCCAAGACACCAGTCACAAGTCCTGGCTTAAATCCCTTTCTCTTGGCTTTACACTACTCCCCTACTATGAGAAAGTAATTACAACTGCAGGAATAGGGCTGAGGATTTACAAGGCCCACTGTGTCAGGAATTGTACCCCACCAACAGCTCTCAAACACGCTCCCAACAGACATGGATTTAGACAAATAAAGAAAGACAGTGTTTTAGGCCAATCTTACAAAAATCTTATTTTGTTAACCATGGGAGTTCCCAACACATACAGAGAGGGAAAACTATCTTCTTCCTTCAGAAGGAAGACAGACCTAAGTCTTTACCTAAATGCATTCATATGTCAGATTGTTCACTCAGCCTCTGAACCTCACCCAAATTCATGTCAGCCAAAAAGCAGTTGTCCCTAAAGCTGGGACAGGGAAGTCAAGAACTTTGAACTGGGTTAAATGGAGAAGAAGATTGTGGCACTGGAGTATATCCTATGAATTCTGTTGCTTTCTAGGATGCTACCTAACAGCAATGGTAGACCTTTTACTTCTTACACAGCCATCCACCTTAACAAAATCTGGTATCCTGCAAAACAAACATAACTCAGTGGTTTTAATTCTGCACTGAAAATGAAGGGGTAACTGGTCCCAAGTTCCCTGCCTTGTCACAGACAGATGACAAATCACTTCCTTGGCAAAAACAAGGTTGGCAAGGGACAACGTCCCCAGGAGAGGAACAGACCCTTGGTGCAGAGATGGAGGATCAGCGTGAGAACTTGGCAAGGTCCTGGGGGGCAGGGGGACATACAATTTATTCACTAAAAAAAGAACTTAGTGAATTATTTCAAGTTTATACATCACTCGAGAGTATCCCAGAAGAAACATATTTCAAAGAAATTTCATTGGAAATTGGAAGCTCCCTTGGGCCTATCTACAGGTGTTCACAGCTGTACTGTGGCCATCAAGAATAAAGCACAACTGCTTTTTATGGATAATTTACTTAGAAGAGGGGCTATTTAATTATGGCAGATCTGGAAATTAAGCTCAACATTCTGCAACTGGCTTCATGCCAGCACAGTGCTCTTCTAGCTGAATTCCAGATCAAGATATCAACTCCCTCTACCCCAAAAAACATCTAAAAGCATCTCTGTTGTGAATAGAATGCTTCCTACAGCCTATAGGTAACGAACAGGGAACCTGCAATGCAGCCATGTTCTGTGGCCCTCACACACAGCACTGTCATTCATCTCACAGACCACTGATCACCAACCTAAGCATGTTTTCTTTGCTTTTGAAACCGCAGGTACCAAATCAACCTTCCACTTTCAATTATATTCACTGTAGCTTGACAAAGAGAACTTAAGTGAAGACGAGTGGCATTTTTTTCAGGAGAACAATCTTTTGGTTTAGCAGGATGCAGTACAGAGTCATCATACCTCTGCCCAAAACCTTCTGTGTATCATTTGTTATCTTTGCAAGTGTATCAAAGGGTGATTTTGGCAGAGATTATGATTTTTCCCCTCCTTAGAAGTTGGATCCAGCTGTGATTTTGCCTTCTGAAATAGTCATCCTTGACTTTGAAGTGACCCTTTGTTCTGGGCTGGTTCCACTCCCAACCTCACTTGAAAAGACGAGCCTTTTTTTTTTGAATGCACAGTCAGTATTCCTGTGGCATAATGCAGTCCTAATAACATAAAACAATATAAATTATTCCAGAAATGGTACCAGATGGTACATAACCACCTTCAAGCTGAGGAAACTTGAATCTGAATGAATATATATTAGTTTTGTTCTGCACATGCCCTCTAGCTCTCACCCCTGCCTTAGCTCTGGTTTCTGCGATGAGAAACACTGAGCTACAAGTCCCAGACATCAGGCACAGGGTGGGAAATGGCTTCACCCCAAGGCTTTGGGTAGCTCCATGTTTTGGCTGGAGCAGAGGCCTTTGGGAGTGGTGGGAAGCAAGGACACACCCAAGTAGCCTAGCAGGGTGGACCCCGGGCGAGGGGCCACATCCTTGGGTGAATCCTGTCCCACTAAAGTTGACAGCAAAGCTCCCACCAACTTCAATAGTCCAACTGTTACTGGTGTTTTATTTACAGTGCATTTTATTTTTATTACTTTTGTTCCCTGTCCAACTTTTTGTGTCTTGACTCTATTGTATTTTCAAATAAAATAAGATATTCTTCCTCCTTTTATCTAATGGTTAACATACCTATTATATCAGGTTGATAGATTTCCTTCCCCATTCCTCAAACGCATAAGAAAATAAGCAATCTGCCATGTGGTTGACAGCAAAAAGTAAATCATAATAAACATCTGTCCAGCTAAACATAAAACACCATGTGTAAAAATAAGCTGACAGGGCACCATTTTACATAAGCAATACTATCACTTCCTCAGCAATTACAAGTTGTTTCAACTTCTGAAATGCCACTCCTTGCCTATTGCAAGGCATCGCTGTTCCTGAGAATTTTTTTCTCCAATTTGCAGAAGAGCATAAAACTAAAGCTTAAGGAGTTAAGGATTAAGGAGTATTCTACTAAGGGAAGAAGAAAACCTAAGCCTAACCTTGCTGCATGTTCAACGAAGTCCCCAGACATCTCCTTGGAGGACAAGTGAGAAATCCTCATTCAACATTGTCCCACATATGCTTATATCCATTTTGAAATACATGGAAATGTCTACTGCCATCAGTACCCTTCTCTCAAAGCAAAGTCATGTCCCGTGGACAATCTGACATTTGCTGAAGACTAAAAGGATGCTGAGGAAAAATATTCCCCGTACAGCTGTATAATCACTGCTACGAGTCTGCAGAACAAAGAGCTTGTGGAGCAAAGACTTTGTGCTTGCACCACGCTGGTATATTTGACAATGCGGAATGGTTTTCACCCTGTATTTTTAGTTCAAACATGGTCCTCAAACAAGCATGTAGTGGTAATGCCAACTAGTTGATCAACACATAGGTAACAAACCCCTTTGGGAGGCTTTTTCAAAAGGCTGATTTTGCTGCTTCCCTCCCCAAAGGCAGCATCATTCACACAGAAGTCCTAAAGAGGAAATGAAGTGGAAAACCTCAATAGCTACTACTGCTGTTAGCATTAAGGTATTTTTGGAGCACCAGATTTGACTGTAGACTTCTAAATGCAAAAAGTCATAAAGTAAGGGACCAAACTAGATCTCCTGAATGTTTTCTGAAGCATCATTTAGAAAACCAAGTCACCAAGGCACATCAGTCCTGGGTATGATCTCTTCCAGTATAAAGCAAGAATTGTGTCAGATATGTCCTTCCAAAATGTCTTGCCTTGAAAAACTCCAATGTTTTATGTTACTCTGCAACAAGCAACAGTGCAGAGTCGAGATGGCTACAGAAGATGCTGAACTTTCCCAACAGATATTTGAGCACCTATCTCTAGACTTTTAGAAATAGAAGCAAAGGATGTGACACCAGACCCTAAGTTGCATCTGGCTGTGTCCCTGAAGCAGCTGCAAGTGTCTCCATCAGCTGTGCTGGAGAAGGCAGGCAGTTCAGAGAAGACACGCTTGGGACAAATGCTGAGGACCAACTCAGAGACATCGATTGTAGCCATCTGCAAATGCAGCCACCAGCAAAGAGGCCAGTGAAAGCAAAGGCATGACCAAGCATTATGCAAAGCTGGAAGCTCTCATTGCATGAAACTTTTATGTCATTGTAGCAGCAATGGCAAGGAGTCCAAGCCAAAAGCCACCCAAGTAGCTGCAATTCATTGCATTTGTTTCATTGTGTGTGAAGAGATGTTGCCCTGCTGAAGTATTTTAAATAGAAAAGGAAGGTATTGTCTGTGTGCTGTTAAATTGTTTCCTTGATTGTAATTTTTTTAAAATATGTATGCAAATGTATGTATGTACTTCAATATATGTTAATCTAGATTACATTTGAGTGTATATACTTTATATATATGGACATTAATGTTAAATTCTTTGCCAATTTTATCATTAAAAATCAAGATCAGCCACTAGCAAGGCATTTGGTACTCAAAGGAAAGGAGTCAGGCAGTTAAATACAAACAACACATTAAACAAAGACATGGCCACAGGTGTGGGTGTGCAGTGTACACAAAACCCGATCTTATTCACCTGCTTAAAGGCACACTGCATGTCTGAAGGGAATCTTATTGCTCTCCTTTGCTGAGCAGATCCTTTAACACCACGAGGGAGGTGGTGCTGGGGGACCAGCCCGCTCTCACCGACAGCTGGGCATGTTGCAGGTTTCTGTTCTTCAACCTCTTGGGTATTAGTAACATTTTCAAAGCATCATCACCCACTCATCTCCAGGTGTGCTCAATTACTGCCATGGGAGAACACCAGGGTGCTGCAGCTCACCAACTGCTTTCCAAATTGTCATGGCTACTACCTGTATCAAGGTCAAAAAATCCTCTCATTCCAGAACAACTTCTAAGATGGCAAAGACCATCCTTTTCCACAAGTTTAGATAATTCTCAACTTCCCCAATATTTCAAAGCGGGCAAACTTTATTGTCTTGTCTCAATACCTGCAGAAAAGTCAATGTGGGTTATTTGTGATGGTACACAAAATCCATTTTGAAATGAGTAGTCATTTTTGACCAAAGTAAAGGAGGGAGGTTCCTGCTGTGGAAGTCATGAGAAGAGTATTTCAAACACTCAGAATTCAAGCTTCAAAGTCTCCAAAATGTAAGTTGTGACACACTTTCTTCTGCACAAAGCTCCAGCTGTGATTATCATCAAACGTGGCACACAGTAAGCCATTCGACAGGAAGAGGGTTGGATAGACACTAATTCCCCTACTGCAGAAACATACACCATATCATGCTTAATTTGCAGTGAAGAAATTGATGCTACATCACTTTCCAACTGCAGGCACAATGAAAGGTTGGGACAGTATACAATATCAGATCTCCACCACTCAAACGTTGCAAAAACAGATTAGAGAAATACCTTTTAGACTCCAACTGGATATAGTGCACCCTGCCTCAAAACAGGGAAAACAGGTGCAGCCAGACATCGTGTTTGTTTTGGCAGGGTTAAATCATGAAACCAGATCTTCCTCTCCCCAACCTACTGCCTATCATCCCATAGCTGTACCAAAACAACCACCTGGGGAATCGTGCTGAAAACCACGACCACTGAAACAAACTCAACACTATGACTACCACTGACCAAATGGCAGGCCACCACACACAGCAGCCAGGGCAGAGGAGAGGGATGTGACACCTTCCAGGATAGATTCCCATCTGAGAAGCACCATCCAGTCAAAGGTGCCTGCAGTGCCCTCAGTCCTTTTAGCCCACACTTCAAATTTCAGCTGGTGAGGATCCTATCAGCTCAAAACAGCACTCATGTTTTGAGGAGGACAGCAGCACATTTGCCATCCACAGCTCCTCAGAGATAAAGTTAAGGAAATGTCTTCCTGCCTAGCCATTATAGGGCATCACACCTCTCTAATTATATGAATCACTATTTTCTGATGAAAAAGCATCTAACTGAAAAGTCTCCCACCAGCTCTAGTACAGTCTCCTCACACACTTCCTCAGCATGACTTCAAACTACACCTTGCAAGAAAATTGCTTGATTTAACTCCCTCAATTTGTCATAACACCAAAGGGGATCTCCACTGATAATTAAACTTCCCAAATGAAAGCCTGAGACAGACTGGCAGGAATTCACTTGAAACAACCCATTGTCCATAATCTGCCATGAATTCAGCCTTGGCATTGAGCAGAAAAAAATTAATGCTCTGGGAAACAACATTAAATAAATGAGCTTCTGTCTCCTTAAACCCAGACAAAATGAAGACAGATCTTTGCTTAGCCAAAAGCCCTAGCCATGTCATTCAGCATAAATCAGTTGTGGTCCTTGGAAGAAGGTGGGAAATGTCTCTTAGGGGATAAGGAAGTAAGTCAGACAGCAACAGAAGTTGGTTTTTATTAAAACAATAGCAGGGAAACAAACAAAACATTAAGAGCACCAAACTTCATGCAGAACAAAAAGTATCCTACACAGGCATGGGACACATCCAATCAGAAGGACAGAAGAAAGGAAGGAGAAGACTTCCCCAAACACCATTATTTCACCAGGACGAAGGGCACAGCCGAGTTCAGACTTTCAGGTGCAGACAAGGGGCAGATCAAAGTCGGTATAAATACCTGGAATTTGCTATGTCTCTGAGCAGCAGGGAGCACGTGGAGGCCAGCAGACAGGTCATGGAGAGCACTGGCAGCTCCAGCTGGAGGCAGGACCACGAGGCAGCTGCAGACCCTGGTCACCCTTGCCAAGTGACCCATCAGCATCCTGCCTGACTAACAGGCTGGAACATGGACCTGTGGCCACCCTGTGGATCAGTATGTCTGCAGATCAGACGTTTCGTTTCTCAACCAGCCACGCTCCCAGCACTGCTGCAACAATTTAAAAACTGTCTCAATTTAAAACTTCCTCCACTACCATAAAGGGTACTGAATTGAAGATCCCTTTCCTTTGCCGGGAAAGCCAGAGTGCTGTTTCTGTGAATGAGATGGAAGAGTTTTTGAACACTTTGTAACAAACCTCAGAGGAACTGCCCACATAAGGGAGAACTCAGCCTCCGCTGCACACATACTCATTCGGTGGGAGGGGAACAGATACTGTATGTGGTTAAGTCATGGGGCTCCTTGCCTTATGCCAAGGTGATTGCAGGCTTCTGAGTAAGGTTTTGCTATCCCTGGGCAACTGTATATGTAAATGAAGCATTCAGACTCAGGATGGATTGGGCTTTGAATAACCCCACGGTGGGTGAATTAGACTGCATGGAACTTCAAAGGTGCCTTCCAATTCAAACCATTCTAGGATTTTATGAAAATTCAAATTATGCTATGTCACTCCTTTAGGTTGCTGCAATCAAAACAGAGACATTAGCAAGTAATTATAATACCTTTTTGTTAATTCAGGAGTTTTTTCACTGATTTGCAGGCCAAGGGCTTGCCCTATGCAGAACTCCAAGTGAGACCTGCCACTCCTACACCCTGATATGGCCGTTGGAGAGTGACTCAACACAGTAGAATTAAGAAAAACTTCCCACTTCTGAAGAAACCAAAGTTAATTCCTCACTGAACACACCAGCTGAATTTAAAAATACATTACAACCTTCTGAGGGCGCTTGCATGACTAGAGACCTAATACAAAAGCTTTTTGCAACTATGATTTACACCATACAAAAGAGACGCTTTTTTTTTCATGGCATGACCATGAAAGCATTTAAAATGTTTGCTTTGAGATTCAGTATTCCCACATTCCAGCCATAATTCAAGGGCTGGGAGGGATCAGCCCCTTCCAAGCATCACATGCTTATCATTGCAGGCCCAGACAAGCATTTTACAACCCTTGGCTAGCCTGTGCAGACACATCCACTCCTGCAGCAGAGAGGCTGCTGCATGTCTGCGTTTCATCAGGGGTGGCTCTTCCAAGTAATTGCCACTGCAAAGTTCTTCAGAAAGGCTTTCTCCTGATAGACAGTGCCCTGATGCACACTGGAATGAAAGCAACGACTGCATCCTATCATCTGATCCAACTCATACTGCCCATTGACCGGACCTACCCCAATGACCAGGGTCACTCAGTGCCAAAGGAGACAACAGTGGACAGCTTGGATGGGCCACCAATGCCTTAGCTGCCTTGGAACAGCATGAGAAGCTCTCACACAAGGAAGCCCTAAATGAGGCAGCCTGGGTAGCCCAATCAAAGGTAGAAGCACATGCTGAGCACCAATGGTGTGGCCACATTTCCAGAGTAACTGGGATATGGCAATGTTCCAACTTGTTGGGCCAGTAAACAACTCCCCTTTCCCACCAGTCCATGACACATGCCTCATCAGGGAACGTCATTTTGGAATGGGAATTTGTTGTGCAGGTCAGTCAGAGCCTGGCTGTCAGGACTACAGAATATGTCTACATCAGTTAGCCTAGACATACACACACAGACTAATGGGAGCTGAGAATGGTGCAAGGAGGTGGAGCAGAGGAGATAAAGTATGGGACTATGTGAAAAAAAATTCAGTCTCATAAGTGTTTTGCAAATTATTCCACAAGCCATCACTGCAGAGACTTCACAGCTCCTAAATCGATGGATTTACAACAAAATGCCTCAGAAAATTGCATCTGTTTTAGGCATTTAAGTCTAAATACAAAGCATGGCAAATCATACAAGCATGATGTTTGATTAGTATATCAGTGGGGTAATCGACCATTCCTGTTTTCACACACAGGTATCACAGCCTAGTTCTGATAAATTCTACTTAAATAAATCTCGTCAGAAACGAGCTAGAACACTGGCGTGGAATTAAATTGAACAGTGAGGTAGGTATGGAGGATTTTTTGCTTTGAGGCACACATTCACCATTCAGCTCTCTCCTGCTCCAGGACAGGAGAGCTGTTGTTTAAGTAGAGTTTCGCCTCCACCTAACCCAAACATTCATGGCTGCAAGGCTGCTGATAGGGAAGGACTGGGGAAAAGAGGCATCCAAACACAGCCCATTTCATATTTATCTCAGAACTTCTATCAGAAGCATGACAAAAGACTTCCTGCTCCTTTTTCGGATCAAAGCGAGACTTGCTGAAGTCTGTGGGATTTTAAGGGATTTTTCCCCCTCAAAAAGCAAAAATGACACTGACCAGCCAAACTGTGAGCCAGACCACAAGCTACATATTTCACATCTCACTGCTGCCAATGTCACGCAGAAGAATCCTGCACAACCTCAACACAGGCTCCACGCTGGCCAGGCCCAAGAGGGGTTTGGGCAGAAAGCTGCTGGATGTGATAATTGAAGGAGAAGTGACAGCAGGGACAATACAGTGATACCAGGAGGTAAGAAAAACAAAAAAGTTGGCAGACTTGGCCTGAACCTAGCCATGAGGCTACTGCAAAATACCACACAGCTCCCTGGTTTGCAACGGGAGAAGCACTACCTTGTAGACATCCTTACAGTTTATTTTGCTGTCTGTGTGGCAGAAAACCAGGTCTTGCAACCCACATCTCTCCATGAAGAAAGCTTGTTCAGGCTCCCTTGGAAGCACAAGTCAACTTAGAGAAGTAATTAACTCCCAGGAGCAAAAATCCAGACTTGTCATCTACTTTTTATTCAACCCCATCAGTATAGTAGTTATCCAATCTGTAGGCGAAAATCTTACTCAGTTTTCTGAATGTATTGTAATTACCACCTGCACCTCCCTGCCCTTCATGCAGAAGCCTGGTCTACCCCAAAAAATGCTCCTTCAATCCAGTGACAGAGGTAAGTGAAGCCACCCAGCACACAGTCCTGTCAAGGAAAGTTATACTGCTATCCTTCAAAATAATTATGTCCCTATCAGCAAAATACAGTGTTTGGAGTCTGCTCAATTTTTAAAAACATTATTATATTTTTCCACATCATCATTCTGGCATCAAAGGAAATCATTCCTAATTATGTTTATGGGACTGGGGAAATATACAGAGAGACCTAGATATGACAGTCTTGGAGAAGTATGGTGAAATGTATAATGCAACACCTCTCAAAACATGTACAATGCCATCTCTCCCCATGTCACTTACCTAGAACAAGAAACTTTGAAGTATAATAAGTTCTACTGCTGCAAGGTGCTTTAAGTGACAGCAAGAAGGAAACAGACAACTGGCTGTAAATATTCTGCTTAGCTCCCCTGTGCTGGGAGTTGCAAAAGAAAATAGGTGGTTTTAAAGCAAAGTAAGTGAAACAAATGGTAATTACCATTTTCCCTCCAAGGGTCTGAACAGGAGCATGAGAAGCAAAGCACGGCTGTTGTGTTTTTGATGGTGCCCTACACCATGCTGTTCTGCTCTCCAGGTATTTCCTTCGAAGGAAAAAACAGGTTCAAAAGTGCTCTAACATCTGTGACGGTTTATCTGGAGCAGCCAAAGCACAACAATGAGGTTTCATCACTTGTGCAAGTTTTTTGGGCATCATCTTTTTGTTTCTTCACATGCCAACCAGGTTATGAGGGTAGGATTCCTCTTGACTAGCTTCAGCCCACTCCAAAGCAGACATAGAGACTTAGAGCATCATCCAACCCCTCTCTGTAACCAACAGGCTAAGACAGGCACCTCCAGGCATGTATTTTTCTGTTTGGAGGAAAGATGGGAGCTATGGCCCTTCAGAGCTACCTGCTTTCCCTAGCTACTGCAGTGCTCTAGCGAACATCTACAAAAACTCCACCAGACAGACACACGAGACAGAAGACAGGACTGCACCTAGACCCAGCTGAAGCAACAACACCGTGATGAATTTTGACTGGTCTTTCTGTGGACACTTAATAAAAGGACGGTGAAAGTCTTTGAACAGTCTTGGGGGTTTTAACAACTCAGACATGGACTCTTCTCACAAGAGTAACAACTCCTCCTTACTCTTGCTTTCCTCAAAAATAATAGTGTTTTCTGGAGAAAACCTTGGATTTCAGGACTGTCCAAGCACTGATCCTAACACTTCCAGAGAAAAGTGTAAATATTTCACTTCAGCTCTCCTCCAGTTACTGTGAAAAGTGTAACAGCTAAGTATTGCTTGTGTTGGTACCTTTCCTGAACTATAAAGCTGCTAGAAGCCAAATTTCTGTTCCCATTTCACAGCAGTTCTCACTTCCAAAATCCCAACAAACACCTATTGTTTTTCTCCTCCAAGATGTAGCACCTCCACCCTAATCCATCATCCAGCTGATGACTTCTGGGTGTTGTGCCTTCGTTTTGCTTGCGGTGCCAGAACATTTTGCTCCTTTCTTCCAGCCAACTGCACAGTCAGGACAGTCGTGCCTAACGCACCTGTAGTCAGCATGGACAGACACGCAACAGTGCAGCACTTCAAACTCTGTTTTGTGAACTTTTTGGAGGGAGAAAAACAAAGTGGCATGCAGCAGCACCCATTCCTTGGGGATTATATCACATGGGTCATCAACCAGCTGTCAGGCAGTATGCAACCCCAACTAAAGTTTAATTAGCCACCTAATGATAAAAGACTATATTCTGGTTACTTCAGATAACTAATTCCCTCTGGAATATTTTCTAAATGTACAACATGAAACCACTTGATAAAAGAGTCACTTCAACAAAACAACCCAGTTCTACAAACTCAACAATGCATTTTTTCCAACTAGTTTACTTTAAGAATTTGTCACCTGACAAAAAGCAAGCTATTCTTCAGCTTAAGGAAACAGCTCGTTTTTAAAATCACAGTAACTTCTTGTACAGTGCATTTACTCCTGCTGCAACACGTCCAAATAAACCTCCTACATCAGCATTCCCAAATATAACTACAACTAGCATTAACATGGACTGATTTTGTTATGGTTTAAAACTTGTATTTTTTCCCCTTCCCTTCTTATTTCCCAGGACTGGTTTTGTTTACTGACTCCAGATTTCATAGTAAACAGTTTGGGGCAGCAGATCCTTTGGAAGCAAGTTCCCACAAGCCCTAATGTCAGCGTGCTTTACTCATAAAATTAAAAGGTGATTTTGCATGGCATCTATTTTATAGCAATGGAGAATGGCACTACATCACAACTCAGGGTAAACTCACCTTTGGTTTAATCAAACCACTGAATCAACGTGGTCCACTGACAAGACAGAGCAGCACAGCTACCAGTGCAATGTCTTACAGTCATGTCCACACACAACCACGTGAATCACGGCACGTACTTTCTCTTTCAACAGAATGTGTTCCAGGAATAAGTAAATTATCTGGTACGGGACATTTTAAACCATCTACCTGAATCAGAACTGGGAATAAAACCTAGGTAAACAAAAAGCTCATTGATAATTATACTTTTTTAAACTCCAGATTGGCTTGTTATAAACTTTCTGGAGTGGATGACTCAAATAAGCACTGAATGTTAATAAAAGCATAGCTTGCTCAGTAAATAAGGGTAGTAATTAAAAGCAAGTCCTCAAAAGCAAGATATTAAGCAAAATCCCACCCTAGTAATTTAAAAATTAAATGGGCCACTAAGATCTACAAGGAAAGATACAAATTAATTGCAAGGATCCAGAATGTAAGCCAAAAGTGAATTGTAAAATTTGTACAGCTCAGGAAAGCCTGTTGAGATATTTCACTGATAATCTTGTGAAATGGAACCCAAGAGTTACTCCTCATCTCAGAAAGAGGCAGAAGAAAGAGGAATAAGAAAATACGATGCTAAATACTAGCACGAAGTAGACTAATAAATTTAGTATTTCCGTCAATATAGCAATCACGTGGATTTCTCAGAAAAGAGGTCAAGACATGGCACAGAAGGCACTGAGGTACAGGTAAGATTTACAGGAAAATTAAATGAAGGATCCTGTATTACTGCGAATAAAGTTTTCTGAACTGTTTTTCACTTGAGTAAGAAAAAACTAAAACAACAAAAACCAACAACAAAACAAACTGGAAAAATGTACCTAGAACCAAACATCTCATAGTATTTTATTCTGGAAACTCAGATACCACCCACAGGATTTATGATCCAGGATTTATGATCCCCTAGCTTGGTGATCTCTGGCAGCGTCAGGGACCCTGGCAAGGGCAGCAGCTACTGACTCACCATCAAGGGAAGGCCAGTGCTGCCAGGGCAAGAGGTGCTAGATTTCTACAGACCACAACAGGAAAGTGGGAGCCCCAGTTCCTGATCTCTGACATCCCCTAACTACCCGGGAACCACAGGCAATAGTGAAGAATCCAGCAACTAGTGGGCCCATCCTATGTTAAGTGATAGCCCCCTTGTTTTGTTTGACCATCAGACTCAGTTAGGTCTTTTTCTTTCCTTTTTTTTTAAGTAGGTTTTAGTAACCGGTAACATTGCAACAACTGCACTAAGGAGGGAGTGCCCAAGTACCAAAACAAACCCACCCTTATGGCAAAACTGCCGTAACTCTTCCCTTGAGGTTTCCAAGAACCTCACTGTTTCTCAAGAAAAACACTTGGACCATTCATGCCTTCTTTTATACTCAGTGGAAAGTAGATGAGTTCATGAGCATGTCAGGTCACAATTCATTTGCTTAAATGTACTGGGCTGAGGTGAATACACCCCAGGAATGTCATACCGCTACTGGCTGACCACGGATGAGTACATATGGCAGATGAATGCCACCTTCAACACTACTCAGCACATGACAGATTTTCAAGGATTTTGACCCTGGGATAATGAAAGATGGGGATATAACAGGTAATGAAAAAAAAAAATCTAGGATACATAACACCCACCCTGGGTTACTAACTCTGGGTCAGCATTGACTGCAGCTGACCTCAGCCAACTCTGCCCAAAGCATCGAAGTACTCTCCACACCACACAGCCTCACGGTGCTGATGGTCAGTAGCACTAGTTTCTCCACAGACAGAGTTAAGTCAGCAGGATTCTTAGCTCATCCTTCAGGAGCAGGAGGCAACCCCCATCTGCCTCTGTCACCAGGATGGCAGAGCCAATAAATCCATCAGGATCAAGCCAGGATCTACCCAGCACATCTACAGACAAAGTAACTCACTCATGTCCTGCCCCACTCTACACTGATGCTTTTAGCATCACACATATGGGTCAAGAGATGAGAATTAAACTTACCACTTTGTTTTCTACTCAGTTAAAGCTGGGATACAATTGGAAGTGACACATCTGAAAGGATACCAAAGTCTCGTTAACCTGTCCTCAAGGTTGAGGAACTTGCTAGATCAAGAGTGAACTAAAGGTAGAAGAAGCAGCACTTTCCATAAGGCCCCTGCACTCCTTCACTTGAACCATATTTCTCCCTCTCTTCTTTCTGATCTGCTTTTTCTTCTTTTCCTATCACTCCATTTTTCCCCTCCCTCTTGCACACACCAGGCCAGCAACTGTGCGCAAAGCCAGCTAGATTGGAACTTGCTCCTGTCATCTCAGGATCATGCTATTAAGGTTGGAAAAGAACTCCAGAATGATCAAATCCACCCATTTACTGTGTCACACAACTTAAAGCAGAGACACAGAGCTCAGGCACACCACCATGAGAATGAACACTACCTGCCATCTGGCAAAAGATTACAGGGAAAAAGGAGGAAGGGAAAAAAAAAAAAACGGAAGGGAAAAACGAAGAAAAAAAAAAAAAAAGAGGGAGTGACATCTTTCAACAACACTTGGAAACTGGTTTCTCCAGTAACTGGTTAAAGAGTGACTAGCTTCCTCTTCTCTGAGCTAACTCCTTCAATTTAGAAAAAATATTGCAAGAATATACTCCACGAGGAGTCAAGAGATATTGCTTCACACTCACAAGTGAACTGCCTGAATTAGAAGCCTAGTAGGCCTCAAGTTTCTGTTATAGCCCACTCAAAACAATAAATGCCTTCTGAACACACCTCCTCGCTGTTAAGCACAGCCCCACAAGCAACAAGGTTCAAAATTTTACAAATACCATCAAAGTGGCATAAGTCGGGGAATAAACACCCATCAGTTCCCCTGCCCAAGAAAAGGCTTTATTTTAAAGCCAATGTGACCATCTAAAGCACGCATGTGATGGAGCACAGTCAAGGCCTGAGCCTGTCTTGCTCAAAATGCAAGACACTTGAAGTACGTGAAAGCAAAGTAACTTTCAAAGCTTGTGGCAATGCACAAGCTTGCTCCTGCTTTGTGCCCCAGTCAGCACTTGCAGCTATGGACCCTTTTGCATTATAGGCAAAGCTTGTCCAAAAAACATGTCAGATGGCCACTGACGGCAAGAGAAGTCCATAGAGTACCGGATCAGGAAGATAAATTTCTGCCTGTTCTTTCCAAGTTTTCATTGCATTTGCCTCTGCATTGAAGACAGCAGACAGCCAAGCATCAGCGAGTAAACGAATGGCTTCAAGAGGCATCGCTGTGCCACTGCAGAGGGTCCCACAGGACACCTGCACTGCCATGCATGACCACATCTTCACCACTTGTCCCCATGGCTTAGCAGAGTCCACAGAGGTGAGCAAGGGGAGGTATCTGCTAGTTCAGCTGATGCTGGACTTCACCATGCAGCTGCTGCTCAAGCACAAAGTAACATATGCAAATAACCTTAGGCAAGTGGCAAAACCACTGGGCTGAGCCAGCCAACTTGTGAACCTTCAGCACCATCGTTACCTCAGCTCTTCTGCCCAGATCTGCAGCCTCCGTAGAGCTGCAACTGCCCTTCTGTCACGAGTCTCTACAGGACCTAAAAAACACCATCTTGCTCCAAAACTAAGGCTTCTAGCAGCTGACAACCGAACTAACTAGCAACTCCTTATGTAGTCTCAAACAGCCTCTCCAGCCTTAGCTCCATATAAATCTCCTCTTAAGGATTTTTAGTGAGTTCCCCTTGCTCCACCCCATCTGCCACCCACATTCACACATTCATATGCAAAAAAAGATGAGACCCATCTGTTAGCCAGGACAGCTGCCTACAAAACGCTGACGAACCAAATGGAGGTCATTCCCTGTCCTGGTCACAGAAGCAGGTTCGGGAGCAGCAGACTGTAAGAACGCCCGGGATACGGTGCTGGCGCGAGCGCTACGGGCCCTATGGGCGATACCAGGATTCTCGGCAAATTCCCAGTCTCTTTTGCATTTTGACGAAAGAAGCAAAGCACAGCATAGCAGCCCCTCGGGAGCCACCCTGGAAAGGCTGTCACGGATATGGCGCAGGGTCTCTCCGCGGCACCTGGGCCTTCACCTCCAGCACAGCATGTTCCCTGCGCCGCTGCTCGCATCGCAGATAGCAAAAAAAGGGATTAGCTCGGGAACATGCACACACAGACCCATGCTGCCCAAATGCTGCTGCCGGCAGCCCGGCGTGGGGGTCAGGCGAGGGGAGCGCTCCGATGTGCCGAGGGGGCCCGGGGGGCGGCAGCGGGCCCGGAGCGCGCGGCACCGCGCCGGGAGCGCGCAGCACCGCGCCTGCTGCACCGCGCAAAATGGACGGACCGCGTCCCAGACTCACCCAGCCGGGGGGGTCGGGCGAGCAGCGAGGCAGAGCAGCGGAGACCCCCAGCTCCCCGCCGCCGCTTTAGATCTCTTGCGCCGGTCCGCCCGCGCAGCCCCAGCTCCAATGAATGAGAGGCGCTGTTCCACGTGGGGTGCTCTTCTCACGTGGTGCAGGGGTGGGCCGGGGGTAGTGGCGGGATGCGGCGGGAAGTGGCACCGCGAATGGGCACCGCGAATCACCGGGCGCAGAGGAGCGCGCAGCTGGAGAACCGCTGGAGAACCTGGGCACGGCCAGGAGGACATGCCCCCCTCCACAGGGCAGAAAGGGGCTTCACAGGCCGGCTCCCTGGCAATCTACTCGAATTTTCTTCTCCTCCTCATGCTTCCTGGGAGTGAGAAGTAAGGGGCTGGGTTGGACTGAATCATCCATTCAGCTGTAGCGCACACCTGAGAGCTGATGGATCCTGCAGAACATGGTTGAACAACAGATGCTCGCGTGGAATGAGTGCAGTGGATAATGTTAAGGAATGTTAAGGCTTCGGAATGGACCTCAAAAATCATCGGGTCCTAAACTCTACTGCTGTGGGCAGGGACACCTCCCACTCGACCAGGTTGCTCAAGGCATTATCCAATCTGTCCATGAACACTGCCAGGGTTGGGGAATCCACAGCCTCCCTGAGAAACCTATTCCAGTGTTTCACTACCCTCACAGTAAAAAATTTCTTCCGAATATCTAACTTAAATTCCCCCCTTTTCAATTTTTACCATTGCTTCTTGTCCTATCATTACAGTTCCTGACAAAGAGTCCCTTTCCAGCTTCCTTGTGGGTGTCCCTAAGAGACTGGAAGGCTGCTGTGAGGTCTCCACAGAGACAGCAGAACAGAATTTTACTCACTTGATAAGGAAAAACATTTTACTTCTTACCAAGGACAGTAGAACAGAACAGCACAGCCTTGGAGAAATAAATAAAGGATGTAACTTAAGCAAACAGAAGTCCTGCAAAACGCAAGCAGGATGCCAGCTCAGCTCTGCAAGGCTGAAAAAGTAAAAGTTAAGCAAAACAATGATACTGTAGTCAATCAAAAGCAGGGGTCAAAGAACAGCCCCCTAAAAAGGACACTGGACTTTGAAAACAGACCCCAAAGAACCATAGAAGGACTTTGATAAGGGTTGCGACTGTGTAAAATAAAGTCAAGGAAGTGGGGATAGCTAATGAATATGTAATCAATGTTTATGACAAAAACTGTACATCTGACACTGATTAGAGTGTGGGCATCGATTAGAGGAAATATCCTTCAAATGCCCAGCATGCTGTAATAAAGAATGCCTGCTACTATGTAGTACTCTGAACTGTGCTAGAAAAGTGTATATCTGGCTAATTTCAGTATCACCCCAACTCTCTCTATCTGTCTTCACAGGAGACGTGTTCCAGTCTTCTTCCCAACTTTGTGACCGCCCTTTGGACTTGCTCCAATAGTTCCATGTCTTATTATGTTGCAGACGTCAGAACCATATGCAGCACTCCAGATGGGGTCTGACAAGAGCAGAGTAGAGGAGAAGAATCACACTCAGCCTGCTGGCCATGCTGCTTTTGGTGCAGCCCAGGATTCAATAATGGTGGATGCTGGTGGTCTTGGATTAGGCTTTTGATATTACCTCCCATGAAGTACAGTGCTCCCAATCTGGAAAATACACTGTTGATGAAACTGCCATGGCTGACCTCAAAACTGGGACAAACAGCCCAAAAGAGCTGTGGATGTTGGAAGAACAGCATGGAGTCTGTGCCACACTTGACAAGATCCCATTTCCATTACCATTCATAAGAGACCACTATGGGAAAACTATGGGAAAAGTACAGTGTGCTGTAGGATGAGCCAGCATCTGAATGTGAATGTTGAAGAAACTGTCTCAAAATAAAGTGGAATTCTAGAAAGGAGGAGAGTGATAGTTAAGGAAAGAAAACCAAATGAGTGAAGAACATTTGGCTAAACAACCAATTCAAATTGCATCAGAGGAGGTTTAGATTGGATATTAAGAAAAACTTCTTCACCAAAAGGGTTGTCAAGCAATGCTTGAACAGGCAAGGAAGTGGTGGAGTCAGCATTCCTGAGGGTAGGGACACTGAGGAACATGGCTTAGTAGTGGACTTGGCAGTGCTGCGTTAATGGTTGGACTTGATAATCTTAGAGGTCTTTTGCAACGTAAACGGTAAACGACTCTGTTTAGAAAGAGATCAGGATAATTACAGTAGATTCCAAAAGCCATGTGAGACTGCTGCATGGGACTAATGGTACTAATGAAATAAAAATATTACCCAAAAGAACTGTATCTTTCTAGTAGAGCACTTTAATTGAAACATATGTAGTGCAACCATAATTTTAGTATGGTGCTTATTTTGACATTTAACCATAAAGAAGTACATCTACTTGGTGGAATCCTGAAAAAATTGATCCTGAAAAAAAGGATGTGTAGGAGCCACATTCATTAAAGAAAAGTGTAAGGAATTGTTTTTCTTTTCCAGGACAAAGGTAGAGTAGTAGAACAATCCTTCAGTGATTAAGAGGCAAAGGCATAAACACGAAAGAAAGAAAGAAAGAAAGAAAGAAAGAAAGAAAGAAAGAAAGAAAGAAAGAAAGAAAGAAAGAAAGAAAGAAAGAAAGAAAGAAAGAAAGAAAGAAAGAAAGAAAGAAAGAAAGAAAGAAAGAAAGAAAGAAAGAAAGAAAGAAAGAAAGAAAGAAAGAAAGAAAGAAAGAAAGAAAGAAAGAAAGAAAGAAAGAAAGAAAGAAACTGTTTAATGTCAATTAAAATTGCACCGTGCTCATTAACAATTACCCGCTGGAGAGGCTGACGGACATTTTGGGGGTAAGCATTCACAAAAATCCCTAAAAGAGTGTTTTACTGCTGTGTTTCTTCATCAGCTGCTTCGTGTGAGATCAACAACTATACCTATCATGTTGCCATCTGCTTCTGCCTATCACTTCCATAGAGCCCTACTTCATCTCCTTTGTTATTAATAGATGTGGTTGCATAAATAAGGTGGTCTGAGATAATGGCTCCTCAAATTGTTCTGGAAAAGAAACTTCTTCTTTTATGCCAAGCTGAAGAACCCAAGAACACCAAGTACCAATTAATAGGAAAAACTCCAACCAAGCAGTGGTTCTGAAATTTCTCTTCTTTTTGATAGAATTAAACTCTGTTTTCAAAAATCATTTCTCACACCTTAATCTTTCTTTGCTCTTTAATTAAGCAGCTGGTCAGCCTGTCCTAGTTAATTTTAATCTGTGGAACCCATCCATATCAACTAACAGTATCTCAAATAATCCTTAGACACAAGTGCTGTTAGCACAGGCCCATGGCTATTCTCTGTTTACAGACAAGCACCCTATTTTGGAGGGTGAAAGGATGTAATAATGTGGAATGTTTATGGAATCATTCTGTTCCATAAGCATTTTCTGTCTTCAGCAAGCTTAGCAGACTAATAAAAAGCAGTCAATACAGCTGTTTGTGGAGCAGTGGTTAGGGTCATGCCCTATGTTTAACTACCAAGCACAGATGTGGGCTGGATGTGTGAAATTAAGTGTGAGATGAATACTGCCTTGTTTACCATAAGACCGTGATAGATAAGGCAGTGAGGAGGGCAGAGCTGCTTTTGACTAAGCAGTTCAATGTTCCCTGCAAAATTTATCAAGCCAAATGTGAAGATGTAATAAAATGTGTAAATGGAGAAATGCAGAAGTTATCTACTAGTTTAATCAAAAAAAATCCAGTTATTCAGTGGTAAATGACCTCCAACAGTACATGACCGAGGTCATCCAAGATGTCTCAACAACATCTGAGTCATTTGTATCATCCCAGTCTCGGAAGCTAGACTTGTGTTACAAAAGAAGGTCGGTTTGTTCTCTGTCTTTGAGGGCACACAGCACAGCACAGCTTACATCCATAGAGCAAAACCCTCTTCTTCTCCAGAACAACTCCATAGCAGGGTGACCACCTCCAAACTGCTCACTGGGAAGACCAATCTGATGCTATCCCATGAACTATGCACAGGCATTTCCTGGGAGAGGGCTGTCTTGCTTAGACTGTACCTGTAGCAGGAACTGTTTAACGCAATGGGCAGTTGAAGACTTGGTACACCATCCTGAGCCCTCACCATCCTTTATTTGCTGATACAGGTGTAGCCAGGGAGGCTGGAGCTTTGCTGTGAACCTAGAACCAGACAAGATGGTTTTGGACAGGTGGTTTGGCATTTCCTCATGAGCAGCTCAGACACCACACCAGCTGTTGTAGATTTTAGCCCCCAGAACATTACTTTCTTTCATTTACTACTCAGAAGAATAAGATATCTTCCTCAGCATTGTACATTTTGTTCCCGGAGCTAAATTAACTTCCTGGCATTACAAGCTTGTGTACCCCCCTAGGTCTGGCCCTTGATGATCCAAAGTGTGATCCAAATACTGTGTTTGATCTCAGCCTCCTACTCTGTAAACAGCAGCCCCACTTCCTCCTTTTTTAAATTGTTTCTATTTATGCAGTTAACAATTCGCATTCATCTTCACAGATCTTTGCAAGGTCTAACTCAGCTTGACTTTTGGCATTTGGTGTTGTATTCCTACAGTTGTTGACCTTCAAAACATAGCTGCATAGACTGGCTGACCTCTTTATTTGTTCCCATAGACTGTTTACACCTAGCATCCTTCCTTGAACAGTCAATTATCCAGGTAACACTGGAGAATATCCTTGTTAGTTTTCTCTTTGTTTAGCATGCAAATTCCAGAAAGATTTTCTACCTCTGATGTAAAATCTCATACACCCTCATATGCAACCCCAGAGCTTGCCGAATTTATTAACTCCGGTCCCTACTTTTCTTAAATTTCTTGATGTTTTCCCTATAGAAAACAAACAAACAAAACCCAGAAGGATCTTTTTTAACCTCTTCCCCATTCTACTGAAATGCTATCAACACTCTGATCCGATTTTCTTTTTTTAACTGTAACTAATTCTTCTATAATATGTTCACTACCAAAACTACATCCCAAATATATGCCCTTTTGCTTGTGGAGATACACAAGTGTAATATCACATCCCTTTATTCTTGAGTTTGCAACTCTGACTCACACTGAGCTGTTGCCCACCATGAACCCCAGCTCCCTCTCTGCAGGGCTGCTCTCCAGACACTCCTCTCCCAGTTCATACTCGTGTCTGGCATTACTTTGTCCCAGGTGCACTATCTGACATTTGGACTTCCAATCTGCATAGATCCCTCTGGAAAGGCCCCTGTTCCTCACAAAAGCCAAAAGCACCTCCCAGTTTGGTATCACCAGCAAACTCAGTAATGGTGCACTGCACTCCTGCATCCAGATCGTTGGGAAGTACAGGAACAGGACTGGCCCTAGAACTGATCCCTGAGGAGCACCACTGGGCACTGGTCACTGCTGGATGTGGCTCCCTTTACTTTTACAACCTTTGAGCTCTGCCCTTCAGCCAGTCCTTCACCCAGCACACTCTGATGGTTTTCTGTGCCGTGTTCTTCCATACTCACATCTTGTTTCTGTGGTCCTCTTATATTGCTCACATACACCTTTTGCACCCTCTTCACGGAATGGGTCAGGTTGGAAGGGACCACAGTGGGGCATCTTGACCAACCTGTCTGCTCAAGCAGGGTCATCCTAGAGCACATAGAACAGGATTGCAACCAAACAGTGCTTGAATATTGTCCAGTGAGAATGTTTTTCCTGCTGCTTCTTTTCTTTTTCCCCCAGCTTAGTCCTTGCAGAAGTAGAGAAGTTTTGTTATTTCTGCCTTCCTACCCGAATTAGAGACAATCTCTTCTTTAGCAGGACCAAACTGTGATGGTAGGGCTGCATGTGTATCCTCTGTACCACTGGAACTCGTGGCATTGCATCATTTTCCAGTCTCTCTTGATAACCCAGGCAACCCGTGATAGGTAAATTCTTAACTCTCTCTCTGCCACTGCTCTAGGTGATGGTTTCTGGGCACATGAGTAAGATCCGGGGGAAAAAAACAGGCAAGCCACGCCACTGGCGAGCAGGCTGTGCCTGTGACCACCACCGCTAAGCACAGGGGGAATGATTCGACTGGATCGTGGTGGGATCCAAGGGCGTGCTCACACCTTGAATCCCCCATCCCGGGCCCATCCAGGCCCCATCCCGGGCCCATCCCGGGCCCATCCCGGCCCCATCCCGGGCCCATCCCGGCCCCATCCCGGGCCCATCGGGCAGAGCCGGCGGCGGCCCCGGGCCCAGGCGCCGTCCTGCGGCGCCCCCGTGCGGGCGGCCGGGGCGTTGCCGCCCTCCTCCCGCGCCGCCTCCTCCGCCGCTCCCGTTCCCTGCCCGCAGCGGGATCGGCGGGAGCCGCCTCCAGTCCCAGGAACGGCTGCTGCTCCGCGGGGCTCAGGCCTCAGATAACAGTGGGTGTTGCGGGGGCTTCACCCTCTCGCCGCCGGGCCACACCCCGGGTGTCCGCATCCCTGAAGTCCCCAGGGTTTACGGGGGCTCCTGTCACAGCGGATACTGCCGGCTTGTAGGACAGACCCTCACTTCCCCGACTTGACCTCCCACCACCGAAACTTCCTCTCTCCAAGAAGGAACTGACCCACAAAGATATTTGGGCACCTAAATCCTCCAATTTCAGTAGGATCTTGGTACCTAAATACATGTGTAGGTCTTAATTTATTTCATATTCTCCAGGCAATGTGGAATTTCCCACTGGGCTAAATGGAGAAATTCCCCAAGAAACCCTCTACAAACTCTCCTTTATTGACATAAAAATAAAGTAAAGCAAAAACCCCAGCCGTGTAGCTGTGGAGCACCTGCATTCCACAGAGGTGGTGGTTGTGTTTCTCCACCAGAAATTATGTTGTACCCATGACACGAAGGGGAAAACATCCAAGAAAAACCATTCCCACCCAAAGACTGTGCTCTAGTGAGGCTGGGTGGTTTGGCTGGCTTAAATAAGATGGGTGCAGTTTGCAAAGTGCTGGTGGGGCTAGTGCAGTATCCCACGTCTTGGCCAGGTGAGATGCTGAGCAGGGTGACAGCTGAGCCCTCCTGACAACACAGTGGGGACAACACAGTGCAGCACTAGCTCAAATCATATGCCGAGGCTGGCTCTTACTGCCATGAGAGCAGCCATCCTGGATCTAGCCTGGAAGAAATGCTCCCGAGGGAAAAGCATCCTCCTTATTTAAAGGTTCCCAAATATGGCATATTGCCTGCAAAAGAAGCCACTACTGCAGCTTTTACTTGAACCTGCTTAATTATACCAGAAAACTTTGACCCTCCTCCATTTGACATATGTCTATCATCTCCCCCACAAAAATTCCACACGCTCCAGAAATATCCTCTCCCCATTGCTTCATGAAGAGTGGGGTCATTGCCCTCCACACCTCGTGCTCTCGCTGACACATGAGTATCCTGTTTCCATCCAGGACAGAGTTAATTTTTGCAGTAGTTGTGAGGAGGGGAAGCCTGGAGTGTTGTGGACATGGCTAGGAAGTTATTCTATACCACCTCATGCCAGTTGCTGGGGCCAGGGGTAAGGGACTTTCTGGCTTCCGTGGAGAAGGGCATTCTTTTCCAGTCAGGAGAAAGCCTGGTGTGGTGGGGAAGAGCTGGTCGGTATTTGTCGGGGCTTTTTGTGTAAATTGTTTCTTTGTTTTATAACTTTTATAATTAATATTTTTGCTGTTACTGTTTGTTTTCTTACCTCATTACTTTTTCCAGTGAATTGTTCTTATCTCAACGAATGTTTTTTGCTTTTTGTGCTTCCAAATGGAGGGGGAGGGACAGAGTGTTACTTTAGTTTAGTGGGACTACTAAATTGAAGAATACCATTCCTAAACCACAACAAGCCATCTATTACTTGGGTTTACCAATTTTCCATCTGTTCCTGGCTACCAAATCTTCGTTCCTCTGAACTAATGGCTCTTTTTCTTTCTTTTTTTATTTTTGCCAGTATTCCCCTATCTAGACCCTGCTGTCCATCAGAAAAATCTTTCAATTTCCTGAAAAAGTAGATCCTTCCAGGTCCATAGTCTGGTCTAGCTCTCATAAAGAACTCCAGATCAGATCCTCTCCTTCAGGTGGCTTGTTTAGCCTTTTCTATCCCTTCAAACTCAACATTTCTTCTTTGGTATTCAATAACCCTGCCACGATGAGACAGTTCAGGCCTGTGTCTTCTCTGCTTTAGTCTCACAGCCCCTCTGGTGCAGGGTGGACTGGTGAAGCCTGGGTGCAGCCTGAAACCAGCGTCTCCCAAGTTAGCATCTTTGAGATTGCTTCCTTCTGTTCTGTTCCTTCCCTCAAGCTGCACCCTACCAAGGCAGTGAGAAGCAGATGTGGACATCTTTCCCAGACACTGTTTCCAGTATCTCTCCTCACTAACCTTCCAGCAAAATCTGTGCCTTGTCCTTGCTCATGGATTTTCCCCAGCCCCTGTCCTTTGTCTCCCTCTCCTGCTCTGAGATAGTTGCCTACAACCAGGAACTCGTGAAGGAGCATTTTATGCAGTCTTCAAGGAGAAAGGACTACCCTTGGAGGAGACTTGAAGATGGCAATGAAAATGCAGCATGGAATTATGTGCATGTGGTGATTCCTTTTTATGCTTGCCTAATGTGGCCCATTCCTCTTTGGACATTCATAGTCATTTACTACCCTAGGTTTGTAATATGGCTTTATTTTAATGCACATATCTTGCATGAAATCCTCTAAGACCTCATGGGTTTTGACTGCTGTTTATGCTTTTTTTCCAGAGGAGTAATTATGTTCCACCCCAGTTGTGGTGCCATGTAGAAATTCCCCAGACTTTCCCTCCCACTGGTAGCTTTTAATACTTTTCTCCAGACCAACACATCATCCTCCAGTGTCTCAGTAAAAAAACATGTGTTTGAGGCGTAACATCTGAGTAGCAAAACCCGAGGCAGCTCTGATCTTTGCCCTGTCCTCTCAGACCCTCGCTGTCTCTGAAATGTAACAGCTTGATGTTTGCTGTCTCCAGCTTCCCCCACTGTGTTTTGTTTCTCAGGTTCTGGCTGAGATAAATACAGACAGAAAATACCTAACCACCTCATGCAATGTTTTCACCCCAAACAAGCCCTGTCCTCCTGGTATTTGGAAGCCAGGGAGGTGTTATGTGAAAACTTGTCTCCATCATTGGGAAAACCCAGGCCCACTGCTTGGCCCAGGGCCCTGACCTTGGCAGGGTTCACTGAGCCTGACAAGGCCATTACTGTCTCTGCCGCCCTGTGCGCTCCCTCACGATGGAGCCACGGCATTCCTGCCCAGTGACACAATGGCTGTGGGTGTCCTGGGACTGCTGGGGCTCATCAGAGCTCAGTCCCTGCCCAGCAGTGAGCAGGGACCAGACACAGGAGGAGCACCGGGCTCCCACCCTGCCCAGTCACTCCGGGAGTAGTGGCGGAGAATTGCGTGTGGAAATCAGGAGTGGGTCCCACTGCCTGGGGAGGAGATGAGTGTTCGCTGTGACACCCTTTCCTCAGAGCTAGTGAGTTGATTCCTGGTAAATTTAGTGTTATCAGAAATGGTAGCGCTTTTCCTCGAAAACAAACGGAACAGTTTGACTCTTTGTGCCCGAGGAATGAGATATATAACATACTGCCCTGGAAGAAGGGGCACAGTGGGAAAGCAAGTCTGGGAGACCCAGCTGAGAGTGTTCTGGCTCTGGAGTGCCACATCATGAAAATTAAAACAAGTCTGCAGCATTATAGGAGCATTAATAGTCACAGAGATCTGCCTTTTGCCTTTCAAGGGAGAGAGGCAGGCCAGGAGCACTGAAGCTATTAATTGAGTCACAGAGCAGTCATATGTACATTTAAATGGTAGAAAGCTAAATACGTTCTGCAATCAGCCCTAGCAAAGGACACTGACTGGGACAGGCTCCTTTCAAAGCCTGACATCCAGCTACTCTAGGCTGCCTGACACAGCTCTTTCTGCCTGGCTCTTACCAGGCTCCCTTAAAGAGGGCAGTTCCTCACGCCTTTTTGTTCCTCAAGCCAAAGGTAAGAATGGAAATGGTCATAACACAGAGCTTCCAGCATAAATAAACAACCTCACTGATTTAAAATGTCCTATTGATTTTCGAGGTGTATGTGTTGGCACTTGTGCTGAAATATCTGCACCCTGGACAGATCTCTCCTCTGGCTCTGCCCAGAGCTACCTCAGCCAATCAAGTGTTGCCCTTACAGCAGGACTTCAAGCATTCCTTCAGTTTTTCCCCCTGAATGAGATTTGCTTCCCATTTTTTCAGTCTCTGCATTATGCAGCTTCCAGGTGTTGCTTGAGGGAGATGAGACACATGTTTTTCTGCAAACTTTTCTCTCTGGCAGGACAAGCATATTGCAGCTGTCTTCTATTATTGTCACTTTGCTTTAGCCTGAGTGCTCCAGCTGGTGTCAGACCAGCTCAGTGTGCTGGCACAGTCTCTGCTACTGTGTTTTCCCAGGTCTCAGTATATGAGATGCAGAATGAACTGGCGTTGTTTCCAGTTCTTAGCCCAAATTCAGCATCATCTCTACCAGCATTATGGCAGATAGCTGTTTGCTTGAGATGCTCTTTGAAAGATCTGTGAGGGCAGTCTCCATCCCTCCCCACGGTGAGAAAAGATGGTTGATTGGTCTGTTGAAACCTTTGAGCTGCTGAATGCAAATCAAGCAGTGGTTAGAGACAAGAGTATCTCTCAAACAGAATGGAAAAAAACATGCCCTGTCTTTTTACAGCCTTACCAGAGACCTGCTGATGATGAAGTGTAGAAAAATATCTGGCATCAAGTATATACTAAAGAAAACATTCCCCTTGCATGTAGTGAAATCACTCCCTTCCAGCACATTTACAGGAATCCTTTAAAATCTCTCCATCAGAGAGTTCTGATCTCTCCCTTCTTTCAGTCTCCTCTTTCTTTGGTGCCCAATCCTTCTGTTGAAATTCAGCATTTTCCCAATAACAAAGAGATTAGGAGGATTAGTAGGATTCCCCAAATAACAAAGAGACTCTATTTCCTGCACATACACATTCATGAATGTAACAAATTTACACACACTTTATTACTTGTCTACATTTGCATTTCACACCTGTCATTTTAAACATCACTTTGTGTAGTCTCTAGGGTTTACTGCATGTCTTGTCTTATCTATGGTGTTGCTTCCAGTGTTGATAAAACTGTTCTTAGTGCCACACCAGTTTGGACATCTGTACCCAATTTTAAACAAACCAATATCCAGTTTGGTTCGGGGCTGATCACCCACGTGTGCTCTGCTGACAACCTCTGTCAATGCTGCAAAATGTTGGAGCCGCTGCAGGTTTTGCATCTCCTTCTAAATGAAAAACATAATCTCTGTTTGGGGTGTTTTCCACAGAGCCTGCAGGTCTTTGTGCTGTTTTTTTTTTCCGGAACAGCTTCCCTTTTTCACTGGGAGTACTTTCCATTTTATTTTACATGTAGTACCGTGTACTCTGCAGTAACCACTCAGGACTAAGGCAGCTGACAGAGGCTGCTCCCTTCAGCATCACTGGCTTTTGAGCACTGTGTAGCAGGAACCTCACTACAGCTCCAGAGCATGTCCTAAGTAGCTCTGGCAAAAGCCTCTAAAACACTTTTATTGCTGAGGAATGCCCAGTCACGAGTCTTCTCTTGTTATTATTCTCTGTGTGTCTCTGAAATTCCTTCCCCCTTTGCAGTAATACTATCTTTGCTCCCTCCTGCCAGAGGGTGCTGGAGTGTGGGCTTTGATTTATTGGCTAGTGGAGAAGGGGGTTTGCTGGGATTTTTCCCAGAAAGCATGGCACTTCCTCAGGCTAGTTTGCTAAAAGCTGAGTAGAAGCACGTTATGGAGACCAGAGCAGATGGGCAGCTTTTATTTAAATGAGAAAATGCTCTGTGGTGACAGGAGGGGGAAAAAACTTGGGAAGAGAATGAGAGAGTTCTCTGAAAGTTCTCTGCAGGAATCCAGCTCTAACAATGGCCCTGAGGTCTGGGTCCTCCCACTGCCAGATGCTGGCTCCAGAACAATTTATTTAAAGGCTGGGGATGATTAGACCAAATGGAAAATAAGATTCAAGCAGTCTAGCCAAGGATTAGGCTGACAAACTCTCAGAACAGCTCTGCTCTGTATTTGGTGGGCCAAGAGCTGAAAATATGTTTTCCTTCAAGCTGATGACTTTGAAAATGCAAAAGCCTAGAATGCTGAAGCTGGGAACTTGAATTAATATTTCATAAGAGACAGGATCTTTTTTTTTTACAAGATTGATTCTACTGGCAAAGCTTTCACAGTCTTGCACATCACAGCACAGCGCAGAGAATTCACCAGCAGGTTTCATGACTAAATGTTACAGGATTTATTATTATTTTTAATTTTTGTGAGAGAGATTGCTGGGTGTCAGAGAAGCTGTAGCTTGACACCGATTTGATGCCAGGGAAAGAAATTATAGCAGATACACAAACCAAGAACTCCAAGAAGCAGCAGGCGACATTGCAGAGTCCAGTAGTCCCCTAGGAAACATCAACCACGTTATTACTTGATGCCAACAGTTAAAGAAATATCAGCAATAACCTGCACTGCAGCAGCTTTTCCAAACGAGCTAAAACCAGTCTGCACTAAGTAAGGCAAAATCAAACAATTTTGTGTGCATCAGGTGCAGCAGTAGCTGCTTATTCCAATGGGTGAGGTAGTAAAGGACTCAAGGACCATTGGACACACATCTGACTCTTGGGAGAGGAGGGAGTAAGTCACTAGAATAGAGAGATTTTACACTGAGAGAGTACAGTCTGTTTCAGGACTATGATAAGAGCAGATACTACTGAGAAGATGTGGACCAAAGAGGTCCACACAGCCAGAATCAGTATCCAGGACACCAGCATGGTTTGGGATGGTGTCCACACAGGAAGACATCTGTTGAGTTAAAACCTTTTAAATAGTGCTACTGAGATGAAATTTGAGTGAAGAACTACCCATGACAGAGACTTAATGAGAATCCCTACTCAAGCTGAGAAGCTAAAGGCAAGTCATGGCTGGCCAGCAGGCCTCATACAGCTCCAGTTCCTGCAGAAGAGCTGCCTTACAGTACACAGCCCCGTTCAGAGCTCCAATGTGGTGTTTTGTTGCACGAGACTTAAATCACTGACACCAATGCAGACATGCCCAGCAGTTTCAGTGTCACTCAGATTCTCCTCTCTGCTCCTGCCTCCACTTCTCACACAGACGACTTGGTAAAAATTAGGGGAGCTATCCTTTTTTAGTAGTTTATTTCCCGCAGACCTCTTTCTGATTTTCCTCTAAATTAACTCTGTAAAATAAAGCTCAGGAAATGTGATGGGCCATGGCACGTCCCAGCTGGTGAGTTGGTTTTGTGCCTCCCGGCTGATGGGTACATTCATGCTGGTGGACAGAGTCCCCTGGGTATGTCTGACAACTTAGAGATCGGGAAAAGCTGGAACACAACCTTTAGCTTGGCTAGCAGCCAGGCATGCACTTGGCCAGGTAAACTTGCTCCCAAGAACATGCTAAAATGAATGGTATTTTGTGGGTATCACTCCCTCATGTCTGAGCTGCTCCCCAAACACCCACTAGCTGCATTTGAAGGTGCAAGCTCAGATATGTATTCTTTGAAATTTCTTTTGCATCTGAGACATTTGGAAAGACAATTAGCCACTCACTGTAATATTCATAAGCATGACCTTCACCACATTGTAGTGCATGGCTTTATTGTCTGGATGCTTTGTGATCATCTGACCAAAATGCTGTGACTGTTTCAAAAAGCCAGACTCATCTGAACACAAGCAGATGTGGATTCACAAGATAAAGCATTCATTTCTATGTCCAGAACTCCCCCGGCAAGAGCCAGCTGAGGACATCTACAGAGTATCACTATTGGAGCTGAGCTCTTATCTGGGTGCGACCAACATACTGGAGGAAAAAAAAGTATCCCAAAATAGTTGACACCTGGTAATCTTTGAACTGTGGTATTTTGACTGAAGTGCAGAAAAGGAAGTGACGGTGGGCATAGGAGGAATTATGTTATAAGACGATCATTAGCTCTATTTAAAGGTCACCTCTTTTCTGCCAGTAAAATGTGCCAATGCCGTGACATTGAAAGATGAGATCTTCCACTGAGAAAGAAGGATATGGTGAGACTGGGCTGATGTGATATGCCTCAGGAATGCTGTCCCACAGAGAGAAAAAACACCACCACAGGCTTCTCTCACAGCTGACCACAAGCAGTTCTTCCTGTCAGGTTGTCCCAGCTTGCTCTCACAGGGAGTGCAGTGAATCCGGATGTGACGGATGAGGCAATTAGTTTGTGGTTCTGGCAGCCCAGGGGAAGACTCTTGCCACAGCAGGTGCCCTCTCAAGAAGCCCATTGCCTAAAGCCAGAGGCTGACTGATTGTAGAACTGGCGGCTGGCTTATTAGGAGCGTGTTACCAGCCACAGATCAAAAGTTGGCTGAAACCTGCTCAGCAAAGCAGGCTGATGAAACATGATCAAAGGAGCTCTGCCCTTCAGGACACTGAATGAGTCTCAGCTAGGAATGCAGACAAAAGTTCACCAATCCTCCTGGAGAGCTGACAAAGACATACTTTCTGCTCATCCAAGAACCATGCAGGTTAAAATATTCCCATGTCCTTGTCAAAGAAGAGGAGCTGACTTGTTTCACCTGACCATCAAATAATATTGTTTCATGTCTGACCAGTATCACAGAGTTCTGGGCCAGCCGCACTTCATGGGGTTTATCCTAATACTGGTTTTAATCCCTTAGAGTCTATCTTTGGAGTGTCAGAAGAGAGCTGATTTTTCCCAAACGCTGCAGCTTTAGTCACCTCACTTGGAGACCTTCCTTTTCACGAAGTGCATTGAAACAGTGGTGAAGACTATGAAGATCTGTCTAGCAGGAGCAGGTTGTACACACAAGATATTATTGACTTACTGTCTCCTTTCTTACCAGCACATTTATTCCAGTTTATCACAAATGTGTTATATATATATATATATAAAAATCAGGAATAAGAGAATAGAGAGAATAGCAAAACATTAGGGATATTTTGGACACCACAGGCCTCTTGAGAGAATTTATTCTTTGGTGATGGTATGTACATTCATGCACTAGTCAAAGAAAATGTCCGGATTCCATTTGTTTTATTTTGTATTTGAAAACTATATACTCTTCTCCTTACCACAACTTTGCCTTGCCTTGCCTTGCCTCCTTCCAGCCACCCTCTTGGGGTCATAAGAAACAGGACCAGACCAGGTCCTAACCTATCTGCCCTCCTACCCCATCACTGTAAGGAGGGAACACAGTGTTTTGCAGCAGGTCCCTTTTCCAATGTGTTCATCACAAACTGGCACATCTGCCTTTGTCACCATTCAGAATAGGGAAAATCCTTGGGTAATCCCCTGTTCATAATTGCAGTAAGTGGGAAAACATCCAATACAGATGTATCCACCCCCACATCAGTCTTCAGCATGAGAAGCAGATGTACCAGTAACTCCAGAGCCTTTCCTTGCCATGGTGATCCTTGAAAAGCAGATATTCCCCTTCCTTGGCTATCCACTCTTTGTGGTTTGCTTGGCAGGGACAAACATCCTGAATCTCTCTCCTGACAGACTTAGTGTGAACAGCTTTCATGTCTATGCCTTTCTTTCTCATCTACTGACCACCAAAATAGGAGCTCCTGTACCCAGACAGTTGTTTTCCATGGTTTCCTGAAGAATGAAGGAGTCTTAGAACTCTCACTTTTGTCCTGCATGCAAGAAAGGGCCAGGGCAAGGCTGACAAACAAAAAGGAAGACTGGAGTCTGTTGTATTTTTCTTCATCTGGCCAGTGACTCATTTGGCATTGCTGTCTCAGCTCAAAATTAAAACTTAGATATGATCCAATTTGCAACCCATAGAAGGAGGCATTTTCCTCTCTCTATTCCAAAACTCTCCCAGTAGGCCACAAAGGGTTCAGCAGATAGAATGTTTTCTGTGCTGTATATAATGAAATTACATTCACCACAGTTTCTACTGGGAGTTTTTGAACTCCAGGTTTATTTCTTAAACAGCCACCAAAGATTTTATTGCCAGAACAAATAATTAAAGATAGAATGAGGAATCTTCTCTAATGGATATATGTATCTCAAAGGAGATAAAATGATAGGTTTTAGTCAGATAATTTTTTAGGGATTATATCACAGAGATTATATGTTCAATTATAGAGCAAATTTATATGAAGCAAAGGTTTTTAAAAGTTACGCCTGCTTACCCATATCAGAAATTCCTTAAACTGCTCAAAAATTGAATAATCACCCATTAAAATAATTATAACTTAGAAATGAAGCATTAAAGAAAGGTAATAGAATGTGAGCTGTCAGCCTGTGTGATATATATGTGATTGAACTCTCTGGATGGATCCGTTTTCCAGTTACAATGAAGCCTGTGCTAGGAGCTACCATTCTTAGACGGCTACTGATTTTAAAAGAACATCCAAATATAGCTCTATTATTCCATATCTTTTTCTAAAAAAATTTCTTAGCTAATTCACTAGTCTCCAGGGCAGCAATTCTACACAGGCTTCTGACTACTTGTGCTTTGGAAAGTTCTGCCTGGTATTTTTGGTACATCAAAGCTTGAATTTTAAATTTGAGAGTAACTTGACAACGTTAGGAAAGTAAATTAAGCACTTTGAGATGGGGAGTGGCTCCGTAGCAATATATATATAAATATAACTGCAGTCAGGAAGTCTTTCCCCTTAAGGAATTACATTCATAACCAGAACAGAAAATAAATCAGCTCATGAGAAAGTAGAGCAATCAGTTCATTCCCCAGAATACTGATAAATCCAGTTCCATGAACTATAGCTATGTCACCCAGCTACATTCTCCCTGTTTTAAGCACCTGTGTGTGAGGAAGGACAACCACTCACAAGAGCCAAGTAATGTCCTGGACCTCTCACAGGGGACCACTGATTTCAGAAGGCAGCACTATCTGGATGGTGCTAATCACACTGATAAAGCCATTACTTTCAGGGAACATTTTTCCATAGCAAAAATCCCAAAGTCCCATTCTAGGAACTGATATATTAAATAAGGTTCATGTCTTCACTTCGTCAGTGATTCATGTAATGAGATTTTTTTAGGGCTCAGAACCAGTTGTTTAGCCTCTGTTTAATATTTTAAACTTAGAGAAGAGCTCATTTTTCTCTTCAATTTTTTTCTCCTTAGTGCTTAGGTAAACATAATAGATAGCAATATTCATGTACCAAAACCAGCTTGGCTTATCAGCTCCCCTCAAAATGTGTCTGTCAGAGACTTCAGCACAGGACCCCGTGTTCAATTACAGCATCTGCCTTTCAGTTGTATTAATCAAGACATGACAGAGATAAGTGTGTCAATGCATCTTCCCATCCTTCACTTCCCTTCCCATCAGCCACTCTTGCTGCAGGAATAGCTGCAAAATTGGTCAGAGTGTCCAGGTTATTCTCCTCCCTCTAGGTTTACTGGAAAATACTTGTTGATTTGTGCAGTTTCCCATAGGTAATTTAATGTATTTAATCTGCAGTTGTGCCAAGGATCTGTTTGTGCAAAGCCTTTTGTGTGTGGAGCTGCCGTTGACACTGGTCAGCTGCAGAAAATTTAAATACTCAGAACTTCATCAACTCTGTATAGAAATAGAAGGGAATCTCCAAGAAAAGAAGACAAAGCTCATTTTGGACAACTCCAAAAGAAACATTCCAGTATCTTGACTCAATTGGAAAGTAATAAGATAATCTAGAAATCAGATTCAAAATCCAGCAAGAAAGAAAGGCTCCCACTGCTAAGAGAAACAGGATGTTGCTTCTGGTGCTTGCAGGAGATGCTGATATATAACACATATTTTGGTGTAATGGGGAACATCTAGATTGTTACTGCAATACTGAATTCTATTTGAATAAATAAACCCTATATTTTCACTCATTTACAGCTCTGCCTCCTTTCTTTTCTTCTTTCCTTACTTGTCATTGTCCCCTCATACACATTCCAGGCAGGTCTGCTGTAAATCCTTTTCATCACACTGTCACACTTATTGACATTTCAAGGACATTTCATTTGAAATGTTAAGAAATACAGCACTTTGCAGCCTTCCAGGAAGAAGCATAAATGGCTGTCAGAATTTGAACTAATGTTGTCCCATTTCCAGCAGGACCCAAATCCTGAGATGCAACATCTGGAAACAGAAATATCAGAAAAACTTCTAAAGGCCCACACACAGTTTTGTTTTGTCTGTGACACCACTTCATGGCAACAATTCACTCACAGCTTGGTGCTGTAATTTAGCACAAGCTACCTCATTATTTTTTGCCTGGCTTGTCTGTAGTTTTACCCTTCCACCTGCAATTATGTTCATTTTGTTGCTTCCTCAGCATGCAGCTCTCTCCAGTTCCTCTTCTTCCATTATTATTCATACCACAAGCTCACTCAGAAGATTGCATTCAAAAATTATTGCTTTTGTAGATTATCAGCACCAGATCCTCTCTGATGTCATTCACAGGAGTCCTTGACAATTAACAGCTCGATGCCATTGAAGGTGTTGGAGGATACAGATCGCTGTTGTCAAGTCCACAATGTTCTTGGAGATAGGGACTACACTGCCAACAGGCAAACATATGTATCAATAAAGAAAAATATGGTGATAGCGTCAATATGGAGTCTAAACAGCAAGAAGGAGAAAGAGAACCAGCCCTTGAACTATGAGACATATGGCAAAGGGAATAATCAAAGGTGACCCTGGTAATGGAGTATGTGATGCAGGACTTGGAAAGGTTTGGAGATGGTGGAAACCAGAAGGTAGAGTAGGCCCTAAATCTTTGTGGCCACGTGGATGGAGAAGGCTGGTGCAGCTGTGCATGAGTGGAGGCCTGTGGGGACAGCTGTGCTCCTCTGCACCTGCTCAGTGCCAGGGCTTTGCTGCTGAACCCCAGCTGTGGCACGGGTGCTCCTACATGAACTAAGGGGTTTGTCATACGCTGCTTTCCCTATTCGAGGAATACTATTTGCAAAACAGAAACATGATATGGCACAGAGTAAAAGTCCTTATTCAGCTTTGATCTACTGGAACAGCAGTATTTGGCAACTACAAAGAACAAAAATATGCCACTGTAGACTAACTAGATATCTGTGCCACTAGTTATTATTTCTCTGCTTAAAAAAAAGAAAAACAAACCAGCCCAAGTACAGGATCCAGATCTTGATCTGCTCAAAAATAATTTCCCTGATGATGGATTTTGCTATCCCATCATATCCTCCTCTGTGTGAATCTTGTCCTTGTAAGAGACCAGCACTACCTGTCATGGATATCAGAAAGGAGTGAATCAAGGACTGTCATTGTTTCCTTGCTCTCCATCACTCTTCCCTCAATTGCTTTGTTTCTTCTTTTGTTTGAAAAAAATAATCACACAATCGATGATATGCCAACGTGAGATTCACTTTTCTACCCACCCTCTGGAATTGCAATGGAATTGTGAAATCATGCTCTTCAACAATATGCCATTGATGGCCTTTGAAAGTGGAACAAAAAAGTCAATAAAGTCTCATTTCTTCAGAATGACTTCTCTGTTGTTTTTTCATATTTGCCCTGTAGGATGTTTGGCAATTTGTCACACAAGCACACATATCCAAGTTGACTTATCACACACAGTTCTTTAAAATAATACTGGAGGAATTCAAGAATTTTACTTAACACAATATTGTGAAGAAACACATCAGGGTTCTATTTGCATTAGCTATAATTCCCTAATGTCCCAGTGAGTCTGTTCAGCTGGAGCTTGCAATTAAGCTAAAGTTGTTTATGCAATAATTAAGTTTTTAATAATGGATATCTTTTAGAGCTCTATTTGTGGAAAACCATTATTTAAGAACGAACTTAAGTCCAGATCAATGGTCGTCTTGGGTTAGATAAATGTCTCAGAAAATGACTAAGATGATACTGAGGTAATTTTCTGTGATACCAACAATTGTCACTGGTGTCTACTGTGGAGTCTACGTTTGAGACAGTAATGAGCAATTCAAAGCCCTATTTTCCAGCATGCCCAGACTCTGCCCGCTTATGTGGTCCATAACAAGAAGCCATCAAAACATGATAGGGAGGTGCCAGTATGGTTTGAACACAGGCCTGGCTCCTCACAGTCTATATAGAGCCAACACTGGGAAGTCTGAGGTCTAAACCACTTTTTTGGGTATCAGTGTCATAGGAAGCATCTGAGCAGGACACTTAAGGGGTCAACCACCTCTTGTGTTAATGCTTAGCCCTTGGTAGTGCTGTTAACTGGACAAGTTTGTTCATAAATAACCATCCAGGTTGATTTTCTGCAGATTATTGCATTTTTACTGCCTGTGTAGAGCAGGATTCCAGTGCCACAACAGTGAAAACCCTCTCTGTTGGCCTCCAAAGTAGCTCTCCATTGGCATGAGGTTGTGAGTCCTCAGCATCCTACACCTAGTGCAGCTCAGTCCCCATGATTTGCACTTCCTGCTACAGTGGTGCTGGACACAGCCAGCAAAGCAGTGATTCATGTGCCCCAGCAACCTCTGAGCCCAAAAACATCCCCAGACTTTTCATCTGGGAGGGAGCTGTGTTCCTGGGGACAACTCTCCACAGCATTGGCTCTAACTGTGTGTTAGGGGTTGGATTGTTCCCCTTTTCTTTCTGTGAATTCCTCCCATTGTTATGCTAAGTAGTTGTGGCTACACCTTAAAACACAGATAATGCTCTCTCGTAGGGGGGTGGGTGGAGGGGGAGGCAGGGGGGGAACCGGAAAAGGAAAGGTGGGAGAGGGGTCTGGGGTGGGGACTCTCTCTCGCTGGGCTCGTGGAGGGACAGGACGCTCCGTGCTTCGCTCTGGCATCTCCCCTGACATCTCCGTGCTGAGATCCACACTCCCTGCCTTTGGATATCGCTCTGCTGCTCTCCCATCTCAACACTCTGCAGAGCACCACGACCGACACCGTGTGGGGGGGGAGTCACCTTCCCATCCCCGCTCACCTCTGGGCCGCGGCCGCCATCACTCCAGCCCTCTGCAACTGCGCGGGACCCGCCCTGCCCCCACAGCACCGGTAACTGAGCACAGGGACACGGCCTGAGGCCAAAGGGGACTGGAGCGGAGCTAGACTGTTCTGTTCTGTTGCCAATTTTCATAGCTGTTGTTGTTTTCTGCCTTGTTAAATACCAGTAAAGAACTGTTATTTCACATCCCCATATCTCCTGCCTGAAAGCGTCTGATTTGGACCTAAAATAATTAAAAGGGAGAGGGGGTTGCACTCTGCATTGCAGAAAAGGGGCTCTTGCCTTTCCTTAAACCATACCTGTCTTTTCAAACCAAGACACGGTGCAACAACATCACTGGGCCAAATCCTCAACTCTTGCTCAGTCTCTCTTCTGGGCTTGTTTATCTTTACAAATAAAGAGCAAGACAGAGACAACAAGGTAGAACAAAAACAGTCTCTGCCCTTTTTTTGAACAATCCATGAAATCATAGCGACCTCGCCCTCACTGAAGGCTTTCTGGTGTTACCTTAATAAAAATAATTGTTGTAATTGCTCACTATAAGTATTCCAGGTTGACAATAGTTGTGTCTTATAAATGAAAACATGAAATGAAAAAATAGTTGAAGCAACTAGCCTTATAGAGGAAATATCTAAACATTAAATCTAACATCACAGTAAGACAACATGAAGAATGTGGCTGTAGCATTAACATCAACACCACAAGTTAGAAGTATTTCTTTAGTACTAAAAGTTTCATCAGCTGCACAAGCCTTTTGGTCCTGTTTGCATCCTTATCTCCCCTGAGAAAGCCCATGTCTCAAAATGAGGGCTTTCAGGGTCCCTTTGCCACCTTCATAGCACCTAAAGCTGGTTATAGTACCAGGAGCTATCCACATCCAGGGGAGAATATCCATTCCTCTGAGTGAAACACTAACAACGTGCAACATTTGGTGCTATAGCTCTTTCAAATGGTTATTTTCTGCCAAAATCCTGACCATGACCTAGGACTGTTCAGCCTGGAGAAAGTGAGGCTCAGGGGGGACCTTATCACTCTCTACAGCTACCTGAAAGGAGATTGTAGCCAGGTGTGGTCTCTTTTCCCAGGTGACAAGTAACAGGACAAGAAAAAATGGCTCAAGTTGTTCCATAGGAGTTTTAGGTGGGATTTTGAAAAATTTCTTCGTGGAAAGGGTTGTCAAGCACTGGAATAGACTGCTCAGGGAAGTGGGAGAATCACCATCCCTGGAAGTATTTAGAAGATGTGTGTTTAGGGGACATGGTTTAGTGGTAGACTTGACAGTGCTGGGTTAACGGCTGGACTTGATGATCTCAAAGGTCTTTTCCAACCTAACTAACTCTGTGATTCTGTTTCACCTTGAGGACCACAGCAGAAGAAGCAGGCCGGACTGCAGCAGGGGGTGTGCCCTGGCAGGGCAATAGCAGTGTCTGCAGTAGCCTGTGGTCATGGGGCGAGAAGCTGGCAGAGCAATGAACTCCATGTGTCTGTCGTGGTGCTGGCCTGGGGCAGCCTGCATGCCCTACATTGGCAGGGTGGGAGGAAAGCCTCGTGTGAAGACCTGGTGAGCCCTGGGCACCCACTGAGGGTCCCTGTGGCTCAGGGCAGCTCCTGAGCTGGCACACATGGCCCCCCTCCACCCAGGTACAAAGGATGGCAGCTTTATAACAGTGCTAGGTGATGAGACACAGGAAGCAAAAGGAGGTTTGTTTTGTTGAGCCAGGAGTCCCATCAGTCCTACAGCTCTCAGCCTCTCTAGGAATTTCCACTAGGAAGCAGAAATAGGGCTTATTAGCCCTTGCCTTATTCATACATGTCTGAGTTCAGACGAGTTGCCTTGTTGCCAGTGACCACATACATTGAGTGCATCTTGCAGGGGTGCCCCTCTCTGCAGCAAACTTTATGAGTTCCTAATTTTAAATCACGTTTCTACGACTTTGCTCTGTTCTTGTATCTTTCTGCAGTATGTCACTGCCAGAATGATCCAGCCATGTAACAATAGAGGCCCCTATCTAAATCTCATCCATTATGAAAATTTCAGGCCACAACATACCTTCAAAAACATATCCCTTTATATAACCACTGATGCTCTGGGATGAGTCAGTCCATGAATCACAGGAGATACACCTAAAAACCCAGCTAGACCTCATTCTGATCTGTATTGTTAAAGAATTACTTTCTGTCATATCAAATAACTCTGTTATTTCAGTTTGTTACTTTTGCCCTTCTTTCTCCCAATTATTTCCTTTTTTTCCTTGTAAGAGTTGCTTATTTGTCCCTAGCTGGAGGCACGTCCTGCCACAGTCATGCGTGCCGGTGCATTCCCCTTTTCACTGGACTCTGGGGTGCATGTGGAACCAGTGGGAATGCTCTCAAAGGCTGGGACACTCTTGGTTCTCATGAATGTTGCAGCAATGCCCAGAAATACTTGCCAGGACTATGTAAAAATTGCATACATGATACAAGTATGCTTTTAAGAACTGCAGTATGGAATCCCAGCTGGGGATCTTGTGCAATCTCTTTCTCATCCTAAAGAGAAGCTTCATGCTGGAATATCTTGCTGCAAAGAGCCTAAAGCACTTCAAGGAGTAAAGTATGAGTGCACCATCACACAGCACAAGGACTGCCTGTGCTGGGGATCTGTGGGCCATGAAGGACATGTATCCTTGTGGCTGCGTGCCTGGGTCCAGATGGGGTGAGCCCATGCAAATGAACATCTGGGACAGCAAACTCCTGACCAGGGCAAGCAGCTCTGCTGCTCATGAGAGCAGAAAGTTGATTTTCCAAAGTATAGTTTTTCCATGGAAAACAACTCTCTGTGTGATGCTGAAGTGTGGAAACCAGATAGAGAAAAAAACAAAACACTAGGGATGGGAAAAACTTTCTCATTATTTTTTTATCCAGTGCTAAATCAATTTACATTCAGCCCTCTTCTGGCCAAGTTTTCAAGATGAGCTGGCACAATCATGCTGGGGAGGAGGAAAACCAGTTTTCTCACAAGTGCTTCAACATCCATCTTTCCATCCCTCAACAACTAACCTGACTGCAGAGTGGAGATCAGCTGCAGGAGGAGATATCCCATTCATTTGGTAGACATTGGTGTCCAGATGGAGAGGAAGAGTTCACTCCTGCCACCTGGGCATACTCCTGCCAGGGACAAGCCCACATGGGACCAGGCTTATCTCATGCTGCAGCTCCAGCAGGACTTTACTTTTCCATTTTTGCAAACAATTTGCCCAAACCTGAGTTCATTTTTGCCTGCAGGTTTGGAGGAGGGTTTCCCTCCTCAGCAAGGTGTCCCCTCCAATGCCATGAGCGCACTCCCAGCCTTCATGACCACATTCAACCAAGCTGCCAACCCTGTTCTCTTTTCTTCTTGGACGGCTTTTGTGGGTAAAACACAAAGAAACACGGGTACCTCTCCCCGTGCTGGATGAGCTCCCTGTCTCTCCTCACTCTGCTGAGCTGGTGCTTTTCCCAGGCTGTGGCTGCAGAGGGCAGGGGAGGGGGCAGACATGGCTGGGCAGCACTGGCTGTCTCTCATGTTTGCATCACGGTATCCCGGGAAACAGAGGGAAAACAGGGAGTGTGCAAGCCAGAAACTAAAGCTAGTGAGAGTAATCTGCACTGTGCAGGAGCTGGAATTTCCATTTTCACAGGGAATTCCCCAGTTTTGCAATGGGATATTATTCTTTGCTGGATCAAAACCAGAAAGTTTTCAAATTTTCTATAAAACTAAACTTGGGAAAAACAAATAGATCCTTTGAAACCTGTTAAGTTTGTTTGTTGTCCTTTCAACTGACAGGCTTTTTTGAATTAAATGAATTTCAGAATGTGTTGCCTCACAAAAGATTAAGACAAGTGTTTCCCTATGCAAGGGTTGAAGCAAAGTAATTTTATTACTTTAGTGCAATGCTTCTTTCCTTGCTTCCAGGGTTTTATTCAGTTTTTTTGACTAGAAATTCCCTTGAAAATTTCCCTTAAAATGATCTTTCTCCTGGAAAAGGGAATGATAATGCCTTCTGTTTTAGTACTGCTAACAAAGCTAAGCAATTGCAGCCGTAAGTATCTCTCTGGCACTTCCTGAATCTTGAAAAACAGCCCTATGGAAATAAATTAGATGCTTTTTCCTTTCTCCTAGGTTTTCTTGAGTGCCACCTGTCCTTGGAGGGGCTGGAGGTATCCCTGGTGGCACCTGGGAAGGGGGTCAGCACCTGCCCAAGCTTTCCTCCCGTCCCAGAGTCCTCACCAAAGAGAGAGGGATGCATAGACAATCTATCAAAGGACTACAACAATTATTCAAGCTGAGACTGGCTTAAAATTTGATGACTGTGGGAGCAGAAACAAAATTCAGGCTTTGAGCAGCTGCCTTTGACAGGCTGACAGCTTAATCTTGGAGAAAAGCAAGGCCTGATGGATCTATCAATCAGTCCAGGTCTGCATATGTATTTAGGCTACATGTTTTCAATAAGAAAAATATACAAACACTTTATCCATGTCCTTAGTTTTCCATAAATCATGGTCCTCCTGCAGCGAGAAGGTCCTGCAAACTCAGGTGCTCATGCCACAGAGTGCACTTCACTAATGGTGGGAAGGAAGGAGGTTGATGGGTTTGGGATGTCTGCCCCAAGGCAATTGGAAGAATGAGTTGCACAGCCTGCATCAGCTTGTGAGGTGCTGCTTTCATTTAATGAATTTTAAATAACTACATTCTCACTTGATGCACTGCTTCCTATCCCAGTTTTCCCTGGTAGCTGTGCCCAAAAGCATGGTCCCCCTCTGGTTTTGGTAGGCACAAGAACCACTGCAGAGCGAGGCATCCTGTTGGAGAAGGAGTACTCCTTCAACAATGTAAATCAAAGTTCTTGCTTCTTGGTCATAATTGTTACTTCAACTAAGTCATTCTTATCTGAATTCCTGAAAGCCAAATATCCCGACCTACATAAGACTCTTTTTTAATCTTTATGAGAAAAGCAATGGGATCGTTTCTTCGTATTTGCCTTTGTGTTTGAACAAAGTGCTTTTTTTCATTTTAATTATTCATTTAATACCCACTGCCCCTTTCCTGCTACCTGAAGTACACTTCAAAGCTCCAAAACATGAGCTAGGTGCATATGAATTTCAGCATAAATCAAAGCAAAGATGAATCTCAGAAAGCCATAAAAGAGCTGCATTTCCTTAACTATCTCTACTCAGAGCAGGCAGCTGCGATGGCCCATGGTTCATCCCTGGTAGCAAAAAAACTTTAGAAGAATGGTGCTCTTCCAGTACCAGCCCCACTCCAAGGATTACAGTGGAATGTAGGTGCCTAGACAGTCTGAAGTCAATTATTTCACAGGTTTCAATAAAATATTGAAGCCTGTCCATAAACAGTGTCCACCAAACACACAAGTGACCATGAGTGCACTCCAGTATCTTGGCTGTGAGTAGAGTTGGAGGAGAGTGATGGATCCTAATCCTCTCCCCAGGATGTGACAGCTCCTTCCAGTTCCCTACCTGCCCTCCAAGGGACCAGCAGTGCCTCCAGCACTTGGGTGAGAGGTGCTCTTTGGATGGGCCGAGTTTTAAACCCTTCTATTAATTAGCTGAACCAAGAAAAGACAATGGGTTTCTATTTTGTTTTCCATCAGCTCAGTAGAGGTTCCCTTCTACCCTGTTGGTCTTGGAGAAGCCTCCCTTGCCTTCAAACCATTTAGCTCAGTTTTGCTCTTCACTGCTTGCCCTGTGTTCAGCATTCTTCTATTCCTAGCACTCCCAAGTGCATTGCCATGTAAGGTATCTTTAAGGCACCATTCCTGACCTGCATCCAAGTCATCTCAGCTGTCTTTTCCAACACTTCAGTAACAGGGCAGCTTCTCCAATTAGCTGTTTCCCTCATCACATCATCTTTTATTTTCTCCAGCTCTAGCCCAGCTGGCTTCTCTCTGTGGTCCCCATCCCTGAGTTGCTGCCGTTCTCGTGTTCCACATCCTGACCCATTCACTGAAGCCATCTTAAGCACACTCATTCCTGACTTTGGCAAAATGTTGGGAGTGCACTCCAGTCCTTGCAGTTTCTAGAATTGTTCCTCTCCTGGTGCCAGTTGCACAGCTCTAATCACTTGAGTAGTTCACCAGGTTTTTCACCTTGCCCTCCCTTTCCACCTCCCAGTTCAACCTTTGCCTCTTTCCTGTTGGTTTCCATTTGACATGATTTTCACCTGCATGCTGAACCTCTGTCCAAAGTTCCTGATCTTTCAATCCCACCTTGCCCGTTATTCCCTGCAGGCCTTTTTTCATCAGTGGTGCCAGGTCATCAAGAGAGCTGAGCTGGGAGAGTGGCAATGAATAATTTATCTGAGGGTGTAGCTCCTTTGTGTGCCATGGCATAGCCCTGAGCAGCTTGTGTTTCCTTGGACTGCTTCCAAGTCCTAGCTCCATTTAAAAGTCTGTTAATCACTGAGAGTTTTATTACTCACCCACAGGCTCATCGAATGGGGGAAGCCAAGCCCTGGCTCTCAACAAGTCCCACCTGGGTCTTGCACCCGTGTGCAGCACTGGTGGCCAAGCAATTTTCCCTCCACAGGCGCCTCACTGCTGCTGCCTTCCACTGGAAGAGGCATCTGAGAGATTTCCCTGTGAAGCCAACATGGCCATTCCTCATCACTGAGCATGAAGAGCTCATGGCTGGTCTGGGTGAGCATGTGTGACAGCTGGCTCCCAGAGGGATTTTGGGAGAACATGGGGCCAAGGGGTTGTTCATGGCACACAGCCGGGAGCCTCACCCAACTCCCATCATGGGACAAACTCCTGATAGAGAATTCCCCATAATGAGCTGCAAGGGCTACCAGGTAATTTTAAAATCTAATTTCATCACCAGTTAAGTCAGAAGAAAAGAAGTTGTCAGGAAGCCGAATAGCATGGGGAAATGTCTGACTTTCAGAAATGTCAAGGATTATTCAGGGAAACCTGTGTGCTGGCCACTTCTTTTAGAGTAATCCTTGCAATGAAAAATGGATATATAAACTGAGTCCAGTCCTTCCTCCCCTTGTAACCTTGGTCACAATAGACTGACAGACAGACAGACAAAACTTATGCAAGTGAGAGAGTATTGCACGCATGTGTAGCTAATGGGTTGCCTTCATTCCCTGCAGGGATGGGATTTTATTCCCTTTTAGCTTCAAGTGCTGCCTTTGCATAGGGACTGCAGTGGTGATTAATAGGAGGAAGAAGCCCATTGACCCAAACAAAAGCCTATTACAGTAAATGGAAGCTGCCAATTGATTTTTCTGCATCCTTCCTCCTGTGGTCCAGTGAGAGAGGATGTCCCTAGAGCTGGTCTGCAACCTGCAACACTGCTCCTGCTGCTTGGAAACTACTTGGGGTGAGAAGTGAAGAATGGTTCAGATCTTCCCAACTTTGCATTCCCACTGCCCCATGCTTTGGCCCCAGCGTATCATGACATTGTTTACTCTGAAACTGTGGGTACATACAGTCACTCCACATTACTGAAGTCATCATAGTGATGAACACCCATGGAAGAGGCTGTGCAGGCTCTGGGATGGGGGGTAAAGCTGGGCATATAAACCCCCTGGGTGTGGTAGGATTTACCCAAGGGCTCTGCTTCACAACTACTGATTTGGAAAGGCTCAGGAAGGAAAAAGGCTCCTGAAAGAGCAAGTCATGGCAGGGGAAGGCTGCTCCTCTGAGGGGTCTGAGGGGAGCTCAGTCACATCACACAAACAGATATATGCACAGTTGACTCCATTAGCTGGGGTCAAAAGGACTTTCAGGGTTTCAAACCTGTGTTTTCTGGCATACTCTAATCTGGTTCACAGGAGGTCACCAGTCAAAACCTGGCTATCTCATTGCCCTTGAAATCTTCACTGTCCCGTGGAAAAGCTTCATTGTCACTTGGGAGCCTGGAGTTCCCATCCGTGTCAACTACAAAAGCTACCAGTCCAGACAAATATAAGATGTATGCACTTTCTACATCACTGCAGACAACAAACTGCTTGCCTGGATATTCACAAATTGGAACAGGCATAATGTTAAAAAGGGAAGTAAAAAGACCAATGGGAACAAACACAAATGCTAAGCAACAGCAGAAAAAAATACTTGAAATACACTGAATACCATCCTGGGGCTGTTTTCTCTCCAGAAGAAAATACCATTCAAGTCTCTAAAAATTGGCTAGATGTTAGGATACAGCAAAATGGCATCTATAAGTCAGAGTAAGTTACTTTTCACCCGGGATCTGTTAAAAATGTTATTATAACAGTCTAGAGAAAGTTAAGGTTATTAAGCCACCAGCTCTTGGAGCTCAGCCTGCAACACAGTTTTATTCCCATAAAACCAGTGATGTGGCAAAGCAAGCCCTGGTAATATCTAAATGTGCTTCCCCCTGCAGTCTCACCGTGAGGATTATGATGCTTGGCAGCTGAATGCGTAGTGTGTTTGAATTTATGAGATTTGGAGTTATTTCAGGGTAAAATGTCACAAAGATTTTTTTTAAAAAAGAACTTTTATGTTTAAAGGGTCAGAAAAACAGAAAAGAAGATAAATAAGGCAGGATTTACTCTTAGTTATAAAAAAAAATTAATTCAAAATGGAAAAACCCTTCCTCACTGCATTCACTGCACTCACTGCAGCGTGGAGTCCATGAACCCAGGGTGCCCTGAGTTCAGAGACGACATCCAGAGGAGAAAAAGGGAGCATTTGTCTCTTAGTTCTGTGCCAAGTGGTGCCCTGGCTTCTGTCTGCCACGCTTTGCACTCACTGGCAATATAAATCAGGATTTCCCAAGCCGCAGTCCAGCCTACAAAATAGGAGTTGAAATAATGAACATGTGGCTGCCTAAAGGCAGGCAGGGCCCCGAGGCAGGGGCAGGCAGGGAGGGAGGTGAAGGGCCTGGCTCCTCTGACCTCACACAAAATGCAAATGCATTGCCCTGATTTAACCACAGGGAAACAGGGGGAAGTAATTGTGCCCCCCAGGCCAGCCCCTAGCAGCTTCTCCCCCACCTCTGCCTTTCCCTACTGTCCAGCTCAAGCTCCACTTTGCAAGCAGTGTTTTTCCTGGGCATGGCAGAGGAAGAAAAGACAGATTTCCTCAAGAACTGTGTCCAAGATCTTTTCACAGCAGAACTCATGTCCTATTTCCCACCTCTGTCCCCTACCTGGCAGCTCCAGTGGGAGGCAAGCCATCTTCTCGTGCTGGTGTCATGCCCCCAGCTCTTTGTGTGGCCATCAGTGGATCACACAAGCAATGAATAGCTCAGCTCACACTCCTTCCTTCCCCTTCTGAGTCTCCAGAATTCTCACCCACGCAGCCATCCATCACTCCTAACATCACCTGTATGATCTTCTCACTGCTAGGACTGACACCTGCCTGGTGTCAGATTGAGATAGAGTTGGTCAGTAGCATCAGAAGCTGCTGAGAGCAAGCAGATCTGGCTTGGGTGCCTGGTTGGTGAGACAGATGCCTTGTGTGAGTTTATGGACCTCATTTCCTCAGAAATCTAAGCTAAAATTAAGTGTTTGTGCCATGAGAGCAGTGGTATCTATGATGATGTGAAAAGGTTGCTCTGGGCTCACTGCCTGTCCTGAACAACTGAGAGCAAAAGGTCAAATAATACATATATAGAGCAATAAAGACTTCCTGTTGACACAGACTTTCTTATTTCTATGGCTGACAAAGAAATCCATCCCCGAGCACAGAAGCAGAGTCAGAGACAATAAGGATGGAAAAGCCTTTCAACAGGAATTCAGCCTTGTGCTCCTCAGCTGGCACCCACAGCCCCAACCCAGCCCCAGAGGGGTGTCCGACTGCTGCCCACTGACTATGCATCCTCCCTCCCTCCACGCTTCTGGTGGCTTGGGGAACCTTCAGGGACATGGCCAGCAGGCCCTTCACTCATACAGCACGGGTCCCAGCTCACCTACTGCCCATGCTTGCTCTGCTTCCTTGAAAAGAGTCACTGAAGCCTTATTTAGCTGAACCGTCCTTGCAGGAAAAGCTGTGCTCTGTCTGAATCCAGGACAAAGCCTGTTCTATCATTTTTATCCTTCTTATTTGGGAGAGGAGAGCACAAGTGGCCTGGAGCAGTAAGGCTGGGGTGCAAGACTCATCCATCCCTTTTTAAGGGACAGCACTGCTGCCTGCCAGGCTCATTCCAGGCATTATCTGTGAAATGTTTCTAACTTCAGGGAAGAGCAGAGCGATCCTTCTCTTGCTGTGTTTCCTTCTGCTCCGTCTGGCAGTGGCCACAGCAGAGCAACACAAACAACATGCGGGTGGTGCCCAGCCCAGTGCCCCCCTGAGCTCTCTGCAGCTGTAGCTTTCTGCTTTTCTCCTCTCAGCCCCCTTGCCAGGACAGAGAGGGACACCCAAGGTGCACTCCAAAGAGCACACCCACAGCACCACACAGCAAAGATGAGCAGGGGCCCAGGGGAAACAGCCCATCACCTCTATCCCAAGGATAACTGATGCCAACCCGGCCTTCTCTCCTTGGAGGAAGGCACAGGAGGCTTTGCCCTACAAGGTGATGACAGCCTTTTAGATCCATGGCACTAAAAGAGATCAAAAAGCAAATTAAAAAATACCATTAAGAGACATGAACAAGACCAGCATCTCCTGTGTTTAGCCACAGAGACAATAGGCCAGAGCAGGAAGAGGGATGCTGGGACCATGCCAGGAGCAGCAGGGAGGAAAGGGGCCTGAAGCCCCTCTGAAACTTTATTCTGGCAACTTCAGTTCGGTGAAGTCTGTTCAGGAGCCCAAATGCCTTCTCTACTTCAGAGCTCAGCTGTGGCTCTACACCACTGCATAGAGATCAGTCTCAACAAAATGTACTTTAAAAATAAATGGGCAAAACCCAGGGGTGGTTCCTCAGGCAGGGAAGGGGCCATGCTCATCCCTCCTTTGCTTTCCTGCAGCCAGCATGCTCAGTGCTGCCAGGGATGTGTGCAGCCTCCCCTTTTTGTCTCACTGCAGTCTGCTGGTGCCGAGGAGGCAGCATCACTGCACAGAGAAACAGGGAACAATTACCTGCAGCCACCACAGCCAGCCGTGCCCTTCTCTGCAGGCAGAGTGGCCCTTCTGGTCTGGAGCAGCCTCTGCCATCATGAAATAGCCAATAAAAAGAAGTTTAGCATATAAACCAAATACACCCCAGGATGAATTTCCTCCCATTTTCTCCCTCTCCTTCGTGGCTTATAGGAAGTGAAGCACATGCTGTACCCTGACACTCATGTGCTGCCTTCAGGATGCTCTCCCATGGCAGGAATATGCCCATCTATCAGGGCCAAACAAGGGCACACTAACAGGCTTTCTGTGTTCCTGAAATCATAAAAGAACACATACCCCCTGCCAGGAGTCCCAGCTGGCTCCTAGGAAAACCAAGGACACCAGAAGGTGGAAGTGGCTCCATTAAATGGCAGGGACAAGGGGAAATTTCCTGGTGCTCAAGCAGAAGCCTCAGCTGAGGGATTTTGCTTTTCAGCCAGAATTTCACCTGACTACAGCCATCCTCCTGGCTCCCCCTTTGACATGAATCTCGGTCGACATCTCACTCCTGTAATTGGATAATTATGTCAATTATGAGGGTGAGGGAAAATTTTTAAGCTTGTAGGTGCCAGTACAGCCTCCTGGAGCCAACCTCTCACCACACAGCCAACGCCTGTGGCTTGGGAAGCCTTCTGCATCAAGGATGAAATTCACCCCTAGAAGAGACATGCCAGAACAAACTATGTGTGTACACATGGTCTGTAGTTGGGGAGGGGACAAGCCTGAGCTATTGTCCTGGTTTAGGGACACAAAGTCACTCTAAGACAGCTCTGCCCCACTCATCCCCTGCTGCCTGGTTTGGAAGTGCCTCTGGGTCTGTCTGAATCCACTGAGGCTCAGGGCTGCAGCAGTGGGAAGCTGCTGTCTCTGTTCCTGAAACTCCACCATGCCTGGCTCTGCTGTATAAACTGCTGTGAAATAGATGCATTTCTTTTTTGCCCTTTCCTTACAAGCAGACAAGCAAACCATTTGATCCCGTGAAAGGTGTGGTGAGTGCCACATGTCCCAGTCCCTGTCTCGGCTGGGGAGCCTGGGAGCAGCAGATCCTGGCAATGGCAGAGAGCTGAGGGGGGAGGCAGCAGCCCCTTGCATGGGGTGCACACCTGGGGGAATTGAATGGAGCTCAGGAGGGTTTTCCCCAGGCATTCCATGAACATTATATCAAGGTATAATCTAAGGTCTTCTGACTCCAAAGTCCAAAAGCTCAAAATCCAGCTAAATGGTAGCCAAATCACTTTAAAGGGAGAAAAAGTGTCTTCAGTCACCTCTACTGCCTGCTGCAGGATGGAAACTGGGAATACAGCACAGCCAGGGACAGGAGGAGGATCCAGCACTGCCCTCACCTGTATCTTCCAAAATAAACACTGGATTTCCACTGCATGGGTTTGTAGTGAAGGCTAGGAGTGCTTTCAGTCAATTGCAAAGAAGGTTTTTTCATTCATCAGGAATTGCATTCTTGTTATGCCACCAATGGCAAATGGTGCTATGGCAGGGGCTGAAGTGACAGCATGAATTGCAGCTTCCAGGGACTGGGCTTTGCTGTGACAAAGGAAAATGCCTTTGAACCAGCAAACTGAGCTGGGGCATGGGAATTCGAAGGTTTCTTTCAGTGCACCCAGCTCAACTGGGAAAACAACGAGCTCAGCAGTCTGCAGCAAGAGCAGTGAAGTCACAGCAGATAAGTGATCTCAGAAGGACAGGAAGGAATGTATTGATTTAGGGGCTTGGAGACCACTTTCATGCAGAGGATGCACAGGAAAGCCAGGGCTGTTTAGCAGAAGCTGTACAATTTTTTTTTTTTTTTTGAAGCTATAAGATATATCTGCCAAAGGAAAAAATGGCCTGGATAGGAAAAGAACTGCCTCCTACTCCTGTCTCATTACCCATGTACTTTTTTGGCAGGATCACCTGAATTGGTGACACTGTTAAATGTAAGAGAGAAAATAAATTACCCTTTTCAGACTGACCTTTCTTGCCTTAATGTGGATTGCCTGCCTCACTCCAATCTGGAAGGCAAAAGCTTTTAAGTATGCAGGGGTCCTCATCATCTGCCATCATTCCAGGCAGGGCCAGAGAGAGGCTTTCTCCTCCTCTTTCCCAGTGCAGGCACATCACTGTTTTCCTTTTCTGTCCCCACGGAGCATCCTCAGAGGATGCTGCAGCTATTCCTGCTCCTCCCATCCTCCCCAGGGCCACTTCATAGAGCAGGACTCCCTTTTCCATAGTGACAACCAGTTTTGTACTTCTCCTTGGCTTTAAGCAAGAAGATTTCTGGAAAAAGTTATGAGCAAATAGCTTTTGGACCTAGCAGTCAGTCACATCATTTGGTTTGACTGCTTACACTGGAGCCATTTTTAATGAAAGTATCTCTGGGTTTTTCTTGTAATTGTCAGGAAACCATTTGGAAATAGATACACACCAAACAAGGCTGGGGCTGCTGCATGTGTGAGAGGGTAAGTAATGCACCAGGCTATAGTTTGTAGCTCCAACAATAGTTCAGCATTTTGTTCATCTCAGGACCCTTGGATACTTTGGGGAGGGGCCTCAGGAGGTCTTTAGTCCAACCTGCTGCCCAGAACAAGGTCAGCTTTGAGACTTGACAAGTGCCCTCTGTGGCCTCTTCCAGGTAACCGGTTAACAATGTTAAACAGGACAGGTCCCCACGATGGCCCTGGTACCCCAATTATTGAGCTGTGGGTAGAGCACAACCCATTATCCTCTGATCATCTAGACAGGTTTTTGCTTTTACTCTTCAACACAGCAGAGAATGGTATATTTGAAAAGCTGGTCTCTGGTGGCACTACGGATTTCTTCTCTCTTCACCAATTTTGTCCTCTTCTCAGTAATTATTTAGAAGTGTGCTAACAGTAGTCTTTGTGAGATCAATAGTTTGCTTTCACAAAGAGCAGACATGACAAAGATTAGGAAGACTAAAACAGAAGCTGTGAAGTGGTACTATAATAATCTGGACAGATAGAAGCGTCCTCAGGCACCATCCATGGCTGCATCTGCACCATGGGCAGAGCAAAACAACAAGCCACCAAGAGAGACTGCTCTCTCCTTCTAGCCTCTTGTAGGAAGTCCTCAAAGGAAAACTGTGGGAGAGGAAGATTGATCCAGCCTGCTGACTTACTCAGATATCCAGGGGGATCTTCCTCCCACAGGGACTTGACTCTGGTCTTGAAAAGGACAGAGATATCCTGCATTCAGAAAAGGGACAAAGTCTTTCACTGGGAAACTTCCATCAGAGCTCTCACCATGTTTGGTACACGGGACAAACAGAGTAATGACTGGAGTCAACAGAAAACTTTCCATGAGCTACTACAGGAACAAGACGAGGCTACATTTCTCAGTACCTTTTTTTTTCTTTATGCTACTTCTCTCTATTGGCAGTTCTTGGAGACAAGCCAAGTCTGCTTCCTGCGCTACTCATTTTTCAGCACACACCTAAAAATCAATAGCCTTGCACTGGCTGCTTCTGTTAGTGCATTATCATTTCCTGCAACAAGGATAGCTTGACAAAATGAAGTCTCAGCTAATTAAAGACTGTAAAACAGTTTTATTGACAACTGGGTCTCCAGCACTCTGTAAGCCATTTCCAACTATTTCTTCTGGAGGAGACTCCAAAAGATCTTAGCTCTTTCACGAGTCCTTTTGCAGTTGCTACTCCTGTGTGGTGCTCAGGTAGGGCTCTGTCCCCTATCCATTAGGAATTGCTTTGATTTTAAGGATGTGAGTATCATCCAGGTTGAATGGGCTGTGAGCCCTTTGCATCACTGTTGACACAAAGGCAGGGAAGGCTCCATCCACATGCAAATTTCCCATCTGTTAATGCTGAAACCTCCCTCATGCACATGCAGTCCTTCATGCAAATAAGCATCAGCCTTTCTGATTTCCAAAATGTTTTCAGCAGAACAGGTGCCTGCTGAGAGAGAGAACAACATGCAATTGCCAAACCAAATGGCTGACCAAGGAGCCTTTGAGGGGAAAGAAAGGAAACTGCAGCAATTTTCAGTTTTCTGATAAATCCCAGGGTAGTCTGGGCAGAGGAAGGCTGAGTAAAATCTATCTGACAGCCATAGCTCTCCAACAGTCCAACAGGACAGTTAAGCTTGACAGATTTAACAGACCAGTTTGCACAGCAGCATCATATAACACACGAGCTTCAAGTATTCAGATAAGGGGGATCCCCAGGTTTTCAGACAGATGCAAAAAAGCACAGAGGGATCAACACAGGAGTGAAGCTAAATAGGGCAAAGTCAGTACAAGTTCCTTTACCGTCTGCCCTTTCCCTAACAGAGATATTATGTCAGCTTAGAGCTGTATTAACTTGCTCAGAGAAAAATCTCTCTTCCCTTCTTCTCAACACATGGTGAATCGAACCCTGCAGCTTGGCATAAGACAAATGCAAAAAGCCCAAAAGAGAGGATGCACTGGAAGAAGAATCTAAGAGCATGGCTGTGAAACAGCTGCTAGTGAGAGCAGACAGCCCTCTGGTTTGGTCCCCAGTGTTCCAATATGTTAATTTACACCAGCTCAAAGTCAGTCATCATGTGATGCACCTGCACACCACCCCACCTTCCCATCTGTAGACTAAAGCCTTTTCTGTATGGACTCAGAGAGCAGCAGTCTTATTTCCTCCTTCTTTGCGTGATGTGTGTGATGCAGCTCTCAGCTGGTTTTGCTGAACCTTGCTCAGTAATGACTGCACTGGCAGAGCAGCTATTGCTCTGCACACAACTGCATCATAAAGATGCCTGCTTCAGAGGAGGAAAGGAGATTGATTCCTGCTGCTGCAGCTTGGCCAACCAAATCCTGCAGTTGTCACATTAAAAAAAAAAAAAGAGTATATAAGTATACAGGTACAGGATATATGCAGAGACACAAATTGGGGAATTATTATAGGCTTTTCCTAAAGAAGTTCAGAGGCCTGCCCATTCATAGTTTCTTGATAGCACCTGGAAACCTGGCAGCCTCATCCAGGGTGTGATTGAGAGCCAGAGATGGTGACCTCTGCCTCTGTCCATGCTTGGGCCAGCAGTCCCAAGAGGGAGCAGTGATGGAGTAGCCATAAGAAGAAAATACTTCTTCTCACCACAGCAGGACTGATGGCCCAGCATAGCCAAGATGTCACATCACACAGAAAGGTGATTTTTCACGTTGATCAAGTGAATTCAGTGTTCAAAAGAGGTGTAAAGAAGGGACATCACACAGGAAAAGAAGAAATTTTTCTTGAATCAGATGCCAACATCGTGGCTGGGTTTTCAGTCTAGAAATGAATAATAGCATCTATTACAAGCTTCTGTGCCTTTAGTGTATCGTACACAATCCTTTTTTACCAGTTTTCAGTAGAAAAATACTGTTTTCATTACAAAACTAGGACCGAAAGTCAAGCTACTTTTACAGTATTGTAAAGGTGACAAAAAGGGCCTCCTCTGGTAATTATTCTTTGGTGAGACCTTATTTTCACCCTTAAGAAAATACCCTGATGCAGGAATGGCAGCAGGTATAGGAGGGAAAGTCCTGATCTGCAAGTGCTGTGAGCCCCTTGTCAGGACCTGACACAAATGTCAGATGAAAAACCACGGCCTCGGCTCCCCTCACCAGTCACTTCTGTGCTTCCTTACAAAACCAGCTCATCTCCCTTGGAGCATTTCTTAGCACAAAGCTCTTTTCAGCAGCAGAAACTGTACTTCTATAAAGAAACAAGCCTGAGAACTGCAGCTGTAACAGGCTATCAGATGTCGAAATTCAGCACCTGTATCCAGGGATCGATACAGCCTCAGTATGACAGTCTGCAAAACCCCAAAGTGCTGGAAGCAGCATTATTTACAAGCAGCCTTTCGTTGCTGATGCCGAGACACTGCAGTAGCCTGCTTCCTTCCCCAGCTGAATGGCACTCAGCCTTTTCCCCACTTCCATTACCGTGCTGCCTCTCACCTTGGAAACTGGCATCTCTGACAGCAATGCTGCTTCAGAGGAGCTGAACCTATGATCTCTTTCTCGTTCCACAAACACTTTGTTTCAGCTTTGGCTCACAGCTTTGATTTGTTTGGCCTGACGGTGCAGTTAGGGATGCCCACATTCCTAATTTAAACCTCGCTATGCAGGTGAGCAGGGCTGAGGCAGCTCCACCACGAAGCTGCTGGACCCTGCTCCCTCCTCCCACACGGTGCCAGTGGGGCTGGGGCTGCCTGAGACTCTGGTCCCACACAGGGCCAGGAGCTCTGGAGGGCTATCAAGTTCCTGTTGTCTTCTCACTCAGCAGATAATAAGCTTCAGTCTGGGATTTTGCAAATCCCATTGGCTATCTTCAAAGAAACATCTGGCGAGTCAGGGAGTATTCATCCCAGGGGGTAGGAACTGAACCACTCACATTTAAATAGCTCTCAGTGTCTGCAAAGGTGAGTTGTTGAATGCCAATTATGTAATGCTCTCAGAAGCTTCATTATCTCCAGGCTCTCTTGTTTGCCTTAATCCACCAACACAAAAATGTCTCGTCTCCATTTTTCACTTTTTTCGCCTGAGAAAGGAGAGGTGTCTCTCCAGGTTTTAGAATCAGCCTACAGAGACCAGAGGGATCAGTCAGGTTTTTCCTGACAGCAGCAATATTTCATTCTAAGGAGGTTACGAGGAATCTCCGTGTTTGCTGCCTGTGGCCAGCTTTTCCTTCTTGGAGCACAGGGGAATACCTTCACCTGCCCTCCAGGCAGCTATTTCCAGCAGAACTACTACCAGAGCTAACTTCTGCACACTGGTTCCCCTTTCCAGGAAACAGGACAAAAGTTCTTTACTGAATCAAAGGGAAGCTGAGTTATCTCTAAGACCAACCCACCATCTTTAAGACCAGGCTCCCTCAAGCAGCCCATGAACTTGTGCATGCAAGCCTTGCCACAGACGAATCCTCCCACTCATGCACAGCCCTCCTCAAAGGCAGGGTGGGCGTTTGGCACATACACAGGCAACAAGCCACCACACCTTCGAGCTGCCTTAATTTCCAGAGGTAAGGAGAGGCTTCTCAGTGCCTGGCTGCAGTCTCCAGGGCTTAACTATTAACTTTCAGGTGAAAAAGAACAGCTAGGCATGCATACGATCTTACACGAACCAAAAGCCTCCTCAGCCTTTTAACCACCAGGCAGAAGAAACTGTGTCTTTGAAGATGAAACCCCCAGAACCCTGAAGCCCAGGGGAAGCTGCCAGGCCAGTGAGGCAAAGCAAAGCAACAGACTTAGGCCTGGTACCCTGCAAGACCTTCTGGAAGCTCAGGTCCCCCCCATCCCGCTGGTGGCAGCACACCTCCAGGGAGCTCATGGGAGCATTTGTCTCCTGAGGAGTTACCAGCTCAGGTGTGGGTGCTGGATCTGGGAATAAGAGGGGGCAGTGAGGCTGCTCCCTGGTAGGGAGGTTGAGCCATGCAGCACCGCGGTGATCAAGGTCACTTCTCAGAAGGGGCTGGGGCACAGATGAGCAGTTGTGCAGCTGCAGGGAACTGGCAGAAGTTATCTGCAATGACTGCAGCTCCCCAGAGGCTTTCCAAGGACAGGGCTGCCTCAGGCTGTCCCAGCCCTGCAGTTACATCCCAGCCTCCCAACGGGAGCTCAGGATTATTCTAATCATTGCAAACCTTGAGATGGTAAAATGCACTGGCAGATGAGCAGCCCCCAGGCAAATTCCTCCCAGGGCAGCTCAGGGTGCAGAAGCTAGGGCCTGTAATCCCAGCTCTGGTCCACTGTGACAAAGAGCTCCAGCAGGAACAGGGCCAGGTCCCAAACCATCCCCCCTAAGCTCTCTTCCCTTGCCTGTTCCCCATGGTCCCCTGGGTAGCCAGCACAGCACCCACCTCTGCAGCAGGGGCAGAGCTTAGGGTGCTCTTGAGCCACATCTGCTCTCATGATGAGACTTGGAAAAGCACCCCAGGAGTTACAGCCTCCCTGCTGCAGGAGGGCCAGTAGCTCTCACTAGTTTGGTCACCAGTGAGGCTCTCTGCTGCAACACAGTCTTATCCAAAGGAAAAAGGCAAATGCAGCTGGAGCTGGGGGCTGGCCGGTGCCATGAACAGTGGGTCTGGACTTTGCTTGGAAGCTGAAGGCATATTCCTCTCCTCTAGGCAGTTCAGACTACCCAACAACCAGAGCCATGGAGGAGTCCTGTCTGCAGCAGAAGGATGTGATACTCAAAGGCCTTGGTGATGAAGCCGGAGACAGTCGTAGCTCAGGGCACAAGAAAAATAGAGCCTGAGATAGCCTTCATATCTGTTTGTTGAGAGCAAACAGATATCCCCTTCCTTGGGATGCTGTCAGTCATGGTAACAGGAACCAAAAGGTTTGGCTGGCATCGCTTGATTAATGCAAGAGTGCAAGAGAGACTCTTGTTTATTTGCTTTCCAGAGTACACATGGAATTCACTGAAAGACAGCTCAGCTGGTGCAGTCCCATGGATTTGGTGGAGTTCTGAACTCTTGCTGAGTCACCACACTGGCACTTTATCCCACTCAAGACCTTCGTGCTTTTCCCCTCACACAAAGGGCACAGTTGCAGTTATGACTTTTCACCTGGAGTCTGCAGGGCACCCTGGATCTCCCTGCCAGCTCCAGCAGAGCCATAACCTTGAGACCACCAGGGATTAACGAGCCTTATTTAGGCACACATGAGCTGTACAAATTAAAGAACTGAAACCCAATCTTTCTTTAATTTAGCCAGCACAGGTAACAGACAGATTAAGGTAAGGCATACTCCGGTATGTATTTCCCTTATTCTGGAAGTCCAATATCACCCATCCAATATAGAGTTGGCTTCCAGTACCACGGATTTTTAAAACATTAATTTTCCAATCTAACCTCTACAGGCAAAGTTCCACTCTATTATTCTGCTCCCTAGTGACTAGTGCTAGATCGTATTCCCCTTTTTTTGCCAGGCAACAGATGGAAGTCCCAAAGTGACTTGTCACCCCCTTTTGCCTCTCATTCTCAACCTGAGCTACTTCACCCTGGCAATCACTTGCTGACTGCGGGCAGTGATCACCTCTTTCCTACAGCTTCTCTTTCTTGCATGGATAGCTGCTGGTCAGTTTATTTTTAACAGATATGTAATGGTTGATCCTATGGTAGGTACCTAAAACTTCTCCCATTGCTTCTTGCTGATTTTAGTTCAAGGAATAGATGAAAGTAAAAAAGGAAAATTGTTGTTTCATCCCACTTCTTTGCCTCTATCCAAACAAAATAAGAGTTGAAGAGTGTTTTCTGTTAGAAGTGTCAAAATATTTACTACCTATAAATTCAGCATCCTTGGAATTGATGAAAGCAGGGTGCTTACATTTGGCACCACTCAAGAAGCAGCAGCTTCTGCCCTAAGGAACTATAGTTCACATTCTCTACCAGCTAAAACACAGTAAATTATTCCCTCAAGCCTGCTCCAGGAAAGCACAAACATCACCTTGACTCTGACCAAAATTTCTTCTTGGAAGCAGGTTTGTAGAGATAAACTCCTGCTGGAGTACATGATATGCTGGCCCTAGGGCTCACATTATGCACTTGCTTGTACATGATGGAGGTAGCAATGCCAGAAGTATTTTTCCCCTTAAAGATGGGCTCGTCCCTCAAAGGTAACATAATGTCTGAAGGACAGAAATACTACCTTGTTGGGAAAGAGTTTGGCATCACTAATTTTGCTAATTTTGGAAATTCTGTCAATTTTCATTGATATAACAATCCATTCTACTTTTATATCTAGTTCAGCTGTTCTCCTCAAATTACTTCTGGTGGCAGTGAGTGCCATTCATTTAATGAGAAATGTTTCTATCAAATCTGAATTTGTCACCTCTGCTTTACAAATGTAAAAACTGGGCCTATAAAGCTACAAGACAAAAATAGAAGTTCTCCATCCATTTTGTCTGTGTTAATCATCACTGTAGCTATTTTAACCTCTCATTCTCTTCAATCTCTCTGTAATATTTCTGTTGTCTCACTATTTTTGTCAGCACTTTCAAAATCCTAGGGAACTTGAAATACAAAGTATCTGTCCATGATGCCTGGCACTCAGACTTACACTGATCCAGGTAATTTAGAAAATAAAAGTTGTTAGAATACTTCACTTTCTCTACCTATGCTGTCCTTCACATTCCAAATTGCAACTTCAGTGATCCACTCCCTGAGCTTGATAAGGTATCATTACAGTCTCTCTTTTTTTTTTTATTGTGAGCTTGCCTTTCATAACCTTCATTATTTTATATCTCACTGGTCATTCCTTTTCCAGATTAATTAAAAAACCCCCAAACCAAACCCTTATCAACAAAAAGCCCAGCAGAAGTCAATAATAAACTATTGGAAAAACCCAGAGCATAACAAGGGTTTTGTAATTATACAGTCTAGTGTAATAAATTGGTAAGCAAATTAGCTCTCACATCTTAAATCTCTTCACAGGTATGTACATGTGGCACAGAAGGACAGATATGCCTTTATTATCCTACTTCATGAGAATTGGTAACAGCTTATTATCATGAACCATATATTACCATCAGCCTCCTGAGTAACAACAAACCTTTTATTTTCTCTGAAAATAAGCTTGAAACTCAAAGCTACAGCCAAGACAGGGTATCTAGGAAGAGCCTCAGTACTGCAGCAGAAATAAAGGGGGAAAGAACTCTCCTTTAAGACTCTTAACAGATCTTGGCATTCCTCTAATTTAGGCACAGAATTCTCCCGGTCTCAATAGTGTAACTGCCATTAATTGTCTAAGTGCCAATTTACACAGGACATATAGCACAAAATCTACTTAAGTTTAACCACTTAACATAAAGCTAGCAAGAGACTTTTAGATGGAGAAGTATATCCATCCCTCTATTTGCTTCTTGAAGTACGATTTGTGTGAGAAACCTTATCAGAGCACACACAGAACTACAAAATACACAAGCTTTACTCCCCTGCAGCAGCAGCCATTCCTGATTTCTGGCTAACCCAGAAACACCTGCCTGCCTTCTTACCTGTGAGAAAGGAAGTTTTTACAAAGTGCTGTGTATTTCTCTTCTAAATTAAATAATTGTTCCTTCTGTTGCAAATGTACTAAGGAATGATATCCATAAACAGCAGAGATCAGCATTAGATTGACGCAGCACCTTAGCAAAGCCTTTTAATAATACAGTGGCCATGCTTTCTTCCTCCAGCAGCTGAGCTAATCCCCACAACTTGTTTCCACAGTCATAATTTTGCTATCCTTTAAGAGAACAAAAGTTGTAGAGCACTTTCATTGCTACCAGATATTACAGAATCACAGAACGGGCCAGGTTGGAAGGGACCACATGGGGCCATGTGGTCCAACCTCCCTGATCAAGCAGGGCCATGGCACAGGATTCTGTCCAGATGGTTCTTGAATGTCTCCAGTGGAGGACACTCCACACCCTCTCTGGGTATTCTGTTCCAGTGAGCAATCACTGCACAGTAAAAAAGTTCTTCCGTATATTCAGGTGGAACTTCCAGTGCATCAGTTTCTGCCTGCTGCCTCTTGTCCTATAGCTCAGCACTGCTGAGCAGAGCCTGGATCCATCCTCTTGGCACTCTCCTATGGATACTTACAGGCACTGATGATGTCCCATCTCAGTCATCTCTTCTTGAGGCTGAACAGGCCCAGCTCCCTCAGCCTTTCCTCGTAAGAGAGATGCCTCAGTCCCCCAGGCATCCTTGCTCTTCTCCACTGGACCCTCTCCAGGAGCTCCATGTCTCTCTTGTCCTGAGGAGCCCTGAACTGGACACAGCACTCCAGATGTGCCTCACAAGGGCTGAGTAAAGGGGCAGGATCATCTCCCCCCCCGACCTGCTGGCACTGCTCTTCCATCCTAATCCACCCCAGGACACCAGTGGCCCAGGGCACCAAGGACACTGCTGGCTCAGGGACAGCTTGTTGTCCACCAGGACCCCCAGGACCTTCTCCACAAAGCTCCTTCCCTCAGCCTGGTGCAAGTGGAAGAACCCTGCATTTGCCTTTGTTGAATTTCAGAAGGTTCCTCTCTGCCCATCTCTCCACCCTGTCGAGGTCCTTCTGAAAGGCTGCACAGCACTCTGGGCTATTGGCCACAATAGTACTCCTCACATGCGTGACTGTTTATAACACACACACAATGGTATAGGAGACACATGTAGTCTCTTCCTGGTATTTCAGAATAAGGAGGACTCCAGATCATCCTCTCCTTCCCTTCCTTCATGACATCTATTAACTCATGCATAGGAAAAAGATAATTTCCGTCTGGCAGTGCAAATCAAATGTCCAACTCTTCAGTGTATTATCAGACCATCCAACAGCCCGACCCTGCAAAGACTTAGCTTTAATCTTTTTGGGTTGCTAGTATCCACTTTACTCCAATCAAAGTAGGAGAGAAGCATATGCATGAGCTTTAGCAAAGCTGGGAAATGTGGATTAAGAGCTACTGCTTTTGTTCTGGCAAATGCACAAACCACAATACAAAGCACACAAGGGAAAAAGCACACATCTTTTAGCAATCCCCCTGCCCCAGTTTTCCACCCGCCTCACACCACAACAAAAATGCTCTTCCAAGGGCAGAACTTTGACAATTGGTGAGAAAATTCAGGCAAACTGTTTCTATCCACTTTCTGCAGGAGTCATTTTGGCATGCTTTAAACGCCACGCAGTATTTAAGGATTTGCTTGGACATGTGCGTATATGCATCTTATTCATCTTAACAAAAGGGAACTCCACATACTTTGCTATAGAAACTCACCAAATACTTTGACTAGAAGCTTCTGCATTTTCACGTATTTATTCTGTGTCAAGTACCTGGCTACTTTTTCAAATAAGGATTACATCTCCTGCATTCTTTTTTCAAAATCAATGCATTTGAAAGCCTTGGTTACTTAACTGCGCATGTCCTGTCTCAGACCGTTTCTTTTTCTTGTGCTGTCATAGCCATTTCCCATCTAAATCTGCGTTACTCGGGTGGTCAGCATTTTGGAAAAGGAAGTCTATCACATTTTTGCCTTTTTCTAGAAGAAGGCTAGTGTCCCTACAGTTTCTTATTCAGCAACCACACTGCAGAGTAGAAGGAAATGCCCCCTCCCAAGATTCGTTTTGGTAATGAGCATGCAATGCTGTCATCTCGGTGCCCAGCACCTCAAGGGCTATGTGCGTGCTCTTTGCTATCAGCAAATGAAGACTGCAAAAACTCACAGCACGAGCACACGGCTCCTCTGAGGCACACAAGGGTGTGACACTGCAGCACATTTGCAACTGCTCATGCTCACATTCCTCTTCAACAGAAAAAAGACTTCCAGGCCACTTATTAAATGAAAGGAAAACAGATATTGAAGTGATAAATCCCATTACCATTTTTCAACAGGCTTTGTGCTCCTCCTTTTTTAACAATAAATAAAATGGAGTCCTTACTTAATTTCCGGATTAAGAAGTACTATTAAAAGCAGTTCAGACCCAATTACAACCCTTGAAACACCACTGAAATGCACTACAATATTCTTTTATTTAGTTTACAGAAGAGTCTATCAGTACAGGTTGCAGAAAGAAAATGTTTAGTGCTATTTACAATTTGTTTTAAAACTCTGCTCTATACAAATTTAATTCTGATCAGTATGAACAATATTTTTGTAAATCTACTGCATATAAAGCATTTCATCAAAGCAGTAACAATGAATAAAATAACCTGTTTACATTTGAATGATGCCAATCATTCGGAAAAACGATTACACAGAACATCTGTAAGAGTTGTGGACACTTAAGTACAGAACACAATGTCAACCTGTGACTCAGTTTTTTAAAGGCTAAAGCTATTTATATGGAATATTGTTCTATTATACTACACGCCAATCTATATTTAACTTCTATAGTTATGTATTTTATAAGATTTTTATTAAATATATTCTACACATATTTGTAATTTCACCCAGGAAGAATTCCTCCCCAGTGAAAAAATATAAAATCTTTTCTATTTTTTAATTTTTCTTTATTTTTATTTTTTACAGATTTAGATGAAACTAGCTCATGCTTTAGTGCTGTGCAAATTTCTTTAGCATATCAACATTTAAATTATTGATATGAAATAAAAGAATGGCATCCTTTTTCAATTATGTATGCCTTCAAAAATCAGCTTCTGATTTTAATACCATTGCAAGCACTAATACCAAATGCAGATTACATAAAGAAACAAAACTAGTATTATGGCAGAAGTTTTTCTTTTTGCTTTTAAATTTTTAATAATTATTTTGAAATCTCTAATGAGTAAGCATGACACTGGAGTCTAAGGTACAGATGAGAAAAATGACTGAAAAACACCAATTGCCAATATTCAAATACATAAAATTGATTAGTAAATGATGTTTTCTAACGTTTATGCACAATAATAAAAGCCTATGAACTACAGGAAACTACCCCTCCCATATTAAGGCTAGGAAATGCACTCTCTGCACTTGTTTGTGCTGTCTGAATAAGCACTCAACTAACACACGATTGGAGTGCACACAGTAACAAAAAAATCAGTTTCATCAGCCCTCTACAGAGTGCTTTTAAATTACAGGCACATAGTATTTTTTCTTTGTTGCAGTGAAAATATATATAGTTAGACTTGGTTTAGTTAGTATTCTGTGCCAGTTTGGCCACCGAGGTTGACTTAGGTAGAATTGACTGAACAGTTTTTCCTTTGATTTGGCCATAAGTGAGATTTGTTTTAATTATTAATATACTATTTTCCAGTGCTGCATTATACATTGTGGGTTATTACTAGATGTCTCAAATATTGTTAGAGATTGTTGAGAGAAATATACTGTCAACCATATTTAGTGCAAATTGCATCTAGAAAGCTTGACTGGTTAGATCCGGTTAATGCAGATTTTCATGGTAGCAAAAAGATTCCTGCTATGGAAAAGAACACAAACCTTTCTGGAGATTGAATTCTTTCAAAAGTGATGTACTGTAAGATTATTCAACAAAGGAGGAATTGAAAAAAATAATTAAAGTGTTCATAGATCTTTCACTTTTTTTTTTTTAAAAAAAGACTAATGAGACAGTGTTCATGTATTATTTCAGTTCCATGGATTTACAGACAGGCTCTTCCTACAGGTGTTTGAAGCAAGGTAGGGCCTCTTCTATTCCAGCAGCATGAAAGACAAAGACTATATTACATCACACTTAGCAGGTAAAGCTAACAGGTTTTACAGGATTACACAGCAGTTGCTTTCTCCAGTTTTTTCACGGTTCCTTTGACCTGCAAAGAAGAGGGAAGTTTTATTTACATTCCATTTCTAAAGCAGTGAGGCTGTTCTGTGTGAGAGTATGCTTAATACAAGTCTGTTCTTAATTATTTATATATTTATTGTTATACACATGCATACATAACTGAAATCAGGACTAGTTCTTCACAATAAGAACAAGAGCTTTTTTTTCTAAGTTTCTGCACTATATAAAAATGTTAAACCAGAAAGTTAATTTCTTAGTTTTCTACAACAGCATTCCATTACCTTCCTCACAAAACAGCACAAGGACTTGACTTTTCTGTACTATGAAATACTTAAAAAGCCTGTAAGAGACCTGACCACTTTACCATGTACTTGAGTAAGAAACTCCTCTAGTGCCCAGCCTACCTTGAGAGTTTGGTTCTGGCAGTGTCTCTCTAGCCACCAAATGCATCACTGTTGTTTTGCCAAAAGGAAGTTTTAATGCTGCAAAAGGAGAAAAGGAGAGTTATTAACACATTATATCAGCCTTTTTTTCTCAAAAATATCCAGTTGAGACTAACTATAATTGGATTAGCACCTGTTCAAAAGTTCATACTGTTAGGTTTGAACTGCTTACTGGTAGAAGTTTGGTAAATCAGGGACTCAGGGCATGACAACAGTCACTTAGAACACTGCATTCTTAAAGAATTCCTGTTAGGAAACTGAGCCTTCCTCTTTTAAGCAAAAAAAGTGAAGTGGGCATTCATGCCAAGACTCAGGTGTTAAGCACTCTTCAATGATAAGGATGCAAAGAAGCTGCTATTGCAGCCACCAAATCGTTATTCCTGAGATATCAAAACACTGAGTCTCTACTGCAAAACATTTTCCTAAAACGTATTTTGATCCACGACACAGATTTTCCGAAACATAGAATATCTGCAGGTTGCCTTTCAATACTAATCTGTAACATCAACTGCATGTGGAAAACATCAGATTTAAAGTAGTAGTTCTCACAATGCTGTCTTTGTGAGCTTTAGCAACACAAAATTTTTAAAAATGTTGCTTTCCACAATTCATTCTGCTTGTGTCTGAAACTAAAATGATAATTTTTACATTCCAATTTAAGTATACAAATACACTGTATACTTAGAGTATCATTCTTGATTGTTTTTCTGAGAAATAGAAGGCAAAGATGGTCTAAGTTCTGTCCTTTCCACCTTATAGTGGAAAAATGTCAGTGATAAATTTAACAAGAACTTAATCCTTAATACACAAATAATTCTGATTTGAGTAGACTTTGGCCTTTCAAACTCAAGTTACAGCTTTTTCACATACAGTGAAATGGCATTTAAAGTGAATAAATTAATAAGGAATGGCCAATAAACCTGAAGGCAACCGAAGCAAAAGATGCCCCTCTGTTTTAATCACTACAGCATAGATTAAAGATTCACTAATAAAAAGCCTCACTACAACACCACTATTAAATCACGTTTGTTGCCTACATATTTATTTTTTAAAAATGCAAATTATGATTAAAACACAGGTTCAAACACTGGTGTAAGCACACAAATGACACAGAACTCCACAAGATTCTCTGAAGCAGCTGTACTTTGGGAAAAGCCATCTCTATGGAAAGGCAAATCTAAAAGTTGCTTCGTTTACTTGAAGCACTGCCTGTGCCTGCAACTAGAAGCTACTGATAGTTTGAAGTCTGACAAAGATGATATATTTTGGGTACTAGATACAATTATACAACTGCAAACTCTAACTGACTGTTAATATGCTCTTTGCAAACTCCATGGAAAAGGATTTTCTTCATACCATAAACTCCTGAATTACAAAATAATCACATTAGGAACCTCTTTCATATCAACACAATTCAGGAGACTTGATTAGTGAGTTGTGGAGATTAACTATTTACAGTAATTAAGAAGAACTATGCTAATATTTATATTAACTGATTCAGCTAGTAGTTTGCATAGTTTACACAAGTTCTTACTAGAAATTTCCAGCTTCTTGCTTGGAGCACCATGACAGCATCTGAGCAGCCTATCCTATGCTGAGTAATCCTTTCTTGCTCTTCTTTTTGTGCTCACCCCTTTCTCTCATTTTAACCAAAACTGTATTTAATTCCTTTCCCAACTGTTCAATTCCATTGTTGTTCTGTATTTTCTATCATCAGAACTTACTTTTCACCCCCTTATGGAATGCAGATGGCACATAATGTGTTGACTTCCCTTCCCCAGAAAATAAGGAAGCAAATGCTGCTGATTACCATTATCAACCAAGAAATGGAGAACTGTTGATTATGTATTACTTCCCTAATTAATATTATTTTAAATGCAAACTGCAGAACAAATATTTAGCTAAAGGATTAAATTTCCTGTTGGAAGCTGAACAACAGACTCTGCCTTGCTTGCCAACTCCCCAGCCCTCTGCACAGGCAGGACACAACAAAACTGTGTGGCTCAAGCACTGCAGGCAAGAGCAGTGCAGCTTCACAGAGGTGTCTGTTCTACACTGCTCCCAGTGCCACTAGCTCTGCTGTTCTTGTAGTGACAGGCTATTCAGAGGAGGTATCAACAGCGATTCTTTCTTGAAAATAAAGTTTTTCACTCAAAAGCACTTTTTCCTATCAATTGCTCATTTTGAGACATCTTAGTTTATAGGAGTCTCAAATTCATAAGCCACTACACAGATATGTAAAATAAAAGTGATCAAAAATGGACTCCAGTTAAAAAAGAAAACACCAAACTGTTTCCTTGGAAATTTTTGTTTCACTGGATGATAAAGTGATTTTCAGGAGGTCCAAATTCCAGTCAATATTTCCTAATCACCTAAAGCAAATATAACTAAGTTCTCTATCTCAGTCAAAGAGAACTGCAGCTAGAAAAGCTTAATGAAAGTGTATTATTATAGTATAAGAAACATAATATAAATATTGTGTTTAGCATGAAACCTCCCCCCTTCACCTCCCTTTTAAAGGTAACTAGTTAATTTAAGGTTACCTCTAATCAACAACACAAACTGAAGTAAGAGTCTTTTCAGGCTGTTTCATGAATTCCTGTTCCCCTTTCAGCTGTGTAATCTTACTCCTGATAACTTCATTAGTGCTGAAGTTAAGCCAATATTTCAGGGATTTTTTTCTTAAAACAATACAGCAACGAAAATATTTTTGAAAAACACTAATATACATGTAAGATCCTTGGGGTAAAAACATGATTAAATCAGAACGCATGAATGATTAAGAATGAACTAAAATGCCTTGAACCCAAGTAAGTGTTCAAAATTCACAGACCTAAGTTAACACAAGAATCAGCAGCATGCAGCTATTATTTTTCAGCTTAACTCATTAACTAATAAATTAAATATATTAAACAAATATTCAACATTTTTTCAGATTTAGACAAATGCCACTAAAGAGAAAAAATGCTGGTGGTAAAGAGCAGCAGTCAGATGAATGGCAAAGTAAATCCCAGTTAGCTATCCTTGCCTGGAAATGTAGGGTAAGACTAGCATCTTTAATTGCAGAGATGATCCAAGACTTAACATTTGTCTTTCAACTCTACTCCAACTGCTACTAGCTGCACTCACTGTCACCTGGTAAAAATACAAATTAAAGAGTGAATAAAAATTTCAGAGTTCTTCCAGCTGAGCTGACAATGATCTTGTTTGTATATATAGAAGCATTAAAAATTTATATATCTGGAGAGTGAATCTATAAGTACATCACTAGGCAACACTGGAAATGGTACAAAGTGAATCAATAGCTATATCATTCCAGCCAATTCTTCATGGAACATCACCATAAGCAGCCCGGAAATATTATTTTCAGATTCCTCTTAACTTCAAAAAGAAATATTATTTTCAGATTCTTCTAAACATCAAAAACAATTAATTGGTGATTTTGTATTATATTATGTTCTCCTTTTTGTACCACATTCAGGTACCAAACCATAAATATAATTTGAACATAAAAGTAGGAGCATTAATTTGTTTTTAAACTGGCACAGAATGGAGGGTCTCATATCGTCTAGTCATGATACAGCTGGTACTCCCATTGGCAAATGCTACCTACAAAAGGAGAGATGACTTAACAAATGTGTGTCACACCTCTAACAAGGGCTCCCACCAAAATGCCTATTTGTTGGGAAACAGTTGCCACGAGGGGGCACAGTTGAATTGCATTTCCTTAGCAAACGAAGTGAAGCCATTTACTGTTGTTTTCACATAACTATGCAATTGTATCCCTGGGAGAGCACTGGACAGCAAGAATGCTTCCCCTCATTCTCATTCATAGGGTGTCTTCCTGCGTTGCACTAAGATTTAAAGTATTGTTAGACCAATTATCATAAAGTTTATCAAGCATTTAAAAACATTTCAGGTATTTATTAAGTAGCTCGTCCTGCTAAATGCAGTGTAAGAGAGGTGGAAAAAATATTCCATTTAGAAAGAAGACAAATAAAAGCAGCACTACAGTTTCTTTGTGTGAGAGGAGACTTGACTTAGCAGGTGGTACCTCTCAAAGTTTAACAGCTGGTGGTAACAACATGGAAAAATATGCAATGAAGTACAATGTCACTATGCACAAGAAAAACAGTATAAAGCAAGCAATCCTGTGATCTTGAACAGTAAATTAGTATTCAGTGAACTGTAAATAAATATCCCCTTTGCCTAACTGTAACATGTATAATGAAAATTATTTTCATACCTCCTAATGTCACATTGCCATGAAGAAACCTCCCTTGATAAATAAGTCGCAAGATATTTGGACTGCTGACTTGTTCTTCTTCCCAATCTGAAGAGAGAGAATTTCCACAGTTATATTGTAATAAAAACATCATTTGTTAATTCTCTCGCATTTATCCAGGAAGAAAATCAGGAACAGGACTCTTTTGCATAAAACACTGAAGAGAGAACACAGGCTGAAGGTACAGGAAGATAATTCAAGGCCAGCACTCCTGAAGTCTATTCTTGAATTTATTATTTGACATTGGGCATTGAAACACGTAATTTTATGTCTGCAAGTATAAATATTACTGATGTCACAGACTGCAGGATATATTTAGCACATACACAAGTCCTAAAGAAAATATTTCATACGTGCAAATTGCTTCCTGATTCTTGATACCCAGGCCATTCTGAAGTTTCCCTAGCCATGCTCCTTGTCACCAGCTAATTGACTAACTGGAGCTGTTCTCCAGCAACGGGAGCTGCCACACACAGAGCGAGGGCGCATGTGATGGGTCACTTGAAACAGGACTCTGAGATCACAGCGCTGAAAAAAAAGCTCCGGAGGCAGCTCAGCGCCGTTCGATGACAGCCAGATCCAACCAGTTCCATGTCTGGAGGGGGCAGTGACCTGAGCAGCCCCCGACCGCCACCACAGAGCCAGAACAGAGGCTCTCTCAGAGCAGACACCCACCAATACATTTTAAGGAGCTTCTCAAAGACCCATCCGTGAATGTTTTTATGTGGCAAACAGTGGTTCAAAAAAAAAAGCAAACATGCATTTTCCTATAATGCTTAAGCCATCATAAATAAATGATAAGCTTAAATGGTCTTTTCCTACGCTTTTTCCATTCCCGTCACAATGTGAAGAACAAATAAATATGCGCTTTGCTTTCAGAACAAGTATCATAAAGCCTTGAAATGTTGAATCTAAATGGTCTCCCTGGGAATACAGTGTCTTCTGTTTCTTAGATGACCAGATATCTGGCAATAGTTGTTCACAAATGTTCTCTCTGTTTTTGTAGTGTTTATATAGCAAAACGAATATTCAGCAAGGGATCAAGACAAGCCACAGAAACCAACCTGTTCACTGGGAACATATAATTAACGTACAGGCAATAGCAACTGGCACCACAAAAGGAGAAGAACTGAAAAGGGGAGAAGGGGAAGCATTTAAAACAAAAGCCACAGCTGCAGAGGGTACGGAGAGGCATCTGGTGCAAAAAGCAAGCAGGCAGAGACGGGGCAGCAGGAACCATCTCAGCCCCAGACCACGGCAGGAGCAAGGCTGGTACCAACAGCAGAAGCTACAACACTCCCAGGTGCTCCCATGTGCCTGGTTTACAAGATTAGATCAAATTAGGCAACCAAAGCTATTTGAATTTCAAGTATTTCCACTTAGGGTCTGATTCAATTGTCTTGCAATTCAAGCACATGCCCATTCTGCTGTGCTGTGAAGTGGGCTACATCAAGGATATGAATTCTCACACTGCTACCATAACAGTTTTGGCTTGGGTTTTTTTTTACTCCATGCAATCTGAACTCCATTATATGTGGCTGTAAAAAGGAAAAATTCAGCCAGTTGACAGTGCCATAATGATGTAAAACCACAACCAAAAGAAGACAGACTAGATTTTGGCACAGGTATTTTCTCACTGTTAAGCTGCCAAGTTACCCATCCTTTTAATTTCTGCTTCTTGGCTGGATGTCTAAAACATTTCTTTCTGACATGAATTCAAATTTTAATTTCCACCAATTACTAAATGAGCCAAGGACTCACTGAATCCACCTTTTTTTTTTTAAAGTTCAGATAATTGCTGTACAAGAAAGAAGTTAATATTATTTAGAAGAAAATGGGGAGGGGAAAAAGAGAACAGGTAACCTATCTAGATGATATGCATTAAAATAAATTTGGCATTTTCTACTGCAAGTCGAGAGATCCTTAATTAACAACTATATTGCCAAAAGAGGTGGAGGGAGATTTGCCTTAGTTCTGCCAGCATGTGACAGAGGTTATTTCATTCCTTTTTTTCCCCACAAGATCATGACAAGTCATAATGGTGGTAAAAACAATTGTAACATCTCTGTTTCAAGATAACTTTAGTCCTCAACAAGATTTCTCAGTCCTCTGGCAAAGAGAAGCACTCTCAGTCTGAAAACAGCTAATGGGCTAATGTTTGTGAAAATCTATATGCTATTCGGAAGTGAGATTGTTTTTCTTTTAAATTCAGACTATTCTTCTTTGCAAAAGCAATTAAATATTCACCAAAATTTAGAGCACTCTCTCAGGACAGCAGGTATTTGAACTGAGGTTTCCATGTCTGGTTCTATTGTTTTTTAAAGAGGAGACTTTAAAGTCTGGTTTTCTTCCCAACTCTAAACTCAGAATCTGCAACTTTCAAGGTCTTTACAAGACTGTGAACATGACATCACATGTTCACAAGCATAAACTTGAGTAAGGAAAAAAAATCCAGTTCTGCCTCTACCAATTCAGATAAACGTACACAAAGAACATTTGGTTATGACAACTATGTTATAGGCACATGTTAAAATATGTACAGCACAGATGCTATGCTAATCTATTTTTTAAAGCATTTTACATCTGTATCTAATACTTCAGAGGACTTAAAACCTCCTCCTTCATTACATATTTTACTAAACACATAATACTGCATTCCAGCAAATCAAACAACAAACTTTTTTCCTGACCTCAAAGAGCAGTTTAAGGCCTAAAATACCGATTATCACCATTAACTTTTTGGCATAAACTATCACCCACCATATGTCTTTGACAAAGGCACCACAGAAACAGATAGTGCAATGTTTTAGTTTGTCTAAATAGTAGTCTTTTTAACATCAAAACAGTAACCCAAATGAAGTCCTGTACCAAAAGAAGCATTTTCTTTCATCGTATGTAATGCTAGGTCTGTGTTTTGGCTATTTTCCCATGAAATCATAGTCGGGGAGAACAGAAGCACTTTGTTTTGGGGACCTATTCACATATGTGAATACACATCTTAAGTTCTCAAGCCCGTTTTCCAAAACCAGTATTCCTGTATGACACCAAGTGTATTTACACAAACAGTTTTCTAATGTCTCTTAAAATGGGCTTTTATATTTCTTTTTTTCCTGGAAAAATATCAGTATTACAGATCCTTTCCAAGATAAGGCAGTAAGGAAAAAGTACTTCAGACTCAATTTTACTAATGCATTCCTGTGACTTCCCATGTTTTATTTTAGCTCTCTTCACGTAAGAGGTTTTCTATCTCCAACATCTCACTTCCTAGATCCACTAATATGATCAATAAAGAAAAGTGTCTAAAGACAGGGGGGAAAAGTACTTCAATTTGGGGAAGCAAATTTTAGAAATAAAGTAGAAAACAGTCCTGACACCTAAATACTGAAGGTACTGTAGGCAGGACACCTGTATTTCTATATAAATCTTTGTCCAGATAGTGAATAAACATACTTAAATTGAATGGTGAGCAGGAGATCGGTTTACTGACAGTTTAGTCTGAATATACAGAGAAGCTCCTTGCTCACCAGTTAAATAGTCAAAGCCACACGGCTACTCACCCATTGGCCAGTTGTCATACACATGTTTTGCAATATCTGCAGCAGAGTCATTCGGTGAAAACAGGAACTCTTTTGTTTTCCCGCTTACCAAGATGAGGCGCAAATTTATCTGGTAAAAAAACCCAAACCATCAGTATTAGGAAAGCTTACAGAGACAACTTAAATTATTTTTTTTTACAGTGACTAAAAACTGTCATTGGTTTTGGAAGACTGATCCAAATAATTTGAGAAAACAGTTTAACATGTTAACATATGTTAAAAAGAGGGTCAAAGAGGTCAATAAAATGTTGCTCACATACCCATAATCTAGGAAGATTAAATTCTAACAGCTGGTATTTTTGATTATCAACACCAGAACATTCTGTTAGTGATTGAATGAACTGTGCCAGTAAAAAATAGCTTTCAATAATGTAGAAACATACTCTAGCAATGGCACACAAGCAACATAGTTCCTGAATGAAGAGGAAAAATATAACCTGAAAAATTAACTGACACAGAAAGAATTAAAATATCAAAATCTTCACCTGAATAGCCTGTGAGCCTAAATAAAAGCCCTAGATTGCTCCCTCCCGATCTCAGCCAGTGCATCTCCTACAAAACACCAGGGAGTCAGACAGCGTTCTTTCTTGCTCCCAGCTGCCACAAAGCTGCCTTCCTGAATCCCTCTGCCAGTCTTCCAAATCCAAAACTTTGTCCCATAACTGTCTTTCACTTTAGGTAAGTTGCAACAAAGAATTCTTTGTTGGAATTCAGTAAACTGTTTTCTACATCAAATATCAAGTAAAAAATTTATAGCAATGTCCAAGTTTTCTAGACTTCTTGAAAAAATCTCAGTGCATCATATCCACTGAACGTTAAGAGCCCTGCCTCAGCTGCCTGCTCTCCACTTACTTCAGAAGCTCTTTGCACAGATCATCTATTCCCTCTTGAATGCTTTGGCTTGGATTCATCCTACCTATCTTTAAGCACCTAATGGAGGTATCCAAATTACAATCACTATCATCCAGCACACTTCAAGGTCAATGAAGGAAATGACCCCTCCTAAAAGCAATTCAGTGTCTATTTCAAAGTGTAGCAAGTATAAAAAGAGTGAGCATAAAAGACTACGTTCTCCTCCCTGTCCTCCTACGAACATCCTTCGGAAAATACAAGCCCTCCCATTAGTCCAGGAAAGCAGCCAAGTGGTAGCTGTCTATGAGAAAGCACCACAGCCACCCCAGGAACATCACTGTATACCAGGAAATCACAAAAAACATTTGAAAGAGAGAAACTGAGGGAATGCTGTTTAGTCAAAGACAATTCTTCACAAAATTCAGAATACATTTGGCTACACACAACAAGCTTTTGTTTTCTTTGAAATATCCACAATGATTAAGGAATTATTTTCAAATTTCACTAGTATTCAGCAAAAAAAGCAGATCAAGTTTTACTGTTCCTGTTTACTCCAAAAATCTGACTATTGTGATGAAACTACACTGAAGCTTCAAAAAGTTGGGGTATGTTCAGGTGTTGTTTTGCTTATTCTGTATTTCAGTTTCAGTATTTCATCCCCCCTTACTGTTTCCACCTGTGTATGTACAGACAACACTCACATATACAGTTTCTTTAGCTGGACTACCCTAGATAAACTCTTCAAGCTTCCTCTAGTGAGACACCTATTCCTCCTTTCATCCTAGGAGCCTGTCTCTGCACAATTTCTTCTATTTTCTCCTCAAACAAACGACAATTTCTGAAGCAGACTACACCATGTTTCACCATGCTTGTATAACACGACCAGTAATTTCCTCTGTCTACTGGAAACATCTGTGACTGTGTCCCAAGAGCACACATACCTACCTTCTTCTTAACTGCACCACGCTGTTTGCTCAGTTATTTTGCACCCTCTTCTTCTTTGATCCTTTCAATTATTCAGCCTCCAAGCTTTTATCTTGGCTATATCACCCTAAAGCACATGGCTCCAAATTTCATCCCACTCCTATTACTCCATTCCTCCGAGAGAAAGGCTAGGTGTAAAGAAGTATTCTGCATCACAAAGATGTTTCAGATTTCCACCATGCTTGGCTACTGGGCCTAAGAAATTCCCCAAAGTTCTTCTTCCTGTCTACATTACAAGCACTTTTCTAACTTCATATCATCAATGAATTCTAGCAGCAAGAAGTCTTTACACTTACCTTTGTCATTAAATGAATCAGGAAACATCAAAATTGATATGACAGCTGTTTCATAATAAATTTAATAACAAGCTCTCTCTGAGCTGCCTACCCCCCTCTCAGCTAGGTCCTTTATACGATGCTCACAGACACAGTTTCTCTAATACTTTTTAATTTCTCCTGTTTAACGAATGGTTTGAAAAACAGCACCACATCAGTTACAAAGTACATATTCAGATGACACTATAAAAATATGCATATAGAAAGTAAGTTATTTTCATCAGCTTTTAGAAGTGGAGTGTACTGCATTTGAATCCACTCTCCTTATACCTCATTATTTTAAATTCTTTTTTAAGCATTAATGCACCTCCTTACAATACCAACATACTCACAAAAATTTAGGAAGTTCAGATCACATCACAAATTGTAATTTGTGCTTGGAATGGGCTGCTTGTTTAAAAGAACAAACAAACCAACTCCAAATTTTCAGCACCAGTGCCTACCTTAGCTTCTTCACCAACAGCCCTTCTGCCTCTCACTCAATTCCCCATATCCATTTCCTATACTCTAACTGGCTCATGAGACACTCCCCTTAGCTTGCTCCCTCTGGCTAAGCAGTTGCCAAACTCTGAATTTATATTGTTTATCTAAGGATTTATTTTGCTTCATCTGTGTGTAGTTTAGCTGTGGTGGGGGTTACCTGTTTCGAAGACCATAGCATTTTCCTAGGCAATAGACTTAACACCAAACCATCCACTTCCTAGAACTACCTGGTTTGGATTCTACAAAGAACTGACTAAAATAAACCCCAAAAGATCAGCCCTGCTCAGCACTTAAAAGTATGATTGTGGCACTGCAATAACGGAAGTGAAGTTATTCTTCTTTTACCATAACGTTAGGGAGACACATTTATTTTTATCCTCACTACTGAGTTTTGAGATCACCAGGCAGACTAAAGTGAATATACAAAGGAGACAAATATCACTAAAAAATAACCCAAATTAGCTTGGCTTCCTGGAAAATTTAATTAACTCATACCTCTGCAGTTACTATACACCATAAAGTCAATATAAGCAAGATGAGGGAGGAAAAAAGGGTGAAAAATGTTAGATCCTTCTTTTTCCCCCTACCTCCCTAAGATGGTTCTTGTTGCTGAAGAGCATTTCTTATAGCCTTACTATGAAATATAAAAGGAACATTGAGGTAAGATAGTAATTTTACAGGGTATATTACAAAGTACGTGCAAAATGCAGGATAAATGTTTTCATAAAAAAAAAAAAAAATCATCACCTATCAGCAGAAGCCCAAAATGAATTTTTAAGTCAGTCAAGCAGATGTTACATCAAGTGCAAAGAAACAGCTGTTCTAATGAAAGGTTCGAGTATATTCTTATTTATAGTACAGCATGCCACCAACACATTCAGTTTGCATGTTTGTCTCTGTGTGTGTGTCTCTATATATATTTTTTTTTTTTAATCTTGGTTTGAAGGAATCTTAGTCTTGAGTTGCGTATCACACTACTCCAAAGGGTTTGAAGCAAATAATCTCAAAATTTGCATCTAAATTTAGAGTCCAATCTCATTTCCCTCAAGAATACTGGTAAATTTAACAACTTGCAACTGCTGTACTACTTAATCTTGCAAACAAACTATAGGGGACCTTAAAAAAATATTTCTGTCAAAATTTCAGAAACCTCAGAAGTAAAAGAAGAAAGAAAAAAGGTAAGAGCATATGTGTATATACAATTACTCAAAGTTAAGGAAAAAGCCTTGGTTAGGTAGAGGAATAAAAGCATCAAATTTTTATTTTTCAAGTTAAGAAAGGATTCTTAGTAATCTTAGCTATCCCTATATCCTATTTCCTACTTTAAAAGCTGCCAAGGAGGTTGTATCTATATTTCTTGTATGCTTAAAGCCCCTCCATCTATTTGTGTCAAGTGACTTGGTCGTGAAAGACTTGCAATTCTCATGGCCCTGACAAGTTTGCTCTTCAACTGGGGATGTTACAACAACTGTCCTTATTATGATTTTTCTTTTTTTCAGGGTACCAAAGGGAGTTTCAAGGTCCAAAAGACTTTTGCTACAACAAAGTGACAGGGATCATATCCTCACACTTCTGCGTTGTAGTACCAACTGCAACGTTACTGCTGAAAGCAGTCAAGGGCAGCCAGACTATCAGAAAAAGGATTAAATACAATTTGCAGACTACATCCCCTCTGTACAGTTATGTAATAGCACATTCTGTTTGTGATCTCAAGCATGCAAACCTCACCCTCTCCCTACCACCCCAATCTCATAATGACAGCTCCAGTAACTACCCCATCAGTTGCACTGCATGCACAATAACATTTTTCAGTTTAGATTGTATTTTGCAACAACAAACTCCACCACCAAAAAGAAAATCACCCAAAAATAAAATGATATTTATGAAAAGATTATAGTAACATCTGTGACCACGATTTTTGGAAGGTAAATTTAGGTCACATATATGCTGACATAGAGTAAGTTGTTTTTTCTTTATTCTAGCCATCTACAAAGTTTGTTCATTCTTAAGGCATACCTACAAAATGTCTTAGTGCACAGTGCTTCTAATTGCACAGCTAATGTTAAATAAATGGGAAGTCACTCTAACATCAATAAACATTGTGTAGGTTGGAAATTTCATTTCTTAATGTTTAAGTGACTTCTCATCTATTTAGTTAAACAAGCTAGTTGGTTATCAATTTTATGCTCCAGTAGCAGCTTAAGATTGGTCCCCAACTTATAATTAAAATGCAGAAAAGGAAAAGTGTCATATCACTACATCATACACAGCCTCTAGTTTAAACTGCTTTTCCTTAGATGTTTTAAGATTGAAATACATACATAAACCAATTTTTTCCTCAACATCCAATACACTTATTTTTTGTTCAAGTTCATTATTGTGAGAATTAAGTTGGTTCTCTAAACACACATTAAGGTTTCCTAATGGGTCTAGGCCAAAGAGAAACCTCCCAGCCACACTTTAGTTACTGAATTCCACCCAGATTTTCATACGAGGTTGAACCAATCCCAATTAACAGTCTAAGCATCACAGCAGCATCACACAAGCCAAGTCAGCAGGGACCTGCAGGTTCTAGATACCAGGTCACTGCTGGAATGCATCCACGTGAATATAAGAAAGAACTTCAGTTTCTACATGCCCTGAAAGGCTGTTGTAGAACCCGAGCTATTTCACTGAGTGCTTTCCTCTTATTCCCAGCTTAAATTTATTCTTTAATATGTTACATCACTGATGCCACATGCACATCATGCTTTAGCCAAAAAAGCCTTGGGGTTTTGACGGCTTTCTTCTACATCTGCAGACAAGGACACACTTAGCTAAACTTGACAAGCAAAGGTTTTCCTCATTAAAAGGCTGGCCCTTGGTGGGAACACTGTCTTCAGACCTCTGAAGCACATCAACAGAGATTAAGGTAACTGGGTTTGGTAGGCCCGGAGGAGAGCAATAAGCAGCCTTCCCATGCCTAAATTACCAAAGGACCTCTTTACTGAGGTGCAAGACAGAAGACCAACAGACAATGGTCATAAATGGAAACAAAGAGACTCTGAACTGTGGTCAGGTAAAAGGTTTTCACCCTGACAATCTCAAAACAGTGGCCACTCAGAGATGCTCTGGAAGCTCTGGCCTTGTGGATTTTCAAGGTCCAAGCAATCTGGTCTGAATCCTGCTTCCAGCAGGAGCAGCAGGAGCTAGAAAATTGCTCAAGGTCCTTTCCAAAGTGAACAATTTCACAATCCACTTTAATCCATATCTGCTTTAGTTTTGTTTAAACTTTCTTAAGTGTGCATAATTAGAATGATACACAGTATTTCAGGAATTTATAAAATGATACTAGAAACCTCCTTAAATCGACTGCAAAAGCCTCTCCATTTTCAATTACAAACATCACAACTGTCTTATATTTGAAATGCAGTAATCTCACAATGCTCTTCTCTAGTCCAGTTATTTCTATGACATAAACCTTCAAGATTGCATTTCAAAATACAGCTTTTAGCCACTCATAATGCACAGGATATTTTTATTTTAATTCAATTAATTCTGTTCCTATTAATTCAGTCTTTGAGATAACCCCATCTCCACACAACACCACAATCATCTTCTATACTATTCATCATCAACAAATTTCATCAGCATACCGATTTTCCTTGTCCTAGTGGCATAAATGAAAACAATACAAAGACAGCTGGTACCAAAAATACCTTTAAGGAATTCCACTAAGCACAACTGACAGCCTGACACTTATATCCTGAACACTGTACCTTACCATCTCCTCTACCTAAGTCACACACTCAATCAAACCCCACCTTCCCCTACTGATCCCTTCCTATGCAACATCAACTACTCACTGAAGTCCAGGTAGATTACACCTCTTCTGCATTTCCCTCATGTGGAAAAAACTCTCCTTCCAGAGAAAATTGGCTGATGAATCTGTCATAATCTAATTTGGATAAACAGAAATAATGAATTCTATTCCATTATTTCTTCTCTGCTCCTTCTCAGCATCCTTCCTGAGATGGCTATTCATCTGTCAAGTTCAAAGTCTCTCTTCACATCTTTTCACTCATCTAGCACACAGATATTTTATAACTTAATTTCTTCAACCTGAAGAAACACCAACCATGCAAATTCCTCAGATACACTCCTTATTACTACCCCAGTACATTTAGTTTAATCAGCATCTGCCTCCTCGAAATCCAAAGCCTTTACATATACTCCTGCTTTGTTTATTCTTCTACTTGATTTTAACTGTATCAGCTCATGGTCATTGATACTAAGTCATTTCCCCAAGCAGCCTTCTGAAAAATTCCAGAACTTTCTGGGAATTTGAGGCACATCTAGAATAATAATATTAGCTCCTTCTAAGCCAAGAAACTAGCTGGTAGAGGGACTGAGGTCCCCAAGGTAAGAAAGTAAGAGAGAAAAAGTATGACTTTGTAGGTCAATCATGCAAGCATTCTTAATGAGAATAAATCCTTCATCCTGAACTGTTCTTCAAGAGTCACTTGGTAAAATAAATAAAACTACAGTTCTCATGAATCACACTTCTAGACATCTATTTTCACCAGACACTTTATAGGAAACACAGGTAATTTAACCACACTTCCTCAATTGAACACCTAAAATTTACACTCAGAACCCCTGTATTTAGCTTTGCTCTACCTCTACGGCACCTTGCAGTACCTGTAATAAATTTACTTTGTATGATGAAAATAGATTGAATTGGAAAATAAGAAACATAAATTGTCCATGTGAATGAACAAAGCTCTGAAGTTCCACTGCCAGCTGTGTCACTTGTTCAAAGCCACACCACTTGTGAAAGCAGGGCAATCCCAACATGACACCAGGTAAACGTGACAGCACCCTGCGTCACTCTATTCAAGGCTAAGGTGAACCCCATAGCAGTTCCAATGACACACTCACCTTTAGATTACTACAAAGTGAAACAAATATGGTTCTTTGTGTAACTGCTTTCTCAAACAAGGAATGGCAAAGGCAGCTTTGCACTGCTAAAAATTTAGTTAGCAAATTTCAGAAACTTGAAGTGAAAAGAAAGAAAACCAAAAAAGAGCATAAACAAATTTTATTTAAAGGGGGGAAAGCAAAATTTTATAGGCATTTAACTCAGTAGCTATGATAGAAGTAGCTGTTTCTATGGAAACCATGACACTCTTGAACTTAAAATCCTAGTGCTTCGTCACACTTCATCCATTTCCTCACTACAGTTCAAATAACACAGGAACAATGGCAATATCCTCCAATGAGTTCCAGGGTTATGCTTTCAGAAGAAATACCTAGGAAACAGTGTTCTTCAAAATAAATTAGTACAGCCACTGTGATAAATAACCAGCAAAATACAATGGATTTCTGTCAAGTTTACATACAATTTCCCTTACTATCCTGACTATCTGCATTCCTGAAACAATTCTGGATTGGTTTGGTTTTTCAGGGTTTTGTGGAGAGGGATGAGGTAAACACAATACACTAACATGTCTGCTGGAGTTCATTAAGAACTAAGCATTTTCACTGAAAATCAATTTTAACAAGACATTAAAACCAGAAGAATAACTTTTTCTTACAACATACTGGTTCTATTAGCACAAGATTTTTTTGCAATTTAATGAAATAAGACTCTACCACAGAATAATTTGTCTCTCAGCAGTACAAGAAAACTGAGACACAACTTCACCTGAAATAAGGCAAGTGATCAAGTACCTGGTGTTCTCAGCTCAAGTGGAATTTTGGCTACTGTATCCCAAGTACATACTTTAGTCATAAACTGTCTCCTGCTGTTCCCCAGGAGAATTCACTCTGACAGAGAAGACTCAAAGATCTACTTTGATTACTCATTAGCCATAGTCAGGGCAGTTTCACCCTGCTCATGTTATAATTGTCTCAGTCCACTGTGATCCTAATGTGCAAATTACAAGACACGGAAGACCTTTAACTTGTCTTTAACTCATGTCAGAAGACCAGGAGACTTAATATAAATAGGTAGTAAAAAATGCAGAAAGTAAGACATGTGGCATTCAAGTTTGCTACTTTCGAAGTTCAACCTTTCATCTCATTGTTGGAATAAGTGTACTTTCACTGAGGAATAAGGTGACTAAAACACGAAACAGAGAAATTTATATACTCAGATTAACATGAAATTTTGGTAGAGACCATTTTAGCAATCAGTATACCACATTGAGCCAGTCAAACACAAGAGTGGAAACAACAGTAAAATTGCATCAAATGTCAATGACCACGAGGGAAGTTCATGCTCACAGGCTGAACCAGCTAGCTCTGGTCAGCTTGGCCAGTCAGGTGGTTTGGTAACTACAGAGATTTACAGCTCCTGTTCTCAAGAGGGACCCCTAAAACCGGAACCAGGACATCCTGCTGTGAAACTTCCTGGGGTCCCTGGCCTGCAATGCATGGAGTTACTGCTGAAGCTCCAATACAGGCGTTTTTGTGCCTTCTTCAGAACTTACATATAATAATAGCAAAGAAGAGCATTCCAGGGTTTCTTTCTGAAATAGGAAAGAATGTGAGTAGGAGAGAGAGAGAAGAAGGTGTCTGTTTCTATATTTTCAATCTCTGCCTCCCTAAAAATATCTTTTAATTACACACATCGCAATGTTTGACTCCAGAATTTTAAAGTGAAATAAGCGTGTACCATCTGTGTTACCATTCTGCCATCTCTTCTCAAGAGCTGCCCCTGGATAAGCCCAACACCTTTTCATCCTCGCCTATTAAGCTGATATTTGAAGCTTAGAAGTCCACCCCACAAATATTATTAGTGATAATTCTAGTCACTTAAATTTGGATTTAATTCTGATATAAATCAATAATTGTTCTAATGTGTTTTGTAGAGAGAATATTTATGTATTATTTTAAAATACTATTTAGGACACCTTTTAAAAGACCGATGTAAGACCACCAAGACTGTGAACACTGATGTTGTGCAATGCCTAACACCTCCAATTTGAAAGTAGTCAACACTACCACTGCTGCTAACAAAGTAAAACCAGTTCCATACATAGCTACTTTTTCCAAGTGCAAGTGGCAGACAGATACTCCATCCCTTCATAATCCCCAATCAATTATTTTTTCTTACCTTTAACCAACTTTGTAGGGCTCAATTTGATTTAGCCATGTATCTAGCAGATTATCTAGATTGGAAGGTATTACAATTTTATAACCCATACAGGTCAGATCAAAAGTCAAAGTAGTCTTCCAGTTACAGCCTGGATGAAAACATACATCAGTTTCAATCTGACCAAACCTGAAGCTCTTTGGGGGGAAAAAAAAGTAAACACAAAGAAAATAATAAAAAATACATGAAAAAAAGTGGACATTTCAAGGGAGCTGCTATTTACTGGAGCAATCAAAATAATCATAATTGCAAGCAGCACACATTCATGGATATCATCTAGCTCCACATCCTAATATTCAGGAGAAAAGTTTTGGGGGGTTTTTTGTTTGTTTTTAAATTAAGTTTTAAAACATGATTTTTCATTTTAAATTACTTAAACATAATAAAGATGCATTGGACTCTCTGCATTCCTGAGCTAGACTTAATTGCAGAAGTCCAACTGCTCCTCCCTTTGCTTCTACATTCTACCATGTGAGGCAGGAACACCAAGTAAGGATCACTTCAGCGTGTATATTCAGGTACATGAACATACACATAAAACGACACTAATAACTAGCCAATTCAGAAAATCTCTTGGGAAATCTTTACATGAGGAGGAAAAAGGCATTTATTTAAAAAGAAAAAATCCCCTAAACATAAAACAAACATACAAACATACCAAAACCCCATACAAGCCCACAAAAAATCACCCCACTGGTCCTGGAAATGCATGGTCTACTCCTTACATATGAGAGCATAAAGATTCATGAGATCTTACCCATGAAGATCACAGCATGAGATTATACTTTTCCTCAGAAACAAACTGATCTCCAGCACAAAGCCTATATTTAAAATGTGCCACTCTTCAGGGCCCCAAAAAAGGACAATGACAACCAAGCACAAAAATAGCCTGATTTGGAGCAGAAGATAAAGAATACAAGAGAACAGAAACCACCCAACCTTCCGAATCCAATTTTGTCTTCTCTTTTCTCTTGCAATAACTGTTGCATTGTATGTTATTTAATACAGTCTACTGTGCAGTACAGAAAACATCACATCACATAGGAGATTATAGTTAAAAAAATACTATTTGCCATTTAAAGTAAACATAGCTTGAAAAACTCTTAGGGAAAAAAAGCCACTCCATAAAGACAAATAAAGAGTGACACGGTTCTATGGAAGTCCCATCATATAAACTCTGAGCTACTAATAAGAACGTTGCGTGAATAAAAAAAATAACTTCCCTAGGATTTTTCAGGACCTACATTCCAATAAAAATACCAGCAATAGGAGGTCAAATTTTCAGCTTCTCACTTCAGAGTCATATTGGGATTCTGCTGAGAGGTCCTTTAACTTGGTCAGCACCAAAATATGAAATTTTTCAGGCCTTGAGAGTATGTGTTAAAAAAAACATAGGAAAAAAACCTTTAAAATCTTTTAAAACATGAAAGAGGCCAAGAATTGCACATTTACATAGAGATGTACTTCAGATCACTTGGGTGGGCATACCATAAAATTAAATTTTTATTAATAGCTACCAATTCCTAGCTTCTGTGGGCTTACTGTGTATCATGGCAGACAGCCAAAGTTTTGCCATTCTGAAGCACTATATAAATCACTGATCTGTGATAATTAAAGGCAAGAGACAGGGCATTATATATTTTTGTCTCTGATGCAAAATATAGTTCATACTTTAATCAAAATGGATGTTTCAATGACCAGAGAGCTCATTTACTCTAGCAAAACCAAGCAAGTCAGATATGAATGAGAACACAACCTTTTCTAATAGTTTTCCTCCTGAAATAGCCCAGAGAAAACACTGAATTATGTGATAAAAATCAAGCATTTTGATGCTGATGCCAATTTATTCAGACTACAACTCTTCAAGAGCAAACAGCTTGACTTTGACCTCTGTCTGTACTTCTCAGAATAGAATAATGAACACACTTTCCTTTTTTTTCCTTCCTCAATGAGTTACCCTTAATGTTCAACAAAAATTTAAGCCATGTTTATAGAAAGCTTACATGTTTTTCTTCTATTTAAACATTATGGCACTAATGCATCCCCAAGCTAAGTTTGCTGAAGCCAACTGACTGAAGTTAATGGAATGACATCACAAATAAGGTCTGATGCAGTTATTTACTGTCGTCTGCATTCACTGTTGAACACTAAAAGGCACAGCTTATTCACCTTTCTTTCTGAAGCCAGTCAAGTGCTAGTGTTGCTCCAACCAGCTACGAGTAAGTCAGTCTAAGACTAATTCTTACCCTGTTTCCATCATGAAGAGCACTAGCACATCCAGACTACCTATTAATGACTAGAAGAGTTAAAGCTGCCCTTTCATTTTGGTCTCCTCCTTTTCCAGAACTGTTAAGACTTCTGTAGAAGAGTCAGAAACATACAATTTACCAGCTGTTAAGTTACCATCCAACTTCCTTGGATGATCTAGTCTCTGATGCAGTATCCTTTTATGACTATCCCATGGCTTTGTGAAGTACTTGCCACCACAGTGTATCTGCATGGGAGTGTACCTTAACTTTTTTCATCCTCATAAGAGTTTTCTTCAAAGAAAAACATTTTAACGAAGATGGAAAAAAAATCATTTATAAGAAAAGATTTTTAGAGCTTTCTTCTATCTTCATTTGTCTTATATGCCGAGTCTACACAAAAAGCATCAAATTACATGAAAATGCTTCATTCTAGTCCTTCAGAAAAATCTATCTTCATATAAATAGCACAAATTTAAGACTCAATTGATATTCAGGCTTCTTCTAAGCATAAATATCCTCTTGGTCTAGGATCCCACTAAATCCTTACCACAAGGAGAGAACAGTGATGCCTTCTTGAAGGCAACACAGTCTTTTAATCAGTAGTGATTATAAGCAACACCAGGCACGGCTCTCAGTTCTTACTGCATCAACAACTACATTATAACAAGCCATCTGGTCTGTGTCAAAGCAGTGAGTAAGGTTGGCTTCTGTGAATCTGGGGCAACATGTGTTCTGGCTTGCATCTTAATTATGGTTTACAAGACACTATGTATGGACAACCACAGAGGTATGTCATTGACAGCTCCCCAAGCAGCTATGATTCTCACCTTTAAAGCAAAAAGAAATTAGTATTACTTCCCTGAACTAATTTGTTTGAATCTGTATACATAGGTAACAGGAGAATACATAATTTAACACGCTTTTCTTCTCATACATTGTGACTTTTGCTACAATAAAATAATTTTCAATCTTCATATTGCAAAACTCTAAATTAGCCTGTGCTCATGTTTTTGCACATGTGGTCAATACAGCTAGCACACAGTACTCACCACCTCCACATGTCCAAGTCCTCCGAGACCTGCAGATGACCCAATTGGAGATGACCCGACTCTCTCTCCTAGTTTTTGTTTCTTGTGTACTCAGACTGTTAAGTTTTTTAGGATAGCTATTTGTTATGCCTGACATACCACATTACTTCCAGGCTACAGGACAGATGCTGATTTAAAATTAAGAGTGTTTCGTTAATAGTTCCACAAATGCTATAATGGGTTTCAAAGACCTTCTAACCCTTTATTTTCATTAAGGAAAAGACCTGACAGTCTAGAGCGATAACATCAACTGACCACGTTATGAAAAATCTTACTGGCACCACTGGTTGTAACTAGCTTTAGTTGGAGAAGAATGATTCCCCAGACAATTACTAAACTTTTGTATTTATCTCAATTCAAGCACTCCTTTGATGTTACAAGAAACAGAATAACCTCTTGCAAAAACTAACAAGCCAGAACACTGTCTTTCTTACTGCGGTTCAACATGTTCAACTCAAAAGTCGTGGACAGACGTCCATATCAGCAACAATGACCAATTTTTAACACAAATAATTTTATATATATATAAATATCAAGACATCTTTTCATTAGAGGGAAGAAAGTTGCTATAGTTTTGCATTTCCTGTCATGACATAATAAAATTAATGGAATCATGCTTTTGCAGAGAAGACGATAAGAATAGAATTTAGCAAGCTCTCTGTCAGGAGACACAACATCCATTAGTATAAATATTTTTTTACATATACAACATATGTATATTGGCTGAATATCAATTCTGTGCATACAACCTGATGCTAGCTGTACTATAGTTCAAAAGTTTCCAGTTATGAGGCAAATTATTTTCTAGCTAATTACCGAGTGAAAATTACAGCACAGTAGTAGAACTGTAGATATAACTACTTCTTACAAAGGGTCTAGTACATACACACAAGACGGCCTAGAAAAATACAGCTGCTCTATAGGAAGAGAATGAAGGTCCACAGAGTCAGATCTATTCCATTCTTCCCTATCAGTTTGGGAGACAAATAATTATACAAAGCTGAAAGGAAGAACTGGCATTTAGAAAGAAAACTGTATTTGTCATACAAAACAGCTATCAAGAAAACTATTGTCTTAAGTTATGCAAGGCTTGGGCGACTATTCAGCAGAGTCAATCAGCATCAACCTGCGACAAGTAATACTGTCCCTTACTGGTGCCAGACACAGCTATGGCATCATCTGCTTTTCACATCCTCATCCTCATTCAGAAATTACTTTTCAGCAAATATAATGAATTCTCATATGCACATGACTATTCCATTGATTACTTCAACAAGCAAGACTTGCAACAAACAGCCCACCAGATCATACCAAATAAGTGTTTCACGAATGCTATGCAGTATTTACACAACAAATCAAGGATCTGAGAAGCTAGATAAGGGTACACTGCTGGATACTGTCTAGGATCTAAACATCACCACACTACACACACATTCAATCTTGTCATCTCAGGAACACATTTGTTAGTGTGTCAGCTATCTGACAGGTGAGTACTATGTGGGACAGTTCAGTTCTGTTTTAATCCGTACTGTAGGTGATGCTTAAAAAACTTTTTTTTAAATTCAAGATTTTTTAATAAAGCTTGAAACCACTATAAAGCAACTAGACAAGGCAGCACAGAGAGGAAGAATGAAGGAAATGCAGAAATGGAACAAGATGACAGCTACAAAAACTTGTAGAACCTGGAAACTGTCTCTCTGGGAAAAAAAAACCAAACAAACAAATCCAAAGCAGAACACAAACAGAAAATAACTATAAACAAAAAAACCACAATAACCCAAACTCAGCTCAATTCCAGACTGCAAAGAACACAGGAATAACATCAGCAGGGGAAATAAAACAGCAGCAAAAGGACAAAAATCAAGAACAGTGGTGATGAACACAGCATGGAACAAGACTGATGGCCACCAGCTACAAACTTTATAAAGTGACCTGAAGCCTATGAGGCTGTAAGCCATGAAAAGTAACTGGCCACAAATAATCATGGCCAAGCAATTAAAAATAAGCAAAACCAAGGTAATAATCAATTGAGTCTCCTGAGTTGCAAACCTTTCCAACAAAGAGCAGGTGAATACACCTAACAAATAAAACCTTGGCCAAAGTACCTCTGAGGAAAATGTTTAGAAACTTCCAATAAAGTATCAAAGTTTATATTCTATCCTTGCAAAAACACATTTCACATCTTAATAACTGCAGCACAAAGAATTGTAACAAACCATAAGCAAAACTCCTTTCTTCAAAACCCGTGGTATTTTGGACCTTTCCAATACATGCCTGAGAGGTAGGATTAAAAAGTTTTTTTTATGCAAGTACTGAACCAGCTGATCATATTCACCTTCCTCCCCAAATGCGTCAGTAAAGTCATCAGGGTATTATTTGCTCTCTGAAGAAGAGATCATTATCATGATTACCTGCTAACAGTTAAATCTCAAAAGCCTTGGTGTCATCTCAAAACAACATAGGAAAGGTCATATGATTGCTCTGTGTTATACATCATAGACCTTGCATGCACTCTTGTAACCCATCCACATTCCCATTCCATATTCTGGAACTGAGAACACACCTGTTCTCCATAATCCATCTTCTTTTCTTTAAATGTGAAGAAAATGGACTTCCTCCATAATAAACTAAAATCTTACATTAAAAAATGTTATATTACTTACATTACACACATTTATACACATTATACCAGGAAATATAATAGATTAAAAAAAGAGAAACAATCTTCAACACACTAAGTAGGGAAACAAGACTAAGTCTTCATAAAAGATAAGTCATCATCAGGACATAATCTCAAACTTCAAAACACTGAATAAACAGGAGTGCACATCAGAGAACAGATTAAGTAATAAAAAAGTTACTAGTGTTGCTAAAACCCACTAGTTTTCTAAGCATTCCACATACACTGAGTCAATCTGATTGCATTATAAGAAAAATAACTCACACGTAATGTCACTGTGAAAAAGCAAGATAAACTATCCATAGAATTTAGTTTCACTAATAGTGAAAATATTAATAATACATACAATATTAATAATTTGTGCTCTTACAAATAAAATTGAGGCAGTATTTCAATCCTACATTCTAGAAGGCTTTTCAGGCCCAAAGTTTAAACTTCTCAAACTTCTGAGATATTCCTTTGCAACTCAAATAGCAATTTTTACAAAAGGCACCTCTTGTCTTTCCCCATTAAAAACTCTGCCAAATAAACAACAGTAAAGTCCATATACTAGCAAGCAGTTTCATAATTATTAATTGTAGTGTTACTTCTCAGTATTAATTCTACCTACGGAGAATCTTAACTTGCAGATGGAGCCTTATTTTATCACAAAACTATTCTGGATATCTCAGAGAAAGGAGTAAAATTTTTATGGAGAGTCTCATTTCCACAATGCCATAACTGAAGTGACTGGTTTTGGATCTTGAAAATTAACAGCTCTGTTTGACATAAATCAAGACAATCATTTTCACAATGATTATTACTAAATGACATCTTTTGTCTCATTAAAACAAACTAGCAAATTCCACCAAATACTTGCACATCCTCTATGTTCTTGAAATCGGACCATTAAACTCCCTCACTGTCCAAAGACAATTTATATGGTTATTAACTCTTACAGCATTTTCCCATCCCCTTACTTCAAAGCGGGGATTAAGCATGTTTTTCATGTCTAAAAAGGAAGTAATTTAGCACCTGGCATACCCAATTTTGGTATATTTTGAAACATTGTATTTAATAGAGAAAAAGTAACCTTTCACTCCCAAAACAGCATTTTTACTCTTTCATACACGTGAACTTCTCACTTCTCTTCAAATTTAAGGGTTAATAACAATTCACAGCTACTCAGACTCCATTATTTTCTCAGTTAATGTTTAATAGTTAACATAATTCATAATATGGTATTTCCATGTACAGATAAAGTTGAAGTCAAATGCAAGTGCACTAAGGTGCACAATGGGAGGGTTAAAAAAACATTAACTTTGATCTTTCTTTAAATAGTGATAATCTTTGCCAAAAAAACCCACATGCATATGCCTACAGAGAAAACATTTCTTAAGAACTCTGCAAATTGCAGCATAAACCCAAATGTTTCTTGCCTAGTAATTAATTCTTTTGTGGTTTGGTAACATAGGGAACTTGCACAGAGCGAAGGTGCTTGCAATAAGCTAATTACTATAGGGACATAAATCAAAACAATATTATACCTCCTCTGCTTCACAAGCTACATTCACAGACACTCATCAGTTAAAGACTTCCAAACTTTCCAAAGGAAAATACAACGGTAAATAATACTTCCTTGTTATTACACTGTTTGTTTCATCAAGGTAGGAAGTGTAACTGACATTAAAACCACAAGAGACAAAGTCATTATGACTCGTAATTATTATTTTTTCCCCTCTCTCAACAAACTAAGCTCTGAATGGGCACTGAGTGTCCAAGTGACACTGATTCAACAGGAGAAGTTACAAGTGAGGCCTCTACATCATTTCCATGTGCTTGTAGGTGGGGGTGACCTAAAGTTTGAGTTGCAGCTCCCCAGGCTGCTGCTTCTGCTGCCTCCTAACAACGGGGTGAAGTCAAACAGATTCTCCTACAGAGCTGTTACGGCTCTGTAAAAAAGCATTAAGAAAAAAAACAAAGAGAAATATTAGAGATGACAAGCTGCTAAATGGACCCCCTTCCATTCCCTTCTGTCTCTCCAAAACCACACACAGGCTGTCATATGATTTGTCTCCTGCACATAAACGAGTGCAGACAGAAACACTGAGAAATACATATGGGGAAAAATTATCCTATAGGCAAATCAGCAAGATTAACAGTTGGAAGTATAAGTTCATGACAACGGGCCATAGGCATAAGCCTCAAATTGAGAAGGGTATCCATTTCCATTTTGAAAACTGTGCCGTACCTGTGCGCACTTGAAATAGTTTATTAGTTAGACATAATGTCCCCAGAAAGGGGTGTAAAAGTAGCACCCTCAGTACATGCTCTTAGCTTGAGCTTAAGAGAAAGAACAACATATATTTTTTACCAGTCTTCCACAGGCAGCAGTACAATGTGCAGAGAATGGAACTGAATCACTGGCTTCCAAAATTAAGAGATTTTAAAGACCTTATGACTTTTGATTCAGAGTGATTAGTCAGTACAACAATTTGTAATTTTTTCAACAGTACTTCAAGAACAATATATTTTTGTGGTAGCTTCTTTTTCCTTTTTTCTGGTGACACTTAGAAAGTGTGCTCCAGCATAGAAATTCTACTGCTAACCAAAATGTTTTCCCCTTTGCACACGGTTCAAGTATGAAAGCAGTACAAAACATAGAACAAATATTTAATTTCTTGAAATAACACTGATTGCTTCTCTTTCCAGAAAAGCGTTAAGTGCTTGTGAATACGTATCTTTTAAGAGATTAGATATTTCTGTGTAAAATAAAGGGTTAGAGTTGCTTGGGTTTTTAAACTGCCACAATTATTTTAATTGCTTCAGAAACAACACAATTACGTTTTTGTTGTATAAAACTGCAGGTTGGACATTGACTCCAATCTTTCCTGAAAAACATTTTTAGAGAAAAACAGGCCCACCTATACTGCCTATATTACCCCATACAATGCTAGCAGCAAAGAGATAGTTAACACTGTCTGAGGTTTTCTACTGAAACCTCCTGCACTGATCACACTTAATATGCTGAGACCTACATCTGCGACACCGAGATTTTTCTACACTCGTTTTCACTTAAGATAGGGCTTGCTCTGTTTGTCCAAAAGGAGGGCTGGAATGAAGCAACTGCTTCTGAAAAAAAGTGAAGAAACAAGGAAAAAGGAGAAGCACTTCCACTTATTTTTTAAAAAGCAACTTCTAAAATTTGAAGTTTGAAACAACTGTATTAATACAAACGGAAAGAAACATAAAGGTCCAGTAGTAATGTTCGAGTGATGTGTACCATGTGCTCTACTCTGCTCTTGTGAGACCCCACAGAGAGTACTGCCTACAGTTCTGGTGTCCCCAACATGAGGACATGGAGCTGTTGGAGTACATCCAGAGGAGAGCCACGAAGTTGATAAGAGGCCTGGAGCACTTTCCTTATGAAGACAGGCTGGGAAAGTTGGGACTGTTCTGTCTGGAGAAGAGGAGGTTGTGTAGAGAGACCTCAGAGCAACCTGAAGGAGGCCTACAGGGAAGCTGGAGAGGGACACTTCATCAGGAACTGATAGGACAAGGAGTTATGGATGTAAACTGAAAGAGGGAAAAACTTAAGTTAGAGATTAGGAAAAAAATTTTCCACTGTGGGGATGGTGAGATAGTGGAACAGGTTGCCCAGAGAAGCTGTGAATGTCCCAACCCTGGCAGTGTTCAAGGTCAGGTTGGATAAGGCCGTGAGCAACCTAGTCTGGTGGGAGGTGTCCCTGCCCATGACAGGGAGTCGGGACTGGATCATCTTTAAGGACCATTCCAATCCCTTAATATTTATTCTCTAACATAGCTACCTTCTAACTCAAGCAAAGAAAATTAACTTCTTTACCGACATCTTGGAAACTGTATCAGAACACAACATTTAGTCTTTCCTGGAAGAGTTACATTTTAAAGGGAAGCATTGCAACAAGTCATCCTTTGCAGATGTCATCTTAGCTGACAGCTTTCTGGGGATTAATTCATTGGCCCACATCGCTGTCTGCAGCTCAGGTTTATTTCCTAGCTCACAGTAAACTAGATGCAACTAGATGAAGAAGGAAATACTATTCAAGAGATCAAGCACCCACAACAATACAGGTAAGTACATAACACTGAGGAAATCTTTCTATAAGCATTCCATATCATATTCAGCTTCCCTCAGGAATTATCCTATACAATCAACTTTATTTTTTCTAGGTGGGCAATTTCTTGCTTCTTGGGAAAACCAGTACAAATCACTAGAAAACATGTATTACATCACCTTTCCTGTTTGACTGGAACTTGTCAAGAAGCCAAAAACCAATTTACTCCCAGAAGGTGAACAAAACTAGCAAGAAACCATTCTGATGACTGTTTAATCCCTAGTCATCTGCTGTGATCCTGGATGCTCTTGGCTCTCTCCACCTCTTACAATACTTCAGCTTCCTATCAATTTTCTTGCTTATTTTCCTAACTTTTTCCCCTTTCAGCACTGTTTTCTCATTATCTGCATCCAGTACAAGGCGACTCATTCGTGATCACACATTTAGTTGACACTACATTGAAGCACTTTCCTTCAGTTTAGTCACTTACATGAGACAATTCATTCCATCTGCAGGTAGCTGTCTCAGCACAATCCAAAGTAAGCTTATATTTTGCCTTCAAACTCTTTCCTACTTGGACCTATTCCTACTTCTATTTACTACTATTGTCCCATTTTTCTGACTGCTGTGAGTAGCTCCTGGCCAGGACTCACTCAGGAGCACCTTATAATTTTCATTTGCCCCTTACAAACACAGACAGATACCATCCACCTTTTCCTTACTTATCTGTATCACAATATTGCCTAGAAATCCAAGTCTAGCACACTTAACTGTTACCAGAATAAACAAGCTGTCCCTTATAACTCAAGGTTGACAAAAAATACAAAACCCCTACAGACAAACCACAAGGACAGCACTGCTGACTATTATTATGCTTGGTGGTCTTAGGATAAGGCAGGGCCCACTGACAACATAGATGACACAGTAAGATGTGTCTTCTGACTTACAGAAATTTGCAAAATATATTCAAGGGGTAAAAAAAAAAAAGGAAAATATTAGTTTTGCAATAGACATATACAATACTCCCTCTGAAAAGAATGAGCAGTATGGGATAAAGGTCAAGATGTACTCACTGGATCATTAAGTGCACGTGCAGCTGCCAGTGAGAGACAAACAATCCACAGCAAATAGAAACGTATAATACAAAGATAAGCGATCTATTTTTTCATGGACTAGAGAAGAGACAATGAATGGACATATTAAGAATGCAAACATTACATGTATTACCTTTGCAGATCATTCTGAAAGCTTATAAAATGAGTCAGAAAAGAATACTGCAGCAACTAAAAAAAAAAAAAGGAGAACCTGGACAGTATGAGCTGTAGGGACAAGAAAATCTAAGTTACTCAGAGTTGCTATGAAAGAATAATCTGAAAGCTTTAGACGAAGATTTTATTAAGGCCTTTCAATCACACCCATCCAAAAATGCCACCCAGATTACAGGTCCAAGTGATGATCAGAAAGCTGATGCTGCTCATGTAACCAGAACAGAGGTAAAGCAAACAGCTTTAGGCTCAGTTCTGCTCAAGCTAATAAAAGATATATCAGAGGGGCAGAGATTTTAGCTGGACCAAAAGACAAGCCTGGACTAGAGGCTTTCACACAAACCTGGCAGCAGATGATATTCTGTGAATAAGGAAGTGCTTGGGAAAGTCGTAGCAAGGAGAGAGAGAGCAAAGATGGGTACACAACCACGACTGAGCAAAGTACCAAGGACAGTGTGTTTTAAAACCTCTACAAGAAAGCCTGGAGTGAAAGAGTTTGAGCCATCTAAAACAATAAAGACTCTGCAGGTAAAAAAAAAGAGAGAATAATGTTACAGTATCCCTGAGGGACAGACTTCCTCAAATCTATTATAACCCCAAGGCTGTCATTTATTGCCAATAATGAGATAAATGCATACATCTCATTTAGAAGTCAGTAACAAGTGTATTATTTAATGAATATTGGACATAGACATAAGATGTATTGAAGATGATACTTCTCTCAACGATTTACAAGCACTAGAGTGAACACAGAAGTGGGAACAAGTTTTTAGGCCTTTTTGAGTTGCTCCTAGCAGGACAAAAACAACTGCAAATTACACCAGATAAAATTGCAATTCCATCTTCAGGAAAGTAATACAGTACTTGTATTAACACAACAGAAGACACTGTCTGAAGTATATATTTAGATGTTTCAAGTTAGTGAATAAATATGTTCACAGCCTTTCAGGACTTAAAAGTGAGGGATTAAAAAAAAAAAATAAAGAGGTTCCAGGAGAAGCAACTACATATGGAAGACAACACAAAAAGACAGCATTCCAGTCAAGGTGGGTTTTGAGAAATAAAATATGGTAAACCATCTGGATACAAGAGGGAGATATTCCAGATTCAATCTTAATGTAAATTCAGTTAACTGTAACCCTATCTTCCACTTCTGTAGTTGTGTTCTTAACATCATTTATGTTTTCTATTTGAAATATTATAAATATAGTAGGGGGGGTTAAATTTTATCTAAACCTGGATTTAAGTAAGAATAATTTCAAAGCAAACCTGAACACCAAGAATGTGAAGCAAGCTTATGAACGAGTCAAAAAAAAATTCATGTAGAGGAATGCAAAAGTTAAAAAAAAAAAGTTAAACCACCAGTATTCCCCCATCCCATCCCCTAATTCAAAACCTTTCTTGTTCCTATTTATGACCACTTCTCACTCATTTAATTTAGTTAAAAGCCTGGTTTCAGCTTTTAGACAACCCTCTTGTAGATACAAGGAGGCAGGTGTAAGGTGTCCCCAAAGCCAGCTTTGCTCCAGGCTGAAGAAGCCCTGTTCCCCCAACCTCTCCTCACAGAAGTACTCCACCTCAATGCTCTCTGCTACACATGCTGCAGCTGATGGACACATTTCCTCTTTCAGTGCAGTACAGGAAACAATGTTCAAAGTTGGCTGCTGTATCCTGATGTAGCCTAAGAGTGCCAAGTAAAGGTGAACACTCACTTCCCCTAATTCCCTGGTTTGTGCTCCTCCTGGTATCACCCGGGTGCTGTCAGCTTTCACTCCTGCCAAGATGCTCTGGCAGCTCATGTCTGGCTGCCAGACAGCCAGTCCCCAACAGGCATCACTTCTAGAGGTCAGTCCACCCCAGGTGCAAGGCATCTGTTCTTGGTGAATTTTCTGAAGTTCCTGCTGGTCCATTCCCTCGGCTTCCCGGTCCCTCTGCATGGCAGCCCTGCAACTCAGGCAAGTCAACTGCACCTGCAGTTTGGTGTTCAAGAGAGTTCACAAGGCAGGAGTGTCTCCTCTTCCAGGTCCCTGATAAAAGATATTAAATAATCTGGTCCAACAATAGAGCCCTGCAGGTCTGCTTGTACCCAACCTGCAGGATGGAAACCAACCATTAGGAACAACCTCTAAAGTTTAATGATCCAACCATGAATTCCCTGTTTAACCAGCCAGCTTAAGGGCTCTTTTCTTCATTTCCTCCATTCCTGGGACAGACTATCTCTGTGCTTAGAGGAACTGGAATCTGCAAAAAGCCCTGATGAAGAAAGCTCAGATAAGGGAAGCTTCAGCAGTCTGGCAAGGGGTATGGCACAGTTTCCAGCTGGCACTGTAGGATGCTGCAGTCTACAGGATCTCCACCATTATCTAATTAAATTAAAAAAAAAAATCCTTCTGTTTCTTCTCCTACCATATGTCTGTCTGCAGAATACCTGAATTAATATAGTTTTCCCCACAACCATACAAGGGATGTTAGGACTTTCAGGCCAGGTAGAAGTCATGGGAAGAAAGGCACGTCTTATCAGAATATTTTCAATTGTTGGTATATAAACCTACTTATAAATTATTTTCATGTTATTCATAATCCTCCCTTGGCACTGAGCATTAAATGTACATACACCAGCCTTGTATCTCTTTAGAAACACAAACATATTGCAGGGAATAAATATCTGTTCAGAAAGTAATTTAGGATTTGAAGGTATTTTTGGTGCTTTTTTATGATTTCTTCCTCTAACTACTACGACTATGAAAAAGTAATTTTTTAATTCATTAAAACAGCATGAACTTTTCTCTTCATGGCCCATATTTGAGGGGAGGAAAAAAAAAAATCCCATAGTGTCATTTTCATTAAAATTAAGATATTCACAAGCACTACTTTCCTAGAATATTACCCAAACCCTTTAGAAAGCTTTATGGGTGGTTCAGGCATTTTCTTAGGTCATAATTTTATTTCCAGTATTGAAATATTTTCTTTGAGTGACAGGTATGCTTTTTTTTTTTCCTATATCTAAAAGGATCAAAACAGTCACCAGGTATAAGCAGTCACTCGCATTCCCTTGATATGCAAATGCTCTGAACATGCTTTTCTTCACTGAGTCACTGCCTGTTCACACCTGGTACTGGAATGAGAGAGCAACACAGACACACACGAGGAGTGTCAGTGAAAAACACTACCTGGTATACACCCGGGTAAAGGCGCGACCTTTAGGTCACACCACCTAAAATACTACACAACTTGCTGCAAGGATGACACTGCTTGATAGCACTCAGATGAAGGTACTGTACATCTAATGCGACATTATCCTGGGGGCCGCAGCTCCCAGTGGCCCTGCAGGATTAAACTGCTGCGTTTTGTCACTTCAGAAAATGATAGGGCTTTTTAGAAATACAGCCAAGGTAATAGACACTCAAATGAAAAAGTCTGTTATGTACAAATAGCAAGGTACAGTGACAGCGTGGACATTCAAGTCCAGGACAGTGAAACACACATCACATGTTTGACCAGACAGGGACAAGATCACTGAGGCCCCTTTCTTAGCTGATAACAAAAGCAAAGAGCAATATTCTGCTCCAGATCTCCCTCTTTCCCAGTAATCAGTACCAAATTCCACCAGGATACATATTTCAGAGATAACTCTTGCAATATCTGTTTTCAAAAATGTATGAAACACGTGCAATAAAGTATTTCAGAGAACAACTTAAAATACAATTTCCACATCCTTCTGTATTATCACTGGTACCATTTAGATGAAATAAGGTGTTTGCCGGTTTCTCCTCCCCCTTTTCCTTGTTTGTTTCTTTCAGTAGCCTGAATGCTTAAAATAAAGTTTAAAACAAAACCAAAAGCAAGCAAGCAACCAACAAACCCGTCCAAATTAAATAAAGTGAACAAATAAAACAAATTAAATATAAGTGAACAAAATACAGGTTACTATACATGCAAGGAACAAAAGGTTAACTTCTGACCCAGAAGACTGGATGGGAGAACATAAGATTGTGTATACACTTTTAAAACACTTTTCCCTGTTACAAACAGAGAAAACTTCCTTGTTTATTGTTTTTTGCCTTACAAAAATCTGATCAACTGCTCCTCTCCAAAGCTTCACACACGCAATAGCCTTTTTAGCATTTGGGAAGAATCCTTTTCTTTGTTCCTATTTAGCTATCTAGTTTCAATTGAAGCATCTTGCTATTTTTAAGTCCCTCTTAACCTGAAAAAATAAATTTACTTTCCTACTTCCACCCAAGTAACTGAGATGGCCTTTTTGGTTGGTATTGCAGGTAAGCTTGATTTTCAATACAAATCTACACAATTACAACCATTCCATCTTTAGATGAGGGCAAACATTTAAATCAAGTGAGGAATGCAGAATGATAGACTATTTTGGTAAAATCTTAGAAATATATCTTCAAGCTCCTGTGTACAGGCAAGCTCCTTATCCACTACAGATGCCACATAAATCACATATGGACTTCAAAATACAAGGAATTCTAATGTAGTTTGGTTTCCAAAATTAAAAATATATAAGAGCATTTCTACCATCTCGATGGTGGCAAGCTGCAGCAAGGGAAATTCCCACTGCCCATGCAGATACAACCTTCCCAGTGAAGGCAGGCCCTAAGACGCAGCAGAATCACAATATTTGGACACAGCCAGAACTCAAATGCAAAAGACTCAACCAGCATGATCTAAATCTGAGGTTAGCCCTGCTCTGAACCATCACAGCTAGCTATGCTTTGGGCTACACATCTTCAGAGGTTTCTTCTAGTCTTAGGACTCACTGATCTATAAATATGGATTTTCTTACTTTTATTTATCATTTGTATTAAACACACTGCACATATCAAAGCACTGGTAAACCGAATAGAGCTTCAAAGTTCATGTTTGGCAGCCTCACCAACAGACTTAAGCCCAGCTAGTAAATTCTGGAAAAATTATTTGAGTCTAGAACTATATCTCTGCATAACAAACTCTGACCTGCAAATTTTCTATGAGACTCCAAGAGTTAAAAAGAAAAAAAAATTCTTTATTCTACCTTAACATTTTATACTATTACTTCACTACTTTAACTGATAGCTGAAGGGCTAAACAAACAAAAGAACATTTTAAAGGAATAGGTGAACATCTCCAATGCCTCACACACATGCACATTACAGTTTTATTAAAACTCACATCCTCTCTCAGACCAACAGATTTTTATCGCTACAGATTCCTCACTGTTCCTCTGACTTACTTCCTCCCTGCTCTCCCAAAACAGAACCTGTTGGGAGATTAATGTCTGATAAATATGGCACCAGGAATATGAGAAGAGAGTGAGTAAATATTGTACTGAAAAGGTATTAAAATGAAAGAAGTTTATTTCCTAAATTCTCCTCTTGGTTATTCAATTCCGTCAGAAGTCTACAATAGCAATAATTATCTAAAATGAAGAGTATTTAGGTATTCAGGTGCTTTTTACTATTAATATATTCAGTTCAAGAGAGAAAAAAAACTAGACGAGTGCTTCCGTTTTGCCTGACAAGCAACTAATCCTTTAAGCTATGTTCACTGCTATGATCCGACTTGGAGACTGGCATTGTCTCAGAACAGGGGTGGTTACATAAATGTAAGCAGGCTTGGATCTCTAACATTCAGCTTGCTGGTCTTTTGATTACGAGCGTGCATCTTCTCTTACTCTTGTGAGGTAACACAAGTTATCAATAAAAGGGATGCTCCCACTCTCCCCCCTTGGCTGGGGTCAGATCTAATGACCTACTCACCAGATGAGTGGGTTTAAGCTGCACCTATAGAAAAGCTTCGGGGGAATTTCTGGTAGATTACTGTTCCTTCAAATCACTCACTGGCTAATTCCTCTCCGAGCAGTAGGACCTCTAACTAAATCCTACTATAAGGATGTGGTGGAAACATGGCCAGTGGAGGGCAAGTATTACATGCTTAATCATGTACAGACATAATGACTAGATGGGAAGGTAGAGGGAGAAACAGAGCTTACAGCAGTTTTGTCTGCTGGTTCATGTGGAGATGCTCAAAACTCACCTAGATGTGTTCCTGTAACCTGCACTAGGTGACCCTGCTTTGACTGGGGGTTTGGACTAGATGATCTCCAGAGGTGCATGGTTTGGCTGTCCACTTGCCAGGAACACAGATAAATGGACCATCTTGCAATCATCTTATATACTCTGGTTTTAGCTACAAAGCTTCCAGTGAGATTTTGAAGACAAGGGCTGGGGCAAAGGAGATTTTAAAAGCATAATTTGAGGTCCTTGATCTTCCTAGAATAAGCCTCTGATGAGCTGGGCCAATAAAGTTAAGCCAAAGCAAACCATGTGCAAGCAGCAGAGACTGGATGCAATTAATTCTCAAGTTCAGTTTATCCAACTCACATATGCATAAAAAAACCCAAGCACTTCAAGTATTTTGATACCACAGCTTAATTAGTAGACCAGATGTACTCCATACAATATGAACAAATTCTTGTTTTCATTTCACTTGCATATCTAAACTTTGGAGAAACAGCACAATGTTACCCCATCAAGCTGTACACAAACAGTGCTGCTGTTCTGTGAAGATCAAAAATGAAGCTGGACAGGGCATGAATATACTGGGGTAATCAAGCACAACATTGAATTGAGAGGTTCCATGCTTTTAAGTAGTGAAACATGTCTAGCTAACACAGTGATAAAGAATGAACAAACAGGAACTCCCATCTTTCCCAGCACAGCAGTCTCATCCTGACTGAACAGAGTGAGCCAATGAAAGAAGCTTTGCCACTCCCAGTGATCAGACACAGCACACAATGTATTTCAGGGAAATCCAAATCAGAAAATACAGTGCATTGCCTCAGGTAGCTTCTTCAACTTCTGCTCAAATTTACCAAGGCATTATTTTGCAATTTAAAAAAGGCAAAAGTCCCGTGTAAGTCAGAAAATTAACTTCTAAAACTAGCTCTAAATTGCAGTCAGCAAAAAGTTTTTAATTCTAAACCATTTTCTACAATTCATTATTTTTTCCTGAATATGGGTTGTTTTGCTGCAAACTGAACAGCAGAACAGAATGATTACCTGACCTGCAATAACCTTCTTTCCAAGCTTTCGTAAATACTGACTTCTCTCCTTGTCTCATCATCTCTTATATAAATTATAATCAAGTACACAAACAACATAACATTGAAATCTGCCAGGTCACCCTGACACCATTACAGAATAGATCTTTTTTATCATGAAGACAACACTCAAAACCAGAGAATGTTTTCAGCAAACTTTAGTGGTCTAAATAACCATCTCAAGACACACACATAAAGGAAAATAAAGTTACAAAAAGCTGTATCATCTCACAGGGTCAGATAAAGAAAGGAGAGTGCTCGACAGATTAAGTGAACACCACGTGGGCAGGATGTCAATAGGATTAGAGTGGACTTTGGTTGCCACGAGCAAAGACGGCCACATGCCTCACAGAGGGGTCGCTGCGTCTCCTCCTGCGGGGCAGCTCCAGACCTCAGTGGGAGAAAATGAAAGCACAAACCAGGAGTGCAACAGGGGAAAGGTTGCAAATACATTCCTCAGCCAGAGACTAAATACAAGGAAGTGTCAGACAAGCTAGGGGAGTTTCAGATGAAAATAAAAAAGCTTTTTGTCAACTCACAGAAAGCCTACTGTGTTATTCTTAAATGCACGCCTCCATCCAGGCAACATTATAAAATGGACAGCTGGCTAAACCCATCCAGAAAAAAAATAAGCTTCTGGTGTATTTAACAGATGGTGACACAGGTTATGAAACTGGTCTTTGCTTCAGTCTCCAAATATTATTTTTACCATAATTGAGATATAATATTTGAGCACCCTTAGAATAATTCTCAGATGAAACAAAACTAAGCACTTACTGGAGTGCGTGTGTGTGTATGTAGATTATATCCTATTCCACATTTCTGTTATCTGAGAAAAAAATCTGTGCTCACAAAAGTGAGGAGTTTAGAGTGACTTTCTTGTATCTAAATATTATATTGTTTAAAAAAATTACAAACAATTAAAATTTTCCCCTCATTCATATAGCTACCAAGTTGTCTTATACATAGATGTTCTGGAATGTAATGCCATGCAACCACATGCAATTTTCACAGGGAAAAGAGTAATGCTGTTATCTTTGTTTTATATCACAGGATTTCAGAGGAAAAAGAGATTAGTTTTTTTAATAAATAACAAAGATCATTCCCTTCTATTCCTTCATAAATCAAAGTCAACCTTTTCACATGTTAGAGGAAAAAAAATGAAGGCATCATCTCAAAAAATATTGGTTTAAATTAGGGGTTTTTCTTAAACCTGCAAATAAATGTCTGTCAATCTTGTGAACTCAGCAAATTTAATGCTACAAAAAGCAAGCTCAGTTTGGACTTAAGCTTAAGTTAGCATAGCCCCATATGTCATCAATTTGAAAGGAAAGCAAAACACAAAACGTAACTACTTAACTGCAATTCTTTATTCTAATGTTTAAAACCTCTATTTTCACATGTCTAAGTAATACATTTGCTCATTCACAGTGACTTGACAATCCTCAAAAAAGAAATGTGAATACATACTAGGAGAGGTTTAGATTGGATTTCAGGAAAAAAATTCTTCACTGAAAGGGTTGTCAAGCACTGGAATAGGCTGCCCAGAGAAGAGGTGGAATCACCATCCCTAGAGGTATTTAAAAGACTCATGGATGTGGTGCTTGGGGACATGATTTAGTGGAGGCCTGGGCAGTGCTGGGTTAACAGCTAGACTTGACCTTACAGGTCTTTCTCAACTTAATGTATTCCATGATTCTATAATTATCAGACTTCCAAAATTCAAATATCTATCACTACAGGTTGGGCAGCCAATTCCCCCTAATTACATCACATGCTGATGCCACAAATGTGCAAGCTACTTACTCCAGAGCCCACATAAATTATGTAAGCTGGCCTCTCCAATATGTTACACTGGCTGAAACAGTCTCTTCACTCTTCTCTTCATTCTTCTCCTTTAATTGAAATTAAACCCTAAAATTTAACATTTAATAAAATACTGTGCACATTCTATTAACGGACATGTAACTCCTAAACATAAAATAATTTATTCATCATCAGTCTTCAAAGATAAGGAAATAAAATTAAGCATAGACATATTTGTGCAGAGATCTGTCAGTTTAATGCTTTCCAAAGCACGGAAATCCAGAACTATATCACAGCTTTATCTTACAGATAATTTTCAGCTTAGTTTGAACAATAAAAGTCATTTAAATAAATCTCACTGCATTCAACAATTATGACACACTCATACTCAAACAGAGGCTGTATGTGTAACAGCCCATGTATGCACAAGAGAAAAGGGATGGAGTTGGATAAATACATGTGTGGGCTGATAGTTCTTTGCTCCTTTGTAATTTAAAATTATTAAAAAAAAAATCTGACTCTTCAGGTCAAGTATTATTTCCAGAGTTCCTGATCTATCAATTCTTTGTCAATTTTTCATTGACCTTAGTAATGGAATCTGGCCATGCAAAAAAAAGTCTGCTAGAAAAAAGCTACAAAGTTTACTTTCATCAAAGGAATGAAGACTATATTTGGATATGTATCTATTCACACTATTACCATATAAAGATTCTTCTATAAGAAGTTCCTCAAAACATGAAGAATTGTGTAAGTAAAATAACTTTCACGACAATTTATGCTGGAAAGGTTTCATTTATGACTATTAGATTTCTACCTCAACTTTAAAAAGCAAACTATAACCAGCAACAACAAAAATACAACAAAAAAGCCACCACACATACAAAACTAATGTTTCAAAACTTAAATTCAGACAGAAGTGCTAATATGAAACACACCAGAAAGGCTACACTCATTTTTTAAATTAATCTTTAGCAGCATACACATACCAAAAGCTGCCCTCCAAAATATAAATGGAAAATATATTCATCAAGATCTAAGTGTGAAATTTACTCCAGTATCCAACTGGAGAAATTGCACTGAACTGTTAGGGCAACGATAACAAGCTTCCCTGCATTTATATCTTACATAATGCCAAAGAATCCTCATTATTTAATTATGTAAGCATAATTTTACAACCCACTCATATTCATTTCTGCTCCGAGGATATGAAATATCTTGCAAACATTTCAGGCCAAATGTCAAGAAAGACCTGTCAAGCTTCAAGCAGTGAAATCTTTTAATCTAATACAAACCCCCCTGAACCAATCCATATCTTTCTTTGCAAGATTCCATTATAAAAAGTTCAGTTATTAAAACAACATAGCATTGGTACAGGCAGGGTTCTTTCTCTCCTGCCCCACAGTTATGATAACACATCTAAGCAAAAACACATCACATTTCTGCTATGATTTTTAGAACAGCCCAGTTAGGTCCAATTTTAAACAACAGATTATGATGAGACTGGATAATGCTCTTTAAAATTTTTCAGAATTACACCAAATTAAACTAACCCAATTTTCATTTGTTTGATAATTTAGAATACTTTTAAATTTACTGTGATGACATGTATAAAATTCCTTTTTCTTCTTTTTAACAGGTGGTGTGCAACAGCTTAGATGGGATCATGCTTAGCAAAGACCTGCAACTACACTGTACCTGCTTCATCACCACAAGCAGCTGTACAGTATTTCCATACTGTTGTAGTTAGGAGAAGATCTCCTACATTCAAATGGCAGCAGTGTATTTTGTATCGCAGAAAACTTTCTTTCTTTTGCAGTGTTCACATGTGTAGGTATGAGAGTTTTCTGTAGGAAATAACAAAGCTAGTAGAACTGTTATTACCTGCACATTGAACCATTTAATGATTCTGAAACACTACTTAATGAAGTTAAGCTAACCAAAAACCAATATGAAAGGATTGGAAATGAGGCTTTATGAAGCCCCAAGAGTTCAGAAGAATTACCTAAATATATACATCTAGTGCTATTTCCAGGTGTTGTAAAATATTCCCTTCGTACAGAGCAGCTGCATCTCCTGCAGGGCATGGGTCTCCTGCAGCTCACATGTCATTGCTGCCTGCCCTTTCTGGCCATCCTGAGAATGCTGGCATGTGCACATTGGCACTGGATGCCATGTTTAGGCAACTGAATCATGTGCTTGAAGCTTTATTGCTGTAGAGCCTGTATTTGGTAAGGTAAGATTTACTTTTGCCAAAAGGTGAGATAATGTTTACAATGGACGCTGCCCAACAGTTTTTCTACCCGGCAAATTAACACACACTGCTTTTCTATCTCTACTCAGCAGCAATACTGAAAATAGAAATATTAAGTGATGGATTTGGATATGTTTTGTCTGGAAGGCAGAGGAACAGCAAGAGTGTTCTTCATCAGAAATCTGTTATCATTTGACACACTAAAAGCTTAATTAAATGGAACTTAATCACTCCAAGTACAACCATTGCACAGTAAGAGAAATTCATTATAATTCCTTGACTGTTTCTTGCAGCCCATTGTGCTTGTACAGTAAATTATTGTCCACAAATAAGCCTGATAGCTTTGACATTATATGTTCAGTGTCTGTACCTTTATCACTACATGATTGTGTAATCACGATTTGTCTTTCCCTTTTACTCCTTTCAGCTGCTACCACCACCCTCCTATAAACTGCTACAGTACTCCAAAAAGCCTACATCGACAAGTGAATGCCGTCTTATCCAGCCACCCAGCAAGAACTACTTGGAAGCAACTCCAAAGACTTCTCTTCCCTATCCCAATGGCTTCACTGACACTCTAGGGGGTTAGCCAATACAGCTTCCAACAGAGCACCACAAGACAACTGCTAGCTTTATCCAAAAGTCAAATACAGGACAAAAATACAAGACTACTATATTTTTGGCTTTTGAGTAAGTGATTTTTACATAGAAAATTTTAAATTTCCGCAACAAAGAGCTACGGGTCTTCCTAAAAACTGGATCCCATTTTTTGGAACATGTTCCAATTTTACAAGAAAAGCTATGATGTGATACAAAACACAGCAGAAAATGCTGTGTTCATTCAAGTATAATTCTCTATCTTCCATTTCCTGCAAAACAATACCTAGTCAAAGAAAAGAAAAACATCTTCAAAACTGCGCTTCAAATGGTTTTCATTTCTATATGCTAAGAATTACAAGATAAAACAAGAAGTTTCTTTTTTTTTCTTTTTTCTTTCCAGAAGAGAACAATAAAGGGGAACAAAATCACCTCCAAACCACAAGTTCATTATAAATAAAATCCATAACCTAGGACACTTATTTAAGCATCGAAGTCAGGACAGATATGCAGGAGCAGAATCAAGTATGAAAGGTAGCAAACTATTTACCTACACTCTGCCTTATCTGGCACTGCTCAGCACACTGAATTATTCACTTTGGTGCTTGTCTGTTGGTTGTGAGCTTTTTTAAAGCTGACTTTGAAATTTACCAAGCAGCACATTTGGAGATAAAGGCACTGACTGATAATCATTCTGTGCTCTATGCTTAGGGCAAGCTGTCTTTCCTACATTTCATTTCCTGAAAAAAAATTAATACAGAATTTAAAGGAGATAATTTAAGAATAAAACTAAATCCCCATGTCCTTGAATGCTGGGAACTACTCTGGATTTTGCTTCTTCTCCTGAGATTGTTCCAGATTTAAACTGAGGGAATGCTATTAAAAAGTAGGAACATAAAAATTGACAGATATATTAAGTCAATATATGAAAATCAAGAGCTCAGAATTAATACTTTATTGAAAGATTAACAAAAACACATCAACAAAACCACGTGGTCCTCAAATAGAAAGAGTGGAAAGAAATACTAACATAACCCTAAAAACCAGCTTCCCCATATGCATTAGCCTCAAAACTTGCTCTTTACAACTCATTAACAAATAGTTACAACCTTTCTCCAAATGTTCTTGGGAGCATTTCTCAATGTATAAATATTTTATTGTCTTTTGCCTGATTTTAATTAACTCACTGTCCACAAGTCTTTTGAAATAAACCCTTCACATCAGCACAGAGCAGGCTGGCTTAACTGAAATGCTGGTAAAGTCATGCTCTGAACAACAAAGACAGACAGGCACAGAAGGTGCACCAGAACCGAGCTGGCTTGAGAAATTTCAAAGTAATTTGACTAAAATATGAAATGTTGTCTAAAAAACAAACCACAAAAAACCACAAGAAAGTCTTGATCTTTTTTTAATTTTATTTGACTCAATCCAAACTCTAAGATTTTATTCGCTGCAGCTCTGCTGCAGAGTTATCTAGCATAGGAGTATATTTGAATGAAACTACATTTCCACAACACTCACCGTTTTGATAAATGATAACCTTCTTCCCAAAAATGGATGGATTTTTATTAAGTATTTGTTAAGAAGACTAGTATCACAGGAAGGCTAAGATTAAGATTTACCTTCCAAGAAAAGTTTGAACAGTGCAGGAATATAAGACACAGATCCAGTCTCTGAACAATGAGGAGGTGCTGAATAAGAGGAGGAGCATAAAGCACATGGTTCTGGAAGAAGACAATTATGCATTTACACCACAGGATGGATAAATATTGTTGAACAGTCAGATATTTAGGACCAGGAGTACTTCATTTAACAAGTCGAAGGAGTTTCCCCAGTATGAGGTTTCTATGTACGACATAGCACTGTGGTACATTTATCACACTCACAGCAGCAGAATGTACAAGATAAAATTGAAAGCCACAAAATCTGTACTGAAAGACAATCTTAGCTTAAAAATGCCAGGCTCTTTGTAGAGAGATATTTCAGTCTTCATAGTTAATTCAGGGACAGTTACAGCTGTGCTTCTGGAGTCCACCCCCACCAAAAGTTGGCCCTTAAAAATTTTCCACTCCTTACTCCTGCTGCTAAGTGCAAGAAGCACATATGCTGGGATCATCAAGTGCCTGCATGAGAATGCTGGAACAAGAAGTTTTGTGCAACTGCACTGTAGCCCTCCGTAGGGATTTCCCTGGCTATCCCTTGAGCCACCTTCTCCCTTCCTAGTAAGAAGAAACAATCCAAAAGCAACGATCTCCAAATTAAAACAATTTTGCAAATACCTGCTGCCACTTTCACCAGAGCCCTCATTACAACTCACTCACAATTTACCAAGTATTCTACCCACTACAATGGCTATTTGGAGCCTCCAAATAATTTCAAACATATGTAATTTGAAAAAAAAAGCATTTGCAGACTTACATGCAATCCTGATTTACACAGAAATATATTAGTCAGATGTAGCAAGCAGACAGAAGTCAAACCCAGTTGCAGTATCTCTTTATTAAGAGCTCCTAGCTCTTGCCATTAGTTATGAAAATGAGATCCTCAAAACAAAGTCAAATATCTCAGCAACAAGTATCTCCATAACCGTTGCACTCAAATACCTCAGTCTTACGTCTATAACACCAGAAATACTCACCCGCATAATCTTTTTTTTTTTTTGAGATGAAAGTTTCCCTTCCCAGTTTCTTGAGATTGAAATGAACATGCTCAGAGCTGAACTTACATAAAATACTTAGCATATCTTTCAATTATACAAGTGGTCTCTAAAACACCTTTTCCTGGAAATCCACACACATTTTGGTACAAAATCTTTGAATATTCATGTCAAACATTACTCCACTTATGCGCTGTAATATGGGAGTGGAAGTTACCAACTTTGTGTTGGACTTCACGTTAACATCACTACCACTGAAACATATGGACTTAGCAAATGTGGATTTATTCCCCTCATGTAAAATATTTTAATAAAGCTTTTTGCAAGTTTGGAGTTTACTGCCAGAAAAACCCCCTTTATGCAAAGTATAAATCACTAAAACTTGCAAGTCCAATAGAGTTTGTTTGTATCACAGATCAATAACCTGCATTCAGAAGTGAGAGCTAAGCTTTTACTGTCACACCACGCAACTGTTATGATGCACAGATTAAAAATAAATTCACAGGCAAAATGACATAAATATTCATATGTAATATGTCCTAAGTAATGTGTTGCGCAGCAAATACAACCATCAAGCACTGTTCCAAGAATTAACTTCATTCTGATGTTACTGCCCATATAAATAAGAATTCTATAAATAAAAAATACTGCAACCAGTATTTTATTTATAAATTCCAGACTTTAAAAGCACACAAAGGCTTCTAGTTATTCTCTTACAGCATATAAAAGGTAAGCATGCCTAAAACATCTTGTGCAATACTTAATCTTCAAAGAAGATTATAAGAAATACTGAAAATAAATGCTGTTTTAGAAGAACTATTTTATAGAAATTTATAATAAGTTTTCTGAGACTTACTAGTATATACCACATATATTCACACATGGATTGGCACTAATCTACTTTTAAGAAGAGAATCCTGAATTTACAACCTCAGCTATGAAAGATTTTTGACTAGCACTGCACTTCACTATTTTATCACTATTCCATTATTTCTCTATATTAAAAACATATGTCAGATTCTAGGGACAGATTAGGTAGTACCATCTAGAGCACATATTAAGTATCAGAAACAGATTATGGTGATGTGGATCTCTGCCAAACCACAGAGCATTACAACATCACAACTCTGCTGTGGAGATACCAACCAATGCTACAGTATATGGCTTTGAAGTACTGTTCTTTTTGAGATGAAATACACTGTTCTTTTCAGTCTCAAAGAAAAGCACATATAGCTTCCTTCTGTTTATTTTGAAATTGGTATCCCATTTTTATCAAGTGCTGGAGATAATTTCTTAAGCAATATCAAACAGTTAACATTGCATAAGGAAGATGAAGAAGAGCTTACACAGGAACTCAAGACTACCTTTAAAAAAAAGAAAGGGGGGATTAGCTTTCTGTTCCATCCAGACAGAGTCACAGACTAAAATCCAGACTCTCAGCTGCAGCTAAAAAGCACCCCAGGATAAGACCACCTTTGTTCCTCAGCAGTGGTCCAAGCCCTTGATATAAATCAGACCAGCCCTGAGAGAGACCAAAACCATCAATAGCAGGTAGACACCGACACAAACACTTCCAGCTTGTATCCCTTGTGTGAACACCAAATACCATTTTGGCACCTCCATCCCACTAAAGCACAGATTCCTTGTTAGGTAATAGCAAAACAAACCTACCAAACTCCTAGACAGAATCTCTGGTTTTACTTGGCTAATTTCTATGGGATACATAAAACTCAAGGAGTTTCTTGCTTGCTTGTATCTCCATAACAACAGTGTCGTGGAATAGTCTCAGCTAAACTCTGCCACAAGCCTTCCATTTAACTCTAAACTCAATCTCCCAAATAATTTTAAGTAAGCAGCCAAACCAAAACAAACCCACAAATGTAATCCTGTCACTGGTAAGCTATTTCCAAATTTCTTTACAGAAAGTAAGAAAAAAACTCCAAGACATTAATGGCAGTGTCAGAGTTGTGTAATCTGCCAAATCTTCATTTTACACGAAGTTTCAATCTGTGGAAAAGGTACACTATTTTTTTTAATCCCATTTTACCATACGTGTGGAGTCTTACTACAAATTGAGAGCAGGCCTTCACTGTGGATGTTTTACAAGCAATAAATGTATCCTCTGTCAAGGAGCTAAACACAATCCCAGTTAGTGACCACAAAATACACCAAATTTCCACAAATATATAAGAGCTGCAACATTTAAGTATTTCTGCAGAACTATACTTCTCAGGCTTGGCAAACTTGCAAATAAGTAACTTTTTCTTTAAGTATTGCTCTCAAAACCAAAGAGACCTCCTAAATAACTTATCTAGATTGTTAGAAAGCTTTTATAGCAACTTTTTTCCCACTTCAAATCTCTTTTCAGATATTGAAGTTCACAATGTTATTTGCAGAACCTCAGCTGATGATGTCTCAGCAACCTTTCTTTTACCAGCTCTTGCAAAGTCTTGATTATTCATGGATTTTTTCCCTCCTGCCTTACAGTCAGTGCCTTCAACACTTAATAGTACATCTGCGACTTCATATTTGTCTGGAGATATAGTAAATGAAAAATGTTTCAGTCATTGTTTTAAGATGTTCTGCAACATATGTATAACTGAAACTGTCAAAAATTAAAGACTGGTGTTCTAAAAGAAGTTACAGAATAATTTTTAACAATAACTGAATTCCAAAAGACGGATCTCTAAATTATGTGAAAACCAGTGAAGAGTTGGGGTCTCGAAGTTTAGATTTTATATTAGCATGATGAATATTAAAATTTCTCATTGACATGCTGATCATCGTCCAATGCTTCTAAAATGAAAACAACACACTCAGTCATATTCCTTTAATAATTACAACGAGCTAAAGTTTACCCATGCAAAATTGTATCAGGAAAGGCTTGCTACTTTAGTATCCTCAATTAATTGCTGAAAAAACAGACAATGTGAAAAAGAATACTGATCAGCAGCAAGGTCTTTCACCATATTCAGAATAAGAAATAACCAACCTAGTGGATCCAATACCATACTCGGAAGAGACTGAAAATAAGATGAATGATCTCTTTTACATAAAATCATAAGAATGATTAGTCACATTCCAGATATTTCTGGATTCCTGCAAGCTAGTGTAGCACTCACAGGCTGAGTCAGAACCGAGGTCTCCATTCTGCTCACTATTGCATAAGCAGATTTAGAGACCTCTCCAAAAGTTTACATTCTAAGTTTTACTGAATAACAAAGCTGACTGACCAGAAGTATAAAACAAGTAAATCCCATTGACTACAAATACTGTGACCAGGGCTTTCAATATTCACAAAAGTTATACCTCGGAGGAACCCTCAACTTAAAAAAGTAGTAAAGTATGCCTTTTGTCATTTTGTTCATAGTATCATTAAAGTATTTCTTACCAAGACAGCTGCAAGGACCAGATTCAGACAGCCTAAGTTCCTACTGCAGCCTTGCGCCAAACCAAGGAAGTGACATATGGGCTTCAAATGATCCAAAGTTTAGATTTAGAGATGCACAAAGCAGTCACAAGCTCCACAGGGAAACACTGACTACAGATACCTGACATTGTCCCTAATTCCACATCTGAGAGGTGCAACTTGTCTCTGTTCAGGCCCTGACTGACCTAGTGATTTACCAGACAATATCTGCTAATTTTTAAACAATCAAGGCTGCCCGCTGTAGATAAGATCGTTTTCCTACACTTAGATATACTGAGCATTTGTTTTTTCCCTCTCAGTCCCGCTGGAACATGCCACCAGCTACTTCCCAGCATCCCCAACATGGGAGGAGTTAAATCTCCTTCAGTATACATCCCCTCTAGTATTTAATTAAGTTAGACAACAAAGGCAGAAAGAAAACAGTTCAGGTAATGACAACAACAAGGGTGGGTGGCAGGAAGGAAGGAACAGTTTATCTCATCAGCCTACACTTCCATCTGAAGTATTGAGCTGCACCACAGTCCAGAGTAAGGATCAATCCAACCACAGGTTACAGCTGCTCATCCCCAAAGAAAATGAGATGAAGGTCATGCAAACATTAGTTCAGAATATGTCAGATGTATTAGTATGTTACAAAGTTTCTCCTAGAGTGCCATACCTAAAAATGTCAGTTGTTGCTAAGATGTTTCTTTTTGGTTACCAGATACATAGTTAATCTTTGACACAAAAAAAAAGAGGTGGGTGGGGGAAATGATAAATACAAATCATTTTGGAGTATACCTATATATATACACACTGAAGATGAGCTTTAGTAAGTTTATCCCTGGCCACTGCGTTAGATAGCAGAGCAAGAGGTTCTTCATTTGATTGCAAGAAGCACTGCAATATGCTACAAAGACTCAACTGGCTTATATATTGGCCCAATATATAAGGAGTCAAAAGACTCTCCAAGCTCATCTAACACAGATCCCACCTCCAATTCCTTCTCCAAGAGGAGAAACACAAGCCCAAACCAAACATTGAGAAAAGCAAAAGACAGGATACTCATTTCCGTTACAATTAGCAAAAAATTGTGGAAAAAAAAATCAAAAAAGGAAAAAATATCCATACAGAAAAACTCAATTAGCTATTTTTATCACAGAATGTAATGAATTAGGACTTTCAACACGTGGGGGATACAAAAATACAGAGAAATAATCATACTTCTATTGCTACAAAAACATAAGAGACTAACTTAAGACTATTATGCACAAAAGCTACTAGGAATACAATAATTTTCAAAACCACAAAAGGATCCACTGAAGCAAAAGGAAAAGCAGTTAAAACAGATGAAAAGAGATGCAGGACTTCTCACATTTTGTTCTGATACATTAAAGCCCTGTACTGAAAAAATTATTTTCTGTGCTCCAAGTGTATTATAACTCTACTGCATGTATTATTCTTAAATGAAATAATACTTTAGACTGAATGATGGACAACCAAACTCAGCTGTCATACAACCAGCTACTCCTTTAAGTCGCTCAATCTGAATCTTATTCTTGGATGCCAAAATTCCCGTACTGATGTAGCATCAGTTTCTGTTCATCCTTTTCCACTGTTAGCCTCCATCAATACGTATTAAAAAGGAAGTCCCTATATATATGTTCAACTATTCATCAACATTCTATCTCAAGTTTCCTAAAAAAGAATATGCACATACACATTTCCACTAAAGATGCTGACTCTTAACAAGGAGGGAACTGAGCAGGGTTTCTATTTGTTATTCTTCCACCTACTGCCCCCTTTTAACATTGACCACATATAACCATTTTAGACCATATGCTCCATGCTCTTCTATGTCTGCAAATGTCTCACACCAAAGATTCCCTTTTCTTAAAAATAATCTCTACCATACCACCTACATCTCTGAAGTCTAGCATATGGATTGAAGAGCCATGCACATTAAAATTACAGCCTTTAATTGTTTGGTAGATACCAATATTTCGCTGTTTACCAAATGCAAAAAAACCCAACAAACCAACAAGAAAACAAACCAACAATAAAAACCCCACTATGAGCCAAAAGCATCACCCCTCTTACTGCTCAGGGAGAAAAAGAATTGGATCTCCTAGAGGGCATGCAAAGAACTGCCCAGAAAGAAAGTGCTGGCAGAGCCTTTTCATACTGACATAAAACACATCGACTATAAGAAACAGTGGACACTGTTAATACCTTTTAGTCATGCAGGTGGCTTTCTGTGGACTCCTAAAATCTCTGAAAAGTTCTGCCTATAAGGAGAAGTATCACAGGCACACAGAATACAGAGTGGAAGCTTCCCAGATTCTGATGATAACTCCACTAAAATAGAGGGGATTATTCAATTCAGTAAGAACTTCTTGACTGAGCATTAGCTTTTCACAGCCTGTTTTTAAATTGTCAGCTAGAGTGTTTAAACAAATACCAAACCATTTTCATTGGTAAACTCAAAAAGCCAGTGTGATTAATTTCACAAGTCCACAAACCACTGTATGTCTATTTATCATTACAAAAGAAATACAACTTGCAAACAGCCCTGATGTTATTCACAGTCAAACTCTAACTGCTACCAAATGGTAAAACTGATGAATTACCTGATTAAATTACTGAACATAATCAGAGGTGCCCTGCTGCCACTACAGTCATCAGAGCTTACATAAAAAATTGAGCAGAATTAGGCTCTAGATATGCAGTTTAGCCTTCAAGAACTGTCCCAGACACATCTAGTCCTAATAAAGTTAATGAAACTACTCAGGTAGAGAGGTCAATATTAGCAGGTTCCATTCCAGGAGTGGAGTTTTAAGCTCTAAGTAGCACACATTGTTAAGGAATAATGCACCACAAACTTAAAACGGCCAGAATGTGGTGTGTCACTATCCAATTTATTAGTGGAATGCAAATGATAAAGTACTGTGTTAATTATTTAGGAAGTGGTGTTGAAATGGTTAGCTGGTAAAAACTGCTGTAACTCTGGAAACAAGTCAACTCAATGTCAGAGAACAGGAGACAGGGTCAAATTATGTCTGCTTAGAAATCTAAAGCTACTGGAAATCAGATAATTTACTATGAATTTATGTATAGCAGATCATTCTCAAAGGTGGGACAGGAAGAAAAATTAACACATTTTTAAGAAGCAGCAATTATAATATTATTATTATTATAAGCAGGTTAGTTCATGAACCTGACAAACAGTTTCAAACATTATTATTATTATAATACTTATGTAATTCATAGCAGATTTACTGAGTATAATGGAGTCTTCATAAAATGACACTCCATCACACTGCTGCCAGCTCCTACAGAAAGGGGAAATCAATTTTTTGCAAATGCAAATTACACAGTGGGTGGGTAAGAGAAATGCAAACTGCAAAATTCTACACTAAATAAAAACATATATAAACATGGTGACAGCCTGGTTAAGGGCTCCTCTTCAAATAGCTAAGGAATGGCAATCTCATTTTCCTTCCTGAACAAACTCCTTTCAAATATGGAGGACGGCAACAACAGGAGACCAAAAATGAGTTTTCAAGCAATCTTTTCATAAAGTAATATTTATTTGTTGTAATTAATAACTGGAATTTCTACAGCACACTTCAAACTTCCAGAGAGAAACTGCATCTAATAATGCAGAAACTAAGAGAAAGATGATCCCATGATAGGCCAGAAAATACCTATTTATTTAGTTAAATTCTACCACCATTGGTAACATCTTCATTCAAGTGTTTTTGTAATGACTCAGTATTTAAACATCACTATGTATAACAAGCTTCTTCCTGATTTGAATAAACAGAGCAGCACTAGGCCCAGCTATCCCCAGCAGTGGTATTCTCATTACACTGTAACAACAGAAGGAAATAGGCAAAATACAAATTTTAGTATGAAAACTATCATAAAATCTGTGCACTTTGTAGAAATGTCAAGCATTACAAGCCTAGTGGCAGCACCGGGACTCCCAGGCAGGCAGGCCCTAGGAGGAGCACGGAGGTGGCAGCTCGGCCCAGGGTGACAGGGAGGAGGAGTGTGTTTCATGTCACAGTCAAGGGACTCCTCCAGGCAACTTAAAAAGCAGCACTGAGAGATTTGCACCTAATCCTCCACGGCCCAGGCGAGGATTGCTGTGATAGAATGCTAGACAGCCATGTGCAGGAGAGAAGGTGATTCAAAAGGCTCTAGCAGTCAGAGAGAGAGAGAGAGAGAGACACTAAAAAGAAATACGTGAAAACTGATAGCTGAGGAGCTTATTTCCTCTGAGTTTAAATCCTTTCATTGCTCTTTCCATCCAGGGGAGGCAAAATTTATTTATAGTATTTGAGAAAGGCAGAGGGGGAAAAAAAAGAAAAAACCTGTAAGCTTATAACTTGCTGTTTGATCATCCTCTGTATCTTACTGTTTCTGCTTTTTTTGGTCAAAATTCACTCACTGTGACTGCTGTGCAAAAGCTGTGAAGGAAATACAGAAAGCAAGCAACTAAACAGATACCATTATTTCAATAGCCCAGTTGCCATACATATCCCAGTTAACTGTACATCAATGACTTAAACAAGGGCTACTCGGTTTTATTGTTCTGACTACCGGGGCAGGTTTTACTCACAAAACAGAAGTCCACCCTGAAATTAAAAATAAATAAATAAATAAATAAATAAAACAAAACAAACAAAAAAAGAGCATAGATAAGTCCTTTGCTTTTGGGGAAGAAAAGAAGTACCTTTAAATGCCAACAGCCGTGTGGAAATGCATGAAAATATTCTGCTGTAAGAATAAAGAATTAACATACCAAACTGCAGCTACAAGTTCGTGGGTGCTTTTTCCAACTAAGAGACTCATGAAAATATATCCTGATTTATGGAAATACATACAAATGGAGAAAGTCGTGCCGAACGTTAGATTACCTAGCAGACCGGATTCACCCTACCTTCTCATAATCTCCTATACCTTCCTGTTTTAAATGTACTGAGCCGAGTATCCAATACAAGCTGAAGTACAGTCCGCCATAAGAAGTACTAGGAGTGCCCTTGAAAAATGTCCAGATTGCAGCTAGTGCACAAAGGACCTCGCCATGAAAATAAAGCGCATGAAAATTTCTCTCTCGCTCTTGAGCCGGCAGCAAGTGAGGAGATTAACTTCCCAACCACATCGGAAGACAAAGCGTTGGCAAGAAAGAAGCCAAGTTTAAGAGGTTTAGAAAGAGAGATAGAAAAAAAAATTAAAGAAAGAAAGAAAGAAATGGGTCGAGCAATTCATCCCGAATGCTTTCTACTTCATATTTATCTCCCCTTAAAAAATGCTCGACGGAGCTGAGGAGCAGCGCTACACGACCCAAGCGTGAGCACTCAGGTAACTGACTGCCGTAGGTAAGGGAGTCTGGCATCCCCCTTCCCTCGCTACACGGGAGACGACGCTGCAGATCTCCCACTCCACCACCAAAAAGCGAAGCAGAACCAGCAACTGGGGCGGGAGGGGGAAGGTAATTAACTGGGAACTTTATGCTCCTTAAATATGCAACCAAGACCTTTTTTTTCTTCCCACGCCCCTCTTCTTTCCATGTTCTCTGTCAAAACTAGGCTGAAATAAATGTCATTCTATAACAAAACTATTAAATAAACAGTACAACACTCACCATATCAGCTGGAACGCTGCTGGACATTTTGATGTTACCCTAAATGGCTTAAACTTAAAAAAAAAAAAAAAGGGAGAAAAAAAAAAAGCAGCAGCACGAAGAGCAGCCCGCCGGAGCTTTTCAAGATGCAAAACCGGTGTCAGTATCGGAGGCAGCAGCTTCCACGTCCCCTACGCGAAAGAGGTGCCCGACAAGCAGCGGGGAAGGCGGCCGGCTGAGGAGCAGGAATATCCAGGGGCAGCGGTGCCGGGCTGGACCGGAGGAGCCAGCGGGAGACCAGAGATGGCAGCAGATCCCTGTCAGCGGCAGCGGCGGCAGCAGCAGCACCAGCGGTGCCAGGTAGACCAGGCAGCAGGACTACACCGCCACATGAGCTGCGTGCGGGCTTTTTCCCCCCTTCTCGCCCTCTGCCTTCTCTCCCAGCCTCGACAAATGACGACGGGATGATTCACACGGGATAATAGTGCGTCCAAGTCACCTCCTCAGTCGGCGCAGGCGACCCGGGCGCACAGGCAGGACCTGGCTCCTGCCCTGGGCGTCGGGGCAGGGAGGCGGGAGGGCCGGGGTGGGCCCGGGGCCGCTGGGGAGGACGCCGGGCTGCGGACCCCCTAGGCGGTGTGCGGCATCCAACAGCGCCCGGCGGGGACGCGGACCGGGGAGGGAAGGGAGGGAGGGAGGGCGCTCGGAGGGGAGAGCCCTCCCCCGCGGCGCTCGGAGGGGGCCGGGGGGCGTTCGACGGCGGCCGCCTCCCGCAGCCTCAGCGCTCCGCTCGCATCGCCGCCGCCGCCGCCGCCTCCTCAACCCGCCCTCCCTCCCTTCCCCGCCTCGTCCGCCGGCGGCTCCGGCCGCCCCCCGAGAGCCGCGCTGCGAGCCGGAGGTGCCGCTCCTTCAGCGCGATCCTCGCCCGCAGCCGCCCCCTGTCATCTTCGGCTCAAGCCAACATGGCGCCCGCCGAGCCGAGCGAGGGGACGCGGCAGGGGAGACACGGACCCTCCGCCGCCGCCTCCGCCACCCCCGCTCCCGTCGCGTCACACGCCGCCGCCCCGCGCGGCACCATGGGGCTTGTAGGCGGCCAGGCCCGACCGCCGCCGGGGCGGGGCCACCGCCCTCCGCGGGCCCCCGGCCCGGCCCGCCCCGTCCCGTCGGGGGAGCCCCTCGGCCCCGCCGCCCTACCGCAGCGTCGGCCGGGGCGGCACCGAGGGGGCTCCGCCGCTTCCTCCCCGGGCAGGAGAGACGCCCCTGGCGCCGCGTGAATCGGCGCTTTCCCCCCGTGGGCGCTGCCGCTCCCTCAGGGGCGTTCTGGTGCTCCCTTCGCAGCCCCTGCCCCCCATAGTGAGTGCCGCTCCCGGCCTGTGGGCCCGCGCTATCCTCTTGGACGTCTTCCAACAACAAAAAAAAGTAATTACCATAGAATGTTAAGGGTTTGGACTGGAGCTTAAAGATCATCTAGTCCTAAGCCACCCTGCCACGAGACCAGGTTTCTCGAGGCCTTGAACACTGCCAGGACTGGGGCATCCACAACGTGCCTGTGCAACCTTTTCCAATGCTTCACTGCCCTCCGAGTAAAGAATCTTTTCCTAATATCTATATTTTATCTCTCTATGTTTGTACCCATTACTCCTTGTCCTTTACCCGTTGTCCTTCATTACAGTTCCTGACAAGAATCCTTCTGCAGATTCCTTGTAGATAAGCTACATTTTCATGTTATTTTTTTAATTGTTTTGCACCCCAGATCTTAAAGTCTGGGCCTAAACATCACATTTTTATATTTCTCATTCTCACAATATTCTATAGTTTTTTCTTTGGGAGTTTAAAAAAATTATTTTAATTGTTTCATTTTTTTTGTTTGTTTGTTTCCCAAACTGTAGTTTTAATAATGGAAAAAAAGCTCCTGTAAGATTCACACTGCAGACAACGACTGCCACCTTGGAAGCATGCGGAGAAAGGGAACTCCCTCATCGTGTCAAATGCCCTTTAAAAGCCACCTTGCTTCCTGAAGAGCTCTGCATTTTGTTGTGGACCCAAGTTATCAGAAACTGTGTGAAACTGGTGTTTTATCCCTTATTCCCGGCAGCTCCTGGAGACCAACATTCAACAAAGAAAGGCAGTGCCTGATGAAAAGTGCACTGCAGCTCAAATACACAAAAAAAATCCACACAAGGCACATGTCTACTGAAGAAATGAGTTGGCCTTTTGAGAGGGGTGTGGGTAGGCACATTCACATACCAATACTGTGAAACTGTCCAAGAAAAAAAAATAAATCAAGAAAATCAAGCAGATGGTGACAGATGGTTCCTTTGTGGACAAATCTCATGTAAAACCACAGGAAATTAAGATAGAGTTGTTCCCTTTAATTCTAAAAGTTCGAGTCTGCCTTTCCTCTTTAGGACTTCATACTGCAAAGGCAACCCCCGGCAAGACACTGTCCTTTGCAGGGGTTACAATTCTTTACTCTGTACTCTGCCGCAAAATAGTACAAAACTTCTGACTTCAGAAGATAGATCTGACAGCAAGCAACCTCATTTGATGCCTGGGAAAAAAGTTGGGGGTCAACAGAAGTGGTCCTGCATGTGTGATCTCTGTGAGGATTCTGTACTGCCACATTGTGTGACTTTAGGCATGTCACTCCCTCTCTTGTCAGCCAAATTTGCTTAGATCGTACATTTTTGGGAGTCACTGACAGCCCCAATCTCGGCCAGGCCTTCTAGACATCAAAAGGATAAAAGGTCTTGTGTTTATGGGAGCAATAGCAAGTTGTTGAAGCACCACTTGCTCTCTCTCCAATGGGCTGTCCTTGAGGGACAGAGAAAATACAAGAGGAGAGTTAAAGAGATGGGACTTGAAAGACGGCTCTCTTTCAAAGATTATGCATTCTTGGGTACCTGTGACTTTCTGATTGAATCGGTGACAGACTAAGGAATTATAAAAGATCTTGCTTAGTAGAGTTTATTCTTAGAACCTTGCTAATGTGGGCTTTTCCCTGAAAAACAATCAAACAAACAAAAAACCCCAAGAAACTTACATACAACAGCTTAAATTTAATCAGGAGGTAAGATCTGCTCTAAGGCCATCCTGCAGACCAGCCCTTCACTCCTCTCAGACAGCAGCCCTGTACATGTGCCTCGAGGTGATCCAGGTAATTTAGGAAGTGCCCTGCCCATACCTTTCCCACTAGCATTCTTGGAGTAGGGGCAAGAGAACAGGCACCACAGCTACTTTACAGGCACTGCACATCACAGCTGTCTCCTGATGTAATCTGAAATTGGTGGCAGTGCAGTTATGTCCTTGGCCACTCTGTGACTGCTAAGGTGCGTGGCCCTTCCCACCTCCCCTGCTACAAGCAGGCAACACAGACAGTGGGGCTTTGCAATCCTCTGCAGCTCACATGGTGGATTGCCAAAGATTATGTGGAAATACCCTTCCACTGAACATCAAGAAGTCCATGTGCCCAAGCAAGTCAGGCAAGTAAGGGCAGCAGCAAGCACAAGCAAACTGGACGAGGGGTCAACAAGGCAAGCAGGCAGCAGCAGGGCACATCCACTGCACTGGAGATGGCTCTTTTTAATGTTCAAATGGAGGAACTCTACTGAGGTGCATAATGATAAACACATCCAAAGGACATAACCACAGGAAAGAAACCAGCATGATTCCATGGGTTTTGCATTTTTGCCTCTATTTTAGCAGTCCATTAAGAGGAAGGGTCATGTGTTGATGAAGCAGTGGGGTGCAGGAGGAATCAGGAGTCCTGACTACTTTGAGTCTTTTCTGCTTTGTGTATGCAGTCAACTTGGTCAACTTTTCTGCCAAGTGTTGTATAAATGAGGATCAGCTCCTCTCTGATTAACAGCTCTACTGACCAAGAGATGTCAATTACCTTTTTAATGATTATTTTGATTACCATCCATTTGAATCTACAGTTATGACTGCTGGCCGGAATGCCTTAGTATAAGGCACAGTACAGTATAAGTACATATCGTGTCCTGTCCTGTAAGGTTCATAGAGCTGGGTTTGCCCAACAGCTGATATTTATGTCACATTTGAATTATTATTTTTTCCCCTGGCTCTTATCTGTAATGACCAAACACATATGAATGGAGGATCTGGTACAACTGGTACATGCTGGAGATCATTTCAGGGTGATTGTGTAATGGACAAATGAATGAGAAGAGGTACAGATCCTGGTAGAAGTTACACTACATATGATGACAGGGGTAAAGCCTACCAGTTTTGTAGACGTGAGGTCGTATACTTGAAAGGCAGGGTGGTCAAATATAAAACAGAGAAACGATCTTTTCTCTTTGGCATGTATTAAGACATATTGTTATGATAGCATTCATTTCACATTTGCAGAGAGAGGAAATGAGAGTTGTGGTCAGCAGTAGTTGTCTGGAACAGGGGACCCCGCAAAAGCATAACCACAGACTAAGTCTGGGATCAGCTTCCAGATAAATCCCAAGCAAGTGCTACAGGCATACACATCTGAAAACAAATCTTTTCCACATCCAAAGATCAAGGATAAAAGGGGAAATGCTGTTCAAGAGGAATGCTAGCACTATAGAAAGCTCAAAAGGCTATTCTGTTTTTGGGGCCTAGTTCTGTACTCAGATGTACAAACCTTATTTCCATTAAATGTCCTTTGCAGAAGTGTCATTTGAATTTGGACATCCAGGTACAAAATCATTCATCATCACTACTTTGATAATTTATGGGGGAAATCGACAAAGTATGAAACTGATATTTCATTCCTTATTTGAAAAATATGACATGACATAAGTAGAATTTGGCCATTCTGTATTGCCTTAGAGAAGAATTGTGCCAGGTAGCTATAAGTAGACTGGGCTGTGGATTAATCGTTTCATGGCCATCAGTACTAGTTGAAAGCTGACTCTGTACTGAGACGTGCTTAATAGGAATAAAAGGTCTGTTATACTAAATCAGATTAGTAGTCCAGCCAATGTGATATCCTGTCTTCAGCAGTAGCCAGCATCAAATGTTTCAGAGAAGGACATACAGACCCCTGCATTGGACAATCACATTATAATCATCTTATTTGCTAAGTTTCCACTGCTGCCAAAGGTGCCAGAGGTTTCTGCCCTGGAGCACAGAACTTCATGTCGTTTATAGCCTTAATGGGAGCATAACCTACTGTTAACATGTGAGACTGATTGCCATTTTCCAGAAGAGCAGCATTCTGTCCCTTCTCTCCCGAGTGTTGTTGCTGGGTTGGAGACCGTGTTGAGCCTACATCGCACGACTGACATTAAAAGCTTTCAGCCCAGTACTGTCCTCCAGTGTTTTCCCTTTGAGGCAGGTTGTGAACAGAGCATCTTCAGGAGAGGTAACGCATCGTCAGGAAATTTCTTTTAAGGCAATTTCTGATTTGCCTCCAGATTTTCAGAGCGCCCTGAGAAGGTGAAAGGCTCCCAAGACAAAGGGTTTAATTCTTTGGGCTTTAGCTGTGGGACAGATCAGGATTCTTTCCCTCTCTGGCAGCCACAGCAGCAAGATATCCAGAGCAGCAAGGAACACACCGGGTTACTCAACAGGATACTTTTAATACCTTTGTAGAAACATGTGGCCTTTTTTTTTTTAACTCTTATAGAGCCAAGTTTGCATTGAACTCGGTATGACTCAGTCACACTGAATTCAGGCACCTTACAAAAAGCGTTCAGGCAAAAAGCTACACTGGAAATGAGGGCTGGATCCCACAGAGTGCTTGCCACCCGCTGTCTGCCCCAATGCACTGCTGGTTTCTCATTCTGGCTGTTGGTAAAAATTCCTATTTTCTGTGTTCAGATTTTTTTTTAACTAAACAAACTCCTTTCCCCTTGGAAGAACATTGATTTTTGCCTGTTTGCTGCTCCTGTGTCAAGCCAAACCAGCATGTGTGTCCTATCAGTCTCTCCGTCAATGCCAGCAGGCTTCTGGGAACAGCATTCCTCAGATCCACACCTTTCTCTAAACCAGCAGGAAAGCAACAGAAGGACCTCTGGGATTTTGTAGTATTTAGAATACACACAGCCAGGCAGAATCATGGTCTATTTATCTGTTTTTAAGTTACTCGTCAGATAATTTTTAAGTTAAGATCAGATTGATCTTGCCAGAAAATAAAAACACACAACCAGTTTAAACCAACTCACATTGTTCCTCTAAATGCCCCAGCTTGCTTTAAGGGTTTATTTTCCCCCCTCATGTCTGCAGTACCCGTGTGCAAACAAAATACGATAGGAAACAACTGAGTGACACTGAATGCCCGAGGTTATTCCTGACCTTCCTGATGCAGCTGAACCAGGCAAGAACTGTGCTCTGCCAATCTAGTGGGTGTTGCTGAGATATGGCATAGTGTTGTCACAAATTACATCAGGTAACTCCTAAGAGCAGGGGTGAGGACTGATAGAAGAGGGTACAAAGGTGGAATAAGAACAAAAAGTCCCCAAGCCTGTTTTAGAGAATATTCAAATCACCAGAGACCTGGAGGTGGTTTAATTGTCCATATACCTAGGAATAAAATATACATCTGTCCAATTCATACAGAAAAATAACCCCAAAAACAGTGGGAAGAGGTCCCTTATTTTTCAATATATAAGAAACAGGAAGGAGAAATTTTAGCAGAAAAGCTTCCATCCCGGATCAGCTTCCTGACAACGAGGAGGAACTACGGGGAGCATTGAGGTTATACTACAGCTCTGAACTTGAAGCTTGAATTTAACGAAACATAGAAGTAAAATGCTCTTTAATATCAGTAAATAAATATATGGAAATGAAGAAGTTCTACACAACTGATTGTAAGGGTTGTGCTTGCAAAAATTACTAAAATTTTCCAGAGAAGAGGGAGGTCAAAGATCAGGAAAAGTGCCATATCAAATTAAATGACAGCTCTGCAGAAAAAGGAACAAGAATCTGTGGCTTTGGGGAATGACTGTTGCAAAACTCAATGCTGCAAAAGAAGTTGTCTAGAAAAAAAGTGGAGAAAAATGTATGGTTAATGTTCAGGAGAAAACAGTAGGAGAGCACCAGGCATCAGTCTCAGACTGATCAAGGATGTAAAAGGAGAATGGCTTTGTAAAACTGTTAGACATGAAGGCTGAAGCTCAGATTGCTCGTTGGTGCTACCAGGATCCCAGCTATTGTTTGTGCCTTACATGAGCTGCAGCCCAAGGCTGAGAGTAGCCTATTAGCTGTGCAGAGCCAGAATCAGCAGGGACCCTGAGGTACCAACTGTGTTTTATCATCCCTCTGTCCTGCTGATTGCAGCAGGTTATCTTTTTACACTATTAGGCAGCTAAGCTAATTTTTATTTTTTTTTACTGTAAGGGTCTCTAGTGGGCAGCTAAACATTAGTGAGCTCCCATTATAGCTCACATTTACTATTTATAAAATTAGTACTAAAAATACTAAATTGAAGTAAGAAATCATTTCTGCTACTTTGAATTTCATGTCTGTTATCTGGAATACATTAGAACTACTGAGGGTTTTTTAATTTAAGGACCTTCATATGCCTGTAATTTCAGGTTGCTACTTATATGCATGTGTATATATACTTAAACATATGTTTATAAAGCTCTCAATCTATATGCACACATACATATTAATACTCTGAACACTTTTTAAATTAGCTGAAGCACTTAGATAGATTACATGCAAATCTAATTGTACACTACTTGAACTGAAACAAAATCCCAACTCAGAATCTGCGCTGAGTTAATTGTTGTTTATGTGAGTCATGTCAATGTAATATAATATTTTATTTGCCTTATTTTCTATCATTCATTAGTCTTTAGATCAGAAACAATATCTGAATGAAATGAAGCAGTGTCTAGAAATTCTATTTTTAATTGGCTAAAGACATTGGTTGACCTCTGGTAACTGGTTACTGTTGTTGGGGAGACTCTCCATGAGTGGTGGTGCATTGTTTAACATAATAGGACAATAGTCTCATGTCATCCATAGGATATGGAGACACCACAGTTTTGTGTTTCTTTTGCTTTATAACTATACATATGAGGCACAATCGACAAAGACTTCCTGAGGATGAATGTTGTCAGTATATGAAATACTGAATAATTGCTTTGTTTTGATGAATGGTCCTCTTTCTTTCAAATTTAAAGGGGAAAATACAGAAAAAAGTAGTAGCTCTGGGGAATGGAATCTTGAAGATAGGATTTTTTTTTTAACAGGCTTTGGGCTGCATTAAGTTCTTACAATAATTCTATATGACTTTGACTCCATTGATATAATCTAAATGATTCCAGGCTTACAATACAGTGTTAGGGACTGGGCAAATTAATAGGAAGCTGAATTCCATGTTGTTTCCAAACTCACAGTCACTTGAGTCCTGAATGTTACCAGTGTTGGGATTGATTTTTTTGTTTCTCTATTTTCACTTTAGCTCATCATGAGCATGAAACCCAAGAGAGCCTGATTTCATTCTAGCCTCCCTTTCTCATTCCAGTCCCAAGGCCTCTGTGAACAGTAATACGTATTTGTGTTGCAGAGACAACTGCTCCCAAAATAGCCAGAAGACTAGAAGTCTTCTAATTGGTTACTGTTAGCAAAAGAGCAACAGAATCTGAAAGACTGAGTGAACAGGTTTGAGTTTGTTCTATGTATGTGTAGTTGCTTTGAAAGAGCTTGTATTAGTTTGTATTAATCTTAGTTTTATTAATTTATTTAAATTATTTTAATGAAAAGTTCAGTAAAAGGAGGCTTTGTCAGACATCAGTGTCAGTGCTCGCTTATGTTGTGTCTGTCATTGGCAGTAGGCTGGTGCCTTGGGTGCCAGCTGCAGGCACGACTGATAGATGAGGAGCAGTAGTGTCAATTCTTGTCCATGCACAAAAACTTGGGCCACATTTTCAGATTCCCTTTAGCATAAGTCTAAGGGTGGGACTCAACTCATCTAAATCTAGTCCTCTAAAAATACTGGATATCCTATCTGAGGTACTTTTGCAGCCTCCATCTGTCATCAGTGGATCAAGGTACATCCATCACTTTGACCTCTTAGATAAGATTCTTGACTTCCTTCTATCGACCATTTTAAAAGCCTTTACAAGTCTAGATGCTTAATTTTTATACAGCTGAAGATAACATTTGTAAATTCTCTCCAATCTCTCTCACTTCTCCCCACCAGCATGGTGTTTTCTGCTCCCCACTCTGCTCAGCTGGAAAGTTAACCATGATTTGATGCTCAGGGCTGTTCCACACTAACCCACCCAGACCCTGGCATTGTTCATGCTCTAGAGTGCTGAGATCCAATGCCAGGGAGGCTGCAAACATTTATGCAGGACCTTCAGTATGGAAGTAGTACCACCATGGCTGGAGTCAGTGGGCACAGGCTGAGAAGCAGAGCTGGTTACATACTTAAGCAGGTGCACAAACTTTGGCAGGATCAAGGCTTAAATAAAAATCACCTCAAGGCAAGAAAATGTTCTTCTTTTGTTTCCTTTGCAGCACAACACTTTCTATTGTCACTTAATTAACTCGGTTTTCAAACTGATGAATGATGAAGTAACTTTGGATGTGTTACAATCATGGCATCATTTGAAACACCTCAGTGCTCTCCTGCGAGAGGTGAGAAGGTTATGGGCTGCCTGTTCTGCTAAATGAAGCTACTCAGTGATCACAGCATGTGCTCTGGAGTCTGCGACATCAAGTCCTTGGGGTGCAGCCTGGCAGCTATTAAATGGGCAGAGTCCCATTACCCAGGTGAGAGTTGCATCAGGTCTGAAAACCTTTCATTTTTCCATAAAGATCCTTATGTAGGACACCGAGGACACAGTGAGGGACCTGATTGTTAAAGGTTTGTTGAAAAGGAGCAAGAAGCGGACATGAAAGCTCAGAGAAAATATGCCTAGATCTCTTTTTCTTCATAGCTTTAATATGGCATGTAATGTGTGTATGCTTCCTAGTTCACTGCTGCAGATTTCTCTGTAGATGCAGCAAGAGGCAGTTCTTAAGCAGAGACTGGTTACACAGAATTTGAGAGTATTTCAAGGGTATTAAAAATGCCACCAAACAAAGATCTTGTTCACTCACCCTGCCCTTTCTGTGACAAATGACTGCAGTAAAAGTGAACTCCTGCTTTTCCTTATTTATGAAACACCTCTTCCTTTTTGCATGAAAAACTAATATTCCTGTGCTTTAGAAAGTGTAAGTGGCAGTTGAGAGAGCGGGTGAAAGCTGTACATTAGAGTGGCGGAACAAGGCAAGTACTGGAAAACAAAAAAGCTATTCAGATTTTCTTTTTTTCCCTAAAAGAAAAGGAATGAAAACTCTCATCAGACTGAATTGTTCCACTCCTGATTACTGTGTGTAGCATGATGAAACAAAAAATGCATTTCCATTTTAGCTTTTGCAGACAATATATGCCTGCAAACCTTTTGATAAAGAACTGATTTTCAAAGCAGCACATTCCTGTAGGCTGTCAGTGATCCGGCAGAGCTCTCACGCTGCTTTGACTTTTCCTCCTCCCAAGAGTATCAGACCTTTACAATTCTTTCTAGGATCCTAGCAAATTTAATAATATAGGCAAACTTCTCCACAGATTGATTTTGGATTTACAAGGCTCCTGGCTGTTTGCTTGCAGAGATATAACCAAGAGGCAGAACCCACATATCAGTCTTGAAAAAAACAACCTCATTTACACAAAATAGATTTTACTCTTCAACCTCTTCACAACTGAAACTGTCAATGTATCACACTTGGCCATAACCATTACTTCAGGAAGGAACTGGTATCAAATAAGCCAGTTTAAATAAGATCAGCAAAGCCATCTCCAGTGATACCATCTGGTGACTCTTAATCACATTCAAGTCTAGAATATTGAAAATATGAGTCAGGTTAAAAAAAACATGAGAAAAACAGTGTGAGCAGGGAACTGCAAGAGTATTAACTAAGAGTAGCTTGCAGGCTGTAGAATGGAGAAGAGCAATAAAGAGGAACATGTAGCAAAGCAAGTCATAAACTCAGGGACTAAGGCAATACTTTCTCATTAAAATGCAGCCATTTACCAGCACTACCCTGCCCATTCTAACCACTGGTTTTAAGGCTTAGTCCTTATGTGCTGCCCAGGTACTGAGACAGGTGCAGAGGTGAAAGATGAGTGCAGAGTTGAGCATTATGTGTTTGCCTTGGTCTCACCAGCACTGGGCTGTCCCTCCCCTGCCTGGTGAGCCACGGCAGCAGCGTGTGCCTCCCAAAAGTGCACGAGAACCCATGAGCCACCATTGTGTCAACTGTATTTTCTAAACCACTGGCAATATTTTGTAGAATTTGATCTATTGTGTTTGGTGATTTTTTTTTTCTTTTCCACGTTTGTTTTTTGTTTTCTGCAGTTAAACACTTAAATAAACAAAGGCCTGTAGCAACTTGTATCAAGAGTATCAAGAAGAAGGTGGCTGACACCTGTACTGGTTGGAAGAAACAATTTAAACAGTTTGGCGATGAATTCTTCTGCAAAGCAATTTTTTTTTTTCTGCTGGCATGCACTGTTAGATTCAGTTTCATTTCACTGTCTGTGGTACCTTCCTTCTCCACAATAAGCATCCAAGTGATGCATCACAGGCTTGCTGTATCAGAGAATGCTGAAAAATAAATGAATATGCTGATTTCTTTGGCATTTAAGCCTTTTATTCAACCCTCTAAGCTAAAGACAGATGATTTCTTAAAGTGGATTTACATGCTAGCAAATATAAATAAGCTCTTAAAGTGACAGTAGAGATGAGATCTCTATAGACTTGGAAGTTACTGGAAAAATAAATTTAAAAGGTGGGAGTAGTTTTCCCCTTTAAAAATACTTTCCAATTAGTTTAACAGGATTTGATGCAATGTTTTACAGCTTGATGAACAAGTAGCTGAATAGTTTGGGCAGCGTGTGTCTAATCTTGTTCTGAATATTTTGTTTTCTTTAAGCAGGTAGCAGAGTGTGCATTTTTTCTCTTTATCATTGACTTCTGTTCTCACACTTTTCCTTCTTTGGGCAAAATATTTTTGTACATGCTTAATCCCAAGAACATAATTAATCTCAGGATCTTTATGTGTGGAAACTAAGCACAACATTCAGTACATTATTGGCCTGTGCTGAGACACACGGGGACACATCCCATAGGAATCCATCTACTCCTGGGAAAGTCTGTGCTGTGTCCTCTGTGTGTGGGACTGACTTCTACTGGCCAAGGGTGGGGACATAAGGCAGCCATCGGGTCATGCACAGCATGACCTTGAAAATCAGGCTTAAGCACCTGCTCTGGAAACTAAATTCAGGAAATTAGTGAACCCTTCAGGTGGTCTGTTCTAAAAGTCAGGCTAGAGTGGTTGGTTTAAGTCCATCTTAAATGTTTCAGCATGGTGTCTGCTTGTAAGATCAGTAGTGTGGCAGATCTGGGTGCAGGGCTGGTTTTTTTCTCACATTTTCAGACTGAGTCCTGGCTTTGCAGCTATGGTGAGCAGGGACTCTGAAACACCCCTTGCCCTTTTCCCACATGGTAGGTCACCAGATCTATCAGAAGTCCCATGGGAATAGTCTGTTCCCATTTGTAACCATAACTCACTATTGGAATTTGTGTAAGGTAAAGCAATGTGTGATGGATGCTCTTGTCATGTATTGAATCATTTAAATCCTCTTGAGAGAGTCTGGGCATCCACTTCCTCCTACTGGGAGCAGCAGATCTTCAGCTGTTCTGCAGCTAAGGAAAAGTACTTATCAGAGAGGTGAACACAAAAAAATACATGTATCAAAATATATGTTTATAGAAGTATATATGTGTGTGCATGAGTACAGCTAGTTGTTTCTTTTCCCCGTGTCTATTGCCTGGGAGTGCTATTACCTGGTGCTTGGCCCTCAGGACATTTTGCGTGGTTGTAGAATTAATTGGGATGTTTGTTGGGGTCTTCTAGTGATGGACATTTGAGGTATTTTGGTTAAGAGTTAATTCGTTTTGTGGGTACTCTCACTTATACAGAATCAAATATGCATGTGCAAATGAAGCAAATAAGAATACAGTTACCTTTGTGATTAATTTGATTGTCAAAATATGGGAATAGAGAGTTTCTTTGTCCTTGTACAGGACATGTTTGTTACTCTTCAAGCACTATTGTGAGCAAATGAATATGTTAAATTAGGTCCTGTAGAGACTTGTCAGCAAGTGGCATAAGGAAGCTTGTTTCCAGCTCTGCAGGGATAACTTCTTTTGTTAATCTACCAAATTAAGTATTGGGTAGACTTCTTTAATGAACAAATGGCAGAGGACATGCCAAGACTCTATTCTTTTACCCTCCTGCTCTCAGGTCTGTGACCACTCTCTCTTTCCTGAGGGGGAATGAGAATTCTGCATTCATCAGAATCAGTGCAAACCTTTTCTGGCATATGAGCCTGTCTCAGATCAAACACCTCTCTTGGAAAATACTGACACACGTTAGAAAAAAACAAACCAAGCCATAAAAAAAACCCCATCTGTTAGTTTCTTAACAGGTTTCACATTTGTTTCAGGCATGCTGGTCAAAAATCACACCCCAACAACATAATCACACGGAGAAATAATCAGTTCCTCACCTCAGAGAAAAGTCTTCTACAGCAACTTTGAACACTTTGGAGTGGATTCCCCTCAAAGCCATCTGAAAGGTTGGTGTTTACCTTAAGATTCAAAAAAAGGCAGGAGCAGAGGGCAAGCCATCTCATCTACTCCAGCAGCTGTCTTCAGACGGGTGAACCATATTTTGGCAGCCCATCTCTTCTCTGACCAGACAGGCTGCCAACATGGCTGGCTTAGATTAGATGCCTGACTCCTGAAAAGTTAAATTTAAGTGGTAAGAATCCCAACCTTAAATTTTTAATCTTAAGACAAAATGAGTGGTTGTGGGTCCCCCAACAGAGTTCATTGTTCCTTCTCCAAAAATCCAAGCACTTCGTGTCATGCCAGATCAATTTTAAAGGCTAGTTGTCCTTCGGTTGAGATGTGGTACTGTGGTATTCCTGGTGCCAGTTCATTACTGCTTTTCAGATAATGCAGAAAAAAAGAAAAATGCCCCCTCCAGCTGCACATTGAGCAGTGAGGAGCCTCAGGCTGAGAGCAACAGAGTGCTCAAGTGGTTTTGACCAGTACATCTGAATAAAACAACCTTCATAATATTTGAACAACAAACCACTTTACTGCTCTTAGAACAACAAACCACTTTGCACACAGTAGCAAAGCAAGTTCTTGCTGTTGCCAGAGCACAGGGATATCTCATCAAGGGATCCATGTCTTGCCTTTCCAGCATTATTCACTGGCAATTCTCACTGTACCAATAAGCTTTTACTTGTACACAGTGAAAATAATGGTCTCACCTTTACACAGTGAAGTCAGAGAGAAGGCAATGGTGTAGAGCCACAGGTATCTTTTATATCTTGTATAGTAAAATTTGGCAATGTATCCTTATACAGAAGCTAAAAAACTCTGCTTGAAAATAAACACAATGACACTCAAAAGCCACTTCTGGTACCGTTGTATTTACTGCTTCTCACTTTGAAACCAGAAAGTGCTTGGGTCTTTTAAAAATCTCAACACACAGAAAGCAGAAAATGTAATGACTTAATTTTGTAATAAGACCCAGGCACAGGAATCCATGAGGATTTTCTTCCTGATGTTGAACTTCACATCTCACACCCGGAGAGGCCACATGCCGGCTTTGGCTCCCAACACTCCCCAAATGCCTTCCGGCTTGGAGAGGAGAAAGCCTTCTCTGGTTACCTTCAGACTTGTCCTTGGACTGCAGGAAGAGAGGGAAAGGACAAATCTGTGTTGGCATCAGGAAAAGACTATTGTCCGAGCCTCTTGCTAGAAAGTGATTGCACAGCACTACAGGCATTGCTGGGGTTTCCTTCAGCCAAAATGTGTCTGAAAAACCATTCCTCTCTCTGGAGACAGCAGCAGAAGGTCCATTGCTGCTCCTACTCTCCTTCAGGGATGCTCTATAAAACAGAAAGAAACATCAGGCAGAGTAAATATTACCAGTCCCACTCATTGCTGCATGCACAATCAAAATCATCTGTTTCTGCTCATGGATGAAAAAAATCTCATGGGTTCGATGAAGAGCAGAGAAAGAAACTGTGGGAGTACCCAGAGACAGATCCCTGTAGATACAATGTTTCTGGAGACATGACCATAAAGCTGCTTTCCTCCCTGGTTATTTCCAGAGCACACGAAGTTCTACTGCAGCCAGCTCAAAGCATGCTTATCTATATTTGGATGGACTTACTAGTGTGCCAGTCTTCACACTATGAGCCCAAATAACCTCATCTTTCCCCTAATCCCTCCCAATACACCTGTGACAGGGAGGGGAAAAAAAACATCTTTCAGAAGAACAATTGGGCTAAGCCGAAAGGTGAATGCTGGCTTAATGAGAGCAATATTTCACACAGAGTCAGGAAGAAAATGATCCTAAAGGCCTAAAAAATTCCTTAATCTCAGTTGCTGTAACTACCTGTATGTTTTGGAGTGACTCCTTGCCTTGTCAGAGCTGGAATTCGTTCAGGAAAACAAATAACTTTTTTTATTCCAGTAGCATTCCACCCCAATACCAAAACCTTTGCAGAGAAACGCTCCTCTCTTGACTTTTATCTTTGTGTGTGGCACAGCTTATGCAGAGAGGCAAGGACACAGCCATGAGACAGAAAAGCATCAATGTACTGAGGTGCTGCATGAGAGCACCCAATGTGGGTTTGCTCCATTACCCACACAAAGGAAGTTCCAGGCTGTCCTGGCTGCCAGAGCCAGGAAGGATAGCTGGGGCAAGGGCATGGAGGGGGTTCAGATCAAAGCAAGGATAAATGTAAGCTTCAGCCGTGCAAACAGGCAAGAAGCTCTTCGCTGAAAGTCATTTCCCCTCTTTCAGCATCACCAGCTCCTGACATGTCACCATATGCCTTGTTTGCAACACTGGGGAAGGGAAGCTGGTGGAGGCGATTTCCTTACATTTCTGGATCCTTTCAAGCCTGAACAAAGACTTACTACTTCTGACATTGGATTCTTGTGTCTGATGAATCCCTGACTTCCCTTACTTGAATAAGTAGTTTAATTCATAGCGGAGCTGATTTCAGTTGGTAGTGTTGAAGTGTTGTCATCACAGCATCAGTCAACACAGGATAGGAAGGTGACCAGGAAAAACTGAAATTAATAGTGCTTTCATATTGCCTTCCTAGAAGAGTGTGAACAAAAAGAAGCCATAACTGTAGAGGAAAAATTGCAGTGTCTGTATGGAAAGGATTCATTCTGCCGTTTGTTCTCTGGATCATTTTATTTGCTTACCACCACCACCATCACTCCTTTACGGTAGGATAGTACCTTTTCAGAAACCTATTCTCCATTGACATTTCACCTCTATTTTATTGACTGAGACAACTTGAAGTGACTTGGATAACATTTAGTGAAAGAAAACAGCCTGAATCAGATCAAACATTCTTTTCTTTGATGGAACATTTAAAAGCAAACCAACAAAAAATATATGAAATATATGGTTAGTATCATCATATGTTCTTAATTTTGTTGGGTTACTAAATTACAGGGACTGCAAAAGGAGACATTATATAAATCCTATGTGAACATATGGCATTTTTTCCCCTTCTGAGAAGTTCAGGCTGAATCTATGCAATCCTGTTAACAAAATGAGCCTTGTCATTTGAGGAGTAGTGCCTAATGACAGTTGTCAGTCGTCACTAGGTACCGCACTCAAAGGACATCTTGAAGCGCCTGTGACAAACAGATTAGATATTGTCTGGAGAGGGTTGTGCAGCAGCTGTAAGAAAGCTTGGTGGAGAGGAAATGAGGATTAAAAAAAACAGTGACGAAATCAGATACAGCTTTTCCAGCCTCTGATTTCTGGTGCAGATGATTCTTCTGCTCAGGTATGAGCTGTGTGTGTCTGAAGCTAATGGCTGGATGGGAGATGGCTGCTGCTGTGGCTTGACTTCGGTCACCCACAATAGCAGCCCTGTAGTGATCAGAGCTGGACAGACCAAAACCCTATTTTCTGCCCAAATAGTTTGCCATATAATCGGATTTCTTTCCAATTCTTCATAGTCTTTTGTTCTGAGGGCAAATGTAACCAGCACAGCTATGTCTGAGGCAGAAAGAGACTGAAATCATTTGGCAGTTGTGACTTTCACTGCCAGTAGCAGGAGGTAGTGGAGAGAGGCTACCATCCATCCTTGTGCCCTGGAGATGACCTGTTCAGTGCCAATAGAGGTTCAGGAGCTGGCACAGGACCTGGTCCCACTGCCAGAGATTCTGAAGGCAGCCCCATGGCTCCCAGCTCAGGTGTACCCATAAGGATTGCCTCCCAAGCAGCTCTTTGCCTGACTTGTCCTTGTTAATTTGCCGTGAGGAGACCAAAGAGATGCAGGAGTCAACTCAGGATCCTATGCACACACTGCTCTCACGGAGACATGCTCTGTATCCATGAATGACCAGAGACTGAGCCTGTCAACCAGAGAAGAGGCTTTTCATGCATTTCTAGTAATAACCACAAGGTCATTCAATATGGGTACAGGCAGCCGGTGATAGGATTTGGAGCCTCGCTGCAAAAGTCCTTTATCTTTTTTTCAGCCAAGGGTCAAGTGAGATTGCAGAGCAAGAAAAACAAATGGGACACCAGCCTCAGGAGACCTGATGCAGGAGGCCAGTGGAGGCTACCGAGACAGCAGGTTGTAGCACACGTAATGCTGCTCACATAAAGCTGAGCAGTGAAACTGCAGCACTCTGGGGCCTGCTGAAACTGAGAAACTGCTCCCTGCTGCCTTGCTGGGACAGCGGTGATGATGGATTACACTGGCTCCACTCTGCAGGATGCCCAGCCACAGGAACACTGCTTGCTCCCTGCTCCTGGATACTGCTGATATCTCAGGAGGCTGCAGACAGCGTCTCCCACAGTGAGCTGCTCCACAGGGACCAGCCCTCTGCTTACATCAGCTTTCTTCTCTTGTGAAGTCAGGAAACTCCTTGAGGATTCATAAAGTGCAACACACCCCACTTAATACCTTCAGTCTTGATCTTCATGTCCAGAAAAGCACGTATGAACAGACACACTACAGAAGAATAAAAGTTGCATAAAAAGAAAGTAAATAAGTGACCTTGAATTGTGGAGGAAGCAAGAGAAAATTCAAGGTTTAAAGTTAATTAGCCCTTGAACTGTCAGGCCCAATTACTTCCAGCAGGCTCTGACATTTCGAAGATTAATTAGGGAGTTCGTTGTCATGTCTCACAAAGGACCACCATTATGCTGGAGAAAACCTACCTGCTTTCTGCACACAATGTCTTGAAATTTTGCAAAAAACTAATTGGGGACCTTTGATTAAAGCTTTCTGATTGTTATATCCGTTTTGAGGAATACATTCTCTTTATATGCTGAAATAAATCTGGCAGCTTTGAAGGGAAGGTTTAACTCTCTGGATGATGATTTTAGATATTTGTAGCTCCTGGGAAAAATGTCCTTATATTCCTCTGCTTCTTTCAGGAGACTCTTGTTGCATCCAGCATAGATTATGCTGTAATGCTGCATCCACTATGTATCAATTATTTAGCACATTTACTCCCAAGTAGATCCGTGCATGTTACTGTGTATCTGTCACTGAAATCAGCCTCGTGAATGATTGCTGAGCAGCAGAAATGCAGCTCCACGAATTTGAGTCAGCAGCAGCCTCCTGCAGCAGCAAAAGCAAGCCATCTCCTGGGCTGGACTGGCAAGGGCATGGCTGACAGAGCATGGGATGGGATTCTTACACTCTCCTGTGGAGTCCATGGGCCTGGTGCAATTTTAGTGCCCCCAGTTCCAAAGTCACATTGGAAAACAGGAGAGGATGCAGTGGATGGCTATGATAGTGCTTAACACGTTGGAAAATCCAGCCTAAGACCCTGTTTTACAGGGAAAGTCACAGCAGGCAATTCCCAGAAGCTTCTGACCTTTTCTGGTATGCTATGTGTGTCAACCCTTTGTTCTGCCCCAGGACAGACCAGGTCCCTGCAGAGCTGGAGGGAGAGGCCATGTGCTGAGCTTTCTGCTCCCCAGTGCAGTGAGCCCTGCAGCAGTGAACCAGGATTCTACCTGCAAGTCTGTCTGTCTCACACCATTTAGAATGTTGTTGTGAGCTTCTTAGCAGACAAAAAGCCCTCCCTGGCTCACAACAATGGAAGTTTGAAGCTTTGACATAGTGAATCATGGATAGGGTCCTTCAGCAAAATTGGAACAGAAAAAAAAAAAACAAAAGAAAGGAAAAGGAAATGAAATCCCATTTTAGACGCAAAATGGTTTCTGGCTTACGGCCATGCAGATATTTTTAACATGTCCATCAATACAATCTCTGTGCACAGCAACTGACTGATCTGTGACTCTATTCATGCTTCCATCTCTCCCCCAATGACCAGAGGGTATCTTTACAAGAACAAGTTTGGTCATAACTATTTTTATTTTCCTTTATCATCATGGGATACTTATGTGAAAGCCGAGCTCTAGAGAGGTGGGATGTCTTGCCAGAGAGGTGGTAGATGTCCCAACCCTGTAAACACTCAAGGTCAGGTTGGATGGAGCTCTGAGCAACCTGATCTAGTTGAAGATGCCCCCGCTCAGTGCAGGGGGGGTTTGGACTACATGGCCTTTAAAGGTCACTTCCAGCCCAAACTATTCTATGATTCTCTTGGAAGGTGGTTGTTTCTGTGGTCCTTTTGACATCCTTGAGAGGGGGATTCCATGGCCATGGTGGAGCTGTGTGCAGCAGCCAGTCTCCTGCAGGAGCCCCCTCAGCCCCAGCACAGCGAGCTCAGGGGCTGCTGGGGAACGTGCTGCCCAATCCATGCCACCAAGATGAGAGTCACCAATGAGCTCTCTGCCCTCAGCCAGCTGCAGCACATGCCTACAAGCCAATGCAGCTGCAAGGCAAGGTCCTGAGGAAGTTAAGGCTACGACTCATCCTAATCTCCTTCAGCCATCTCAAAATTAAACAGCTAAGCCAAGTTGAGAACCTCTTTTTAAAAATGTCCTTTTTAGTAGGTTCTCCCAAGAAGCACTTCATCTCATCCCAAGATTTGTGGGATGATTCACCCTCCATCACTTGTAGGGAGAACCTGTGGTATCCTTAGAGCCTGGCCCCAGAGCTCAGGGGATGATCCTGACTTAGTTTTCTCTCTCTGAGAGTTAGAATTGAACTTTTAAAACCTTAAAACGGAAGTTCTTTGCTCTCCTAGTGACCCATTCAAGGTCACAGAGTTGGCAACCAGACCAGGAAATTATGTGCCCCAGGCCAATTTTTTTCTCATATGCTTTTCTAACCATTTTCAAACCTACCAGGAGCAGATCAGAAGAAAAAAAGAAAAAAAAAAAAAAGCCTGAGATTCCAAATGCCTTCTAATCTTCATACCATCAATGCCATGATCATAAATACTCACTGGAACCAACCCAAGGATGGTTTTCCATTTCATCTGTCAAGGTCTATTTTTTTAAAAGCCAAGAGAAAAACTAGTTCCTCTACAGAAAACAGTTAATCATTAATCATTAATGGTTTATGTGCAAAACATAACATGCTTGACCCTCTGACGTGGTAGGAGCAACATGTAAGTGGAGATGACAGGATATATTGGCTTATGCTCCTACCAGACAAATCTGCCTCACTGTGGGAAGGGAGGAATTGAAATCTTTGTCACCTGAGCTTAGTAAGGATGTTGGTTTTGAAAGGGAGCAATTGGGTATTTTAAGCCTGCTAGCCTGTAGCCACTTCAGTAATTCTGCCTGATAAATGCAAAGTCATTCATGCTTTGTGGTTGATGTCCAGCATCAGATGGGGAAGTGCTTAGTCAGCCTTATTTTGCTGACTCACTGACTCAGCTTTTGGAGGCACAGCCCGTCTTCCCTGGGCAGTGCTTTGCAGGGTGAAATGTAGGAGCTGGCAGGCAAGCAGGCTGGGATCAGCATCCAGCATGTTTATCTGTCTCCTCACCAGCACTCAGTGATGCTGCGTAAGAGACGTGTTCCTGGATCCTCTTGAGTCTGACCCGAGGCACTGAGTACCCTCAGATCCTCAGGTCAGGAGGATGTAAGGATGCTTGGCATACTGCACATCCAGCCAGTTAGTTCCTGGGAATAGACAGGGCAGCATTCTTTCATTAGGTTTTGCAAGAACACATCTTTAGAGAAAATCAGTATTTATAACTGTATTTTGTAAATTCACCCATCAAGTGCTTTGCAGCCCTGGGCTCACCCGCACCTAAAAAAAAAAAAATCATCAAAAATTGAACAAACAGAGAAAAAAGAAAATAAAATAAAGAAGCAGAGGTTTTTCTTGGTTTCCTGGCCAGGGAGTTGAGAGTGGCGATGCCATCTGCTGGCAACAGAAAGCCGGGTCCCCTCGCGTCCCCGCAGCTTGTACTGCACAGTCTTTGGTGTCACTGTGATGATTTTAAAAATGGGATGCTCAGCCGTGGCACAGGGTGAGTGTCCCGATGCGAGGCTGCAGAGAGGGATGCTCGGCCGTTTGTCTCCCAGGTGATCCCCATGGGAATTACTAACCCCTCGGGAAGCAGAGATCTGTACACATGCTGCCACAAGGTGTAAGAGGGTAGTACTGTACGTCTGGGTTTGGTGGGAAAGGGGGGATGCTGTGCAGGAGGATGCTCTTTCTGCTCAGGCAATTCCTGTGGTGATGTATCCCAAATTTCTCCCTCTGTGAGCCCCCAGCATATGGCTTTGCATCAGTAGCAGTTGAGGTCCCCTGTGGTAATGCAGGAGCTCACAAGGAATGATACAAAGAGAAACTCAGAGACAAGCCCAGAAGCAGAGACTGGAAATTATGAACCTCCTGCCCCGCCAGGTCTGCTGCCCACTCAGCAGTGTGGTCACGCTCCTCCCCGCTCCTGTGCCTGGCTGTCTTAGCAGAGGGAAGCAATTTCAACAGCCACATGGGCCCTTTCCTGACCTTACAAAACATGTCCAACCAGGTGGGGAATGTCTCTGACATGTTCACAGGAGCTGTAAAGCGTATTCCTGTGAGATGTAAAGCTTATTCCTGTATGTCTGCACCACTTGTGCTGGAAGAGAAGGTGGGCAGCATGTCTGTGCCAGGGGCCTTCCTGTCCTGTGGGCACCCCTTCTCTTCCAGTCCCCCGAAGACCACAGGAACCATACAATGTACTCGGCTGGACACCAGATAATTTTGGTCAGAGGCAGCCAGTGCTGCCTAGGAGTTCACGTGCCTGTGCCCAACATTTGCCCAACACACACATAGGGTCAGAGCTGAGACTGAACAGGCTTCGCCTCTCATCTTGCCCTGGAGGGCTTGGTTGTGCCTCCCGCCCAAATGTTTCAACCAGAGTGTGTTGCTAAAAACTGTTGGTAAGTGTAAGAGGCAGGCTTGGAGAGGCAAATACAATAATTGCAGAGCTAAGGAAGATTTGACCCTATTCAGTTTGCAATGCCTTGGCACCTAGAGTCTTCCCAAAGTCTGTGCAATGCACTGTGAGCTGTAGCTGTGGGGCGAGGCACACTCTGGCACAACAAACTTGTTGCAGTTTCTTCTTCAGAACAAATAGTTCTGAAAGACAGTTTGGATGGTAAAGTGCATACGGAAAATCTTCTGGAGCCAAGCTGCCAGGCCCCAGGCAAGACTAGCAACTCTTGAGAGGACTATCCAAGGGCTGTCATCTATGGAGAAAGCTGATAACAATCCTGGGTCGTTCTTCCAGACTTCTTAGAAGAGACCTTCACCTTGAATAGTGCTTTGTGCTGAACACCACAGAGCTGAATGAGAGGGAAGGAAAGAGTGGGGCGGCAGAGCCAGAGGAGCAGACAGCCCTGTGCAGCCAGTGACCACAGTGCCACCACACTCTTCTGCTGGGTCATAAATGGAACAGTGGGGGATCTGGAGCATGAGACTCCAGCACAGGACAGAGGGCAGGCACCCACCGAGTGACTCTGCCATGCTGTGCCATGTGCCTGAACCCTCACAGCCGGGCAGTGCATGCCCCTGACCACCAGCCTGCTGCCTTTCACAATGACACTGAGACAGCTTGAGTCTTCTGAGCTCCTGGAGCCCTGGGAGCTGAACACTCAGTTCTGCCCTTGCCAGCACCCTCGCAGGATCACGGAGGAAAGGGAAGAGAAAAGTGACGTTTCATGCCTGGGCAGAGACCAGTTGATCTCAAGAGGAAGCATAAAAGAAGAGTTTCTGATTAAAAATACCCTCAAACAATTTCTTATTTCCCTTTCTCATTGGTATGGCTGTGATTAATGACAACAGGCTCCCACCTGGCAGCTGAGATAACTGCTCAGAAAAGTGAGAGGGAGTGTATGACAGCTTCTTACAGGGCAGGCAGTCTGTGGCTTGGGCACTTGGTGAAGACAACCATTTAAGCTTTCTGTGAAACAGCAGCATCTCAGCTGTGACTTCTGCAAAAAGCTGTGTTGAGGACTGGAGCGTGGTGACAGTCAGGCTGCTCCAATGCCATACATGCATCATTGGAGCTGGGATGGCAGGTCAGCCACTCCAGAGACCACTATCAGTATGGCATTTGGCCAGCAGTCAACCCTCTACATTGGCTGTTAATTCTGATTGAAAGATACCCTGCATAAAGTCATAAGATAGAAAATGGGGACAGGAGAGGGGGCCGTTTAATTTCTTGCCTAACTCAGCTGAGGAAGCTGCAAAGAAGAACTTGCCATTCTTGGCCGTTTGCCCCAAGGCTGTGTGCAGCTGGGGAAAGAAGAAGTGAAAGGAAGAACCCCCTGCTTGGGTACCAGAGGGAAGCGTGGTGCTGATAGAGTGCAAAGCTTAAGTCTGCAGCAACCAGGCCAAAAATGCACACAGTAGGTAACAGCCCTAAGGCACTCCTGCCTAACTGTACATGCAATGAGGACATGCAGTGCCAAGGGGATCTGAGCTAATTGCCCTTCTAACCTGCACTCTGACCCTGGGCAAGTCTCTTCACCTCAGTGCTCTGTGCTGGTCTGCTCAGATTTCAAAACCTCCAGGTTTTCCCCATGCATTTGACACAGTGCCTTGGACTGCTGCAATCCCACTGATAATAAACTGATGTGAGGTCTTTTGCAATGTCCATCAGCCCTGACTGAGCAAGCCAAGCCCTTTATAACCTCACTCTCCTTGAAATGTTTTGTTTTGTACACTGTCCTTGAAATGTTTTCTTTCGTACAGCTCTTTCTGTAAAGTAACTCCTCAATGTGGCATCAGAGACCTGAAAAATCTGACTCCGGGTTCAGGAGCTCCAAAAACTGAATCCCTCAAATCCTGATGATCTACTGCATCGTATCTTGGAAGCCAGGCCACGTTTCTTTGCTAGAAGTAAGTTGATTGTTGAAAAAAAATCAGATCTCAGTTATTATTTAGTACCAATTAATTTCATTCCTCAGTGTTTTATCAGTTACTTCTCCTTTGTCATCCTCTTCTTAGTTTGTATAAATGAATATCTGGAAGGACTCTTGCTCCCTTTTGATTAATGTGCTTATTAGCTGCCCTCACCTCACCCATTTTCTGAATGATTCTGAGTTCATTTAAAAGAAAACACAGTATTTTATTTGGTTGTGGTGGGTTGACCCTGGCTGGATGCCAGGTGTCCACCAAAGCCATTGTGTCATTTCCCTCCTCAGCTGGGCAGGGAAGAGAAAATGTAATGAAAGGCTTGTGGGTTGAGGTAAGGGCAGGGAGAGATCACTCACTAATTACAGTCATGGGCAAAACAGGCTCGACTTGGGGAAATTAGTTAAATTTATTACCAATCAAATCAAAATAGGATAATGAGAAATAAATCCAAATCTTAAAAATACCTTCCCCCCACAAGTTGCTGCTTCCCAGGCTCAACTTCACTCCCGAGTTCTCTGCCTCTTTCCCCCAGCAACACAGAGGGACAGGGAATAGGGGCTCAGTTCATCATACCTGGTTTCTGCCACTCCTTCCTCCTCCAGTGTGGGGTTTCCTAAAGGAGACAGTCCTCCATAAATTTCTTCAGTGTCCTTCCCACAAGCTGCAATTCTTCACAAACTGCTCCAGCACGGCTACAATCCTTCAGGAAGAGGCTGTTCCAGCATGAGTCCCCAGTGGGGTCATAGCTCCTGCCAACAAACCTGCTCCAGTGTGAGCTCCTCTATCCCTGGGGCCACAGGCCCTGCTGAGAATCTGCTCCAGCATGGGCTTTCCACAGGGTCACAGCCTCTTGTGGGCTTGCACCTGCTGTGGTGTGGGGTCCTCTGTAGGCTGCAGATGGATATGTGCTCCCCCAGGGAGTGCCATGGGCTTCAGGGGAATCTCCACTCCAGCTCCCAGAGCACCTCCTCCCCGTCCTTCTTCAGTGACCTTGGTGTCTGCAGGGCTGTTCCTCTCACATGTTCTCACTCCTGTCTGGCTGCAGTAGCTGCTGTGCAGCGTTTTTCCACCACTTCTTTGGCCTGTTATTCCAGAGGCACTGCCACTCTCGCTGGCAGGCTTGGCTCTGGCCAGCAGCAGGTCTATCTTGGAACTGGCTGTCTTTGGCTGTCTTAGACATGGAGCATCTTCTCAGAGAAGCCCGATAGCCCTTCTCTGTAGCCATGAAAACCCAATACATCAGTTTATAAATACATGTATCTAGTGATATATAATCACTGTGGATGTAAATAATGTGTCTTATACTGCTTCATGAACAGATAAATCATGTTCTGCTGGCACACTGTAAAAGGTGTTCCCCAGCCTAGCTCAGGCCCTGGTGTGCAGCACATGGTGCTTGGAGGATCCACTGGCTGTCCCAAGGCCTGGAGGCTCCTTCCACCGGGGCAGAGCCTGGTGGGCTCCAGCAGATGAGCTCCTGCAGCCCTGGCAGGCTCTTCCCCAGCAGACCTGCCTATCTCCCTGCAGGTGCTGCCCTGCTCCGAGGCTAGAGCAGCCCTCAAAAGGTCGGAGCAAACCCCAGCACTGACATACAGCCAAAAACCAAGCACCTCCTGTAATGCAAACCAGGTGGAGGGTGTGGAAAACCCTTCCATGGCCAACCTCTTTGGGACTTTTTCTTTCTAACCCAGCAATAGCACCGTGGAATTCAGTGAGGCTATCCCAGCTCTGAGAAACCCCTCATTAGTGGGAAGGACAAATGCATATTTACATTCCTCCAGAGACAAAAATTATCAGCAGAGATGGATACAGCTGAATTGACATGGACATGCCATTCCTGCTGCTGATAACCAGGGAATAAATGGTGTCACTGCAGTCTCCTCTAACAGCTGGGGCACCAGAAATCCTAGGGCCAGGGTGAGCAGGCTACCAGACCTTTACACCAGTTGTCAATATAAAACCAGATTTAAACTGAGGAAAGTTGGAGGAAAAATCTTACGGATGGGCAGGAAACTCCTCTCCCTGGAGGTGGCCACCAGCCCCAGCCAGGGCTTTAGGCTGGTCTTTGAGGTCTTTGGGTCCTTGCTGCATCCCTGCTGCCATTTCTCTACTCATACCCTCAACAACTTCAGGGGCTGTGTGGCTCACTAGGGTTTCCCAGATCCAAGGTGTCTGGTAGCTCCTTCTTCCAGGCTTTGTCCCCACTTGCTCCTTCTTGATAATGAGACCAGCATGGCTTCCAGAGTTGCCATCTGCCCAGGCCTGACTGTGCTGCATTATTTTCACCCATGAGACTCATTTCTTCTTAGGGTAGAGAGTGAAATTCTCAGGCCTAATTCTTCTGGGTTTCTTCCCCTCTGTGAAAGGAGATCAATTGATGTTATTGTCTGATGGATGCTGCAGGCATCATCAGTGTCCAGGATGTGGTTTCAGCCAGCAGCTTATCCTGGGGATCCCTGCAGACAGCCAACCCAATGACTGGTTGTTCAGTGCAGTAAGCAGATGTTGCTCTGCTCTACAGTTCCCTCGTTGGAGGGAGCACTGCTGGGATAACCCTCCAGCCCCTGCCCATCAGTAACTGCTGCATACAAACAATTCTGGGCTGAAGCTCCCCAAAGGGTTTCCAGCCTCCATGACTGCCCTGGTGAGTTCAGGGACTTCACAAGTCATCACTTCGATGGTGAGAGATATTCCCTTCTAAACTGAGCTGTTGTGGAGCCAGGTATAATTTTTTTCCTTTCTGATGCCAGGGTTTACCTTAAATAAAGGTAAGTGCCTTCCCTACCCTCTCAGGAATTTGCAGTGGGCACTGACAGCTCCTCTTGGCTTTCCTTTGGGTACACCACAAACATCAGGTTTCTTCTTAAAGCAGCCTCCATTTCCTTGGCCAACTGGTTCTCCAGGTACTGGTTCTTTGTGGGGCACTTTGTTCTGTAACCAGCAGCAGTGTTTGTGCAGCGCCAGAGCACTGCCTGAGCCGCATGGACACACAGAGAGGTGCCGAACAATATTGACTTCCTTGCTTGGTTTTCTCATGGGTTGGGCCTCGTAATCCTGTAACTTGATTATTGGAAATGTGCCTCTGGGCACTCTTTCAGGTGAGGTGCTGACAACCAGAAACACAAACCCTAAAATATTTATCTTTCCAGGACAAGCAAATAGAGTTTGCCTTATTTCCAAAGCATTTCCCTACACATCTCCCAAAAGCATGTAAAAATGGGGGGTTTTGGCCAGCTTTATGTCCTCTTGGAAATTTACTCAGCAAATTGTTCTACATCTGCTCCAGGACAAGCTCTGTTAAGTTACTTCAACTGTTTATTTTTGTGTAAATATTGGCATGTGTACCTCCAGGTTAGTTCTCTTTTCTCACCTGATTTTAGTTCAATATACCTCATGTGTTAGGATCATTTGGGAGAAGTTTTGAGTCACAACTTAGGTTTCTGGTAAGTCTCTTAAACTGGTCTGTCCCTGATGTCCCACAAGGAACCAGACCAGCCTTGGACTTGCTCAGCAGGAGGTTTCTGACAACTGCAACCCAGCCTTCTGGGAGGAAGCTAAAGGACCAACAAAAGCAACTGTTAACCTCAGTGCTTGGTGTAGTGCATCCTATGGAAACCCACTTCATCAACCCTATTTACTGAGAAGGAGGTAAAATAACCTCCCTTTTGTACTGCAGGGATTTGTTTGATTGCTGGAAAAAAAAACAAACCACGATTGCAGGTGAGAAGTGTCTTGGTCTGAGTGAAAGATTATCAGATGGAGGTGGGAAAGCCTTATTGTTTGAGAAAATTATCCCAGTCCTTTTGGGAAGAGAGGAAAAAGATGTTAAAAAGAATCAGCGGCTGTGTTTTCTTGACTTATTTATTCTTTTAAATTTTTTTACCGATAATATCTCTCTCATCACCAAGAGTGCTAAACTCAGAGGGTATTGGGTGAGACCTTCTCCATGCCTGTCAGAGTGGGAGCTCTTGGAAGGGTTTTGCTCAGTGCAAAGTGAGTCCAGGGCCATCAGTGATCACTGGGCTCACAGCAGGGGGTCGTCTGGAGATGAAGGTGGAGTAGACAGAACTCCTTCCCAGGACATGCTCAGCACGTAGCAGAAAGCTCTGTTGTCATCTCTGCAGTCCAAAATGCTTGTGGGACCCTGGATGTGCTGTTTGGGGACCCAGATTCAGTAAGGTGACACCTTCTTGCATTCAGCCAAAGTATCCCTTTCACGATATCATGGAGGAATATAATTTTGGGTTGGTTTTGGAGTAACAGACAAGGACCAGTTTAGGTGTAATTCTTCTGGAGCAGCTGCATCTGTAAATTTTCACATTTGGGCAAGACTTACACTTCTGTAAATCTGTATTACCCCATTGAGCAGAAGAGAATAAAGCTAGATTTTACACTACAGATGTAACCAGGAGGAGGGCCTGGCTGGATAATTAGTGTCTTTGCTCAATTCACACTTTAATGACACCAGATTTGTTGCCGAGCTCTGTCACAGAGGCCAAACACCTTGAGCCCCCTCAACCTGAGAATCTGAAAATAGAGAGCAACCTCAGCTGAAATTCACCTCATGCACCATCATCCCTGTTCTGTAAACCATCCTGTGTCCATCCATGGTTAGCACAGGAAAACAGGCATGGGGAGAGTGCTGGCTCAGTGACTGGGAACTAATCCTGGCAGCACAGGAAACACAGATACTCAGCTGAGGCTGAAGGGAACTTTCATGCAGTGCAAGTTAAAGAAACCCAACCCCAGGACCAAAGGTCATGCTTGAAAATTGTGATTGTGGATTTTATCTCAGGTCCCATTGCTGTGGCCACTGGGAACTCTATGGGAAGCATATAGACCACCAGAGAGAGGACATGAAACCTAAGGAATAGGAAACACTGATAAAAAACCTGAATATAACTGGTCTTTTCTCAGTCAAGGAGTCAGGCTCATTCCTCCAGCTCACTTGGCCCGCTGGTATTTTAATCAGAGGGTCCCACGAGCACATTGCACTTAATGTGTGTTAAACACCCCAGCCAGGAATGCAGGCAGCAGAGACAGGAACACTCAAGGATGAAGTGCCTCTTAATGTGTTTTCCTGTTTAAACAAAATCATGTACTCACTAAACGCTGCTAAGGAAGGAGGCAGCAGCCCTTGGCAAGGCAGCCTACCTGCAGCATGCTCTCAGCACGTTTGCTCAGTGGGTTTGGGAAGTGCACCGAGGGTATTGACATTATAAAGCTGTGCTCACTGCGTGCCCTGCCAGCCAGCATGGAGGGAGGGCTGCACACCTCATTGCTGGCCCCAGAGTTACTCCAACCCAGGATGTTGCTCTTTCTTCGCAAATAGCTGGCACTTGGAAGAACTGGATTAGTTCCCAGGCAAATTTAGAGAGAAATTAAGGCTCAAAGCCCTGCCTAGTTGCAGAGAGGCATCACTACCCAGAGAGATTCTATGGCTGATACGCAGCACCCTAAACAGTACCTGGGTATCAGGGGAGGCACAAAGATCTGCCTGAGGCTGGACAGATGCCACACTCCCCCTCTTCCTGCGTGGAGACCAAGCCTTATTACCAGGTTTAAGAGTCTCACCCAACACATTCCATATCATCTCACTTTTGGGATAAATCCAAGCAAAAGCAGGATACCCAACTATCAGTATATGTCCATTTCCTTACCATTGTGAAGCTGACATTCAATCCTGCCATTTGGAAAAAATTACAATGTATGTGGCAATTTCTTCATTTTTATTTTTGGCTATGGTGCATGCCTCATGCTGACCAGTCCCAGATGCTCACCTGGTTACCCCCAAAATCTTCATCCTGCTTGTAAACACTGAGGCTTTAAAACCACAGAAACTAGACATCTTTCACAAGCTCTTTGAAGCCTGATCTTCAGGACTTGGAGTTTCAAGCTTTCTTCTTTCACATAGAAGAGAGAAAGAAAAAGGTGTAATGAAAAGTTGCAATGCTGCTAAAGCTGCACAACTGCAGCATCTTGGTGCTTAACAAAAGCTCCAGGTACCGGAATTCAAGATGAAATAAATCAGATTGACAACGTTGCATTAAAAGCACTAAATACATTTTCACTCTTATTACTCTATTTCTCTCTGTTTGACTGTACTTGTGATGACCAGTCCTGTTTAGATAAGGAGCCAGGCTTTGAAGCCAGGACTTGAATTAGTTTTGGTGTCTTTTCCTTCGGAGGGAACTCCTCCTGTTTGGTTTGTCTCTTTCCACATTGAAAAGAAATATCCTCAAACAAGCAAGCTCCACTTTTCCCCCAGATCTCTTTCAATTCCAGCTCATTCTGGCTCAGAGCCTCTTTATGCCATCCAAAGCATTGCCTGCAATACAAAGAACAGAAAAAGAAATCCATTCAATTAAAAAATGACATAAAATAAAAGTGCTTTGGAGGGCAGGTGTCAGAGCTGGGCACTGTTCTCACTGACTCTTGTGAGTTTGTTAACCTTGAGGATTATTAACAGAAAATTCATTTCCTGCTCTTACACAGGTTTCATCTGCAATTTGTGAAGGCATGGGGTGTTTTTTTTCTAGTTTGAAAATGTTTTCTCTTGTCTGTGTACACTGATAAATTCCCATTACATCTCCTGAGAAGAAGTAATGTCTCTGTTAAAAGAAATGCTGTGGTGCCCTATGAGTCCTCACTAAGGCAGAGGGACCGTTTCTCTGGATTCTGCTCTCTATTCACATTGAGGATTCCCCGGCTGCTCTGCTCCGAATTTTTACTAAACCTGGTAAAGTGTCTGTTGGAGGAATCAGTATGCATATGGGCATTTCTCCAAAGCTGCCTCCTTCAGCATAGAGCAAATTAAATTCAGTGTCAGTCCCAGGGCTGCTTCCCTCAGGGCCCTTTGAAAACCCCAGCTTTTAAGTCCTGCTTCAGCCTTGCAGTGGTTTTCTGTAAAGCTTAACAAGCTTAATTTGTTTGGTTTTCTTTCTTTTTTTCCCCAGACTTAATTTGTCTCGCAGCACTGTCTTCGCCATATACCAAAAGTCTGGTTTGAGCAAAAAATGTGGCTATATAATATGAACACGCAGAGACTCCTAAAGCTGTCCTTCCTTAAAGGTCTCCTAAAAAGTGTACATGTTTAGCAAAGGGAGGTAGGGGAAGTTCCATGAGCTGGCCTTGTAGGGATTTGAGCAGGGGTTGGTGGATAATAAAATTTAGGTGTGGGGTTATGGCTTTGTTAGTGTTAGGGAGAGATGGGGGAAGAGGAGCCTGCACATCTCCAGCTGAAGAGGGGGTGAGGAGTGAGCAAAGTGAGTGAAGAAGGAGTGAAAGGGCATAAATCCTGGGCAGAGATGTGGCCACCACTGCAGAGGTGGGATCGGCCAGGAGCTTGGGATAATCCTCACCCACACTGGGCTTGTGTGCAGCAGTGCACGAGGAGTTTGTGAATATAATTCCAGGGAGGATCTGTCTGAAGTGTAAGCACAGGCAATTTCCCTAATTAGGGGAAGTTCATTTAAACATGGAGACGAGCCAGAGCTAATCTCTGTGTCCGGTTAGCACTGTGCCTGGGAAATGCTGGCGCCTCCAGGCTGGAACACTGCTCCAAACGGAGCAACCATCTGTCACTGGGGCACAGCGACGGACACAGAACAGAGGACAAGGTGTGAGAGACAGGGCAAGGCTTTGCCCTCTGTCAGCTTTGAGCACACAGGTGCTCAAAGGTGCTCAGGTACAGAAACACCCACCCATTGCCCCAGAAAAATGGAAATATAAGGGGAGCTAGGCTGTTTCACCACTGGAAAGAGGGAAATGCAGGTTTGCAACATCACTGCAGCTCCTGGTGCTGAAGGAGGGCATGGAAACTGAACCAGTCTCCTCTGTGTGCTGGAGAATGAGAAGGGCTGGGGTCAAATGAAGAGGTGACAGCCTCCTCACCAGTGGCTTTATCCACCTGAAAAACCTGACCTCTGATGGAAAAATTGAATTGATTTTCAGGGTGCTAAGAAAATTGCTGGTTAGTAGTGGAAACAAGAAGCTCAGGTAAGGGGCTGATGAAGAAGAACCTTTAATTTCAGAAGGCTAAAAGGCCTTCCAGGAAAAGCCCAAGGTACAGTACAGAAGAAGCCAGAAACAATTACAGAGAAAAGAGCTGCAGACAAAGGTATGAGGATATCACCAGCTCTCAGATATTGCATCTGCAGAGCTCTCCTCTCACAGATCAATAAAAAAAAATGCAGAGAAAAAGAAAAGAAAAAAATACACATTTTGTAGTGAATACTTCCCAAAGCATCAGCTTTCAGCTTTATTACCTGATGCCATCCCTCTCTGAAATTTCTCCCCTTCCATTCACTGTCAATCAGTACCCACTGACCCAAGTTTAATTTTCTGATATTTCATGTTGTTTTTATTTTGGTAGCGAGAGGTGGCGGGATTGCCACTGTGCTGTGCAGTGTGGGGCAGCCTGTGAGCAGAGGACATTTGGGCCCATGGTGGGAAAGGGGCTGACAGACCCTGATTCACAGACATTGACCACAATTCGTGTGCAGTAACAAAGTCTGGAAATGGACAAAAAGATGACTCCAGGCTTCCCCACATCAGCTCTTTTGCATTTTTGCTCCCCCAGCCAGAGAAAAACTTTATCTCTTCTTCCACACCAGCATCTATCCTTGTAGGACCCTTTAAATCCTTTAATGCTTTTAAAAGCCTTTGCACTTTATCTTTGGATTTGAAATCTATATAAGTACATATATATAAGTACATATATATATACATATATACATATATATATATATATATATATATATATAGTGTGGGTGTAGGCACATACCTTAAGGAACTCCCAAAGTAAAAGGCCTGTCAAGGTTAGGTGCTAAATAAGCATTTCCCTCCATCACCCCAGCCTGGTCCTCTTTCCTGGGGGCTGATCCTGTGCCTGGCATGGTGATGCACAGCACACTGGCCCCCTGGGCTCAGCCTGCTGCTCAGGGCATATTCCCACTGTGCAAGCTTTGCACCTCAGGGCAGGGTCTCCACCTGAACTTCTCTAAGGCTTTTGATGCAATCCTTCATATCATTCTTGACACTAAGTAAGGAAGATACTGGATGGACTGTTAGGTGGATAAGGAATTGTCTGGATGGCTCTGTCCAACAAGTCACAGTCACGTCCAGAGGGAAAGCAGTAAAGAGAGGCACCCCTCAAGGGTCGATACTGGGACTAATACTATTTAGTATCTTCATCAGTGACACAGACAGTGGGACTGAGTGCACCCTCAGTGAGTTTGCAGACCACCAAGCTGAACTGTGTGGTTGATATATTGGAGGGAGAGGGTGCCATCCAGAGGGACCCGGACAGGCTTGAAGAACGCACCTCTGGGACTCCATCAGGCTCAACAAGACCAAGTACAAGGTCCTGGCCTGGGTCAGGACAACCTCTGGTATCAACACAGGCTGGGGGATGAATGCATCAAGAGAAGCCCTGCAGAGGGATTGAGGATACTGGTGGGTGAAAATAGCATTGCTGGACATGACCCAGTAATGTGTGATTGCAGCCCAGAAAGCCAGCTATATCCTGGATAGAGCCAACTGCATCCAAAGCAGCGTGGACAGCAGGGGGAGGGAGAGGATTCTTCCCTTCTACCCCTCTCTGGTGAGACCCCATCTGGAGTGCTGCGTTCAGCTCTAGGACCCCCAGCACAAGAAATAGATGGACCTATTTGGGTGGGCCCAGAATAGGGCCATAAAAATGACCAGAAGGATGGAATAGCCAAAGAAAGGCTGAAAGAGTTGGGGTTGTGCAGCCTGGAGAAGGGAAGGCTCTGGAGAGTCCTAACTGTGGTCTCTCAGTACCAGAAATGTATTTATAAGAATAATGGAGATACACTTTATACCATGGACAGGACTAGGGGTAACAGTTTTAAACTGAGAGAGAGTAAGTTTCAATTGGACATGAGGAAGAGATTCTTTACTGTGAGAGTGGTACAGGTTGCCCAGGGGAGCTGAGGATGCCCACACCTGGTAGAAGCAAAGACTGTGACACAAGGACCTGGAGAAGCTCTGTTTTGCCCCAGAGAGCCATCCCTCCAGCACTGAGGAGCCTGAGTTGTGCTGCACACTCACGGCTGCTCTGGCCTCTACAGGTTCAGAAAGTGGCTCCTGTCTTTAACTTTATTAGGGAGATGTTGCTAATTTTATGGACTGCCAAGACTGACGTTCCTCTGACCATTTGTCAGAAGCACCACAGCAAAAATAGTACCATTAAAAATGGATCTTACCTGTGACTTGAAACTGAAAGCCATTATGTGGGCTAGCTCTAAAATTTATGCCTTAATATTGTGAGATGGGTTTATAAAGGAGCTCCATTTCAGGTTCCCATTTTCATCTCTTCATGCAGCCAGCACTGAAGGATTACAAGCACTTTTCTGACAGGATCTCTCTTTACACCATCTCTTACTCATCCCTAAAAATCACCAAGTGAGTTTTCGAATACCCCATTAGTCACCTAAGAACACTATTCATGCTGAAGTTCATTACTTTCAATTTAAGGAAGATCCGTGCACATGGTAACTAAAGTTTGATTAAAAATCCTTTATTTCCAAAGAAAAAAAATCCATCCCCCTGACAATATTTATTAACAATTTAGCCATCTGGGTTAAAATTTGTACAGGAGGTACACTCAGCATACTCGGGTTCAGGTCACTTGTGCACAGAATGAATAGCAGCTGGCCATAATCTCTGCACTCACAAATTTCCAAAGGCTCTGCATACACAGCCAGCAAAACCAGAGGTTTTTATTCCCAAAGATACACACGCCTGAACACATCATGCTTCCAGGCCCTCTGGAGAGGGAGGAGATTCTGCCACCTCCCTTGGTGAGCCAGCAGGGGAAGCCAGGCAGCGAGAGCCCTTTGCCCTGCATTGGTCCTGTCTCCTGCCTTGGGATGCACTCACTGCAAATGCCCCATAGACTCCTTCGGTGCCTGCATTTGACTCTTGTTACATTTGGTTGTTTCTAAATTATTAACATGCCTAGTACACTGTGCTGTGGCTTTGTCTGAAGCCTTTTCCTTTGATCTCCATCGCCTTTGAAACTCTGCCTGTGTGTGTGGGCAAGCCACGCTGCTCTCTGCAAACCCCCACCCTGCAGGGTGATATTTCTCTCCCTGAAACCAGTGCAAAAGGTCCTGCAAACCCTCTGGAGCTCAGGACACAAACTGATGCATTGTTTTAATGTTAGAGTATTTTTTTAAGAGTCGGGATATTTCTCTATGTCTCACAAGGTGTGAGGCATCTCCTGCAGTCACCAGCAGCAGGTGAGAGCACCAGCACATCCTCAGAAGCTCACAGCATCTCCAAAATTAGATCCATCTGTTGCTGCTGCTGCTGGTTTATACTCTTCAAGTATAAATTCAAGTTGGTTTACACCCTTCAAGTGCCACGCAAGAAAGCTCAAGCATCATCACTGCACACATTTGTATCGCAAAAATGCACGTCTTGTGCCAGACCAGCAGCTGGGTTGCCCAAAAATCTGTCTGTGAAGGCATGTCTCCTTCTGGAGGAGTGTCAGAAAAGGGATGTGCCAGAGCAATCTTACACATGGTGTGTAGTTGAACCCTCCAACACAAAACCTTTTAAAGATATTATGAGGCTGGAGTTCGAAGGCAAGCTTTGGCATGCAGGATGAATGGATCATTGCTTCCCACCTTGACCTTAAATTCTGGAACGTGTCAACGAACAAAACACAGGCATAGGAAAGCACCAACTATGACTCCTAGCAAATCCAGATGATTACCTGTTGATGAGCAATTTAATTGGGGTTGAATTATATGCTCTGGCAGTCTGGCTCTCAGAGAGGTAATTAACCCGACTGTGTGCCCTCTGATGGGGCCCAGCACGCTGGTGTATGTGTGGTGTCCACCCACGAGCATCCCACCAGCTGGCAGGAGCAGGCTGCTGCAGGAAATGTCCTGACTGCTGTGCAGGGAGGGAGAGAATCCTGTCTGCTGAGCACAGGGAATATCCATAATGCTCATCTTCTAATGTCATGGCACTTCTGAAACACCAGTGAACAGGGACTGTTTCAAGAATGGTTTCAGCTATGTGCTGAATTCATTTGATTCGAGGGGAATCCAGGCTAGCCAACGCCCCCTAACATTAACAGGAGCTGGCTGAGGCCCCAAGCTACAGCAATTTTATTTACTGGAGACTTTATCTTTCATGTCTGGTTTATAGTTAGGCCTGGTTGTGCAAGTGACTGTCCCACGCTGCTGGGCATGCACTCATTTCCTCTGACATTAATGGCAGTGCTCACATGAGGGACAACTTGCCAAGGTGGCTTCTGAGAGAAAAAGCAGTTTCCAAAAAGGCAAAGGCCTTACTTGTCTTGGATGTTTTGGCTGGGCTCACACTGCAGCAATCACAAAGTTCGGTGGAGGCTCCATTTTAGGAGAACATTGTGCAACCAAAGGAGGAGGTAATTCTAGCTCTGGTGGGAAGCCCCGTTTCTTTAAACTCCTAACACTTCAACACTTGCTTAAATGCTTCTGTTATGGTCTTTGACAATACGTCTGAACAGGTATCTCTTTGCTGTGTGATTATTTGTGCCTTGATCTTGCTCTTCCAAAGCAAAAGGCAGGTTATAAACACAACTGCAACAAGAGTCACACTAGCAAGATTGCTTAAAAATCAGTAGCACTGGGGCACGTGCCAGGAGACAAGCAGTTGGTAATTCTGGAGTGGATGAGGCCTTATATTGTATTTATCCTGGATCTACAGGAGCAAATCAAGTTTATATAGACAAAGATCACATCCTAGCATACTGTAAAGTGCAAACAGTATTTGCTGGCAGAAATAGCTGGCAGAGTTTTGTGGACACAAAGATAGATTATTAATTAGGAAAGGATATTTCTGCTGTTATGAGATCATATATTTTGGGGGTGGAGAGATGGTGCATAACAAAACCAGGGTCTGAGCTCACTTCCACCTTGTGCAGCAGTATAAGGTCTCAGCAGAGCTGAAGCCTTCTCCAGTTTCTGTCCATCACCCATTCTGGAGCAGGTCTGCTCCCTGAGCATTACCCTTGTCTGCCAGTAAACACATGGCTGCTTGCAGCTTCAGTGTCTGAAATCACCACTTGCCTGCCAAGATTTCTCAATGCAGCTCCTCAGAGGCATGTCTAGCTATGCAGTTTCCTTTGCTTAATACAAAAAGAAAGAAAGGGTGGGGGAAAAAGATGATTATCAGTCAGATCTACTTGTCCTACATCTCTATGGCAACCGTGTGCAGTTTGGCAATCACACAGGTACATCCAGGAACTCTTTCAACAGCATCCACCTCAAACCAGCAGCCTGCAAACAGTGCTGGAAATCTGTCTGGCACCCTGAGAGTAAGGCACGGGAATTGGAGGGCCAGCACAGAATTACACTCCAAGGGAATGTTGATGTCTTTACTGGAGGGCAGTCAGGCATGAGTCACGATGTGCCTCGAACAGCACATGACATCAGAGCAGCCACATTCTCCCTTTAGGTGAAGGAGCACCTGTGGCCAGAAGGCAGTCCAGTGACTTAGTGAGCATGTGCCAGCTTTGGGGTGACATGAGGGATCCCATGAGCAAGGCAAGTGGGGATATGAAGTGCAGGTTTTCCCACACTCATATTTTTATGTAATCAAGCAGGTCTCAAAATGTGACCAACCTTCCCTGAATCCCTCTCCGCGGTTTTGGTCCAAGCTGTGATGGGAGAGCAGAATGCATGGGACATCAGCCACCAGCAAGAAGCCACATCAGTGGGCATGAGTTTGTTGTATCTTGAGGAAGAGGCAAAGGGCAAAAAGGGCCTGTTTTTGAACTAACTGGTTGGGATATCCACCAGCTGCTGTAGAGGCTGTATCCCACCCAGCCAGCACAAGCCATGGCTGCCTTAGCCCAGCCGGGTTTCCAGCAGTGTCAGAGCTGTGAAGGTGTGGGCAAGCAGTGGAGGAGTTTGAAGGAGAGAGTGCTTCAGAGGTGCTTTGCATAACAGGGCTTTTAGCTCCCAAAATGGGGGGCTAAGCATGGGAGAAGCTCTCCAAGAGACTACTGCCCCAGCAGCATCATCTCACTCTCCACCTCCTGCCCTCCACCTCCTTCCAGAGCTATCCCTCTCAGGATGCTGGTGAGCATCACCACTTTCCAGGCTGACTCCTCTACTGGTCCATGGGGCAGGAACCTGAACTTTGGGGCAAAAGCATAAAGGCCTAACACTTCCCATCCTAGTGGATTGGCTACGTTTTTTTCCACTTAAGCCTTAGGAGATCCTTGACTTGAATGGGACCTGAACTTATTTAACAGCTCCAATGAATATTTGTCCATACTTTTTCTGAGGCTGAATATATCCCCTTCCTTCCTCCTCATTTCTCAAGTCATGCTTTTAGTTTTATTCTAAGCAAATACAGGTCTTAGGCTTCTTGAGAAGTCAAATATTTAATGAACTCTCTCAGTGATGGCATTTTCCCTCCAAACTCTGTGACTAAAACATAATTTCTTGTTTAGAGCTCTGCTAAGCAGGGGGTCGGGTTGAGGGCTGGCCACCCAAGAGGCCACATCAGCAAGAGAGCATGCAGGACATTGAGGGAAATGAGAATCCCCCTCAACTCAGTACTCATGGAGCTGCATCTAGGGGACTGTGGTAGAGGAGAGTCCTAATGCTGTCTATGGGGAGACCTAGTGCTGTTGTCCATTGCCTAGAGGGAATTACAGGGAAGAGAGAGACAGGATCTTCCCAGAGATGCACACTGAAAGGATCAAGGCAATGGTCACATGTTGTGACAAGGGAAAATCTGGTTCATTAAAAGGAAATGAGGTCAAAATTGACCACGAGGTTGGTCAAACACTGGCACAGGTTGCCCAGTGAGGAGCTTGGATCTCCATCCCTGGAAAAACTCATAGCTGGAGTCCTGAGGACCTGGTCTAGCTCTGGAGCTGGCTATGGCTTGGGTTCCTCCTCCCTGAAATTATCCTGTGACTCTGCAATTCTGTTCTACACATAAAAAAGGACGAGAAAATTAAAAAGAAGGGTAAAGAGAAACAGTTGTTTCTGTTTAACTTCTGATGGCAATAAAGAATAAAGCAGCAGGCTTAAGCACAGCTCTGAAATGATTCAGTCTGATGAGTCTGCTGATGGTTATGCCTGAGAAAAACACGAACTGCAAAACACAGCTAAACATTGTTTATTCCAAACCTAACATAGAATTTCTCCTTGTTTTATTTTCTCCTTATGAGTTTTCAAATTCACACAGGACTCTTCTGCCCCCTTAATGCACACAAATCAAATAGGGGTTTTGCTTTGCTGTATGAAAGTGGAGAGCTGGAGCTGCCTGTTTTAAAGCTGCTAAAGCTCCCTCAGGATGGCAGGGTGGCCATTTTATTTCTTTCAGCTTGAAATAAGGCCCTCTTTTTAAAGCTCTCTTTTGATTTCCACACTTGATCTCTGGTATTCTCAAGAACCAGAGCCTTATCACTACAAAGGTAGTGCAGATAAAAGGCCTGACACCCACCCTCCATGAGGCCCTTTGCCAGGAGAGCCAGGGGCACAGCTCCCTGCAAAGCAGCTGTTTTATTCCCACTGCTTTGTTGCAAACTCCCCTGGTGCTTTTTTGTGCCCCAGGTCCTTGGGCTGCCTGCACTGGGTGGAAATTCCAGTCACAGCAGCCTTTCCCACTCCTTTCCTTTCTGGAAATCTCTCAGGTATCTGATTCAGATTAAATTCTCTCTCTCCCACTCAAAGGCTATTGACCACTGAATTCTTTAGGAAAGGGTGTTTCTCGCTGCTCTAATATCTTCTGAAACCCAAGGGTTTCTCAAGCAGAGCACATACTATTTTGCAGGCATAAGGTGCTCTGCCCTAGGTGGGCAATTCCACCCTGCAGCTCCATCATCATTGAACTGAGAAAAATCACCCATTTGGGCATGTCTGACCCAGGTTAGACAGAGGCACATACGTGGGTTCATTTCTGTTGAGCTGGCCCAGGAGGTGGCACAGGGTTGCACCAGCCACAGGGGAAAAGACATTTCCTGATGGGACACAGAGTGAACCTGTCAGCTTTCAAATAACAGGTTCCCACCAGCACAGTGTGTTTATTCCCAATAAACTTTTTGTGTCAGGGGACTGTGGCACTTCTGGTTTGTTGGAAAAAAAGCCCAGAGCTCCACTCATCCTGCCAAGCACAAACTCAGGGAGCCCTTTCTGTCCCAGCGACAGAGATTCTCCCAACACCGCGTGCTCCAGCAGCCACAGAGAAGGTGTCAGCACAGGCATGGCACAAATGTCAGCAGCTCCTTACCACCATGTGAAAGGGGCAGGCCTGGGAGTAAGCTGGGGCTTAAAGTGGCAAGGAGGTTGAGGTGAATCCCAGACTGAACCCCAGACTGGACCCCAGAACCACCTCCCAACACATCCCACATCATGGATCTCCATAAAAATTGCAGATGGCAAGATGATGGCATGGTGAGTTTAGCTGTCCCACGTCAGAGATGCTTCACTCACAGCTTCTGGGATGATGATCACAGCCAGACAGCTCAGAGATCACCTGAGGTAGCAACTGGAGCCATGGACACTTAGGCATATCCTCTTGGAGCCTAGAGCTTCTGTGAAAGCTCAAACTGCTCTTGTGGCAGTTCCCACTGGCTGGTCTCTGCTGCTTCTCCAAAGCAGTGCTCAGCTCCTGCAAACTCCCACGGGATTTTAGGCACCAAATCTGCTGAAGAGTAGCAGAGGAAACTAAAAGGGAACCTGGAAGTCTCTTTCATGTGGTGCTAGAAAGACAAAACTGTGGGTTTAAAGAACATAGTGTAAAATAAAGTAACTTGTGGCTGCCAGGATGAATCTCCTGTGGGTTGCCTCAAAGTAATCCTTTAGGCACGGCGCTCTGTCACAGGAAAGGAGTCACTCTCTTGCACATGACCAATAACAGAGATGAGAGATTAAGAAGGAAGAGAGCTATCACAGTGACAAGCTGTATCATAGGACGTTGCAGCACAGATCCAGATGAGGCAAAAATAACATCATGGTTGTCTGGACAGGTCAAAAGATGATCAAGAACTCGGAGGGGTAATTTTCAGGGCAAATCGAGAGGTACCTCTGCAATACTCATGCCTTGTTTCTGTGTCATGCAGATGGTGCAGTCTCTCATGGCTGGTGACAGCATTCCCATGGAGCTCAGGTGCAAGGGCTGGCACATGGCGTTAGGAGAACATCGCAGTGGTCCACAAGACACTGTCCCATGCTAGGCAGGATGCTCTTCAAGGGTCACTGGAGCACCAGGGACCTGCCAAGGGGACACCTGCCCAAGGAATGGGTGAGATAGCCATGTATGTGGAGATGGTTACGGCAGCTCAGGCAGAGCAGGTGCCCTGTGAGTCACAGCAGGGTGGGGAGAAAAGCATTTCCCAAAGCATTTCCTCTCCTCACCTGACAGCCCTGACTGGCACAGGTGGGTGGGAGGCACTGCCATCTCCAGATCCAAGGCCCTGGCAGCTGCTCCATGACATGCTCCCTTGCTGCAAAGGGGCCAGCTGAGAGGCGGCCCCTGCTCCTCAGCTCTTCAGACTGGTGGGGATTTGCCTCCAGCCCCTGTGCTGAGGGAGATGTGCTGTGAAAAGCAGATCTTTCCTACACACTCCCATTCTTTCTCTTTTACTGTTTTTCCCTCTGTCAAATTGAGAACAAATCCAGGACCAAGGTAAGGACACCAACATTTCCCCAGAGTGATGAACTGGGGAGAAACCTGAGCAGTATCCACATTGCATGGGATATATACATGTATGGAGAGAGACCCAGCACCAGGAGGTTTCTCTGCAGGAAGTGGCAGCATCCAGGACAAGATGACTATGTCTTGTGTCCTGCTCCCACCAGCTGCACAGGGACTGCTGGCACAGCCCCTGGCTGAGCTGCTGGGGCAGGGCCAGGAGAGCTGATTGCACAAGGCACGGGCTGTGCCTTCACTCCAGGCACAGCCTTCATCAGAGCTTCTCCCAAATCCTCTGGGATGCCATGTCCTTTATGATCAAGAGGCTGGAGCCAGCCCCTGGTCCAGCATCCCGCCTGTGTATCACAAGAGGTGTATGCAGCCCAGGTGACCAGCTGTTCTCCAAAATTCTCTTTCACAGAAAAGCCACTCAGCTCATCTGTTTGGCATGTTTGAGCATTGCTTCAACATCTGAGGAGGCTTTATTGATCCCTAGCCAGGTAATGAAAAGTCAATCTGCCCACCTTTCCCCCCATGCCTGCCTTAAACATTATGCTCAGGGAACCTGCATTATATTTCCATTATTTGCCTGTTGGTCCTGAACATAGACACAGAACAATTATGGCACACAGGGAAACAGTAGTAAGAAGTATATTTAGCAAACCAGTCCTTGCTTCACCTTGCATTCTGTGTGAAGTTTTGGTCACTGCAATACGAAAAAAATATTAAACTTCTGTAGAGCATCCAAAGCAGGGAAATGAAGATGGAAAAGGGCCCTGAGGAGAAGCTTGGTAAGAAGTAGCTAAAGTCTCTTGGTCTGTTCAGTCTGGAGGAGACTGTGGGGAGAGCTCATTGCAGTTACAACTTCCTTGTGAGGGGAGAGAGGAGCAGGCACTGATCTCTTCTCTATGGTGATCAGTGACAGGACTGAGGGAATGACCTGAAGTTGTGTCAGGGGAGGTTTAGGTTGGGTATTATAAAAAGGTTCTTCACCTAGAGGGTGGTTGGGCACTGGAACAGCTCCCTAGGGAAATGGTGACAGCAACAGCCTGACAGAGTCCACGAAGTGTTTAGACAGTGTTGTCAGACACATGGTGTGACTCTTGGGGATGGTGCTGTGCAGGGCTAAGAGCTGTACTTCAAAGATCCTTGTGTTTCCCTTCCAACTCAGCGTATTCCATGATTTCTTTTTTACTGCAGCGTTGTATTTTAAGCTGGGTATTCCAAGGCTTACTTACCAACATATTTTTGATGGCAAAGATAGTGGAAGGGCCCAAATGACACACCTCATCTGCCAGCAGAAAGCTGAGCCACTGCTCCTCCCTCCTCAGCTCTGTCGGGCAGCCCTGGGTCCATCAGACACGATGCTGCTCAGGCTCCCTCTGCCAGGGACATCTGAGCTCGGCAAAATACCAGTGTGTGAGAAAAAATATCCTCAGTACTACCAGAGAAGGAGTGCACACGTCAGGGTGTGTTTGTGGGCACACAGACACATTACCTACGATCAGGGACTGGTTTCTGTGGCAGAAGAGGCAACAGCTCGGGTGTCCAACTGCAGTCCAATGACTATGGCTTCCCAAGTGGCTTTCACAGAATCAGTCTGTCCCCACTCAGCAAAACACAGATGCTGGGAAGAAGGCAAACTCCTACTGACAGGGACTCACCTGTCCTTGTCCCCTAACCCTGGAGTGGTGCCAGGGCAAGGGGCTTGCCCAAACTCACACTGGAGGAAGGAACAATTCCGATTTTACAAAGTCCACCATTGTGCTTTGTGCTAAGAGGGGTTTAAGCTGTAATCTTCCTTTGCCAGCTCTCATATACAGATCAAAGGGCAGGATACTGTACTAGCTTTTTTTGGATGAAAGATACTCTAAAAAGTAGAGAAGCATTTATTCCTGACCCCTTTCCACCCTCATTTGAAATGAGGGATCACGCCAGGCTTGCTGGCAGCCAGGCTGGCTCGGCAGCTTCCCCCAGAGGGAGATTTTACCACATGACATGTGTCTGCTGGTATGGGAGGAACAGTGATAGCATCAGCTGAGATAAGAGGAGAGAAGCCGTTATCCTGGCAGCCTGGAGGTCAGGAGAAGAGGCAGCTGAACAAATTCCAGCTCCAAGGGCCCAAAACACCACAACTGTCATGTCGTGGATTATTTTGGAATAAATATGCACATGCCACTCCCAGCACTCAATTGCTTTCAATCACCAAGCTAAAAGAGAGTAGGTTTGGACTAGGTATTATGAAAAATTCTTTACTGTGAGGGTGGTGAGGTACTATCACAGGTTGCCCCTGTGAAGAGAAGCTGTGGGTGCCCCATCCGTGTAAGTGTTTAAGGTCAGGTTGGATGGAGAGCTGAGCAATCTGGTCTAGTGGAAGGGGTCCCTGACCACGGCAGGGGGGCTAGATGTGAACTAGATGATCTTCAACGTCCCTTCCAACATAAACTATGTTATGCTTCTGCAATTCCATGATCCTTAGCAGTGGGGCTGTGCTGGGGCTGTTCCACGTGCATCTGCAGGTCAAACACACACCACAAATTGCTCCTGGAGACAAGCACAGTCCAGCCACTGTGGCATGCAGAATGGCCTCCTATGATAGATAAACCAGTGCAGACCCCACAGGGAGAGTCTCTTACTCCCTCTCTGCCTCATCCCAAAGCAGCAGGAATAAGTGCGACCCAAGGCAGACAGGTGTCAGCAGCCTGGAGAAACTCTGTGCTCAGATAAGCAGGCTGGGAGCAGCAACAGGAGCTGCTGGTGTGCAGCTGAGAGGGTTGCAGCAAGGGATGTGAATTTAGGTCCGTGCCAAGTACTTCCATGTGAAAGATTTATTGTTCTGCCTGGAAGCTGTGCCCACAGAGAGAAATAAGACACCATCACTGGAGAAATGACTGCCCACTTTCAGCATAAACTGTGCCCAGCTCATCCTCTCTTGGTTCTTCCAGATTTGTCTGGGGAACCTCTCAGAGGAAAAAACAAAAAGATTTTTTTGTCAAAGGCACCTGTTGAGGCATTTTTTTTCCCACTTGATTCGTCTGCACAGTTCTGGGTGCAAATCCAGGTGGGGTGAGGTCTCTGCTCATCCTCTCACTGGCTGCTGCTATGGTCTGGTGCTGCATCCCAGCATGTGGCACCACACTCTGAGCTTCCAGCCTTCTTCCCTGTGGACATGCACATGCTTGGGCATCTTGCTGCCTCTCTGCTCCTCTCTGGAGCAATTTTTTACCTTGCTGGCCTACCTCAGCCAAACACAGCACCAGAGCAAAGGCAATTCAGGCAACCAGGTTTGTACAAATCTAGTAGAAAGGTAAGGCAGGATGCCCTCTGTGCTGAGGAAAGCAGATAAAAAGCTGGCATCAGTGCATCATCAGGAAAACCAGGTGAACAAGATGGCTTATGCAAGCATAATATGATGGGGGAGGCTGTGGGCTGACCCTAACTTTCAGGGAAAAGGTTTTCCCTGATAAACGTGCTGAGAACTGCAAATCCCCATGCATGCTGTGTTCCCAGCCTGTTTCAAGGCCAGGAATTAAACCAGCTTTTCAGGCAAAGCCATGAGGACCCTGGGGAGCTGTCAGCCCAGCAGATGATTTAATAGACCAGCAATACCACAAGAAGGGCTGGGGCACAGCAGCCACTCCTGTGGCAGCACAGCATCACCCTGGCTCTGTGCTAAGCCTGGACCACTGCAGCCCATGTGCAGCCATATGCCTGATGCACAGCAGCAGACTGAGCATCTGCCACTGCCCTGGCCGGCTTGTCAAGGACTGGGGGGCACGAGTCCAATGAGAACAGTTTTATTTCCCAGTCTGGAGAGTTTTTTTCTCTGTTTGGAAGAGAACTATCAGGCTTTTCTGACCTTCTTCCAAGGGACAGATGTTTTTGCTCTATCACTCATTCACTGCTAAGGCTCCGGGCTATAGCTACTGCTATTTCTTTTAGGTTTTGGATTCGGTTCCGCAGCAGCAGTCCCTGGCTAAGTTAGGCTGCTTAATTAGTTATTAAAATGGAAACACTTTTTTTTTTATCACATCTCCTACCATTTTGGAACACATCCACTAATAGTAGATGTTACTCAGACAAGCATTTATTGCTCTGCCTTGAAGACACCAAATAATTTTGGCAAGTCAACCTTTCTCCTTTGGATTTGCCAGGCATCTGACTCCCTCTCACATTTGCTTTCAGGAGGGTACAGCTGCCAAAGGCAAGGCAGCTGGACCAGGCACAGTACTCTGTCACCCCAACAGCAGCATTCCCACCAGGCATTACAGGAGGATGTAGGGTTGCTCCATCTCTTTGGGATGATGGTTTGCTCTGAAAGCCTGATTAAGTGTTTGTGGAGGTATCTTGTGGCAAGATTTCCTGTTTATGTTGCCCTACACCTTGTTATTAGCATCACACCTCTGCTGAATGCGCGCCCTCACCCTGCAGCTCTGTGCAGTAGGGAGGGACGAGGTGGTTTGGGAAGGTGAGTCAGGAAAATGCTGAGGGCAATGGCTCTAAGCTGGAAGAGAAGAGGAGGAGCCATGTGGAAGCAGCGGCACCGCGCTGTGAGGGGACAGACCATAGCTTGCCTCCTCTCCCCCTGGTAAACTCACCAATTTACTTTCCAGCTACACCCCAGGTGGAGGTAAGAGTCCACCATGCATTCAGCTGGGATTTGTTTTGGCACAGGGTACCCAGGAGCCGGGAGACGCCAGGAGCACATACAGATCCTTAAGGGTCTCAGGCTGCTTCCATCAGCTGTTTTTTGTTCTCTCATGCATTTTACCTTCCAGATCACTCCTTTCCTCAGCAGGAAGGTGCCGCAGGCTCTGCGCCATGCAGGCGGTGTCAGCAGGCTTGTGTCGCCCTGGTCCCACCCTGCATTGTGCCATCATGTCCTACACCAAATTCAGCAGTGACTTACTAGTCAGCTTGACACCAAGGAACCAACACTGGGTGCCTAACAGAAACAAAATCAGAATTTCAGTGGGGGATGCAAGTGTTTCAGATGCTCCAAGGCAGCCTGGGGGAAGCCAGAACAGACCACAGAGTGAATATTTCTTGGTTTTGTGGCAGGCTGGTGATTAGTTTGGTCTTTGCACAGAACTAATGACGTGTCTCTGCACAAAGCGATTCCCACGTCCCCCTCTGAGGCTTGTGCTTCCCATCACCTAGGCACAACTTGAGCCTTCTTCCTTTAGAGGAATATTGATGATTTCTGAGTGCTCAGCATCTAACACTGTTCCCTTCCTTGGCAAGAGGTATTTCCGGGGTCTGGGATATTTTCCTGGCAGGCAAAAAGTGGAAGCACACTTCCAGTAAGTGCCAACCCAAACTACCCAGTGTTCCTGCCACTGACATGCATGGTGGGTGGTAGGTGAAACCTCGGATGTTAGGATTAGCTTCTCCAAGGCCCTTCAGAAAAGTTGCAGGTTTGCTGTAAAAAGAAGTGAAAACTATCAAAATAAAGATTTTCTTGTCAGACACGAATGTTTGCAAAGCAAATAAGGAATGCCTCAGAGCTACACCGAGCACCCAAAGTTACCCAGTTGTTAGTATTTGAATGTTTGGCAGAGGCAAGGGGCAAGCACACCATCTGTGTCTCTGTGCAGCCTGCCTCACCACCCTGGAAGCAAAATTAGCCCCTTATCAGATCTGAAGACCTGCTAAGTGGCTTAATTTGTGCCTCTGTTCAGAGGGGCAGACACAGGGCACATCACCCCACCACTGCCACAGCCATAATCCGTTGGAGGTGACATTTCACCAGGTGGCTGCAGGCATCTCCGCAGACAGACAAACAGCCATTTCACTGCAGAGCCAACCCCAAAACGCTCCTGCCAGGCTGTCCTGCAGCCCTGAAAACACCCATTGGTTTGCTGTGCACAGCACACAGTGCAAGGCTGTCACACACCCACAAAAACATAAAAATAAAAGACGAAAATAAATTATGCCCATGTTTCAGCAGTTCCCCCTTGGCTGTGCTATCAGAAAAAGGGCATTTGGGGTAACAGTGGAGTCTCTGGGAAGCTTGGCACTGCACAGAGAGCTGCAGACTAAGCTCCCCCCTCTCCAATTTCCAGGCCAGATGGAGCTCAGGCAGGATGTGATACACCATGCACCCACTGCAAGATTTTTCCTGGCTCGCTTGGGAAGGGATTACATGGTTGTGGCAGCAGGAAGAGAGCCAACAGAGACCTGTGGCCAGACCATATGGGGCACCGGGCTCTGTGCATGCCCACGTCTCCCTGCTAGGAGGGCTCTGCTGAGCCGGCAGCCAGCTGTGGAGACCCCAGGCCTGGCAGGGCATGGGTGCCTCAGCTCATGCACAGCGCTGATCCTGCCCTAGGGAGCTGTGAGGAAAGCTGCTTAGGGGAGGCAGGCGATGCTCAGTGTCCCCGGAGCTGGCCCCTGGCACCAGCCCCGCTGCCTTCACGTGGCACCATGGCAGCAGCAGAGCGAGCAGCAGTGACAGCTGCTCTCTTTGCTTCAGGGATGCTGTGTCACTCTGCCTCTGGGCTTGCCACCTCGCTGCTTTTAATGGAGTAAGTCCATTCCCTCAGACTGAAACCCTTGGAGGACAAAGCAGGATCCCATTAGTCTTCTTCACCGCTGAGCAAGAGGAGTCTCATCCACCACGAGGCCACCAAGTCACCACACTCCAGGCATAGAAGCACTCCTGTGAAGCCACCAAAGCTTTCCACCACAGCAGCAAAAGTCATTTTTAAGCTTTTAATTTCAAGAAATGAAGTGTGTGTGTGTGTGGAGTACACCTGGTCTCCCTGTTACACCCTTACCACGGCTTTTGCTGCATTGCAAAGGGATGCCCTTGCAGGGAGCACTGCCTCGCTCTTCCTCATAGCTCTGTCCCCATCTGCCTCTCCAGAGAAGGATTTCTTGCAGCCAGCAAGTTGGTCAGGCTGGCCCCAGTATCCCTGGCATCCTAATGTGGGCAATTACTGTCATGGCTGGGCTCTGTCCAGCCCCAGGAACGTCTCAATAACTGCAAATAGAGAACAGCTGCTAGTTTACTCATTCATCCAAAAGTTGGATTTCTGGAGAGGTTCCACAGTCCATTGCTGTCAGTGTCAGGTCAGCCTGGTGCAGGGTCACTCAGAGGGACACACTGGGCAGGTGAGGATGCCAATCCATACTGGATCACAGCATTGCTGCACTGAAGCTTTCAACATGACACAAGAAGAGGAGAGGGCATCTTGGAGGAAGTGTTGATCCCTCAGTTAAGCACTGAAGATGTTGCTAAGTGTACTGTTTGCTATCAGGCCAGGGGATGATGACTGTTCCCACTCTCTCTCCTTGGGGGAGGGAATGTTGCCAAAAAGGTGTTGCAGGAATATCAAAAACTGCTCCCTGTGTAAGTTAAGAATCAGTAACACTGGGGGAAAGGAAGAAGGGAAGATTTTCTTCTGAGAAAAAAAGGTGGGGTTGTTTCTAGGGACAGAGTGAAGGTCCAAGCAGCCTTTCTTCCATGACTGCAGAGCTGGGGCTGCAGGAGAGGTTAGCTGCACCACCAGAAGAAGCTGCAGCACTCTGAGTGACCGGGCCTCCTTGGATCTGATCCAAGGGTAGGCAGATATCAGCATGGTTGTCTTTAGATTCTACACACCTGTCCCCACTACGAAATAATTTTGTATTTATCCAACGTACATTCACTCCCACAGAGTGCCTGTCTCTGCCCAGGCTCGTCCCAGGGTCTCCAGGCACCCTCTGACAGGACCAACTAAGGCTCTGGCAGGCAAGCTGTGCCATCTTTCAGCAGGAATATGCACATTAGCTCTCAAAGACCTTCATCCCAATGACCTGTCCATGGCTTTTACACCACTACAAGAAAGCAGAGTAGGCTGGAAGGTGTCATTACACAGTGGAGAATTTTCCTGCTCAATTGATGGTTTGCTGTGGTGTACTGTGAACACAGGAAGAGCTGGGGATGGGGAAGATGCCTCAGTGTTTCTCCTTGCTTTTGTAGGACTGATCAGCATCGTTGCAGGCTGGTGGGGGTCACTGTGGTCTTACCCCCATAGAAGCCAGGCTTTTGAAGAACATTTTAAAGGTTAGATCTCCCTATAAATGGGGCTCGTTTGCAGTTTTTACTGTTTAAGACCTGAGGGAAAGCTGAATTTAGATGGTGCCGTGCAAACAGAAAATAAGAACTAATCAAAGTACTCAGAAAAACTGATAAGTCAGCATTTTAAACCACTAGTTTCATCCCTCAGAACATGTTTCTACCAGCACGGTACATACATGATATAACAAATAGCTGGTCTAGGGTATATAAATACAATATAGTATCGCTCTTTCTTAGATGTACTTGTACATCCTAGAAAAGTTTCTTGTGCAGCTTTCACTTAACCTGTGGATTAGGAAAATTAATTACATGGTCACATACAGGAGATCAGCTGGAATACGTGCTCCTACCAGTGCTCTGGGAACATGTCTGGGCTGTGCACAGTACAGGCTCCTGCCTGAAAGATCTCTGCCTGTGTGTGATGTATTTGAGAAGGAAAGAAGGGAAAGAGGAACATGACTTGCTAAAGTGACAGGCTGAAGGAGTTGATGGCCCTACCAGAGAATGGGGATCTACCCTTGCTGAACCTGTGATATTTCTGTTTTAAACCATCAACCCACAGGTCATGTGATTTTCCTGCCTCCCAGACACACAGAAAGCAGGGAGAGCGATGTGTGATGTTGAGGCAGGCTAGAAATGTAGAGCTGCACCAAAATGTGCTCTGCACACTGAAAATATCCTGCCCTGAGCCCCCCAGATGAGATGAGCAGGCTGACACAGCCCCCTCATGGCACAGCTGAGAGGGAAGGCTTGCCTGTGCCTGCAAGGGAAAAGAGGAGACAGCGTCAGTAGCATCTGCACATTGCTGCCACGGGAACACCATTGCAGATGCACCTGTAAGGAAATTACCCATTATAAAGGCTGTGCAGGGAGCACCTGGGTGCACACAACCAAGTCAGGAGCTGGAGAGTAAAGGCAAAAAGGGGGTAAGTGAAGGGAATGAAGGCTCCAGACCTGCAGCTGATGCAGGAGAAGATGCCAGTTTAGAGCAGGGACCTGGAGTGACCAGCACTGCTGGCTCTGCTCGGCTTGCTTCTCCTCTCCTGCCACCTCCCCCCTCCTGAAAACCCTCATCCCAGCCTGTGAGCAAAGTGGTGTGTCATGGTGCAATTACAGGCTGTCAACCTGTGTCACCCAGAGGTGGGTGGGAATTAAGGCTCCACTGACATCTAGCATTTTTCTCATTTTAGACAGTCTGACTAATTTCAGAGTAATTTGGTGTCTTCTTGCATTCTGTCATTTGGGTTTTATCATTATTACTATTATAACATTACATTTATGCACGTTTCTATTTGATTAAGCATCAAATAGTAAATACCCACGTGTAGTAGTCACAACAAGAAGAAATCCAGGGATCTTCGGTCTCTAGCTGGCCCTGGAGCAAAAAGCACGTGACCCAGGACCTTCACCTTTGAGGAACACATGAATTCTGGATATGATGATCAGAGAATTGCCTCTGGGCAAAGCCAGGAAAAACAGTTTGCTCCCTGGCTCCACTGTCCTTTACGTTCCTACAGCAATCAAGCATCTTCCTTCCTCTTTACTCAACTGCTGTTTGCAGCTTAACAATTGTGTTAACATGTGAGGCATGAATATTGTCTAGAATGTTTATGCAACCTCTTAGGCATTCGAGGATGTTTCAGAGGCAGTAAGATACGTGAGCACCACCATCAGCAATGCTCATCAAGGCAATACTTGACAATGATCAAGATTTCTCTTTTTGGGCAAGTTATTCTGCATCCTGGGTAACAGTGGCACCTTGATTTAGGAAGTTATTTCCACCTGCCAGTTGTGCTGGAGCAGCTCTCTACGATTATGTTCAGCAGACAGTGTCAATGGAAGTGCTTTCTGGATGGAGCAGGAAGGTACAAGCTGGTGGTGAGAGCCCACTTCTGGGTGCAGGGAAACAAGGAGCAAGGGCACAAGGGTGAGAATGCCAGTGTCCCCTCCATGCTGCAAATAGGTCGCGAGGGAGCCCCTGGTCCTGGGGAATATGACCCCCTACACTAGTGGGAATTGCAAATAGTTCCATGTAGGGCAGGGGTGAGGGAGGGCACAAGGGAAGGAAGCACTTATAGACACAGGAGGTGTCTCACCATGATTGCTGCTGGAGTGGAAGTCATTCTGGGACACAGTGCACACCCATGAGCTGTCCCAGCCTTGGCCACTGGGTCCTGAGCACTGCTTCAGTTTTTGGTTGGTTTACATTTCTCCCAAACCACTGCGGTGGCAGAACCAGTCTTGAAAGCCTCAGCTCACCACAAGTGAGATCTCCAGTGCAAGGCTACCCTGACCAGGGCAAGGGATGGATGTCACCATCAGGAGCCACCACAAGGGCAGGAGGGTTTGGGTGGACCTGGCTACTTGTGAAAGAGCAGGTCTGAGTTCTGGTCTGTGAGAGAAAACTGGCTTTGCCAGGCAAGGACAGCTCTGGCTTGGCACAACTTCAGCTCTTCCAGAACCACTCCCCAAAGGAGAAAATGTGACTGGAGATGTGACTTCCCTGCCCCCTCCAGAGCAGAGGCTTTGTAAGATGAAGGTCTCTAGACTGAGATCCACAGGAGCTGTTCTGAACCATTAAATGGGGACAAGAGCATGGTCTCATCCTCAGGTGGTTTTCTACCCTGCTTGTTGCCCCAGCACATCTCATGGCTGTTTTGCCTTCCAGAATCAGCAGGTATTTCCTCGGGGTTTGACCCACGAAGCACATAACATGTTATATCTGAAGCCCATCAACAGGCTTAGTCAAAGCCTGAGGTGCCTGGGTCAGGGCCTGTTTGTGTACAACACACACAGACTTCTTCCGCAGCTGTCACAGGAAGGGCATCATTTCACAGCCCTTATTATTTGCACATCAATTTGTAACATAACAGGAAGAGCCAAAGAGAGGCATCTCAAGCCAGCTGCTCCAAGGAGGAATTTGAAGCAAACGTGCCCATTTTGTGCTGACATGATGGCTCAGGGGTGGCGTGGAGCTGCTTTGCTCTGTGTTGCAGCATGCAGCTGCTGCTTGCAGGGCTCAGCAAGGGCCACAGGTGAGCATCCCTGCACACGTGCAGGCAGCAAATGCAGGAGCTCACCTACGATAAAATATGCAGAGACATTAAACCCAGCAGCTTTTCATCACCCCAGTCAGACCAGTCCCAGCCTGACTAACAGGAGGCCAAGCCTATATTTACAGCAATTCATATAAATCAAGAGAGATCCTATGGAAGACAACCAACCAACCTAATTGCTCTAGGGACAAATTCCTTCTGACACACACATTTGATAACATCAATTACTTCCCAAACATACTGATTCAAATGCTGTGGGTGTTTTCAGAGGTGATAAACATTATGGGAGGAGGCAGGGCTGAGCTGAAACACACTGGCAAAGGCATGGACCCGTAAGGAACAACATCCATTAAAGACCGTACAATTTCAGGCAACAGAGATTCCAGAATGAGCTGTTCACATCCTCCCTGCGCAGGCCAAAAAAAGCTTCCAGCATCTTATAATAAAATTCAGACTTATTGTTAAAAAGATTTGGAGCTAGACAGTGCTAAGGCACAGTGCTGCATCAAAACCTCCTGCAACAGCAGGGAAAATGTTGAATGAAAAATGCCTAAAACTGTGGAGACTGCTCCCTGACAGCTCTCCCCAACCAATCTGTCCTGCTCTCCAGGTGGGTGCTTGGTGCTGCGGTGAGGGCAGGCTGGGCAGGTGAGCAGGGGGCCAGGCAGTGCTGGAGGAGAAGTGGATCATGTTACTCCCATTACTGTTCATTGCCACACACAGAGCAAACCTCCCTGCTGCTACAGATTCCTCTGCACCTCCACCTGCCCCTCAGGAGCTGTGCCTGCCTGGGGGGAACTCTGCAGGAGAAGCTGATCCAGGTGAGCTCAGACAGCTGGAGCAGCACAGCTGAGCCCCTGCAGCCTCAGGTGACTTTGTGCCCGAGCTGCTCAAGCCCTTACTGCTGGTGTTGGTCAGCAGGACTGGGCTCTGTGGCTGTGCAACACAGGCACCTCTCCATTTGATGGCAGGCGCCTCAATCTCTTCCCTGAGCCAGGGACGACATCCCCATCTCTGTGGGCAGGCAGTGGCTTGTGCCCAGCCTGCTGGAAGGTGGCTTGGCCTCTCAGAGCTGGCCCAGGCTTGGAGTCCTGCACTGTGCCCCTACAGTCGTTAAGTGTAATTGTTGTTTTTCCATGGTTTCCCAGTTCCAAGGGTCTGAAATAATATTTCATAGGCTGCCACTGTGGTGCCTTCTTATAGCAATAGGTGCCAAGGGTGTGTTTTGTGTGCCCTGGGGTGCAGCAGAAGGGCTTTGGAGGGCATCCAAGGGTAAGAATACCTGTAGGACTACAGCACCAGAGGACCATTAGGATAATTGGGAGCAGTTTACAGCAGGCTCAGAAAGCAAATTTCCTATCAGCTGGATGAAACCACAGGGAAGTTAGCCCTCATTACAGCGGCATTTTAGGGCCAAGAGCAGCTTCTCTGTGGACCTTTGCAGCTGCTGCCCATCCCAGTGGGCGTCTCACTCTTGGGAGGAAAAAGAAGTGTGAAAGGGGAGGAGGAGAAAAACTGGGCAGGAGTTCAGAGAACTTCATTGTAAGGTGAGCAAGAATGAGGCAGGACAAAAGTGCAAACTAAATAAAGTCAATAGAAAGCAGTAACTGCAGAACACTTAAAAGGAATTTATAAATCTTGGAAATAAAAAGGAAAGAGTCATTGTTAGAGCAGAAAGGAAGCTCGAGACCTACAAAAACTCTCTTGTGTTTATAAGAAGTTGAGGTCAAAGTGAATACAACTCCGACCCTACTCCTGCACTTGGAAATCTGCAGGAAACCACTGTGAGGAGCAGCTGTGACTGAGAAGGTGGGAAGGACATGTGCTCTCTAGTTTTTGCTAGGAGCTGAAGAACCTACAGTCAGCCACGGGAACAGAGGGAGAGGCATCTAAAGGTAATTGGTTGTGATTTGAAAGAGCTAAATATAAATCCTGGGGGAAGACCTCAGCAAGCAGCACATCTCTCCAGGGGACGCTGACTCAAGCAGAAGTGGCATGACACAGATGAAGAGAGAGGCAAGACTGTCCTGAGCAGAAATCTCATTACAGCTGCTTAGCTATTCCTGCTAAACTGCCTCCTATTTACTGCCCCAAGGGCTTAAGCAAAGAACATTAGGAATGAGATTAAGAAAGCAGAAATGCAGGCTGAATGTCTGAAAAAATTTCCCTGACACAGCAGGATGAGCCAAGCATGTCCACAGAGATCTTTGCCTGGCTGAGACAGAGTGGAAGCACGCACAGTCCTGCAGCAGCAACTCCTCCAGCCACGACCAAAACTGCCTGGGGATGCTTCCCACCTGCAGGGCTCCTCGGGGCTCCTAGCAGATAGGGGAATTGAGGATGCAGGCTCCCCCAGGGCATCCTGTGGGCAAGGATGCTCACACTAGCTGGGTTATTGCCCCCAGGTTGGTCAGTTGCCCACTTGCCACTCGCCCCTGCTAGGGGTGGGGAGCAGCCCCCACGTCTTGGGGCTCAGGCTGGGGGGCTCCATACAAAGGAGGGAAGAGCTCTGACCTGCATCACACTGCCTGGCAGAGGATGTGCAACATTTCACAAGTCTCTGAGCAGAGGGGTGAGCCTGAAGCACTTTTATATTTTTATTTGTGGTAGCCTTTCAGCTGCTCCCATACCCCCAAGAGCACTGATGCTCACGCAGGACTGTGCTGTAGCAGTGAAACTGCAGCCTACCTCACCCAAACATTAGTTTCCCATCTCTCACCCAACTCTGCCTTTTGGTCCTCTTCAAAACAGACAAACTAATTAGAAAATGAAAGAACATTGAGGCCCAAGCCTCACTAATGGACAGCAGCAAAGCCTTCCTCCCTCTCCTGTCCCCACTGCTGCCCTCTCCAGCAGCAGCACCTGCACCGACTGCAGGAAACCTTTGTTGCTGGCAGTGCAATAGAGGCTGACATGTGCTGTCTGTCCTGTGGTTTGCTACACTGGCACAGGCGTGTGTGTTGGTAATTATGCATGTAGTGGGATAGTGGGATCCACAGGGTTACCCACAGCCACTAGCCCCAGCAAAGGGCCAGCAGGGTGAGAGCACAGCTGAGTGAGGAGTCTGGCACACACAGAAAATGTCACACGGTGTGTATCAGTGCCTCCTTATGGTGAGAAGTGACTACAAATACTTGCTTTTATAAACAAGAGTTGAGTAACAAGTTCGTAAATAGTAGCATCTTTGTTCATCTTTCCACCACTCCTGCTATTGCAGCATTGCCATCTAGGCGGAATGTTTGTTATCTCTGAGATGGGAAGTGCAGCTTCCAGGACAAGGACTTTTCTCTGATATCCAAAGTAACACGGAAGTAGTTGCTGCCAGGTTTAGGTGGATAAGTGTGCCATGCAGTCTGAGTAACTCTAGGCTGGAGAAGGCTGAATGTCTGTGAGGTCTGAAGAGGGGAACAAATCTCCAGCTCTCATTTAGACATGCCTGCACTAAAGCTTTTAAGCAGATGCTCACTTCCTTCATGAGCAGGTTCCAGACCAGCAAAAAACATTTGTGGTTCACAGTCATGGCAAGATCCCATGTCAGCTGCCACCAAACCCCAGCCCCAGAGGCTGTCAGGAGCTGATAGAGCTTCACCAGGCAGGGGATAACAGTAATTCTTCCTTCTCAAAATGATTTTGTCCTGAAGATATGTTTTCAGCAGTTGATATATGTCTCTCCTGACAGGACCTAGGCCTTGGGACCCAGATCTCCACTACTAGGGATCTTCTAAAACACAACTAGGGAAAACTGCCTTGGCCATGGAAATTCTGGTTCTGCAGCATCTCTTGAAATTGCCAGACTGGAACATCCTAGCCTCAAAGCCCAGGAGCTGGAGTGGGGACATCATTCTCCTTCAGGCTCCTTGCTTACTGTTGTCTTGTTTTGGGCAAAACAATAATCTCATGTCTTTTTGCCACTTAAAACCCAGAATAACAACTTAAATTCTTCAGGAAAAAAAAAAAAAAAGATCGTCCTTTAACAGTGTCCTGCTTTACAAAAGGGTGAGAAACTAATTTTTAGCTCGCATTTGAATTGCTAAAATAATTACTTACTTCTAGGCACTTTAATTAAAACTCTGCTGTATTGCTAGTTATGTTTAAAACAGTTAATATTGAATCACTCAATCTACAATTTCCTGAAAGCAGCAACTACTACTGCATTTAGTATTCCAATCCCAAACCATCCTGGAAGAGTTATTTGTACACTTCAGTGACCACTGGTAATTCTGCAGCTCAAATCAACATAATGCTTTTTCCATTCCCCAAAATGACAAGAAAGTATTTGTGAGAATTGTAGTTGTCCAACCAAATTATCATCAGTCACATTAAATTAGAAAGCATGAGAGGGACTGTTCCACTTTAAATCATCTTTTTTGTTCCAAGTAGAGCAAGAGAAATACAGTTACTATTCTTCCCTGCTAACATTCCCAGACTGTACTTCCCATTCCCTCTATTCCTGCTGCTGTTGTTCTGCAGGCACCACCAGGCGTGGGAACTTTCCTTTGATGATAACAAGAATTTGGAGATGTCATGGCATTGCCCAGCCAGCACCCAGTGAGCAGGACTACAATGGAGAGAAAACAGGAGGAAAACAAAGTTCAGTAGAAGAAAGTTGCCTGCACAGAAATGTTACCACATGCTGCAGTGGACCTGAGATCTCCATGGGATGCTGTGGTCAAATATCTCACCCAGGCATCCCTGTGCATCCTGGCCCAGCAGTGCTTCTGCCCCTCTGCTCTTCCACAGCCCACAGGCACTGTGGCAGGGGCTGCCTTTTTCTGTGCCTGGCCTTCCTGGTTTGACTCATCATTTATCATAAGTGAAAAGTGCATTTCCAGAGCTCTTTCTGTATAGTTATTGCCTGGGATTGTGCACAGCTGGATCATACCGATCTGGGCACTAAAAAGCGTGTTATTTTTCACATGGTATCTCACTTCAGCCTCTCTCTGACATTTGCACGGAAAGAGAATTTACAGAAAACCTGGGGTAACACTGCATCCTTGTGTCAGGTGAAGCTAAATAGCAATGCAACTTCAAAACGCAGTTTATAGTCACAGCTATCCCCTCCACACACCTTGGGATGGATGGATATAGCATCACTCACAGCATCCTTGAGAAATCTCTTGGAAAGACCTAGTAGGAGAAAAACAGATAGAGCTTTGGGACTTTGTCCTTCTGCTTCTTGGCCATAGGAGCAAACAAACCCAGATTCTGGAGCACCTAAGTATTTTGTGAGCTATCAGGACCAGCTCTGCCAACTTAGCCAGCTGCCTTCAGTGCCGACCACAGGAGACAGCAGCATTGTCACCTGCATGGTCACACCCAGGTTGGACGCTCTGCTACCTTCCTGCAGTTGATGTAGTTCTGCAGCACTGAACCTCCAGACGTCAAAATGCCAGCAGTGATGTGGGAAAGTGTGAAGGAATTCTTCACCTCTGCTTTCTCTGGTTCTCACCAGCAATGAAACATTAACTACTGAATGCACCAGCACATCCCCAGTTCTCCTCTGGGAAAAATTATGAAGTTTGCTTTCAAAACTAGGATTTAAATATGCTTTATAAAGTCTATTTCGGGGACTTTCAACTTAGATCCGACTAAGCCAGATCTCCTCTGCTGGGAGCAGAAATGGCTGGGGATGACATAGACATATCAGAAAACCCAGAAGCATAAGGAGCATCCAGCGGACACTGAAGCAGCTGAAAACCAGCACTAAGCACCTCCGTTCTCACCCTCTCCGTGCAAGGCAGGCGCTCCAGCACCCACGGCTACAGCTGAACTATCCCCGCTCACGGCTCAATGGACGAGCCTGGGCAAAGCCAGGCAGAAATGCCAGTCCCGCGGGCAGATGTGGCACCGCACGGAGGGAGCCCGGCTGGCTCCAGGCTGTTCCAGGGGAGTGTTCCAGGGCGGCTGTGCGGCGGGAGGCCGGCAGAGGGCAGCTGCAGCCTGCCGATCCCGGGAAGCTGCAGCCGCCGATGCCGGGAGCGCCGGGCCAGCAGCGCCCCGGGACCGCAAAGGCGCACGGAGGGCGGCGGCTCCGCCCGCTGCCCGCCCTCTCTGCCGGGGATCTCGGCTTCTGGGTGGCAAAAATGCTGTCCCCGTCGTTCTCCAGCGTGGTCCAGCTGCCCGGCGAGGGCTCGGCTTGGTCCTTGAGACGCCCGCGCTGAAGCTGCTGCCTTTCCGCAGGGAAGGATGGGTTGGGCAGATGTCAACGCCTGTGCCCTTGGGGGTACCAGAACTAAGGGATGCCGTTCTCATCCTGGCCCTGATGGGCATGGTTTAAAGGTTTCCTGGAAAAAAAGTCCATGCAGCCCACGCTAGAAATGGGGTGAATGTCTTTCACCTTCCACGGTGTGGTGGGCCCACCCTCCGGGCAGGGCAGGCTGCCCCGCTGCTCCCCTTTCCCAGCACTCATTGCCACATGAAAGTGAGGGGGTGAGCGGGGACAGGAACACGCCATGCATCACAGAGCCGTAAGGAAGGGCACAACCTTGTTAGAGATGCATTTTCTGCAAATCATTCCTCGATAAACAGATCAGAGGAGCCCCAGCTCTTACATAAATATCATCGAAGAGGGTGAGTGGACGAAATTTTATCCCAGAAATAATTCATAGCCATTCTTTCCCGATAGCTATGGCCCAGGCAATTAGGTGATCCACATCTGTGTGTGGCAAACCAACTTGGACTGGAAATCCTTGCCGGTTTCAGCAGTAATTTTTTTATCTTCCCAAAGGCTAAAGTGTTAAGGGCCCTGCTTCTGTCACAAGCGTTTTCTTACTTCTCTTTCCTAAAGTCCACTCTGGGATTTACATCCTGGCTTTTGCCACACTTTATCTGCATGTGGGATAAAAATAATCATACAGCAAACAGCAACCATAACCATGATGTATCCATCTGCAACATACAGTGCTGGTGAAGGCTGATGGAGACAGCCCATGTTTCCAAACTGAAATGTCAGCAGGGAAGAGGTCTCTGGGAAAAATAATTAACTATGATAATTAATTAGGAAATCACCATGGCAATTTTATACCGCCAGGATAGAAAACACACCTGCAGCTCATTTCATTGGTACTGCACCATGTTCCTATTAAAGTATGTGGGAAGGGCACACCGCTGGTCCCAAAGGTGCACACCAGTGGGACCAGAGATGTGTCACACACATGTTCCTGACCCAGGCTGTGCCAGAGCAGCATGGCCACAAGCAATTCCACGTATATCACAGCATGAGGAGACTGGCACTCCCCTCATCACCCACGGAGCCAGAGACTTCCTAATTTTTACGAGGACACCAGCACTGAGTTAAGCAATCAGAAATTACACCAGCCCCAACCTACTGGTGCAGTGGCTCTGCCAGGGCAGGCAGCTGCCTGATGGTGGCCCATGACACCATGGAATGAGTGTCTCCTGTGTGCCAGAGAGATGTGGGTCCTACAGCCTGGGCTGGCCAGGTGAGCCAAGGTGGCTGCTTCCTTTGGTTGTCGGTATTGTTTTGCATTTTGAAGCCATAAGCCCAGGCAGGGATGGTCCCGGGCCATGGCACATTCATGTGCTCGGCCACACACACAGAAATTCACTGCCTTCTACATGGACAGGGACAGCAATTTAAGGCATCAAGAATCTGACAGAGCCCTGGGCAGGGTGGTTGCCCCGTGGTTTGTTGCCTTTTAGAGCCACAGGCACAGACAGGGACAGGACCAGACCATGACACATCCCCACCCCCTCCCTCCACAGCCACTCAGCCAGAGATTTCTGCAGCTTTCCACAAAGCCTAAGGGCAAAAAGGTGCACAGAGCCCCAGTCTGCACCGCACCATGCTCCCACGGGCAGCTGGAGCTCCCCACAGCCACAGACAAGGGGGAACCAGCCTCTGCAGTGCCCAAAAATGTGTGTTTGTGGCACTTGGGGAAATGGCTTCGTGGTGAAAGTGGCGGTGCTGAGTTAATGGCTGGACTCCATGATCTTAGAGGTCTTTTCCAGCCTTAGCAATTCCATGATACCATGATTCTACAACACAATATTCTCAGTCTTCATTTACCTGACACTACTCATTGACTGTGACACAAATTCATATTCAGCTCAGATTCTCTGAATGATTTTCAACGATTAAAGTATTTATGAATACAATGTAACCTATCATGTATACAGTGAGTTTTCCTGCCACATATTGCAAACCTGTTTTTTGCAGTTCTCTCTTAAGCATGCATTTCCTCAAATGAAAACTTGGAATTATGAATAAAAGAATCAAAAAAATTTACAGTGCAAATCACTACTGTAGCTGTAATTGTTTTTCACCATCATAGCAATGTTGTTAAACGTGAAGCTTTCAGAATAAAGTGATGCTCAACTTAGGCTGTATTACAGGATGGTCTGGGACATTTTTAGCACAGAAAGTATGACAAGCCACATTCTGATTTCTTTTTCCACTTCTTGTTCTTATTTTCTGTTATAGTATTTAAAACTGTTTAACTTTTTGTGGTTTAAAATTAAATGTGGATATTGTAATGTAATATTTTGTTACCTTGCATATTCTGGCCTAACTTGAGAAATCAAGGCTCTTCCTATGCAGAGGATTGTAACTAAATCAGCTATTTACAAACTAATTCTTATCAGAAATAGAGATTCTACAACTCTCAGGACAACCGATGCCAGTGCTTTGTCACCCCCGTAGTGCAAAAGTATTTCCTGATGTTCAGACAGAGCCTCCTGTTTCTGTTTGTGCCCATCTCCTCAAGTTCTGGGCAAGGATTTCTGGGGGTGGTACCATGGGTTTGCTGCTGAGCAGCGCTGCCAGGGTGTGTCACACACGGTATCACACACACCGCAGCTACTCAGAAAGTAAACCAGGAAGGGAAGCAGGCGTCCTGGCTGGCAGAAAAAGCCCTGGAAGATGAAATGATGGTGAAATCCCTCCCCTGAGGTGAGGTGAGCTCTGCATCCTCTTGAAGACTTGTTACACATCCTCAGAGCACAGCCAAGGCAGCCAGTGATGCTCCCTTGGCCGTGACACACCCACCGAGTGCCTTGCCCGAGCACCTGCTCGCGGTTGCCATCCAACACATTTCTCTTTCACTGTCCTTGAGCTTTTCTGTTTGTTCATTTGCCACAGGGCCCCGAATCAAAAACCTTTGTGGTTTTAGAGGGATTCTACTCCACAGGAACCAAGCTGCTTCTGCTTGGACATCACAGCCCACAGGCTGAGCAAAGAGTGGATCTCCGTGAGTCATCGAGCTCTTCTCCCGCAGAGAAGCAGCTCGCTCCTGGTTACATGCCGGAGGTGCCTGCGTCTGCAGCAGGAGGTGGGAAAAGGAAGTTTTTAGCTCTCAAGTGTAAAACAAATGTTCAATAAATAGGATCGCTTTTCAGCCATGAAAAAGCAGTGTTCAAGTCACTGGTGCCCCGGAGCTATTTACTTGGCTACAAAACTGGTGGGTGTAGAACAAAGCAGCTCCTGAGTTTTGTCATGCGCACTGCAGGATTTTGCTTGAGCATTTTGGTGTCTGTCTGCATCGCTTTTAAATAAGTGTGAGGTGCAGACGATGCCGTGGGGGCACCGTGAATGGGGCAGCTCGAACGCTGCCCTTCCCAGGCACTCAGAGAGAAAAATCTGCTGGTGAGGTAGGGCAGACAAATGGGTAAAGTTTGTCGGCAACGACACTTGTCCAGTGCTCTCCCCCGCCATTTCCCTAAATAATTTGCCACAAATTAATTAACACAATTGAAACCTTAGCCCCTTCCAGTGCCCATCCCTTGGCACCCACTGTGCTGCTGAGAAGGCAGCAGTCAGTGGTGCTTTCTGAGATAAAAATTGCAGGTCGAATCTAAGATCACTAGAGCTTATCACGGTTTTCACAGGAACACGTCAAAATGCACCTACACTGAACAGGAATTTGGAATATTCCTTCACATATTCTGTCATCTGGATACTCACTAGCTACATCCCTGTTAGCATTGTGAGCATGGTAGGCAGCATTCTGTGGAACTGGACCTCAGTGTCCCACCATGCCTCATCCATGCTGAGCATGATTAATCCAAATTCTTCCAGAGAATGCCCCAGCACTTCCCCTGGATGGGTTGATGCCAGATCCTTGCCCAGTGATGCAGAGATGTGTGCTTAGGTAGCCCACAGATCACCTCCCATCCCCTCCCGGGCAATTCCCCACTGCATTTCAGTTCCTGTAGAGTCTCTGAGGCAGCAGAGCATCCACAACCTTTCCCATATCATCATCCCAGCACAGTAGTTTTGGGTAAAATGCCATGGCTGGGCCCTAGCAGGGACAATTTGGACTTATTCTGGATATAATTCTGGTGCATTTGAGTGGCTGTTTGGTATGCATCTCTCTCCACAGCTGAGCACAGCCAACAGGATACACCTTCTTCGTCCCCTCCACTCTGTGCCGTGAGGGCCTGTCTAGTCTGAAACCTCATTAGCTTAATTTAAGAGGTAATTTTGTAAGAAAGACTGACCCATGCCAAAACAACACAGGCAAAGAACCATCATCTGTTTCCTCTTTAGGAAGTGCTATTGCTATGCCAAATCCATGCCTCAAACCCTTAATGTTTCATCCAAGATACTGTCCAACAACAATAAAACCACTTATGGTTGCACTCCTAGCCTAGTCCAGCCAGGAGGTAGGGAGCACCTGGGGCTTGGGAGGCATTTGCCTGGGAGACTCTACTTTGGGATGCCCCATATTTGTGAATAATTTGTTGTGCAAAACCCAAATGCTCCAGAGGAGACTATTTTGTGGTGCCAGCATCGTTATTCAGTAAATTGCACATGCATGCAGAATCTTCATGGCAAACCAGGCTGAAATAACCACCTCTGAAGAAACCAGTACAGAGCAGTTGGCTGATTAAGTAAAAATAGTTTTAGTCCTAAATTTATTTATTCAGAATTAAATCTTTTTGTTTCAGAATAGAGTCCACGTGGGAGTTACTTGGGTATATGCATGTCCAGCCCTCAGTGGGAGGGTGACAACAATTTCAGCATGAAACTAAAACAAAATAAACATTAAAATAAACATAAATAAGCATAAAATAAACATAAAAATACTAGCACAAACTTTTAAAAACTGAAGAAAAAAGAAAGTTATCTGAGAAAAAGTCACAGATAGCAAATCCTGGAGCAGGTAGAGGAGCTGTGATATTGAACCAGGGTATGACCGGTGAGTCCCCAGCACCTAGTGCAGGATGCTGCCCAATTTGGTGTGAGGACCCAAGGAAGGGGTAGGGCACAGATGATGGCTACATGGTCTCACTGCTCGTGAGGTTTGCTGCTTCTGACCATGCACCTTGCAAGCAGGCAGGGTGGTACCTGCAAGGGAGAGAGATGACACCCACAATAAATTGTGACTCTGCCAGAGGCAGCCTGTGTCTGGGAATGATTCTGACCTGCCTGGGCTGTCCCACCCAGAACAGCCCCACTCTGATCTGTGGTCTCTGGCAAGGAGAAGTGTTTGCACTCACACTCAGTGTTTGCACTGCCTTGGCAGGAGGCACCCAGCTGAGCAGGTGGGGCAGCTTCTTCAGCCAAGCAGATGATGCTGTTTCATCAGGGAACAGCCTCTGGATCCAGTCCATGCCTGCCTGGCTGCACTCAGGGCATGGCAGGGCAAACCCAGCAGGGGCAAAGAGGAGAACTACACAGGCCAAATGAGGATGCCCAGAGCCCTGCCCGTGCCCAGCACAGCTGCAGCCTCCAGGCTGCTCTGCAGGCTGCCATCAGTGTGCTGAGCTGCAGCAGTGCTCAGCAATGCTGGTTATCCATCCCAGCCTCCAAAGGGCCACACAGGGCTGAGCCCTGAGCAGTGCCTGCTACAAAGAGTCACAGTGGAGTGGGAGGAGACAAAAGGGAAGTGGGCTCTGTGTCAGCAGGGCATGGTGAGAAGGTTTATTCCTGAAGGCTTCGCCGTAGGCACCAGAGACTCTTCCCTGGTTATGAGAAAGATGTGCTGGGAGCAAAGACATCAACTCTGAGCAGCCTGTGCCACAGGGTTGCAAAAAATATCTCTGGGAAGATGTCAAGGCTCATGGCTAATATCGGGATTTTTGAACTTCACAAATAAGTACAGAGTTCCTCTAATTTACTACCACATTAATATATAAACCAACAACTTATTGTTTCATAATCTCTCCCAGGGGAGGTTCAGCTGTTGCAGGGTCCTGCAAGAGCTGCAGTGAATGTTGGAGGTTAGTCCAGCAATCCCATTGTGAGAGCTCTTTGTGAGATGGGACTCCAGTGATAATCCCTGCTCCCCAGGAAATGCAGCTTCACACTGCCTTGGCTATCCGAAGAAGAAATGGAGTGCTGGATGGAAAATGCTGTCCAGGAGCAACATACCCATGAAGCCTGCAGCTCTGCTGCTCCTGCAGTTTGCTGGGTCCCAGCAAAGCTTGAAGCCACTGTTCTGGGTTTCTTCCACTCTCTGGGTCCATAGTGAACTCTTCTTGGCCAACAATCCCTTCTTGGCCTCTCTGTTCCCTTGATTCTCATTCCAGAGAAATGCCTCCATTTCTCAAAAATTCTCCCTTTGCTCAGCAGCTCTCAAAGGACCTTTGGGACATTTTTCTTCTCCTTTGTTTTTCCGTTCAATCCCATTTCTTCAGCAATTCTGTGATACTTAATGCAAATATCTTCATAGGTCAAGTCACTTCAGGTGTTGAGTTGTTGGAGACGAGAGAGGTAACAAGTTGTTCAGTCTGTTCAGTTTCCATGGCAGCAAGAAGAGAGGTCTTTTATTAGGCTTTGCTTTCAAGATGCCGATTCCAGGGCAGTTGCTAGGCTCTGGCAATCAGCAGTCCCTGTGGGACCTGTGGCTTCAGGACCTGCCAGACCCACGGACACACTGCTGATGGAGCTGGCAGCTTGCATCTCAGGAGATCAGTATGGAGCAGAAGCCCCAGGGCTGAAGTGCTGCTGAGCAGCAGTTCAGGGGAAGAAAAAGGAAAACTTGGTGAAGACAGACTAGAGGCTGAACTAAACGAACTAACATCTGTCCTCCCACAAACAGTTTCATGGGCAGAGGACGCTGCTCCATCCCTAGCATCTAAAGTCAAAAGACAGACTTTTTACACAGATGTGAGATACTGAACAAGAGGTGAAACACTGTAATTCTTTGTGACATTACACAGGTGTGTAATATGCATGAAAGTGCATAATCATAAGTTTAAAATCTAGGAAGAACTTTGCAGTGGCGGAACAATTTCTGTAAGTAAATTCCGAATGTAAATGAAATGTTATTTCATTTAAGGAACCTGTGGAACAAGCTCAAATCTGCTTTTCCACCCGTGCTGTTTACAATGAATGGAAGTGTGTTGGGTGTCAGGGTCACCAGCAATGCTGCTTTGCTAGGATTCCTGAGGGACACAGAACCTTCCCCAGGAACTGCCTGCTCCTGCATAGTGGTTTGTCTAGACACTTGTAGGTATCTTCCAAAATGTTCTTTTGAGATTTCCACAGACACAAAACATATATTTCACATTTGTGCTGACAGAGCACAACATTTTTAGATGTAATTCAGCATTCTTGGCTTTATTCTCCATATTACTGCACTGATAGGTCAGATTAGGTTTTTTTCCTGACCGAAACACAGGCTGCCTTTAAGAATCAAACAGCAGTGTGCTCTTCTCTCTTTGAATAGCAGGGAAAGTTTTTCTGAAGCCTTGCAAGGCAGTCCCTGCAGTACATAATGTGGTAGCTGGGCCTGGAGGGGCAGGAGGCACTGCTAGCACAGGAGGAAGAGTCAGCAAACAAAATTATGGGTACCATTTAGGAGAAATGTGACGGGGCCTTGGAGAGGTATCTGGAATCAGAGAATGGAAGAAGAATTGGGAGATAATGACACACATGGATGCCTTTGGTAGCCTGGCCAGGGCAAATCAAGCTGAGGTGTTGCTTTTCCACCAAAGGTGAACACCTCTTTTTTCCACAGGAAGCAAAACTCTTCAGCTTCCCAGTATGAAAAATTGACTTTGAAAAGAGCAAAAAGTTCAGGATAGTGGCACATGGCATCAGGAACTGGACTTTCCTCTCTAGCTTTAGCCATATCAAACTCTAATTCCTGATCCCATGAAGGCAGTATATTGCCTCAGTGCTGAGTTTGGTGTTCACAGGGACTTGGTCCCTTCCCAGATATGTTGAGCCTTGTGAGTGTTAAGGTACACCTGTAATCAAACCCCAAAATGGGTTGTTTCCACTGGCCAAATTGGAGATGGTTGTCCCTCTAATCTCAGATTAGACTCCCACTCTGTAGCCAATAAAGAAAGACAGTAAATTCCAAACACCACCACCAACACTATCAACTCACCAGCCTTAGACACACACCTCAGGATGAGCTGGATCTTCCAAGGGGAGCACACCACCTTCCACTGATGAAGGGGAGAACCCAGCTGGGCTCCAGCCCTGCCTCCAAGACCTGAAGTGAGGTGACATGACTCCCACCTCACACAACCTCTCACATCATCCCCATCTGGCCAAATGATGCTCATAAGTCTTCTCTTTATCACTGCCAATGACCTGAGCATTAATTAGGATTGCAGGCCAAGAGGTCACAACTATGGAATTCCCAGGTCTGTCCAGGTCTGTCTCCAGGGCCTTGGTGCAGCTGCTGCCTCTCTGAGAGCTCCCAGCATTGCCCCTGTCCAAGGTGAAATGCTGCTCCATGGACTAGGATTACACTGCTTTCTTTTATAAAAGTGGTGCTGCATGAAGATTAATTTTTTTTCCTATACCAGTAAGCCATCTGCACAGCCTTCATTTCAAAGGATCGTGGCTGTCATGTCCTTGCTGTCATTTCCCTGCAGGTTACTTCAAGTGTGTCAGAGAATGACAGAATAACTCAGGTCACAAGGGACCTCTGGAAGTCATCAGGTACCAGCCCAGCTCTAAGTAGGTCCAGTTACAGCAAGCTGATCAGGACCACGACAGATTTTAACACCTCCAAGGACAGAGACCCTACCACCTCTCTGGGCAGCCTGTGCCAGTGTTTGACCACTCTCACAGCGCCATTCTGATGCCTTATATCTACACAGAATTTCCTGTGTTGTCTCTCGTCCTTCCACCATGTACGTCCTGTAAAGGTCTGGATTCATGTTTTGTATTACCTCCCATAGGGTAGTTGGAGGCAAAAAGTGGATCTTTCCTTTGCCTTCTCCTCATATGCTGAATAAGCTCAGCTCTCTCACCATTCCCTGGTGTCTCAGTGTGCTCCAGCTATCTCGGTGACCTCCACCAGGCTCTCTGCAGTCCATCAGTCCCCCAGCAACCATCTCTATACACCAGTGCTCCTCTCCCTGGCTTTGCTTCATCCCCCGGGGAAAGGACACCCTCCTATATGTATCCAACAAGAAGCACACACAGCAAGCACAGGACTGACAGCGCCCTCAGTGTCCAGCTTCCTGGAGCACCCAAGCACCAGGGGTCAAAACCCCAAACTAGCAGGTCAGCAAGGGAGAAGGATACACCTTGTCACTCTCATTCTGAGGACAGAAGCAGTGCAACGGGGTTTGCAGCAGCACAAACAAAAAAACTTAGGATGGGATCTAAACATCTTACCAACCCCCAAGATTGTTAAATCTATTTTACAGATACAGAAATGAGGAAGAAGGGGACTAAGGAACTATCTCACAGAAAGTCTTCAAAGACCAGGAGACCTGACCACTGGCACAGGGCACGTTACCCTAGAGATGGTTCAGGGAATGCCTCAAAGATTTTAGAGCACTGGGGTCAGGTCACTGTCTCTGATACAGGAAGATGAGGCTTATGCTGAGGATGTGGACTGAAAATGTATTTGGAAATGACACAGTGACTCTGCATTCAGCAAGTGTCACCTGGCATGGGAGTAAAGAAAAATCCTCCTGCCTGTTTTTGAATGCAGAAGACAGAGAGTACAAAGGGTTGCGGATGCCTTCCTGTGTGTGGAGCCCTGATGATATCTCAGAGTTTGCAGGGCAGATCTATCCACAGCCAGCTCTGGGCTGAGCCTGGAAAAGATCAGAGCTTGCCTCGCTTCCCAGGGAGCCTGGGAGGCACAATTTAGCAAGGGTCTCCAAGGGCAGCTGTGCCATCCTGGAATCACTCACCCTACCCGGGGCTGCCCTGGCACTTTGCAGTGCCTGGAGCACAGCCTGCCCACCGCATAGGAGCCTTCACAGCAGCACAGCCTTGCAATCAGCTCTGAAGTGCAAGAAACTGTTTTCTCAGCATTTTATTTCAACTAATGTGTCCAGGCTAGTATCACAGTGTGCTATTAATCCTGCCCTGGTTTGTAATTCTGCTTTCATGTTGGCTCCATTTATTTCTTTTTAATACCACTATCTGGCCTTCTGGTTCTCAAATGTAGGGTCAATTTTTTTTTTTTTGTCTGCTGCAGCAGAATGAGCTAATTTGGTCCTTCACTGCCTAAGCAACAGGACTGTGAAGTGGAATAGAAGGCGATTTTTTATCTGTGTATGTCCTTGGTCAGGCTGACACTAGAATACTACATCCTGCTGAGGTGCCATATTTAAAAGAGCACATCAAAAAATTGGAGCAGGTAAAGAAAAGAGACATAAAAATGGTTTGAGAGCTGAAGAAAATCACTTCCAGGGAGAGACTTCTAGAGGTCAGCCTCTGTAACTTGTCAGAAAGAAAACTGAGAAGTGATCTGATGATGTATATAAGTACATGTGTGGAGAGAAAATATGGAATGCTAAGAGGACACCAAAAATTTAGTCTGAGAAAGGCCCACAGACAGTTATGGACACTGGAGAACGTGCCGAGCTGAATTAGAAATCAGGCATGCTTTTTAACCATAAGAACATTAACCTTCTAGAGAAAATTGCACAGCAAGTGATGGATACTGCACTTCCTGAGGTGTTTGAGACAAGATTAGATGCTAATTCCACATGTCAGGATAGAGGCAGGGTCACCTAGCTGATGGAAATTGAGGTGAGTTTGCCCGAATACAACCTGGGAGACAACAGCATCTACCTTCACAAAAACTAGAATTCCTCCTTTTGTTTTATATGCCTTTTCTTCCTGTCGCCCATCATGTTCTTGGACAAAATCCTTGTGGTAGGGGGGCAGCTTAGTCCCTAAAGTATTAAAAAACTATAAACAGTCCAAATGGCCGCTTTTAAGGCTGGAGGGGATAAAGGGAGGGAGAGCTGGGGTGTGAGGATGTGTGCTGTGAGGCTGCTGCCATGTGAACACCTTCAGGAGTGTGGAGCACGGGGGTGAGTGCCAGCACCCCAGCTAGCCCCAGTATTTCCACACTGGTCAGTTTGGAAATGCCCATCCATCTTGGGTGTGAAAGTGTCATCAGATTCCTGAAACTGAACTTCTCTGCCTCTGCTGGTGGGTGCCAGCAGCAACTCCATGAAGCAGCGCTCATAAACTCATGTCTTTGATGTACAAGAGAAGGGAAAAGGCTGTAAAGCCCAAATTGTGTGCAAAACTCATCAGAACTAGGTCCAGATGATCGCTCAGTCCACTTCCCTGATCAAAGGCAGGATGGCTCCTCCAGTGCAGTTTGTGGGGAGCAATTTTTAGTCCAGACACATCTTGCTGGAATGGTGTTTCCACAACACTTCCAGTTTTTCTGTAGGGATGTTTGCGTTTTTTCCCTTGATGTTTAACACAAATATCCCATATGTTAACTTCAGCCTGTTTCCCTTTGCCTTCCCCACAGTGGACACCAAGAATGGTATATCCTCTCCCTCTTCAAAAAGTGGTAGATTTTTAAAGATTTTTTGAAACTAGATTTAAAAATAGACTTTTTAGAAAAATATCAATTAACCTCCCTTAAAGTTTTCTTTTTAAAAATGTATGACCCTCGTTCTGAGCACCTTCCTCCACAGACTATGTTTCTTTTCAGCTCTTCTATTCCTTACTGTCTTTCTGTGGATGCACTCATATCCCCCATGTTCTCATAACTGCAGTGGGAACAGATGCCCAGGGGATAAGGACAGGAAACCCTTTCTTCCACCCAGAGAACAGGATGCTGGTCCCTCATACAGGGCTGGTGATGCCCTGAGACACCCAGACCCCTTCCTGCACTGCTGTGGCTGCTCAAGTCATTTCCCTATCCTACACATATACAGTTCATAAATATATCCCCAATTATGGAACTCCTCTTTAGTAAACATGGGCCTTTTAAAAGATTCCTACACGTCTGCATCAGAGAAATAACACATCAGAAAGCCGCAAAGAGAAACTTCCAATTAAGGACACTTTGTAAATCATCTGTGGTTTCTAAACAAGCCTGGTGCATCACATTCCTCTTGGTTTCCTCGTGATGGATGTTTGCAGTCAGCACTTTGTACACAAACCTTTGCAGTGGCTTTAGAGCTGGAGCTGCTCTGAGCAAGAGGCGCGTGCCTGAGCCCAGCCCTAAGGCTGGGAGCTGCATCCAGCCCCCAGCTACGGCTACGAGATGCCCAAACAGAAAGCTGCTGGGCATGTGAAGCAACTGCTGAGCTGTTCCAGCTCTTACAACTTCCTCAACGGGCTTAGGAATCTTGAAAGCAGTTTGAACCCTTTCTTTCCCTGACAATTTCTTACTCTCTTAAAGGACAGATTTATGCAGATGGCTGCATTTGGGAGGTTTCTGTTGGATCAAAGAGTCAAGTGGTCTTCAAGAATTCAGAGCTCAGCAGGACTCTGAATCCCTTCCAGCTGAGCTCTTACGCTGTTCAGCCTCTGTGCTTCTTAAGAAATTTCAATATTTATCAATCCAGTGTGGGCACCACATCCCAAGAACGCTAAATCAAAGGGGTATAAACTCCATGTACATGGCATATAAAACACTGTTTGAGGGATTTGTGCTGGCTGGCAAGTGAGTTCTGCGCACATTCCTCCCTGTAAGGAAAATTACATGGAAAACTCCAAGGCTTAAATAAAAAACAAGGCTTAAGTGTGAATTTTAAATGAGTCCTGAGAGACTGGAGAAGATACTGGAACGTTTGTTTCATGGCATGCTAAATCAATCCTTAAGGAAAAAATGAGTTAAGGTTAAAACTGAAGGTTAAAAACTCAAGGTTACAAGTGAAGCTGAAGAGCAGCGCTTACTGGAGATTCAAATGGTCCGGCTCTGTGCAGTGTAGCAACAGCAGCTGGAAAATCCTGGTGGGACCAGAAAACATTCAGGAAGCTGAGCCAGGAGATGTTGCACCATCTCTCTTTGGGAGCAGGTGGAAATGGTCCCAACCTCATGTTCACAAAGAGCAGGCTGCCCGTGCTCCCAGCTGCCCATGTCCCAGCTGAGCCTGGGAGCTGCCCAGACAAACTGCAAACCATCCCATGGCTATGGTCTGGACAGCTTCCTTCAGCAAAGGCTGTGCTTGACCTCAGCCTTGGAAGACGCCATCTCTAGGGCTGCTAACAAGCAGCAGGGACAGCAGCAAGCTCAGTACATCCTAGCTGCACTCATGATGGGATGGATCTCCTACCGATGCTCTTGCCTCTTCCTTTTCTTGCATCTTTATTCCCATTCTGGCTTGTCTCACTGGTGTTCCCAGTTTATTGTTCAGGCTGGGGCTTTCATTCCTGCATGCCTGTCCAGCACCTTGCACAACACAGGTCTCTGAAGAGATGCAGTGCCCACAGAAAGATCAATGGCCTTTACAATACCCTTTTTATGGGAACCTCTGTCCCCCTCCCTTGAGAAGAGTGCTAGCAAAACTCACAGCTATGAGAAATCACAATTAAACTACCAAAGCCATACAAACTATAAGTCTGTTCCAAATTCATACCCCTAAAGCATCCATGTATCCTCACTTGGGCAGCTGCATCATTATCCTAGGACTAGCTTCAGCAGCAGGAATTCCTACCACCTATCTCTTCCTCATCCTGTCCCATGGTCCTTCCCTGACCATGTTCAACACCATTTCAAGTAAGTGTGACTCCTATTTGGGGAGCTGTGTGATGGGCTCTGTCAGGTGGGTTCAGACACAACCTTCTTCCTGTGGTTCTGTCCTTTACCAAACATGGCCAGGCATTTTTTCTTAAGTGAGACAGTTTTTTTGTCTTCTTAAAACTACCCTGCACCATTAGAGGAAAAGACTGGCCAGGCAGCCTACAGGTAACTTCTGTCAAAAGGACTGAGAGTTGAAACATGGTATAAAATACCTGTGGTTGGAAGAAGTTTTTGAGAAGTAGAGCTGCTGGGTCTCTAACGGGAGACAAAGCCTTTGCATTCCCAGGGTCACCAAGCAGCAAAGCTGTGGTTGTCTACACACAGCCACTGCAGGCTGCTGGCACACCCACAGAGTCCCAGCAGAGCTACACAACAGAAAAACCACAAAACAGCCCTGTCACTGAGGAGCAGAAGTGCAATAGTTTTATTCCCGCCTTGGCTGTAATAGCCACCAGCAGATACGAAGGGAATCTCTTGAACAGACTCAGTCTAAGTGGGTTCACATCTTGCATAACAGGGTTTCTGGTGCCAAATGCTTAACAGCTCCCTTTGGGAGGCTGCAGCTTGGTTTTGCATCTGGACAGCTCAAGAACAAGGAGCATGCACTGGAAAATCCTGTACCAGCAGGGTCCTGCACAGAGTGACTGGGTACTAATGGCAGTGGGGATCTGAGTGTGGGTGCCTGGGCTCCAAGAGAAAGGCAGAGGCAGTGAGACTGGCAGAAGGCAGCTGCTCTCCATCCTGTCCCTCCACACTCACATTCATCCCTGGTTACTGGTGGCCATGGACTCCTGGAGTGTGTTAGCTGGTCCTAGATATTTTCTTCCCCTTTGTCTGGGCAGCATCCAAACATCCACAAAAATGCTGTGGTCTCCAACCATGTGAAGACCTGCAAAGAGAATGTCCACATCTTTTCTATCACTGCTCACTTCAGAGCTCCTGCATCTTCCACCACTTCCCTTCACCACTGCCTATGAATGCCTTGGTTACCTAATGAGGCCTGTTTGCTGTGCAATAATAATATACCCAAATCTTCTGCCCTGCTGCAGATCATAAAACCAAATACTTGGTTTATTTACTTGATTCCAGAAATGTACCATGACAGCAATTTCGTTCTTCTTTGCCTTACTGGCTAACTTTCTGTGTGTGGCTTATGGACCCATCATGTATGTTACTGATGATCTGTGTTAAATAAAGAACAGGCTCAGTCAGAAAGGAAGGGTGTTGAGGAAGATCCAGTTTATACAAGAGCCTGAAGGAGTTTATAGAGTACAACAAAGCACAAGGTGTTGTTTTATATGGTGAGTCTATAAAAGCATTCAGAGATGTACGGTAAATATCAGGGAGTGAGAAATATTTGTTAGACAGTGCTACCAGCACAAGAGCAGATGGATACAAATCAAGTGAGAACTTAGATTGGAAACAAATTCCAAATCATCTGTGAGAAAACAAAACATCTGGATATGCCAAAGAGATGTAAAAGGCCTCCTGGGTTACAGGCTCCACTCCATCTTAAAACTTATTCGTTTGTCATTTGTTCCTTTGTTTTAAAATAAGCTTCCTACTCTTCTCCCATCCACATCTCTGTTGCATGCCTGAGGGAACGCTGTTCCCACTTGTCACCGTTGATTTCCTTTGCCCGGACTGGGTGGGCACACAGGGCTGCAGCCCAGCATCCCATCCTAGCCCAGCACTGCCCGAGCTCCTCCCCAGCCTTTTGCTCAGTTTGCTCCCACAGGCTTCGCTCCAGGCGGTGTTTTGCAAAAGCTCAGCTGCCTTAGCAGGTGAAGGAAGAGAGCCTGGACGGGGTGCCAAGCATTTGCTTAAGCTGGGCAGTTCCCAGTTTAAATAAACCTGAATTCCCAGGCTCTAGGGAGGGATGCTGACCTGGCAGTGCCACCAGAGCGTGGCTGGAACCCCACAGGGAAGGGGCTGATTGCCTGCCTGTTCCCCCTGAGCTGGGGCACACAGATCCTCAGGCAGGGGAGGAGCAGGCTCTTGGCTCCTCTGTGAGAGGGAAGGAGCCTGGTCCCCCAGCACCATGGTAGAAATGTCTAATTAGATACAACAGAGGGACAGATATGCATACTCAGGGACCTTTCTATACAAGCATAATTTAAGGAACTCCAAATATTTATTTTAAATGGCTGTGCCATATGCTGATGAAATGCTAATCTGCACAGAAGAAAACACACAGTAAATAAACTCCCCAGAAGCACCTCACATTTGCTGAGCTTCATCTTTGTGAGCAAACTAACAAGTAGAAAATAAAATCAACACTATCCATTATAGAATCTCTTCCATAAGAAACTCAGGCAAGCTTAGGATGACATGGGCCAGTGCTTTTCAGACCATCATCTGTAGCCCATGAGAGCACCTATTAAGGGTCTGCAAAATGTATTTAAGAAAAACAAACTTGCTCTATTTAATTCACAGTACAGAGATCTTCAGCCTCAGTACAAAAAATGCTAGGGAGGCTGCAAATCAAAAGCAACTAAAAATACTACTGTTTGCTTTAAGCTGGGGAACTGGGAGTCAGAGGGAGAGTTTTGTCTTCTCCACTGATCCCAGGACCTTCCACCTCCCTCCCCATCCTTCTACCATCTCAACTCCCCATAAGCATTTGGGGCATCTCTTCTTGTATCCCCAAGTTGTACCCAGCACAACAAAGCCCCAGGATCTTACAGAAATACACCATTATCAACACTGCCTTATTCTTTCAGCCTTCCAAGCACAGCTCCAGTCCCATCACATGCCAAAGTCTGAAGACATTTCAAGATGGGCAGCAAGCTTTTAGAAAGTCCAATTTGATTGTCTAAAAGGCAGCTTTTGTAACAGCAGTAACAAATTGGCCCCTGGACATTGGCATGTTTTAAAGCAGCAAGGCTGGGCGATGAAATCTGTTGGCAGTGCCTGCAATTGGCTTCCTTTGAGCCACTTCCACCCTCTTACATAGGCTCTCCTCACTGGTGAAGGCACAGACCCACACTTTTATCAATATGCATATATCATATGCAGTGTTGTCAGCATCTCCATGAGGGTATTCCCCTTTTCTTCTTGGTTGTATTTCTAAACCCTGTGCAGAGTTGCTATGGTTTCTGCCAGCCCAATTGGTATTCTGCAAGCTCTTCTCACCTTCACCATTTGGGTGACCTTTCCTTCACAAGGAAGATCTCAGCCTGTTCAGTCAGATGTCACACAACACGCTGTGCCAGAACACCAACCGCCAAGCAAAAGAGGGCTCTGTGGAACCAAATCATCTGCAAAGGCTGTCTGAGAGATGGATAAACAATGGTAATTATTTCAAAACAAATTGGAAACAGAAAGCACAGCCCAGCAGTGCAACAGCTAGACAAAAAGGAAAGCCACAAAAAGAAGAAATTGCAGCTCTCTGTGTCTTGAGTACCCTTGTATCTCCCTCTAGGCAAATATTTTTCTACCTTTCTTGCTCTCCAAAGTCAAGTTCAAAAAATTCTTAATTCTAAGACATTTTCTTTTACCTCAGTTAAACAATGTATGCAAGGGACTGTTTACAAGTGAGAGCAATACAGTTGCAAACTGGCAGTAAGAATTTCTCTTTCTCAAACAAATATTCTAAATATTATATTTAAGAGAGTTTGCACAAAGCTACACTGCTTACTGTACAGCCAGTCAGGCAGGATGCATGATGAGTTTCTCCAAAAGTAACCAACCTGGGAATGGGTTCAGTTGCTTCCTGTACCAATCGGATCGTGGGATCTCCAAATTCCTAACCTGGACACTGAACAAATACCCCATGGCTTCCCCCTAACTCTGAGAAAAACGTTCCCACTGCAACAAAGAAATCACAAATACACAAAAGCCAGGGAACAGAGCTTGGACATAACACAACCCTAACTCTGCCTGTGCGGTAGGAGTGGGAGCATCCCCATATTTTGCCACTTCATAACAAAGCCAGGACTTTCCTTGTGTCACCTCCTTGGCTGCTGAGGTAAGCTTTCTTGCATTGGGCAACAAGGCTAGCCAAGACATTTCATCCCATCTGCTTTTAATGCTAGCTGGGGCCTTCTAAAGAAGAGGAAAATTGCCTGAAGGTTTCCAAGACACCTCCCCGCAGGCATGTGTAGAAGCATGGCACTTTAGCTGATCAAAAGGCAGCTCTGTACTGCACAAAAGAAACTCCTCTATTAGAGGTACTGAACCAGGTTTGGAGTAAGTGGGTCACAAGAACGGGTCACAGCCAGCACACAAAACCAGGCAGGCTCAGAAGGTGGAGGGGGTCAAATGTATCTGTGCTGTGGGATGCAGGAGCACCACTTGCTGCTGCAGCTCTGTTAGCTGTGGTGTGTGTGTGTGGCAGCTGGGCTGTGAACACGGGTGCCTGAGGCCTCCACAGCAATGGCCAAGCTTGCACACATAGCTCTAGTGAAACCCTTAACATGTGCAGGGCAATGGCCATGAGACATTCTCTGAACTGCACCATCGCCCTGCCTTTGCTATCACCAGCACTCTGCCTTATTCCACCAGAACACTACTGAGCCTACTCTTGTTCATCTTGGCTCCACTCTGCACCACCCTGCTGCCTGGTGGACAGCTCACACAGAGGGGCCTCAGCTGTTGCCGTGGTGCTGACACCCACTTTACACCAGTGTAAAGGTCTCCCAGGCTCCCTGCCTGCTCCCTGGCAGCACAGTGTCATCTGCGCATTCATCTGTCACTACAGCTCTGAAAAAACATCTCATTTCATAATCTGATTGAGGGTGGCTTATTCCAATAACAGATCAAAAAATAAAATCACTATTTCTTTGTCTGCTTCCACCTCTTCATGCCTGGATTGTACCATGAAGTCTTTGCTCATTTGATGGAGCTCTTTCATCTTTCCCGTGATCAGAACAAGTCAGTGCACCTTTGCTATTTCAGTCTCTTTTAAACTGGGGTGAGCTGAACTTCCTATGCAAAGATTTGACCTCTCCTGAAATCCCCTGATCAGCATTTCCCTTGCTCGCTCTTTCATGTTTGAAGCATTATGAAACACTGGAAACTCCATCCTTTCATAAGGAAGTTAGTGAGAAAATTCAAATAATCAACTAATTCCCAGCAGACACAGGGTCTCTTTCCAAGTTTGAAAGCTCCTTCCTAATAGAAGTTTTGCCCTTGAAAGTCTCCTGGTTAGCAGGCAGCTGATGATGCAGCTTCTCTGGAGCCCGATTATACTTCCAGCCCAGGGGCAAGTAATGAAAAAGGCTGCCTGGCTCTGTGAGGTCTGAATCAGGTGCTAACACTGAACATCTGCTGGGGCCTCTGCTCTCCCCTACCCACCCTTCCATGTGCTGGGCATTGGAGTATTCTCCATTTTATAGCTTGTGGCAACAAAAGGCCAATTTAGAGAGAAAGAATTGCTGACAGCTTTATCCAAAAACCCCAGACTCTGCTTTAACTGCTCTCCATCCAAGACTTTGGTGAAAGAGCACCATGATATCCTGAAGAGATCCTCATTGTATGGCAGCCTTTGGAAGCAGTTAGCAGCAAAGCACTCACAGCCCCACTTGAGTGAGACTCTAGCACATATTTATTACTTCATACAACCAGATTGTGTATTGTACAAAAATTAACAGTGCCACCCAAGAGGGCCTTCGCAGATGTTTAGAAAACATATAAACACAGCTTAAAACATGTTTTTTATGTAATCTAGGTACAACTACTGAAGCACCACCTACTGTGTGTGCATACCCCCACGTGTGTGGATAATGTCCACACACAAACAGGCACAGATCAAACAGTGTCATAGCAGGCTCTGACATGCCTGTACATTGCTCTCCAAGGAATCCAGTATCCTCACACAAGGGTTTCCACCACTGGGACATGAACTGGTCTTACTTTGAGCTGTAAGCTCATCCATTGGGCCTTGAACTGCTGCGACTGCTGGCTGCCCTTCCTTCTTGGGTTGCTCCTTGCTGCTCCAGTGCTGGCTCCCCAGGAATTAATAACCCAGTCTCCAAGCCCACCTAGGTGGGTGTGCCAGCATGACTTAGTGAAGATGAAAGGGTCAGCATGCAAGGATAGCTCCCTTTCCTGAAAGGTCTCAGCAGGGAATGGACGGTCTCAGTCTTCTGGGGTGTCTGATCTAGCAGGGCCCAAGTCACGGCAGTAATGCTGGGGCACAGCCATCACAAACATCTACTGCCTGAAAATTTCCACTTTTCTGTTCTGCAGCTGTAAAGGATGAATGGACCTGTACAGTAAAAACATTTCTGGGGTAGAAACCATGACCTTTAGAGAAAAAGACTGCAGCACCTGAATAATTCCTACTAAAGGGAATACCCAGTACAGTGAATTTTGCTTAACAGCCAAGAGGGAAGTTTAATGCCTTAAGGTAGAAGGTTCATCAAAGAGCTAGGGACTGACATTTTCACCAAGTGCTCTGCTTTCATCAGTAGGAAGGTCACTGCTGCTTGCAATGTGAAACTGAGCAAACTGGTACTTAGACTCTCCTAAGCAGCAGCTGCTGAACCCCAGCACTGCTCTTGGACAGCTGAGTAGGGTTGTTACTGGGATTCATGTCAACTCCCTTCTACATCTTGGTTGTGTAGACTAAGTTCCTTGGGCAGCAATGGCATCTTTAGTGAGAGACCCCATAGTGCTAATCTGGCATTGGCCGCAAAAATTTGTGTAGCTTTGCTAATCTCTACTGCAGTTAAAAAACAAAGAACTGTGGCAGCCTACAGAAGAAATGACAGTCCATAGCAATATTTTCAGAGCTTTCTCTCTATAATGGTCCAGTTATTCCCCAGGAGGAATTATAGAATCACTAAGGTTGGAAAAGACCTCTCAGATCATCAAATCTGACCATTAACCCAGCACTGACATGTTCAATACTAAACCAAGTCCCCAAGGGCCACATCTACACATCTTTTAAACACTTCGAGGGATAGTGATTTTACCACTTCCCTGAGCAAACTAAGTATGTGATTTAAGGTTTTTGCCTTAGTGGTTAACATGTCATGGCCCAAGAGAGCAGTGTGCTGAATTACTGTCATTATTGGGAACTTCCAAGAACTAACAGAAAGGAGAAAATAAGGATATATTCCCATTCAATAAGAGGTGCTGTGTGATTCTTACTCCAGTTCATCACATCTGTCTGTGCCATTGGGAGTCTCAGCAGAGAGCTGAAAGGTTGAATACCTATCAAACTGCAGGGTAATTCACATTCACCAAGACACTGAAGGCCTAGCTCACAACATCATCAAAAACTTGAGAGCTTGCATATTTCTCTGTAAATATGGTTATTTGACCACTCCTTCACATTACTGCCACATGGAACCCTCCTGGGCTGGAAAAGCTCATACAGTCAGTGTGACAGGTGTACTCTAGAGAGGATTTCTCCTGTTAGACTCTAGAACCCTCCTCATCACTGCACTTATATAAGGGAAGAGAAGAAACAGCTAAGAACATAAATGAGATCATACAGATTGTTTTCTAAATATTACTAAACCAGTAATATTTATACATTTTAAAGAAATCTTCACCAAAAAAAAATTAAGCATTAACAGTTCTACAACATAACAGGTAAAAGTCCCATTGCCTAGTATGCTAGGAAAAAGATCATATCTAATCAGAAGTGGAAGTTCACAGCCACTTGTTTTAAGGACAGACTTGTGTTTTAAATACAGTCTTGATATTAGTGTCTTTATTAAACTCTTAGTACTAAAATAATAATAATAATAGTAATAACAATTACATTTAGATAGCACAGACAAAGCACAAGATGATACATAAGCATAAAAGTGCAAGTTACAATCTAAGTCAAAGTGCCTACTGGTAAAACAGGTTCAAACTATGTTCAGAGAACAAGCATAAAGTGGACTGAGAACAATCCATGCCTTTTTCTTTCCCTCTCATTTCCATCAGAAGTCATTGCAGGTAACACTGATAATAGCCTGAAGCGACATCAGTTTCAAATGGGAGTACATGAGAGGAGAGTCAGGCCCACGTCTTGATGGAAAACTGATCTTCATTTCCTCTGTGTAACGCCAATTAATCCACAGACTTTGCTCTGAATATCCGAGCACAGAAAGAATAATAACTTGGATGTCACATTCAAGGGAAGCAGAAGCAGCACTTAAGAGCAGGGGTACAGCAAGCCCTCATCTGTTCCTCTGGAGTCACATCCCCCAGCTGATTTATTGACTCCAGTCATAAAAAAATGACTAGGAGGAAGTTAAGTAACACTGCTCTTCATTTGAGAAATAAAAAGACTACCCTCAGAAGTATGATTTTTCCCTTCCTGTTTGTCTTATTTTTCTGCTTCAGAGATAAAATATCTTTTACAATATCAGCTCATTATTGAGTTCATTCCCTTTAAAGGCAAATAGTTTAAAATATCCTGTCACCAGAAAGGGGTGGGATGAGGGCAGAGGCAAACCTTTCATTAAACCTTTAAAAAGATTTCTAACTCATTTTGAAAGTGAGAACAACAAAAACCATAAAACTCCAGCAAAGGAAAGCTGCCACTGAGATTAAGCAGATCCAAACTCCGCCATCCATTTTTCATACTTCTCCAGGTCTGCAGCAGAAACAGATTTGGAGATTTTCTTCAGAGCCAGCTCAAAGTCCCCCTTGGTAACTGGCATCTGAAGCTCTTCTTTAGAAAGTGCACGAATCTCTTCTGGAGTTAAGCCATTAATACGTCTTCTCATCGCCATTAAAGATGCATCCCTGGAAATACAGGACAACGCATGGGAGCTAATTGCTAGCAGAATGTGCTGTAAGCCTATGAATTTTGATTGTATATTCTTGCTAGAAACCACTGGCAGGAACACTTAAGAGAGCATTTATTTACCATAGAATATGCAGTTCACATCTTCCGTAGCTTCCATGCTCCCAGATCACTACATTAATTCAATATAAAGAATGCATTGGCACCAAAACCCATTTAAGCATATGGTAAATGTGCAGAGATAATTAAAACTATAAAACTGAAAACCTTTTACAATGATTCATGGAGATGAAATTTTACAACTTTAGAGACGAAAAGGGCAGGGTGGGAGATGAACTCAAAGATTTTTTTTTAATTTTTTTTTTAAGTTTAGATTTTTACACTACATTCCTTTTAAACTTCAACTTTCTTTCTGCAGCATAGCCCCAAAGGACAGTCAGCAAGGGTAAAGAGTGCAGCCAAGCTGGGCTGCCTGCTTGTCCATAGCACCTGGATGTGTGAAGGGCAGAGCAGGAGGCCTCAGACACAGCAACACGTGGCCCTGCAGTGGTGAGGCCATCAGTGCCTGTGGCTCCTCATGCTCTGCCTGCTCTGTGACTCTTCCCTAGCTCAGATCCTGCCAGCCTGGCCCATTGGCTTGAAGAACACTTCATTTTCTCACACCGTGGCCCATAGGCAGTCTGAATTACATTTTCTCTTTCCCTAGGTTTTTCCCAGCAAGGGATAACACAAGCCTTAGGGACAACAGGTAATTTCACTACTACGTGACACACACCATGTCTTCAAATCCATGGAGTGATTTCACATTTTCAGAAAGGCAGCAGGGGGAGAAGAAAAAGATTCCCAAGCCATGCTCTTACAGGATCAGTTTCTCTTGACAGGATTCTTAAGGGACATATACTTCCTTTATGTAAGTTTCTTCAAATACCTATCCTTCACCAGAAAAGACTGATTTGTCAAAAATGAAACGAATTGTGGGAACAGGATGGAAATAAATTAAATACTAATATTATCATCTATATCCCCCTTGCACCTAGAAGATTCAGGTAGACATCAGGACTCTGCTTCACTGGGGGCTGTCCAAACATCCAGCACATAGAAGTCCCAAAGAAGTATTCTGTGAAAGGAATGTTTTGGATTACAGAATTTAGCTCCTAAATTAATGGGTTTAAAAAAAATCCGAAACAATCTGCTTTGCACTACATTAACAAATGCAGACAACCACAGTAAATGCAGCCAATTGTACCATGAGATTTGCTCAGATAATTTTTTCCACTTCATATCCAAGAAAACCACATATCACAGAAAGACTCCATGGTCTTTGGACCACTCCACATGACAGTAATACATTAATACAGTAAATAGATGTGGGCATCAAACACAAACACTCTGGGCATGGCTTCATGTGGGTATTGCAATAATGCAAATGATGACTTTCCATGCAGTTCTGTTTGCAAATAAAGGGCAATGAGATACCTGCAAACATTAGTGATGTCAGCACCAGAATAGCCTTCAATCTTCTCAGCAATTTCTTCAAGGCTGATATCAGGATCTAGTTCTACTTCCCGAAGATTAATCTTAAGTAGTTCTGCTCTGCCTTTTGCTAGAACATAAAAGTATTTGTTTGAATACTGGCAAGAGTTACATTTAAAAAAGATGGAAACGCATTTAAAAAAGATATAAACACAACTTAGATTTTTTAGTTAAAAGTATGAATAAAAGAGTTCAATGTAAGAAAAGAGAGAGAACAAGTCATAGTGAAGCGTGCAATCAAATACAGTAAAGTATTTGGTTAAGTGCAGTATATTAAAACAGCATGGTCGAGAGATATTTGTCAAGGTGATCTGTCATTAAAAATGTCTGTTATGTCTCAGGTGATAAAACATTCGGTCACATATTACCCAAGTGCACAAAAGCACAATCCTAGACATTTCTGTTTCTTCTCACATTCCTTTGGATCCACTCCCTATTCATGGGTTTGACTGCATATTATTCATAGAGTTTCATTAGAACTACAATAAGGATTCTATTAAAAGAGCTTCAGACAGCACAAACCCCTTAACAACAGGCTGAACTTTAAGCATATGTTTAAGCAGTTTATTCAGTTGGGACCCAAGAAATCAGCTCAAGCCTGATAGAAAACAGACACATAAATACAATAAACATATATTAGTATATTTTTGATACAAATGTCCTGGTATCCCCCTTTCCTACCCAGATGCAGTATGTGCACACAGTAATAAGCAGCTGTGCAAATGAGCACTTACACAGTCAATTAACCATTTCTCTTGCAGAGGGCATGTGCACATGTGCATTGGGTACACATGTTAAGCAACCTAAGCTTGTAAGAGGGAATTCACATTTCACAGCTTAGGCCTTCAAGTTACTCTGCACAAGGGTAGGAAAGAAGAGGATGAGTGGTTTCCTGGCTTTCACTGTACAGGAAAAAAACACCAGCTCAGCATCTTTATTCCCCAAGTGATCAATTTTTATGACCTATAAAAAAGGACAACCACAACAGAAGAAGTAGCAGTAGGAAAAGCTAAAAGTCTTAAAGAAATGTCCAATAAAACACATTATGTTTTATTCATTGATGTCCCTAATTCTTATTTTTTAAATTTTTTGGGGAAGGAGAAATACAAAAGAAAACAGAAAGCTTGTCTAGAGCTGCTAGTTTTGTGTGCTTTGCAGAACTGTCAAAAGCACAGAGTTATCCATCACACACAAATGGCACTAGCCATAAAATGGGGATTTATTATTTAGAGAGCACAATGTACACACAGCATATCTGCAGAGAGTATCCTGCATCTGAGAACATTCTTCTAATTATTGCTGTGGGGCTAAGCAAGTCTGTGCAGCATTTTGAAAATTAAAGACTACAGAATATATGCTTGCATCAAATTCCACAATATACAGGTGCATAAATGCTACTTTTTCAGTTAAAATGCCTGACTACATCAAGTCACACAGCACAGTTATAAATGCATCACTCAGAGTAGCACAACATTCTTACTTGCAGAATAGATACAACAGAAACTAAGACTGGAAATAAAACCAGACCACATCTCCTATGTTGTCTAGGGTGTAATACACTGTGTTAAAAAACAATCTGGTTTAATTAGAAACAAGAGGAAGAGCTGATAGGATTTTAAACTAATTGGTCATAAAGACAGGCATCCTGTTAGGAGCTGTTACTGCCTGTAAGCTGCAAAGACAAGCTGTAGAGCTATTAAGTGTCCTTAGACCTGCTAAACTCAATCACAACCACTGTCACCCCAGACATGCATCTTGTTATCTTGAGTGCTCATGCAGGGAGATGAGGCATCCACTATACCAAGAAGAAACAGAGCTATGCAAACTTCAAGTGATAGGAATCTCAAAATTAATAGGACAGGTGAATGACAGCTAGGAAAGACAATATAAGCTGAGATGTCTTAGGGCAGGAAAGCAATCAGCCTGCTGCATTCTGAGTGACTGGAAGCACAGTAATAAAGGCAAGCAAGCAGTGATTTGCAATGAACTAAGCCTGTAAGTGAAAATTCATGGATTCACTTCTTTCCATTTGTCTGCAAGGGCATGGAGTGCATTTGCAATATTTGCGAACATGTCCAAAGGCTGCCTTTGAAGATCACTCAAGGACTGACTGTTAAACATTTAAAATAATTCCAGGCTCATTAAAACTAACTCTCTTTCAAAATATAAGAACCCATCAATGGCTTGCAATGAAACGCCACAGCTCTTTGTTTTCCAGCCCCCAAGCAAGCAGTATTTCTCTTTTTCTCACTCTCTTTAAAAATAAAGCAATCCAGACAAATGATTAACCCCTGAATTACACTGCTGATCACAAAACCATCAGGATTCCTCACAAAAACAACAGTCCTGCAGTAATCCTAAACTCATCTTGTAAGGAGAGGAAAGGAAAATGGTCTTATCAAACAATACCTGTGGGCAAAGGTATATAAATCCTCTTCTCCAGTCTCCGTCGTAGAGCTTCGTCAATATCCCAGGGAAAATTTGTAGCAGATAATACCATTACCATCTTGGAAGGGTCATCGTTTTCCAGAGCACCTCCTACCCCTGCAAGTACAACAGTTCAGAGCCATTTTACTCCAGAGCTCTTACTGATTGAGATGCTTGCTGAGAAACACTGCACAGACAAACATAGCCTGGACAAAGCTAAGCAACAGCTCTCTATAGTCCTGTGTCCCTTTCCAAATTTCCCATAGCTAGGTGTCACACGACCATCATTATCACAGAGAGAGGGACAGTTCATTATTTTGCTGAGTCAGGGGAGAGCTTTCTTTGACAATGCTAATAACACAGCCATATGTGAGTGTAGTCCTACTAGTCCCACTGACAGTGCTATCTCTGTCAAGTCTGGTCATAGAAGAAATAGGAGTCACTCAGCTTACCAAGTGAGGACTGCAAAGAGATCAAAAGCTTTCCTATCCTGAGCTTACCACAATGAACCTGCAAATTTGAGAACATTTTAAATAGTAGTTTATACACAGCAGTTTATACAGCAGTTTATGATAGCCGCAATATAAAGGTGGCTATCAAACCTCTACACCATACAATATTCCTCAGATACTCATGCTTGTTGTGTGCATCTGCACAGAACAGGTACTACATCTGACTTAAAAGGGTAATATTAGCTGCCATCATAGAATACAGCAAAAGCAGATCTCACAATGGGGTTCCACAGTTGGAGACTCTAGCAAAGGGCAGAATTTTGTTTAAACTGAATACAAATTAAATACCTGCATTAAACTGCACAGATCTCCATTATCTGCTGCTCCTGGAGTCTGTGTCTCTTTAATATGAGCTTTCAAGTCACCCTAAAAATAGCCATTTTAGAAAAAATAAAGCAGAACACCCTTTTCAGTTATCTGTTGTTAAACACTCCAAAAATACACTCATCTCAAGTTCTGCCTCATTTTTCTCTTATCCGTAAAGCCAGGTTTTCCAGATGGCTCAAGTTCTTACATTCCCACCTGTAAAGAAACAGCACCCCAGCATCAAAGCCAGATCTAAGCCCTTGTTACCATCCATTTGCACAAGCAGCTCTGACTTGACTCTGCGACTGGCCTCGTGTTCGTCAGACGTGCCTCTGCGGCTGCAGATGGAATCTATCTCGTCAATGAAGATTGTCGTTGGCGCATAAAACCGTGCCTTTATTCAAACGGAAACATCACCATTAAGGCTTCTCAGCAAGCACAGGCCCTCATCAGACCACAACCAGCCTGCTAGACACACTCCATGCATATCTTCCCTCACTGGCACAAGGGAGAAATTCAAGACCTTGCTTTACAAACTGTCATATGCTGAGGTTTATACCCTTTAAATTGTACTCCCTGGGTCAGTGTTGGTTGTCTTTCCCCAGCAGATGACATTGAAAAGGGGAAAAGAAACACTACCACAATAGGATAGTCTTCTTAACACAATACAGGCAGTTTTCATGTCCAGGTTTTGGGCTGGAGAGGGTTAAGCATCAGGGACAGAAGGGAGCTCAGAAATCTCAAGAGACTCAGGTTTTAGCTGTGACTGTTACAGGAGTGCAGTGAGGGTCCCAGAGGTATAGTCCACATGGGCATGTCCTTCACACACCCTGCATGATTGACTGAGAGGCTTGCGACCATCATTCAGTACAAAAACAGGACTAAAACATGTATTGCATCTAGAATAAGTGTTCCAAACCCCTTCCAATTTCAGATCTACTTCATATGTCATTGTTACCCTTGAACCAAACTAGTACAGAATGTCTGTTGAGGTCACAACTCTTTTTAGGCTGGAAAATGCTATCCTAAACATGTGTGATGAACCATTTCCTTCTTAATCCTCAGCAACATACCATATGTAGAAACCCAGAAATTATGTTTTTCTAATTGGTTGAGAGGGTGTCAGTTCAGTGAGCTCCATGGTTCCAACATGCTACTGGAAGGGCAGGAAACTAAGAGTGCTGTCCTTTCTCACCTTAATGAGCCCCAGAGCACATCATCGAGGACATACCATTTCAAACAAGAGGCGGACCAGCTTCTCAGACTCGCCTCTGTATTTAGACGTCAGCGTAGAGGAAGACACGTTGAAGAAGGTTGTCCCACATTCTGTAGCAACAGCTTTTGCTAGCATTGTTTTGCCAGTGCCAGGAGGACCAACCATCAGCACACCCTGAAGGGTGAGAACAAAGGTAATGAAGAACAAATTAAGAAAACTTTGCCATTGGTACTCTACACAACACCTCACTATGAGCCAAGATCTGGATTTAAATTAATAGCATAATCTTCATCAGTGGAAAACAGAACACAAGTATCCTGTTTTCGATGATGGTGTGGAAGTGTTCTGCCATTTCTTCTTACCACTCCACTGGAGTCAGAACTACAAAAGCCAGTAACTGTTGCTTGCACCTAACACCTAGAAAATGGACAAGAGATTTACAGCCTTGCTCAGAATCAGAGTCTAGACTTGAACTTAGGCCTTTCCTACAAGGGAAGCTCACAAGGGACTGCAAAGGCAGATGACAGTAAATTCTTTTTTTTGAAACAAAGGCCCCTTCACGAGAAAGTTTCACAGAAACCAAAATACTTTCACAGTAAGTTGTGCTCCCTCAGTAGAGATTTCCTACAGAAAAAAACATTTTCCCAAAATATCCTGACAATATGCATGAATCTGGTTGATGTCTACATCTGCATGACAGCATTCACTGAATACATTAGTTTGTTTTTCACTTAATCTCCTGATCTCAATGTTCCTATGACCACACTACTGCACCACAGCAATTCCTGGATGAAACACCATCCTCATCATGCTGTTGGATGACTAGACTGCACTGCTCTTCCTATTTTACAGATAAGTAACTGTGGCTCATGTGGACTACTGCTTAGTCCCACAAAAGCCTAATCTGAACTTCAGTGATTATTCAGAAAGCTTTAAACTAGAAGCAATTGTTAAGTCCCAGGTTGGTATCTTACCATCTGTAGTCTCTGAAAGAAAGCAGCACACATGTCTGCAGCTCAGCACATTTACCCATCATTACACAAACAGGTTTTTGGCTTTACACACAGTGCTCTCAGAACCCATGTTAAAATCATATCACTGAGGTGGGTTAATCACTCTTGATAATACTACTAAATACAGTCAATTTTACGGGTAGTCTTTCCAACCCTTTCAGGATAAGGACAAAACACTGTTTCATGTTCTGCATAGTACTAGTATAGGGACTTGTGATTTTAAGGAAATCAGTGAAAATGCAGTGCTAAAGCAGCTTGGGTTTTTTTCCCCCTCCCAATTGCACGATCTTATTACATGCTAACAAGCGTTTCCTAAAATTGTACTGTATTGCAAGGGTAATCAAATTAGTTAGAGTTAGAATTGCACATCATAATGTGCTTTGCAATTAATAACTTACATAAAACGCCACAGCAATAAAATATCTTTTAAATCCAAGCTATACAGCAAATTAGATTTCATCTGTTCCTCAAAAAAATTTACTTCAAAAAGCACAAAGAATGACATGGAAGAGATCTATAAAAACAAATCAACCGGGAATGCAATTATTCAAAAATGTACCATTCAAAAGCAATAGCCACTCTGTACTCCATTTTCCATTAACTCTTAATACCTTTATTGCCATTTAATACTTAGCTAATGCAAGCTCAACATACATTCATCGGTAAATTAAGTCAGAAATGTTCACACACCATCTCTACAGCTAACAGTCCAAAGTCACTCCTCAGGCTGCTCAAGGTTTCCTAAGCTCCAGAGCAGTGAGCATAAAAAGTAAATGGACTCTCTTTTCTCCCCTTGAATGCTCAGACATTCCGATTTGAGATGCTGCACAGTTATACTGATATTACAACAATATTGCAAATACAACCCTGGAGTGACTGGGTGAAGATTTCTCAGCCTGTCATATGCACGTCAGAGATGACTTACTGTTCTCTCTGAGCTTCAAATGTGTTCATTTAGTGTTTTTAAAAAAGCTTCACCTCAATTCAAATCACATTCAAAGTATGTGTTTGATAAACTGTGTTTAGTGCAGGACCTGGTCACACAGGTAAGTAATGACATTTTTGGGATACTGGTTCAATTCTCCATTATTCTGAAAGGTCAAATCCTGGCGTCAGGTACACATTCTGTACACTGCCAAAATTGAAGCCTGTTGCTTTGCACCTCCTGCTAAGTGTTACAGAAAGAGTTACCTTGCACGTGATACTGGTGGAATTATACATGTACATAACACAGGTGCAAAGCCGACACACCAGGTGTAAAGCTGGGGGAAAATTAAGCTCTCTGGGGATAGAGACAACAGAAATATCAGTTAAAAAACCACAAAAACCAAAAAAAGAACTTGAGTTCGCAGCTAAACAAGACATGCATGGCTGCAAACAGAAACACATAGGATCAAGTTGCTCTTTCTGCAAACTAGGAGGCTGCCACTTACTATTTAAAATCCTTGACAAACACAAAGACTTCTTTATTCTTCCTCTAAGGCTCTGTTAATCCAAAGTATTCCAATAAGAAGCTGAAACGCACCGCAGGGAGTACGCGTTTTGATGAAATCACTGCAGGGTTACTTCTTGTTGTTGTAACAATCACTAGCAGAGCAGTGGGAAGCACAGTGAGCAACCAGCCTTTCTTGGCACAAAAACAGTTCAGAGGAACAGAAAGAGCAAACCCATGGACACTCAGAAACCCGTGGCTGCAACTACACAGCACCTGTGTTGAATCAGGGAAGACAGCTGGCTCCCTCAGACAAGGCACAGTCCTCTGAATACAGACACAAACTGTGAGGGCTGTCTTGGGAATTGTTCTCAGGGGAGTCTGAACATCCAAAACCAGCTTCGGCTGCCTTTTTCCCTGAATTATTGTCCTGAATTCCTAAGCTCAACAAATGCCTGCTGCTACACTGATTACTGCATGAAACAGCCTTCCCTTCAATACTTCTCATCCTTATAGCACAGTCAGAGGTCAACAGAAGGGAAAATACATGCTGTTCTGTGTGAAAAATAAATTCATAAGAGTTACAGCTTCACGAGTCACCAGGGAAAAGGCCAACAATGAAGACTCTTCATAGCCTTGTCAGAAATCAATTTGCATTTCAGACTGAAGAGAGGAAATAATCTTAGAATCTTTTCCATGTCTACAACCACCTGGTTTTCAGAGGTGACGCTACCCAGTAGGAAAAGGTAGTCTCACGCAAAGAGATGGAGATTGTAACTCTTTAAAGGACCAAGCTGTTGCTCCTTTATCCACTGCCACAACACTTGGAGACAAGACCAGTGGCATTTTTCACATTTCCTGCAGTCTGCTGAGATACCTGCCTTAAAGACAGATGGCCATTACACCCTCTATGCACGCTAACAGGTGAAAAAAAAAGCAGAGCAGATCTTTACTCTCTTCGAAGATTTTGAACATTAGACAGATGGGGCCTCCATAGTCTATAAGAGCATGGATCAACTTCCTCTAAGCGAAGAAGAGAAGAAAGAGATTCAGCTGTTCAAAACACACTAAAATCTCACCCTGCACATGTAACCCACAACTTCTAGGCTCAGTCCAAAATGATAGCTCAGTTAACCCTAAGGTTAACCACAAGGCCACTGGTACTGACCACAAGCACTCCAAAGGCCCAATAGCCTGGGGCTAGGTTTGCACTGAGTATGTGTTTGGGCTCCCTCTCTGAAATTCACTAAAACCTCTGTGAACAGCTCTCAAGCAGCAATCTCCCAGCTCCTGCTGAGTCTGACCTCAGTATAAGCCAGGGAAGCACAAGGACCAATGGGAAAATGACAGAACAAGTATTAGTAGAGCAAGATCCGGTACATGTGCTGAACCAGCGTACTAAGCAGGAAACTCCTCATGTACACAGCATTCCCTACACGTGCCACTGCCTTTCATACTCAGAATAGCAGACCATTTGTAACAGTCTCTTTTCCCCAATGCTTCTCAGTAATCAAAAAGGCCTTGTGTTGTGACTAGCTATTCCCCAAAAAAGTGTCAACCCATTCCACATCAGAAGCAATATCATTTTGTTTGTTGTTTAAAGAAATGCTCGTCAAACTCCTCCCTCCTCTTCCTTCTTAGCTCTGGGCTCATTTCTGGTCAATCCTAGCTCAGACTGGTCAATCCTGGTCAGCCTAGTTCAGTCCTATACCCTTCCTGTTGCCCTGCCTGCAACTCCTATTTCTCATTCCAGCTGCAACTACGCCCAGCTGCAAATGTAACTGCAAAGCTAAGTCACCTGACTGGCCCCCTCTTTCCTTGCATCCTTGTGCCATTCAGGCTGCAGCTTGCAGTCTGAGTGAGAGATAGCTGAAATATGGGGAAAAAGCCAGTCCAAGGACTGCTTTCCTCTGGGAAGTGATGACAGCTGGACACCAGAAGCCTATGTAGAGCTCTCTATTAAGCATTCCTGCTTTGGTCGATATAATCTGTGTGCTCACATCTACAGGTTGACATATAGAAAGTATTATAATACCAACAAGTTATAAGCGGGTAAATAAACAGAAAATACTGTTTACTCTAAGGACCAGATACACTTCCAGCTGTCTCTTTCAGTGCCTTTTACACGAATCATTATGAGAGGATTTAAAAAGCAAATTCATGATTGTTCCTATTTACCTTTTTAGCCTTTGCTACAGACATCCACACGTCACAGCAGGACACACACATAGCTACAGCTTGCCATTTACTAAAACACCACATAAATTCTCACCTTCCAAGGTCTTCTGATCCCTTTGAAAAAATCAGGCATCCACATTGGAAGAACAACAGCTTCTCTTAATAATTTCTTGGCTTCTTCCAAATCTGCTATGTCATCCCTGTGCAAGATGAAGAAACTTGTATAAGATTCTCATACAACTATATTTCTTCTATTTTTATACAAGAGAAATAGAAAAGCTTTTCATTTAGTACCATTTCCTTTAGCATGCAAGCATATGCCTCATGCGAGTACTCCTATCATACTGTGACCTAAAATTGAATCCACTTTTGGAAGACAGGGAAAAAATTATTTTCAACTCAAGTTACCCAGAGCTGCTTAATTAAAAATTGTTTTGGACAATATGAACACCAAAGCAGTATTTTTAAAGATCTCTGGAGCATATGTTCATTTCAGCAGTACCTGTAACGGAGGTACTGCACATAATATTAATTAGCAACAAAAGCTTAACTTTAATCAAATTAATAAACTGTTAAAGCAGAAGATCTCATTTTTGCTATCTGTAGAAGATTATGTTGTCTCCCTATTTTGGGAGTTTGAAGATGGGTAATTTCTCTTCTTTTCCTCACTAGCAAAAACGATTGAATTGAGAAAATCCTCATACCAATGAATGCTTGGATTCCTTGATACAATGTCTCTTTCAAGAGCTTCGACCAGGTCTTTGTCGTAACCTGCTCCATCAAATTTTGGAATTTCCCCATCACCAAATTCCTGGGGTATTTTCTTTCCCTAGAAGTGAAAATCACACAGGCTCATAAGAATATTACACAACTGACACACCTTCTGGCCAACCAAAGGCATGAATGCAGGAACAGCCTCAGAAAGACACAGCCACGACTAGCTGAAGACCAGAGCATCCAAAGCTTATTTTGAAGATGCTACACTTGCGACCCTCCTGTCAGAAGTAAACATCTGACACTATCATCACCAAAAAGGAACAGGGAAGCTGTCACACGCGCTGTCTTTGACGAAGGAAAACCAAGATCCTCTCCCCTCGTTTCATTAAAACCTTCCTGCCCAGCAATATCTCCTTTCCTCAAACTATCTATGTCTTGCCTCTCATTTGTAGGCCAGCTTCATAAACAATTAAAATGCTTTTAAAAGGTCATATTTATTTAAGGGCTGCACCAAAAGCGCTAAAGAAGCTCAAAAAACACACAGGCTTCTTAGACTGCACTACATCAGTGACCAAGCTACACTGCCTCTGCCCCAAATGGCTCAGAACTTCTGGCTAATACTTCCCCAGTGCTGTTTATGAGGGTGAAGTAACATTTTCCCTTTGAAGCATCAGGGCTCATGCTCCTCCTCTCTCAGTTCTGAAGGAAATCGCTTCCCCTCCATTCAGGGTGCCTGAAAAGCAGCTGCACTGGTTTAACGGAGGGGGATGATCAGGGAGCTACTTTAGGACTCTTAACCCAGCTTCTAAACACTATCAGAAGCAAGTGAAAGAATCCCAGCTGGCTAGACAAAAGCATCCTAGACGAAGGCGGGCTGAAAGGCAGCTGGAGACACACAAATAACCTCGCAGTGGAAAAACAAAAAGGTAGCGATTACACCCTCCCAGTTGCCGTTTGCCCATGACAACTTGAGGGAGTAGTTTGTCTTCCCACTACTTTTATTTCTTGCTTCCAAGCGAACTCTTGGGTTGTTTAATACTACTAACTCAGCTTTTTGCAATGGAAACAAAGCTCAGGGTTGTGTTTAAGTAAAAAGCTGGTGTAAAAAATGTAGTGGTCTGGTGTAAAAAGGAAACGGTGAATACTCTATAGAGTTTTCAAGATTTCAGGAGAGATAAAATGGAATCCAAATGTAACGATTAAAAAAAAAAAGGGATACAACAAGGCAATGAAACACCGAAATGAAAGGTATTTGCTGTCTGTCTGTTACATACTCCTCTTGTTCTGCAGTGGACTAGCCTTCCAAGTAGAAAAATTTTTCTGCACATCACAGAACAATTGGTTTATCTTGTTGCGGTTGCGTTTTGGTTTTTTGCTGAGTGAAACCGAGTGAAGGCAGGACTTGAGGAGGAGGAGCAGGGAGGGAGGCTGGCTGCAGCACGCTGGAGCACGGGCAGGCCCCAGAGCTCCGAGCCCGATGGGCAGACGGAGCAGCCCAGCCCAGCCCAGCGGAGCAGAAATACGAAAATAAAAGGGGGAAAGCAGGCCCGGGGCCGGGAGGGCACCGGCAGCCCCTGCGCGGCCGCGAGGCGGCAGCACGGCCCCGATCCCGGCCCCGATCCCGGCCCCGATCCCGGCCCCGATCCCGGGCCCCGATCCCGGGCCCCGCTCCTGCGGGACGTGCCGTGCCAAGGACCGCTGGCTCTCCTGCCCCTGTGGCACGTCTCTCCAATGGAACGATGCGGAAGGGCGGCCAGCGGGCAGACGTGCTCTCAGCATCACCTCGGCCGTCATTGTAGTGACACTGAATTCTTCTTCTTTTTTATTTTTTTTTCCTTTTTTTTCCCTTTTTTTTGCCCCCAGTTCCGGAATTAAACCAAGATTTAAAGTAGCTGTAGTTTTCACAAGTAATAATATTATTAATGCTGGTCCCAAATTGGTCCAACCTGCAATTCTCAGTCTCCAGACAAGTGAGCATAGACTAGAAAGAATGATTTTTTAAAAATGTCACCTGAAACTAGGCAGCGGGAGTAAGCATAATTTTGCCAGTCATCTCTTCAGGCATTACTTTCACAAAACAGCTTTAAATAAAGTTGCTGTGGCTTCTCTCTAAGAAGGTATGCCAACAGATATACAGGGCTGCAAAAGACTACTCCCACCCTTGGCAATCCCATTTCATCATTTCAAGCAACTGATATCTGTCTTAAACATTTAGAAATCAGCTGTCCTTTCCATCAGGAAGAGCTATTAGACCTGCATTAACACACTGGAACAAAAACCTTTTTTCCAAAACTGATGTTATTTCTACTCTTGTATTAAGTTTCTGCATTAGTTTCAGCAGTTTGCTGAAACTTGGCAGCAGTTCACAGTATGTCCACCACACTGATATACCTGCATTAGGTTTGTGTTTTCCCTTCATTTACCAAACCAAGTAAGTCTCTTTTGGAACACAAGCTGAATATAATTACCCATTCACTTTGGCAACACTTTTCTTTTTCTCTCCCTCCTAATGTTAACATATCTTTCTTGAGCATGGCTGTACACAAAACACTCCAGTTGTTTTCTCACCAGATCCTCCTATAATGACACAGGTATCTCTTCTCTCTGCTGGTAACACCTCAACAATCTGAGATTTTGTTTACTGGGACTTTGTTTACATTCACATCCATAGCATTATCATACTGCCCCCTTTAAGGCAATCTCAGCAGATTAATCACACAGAATTACCCTGAGGGCTGTAATGGCCAGAACTGGACTCTGAAGACACTTTGCTTTCCTGCAGGTTCTTCCCACTGCATACAAATGCCAAGTAACAACTGCCACATGCACTCTCCACCTCTTACTGCCAAAGCCAAAGGTAGCACCTGACCACACCTCACCACGGAAGCCAGCCCTTCCCATCACCACCAGGAAAAGGTAATGTGCCAAATGGAAATTCAGCCTGATCCAGTTTCTGCTGATACATCCAAGAGCTCCCAGCTTCTAGCAGAAATTCTTGTTATAGTTTCCAAGAACACAGCCTGCTGTTCTGCACTGCTGAACATTATCCCATTTCCAACACAGTCATCCAATTCTTCCTGTCTGTGCAACAGCCTCATTTACCTCTTCTGGTAATGGTGCTTCCCAACTTGGTGTCACAAGCAAATGCCTCTTTTTTGTGCCAAGTTAAATTGGCACAAAAATATTAATTTAAATACAAAACAAGAGTCAAAATTGATTTGCCAGTTGCCTGCTACTTCTCCTTTCAGTAGTGCTTGTTTACTTTCCCCTTGCTGCCTAATCCCACTTTAAAATTCCTCTACACCACACACTAGATTAACAAATTGCTTCCCATGTGGCATCCGGGTAGATTAATTTCTTTCTATAAGACATTAACTAGAACTCTAAAGCCCTGGCAGAGGCAACACCTTTCCTTAAAAAAACATATTTCACTCTATTCCACTCTTCAGTTAGTTCCAAGTCTTTAGCTTTTCATTCACTCTAAATTTGTTGGAAAACATATAAAAATTAACAACTCCAGTTGTCTGGATCACTTTTCCTTTACTTTCTCAATAGAGGCATTGTCAACACAACTTAGTCTGATGCTGTCACCATTCACATGAGACAGCATCAGACTAAGTAAATTTTACTGTAAAAATGTGCTCCCAGGTCTGCAATTTCATCTATCAGTTATTTCAGCATTTTCAGACGGAGATTATGTAGCCTTCCAGTCCCAATGCATGGAGGTCTGTGCTTTCACCTCAATGCAACTATCTCATCTCACTTCATGTCACAGTTGGTGATGCACAGGAGGATGATCAATCAAAAATAATTTAATTTTTTAAGTCATACCTTAATTGATGTTAATATTCCCTTCACTAATACAGCTGTGCAGCCCTTGGCTGTTTCATATCCTCCATAATATTTACTGTCCTTATCCACTGAAAAAAAGTGTTCCAGTTCTTTGATATGGTGTTATGCAATTTCTAAAAGACATACTGGTAGGATTCATGCTACCTCTTTAAAGTGAACTATTAAACAGAAGCTAAAACTCCTGGTAATGCTCCAACAAAAGATACCCTGAGAACAAGCCTAATAATTTCCAGTAGAACTAAGAAGGAAAAAAATCCTTGAAAGCACTATTTTAGAAAAAGAAAAAAAAAAAAGGACACATAAGAATTTAGTGGATAGACGCAATCTGGTGGGTTTAGTTCAAAATTATTTTATATAGCACTAAAAAAGGTAATTTTATTGGCATAGTCAGGTTAAAATTACTTATCCCAAGATCGTTACTGTCAGAATGAAAAGATGTTAAGGTCTAGAGAGGAGAAACAGTGAAAGGAGGCATTTGTTTCAAGTGAGGCAGAGCATTTCTAAAATATACGTATTATATTTACCTTGGGAAAAAAAAAATGAGTTACGTTATAATGCCTGGTATTATAGCCAGGACAGCATGCAACCTATTTCACTGCAGTCAATATCTTAGAAAATGGATAATTCATTACATGTTCTAAGTAGTCCTATCCTAGCACCCAAACCCAAAAACTACAGAGCTCAAACATTTAGCAGGAGAAAAGACACCTGGTTACTTAATATAAAGCTTCAGGTTTGCCCTGTTATTTTTAACTGAACATGATGAGTTACCAAATCTCTTTGATTTAACACACCAGGCTACAGAGGAAAGCTGCTTGATGGCTCAAACTCAGAAACTGAAGAACAAGCACTTGTAAACTAAGAAAGAATAAAACTGAAAGGTAAACCTTTTTTCATGCCTGTGTGCAAAATATAGGAAATTGCATTAACTTCTTCCACTTCCCACACCTGGCTGTTTCTTCTTTCATTCAAAATCTTTCTCAAAGGCAAATCATGGATCCCTTACAAGAACCATTAAATAGCACATGAGGATTTGTAACCTGGGGTGATTTTCAGTCACATACCCCAGACAAAGGAACTAGAATAACCACCAAGGAGCTAGACAAAGGGGAATACAAGAGCACATGTATTGGAATTTTTTGAGGAGTAGACATATTTTCCTTCTGCCACCTAGTGACCAATTATTCAGATAAGAGCAGTGTTTTGAATGTACCATATTAAATGGAACACCTTCATGACTTCTCCTGCACCTCACAGCAGTACTATTGCTAATCACATTATTCCCAGAGACAAGTATTATACAAGTCATGTTGTTGTAGGCTCCTTATAGTAAAGCCCTATAATGCTCATCACCGGAAAGCTTGGAGAGCAGAGTTCACCCTCATTAGAGCTAAGACTTTGAAGGCTGCCTTACACAAGCACATCTGGTGAACCTGTCACACACCATGACTCCAATTCCATATAGCTGGCAAAACTTTCAATAATTTCACAGATCTTCACGAGATTTTTATAGCTTGCAGGAGGCACACTTGTTATTTTAAATCTTACTGTTCCAGGGTAGAGAGATTTCTAAAATGCTTGATCTGTACAGTCACTCAGTGGCACTGCTGAAAATGTGCCTGGCTCTCCCTTCTGATGGTAATAAGGGCTAGGATTACTTAATACTTTCCTGTGCATCAGAAAACAATTTATGATGGAAAAAAGCGTATCTTTGAGTTATTCCTAAGATGTCAAGAAGTGCAATAGAAAGGTCACAAAGGAACTAACCAAATTTTGGAAGAAAAGCGGCCTAAATATTTTCTTATTCATCTCTCAAGATCTGTACAATACTGTGTGCTCCCATAGGAAGGCATGTCTTGCATCTTTGTCTGTCAGGAAAGTAATACCACTTCAGTACAGTCTCAACTTGTATAATTAATACCACTAAGTCCTTGGGTTCCCTCCACAATTAAATTTAAAAACACAAGTGTCTCAGAAACAGTGATTTGCACACTGACATTTTTCTGGCCATTAAATAGTCCTTTTTTTTTACATCACCACTTTATAATGAATCACTGTTTCTCCTTTTCTTTCACTTCAGCACCACTTCTTTTTCATGGATCTTCAGAAGAAAGTGTCTCCAAATTCATTACTTTTAAAACAAAACAGTTCCAAGAAGTTTCTTTCTAAACACTATAATAAATACAAAACCTCTTTCATAAACAAGAGAAAATGAAAGTTGTTTAGAGTTTGCTTTTAATACTTCTCCCTCACATAATTTTCAAGTATTTCAAATAATTTGGCACAGATTTACCTATTATCAATGCATTTATGGAACTGTTCTGAACTCCTAGGCAGGCCCAAATTATACTGTGGTGTGGCAGAGGCAACGGTACTGTGGAACTCCATTCATAATGCTTCAAGTCTAGGGAAGGACAGTGGTCTCATTTCTGCACTTTTTTGTCCTTAAAAGGAATCCAATACAGGGCTTTTGTAAAGATATTAATGTAAAAACCCCACCAAACATGGGGGAAAAGGAGGAGAAGGGATTTCATGCCTGAATGACACTTAGAGATTAAAGAGCAGCCCATGGTCTTCAGTCAAAGAATAAGAAACCCTCAGCAATAGGACACTATGCTTCCCTCCTTCAAGAAAATCTTACACCAAGACAGAGCAAACATGACAGAACTTTTCTTAATTTGGTGTAATTATTAATAAATGTCACCACAATACATGCTTTGATCATGGGGGAAAAGAAAGCACTACATTTTCCCACATGGGATTATTGTGACTTTGTATTAAATGACTAAGAGTGCTTCCCTTTGCCACATGCTGCATCACAACACCTCCCTGCCAAGTTCTTTCCCACTTCTTACCTTGTCATCTCTTGCTCTGACTCTGGATTCCCTTTCACGGCTGCCTGAAGATTTCTCCCCCTTGGACACCAGGTGTGCTCTGCCCGCGGGCCCGCGGGGCTGAAGCCCTGGGGAGTCTTTCTTCAAAGATTTTCCATCTCGGTTGGGACGTTTTATCTGAGGTGGAGCCCTAACAATAGCAACCACAACAAAAACATGCTAAAAACAGCGAAAAGAAGAGCAACAGTAAGAAGTTAGAATTCTAATTTACCTTGGTACATGATTGCTAAAGCTGCCAAGACCCTAAGCCTTATTTCCCTATATCTGCAAATCCGAGACCACATTTCGAGTTCTGTCTGATACCCAAAGTAAGAAAAAACTACACAAAAGAAAAAATTAACAACATTATCAGATCAGTACTCCTAAGCAGTTTTGTAACAAACCAACACCCATGTAACAAAAGAGAAACAATTTACTATAAGTCTTCAAATTGAATATTCCTCTGACTCCAAACCAGGGCATTACATTAGGCTACATTCACATGCACAAATTCTACACAAACATATGACATTTCTGGTAAAATAAAAATTTTTAAAATAGAGAAATTTAAAAAAAAGGTGGCTAAAAGCTTTGACAGGCCCCAAAACAAAGAGGAAGGATTTCAAACAATCCGCCCACCTCTGACTTCATTCTCCTGTGTAAAAATGTCAAAACATAAAAATTGTCTTGAAAGCAAAAGCAAACAGAGCCGAACTTCAACCACTTATATTTGTGTACATCACCCACAATGTCAAAGAGTACTTAGCATTAGAATGAGGAGAAAACATTTGGTTTTAAGACAAGGTGTCACTGTCATTTTTCTCTAGGGATTGAATTTGAATACAGAACTAAAATAAACAGCCAGGAATGCCACCCAAATTTAATAATTGTCCACTACTGAAACTTGTACTGATTCTTGTTTTGAGTAACTCAGAATTTGTTAACCCCAAAAACATTTTCCTGAAATATGCTTTAAATTGAGTACATTCTTAAACACACTGCTGGATACAACAGCAACGTTTTGCTTTTCATGCATTTTCTTCAAATGTAACAGCATAGAACAGTGCCTAGGTTTCCTTACTTATTTGCACAAGAGTCAAGTTTCAGCCTAAAAGAAGCAGATGAACTATTGGGGCTTTACCACTAAGGAAAATATGAGAAAAAATACATCTTGAACTTTACATAACATTACCATAGAAAATTTGAGTTATTTCCACCACTCACAAAAGTAATCAGCATTAATAAAATTTTACACTTATATTCTTTGGGTTTTTTAAAAAGAAAAGATCTTTTTGATAATCATAAAGCACAGAAAATTATAAATAAACTTGGCATTTCTTTCCATCAACCAAGATCTCTCATTTTTGTTTGCTCCTTTGCTTTTGTGAGTATACACACGTCAAAATTCTGTGCTCTTATGTTAGAAAAATATTGACATGATAAATGTTATTTTTGTCTGTAAACTGAATCTGTTTTCAACCAGCTCTGTTAGGTTGTAAATAGGGATTTCAGAAAATGCACAAGCATCTATTTGAAGAAATCTATTAGCAAACTGAAGCTATCTTAAATATAGTTACAGAATAGATATACCATGTGTAACAGAACATGTTTAGCAATTAAACTAACCAATGGATTAAACACAGATTTAATTATCTGTAGCTAGGGAGTGATTTCTAAACACCAGGTCCTTCAAGATTCTTCAGTTCCAGCTCCCTACAGACTCCTCAGTCATCAATTAATTCTTTTGCTCAAATAAACTGAAATTGAAAAGTTTTCTCCTTGCACATGAGAACATCAGCAGTCACCAAAATCCCATTTACCTCTGCAGCAGACTCTAGTTCCAGGCACTTAGTAACTCCTACCAGAATAAAGGACTGACTCTCTTTAGAATGTCAGAAATACATCTGAGTAATTTAAATACTTTTTTCTCAATGAATTAGATTTATTCTTTATTACAAGTGACTAAATTAAATGTAATAAATGTGTAAATTAAATGTGATTTTGATGTTACAAAAGCATTCAAAAACAAATATAAAATTATGGTGACCCACCTTTATTCCACCCACTCTGCTTGAGCCTCTCCTTACCTGTGTTCAGCTGGAACAGGAGGAGGCCAAACAGCTGGATCTCTGAAATGCTCATCTTGGCAGGACACAGAGATATCTGGAGGTCTGTCCATTTTAAAACTCTCTAAAGTGTTGACAATGCTCTTAACTTGTTCATATTCTTCAACTAATTCTTGTCTGACCTTGAGAAATATGTATGTTATTTAAAAAATGTTATAATTCAAACTTTAAAAAGAACCAAACAAACATAGAAAGTACCTCAAGAACATATGCTAATCTCAAAGGCAGGGACTCACAAGTCTTCCTGTTCACAAACCCCAGATATAACACGCTGTAGACCTTTAACAGCAGCATAAAGAACTGAATCTCTGTTGAGTTCATTTTCCTGCTTGTTAATGTCCCAACGAGACATGATTGCTAACACAGTGATCACTCTTTCATAACATGTGCTGATGCTTGGATTAAGTGTGCATGTTGACATGTATGCACACATACTCTCATGCTAGTAAGGGTGTTGTTGGCAGATCTATAGTAATTTGCTACTATTCTGGCATAAAAGATCTCTGATTACAGTCTCTGATGTCCTAGTTATAAAACTGGCCAAATCATTAAAATATAATATTATAACATGGACTTTGTGAGGAGCACAGCATTAGTGTGTCCAAAGGAGGGCAACTAAGACTGGGCAAGGGCGAGGACAAGACTCAGAAGGAGCAGCTGAGCTCACTTGGCTTGCTCAGCTTGGAGAAGAGAAGGCTGAGGAGTGACCTCACAACTTCCTCAAGGTGGGCAGCAGAGAGGGAGCTGCTGATCTCCTCTCCCTAGGTACCAGAGACAGGACACAAGAGATGGAATAAAGCTGCATCAAGGCAAGTTCAAATTGGACATTAGGTTCTTCATTGGGAGGGTGGTCAGTCACTGGATCAGTAAAGTAGTCATGGAACTAAGTCTGCCAGAGTTCAAGGATTATCTAGACAGGGCTCTTAGTCATGTGGTTTAGTTTTAGGTAGGAGCAAGGAGTTGGACTCAATGATCCTTATGAGTTCCTTCCAGCTTGAGAGTTTCCACCATGGTTTTATTAATATACGTGACTGTCATCAGCAAGATACTGGTACAGACAGAGGAAAAGAGAAGGGTAAATCCCCAAGGCCCTGTACAGATCTTGAAACACTGCATTTTCTTTACCAGGAGCTTTATGAACACCTGTACAAAAAGAGCCTTAAGTACAGGAAGATCTTGACCATTTCACAGGGTAAAGCAATCTTCTTGCTCATTCTAATGGGGTAACTGTATCCTTCCAAATAACACAAGACATCCAGCTCAGGCAGGATTTTTCCTGCCTTGCTTTGCTCTCTTTGCTTTCTCATCACACAATCAGTGGACACATTCCCCAGTGTGAGAGCTTCCAGCTGAGTTACAAATGTGATTGATTACTAACTTGGTTCCTTCAAACTGTCTTCACACACATCTCTCCTGTCCAAAAATAAATCCAGCCAAACAGCCGCTGTGAGGTACAAAGGAACGATACAGCATAAATCCTCCAGGGCATCACTTCATAGGAGACAGCCACTTCCTACTCCAGTGCTCCACGAGTACTGACAGGATTCCTTCTATCAGCCTTCCAAAACATGCAGAGAAATTGGTGGAAAACAGCTTTCTAGCACTAACAGCCAGTGTGCTGTCATTTACCTCACTGGATCAGCAAGAGGAGGGATGGTATCTGAAAATTAAGGGAAAGTGACCATTTGATGCTTTGGAAGATGAAAACAGACTAACATCTGCCAGCCTTCTCTTAACCGACCAAACTCTGAAATACACACCCTATTTCTTAGTCAATACCTGGCAAATCAATCAACAAGGAATCTTCAACGTGTGGATCACAAAGGAAAACCAGCTATAAACTCCTAGAAGCCTTAAAGAAAATGACTCACGTGCAGAAACGCTTCCTTGCAGTTGAGAAACAACCCAGACATGGGCCCAAAAAGGCTGTGCAACAATTATGAAATTGACTGAGCAGTGTCTTTCAGTGATCACTGCCACTCTGAAGCAACCTAGGAAGGCTGCAAATGGAAAAATCAGTGGTTTAGACTCACTCAGTGTCTTTGTCCCCTATCATATACATCCTTATGTGCCAGACCCCTCAGGAGGCTCCAGCTCAGGTTTTAGAGAGCCTAAAGAAAGCTATTAAGTTATTTATGTTATTTATGTTTAAGCAGTTTCAAGAGATAGTGTGCCAAGTTAGCAGCTCACCACTGCCAAACAGAAAAAACTCCTTTCACTTCTTCTCTCCAACCACACTCCATCCCTGCTCTTCTGCATTCAGTTCTGGCATCTTAATACAGTAAGACAGGTTGGTAAAATGGCAAAAAAATGGCCTAGGAGAGTAAAAAGAAAATAAAGGACACTTCTGCTGGGTTAGCAAGCTGACAAGCACACCATCAGTGATCAGGTAAATTCCAGGGGAAAAAAAAATTACAGGGGGCAGAGGAGGGAGAGAAGCTAGTGCAGGTGGAGGGAAGACAAAGTAGGGAAGAACTTGGCCTCTCTAGGAATGGCAGGATGTTAGCGGGATTCAGCTGCTATATGAAGCTGCCTGCTCCCCAGAGCCAGGCTCTGGTACAACAGTCACCCCTACCAGCCACATCACCTCCTCCACAGAAGCAGCATCGTGGGCACTGAGTGATGTTGGAAGGCCCAATAAAAAGCCTTTCAGCTCACAGGATGGCCCCACAGCTTTGTTTTGACATGCCAATCCCAAGAATTTCCAGCAACCAAGCAGAAAACACATCCTATCATATGGGTATAAAACAGAGTTAACAAGAATAGAGTTCACTTGTTCTTAGTGTAAGTTCTAAAACCCACTTCAGGGAGTACCTCCATATTTCACAATCTGGCAACTGTTATATTTTTTCCATCACCAAATTTTATTTGTTATGCTAGAGCTTGTCCTTCTATACCCATTGCAGTAAGTGTGGGTATTTGTACCTTGGTAAATACAAATAATGTGTGGTTTTTAATATTTGGGGTTTTTTGCTGAAGAAAAATCGATCAAGTTTATCTCTAAGTGTTTTCCAAACCTGAAATTACTACCTGCAATTAGCGTTAGTTATTCAACAAGCTCAGTCTTTTAAAAAGTGAAAATAAGAAGTCCCTAAACCATATCCAAAACAGATACCTTGCAACCCTGTCTGATGCCATGGAGTGAAGGTACAGCTCCTATAATGGCATCTATTCATGAGTTACCCACAAGAATTTCTTAATTAATCACAATGTAACCTACTAAATGTTAATGAAACAGGCATGAAGCAAAAAGCAACAAAAGCACAGATCGACCGAAATGTTTTTGAAATAATAAAAAGAATTCACCCTTTATTCCTTAAGCAGGATTACAGCGCACCTAATCACCTGCACCAGTGACCATAGTCAGTCAGGGTGCCTGGCTGGCTGCTCCAAGTGCTCAGGGAATCACTGAACTCCTGCTTGAGCTCCAGCAGAGGCCCTGTGCTCTCAGCTCTTGTGCAACACAGAGCACAAGGTTCGAACACGCAGCAGGTTTTGCTTGACAGCCGCTGGCCTTGTCATAAGCCAGCGCTATCTCCTGGGGGCACGCTCTGCTGTCATTCTGCAGCTGCTGAACTGTCACTGAAGCAGCTCATTCCTACAAGCCAGCTGTCTAGTAAAAACACTGCAGCGGCCAAGAAACTCTCTCAGAATAAACAGAGAGAATGTCAACACAAGTAAAGTTCACAGTAGTGGTCATGGGACTAAACCTACCTTTTAGTTTTGGTAAGGATGAGTTGATTCTGATTTTGAATCTTTCCAGTCCCAGCCTGCATTTACATTAATTAATATGCCTACCTGTCAGCCAAACCTCAAAGCACAACAAAGTAACTTCTTATTTTATAAAAGAGCTGAGGAGGCCTAGGAGTAAAGATGCAAATGGAGCTACACTCAGCCAACCCAAGTGTAATCTGGGAACTCCATGGATGCAAAACAAGGATGGGTCTCTAGAGCAGGTCATCCTGATATCCCCAAGACAAACCAGTCAAGAGATGATCAATGGCTGTGAATTTTCCATGAAGTCAGAGGAATTCTTATGCTGTCATGTCTCTGCTTTGGTGGATCCTCAGCATTCATCTTTTGCTCAATTTAAGTTCTGCAGGGTGTGCCAGACTAGTAACAAAATCCCTCTTCCCTGGTTAGCACTGATTTTGAATTCCCAGAAGCAGTACTGCATCGACTGTAACTAAGCCAGTCAGTTGTTCCCAGGGAGATGTTAACATGTTCATATTCTTCCTCACCCTAACCATCAGCTCCAAGCAAGAGGAATCCTTGTAATCAAGATGTTCAGTTGAAAAGCTGAAGCTGTCTCTCTGTGTTACATGAAATACAGCCCAACAAACACTCGCACAGAACATCATTCTATCCAGACCAATCTGTAGAAATTTGAAAACAATGACACCTACACAAAGAGAGGTAAATCCAGAGCATTTGGGAATCTGACCCAAAATCCCAACTACTTCTGGTTCACCTGGGCTTTGATATTGCTCAATAAACTACTGGGAAAATCCTCTCTCATCCTCTCTCATACACAAGGCACCAAACAGATCCACCAAGCATGAGGTACCTATTCAAGATGGAGCACCCACTGGTGAGAAGAGACCAAACGGGAAGAGCAATGGTTCATGTAAGAGATGTAAGCTGCACAGTCACAGCTGGAACCATTCTTTGAGAAGTTCCTCAAATGAACATTTTTGATTTACACGGGAACATGTCCACAAACACATGAAACTAAGTTCACTGCCTCAGAAGTACCAGTAGGACAAACATCCTGTTAGTGAGCTGCACACAAACATACAGAAAAGGAAGAGGATGCTTCACACTGACACAGCATCCCAGGAATCCTTCAGAAGGTTCAAGATTTTGAATGTGCATTCAGACAGTATATCCAAGAGAAGAACTGGTCTAAGTAACAATCTTCTCCTTTGAGCACTTACCTACATGGACATTCAAGAGTAAAAGCTCTACCCACACAGTGTTAGTGATTGCTAAACTCCTCTTCCAAAAGGTACCAGTGGTATTATCCTTTCCAGATTCCTCAGATGATGGAGAAGGTGAAGAACCTGAAGAACAGGCTAGTTCCACATGCTTGAGGAGGCAGAATTTCAGGTAAAAATCAACTGCATTAATCCCTTTGACTATGACCTAAGGGTCACTTTGCTTCTCAAGCCACTTGTAAGAACCACACTGGTATGAGAATCTTTTGTTTCTGCACATTACTGGTACCAAGTGGGTTGGACCTGAAATTTGCTAAACTTACATAATGCGTATGGCATAACTCTTTAATGAGAAAGATCTAAAAGTAATATCTAGATATTGCTTTAATACTGTGAATTAATGCTACTTGTGATCCAACTTCTCAGTTAAATTTTTTTCAGAACAGGTTGTTGGTCAAGACAGCTCCTTGACTGCGACTGACAGTTTGGATGTAGTGACTGCTGGAGCTGGAAAGTAGTGCTAACATCCACATCATCAGACTCCCTCTTAGTCTGTCTCAAGTAGTGAGAAAACACAACAATTATTTATTAAGAGTGAGTAAAGAAAGCAGGTTTAACTCTATAGGTCTCCCCAAAACATGCAAGCTCTGGTATGGAATAGCTAGCAGTTCCAGGGCTGCATCGTTTGCTCTTGGCTGTATCATTTTGTTCCCTTAAACGAATGAGAAGGCAAATAACCTAGGGATGAACATCCACATGCTTTTTTTCAGTCACACTTCTTACTTTTTGTTGTTTGTCTCTGAGCCTGGCAGCAGTAACAGCAAAGCAATATTCTGACAAAGCTCATCTGCCACTACTGTGTTGGGAAGTTTCAGAATTAACATGAGTGCACAGCATGACAGACGCTACCTCACCTGCTGCAGATCTTTATTGGGACAGATTTCTAAAGCATTTATGTGACATGCTCAGGGGCCATTCTTCTCTTGCCTACAGGGGATAATTTCTGAGAAGGTGCCAACTTCAGATCCTCTCCTAGAGAGCCAGCTGCCTTCACCATGTAATAAATCCTGGAAACTGTGTTAATGGTCCTTTTGTATTTGAGGTTTGTCTCCGATGTGCAGCACACATTCCATGGTGCACAGGCTTCTCTGAAGCAGTTCAAACAACACACAATAATACGAGTCTTCAGTGACCTTCACAACACAAGAGCTGTTGAAAGTTTATTGGAAGAATCAGTGTCATCAGAGGAAACACTAAATACTAGATGTGAATACAATGCAGTGGTTCAGCTGCAGAATGAGGAAATCTTCATGCTCTACTTTCACATCAGCTGCAAGTTTGGCAGGAACTAAGGACATGTACTGAGCATGAACACCTTGTACCAGCACATCCTGGGGTGGGAAAAAGCTTGAACACAAGTACTTGAATGTGAATATCTCCTATACAACATCCAGCTTACTACATTACCAGGAAAACTATCTCTGCTGGATGTACATGCACATGCTTTGCAAACAACCAGACTTCTACAGTTCTATGACAAACACCCATGAATTGTACTGTTACTACAAATTGATTGTAAAGTGTTGTACTTATCAGTACAAAAAATTCTCTATGTTAGTGTCAGAAGTTTCAAACACAAACCCATGAGCAAATCTGCTGCAATAAAAAGAAAATTTGCTTCTGTTTTTAAGTGATATCATTTAAACATATGATAGTTAGAAAAACTCTTATTGAAATCATCTCTTTAGCTACCTACTGTATCTTATAGGAGCTACGTTATTCTTTCAAAACATAGTCTTTATGCAACATGAATTCCTTATTCTAGTAAACATCTTTATATGATTTTCCTCCTTTTTTATGTTTATAGAACAGTTTGTGCACCATGAAAAATGGGCCAAAAAATGTAAGGAAGACTTAAATACTGAAAGTAATAAATAGATGTCCTTGGGGGTTCTTGTATTTCACCTGTAGATTACTTCCATGGCTTCAACAGTACTCTGTACAGCAGGGAGATGGATGTGTGCAAGATTTGGGCTAAGAGTATGACTTGCAGTTTTAGAAACCTGATCCAAATTTGTACACCATTGTCATTTAGTTAGCTGCTACTCAGACAACAATTCTAGTGATGCTAACCCACCCACTCACATTTTAGTTACTGGACATTAGACGGCCAAAAGATACAAGGGGAAAAAGAAGTCCTTAATTTTTTCAGAAGTGTGCAATCATGGACAGTATGCACATACAAACAGACCAGGAATTAGACAGACATCCTAAGTGAAAACAAAAACATAATTGATTCAGTTAGAACAATAGAATTCCTTTTGAACACACCACAAAAAATTATTTTCCCATGAATATCAACAAATTGTAGTACAACAAATGTAGCCAACATCACTGAAATGTAAGTCCTCAACATCTTATAAGGTTTGGGAGGTATAGTGTGGTTTTCAAATATAAAGTAATAGAATATAGGAATGTTATTTCACCCTACCTGTTGCCATTTGCCCTTAATTGCCGGATCTCTGATCGACTGGCAATGTCTCTGGATTTGCTGGATGACACCTTGGTAATATACCATAGAAGAGTCATAATTCCCAAGGAGAGCATATTCTCTTCCTTTTTTGGCATTATCACAAATCTCTGCTAAATTCATCTTTACTCAGAAATCTAAAAGAGAACATAATTACCAGAAAAAATCATTTTATGTGCTGTAGAAAAATTCAGACAGTGACGCTTCAGTTTTGTTATTTCTCTCATAGCTAAATTGTGTCTTTCCAACACCATTCCCATCTAGTCCTGCTCTGCTACAACCATTTATGTCTGGAGCACCTCTTTACTAGCCTAAGGTTTCAGATCATGAATCGTAACTCTTTTATATTGATAAAAACCACAACTTCTTTGCTGCCTTTGGCCCCAATCTTGTTAAATTAATGCAATAAAATTAAATTCCCTGCCCACACTGAACCTAACAAACTAAACTTTAATTTGTAGATCACCACAATGTATTAGCAGCCATCAGCCATGAATCACAAATCACACGAGGCATTAAATTGCTTTTTATACTGTTGTATTACATACATGCCTAAATGTGCCAACCAGCATCAGGGATGTCTGCACTCCACACTTTCAAGAGCCCTCACCCTAATGAGATTATGATATGGTTGAATGACTGCTCTGCTATAGACAAAGTTGAGAGCCTCATTCTGTTTAAATACTCTTTCAAAGTACTCCAACATTCACATGCTGACTGGAATTTTTTCATTAAATTTAACATGTCACTTTGGGATTTATGGCAGAGTTAGTAATCCAAATTTAACATTCCTTAGAACAGTGATTTCCAAAGTACAGCCTTCCCCTAGTCCTCAAATTGTAGCATGACTTTAAGGCAAACCTATAGTCTAGATTTTCCCACTAACCAGTCAAGAAAGCAATAACCCAGACATTCAGAATTAAGCTATGTTGTACAGCTAGGTTTGTACTTAAGGTCCAAGATTGAAGCAGTGCCTGTCCTTTTAAATTAATCTCATGTGACTCAAAGTTTAGGTCTTTGCCACAGAAAAAGAGCATCAGTTCCTTTCCCTTGTACTCTAACTCAGTATGTATAGGGTCCCTGACATTCACCAAGATATAAACCACTGGAAATGAAAAACTAAAAAATGCAATTCATTGCTATGCAATGCAGAGCTGCATTGAGCAAGAGGGAGGAGGTCACCTCTGGAGGGTGGTCCACTAACTGCATCAAGGGTATGGCAAGACCAAGGGGGTGAAGAAGAAACCAGGAAGGAACAAGGGGTACAAACACAATTTAGGCTACACAGCTGAAAACAGTCCATGCTACAGGAGTGCACACAGAAGGAACAGGTGGTAGCAGACAGAAGCCAGAACAGGGAGAAGCAACCTCTTACATCCTAGTAGGTTTTTTAAACAGACAAGAACAAGATGGCATTGAGGATGTGTCTTATGCCTGTATTCCCTTGTGCTTAGCAAAATTCAAACCCCTGACAATTTAAACAGACATCCACATGACATTCATTCTGCCCTCAGCAAACACATGCTCCACCCCCTAAAGGACACTGATGGTCCAGCCTGCAGCTGCACACCAGGTCTGCTCCACCAGCTCATCACTCCTGCTCTCTGCAACAAAGCCATGGAAACCTGCCACCCTCCCTTAAACCCACAGGTCACACAGCTTGCATGTGGCTGATGACTGATAGCAAGAACATGCTGCTACCCCGCAGCTGACACTCCACCAAGCACAGTAGGACATACCGGGGCTTTACTTGTCCTCATGCTGTGCTGCACATTTCAGCTTGCACAGCATTCCCACCGGCTGTTGTAAATTACTGGGCAGGAGAAAATCTAAGGTGGAAAGGGTGACAACCCTTATTTTGTTTTCTGATACATCATTACCAAGAGCTAGATTGGTGGCAATTCAGATAATTTAATTTTTAAATACAGAAGTTTGCAATTAATAGGAAAAAAAAGTGATATCACTCACATTGCACCGGAAACAGAAAAAATTATAGGAACTGCAGATAGGTTATAACCCATTCAGATCTCATGAGTCAACTTATCAATGAACAGAACAGCATCTGGGGCAGAATCCATTGACCTGTCTTCAAACACATCAGGTTAGGATTTGCTTCACAACCAGCCTGTCACCATTAAGAAAAACATTCCTCAAATCTCTGGAGGTTTTCCCTACACGTGGTGAAAGAGAGCAAGTAAATAAAACATTTTTAAGGAACTGCTGAATTCAATTCCTAGAAATTCATTAAACAGAACGCATACTTGCTTTACAATCTCTCGCTAGTTCCCACCCGCTGGGCATATTTAACTCCCTTATGCCTTAAGAGGGCTGATACCCACATCCAACTCCCTTTAATTCCAGAAGAGTTCCCTGCTCACCAGAGGAGACAACCTCCTCATCTCTGTCTATGGTGGAAGCTGGGTCAATCCACAGGCAGGAGGCAAGCCATAGGAGCCATGCAAACATGTGCCCACTTCAGGACAGTGGTTAGATAAGGTTGAGAAGGCAGGATGCAAAAAAAATTACATGGTTTTAAAATTGCAGGAGCAAACCAAACAAGACTCTCCCATTTCTTCCAGCTACCAAGAGTTTGGAGGCTTTTAGCCTCATGCTGGTGATGCCAAAACTTAAATATGAGCTTGATGCCTGGTGTGTCACACTGAAGAGCTTATCAAACACTGACAGGCACTGAAACTTAGAGCATGGAGGGAGGCTGGTGGATGTACACCCTATGTACCTACTGAGTGATCAATGCCTCCAGAGCTAGGCTGACAAAAGCCCCTGGATCTTTCCTGTGGATTCAGGCACTTCAGTTATTACTTATCATCTACCCTAGACACCAAAGCAGGCCATATAGCTTGAAGAGGTGATGTCATCCATTTACCTAAGCCATATTTGAAACAGCAGCTGTAGGCCTCAGTCCTAAATCAGTGCTTTCCTGGAATCCCAGGCAGTTCTCTGAGATACTACTGCTATTTAAAACTAATGCTAAAAACAGTTTAAACAAGCTACAAGCCTTCTATGCACACCAGTGAAGGTAATGTTCAGAATAACCAAAATAAATCAAAACAAGTCCAAAATCAAGGAAAAATTATTTTTAGGAAGGAATTACTTCCTCTGTTGTTCTCTGGACATCCCATCCCTCAATGTCAGGGATGGGGAGGAAGGGAGAAGTAACTAGAACTAACCTTTTTGAGTTATGTACTCACTCTTTATTATCTGTTCTACATTGTATTATAGAGTTCATACAATATCAGAGATGTCCAAGGAACCAGAAATACAGAAATCATAAATAGAGCATTTTGTTGTTTGTTTTCTGGAGCTTTGTTTCGATATTTAATTTTCCTACCACAGCCACGTCTTTAAAGTAAATATACAGCCAGGGACAACGGTTGTCAAGTACATTGGGAACAACTTTCACACTTCTTGCGACACCAGCTTTTCATTCTGTCATTATGTGGCTCTCTCCTGCACTCGACCGTAACAGCTCCAGTGCACGTCAAGATTTCCTTGGAGATTCCTTAGTTCACGGATCATTGACAAGAAGAGACATTACAGACATTCATGCCGCCGTGGCTGCCACACATGGGGTCTTAAACCCACTTGTTAAAAACCCTGCAGCAGCCAGGCTAAAAGGTCACAGGGGATATTAATCTCTATTCTTTGGAGCATAAGCTGAGCTGATCCCTATCTAAGGTCAGAAAAGAATTTTTCTCCCAGAACTAAAGCAATGCACAATTGAGCAAGATACAAAAGACAGTCTCTACTTTAACATTAAAGCATTATACACACAAAACATATCCATGGGTAGATAACAGTGACTGTGTGAACAACAGGCAAAGGGGGACAGCTTGCTTAGCACACTATTCCAAACTATGTGCACCAGTGGGAATGGATATACAGGACTGGCCCCCTTGAAACCCTCTCTCTCAGCATTATCTCACCACAGTGTTACCAGAGGCAGCAAATGCTCTCCTCTGTAGAGGGGGTCTGCAGCAGGGCTTTTCCTCTTGCTTGATCCCGAACATTCACTCTACAAGTGCCAAAATGGAAGGCATCTGCTATCTTTACATGTCTCTTTTATGCATGTGCTTTGACACAAACAGTGACACCACTGCATCCCATTTTCTCCACAAGCCCTTGACTTTTGCACAGGATGGAAGACTCTCGCTAAATGAGCTTTTAGATACTTTTGCTTTATTCTCATTGTTTCAATAGTCACATCAAGCCTTATTTAGTACCTACTAATCAGACTTTTCTCAAAATCAGATGTTAATTCCTCACTGAGAGGGCTATACCATACATAGATTTTTCTGGACATGTGTCTTCCTCTGCCCAAAATTTTACCCAGGCAAAACAAAAGCATTCCACAGCTCCCTGAGATTGCTGGACATATGCTCTCACATCATGGCAGCCCTGAAGCACTGCTGACTGGACAGCTGAACATCTGGAAAGGCCTGGACATATGCTGATGAAGATTGGCTACTAATCCTGTTTCTCATTTTCTGTAAATCAGCCATGCATGATGTCGGGCATCCCGAAATGCAAAGTAAGAGTCACAACAAATGTCACAAGACAGAGAGTCACACTGTTAGGCACCATCTTCTGAATACAGTGCTTATGACTGAGGTATGACTGTACATTTTCCACTTCTACAAGGTAGAGCCAGGATGACACTCTCCCGTCACACAATCCCAGAACAGGTCAACTGCCACACAGAGCAAAGCAAGGAAGAGAAGTCCAGTGTTAAGAGGTTTTCATTTTTGGATTTACACACTTTTCATTGCACCCATTTCCATGATCAGAGTCTAAGTCATAAATTGAAGTTGTTTTTTCCTCAAACTCCTCTTCCTGCTTGGAAGCTTTTACAGTTAATTGAAACCTGCCCATCTTAGGTTAAGGCCATATTGGTTTTGTAAGCCAGCTTTTACCAGTTTCAAACAGCTCTCTCTCCCTCAATTATGTCTTCACTTAAAATAGCACAATGATCCGATTTTCAGTCTTCTCTTCAAACTTAAAAGTTGTCAAAATAGAGACATGTAACAAAATGACAATGCTTTACCAGAGAAAGCATAAACAGCAACACTAACAGGAATACTGTCAGAGGAACAAAAAAAGTGTTTTTCCCTGTATGACATGTGACTCCTACTAGAAGCCTACAGAATTCTATTTCTGACAGAAATACAGACTATATTTTTAATGTGCTTGATACATTTTATTTTATTTTTAAGAATAAGATCTTAAAAATGCAATAATTAAAATAAATTAAATAAGTCTTTCCTGCTTTATTTTAAAGATTATCTCTTTTGTTTTTGTGTTGGGTGCAGAACAACTGATTTTCATTTCCAATAATTATCTGTCCCTGTTGAGAAGAAATTGCTGATGCTGCAGACATTACATTTATATGACAAAAACAACATTTTAACCGATCACTGTCAGATAAAATACAAACAAACAAAAGGCTTGCCAAGTTCCATAACTAAATCCATCTTTCTCTGTTAACACGGCTTTGTTTGAACATGCAGCTGTGGTCCCATGGACTGGTGTGAAAACTAACGATCATGACCTCACAGGATCACAACTCCCGTTAAAAACATATTTATAAGTAAAGACATGGCTCAGTTCCAGCAGATTTGAATTTAAACTACATGCAAATGAATCAAAGATGAGAAATGTGCTATGCCAGGGCTGTTTTTTCCTTTTACTTTGTGCATTAGCAGTGACAAGGCTGGCTACAATGGCAGCAGCAGCATTGGGTTTGCAGCAGGTTATGTCATTTTTCAGAGCAGTACAGACACCAGATGAAACACACACACACATACCGTGGTCCAGGAAACCCAGCACCAAGGGATCTTTTAATTCAGTCAACTGCTTTCTGCTAACTGGTTTTTGGCCTCTTTGCACTGAAACTCTGTTTTGCAATAGCAGACATGGAGTTAATGGGGAAATGTATATGGAAGTGGGAAGGAGAAGAAGCATGCATGCAGGCCTCAAACTATTTTTGTGTGCATTCTTAACTTGAAACAGAGAGTTACTTTGAGTGCAAGTGAAAAAAAAAATCTTCAAACGAGGTAAGGACATTCACCACAAGTTTAAAGTAAACACATAAGAAAACACTAAATAGGAAGTCGGACATTTAATTAAAGATTAATTTAGAGATTTAGAGATTTCATTAGTTTGGTGAACCAAACAGAAAACATCCTGGAGAATGAAAGAGCCGTTTGCAGAGCCTTTGAAGTACAGTTCTCTGAAGAAGTAGAAAGGAGAACCAGAGACGGCTGCGGTATTCCTCAAACTGAGTGTGAACTGCATCCTTCTCCAAGCACCTCATACACCCGTTTCAGACACATCCATATGGTCACATCACCATTATTTGGGGTAATGAGGTGTTCATTAGCAAGGCTGGGTAACGTAAAGAGCTAAAACAAATGCTGTGGGGCACTCTGGGGAGCATAACTCCATACACACACGGGTCAGGCACTGACAGGCTTGCCAGCTTCTGCTCCCTCTTAGCCCTGCTGGACCCAGGCTGGCTCCACACATCTCTCTCCTCTCCAGCACAGCCTCCAGGGCTTCTGGAGTTAGTATCAAATCAAACCCAGGCCCATGTTCAGGTGGGACCAGCCATGAGGTGGATCAGTCAAGAAGCAAGGCCTAGATACCTGAAGGATTCTGCAGGACCTGTCTGGAGCTCAACAAAGTGGAACCCGGTCCAAGTCAATAATCCTTCTGGTCCTTTGTGGAGCCACTTGCTTCTCTGCTTATCATGTGTGTAAGCACTTCTGGTAGAGCAAACATGCCACCAAAGGCTCCCAGGATGGGTCTGCACAGAGCCAGCTCGGGTTCAGAGTGTTTCTGAGGTTGGGCTTTGTGCCAAGGAAGGCAGTGAAACTGCTCCTGCACCTGGCCCTGGACACAGCACACCCATGATCCCAGCCCATGAGCCCTACCAGACTACTACCAGCTCCACAAAGACTCCATGCTGCTGCTGCTCCATTCCCAGCTCAGCTAATCGGCATCCCAGATAAGCTTTCCGTGAATAATTTAGGTTTAATACACTCACACGGGTGTTTATAACCCTGACTCATAAGGTCAGAATTTTGGGCTGAATACTTTTCCACCTTTTGAACCCCACTCTGAATTTCAAAGAATCGGCTCTTTAGGACTTAAGGATATGTATTACTTTAATAGAATAGCATATATTTTTAAAAATATACATGTATATGCATGTCGCTGTTATTACTACACACATTAAGTCTTCAGATTTCTCAGCTCATCCCTAGAAGAATCAACTTTTTTTAAAAATGAATTACACAGAAAACCAGATAAAGGCCTATCATTGTTTTCTTGTATTCCATTTACTTCTCTGTCTTTTGACTGGGATTAGGTCAGGGGAGGATCTATTTCTTCCCATTACCTGCTCAAAAGCCCAAACCTCCAAGAGCCAAGCAGCCTGGAAGAATGCTGCAGCTGCAATGTTCACTTCTGCACTGTGGCAAGTACCAGGAGCTGCAAGAAGGTGAAGTTTGTCTAGGCTATAGCTGACACAGAAGTGGGGGGAAAGGAAGAAAAAAGAAACTGCTCAACAATCTACAACTTCAATGAAGCATTCATTGAAAAGAAACCCATCTCTGCGAAATGTGAAAGTGTAGTAGGAATAGACATTCAATATTCATATACAGGGGAGTACTAACGCACTGATGCTTTTAAGATATATATGTTCAGGACAAAAAAATGACACTCCCTTATATACCAATCATAAACATGTATATTTTAACTATAATATGTAGAGAAACTAATTTTATTCCCCCTCATGGCTGTTAGAGAACACAAGATAAAGAATAACCCTAGAACTGTCAGGAGAGGAAATGGAGAGAGAAAAGGGACAAATGCTGATACTGACCTCATGACAGAAATTTTCGGGGAAAAAATAGAAATATAGCAGAATAATTTTTAAAAAGTAACACTGTGTCCAGACCACCTAGGACAACAAGCTCAACAGAGCCTAAGCATGGTAGGAGACGTGAAACTGGAAACCACAAACGCAAACTGGTTGGGGAAACCTTGCAGAGCTCCCTCCGATCATTGCCTCCTTCGTACCCATTCCCAGCCTCCGGTCTGCTCTGCCTCCTGCACAGCTCTCTCCGTCCATCCGTCCATCCATCCATCCATCCATCCATCCATCCATCCATCCATCCATGTTTCCATGTGCTCCTTTCCTTGTATTCTTCCTCTCCCCCATTTGCATCCAGACGCCCCTTAACCCATCCTCCCCTCTCCGCAGGCACCCACCCGTGTTTCTCCCGCACCCACCGCCCATTCCTTTCCCTGCCCCGCACCTCCCCTCTGCAGTCGCACCGCCCCTGCGCCCACCCTCTCAGCCGGCCCTGCCGCACCGCCCCTCCGTCCAGCCCCTCCTGCCCCGGCAGCGGCACAGTGGTTTCTCTCCTTCGCTGTTCCGGAGGGAAGAGCCGCCTCGCTGCCCTCGTTCAGAGGGAGCCTCCCGTCCCCAGAGGGGTCCCCTCCACAGCACCCATCTCCTACACCCCCCACCTTCCGCCGAGAGCGCTGGGGGCTGTAGTTCCCTCCCGCCGCCTCTCCCGGCAGCCTCTAGCGCCCGACGGGGGGGCGCGGACTACACTTCCCGGCACGCTCCGCGGGAGACGGGGGGCGCCCCCGCCCTCCTCCAGCCTCTACCGCTGGCTTCCCCCCCATCCCCGCCGCCTCTCTCAGCGTGGCGGGGTCCGAGCCGCCGCCCGCCGCGGGCAGCAGCGCCGTGAGGGGCTGCCCCGTTCCCGGGCCCTGCCGTTACCTGGGAGAGCCGGGGGTGCGTGTCCGCGGGCGGGAGCGGCGCGGGGAGGGGGCGCAGCGCTGCGGCTCTGTCAGACCGGGGCCGGGGGGGGAGAGGCGCGGGGGGGCGGGCGGGGAAGGGGGTGCGCGCGCGCGGCGACGGGCGGTTGCCATGGCGGCGGCGGCGGCGGGAGCGGGGAGGGGACGGCACCGCCACCTCCACTGCGGCCTCCGGAGCGCCTCCGCCTCATCCTGGTGGTGGGGTAAAGGGATTTTCCTAAAGGAAAACCCCGCGGCACCGCCTGCGATGGCTGCGAGCGCCGCCGCCCAGCCTGCGTTGGGCGGCCGTCGGCAGGGCTCCGCGCTGAGCATCCCGGAGCGGGCGGAGAGCGTCCCGGGAGCCGGAGCGGCGCGGGGCCCGGCCGGGCAGGAGGGAGGGAGAGCCGGAGCCAAGTGGCCGGGCTGGCTGCTGAGCGCCGGCCGTGCTCTGCGCTGTGCTGCGCCAGGGCTCGGCTCGGCTGAAAACACTGAGTCACAGGATGCGTCAGGCTGGAAGGGACCACAGGGGGTCAATGTGGACCAGCCTCCCTGCTAAAGCAGGGCCATCCCAGAGCACATGGCACAGGACTGCGTCCAGACCCCTCCTGAATAGCTCCAGTGAGGGAGATCCACAGCCTCTCTGAGCATTCTGTTCCATTGCGCGGTCACTGCACAGTAAAGAAGTTCTTCCTCATGTTCAGCTGGAACTTCCTGTGCGTCCCTTTCTGCCCTTGCGTCCTGTCCTTGTAGCTGGAACCACCGAGAAGAGCTCTGAATACATATCAGAGCTCATTCACACTCTGAATGCAAACCTCATGTGCCTCCACCTCGTCTGTGGGAGTGTCTAGGAAATGCAGAGCTTACGTTTGTCCTGCGTGAGCGCACAGAAGGGCACTGGACCATCTTTGCTATAGCGGTTTAAAATGCTTTTATAGTACCGTAAAGGAACAGATTTAGGGATTTATCCTATTTCTGGACCAAAGTGATATTTGGCCATAGAGGCAGCCTCACAGGGTGGCACCACCCAGTTTGTGTCGTCTCCTGAGGGTGAATGTTACCTAGCGTTTCTGAAGCATGCAGTTCACAGTTAATATGAAAGGGGAGCCATGCAGGTTAGAAAGATTATAAACCTTTCTAAGGATGTAACTTCACAGTTAATGCAAGACAGCCTGTGTCTGTATTGCCACCAAAAGGGGCAGTCCTGCATTCCTCTCTGATCATGGCTATGCCTTTCTGTTTGTTATTTACACCGCAGTAACACTAATGATGCCATCTGGCAAGGCAAGCCTCGGATCTGATCTGGTGGAGAGCCAGTTCTGTTCCTCCAAAAAAATACCGAGTTCAGCTGGACAAAGTTCCCGAAATAGCTGAGTCTGTAGAGCTGCTGCAGGCACAAGGAAGGCAGAGATGTGGAGGCAGGAGCAACCCGTTGAAGTCCCGGTGGATCCGAGCTGTGTTTCTGTGTGCAGCTGCACCACTGCAGTGAGCCCTTACTGCTAAACTGCCTTGTGACAGCTCTGAGAGTGTCCCAGTGGCGATCTTGTGATCACATCTTATAGTAGTACATGATTTCTCCGGAAAATTTACGTTGTTGTTACTTTAAAGCAGCAGCATGAGGTTGTATCTCACAACAAGGTTCTCAGAAATGCTAACTGACACGAGTGAAAGAGCAGGGATTGAAGCTAAAAGCTCAGTATGCCTCTTAAACAATACAGCATGTGTGTATGTGTCAGTCATATATCTACCGATCTTGCTTCCCTCAAAATCATGTGGAGAGTCTTATGTCTTTGTGAGAATTTTGGAACCAGGGCCAAAATCGTGATGAATTCATAACAGCTGCAACTCTGGCTTCCCCTTTTCCAGATTTCTTCGAACTTGCCTGCCCATGACATCAATTCCTGCTGTTTTTTCACATACGCAAAAGCATAGATGCTGTGCAGGCCTTACAGAGTTCAGCGTTTCTAGGGGAGAACAGATGATAAGCAGCCTCTCCCAGCACTTCCATAATATCCCTTCCCACAAGTCTATGTATCGCTTACCCCATTAGGCAACACATTAAGTGCTTTTTCTGAGGATTGTATTCCCGAGCTAGGATATTGTGACCCAGAGAAGGTTGGTTATTCGGGCGTAATCTCTATTTGTCTTGTTGGGGTTTTTTTTATTCCCCATCCCTTTTTTCTAGTTACAATTGAGTCAAGCGGGGCTGCTTCCTAGTGGCAGAGGGCTCCCATGCTACAGCTGACCTCTCTTTTGAAAAGCAGTTGTTCAACACAAGAACAATACCAGTGTCAACCTATTTTGACCACTGAGAGAAAGTTTGATAAGCATGGGTCTCCACAGTTTGCCAAGATATGCTGTAACTGTGTCAGCAGGAAGAGCTGTGTTCAGGTTTCTGGCCACGCACACTGGGTATATAGGGTAATTCATGTTGGACGGGGCCTCAGAAGGTCATTAGTCCAGCCAGACAATCAGAAGTTCATAAAGCTGTTAGTAAGATATAAGAATGATAACTGTAAGTGTGAAATTTCTTAGTCTTTCCTATTGCTGGGTCAAATTTGAGAAAATCTGGCTGGACTGCTACAAGAATAACCTGCTTCCCTGACATCCTTCATGAAGGTTCCTTCCTCCATAGCAGTCTCTGGATTGGAAAACTAAGGTTTCTAAGCCATTTTAATGCAAAATGTGATGTTAAAGTCATCTTATGACCAGTTTAGGCTAATTTGCTGGACCTTGTGTTGAGGCAGCTGGGACTAGTGCGTGTGTCTCATTCCACCGACTCTACTGTGAGGCAGTAATTTCAGGCAAAGAGGAGGTAAGAAATTGCTGGGAGAGGAGGTGACACCTTAAGCCACTAAAGCTTGTTCTACTCTGATCATATTCTCATGTCGTACAATATCTTTATTTTTTGATAGAGGCTATAAACCTAGCAGTTCTGGATAAGACATGATGTTGGTGGGTGTCAGCGAGTGTGGTTAGGCAGGATCCAGCTGTGTTGGTGGAGGAGAGCATTACTCACAGCCAGACCCCGGAGACTTATCATGGCCCTTTCCAGCAATCTGCAAATCTGCCAGCAGAGCTGATTGTGTGCCTGCTCACTCTGATTTATTCTAGTCAGTTCAATCAGAAGCTGATATAAATTAATGTAACTCTTTTGCCATGAACATTAGATTTGGTTCAGAAGTGTCTCTTCAGCTAGAGTAATTGCAGACACTGTCAGAGAAGTTGAAAGCTGTGCACTCCTAGGGCCTCTGACAAATTAACAAAACTGGTTTCTGAATTGATTTGGTTATCATTACATAAATTCCACTGACTAGAGGGCTGGCATAGGCTTTTAGCACAAAGAAGCAGAGAGCTTCATTTGTAACCTCCTCCCGCCCACAAAGTTCTGCAAGGAGAAGGTTGAAATCATGTGAGAAGTTTATGAATTATGAACTGCCCTCTGCTTCTGTCTTCCCTTCCCCTTGCAATTATATTTAACTAGACTACAGGAATTATTGTGCCTTCATGATAAGCTTTAATGCTCAGATGCAAACATAACTCTTTACCAAAGGTCTTACAGGCTGTATGGAGAAATGCTGTAATAATGAAAAGGAAAAAACAATAGGGAAGCAGTAGGGAGAAGAAGGTGCATGCTACATATTCATAGACATTAACCTTCCAAGGGAAGTTATGCACAAGTCAGTAAAGGCATCAGTAGACTGCTAATTTTCATACACACATAGTAATTGTTCTTCTGTGCAGATATTTTATGGAATTATATTTATCAGTATGACACGTCCACCAATTTTTCTCCTAGAAAAGAACCTGAGGGTCCAAACCCTGGGAAAGATGTAGTCAACATCCTTCCCACAAGGCACATCTTGAAGTGCTGTGAATTGTTAATAGAGAGCAGTGTAAGAGAAAGTTTATTTTCAAACAGGATTTCAATTATGGCAGAAGGTGAGAGGTGGAATAGACAAGGATGTTTTTATTTATCTAGTCAATGAAGACATCTGTCTTTTAGACTTTTGCCTCTGATTCAAGACTTTGGGGATACAATTCCTGCTTCAACCAAGGTGGATTGTGCCCTGAATGTTTTCATTTTTAATGCTTAATTTTAAATGCTTATTTTTTTTCCAGTGCTTATAGCTGACTCATCTGATCAACATCAATAAGAGTGTTTGCACTGTAGATGTCTAAAGGTAGGTGACAGGAGTCCCACCCAATGTGTTGCATTGTTAGAGCCCTAGAAAGGGAAAACTGTCATGGCAGTTTTGAGTAGGTTGATTAAAATGATGAAGAACAGGCCAGTGTCACATTAATGGAAAGCACAGGTGGAAAAAAAGACAGATCTTTGAGATGAATTGAAACAAGCCCACAGTACACTGGAAAAAAATCCCACCTGTTCTGCTTTGAGTCTGTGGACAGAAATTAGAAAACTAAACAGGAACTAGGATATTGTGTTTCTTTTGTATGTATACTCAACATGCAATGTTTCATCAGACATACAGAAGCATTTTGCGTATGTTGGAGTATTACTTTCTGGAGAAGGAATAAGAAAGGAGTTTACAGCAGTCAAAACAAAGAGAGAGGAAACTTGGACAGAAACCTCAGAGAAAGTAGAGTCATGCCCAAAGACATGCCCAGTCATCAACTGTTAAATGAAAACCTGGACCAGGAAAGAAAGTTTATTCACACCGTCTTGACTCTGTGGCAGACCACTAGACAGTATCAAGTGGTAAAGTTCCCTTCATCTGTCTGCTGGGGTTGACAGCTGAGAGAAAATCTCTCGTGATGTGATTTTGTTTGGTAGTACAACTCTTTCATGGTAAAGTGTGAACTTTAAGCTGTTTTTTAAAGATGTGACATTCTGGAGTTGCACTGTCTGTCCCATTGTAATAACTTTGAGCCTCACTGCTCAGTTTCTACCACATTTGCAGAAGGATGGAGGTCTAACTGAGTTCCTTTTAGTTTTGGAGTAAGTAGCACAGCAGAAAAGATACACTTAGCTGGTGCTTCTGCTGAGCACAAGGCAGGCAGAACTCGGCTGTTCTAGATTTCATCTGGCAACAAGCTGCCCGGTGTGCCCATGTAAAATGACTGGCATCTCCTCACTTAACGAAACACACAGCACCTGCTTCTGTGCACAAGTTGCAGTACCATGTATGATCCATTGGCAAGTTTCTTTAGGGGATGAGGGCTAAGTGGCAATGGATACAACACCATAGGATGGTAGGCTTTGATAGTTTGAAGCAGTTACATCAGTTGAGCCTGTTAACTCACAGCCATTTTAAGTCGTGCTTGTATGCATTATTCTCATTCCCCCGTAGATGTTTTTCTGACTTAGCAGTGGCAGTGTCAAAACAGAGAGCTGTTGAGCAGCTTTTTGCACACACTGTAGATGCCCAAACCACTAGAATAAACAAAGCACAGTCTAATACATATTAATGGCTTGCCCAGCATGTTTGATTTCTTAGGCATGTTAGTTGCAGTTCTGCAGTGTGAGACACTAGAAAATGAATTGGTTTTAACAATCCACTCCTGTAAACATATTCATCCAGGAGAGAAGACAGCTACATTTAAAGAGTATTCCTTCCACAACTGTCTAAAACAGTCCTTTGAATTGCAGTGATCAGTGGCAATGAGGGTGTTTACACTGGAGAAAGACACACTGAAAATTGGTGTTCTGATGTGTGCCTTAGTATCAAGATTTTGCAGGGCAGGAGGTAAGCCATGCATCTGCATTGAAAGAAAACAACTTCACAACTTCTGTCATTTATTGATAACTTCTGAAACCCCCATCACTGAATATGTAAAAGGTTCTAAGTAGATAACAGACAAGATGTAATTACAGATCAAAGTTCCTAATTGGAAAATTTAAAAAAATGTTTGAAGAGAACAAAGTTAAATATACACTGGTGATCATTGTGAAGAATCTCTTTTCCCTTTCTGGTCCCCTAAAATGAATACTACTGGGAATTTGCAGTGGTTTCCATGTGAACAACTTAATCTGGTTTGTATTTTGAGCGTAAAATTGGGGATCTTTTTTTAACTTCAGAATTTGAACTGAACATTGTGCATTCTGTTAATGCTGTTCATTTATCTAATAAATGAGAAACATGGTTGTGTCGGTAGAGGATCGGTGGCACAAAGAACAGTATCTCATAAAAGAACAGACACTGGCATCACGGCTTTGGTGAAACATGTTTTAAACTATTATAACATCCCATTCACATTCTCAGGGGGAGTATTCACTCCTACGTTTAAATATATAACTTAGATGCCTAAATTAGGAGGCTGGTCTCCCTAGATGCCTCGCATAGTTGAAGGAGTGAGAGAGGCTCCTCCAGAGAGCAGTTCAGACTGTTAGTTAGGCTTCTGCTCTGAATTATCATCTAGAGGAGCCTCTTCAACTTTGAATGCCTTTCTGTGCTATTCTTTGCATCTTTTCCTTGGCAACTAAACTGATTTACCTGGTCTCCACCCCTCAGCATTTGTTCTTGCCTTCTACTTTACATACCACTCTGTCCCTTGGGCTAGTACAGGGGTTGATGTGGTGGTACTGCTAGCTAGGCTGGTGAAATCATCTGAGTTGAAAAGAACCCTGCAAATGAAGGTGTCACTTTTAACCTAGGTCATGTCTCTGATTTTCTTAATTGCATGACCTTGTAAACATGTCTGAGGAAGGATGAGCTTTAGCAAAGGACAGAAATGCACTGTTGACCTTTTTGCCAAGTGTGCAACCAAGAAAAAGATACGTTTAACTTTACGTTGCAACTTAAGGAGACTGAGTCTTGTATCTTAGCATTGTTCTGTTCAAGCCCGTTATTTTTATACCATTACAGTTTCAAAAATGTCATGGAAGTTTATTATGGCTTGTACCACTGTAAGAACGATATAATCTAGCCATGTATCTCTGTTATCCATAATTTAAGCGGTCATAATTTAAACAGAATTATTTATAGTATTTACAAATGTACTATGAAAAGGTGTGCCAAACTTCATAAATAAGCCTAGAAGCGTGGTGTTGCCACTAGCATCTGCAGTCAAGTTGGAGTAGCTTAAGAAGTTTCCCACCCATCAGCCAAGGGTTTCTAATGTTTCATCAGACACGCTGGATACAATGTACCTACATTTAATGGTTTACAGTGCAGGCATCTGCTTGTAAACTAGTTGTCTTAAATTCTTTTCAAAATCAATGGAAAACCCGGCCTTTTAGATGATGCTTTATATGACCCATAAGAGATGCTCAGATATGAAATACCTACATTTGGGCAGCTGAATCCTACCTCCAGGCTGAGCAGCTGCTGCTTTTACATGGAGCACTGCTGACTACAACAATCGAGGTTCGACTGTCCTGTGTGCTGACCTCTAAAACCACCCAGGCTCAGCAGCTAGTATGTCACTAAAGCTTCATTTTTTATTATTAAAACTCATTCCAGTTCAGACAGACTTGATGCTACTGGTGTCCACCACCAGGACACTTTTTCAGTCTCTGGCAGTTAAGGTATTTCATGTTGTTAGAGAATTAACCATCCTGTTATAAAACAGTATTCTTTTAAAACAAGCATGTATTAGGAATGCAAGCCACAAACACAATGAGGTTAGAGAATTATTAGTAGTTTTTAATAGTTTTGCATGGCATCTTTTGCTTCTTTTTAAAGTTCGGTAGTCATCAGGTAGGCATCTTAATAACCTATGAAGAGATTGTTAAATTATACTTATCTGTGAGCTTCTGTAGCTTGACCTACCTAATTGCTTCTTTTAGCTGAAGTACTCAGCTCTTTCTGGTCCTTCTCCATGCAAGTAAGAATAAAAACATTCCTAAAGATTTAAACAAGGAACAAGCTAAAATCCACAAGGAAGCAGAGCTGAAGGTAAACTTGTATATGCTAAGCTGGAGTTAAACCTATATATGCTATTGTCTTCCTGTATGCATTTCCTCATTCAAATAATTCTTCATGTCACCTTAAAAGAAAAAGAAAGAGGGGAAGTGTTACATTTAATTTTCATATTTGATGCATTTTTAAATGTAATGAAGTTACAAAATGAGCCTGTTGTGGCTTAGCCCCAGTAGGCAGATCAGCCCCACTCAGATCAGCCAGCTGCTCACTCACTCCCCTGCCAGTGGGATGGCAGAATCAGAAGGGTAAAAGTGGAAAAACCCATGGGCTGACATAAAGACAGTTTAATAGGTAATGCATAAGCCCCACAAGCAAGCAAAGAAAATGAAGGAATTCATTCACAACTTCCCAGAGCCTGGCAGGTGGTCAGCTATCTCCCAGGAAAGCCAGGCTCCATCATAGTTAATGATTATTTACTTGGGAAGAGCAACATCATCACTCTGAACATCTCCTCTTCTTCCTCCAGCGTTATATGCTGAGCATGTCACCACACAGTCTGGGATCTCCCTTTGGTCAGCTGGGTCAGCTGTCCCTGCTGTGTCCCCTCCCAGCTCCGTGTGCACCTCCAGCCCACTCGCTGCTGGGGTGGGGTGAGAGGCAGAAAAGGCTTTGACCCTGGGTAAGCCCTGCTCAGCAGTAACCAAAACATCCCCATGTTATTACTGTTTCCAGCACAAATCCAAAACACAGCCCTGCACCAGCTACTGTGAAGAAAATTAACTTTATCCCAGCCAAAATCAATACAAGAGCCTTAAGTCTTCACATCCTTTTACAGTGTAGAAAAACATATATGATGATGGCACTTCTGCATAAGAGAAGGTATGAGATTGAGCTTTCTGTAATTACAGGTTACAAAAGAATAAAGGTTATTAAAAGAAGTTGTTCCAAGTGCACAGGAGAATAATATTTTACGAATTTCTCAGAATGGGGAAGGTGATCCTGTGCTCTTTCTTCTTGTCACCTTTCATCATATTTATTCTGGGTTTCTTTTTTGCTCAGATACCAAGAACTCCCCCTCCTATTGAAACAGTCCTTGGGACCTTTCTACCTGATGAAAGCAGTCTCCAGCACCACTGTTCAGTGCAGTGCTGGCTGATACAGGCAGCGGTGCAAAGTCTGTATCCACACAAAAGAGGGAGCAGTTTTTCATCCCAAGGCTCAGTGGTGTGTGCTGATGCACACCCAGGATGCCAAGGGCTACTCCAGACTGCTCTGTCCACGCCACACAGCCCTGTACCCTGGATCTCATATGCATGTACTCTGTGGTGTCCGTCTCTGCCCAGTGTGGAACCTGCAGGAATAGTGTTGGAAGACAACATGGGTCTGGGAGAGCCAAATATAGTGTTCTTGGCCTTATTGCCATTTGGGGGGAATCTCGAGAGTGAATGCATGGGATGTACCTGGAAAGGACCCCAAGGAGAAAGCTGCAGTTCAGCAGAGAGGACAGTTGGGTGCTCAGGCTTCCTCCCATGACCTCAGTGTGGGACATAGTGGTAAGTACCCAGTTTTAGTCCTGTGGTGGGATGAGTCCAATATAAACACACACATTCATCTAGATTAGCTGAGCATCGGTGTTACTGTATGCAGATTTTGGAAACCCAAGTGGTTAATACCACGTATCAGAGACACCTTATTCTTTCACACATACTGCTGAAATAAAACCACTTACATTCCTAGTTAGTAGCTCTATCTGCAACTCAGCAGAGCTTTGGCTGTGTCTTGGATCAAAACATAACATTTTCTTTCCTGAGATAGCCTACACTTCTGTGATATTCTTAGTAGAAATGCAGTGCAAAAGTGAAATACATTATATTAATTATTATCTAGGAGCTTTCTATCCACTGCATAGGAAGCCCTTATTACATTTTTCATCAGGCCATATGGCATCTAAATATAATGTGCTAAATTACTAATTCAGGACAATAAATAACATTATGATTATGTGTTATGGGTGCCACCTCATACGTGCACAACAAGTAATTATAGTTGGAATGAGTAATGGGGATTTGAGTGTTATATTTAGGAATATATTAGAAAGGACACAATTTGTCATTAAGGATGGTAATTGTCTCATCTCACTTTGCAGATTCAATAAGTAGGTGTCCATACATAGCCAGTCATCTGTGACTGCATCTGTGATCAATGGAGAGGAACAGGGACTTCAAAAGATAAATGGTCCCTCCTCTCTTAGACAAATATTTTCAGAGGACTGCATCACAAAATCTCACACAAACAGAAAATCTTCAACATCTTTCTGGAGAAAAAAAGAAACATCCAGGAAGACCTGGTCACACATTGTAACCTTTCTCAGATGAATCTTCAAGTCTTCTCTGCTTCAGTGAACAATCATCCATAATGAAACTTTTGATGGGGTTTATTTAAGCCTTTTTTATGTTCCAGTGATGGAGGGTTCACTATTTCTCTAGGGAGTCTCTACCAATACCTAATTTTCCTTAATCCTACACTGTTGTCTAGTGGTTTAATGTAAATATCCTTTAGTGGTTTAATGTAAATATCCTTTACTGCAATTTATCCCTATTGCTTCTTGTTCTAATAGACATAAACAAGTTTATTTCATCCTTTTTCACAAGTACTTTTCACATATTTAAAGATTGCCCTGCCCTCAGTTTTCTTTCTTCTTGACATCATTTGTATCTTGACATTGAACTAAAGTGCTAATAAAGTGATATTGGTAGGATTTATGTAGAGTTAAACCTTGCCTCCCCTACCCCTTCAGGGCCCCCAGTGACCCCAGTGTTGCACAGACTCCATGATAGCACTGATCTATCTTGCTGCACCCTTGGCTGTGACACCCTAATGCTGTAGGTTTCTCAGCCCTGGCTAATTTCAAGCGAGCACTCCCAGCTCCTTCCTGGTAAATCAAGGAGAGCAGAGGGTCAAGTGTTTGGTTGTTGACACTTTTATGCACACTAGCTGGTTCATAGCTTTCCAAGACATGATGTCCACACTCAAAAGTGACAGTTTGGGTGCTTGTTAGCCGGTATTTACAAGCGTAAGTAGTTTTTGACTCATATCTGCCTTTTTTTTTTTTCATGTGCCATTTTCACTGACCTTCCATTCTTTCTAATATCTTTATAGTGGTACCTTCATAATTTTCACAAACTGTTCAACAGGAATCCAGCCATTTTGTTTGAGTGTACTGAAATATGCTTAAGGATCTTGTGAGTTACACTTCACACAGAACATTTCACAGAACTATACATTATACCACAAAATTGTTCTTAACATGCTAATTTAAAACATATTTTTCTTTAGATTATTTCATAAAGAGAGAGGAAGGAAGATATTTAGCTCCAGACAGCACTTGCAATAGAAATCAGTTATTTCTGTACAGCATCTTTCCTTTGAAATATCACTAAATGATTTCCAGAGAGAGGAAGAATGTAATTTAATGATCCCTTGCACAGCTCAAACACCTTTCATCAGAGCATCTCAAAGCATTTCAGACAAGCCTCAAAGCTTGTCTGTTTTTCCCCAACTATTTCAGTTAGCCTAATAAAAGATACTGTCTTCCTACACACATTGTATTGTTTAGCACTCAAAGCATTATCATACTTGTTTTACAGATAACTAAAAGGGGCACAAAGAATCCACATAGTTTTATTTGAGACAGTGAATCTAAGGTAAACTCTGTGGGGTCTGGTTTTCACTGAGTCTCCAGGATGTGCACAATACATGTTCTCAGATTACAGGCAGACATGTAGAGCAGAGTCTTCATTCCACTTACATCAGTGGCAAGGTTCCCATTGATCTGAATAAGGCTGAAATTGCGTCCTAGCTTTTCTAGCTGCTGCCTGCCAATGTTAACTTCAGACCTGTGCATCCTTCCCATCTTCTGCATCACTGTTAGTAATGGAGGTTCTGTCACACCACGCCTGGCATTTCGCCCCCCCCAAAAAGTGATCAAGACGAGTCTAAATAAGGAATGAGAGATCCCAGCAACAGGAGGGGATGAGTGTGGTGTGTGGTTAAGAGTGTCCCCGCAGTCACTGCAGATCCCTGCATCTGCCTGCACGCTCTCTGTGCTGACAAAAGGAGCCCGACGAAGAGCCCTTTGGACAGGCTTAGCCCTGACCTGGATGTATGCTGTCCTTGCTCATGAGTGTCCCAGGCTGCAAATATGCTGCTGACACCACTACAAAAACCATGTCAGGTCTCTGTTATCATGTCTGACCTTTTTAATTAAAGGACAGTCTAACCATTTTGAGAAAATCTAGCACTCTCTTTCAGCTTCATTTTCGCTTAATTAAGACTGTGGATGCATCCAAAGAAACTATTGTCTTAAGGAATTAGAGTCTCAAAACAATGATCATTAAGTCTTTTTATATACTGTCTGCGGAGTATGCACTTTCGTCAGAAGCCATATTGTACAAAAGAAATACAAACACTTTAAAATGGAGATTACAAAAAGGAGCACAAAGAGAGAAACTGCCATATACAGATGTCTTCTGCTATTGAGGATAGATTAATATGGTCCTGATGAGAAAGACAGCAGGTGTTCATTCTCACTCCTTGTAGTGTCCATTTGTCCCTTGATGGGGGTGCAGCCTGGGTGGCTGGTCTTAGTATATTCTTGTTTATTTTCAAGCAAAATGATCACTAAATCCTCTTGCTGTGATGCTAGACTGAGAACAGAAAGCTCTTGCCCATCTGGCATTTGTTATCTTCAGCTGCCTTTCCTCTTTTCTAGGTATTTCAGGTCATGGACAAGCTAGAGGAAAAAAGAAAGTTTTTCATACCACCAGTTTCAATTTGAACTTAAAGAACACCAAACAGATGAGGTCTGAGAGTAACTTCTAGGCTCACAGAAACATTTTCATGTCTTTTTGGCAAAATTAAATGCGGGTGTTTCTATACACATCTTGTATTACAGGCCACTTGCAAATCTTTATATCTGATCATCCTCTCATTGTGTTGGAAAACAATATGTGGGAGTTTCTTTCCATACTAGATCTTAGTGGGTAACTTGCTAGTAAACTAATTTTACATGACTCAGATTTAAATAATAAAAAGGCTTAACTCCAGTCTGAGAAGAGTTTATTGTCCACAACTGTAGCCTAGAGACAAACTCTAGCACCTTTGGGACTCGGCTGAGGCAGCAATTAGGCAGCATTTTATTGTGATGCAGTGAGTGCGCAAAAGATGAAGCTGGACTACTCTCAAGAGCTTAGAAACAAAATTGGCTTCCTGGAGAGAGAACATAAGAAATCTGGCAACCTAAAAATATTTAAAGAGCTTAGGGCTCCCAGGGGAGAATTTCAAGCTATTGAAGTGGAAAAGACTGAGCATTTGCTAAGATTGAAAAAAAAAAAAAGGTGGGGGGGGGGTTACATGAAAAACGACAATGTGGGGTTTTTTTTACTGTAGCATTTTTCAAAGGGGAAAATATAATAAACCTGAAATCAATCAGTAACACAGACTTCAATGCAGCGTTCTAAATCAAACAGCCCTGGCTTGAAAACAGGAGTCAAAAGAGATTTTTTTTTCATTTCAGAATTATAAGGGATTGAGGCCAAGAAACCATTAAATGAGGTGAAAGGTCTAGGGTAGAGGGCATCTTGAGCAAGTCTAATGAAGTCATGGTTGCTTCAGCAGCCACGTTCCCGAAGGGTTTTGCTGTGTCTGTCACTGTGTCTGTTCCTCTGAATCTGGCTCCCTGGCCTCTGCAGTTGCATGCCAGAGTGTGCTCCATCAGGCACCCTACAAAGCCCCTTTCTGCATCCCTGTGTCAAAACAAGGCTGAGCAAAATGGGATTTATCTCACCCGTTGTTTGGTGTGTGTTGTGCAGGCGTTCACCTGGGAGCTGGCTATGCCTGACTCCGTGTATTATCAGTGAGGAGCAGCAGGAGCTCACGAGGCACAATTGAGCTCAGCTGAGTGTAAATTTCTATCTTATGCCAAAAGTGTCTATTTCTTTCTGATTTAAAACGACATCCTAAGGTGACTAACTCCCAAATGGACACCTACTGCTTAAACATCTACATTTGTTCAATGAACTCTACCCACATAACTGGCATCAACCCCGTGCAGACTGCTTCTTAGAGGTTTCTCTGCCGTTTTCAGGCCCTTCCTTCACGCAACATGTATCCAGGACTAAGATGAACTAGCTGGAACTGTTTCATTTATGTTCCAACAGGAACTAGAGGATGCAGAGTGTTTACCTTGTTGTAGGGTCTTCTCTTAACTTGCCACTGTTACTCTGCATTATGCCGATATCCCTGTCTTCTATCACCTCTCCAGCCATGTTTGGGGGCTGAGGAACGGCTATCTGTAAGGAGGGAGGGATGGGGTTCTCCACAGAATGGAAATGAAGAAGGCTGGTGGAGGGAAGTAATGCAGTGTGAGGAAGGGCCAGGATGCTTTATATGTAGCGTAATAGCAGCCCAATCTGTCTGCTGGGCACCCGCAGGGCAGTGCAGTTCACTGTCCTGAGCTCTGCGTGTGTAAGGCAGCTGAGAAGCAGATCACTCAAGTTCCCCACCTGGGTCCTGGGCTGCACCGCAGGTAGAGGGAGCATGTATTATGTCTCTAACATGGAATGAACCCTGCCACACACATCCTACTTGCGTCTGGTATTACCACCCTGCCTCAGCCATACAGCTTATGATTTCATATGTCAGAGGCAAATCCATCAAATGATAAAAGAAACCCCAAGAGATGTCTGAAGGATTTCTGCCCCAAGGGCAAAACCAGGCAACTGATCAAAAAGGAAAGTCTTGCTCTGCTCTTCTGTAGCTGAGTAAACTTCACCTGCACAAAGTTTTGACGTTTCTGTTGACTGACAAAGCCATGCGTAGGCATAACGAGTCAATGAGTTTTAAATAGTCTCCTGAGGATTACTCATTCAGTGCTGAAGGTACTCAATTTCTTCTCATAGTCCCAAGGCATCCCTATCATGTCTTTAATGTCATAGGCTTCCCATGATGTTGTTGTGTTGCTAGTTTTGAAATTTTATTATCTGCCTGCAATTTGCAGGGCAGAAAACGTTTGCAGCTGTTACCACTATTCATTAGTCTAAGGGCCTGGTGAAAGTGTGATACCCAGTATCAGAGGGCTTTGTTGAGCCGCACTCACAGGCTATATATATTGTAAAGGCATCTCTTTCACCGTATACTTGATTATTGGTAAATTGCCCAGAATTCATCTCTTTTGTTTGTCAGAAATTAGGGTTACGATAAACAGCAGGAAAAAGGACAGCATTATCTTCTCTGAAATGCACCAGTGTAGCAGCCAATTTCTGGATACACCATTCATAAACCAGGAAGCAAAGTGCTGGCTGGTGTGCAAATGTAACAGCAAACACAGCATTCCCTGGAGAGGCTGAGCTGTAATGTGCAGAGACAATGTGGGGCAGTTCTGGATCTCTGCAGTGTGCTGCAGACAGCTGTGGCTCTGCTATGGCATGGTGCAAGGCCAGATGTATATTTGAGGCATTTCCTGCCTCACTGTTGTCTGCTTGGAGCATGATACACACTTTCTATATACCCAGAAGACCTGGGATAAATGCAGTCACATCTGCAGGACAGGGCGAATTGGACCCTATACCCAAGACCCCCTGTTCAGGAGCTGTGTGGAAGTGCTCCGTGGTCACTGCCGTCAGTGATAAGGATCAGGGCACACTGCATGGCACCCCATCATGCTGAAGAGGAGCCAGTGCTGAGGATCTGTGCAAATACACCCATCCCAGGCCTGACCTGCTTTGTGCTGGAGATCCTGTCACTTTGCTGAAGTAGTGCAAAGGAGAAGGAGCATGATGGAGGTCGGGTTCAGCTAAACATGGGAAGGCACAGCCTGGGCTGTGAAGGGAGATAGGTATACCTTAAATGAGTTTGTTGTTGACAGGACAATCTGCAGTCCCAAAGTCAGGGCCTTATGGTAGGAATCCAGAGCCATGTGCCTTTCTGCAGTACACCCTTTGTTGCTGGATGAGCATCCACAGACAAAGCACATATTGCAGCAAGGCTTGCAAGAAGCAGGTATAAGCTGTTGTCATATTGCTAGGTGACAAGAAAATAAATGCTTTTATGCCTACCAAGATGTGACTAGCTTTGTCAGTTATGTAACCCACTTGTTCATGCTGTTGTCAGGATCAAAAGACCTTACACAGCTTCTTGGCCTTCAGAAACCCTAAAGATCTGGGCTACATTGCATTAACATGATGCATACCTATAGAAGGGTTGCAGCACCCTCAATGAACTCTTGGCCATATATTTGCTTTTCTCAGGTTAGCTCAAATCTGCAATATACAGTGATTAAAAAACAAGCAGACTCTTACAAGTCTTTTAAAGTTATATATTTAATAAACAATTTACTCAAATCATAGCTTGTTTATAGTAGAGATGTGGAAGGGGATCAGATGTGTGAAGTATAAGATCAAGGTTAGTTTAAGACACACATCAGATGCTTAAAACACCAGTATCACTTTGTACCCTTGTTGAGATCTCACCAAGCTGCACCATCTCAAAGTGTCCTACAAACAAGTCGTTGTGCCTCTGCCATAAGAGATATCAGTATTACTCCCATTATAGACAGGAAAAGTTAAAACAAAAGGGACATGGATTTGGCTCTTGTCAGTGGCAGAGCTGGATTCACTTGTCCTGATTTTTTGCTCTAAGTACCAGCATTGTTTCTCAGGTGTTATCTCAGCCAACCCTTCACTGATGAGCAGTGGGGCAGGAAGCAGAGTAAAGCCTAATGAGGCCAGTGTTCATCTCAAATTAGATCAATACAAATAGAACCAGTTGCTGCTTGGAAATTACTACAGCTTGACAACTCGATAATGTGAGGAAGATAAAGACCTGTGCATTTTGGTGAGGAAAGAGGTCCTCGGAGAAAAACTCACACCAACTAAAACCAGACTAATAGGTGGAGGACTAACTTATAATTTTGGTATCTGTTTATCTGTTCTTTGTGGTATAGCTGAGTTTGACAAATGTCATTACTTTCCTTGGTTTACAGTTATTTTATTTTGTACTTGGAAATCCCAGCTAATTGCAGTGAACTGTTGTACACTAGGTGCTCTGAACACACAGTTCATGGCCCTGTTACCTTCCTGAGCTGCAGATGTATTAGGCATGGACATGGCAGAAGCAAGGGGACATGTCTCAAGGTGCAGAATTGAGATACATTTGAATTGCATGAAACACAGCCATCGGTGTCTCTGCAGACATTGACTCACTTTCAGAATTATGGGTTCCAGGATATGCAGTAGAGGGGGAAGAAACCAAGTGAGAGCCCTTCCAGGCAGTGAAGAGCCCAAATGAAGTCCTTTGAGTGCCATTCTGGTGAGGAATGCTTTTTTAGCTTCTGTCATGTGCATGAGCGACTTCCTTGGAGCATCCCCCTCTGCATTTGTTCTCATCCTCTACTATCCCCACTCCTTGGCAGATGCCGATGCTGTCTGGACATGCCTTGTGGAAATGAGGTTTTCTGTGGGATGGAGGACTGCACACTGCCTTTGGAGAAAGAGAGGGCCAGGATTACTGCTCCCAGAAGAACTGAAATAGCTATTTACCCACAGCAAGAAAATGTTATTTTTGGGGCAAAAGGGAGCTGTAATGTTTTCCTGTTACAGTAGTTGGCAGCATTTCTCTATAGCCCAAACAGTTCTTTCTTACGGGGATCTTTACTCTTTGCTGTAAGTTTACGAGAGGGAGAGACATATATGAACAATTCTGTAATTCAAACACAATATGCTGACAGTAAGACAGATTTAAACCCTGGGAGACTATCGGGGCAGAGTGAAGGAATAGCAGAGTGGGACTCTGAACCAGGAGCCCGAGCTGAGAGGATACTGGTGGCTATGTGCAGAGAAATGTTGCATGTACAGTGATTTTCAAAGCATAGACTACTTGGAATAAAGTCAGGACATCTCTTGCAGTTTTTTCTGGGTTCATCCAGATGTTTCAACTTACTAGATTTGAGTGATGGGATGGGAAAATTTGAACCAAATGAGTTAACTAAGACAACTGCACTTTGAGGCTGAGGTAGGTAAATGAACTGATCTAAGACAGGAGGAGCATTTCATGGAAATACAGAAGGAAGTTGCATAGCCACTTGCCTCTCTTACAGAACTGATTATAAGCCATCCAATGACCCTGGTTTTCCTCTCCCATTAACATCTTAAACCTCTTTTGCTTCAGGGGAAGGTTAGTGGAGAGGCTGCAGTGGCTTAACCCTGGCAGAAATTGTATTACCCTGTAGCTTCATCTTACACACAAACCTGACTCACGAGGGAAGAATGAGTTCTCTCTTCAGGGAATGCCGAGGGGCCTCTTGTTCAGCTTGTTGCCAGTGTTTGCCCCTGTTTTGCCTAGTCAGTGTGAGCACTAGGTCCCTTTCTGCACAATTCCCCACACAGCTGCAGCACTGGCACTTCATCCGACACTCTCCCCCAAGCCAAGCACCTACCAAATACACTCTTCCTTCAGAAACAAGCCATAAACACAAAGAAAGACACTCGATTTTGGACATAATTTTGTTGTCTGGGGAGAGTGTTGACCATGATGTGGCATTGGTGGCTGACTCAGCCAGGGTATAAGCTGCTGTTGTAGCTATAGCCATGGTGCAGCAGGTGTTAAATCTAGTGCATGGGTTGCACTGAACACATTTGCAGCTTGAGTGCATAGCTGGATGATAAAACCGTAAACACCTCAGGCCTAAATACCACAGGAAAACCCCACACTTGCATGTATATCAGATGTGTTTTCCTCATGGCACCATTCTTTAGCAGATGGTTTTTAAACCCCTTTTCTCTGTGTTCAAAGGAGCAGAGGAATATTTGCATCCCATCCTAAGGCAGTGGCCTGCCCTGCCCTCTTCCCACTGCTTTTGGGGTGGTTTGTGGGCACTGCAGAAGCTGCGGTGCACAGCCCTCTGACTCCTGGGGACTCAGCACACACCGATGGCAGAACGGCCAAACTTGCACTTTCCAGCTCCTCATCCCTGGCCATCTCCTTGTGCCATCTTCAGTGTTCACCCAAGCAGTCAGCCAATTCAGCAAACTGAGCCAGCTGAAAATTAACCCTACAAAAGGGAAAAAGAACAGGAGGGGAGGGTTGCACCGAGACCAATCAGCCCCTGGCACCACAGACCCACAGCCAAAGGAGCACAAGAGTCAGCAGAGGGGGAGAGCTGTCTTCTGGCTGGGGCCCAGCTTAGGTCAGCTTAGGCCAGTTGTGAAATCACAGCCCCTGTGCTGCCGGGAGAGCGGGCGTGTTCACCAACAAACCTCTCCGTGGAGAGCTTCACTGTCAGTGTTTGTGTTAGGGAGCCTGGAACATCCCTAATGGATCCAGCCACTTCCGCGATTCATGTCTGAGGCCTTGAAGATTTAATGTCTATTTTCCCAAGCTAGAAAAGAGCAGATTCTCACTGCACATGCACTGTGAGTGCCCTTCGAGGGTGATTTTGTGTCATCCCACTAGAGGAAGTTCCTCAGGGCAGAGCTGGGTCTTGTTCTTTTGCCAAGTGGAAGGCATAAATAGTTAATAGAAGAACAAAAGAGGACAGCTATGCCAGGGTATACACCAGGGAAAGTGAGAGCACAAATTAACCTTATGGCTTGCCTTTTGAAGAACCACACAAAGTTTTGGACATTTTTACAGTGTTGTAGCAGCAGTGATGGTATGAGGCTATAAGCATGACAGAATTTATAGGAAGAGATTAGGTCTACCAGCTGACCATGTTATAGTAAGCAGACACATAAGCTCTTCTTCAGGCCTGTTTTAGATTTGAAGAACTTATGTCTCTGAAAGCATGTTTTGCCTAGGAAAGAGGCTGGTCTAATAAACCTCTCTTCCACCAGTCTTGCCCCACTGCTGATTTAAGGGTACTTTTCAGGCAAAAGTTTCAGCAGGAAATTCAGTTCTCACCCTTGAAACATTAACTCATAGATCCACATTGTTAAAGGCACATCAGAGGCAGGAGTGCAGTGCAGCCAGTTACACACTGAATTAATTCTCCCTTCTCTCTCCCCTGCCAGGCACCACCACACGCCATCTAGTGAAGTAACAAAGAACGCTGCCAGACATATCCTGCACATGTAGGCTAGATTTATCGTATTAAACCATGAAACAATGCCTACTGGAGAGAGCAGGCTCTTTTTTTCAAACTCCAGTTATTTGGTTTAAGGTAGCTACCCTAAGGAAAATGCCTTTCCCAGCCTTTGCTGTTACATAAACTAGGGCACTTATCAACCACTACTGGGATGGGATTGATATGAGCAGAAGATAAAATTTACACAAAAATTGCTTAATACATACTGAGTAAGCTTGAAGAGGCTTGTAAGGTATCTGTTGCCTAAAATACTTCCTGGCTTAAAAGTAGATGCTGTTTCAAAAGGAACTTTATCACTGTGTCACTGCGGCCCAGAGTGAACTGAACTCCTTGGCCCTTGAGAGCCACATTCCTCCCGCTGGCGTGGCTGCAGCCTGCGCTGCCGAGCTGAGGAATCCCTGTGTCCTTCCTGCTTCGGGCTGTCGTGCTGTAGCAGCAGCCAGAGCTACAGGAAGCAATGCCGAGCACACACCCTCCCTTTGTGCTTTAGGAACCTTACAAAGGCAGCAAACACTTGTCCTTTGTCAGCGAATAAAGCACGGAGTGTAAGACACAGAAGATTTATAGGTGTACTGTCCCAGCACTGCGTGCTTGGATTTACCCTCACTCAGATCCCATTTACTTTAATAGGGATGTTGCTGCTAAAACCCGGCACGATGTTTAAAATATTTACCCCATAGAGAGCAGATAATCTGGGAAGTAACAAGGTGTCATTTCCTACCAAATGTGCTCTCTGACTATAACCACATGTTAATGGTACTATTTAGGGGCATGCTAGAGCAAAGAGCCAATTCCACACTTACCAACACAGTTAAGCTGTGCTGCCATGTGAACTAGGAGGGTTCTGTTTGCTGTCATGCTGATATTTTTCAGATAGGAAAAAGAAAAAAAATATAATACCAAAGCTGGAACATCAGGCTTCCTTGTGTGTGGCTTGCTTTTCTTATTTTTCTTTTAATCCTCAGGACAAAATATTTTTTTTCTTGCAGCCCAACTCTGAAGTTTATTAGATTTCTATGAGTGCTTCAGTGGTGCTTCTTACACGTGACCACCACAGATGACATGGTGATTTTAGAGATCATGTAAAGCATGACAGAAAGATGCTTCATGTCAGGAATTCTGCCTTCCTTTTAAAGAATGTCAAAATGCCACCTAGCCTTTCATTTTGCCAGGATTTTGCCCATTCTAGTGCTGACATCAGCAGATTTTACTCTGTCATTTGTGACATGAAGCAAAGAGAGGAGCCGAATTCTCCCATCACATCACCTATCTTGCTTGCTTGCTTGCTCAGTTCTGAATGAAGGCACATCAGCACAGCACAGCTTAAAACCTCTGAAGAAACCATAAAACCCAGCAGCCCCTATGAAACTGTAGCCTTTCTCCTGCCCAGACTAAAGTGGTGCTTGATTGACTCTCCTTGTCAGTGGACAAGGAGACTTGTTATGAGAGGTATTAATGAGTGCATTGGGAGGGATTAACCACAGTCCCTCACCTTGAAATTGCTTCAGCTTGATTTCTTATGGAAATGAGGGCAGCTGTAGACATATATCTCAGTCTCTGCTTTTCTGCATATCTGCCCTTCCCCCAGCAACTTCTGAATTCTCTGACCAATGTCAGCAATCTGTAACAGAGGAGTAGCAGTCTTAAAGATAATTAAGTTGCTAAATGTTCATTAAAGTTGGCCATGAACTACAGGAGAAAGAACCTATTGTCATTTAAAATAACAATGTGGCTCAACACTAACTTGTCCCAAAGAATTCCTGTCGGGGAGGATATTATGTGAACCTTTTTTCCTCCTTACACATGTGTTTAGTAGAGCAGGATCCAGCCCTAAAAACTGCAGTTTCTTTCTAGATTATTTCTAAGGTGGAGTCCCAGATATGTTATTGCATAGATAATTAACCATCAAACACTAATGAATTCCTTCAAATATGGTACAAGGCAACACAGAGAGTGTGCTGTAACATCCTGCCAAATGAAGCAGTCTATTCAAAACTGTAATGGGATCACTAGTAGGGTTGCCCAAAACACTAATCTAGTGGGATTAGAAAAGTTCACTTTGATGTGGGGTATGTGGTAGCATCCAAACGGTTTTCATCAGGTCCTTGCATGGAGCTTGCTGGGCTTGTTGAGCTGGTGCACATGTTGCTGCTCACCCATTTTGTACTCTAACCCCATCCATTTTGTGCGTGCTGGTGTGGCAGCAGCAGCAGCCTCTGTCTCAGCCAATTTGCAGGGAGGAATCGCCTCACTTTGCAGCCCTGCCCCACAAACACAAGAGAGCAGAGTCTCGAAGCACAGATTGAACAAGGAGCTGACATTACTTCATCAGGAGCCCAAACCCCCTTATGCTGTGACACAGGGAAGGGGTAGGAGTGACAGGCGTTCCCTGCTCATCCGTGAGCCCAGAGCTACCACTTGAAACAGATGTCTGTGTGAAAAAGGCCTCACACCTGCCAAACCACCAGCCTCAAGCTTCCTTCCTTGTTTCTTCAGGCCTCAGAATAATAACAGCATTTGTGCAATATGTACTGTGGCCTGTGGTTTTCTCTTGTCCCTCTACACATGCTATTGAACCTCCCTGGAGCAAAAATCAGACAGCAAAGCCTTACAAGACAGGAGAAAAGAGGTGAACAGTGAAGCAATGTGTACTCTGCTCAGCTGGGTTCACTTTTCAACAGCAGTAAAAAAGGAGGAGAAGCGTGGGTCAATGTTGCAAACCTTGCTGAAGAGGCATTTGAATCTGATAAATACTACAAGCACCTCATTTGCACGTATACTGCAGAGCACTAAACTAGAAAAATAATCCGTTAACAGAAAAGTCATCTTGAATCGGAAACTTTCAAGATTTCATTTTTAACTGCAGTGAGATTTTAGCATTTTATTACTGCTTTGCTTTTGGTTCCTGTTTTTGCTAGCATTGAGAAATGAGGTGCCTTAGGAAGCCGCATGGTATGTAACAGGCAGGAGCAGCCTGTATACAAAGGAAGGAAGATGATGTGGCAGAACATTGTTGAGGAAGGAACCTGTTTGTACCGGGAGCTGGAGAACAGTAAACCAGAACAGAGCAGGGATGCAGAATTGAAAGCAAATCAACACAAAATTATCCTGAACCCTCTTTGTGCACAAGAGCCCACTAGAGCCAATAAAAAAATTTAAAAATCAGGCTTGTGTTTTCTCTGATTTCTTATTCTATAGTGGAGCAGAGAAGAGAGAAGAGAGGGCAGACATGCTAGCTTGAATTCCCCTGCCAGTCTTTTCTCCCAGTGCAGTCCTGCAGCAATGACTCCAGCAGCAGCCAGGTTTGCATCAGAACTGCCAGAGCTGACCAAAAGTTTCTCAACAGTCATTCCTAGATGTGTTTTATCCCAGGCACACTTATTTCAGGAGCAACATCTGAAAAGGTCCTGACTACCTTTCTGATTTTTTGAGATATATTAAAAAAAACATCTCTTAGGGTTTGGGGTTTTTTTTAAACAATTAACTGATTCAATGAGCTTCCTGATAAATATTTGCCTGTTCTGCAGATGCTGTATGTGTAGCAGAGGGAAGTGACTTCCCCTGCAATACATGCCCATTTCAGGTCACATACTTTTTTGTTAGCCCTTTTGAGGCACAGCCACTTAAGGTCATTGCATTCTCTAAATAAGTCTCTAATATGGTTTTCAATAAAATCATCCTCTCAAAGTCATATCAAACATCTTGATAACATCTTGTTATCCTTGCAACAGTAGGATTAGCCTGTGAGTAATCCGGATGGTGCTGCAGCAAGTGTTTGGGGTTCTTTTAATTGCTTCAAGTGGTTTATGGTCCAATTTAGAGACCAATGCCTGCAAACCCTGCATCCAAACCCGAGCATTGTAGTTACTTTCTGCTTGTACGTAACCTTCTTGCTTTGGTGTGAGCAACTTTGATCTTTGATACACTGAACAGCTTCCTGCAGCAGGCAGAAGACACATTCTTAACTGTGTCTGCATGCTGTGTCAAGAGTTTATCTAAGTTGCTGACTCCTAAAATTCAGGCGAGCAGTGCCACAGCACATACTATAAATGACCTTTTTCTCATGGTCTGCTGGCTGTAAACAAGCTTTATACAAACATAGGCAAGGAAAGCAGCATACTAAGGTGTTTTTTGATTTCTTTGTGTTGTTGATCTGGTGCATTGGATGGACCTGCTGAAGTCCCCTATAAAAAAGGCAATGCATAAAAACGACTTTCCCATCAAATTTGGAATAATTTTAATTGTAACAAGCCAGAGATACTCTCGCATGTATGAGAGGTGTCCTGGACCCGAGCAAAGAATATCCTTATCCCAAGGAACACAAAATGCAGTCAGCCAGTGCTGAGTGGGGAGTGAATCACTGATTCAATGAGCTTCACTTCCTGATAAAATGTCTGGGAGAGAAGTAACTGGTCAGGGAGTTTTTCGAGGCACTGAGAGCCTAGAAAGCCTGTTTCCTCAGGAGATTTCCATGGGGAATTTGTGTGGTTTGTGCTTTTCTGTGGGTGATGAATGATGTCACTGGATAGTTTTGGTCATTCTAAGGGCAAGTGCAATATGGGTGAGACAAAGGGAAAGCAAAGTGGGTTAAAATTCCTCCCTTGTTTTAGATATATCATCTCCTGCTCCTCACAGTGGCTGGCACCACTCACTTTCTGTGCTGATGGAGTGAGACAAAGACACACTGGAGACAACCAAAGCTCTTGTGCATAGCTGCAGCAAGGTAGGACAGTGCCATGGACTCCATCAGCTCTTCCTCCCAGGCATGGTGAGGTGCTGGTAGGGCTAGGAAATCGCCAGACATCAGGTGCCATATGGCCAGGGGATCTCAGGACTGGAGGGCTTGTGGGCAGGTATGGGCTCCAGGCAGCAAGCCCTGCCTTCCCATGTGGCCTACACATGAAATCAGGGATGTGTCTGGTATATATATATCCAAGTGATCCCTCCTAGAGGTCCCATCCCATGCTGAGACATGTGGGATGTATGCTGCCCCAGCATGCACACTGTCCCTTTCACAACTAGCAGTGAATGAGCCAACTCTCTATGAGGCAGCAGCAGTGCTGCAAGTTTTAAATTTAAAAAAAAAAAAAAAAAGTCCCAGCATACTTCCCAGTTCCTAGGTTCTGATGTCAGGTGGCATCCCAAGTGGGATGGGAGCTGCTGACATGGACTTCAGGTAGCCATCAACAGCACCAAGGTATGTATCTGCAGGGTGTGGCTATGGGAAGTGCCTGCCCAGGTCTGCTTCTGCTGCTTCAGCATTGACTAGGCACACTAAAAGCTTCATTGTGGTAGAGAATGTCCTCTCTTCTCACCATTTTGGTACATTTGTGCAGCCTCTCTGAGTTTGTATGATGCATGTCTGAAAAGGAAACAGGAAGGAGATGCAAGTGGAAATTTCAAGCTGTCAGCAACAGAGCAAACCTCAACCAACTTCCCACAGCCTGAGTGTAAAACCCAGGCTGTGCACTTCAGCTTCAAGTGACAGAAGATGCTGAATTTTACAGAGTCTTCTGAAATCAGCAAGTGCTGGTGATGAAAGAAATGGCTTTGTCTTGGTTGTATCTGCCCCAGGAGAGGGCCCAGGTTCCAGCATCCCTTGGCACAGCCCTACCTGTTGCCTCTGAGCCCTCTTTGAGATGCTGTTCCTTAGGCTGGTCATCCTATTATGTTTGGAGGTGGCTGTGGGAGAGGAGCTTGCTGTGGCTCTGCTATGCCACTTGCTGATGGGGGAGAGAACATGCCCTGATCTGTTTTGTTCACAACATAAATCACAGTGTCACATTTGTCTTTGGCTTCACTAGATATGTACCAGAGAGAGTGTTAGCCCATAGCTGTATCATGCATGTCCAGTTTCCATGAAAATGCATGTGAATAGAACAGGAGAAAAGATCTATGATATGAGAGCCTAGTATCTGTATTGTCAAATATTTCTCTGTGTACACCATCACCCCAATCCAGAGCTGGTCATCACAAACAGTGTATGGAAAAGTACAGAATTTATGCTGATCTCCAGTTAATCAGTTTCTCACACAAGGACTGATGAGTGTGTGACCTTTTTCTAGGAAAGAACCACTCCCACCAGCTATATAATTTCATAAATCCACAAAACAAACAAGCTGCTGTTCTGCAAAACCCTCATACCTACGGAATTCTCATTTTCTGCAAGGTGTGGATTTCAGGTGAGCAGTGCTGGATTCTTGGATTACTCTTCAAGGCTGAAGGAGCATACACAATACATGTGTCTGTAAGTTGATATAAATCCAACTGAGACTAAAAAATTAGCAGTGAAATTGTGCAAGTTTTGCAGACTTACAGTGTCCCACATAGGTGGTTGTTGTGCTGATCCGCATTCATACTGATAAGGGCTTCCTCCTGTGCATGTGTGAGGATGAGTGAAAATGTATTATCTCATAGTACTGCCAGGTTAAAAACATAATTTTCTAGAGCTGTGAACTCTAGACTTGGTAGAATGGATAGAGAGAGGATAATTTTCCTTGAAAAGACTGGGTAGCTGAATAGGGGCTCTTTTAAATAGGATGAAAGTAAGAGAGTAAGGGATATGGATCATCAGAGTGCTTCGCAGTTGGAAAAAAGAGTCTGAGCATTTTCAGTCCGTGGGGAGATGAATGGAGACAGAAAGCAAGTCCGGAATATGTGAAGGTAGAATTTTCATATTGCCTTGCTGCAGGGCTTGTTTTCTGTGCTAGTGGTTTGGAGAACTGGTAAAACTGGACTGGGACATTAAATGCTGTAATCCCAATTCATCATTTATAGCCTGCTCGTGTCCAGGCAGACATGTCCATCCCAGCTTTCTCAGATACAGTGAACTGCTGCATTTCACAATCATGGGAAGGGCTTCCCAGCTGCACGATCCGAACGTTTTGAAGTGACACATGGTGCATTATATTAACTTGGTTCAGACAATCAGCTTTAAACATCTGAATCTGATTTCTTGATGCTAATTCCTCTTGCTCAACCTTTATTTCAGCTGTGTGGAATTCTCAGACCTTTCTGACCCTGACTTATCATTTCCTGATGCTTTATTGCTAAGTCATTGAGGTTTCAGGGAGGCTGATGTTTCTAAAATGTGCACACCTTTGATTGTACGCATGGCTGGCGTGTCAGACCAAACTTTTCATACACTCTGTATATATCACTGTCTGCAGTGCTGTGTGCTCTGCAGTTGCACCATTTGGTGTGCTTATCTGCATGTCCCATTAGTGCAGTCCTCCTTAAAATGTGGTTGTTATTTAAGGCTTTTCAAAAGCTCAGCCTCTGCACAGTACAAAACTTGATCTAAGCCTACGTCCGCTCTTGTCACTCATGTACAGGTTCCATCTGTTCCCCTTTTCCTCTCCCATTGCTGCTTGCCACATCCAGACCACATGCTGCTTATACATTGTACAATAGACATTTCTGCACACACACTTTTGAAAATGTGGCTCTTAGTGCTTTATTGTTCACATGTGTCTTGTTGCTTAAGGCAAGTTTTATCAGTAACAATTTTGTTGTTTACTGACACGTAGAATAAAATGGGTACTGTTAAAATGTGACTGGAGGAGAGTAAAAAGACCTTTGATACACCAATTATACAATTTCTGACAGCTTTCTGATCATCCTCCCCTGCTACCACTTCCTCAAGTTCTGTAGCTACCCAAGAACAAAGCAAGATCCTAACATCACTCACAGCAACCTAAGGGCCACTCCGCTCTGCGTGAGGCTTTTCCGTGTTGGTAAAGATTCACCAGCACCTTCCCTGCGCCTGTGTCTGGTGAGGAGAGAGGATGAGACCTTCTAGCACTCCCTTCCAGCAAGGCAGCCCCGGCTTCTGCTTTAGTTCTCCTTTACAGGTCCCCTGTGGCACCTTGCAAAATGGCTACATTCTTCCATTTGGGGAAAGAAAATTTCCTACGGGAACTAGTTCCAGAAGTGGAATCAGTATTAGGAAAGCCTCTGCTTAGGAAAGCTCCCTTGCAGGAGCTGAGCTGAGGTCTAGCAGCTCCCCCAGTGTGCAGACTGGAGCAGACCCAGAGGTATGCAAGGACAAGGGAATTTTCACAGGCAGATTTCCTGGGAGCCTTCTCAGGCCTTTGCCATCAAACCTCACTCCATACCTGTGGTGAGACTGGAGTATCTGCAAACAGATCACACTGGGTGCAACTCCCAATAATGCTCCTGGGTGTCTGCAGCAGGGATGGCACACAGCCCAATACACTGGATTATCGCCACCCAGGGATTTCCCACACCAGGAAAATCCCCAACTGCCCAAAACCTCTGGTTTCCCACCTGGAGAAATCCAAGACCTGCCTATGGCGATGATAATTTCTCTTACTGAGGAAGACCACAAATAGTAGGAATAGACCCAGTTTCTATCAGATGAAAGCTCCCCTGCCAAAGATGGTATGAGCTTCCAACACAGGCACAGTCCACTATGAGGAGCCACCCAGCCCTGCTTGCATCCTGCACGTGCAACCAGACACTGAAAACACACCTCAGAACAGGAACATCGAGACCCTTTTCTGACCATGGACTACAGCCATGACTCATAGGAGGTCTCATGGCTACTCTTCCACCCTGTGTCTCCCATCCCACCCAGTCCCCTCTGCAGATCAGCAAAAACAGTGAGGAGACCCAAGGCCTCTTTTCTCTCAGAAGGGGTGGGCAGGAAGAGCCACCTTTTGTTTGCACCAAAATACTCATCATTTTCAGATACAATTCACTGAATATTTTGTGTACTGCCCTGTACCAAATTTGAGGCCATTCATTGGTCAGAGGGGAGGCATGAAGGATACAAAAGAAGAGGATGGAGCAGAGCTCTTGGCAAGCTGTTGTGGATTGGAAAGGAGGCAGGTAGGAACAGAGATGAAGCAAGTGCTTAAAGGAGTTATTAATGAGAAATAAGGGCTTTAAGTGACATTTGAGTACAGGAAAGAAATCAGTATCCGTGGTTTCCACTGGTGTTCACAGTGCTAAAAGCAGAAGTGGTTGCTGAAGTCTTAACAGGAATGTGAAGCTAAGCTCTCAACTTCCTCCCAAATTGTATGATTTACAGGCTCACTTGATTTACAGGCTCACGTGCAGAAGAGGTCTTATTTTACAGAATTTCAGGCCTTTTGGAAACAAATTGCTTTGTGAGCACTGTAACTAATGGCTCTTGGTTTTCTGAGGGTCTCTGACCACTGCTTCATAGTCACCTCCCTTCCCTCTCTTCCTCCTAAAATAAAATAGCTGCAATGAGCCCCACTCTTCCCCCATTATATGCTCTAAGACCCTTTCCTGAGCTGCAGTCAGGTCCATATATGCTGGCTGATCAGCTAATACATACTTGGCCAACCAGAATGCACATACTCACTAGCCAGGTGACTGCTGGCTGCATTTTTTTAGTTGAGGTCCCTACTCCTCACCCAGCAATCAGTTTGCACCAAAATTAGAGAGGAAATCACTAGCTGTTGAAATTTCTACCTTTCAGTCCTATGTGAAATCAGGTACAAATTATTGATGGAGCTGGACAGACAGAGTCTGAGCTAAAAATGTTCTGTTTTATCAACTTTGGATGTACATGTAGGATATTAGTCCAGGTTCTGGAGTTCATTTTTCTCTCTCTCTCTCTCACTCTTTCCCAGCTATTTTTAAACTGGATGTGTTCTGTGATTTGTTTCCCACACAGAAGAGAAACTGGCACAGCTGAGGGGTGACTGAGTGGTGAGAGAGGGGAAGGGGAAATCAGGGAATGCTTATGTTGGTGCTGTTGCTGAAAGAAGTGCTCATCAAACAATAGCCTCTCAGATCTAAATAATGTGGAGTCTCACACCTCCCAACATAAAAATTGTGACTTTAAATATATTTGCAGTCTTCAAGTGCTCAGATACAGGGCAAAAAGAGCTAGAGAAATTAAGGGAAATTGTAAAAATAACCAGCAGAAACAGCAGTCAGTTTTGAAATGTAATGTTTTCTGTCAAGGCTCAATATCTTGGTACTGCCCACATTCCTGTGTGTACATCTCAAGACATCCCCCTGCACAGGATCTCATGAGGAAGATCCTGTTTGTGGCAGCTCAGTCCCTGCACAGAGTGCACATCAACTCGGAAATCCGTTATCTGACTTACTATACATACAAACCTCGAGCTTGAAAGAACAGAGGTTTTATATGAAAAAGCATAGGAAAAAGCTTTTTGAGCATTAATTTACAAAATGAGACCTCTAATTGTGAAGCATTTTTTCAGTTAACTATAGATAATTATAAAGTGTAAGATCTGCTTTTCCATCCCTGTTCTGTTTAATACTGTTTGTTAGACATGAAAGGAAAAGAGGATTAAAAGGGAGAGATGGTATTGTAAACAACCCTTCACGGGAGGTGGGAAAACAACAGTAACTCTCTCAAACAGAGCACAAAGATGTCCTTAGGGAAAGGTTTTCAGTGTCCTGCATTTGAAAGTTAATGAGTAAATTGATGTCAAATATTGCTTTAAGGACTGGCAGTGCCATCTTTAAGATCTCAAGCATGTACCACAACTGAGAAGAGACAAAGGGAATTTTTAATGTGCAATAAATTGACTAATATTTTTTGATGCAAAGCTACAAGCAGGTTAGTTCTCATGGGATGTGCGTTTGGTCTGTATCTCCTGGCACTGTGACCTTATTTTTTTCATTTACTTTACACTGTCTTTTGATGAAGCACTGATTTTTCTTTTAAAAAGGAAAAAAAATGTGGTCTTAGTAAATAATCTTCCTTTGAGTTACAGTAAGTCCCTTGAGGAGTATAGCACTGGCTGGTTTAGGGGTTGTGTAGGCATTCCAGATCATCTCTCCCACGCTCAGGTTGCTTGGTCATCTCTGCCCTTGCAGTGTTGCAAGACCACCTTGTACAGAGGCCTCCTTCACCCAGAGCTATCTGCCAAGAATCTTTCAAGACCCTACGGATGTCCTCCTAACTTTTTACCCACCCAGGGATCCCAAAACCGTAACACCTGTTCCCAGCTGCCTCTCACTTATCCTCACACCTCAGAAATGTACAGGCCACTTCACAAAACTTTCCCACTGCCCATTTCTCAAAAAACTCCTTTGCCATCACTACAATGTTGAGACAGATCTGCATACACTACCATAAGTCGCCAGCCTTAATAAAAAAGAAGAGAGAATCAGTTCCCCAAGTTTATACACATAGACACAAGGGAGCACATGCCCAGCCTTGACGGAGTGCATCAATAACTCCTCCACCCTCTTATCACTGCTGCTCTCTGGCTCACTTAACCTATTCCCAGTCAGCCACTACCTTTCAGTACTTTCTCAGTGGATAAAAAACACTTAGTTTAACTTTTCTGCTCAGCTGCTATGTTCTAGCTCTTCCAGAGCAACTAAAACCCCAGTCTGCTCACACTTTCATGCCAGACCCTGCTTCTCAGAGCTACGGGTTGTACTGCTCCTCGAAAACCTCCCATCCTTCTCCCAGCACTCAGCTTCTCTCCATGAGATCCTGACCTAGTGCAGCATCTGCCCTCTCTGCAGGAGAGATGCCCGTGCTCCAGCACAGACCACATGACTCTGTCCTTGCAAGCTTGAGTTCTTCAGTACTTGGACAGAGAGACAGGCTTGGCTCCCCTGTGTCATCTGCCTCTCTTCTCAGGGCATTTTACAATACATTCTCAGCCTCCTCCCTCTCATTAGCTTCTGGGTTAGTCTCGAGCTTATCCCTATCTAAATGATAGGCTGCCAAACAGGCACATAACCTTTCACTTAGCTTCCACCAGGGAACTCCAGGGAATGCAGCTTTGATCTGCCAAGAATATAACTGAGGCCACTTCTCCTGCCCCATCAGTGATGACGCTACGCGGGATCAGTTCTCCTGTGCCTTCTCTTTACCCTCTGGAAGTTACCACGAGCAAGGATGCTAGCTTTACACTATCCAAAAGCAAGAACTGTGCTTATCCCACCTTTCATACACAGGTACATATGCAGACATATATACACTAGCTCTACTGCATCCTGTCCCGTTTTTGAGCAACTGGAGCATGAAAGTAGAGCAGCAAGAGGATACTGAGGTGCTCTACGTGTTTATGAGAGAGAGACTGCTTGAACCATGTGGCTGTGTTGTGTGTAGTCCCAGCTAATTGGCACAAGGCTCTAGCCAAGCTTGTTGTGACCCTCTTCGGAAAAACTGGAGTTCAGCTTTCATCTGGCTGATAAAGTTGGTATTGTGAAGAAACCAGAAATACAAGTCCTGCTCACGAGCTGTGCTGTGCCCCAGGCAAGAATACAAACACAGGCTTCTCCCTCCAAATTACAGTGAAACAATCAGGTATTCTCGGAGCAGCCCCCAGTGGCAAAGCCTTGCTTGCTGAAGTGCAGAAAGTGTGTACATCTAAGGGCAACGATGCGAGACTGGAGACAGCTGGAGCAGGGAAACACAAACCCGTTTGGATAAAGGGTTTCTCCATGGTGCAGAACCAAAAAAGAGTTTTAGCACCATGCTTTCCCTAGGCACGAGTCAAATAATGTCAATGCCTCATTGGATTTGACTCACCAAGAACAGCATCACGTTCAGCACAAGGTGAAGCACAGAGAAATTGCATGGGCAGGTGTTTGCAGAGAAGCAGATGGAAAAGGTGGGTGCACCAATACTATCATGGCAAGCATGGAAGAAAGAGGAAGAGTTTGAAGAGGGCTAGGATAAAACATCAAAATTCTCCTTACCATGCATGAGATCAATTGCACAGCAAGGTTAAGCCTGGGTCTTTTCAGAGGGAGGAGAAAACCTCCCAAGCTGAAAACTGTACTCCCATTCCCTGCCCTCATCCAATCCCCAAAGACTCATGCCAAGCATCAATATTGTGTAAAACACCAACCCTAGTACTTATCAATTTAAAAATCCTTAAATTCTAGCAAATGACAAATTCCATCACAGTCCAAGTAATGTCCAGTTTCCCAGCTTGTTTTCTGCTCCTTCTGTGCCTTGATTCATGGTAGACATGGATTTATTCTTTAAGAAAAGACAAACAGAACAAAACAGTCCTGTTACCACTCCTGAAAAACCACACTCTTACACCCCTTCACTCCCATTCCCTTGCTGCAAGTGCAGTGCCGGGCATAAGTTGCTCTCCAAATGCAGGTGTCAAACTCAGAATAACAAAACCAAGCAAACTCCTGGGACTCCAGTTAGTGAACTGTCTGAATCTGCACTGACTGTAAAGGGCAAGCTACACTCCAGAACTCACTGACACGCCAGAACTGTAACGTGCTGTAGAAAAATAACAGCTGCTGTGAGATCCCAAGTCCTGCCACAGCAGGGACTCTTTGGCAGGTATTTCAGAGTGAACATATCTAGACCCCAACACTATTCCTATCCAGTACTGGTGTGTATTTTAACTTGGACAGTGCCCAATCTGCACAGTTAGTGTTTTCCACACAAAAATGCCTGGTTGGTAAACTTCCAAGAAGTTCTATTTTAGATTCAATGAAGAACAGCAGCTTTCCATGGAACTAACCTTTCTTTCCTTCTCTCTTTCCCCTTACCCCAAAATAAGATTCCTAAAAGACCCATACATTTTCATTTGGAAATGCTACCTGGGGTGCCTCATGGATGTCAGAGTTAATCTGTTCTGTCCTTCAGGCAGTGGGATAGTTTCATTAGAAGTCCCTTTCTACCTTGAAAAAATATTTGGGGGGCAAGAAAGTTTACAGAGTGTCCCATCTGTACCTTTTCATTGAACTGTTTTTCCCTCCTCTTGAAGAGAGCGCAGCAGAGGCTCTGCTGTTGACTTCTGAAAATTCACAGGTTTTTAACACTGTGCTGCTGCTCCTAAGGCTGTATGGTCACTCATTGCCATGAAGGATGAGGAGCAGAATCACAGCCATGGAGGACCTACATTTCCATGGTCAGAATACAGATCTGCTGATGGGCGATTGCCTCAGAGTGGGAGATGCACACAGATCTTCCTGGAAACCTCTTATTCTCCTGCATCCAGGTTCCCCTACTTCTGCATAAGGATTTTCCCACAGTCTGCAAACCATGTCCTAAATAGTTGAGTTTTGCAGGAGCATGCCATCTCGTTATCAGCTCCCACTTTGTGATACATTTCTATACTTGTTTTGTCCCATTCTATGTCTCCAGAGCTCTCATCGAGCAAGAACTGAGCTCCTTCCAAGTTGTAATGATCCTCACTTGTTCACTCCCTCACAAACAGAAATCACTTTGGCCAAAAGCCAGGACTGCAATAAGGGCCAGGCACATACACGGGCAGCTTAAAAGCACCTCAGCTTTGGGAAATCCTGCTGGGCTATAAAAGCTGCCACAAACCCAAATCATATCAAGCAAGGCCTGTCTGATAATTCTTTGGCTCAATCCCCAAACTGGCTGAACTGCTTTTCCATACAAAGTATTTCCAGGTGGGTTATTAGGTCCTGTATCCCTTCTGTGTTGTATTCTCTCATGGTTGAAAAAGACATTCCTTAGAACAAGCTATTTTTAAAAGAAAAGCAAATATTATCCTTTATATTTCTGGTTCTTCTAAACCAGAAGGATACTTTGCAAGACACAAACTGTTCCCACTGAGTAGCACATGGGTCTTATCTGCCCACAGTGTCTGTGCCTGTGCAGGACTTTCAGCTGGGGATATAATTTCCATTTTCACAAGGAGTCTGATGCTGGTAGAAGTACCAGTGTGAACAACTATGCAAGTATGAAGGGTCATGCTCTGTTAAATCTAGTTTCCCTTCCTGTATTTTTATAGCAGCATCACTGCAGCCACATTTGAGGCTGTGCTGCTTTAATTGTATCAGAGGAGTTAAAAGGAAGGAACTGAGCCAAGCGTGCCCCACAGCTGGCTGCTGGCTGAGCTTCATGCAGCTCTCCCAGTTTCAGGTATGCACACTTGGGCTGGTTTACACGTGTGCACACAAGATTAATCAGTAAAGCTGACAAAATAGCTATACCTATATGAAGCCCTCATGGTGTAAGACAGCAAAGCTTTTGGAGGGCTGGTTTGCTGCTCTCCGTGTGATGGATGAGACAGGCAGATCATTGACCAACCTGCTGTGGCTTTGGCCCACAGCAAAAATCCATGCAAAAATCCATGCCTACTGTGAACAGGATTGCTGGAAATGGGCCACAGGTGTGAGACCTGTAGATCTGTAACTAGATACTGCATTGCAGAAGTAGTACATACAGAAAAGACAGGGTTTTCATTTGAAAACTGGGAGGGGGGGGTAAAAGAAAGAAAGAAAAAACCAAGTTGTTTGTTGGTTCATTTGAGTCTCTGGGGTCTCTGAAGAGAAGCGGAGACAGAACAGTATGAAACTCGGAGGTTTCTGTGAGTTAAAAACAAACTGTTTCACTTTGAGACGCTTGCAGACAAGATGATTCGGACGTGCGTCTTTGGAAACAACACAGCCGCCGGCGCCCAGTCAGATCCGGCCCTCTGGGTCGGGCAGAGCCGCGGCCATAGGCCCGTCCCCGGGGAGCCTGCCTGCGGCACACGCGTGCCAGCAGCATTCCTTCCACGGCGCTGCTGGACGGGGCAGCTGCGGGCCGCCTCCACAGGCCTGCAATGCGGCCGCGGCCAGCCGGGCCCGCGGGGCGGCACCGGGCCCGCAGGCAGGCCGTGCACAGGCGCGCTGCAGCGCCGTGACTCAGGCTCCCCGGCGCGCCGCTGCCCTGCACGGCTTTCCTCCCCTCCTGACATCGCCCACTCTGCATACCGTCATCTTTTTCCAAAGGCAGCGCTGCCAAGCGCTGCTGCCATCCGCTCACGGCTGTGCCAGGCACTCGGCCAGAGCTCCTGCCCTGAGCCCACGCCAGCTCGGCTCAGCCGATGAGTCCCAGTGAGACAGTGTGAGGGCTCCTCTGGGCTGCAGAACTACCTGGGGCCTGGCAGTCCTGGAAAAACTTCAGCATTACCAGCCTGGAGAGAGCCCCGTGCTCTTGAGGGAGAGCAAAACAAGGCAGGAACTGTTGCAAACATGTTCTATTTCCTCCCAATGAATAACAGAACGCCCCACCCAAATTTCACTCCTCACTCCCACTTTATGTTAAAAAACAAACACACTCAAAAAAAAAAAAACCAAAAAGGGAAAGAAAAGTCAACTTTTGCTACTGCGTGTTGTCCTTGCTTCCACGTGATTCCAGGCATGTGATTAAGTTGTTGATACTTGTTTTTTATAAGATCAAATTCATAGCTGCTGTAGAAGCCTGTGTAACTTGTCAGAGCAATTCTCTACCCTGCCAAGTTACACAGGCTGAAGAGCTTCTCTGTGCCACAGGGTATCCTGCCTATCTCACCCTGCACCTGTGGCTCCTTCTTTCCATCCCTTTGCAAAGCCATCAGTTGTATACATTTTTAGGAAAGCAGGCCAGATCCCTCTTAGCTGCACTGTGGATCTTGGTGAGAGGCCCTCACTCCATGGTAAGTCAGTATTTTCTTCCAGCCTTTCTTCCTCTTGGAAGTGTTGCTTAAATAAAAGAGAAGGAAAAGAAAAAAAAACAAAACAAAACAAAACAAAAACGCCCAGCTTGCCAGCCCGCTGAGTGCTCTGTGTTTGGTTTCTACTGACAGCCTGTACACAGCCCTGCCTGTGTGGATCTGTTGAGTCACGTTGCATGGCTGGATGGGATGGGGCTGTTTGCTTCAAGCCTGCTTTTTTTGTTCCCAGCCACAGTATTGTCATCGGGCCCCTCTCTCTCCTTGGCAGGCAGGAACTCTGGGGGATTAAGGGGGCCATGCAGAGCATGTGTAAGGAAAGCATGGGGACATACTTTTCCTGAGGGGTTAGAAATAACCATGGCCCCACTTGTGGTGTCTCTCTGTGACCAGTGTGCAGTGCACTGGGCCACGTCCCAGCTGCTTCTCAGGTCTCTGTATTCCTGTGAATAATGGGGGGAGCCTCTGCATCAGTGTCTGCCTTTAAGCAAGCCTCTGAGATCCCTACACAGGTCTCTCCTGCTGCAGTTGGCTGGGGACCAGGCCAGCACCTGATCTCAGGTGTCGTATTTACAAACCTGGAGTGCAGCCACAGGTCCGTGGTTACACAGAGGCAAGAGTAGGAACCAGTGCTGGGCTGCTGGTCCTCAGCACCTTGTCAAGGAAGCACTGGGGGTGTGAAATGCCTGTGTCTTAACTCAGTGGTAATTCCTGAGTACCACAGAATCACGGGATGTGTCAGGCTGGAAGGGACCACAGTGGGGCATCTGGTCCAACTCCCTGCTCAAACAGGGCCGTCCTAGAGTACATGGCACAGGATTGTGTTTAGACACCTGGCTGTACTGAGGCCAAGGACACAAGCGTCAACCTTAGAGATCTCCCCAGTTTGCCCCAAATCCGTGTGTGCTTCCAACAGATGCAACACAGCCTTCTTGGTAGTTGCTTTTAATTACAATGAGCTTTTTGTTCACAGTGGTAGGTACTAACTTTCCTTCTGGGCTTTAACTGCTCACAAAGTTGTTCCTGCAGCGGTGGTGTCTCCTCCACTCTTACTGTAGGGCTCACTGGTGTTAAATTGCTGTAGATGCTTCTACCTGCAGCCATCACCAAGCAGTGGAAACACTGCATGGTTTTTAAAGCAAGAATCAGGTGTGATAATCATATAATCTCCCCCATACAGGAAAACATTCTGTTTTTCTATGGGTGTCTTGTTTGGTTTCTGTCAAACATAAAGTCTGAAGGCAACACTGGACACATGCTAGCTTTTTCCCTTTCCCAGCGTTTCCCCTCTTCTGTACTTTGCCACTCTCTTGTTGGAAAGGTAAATCTTTGAACATAAAAATTTATCATCCTCTCTTTTTGCCTGGATTTGAAGAAGAAAATCACAATCTCTAAAATTAATTGAAAACTCCATGAGTTGCCTCATTCTTTGGAGAAAAAAATCACTATGTTAATGCTCTTCTGTTTTAGGAAAATTATATTTGGAAAAGGCACATTGCTTTTAATGGCAGTTCAGATTGTCAGAACCAGAAAATTTTAGGCTTTCTATGCTGAAGTAAGAAATCATAAAATTGATAACTTTGTTTGGGTTGGAAGAGACCTTCAAAGATCATCTGGTCCACCTCCACTGCTGTGGGCCGGGACATCTTTCACTGGATCATCTAACCCGACTTTTAACATTTCCAGTGATGGACATCCACTTCTCTGGGCAAGGTGTTCCAGTGCTTGGATGTCAGTCAGCATACATCATCTCCCCAAAATATGTTTATTTCTAACTTGTTTCGGTTTTTTTGGTATTCTGGTCTTTTTTGATCATGGCTTGTGTGAGCACCTAGTTGCTTCTCTGGGCTCTAGGACTCTCTCCTGTGGCACGCTAGTCTGAAATTCCTTCTTCTCTCCCAAGGAACTCAGCAGCTCATGTCTGGTTTGCATCAGACCTCTGGACCTCTGACACAGGCTGCGGTCTATGTGCACTACTGGTTTCTTTTTGCTGAACAGGAACCTCTGAATTTTTTTTTATTTTATTCCCATGGTTGGGGAGGATTCTCTTTTGCCAGATCACCAAATCGTCAGCATGGAGATGCCAATTATCCATAGGTCCCTGAGCAATTAGTTCAGTGTATGGTATTCAGGAGAGTCAGTATAATTTTATGGTTTTTTCAGATCAGTATAGCTTGTTGTTGCTTGTTGAAAATTACTTTCTGATATTAACAACCCTGTCTCTTCTCAAAACTCTTTTTTTTTCTTAGTGATGCCAGCAGGAAACACATTTCTGATGGCAGATATTTATAGGAATAATAGACCTTCAGTTTTCCAGATTTCAATTGAAATGTCTACTTAGCATGAAAAAAAAAAAAAAAGGCCTTAAATACTTTGAGAAGGTCTGCCATTTTCTGAGAAACTCTATAAAAAATAATTTTCAGTTCCTTCCTTTTCTCCCTGGCGATGTTCTCTGGCAGGTGGGTTTTTTTTCTGGCCAGGAGGGGGGCTAATCCACATCTGTTTTCCTCTTATCCTGGCAAGGCCTGTAGGTCAGAGATTGCCCCTGTACTTGTACTGCTGCTGAGGGCAATAGGCTGAAGCTCTTCACAAAAAACAGTTCAAGCTGATTTCATTGTCCTAAATCAGCAGCTTCGTGCAAAAACAGGGAGTAGTATTTTTGCCAGTCTCAGATCTCTCTTATTTCCCCATGAAATGTTACAAAGACTTCTGTGCCAGCCAAGGGAGATGCATCAACTCTCTTCGGTGGTCATCACAATTAACCTGAAGCTGTGAGCCAGAGCTGCATTTCATGAGCCCAGAGCTTTCTCATGCAGGAGGTTTAGCTCTATGAGGGGTGCCACATTAGAGATGAGCTTCCAAACTCTCAACAGCGAGTCTGTTGCAATAACTCTGTTGATCAAATGAGGTTTCTGTTCTCAGCACAAAGCCAAAAACTGTTTTTGATTGCAGCCTTGAGGGGTATTTCTTGGCTCATAGTCAATGTTTTAAGCAATGTGCTGCTCTCCAAGTCATTACCAATGTTTGAAATCTCTTCCTTCGTACTATTATCCTCAGAGATGTGGAATGAAGACTATTTACCTTTCCCTCGTAGTCCATTATGATTATTAAGCCAGGTATGAGGACTTGTGCATGAGAGTTGAATAGAGCAGTGTAGTGTTCTGGCTGTGATATTATTTTCAGAAGAAGTGAGCATATTCAGAAACATGGCCAAGATTTCCTTTTCCTCTTCTCCTAACTGTATTTGTGTACAAAGATTTCAAGGTTTCACAATACCATGTTGTATATGCACTCTGTGCTGAAAGCAGTAATAACAAGGTTTCTCACTGCCACATTACCAAGACACTTAAACAAGCCTCTTCATTAATAATCTGCTGCCTATACCTTCAGATTCCAGTGTCTGGTTTCACTGCTGCTCGTTTTCTCAGCTGGCTTTCCACCCCCCACTGAATTTAAAGCTATTTTGGGTGTCCCACCTGCCCCCTTGGGTCCTATCAGCTCCTGAGGCCATCTCAGAGAAGTGAGGAGTGACTGAGGCCCAGCATAGATGGGGGGATGTGAGCGCTTGCAGATGTGTCCACACCACACCCACAGCAGCTGTTTGCAGCTGGTACCACCACATGCTGCTGTCCTGTGCCATGCTGGGGTGCTGTGAGGGTAGGAAGGGGATATATCTGCATTGTCAGAGTTACATGGCAGCAAAAGAACAAAGCTTGTTCAGCCAGGCTTTGACCAACCTGGCTATGCTGATTTTAGCCCTGGGGGCACCGTGGCATCTGCAGACCACCTTCACTTGGTGCAGTGGAGGTATATCCTGAAGTCTTTCATGGCTTTCTAGCTACACGGTTGAGCCCTATTTTCAAAACAGACTCATTTACATGAGACTTCCACACGTTAACAATTACATTCAGGCTCCTCCATGCGAAAATCTCTTTGGAAAATGCAAGTTGCTATTATAAGTCACTGCAGACAGTGGGTAGATTTATTGTCACATCTGAAGTCTGCAAGCAGTAGTTCTCTTAGCCCCTTTTTCCAAGGATGGGGAGATGGAAGTGGTGAAGATGCTGCTGTTGATGGAAGTGATGGGAACACAGAGAGCAAGCTGTGAAGGGTACAGAGCCTGAACTGTCCTCTTCTTCCCAGATCCTTTTAAATTTAGGCTTAGCAGGTCACTGCAGAACAACCTGATATATTTGTTCTCTAGATGGAGAGAACTGAAATTTCTCAGGCTTTTTATTTGTCTCATTTCATGAGCACTACACCCACCCTTAAATAAAAATGAAATGTCTGCATAACCTATGTGCACTTTCATACTGTACAGTTTTCTCCTGAAAAGCAAATTTTTTCCTGCTCCAAAGAATGTGGTTTTTTGCTGGGTACATCAATTTGCACATTCTCCCCATTGGCAATGTCCTTTATCCTCTGCTTCCAGGTCACTGTGGCACTACATTGGAGTCTGCAGGAATGGGGACTGTTTCATGACTTATTAATGTAGCACCTACAAAAATGAGTTTTTAATCTAAACGCACATCCCTAGTCCATAAATACAATAAATTGGCATAATTAAAATGGATAAACTGAGAGTGCATCTCATTGTGGAAATAGTACCTAATATGGGAATAATTCCTAAAACTCCTCAGGATTCCAGTGCTCCTTTCTGCTTTGCTTTGAGCACTCAAAAGCATGCTCACTGCAAGATGGTTTGTGTTAGGAATGATGGCATTTGCTTAATTAAATTTCAAAAATATCTAAGTGGCACCCCTACTGGGCCAGAGTCAAGAACTTTTCCATGTTTTCTGGTGCTCAGGCAATGTTGTTGGTTGGTGATTGTGAGTTTTCATTTTATATTCTCAACAACACATTACTGATGGCAAATACAATCTAACCTTTTGGTCTGAGAGAAAATGCTCATAATCAGGATCATGTTGCATTTGACTCTCAGTAAGGAACAAGACATACATGCTCCAAAGCAGTTGACTGCAAGAAGAAATGGAGAGATATAGGTAGGATCATGTAGGGCCAGGAGCAATTATGGGTACAAGGCTCTGCTAGCATAACTGAGCAACAGGGACAAGTGTCTCATTTTCCATGGGGCTGTCACCGAGGTTAAGTCAACCTGTGTCAAAACTGTGTCCATGAAGAAAAAGAGACAGGTCGTTGTCATGGAAGACTCCCTTCTGAAGGGAGAACACCCGCTATGCTGGCTGGAACCACTTCTGAGGGAGGTCTGCTGCCTCTCTGGGACATGGGTTAAAGATGTGAAGAGGAAGCTTCTTACTCTTACACAGCCCTCAGATTGTTCTCCACTACTAATTTTCAGGTAGGCAGCAATGAAGTTGCACCAGGAAGTCCAAGGACAATCAGGAGACACTTCAGGGCTTTGGGACAATTGTTTAAGGAATCTGGACCATGGGTAGTTTTCTCCCTTAGCCTACCAATTGTGGGGATTAGTAAGAAAAGAAACAGGAAGAGAAAATAGATCAATACCTGGCTCTGAGTCTGGTGTCACCTGCAAAATCTGGGGGATTTTGATCATGGTTCAGTTTACATGACACCAGGGCTGCTGGTGACAGATGGGGCACACCTATCTCAGATCTTTGCACTGAATACTTGGAAAAATTTGTTCATCAAAGGGATTGTCAAGCAGTGGAACAGGCTGCCTAGGGAAGTGGTGGAGTCACGATCCCTGGAGATATTTAAAAGACACGTAGCTGTGACACTGAGGGACATGGTGTGGTGGTGCACTTGGAACTGCTGGTTAATAGTTGGACTCAATGCTGTTATAACTGTTTCGCAATGTAAATGATGCTATGATTCTATGACTGCATTCTGCCTTTAAAATCAATACTCGAGATCCTCTCTGTAGTTAGGTCAGAACAGGGTTGTCTTTTAAGCAGTAGAAAATGTTCAGATAACAAGGAGACCATGTAAAGTTATGTGTACATATAAAATGTTGTCAGTTCCTAGCACTTACTGGGTACTCCTCCAGCTCCAGAGCATGCATACAGCCCCACACATTAGCAGCTCCTCCCAGACCTTTTGCCAGTCTCCCTGTAACTTGAAAATGTGGTACATGCAGGTGGACTTTCTAATGGCACCACATTTCAGCAAGGTGCAGTGTTTGGTGCTAGTGCATCTCTGAGGGAACTGTAGCTTCTCTGTGTCATCTTTCAGTGATGCTGTCTTTGCCTTTGTTTCTGTCTCCATTCAATCTGTTTTAATTCGGTTCATCATAGCCACCACAATACTGCTGCTGCGGAGCTCCCCAGAATGTCTGGCCCTGTCTGTACCTGGCATAGTGAGCAGAGGTTGTAGAGCTGCTGTCTGCCAGGTGAGGAGAGCTAACAGAGCTGCTGGGAGCAAGTCATCATGGGCTGAATACAGTTTGGGGTGAAAAGGCTAGCACAGGCACTCAGCTGCCAGAACACTCATGGGTGGAGAGGAGCCCTGAGGCAGCACTTTTGTGCCATGTCTTCACTTTGAGGTTCGGATCTGGCCTTGAGGGCATCTCAGAACCCTGTTAGGCTTTGAGGGTGGTATTGGGCCTGTGTGTGTATGTGTGCTGTTGATGCATTATGGACTTCAGAGGGCAAAAGCTTGGTCAAAGAAACAGCAAATAATGAGGAGGTGCCTAAAACTGAAGAGAACAGACGGTACAAGTAACCCAGATGTATCCAACTGGACAAAACAAGTTGTATATAAACAGGCTCAAACTGTTTACAAAGTCCAAAAGTAAGAGGAATACAAAAGATTATTTTTCTGTCTGAGAGCAGAGGACACATGCTGGTTCTTTGTCCCTTCCACCAGTGTTGGAGAGCTTGCTGCTGGTGATGACACAGTCTGTGCCTGTGGTGTTTTGGGGTGTGGGGCTCCCCATGGTACACAAGCGCTTCCATTGGTCACCCAGCCATTTCTGCAGTCTCTGCCAGATACATCAGGAGAAGCATAATAGCTACAGGCACTGCTTATTTGACTTCTTTCTATTCTGCCCTTTTCCCTGTATCAGAACACCAAATCATCCCCTGCCCTGGAGCAATCAGTCGTTAACAAGAACCTTGCTACTGCCAGAGCATTTCTCAAGTCACTGCAGTCAAGGTTACTTCTGGGAAAGGGAAAGTGAGTTAGATTTTCATCTGCTTCAAAAAGGAAAAAATGACCATTTTAAAACTCTGTGGTTTTATTTTTAGCCTGTACCCACGCAAGACAGCAGTGTAGGGCTGCAGCACTGCACAGAGATGACTTGTCAGAAGCTAGTCTGTCATGATGAGTAAATAAAAACTCAGCAAACAGATCGCCTTTTCCCAAGAGAGGGGAAACTTGGCAGAGGACATGCAGAGGATGCAAAGACAAGCAAACATTGCTAAGATTGGGGCATAGAGTTGCAGATCTCTAGCTAGAGAGAGAAATTGCTTCAGGTGGCCAGAAGATGCTTCGTGATCTGTCTGTTAGTGGTAAAGGAGCCTGCTGAAGTGTCTCTGGTGTGCATGAGCGGAAGCGGCAATAAAGTAACTATGCCAGGATTCTCAAGTGAACAAAACCTGCTGCAAGGAGACGTGGTCTGAGTTAGCTGATGACAAGCAGAATTCACAGCATCAATTGCCTCCTGCCCTGGAATATCTCTTCTACCATTTAGTTCCGAGTGAAGCAATTGGTCTGTCAACATTCACGGTCCATGCTCACTGGACCACAAGCCATGTTTCTGCAGCAAAGTGGAGACTGGAGGTGGGCACAACACACTGCTGCCTGTGGGAGAAGGAGGGGTGGAGAGGGGCTAAGATTTCTTAACTTTTACTGCTAGCTTCTTGGAAGGAAGACTGCAGGACCAGCTCCTTATTTAGCATAAAAAGACACGTGTCCATGGAGCTGAAGAGTGTTCATTTCCTTCACTAGGAAACAACAACAGAAACACAAAAATGTTGGTTGGAAGAGTCCTCTGAAGGCCCAAGGTCACCCAGGCTCCTGCTTAACACAGGACTATTGCATTACATCAAGTCAGCTTTGGCATTGTGTAGCCAAGACTTGAAAGCCTCCAAGAATGGAGAATGCAGAGTCTCCCTCTCTGGGACCTGTTTCCCACTAATGTCCATTCTCTTCTCCCATGCTCCAGCCTGGTTTTGTTGCCCCTCATTTGTCCATCTGTTGCTTGCAGGATGGATTGGGGTCTGTCAGTCTCCCCCTGAGGGAAGTGTGATTTGCAATAGGGTCCTATTGGATCACCCCTCCATCTCCCTGTCTCTGGACTAAACCCACCCAGCTCCCTCAGCCTCTGCTCATAGCTGGTACGCTCTACCCTCTAACTGGATCTGCTCACACTCAGGGGTCCAAAACAACACAGAACATCACCAGTGGTTCAGTGAGGATGCTCCCTCTCCCTGCCAGCTACATCCCTCCTCCTGCAGTCTGCCAGGCACTTTGTCCTGCTGGCAATGCCAGCACACGCTGGGCTCAAACAAGGTGTGACCTGTAATTATAGCAACATGAAAATCAGCAGAGGTCTTGTTCACTGCACTGGAGATAGTACAGTAAGCAAACAGTTTCAAAATCCAATTTCATAGACACAGAGATTACATTAATCTCTGAATAGCTAAACAATTCCGTTTTCAAGATAGGACAAAGCATGGGATATTCATGACAAAGCTGGTGCTTCAAAGGTGCCTACATCAGATTTAGAATCCAAACTCCTAAGCTCCTAATGGTAGAACCGATTGTATCTTTTCATACAGTAGTGCTACAAAACTTGCATTTAATCTCCTCTTTTTATAACATGCTGTAGCTGCCTGGGCTTGCCTCTGGGAAGCAAATGTAGATTGTCTTTGCCTTCAAATACCACATGAGGAAACCTACCCAGCCCTCACCAACTGATCTTGGGGGCCTGTGGAATGATAAAAGCTCAAGTTATCAAAGTATCTGCACACTGGCTTCTGATTTCTAGCTGGAGCACCTCCCTGAATCTGGACCCTTTGATTTAAGGTAGCTTCTTTCTTTCACCATGTCTCAACAGGCAGGAAAGGGCATAGCTTTAATTCCTGTTGGGTCAGACACATTAGCTCAACATGACTGAAAATCCCTCTTCACCTCTAGAAACGCAAAAGTGAATGTGGATCTACATTGGAATCTTCTGCCCTTGTAGTAAGTACTATGTAGTATACAGGGATGTTTCTATACTGCCAAAAATATTGGTGTAAAATGCTTTTCTTGTTGGCACTATTTTGCTTGGAGAACTCAAATTATCTGTACTAGGGAAGGCACTATTTATTGAACTAGATTGCACCTTTTTTCAGGTCTTGATTTCAGGTCTTGTGGTCTAGCCATATCCATTTTGGGTTGATTTCTAGTGTTTGTGTTGTGGTTTAGGGCTCTGACAAATGTGCTCTAACAAGTGATGGTGAGGTATCTGAAGAGGTGACCAACCCAGCTGCTTTTACTGCTCTGCTGACAAAGATTACAGTCCCTGCAGTGGAGCTGGCAGAAGACAACCTATGTCCAGGGCAGAGCTGCTCCAAATGGCATTGGAGTTGAATCTCCAAGGAGGTGGGATTAGACTAAATAGAAGACTGTGAACTAGAGATACTGAGATGTTGTCCATAATGGTTTAAGCTCACCTAGAACAGCTCTGCTTCTCTGCCTCAAGTCCTAACAGATCCTGCCCCATGTTTCTGTTCCCTCCTTTACACCAGAACTGGCAGTCATCTGATGCTAACACAAAATTATATGGAGACTTCAAGCCAGCCAAATTTTCTTTTCATTCACCCAGAAAGTGTGGAGGGGACTGAAACACCACCAACTTCTATCGGGTTAATCGTGATACCTATCTCTCAGGTAGTGGTAAAAGTGTCCCTGTGTCTCAGTGCCACTCTACCCTGTGGTCGCAGAGTGATGTCAAGCAAAAGCAGCTGACAGTGTCTTCATCTGCTCATTCTTTTTCCACCCAAACAATAATCTGGGGCCAGAGCCTTCCCCTGATGCTCCTGTATCAGTCTGAGATAGCCAGGCTCTGTTGCCGGGCAAGTCCCTTACCATTCAGTGTAACCTCTGTTCTGCTGCAGGGGTGACCTCTCATAGTGGTGGCCTGGCATGAGCAGTTGTCTCTTCCCCCTCCTGACTCAGAGAGTGTCTGTCCAGGGACTGCCCTTGCATCCCTGTGCAGCAGCAAGCAGGAACCACAGCAAGAGAGAGTCAGGGACTGACTGACCTGAACAAATATTTCCCGGCTAAATCACATGAGAGTTTTTCTCTCCCTGGCTCATTACTAACATGGCAAAAATCAGTGAGAAAATGCCTGGGCCTTAAATATACAATGAGCCTTTCCCCACCCATTACCACCTAACTGATAAGCTGCTCCAGGCTATCTTGTTTATGTTTATGAGTGTTTAATACCTCTTAGCATTTGCGTTTGCCTTGAAGCTCCAGGCAGCTATGTGCTGTAGTGTGCTGAATTTTTGTGCTGTAAGTACAAACAGATGTTTGAAGATCTGCTTTGAAGCAAATCTATGCCCTCTACATGCTCTCCCAAGACTCCTCAGGAACAGTATGCATCACTATATTCAGAGCAAAGCCTTGAAGGGCAGTGAGAGAGGAGACACATACAAATACTTAGCAGTGGAACAGGGACACATAGTCACATATCTATTGCATAAGTCCTTCACAGCAATGCTTTGGACATCAGCATGCGTAAAAAAAATTTGCAGGGCCTCATTCCTGCAAAGCAGCTGTTGGTGTATGCACATCTTTCAGGCTTGCCTAGCCTAAGGACAGACTCACTAGCCAGATCCTTGTTGCCCTCAAGATCTATTTCCTGCAGCCTAAATAATTTCCCTGATACCAAAAATCTCAGGGTGAGCAGAAATAGTAAAACCTGAGCAATATGCACACATGGCTCTTGCTCATTTCCACTGCTTCTGCCAGCTGCTCCTAGGTGTGGAAAAGCTTCAGAAGGCAGACTCAAGTGACATTAAGTAATTTGACTCTCTCTCAAAAACTCATTTTAGAGCCAAAACCTATGAGATACCCCATGATACTTCGTGCTACATGCAAAATAATGGGGAAGCTTAAACAGTTTCTGCCTCAGGCAGCTCCCAGTTTATGTCAGAACACAACAGAAAGCCTGAGAGGGAAAGGTAAGATGGCAATGGTGAAAGCAGCCAAGATTGTGCGGTGATTGCTGTGTGGGAGGTTGTAGCCAGGACTCTCAAATGACTCAAACCACTGTGGTATGGTTTTGGTTTTATTTCTTCTTTTCTCACATTTTGAGGGAGAAGAGGGTGTGTGTGGAAGTTCAGATGTGAGCTTGGAACTTGGGTGATCTACATCCTGGTTTCTGCTTTGCCACTGACTCCCTTGTGTAAGCTGCTCCCATCCTTCTGCCTTTTGCCTCTCATTCTCCAAGGAAAAATGTGCTTCCATACCTCTGAGGTGTGTGAGATTAATACCTGTGAGGTGTACACTATGAGAGAGAATCATATCAGGCCCTGTAGTGGTTTGGTCTGCATTACTTTTTCACCGTAGGCAATGGACAGCAAAGGGGATACTCCAGAGTACTCCAAGTAGCTGATTTTCAAATGCAAAGCAGTGTTTGACCTGAGCTGCACAGGGAACTGATATTGTGCTGTAAATATCTCTAATTCGCTCAGAAGTAGAATGCTTTTTCTTAATTCTGCTTCATTTCATACCTCTCACATTTCTTGCTTAAGCATGAAAACTATTCATATCTTTATTTGTAGAATTCTTTTTCATTTGCTAGTAACCACTCTTTTGTCTTGCTTAGTTCCATTTCATCTGATACAGTTCTTCCTCCCTTCCTCCTCCTCCTCATCCAAGAGTTCAGGAGATGACAAAAGCAACTATCTGGGAACCTGGAAGCTGCTTGCTGTACCCCTCTTTACCCAGCACCCCTAAAGTGGAGAAAAGAGGCCATTCTGGGGGGACAGCCTTCCCCTGAGGATTACATTGTGTACAACAGTACTGTAGTTAACAAATCTTGTCAGAGGTAGTGGTTTCTGCAAGTCGTGTACAGCAAATCTCCTTTAAGCAGCAATGAAATTTGTGATGTTTTTGCTTGACATCTGCAACCTCAGTGGAAAGAAAGTGTGACTCTTGCCTTTTGTTTGCAGCTGAAACCTTATCAAAGACAGAAAAAAAGATGCACCTCTATTTTTAAAATCTTCTGCATGTACTAACAGTGTTTTTCCAGTGTAAATTGAGAGGTGTAAGGCTCTGTGGGAGTGATCTCCTTCTAGGAATTTATTTCATGTGGCTGTGAGTGGAATAGGATGGGAAAAAAAGAAAGAGGCCCAAACCTCTAAATAACTGAAAGAGTGAAAGCACCCAGTGAATGAATCCTTGCATGAAATCTTCTGTTTCTCCAAAAGGAAACCTCTCCCAGAGAACTGACACCTATTTAGAGTGTTTTGTGTTTTGTCTTCTCGAGAACAGCCAAGTTATGCTAGGAAGTATGACCTGCCCAATCATAAATCAAAACAAATAACTATTCTTGGGGTTTCCCTTTTGCCTGCTCAGTGCCACTTCTTCTGTGCCCAGCATGAGTCTTTTAATAAATTCTCTGCAAATGTGGAGGCCAGGGAGGCAGCTCCATGGCCCTGTTACCTCCACGGTGGCTGACAAAACACAGAAGAGCTCAGCCAGCCAATGACCCCACATCCCAACAGGCTGGCACTCCATTTTTGACCTTGCTAGCTGTTCTCAGTGTAGGATTTCCTGCTCGATCTTGTCTTTCAAGGAGGTGCTATGTGCAGTTCCCTTGTAGAAAGGACAATTTTTAACATTGTCCTTGTTTGAAAGAAAATAACTGTGTTGAGCAGCAGTGAAAACAGAAAGCTGAATGCAGTCTGGTGTGTGCTGTGCTGATGTGATGAGGCTGGGCCATGAATCCAACAAGTTTTGCTGATTTCTGTACTGTATGATGCTAAGCTGCTCTGTGCAGTATTTTTCCTTTACCCTGGAGCTTCCTCCTAGGACCCTGCTAGTAACTTGATCTTACTTTGATAAACCATCATGCAGACACTACATGAAACTCTAATTCTAATGACCTGTGTTATTTAAAAATCAAATTACACTTTCTCAAGAGAAAGTTCTATGTTCCAGTGTTTTGCTAAGATAATTATACCAAGGCAGCATATTACCCTCCCCTGCAGTTTCATTTATTGCTCACTTTGTCTGAACTCCTGCATGCCATTGCACTGCATTATTTTGTCATGTTCCACCCCATCATTTTAAAACAGCTTCCCTGTTTGTTTAAAAGTACAGCAAAAGCTTTAAAGACTTGAGGAAAGTGATGCCATATACTTTGTGTAATGATGTACAGCCTGCTGGTTCAATTTTACTGCCTTGTAGCACCAAATTATGAAACTCTTTGCCTCTTCATCTCCCCTGTCTTCTGAGCTAGCAAGAGATAAACAGGAAAAAGGGGAGACACCTTCTGTTTGATATTGTCTGACTCTCAAGTCAGTTCAGGCTCTGATATTAATAACTTCCTGTTTTGCTCTAGGTCTTCTGATAAGTGAAAAGGCTTCTCGCGCTTTGACTTTTCATCCTGAACTTAGGCAACTGCATGACTAGTGTATTCCCAGCCCCTGGGCTACAAATTCCAGTTTGATGCTTACCTCTAGGCCAGAATTTTAGAGTTGGAATTCAAAACACGGAAAATTTAGATGCCTAAATGCACAGTTAGTTGCCAAAATATGAACAAACCGACAGCCAAACACTTGCTGACCCTTTAAGTTGTCTCAGGGCTTGCGAGGGCAGAATCTGTACAAACCAGACTAATTTTATTTAGGAACTCAAATAAGGATCCTAATTTGAAATGTTGGGCTGTTGTTCATTGCTCAGGATGCGTTCAGAAGCTAGAAACAGAAAAGAGGATCTGCAAAATAATGTGGAGAAAGGTACATTTGTGTAATATCACTTGTGCAAGATGCTTGTGAAATGTAGTATGTGTTGCATTGCATATTTTTTCGCAGAGGCTTAAAATAGTAAGACCTTTACTTTTCCAGCTATCTGTAGCAGGTTGACCCTGGCTGGGTACCAGGTGCCCACTAAGCTGCTCTCTTGCTCCCTTTGCCAGTGGGACAGAGGAGACAATAAGATGGAGAACAACCGGAGGGTGAGAGATCAGGCGGGTTTATTACAGTGAAAGGAAAGAAATAAGTGAGAATCAGTGTGTGCGTAAGTGAAGGGAAAAGTCAGTGTCTACTTCCTATCAGTAAGCTTTGCTCGGACACTTCCGGGAAGCAGGGCTTCAGCATGGGTAATGGTTCCCTCTATCAGTCCACGGGCCAGTTTGCTGGGGCTGTTTACCTGTTCAGGAGTAAAGTCCCAGGCAATGGGAGATGATAACCGCCCTAGGAACCTGCCCAAATCCCTCCACACACCCTTCCGCCCAGGAACTGAATGCCTCAGGGCAGATTTTAATAGCTCCTCACTTAAAGGTTGTTTTTTCTTGCACGAGGATGACGACAAATTCCATGAATTCCATAGAATAACAACGGCATTGGCTAATAATATTAACAGTATCAGACACTTTATATAATGACTGGCAATGACCATGGAAGTCTGCAGTAAAAAAAATCATCCGCATTCAACATACAGTCTTTACTTAGAACAACAAAAACAAGTAAACTAAACAGAGAAAAGAGAAAAGAGAAGAAAAGAGAAGAAAAGAAAAGAAAAGAAAAGAAAAGAAAAGAAAAGAAAAGAAAAGAAAAGAAAAGAAAAGAAAAGAAAAGAAAAGAAAAGAAAAGAAAAGAAAAGAAAAGAAAAGAAAAGAAAAGAAAAGAAAAGAAAAGAAAAACGTTCCACACACCAGATCCAAAACTTACATCATCACAATACAGAGCAAAAATGGACAAACTACACAAAATCCACTCCTAGACCCTTCACTACAATTACAATGCAAATCCCTCACTATCATTCTACTTGGTAACACAGTTTAATACTTGTTTAATATTTCTCCCAATTAATAACCTTATCTCAAAGTCCTTGTGAGTACCCACGTTCTCCACCAAAAACCGTTGTGGTTTGACAGTGGCCAAACACCAGGCACCTACAAAAGCTGCTCACTCATCCTCCCCTGCCAGAGCTGGGCAGAAGAGAGAAAAGTTAAATGAAGGCTTCATGAGTTAAGGACCAGGAGAAAATATTCCAAGAGTAAAACAGACTCAACTTGGAAGTACAAAGTGAATACTAACAAAGTCAGAGGAGGATAATGAGAAGTAAAATAAGCCCTTAAAACACCTTTCCAACCCCAGCTCCTCCCTCCTTCCCACCAACAGCGCAGGGGATGGGGCGTGGGGGTTTTGGTCAGTTCATCACCCGGGATCTTCCACTGCTCTGGGGGAGGAGTCCTTCCCTAATGACACCATGGTGTCCCTCCTCTCCATGGAGACAGCTCTCCATGAACTTCTCCAGTGTGTTTCCAATCTCATGAGCAGCAGTCCTCCCAAAACTGCTGTGGCATGGGTCCCTTTTCCACAAGGTGCAGTCCTCCAAGGACAGGCTGCTCCAGCCTGGAAGCAGGACTCCCTCTCTTCACTGGGTCTCTCACTGGATCACAGCCTCCTGCAGGCATCCACCTGCTCTGGTGTGGGCACCTCCGCCACGGGCTGTGGGTGGATCTCTGCATCCCCCGTGGATCCCCATGGGCTGTGGGTGGATCTCTGCATCCCCCGTGGATCTCCATGGCTGCAGAGGCACAGCTGCTTCACCATGGTCTCACCATGGCGTGCAGAGGAATCTCAGCTCTGGCACTTGGAGCAGTTCCTGCCCCTCCTTCTGCACTGACTTTGGTGTTTCCATGTGTTTTCCTCACACGTTCTCACATCCTCCTCTTCTCTAGCTGGAATTAGCACTGCGCACGCACCTCACTTTGTTTTGATTTTCTTCTTAAATCTGCAATCACAGAGCCGTTACCAACCTTTCTAATTGGCCAAGGCTTGGCCAGCAGCGTGTCCATCTTCAGAGCCATCAGCCATTGGCTGTGCTGGACATGAGGGAAGCTTTCAGCAGCTTCTCACAGAAGCCACCTCTGTGGCCTCTCTGCTACCAAAACCCAGGCCATGCAAAACCGACGTACTACAAGTTATCCAAATAACTTTCCTTGTGAATTGAAGTACTTCCTGTGGATAATACACTTTTTTGCTAACTGCTGCAGAGGTAAAGTCCCCCTAAATGCCTAATGCCTGTGTACTGCTGCTCTGCATGACTGGGAACAGTCTCCTGATCACAGTGTGAGACAGGAAAGCTTGGACTTAGCAGTTCTATGAGATTTACAAATCATAACAGCTAATCAAGATTTAAAACAGCTCCAGACTGAAAAGGCTAGCAAGTGGTCCAGCTGTGAGTTAATTCATTAGTTGCAGTAAATATCACTGGAAGAGCTTGTCAAAAGGAAATGTGAAGCAGCTGAAAAGAATCATTCTTAAAGTGAATGTCAGAGGCTTTTGCAGCTGTCATCCTGTGGACTGGCGACTCTGGGCATTGGAGAGAAAATGAGGGTGAAAGACATAAAAATTTGAGTACAGAGGATAAAGTACCAGTTCCCACTGAGTGATTATAAAGGAAGCAATCTCACCACTACAGGGACCTAATTAGAGACTGAATCGCACAACCATCTAACATGTCCTCCAGGACTCTGAGAAACCCAAACCAGCGAACGCAGCCCTCTCAGAGCAGCAGCAGGAGGAGGCTGTGCTGCTTCAGCGGCATGATGGAGTATCACATTTGTGTAGCTAGGGGCATTTCCACTGTTCTTGTGTCCTGCTCAGTGCTCACTCAGGTCCAGAGTAGCCACGTCATTTTCTTGCCTGCCAGCACAGCATTGTCCTGGTCCTACAGAAGACAACAGTAGGCTTCCACTGCCACATACCTGAGCATCCTAGAGGAAAGGCACCAGCACCTTTCCCCCAGGCAAACATAAGAGTTAATTGTTAACATTAACAAGGCAGATTTTCACATTTTTATGACTGATCGGATAAATCACTACTTTCTTTGCTCTCCTAACTGTGCAGATCAATGTGAGTCCTCAGGACTCCCTGGAGACACCAGTGCTGTCAGTCAGAGGTTCCATGTATGGTTCACTCACGCCTTGGTTCAGGGCTCAGCTCCACCTCACTTCAGCCCGTCTGAGACACTGTCACCCTTCTCTCCACCTTTGTGGAAATGTGGAAACACTGGCTTTAGTTTGAAGCTAATCTTTGGCAGCAATGCCCACTCCTGCTCTAGCTGCTTCCTCCTAGTTCTGAATTGCAGTCCATCACCTCATCATTGGTATGCCAAGCAGGGAATTCTATGAGTTGGGTCTTTTCTTTGTCTGGTGATTATTTCTAAGCAGAAACAAGTTTTCACTGGATTTTATTTATGACTGGTTCATTCTGGGAGCTGGTCCTCCACACTTCTCTCCTGGTGCCAGGCAGGGCTGTGCCAGCAGGAGCCATGCTCTGGGGTGGGTGAGAAGCAGGGTCAGCAAGAAGGAATTCTTATATCTGGTATTGCCATGAAAGTGAGGGTTCAGGGGGCTGCAGAGATATCTTCCATTATCACTAGCAGTGATATTTTTCTCCAGCAGGATTTTCCAGGCATAGGGAAGGTCCGTGCCTTCTGAGACAACTCAAGCAGCTCAGAGAAGAGATCACTGCTCGGGATGCATCGTGTTTGGGGGGCTGTAGTTTATGGGTCTGCTCTGAAGCTGGGAGGAGATAGGTGACCTGCCCAGAGACAGCTCAGCTGACATCTGACAAGGACATTTTCATAGCTAAGATAAATAGTTGCCTTTTGTTTTGTTCTAGGGAAAGCAAATTACTAGCCTGAGACCAGGCTAGCCTATATCTCTACCATATGAAACAAGCCTAAACCACTTTATTTGAGGTTTTTATTAATTTGGGTCAATATGAAACATTTCTAGCATTTATTTTCCATTTTTTGGCCATCACATGCTGCTGTCTTCACTCCTTTGTATATGTTTTCTTCTCTAACATTTTAGATCTCCTCTCCCACAGTATTTTAAATCCTTATTTGACTGATGCTGCAGACAGAGAGTATTAGTTACCTTCCACGATCCACTCTGGCCACAATGACTTTATTTGCTTGACAAGCTGATTACTTTGTCAAGGTGAATGTTAAGTCTATCTGGAGTATCTCTGTGTGTCTTGTGCAAGATTGCAGTTGTAAGCTGGTTTCTTATTGAACATGCAGTTTCTCCAGACACAGAATATATCTTTGAGGGGATATTTTTTCTCCCCACTTCCCTCCAGAGAGTGATGTTGTTGCAGTTTATACCAATAAGATTTAGATGGCTGTATCTCTGAATTTGACAAGCTAGTGGATGGCAAGCAAACCCAACTGATGAAATTCCATTAATAAAGGAAATTCTCGTCCTAGCAACTACCTAGAAAAGTCCACAAGTAGAGATTAGGATTTAATAACAACTGCACCAAGTCTGCCAAAGCTGCTGGGTATGTGACCAACAGACACTTCTGTGGAGCCAAAGAATCATTGCAGTGCCTGCTCCCTGCTGCCCTTCATCAGCAGGTTTGGAAGGGCAGCATCTCGAGAGAGCAATGAGGCCAATGGGCTTCCCAAAGTACCAGTTACAGGCAGTAGGGATCAGTCAGGAGCCTTTGTGACAGCTTTGCAAAAAATGGCTTAACACTGCATAGACTCATTAAAGTAGGAAAGAAACTCCCAGTCAGTTGTGACTGGGGTTGATGTCTCAGATTACCCCTGGCATGGGAGTCCATAGCCCCGCTTCACAGAGCCAGTGCACAGTGCAGCATCCAGGTATGTCTCTGCTTGCCAAAGTGGCTGTAGGCAGACCCAAACTTTGCCATGCATAAGCCACCCAGGCCTCCAGAGACCTTCAAATGTTCGTATCCTATATGATCCCTAAAAGAGGCCAGACAGCAACTGCAGCAGGGAAGCTGCAGCATGAGTAGTGCCTTCAAATTGCCTATTGGATATAGTTGAGACACAATAGCAAAACTCGAGTAAGTGAAATGCATTTCTTAGCAGTTCCTGAGAGTGAACAGGTTGTGTTGTTTGTGAGCTGCAAGCCACATCAAGTGGGGTGGATCTTCCACAGGGAAATTGCTGCCTCTGGCCCCAAAATATCCTTGTAAGGAGGTAAGAAAAACATCCACATTACTCTTAATTCTTTCTAGATGGTACATTATGAGCAACTGGCAGTCAGACCACTATAGATATTAAGAATTCAGGAAACATTACTAAGCAACACAAAGAACAGAAAACAGTGTGTATTTTCTGAGAAGACTGGGGGAAAAGTCCTGTGCCACTGAATGCTTTGGGAGAATAAATCCTAATAGATAGAGTAGACAAATGTCACCTGGGACCAGCGTGTGAACAATTCTTTTGTAATATTATTTGGTGAGTATCTCAACATCTTGAGCTCATTGCAGCACAAATAAGAAAAAGTTGGTCAGTGTTGTTTTCTGGTGGTACAGGAATATTAATTTCTCTAACCCGTGTGGTGGTATCTGGTCATCTTGGATACCTGAGAAGGCAGGTCAAAGGAAAGCAATGTGTATACGTGGTTTTCAAAGGCACCTATTTCCAGTGAGTGTGAACCTCATTTACTGTTAGGAATAAATCTTTTCCTGGCATATTGTAACAGAAATAGTAAAATAAACAAAAGCGTGGTATACTTTGTAAGATGAGGCAAGCATTTGTAAGAGGTACCTTTGTAAGATGAACCTCAGGGCTACACTGCCCACAGGCAAACCAGCTCTGGGTGCCGTGTGAGCACTGAGGGCAAATGCTGGGCTGCTCTTTTCCCAAGCAGATGCTGTCCTGGGGATTCTCTCCTCACAGGAGGAAGGAGGAAAAGCAGCTTTTACCATCCAAGTGCATGACATTCCTGCTCCTCCTGGGTGGAAAAGAAAGGGAGCCCTTCTCCCCCTCTGCCTGAGAGGGAAGAAAGCACTGGCTATTGGTGTGAGGGGCAAGAAGCTGTCTCAGGGCAGAGCTTGTTCTCCGCAGGGAGCTGTGCCCCAACCATTCCCTGCCCTGGACCAGGATGCTGGGGTGCCCTGGCCTGCCCCTCCCAGGCTCCCCCCCTACTCTGCAGCTCCGAGCTCTGCCACTTTTTGTCCTTGGAAAGACAGAGGTGGGGAGGAGAGGGTCTCCATCGGGGATATCTCCTTGTAGGAGATGAAGAAGACATCCCTGCCGTAAGGGCTGCAGGCAGGAGCAGCCGCCAGCCTCCCTCTGCAGCCGGCAGCATTCTGCTTTTCCCCGTTGTTTATTATCTGACGTCTGTTTTGCTGCGTTTCCCTGCAGGCTGGGAGCCAGGAGGGCTGGCTCTCGGGACACCTCCTCCTGGTGGGCTGCCAAGGCCGGTGGCAGCATCCTGCCGCCCAGGGCGGTGGCCCCGGCCCCGGGCACACGGCTCCGTCCGCTGCTCGCCCGACACTCCCTGCTAGTAGAGACCTACTTCTGCTGGCGAGGCAAGGTAACCTCGCCACTGAAAATAGCTGCGACGGCGGCCAGCCGAGATTAATGGCATCATTAACGTCCCCAGTTTATTTATAGGCCTTAAAAATGCCTTGGAACTGCAAACTGAGCACAGTTGCTTCTTGTAAAGCAGGGATGCACAGATCTCCTGCTTCTGCCTTTCCCCTTCCTGCCATTTCGTTCTGATTGCTGGGACTGTAAAACCTCCGGAGTAGGCACTGTTTCTCATTGTGAAGCTACCTTGTAAACCTTCCCAACTGAAGGGATACACACAGATACTTTTTTCCCCCCAAGAATGCTGTATTTGGTCTCCTTCCTCTACCAACTTTTTCTGTGCACGCTGTGTCCGGTGGCCCTCTTAGAGAGGAATTTCTGAGGCAAAGGCTGAGCAGCCATCACAGGAATTAGTGATTTCCCACCTTAGGTTTTAAACTATGAGCTCTGTGGGAGGAAGACTGAGATTCTCATAGCTATAGAGAGCATGGAGAGCACTTAGGACATGTGGGGCCCTAGTGAGAAATGCAGATGCAGTGAGTGACCGTGGAGGTCTTCCAACAAAAGCCAGCAGAGCTAGCCCAGCTCCCAGGTCCTCCAGGAGCCTCACGAGACTGGTGAGAAAAGAAAAGATCACCCCAAGTGTGTTGGCCCCAGAAGAGGAGTTTTTGGCTTGTGGCCTGTGGCTGTACTGCCTGACCTGTTTCCCAGCAGTTAGTGAAAGATAAGTGAGAAAGGAGACTTGTCAGCAAGCACAAATCTAAGGGATAGGCTGTATGACTGGAAGATAGATGGCTCCGCGTGTAGGAGAAAAAAGTAAAAATGCCTGTCCTCACAGCCAGAAGCTTGGATCATCAGCCTGGCAGCTCATGGAAGTGAGGTTGTTCCAGAGTGCAGCCACCCTATACTTCACTGTTGCTTTTTTGTTGTATCAATCTGAGATAAACTCCTGTGTCAGTCTCTCCTTGGCCCTCATCTTCTAGGGATGAAATAAAGAACCAGCAGAGAACCACTCAAACCTCTGTTGTCTTTCTTTCCCCTCTGGGCAGTGAGAATACTTCAGGGCAGAGTGAAGGAGTCCAAAATGGGAGAAGGAGGGTTTCTCTGCCACAACAGGTGAAGCCACAACCCTGGGATGTCCTCACCCTGCCAGAAACTGGTGGGTTTGAGGCATCTTTGGACCTTGCTTTCCCCTTTCTCTCTTTCCCAGTTAGGTTCTTGGCTCCAGATCTCCTCCATCCCATCTTGGCCAGGCCCCAGCTCTCCTGGGATGGGGCAGTGATGAGGGTGGGAATGCCCGCTCACATCTCACTTTCCACATCTGTTAAATGGGACTGTGACACTCAACTAACTTTACATGGAAGTGTTGCAGACCAGGATGGATGGGTCTTTGAGCAATCTGGTCTAGTGGAAGGTGTCCCTGCTCATGGCAGGGGAGCTGGAACTGTGTGATTCTGTGATTTTCTACAGTCCTTTGAAGGGCAAAAGCAGACATGCAATTCTTCAGCCATCCAAAGATCATAACTGGGAGAGTATTTCTGTGCCCGATATACATGAGATCCTGTGTAATCTTAAAGGCTTCAAGGAAAAGTCAAGTCATATGCAGCACCTGAGACAAAGGCAGGAAGGGGGAAGAGTAGTGTTTAACCGTACTCTATTTATTCTAAGAAAGAGATATATTTGATATAGTTGTGTCTCATCTAAATTCCTGAACATCTGACCAGAAAAGTCAGTGCAACTTTCTCACTAGACAGATGTCAGACGAGGGGAATGAGTCTTGTGACAAAAGAGACCATTTGCATCTCAAACTGATTACCTGCTTTAAAAAGTGGATATAAAAAGTAGAAGTTTTGGGGTTTTTTTTAACAAGATGGTTAAACTTTATTTCAGCTCTGGGACACCTACCCCTGAATGCTGGTGCTACCCAGCTTCTGTGACATTACTCACCCCTGATACAGAAAGCAAGAGCTGGGCTTTTTTTCCTGTTTCACTGGGCTACACCCAGTTGTAACCATATTTAACCTTCCTTTTTCTAGCTGCCAACACTGGGTGGCACTAAGTAACTCCTTCTGACATTTTACAAAATTTACTCTAAAAACTTGAATCACACTGATTTGGCTCCACTCTGTCCCGACAGCAAATGGTTTTGTTTGAGAAACTTTGGATCATATGGCTGCTGCGTGGAAACATCTGACTTGCATGGCATGTTTCGTACTTCCCTGGTTTATTTGGTTGTTAAAACTCTCATGAAACCCTGGCCTTACAGCCTGGTAATGGTTCAATGTGCTGTTGGACTTGAAAGCCAAATTTCCTGTATTGAGTTGAGAATATATGGAATACTTGAATATATACACCTGAATATCCAATCCGTGCTTTATGCCAGAGGTTTAAATAAGTCTCACTGAAAGACTGAGGTTGGAAGGCACCTCTAGAGATCACCTAGACCAAGTCCTCTACTTGAGCAAGGTCAGCCAAAGCAGGGTTAACCAGGTGATCCTCAAAGACTTCCAGGATCCTGTTGCCAGCCTCAGAGTTTCCTTGTCAGTCTCTAAGCAGAGCCTGGACACTGCTGCATCTGCTGGCCACCACTGCCAGCTGTGCTCTGTAAAAGTCTTGCTAAAATAAATCAGCTTTAAAAGAAGCACCCCCACAAACACATGGCTGTCACCCTCACTGGCTGTGCTCACCCTGCAAGTGCCCCAGCCACCCTTTAACCAGCCTGACATGGCTCCAGCGAGCTCTGGGAGATTCTGGTGTGTATGGTGATGGAGGTGGCAAAAAATCAGGGCCAAGTGGTTTGTCCTCAGAGGACATCCCAGGTCTATGAGGAGCTTGGTCTAATGGGTGGATGGGCCCATGATGGAGGGTTGGAACCAGATGATTTTTAAGGTCCCTTCCAACTCAAGCCATTCTATGACGCTGTGACTTGTGGTCATTCTCAGCCACACCACCTTGGAGCCCCACTGCCACGTCCGGATAACAAACATTGCCATTGCTGTGCATGTAGCTGTCCCTAAGAAGGTGTTTACATTCTAACAGACAGCAGATGGCATAACCTGTTGAGATCATAACGATTTGTGTCCTGAAAGGAGGACATAGAAACACCAGTGATAGTAGCTAAAAATCCTCAATACGGAAATTAAGTAAGCAAGCCTTGACAGACTTGCCATGGCCATTCTGACAGCAGTGGGAGAGGTGCAGCTGAGGAAAAAGCTGTCCAGAGTGAGAGATGGTGACTGCTGAAGGTCCTTAGTGTCTCCAAGCAGAAGAGCAGGCAGAGGATGAGACCATCTGGTCTCATTAGAGCCAGGGCAGAAATGGTCATACATGAAGCAGTATCTGCAGTATCCCTTCCCTCTCCTATGGCAGTGGGAAGGGGATTCAAGTAGAGCCAATGATGTCTGAAGAACAGCTTACTCAGTGAAAAGCACATTTTCTGGGTGACCAAAGCTATCTGCCAATTGGTGTGCAATCATTCATCAGAATTAGCCCCAAAAAGTAGAAACATAAAAATGGCTTGCTTTGTTGGTTTTGGGGTTTATTTTACTTTTTTTTGGCAGCTGATCTCAAAAGGAAACCTCAGCTGGAGCACGGATTTACCCGACAGGCTGTATCTTCACAGTGTGGCCAAACCACAGAACAGCCTGCAACGGGGCTCTCCTAATCCTCTTGCTCGGGGTATAATTATTTACACTGTTTATTGGACCAGATAGAGCAGGAATACCTGCAGGACTAAACTGTCTGCCCCAAAGAACAGGCCTGGCATCTGGTAGGTAGTGGACAAGAGCAGTGGTTCCAGAGCAGCGTTGGCTGCTCAGGGCCAGTGAACAAAAACGAGGCTGAGTTTGGTAGTGTAGCATGGCACTTGACTCCAGCTTAGCTTGGCCCTGTGTGTTGTGCCTATGGACTAAAAGCAAACCAGTATTTTTGTAAGTTTGGTAGTTTTTTATCCCAGCATAAAATGCCTAGGAAAATGATGCTATAGCTCATCAGTGCTGGAATTGCATAGGGTGTGTAGCATGGCCTGGACTGAGGCATTCGAGCGTTCAGGAGAGCTGGAGGATGGAAGGGCTGGTGGGACCATGCTGGAGGAACATCACAAGGGAAATGAGACAGAACTTGTACATGTGGCTCTTGCAAGTTATCCAGGATCCATGCCCAGAGCATCACTGCTTGAGGGCCAGAGGGAGCTGCTTGTTCCAGTCCAGAGGACAGCATAGGTATGTGCTGACCAACACCACGGGAAAAATCGAGGATGAGGATCGAGAGGCAGCTGGGGAGCTGTTTCTGACATTGCAGGCACATCTGACAGGCACAGCTACATCACCAGCAAAGAAGAGATGGACTCCAGCCCTGGATTTGTGCTCATTGTCTGCTGGGCTCTCTGCTTACTCTGAGGCTCTGGTTTGGATCACTCCAAGCAGCTGTTTCCAAGGTAAATGTTCTCCTTGGGAAGCAAGCTCTATGCACAGTGCCTGTGAGCCCAAGGGTGTTGTACTGCAGTGCAATACAAAACAGGGGTGCCACCCTGCCCTGGCCTTTGTGCTGAGCAGTGTAGGCACAGCCAGGCACAGGCAGTCTCCTGCCTCTCTGTGCTCCATCTCAACATGCCTCTGGTGCTGCCTGGCACACTGGGTGTGATATTGCTTCCAGGAAAGCTTTTAAAACATGTTTTCCATATGAGAAACAGAACTGGTTTGAACTTGCATCCTGTGTGCTCTGAGGTTGTGCTATAGGCAGTGGATTGTAGTGGGTGATAGCTTCTCTTCAATGGCCTTGTGACTGAGGACAAAGTTTGCCTGGGAATCTTTCCATTTTCATGAGGGTTTTGGGGTTGCCCTGTATCATGCTTTTTTAGCCTTTAGTTTGAGTGCCAAACAGAAAATCAACTATTGGAAGATCTGCCTTGTTAAATAGACAAAGGCCCCGAGAGGCAGAAGTTCTTTGGAAAGAGGCCTTGCTTTGCAGGGATCATGAGGATTTGGGCAGAATTTAGGCAGAGGATAAACCCCACTATGCAAGAGGATAACTTGAGGAAAGGGAGTTGCACTGGATTTTTCCAGTGCTGTAGGAACCTTTGCTGTAATCCAGCTCATGTTGATTAACCCTGGATGCTGGATTCTTAAAAAGTGATTGGTGAGATCACTCTGGAAATACAAACAGATGTGCCATCTGTTATGCAGTGTGTGGGGCTTAGAGGGAGGTTTTGCTGAAGCACAGTTGATCCCAACACTGAAATGAGACTTCACTCCTGTCACCTTCCCATTTACCTCCCCAGAAGCTAAACAGCCCTGTGAACACATGAAGTGAACTGGTGGGATTCGCTGTCAGTGGGCTGGAGCTGTAGTTCTGGCGAGTGACTGTGTTGAGAGATGAGCTACAGTGGCATCTCAGCCTTCAGGGGAAGACATGGTATAGGACTTGGTGTCAGAAACTCTCCAAACACCTGAAATCCCAGAGCAGGAAGTCTGGGCTTCAGTCTGAACTTGTGCTGATGCTGCCTCAGAGCATCTTTCCCCTCAGTGAAATGTAAACTAGAGGTGATTTTTCTTTTCAATCCTTCTGCAGAGTTGCTCCTGTGCTGTATCCCTGCCCCAAAATTCTCTCCCTCCATCTTGCAGTGACTCACTGCAGGTCTCAAGGATTAGCAGAAGCACTAAGCAGCTCTGAGACAGCAATTGCAATTATGCTTCTACAGCTGTGATTGTCCACAGCCGTGCTTTCTGTCTTCCTGCAGAGCAACGGAGGATTTTATGGAATGGTGTGAGGCTGAAGAAGGCAATACACCCATATGCGCTTTCCTAAATCTAATCTGGCATCCTTCTGGCTGCCATAACCTCTGGAGAGCAAAGTGCACATTTGTGCTGTTCATAGCAGTGCTGCCTGATAACCAATATCTGCTCTAATAGGGGAAGCATCGCAGCACCTGGGGAGAACGGGAGCGGCTTCCCTTTGATCTGCAGGGCACCTCTCTCTGCACAGCTGCACAGCCAGGTCGAAAACTGTCAGGACTCTTGTTTTCTGCTTCCTTTTTCTCAGAGTAAATCTCGAGTCTCCTAGACAAAAAGAGCCTCTGGCAGGCCTCCATGTAAAAAGATAACAATGTAACTACTATTTCTTATTCATATAGGGGCAGAGAAGGGCCATTGCTTTATGACCATGCAATAAAACAGCACTGCTCCCATTTGTGCTTTGAAGCCCAGGACATGATCCAGTGGAGGTAGAAAATGGGACTCCAGGCACATAAAAGGAATTGCTGCAGTGGATCCCTTTGCAAATATCAGACCTAAATACACAACACACCTACAAAGCGCAGGTACAGCTCCACAGTGGAAAAGGAGCCCAGCATCCAGCTGCCACCCTCAAGCAGAGGTGCTGCAGGGGAGGCTGAGCACTTCTTCACCATACCTTTGGGGATCTGCTGAACCTGGAGTCTGCTGGCATTGCAATGGTTTTACCTGGGTAAAGCCAGCTGCCCCTTGAAAGCAATAACTTAACTGCCCTCCTGTTGCTCCTCTTGCCCCATCTCTACCCACTATTATCTGCCCTTGTCCCTGGAGTCTCCAGTGGGACCAAGGTGGGGCAGGTGACATGCCACAAAGAGGAGGGTGACCAGATGGATTCAGCACACAGTCGTTCTTTCCATTTCCAGAACGTCATGTCAACCCCCACCAACTCACCCCAGCTCCAACATTTCGTGGCCATCCCCACGGCTTGTTCCCCAGGTTGCTGGGAGGAGCTCCATTTGGAATTGAGGAGGGCAGAGGGGACAGTCTGAAGAAGATAACTCACCTTCTGGAGGCCAGGGCACATCCAGGGACAGGTAGAAACTTCAAGAGCTGAGGCACCATCTCCTCCCAACACCACCTGTACGGTGAGGAACCTGAGTAGACCCCACCAACTCCATTTAATCCAACAGGGATTTGGGGACACAGAAGTGTGTGGTGAGCAAGAAGGGCTCAGGTTTGCTCTCTGGTTCCCTACAGAGGCATTTTGGCAACTCACAGAGGAGTTAGGGGACAGGCAAGCACAGCACAGAGGGAAAGCAGAATGCTGTTGAAGCCTGTGGAGTCAGCAACCCCACCATCTCCTTTCCCCCCCAGCAGTAGCAGCAACTCTCTGCCTCCCATCTCAAATGGAGCTGCCCCCCAGCAAGCCCAGCTGTCCTCAAGGATGACACGGCTCTTCTGGGCTCTCACTTGTTCACACAGGGCTGATCCAAAAAAGATGTTGACAGAAAATGTTACAGACCTTTCAAAATCTCTCTTCATGCTCTGGCACTTTCTCCTCTCCATCCTCAGACAGGAATCACACAGGTCTGGACCTCATTCTCCAGCCCTGGAGCCCAGCAGCAAGTCCTCCTAATTACTTCTTCTAAAATCACTTTCACCAAAGAGTTGATTAACACTACAAAGTCCCCTCTCTGAGCACCGTGGTGTTCCGTGCACAAGGATCACACACTCACTGCCCAGGGAGAAGATGGTGTCCAGACTCCTCCTGGAAGCCCTAGTGGGTGAGGGAAGAACGGATGTTATCAAGAAGAGCAATGGTTATCCTCAGCAAAAAAGTCACATAATATAAATTTTTTGTTCCTCTATATTCTTCATATGCAAGCCATGGAAACAAAAAAGACATTGTTACTCTCCATTTCCATGGAACTTTCATCAGAAAAATGGAAAGCATGTTTAAAAAATAGGAAGAAGGATATGAGGACGCTTACCAAAGGTGTCTGAAATTTCTGAGCACACCTGCCTGGCTGTGTTAGCACTGCTGGGCCCTGTGCTCTGGAGTTCAGCAATGCTCAGGGGACAAGGCAGTGCACCCACGGGGGTTTTTCCTCCAGTCAGCATTCACACAGCTGGAGCAAGGACACAGGAGGAAGTGCTGGTAGTGCTAAATGCTTAGTTCGAGCAACTGAAAGGAGAGATGTTTCCTCCCACATTTTATTGGAAAAGCATAGTGTGGCTGCCAACACAGCCACAAGGTCCCCACTTGGTGATGAAGGTCTGCACCCAAGGGTGTGCTGGGGCACACTCTGACATGGCAGCCCAGCCTCCTCTGGGGCAGAAACCACTCTGTGCTGGACCTACAACCACCCACAACAATCCTGACACTGCCCCTTGGGCCTGCCTGCCCAAATAACTCAGTAATAACTCCCCCCTCCACACACCCAGGCATTACCACACATTTTCCCCAAGTGTTTAGCAAATGTAACCTCTGTGTTTTATACCTTTCACTCATTGATCAACCTGATGTGTTTCTCTTTTGGACAAATAGTCATTACATCTGAAAGTTTATGGCTTGGCTTTGAAGTTAATGTTCTCTGAGATGAAGGAGAAAGTTCACACTTCTTCTATTGCTTCCAGCCCTTCTGGCTGCAGACCAGATAAGAGAGTGATGCCTTCAATTTACAAGTGATGACTATTTTTGCAGGCAGAAAAGCTGAAAGACTTCTTAATGTAATAATGGCTTGAATATTGCTATAGTGCTCAGCAAAATGCTGGAAAAGGAGGGAAGTAAGTCCAGGAAACGTATGGGTGCCTCAGACTGGTTATTTCTCTATTTACTGTCTCATTTTCATCTGAGGATGCATTCCCTTTCCTCCACTTTTTTGCTGTCACAGCCACTCTGACTCAAGTTTGTCCACAAGCTGTCATTTTCTGCCAGCAACCTTCCTGTGTGGAAGAAGAGCCTTCACAGCCAAAAAGTTTTCTCCTGCTTGACTTTAAGAGGTCTCTCTCTCTAATTCTCCTTGAACAGGTAAAGAAAATGCAGTTTTACAGCACACTCCATTAACAGCCCTGACTGAGTGTTTAAATTGGAGGGTGTTAAGGCATCCAGTTCCTTCACACTCATTTGGAAATTGCAGCCTTAGTGTGACCTTTTCAAGCTTCCTACTTCTCTCAGCTCCTCCAGCCTTCACTGGGAGAGAGATTTTAGGTGCTTTTAAAAGCAACCTGCATAGAATGCTTGGAGCCTGACTGTCATTGCCTGCAAGCTGCAGGGAGAGTAAGCAAGGCTGAAAGGACTTTGGAGAGGGATTGGGTTTTCCAGAGCTCCATCAAGCCAGCTTTGGGACGTCTCTAGGGATGGCAGAGCCACCACCTGAGTAGAGGTGCCTGTGCTTGCCCACATCCTGCTCCCCTGCCCACCATATCCCTCTAGGCCTCTTCACTCAGAAGTGGCTTTTCCATTTGACCCCCTCTATCACTGGACTGGACAAAAAAAGAGATGCCAGGAACACCTATGTGTACCCCTCAGCTGGGACTATCTGAGCCCTTGCTAATGAGATGTGAAATGTAGCTCTGACAAGAACTCCTGCAGAGTGTGCACAGTATTGCCAGCATTTTGATACTGCTAATGAGTAGATGTTTGTATAAATAAAATACCTTCTGATATGTGATTTTCAAGATTTTCAGTAATTTAGGATTGACTTACACCCTCTTGTAGCACGTAAGGGGAAGGATGAGGGCACTGCAGCTCACATCTGGGCAGCTAAACCCACTTCTGTTCAATTGTCTGCCTTTGATCTGTTTCTCTTAAATATTCAGCTGAAATTCAGTTGAAAGGCATCAGCCATGTTCAGATCAGTAAGGTACCACTGGATGAATGCTTGTGCTCTTTGTAAAGTGAAATTTGGCACTTGACTGGAGGGACCACAAGTCCCCCAGATCCCTCCCTATTGTAGGGTCAGGTGCTGCTGAGAACTGGCAGCTGAGCAGCACAAGGCTCTCAAGCCTCCCTGACACAACCACAAGGACCAGTCAGAAAATCCCTCCCAGGAGGTGATGAAAAACCCCAGGGTGCCACCAGCATCCCCCACAGCAGCCAACAGAGTCCCTTGCCCACTACAGATCTGCAGCATCCTTTGCCAAGTGCAGTAGTTCCCTTTCATTGACACCTGTGCTGCTTATTTGCCTCTGTCAGAATGACCAAGTGACGGGATGGGCTCTGCAGGATTTCTGTTGATCCTCCTCCATGTCTTGGCACTGGGATGTGGCTCGCTGACCACTCAAGAAACTTCCCTTTCCTTTATTTCACTCCATTTCATCCTTTGATGTAATGCTAAATAAAATCTACTTATTGTTAACCACACCTCACAACAGCAGTGGTTATGTTTGCTGCTGGTTTAGTTTCCATGTAATTTAAATAAACAACTGAGCCATGAGGAGAAACTACTAAACATCCTCTTCCCCTGGACATCATGACATGCCAGGCCATTAATATTTCTTTAGCACAGCAAGCTTTGAGGCTTGAAATCCATATCTTGGTTTGTCAAATGGGATAATTATTAATATTTTCAACTGCCCAGCTAATGAGTTCCTGTGTTGCAGTGAATGTGATGTTGTGTGGTGTTTCTCACACTAATTTCTCGGGAAATCTGGGCCTGTAATTTGGTGCAGTCCTCACAGCAGGAGTGTATTTCATCTTCTAAGGTGACGTCAGCCACTCTTGTCCTGGCATTAAAAGTCAGCCAATGTCCCTTCCAGCTTTCCCAGGCAGTCAGCAGCCAGAAAATCAGTGTTGTGCTTGAGAATACCAGCATCAGGATGTGTGCAGGTGTTTGTCCTGCCTCTGGTGTTTGGGTTACCCTCTGGGAACCAGCCCCAATGCAACACTCCTTTATTTCAGTGAATGCCCAGTCGTTCCTTCAGGAGCACCTACAAGTGCTTGGCAGTGCCTCACAACGGGGACACGAGGGATAGATCTCCCCCGAGGAGAACTCGAGGGCTGGAAGTGACTTTAGGGACTTTGATGCTTTTCTCTCCTTCCCCTGGGGAAGGCAGGGCCAGTGGGAGGGAGGCTGGGTACCAGCAGCACTGGAGCATCCCCAGGGCTACCAGGGGCACCAGGACATCCCGTGCTGTGGCTCTGCTTTGTTTTTATGGTGCTGCCTGCTCACTTCCATCTTCAGAGGATGGCACAGCTGAAAGTGAAGCTGTGCACCCCTCCGGGGAGACATTCTGGGAGACACCAGCTGGTTCCCCAACTCCATCACAGAACAATATTGTTTCACCACAAAAAAATCTCACTGGCCAACACACAGCAGGTCTGGAGCAGCCCCTGAGAAGTGCCAAGCTCTGCATCCCATTAGGGCTGCCCGGAGGAAGCTGGACAGGATTTTTATTAAATCAAGCTCAGTCAATGCTTAAAGAAGGGCCTTTTTGAATTACGAGCTGAACCTCATGTTTGGTGCCCTGCCAAGCTCAGGATAGTGCGAGGAAGAAAAGGAGATGTATTTTTGGACTGCATGTCTGCTAACAGGCTGTTAGATAAAATTAAAGAGGCTGTTTATAAAGAATCCACTGGTGCTGAAGCAGATGTGGAGGCCCGAGTTTATGACAAGATATATTTCTAGTGTTGGCACGAACAATCAATTTCATTCAGTACTTTCCTCATGCTGTAATGATTTGTTGGTTTGGGGTTGATTTCTTTTTTATTTATTTAATTATTTTAACTGAAGCTGGCACAATGCCCTCATTACTTGTGATAAACTTGTTTGTTTACTTATGTCGTGGTAACCGGAGAGCTGGGCTCAGGCTCTGCTTCCTTGGATGCTGCTCGTTTCCTACCAGAGCACTTGGAGCTGTCTGACAGTGGCACTGTGTTTTAAAAATACACTGCTTTCCTCAGCCTTGCAGGCAGAAAGGGCATTGCTGTGCTTTTACAAGAAAAATCAAGAGCACAAGTGAAGGCACATTGTCATTAATTATGTATGGTTTGGGTTTTTCCTGCCTTGCTGCTCCTCCTTGGACCCTACACCGAGTCCTGACTTCCTTATGGCACAGATAAAAACTTGAAAGAGAGAAGGCCAACACGATTGCTGTGATCTATATCTGCAGCAGGGCATTGCATATGGAAGGCATAATATTTGACAGTAAATTTTTATTTGACATTATAGTAGAACTTAAGGGGAAAGGTGTCATCCTTGGCCTAGGGTTTCATAAGTGCCACAGGCAGATGGGCTCTTTTGAACCTTCTCCTCCTCTTCCAAAAAGAGAAACTCACAATCTGGACTCAAGCAAACCTTAAAGTCATAAAATTCCAGGTTCCAATAAATCTTTGTTTTACAGAAACATATCCAGCATATATCAAATCAGAAACTGTAAAAGAAATTAAACATGTGTGGATCACATACTCTGCTGGGTGCTCCTTAATAGTTTTGCAGAATGAGTGGAATAACGAGGTGCAGTTTTGCTCCATGAAGTTTTGGCACCTCCCTGGAGCGCTCTTGGGCTGCCCAGGGCGCCCACCCGGAACATGAGCAAACACAAGGGGAAGGGATGGCAGCTCCACTCCCACTCCCTTCTTTCCCAGTGCAGACAAGCTGGGCTGTAGCTGTATCCCCACAGGCCCTGGGCATCCCAACACCTTCCCTTTCGGAGTCCAGCAAAGTGGGGACTTGATCCTCCAGCCCCAGTGAGTGGTAAGCCCGTGGCAAACAAAAGTGCTGTAAGTCAAAGGGAGGGCAAAGCAAAATGATATTTGGGAGGAGGATTTGCCTGCCTGTTCCCATAAAGTGGAAGAGCAGAGCAAAACCGAAAGGAACTGGGATCACACTGCAGAGACACAGACTTTAACAAGCTCTTTTTCAGGGCTTTAAAAGATTATGCATGTGACGTAATCTTGACATTTCCTGGCTGACTAGTGATTTCCTCGGATCAAATACCCGGAATGCTGGGGACTTGTCACCACCTCGTGCAGCTCCTACTACTTGCAGCACCCCGGGGGACACAGATGGAGTGAGGCACAGGGTTCTGGGGCAGGGGGCAGGACCTGCACCCCTCTCCCTGTGCTCCTCCTCACTCTGGCTGGATGAGACATGGAGCACACACATTCCCTTTTAGAAATTCTCCCTAATTTTGAGGGTTGAGGTTTAAGGCTCCTGGCCGCGGGTCCTACACCCAGAAGCCTTGGCAGAGAGACTAAAGCCTGTGAGAGTCCTGGCAGGGACAGACCCTCAGACCTCATAACAATATGTAATCTATTTCTTTCAATCTGTTGTAGAATGACAATTTTATAAAATTCCAGGTAACTTTCCAGGTAGTCAAATCCAAGAACAAAAAGTAGTCATATCCAAGAACAAAAGCAAGCAAAGCCCTGTAAATTTTGGGAATCTTCTTATCATGAAGATTCATCAAGTTTCTGCTGGTAGTGTGCTGAAACTTGAAAGTTATGGGGAAAGAGAAAAAAAAATGCAGCAAAACATTTATTAGCATTTTATCAAGCATTGGGACAGGCTTCCCAGGGAAGTGGTAGAGCTGCCAAACCTGGAGGATGCAACCAGAACAGGGACTAAGCAGGGCACAGTGGCAAACTCCCATCCTGACTTGAGATCCTCCAACCTCTGCTGTAGTGCAGAAGAAAAAAAATACAAACTCTTCCCAGAATTTTTTATCTGGATTTCCAAAGACCGTCTAAATTTGGGTTGCTCAGGAGCTCTCTATTATGAATTACCCTAAAATGGGTACAACCAAAGGCAAGCAAAGAAGCGCCTGTCTGGGAAGCACGCATACCAAAGACGCCAGGCAGTTCTTCCCCACCTCCTCTTCCCCACCAGGGAACCACTGGCAAATCAAGTCAGCTGGAGGCTGCAGGTGCCAGGGCATCAGGGTGGTGGGAGCTGCAGGGGTCACCCTCCTGCTCCTGACCAGGCAGGCTCAGGCTGGCAGTGCCTTTGCTGTGTGTAAACAGGGAAACTGCAGCTCAGAGGTTAATGCAATTCCCCTCTTAAAAAGTATTTAGAAAGGGCATTTTAAAAAGCATCACCAACTAGTTTAATGCAGTACCAGCATGACTTTAGTAGTATTTAAAAAAAATTAAACCTAATATTTAAAAGAATATATATTTTGTTATGATTTCCATGTAAAAGTGTAAATAATTGATAGAGGATGTTGCAACCCTTCCAGTACAGCCCTGCACAGCAGAAAGAGAAAGTGAAACAAAGTGCAAGCTGGAAAGCCCCCGGGAGGGCAGGGAGACAAGGCCAGGAGGAGCCTTTGGCAGAGCTCCTGCCTGCTTAGTGCCTGCCCCAGGCTCCCAGGCCCAGGGAAAGTCTGGGCAGAAGGTTACAGCAAGGATTAGTCAAGTAGCACCACCTCTTTGGTCACCTAGACTTGTATTCACATAATCCTCCAAGGCTTGTGTTAACACACATGGGTTGGGTTTGGATTTTAGCTTAAATATATCCCATGCTCCAGCTTTTTATACTCACTTGGAGACGTATGGTGTTATTTTCAGACTTGAGTCACTTCAATTTTATTATTGCAGGTGGCCCAAATAAACTTTCCTGAGGTTTTTCGTGTATGCTTTCTAAAGAGAACTGTAAAATGAACAGTTAGGAGGTTTGTTGGAGCTTTTGAATAAGGATGGGGAACAGCTTCCCTTTCACTTTTACAATTATGTACTCTACTTTGTCTCAACCCTGACATTAAATTCATCTTCAGTTCTTACCTGACAGACGCAGATATTCAGATACATAAAACAACTATTTATTATAGGCATTTCAGGAAATTTGAATTGTGCTATGCATCCCTGTTTCCACCCTCCTTTCCTACGTTTTGCTTCACTAAAACCTTCACAAAGCTGCATGCACGTAATCTGCCTCGCACAAACAACCTCCCAAGGTTAATTTATTACCAATTAACTTGAGGAGCTCAACACCTCTGCAAAGGCTGGTGTAAATGTTTAAAATCTATAGCTGGAAATCAAATACATGTAAATCTCTGATTAAAAAAATAAATAAGGAACATGATTAGTAATCTTTTGGTGTTTGGATACCAACCCAAAAGCAAGTGAAAAAGGGAGCAAGGCTAATGACCACACCCCCCTTTTAGGAGCAGAGCTACACACTGTGCAGCACAGTAGGTTCTCTCTGAAGCGTTTTTAAAAGTCTTCTGTGGGACAAATGAGTTGTCCTGAACTTTTATTGTTTTAAAATTAATGCAGAAAAATAGGAAAATAGGGAGTTTCCTCTGCAGGAGTCATGGACCAGTGATTAAGCACAGGGGATAGCAACTTGAACTCAAGTTTTGAGAGCACCGAACAGAGAAAAACTCCATGGAAAATACTCGGTTTGCAAGTTCACCTTTGAAAAACCACCTATGGAGCCTCCTCTGCCTTTTGGCCTTTTTCATGAAGTCCAGGAGGTCTCAGTGGTGAGAGATTTGTGCACACTGCGGGCACGAGCCGCTGCTGGGAGCAGCGCTCTGGGACGCGCAGTCTCCTTGTTTATATTTCAGTGCTACGCGTGATTAATCCTCCATTTCATTCATTGTCTTCTTACTTCTCTGCTACTGGGAACAGTAAATAAGAGGGAAGTTGTAACAAGAGCCTCCCTTTTATTCAGAGACCTTCTGTTTCCTGCAGGCTGGCGGCTTCGAAAAAAATCACAGCTCCATTGTGCTCCAAAGTCATACTGAATGATTCAGATGAAAAGAAAAACCCACGTCAGAAGGAACAGGGGACTCAAAGACGAGTGTTGAGGCCAGCAGAGCAGGGACATCGATCCCGGGCAGCAGCACATCCTGGGAATGTTGCACCCCGTGACAGCAGCAACACTGTGGTTTATCCCTCTGTGCCGTGGGTCTGTGCAAGACAAGCGCTGGCATTAGGGGTGCCCTGACCTGGCCCCACAGGACTGGCATCGATTGCCTGGGGTGGTGGGGCAGCAGGACAAGCCTCCTGTCCAGCTGGGGGCACAGATCCAGCCCCCAGCAGCTGGGGGAGATGAACTGCCTTGTTCCTCCTGGAGCAGAGGTCAGGCAGGGAGGAGGGAGGGGCAGGGCGGCAGAGCCCGGCTGCTCCTGTGCGGAAACAGAGCGCGCAGTGACAGAGACAGTGTTGCCATCTCCCAACATCTGGTGCGAATGCTCCCCAAAAATAGATCACTTCCTTCTTCCACCTCAAAGGAAACAGTGTTGGAAGGAGTCTCAGATAGAGCAGGACTGGTGAAAGGAGGGTTTCACTGGCAGCCTCCCACCGGGAGCCACTTGCACATCCCGGGGTGTGACTCTGGGACCGGGCATCAGTCTCGGGCTCCACGGGATTAGTCCTGCGGAACGCCCCGACAGCCCGCGTGGGTGCCGAGCCTCTCAGCGCCCTGGAGCAGAAACCCACCAGCACTTCCCATCGGTGGCTGGTGTTGCAAAACCAATCCCTCTGCTCCCAAAAGCTGCTCTGGTGCCGAGGGGCTCAGGCTGAGATCAGCCCTCACCCGCATTTTCCAGTTCCATTTTTACATTACAGTGCTGCTTCACAGCATCTTCCTTATTGGCAGGCGTCAGGAGAAATGTGTGTCAACAAATCTGAAGCGAGCCTAAGCGCCGCTACAGTCAAGTCTGATAATAAAACATGAGTCACTGTTATTCAATCATTTACCAGCGCACGTCTTGCAAGAAAGTTCTCTCTTCTAGGAATCAACACCACACAGATTTGAGAGCATTTTTAAAGAGCACCCTGATTTTCTTTTTAACTGCATGGCTGTTTTCAGAGGGCTGGTTCCTGCTATCCCTACTTGCAGCCCACCGCCCCGTGCTCCCTCTGCATCTGCATTTCAAAGCCAGGTGAGGCACTCAGCCTCGGCATGACCTGATCATCCGCCCCGCAGTTTTCACACTCAGCGTCTCCCCAACACCAGGAATGACCTGGCAGTAAGGAGGGGGCTGCTGGGACTGACTCTTCCAGTTGCCATTAATGTCCCCCACACCATCTGTAGTGTTGCTGGCCAGTGTATAGGGGATGCACATTTTTCCCCTGGGCTGGGATGAGGAAGAGTGTGGTCAACCCCAGCATTTTGGCAAGGGAGACTTTTCCCCATAAAGGTATTATTTTCGTTGTTTTCTTGCATTTCAGTTTGGGAAGGAGCAGAGGGGTCAGGGATGTCTTCCCAGACATTTCTTCAAAACTGTTTTTATCCCTGGTAACAAATGCCCCTGCCAAACACAGCAGCACACGTCCTCCGTTTCCCCTCCATAAGCCTGATTTTTTGAATGGCTTCTTGGAAAAGGCATTTACATGGTGACCTCTTGCTGCTGTAAGATGTGCAGGGAGATGGGTCCTTTCCAGGCATTGAAGCTGTAGTGCTTGGTCTTTCCTGTTTTTACTGAGGAACTTTTGGGAGGTCAGAAATACATGAATTGAGCTTTTGCTGCCTTAATAGGTAAAAGGCTGCTGGAAGCACGTGGATAAACTTCCTCTGTGCCAAATGACCATCATTTAAGTCAAATACTTTTTAACAATACAGGCAAAATTTTAAAAGGTGTAGTTGAAAAAAATCCCACATTTGCCTGCCTGTCCTCCTTGCTCTGTGCTGCTCTGCCTCTTGCTGCTTAGCTTGATCTCAAGCATTCCTGCTGCAGGAAAAGTTTGAGTTCCTGATGTGGCAAACAGGTAGACTAAGCTAATTTATCGCTCAAGTCTTTTATTCCATCATAGAGCGGCAAAAGAGAAGGCTCGTCTCTCTTGTGGGTCACCTCTAATCGCAATTGCTTCAGCAAGATGGATTTCAAAATTAGGTGCTCTTGAAGCAGAAGCCACACTGTATTTTTCAACAGCACAAAGCAGCCATAAGAGGAATCTGACCTTCATTCTTCATAATAAATTCACTGGGGAAAAGAAAAATCCATCTTTGTTTTTCAGCTTGAAGTACTGTCAAAAGAAAAGCCAGGGCACACACAACATAAACAAAATAAAAATACAAGACATCTTCAGCGAAATGATAAAAAAATCAGAGGTTTACTTTTCCTGCTTTTTCTTACTCAAACATTGAAATAGAGTCTGACAGCTTGTCTGCAAGTACATTGTTTTGGAATAAAGGCTGGTGTTAATTTAAAGTGGATCTATACTAGGCTAAATTAAGACCACCTCAAAGCAGTTTTCAGATGTAGAGTGCAATCCAGTAGCTAAGTCTGGGGAAAAGTTTATCAATACACACCCACATTTCAGCACTCCATCGGACTTAGCAGGTTTGTAAAACATCCCTGAATGTATTTCAGGTGCTAAAATAATGTCTGCTGCAGCCTGCCAAAGGAAAATGTCACACAGTTATTTTCTGCTGAAGCGCCCCAAAAAGATGCGATCTGCAGTCAAGTACAGACTCGTAAGCTGAAGAATATAATGGAGGAATGCTTGAAAATATTTGGCATTTTACTGTTATTAATAAAATGACTGGTACATTTGAGTCCTAAAAGCCTGTAGCTGGTCAGCTGCCACTGGCACAGCCCAGAAATGGTGAAAATTAAGTCTCTTGTATTAAACATTATCTTTGTATTTTGCCATGTCTCCGATACAGACTCTGTATTGGATAACTCATAACCCAACGCAGCACATTGCCTTTATTCCTTTAATCTCCCGTCAGGCATAGCTGGGAAGGCAGAATGGGAATGTTTATTCTAACTAGCAGATCTAACCCTTAGGCTAGCAAGAATTAGGAGAGGTTTTTTCCGAGCTCGGCTCTTCCCCCATCCAGAGAACCTAATGCTGTGGCTGCAGTCTGCCTGGCTCTTCTGAAGGAGTCACTCAAATCCATCTTCCCGCTTTCTAGAAAGCTTGGACCAGCTGTTACTCAGCCTTTTCTCCTTCAGGATGGGGTGGTTACACTGACAAAAGCAGCTGTAAGGAGGCTCAGTGTCAGCAGCGCCCTAATTAAGCTACAGAAATCAGCCACTTCACACCCCTTACTTCAGGTTTCCAGGGATCCGTTTGCCTGGACAGCAACATTTTGTTAAGTAAGCTCAGCTTTTTGCTAGAGCTGGTGTGATGACTGAAAACTCGGCAGAAGGGATGAACACCGTCCATACATTTAGTTAAACCAGATTAAAATTACAGAGCATATGTAGGTAGCTGCAACTGCAGCTCCTTTCAGGACCAACTCGAGAAAAACAACCATAAAAATCAGTCTGGCTTCATTTGGTATTCAAGGTGTCTTAACTCCCACATATTAACATTCAAGTTCTCTCCAGACCAATCAATTTTTTGTTGTTTTGAACAGGAAAAGTCTTTTCTTTACAACAATAATTCATGTGAAGGTTAAAGCCCTAGGAGATGCTTTTTGATAGGGATATCAATGCTGTCCGTTCCTCTGTAGGGAACCACTACCTAGTCACAATTTCACCGCTCATTATCCCTCTTCTACAGCAAGCACCCACTTTTAAAGATCAAGGGAAGGCAGATTCAAGCTGAAGTGTCAGCACTAACTGACCTTGGATCAAGTAATCTTGGAGTGGCCAAGTCTGACCTATCAGCAAGAGACTCTAAGACAGTTTTGACCACGAGGATTATTTAACCACTGGAGCTTGCAGGGGAGCACAGCCGCGGAACAGGGAGGTCCTTTCCAGCAACAAACTTCAGCCGCTCTTCCTTAAAAAGGGGAATTAATCTACCTATGGCACTCCACCAAAGAACACTTCCACTGTTTCAGAAGTTTTATAGTAGACACAAGCAAAGGCTTCGGTCCCGATATCCATGTGCCAGCTCGGCTGAATTGCAGGCAGGTACTGAGTGCTCCTGAGAAAACCACGGCCACTCTGGAGAGCTGGGGAAGCTTTGGAGCATCTCCCACCCAACTCCGGCCTCTGCAGTGAGACACAGGGGCTTCTTTTCCTCAGTAAGCAGCATTGATGATTACATTAATTACCTACCCTCTTCAGCCTCGAGCACGCTGTGCTCTGTTTGTGACCAATGTGCTAAAGTCAAAGGCAAGGCAAAGGCTGTGCCTGGCTGCCGGGGAAGCGCTCACTACTCATCTTTTAAGTTCAGCTGAATCCTCTCGGTTACTTCTGTCAACATCAAGCACCGAGAACAAAGGCACAAGATTATGGGGATCTCATTAAGTATGCTTGTTTCAAGAACAAGAAATGTGTCTACTTTCCTCTGATGACCTGGGGAAACAAAAAAACCCTTCAGCACAGAAAATTTATTTGTCATCAGTTACGAGCATTTGAATGTGCAATATCCAGTTTAAGGAGACAAAAAAACTCTGTCTGTCCTACCCTTTCTATATGGAGACCTTGCAAACAGCATCATTCTTCTGCTTGAAACAGAAAGCAGGGATGTACATATCTGAGAACACCAACACACAAAAACCCCCAAATCCTTAGAGTATTAAGTGAGCCACTTAACTAAGTATTTAAAACCTCTGCAATTATTAGTTTATTAGTATCATCCAGGATTTCAGATGTTCAATATTTCTCCTGAAGTTATACATAAATGCAAATTGAAATAAGAATCTGAAAGTCAAAATTGTATAACAAAACAATACTCCATCACAAAAGCGTGTAAAATTACAAGAATGCTTTTTTTTTTGTTTGTTTTTAAACACTGGCACTTAAGAGAACCATAATTTTGTAACCACAAAATTGCCGAATTGTCCCCCAAACTGGTAAGCAGGTATATGTGAAAATAGTTACAGCTGCCAGCACTTGAAGTTTTACTAAATATGCAAAAACCCCTTAGCTTTGGTTTTGGAAGAGAACTGTATTTGACCAAATTAGACATTGTTGGTAATACCATAAACATTTAACTTTTTAATGCAAAATTTAATAAAATGTACTTTTCCATACAACTATATTTAACTTAAAAATGGGCAAACATCAAGAGTGCGGTATAAAACCTAACAGGAAAAATACATCTTATCTCATTTTCAATTTGAGACAATATACAACTTTGTTTAAAGGGCTAAAACTAGAATTTCAAGAATACAAATATGAATTTACATAGATTTAACAAATAATAATGGTACCATTTATAGAAATCTTAGAAAGAAAAATCTTTTCTTGTGGGCCCTTTGCTACCAGGAGTCTCATGGTATAAAGCCCATGGCCATCACCAGACCTGTCACCAAAAAATAATATGGTCATTTCATGCTTTTAACTTTACACATTTTAGGTACGTTCATCACTCCCAGGTGTTCAGAGATTTACAAATATAACTTCCATTACATGGTAACAGAGTCACACGTGTAAATTTCTCTACACCGGATGGACATACACTCTTCCTATGGGTCCTTCTAGGACAAAATTTAACATTCCCTCCCTCCCCACCCCCCAAAGTATTTAGTTTCTGTAAAATTGAACTCTATACTTCTCAACTCTCCAAGACTGGTAAACTCATGCAACGCAATAGAATATTACATTTCACAAAAATCTGAACGAGTATCCGTTTGCTGAGATTGAATTTTTGTTGTTTCCAGTTATGGAAGAATATTTTCATCATATGCCTATATATTTCTTTTCTTACCCTATCATGATAATGCAGGGTATGCAGATCAAAGCTTTGTTTATCAGCTGGTTATATGAAAGATGAAAACTGTAATATTCCCGTGATCCCATACGGGCATTCAATAAAGCAAAAGATGAGTTCCCCTCAAAAGAAAAAAAAAAAAAAAAAAGAGAAAAGAAAAAGTATGATTCTCAAGGGCACCTATTAAAAGGACAACAATACTAATAAAAAAAATTGTATTTACTTAGAAGCATTCAGAATGTCAACAAAACAGCTGCAACTTTTTTTCTTCCTTTTTGCAATTACAGAGTGGTATTCAGTTAACAGAACAACAATTGTTTTTATGATGCATCAGAGACAACTGAAGATGAGAAATTAACTACATCCCCAAATATAACTAAATTTGTGCTGTGCACCAACAAGAACCTGCTTTATAACTCCCATGCCAATTTACAACCCCCACACTGTACCAGGCAAGGTTAGTGGCCATTGAAATACCACTAAGGACAGGGCTATCTAAAGACACATTCGGTAGTGTGTTAACTATACAAAAAAAGAGACACTGTACAGTTTAAAAACAAATCTTACACAGCCTTACATTTCAATTTTTTTTTCTTTAAAAGGAGTGAGTTGTGTACAGGGGGGTTAAATGCTTTATAGACAAGAAAGAAATTGCTCTAAAAGAGACTTATTCATCATCATCATCATCTTCATCCTCCTCTTCTTCCTCCTCCTCATCATCTTCATCCTCTTCATCTTCATCCTCATCCTCCTCCTCTTCCTTCTTCTTCTTGCTCTTCTCAGCCTTGGCAACTACTTTCTTGCCTCCATCAACCTTCCCTTTGGCCCGGTATGCAGCAATATCCTTGAAGGAGAAAAGCAGGAACAATCTCTCAAAGATGTAACCAGCCAAGAGGTCTGAGCAACCTCCACAGAGCACTTGTGGAAGCACTCACCCAGCTACCTGCCCTTTCTGCACATCCCAAGGGCTAGGACCAGGAGCTGTGCCTTCAGCTCCGAGGTGAACTGAACCCAAAGAAACGGGAACCCTCTACACAGAAATCACACTGGCATGCTACTGCACACTGCTTATGGCTGCTAAGGTATGTCCATTGCTGGGCTTCTGGGAATAGGCTGGAAAAGCTGCTGCCTCTGATGGTGAAGGCACAACTGAGCCCACTATCCCATAAGGAAATGAAGTAGGGAGACCTCTTAAGGTCCCTTTCTAGCCCTACCTTCCACAATGCCTAAAGAAACGCACAGGAAAACCCTTGTTTGAGGCACAAAACTCAGATTAGCCACCCAGAACACATCAGAATGACCCAGCCTAACAGCTGCAATGCTATGCCTCAGCAAAAAGCAGTTAGACTGAAATCTGCCTAACAGAAGTTTACAAAATAAAAGGTATAAGAACTTGATTAAAGGGTAGACAGTGCCACCTTCTGCATGCAATAAATTTATTCTAGTCGTTTGAAACGCACAAATTTCAGTTCCTGTTACAGGGAAGTCAAAACTCTATCTGGAAGGCAAAGTCATAAAAGCAGTTAAGACTTCCCAACTTTGTGCCAAAACAGTAAAACAATTAGGTTGAAGAATTGATCTACAAAGCTTATACACACTAGCTGCAGAGAAACATCAACACATTTACACAGAGGGTCCAAATCTTCAAATATTCCCCACCTAATAAACACAACACCACTGATCTTACTGTTCTCTTGGACTCCCTTAAAGCTTAGCAGGAAATTTTGAGACGGTATGATACCCACTAAGTCCAAGGCCAAGCACTGAAACAGCAAAGATACTACACCTTAAAACCCCACATGTAAGTGCAAGAAATAAAGACATTGCTACTGAAAATTAAAATATCTGTGAATAAAGATTAATAATTCTGTAATTTAAAAATGTCTGAGTTGCCTTGGCTGTGTGTACAAGCAATTAGCATGAAGCAGTACAGAAAGCACTATGTGAGAAAGCTCCTAGACCTGCAACTCCTCTCTGGCACATCAACAGGGCTTCAAGGTTTCACCTTACACACTACAGTGCAAGAATTTTGAACCTGGATTTGCCTGCCAGCAGAAGAAATACCCAGAGGAAGGTGACAGCACACAATGGACACAGTGCTGTGTGCCAGCTATAGGTGGTCGATGACCCCTTTGTGAAGCATGGTCAAGGGATGCAAATATGCATCTCTCCTCTTCCCTTGGCTTCCACATATTGGGATGGCAATCTGCCTCTAGAAATAAAACCACGTGTAGCACAGTCCTCTGTGCACAACAGAATTCTACAACTCCAATTATGATGGCAGGGTTTAGCCTTAATAATTTAAAAAACCGTATGACAAGCTGCTTCATATGCATAATTAACCAAATTCGTTACTAGAAAGGACATGGACACAAAGTAGGTCCAGGAAAAACACATGCCTAAAACGAACATCTCCTCTGTGTTTTGCCATTTCCCCAGGAATAAGTTTTAAAAATCATCTCTGTGTATCAATTATCCTAACATTCAAGGATGTTCACCAGTATGAGCAAAATTAGGGACAACCAATTATTCCTTACCAGCATTACTTACTGCTACCAACTCAACTCAAATTCTGCTGTGTCCTAGGGATTTAGTAACAATACAGAACCCACGGTATTTATTAAAGCACCAGTGACAGCTCAGAATTACAGACAAATGCAAATAGTTCAAGGTAAAGGACTCCAAATTAGTATTACTCCAATGAACCATTTGCCCCTGTATACAACCTTTTTCAACAAATCTAATGAATTCTGTCATTAGCATTTGCAACATCAGGTATCAGGGTACACAATAAGGAAAAAACTGTCTGAACTGAGGCTTGACCTCCCCAAAGCATGTCCCTAAATGTCAGTGTTACCTTTTCATACTTCTCCTTCAGCTTAGCAGCCTTCTTTTCATAAGGCTGTTTATCATCTGCAGCGGTGTTGTTCCACATCTCTCCCAGTTTCTTTGCGACATCTCCAATGGACAGACCGGGATGTTCTCCTTTGATTTTTGGACGAAACTCAGAGCAAAACAAGAAAAAAGCCGAACTACAGAGGAAAAATAAGAGATTACTGAAATTTTAGACTTTGCTATAGCAGCAGCTTTTGGGACCTTTGCTACTGTTCTTTAAGAGCATTTTGGAAAAAGCACCTAAAAGTGAGACAGATGTTGATTACAATGGAAGGTATCAGAACTGAATAAGCCACTTTGCAAACTCAATGTACCCTTTTCTCTTAAGTAATGCTGCACATCTGGTCCCACTTTTGGCAGGATCCCCAGACAGATTTTATATACCAGACACTGAGAAAAGCTTTAGAAATTAGTTTAAGTGAATGATACTAGAGCAGCAACTGTTATGTCAGAACTGCTGGAGGTGGGAGGCTGCAATATTTGTTAGGAAAGTAGGATTTCCAGACCATAGCACCAGCCCAGGAAAGAACATTGTAAAGGAACCTTAATGCCCCTTCCAGCATCAGCTTGGTTAAAAACACACACGTACACACACAATAAAGTACTGGTGTCTAGTAGGAGATGAATTTGAAGCTAGTTGTCCTTATGTTGTGGCTAAAGATTTAATTTTCCAAGCTGGTTTTGAGGAAGATCACCCCTCAAACCTGTTCTGTGCAAAAGCCTCCAATTTTAAACTGACTGCCAATCAAAAATTCTGTTCAAGAAAACAGGTGATGAGAGCAGGGCCTGCAGTACTTTACTGCCATATTACACTGGAATTACCCTCTTAACAGAAATCAGAAAAATCAGTCAGAATCACACATAGTCTATTTTTGCACCTACTTTTAAAGGCTGCCATTACTCCAACTTTGACAGTGGGACAGTCAACCTGAAAAGCTTAGCATTCATAACTAACCCGAACAGGACAATCTACAGCTACGAATCTACTTACGGAGGCCTCTTAGGTGCATTTGGATCCTTGAACTTCTTTTTTGTTTCCCCCTTAGGTGGTACATAGTTTTTCATTTCTTTTTCATAACGAAGCTTGTCAGCCTTTGCCATATCTTCAAACTTCCCTTTCTCCTTAGAAGACATAGTCTGGAAGGCAATTAGAATCACAGAATACCTCAGAAGGGACAAATAAGGATCAAAACAGTATTTTAAGATTAATAAACACACCAAATACCATTCCAAACAATTCCAAAATTTCAGCTGGAGGAGCTGAAGGTAAGACATGGACAATGGAGAGTTACCACTGGTCTTACAACTGCACTTCATACTTACCCAAAACCTGAGCTTCTAAATAATTTACAATCTGGAACGGTATTTCACAAAAAGCAGTCATTTAAGGTTTTGTGGGTTTTTTCTTAAGCACTTATTCCTACCTTCCATCGTTCTGAGCATTTTTTTGAGAACTCTGAGAAGTTCACTGACGCATCTGGATGTTTCTTCTTGTGCTCCTCCCGACAGGTTTGCACAAAGAAGGCGTATGAAGACATTTTACCTCTCGGCTTCTTAGGATCACCTTTGCCCATTTTTGCTGATTTTCTGTAACGAAGCAAATGAGACACCTTTAAAACTTGTACTTTCAACAAACCAAGGCAGGAAGTAAGTCACAACCAAGGATCATGCCAAACAAGACCTGTTGGAGCAGCATTCTGGAATCACACAATGGGAAAAATTCCCTTCTGGAAAATTTACTGAAGATTTCTGCCATCCTTGTCTGAGGTGACCTGGATGCAAGCAACCTGAAATCCAAAGGGCCTTCAAAATGTGCAGTTATGGTCTCTGGCAAACAAGAGCTATCCTTCCAAACAATCTGAAGGCAAGTACTACAGTAGGGACTGCACACCACGATTACTACTGGTGTATTATTCATATGCTTGGGAAGAACAAACTGTTGAAAGGAGGAAAAAAGTACCCAAGCATCCTGTCTCAGTGGATTTCTGGATTACTGATTTTTTTCTTTTTACAGCCCATGTTTCTACCTCTTCCCTGTAGGCCCTGGGTGCTTATTTACAAAATATATTTTTTATTATTTTCTATGCCATATGTTATGACCCATCTTTATGTGTACCACAAAAGCCTTGTCTTTGCGGGTATACCTTAAAACACAGGAATGAAACAGCTCACTTGGTCAAATACGTTATAACGTACCCAGGGAGAAGCACAACATTTACATACAGCCAGCAGAGCTGTGCTCAGCAAGGGCACTATCTGACACTTTCAGGGACTGAAAAATACCTTCCTGGAACTTTCACACCCAAGTCAGACATTTGGAGTATTTCTTCATAGCTCCCTGGAAAAAGTCAGTCGCACTCTGACAAGCTCTGCTTTTCAGCACGAATTAAAAGAAGGGGGGAAAAAAAGCGTGAAAGGACAAAAAAAATAAAAAGGGCAGGCGGTGCCTGCCTGTACTGCCACAGAAGCTGCATTTCCTATCGGTTTGGCGGATAGACAGAAACAGATTTCTGCTCTGTGACTAAACACGTCCGGTTTGAAGTTTCTATCAAGTAAACAAGAGGGCTGAAGAGGCAGGAGCAGCTCCTGCATGCCATGGAGACGCTCCCAGCGCAGGCGGGCGGGCGCGGGGCTCGGCGGGGCCGGGGCAGTGTCCGGGGCCGCGGGGCGGGCGGCTGTGGCCGGGGACACGGGGTGGCCGCGGGCAGGGCTCGGCCCCGGCACCGCGACCCCGGCGCTGGCGTTTAAAAGCCTCCTCCTTCCCGCCATTTTGGACGCTTCCCCTATGAGGGGGGCAGAGGAAACTTCAAAAGTCCCTCAAGAGACCTGCTGGGGGTGGGAGGGAAGAAAGAAAAGGGAAAGAAAAAAAAAGGAAAAAAAAAAAAAAGAAAGAAAAAAACCTAGTCCCGTTATTAGGGAGAACATGTGTAAGTTTTATTCCGTGTTCAGGCGAGGGCTCGCAGCGGCGAGCACATGCCCAGGAGCCGGACACCCACCGGGGTGCGGCTGCCCGAAGGCAGCGACCCCCGGCCCCGGCGGGACAAAGCGGTCTCCCGCCGCCGCCCCCGTCCCCCTGCGGCGGGGGGGCCGCCCCCATGCCCAGCCCTGCCCGCTCCGGCCGCCATGAGGCGAGGCAGTCCCGGCCTGCGCTCCCTCCCTCCCTGCCGGCCGCGCCGCCGCAGCGGCGGCGGTGTCGGCGGGAGCGGCCGCCATGGCGCAGGCTCCTGGCGGAGGAGGTCACCCGCCGCCGAGCCTCCTTCCATTTTGTGCGCCGAGGAGCAGAGCCGGCCGCTCCCCACCCCCCCGCCGCCACCACACCCCCCGCGGCCGGGCGGGGCGGAGAGCCCGGGCGGCGGGACCCCCAAGGAGAGGGGCCGCGGCGGGGCCGGGCGGCGACCCCCGCCCGCGGGGGCGGCGGTAGCAGCGCAGCCCGGGCGGCGCGGAATGGCCGCTGTGGCGTCGCCCGCTGCCGCCGCCGCGCACAGAACATGGCTCCTTCCTCCCTTCCCTTCCCTTTGTGTGAGCGCGCCGCTACCCTGGCGCACACGCTCAGCCATTGCAGCCGGGGGAGGGCGGGCGGGAGACGGGGGGAGGTGGGTGGGAGCGGGGGGGAAGAAAATGGGGGGACCAGCGCGCTTTCAGCGCCTGCCCAAGCCTCGGCGGTGCGGTAGAAGACCCTGCAGAGACCCCTGCTCGCTCCCTCGTCCCGCCGAGCTGTGCGGCCCCGAGGCTGCCGGCCCCGCGCCCGGGCGAGCGGCGGCTGCTGGAGAAAAAAAGTTCCCCCGAACTGCGCCCCCGCCCGCCCGAGCGCCTCCTCTGCTGCTCCGCGCCGCTCGCCTTGTTTTCTCGCTCGCGGCTGCCGTCAGCCATGTTACAGCCGGGCGGCCGCGGGGCCAGCGGCGCCCGGGCCCGCGCCCCGCTTCCCCGCGCTCCCCACCGCCCCGGCGGCGCGGCGCGAGCCGACCGGAGCCCCCGCCGCCCCTCCGCCTGCCCCGCCGCGGCGGCGATGGCTCCGGCGAGGTACCATGTAAGCGGCTTACGACGGGGCACGGCGCGGCCCTCGCCCCCCGCGGCGGGCGACCCCCGGCCGCTCGCCCGGCTCCCTTTGCCCGTCTCTCTCTCCCCACCTCGCTCCTTGCCTCCCGGCGCCCCGCTCTCACGAAGTCGCCCGCCGCCCCCGCCCCGCCCCGGCCGGGGGGCTCGGGGGCTCGCCGCCCGGGAAAGGGTCTCCCGGGCACAGCCCCGTTCGCCTTTGTGTACGGGCGTCGGAGCCGGCGCTGCCCCGCGCTCCGCGGTCATGCAGCGGCGGCGGCACGACGGCCACCACCGGCTCACCGCCGGGCTGCGAGCGGGCGGGCAGGCGGGCGAGCGCGCCCGGCCGGCCCAGCGGCCCCCGGCGCGTACTCACCCGTGTCAGACAGAGTCGGCACGCAGCCCTCGCTCGGCCCCGAGCCCCAGAGACGCTCCCGCGGCCGCCCGCCCGGCCCCAGCGCTGGCTGGGTCGCTGTGCAGCCCGGTGCACCGCAATGGCTGAGCGCGGGATCGATACGCAGCCTCCTCACACTCGCGGCGCTGGTAACATTACTCTCTGCACAGCCCCGCGCCCATTGGCCGCCGCCAAGCCGAGCGCCGCGCCGATTGGCCCAGGCGCTCCCATTGTCCTGACCAGAGCGCGCCGCGGGTTGGGCGCGCCGCGGGACACGTCACCGAGCAGGGAAAGGGCGCGCAAATATAAAAGTGAGCGCAGGGAGCCGGGCGGCGGCGGGGCCCGCACAGCGGCGGTGGCTGCCCGGCGCTGCGCCGCCGCCTGCGAGGGGCGCGGGCCCCGGCGTCCCCGCCGCTGCCCCGGGGGCCCCGCCGCGGCGGCCCCGCGGCGAGGAGAGGGGCGCTGCCGCCCCCCCACCCCTGTGGCCGCGCCGCCCCGCCGCTCAGGCGCGGAAGCCGGAGCTCAGCGGGGAGCCCTGCCGAGCCCGCGTCTCTCGGCTCCTCTTGCCCTGTTCCAGTCGGCGCACGGGGCTCCCCTCCGCTACCGCTGCGGCGTGCGCGGTTCTGCCCCCTCCCCGAGTTTGTAGGGACGTTTGTTTTGTTTTGTTGTTTCGTGGTTTTTTGGTTTTTTTCTTTCTTTTTCCGGAAATGGCTTGATCACCTGTGTGAACATCAGTCGGAAGATACTGGCTTTCTCCATAACCTCCTGGGTGACAAGGAGCATCCCGCAGTGCTCAGGCAGCTCCCCCCAAGTTCTCAGCAGTGGTGCAGCGATGTCCTGCCGCCGTCCCGGGCATCCCGGTGCAGGGGCGCGCTGAGCCACACCTCACCTGTCCTTCGCTGCTGCTCCTCTCCCTGCTTTTTTACTGTCACTCGCACCGCACGAGCCTGCTCTACAGGACTAGCGAATACGAGAAATACCCCTTAATATCAGCTTCGCTGTTTACACCACTTTATTGGTGCAAACAACGCTGGGAGAAGCACTGCTGTGAAAAATCCAAAACCACTGCTCTGCCCCGAAAGGCCGTGTCAGTGCACTTGCTGTAGTAACATAAGCTTGAGTAAAGAGAGGTGTACATTGGTCACAAATACTCGAGAGCAAATAGCGGAGTTCGATAACTGCTTAATTATCATGCTCTCTCAAAATAGATCCATGGAATTTGGGAAGGATCTGTGGTCTGACACACAAGGGATAGAAATTGTTTGGCAAGGCATGGTGCTTCATGGAAGGCAAAGAGCCTTCTAAATAATAACCCTAATTATAAAACTGCCTCATTTATGAAGAAGTGCTGGTAGACAGATGAAGACAGTGATTCTGCTACCTGAAATCATGACTAGTTTTTCTGTCTCAAGGAAACTTTATGTTTGTGGTTTGAGTTTTTTTTTTTTTTTTTAATTTGAATTTAAGTTTAAACCTTTAAATGGAACGGAAGAAAACTGTAAAAATCACTAGTATTGATGTGGTGTAGTGTGCAGAAGCTGATAGCTTTGCACATACTTAACCTTAAGGTTTCTTCTGTGAAAACCAGACCTGAAAGGAAAGCAAAATAATGCTTTTATTTCTTGCTCTTGTCTAGAGCTGAACCTTCTGTAAAGGGCAAGTGAGGAGAATTTGATTACATGACATACTCTTGTAAGGGTTTTCCTTCATCTTTGTTATATGCTCAGGCCTGTACAGGTTTGCATATTCCAGTGGATTTCTTCTGCAACCCTTGATGACAGAAATACAAAACAATTTACTCATCTCTTGCAGACAGTAGCATTTTTTACGGAAGCAATCTATATTTCTTCTCTTGTTCATGCTGTGCCACATCCCTTCTGATACTTCACAAACATGCCTTCTTCTGCAAACCTCATTGAAGTTCAAATCTGTTTTAAATTACACTCCACTAGACAGGTGCAGTCACTGAGATCACTTGGATAACACGAAACACCTTTGATTTCTTGCACATAAGCTTTGCCCACAGAACATTTGGGTGACAACAGCACAATATGACTGCTCCAGGAAAAAAAGTATGTAGCTGCAGAGGAAGTTTCAAAACTCCTGTTTAGTAATTTTGGTGTTTTGTAAGATAGGGTATACTTTGGGAAAAGATACACAGATTGGCTGTCCTATTGCAAAGCAAGAGTAAAACTAGGATTTCTACTAGATATGTGTCTTCAAATACTTCAGTTTTTAGGATACCTGTTGTAGCTACTTACTTGGAAACCAGTAGAAAAAAAAAAAAACTTGAATGGAAACATCAACTGTACGTTATCAACTTTTTTTACAGCATCCTTTTGTTTTCCAGTTTTCTTTAGAGGTAACAGAGGGAGGCCTCTCCAAAGACAAAACTGTTCTTCTTAACGTATTGCTGAGCAGGAACAGAAAAGTTCCAACTGAATGACGAAAAAAGTTGTATTAAAATTTTCCTCTCACTTCCTATCATCCCCCATGTAGCTCACAACCAAAGACTTTTAGCAAACACTAACAGAAATGGAGAATTCCAACAAGTACAGACTATCTGGTTGGCAGTGAAGCCTGATTGAGAGAAGATGCAGAGATCTCATTCTCCCCCATTCCCAAAATAACTGTTAAACACATTGGTGACACTACTCCAGCAGAATTTTTGATGAAGTCACAGTGTATATAGAACCTTAGAAAGCTTCTGCCCACTTCAGTACTGTGGTTGCTGACAGAGGTGGGAAAACACACTTGCATCAATTCCAGAAGTCACAGGGTGTGGGCAGCACACCTCCCGTGGGGCAGGAACATGGTTCTTCCATGCCCCCATCTTCTCCTGAAAAATACGTGTTCTGTGAAGGACACTGCTTACTCCCCAGTGGGATTTGGCAGGAAAGCAGATGATTTCAGAGCTTGCTTTGACAACAAAGAGATTCAGTGTCGTCACGGGACTTCCAGATTTTGTCACTCTGTCCTCCCTCCCAAGGAATGAGATCATTGTTTCTTTGGGTCAAAATTACCAGACTATTACAGTGAAAAAGGCATAGTAACAACTAGTTTATCAGTCAAATCCAAAGCTACTATTAGGCTATTTTTAACAAGATCTGAAAGCCTTTTTCAACAAAAAAAGTTATATTTTCAGCTCAAAGCAAGAGCAAAACATCTGTGGAGACAGGGCACCTGGGCACATGTACTTCTGATGGAGCTGCTGGTAATGTAGATTGTCACTGTTGCTTTTGAACACGTCCATCCCTACAGCAGGCAGGGTTTTTGCAGTGTATTTGAAAAAAAAGCCCTGGCCATGTTTGCCCTTTTCCTGAGGCTGCAGTGCCAGCCTGTGCACAGCCCAGATGAACACCATTCTTAGTTATTAGATGCAGACCTGCAGCCAATCTTTTCTTCTGGTGTCTTACTTGAAATCTTCAGGAGATACACTTTAAATATTTTCTTAAAATCATTTCTGGAAGAGAAAGACTGTTCAAAGGAATGAGAATCAGCATGTCTACAAACAGTACCAATGCACAGAACCTGATCTGCTTTACCTTTCTCTCTGGATTTGCTCACATTGTGTCAAGTAATCTGGGTAGGCTGCTGTCCCTCTTCTATCAGTGAGCAGGGTTTCAAGTGGCTTTTTGTCCACTCCCCATGGATGAGTGGCTGGCTGACCCAGGTGTGTAAGTGGTAACTGTGGAGCAGTGGCAGACAGGCAAGGTACCCCCAGCTGACTAAAGGCAGCGGTCTGGGAGAGGCAGGAAGGGAGCAAGGACGGGAGGGAGTAGGGATGGCACCGGTGTCACTGCAGCACTTTCCTCGCCAAGCTTCACGTGTGAACCAGCTGATTTTTGTTGACATGTGAGCCCTGAAGTCAATTCCGTCGTTTCTAGAGCTGATGCATTCTTAAATCAGGGTCAGTACTTACACAGTGGTTTTATCCACAAAATGGGTAATATGAAAATTTGTACACTTTTTGTGGAATTAGCAGATGTATGGCAAAATATCCAAGTAAACATATTTTCACTGCAAAAACATATACTCATACTGTTCAGCTCAGAAAGATGGTGAAGAAACATCAATATGAACTTTTCTTCTGATGATTAGTACACCATGAATTTTTTTTAAAGTTAATATGTGTAATCATATTATGGTAAGAATAATAGATTTACTCTTATGAAATATGATTCCTTCAGCATCTTATTCCTTATGCATAAGTACATAACTTCTTTAAGTGCCTCTGTGAAGCTCTCAATGTGCAGTTTCAGACAGATGGAACTGTGTTCAGCTTCAACAGCAAAAAGGAGTTCAAAGAATGTTCTTTCAGGACTGCACTATTTCTGAAATCGCTGACCTGCTGAGATGCTTGCTTTGCAGAGAACACAACATGCAGTGCAACATCCACTTATCTCTTCAACTTTCTGGCATCAAATATTCAGTTCCCTCCAAAATCTCCGGATCATTTATGTATTGTACACACAAGCCTACTACTGAGATAAGAGTTATCAGCTGCTTCTAATAAACCCAAAATACTGCTGTCCATCTTCACAGACACTGCTCTAAAGGTGTTGGTACTCTGTCTCCCTCACTCCAGTTAGAGGCAGGTAAGCTTCTGATGCTGACACCACTGCTAAACTTCTACACCTGAAGAATTCAAGGTGATGAAAAGTACCAGAGATGCCCTTCCTTCCTATTTTGTCCAGCCCAGAAGATTCAACAGGATATGCTCTCTCACAGTCAGGACTCCTTTAGACAGACCTCAATGCTCCGTATCAAACTGGAAAGATTCCTAGAGCTAGGTACAGCACTAGGACAGAGCTACTGTTTCCTTATCTACATGCTTTCTGAAAATACACAATATAGAAACATCACCTGACCTGTACTCTGATTCTTTATATGGGACTGCAACACAGACTAAACCATCTGCTTCTGGATATGAAGATGACCTCAATGCCAACACAGTCCTTGATATTAGAAATCCTAGCACAGACTTATTTTCACAGAACAAGAAAATAATGTGAATTTATGGGATGCTGATATTCAAAGAAACGGGGTGCAGCACATATCATTCTATCTAGTAACTACCCAGGACCTACTGTGAATGTAGACTGCATGCAAGCAGTTACAGGAACTGCTGGAGGAAACAACCATTTGCTCACAGCTTCAAAAGGGGAACTTGCATAGTTTGACAGGACAGTCTTACCCTTTTGCTGAATACAGCCATGTGTACATGGGTGTCACTGAGTAGTGTCTGTCTCATCCCTTACAATGCAATGGAGTGTTTCTCATTCCTTCGAGGACTTGTCCACATACTCAGGAATTTCATAAACCTGCTAACTTCCCATGGAGATATGCTGCTCAAGGAAGATTACAAGTACTACAAGTTATCAGCATATACCACTCACTAGGGAGAGCAAACAACATCCTGGAAGAGCAGAAGCAGCCTCAAAAACTCTTATCCATCTCCATCTCTCTCCTTTCTGTCCCCTTTTTCTTCTCTTCTTTTGTCCACATTCCTGAAAAATGTATCCTGGAAGCTGTACCTGCTCACCAAATAGTTATCAGTAGCATTATTTAATGGGAGAGTAATTTTCCAGCCAGACTTCCCCTCCCCCCACTTCCAAAACGGTTTTCCAGTATGTACTGTACTGCACTGGGTGCTACATTGGTCATACATCTACCATTACATGCAGCCATAGCAATTTATTACTGGTTCAGAAAGGAGGATCACCTCTTAACTGGCTGAGAGAAAAGAAGTCATGCTAGCATTCTCACAGAGACTGTCTCCAGCTTCTATCATAATCGTCCTGTTCCTTCTACCATCTTCTTTCCTAGTGATGTCATTTCCTTTTAATTAATGGTTCTATTCCAAGATTTCTGAGACACAGGAGAAGAAAGAAATGTATGTAATGAAATGTATGTAAGAAATCACATACTTTACACTGACTAAGCCTGTGATACCAAAAAGCATTCAAGGGAATGCCCACTTCTCTTGCCTTTTCCAACAGCAGATGGTTGTTTGGAAAAGGGCTCTGTGAGCTCCTCATTGCAGGGGGACAACTGCTACCCCAAGTCACCCAGTGTTACCGAAATCTTAGTAATAACTTTTTCATTAACACACACAAACTTATAGTCTAAATCTATTTATCTTAGTACTTTCTTAACTAGAGGTCATTTGGCTTTCTATTCAGTTCTTGTTCACCTTTACTTCTTTTCCAAGAATTTTAGAGGATTCTAAGTCTTTTGCATTACTTTAAATCTCGTTTCTTCCTCATTTGCCATGTTTCCATGAACTTTCACTTTGCTGAAACAAATGAAGACCCTTGTGGAATAAGCCCTGAATTTCACAGAGGAATGCTGTCACAATGGAAAGACACATTCTTTTCAAAGTCAAAACTCCAGTCAGTTTGGACAGACAGTCAATGTGGTGACCTCAAAATTTTGTCAGACACAACATTAGACAAACTTGCATTAAACTAATGCACAGCACTGAGAGTTTAAACAGTCTGAAGTTGAATTTAATGAAAATCTGATGGCTTCCAGGAGGGATAAGTGTGGGGCTGGGAGCACAGATTCAATTCAGATGCTTATATGCATGATATGTGTGAAAGTCATTGGGTAGGCTGAGATGTTTTGACTAGACAGGCATCTGATTAGTCTCCTGCATGTAAATTTGACTTAACTTTGTCCTAAGTATGGACGCAAATCAAAATAAATAGCCACAGCTTTGAAAAGAAACATCGAAGCAGTAAAACTTTCAAGAGCCGTTTTGAAGCTCTGGATTTTGATTGTTTGAACTTTTATATGACTCAATAGTGACAACTTTTATAACAAAAGGAATTCTTTCTACGTTATTTCTTCTATTTCAGCATAACAGATCACATAACTGTTCTTGGGTTTCCAAATATAAGCAAGTGCCTACTTATAGGATTAAATGGATATAAGGGATATGTATATTCACATCCACTTACAGTCTCTATTTCTAGAGACCCACAACAGTGTGTTAGTAACAAACATTCTTCATTCAATCCTACAAAATTTCTGCAAGTATGTATTACTATGCTTAGCACAGAACTTAAGTTTTGATGCATTATTGTTGCTTTACAATTAAAATTATTATTTTTATTTTCACTTCTAGCTCCTTAAAAACCTCAACATAAATACTTTTGCTATCCCTCCTGCACACCCACTCTTGCTGATTCGTGGATCAGTTAAAAATATTTAAATGTTTTTAAATTCACCCATCCTTTTCTGTCCTCTAATAACTACACTCAGATGTGTAGAAGTCACATTAGGCAGGCTTTTTTTATCTGACCTTGCAATAACATCAATTTCTAACCATACTAACACAAGAGGAACTAGAGAAGTAAATTTACTACAGTGTATGTGACTAGTAACACACAGTTTTATGCATAGAAAAGAGCAAAAATCATCCATGAATGTGAAAAGCTCAATCTAAAAACCCTAAAAAGCTCAATCTGTTTAACTTTTTCTTAAAACAAACAAGCAAAAAAAATATTGAGAAGTAACTTGATTACAGAGTAAAAGTACCTTCCTGGGGAGAAAATAGTGAGTCCTAAAGAGCTCTTTAATCCATCAGAGAAGGCATAACAAGAATCAATGACTAGAAGCTGAAGGCAAACAAATGCAAATGAAATAAGGTAGAAATTTTTTAGCAGCAGGCATGATTACTACTTGTATTATCCTAGTACCTGGAAGCCAAATTGTAGATCAAGGCTCTGTTAGGTGCTGGTAAAAAAACCCAACCCAGAACCAAACGAAGACACCCAAAACACAGAAAAAAATCCGTGATCCCTGCCAAAAGGTTACAAAAAGCAAGAAAGATGAAGTAACATAATAAATCAGTGATAATAATATCTGGTATGACAGGCAGCAGTTTCAGGCCACAGTTTCACGATACAAAGTGTTGAGTTGAGATACATGCTTGAGGTGACTCTGAGTATCTAGACTGTTTTGTCCCATTCCCACTATTTCTCTGCAGCTATGAAATGTTGAAGACTGATCCTTACTTTAAAAAAAAAATAAATCAGTACTAAAATCAGGGTTTTCATTTTTATTTTGCAACAAAATGCCAGTGAATACTTTTGCAAGTATTTTGATTTTTATGAATTTCAGGGATTAGGTTGACCAAATTTTCTCTAACAGTATCTCCCACCAGTTATTTTTACAGGAACCTGCTGCATTACTTGTGAGAAAAGACTGCATATCCCAGGGAAAACATGCAAAAGCGAAGTATGAGATTGTTTTGTTTTCCTCACAGCAAATCACTAGGCTTGGTGACAAAATCTCAAGCACCATCCATAATTAAAGTAGACATTAACAAAAACTGAAACTCAGACCATGGTCTGGACAAGGTTTCTCTGAAAAAAACTTAATATGCTACCAAATTCTAACATAAAATATATTAAGATGAGCTTGTGTTCCCAACACAATTGCTCTAGCACTGGAGCCCACACACCATCCTTGGTAGTTCACAAAGACAGTAGGCCACTAAAATTTGACTGGGAAGAAGATTAAAGGAGTAAGCCAAGAGCAGTATTTTATATTATTAAAGTTTTTTGTGAGATCAAGGATCTCCATCTATTTGTGAGATCAAGGATCAGAAGGATAGCCCTTGAAATTCATTGTGGAAAGAACTGGGAGCATCTCCTCTTATTTTTCAACAGGAAAACATAGGAGAAAAGCCCACCTTTGATTTCTGTTTCTTCACTTAAATTATTAGCAGACTACAGCAACAGCCCCGAAGTCTATTGCACTGAGAAGCTCTGGGGGAGCTAATTTTTAGGGGTGAGAATGCTAAAGAGAAAAAAAAAGCTAAAGAGCTGGGGTCAACACTCTACAAATAGTCCCTGAGACTTGGAAGCAAACTGGATATACCCATGGTGTTAAGCACCCATCCTTCTTCCTTCCCTTCCTCCCTGGAAGTGGTCAGCCTCCTGCCATTGGCTGATGTTCTGAGTTTCACTGAGTGGATATTCATGTTCACATGCTAGACAGGGAATTGGTTACAACCAGTTCTAAAAGCTTTCATTTTTCTCTTGCTCCATGTTAAAAATACTTTGAGCTATAGCTGTAATAAGTGACATTAAAAGAACACTGCTTCATTGCAAAGTTTAAACACTTAACAGCCTTTCTCTTTGGCCTCATGCACCGTGCTGAATTTTTCCACGGGACTGCGGCCACTCCATGTGTGCAGGACATAGCTCAGGAAGTGAATCAGGGCTGTGCATCAAATTAGATTATTTATTGGTTGGTGTAAGTATTTTCTTTAGGAGTTATGCCGAGAACAAGATAGACAACTGCAGGAAGAGAGCGATGGGCATGTGGTTAAGGCAGTTGAATGCCACACAGAACACTCAGTTCTGCCTCTGCCTTCACCAGCAGCCCCCAGGAGCAAGGAGCGAGTCAGACCTCACACCTTGGCAAATGGCCAATCAGCCTCATCTTCCTCATTTTCTGAGAGTCCAAACAGAAACACCTTGGGCCTTTCATGTAGAAATGCAAAGCAGAGGATGATAATGGAAGGTTTGGGTCTCGAGGGAAAAATGGAGCCAGAGGCACAAGGTTAAATTGCAAGAAAATCCATTTAGTATCACTGACTTTACTACTGACTAAACAAGTGGCTCAGTTTTCTCCTCGGTCTAACAGAACAATGGTACTTTTCTGTTCTGGGAATATGCAAAAGTTGACCAAATACTGTGAAACTCCTTAATATCATTGCAATAAGCCTACAAAAACAAAAAAAAAGCTTTTCCGATGCTCTATATAGAAAGGAAGTTTTGGATCTTTTAATCTCCTAATTATTGTATACTGCTACATACTTGCTTTAAAAATATATACAATATTAATACTAACATGTATGAAGATAGAACACATCTATTTCTCCTCTCACACTCTATATGTGATTTTTCAAAGTCCTTTCTATAGCTTCTATCAGGGCTATAACTTTAGCATTCAGTGAAGCTGCAACACGGAATAGGACACGGAACATGACTCATTGTCAACAAAAGGTATTCACTGGCTCACAAAAAATAAAAATATCTTCACTCTGTTCTATGTTGTGTAACCACAGCCACAGGAATAGAAAAGCAACAGGACAGCTAGTAAAAGGTATTATCTTTTCCTACTTATTTTATTACAATGGAGTATCATCATACTGAAAGCTTTCAGTAACACTAGGTTACCACGTTTTTGCAAAATAAAATATTATACTTTGTGTCCAGCAAGAAATAAACAAATCTACCTACATCTTTAAAAATAACCTGAACAGTTTCAACACTTCTCTGACTTAAAAATCTGAGTTAAGAGAAATATCCCAATCGAAAACACAGGTGATGATCTCCATTTTAGGTAGAAAGCCACTAAATGTAAAAATCTAACACAGTAATCAGAGCAATCATAAAGTTTAGGCGCACAACAGAACAGAAATATTTTAACAATGTCTGACAACATCCCAAGCACACAGTGTCTGAACACTACAAAAGTGGATGTGCATGAGACTTAAAGACAACACCATTTTAAAGGATAATTTTCATCATTTAAGAAGCAAATAGACAGGAGAACGAAACAGAAATTTAGGTTCAGGCCTACAATCAAATCTTCAGAGTGAGAACTTGCAGTCACCAGAGTCCTATGAACTTCGTCAGGCCCCCAGACTACTGAGATCCATTTGAACAAATCCAGTTGCAGGACTAGGACCTAAATAATGTAAAGAGAAAAAGAATGAAATCAGGTAACACAGCACACAGCTCTAATTAAAGAGATACTAAACTAATTACAGAAAAATAATTTGAGTGCCTAGACCATTACAAGATCTCTGTTTTTACCCTAAAATGCTTCAGCTACAGCAAAGGGAGTGGTATCTTACACTGAGAGATTTATAGAGCATTAATTGATCACAGCACATTCCCCTTCAGGCAAACACAAGTACTTCAGTGTGTTTGCTCACCTCCCGTATGCTGCTGCTTTTTCGTCCCATATTTTAAAACATTGCAAAAATGACAGAAAGTAAATAATCTTTCTAGAAGAAGTGGCATTGTTATGCCTATCAGAAGGCTGTGAGAAGTTCTAGCTCGGCAGTGCGCCTCCCTAAGATTTCAGTGAAACCCCATGGTAGCATGCCCCTAGTATCATACAACTGCTAATGAGAAAATAGACTGGAGCAAAAAAATGCCTACCTCATATTGAGGTTTGACCACTGAAATATAGACTTGAACACAACAGAAGCATTGAAGACTCTACAGGAATATCAGATTTATGGTGGCACAAGCACATGGAATCACAGGCTACACAGTGGAGTGCTGTGTCATCCAAACTTCCACGCCAGCATTTATCACCCACCCCAGGAAGGGCTCCATGCTTCCTCTCTACCTAAGGCTATCTCTCAGCTTGGGAGGCTGTAATGGCAAAATCACCATGCCTGTAAATGTCATCACTGCACCTTGTACCTTCACTAGTATGACATCTTTGAGACGGCCAGACCAAAGACAGAATTAATTGTCAAGGAGTATGATACCATTCTTCCTATTACTAGGGCAGAGTTACACCTTCAGAGATCAGCATGTAACCAGACAATCAATATAAATAAACCTTCTACCCAAAAAAATGTTCAAGACAACCAAAAAGTAGTCTCTGATTACTTCTGTATCTCCTATAGGATGGCTTAAGATGCAGCACAATCCTTTACATAAAAAAGAGTTAAAAAATTAACTCAAGATACATGAGGACATGAACATCTTAAATTCACTGAGACATTGATTTGCCCATAGCACTCATGGAGAGATAAGGACTCAAACTGCTATTATTTCTAGATAGAAAAAAAATAATATTATATATAAAGTTCTCAAAGCACATGGACTTTAAGAAACCTTTTTTGCCAATACGACACATTGACTTAGACCACTTATATATAAGGAAACTCACAGACATGCAAGGCAGATGAAATTTCCAAAATTTGTGAAAAAAGGAAATATATTTGTTTTTTTAGAATTGGTGTTAGCTCAGGACAGATACCAAAATCTTCTCTCCCATTCTGATATTGAATTCCCAGTTACATCCCACATGCATGTCTGAAAGTGGCACATGGTAAAGAATCTACAACACTGGACTTCAAATATAGTGTCAGATTTTGGTTATTTTATCTCCAGAGAGTTACAGCCTCTAACCTGGGGTCACTCTGCAGGCACACAAGGACCTGGGGGGAAGATGCAGCCGGCAGGGCTCAGCCTTGTGCAGGCAGAGGTCCCAGTGTGCCCATGGGGTATGTTTGCTCAATGAATTTATGATTTCACAGATTTTTAGCAAGCAGAGAGTAATTTACTGCCTTATCTGGCTATCACTACTCTTTCTTTGAACAACCCGAAACTATTGATGGGTCATTAATACAAAATTCCTTGCCAGAGTTACATTTCCAAAGAAAGACAGGTTTAAATTCCTTTTCCTGAAGCTTTATCTTTTTAAACTGGACACTGAACTACTCAACACCTAAGACAACCTTTCTTCTCGCTCTTGCAAACATACATTAACAATTTAGATTTCCACACCTGTCAGAAATTTATCGAAAAACAACAACAAAAAAAAGCTGTTTGGATTTTTTCTTCAGGTTATGCCTCCTTGATACTAAAGCTGCCTTATCTCTGGTTTCAGTCAGAAAAGCCTATGAACAGTTCTAATTCACACCTGTTCACTACCATGTCCATACAACTACACACCACTGGAAAGTCAGCCAAGAGCAGATCTATTTCCTCTGTCCTTTCTCAACCTGTGAGTTCTGGTACATGCTGAAGGGGGAAGAAAAAGATGACTGTGGCTGGTGTGGGACCTGGCTATAAAATTCTCAAGCAAACTGAAAGCTTCCTCCTCCTGGGGGGAATTACTATATCATCAAGCAGAATCAGAATAAGGAACAGAATCAATTAACTATTATTGAAATACTATGGAATATTGTTATTAAAAGACTTGACTTCATAATTTAATTGTAAGGAAATTACTGTATCTGTGTTCACCAATACAATAAACCAATTGAAAAGATCAGTGACTACCCAGCAAAGGCAAAATACATCTCTTCATGCTAGGCACCCCACTGTGACATTACAAATCAAACTCAACAATTAACTGTCCAATCCTTTGTGGCAGGTGGGGAAATATTCTAAGCAATATTATGTGGGAAGCAGTTGTAGGAGTGAAGAATGTCAAATAATAAATAATATAATTATATTTGAGGACAGATCTTTACAGTTTCTCCTATGAATGGATTTAACTGTTGGTGACACACACAAAGTTTCACAGCTACACCATCATCCTGCCTATTGCTCAGGCACATAACTCTAGCATCACCTTGCATCCCAAAGATGCTCCAAATCCCAAGATTTATATTCATCATTTGCAGATACTTTCAATGCAACATTTCCAAGACAATATTTTTCTTAATTCTCCCAATCAGCTCAAGTATTCAATCAGGTTAATCATCATCATCATGTTTTGATTCAGCAAGATTTTGCTCCCTGCTTTTTCATTCAGCAACTTTTTTTTTCTCTGCTTTTGACAAACACACCCTAATATCACACACATTCACTGAGAGAAGTGCTGAAAAGACTCTTGTCCTAGTCAAGCACTTGGAGAACACATCATTATCTCCCTGGCTACTTCTGCAGCATCTACCACTTGTCTTCACTTTCAAGGTCCATCTTTGCTTATCACTACCACACCTATTGCTCCTTAATCTTTGTCAGGAAGACAGCTGTAGTTTGTTCATGTTTGAAACCAGGCCAATTTTCATAAAACATGAAGCTGAAAAAACCATTAGATCATACTGTCTAATTTGATTATTATGTTGTGTTTGGTTGAAACACTTTAAAAACCCTCCACTTTCTACTGATAAAAAAAAATTGAGGGATGCTTCTTGTATCTCTTTCCTTCCTATCTATCTCCCACTTGCCATTCAGTGTCAGGAGTCCAGTTTCCAGCTCCTCTCACACCCACATGGTGTATTTTCAAACAAACCTCTTGTGCCTTTTGCTGTCTTACGCCTTACACTTTATGGAAACTCCCTTAAATATCTGAAAACATACTGCATTACTGTTGTTCAAAGCTTTCTCTGAAATTCAGCTTACTAACATGCCCCTACAGCCCCTATGAGCAAAATGTGTGATAAGTAGTTATATACACATCACCTGTTTTCAAATGTCTAAAGTAAGCAAGAGTGGGATGTAGGAGACAGATCCTATCCTACAGTAAATAGAGAGAGGCTCCTTGAGAGAGATTTGGTTGAAGGAACTCCTGAAACACTGCAAAATGTCCTGTGACGGAGTCTCTGCTTACGCTGTGGAAATGGCCTAAGGAAAGCAGTCTTGATTTAGTTACATGAGTTGGATCCCTAAAGTATGAATGTTCCCCCTGACTATGAGCATTTCCCTTCTCCTCTGTGTATATTTTCTGCTTTCAACTGTATTATATTTACACTGCTAAGATTTAAAATTGCAGATATTCTTTCCAGCACGTCTGCGTGATGCAAAGCACCATAGGAACTACTTATTTTACAATTATACAAAAACAGTCTTACAATGCTATACAGTATTTCATTAAACAGATCCTGATCATGCAATTATCATAGCATTACGCACATACGCCTGGTGGATGATGCACAGCTCTGTGCACTAACTTCAACTCTGGTATTTACTAAATTCCTCAATCCTGTAATAAAGACTTGGAATGTGTTCATGGCAGGCACCAGCTTTTTTTCTCCCCACTGTGAATCATGGGCAAATCTTCAAGAAAAATCAACATAGCTAAAAAAGCAGAGAAAGAATAGGAATATTAGGAATAATTAGGATATCAAATAGAATGTATTCACATAAAGGGTGATTAGACATTGGAATGGGCTGCATAAACAATAATAAAAAGTCATATCAGGCACCATGCAAAAAAGAAAATAGAATACAACTGCTACTGGTGATGATCTTGTTCTGGCTCCAGGTAACAGAAAATAAGTCCTTTCAAAGCCAAAAGTAAGAGAAAAATGTCTCCTGAAGCCAATAAACAAAAAAATGAGGACACAGGCAGTCATAGAACAAAATCTGATCAAAATCTAACCAACTGAATGAAATTATTTGATTTCATTATAATAAACATCATTAATAGCAAAGAGTTAACCGCAAAATGCTGAAAAGGATTTATTTGGTCCTGTATTATGGTGCAGTCATTAATAATTCAGTAACTGGGGCAAGTATCATGGCATAAAATCTGCAGTTATTTCAGTTACTCAGAATCAAGGAAAATTATTAATCTAGCCAAAATTAGTAAGTGGACCCCAGAAAAACTCAATCAAGTTTAAATTATGATAGATAGAGAGATAACAGACACATATTAAAATAAACCCATAAAAAAACCCAGTCTGTGCAAACCAGTCTGTGTTTTATGAGGTTTCAAATTAAAGACACAACTGTAAGGAACTTAAGCAAAGGGAGAGTAATAGTTATCTACAAAGCTTCCAGATAAATTGATGTTAGTCACTAACATTTAGTCTCCCATAGATTTAATTTACTCACAGTCCTTTGTTCTCTTACTCACAAGCACTCATACTTACCTGTTTACAACATAACTTACATGATTAACAAAAGACAAGGGCCATCAGCTATGAAGTCCTCGCTCCATTTCAAGAGTTGTTTTAATCATCAATATCAATTAGACAAGTGACAGAATCATAAAATAGTTTGGTTTTGAGGGGACCTTAAAGATCATCTACTTCCAACCCATCCTGCCATGGCTAAGAACACCTTTCACTGGACCAGGTGCTCAAAGACCAATCCAATCTGGCCCTGAACACTTCCAGGGATGGGGCATCCACAACTTCCCTAGGAAACTTGTTCCAGTACCTCAATATACTCACAGTAAAGAATTACTTTCTAACATTTAATTTAACTCTATTTCTTTTCAGTTTGAAGCTATTAACCCTTGTCCTATCACTACATGCCAGTGTCAGGTGTAAGGGGGTGGTAGGATTGCACCTGTTCAATGGAAGTCAAACATTAGACCAGTTATCCCCTAATGGGATGACACATCAGTTGCTTGGCCTCAGGAAGGAACCAGGGCCCACTTCAGCAGTTTAGTGAAAAATCTCTGTTCAACACACCACTACAATCAAAATAAAAACAATGAAACAGGCAGCTTAAACAATGCAAGACAATTATAAGAAAACCAGTGTAATAGGATTATTAAAAAAAAAAAAAAAAAAAATCAGTGCTGTGACCTTACCAGAAAAAAAAATCCCATATGAGGTACAGGTCACTCTTCCTCCAAAAAGATACTAAAGATACGGGCAGGGTTCAAGTGTGAACAGTAATAAACATAATAAATATCCTATGAAGAGAAATTAGAAAGTTTCAATATGAAGAGAAATTGAAAGTTTCAAATCGAGAATATTATGCATGGACATGTAAAGTGATTGCTCTAGAGAGGTCAGATCAGACATTTGTATGCTTGCTATCTTACAACACAAAAAATACAAAGAAACACTAAAAGTGCGGAAAATTCAAAACTGAGCAGAAGAAATGTTTTTTCACATCCTATATAATCCATTCATATTATCATGGAAATTCAGTTATTAATCTAAATACTGTGTCCCTTTCAATGACAGTATAAATTAAACCTTACAACATAGAGAAATCAGGAAGCAACTTACCTGTAGTTAACATCAGCTGAAGCATCAGCAAGGAGGTATTTACTAGTCAAAAGGGAAACCATATTATAGTTTAAGCAAATGCAATAATCCCTACACAAAAATATAAATTACAAAAAGGAATAGCAACTTGATTTCAATATTGAAATTTTACTCACAGTCTCACAGTAATTCTTCCTACAGTTTGCATTAAATACTATTAATAGCTCATTAACAACAGTAGTTGTCTTTAGAAGGTTTTGAAACAACTAAAGTTTGGACACATAAAATTTTTACGTGAGCAGTAAGGGCAAATACATGAAAAATAAAAACCAGCATGATGATGAACTTGTTTACTCCATCACTGCAGGTTCTATCTAAAATATATTTTTCCCTCATTTCCAATCACAGCTAGTTTCTTAGAAGCTTGTCTATTTTTCAAAGACCTGATATTGAACAGTGTTTCCTTTATCACTTTTTTAGAGGATTATTTGAACAAGGATTCTCATCACAAATCTTGCTAACAAGCACCCAAAAACTCGCTACTTACCATTTACCCACAGACAAGCGAGCTAGAATTAGCTTAAGCACTGAATCCTGAGTAAGCCACAACTATACTGCTTGGTTATCTTGATTAGATCATCCTGGTGTAGTTTGAAACACACATTATCACTGCACAAACTAAGACCCACACTGCCCTGTTGTATTAGCAATTACAAAAATATGTATAACATTATAACCTATATAGAACATATAACATTTAAAATTTTTATCAGAGAGCAGAGTCTTAGTTGTATTAGGATAGGCATGATAAAAATGAAAGAGACCATAAGGATGTGGCTTCATATATTTTGGTTGATTTTTTTTCCATCATATCTGGGAAGGTAAAGAGAATATTATATTGTCTGGAGGTGGGGGAGCAGGAGAGGCTGCCAGCACTGTCAGTGCAAGGTTGGGCTTAGTCAGAGGCTGGGTCAGGTAAACAGGGCAGAAGTAAAAGGCTGAAGCATCATACAGTACACCAGACATTAAATGTGAAGACTCTCATGTCAATAATACAGAGAGCACAACGAACAAGAAAGATTGTCTGGGAACTTGTTCTTGGATAGAGAGAATACAGCTTGTACTAGGACACATGGAACTGAGAGATTTAGAGAGTTACATGAACTTCATGTGGTGATACTTGAGTGTAGGCTCTGGTTCTGGTAGAGAAGGGAATTTTAGTCCATGGGCAGCTGTGGGTCTGAGAAGACCTTACTGCCAGCAATGACAGGAAAGCTGTCTGGAATAAAAGCAATGCAACAGGCTGCAGAAAGGCTGTATAAAATTTCTGAAACCCAAATGGCAACATCATCTGTGTTCTGAAAGCAGCAGACCATTCACCACCAGGATACAAAGAACATAAAAATGATTCTCCTTAGGTAACTAACTCTGTTTTACTGTTTCCGCAGGCCGTGTATTTGAGTGTAAGAACTGTCACTTGGCAGATTTACCTTTCAGTTGTGCGATTTCTACCTGTAATCATTTTAATAACACATCCCATTAACAAATATCATCATTTCCTTAAATAAAAGGGACATTTTGCTTTTCTAAAGCTTTTATATGCTTGACAGTATGTTCTGAATGTACATAACTTGAAATATACCTCATTGGACATTTACCTGCGAAGTTACCCCATGCTTTTTTCCTTTTAAGTAGCAGGTGGGCAAGAGCAATAAACTAAACTCATGGGAGAAAAGGTGTAACTTATTTCATTTAGATGGAAAAGAATTTCTTGTTAAGGACACTTCTTTGCTCATTGCAACAGTACCAAAGCTATTTATTTGGTAATAAGAGTTTCTGGACTGAAACAGACATTTCTGAACTTGTTGTTGATGATTAATGTACAGTTTAAGAGAGCCATTACTTTGTGACAGGCACTACAGAAGCCAAGTGTCAGATAATGTATCAACTTCTGCTCCACTCCAATTCTAATTTAATGGTTAGAGCTCTTATTCTTACGGTCTTGTTTCAAGTATTATACTACAAAGAGTTCAGCAGGATACACAGAAGTTGCTGTAAAAGTCTTGTAGCGCGAATACCGTGTAGGCATTAAATTCGACATATTTTAACATTAGCCAAAGCACATCTTTGAACGCGAACAAGCGCCACAATCTCCCTGCGTAGGCGCTGAAGGAAAAGCTAAGTTTCTGCTATAAATGAACAAAAGAAACCTGACATAAAGCCAGCCGCGGGCAGCGGCTGGACCGGCGGGCAAAGGTCCCTCCAGGCACAGCCCCGGCCCCGGCCGGCTGCGGGCGGCTGCCGCTCCCCGGGGAGGGTCGGGGGACAGGGGGAGGCACGACCCGCCGGGTCCTAATGCCGCCGAGCCCGGGCAGGAGCCTCTCGCCTCCCGCCCCGGCCGGCTGAAGGCACCGCCGCGATGCCCGGACCATCCCAATGGAGAAATTTCTGGCCGCGCTGGCTCGAGGACACATCTCACGGGGAACACCCTGAGGCCACTTGGATGTGCTCATGTGCAACACGGTCCGTGCGCCGGGAACTGGCAGAGATGAGCACTGCCACCGGCGAAACCACCTCCCTCTCCTCACCCTCCAGAGAAAAACACCCAAGAATTCTACGGGAAAAAGAAGAGGACGGTACCAGCAGCCTCTGACATCGATGCTCCTTCTATACTTGTAAGAAACCCTGATTTGTTCGTCAAAACTCAGCTCCCGAGCTTTACCTGAGAGCTGCTCATCTTTGTCACGCAGTACAAGAACAGAAGAAACGCTCTGGAACAGGTGGGAAAGTGAGAGAGCAGAACTAAAACTGTACATGCTGCAGCAGACACGAGCACGATTCCAGGAGCTCTCCTGGCAAACAAAGGAAGGCTCTTGACAAGCAAAGACTAGGAAGAGAGGAGACTGCAAGAAGTCCAGCGAGGCAGCTTTTACACCTGTAGATGTGGAATACACCAGCACATCCACTCTCTGGTTTGCTGTTGTTACTATGGTCTATTAAAAGCAAACGCAGCTGTACAAGATTACCACCCTCCGCACCTTCACACCATTCTTTCAAACACATCAGCCTGGCCACAGAAGTAGTTTCTGATGTATTTTCACTTTGCTACCTCCTTCTTCTTGCCTATACATTAACATCACTTGAAGATTAAACAGCAGAATTGTTATAACTTTATATGTTTGAATACCATTTTAGTGAGATATCCTTAAGTGACCTGAGGTGACTTGGTCTGGGCGTGCTAGAACTGCAAGCAGGATTGAAACAGTTGCTTTTATTGCCTTCCAGTGTTTCCTGTGGAATTGCAATCGATTTTGCTAGCAGTTACACACACACATTTCATTAATGTGCCTAGTGCTGCTGCCAAAGCCGAGAAGGGTGAAGAGAGAAGTCTGTAAGAAGGACAGACAAGCTCCCCAACAGTGAAAGTAGAGTTAGGTGAGCAGTGACAACCTCCTCACGAAAACAAGCAGGGACACAGACAGAAAAAGTCGCACCCAATGTACAGCCATGAGAAATGTGGAGTGAAAAACTTATATTGAAGAGTGGTCTTCCCATAAATATATCTGTTTGCTTTGGCATAAACTCCTCCACTACATACTATGCATGACAGAACAGGACCATTACTTAAAAGCCAAAATACCTGACTTGTGATATGCTTTATCTATCCTGTCACAGCAATCTGTCTTACTCCCATGAAAACCACAAAACAAAACCACAGAACAAAAAAATCTAGAGCCATACACATACTTCATACTTCCACTATATGAACCAGTGCAGGCTTAGAGTTAACATCACATGTTTGCATGGCACATGAAAAAAGCCCAAACGTCCTAAAGACTCAAAATAATATCAAGAAAGTTTCACTTTGTACACTTTTCAAAGCCTTTCCTCTCACAGCTCTGAGTGCACATCTCTCTCCCTATTACAGATACTAAAGAACCTGCTTCCTAGGTTGCTCCCAGAAATATTCTGATGTGAAGCTTCTGTAATGTAAGTGATAATTTGTGTGACTTCATCAATAGGTAAATCTGTTTAATCTTTCACATTCTTATTAAACAACAGAAAATCAAATGGGTAAGAAAGCCAAAATTCAAGGAGAGCTAAGGTAATCAGGTCCAACTGGTTCAATCTAACAGTAATGAGTATTTTCACAATATGGAGAGCACTGGATCTCTGCTATCAACTTCCAAAATAAAGCAATTTATGAATCTGTTGAAATACTTTAAAAAATGCACAGGTGGCAATGCAAATCAGATACTTCTGTAGCCTCTCATCAAATAGTCCAGAAATTAATACAATGAAACTGTACCACCTCGTTAAAAGAAAAGAAACAACTAAAAATTACTGTTCCTCAGTTCCAACTTGGGCTCACAAGACAGATGCAGCTTACAAACTCAGCAAATCAAGTGTGAAAAAGAGCAATCAGACATAATAAAACACAGCTTTTTGAAAGAACACACGTTGAGCAATTGCTAGCACACGCATCCGAAGTGCACAAAACTTCCCAAAGATTCAAACGGATATGAGCATCTTCCACATTCTTATGTGCAATGGCATCAAGTTTCACTGTGGGCTCCAATAGCGAGGGCATGCCTTGAGGCTGGCATGTTCATTTAACATATGAGTCATTCGGTGTGGAAACAACGTAACAGAAATATCCACAAACCAATGAATTGTGAAAGAACTATAACATTTTCCCCCTCAGGCCTGCACCTACTAAAGTGTCACAAATAAAGTTAATATCACAGAAATGATTCAGCAAAAGAGGAATTAGGCAGTAAATGACAGTCAACTCTTTTACGAGTCAATAACTTAATCGTTTTTATTTGAAACCATACCAGTCAGTACCGTCATCTTAGAAAAGATCAACAAAAAAGATACTCCAGACTTGACTTTTATAACTACTGCAACTACAGATACGATACCTCTATGACATAAAAATTGCAAACTAGGTTTTTCTTCACTGACATCCTCCTTCAGAATCAGAGAGAATTTAAAACTGAGAACTCATCACCACTCCCTTAGCCTCCTCTCCCCCCACCCCTCCCCTCAAAAAAAGCTGGTTTAAAATATAAACGAGATAAAATAATTAACCAAACACTCGACGTGCAATGAACCCGAGTGAAAGATTTGCCTGGCAAGAAAAAAGAAAAAAGTTGTAAGCAGACTAGCTTCCTTTCCTTTAGCTTCTTACTACATTAGCCCACAGAATCACAGCAGTGAAAAGATACCTGCTTTGATGTACTTATAAATAAGTTTACATTTATATATCTAACATGCATATTTGTCCAAGTGCAGTTAAGGGAACCCAGTATGCCCCTAAATTTAAGATAATCATTTGTGTTTTGTATTTTGGTACTGGAATGAGTACATAATACTTTAAGGGCCAGATTTTATCTCCCTCCCACCTCAAAAGGAAAAATAAAAAAACTGAGTGTTACAGAAAGAAATATTAAATAGTCATTCTTAGTCACCTTCCTTGCCAATCTAATTTCAAATAAGGAGGCTGCTTACATTAATATTTTTAAGACTAACTTACACACTTATATCAGACCTTTGGAGTGTAGCCACAGACCTCTCAGAGCTCACCTACCAGGCATTCTCTGTCCTTCCTCTCACAGTATCTTAGTGAGGATGCTCTGTTTCAATTAATGCTGCCCTAGGTACCTATTATGATGTACATCTACACTGTAAAATGAAGTCCAGAGCAGCTGGATTCTGTCAGCTTGGCTGGTGCTCACCCCCATGAGAATACACCCCTGTTTTCCTGCTCTCACTGTGTGTCCATGGGAAGTATCTGTGTTAGCACACGGATGTGTCTGAGCTCCTTATCCTTGCCTCTCAGCAGGGCTAAGGCCTCTGACAGGCCTGCTGTTACCACTCAGACACTAACCACCACCCCTCGACCAGCACAGTCTATCCGATTAACACCTAATCTGCTTGTGAATTGGCTCCTGAGCCACCTTGCTTCCTGCAGGGCATTACAAAATGAAGAGTTCCCGAGGTGTGCCTAAACCCCAGTTTCACTGGAAGTAGCATGCTCTGGAACAGCCATCTCAGCTATGAAACCGGTTCATCAGAAGAATGCTCAGGGTCTGTGCTGCTCTTTCCTATAGAGCTTATGCACATCTAGCACCTCAAAATACCCTTAACCAAGAAGCTTTAAGAACTTCCAGCAGAACAGTTCCACTTCAATATAAACCACCAGTGAGATTTCAAGAAAAAGAGGCACAAATTCTTTGTTTATTTCAAGAAGTCAGTATATACACAGATAAGAATATATTTGGCTTTGGTGAAAACTAGAATTATTGTTTAGGGAATTGTTGGCTTAAGTTATTTCAAATACTAAATTTAAAGTAATCATTTCTACTACACTGCAGTAACAGTAAAACTTTCATTGGTGTTTTTACTTACACTTTCTAATTGCGTACATTATTTCAATGGTGTGAAACTTTCAACAAAGTAGTTCCAGTGTCATAACTTAGCATGCTGCCATATCTTTTTAACCAATATGAGGATTAAAAGTTTCCAGCTATGATTAGGTCGTCAATAATTACATGTTTTGTATCTCCTGCAAAGCTGGGATGCAATGCCTATTAGAATACACTATTCTCATGTGTAGTGGTGAAATATGCCATGAGAGATTATACTGAGTAAAAAAAAGACTTTTTTTTAAATGACAGTTCAAAAATATTCAGTTCCAAATATTCAGAGAAACAGGCTCACAGTGAGCCATAAATGGCCACTAACTCCCTCTCTAAAATAACTTACTCTTCTAAAAAGATGCTTTTACTATTTTTATATGCAAGAAGTCAACACTAAGTAAAGTTGTTGTAAAATGCTTCAGAATTTAAAATACTCCATGATATAGAGCAATCCTCCTACTTTCCACATTTTAGAAGAAAATTTCATCAGGCAAATCCTCAGAGAGACACAAACACATTTTACTGAGAATTATCACGTAGTGTTTAATAAATTACACGCAAATTCTTACCAGAATGCCACGCTTTTGAAGATGCCATATCCATTGTTATCCTCAAGATATCCATTCTTATTCATCATTAGTACCTTGCTTCCTTTGCACTCAAGCTTCAGAACGGATTTCTGACAAGCAACCCACACCTACCAAAATGGTTTCTAGAAAGCAAATTATATAGCTGTAAGACATGGAAAACCAACCAGCAATTTGCAAACCACTGCAAGTGCAATGCAAACACAGCAAATAGAAAATTCATTCTGAAATGTTCATCCTATTATGCTGGACACTAATATAACCACAGCTGTAACATTATACTTTTAAATTACTGGTTCACCTATAGAAAAACCGCAAAAGTAAAATTCATTTTTATCCCATGGAATCTCCTATTTCATCTCATTAAGGGTGGTCATTTGCCTATAAATGGTTTTTATAAAAGAACAGGATGAAGCAACACAATTCTAAACTATAGTTAAGGTATTCTAAGGACTTCCGAAAATTGAAGTTCCATTTATGCTGGACAGAGCAAATACACAGAACAGTAAAAGGTCCCTGACCACAAAGGAAAAACAAGTCTAAACAGGTAAGACAGCACAGGGGAAAAGTCCACACACAGCACAAACAGCAGGACTGCAGTAAATGTAACAGTAGCTCTACTTTGCAGGTGGCTTTTGCTCGCAAACAACATAGAAGGAGGTACAGGGTAGGGAGGGCACATTGGGTGGGTGGAAGCATATGTCGTATGCACGAACAAAGCAGAAGTGAAGAGGTAGAATGGACAGCAAGAGGTGAAAGAAACAGTCAGTAAGCACAGGACAAAAAATAGCTAATTAAAGTTAGTGAATGTTCTCTGAATGGTCAAAGGTCCCCAGCTTTTGGCTCTTTCTGTTCCTGTAAGTTAGTCTCTGGTGAGGTCCTTTCTTCACTGCTCCCAGGCTTAGAGCAGTAAACTTAGACTTATTTTATATTTATTTTCAGTTCTTTTCCCCGTCACAATCCCCTCCCTACATTTTAAGATGAGATCAAAGATATCTCCCTCACCTGTAGCTTTAAAACAGAGATGATCTGAATCTACTCAACAGTATCTGTATAGAACAAGCACATGCAGATCAGCCCTATTTGCAAGTGATCCAAGTTCTGATATTCTGACTTCAACCTTTCTAATTCTTTCTTAGGTAACACATACTGGATAGCAGAAAAGTGAGGAAAGGCGCTGATCTATCAAACAGTAGTTGAAAGTTGCTAAGAGTACATAAAACACTGTACTCCATGCTGAATAACAGAGTTGTTAGGATTCCAGATGGGGACAGCTGCTCTATAGGCTCTGGTGCACACATCCAGATGGAAATATTCTAACCTTCACAGCAAACTGTACTTGTTCTATTGTTAACTGAATAGATTAGGCTTATATCAGAACAGAAGACACATTTTCATCGTCATAACACTCATTGTTTATATCCTTCAGCATAAATGGAGGTAAGTCAGTGTAAAGAGCAAGTCTGCCTACAAAGGCAAATTAAACCTGTGAAACTGAAGTGGTGTAATTTTTTATGGGGCTGTATGGATAAGGGCAAACAAACTAGATTGAAGTCACTTTCATCTGGTGCAAGATCTCCAATAAGAATTGTTTATACAAGCATAGCAACAGCAATATAATCAAAAACAATTTCTGGAATTGGGCCAGTGTTCCTAGGTTGTTTCCTTCTACGAGGAAATAAGCTACCAATAGATACAGTTTTATACTGATACAGCTCTATTCACACCAGGGAAAGGTGACTGATACTTTAATTACGCCAGTACAGATAGAGAAACATCTGATAGAACTGTCTCAGATACAGTCCATTTACCTATTGCAAGATAGCAACAATATTCCTAGCGCAGGCAACACTTTAGAGTACTAATCTTTAACTTTAAAAATAATCCCTCCTGTGTCATTCCCAGAACATCACCAACCTTTGAAATGCTAATGGCATTACTAGAGACAAACCAGACTTTGAATTTCTGCCAGATTCTGTCAAGAGTTCATCTGACAGAAGTTTTCTCTGTGCCACTCAGGTGTCACTATTCTCTTCATACCTCATTTTCTTTTAAAATGAACTTTTTTTTTTTTAGCAACAATGTTGTGGTAATTTTGAATCTTTGTAAAAACACTAGTAAAGTGTGTGTCTTGGCTTGAAAAATACATATAAAAGCAATTATTACTCCTCTGCCAGACTACAGCTTTGGAAATTACCTGCAACTTGCCAATGACAATAACAGGCAAGCAGTTATCCAGCAAAATTCCTTTAGTTCAGCTGCACAACAGTACTTCCACACTACCTGCATTTTACTTGGTTATTTGAAACTGCATCTGCCTATTCCAGCTGTGCCATTAAAAAAAACAAAAAAAAACCAAAAAAAAAACCCCAAAAACCAAAAAAAAACCAAAAAAACAAACCAAAACCAAAAAAACTCTTTGCTTCTAAAGGAACAAAGTTTAGTTATTTATCCAAGTTTTCTTTAAAGGGGAAAGCAAATGAAAAAAAGTTTTAACCACTGTGTTGTCTCTGGGACACTATGAATGGTAACTCCCAGACAACTGAGTTGAGACACCAGAAACACCTGATAGAACAAGAATGCGTTTTCCTCTTTATTTGTGACTTCTTTACAACAACTTCCAAAACAGACTCAAGAGAAATGCATTGTTTTTGTCTCCCTATCTCTGCCTCCCCCTAAAATAAGATGTCTGCCCTCAGGAATCTTTGGATAAAGTGAAATATCTACAACTGTAACTTATTTATCAAAGGTGAACTGTATGTGCCTCAACAAGAATAAGAACTGCAGTGACCACAATCTAGCACATGTATTTAGAGGTTTATTAGTTATTTAAAAAATAGTAAAATATTTACTTTTAATAGCATAAATGTTCTCATCTCAGGGATTGATCTGTGTTGAAAAGTGAGGTGCTTAAAAGTAGGGGGTTTTTGTTTGCTAGTTGATGAACCTCAATAAGAAGAAAAAACCTGAAAATAAAACTCAACACTACAATTCTTGCATAGCATGCTATCATAAATTAATGAGAAGAGCATACTCACACAGAAAATCTTGCTAAACAAACATGATATCTCTATTTAGAAAAATTCTCATTGCAAATAGTTAACAGAGCATTTTAAAGACCTGCCAGCAAATGTGGTCTGTTATATACAGAAAATATAATTTCTCAATACTCTGAAATTCTGTAAAAATTAATCTAAAATACTTTTAACTTACAGAAATCATCTTGAAGGATGCAATACTTCAATCTACACTTTAAAAATCAACTTCACTGCTCATTTTGATGGTATTCCATAACATACACAATTACCATTCCACGGCATGACAATGAAGTTAATCTTCAAAGCACTACATAGCCTTCATCACCTCTTCTTGGTGAACATGTCAGGAATGAGATATCCTCTCTTGGAAGACCCTGAAACTCCCATAGGTGTATTGCAGATAAGGCAACAGTCTCTCCTCCTTCAAAAATCCGACAACAATAGTTCAGTATGACAACAATAAAAAAGTGAGATCTAAGAGGACAGCATTTAAGCTGGATGCTCATGACTAGGATAAGAAATTCCTGGGCCTGCTCTCAAAAAAAAGTCATGATGTTGGGATCCAAAAATCAGTGTAGCACATTTGGTGGTATCCAATCCTGCCATGGTTGTTAAGCCCTAAAATAAGCTACACATCAGTACCCACATGAGCCCTCTCTTAGACATTCCTGGAACACAAGTCCCAGGAACAAGATAAGATACATCTTTCTGAGCGGGCAGGAAGGTAACTGTGTTCCAAAGAACAGTGGAACAAAGATATTTCATAAAACTCATATATCAATGGTTTACCCACAGAGAGAGGTACATGCACAGATTATGTATTGCACAGATACTTCTATTTTAAAGTGCTAGTGGCACAAACTTACCTACAGAGGTATGAACTGTCTCTTAAAATACAACACTTGTCTAAAATTGAATGTCCTGGGTGCTACACATTTTTTTTAATTATAAAGCATCTTTAGTAACTGTTGCTCAGATTATCCATAACTTCCCAAATTCAAGACGTGCAGAAATTTGACCCTGATTGTTTAGTATATCCTGTGGCAAGAATTACAGGGTTTACTCATTTCTACAGAGGGAAAAAACCCCAAACCTTGTATTCTTCACCACTTATGAACAAGCAACTTATTACAAGCATGTGATATTCCTACTTATTTAAATGAATTAGGAAGCTACTATAAAACCACTTGTATTTTAATAGGTTTTTTTAACCGATTGCCTGGCAGGAATAGTTGCTTACTTTCCTTAAGCAGATGATCTATTTCAGATGCAGCTGTTTCTCTCACATTCTATACTGCCTATAGAACTGAACATAGAAAACTCTAAATATATCTCATTGATGTTAACAGTCCATTGAAGTTAAATATCTTAAAAGGAAATACATGTATTTCTTTGATTTGTTGTAATCTTTTGTCTTAAAATATTCTCAATTTTTATTCTTGATCTTGATCTCAAAATACTGATCCTTTTATATTATCTTTCTGGTTTTGAAGGAAATAAGTCTATAGCAATTGGATAAGTCTTAAAAACTAAAACTCAAATCTGTAATGTTTTCTCTTTGAAACACGATAATAGAAGAATGTTTTGATTTTTAACAAGGAAAACTTACTGTTTTTTTTCTAACAATTACAGAACTGTTTTCTACTTTTTTCTCCACATCCTGCCCAAAAAGCAGAGCAAAAGAGAACTCTGAATGACGAACCAGGACAAGCTAAGAGCGATGGCCATAAAAGCTCCTGCTGCCAATGCACACTGCTCCTCTCCAAGTTTCCTGCCTCCAGTACAGCAGCATGTGCTACACCACTGTACTTTCCAAGAGCAGAAATAAAGTACAGTAGCATCAGTTATGGGTGACTTTAAGGCTCTCTGCTACAAACTATACTGAGCTGTCACAACACCATCGGAGTTACCCTCTTCTTAGAGAAAGTGGGGACTAGCTGAAGCAGGAAACAAAGTCAATCCCATGATCTGAAAGCTGTTAGTTCTAAATTATACATTCAATATCAAAAGACATCTCCGTCTTTGCAAAATGGAAATCATAGTAGCTGGACCAACTACACACAGGCTCACGAGGGAAAATGGAATTAGAACTAGATATTCATGTTCTGCGTATAGAAGTCCTTTCAAAACAGTCCTGCTGAAATGTTAGATAATTATACAAGGCTCAAACTGCAGCTAACAAATCCTCTCACAAATATAGACATGTCTATTTTAAATTAAATGTTAAATGGGAAATATTTATAGTTTAAATTGCACACTTTGCTACTCAATTATCATAATTTTAAAAAGAAGACACCTTTAATTTCCTCCTCTAAATAAGTTATTTACCTGATCTGTAGCTTGGGAGTCCCCAGTAGTCAGTTCTGAGATTCTCATCCCACTGAATGTCAAGGACATAGCATTTGAAGGATGGTATTTCAACAACAGTTATTGACAACTTAACTTTGTCTCACCAAAGATAAACCAACCTTTATTCCCACTCAGGTCAGCTCATTGATTTCACAGAAAACACATTTAGAAAGCAGAGCTGAATGCTTTCAGAAATTCCACCCATGAGATAAAAAGGGGAAAAAAAGCCCAAGCAGCAAAAAGGGACAGATATAAAATGTTTGAGACTTCTTGATGCATGATTAATCAAGTATATTTGTATGCAAAGTAACAAGTAACTGAAATTACTGTTAACTGCTTGCTGAAATGATATAATCTCAAATACCTTACCTTCTTACTCTTCAGATACAGGACTCTGTTATTTTATCCAATTTTATCCTTATACCAGAGGTTGTGTTAGGAAAATAACAGTTCTGCTGAAAGAGTCTGGAAAAAAAAATACACTTGCTGCTCTCAATATCCATATTATAGACACCATAAACATTATTATGAGTAATACTAAACTTGGCTTCTGTTTACTCTTGTCCTACTTTAGGTTCAATGGAACTGTGTTCCATTAAAGTCTGACTTCATGTGCAGCCAGAATAGATTCTCACCAACAGGACCTAATAAGCTTAAGAATAAATATTGTTCTCCAACTACATCAAAAATACATTTAGATACTCCAAAGCCCTCAGTTTTTATAATACTGTATCATTAAGAAAAATAAAAATTTTATCTGGTGAACACTATTCATAGCATTCATATTCATATTCAGAAAATATAAGCACTATCTCCAGAATTAGTTCTGGTTTGTGATGCATTTAAATTTTTAGAAGTACACTGAAGCAACAGCCTCCTTTTCACTACTGCCGTTCCTCTTTGGAGTACACTAACAGTTCAAAAGCTTTTGTAAACTAATTTCTGACTTCCAATTATCCATTACAGTTATAAAGCATTTATTTAAAACAGTATCTTTGGGTTTCCTACAAGTATGAGAGGACTAAACTAAAGGCTTACACTTTAAAAAAGTGATGCTCTTTCTATCTTTGAAGCTCTCAGCATCAGTCCCTCTACCGGGAAGGCACTGATAGGAAGTCAAATGTGAATAAAAACACACAGAACAGGAGCTTCTGTGTCCAGACCCAAAAGATACCACAGTAATGTATTTGAGAAATTTGAAATCCATTTAATTCCGCAGGATTTTTAGCAAGACAAATGATATTGTTAAGGCTTCTCAGATCATATATGCATCTAGAAAGATGCAAGCGATCCACTAATTTAACCAATAATTAGTTGACAAAATAGAGAGATATCATTAAAAGAATCTTGATTTGTGTACCACTGAAAAGGCTGACAAGCTGTACTCTACCTGATAAGCACCCGGCTGTTGGGTTTTTTCCCCAAATTATCATTTATTTGGCTGCTGGTTGGAACACCAAACCCATTGTCAGTTAGAGAATCGCAGTTTGCAATGAAAACACAAGAAATTCAAGTGCCTCTTTAAATACTCACAATTATTTTATTAATTTACTGCTAATAGTTCTTATTGAATGTACATTGCATACAGCTCCCATACAGAATATGACTAGAAACCAACTTGTGTGGTGAAGTAATTATACAATTATAAAAATAACTGGATGTCTTGAAAAAAATAAATACTACAGACATTAAAAACCATTATTCTAAAATTAAATCGTGGTCAGGTGTTACAATGCCAAGATTTAAGGACACATTTTAGAGAAAATACATTTAATTTTTTTTTTTAATTCCAAAGCTGATTTTTTTAAAGTAGAAAATTTTCCAAGTTGTAAAACCCTAACTATGACTTCCTTTTTACTGCCTCTGAATGACTTGAGACCTAATAACTAACATTTTGATCCAAAACAACAATTCAGGCTTAGCAAAATATTGAATTTATAAAATAAACACATATGAAAAGTGTGAAAAAGCACGCAGCAAAAGGGAATTGTGTCATTAAGATCACAGCCTCCATTAACAGCTACTCCAGAGATAATACATGATGCTATATTTTCCAGACTATTCCCCTCCACTCATCTCATAAGTACGTGTGCTCCTACACGTGCCCTTTAATTTCAACATACTTCCTGTGTCAAATGACCAACACAAAGGCCCTGACAGGACACAGCATATATGCTAATGTAAATTAAATGCCAGCATACCAAACCCAAATAAGTGTACATTTAAGAAAACTTACCTGGACTTGAAAAAGCACCCTTGAGCTGCTTCAGTGCTAATTCCCAAATGAAGACTCTTCCTTGCAAATAAGTGAGCTTTCTTCAGATCATTATTCTGTGGCACAGGCTCCTCCAAATGGCAGAATGAATGTATTGCCATCATTGAAAATTTACAGATCATCTGAAGTAATTGAACTGAAAGCAAGAAATATAGCAACTTTTTTTGTGTAAAGTTACTTAAAATACTTTACTTAGTTTTCAAGAACTTGTTACTTAACAATAGCATTTAAAACACATAAAGGATATGTAAATGCAGTGATTGATAAAGTATAAATGAATTCATTAAACCAGATGAAGAGTTCATCTAAGCAGAGATGCCCAGATAAGGAACTTCCATTTAATGCTACTACAGAGCACCATTTCAATACAATTTAGGGATGTTTCTTATACATTTTATATTTCTTCTCTTCAAATAAGCTTTCACCTAAGTATCTAGAATGATATATATATATATATTTTTGCAGAACATTTGCTTGTAATATTGAATTATCTCCAAGTGGTTCAAGTTACTCTTTCCAGTATGAATTATTCTGTAGCTAAAAACATCAAATGACATCTATCACCATCATGCTAATGCAGATGGCTTTAGAAGACTGCCTTCAAGTTTCTCACAACTTTCTCTGATTTTACAGAATGTATGCAGTATTTTACTTGGGATGCTTAGTTTAGGACGAGTCACAGATTCTAGAGGCATAATCTGATGATCAATTCTGGTAAAATGCCAGTTCAAAGAGAGAGGTTCTCCTGCTGCTTGTTCTGATCCTTGGGTCATGATCCCATCTCCTGGTGGAGCCACCCACTAAATCAGAGGGAGGAACTAGCTTGGGTTAGAAATTGCTGCTTGCCACAGACCCCTCTCAACGTCAGGATCAATTTTCTGATTCAAGTCGCTGCACGATGGCACAAATCACTGTGCCGATACAATAGGAAGGAAAGTGAGGGAACAAGACTACATACCCACTTGCTACAAATGTCAGCACTTAAGAAACTGGTGTTATCATCTAAGTGTAAATTACAAGGTAAATCACAGCTCTGCCACTGAAAGCAGCATAGTGTACTGCTGGACTGCTTTAACTTTCAGTTCCACCTCTGCATCACTGGTCATCATCCCCACAATGGCATCAAAAATGATGAGTTGCAGTGCCTCACCAAAAGTGCATGGGGCATAATTTCCTGCCAAAGGCCATACACTGCAAGTTTAAGGTGGGATGAACTAAACTAAAGGGTGTGTGAGTCTATCAGAATGCGAGTCCATCCCTCTCTTGTCTACTAGGAACAGAAGCAACTTAGTCATTGTTTAGACTGCTAAACACAGAAGAGATTAACCCAGTTTAACATGTCTGCTTAGGTTAGGCCTGGCCTCTTCTAACTTTCAAATCCACTACCTGATTTCAAATTTTATCAAAAAGGAAAATTGAAAAGCCATTTACAGTTTAATACGAATTTAGATATTTCAGAAATCCAAGTACTGGGCAAGTAGCTATAGAAGACCAACCCACAAACAGACCAAACCCAAGTAGAGATTGCAGCCTATGCCTTGGGGAGCAAACACACAAGCAAGAGACGCATTACAAGTACTCCAGCTGCAGCTGATATTCTTCATTACTTCTAAGATACAACTGCATAGAAAGCTGTTGTTGTCTTGTGCTCACAGAACTACTTGACTATCCATGCAGAATTCAAATCTACTTAAGTGGCATTAAAATAAGAGTCCTTGGTCTGCAAATTCCAGCTCTGCTCCTTGTGTTCAGTTTAAAAGTACAGTATGTACAGCACTTGACAGCTTCCGGTCTTCTGGCACAGCATCTCATCCTAACGAGATGCATGCTTCTTAGCAGATCAGCCACTTCATCCTTTAGAACCACTAAATGAATGAATAGCATCGAGTCCTTGTGACTTAGTAGTCTTTAGCACTTTATTCTAGCATTCAGTCTTCTGCTTCTCTAATCCCATAATCAGATGATATCCAATCAACATTATTTGAAAAGAATAAAATGCCCACAATATCCTTGTGATGAAGGGCAGCATAAAGAAATAACTCCACTCCTTCCTAGCACCTCTTATTCCTTTTAATTGCTTTCTATACTCCCTAAAAGCCCAAGAGACCAGCCAGGTCCTTAGCACATTACTTGTGAGGTTACCATCGTCCTTGTACTTTTAAATAAAAGTATACAACCAAGTGTTTTCCTGAAATACACTGCTACCAATAAGACATGACAACAACTATAGCCTGTTACTGAGATTAATTCAAATATTGGGAGGCTTAAAATGTTACATAAAAACATTTCTAATTGCATGCAAGTGAAAGTGGTTGGCCTTTTACAGGCAACAGTTTAGAGATTTCCTCTCTTATCACCAACTTCTTGCTTAAAATTAAGTAAGTAACAATACTAAACGAGAACAGTTATAGAAGTATAAACGGGTACAAATTTTATCCGGACATAGGAAGAAAATCCATATGATTCCCTGCACATGAGAAGGATTACTGTTTATTAAACTCAACCAGCTGTGTCTCAACATCTACATATATTCAGATTCTGTACAGTATATTCTAATGGAGTTTGTTGGGGTGATAGTGGGTTTGGGATTTTTTTTTAAATATAAGAATGCCCTCTCACATTCTGAGTCCTTGCTTTGGAAAGTTTTAAGGGCCTCAAGCCTTTCTTAGGCTGCTAACCTGCACTGATGCCTTTGTTACTGTAGTCTCAGTACTAGTGGTACTTGAATTAGGCAGAGTAAGTTTCAATCCAGTCACACACCTCAATTGCACATAAAACATCAAATTTTCAGGCACTGTACTCTGGACTAATTCTAGAACAAGTCAGCTGTATGCTAGGAAAGAATTCCTACACAAGGAATTCAATCTGACATAAAACTGTATACAAACAATGTGAAGCAACACACAAAAAAGGCATCGGTGTATTCCTCTTACTGTTTTAAATCTTAAACTTGGGTCAAATTTGCAACTCCATGCTACAACATCGTACAATTAGGCAAAATAACAGCAGTGACTTATTAGAGTTCAACTTACCCAACTAATGGGTTTTTTATTAAAGGAAGTATCTATTTGCATAATACAAGTGTGATAATCAAAAAATCATTCTAGTTGGAATAGGCCTCAGAGGTCATCTAGTTCAATCTCTGCTCAAAGCAGCATTAATATGTGAATACTCATTAATGATACAAGTTGTACTCTTAACCTTGCAGACCATTAATTGCATGTAATCCTTCATCAAATGCACTCAACTGCCTTTGATAGGATTACTTATCTGCAGAAGGGTTTGTGGGACCAGTCACACACTTGCCACACATTATTCCTAAGCATGGAACATTTCAGCACTTCCAGCTGTACTCAGAACCACACTTGCATTTCACTTCAAATGTCTTCTAATAAATTACTGTTATGAGAGCAGTTTTCCAAGGGGACCTGCTGTACAGGGGTAGAGTTTGATAGATGACAAAAGGATGGAGAGAAGTAGGGGGTGATGAACACCAAAGCAAGGTAGAAACACAGGGCAGTGCCAAACTTCAGCAGAGTAAGTTTGGGAACCTCTGCTCCATTTTGGATTTGTGCTTAAGTTTACACCTTTATTTCATGCATGAAATATGGTACAGCATTGCTAATTACAAAAAAAAAAAATTAAGAAACCCTCACTGAAACAATCCACAAGTAACAATAAAAAAAATGGAAATGTTTTATAAAACTGGTTACCCAATGACACAAGCTGAATCACAACAGAAATTTGCCTTACATTAATTCACTAATATCTTCTGTTCTGAAGTATGAAATACAGTGACAGTTTATCTATGCTGTGTGACAATACATGAACTCTGTCAAACAAACTAAATATCGAAAAGCTAATCTTCTAAACAGTGATTTAATTTGAACATTCAATAGCTGCTATTGTAAGTAACTTCAAATATTAATACTGTGGACACTACTGTAAAGAATATAGGCACAGTTTAAGTGGTAACAACAGCAACAAGAAATAAATAGCAGAATATGTACAAAAAAAAAGAAATTTACTGTAGCAGCTTTGTTAACCCTGGTCTTAGGACCATTCAAAAGGCATTTTAAAACACTGGGTTCTGGGGTATTTTTAAATACACTGAAAACCTTTTAAATTCTACAGTTCCAGACATTATTTATGTGCCTTCCCCAAGCATTCATTAGTAGCCACTGCTGTTTGCTAGACTGAATAGAGAGGGCCTTCCCTATTTGACCTTATCAATTAAACAACAGGATACTCCAACAATTTTCTCTTACATACCCACAAAAAGAGTTAAATTTCCCACCAGTGTATAAGTGGCAGAAGTTAGGTCACAGGACGGTGCACCCACATCAACTACAAAGTCATGACAGACAGGGACATGGTTCAAAGACGCAGGTAGGAAGGAGCAAGAGACAACAATCAAGCCAGCAATTCTAAAGCAAAAAACAAGAAGTCAGTCAAAATCTCAAAGTGACAGAGCATCTTCACCAGCCAATTTCTACCTTAGATATCTTTATTTCATATTTGCATCAAGAAACTTCAATATTTTTTTCTGATTAATAAAGGTAATTGATTCTACTAGATATTCAAGTCCCCTTTTAACATTAAACTATATGGCTTTTGTGTTTATAAAGAAAAAATTTACTTTAGAATAGTTGTTTGCAATAAAACTAACTGCACTTCCATGTTTGCAACCTTTTATAAGAGTGTAGTGTTTGACATTCTAGTTGAAAATGGAAGGTCAATACCTGACTACCAAGCAACAAGTCCCTGTCCTGGCACCTTGTCTGATGGAAGAGAGAACAAACTGCAAGGTGATGCTCCATGGTATGTTTCCAACAGAGGTAGGCTCACACCTTGGTAGGTGCTGCTGCCATATAAAAAGCAAAGGATTGGTTCTGAGTTTTGGCCAGGTGCAAATTATGGAAATCTTACCTAGGAATAAAGCAACCAAAAAAAGGAGACAGAAGGAGTTCTGTCAATTATACTGTATGGTGCATAAAGAATTACATCAGCACACCTCAAAACTTCTGCATTAGCACACCACAGGTTATATAAAAATTACCAGTGTGGCTAGTTAATAACATTTCTGATATAAGGAAAAAGCACTATGAGGCTGAAAAAGACAATTACAGCCACTCTCTCCTGTTCTAAAGGCAAAGGTGGAAATGATGCTTTATATAGAACAAGTACTGAACACTACCATAGCTTTGGAACATCTCTCTAACTTTTAAGAAGAAAGATGGGTTGAGAAATTGACAGGGAAGAGGACATACAATTAGATGCACTTTACAGGCCAACGGGTTGCAACACTTGAGAGGGGTGCCAAATTTACATCAGCAAACCAGAACTCAGCAGAATTTTGTTTCAGCTTTTAACTATTGATATTTTAGGCTAGAGAGAAAAAAGGTAATTGTTTTTTGTCACCACCGTGATCCCACTCATCCAGTCCCCACACCCCTTGCCAACACAAGGTCCAAGAATTACAGAAAAAATGCTGTAAAAACATTTTAAACATTTAAAAATAATTTCTTTAGAAGAGGATAGTGGTCTCCAGGCCCAAAATGTCTCCTCTTTGAGGGTGAAGAACCACATGCATTCTTACAGTAACCAGTATAACAAAATCACAATGTAGTGATTCAGGTTCACAAGCAAATAAAATCTGTCATATAAAAATATCTGTGTCCTACACCTTAATAAAGACAAATTATTTTCTTTTCATTAGCTCCACATAAGGAATGACTTCATATACAAACAAATTTTTCAGACATCCAAAAAATCCAAAAAATACAAAAATACCATAGGATAATTCAGAAACATAGGAAAGATTCTGCAAGGGCTTTAAGCTCACACAGAATTAGTCCTACCAGCTTTAACAAACTCTTTAGACTCGTGCAACTCTGTGAAAAATCAGGGAAGTATACAATATGCTGGGAATTCCAGAAAGAGGAGACAGGACAGGCATTTTAAACTCTTCAGAATAAGCAACAGTTTTTCTCTGTGTTTACACAGCACTTACTCGAAAGAGATGCCAGAAGCTGGAGCCTCTGTTCACAGTGTAAAGTAGCTGTAACAATAGCAGCATCCTTACACAAGAGGTTTAACCAAATGGATTGCAGAAACCAAAAACCTCCAAGACTAAATAAGAAAAGAACCACAAGATAATTGTGATAAAATGTAGTTCAAGTGCTTCAAGTACCAGAGGGGGAAGTCTCTAATGAACAGGGAATGCTACGTCAGTGTAAGTTTAAATAGGTAAGTAAGAATGGATAATCTGACACTTTTAAACTTCACAAAAATGGATCATTGCTCTTTTTTCCTTTGTCAGTGCCAGCTGACATCTTACAAACTTAGAATCAGTCTACTTGACAAGACTCCTTCCTTCTGAAAGTACTGAAATACATGAAAAATATCTTGAAGCACATTATGGAGTGTGAAAAGAGCTGGCCAATTTCTTGGACAGCAAGTGTGTTACTTAATATTCTTTGCTAACATAGGAACCCAGTTCTGCAGCCAAGATAATTAGATTTTTTTTTTTCCCCCAAGATTCACAAGGGTTCAACTTTAACTAATATGTTTGATTACCACTTCTTTTCTCAAGAAAATAAAACAGCCTTTAAAATTACTTTGAAAACAGAATGAAACAACTAAGATTCTTTTAGAAGTGTCATTATATCAATTATTGTTTACTTTCATAAATATAATTTGGTATGCATTTCCCTTTTATAAACACACACAAAAGAGTGATAGCACCGTGAACACCATCCCAGTTTTTCTGAATTCCTGTACAACACTGTCCTTAGCAGCTATTGCTTAAAATCACTATTCTCAAAATGAATGAAACCCTACTGATAATATATCTTGGAATTCTGCTATAAGTCAATCAATTAAACCTAAAACCACCTCAGAAATTTCAGACTTTCACACAGAGGAAGAAGAAATCAGTGTAAAGGCCAAACAAAAAGGACAGTCAAATATAACATGCCTTAAAAGAGCAATTAATATATGAAACTAGAAACCAGTATATCACATCTGGGGAAGCATTAACTATTTGTTCATTTAATTACAAAACACTTGACTTGCTGTAATCCTTCTTACTTTGCAGGTCTTTTAACCAATGCAACTCCAAATTTTCATATCAGTTTTTCAAGTCCTTAACATCAAGCTAGCCAATATCTTTGTCTGCCACTACAGAGACATGAATTTTCTTTGACTGCTGCTGTATTACCTCATGCTGAGTCCCATCCAAATTTTTCCATCAGCATTAAGCTGTATTTTCTATTTGTGCTAACTTTCACAAGAGTAGCAATGCAACACCACAACACCACAGAAACATAACTTCTGGAAGATTCCTAAGGACACAAATGCACAACAAAACCACCATGATCCTTATCAGATACCACCCAGCTTTCCACAGGTTTCACAAACAACATTTCCTACTACAAATATTCGTGAAAATAATTCATTTCTGAAATCATAAGAGATACTAAGTTAACTCTTGGCTATTTTTCCCTACTATAATGGGGTCAGAAGCCTACGGGCTGTGGGAAATGGAGATAAAGTAACCTTAAGAATACTATGAAAATTAAAAATGTATTCTGAAGGCCAGCTGCGATTCCCAAATGGAAATCTTGGCAGTGATTTCTGAGAGTACTGCATCAGGTGTCAAGTGTTCAGCTTCTTTCTTTCTACACAGCAAAAAATGCACTCGTGTTAAGGATGACAAAATAAGAGGCACTCTTATAAAATCCAAGAAAAAAGAAGCCTACCTTTACCTCAGAGCAATATATAGATTTCTCCTGTTCTGTCAAGGCCACAGGCACCATAGCAGGGAAAAAATGCAGCACTTCTTTTTTTTTTCCCCTGTACTTTTGAAAATGAGTCATAAAAACACAAGAGGTTTTTACTCCGGAAAAATAAAGGGTTTAAACAGCCAGCAGTTGTCAAAAAAACCTGGCCTCTTATTTTAGCTACTGATATTAGAATGTCTCTCTTAGAAAAGATATCCATCCCTTTGGTTAAAATACTGCAATACAATAGCCAAAGGATATTATGCATACATAGCAAAATCAGTAATGTCACTGATTTTTGGGCTTAAAAATAGTTGAGTAATGCAAGAAAGTTTACAAACACTTCACCTTGACTTCATATACAAAAGAAATTATCTGAGACAATGGCCTTCTTATGGTCTGTCCTTGAAAAACAGAACATAATTAATATATTTAAGCATTGAACACAGAAAAAGAGGTATGTATATAATTATTTACTTTATTATTCTTACACTAAAATTTAAGCTTGCAAAGTGCCATTTTGGAAACGTTCTTATTCTAGGTTTTGGAAAAAGAAGGAAAGTTCAAGCAAAAGCAAAATCCAAGAAACAAAACCTTCAGAGCAAAAGTTTTCAGCTGGTACCTCCCACTCCATTCTCAGTTTCTCAGGGACCATCATGCAGCAACAACATGGTTAGAACTGAGCAGCCAGTGGGTGTTTAATTTGCATGTGAAAATATTTTTAGAAGACACACATGAATAGCATATGCTCTCAGCCTGAGTATAATGATTTCTTGTACAGATTTGTTACTCTTTGAAAGCACTATATATATATATATACATAGCCTTAAGCAACACCCATTTCATGAGTTCATCTTGGGGTTTTGGGAGAGACTCAGTCTTCACTGTGTCCATGTAATCACAAAGTTGGCAAATTATGCTTGAACAAGAGTGCAACACGAGAATGATCCCTTGATTCAGGAAGTCGAGTCAGACACATATGTTCATTCACTTACAATTTTTAAAGCTCCGTTGCTTCAGGCATCTTAAAACCCTCCTAATTCTTTTTATGTTGTGAAAAAAGTTTCAAAAGGTAGACAGAAATTTATAAAACAAGAAATAAGCCATGTGCTCATGCACTGTTAGTTAAATTGAAACCAAATCGAGCCAAATCCACACAACATGCAAGACAAAACTCCATTTGAGTAAACAGTTGATCCCGAAGTCATTAGCAGTCTAGATCTGGAACACTCAAATCAATTCCTAGTGACTGTGGAGTTGGCATCATGCAGTAATTATTACTATAGGACTGTTTCGTTCAGGACAAATGAAGTTCTATGGCAAAAAGAGATGAAAAGCGTCCATTTCTTTTCTTTGCCAACACACAGTTTATTCCTCAAGCATATGGAAAAACTCAGGTTCTGGATTCTGTCTTTGGCACAAACTTTATTTTAATCAACTTGAATATCAGGGAGGAAAAAAGAAAGGACACAGTAAATCCTACTGTGGTACTCAGGACTATATAAAAAATACCTGAAATCACAGAATACTTTGGGTTGGAAGGGATCTTTTAAAGCTCATCTAGTCCAAGCTCATGCAACGAGCACGGACATCTACAAGAACAGGTTGCTCAGAGCCCTGACCAAAATGACCTTGAACGTTTCCCATGGAAGAGGCATCTACCACCTCTCTGGCAACCTGAACGTTTTTCACCACTCTCATTGTAAAGTATTTTTTCCTAGACCCTGCTAAAATGTCTGTCCCCAAATATAAGTTAATTTACAAAAAAAGTTGGGGGTGAGAGAGACGGAGGAGACAAAGCAGAGAATGGAGGCATTAGGTAACTTTAAAAATCTAAACAATATTGAGTCATGAATTCTAACTTACCAGAGAACTGGGATATAGTACTAGAGCTTTTTTTCAAAATCAGCCCATGCTAAGAAGCAGGAAAAACATCTATTTAATCCCTCCAGAGCACAAACACATACAAGTAAACACATTTTACCACATTCTCTCTTAGACTGTACATTTGAAACAAAAATTTGTGGAAGGCCAAAACAAAACGGCAGACTCTAGTCATCCCTGGGAAAAGTAAAAACTTACACTACAATGAGAAGCTAAAAATTTGTTATTGAAATTAATAAACAGAACTTACATTACCTCTCATGCTAATGAACAGAACTTATATTAATTTTCGTACATCCACTGTATTTTAACCATAAGTAAGTATTACTAGGGCTAAAAACCACAATATTCTGAGAGTCCCAAAATGCCAGGAGAAAAATCACTGTATACATACAACTACCTAAGGAAACTACTACGTTATATTATTCGGTAGATTGCATTATTAGGCCAGTTTTAGCACTTAAGCAGAGCCACTGGAAAAGAGAGTAAATACGTATCAAATGCACTGTGAATATGTAGGAACATCCGTGAGAATGACTGTAGAGCAACTGAGTTCCTTCTACTCAACATACCCAAAAGTGCTTTACACTCCTGATGAATGTACAGAGAAAAAAAAAAACATTCTCCACAATCAAAGCACTAATGAAATAAACTCCAACATCAATCTAAAAATAAGTACTCGTGGCATAATTCTTCACACATTTCATTGAAGTACTTCTCCAGTCAGGCATAAAATTTCCTCCAATAGAACAAAATACTCTCAAACATTAATTCAACCTTCACAACACTGCTGCACGAATCAAAGGAATAACTACAGCAAAAAAGCAGATTACGGATATTACGGCGGACCCGTTACAGCAACCCATCATTTCACAATGCAAATCATAACAGTACTAAGCGCTTTGTAAAAACGCAAGCAGGAGTAGCGTGTCAGGAAAGCAGAGGCAGGCAGTAGGAGAGAAGGTATTTTTTGTTTTATCTCTGGAACAATCTCCTGACTCACTCCCTCCTGCAGCCCCGGGCAGCAGGAGGCTGGGGCCGCACTGACAGCTTTCCTGACGCAAGACAAGCGGAGCACTGACCTAAATGCCGCAGCTGCTGAGCTCCTCGCAGCTCAGCTCGAGGAAAAGAGGCCAGCATGGATTCAAGTGCCAGCCACAAACACTCGAGCTACTGCAGCCCGAGGCTGCTGGCGCAGAGACGCTCGCCGAGACCCCCACATCACCTCAACCTCTTGAAACCTCCAGAAACGACTGCGAGGCGAGATCTAGGCTGAGATTTAGAGCAGAGATTTTCAATAGGGAGCTGCGCATCCCCGCAGCGCTTCGGCGGCGGCGGCAGCAGAACTGGCCGCCCCAGGGTGTCGGGCAGAGAGTCACACGGCAAGCATCGAGCCTGGGACAAGGTTAAACCCCACCCTGGGCGCGACTTTAGCCAGGCACTCGATGGCCCGCAGGTTAATCATCAACTCCCTGCCCCGGGCACAGCGCCGAGCGACGGCGCGGCCCCTCCTGCGACCGGGCCGAGGGCTGCGGGGCCGCCGCCTCCCGGCCCTCCTTAGCAGCAGAGGGAGCAGGTGCAGGCCCTCCCTGCCCGGGCCGCCCGAGGAGCCGCCGCGGACCGGCCCCCGCCGCCGTCTCCTCCCACCGCGCCACGTGAGTGACGGAGCGGGGCGGAAAGGCGCGGAGGAGCAAGGGAGGGAGCGGGAAATACCTCGGGCGCCGCTGGCCGCGCTCGGCGCCGCCCAAGGCCCGCCCAGCGGTGGCTCCGCCTCCGCTGGCTGCCGGGAGGGGAGCGGAGCGGGGAGGGGGGCGGAGCGGGCCCGCATGGCGGCGGGCGTGCGCCGGAAGCTGCGCAGCGGCCGCCGAGCGGGCGGCGGGGGCCACGCGCGGTGGGGTCCGGGGCAGCGGCGGGAGCCAGGAGCGGCGGCCGCAGGTGAGAGAGAGCGGGGCCGCCGAGCGCAGCGGGCCGGGGTTCGGCTGGCGCCGGGAGCGGCGGGCCCGGCCTGTCCCGGTCCCTCCGGTGCGGCCGGGGCGGAGAGCGCGGGCGTCTCGCGGGTCCCGAAATGCCGACTGAGTATTTCATGTCAGTAGCAGCGGGGGAAAGGGCGCGGGCCTTCCGCGGCTCGCTCGGCAGAGACGCGCCCGGGGAGGAACCGCGTGTGTGTGTCCGCACGCATCCCCCCCTGGGACGGATTTCTGGTATTCAGAGATTAACTCTGTGAACGCTTTTTTTTCTTCTGCAGTCTTTCCGTAGCGTGTGGATCACTCTGGATGTGGAGTAAGAACTCAGGAGGCAGTTTGTTCATGGGTTTATCTGAAAAAGCCGGGCACGTTTCGGTGTGGGAGGGACGGAGGGAGGGCAGCGGCCCCGCACTGGGCCGGGCCTGCCCTGCCCTCACGGCTGGTTAGGTGGCATCCACCCCCCGTGCCTCCCATTGCCACTGCCTTGGGACACAGATCGCCTGCCTTCCTGAAGTCTTGCCTCTTACCTGCAGCTATAATAAACTGCACTAGTTTAAACTGTGTTTTTCCTACAGTCGCGTTTTTGTTTCAGAGGGACTGAATGATTTGCCAGCAAAACGTAGTCCCCATCCCTTGTCATACACCCATAAAAGCATTTAATATATGGAGGTCTCAGAGAAGTCTGCCTGTAGAAGAAACTCTTAGAACAGTGGAGTAATGATGTTGCACATCGGTTTGTTTTGCAGTGTCCTCAGCTTTAACTTTATTTGCTTAGTCTGTGTTAGGCTGTTCTCAGGAAAGGAATTCATGTTTGCTCCCACACCACGGAGCCTTGTAGTAGTGCCCAGTACTGAGAGTTGCTATCTCACAGGAATGATGTTACTGTTAGATGTAACAAAATACATTTTGTGTCCAAAACTGACAGTTTTTGAAGGAGGGACTGAAATTTGGATGTTTGTCGTTACAACCTCAAATAAAGAAAAACCTTAATACTCTGTTTTCTTATTGTGTAAAAAATGGAAAGTTAACTAATAACACTTTTTTTTTTCTTCACATTTGTTTCTTTTAATCTTTTCAATATCCCCTTGAGGAAAGAAACAAGGCTTATAAGGTGGTATACAAAAAGGTTATTTTAAAATATCCTTTTAACCTTTCAACAAGATGTTCTCTTCGCTGTAGCGTAATCACTGTTGTTGCCTGCTTTTTGCAGTTTATAACTGATTGTAATTCATAAGGTGACGTTTCAAAAGGTACAGTTATTATCAAAAAGGCCCAGGTCCCTTTTACATAGAATAGTTTGATGCGATGGTCTGGGCTGGAAGGGCCCTTTAAAGATCATTTAATTCCAATCCCCCTGCTGTGGGAAGGGCCACCTTCCACTAGACTAGGTTCTTCTGAGCTCTGTCCCACCCGACCTTGGACATTTCCAATGATGAAACATCCACAGCTTCCTTGAACAAACTCTCCAGGGGTCTCACCATCCTGATTGTAGAGAATTTCTTCCTTTAATGCAATCTAAATCTGCCCTCTTTAAATTTAAAACCACTGCACATTGTACTGTCACTACAGATCCCGGTAAAAGGTCTCTATCTCTTCCTTATAAGCCTTCTTTAAGCACTGAAAGGCTGCAGTAAGGTCTCTCCAGAGCCTGCTGTTCTCCAGGCTGAATAATCCCAGTTCTCAGAGCCTTTCTTTGTAGGAGAGGAGCTCTGGACTCGCTCCAGCAGGTCCACATCCATTACTCAGTTCCCAGCACTTCAGGTGGGGTCTCACCAGAGTAGACTGGAGGGGCAGAATCCAGATCCCACAGTTAGTGTCTCTTTGCTGAAGATAATAAACAGTATTGTCTCCTATATGGGCCCTTGAGGGAAAGCAGGTACTAGTTTGTGCTTGGTGCATTGAGCTGCAGCTGTTTGGATGTGGCCATCCAACCAGTTCCTTACGCATTTAACAGTTCTGTTTTAAGCCCTTATGTCTCTAGTCCTTCATCTTTTCCTTATTTTTTATCTTCTGCCCTCCCTAGTCATTGGAGTTTTCATAGGCCAATTTAATTCTCTGGAATAGCAAAAAAACTTGTGCTTTACTAAGTTTTTTGCTGGTTTGTGAGTTCATTTAGTTCATAGAAAGTCTGATGAAGGCATGAGCTGTCAGGGAAAGTGGGGGTAAGGGAAATAAAAGAAAAATTATGCCCCTATTCTGCAGCAGCAAGCTGTTAGATCAACTCATATACTCAAGGAAGTGTAGCCACAGATCAGTGATAATTAAGCCACATCCACAGCACATTTTGCATTACATTTTTCAGTACTGCAACTTAAAGAAGGAAAGTAGCATTAATTGTTTGGAACATGACCTAGTAAGGTTGATCATGCATTCCTGTGTACTTTCCCATCTGTAATGCAGTTATTGCACGTGGCTACAATAAGCTGTTGCAGTACTTGATGCAGCAGTCTTTAACTTGGCTTTTTGTTGGCAGTATTGATCTGATGCCCAGTGTTTGTACACTGTGCAAAGATCACCAATACCTTCCTGTAATGTTAGAAACTTTGATGAGTACAGGCAGGCCTCTTGGCACCACTCTGCATATCTAGTACTGGCAGACCCATTTTATTTGTTCATTGTAGTTTGTCTTTGAACTAAAAGGATCATTAATTTTTAAAAAATGTTATTGTATTAATAAGAGAAATAAAAGTCTTTATTTCAGTATTGTGGTACTATTGGCTGGGTGATTATTAGCTGGGGGAAGTATTGTACATCTCCGAATATCTTATGCATCTCAGTATTTAAGCTTTAAAAAGAAAAGCAGAAGTAACAGAAACTGAGCACAATTGGGAAAAAAAAGTGCTTTCTTTCTGAGAGAGCTGATAGGGTAAACAGGGCCTTGCAAAGAAGTAAATCTGTTTCATAAAGCCAAGGAGCATGCTTAAAACGGAATAACCTCCAGGTTCTTAGTGTTACTAACCTTTTGAGTGTGTGTTGAATTTTGTGGTGAGAATTTCTTAAGAGTTTCTGTCATGTGATCTGTTTTTTATTTACTCTGGAGTGCTGAGGCTGCTTCATGCCAAGGAATTGACTAAAAGTCCCTTGAAAAATAAAGTTATGTATTTTAGTATGATATATTCTATGATAAAGGTTGTTATCTGTACAACTTGTAATTGTATAAAACAAGTCAACTTTCTGGCCAAACTAATTATATGATAAAAGAGTTGAGTTGCAGTGTGATAGTGCTGTTGCTGCTGTGTGAAAACTCGGAGTGCTTGTCTTTCCTTTATACTCCAACAAGCTTGTATGCCATGAGCCAATTCATTAATTTTCACCTTGCATGGGCCCTGGACCGTGCTGTTTCTTGTGCACCCTACAACATTACTTAAAAAGCTAAACATGCTCTGAGGCACATGGATTGATATTTTTATGTTCTTGCCTTCTATTATAGCCGTTAGTTTCATCAGTCAGGGAATACTGTCTCTACATGGCTGCAGCCAGATAATTCTGAAAAATGCTGCTGGACACACTGAAAGTATCAATAGGATATCATCTCATTTTGACCCACTCTTAAGTTGCCATGGGGCTCTGATTTGAAATCTGAGTGGCTGTGTTTTTCTGTTGTCCATTTTTAATTCATGCTCTGTTGGATTTTTGCATTCCGTGCAGTTCTGTGGGGTCTGTTCTTGCCAAATACTGTAGGTAGGTTTAGGTTGATCTAGTATTTACACTGGTCTCAAGAATGCCTGGAGAAATTCTTTTTTGTAAGGAGTTGTTGCTATACTGTATAATAGGGTTGAAAGGACATTGTGGTGTGGGAGAGAATGTTTTTCAGTGAAGTAATAAAAAGGGAGCAGTTGTGGGTGAAGGAAAGGTACTGCATTGGTGACTGTAATTCAATAACTTCCTCATTCATCTTGAAGAGATACATATTTATTCTATTTCATTTCAAGTCAGCAGGAGCAGGATTGGGTCCCTATTTAGTTTCAAGTCAGCAGGAGCAGGATTGGGTCCCTGTAGTTCTTAATTTAAAGTTTTGAGTTCACAGTCTGCACTAGAACAAAAGAAAAAAGTATTTTCAGTTTAGGAAATACTCTTCTGAATTAATTTCCACAAATTACGGAAGCTGCATTGTTGTTGGTATTTTTTTCCCAGACTTCAGTCTAATTATTCTTTAATTGTTTTATTCACTTCTTATTTTTCAGGAGTCTTTGAAAAATCCTTAGTGGTCATGACATTGTTACAAGTGACATAAATTAGCCAGTGGCTCAGAATGATGGATACCCAGAAGACTACAAATGGTTTGCAAGTGATTGGAGAAGGGACTGGTATAGGGAAATCGACACTCCACATGGTGGGGTATTTGGGAAAAGTCAGTTTCAACTTGTTTTACATATGTGCAAAGTTCATATTTTTCTCTATTTTGAGAGATTTTTAATTGGTCTTAATTGTACAAAAGAAATCTGAAAATTATTTTCCAGTTATTTTCCACGGAAATCTATAACAATGGCGAAAGATTATTCTAAGTAAATATGTGCCTATGTTTTTTTCTGGCACTATTTTTATAACTGTTTGCATTCCTTTGAAAATTGATTCATCTTTCAAATATCTGAGCTTGTGTTCCCTGGCAATAAGGGTCCTGTGGTTTAGTTCAAGTAGAATAAAATGTGCATAATTGTGTTGTTAAAGACACCTTACTTAAATACTTAAAAAAATATAAATGTATTTAAAACATGCTACCATACAAATATATTGAAAATAATAAAAAAGAAACCAATGTAGTTTGCTTTTTTATATTGTATTATATTATGTCTAGAAGTTGAACAATAATTTTGTACCTTGATAAGTATGTCTTACCTTGGGATAATGTATGAAATACATAAATTTATGCTGCTTTATCTTTCTTGGTTTGTTTTGATTTTAGAACTGTAATCCCGTGGAAACAACTGCACATGAGTATTGTCCGGTCTGCAAAGAGAAGGGTTGGATCCAAGGTTTACGGACTTACCGCCTTAATTTTCAAGAGTCCATTTTCCTTTGTGAAAATCCTCAGGTATTACACTAATAAAAGAGTTTTATTTGGCCCTGCAGAGGCCTTTACTTTCAGCAGTTACACCTCTCTGAGTCCATGACTTTGTTGGTGGTAAGCAGACTGCTGTGGGAAGGACCCCTCTTATGTCTGTATGCTGCAGGATATTTGCTTGCAAACAGGAAAAAACAGAACTAACCTGTGTGTATATATGCAGTGCTTAGGCATAGGTAGCTACCCTAAAGGATTAAAAAGAGTAGATTAAAATTAAATAAAGGAGAGTTCTTCTCATGTAACAAGGGATTGCAAGTGGTACTAAGTAAATTTTTGTACAAGTCAGAGTGGAAGGTGAATATTTGGTGATCCATGTAACTAGTACATAACTCTAGCAGATCTGAGTCTCCCATTTTCCTTCATTTAAGTGTGGGTAATACAAATAGGTTTATAATTGTAAATATAATGTTTTTCTTTCTTTTTTTTTACCAATTTAATTTCAACCTTAGCTGGATTTCAGTGTTGCTTAGTATCTGAGTTGAGATTTTGGTACCCCTTTCTTCACTGCTCCATGTATGTGGGAAGAGTATAGCAATTCCAAACAGACTGGTGCCCTTAAATTAGTAGAAACTAGACTGGATATGGGTATCAGAGTTGTTTTTCCCATTCTTTCCTGTTTTTAACTAATTATAGTATAGTTCTGGAGATTGGCAGTAGGAATTTTCTGTATGCTGATTGCTGCCTGATCATTGAGCTAGCCTGAAAGATACCCTGCCAGGTTGGGCACCAGTAGTCTCTCAGCCATGAGATGATAATGTCAAATCTGTACCCTAAAGGAATGGATTTAGCAGGATAAGACAAGAGGCCTCTTATTAGCAAAATTAGATTGTTTGCAGAGGTTGGAAGAATTTACTGGAAAAGTAGTGTTAAAGGATCACTACTGATATATTTATTTCACAGTTGCTTATAAGACAGTGGTGGGATAACACACCCTTCCTGTCATACCTATGTTCAATATATGTACTGATTTAATTAAGATATCACTTTACAGAAGTCCCTATGGCTGGTTGGATGGAGATCTAAGAAACTTGGTCCACTAGAAGGTGTCCCTGCCCATGGCAGGGGTTTGGAACTGGAGGGTCTATAAGGTTCTTTCCAAACCAATGGAAATGATTCTGTGATTCAACTCCATTTAAAAAGTGTGTTTTGTACTTTCTTTAGCTCTTGTTCACCTGAAATTGCTTTGTAGATTTCACTGTAACCTTCTTTCTTCCCTTTAGTGTATCTACCCACTTGGTTATAAACCATTAAACAGCATAATTACTTCTGCTGGTTCAGAAAATCATCAAGTTCCATCCACTCACAAGAAAAGGAAATTGGGTGATACCAGTGACTTTTCTGCTGTTGAATCAGATCCAAAAAAAGCAAGAACTAACAGTGTGCTCAACGTTGAGCACACCATTAATCCACACTCCCTTGTGAAAGGCTACCAGAATAGTTTGTGTATTCCCAAGGCAAGCCTACATCATGTATTACAAAATGACCAGCAAAACCCTGGCAGCCAGGTGGAATCCTGCATGCAGAAGGTGGATTTTGAAACAACCACCAAGACCAACAACTACCAAAAAAGTCCACCAAAGACTTGTAGTCTCAAAACACAACTGTTGCCAAATTCAGAAGTTTTATCAACAGCATCTGAAATTTCACTCAAAGAGGATAAAGGTTCCACTAATAACAGAGATTTGTGTCTTCAGTGGCGAAACATACATAATCTTTGTTGGTTAGACTGTATTTTGTCAGCACTGGTACACTTAGAAACATTAAAATCTGCTCTAGCAGAAGAAGATAACAATGGAAAATGTTTATTCCAGAAACTCTTAACGAAGTATAATCAAGCATCTATTCTTCTGAATACCTGTAAAAGGAGTAAAGTAAAAGGTGAGTTAATTTAGCTGCTGTTTTTTCATAGTCAGACTGATTTGCTACAAATATGTGGAATTTACTACAGCACACTTTTCTATGTTTCCATTCTATTTCAAGATCACAAAAAATACAACTATTAAAATGAATTTGCAGAATATTTTGCTTTATCTAGCAAAATCCTGGTAACATCTGAAATGTTTTTTCTTGGGGCAAACATGCACTCTTTGAAGGCATCAGACAGCAAGCATCTCTTAAATTTTTTTTGTCATATCCAACATAAAGATATTATTAATTATTTATGTAATTCACCCTTCCTTTATTTCCTTCCCCTCTATTGGTTAACATATAAGGATGCTGTTCTAATCTTGATCTTCAAAACAATTTCTGTTGTGGTTTATATCCTTGTGTAAATGGGCAGTTGCCTTGTCACACCAAAAATAGTAAAACTGGGAACCTAAGTTCTTTTCTGGCTCCAGCTGTGCTCATTGAAGGAATGCTTCCCCTGAGGTCTGCAAGCTGCTGTAGATGACAGTGTTTCCTAACCTGCTTCAGTCAGAAGCAGTCAAACACATTAACCTGGATCATATGGTCTGGAAAGGGTTAGTGAGTACTCAGTAACCTTTAACAAGGAGTTACCAGGTCAGCTTAGATTAACATGTTGGAGGACTGTAACTGAGGAGGATGTGTCACTGTATTCTACTCATGTGGCCTTTAGTCATTTTCTGTTCTGTGGATTCTGTTTAAGACTCCTAAACTAAGATCATGGCTTTTTTATTTTTCTTGAACTGGACCTTTGGTGTTATAAGGCTAAACTTCTAAGATATGATCTGTTACAGAAGGAATAAAGCTCTCTGGTTAGCCAGTACCTCTCCTGAATTTCAGTGGACATTCTCTTGGACTATGTAGTTTGAATATGTAAACCACAGTCACAGAACAGCTCTAGGTAACTTGAATAAGGTCCTATCTTTCCTGGAAAAAATAATGTGTATCAGAAGTGGTTTAATCCATGTTACGAAGCAGGGAGAAAACCCCCAAATATTCTGAACTAGTTCATGTACTGTGCTTGCCAGGAAGTCAGGCGGCTTGAGTTTAGGTGCTCAGCTGTTACTGGGAAGCCCTCTGCCATCCTAGAACCTCTGAGATGCTTTTCTTTGTTGGGCTGTGTTTGCAAAGGAGCTCTGGCGTGCAGTAACCCTTAAATGGGAATGTTAAGTGTTGGAATACAGTGTTGTTTTGAAAGAACTTGAGCCTTTTCATTTCAACTGCTGCAAAACAAATTAGTTCATTTGGGTAACAGTGGAGAGGGGATTGGATGAAGAGTATTTTTGTGGAGAATAGGTGTAGAATTCATTCTGCTCTTCTGTGTAATTTTACAATATCTTTTGCATATAGCTACTTTTAAAAGCAATCAAAAGCAATACAGCTGCAAGAAACTTTATTTCTTTTTTTCTATACACAGTTTATATGTAATAAGCAGTTTCAACAGCTATTCTGTGTACTTCCTTTAATTTCTGCATATTATGATCATGGTTGTGTAGTAGAAGTTATGTTCTTGCTTGTGCTTAAAGAATGTATTTGTGTTTAAACAACTTGCAAAATTAAAATACTAAGATACATAAAGTAAGAAGTTATCTTTACCTTTAAAATTGTTTTTACTACTTTAAAGGTTCAATTAGGAAATGGTATTTAATCTGAAATAATACATTTAAATCTTTTATTATTTGAATTGTATAACCTTAGAAACCATGTAAGCAAACAAATTTTTTTGCTTTTGGTCTTAATGCTTAAGTTTTAAAATTTTCTTTTAATCCCTGAATCTTGAGGATTTGTAATGTGTGGTCACACTGTCCTTAAAAATTTTTGCTACAAAGCTGTTGGTGCAGGCTCTTAGTCATGATTTAAGTCAGAGCAAGTAGCTTTTAGCCAGCAGACTGCAGCAAACTGTGAGTAACTTGTGTAAATTCTTCTCTAATTTTCAACTCGATTAATACCAAGATTTGGCTGTTCTACCAACAAGTCGTAGGCAAGCATGGGACACTGTGAAAGACATTGGTTTGCAGAGAGGAAGTGCATGCTAGGGGTACATGTGTGTGTGAAAAGGTGTGGGGCGTGTTACACATGACTACATGAAGACACATGTATTTTTTTCTTTAGATGTTCTTCCAAAAGCAGAATCTCAGCTCAGTGAAATCAGAAACGTTATATTTACAGAACTTCAGCCTCAGCTGAGGTGTGAATTGGGTAAGTAATTAGTGCAGTGTCTTAGTAATTACTTTCAGGAAACACTAGATGTAAAGCCTTTTATGTCACACATAGAAGTATATGTGTAGTATGCATACAAGAAAGTTTGGAAATACATTTGTTTCTGTTAGTGATCTGCACATACTTTACAGTATGATCAGCCAGTTTGTCCTTTGCCCATTTTGACTTTTTAGAGAGCAGAAAATCTCTGTAATTATGCTGTAGTCATGACATTATAACCGATAACAGCCTAATAACATGGATCACTCCCTTTGCTGTGAGAATTACAAAGAGAGCCTTGAAACAATAACTGAAATTTAAATCACAGTAATAAGCTTATCTTCTTCCTTTTTGAGGTACTAAAAGGTGATTTCAGATATTTAGTGACCATTTTTTTCTGCCCCATCTTTGAAGGTGATATGAAGAATCCAGTGTTTGCACTTCAGCAACTCTTACAAGTGGATCACCAAGCTGAGAAACTATTCTTACATTCCTTTTCATGGAAGTTTGAATGTATACATTGTGGCCACAAATACCAGGACCGGTGAGATTTTTATATAACTAGCTTCTATATAGCTGTTCTACCTTACCTTTTTAAATCTGTATATAATAGTTGGTTTTCTTCAGGTTTCCAGGTTTAAGCTTGTTGTTGAAGTTTTACATTATCTGCTTTTTCATTTGCAAATAGTTTATTGCTATTCCATATCTTAAGCAACCATGTTATCAATTAATGAAGAAAGAAACAATAGGTAAGTAACTGTGTGAATCTCTGGACGTCCTTACTGATGTTGTGCTGAGAGTATACAGATTGTTGTGGTTTTAAAGAATGGATGCCTAGTACACTTCTGCTATTGCAAAATACTTGGAATATTCACCTGGGTTACAAAGAATCAGAGATTATCTAACATAGTTTATCTATTTTAAAATAGTACTATAGGGGAGTAATTTCTTGAGAATTGATTTAGTTCTGTGTAGCTGCAGGTACAAGCTTGTAATTTAGATTCCTTTTAGAGTCATCAGGAAAAGAGAGACACCTTCAGAAAACAGCTCATTTTATTTGAAAAACATCTGTTTCCACCATCTTAGGTTTATATAATAAAACTCCGGATCCCCAAGTGAAATGAGATTAATTTTATCTGTTATTCTGGAAAGCCCTGATTAATAGGATGTCTTCAAGATCCTTTGTTACATCCTATGCTTTTCAAAAGTTGAAAACTGTAGTTTTGGTTGAATATAGAGGAAGTCCTTTCCGTGGCTAATGAATGAATAAACTATTTTACTTCACTTTAATATCCCGTACATTGTACAATGTTACCTCTGTGTAATCTCTGCTATGAATGTACTGGTTTTTAAAAACAAGACCTTGTATAACATGGATTCTCAGGTAATTTGTTGCTTTCTTCTCTTCTTGAGATTCTGTATTAGCTAGTAAATTATGCAGATTCTGGTACAAGCTCTGTCTTATGTCGGAAAGGAAACAGAGATAACATTAAAAAGGAGAAAAAGCAAATAATGTGAAACTGAAGGCACAGGGCTGCTGAAAACAAATTGTGATTGATGCTGTTTGGCAGAACTGAATTAAGGGCTCACGTGGATATGATGCTGTCACAGTGAATTCCACACAAATGGCATGAACGTGAATAGAATTTTGGTTTGGTGTAATGGTTTTATGACTTGTTTCCTGGTAAAGTATGTATATGTATTGTTTTCTGATCACCAACTCAGTTTACTCTTTTAATGTGTGTATGTGTGTGTCCAGATTGAAGAGAACCCTAACAACATTTACAAATGTAATCCCTGATTGGCATCCACTTAACGCTGTTCATATTGGATCATGTAGTAACTGTGGTGATACATCTCAAAAACGACAGATGATCCTGGAAAAGTAAGTTTGAATATGTGAACTTGAAAGTAACATACATAAAGTTCTGAGACTTCATTTATTGAACCTATGACTTTTAAAACCAGTCTATTACTGTGGGTTTGCAGAGATTCTAAACATTAAACTCTGATCAGTACTCACTTTTAAAGATTTTAGATCATTCTTAAAAGCTGAAATAGCAAATAGTGTTAACTGAACATGAAACAGAGCAGTGTTTAACATGCTGACCAGCACATGTGTTTGAGCTAGGTCATAAATACTTAACTATCAAGTAGTAAATACAGGCAACTGATATCCAGTGTCAGCTTTTTCACAGCCCCTACTATGGATAAAAGTTGTTTGATCATTTGATTACTTACTTGACTTGAGAAAAATGTCTCTTGCTACTGTGTTTATGGCACAGCAGTGTTTTTTTTTCAACTTTTCTCCACTCCCCGAATTCTTTATTTGGTGTTGGTTTTTTTCCCCTAATCTATAATTAAATGGAATATCCAGTTGGGATATTCTTTTCCCTTTGCGCTTAATGTGCAATCTGAAGAGTCTGTGAGGAAGTAGAATAGTAAGGGCAGAAACACATACTATTAGAGATGTCTTACTTTTTCATTAGGAACTTTTGCCACTATTTTATTGTAATAAACTGTTTCCTTATTGTTTCTTTGTCAGAGTACCCTCAATATTAGTGTTACATTTTGTGGAAGGCTTGCCACATAACAACCTGGAGAAATATTCATTTCAATTTGAGGATGACACCTACCAAATAACATCTGTTGTTCAGTACCAAACAGATAAGAAGCACTTCATAAGCTGGTCTTTGAATCCTGATGGTAAGAATCACAGAATACGTCGGGTTGGAAGGGACTATGGGGGCATCCAACTTCCCTGCTCAAGCAGGGTCATCCTAGAGTACATGGCACTGGATGGCATCCAGATGGTTCTTGAGTATTTCCTGTGAGGAAATTCTGCAACCTCTCTGGGCAGCCTGTTCCAGTGTGTGGTCAGTGCACACTAAAGTTCTTCCTCGTGTTCAGGTGGAACTTCCTGTGCGTCAGTCTCTGCCCATGTCCTCTTGTCCTATAGCTCAGCACTGCTGAGCAGAGCCTGGGTCTATCCTCTGACACCTCCCTCCGGATACTTAGAGACGCTGATGAGATCCCCTCTCAGTTGTCTTTTCTCAAGGCTGAACAGGCCCAGCTCCCTCAGTCTTTCCTCATAAAAGAGAGAGATAAGATAGAGTTTATGGTTCTTATCTACCATGGTATTTCATGAGTCTACATGAAACGTTTTATGGGTTACTTCAGTAGTCTCAACTGTTGATGTATAATAACAAAGATTTCTTTTGTCTGCATTCTAAGTTTCATATTAAAATGTTGCAAATAACTGGGGGGACTTGTTTCTCAGAGTGAAGGTTTTGGGTTGGTTTAACTGCACTGTGCTGTCTTACAGTGCATTTACTGGAAAAAGTAATTTGGCTATAGAGTTCCCTTCATAAATTCGTAAAAGTTAAAAAATGCAGTCTGACCATGACTGTGGAACAAATAGTATTGTTTATTTTTAAACAAGTGATTCATCCATTCTTGGCTGGAAGCAAGGTAACCTATGAGAAATTAATGAAGTTATTTTTTATATCTGAACTTTATGGCACCTCAGGGGTGGGAAGCACAAATCCATGTTAGAAACACTACTAATGGTAAGATGATTGTACCACTGATAGAAGATCCATAATCAGAGAAGGTGAAAAGGTGATATTTTGATAATCATGCCTCTGTAGAGAGCATGGGGTGCAGTCTCATGAAGTTTTGTGACAACATGAATATTGTCTAATGCCAGAAATAAAAACAAAATAGAAAGAGGAAGAAGCTGGGAAATGCCTAGTTAAGAACCTCCTATATGTCATATATATCTGTTTTAAAATTCTTGAAGCTGTAAAATATTCTTCCATGATCTGTGAACAGTTTGCAGGTAATGAGACAAGAGTATTAAAATGAGAAGTTTCTTTTTAGCCGCTGTGCTTCCTACCCAGGCAATGAAAAGGTCTACAGAGAAACTTAATTTCAGAGGTGGTTCTTACCTCGGACTTGTGAGGGTATTTTCAGACAAGATGTTTCAGCCAAAAAAAGCCTTAGCTAGCTTTGTTTTATGGTTGACCTACTCTGACCTGTAATAATATTGCTGCAAGTTCTTCTTGTATTTGATCTTTTTACAGTGGAAGTCTCCCAGTTTTCTCTGGAGGAAAAAAAACCCTCTATTTTCTGCTTGTCAGGGGAATTGGTTAATAAAAATACTTGACAAGTATGAGGATAGTGACAAATTTTAAAAGTCTCTGAGTCACTGATTTTCTATTTCTCAGGAACTTGGCTTGAATGTGATGATTTAAAGGGTCCGTATTGCAAGAGACGTAAAAGATTTGAAGTTCCTCCTTCAGAGATTCATATTGTTATCTGGGAAAAGAAAGCATCTCATGTGCCAGAAGAACTGAATTCACAGTTCCCAAGTAAAAATAGTGAAGAGTTTGCTCTTAATAATGTACATTCAGATTCCACAGTGTTGCACTGTGGTTTTGATAACACTGTCTGCAAAACACCTGGAGAACACCACAAAGAGGATTCTGTGAGGACTTCAGAGAAGAAACAGCAGCAAGTAGCTGAGGACAAAAGTATTGTTCATCATGGTTTAGAAAATCTGGCAGATGGTGATCTTGTAACACTGATGCTTGAAGAAGTTCCAGTTGACTTGGAAGATAAATTGCTGCCTAATGGACGGATGGAGGGAAATAACCTTCTTGATGGATGGGGAGCACCACAACAGCAGGAACCAGCTTTTTCACTTGGCACTCCATATACAGGAGAGTTTGCTGGAACTAGTCTAGCTATGAACAATAAATCCATGTTATATGAAAATTCTGGTATTTGCTTACCTCTAGAAGAGTTGAACCCAGTAAATATTACTCCTCCTGTGCCCAAAAAACATGACCCTGATTCATCTGACTCATTGTCTTCTCAATTAAATGACAGAACTAATTTAGCTAACAGAGAACGTGGATTAAATTCAGAACTACTGCTAAACAAGAAGTTGTTAGCAGTAGAAAATACTACACAAATACTACCTGACTTGAAAGATGCAAGCAAAACTGTAGTTAATTCTCAAGCTGCTAGTGCTTCTGGTGCCAGTAATTCAGTTCAGCCCTCACACAAATACCAAAAAGGAGGATTTATAGGAAGCTGGGTAAAGAAATTATTAAGCAAGAATACTTCTTTTATGCCTTCAAGTGCCTCAGCTCTCGAGAATGAGAGAAGTTGCAAAACTCCCTCAGTGCAAAAAATAAGTGAAGTTCGGCTGCCAAGTAAGGGCGCAAGTAACTTTGGTGGATTTCAATGCAGAGGTACAAAGAAAACAACTAAGACCCCAAAGTTACTGGCTCCTCAGAGTAATAATGCTCATCCTTCATCAAATTTCAAAGGATCTTCTCAAAGCACTTGTCTTCCAACAGCAAATCATACCACTGTTGTAGGTCCAACTTGGAATGAGTCAGCAAGTACGTTGGGTACCTCAGGTAAAGTGACTCAGTTACCTTCACCTGGCTATAATTCGGCTAAAGCAGAAGAGTCAGACAGTGACAAAACAAAAAAACTTCGCCTAAAATTGTTAAAAAAGCTTAATGCTAAAAAGAAGAAGTTGGCTTCACTGGATAGATTAGCAGTGGAGCAGATGAAACAGGAAAAGCTTGTGAGTGGAGACGTAAGCACCCCATCGCAGACTGAATCTAAAAATGACAGTGAATTATTGCAGAGCTTTTTAAGGGAGCTGCAGTATCAGATTGATGTCACAGGTAATGAATCTGGATTTAATGCAGACGCTGTGCCAGGCTGCACTGGCCATGACAACACTGATGAAATACTGGCGGAATTACTGTCCCCTACTTCGACTGTCACTTCCTTGGAGGCTGCAAAGAGCGAAGATGAGTGTATGTACATGGAGATGGTGCACAGCAGCGTGACAACAGCCGTGCCCGATGAGAACACCAGTGTGCCACAGGCAGCAGTGACAATTGAGGACCACAATTACTACAGTCCTGTCAAGGACACTAATTCAGAGCTTGATGCAATAAACAAACGCAGTGTGAAAAAACTCTCTTTTGAAAGTCCTACAAGAGATGATATCCTAGAAGACCTGTTCTCCATTTCGGCACCAAGCTCAATGGCAGGTGACATAGATTTACCTCATTTTGATGAAACTCTGTTTGAAACTTGGTAAATACTCAGTTTCTCGGGTTTAAATATTTTTTCAGTATTATGTATATTTTGAAACAAAGCACTACTAAATTATATTTTATAACTAGTTTAATTGCACACTGGTTGTACTTGAACAATGTACATTTGAGGGTTTTTTCCTTAATATTTTATTGTAACAAGCAAATCAGGGTTTAATGAATTTTTTTTTTGAGAAGCATTATTTTAGCTGTCAGATATGATGACGATTTTTAATTAAAAGCTCCTATGAGTCTTAATTTTTGCTGCTTTTAATATGAAAAACTTCCATACTCTAGTGAGTTTGAGTTCTGTAGTCTTGATGATGTAATGGTGTAAGAAATACTATTTTTGTTGTAGTGATTTTCCACTCAATTCCTGAAGTTATTTTGTCCAACATTTTAAAAAATTAAGTACCTTCTGTAATTTGGGAATTTTGCATCCTCTTATATGAAGATCATTTGTAACATTATAAGCTTTAGGCTGGCATTCAATTCCTTACAGAATCACTGTTCTACAAGCTTATGCTGATGTATACACCCCTTGGATCCAAGAGAAGATGGATATATGGTAGAAATTTTCCTATTTAAAGTTACAGCACCTACTGAGTTTTCATCCTGGGCAACTGCAAATATAACTTGCTGGAATATCTTCTGAGCCAGGTTTTTTTTAAAGTAGAATTAATAAGATTCAGTCCAGAGTTTGCATCACTAAGAAAGAATATACGATGTACTCGTTAGTTTTTCATAGCTGCAAAAACAATAAAAGAAAGGTTTCTTAGAATTAATTTAACTGTAAGTTAATGCCTATTACTGTTGTCACTTGGAGTTTTTCATGACTCAGGCAGTGCACCCCTGACCGTATATGAGATGCCAAGGAGAGGCAAAGGTCAGTAGGAAGAAAGTAATGGAAAAACGTGGCAAGACAGCAGTGAGTAAGCAGGGGGATTCACACCTTGGTGTTTCTGGATTTGTATAGATTACATTTTGCTAGATTGGAGTCTTTTTTAAATGCGTAGACACAAAGATGAGGGTATTATATGCCAAGTTAGATTAGCTGTACATTTTTCTTGTTCTTGGAAATAAGGATTTTATCAGCAAGTCTTTATATCAGGCATGTTTAGAGGTGTCCTCCATTTTTTCATTGTTTTAGATCCCAAGTTCAAAACATTAAATGCTCATTCTTACTTTTCCAATAAATGCAGTTGAACATAATGTTTTTGTAAGGCATGGCTACAGATCTAATGGTTTTAGGATTGTTTGAACTAGGTTTTAAAAGTGTTTCAAAAACTGTCATTGGCCCTGAATGCACCGTGTCAACTTATTTCTGCTGCAATTGGGTACATTGTTATCAAACTGGTACTTCAGGCAGTGAATGTTTCATTTTTGAAATTTAAGTTATTGTGAAGAAGAACTTGAGCTTCTTTGTTTTAAATGCTGCAATTGGTAATCTTACAATGCAAAACACAAAGTACAATTCAGAATGGATTCTGAATGTTAAGGGCTGGTGTACTGCTTGTGAAATGTTTGCCCATTTGTGAATTCCCTAATTAAAACAAACAAACAAAATAAAGCTGACCAAAATGAGTTTGATTTATCCATGAATGGGTTGCAATGATCTGCAGCGCTGACATGGGAGCTCCTTCACCACTGGCTTGGGACACAACACAGACCCGGGGTGAGTAAAGCAGCGAGCCCAGGGCTGGTGGTGCAGAATGCACAGGGCAACAGGAGGAAGGGACCCTGCTAAAAGTTGAGGAGGACCTGGTGGACCCTGGTGGAGAGGTTTATAATGAGGTTCATGGCAGAGGAGGGAGGGTGTGGGGACACACCTGCTGTGCAGATACACTTAGACAGAAGCAAGAACCTCTGGTCACCACTGGCACCCCCTCCACCAACTGAGGTTGGGAGTGTTTGGTCTGCAGCTGTGTGGGATTCAGCGTGGGTACAGGTATATATAGAAGCTCTAAGAGCAAACAGATAACTCTTGAGATTAAAGCAGGTGTGAAAATAAATCTGTTGGTGCTGCATGTTCCTGGCTGCCTTTTATTCTGAAACAGAACACTAAAGATGATGGAGTACAGATTTGTTTGTTTCCATAAATGTTTTCTGCCTCCAATCCTGTGCAAGTGAGAATTCAGTTGAGGTTGAATGAAAATCCCATGACCAAAGAAACTGGTTGGATTTTAAAATGTTACTGGGTGTTTTATATTAAGAGTAGTTTTCAAATGCAGCTCTTAATTTGCCATTAATAGAATACAAAGTATTGTAGTAGTTTTCTGTCAATTGGAAATACACCAGATGGGCATATAGCAAGTACAGGTAGCAATCAGAAGCTGGCCACTGTATTATGGAGGTTTTGTCAGTGTTCTAGGGTAGATTTCCCAAAGTCTAATGGCTTTGAGCTCTGCCATCTTCACCACTACACCATGTCCCCAAATGCCACATCTACATTTTCTGAACATTTCCAGGAATGCTGACTCCACCACTTCCCTGGGCAGTCTCTTCCAATTCCTAACCATCCTTTCAAGAGAGGAGATTTTTCGTAACATCCAGTCTAACCTCCCATGGCACAACTTGAAACCATTTCCTCTCATCCTGTCTCTTATTACCTAGGAGAAAAGGCCTGCCCCCACCTGGCTACACTCTTTTCAAGTAGTTGTGGAGAGCAGTAAGGTCCCCTCTGAGCCTCCTTTTCTCCAGGCTAAACACCCCCAGCTGCTTCTCATCACTCTTGCACTCCAGACCCTTCTCCAGCTCTGTTGCCCTTCTCTGGACATGCTCCAGCCCTTCAATGTCCTTCATGTAGTGAGGGGCCCAGAACTGAACACAGGATTCGAGGTGTGGTCTCACCAGTGCCGAGTACAGGGGGACAATCACTGCTGGCCACATTACACCTGATCCAGGCTAGGATGCTCTTGGCCACTTGGGCATGTTCTAGATCATGTCCAGCTGCTGTTTGCCAGCACTTCCTGGTCCTTTTCCACTGGGCAGCTTTCCAGCCACTGCCCCCAGCCTGTAGCACTGCCTGGGGTTGTTGTGACCCAAGGGCAGGACCCAGCACTCTGCCTTGTAGAACCCCACAAAACTGGCCTCAGCCCTTCAATCCAGCCTGTCCAGATCTCTCTGCTGAGTCTTGTTAGTCTGTGTCTTCTGGTTTGGGAAAGGCATAATTGTGGCATTCAGAGTTTGGAATCAGCTCTGCAGAGATGATTCTGTGATTCAGATCTTAGTACTTCAATGATGATACATTCAAACACTTGTTATAACACAGTAAAGGGTGAAAAACGGGGCTGCCTTCTCACATCCTGCCTACAATAAAGCAACACATCTGCAGAGGAGCTGCCTGGATGGATTTCTAGCTGGATTTCTAGCTGTGTACCTGCTAGAGCACGGTTCAAGAAACCCATCGAAGTGCTGATTACAAATCTGATTTTGGTCTTGATGTTTTTCATTGCTGGCTATTGCCATTTATTCTTCCATCGCTGCTTTTTGCTTTTAATAATTATTCTCTTCCTGACAATATATCAGCAAGAGCCATTGTGTCTTGTCTGTGTTCCTTTTGCAAAGCTAAACAGCTGCTCTTGATGTGAGCCCCTTCGTGCTCAGAGCAAAGCGCATTACCTTTTGAGCAGCTTATGCTCAAAAGTGTGTGCTGTGCTTCGAAGTCCACCAGGATTCGATCTCTGAGTGGAAGAACTTCCAGTCTAAGTATGGATCTAAGACAGCATGCAGGCAGAGCAATAGAGAAGATAAGCTTAGTGGGATAATAAGGCTGATGGAGTTTGAGGCATTTTTAGTTTCACACTGCCATGCACAAACACGGTGTGGTTGTTTGCCAGGGAGATGCTGAAGCTGCACAGCCCAGGAGAACTCGGTGGAGCCACAGGGCTCACCGAGGAGAGGAAATACTGGGAAAGGAGTGTAAGGAAGTAGGGGCCGGGTGTCTCCAGCGTGTGTTTTCGAGGGAGAGGCTGAAGAAACCTTCAGGAGATGCTTCTCCCCCGACCTGGGTCTATATTACTCTTTTCACGTAAGTTACTATCCAAAGGGGCTTCTGTAATGCCCACAGCAAGTGGTTGTAGTTTTTGTCCCGCGTTTTCTGACGACGTTCAGACCGTTTTATCTGAGGCTCATTTCCCCTCCTCTGGGCGATCGTTCAGGGAAAAATGCGTTTTCCCACGGGTCGGTGCGTGGGAATGAAGCAGAGCTTCAGCGCAGCACCCAGCCCTGTCCCTGCTCCTTGCTCCCGGCTCCGCTGCAACCCAAGGAGGCCGCTCGCCCCCTCCCACTCCCGGACGGGGAACGTGCCCCACGCGGCCGCTCCCGCGTCGTAAAGAAGGAACCAGGAAGCGCCGCCGCGGTGACACGGGAAGGGGAAAAAAACGTGGTGTTTCCGCCCGGTTTCGAACCGGGGACCTTTCGCGTGTTAGGCGAACGTGATAACCACTACACTACGGAAACTCCCGTTGCAGCAAGCTTTTCCTGCAGTCCCCCTTGACCAGTCCGACCGAGCGCCCGGGGCCCGCTGTGAGCACACTCTCTGGGTGAAGCTCCTCGGCAGGGCAGGGGGAGCGAGCTCCCGGAGCCAAAAGCGGGTCCTGAGAGCTCCCACCGGTAAAAGGCGGCGCGGGCCAGTTACAGCCGCCGCCTCTTGCAGGAGTGGAGGAAAAAACACACGGCGCGCCACAAAAGAGTCGCGCTTCGTCCCTGGGTGGGCTCGAACCACCAACCTTTCGGTTAACAGCCGAACGCGCTAACCGATTGCGCCACAGAGACGCGCTGCGAACGTGTCCCAGCGAGGCATGGCTGAGTCCCGCGGCGGATGGGGCAGCTTTTTCACTTCCTTTATGTTCCTTTGTGTCCTTGCTGCTCCTCGCTCATTCTGGGGGCTGCGTGGGTTGGGGTTTTTAATCACCGGCCTTGGGGCCTGTTTGCTTATTTAATCTGAAAAAACAGACTTTCCTTTGCTTTCCTTTTTGTTTTCGCTCTTGTTTTGTTTTCTCTGTGGCCTTTTCTGTTTGTTTTCCTGAGGGATAGGGAAAGAGTGGACAAGCAGAAAAATGCAGTGGTTGAAGTTCTGCCTGTTGGTGGGACGGTTGCAAATGGTGCCTGAAAGCTGCTCTCCGAGACAGTGCAGCTGGCAAGAGGAAGCTCTGACAGTGTGTGCCAAGGATGAGGAAGGCAAAAATTAGCATTGCCCTGTTATTAAGGTGGTGAAAGGATCCAACACATCTTTCCTTCTGATAATTACAGTACCAAAAGGAGTAGTTGTGACCAGAGACTTGAAGAACAGAAGACGAAATTTACCCCACAGTGACTTTTGATAATTATTTGCAAGAGCTAATGAAAGCGAGAACACTGACAGAAATGAGACAGGGCAAAAGAGAGAAAGACCTGTGAATCTGCTGCCCCGGCAGCCTCACCTCAGCTCTAAACAGTCTATAAAATGAATTATTAATCAAATTGCAGCCACCTAAAAGGTAATAAGGTGATAATGGCAGCAAACTTGAGTCACCAAATCAGCAAGGAAGATATACCCTAGATGGATGAGGTCAAGTCTGGGAATACTTAAGCAATCTGAATGTACATAAGTCCATTGGCCCTGGTGGGATATACCCACAGGTGCTGAGAGATGGCAGATCCATTGCAACCTCCATCAGCTTTGATCAGTCATGGCAATGAGAGGAAGTGCCCAAGGATGGGAATAAAGCAAGATCATCCCCATCTTCCAGAAGGGCAAGAAGGATGACTGGGGGAACTATAGGCTGGTTAGCTTCACCTCAATACCTGGGAAGGTGGTGGATGAGCTAATCCTGGAAACCATCTTCAGTCACTTTAAAGACAATGAAATCACTAGCAGTTGGTCAGTAGGGTTTGAACAAAGGGAAGTCATGTTTGACAATTTGGTAAACTCCCATGGTGAAGTGACTGGCCTGGTAGAAGAGAGGAGGGCAGGGGGTATTGTCTACCTGGACTTCAGTGAGGTCTTTGACACTGTCTCCCGTGAGATCCTTGCAGAGAAGCTGTTGATGTGTGGGTTGGATAAGCAGACAGTGAGGTGGATTTAAAAGTGGCCAAACCATTGTGTCCAGAGTGTGGTGATCAGTGGCATGATGCCATTGGATGCCAGTAACTAACAGTGTACCCCAGGGATCAATATTGCACAACACTCCATTAATGGTGTGGATGATGGGCCAGAGTTTACCCTCAGCAGGTTTACAGACAGCCCCACACTCACAGGAGTGGCAGACAGAGCAGAGGGTGATGCTGCTATCCAGAGGGACCTAACAGGTTGGAGAAATGGGCTGATGGGTACCTCATTAAGTTCAACAAGAAGTACAAAGTCTGCAGCTGCACACAAAAAAAACCCCATAATGCACCAGAACATACTGGGAGCATCCATCTAGAATTCAACCTGGCAGAAAGGAATTTGGGTGTCCTGGTGGACAGCAAGTTGAACACGAGCCAGCAATGGCCCTTTGTGGCAAGAAGGTGAATGGTACCCTGGGTCACATTAGACAAAGCATTGCCAGCAGGTCAAGCAAGAGAAGTGATTCTGCTCCTCTGCTCTGCTCTGGCGAGGCCACATCTGAAATACTGTGGGTAGAGTTAATTTTCTTCCTAGTAGCTGGCACGTGGCACTGATTTGGATTGGTGCTGGAAACACTGCTGATCACAAAGGGATGTTTTAGTCACTGCTGAGCAGGACTGTTGTAAAGTCTAGGCCTTTTCTACCTCTCACATCACCCCACTAGCAAGTGGACTGGGCGTGCTCAAAAGTTGAGCGGGGACAAACCTCAGCAGATCCAAGGATTACCCCATACCATATGGCATCATGCTCAGCATATAAAGCTGGGGGAAAAGGAGAAAGGAGAGAACATTTGGAGTGATAGCATTGTCTTCCTCAGTAACCATTATGTGTGATGGAGCCTGGCTTTCCTGGAAATGGCTGAACACCTGCCTGCCTGTGGGACGTGGTGAATGCATTTATTGTTTCTATTTGCTTGCATGTGTGGATTTTCCTAACCCTTTTCTCACTTTTATCCTCCTGATTCTCTCCCCCATCTCACTGGTGGGGAGTGAGCAAGAGGTTGTGTGGGGCTGAGTTGCCAGCTGGGGTTGAACCGTAACTATGGGACACGGAGGGTGAGGAGGAGGAGGCTGTGCCAGAGAACCTGGAGGGACTACAGCTTCTGTCTTTCCAGCTCTGTTTCGAGCTGAATTTGTACCAATGTAATATGAAGACAGTAAGGGAAAGGAAGAAGCCTGTGCAGTGTGGAGAAGGAGGGGTTTTTGAGGCGGTGCTCTGTCAGCTCATTCTCTCGGCTGTGCAGAATGAAGGCAGCATTTTAAAAACTGCAGCACTGCCCTTTTCTTCGTGCTGCACTTCACATTTCCAGCTCTGTTCATGCGCTCTGCTGAGTTTTGTCAGGGTTCAGCAAGGATGCAATGCTGAAGCAGGCTGAGGTGTGGCAGGTATCACCCACACGTGTGCGTGTGCACCACATTTGATGGGGTGGTGGCGCTTTAGGTTTGCAAAGCACAGCCCTAATATTAACCAGCCAGTCCAAGGGACTTGTGTCCCCTTGCATTTATGACAAAACATGACAGCTGGGTGTCACCTGGCATTCATATGTGGGAGCTTCACACAGGCAGCCTTTATTTTATCAAGAGACATACTTTCATTGGAGTCCTTTCTGCTGAGCTCTAATCAGAGTGCATGAGAGGAGAGATGAACATCCCAAAAGATATTTATAGATCTGTGTTCCCAGTCCTTTCCTCGTCACCATGAAAGCAAATCTACAAAGGGATTATTTTGACTGGCTGTTCAAGATACCAGAGGAGGAGATTAATGTGCAGGAAGCCTTGCAGCACAACTGGAAAAGCTCTGTCTTTGCACATTTTCATGAGCTTCATGGCTCACTGTGTCAAGGTTATCTTCCTCAGACAGGACGATGTGGATGTCAAACAGCCATGCATCAAACAAAAGGGCTGGGGTCTGACAGCAGTTGCAGAAGCACAGAATTGCCTGTGCCTGAAGAGGTCTGACCACAGCTGGGGGTTACAGAAGGTGCAGGCACTGTTCTCCAAAGTGTGTATCCCTCCCCCACACCCTCTTTTCTTTTTTTTTTTTTTTTCTGTCTGCTCAGGAAAATCCTTTATTTCAAATGACCAAGTGAGCTGTGATGGAGGTGTTTTGCACTGATCTTTCTCCCAGGTGGATGGGGTTTTCCAGTGGTGCCAACTTTGTCTTATCCAGACAGTGATCCTGTGTGTTTTTATGTGTCAGGGAGAGGAAACAATTTAGTATGTAGATATGGAAAAAACTGTTAGCAGAGTCATTTTAGCCCTCCCTTGCCAAGGCAATTCCCCAAATTGCAAAAATATTGCCAGAATCCCCTTCTACCCTGCAACTATTCCAGTGCCAAGGGGTATGAAAAGGTAATATTCCTCCCCACAAGGGGTTGCTGCTCTGTCTGGCTATACAACAGTGTTGCCTTGCCATGGCAAAGGGACTTCTTCTTCCGTGTCTCACATGCCGTCTTGATTTCCTTGTTTTTCCTCAAGCAGAGCCCTCAGAGTGATGCTGCACTTGAAAAACAAACAAACAATAAAAAACCAACCAAACAAAACCCTTCACTTCCTTTCTTAATGCAGCCATACTAAAGAGGTTCTTGCTGGCAAAGCTTTTTTCTCCCTGCATACCAAGAAATCATTTTAACAACCCCTGGAGTTTATGTCATGGTTTTTTTTTACTGCAGGGAGGAGTGTGAAACTCTGCTTTCCTCCACGCATACATGTGGGATGACTTTGGAGCAAACCTGGGTAAGAGGAGGGAGCAGGCTGGGTTTCCAGAAAAGCACTGGGGATGTCAAGTGCCAAAATACCAAAGCAGTGCCAGGGGACAGGGGGAAATCAGAGAGGGCAGAGCAGAAGAGCAAAGTGGGGATGAGTGTGTGGTGAGAGGCACTGAGCAGCAGCAAAGAGCTGGAAAACAAAGAGCAGGACAAGGAGAAAGCAAAGGCAGCAACAGCTCATCTCTCATGGTGTGGCCAGCACACAGGGCAAGGGATGGGAGCTTGGGGTCAGCCAGCTGGAAAGCCTGCTGGCATAAACTCCTGGTGTGTTGTGGGGTTTTCTGCATTATGGTACCTTCAAACCTCAGCAGCCTGATTCCTACTCTCTTTTATACGGGAGTTCTGCTGAACAGAAGTCACCTCTGGGAAGTCTTTGATAGTGGGGAAGTGTGTGTGTTTTCTTGGCAAGTTGGAGCAGGCTCATGTGCTTGTACTGCCACTTGTAAATCAAAAGCAAGCTGCAGGCTGCCTGGTAGGTTTGCACCGGCAAAAAACAGGTAGCAGAGGGAGAAGGCTCAATGCCTGCTGCAGGAGGATGACTGGGAATCCTCCTACCGTAGATGCCCTGAGGACCTGTGCTATCCCCTTTGCCCTCTTGTGTCAGCAGCTCCCTCCTGCTTGCCCATGCATAGCTCCTCTCTTTACAGTCATAACACTGATCTCTGCTTGGACAATATTCTTCTTTTGACTTAACTCCATAACGGCTGTTAGGTGATGGGTTTTTCTTCTCAGAAGATTAGTAGATGCTTAGCATTAAATACCGTCCCTAAGTACCAGCTACAATCCTGGGCTCAATAGACCACTAAATATAAACATTGATGTTCAACTAGGAAAATATCATATTCTAGGGAAAAAGAGAACTTTGGCCTGAATAAAAGCATTCTCAAAGAGCTGTTGTGCTTCTCTTTTTGTTCTTTGATTCGGTTTGTTTCCTTAAGCAAATCTGGCAAAAGTTAAAAATCTGAAGAAAAAATCATAGTCCAAATCTAAACCTTGATATTCTTTACGGCCTTGTTTCTTACACAGTCTTATCTGTATGGACTGTAGGGAAGGCATCCCAGAAAGACAGCCCTTTCCTATTCTGGTAACTATGTCACAGATCACAGTGTTAATCACCTACCTCTCAGCCAGTTCATTTCTGTGTATTTGTTTATACCCAAAGTATATGAGAGTTTTCCATATGTAAGACTACGGATTATAAAAATTTGCATGATAGAGAGACTGGGTAAAAACACCATTGTAAGTCAATGTGTCCCCATTGAAAAAGACGGGTTTTGCAGGCTGGCTCCTGCTGGGAACTCCTACCTGGCTGTGAGTGATCAGACCACCCAGAGTGAGGGCTGATTTGCCTGTGACAGAAACTGCTGAGTGATCTCTCCCTGCCCTTATCTCAACCCCTTAGCCTTTTGTTGTATTTTCTCTTCCCTGTCCAGCTGAGGAGAGGAGAGATAGAGTGGCCAGGGTGGGCACCTGATATTCAGCCAAGGTCAACCCAGCACTCTGTCCAACACTGTAGCCTGTGCTCCTTTACCAGCTTCATCAAGGGGTTGGATCCAAGCTGTGAGCGTGCTGCAGCCATTGTGCTCAGCTATACTGGGCTTCAAGCGCTAAAATTGAGGCACAATTGAAGTCTGAGAGTGTAAAGTGCTGAATGCTTGTAGCTCTCACTGTCTTCCAAGGAGTTATTCGTAGCGGGAAGGATGCAGGGTCCATGCCTGGTAACAGAAGACATGTTTCTGTGCTCAGCAGCAATGCTCACAGCACTGGTGTACTGCACATTCCAGTATGCCAGGGATTCAGGAGCTCTGCTTGTGATATGCAGGCCTGGAGTCTCCTCACTGGTGAGACTGATGGAGATGTGATCAGGGAGAGCATGTGCATCGGAGCAGCACCATTGTGGAGACTTGTCAACATTATTTTTCCTCTCAAATACTTGTGGAATCGTCAGGCACTTGCTGACAATGCTGTGGTAGCCTGACTGGTTTCTTCCAGCCCTCTGCTGTTCCAAACAGCTGGCCAAATTCTCGGACATGCTTTAAATATCCAGGTTTTGCTTGTGTGTAGAAAGGGCAATAGGTATCTTTCCACATCATGTACCCTCTTAGATCACAGACATGTAATCTCATTTTCCCTGGGCTTCATCTGTACACGATGAGTGAGCAAGTCTGCAGTTATTGGTCTGACAGGCACCAGAGCAGAGGGTGCTGCCCCTCTCCTGTGAAGCCATAGGAAGTGTTTCATGATTCAAGATAAGACCTCCACTTCCTCGTTCTGTGCTGAGCTGCCACCGAGGCTGCACCCTCCACCCTGACTGTGAGCCCACTCTCAGAATGGACCAGGAGACCCTGGGAAGCATTGTCCTGCTTGCCATCGTTACCCTGATCAGTGTTGTCCAGAATGGTAAGACAAAAGTTAACATTTATTTAAGGGATAGAAGGGAGCTGAGGAAAGTTCAGGATGACATATGCTGAGCTGATCTTTGGATAGATAGTCTTTGGTTGTAGGTGCATGCGTGCTTAGGCATGGCTTTGGCTTTAGAAATGGCCTTCTAAGCATGGAATTTTGTGTGACATTGTGGCAGTATCCTGAAAGTAACGTGGTCTTACTCTCTGACATTCTTGAATGAGTTTGTTATACATTTCAGCTAATGTAAGGACTAATATGCTGGGACACCCTGTGGCAATATGCATTTTGATTTGATGACTAAGACCTCCTTTTCTGACCTAGGTCCCTGCTATGTCAGCCAGGGCTGTTCTCAAGCTGGAGCCCTGCTGCCATGGGCAGGGATGGAGTCCCTGGGGGGCTGCGATGGGTCAGACCTTTGCATGGAGCTCAATGAAGGGACAGAATTGGAGGAGTCTGTGTGGGCTATGTGTGGGCAGGCAGCTCTCCTGCTTTCCTGCATCTCCAAGTCCTGCAGTATAACTAATCTCAATTAACTGTGGTCCGAAGAACACTATACATTTCCTGAGGTGGTGAAGTTTCCTTCTTTAGCTCTTATTCAGGCCTTGTATAGTCCCTTGTGTCGTCTTCAAGATTTTTAAAATAAAACAAGTATCTCTCCTGTACAAATTTGGTTTTAACTTCTTCATCCTCTTTTACAAATACTTATTTCAGCAGGAAATTCTGCCGAGAATACAAAGAAAGGATTGAGTTTTGCCTCAGCTGCACTAAGTTTGCCCAGGTTCAAAGAGATTCAGCAGTGGGATGGAGGGCTGGTGAAAATTCCAGAAATCTGTAGTGAAGGTTTTTTATTACAAATGGGAGACTCCCACTGAACACAAAGTCCTAGGAAATGGGCTATTCTTGGGCTGCTGCAGAGAGGGGGAAGTGGTGGGAGCCTAGCTGCCAAGGAGCAAAAAAAAAAAAAAAAAAGAGATGCAGTGCAGACTGGTTTAGTTTCAACATAGGCACTAAATGCCACATCATTTAACCCAGTGCTATTCTCACCAGAATACAACACATAAAGACCAGAGCAGGCACCATAATTAAGAAAATGTGCCCAATATATATTTCTTGCTATGTAATCCTATGACTTTATATGCAGGTTTTTTTTTCCTCTCACTTGGATATGTCAGACTTACATCCATGTGCTTTTATCTGTCTGTGAAATTATTGACCCAACTGCTACAAAAGGGAAGTAGGATGCTTGGCAGAGTCTGCCAAGCACGTGAGGCAGAGAGCGCTAAACCATGATTTCAAGCTTTGTATCATCTGATTTCCTCTTCCAAAGCTTTCTGTCTAGAAAGACCAGACCTGATATACAGTCTTGCAGTGAATGCAATTATGAAGGCAGTAGACGTGTTTGTTGAGGGGTATCAGGTGCACTGAACTCTTGCTGTGGCTCTCGTTCAGCAAAGCACTTGGGCTTCTGCTTGACTGTCTCTGAGTGCATGAAGTCAGTACCACGTAAATTTGTGATTAAATGCGTCTCTGCACAGGGACTAGAATACAGCTTGAATGCTGTTATTCCTAAAGATGGAGGTGGGCTATGGTGCTGCCCCAGTCTGGTGTCATTTACTGTCACCTTGTTCATGATGGAATCTCCACATCCTACGGAATGACTCATGTGGCCACATACCACTGAGTGATGCATGCAGCCTAAAGTTCTGTTCTTTTATCAGAGAGAGATGTTGCAATCCAGGGCTTTCAGGGAAAATCAGTGGTCATTGCTGAGCAGATCAGGACAGAGGAAGCAAAGTGGAGAGAAATAAGGGGCACGTATGCAAGCACTGGCTATGTAGGATCATCAGCTCCCAGTTTCTGTTGGCATGGACTTGTGAAACAACCAGGCTTACACTGAACTCTTGCACATTGCTTTGATCAGAGTGGGACTGCCACTGTTCAGGCTCTGGGCAGTCTGTGCTGCCTTGGAGCCTCAGGGCATTATCTCCTGGAACAACTGAGGTGAATTAAACCTCTCTACTCCAGCCTTGCTCTGCTCACTCCTCTCATGATGGCTTGTGAAAGCACTCTCTTGCCCCCTGGCATCCTGGAGCCTCTGTGCAGCGGCAGACTGATATTTGGGAAGTGGCAGCACCTGCAGCACTGGAGAGGGAGATGAACAGTTTACTTGACTTTCTCAGAAGCTGTGGTATTTTCTAGAGATTTTACATACATGATAAAGGAAAAGGAAAAGGTATGCTACCACTGAGTCCATGTGACCCAGACCTGCAGGATGTGGTTTCCCATTGCTGCAGTTCAGCACTGGACAAAAAAGTGCTGATCAACTCTGTCCTCTTCATTAAGGTCCTCTCAGTCCCTATAAGGAGGGTGACCTCTTGCCAAAGGCCAGGCTGGTGTGCAGATGGAGATGCTGAGAACTCTGTGCCACCCGATGGTGTCTGGTCTGGGTGCCCCAGGAGCCGGCCAGTGCACTGTGCTGCTGGCAGTGGAAGGGTCTGCAGCCTGGCTCAGACCAGGGGTGCTGGCTTAAAGCACCGTGCAGAAGGGCTGTATGTACCCAGGGGATCCCACAATACTGGGAACCAAAAAACACCGTAATTTTTACTGAAGACAATGGAAGTATAAAAGACCTATTTACAGCATCAGTGAAGGGGGGAAAAAGGAGGCAACTCTTCAGATTGCAGGGATGAAATCCTGCAGGTTATCTAGCTAAAATTTTATTGTTATAATAATTTATTTCCTGATGGGCTATCTTTTATGTGTATATATTGGGTTAAGATTCCCAGCCATAGAGTGATACGGACGCACTTGAGATGGGGTGCACGACAACAGAAAACCTGCAGCTTGTAACCTGAGCCTGAGCTCTCTCTGGTGTATTTAGACGTATGATTGATGGTCTCTGGTTTAGTATCATCAGATAAACGTGTTTGTCAAGAGCATGATACATTATCTTGAGGTGCTGCATTTTTGCAGCAGCTAACACTGTGACATAACTTTATTTCTTAAAAGGAGGATACACACAGATCAGCCATTAAGACCAGGCTTCCTTTAGACCTTTCTGGGAAAAGAACCAGCCCTGCAGGATGTCCTTGGCTTGGCAAATGGGTTTCACTGAAAGGGAATAGATTCTCTTGTCTCCCTGCTCTGTTGGAGAGCAAGATTTGGGGTTGGCAGCTCTGGCTGGAAAGATCTTTTCCCACTGGGAGCTCAAAGGACTGGGTCAGGGCAGTGCTTCTGCAGCAGAGATGCAGAGACTGCCCAAAGTGCAATGTTGGGATGAAGCAGGGATTGGAGGTGAGAGCATGTTACCAGTCACATACAGACATGTGGGGATGCACGGAGGGTTTGGTTAAACCTGGGTGACAGAGTGAGCACACTGGCCACATCCTGCACCCTCACACACCTGTGTCTTCTCCTGCCATCTGTCCAGCATGGATCCTCATGGGAACTGGGCTGAGCCCACAAAGCCCAGTTTCTGCAATATCTTCAGATGGCATCTCCGACTGAATACTCTGTGGTTTTTTAACAGCTTTTTTTGCTAACAAAGTGGAGCATGAAAGCAGACACTGCAATGGGAAGGGGCTGCAGCGGCAGGGATCCTCCTACTTCGACCGTGTCTACACTGCCAAGTGAGTAGACAAGAACTGAGGAATCGGTGAGGGCAGAGTGGGGTTCATCATGCTCTGCATTAAAATTAAATCCAAACCCTTTTGGGGGCCAGGGGTGGATTCCAAATTCCCTCAGATGAAGGCTTTGTATATAATCCCTGGCTGCGCTCAGTGTTCAGACATGAGGTTTTCAGATATATTTGCTGGCTGAATCCAGGGTGGCAACACTTCTTGCCACCACGTGCTGCATCTATATAGGTCTTGCAGCCATCACAAGTACTGTGTCCCTTCATTTGGGAGCCAGTTCACTCTTCCCTGCTGGAAGTGTGGCACAGGCACAGCCGGAGTCCCAAGGGCTCAGAAGGAAAGAGCCAGCAGAGACCTCAACCTGCTGAGGAGCAGGTGGGTGGCAGAGCTTTGTACAAATCCCTTGGTCTCTGGCACCTCCCTTGGCACACAGCTCTCCACTTCTCCACTCTTTCGCCACACACAATCACTCTCAACTTCTTCACTTCTCCCCCTTAGAAAACATTCACAGCTGGAAACCATTCCTATTCCCCTGCAAAGACACATGTTAACTCTGTGAGACACTCTTATTTGTGATGCAATTCTACGTTTGTTGGTTTCATCCAATCGCTTTATTAATACGACTCAATTACAAGGACTTTAAGCCAATGAAGCTCACAGCATCTATCATGATCAAGCAGGTGAGGGAGAAAGTGGCATTCACGTGTGCCAGATGGGCACAGGATGGTTTGTTTTCCTCATCAGGCAGCACAAAGGCATCCATTATCTGAGTGAGAAAACAGGGAAGCAGACATGAGTGAGGAGCCCAGCCCTTGGCAGATCAGGGCCCTACCACCTCTCTGGGGTAAAAGTCTACTATCAAGGGCACTAGTGCAGCCCAAATTCACCTGCCACCGTTGTCTGCTGGTGAAACATACTGATATTTTTTTCTATTTGATTGTACTCTGATTTCTGTCCTACAAATTCCATTCCAGCCAGAACTGTGGACACGCGTACCCTACATTTCTCGCTGTGCTTTGGTGTGCTGGCCTTCTCTGCAGCCAAGGTAACACTCTTTTGTTTGGTTTTATGTTCCCCCTTCAACCTGGCACCACATCCAGCAAAGGATGGCGAGCACTTTGGAAGTTACACTTTCAGGGACCAACCCTCCTGCAGCAGGGGAACCTCTCTTACCCTCCTGTCCTGGAGCTAAGCCTGCTGCTTGGGTAGCAGCACACCCATGGCATGGCTTGGCTAATGTCAACAGATGTGACCCCAGACTTGATTCAAGGAAGTCCAGGCCAGGGGCATTTCCCACACTGGTATTATGGATGAGTTCCCTTTGTTTTGGGTGAAGGGTTTAGTACTTGGTTGCTGGATTATTGCCACATTATTCAGTCTTGGGGGAGGAAATGGGCTCAATTTATTAAATTGCCAGAACTGCCAGCTGTCTCCTGTGCTGAGGGCCACCCAGGACTATTGACCTGCATTTCTAATTGTGGTCTTCTTCAATGCAATGTGAATTTATCTAACATTAAGATGAGTGCTTACCTGGGGTACATGCCTATCCTTTCTGGAAAAAAAAAAGGAATTTCCTGACCAAGAGAAGAAGGAGTTTTGTCTGCAGTTGTGGGAAATGCTAGAATTATGGGGGAAAGCCACTTTTTTTATGCTCAGAAGGCAATGTTGGACCATAGTGTATCTTTCACCTGCTCCTAGTGAAGGACATCTACCAACTGCCTTCTCTTTCTGGTGAGGACAGTGCCTGAGTTGGCAATGTCTTTCCTGAACCTCGTATGGCCCACACTGGGTTGCACAAAATCATAGAATGGTTTGGGTGAGAAAAGATCTCAAAGATCATCTTGTTATAGCTCCCCTGCCAGGGCCAGGACACCTTCCATCAGACCAAGTTGCATGAAGCCCCATCCAGCCTGGCCTTGAACACTTCCAGGGATGGGGCATCCACAACATCTCTGTGAAACCTGTGCCAGTGCATCCCTCTCACAGTGAAGAACTTCTTCCTTATATATAATCTAAACCTGCTCTCATTCAGGTTAAAGCCATTTCCCCTTGTCCTATGAGTTTATATCCTTGTAAAAAGTCCCTCTCCAGCTTTCTTGTAGGCTCCCTTTAAGTGCTGGAAGGATGATAGTGAGTGTGTGCTCTGCAGTGGGCACAGTTGTGTGCAGGATTACACCCACAAAGTCTTCAGAAAAACTGGAGTGAGGGCAAGGCAAGTGCTGTTTCCCATGCAGAGGTCTCCATCCCAGTTCCAGTGTTTGTCCCATAACCCAAGACTGCAGATTCCTGTTTTCTATTCCAGCCCAGGCAGCAGATGGGGACAGTGCTTACAGTGAGACCTGGGCTGGCATTTTTAATGCCTCATTTTGTCCTTTTCCCAGCTCCTGCTGCCTTTGCTGGCCTGATGTACTTGTTTGTGAGGCAGAAGTACTTTGTGGGCTACCTCGGGGAGAGGACTCAGAGGTAAGGACTTGCAGTGCCTCTTAACAAAATCCAGAATGTGGTAGCAGCACACCTGGATGCTGCACTTCCACAGGCAGAGCCACTGGCTTGTGGTGCTGCCTGCAAGAGCTGCTGGCATTGGGTAGTGGAGGAAAGCCCCTCTCGTCTGGAAGAATGGGGGTAGCTGTGGGAGATCTCAGATGTGCAGCAGCACTGGGGTCAGGGGCTCTGCAGCTCCTGCTGACAGGACTCTGTGCAAACACAGGTTTGCATGTTTGTGCCACTATGTGCACAAGATTGTCCTTTTATATGAATATTTATATTTTTTTCATATTAATAAAGCAAATTCCACGCGTGTGAAACAGAGCTGTCCCACAGCCTGTAATGGATGAGAACACATTCAAGTCCCTCTGAAATGATATGTAAACAGCAAAGTACACTGAGAACAGAAGGCCAAATCCAGACCCAAATGGATCCTGAAAATTAATTTAAGTCCTCTCAACTGCCCGGCAATGCAAGACAGAAAAGAAATTTCTCTCAGTCCCTGAGGTCTTTCAGTTGGTCTCAACAGCAGAGTCTGAAGTCTAAGGGTTCTTGTGTGAGATGATGCACATTAACAAATTGCTTTCCCCCATTTCTGTCTCCTCAGCATTCCTGGTTACTTGTTTGGGAAGCGCATCATTTTGTTCCTGTTCCTCATGTCTGTGGCCGGAATACTCAACTACTATCTCATCTTCTTTTTCGGAAGTGACTTTGAAATACACATCAAGACGATAACCAGCGCCATCTCTCCATTGCTGCTCATACCCTAACTCCCCGCAGCACTGAGGGGTCAGCATGCTTCGTGTATCCATGCCCAGAAGCTGCTATAATTCAACTGTTTAAGAAATGAACCCATAACCCAGTGAGATTTCTGTAAATCTCATGCTTGACAGGCTCTGTAGTATGATTTAGCCTTGCTTTTTTCTTCATGAAAAAGATTTATCGTGAGCACTCGGCACGCCCAAGGAATGGTAACAACTTTCAGTTAATTCTTTAGAATTTTTTCCCTAAAGTGCCTCTTGCAAGCTGATTGCATGACTGGAAGGGACATTGTATGGTTGCTTCATAACTGTGTTGTACTTAGCTTTTGTCCCAAAACCCAGGATCCTCCCAGTGTGATTCCTGACTGATGGGTCCCCCAGTCACCCTCAGATGCAAGAAGAGCCTTTCACCAGCATCCCACACGCCCACACAGAGGCATGGACCAGCCTCTCCACCTGCCCTTTCCTTCCGACTTGCTGATGGCCAAGCTCTTGCTGTTGCAGGAGGGTGGCAAATTGGCCCCTCTCTGGTCTTCCTTGATAAATACTCATGTGCGCAGCACTCAGCACACTGATCTCATTTACACTTCAGCCTCTTTGTTCTCCCAGAGCTGGGAAGAGGAGTGGTGTGTAAATGAGGAGCTGGTGTATCGCCGGTGGGGTTGGGTTTGTTTTGATTGGCTTTGTTTAATTAAACAGTCTAGAGCGATGCAATGTGTCTGCTGCCATCTCCTTGGCCCGGTGCGTGATCCCAGCTCAGCAGCTGGCCGGAGAGCCGAGCAAGGGCAGGAGCACCGGGCTCTTGGTGCCAGCTGCTGATTGCCCAGTGCCCGGCCCCGAAAGACCCAGCTTGGCTATCAACTCCCCCTCTATGAGCACGGTCAGGGCTCTGCTGCCAGCTCCGACAATGTGCCCTGCAAGCCCGCTCTGAGGAGAGCTTTGATTAGCGGTGCAGACACAGGCAGGCAAACAGGTCGGTGCAATCTTCTTAAACATTGCTACCCTATGAGTGCTTAAGCTCTTAAGCCTGTCTGATTGCTGCATGCAGGATGGATAAAGCTGTATTTTATGACTCCTTCGGGAGGGAATGAGACTCCTCGCTGTGTGAGAAGAGGGTTTGCAGAGCTGTTTACAAAAGCAGGTGCAGAAAGCCATCTGCCTTTGTACTATACCAAGGCTGGAGGGTTTTGGTGCTGTCTCATTGGGGAATAGCTGCTGTCCTCTGCAGCTGGCAATTCACATGCATATTTTTCTTTTTTTGTGTCTGTGTTCTGCAGGAATCTTAGATGTGAAAGATTAGTAATAGACACACATATTGCATGATGATTATAAATGTTCTCACTGGTTACAATAGGTAATTTAAAAAAATTAATCTAGCCTTCCAACCTATAGCTACTGAGACACCTTATTCCCAGGTAGGGCACTCATGTTCTTTCTCTCCCATCCTTCTCATAACACACTCCAAAAACTCCTCACACCATGCTTTTCTGCCATAGCTCTCTTCACAGCTCATGACAGCTGCCTATCCTTGATGGAGACCCACTACCCTTCTGCCCCATGGTGTCAACCCATCAAGGAATGGCAGCACCCCAGGAGGAGAGGGGTAACCCCAGTGGTCTGAAGCTCTTCTGCATTGTTGGGATCAGCAAAGGCTCATGCTGCCACCACCTTTAGCCAGTTCAGAGCAGGGAAAGCTTCACCTGCACCAGACCCTGCTCTCCAGCCTGCTTGGTCTCCCTGAGGTCTGGGACTTGTTAATGGAAACCATCACTTGTGGGAGGTGATTCTCCCAGCTCTGTGTGTCCACCTTGCAGGTCTCCTCAGATGGCTGAGTCTCCCCTGGGGCGTTTTTGTCCTCTATATCAAGAAACAGCTCACTTGAATTCCTAGTTTCCCCTGTTAGCATGAGAAGCAGCTTACCACCAGCCAGCTATAAAGGGAAGAAGATTCAAGTGTCTCTTTTGGGTCAGATAGCCTATCATTGCACTCTATGGCCTCTCCATTATACCTGATGGTCCTTGTGGGTCCCTTCCAACTCAAGATATTCTGAGATTCTCTCTCAACTGGATGGCTGGTTTTTACATAGTTGCACTTTGGTATGATCAGGTCATCTTTCAGAGGAGCCAAAGCCCATCTTTTGCTGTAGTGTTTTATTTTTGCAAGAATATCTACTTCTTGCTTCCTCAAAACCTTTGTGATAGCGAAAGAGATTAAAATGTAGGCAAAATCCATTGTCCATCTATCTGTCAATGGAAATAGTGATAGTATCAGACAAACAAGTGCAACGTAAGTTGATTGCTGTGTAAATTCTTGGTGAATGTCATGCTGCATTTTCCATATTACAGGCAGGTCTTGTGGTTGCATTTGCCTTCCCACTCCTTCTGTGAAAAGAAGGCAACATCAGTGATATTTGGGCTTTCCCCACAGTCTTACACAACTCAAGTTTTTGTTTTCAGCAGCAAAACTCCCCTGATCTTGCTGGTACAGTTGTTAGCACTTAGCACACCGTCTACTCAGAAAGCTGCACACACAGACTCTTTACAAGGGGATTGGACTAGATGACCTTTGAAGGTCCTTTCCACCCCAAACCAGTCCACGATTTTAAGATTCTACAGATAAACATGCAAAAATACAAACACCACTGTAGAAATGCATCCTGAGGTCACATACACAAGAACCTCTGAGGACCTACTGAGCTTTGCTGGACTTGGGGATGTGGTTGGTGGCACAAGTGGAAGAAGTGGCAGTCTCCTCTGATGGCTCCTGCTTAAGGCTGGCTTGAAAAGTCCAGGGGCCAGCACACATGTGTGGTGCACTGCACAGCATGGCAGCTCCTGTCCAGGAGCCACAGCTGTATATGAAGAGCTAACACTTCCCAGTTCTGTTGATCAGTGTGGCCAGCAGGACCAGGGAAGTGATCATCCCCCTGTACTCAGCACTGATGAGGCACTGGAGATCTTACTGCTCTCTACAACTACCTAAAAGGTCTCTTCTCCCAAACAATAGGACAGGAGGAAATAGCCTCAAGTTACACCAGAGGAAGTTTCGATTGGATATTAGGTAAAATTTCTTCACTGAGAGGGTGGTCAGACTTTGGAACAGGCTGCCTAGGGAAGTGGTGGAGTCATCACCCTTGGAGGTATTTAAAAGTTGTGTAGATGTGGCACTGAGGGACATGGTTTAGTGGTGGAGTTGACAGTCCTGGGATATCAGTTAAACTCAATGTCCTCATAAGTCTTCTCCAACCTGAATGACACTGTGATTCTATCATTGTGCTGATGCTGCTAATTGTCCCACTCACCGTGTTGCCAGTCTGTGGGCTTTGCTTCACCTGAGGTGCCCTAGCTCATTGCCACGGTGTGCCAGTGCCACGCCTCATGGCTGTTGGTGCATCAAAATCCCAGTTTGCACAAACAAACATTCTGTCATCAGTGCACAGGCACTGATGCATAGGCACAGTGTGTTTACTTACCATCTCTGTCTCTCTCTTATCTATCTATCTATCTATCTATCTATCTATCTCTCATCTATCTGTCTGTCTGTCTATCTATCTATCTATCAATCAGTCTATCTATCTGTCTCTAGCCATGCTGTAGATGCTGAGCCACGTGAATGCTGGAGGCTGTTCAGGGAAGGCAGGGAAGCAGGCTGCTCAGGCATCAGCCCTCTCACAGCTTGCAGACTGTGCACATCAGAGACTGCAGAGACTGCTGGAAGCCGGGATATCGCAGGTTGCTTTTGATCTGCTGACAAAGGCCTGGAATACATGCAATATTTCTGCCACAGAAACCGCCTCTGCTTCCTTACAGCACTACAACCCTCTAGTGGAAACTCGGCCCCATCGGCACACCGGTGCTGCTGGCTGTGGCACGAGTCTTTCCCTCAAGGTTCGAAGCCTGACAGCAATGCAAAAGCATCCACATTTCTGAACAGGTCTATTGTTACCACTGAATTCTGGTTTTTATTATTCTTTTAAATAGGAGGCCCAGTCCTGAAGCAGGACTACCCGTGCCAAAGCAAGCAGTCCTGCTTAGCACAGGATTTGAGCAAGCAGGTAAAATCTGAGTGAAATATGAAATTTGTGTGCACCAACCACAAGGGTTTCTTGCAGTATTTCCTAGATTCCCAGTTTCTCAGAGCTTGAAAAATCCTTCTGTGCAGTATCAGCTTGGTCTAAGTCACACCTCTGCCAGGTCAGGTTTCCAAATGTGTCTGTGAGGACTGGGAAAGCAATTCTACTGGCATGGAGAAAAGACTGGCCCTGGACACCTTCTTCAACTTTCACCTGCTCTGAGGTTACTTTCTTCTAGCAGAGTAGCAGGTTTAATATTCATTAATTCATTAATATTTAATATTCACAGAAACCTTTCCAATGCCCTGTTGGGATGGGATACTGCAAGGCACTGAACACTGGCCCAAGGTAGTGGTGTGCCACTTGCAGATGGCACTGGGAGCAAGACTAGGTCATGCTTGGAAATAGTCCACCCATGGTAAGTGAAAGGGCAATAAAAACTGAGAATAGTGGTAAAACCATTAATTTGTTATTTTAAGTTGGTCTCATGTTCCCACTGGAGTGAGCAGGATGAGCATTTCCATGAAAAGCCCCTTTTTGAGGGGTTCTGCAGAGCCCACCAGAGCCTACCAACACCTTTGCAGAGAACATGCTGACTCCTGGGAGAGGGAAGAATGTTGTATGCAATTGATATACCTTTGGAGCATGTGGGGAACAGGTACAAGCTACATAATTCCTTTGGGTAAAGAAGACTGCTATCCCTGGAGCTGCCAGGGAGCATGCAGGACACCTCAGCTGTGTTTCCTATCAAGGCAGTTCAGTTCCTCAAGGGGTGAGGGTGGAGAATCAACCATTGCATTGCTGACTGGCTGCAGTGGAGCAAAGGCTGCTCTTAGCAGCACTATTGTGATCCCCATGTCCCATGGAGAGAAGAGTGGTGAACTCTGCCCCTCATTGTACCTGCCCTGGCAGAGGGAGGCTGTGGGCAGGAGAGCATCCTGCCTGCCAGGACATCTCACTGCTCCCAGCTAGCACATAGAAACAGAAGCTGGCAAAAGTGAGATTCCTGCCCCAAAGGACAAATAGCCTCCGCAATGAAACGTTTTTCCCCTTAGAGGAGAAATAACTTCAATTTCTGCTGTGAGGATCTTCACACTGTGAGATGATTTCATCAGACAGAGGAGGTCCTGGGGCTTGGTTCTGGCTGCCTACTGAGCTGCTCAGATGCTGTCCTCTGGGAGATTCCTGCTCATCCTCAGGGGAAGGGAACCAGACACCAAAGGGGCAGCTGTGACATGGGGTGCCGAGAGGAAATGGGGTGTGTTTTCCACCTCAAGAAATAAAGGTGTGATGATGTTGAAGTGGAGTTAAACTCGCAGTTATGGCAGTGCTGTTTCTACCATTTGGGAACTGGCAGGGACTTGCCTGTGTGCCGTGTCCTCTTGCAAGGCCAAGGGATGCTTTGGGAGGCTTTGGAGCAGCAGGCTGCTGCCTGCTGTGCTGCTATTTGCCAGCACTCGTACAAGCATACGATTGATTTATTGTTCCTGTGTTTTCCCAAGAGAGTGCCACTGCTGCCTCCATCCCCAAACAATGTTTTCTGTGCTTTTGGCACAGCACTTCAGAGGGTGTCAGTCTGATCCAGCAAGAGACCCCTTGGTCCTCTGGGATTAAACAGAACAGCATGGTATCTCCTGGCCAGCTGCTTCTTGCTCTTCGCTTTGCTGCAGCAAAGGAATTTCTTTTCAAAAGGCAGTGCCAGCCTTCCCACTGCCCTCATCAGATGGGAAGGGGTGGTGGAAGTCCCTGCCAGCAGCTGTGAGGCTGCAGTCATCTGTCCCTGTGCTCTACCACCACTGTGGGGACCACACACCTTTGCTGATGGACAAATTTACCTCCTTCTGTCAGCCCAGGCAGCTTCAGACATAAGCCAAAGCAGGCAGTCATCTATCACAGTTCAAGCTGCAGCCCAGTCCTGAGCTATGTTTAACAATACTGAGGTTTCTTGGAGTGTATCTCGCTCCTCTTGCCTTCAGCAGAGGCATTGCTGAAGAGCAGAAAATAATAGCTTTCGTGGCAGGACCCCACTGCTTGGTTCAGCTCTGACCTCATTCCCCAAATCTCATGTGCCCACTCTCCCTGCTCCCTTCAGGCTGCTTCCCAAGCATTCCTTTCAGTGCCTGCTTCACTCATTCATCCCTCTTTGTGTTTGTTTTCCCCTCCATGTCCCTCCTAATAAATACACCTACTGGCAGAGCCACCTGATAAGCCATACAGGGACCTGATCTGGCTGAAAACAACCTTTTTTCCCCGTTTACTGGTTTGTTTTTAACCTACCTCAACTGCCTGATCCCCATTGCTGCAGGTTGGGACTTTAACAGAGGTCCTGGCGAGGCTCAGAGTGTGTCCCTTCTGAGTGGTGTACATGCTGTGCTGATGTATCACTCTTGAGATGCTCCTGTGGGGCTTAGGTCTCCTTCCCCTACTTCCCACCCAGCTACCAGAGAGTCACCCAGAGGCCAGTCCCCCTTCTCTCCCCTCATACTGTCCATAGCATTGGCACAGCATCCCACAGAGCACAGAAAACACGACTGGCCTGAGGTTCTGGTCCAGCTTGCAACCTCTGCTGCAGATCTCTGACAGCACAGACCCTACCCGTGACATACCAGTGACACTGCTCACGGATGTGAAACAGCAGCAGGAAACTCTGCCCGAGCTTGTTATGGGTACCAAAAACCCTGCTGGTCATTGCTCATCCCACCCACGGCTGGCTTTGTTCCTGGGCTGCTATATTTCAGAAGTGCACTTTCATTTCCCAAACAGGGTCTCTGGCTTGAAAGTTTTTGACGGTTTTTCTGGCTGAAATAGAAGGATGTAGCCCTTCTGACAGGGCTGGCAGCAGCACAGACTTGGCTCAAATTTAGAGGTTGCTCATAACATATTAGCTTCACTTCCTTGGCAAAAGTCAGCCAAACTTTTCCTGTTCACACGCAGTTCACACGGCCTTGGAAACAGTCTTGTATAGCAGAAATGAAAATCAGGAAGGGGAACAAACAGCGATACACTCCTACCTGTTCACAGCCCAGCCATCCCAGTGACATGCCTGAGCCAGCAGGCTGTTTGTTCCCATGAGGTGACAAGTCCCCATCCCACTGGAGCCACTATTCTCTGTGGGATTGCATGCGCTTCCCCAAGCCTGACATTTCTCAGATGCTGCAAGCCCAGAGCTCACGACTCATCACATTTGCACCTCAGTAATAGCTACCTCCAGTATTGCACTGTAAAATGTGTTTGGAAGAGGCTGACCTGGTTTCCAAGGTGTTGAGTGTCCTGCATCATCACTCACTCTGTGGTGGGCAGATTTGGCAATGCTAAATCACTCCTTGCCTCTCTTCCCTCTTCTCTCCCAGATCCCCTGTGACACATTCTGGTTTTCCCCTGCCCTGTGTGGTCTGAGGAGCTTTCAGATGACAGCACACTCAACGTGATAATTTGAAACAGCAGGATCCCACCAGGGCTGCGTTCCCAGCACTCATCAGGCACTGGGCACAACGAGCTGGGTGTTTGCTTCCTGTGGGATGCAGAGATGCTCCTCTGTGGCCATGGGCATTCCAGACCCACGGACAGCTGTGCGATGCACAGAGCTGCCCCAGGGAAACCTTTTGCACTGCTGAGTGGGTGTGAGGGGATCTGGATGGGTCTCCCATGTGCTGCCACCCTGCAAATTAGGAGGGTAAGTAAGGTTGAGTTATGAGTTGCACATCACATGAAAACACTGTGGCTTCACACACCACTGAGCACATTTGGTATCTTGCGGGCACTGGAAGGAGATGGTTCACAACTTTATGTGCTTATCCCAACCCTTGCTTTCCCAGTTCCGGTCTCAGGGTCTCATCCTCACCTCTGCTTCAGCACCAGCATCTGCAAATCTTTCCCTGAACCACTCCATCCCTTCAAGTGGCAGAAGACATCTTGTTTCTGTGGGCGACACCTGTCTGCAGAAAGAGCCTGAGAGGCTAGATCTTCTACAAGGTGGGAAGTTATGTTCATCTCTGTCTGTGCAGTGTGTGCTGCTCAGTGTAGCTGAGATTGTAGTTGAAGATGCCTGAATAGCTGATGTTGAACTTGGGATCAGCACAGGCTTATCCTGTGCAGGCTCAAATGCTGCTTTTAAATACAACCAGAATTAATAGGAAGCCTGGGGAGTATCATTCTGTTTGCCTTGTGCTTACGCTTAGTCACTGTGATCTTGCTGTCAGCCTCCATCAAAGGTAGGATGATGTTGACAGCATTTTTTAGGTTGACTCTGTGCAGCTGATCTTATGACGAATTTCTGCTCCCGGCCAATTTTGCAAAGTACACCATAGCCGTCCAGCAAGGCATGGGGAAGAGTGGTGATGCATGCTGCAAATCAATTAAGAGACACCCTGCCAACTTTGTTTCTTTGTCAAATGATTCAGTAAATGACTACAGGATGGTACAAATGGCTTTTATTAGTGTAGCATGAAAAATTCAGCACTGTAAATGAGAGAAAGGTTAGTCCACAGGCCCCCAGGACCATAGCTTGCTAGGGCTTGTTCTCTCCTTCCACCATCTGATGGCCAAGCCTGGATGGTACCAATCTGCTCCAGAGCTTGCAATGGAGAAGAAGCCATCTCCTAACATTTCCCAGGGGAGAGCACTTCTCTGCTGGCCTGGGGCATGGCACAGCTCTTGTGAAGGAGCTCCACACTGCCACAGCCCCAAGGGCAGTAGCAGCTCGAGGTGGGTGTGAACACTCTCCTCGAGGCTCGGGTGAGGAGACGTATCCTGGAGCTTGTGGTGATGGGAACAGCATGGGGAAGCTCACACAACCTTCAGAGTCACAGCCCCTGCATCCTGTGCTCAGCCTCCTTCAGCAAAAATGCCACCAAATGCAGGCAGGCTTGGGGCAGACACAGGTCAGACACAGCCTGAACAAATCCAGGGCCAGCAGCTGTGGAAGTGTTGCTTGGGACAACATTTGGCAGGATCCTTAATGATTCCTCCCTACCCTTCTGGGCTGACAGAACACAGAGGGTGATGCAGCAATCATTTCTTCAGCACAGCCTGTGTTGCAGCTCTTTGTTACAGTGGAACTGCTGAGAAGGCAGCACATCCCAGGGAGTCTTTGTATATGGATGGCTTCATAACCCTAGTTCAAACCAGTCTTTGCTGGGTTTTGGCAAGTGTCAGTTGGGAAATGTTTCCTAAAAGTTTAATTCCAAACATGTCAGTGTTTTTTACTGTTGCTTTGTGGGGTTTTCTAACCCAGATGGCAAATTCCAATTGGCTTTTTCCCGCGTTTGGCTAGTGTAATATATGTAACAGTGTGGTAGGTTTACACTAACAAGAGATCTAGCATTAATTATTGGTCTAGTTTCTTGGTCTTTCCTTATAAAACACAGCAGAAATTTGTGGGAGACTTGCTTACAGTATCCATCCCTACCATAAGTGCACAGTCGTGGTATAGCTCTGACAGAACTATATGAGGGTACATAACTCATTCTTTATACTCATCACATATGTGGGTAAAGATGAAATTTTATGACATATATCCAAAGTTCTGGAGGCAAAGTACTGTGCTCAGTATGCCAGGAGACCCTACTGATTACATGATGGAGTTTGTTGTTTTACCATTGGCAAAAGTCTAGTGACATTGAGATTTTAGGTACAGGATTAGGTGTGCCTTGGATGGAAGGTGCAAAGAGCACTGAAACAGAGCCAGTATCAGCTTCTAACAAAGGACCTCTCTGTGCAGTAGCTGTGAGGGAAGCAGAGCTGTGTCCCCTGCTCCTGAGGACCTGTCACTGTCTGTGCCACAAGTATTGCAGTTTTGGGGTTGGGGTAAGACAGACAGACTGAGCTGGGCTAACTCACATGCTTCTCTTCTGCCTCAGCACATATTATATCATCCAGGTCAGTGCTTTTCCAACAGGTCTCAGGATTTAGTGCCATTCATATTTGACCAGGCAGAGATCCCCAAGGAACCATTTGAATAGCAGAGGATATGAGTACAAAATAGGAAGGGACCACCTGGGCCATTAAACCCGGTCCCCTGTTGTGCCTTGCAACCACATAACAGACATTTAATCCAGAAAGGTCTGGATTAGATGGAACTGCCTCCGTTTCTCCTCCCCTGTGTGGATGAAGGCTGCAATATGATATTAAAGCCATCACTGAAAGCACATTTTTTGCTGCAAAAAGGCAGAGCTCCCAGAAAATAGAAAGTCTCTGGTGTCTTTGGCCATAATATATTGCTAGGAATAACACAGTTCCTAGCAATAGCATTTCACACTGAGCCAGACTTGGCATTTCCCCAAACACTTTCTCAGCCATTCTAGAGATTTATAACTAATAATTGCATAGCTGGATAAATAATTAGACTCTGAGGTTTTGTCTTAGCATTTTCCTTATAAATAAATCCCTTATTCACAAGCTATATTAAAATATCTGTCGGTGGTGAAATGTGCATTTCATATCACACTTGCTTATTTCCTGCCTGGGTACATTGATTTCATTTCCATTATCTGTACTTTATTTATGCAATTATCGGACCTGTCTTTCATCAGAAATACACGTATTCCATCTGTATAGATGTATATCACTATGCTGGAGATGATTCACATACACAAACTGCTGTGGTTTAACCCCAGCCAGAAACCAAGCACCATGCAGCTGCTTGCTCACTCCTCTCTACCCCCATGGGGTGGGGAGGAAAATTAGGAAAGGGAAAAAAACCCCTGTGAGTAGAGATAAGGACAGTTGATAATTGAAACAAAATAAAATAAAATTATAATCTTAAAAATAAAAATAACAATGAAGAAAAATAATAAAACTAGATTGAAAAAATCATGAATGATGTACAATGCAATTGCTCACCACCTGCTGACCAATGTCCAGCCCATCCTTGAACAGCAATCAGTCTGTCCCCTGGTCAACAGCCTCCAGTTTATATACTGGTCATGATGCTCTACAGTATGGAATATCCCTTTGGCCAGTTTGGATCAGTTGTCCTGGCCATGCTCCCTCACAGCTTTTTGTGCAGCTCCTCACTGGCAGAGCATGGGAAACTGAAAAGTCCTTGACTTAGGGTGAGAACTACTTAACCAAAACATCACATCAGAAAACAAGAAACAGAACATCAGAAAAAAACAAGACACAAACACTCATACGAAAAGAGTAAGAGAGAAGTGGGTCAGCACAAGGCAGAAACTCATCATGAAATGATGGAGTCGTTCTAAACTGCGTCTGATTGCCCCTAGTGAATGCTGAGATATGGCAGAGCTATGGCAGACCGTGTTGTCCCACTGAAGGAGCATTTTAAAGGAAGACCAGTGATTCCCAAGAACAAACTCAAACCCTGCAGAGGAACTGTTGGTTAATGTTTAGAAGGTACTTATAGGAAGACAGAGAGAGCTAGTGCAGCACTGCACTCTAACAGGACCTGGCGTCAGAAGACATGTATTAAGCATCTAAGAAAGTGAGGGATAATGAAACGCAACGAGCAGCATGTGCAATATATTCACTTCTCAGAGTTTTACACCACTCCCATTTTCATTCTTGGCATGCCCAGAAGTTGCACAGCTACTTACATTCAGGACAGGACAAGGATATCAGGTTAGATTTATGAGAGGACAGGCACCCTCAGCAGTGGAAGTAGATGAGCATGTCACCTTGCATCAGCTTGAGGCAGATATATGGGAAGGAGGATGTGGGAGGCCACCAGGGCTGCTGCTGTCCCCCACCCTGTTCTGCTGCCTCGTATGGCACATGCACAGCCCCTCACCAGTGCTGCAGCCATATCGCCCCCATTTTAATTTCCACCACTGTCAATCCCTGGTGCAGCTTTATCCTCTCTCCGTGTCTTCACTCCTCTCCCAGGTTAGCCAAAATCTCTTTTGGGCGGTTTGCAGCCCACAGTAATTAGTGTCTCCTTGGGAGATGTGTGGAGGGGAGCAAGCATGGCTAGTGTTGTTTGGGAGCAGAATGACCCTTACTCAAACAGAAAGATGAACTAAGAAGATCCAAAAGACCCCAAAGACTGTGTTTTCTCCACACTCGATTCTCCTTCCATTTCATGCCAGTTGGGTGCTGCTGTGAGCTAAAAGAAATGGAGCTGCACCAAGAGGGATGGGGAAAACGTGATCATTACTGAATCCTGCAGAGAAGACTGGGTATAGCCAGCATGGACCTGAGTCCACCTGACCTCTCTCACGAAAACTGAACTCACTTCTGTGTCAATAAACTTGATTTCATGGTTGTGTTGGGGCAAAAGATCAAATAAATACACTGGCTTCTGGCCCAACATCTCATGCCTCAGCTCTGACCCAGGGCAAGGGTGAGACAGATGATGTGCAAGATATATTCCCTAATGACACTAATTTCTTTTTATCCATCTGAAGACCTTTAGCAGAACACCAGCAAGTTCCCACAGTCAGGCACTGCTTTTCCTGTTTAATCTAACGATGGGCATATTTTGCATTATACAATTGTAAAACGGACTCTAATGGACTGAGTCAGACAAAAGCAGTCTGTAAGAACTCATTACTATTTCCTCCTAACCACATTTTTCTTTTCTCCATTGGGCCCAAGCCTTGCAGCAAGGGTAATAGAGACACTTCTATAAATGCACGGATGGATGCATGCATACTAATGGATATGATTCTGCTGGAATTCCACAGAAGGTGGAAGGACTGTGGAGCCAGCAAGCCAGGCTTGGCCACACATCTTCCTCTCGCCACCACCCCAACCACACACCAGGCTTCTGTGTTCTCTGCAAAATTGAACTTTTTCATATTGCTGGCTGGAAGGAGGTTCACATGCCCCTGGCTTTTGTGGAAGGGCATTGGGGAGCAGCTGCTCCCCCAGAGCCAAGGCAGGGTTGTCAGGTGGTCATGGTAGTTGGCTGGCTGCTGGAAAGGTGCCAGGAGTTTCAGGAAAGACATTAGTCATTCAACTTACTAGAAAAATCTTCAGTAACCACCAAGTGCTTTCCTGGTCCTATGAGAGTTTGTTTGGTTGCTTGTTTGGGTTTTTTTTCCATTTCTTTGACCTGTTGAGTTTTGGTTTTGATATTACCTTGTGAAAATAACTGATTCTGTGAAACACCCCAGAGAACCTCTGCCTTTAGCAGCCAAACCTGTTCTGCCTCACTAAGCAGGCAGCTGTCCCCACGGCCCTGTAGCTGCAGAACAGCTCTGCTGCTCCACAGCTCTCAGAGGAGCATCCCTCAGAGAGCACCAGACAGACACTGCTGCCACTGCCCTGCACTCACAGAAGGGCAGAGGCATGGTAAGGAAGTCAATCTATTCTTTGCACTATTGGATGTTTTTGTGGGTCACTTCACGTTGTATGTAGAAGGGAAAAAGGGGGATGAACTCACCTATGTTTATCATAAAGTTTCACACAATTTAAAGGACTTTCTATCTAGAGTTCATGCTGCCCATGCAGACCTGTGCAGTAAGATGTGATCAGGACAATGTGGTGGGAACAACCAAACTGTTCCTTGATGAGGTGGCCTGTGGGACATTCTGTTCTCCAGAAAGGCTGGAAGACATTTCATAGAGGGCTTCTGTGTCTGAAGTTATGGAATTGCACTTCATAACCTGAAAGGAAGGCATTCCTACTGATGCTAAGCCATGCCCTCTCCAGTGAAGTTAGAGAAAGGGCAGAGAGGACAAGTAAAATGATCAAGGTAATGAAGCAACTTCTAAGGAAGGCTCTGGACAGAAGGAGACTTGGGGTTATGACTGACATTTGCAAAATCATGAAGACAGTGGATGAGATGACTGCAGAATGGTTATTCATCCCTAGAACTAGGGGAAGCATGATCAAACTAGTGGTAGATTAGTCTAAGATAGATAGAAGTGCTTCTTTGCATTTAAGGTAGAGAGTCCTTCTCATAGCCCTGCTTGAGCTTTCTTATGGAAAGAACTAGATGTACCACGTGCAAAACTGAACAAAGGAATGAGCCAGAAACTGAACAGTGCCTTGGTCAAAGAAGGTCAGGGTCCATTATCTCCTCTTCTATTAATCATAACCATGTGTGTGTCTCTAGTGTATATTCATCAATAATTTTTATACATGCTTTGTAGGTACTCGTATTTGCCTTATTACAAGAACACATCCTCAGCCTGTAATTCTTGCTAAAAAACCAAAATGAGAATTAAAAGCTGTGATTTACAAGAGTGAGTAAGGCAGTGTTTAACCTAGCCAGCTAATTCTTCTTTAAATCTCTGCTGAAAGGCACAGGCAGACTTCCAGAAACTGAGCCTTTCTTCAGTATTTCCTATGATTTGAACAAGAGTTCAGCTGGAGTTCTAAATTACTGAGGGAAATTGGTTCTTCTCTGTCTGGTTTCCACCAGATCACACAAAAATTGAAATGAACTTCCTAAAATTTCGAAAACATGCTGTAGCCATTGGAAGTTAATGGGAAACACTAATGCAATAATCTACCAGCACAGCTGACTGCAAAAAAACTGGACCTCTATCTGCAGTGTGACCTGAGCAGTGTGAGAAGAAACAATTGCTAGATCATATATGAGGAAGAATTCCTCATCCATCCAAGTTAGTGGCAGCCACCAGAGTGGTTTGGGAACTCCACTTTCTATTCAACTTACGTGGAAAGAAATCTGGAAACTGCCAAACCTTCCCCGACTCTAAGTCAAACAAAAACTTAGTCAAGCCTAAAGGCAACATGTTTGTTAGAAATGTTGGTGCTTCTACCCATGCGTATTTCCAGTGAAAGGCCAAGAAACACCCTGGGGTAAGTATCCTGCCTTTTCAATATTCTCAGTAGCTATTCCTGAACACTGTAAGAAATTTGTTGCAGGTGAGGTCCAGGCAAGTTGCATGGAGCTGCAAGTGGAGCCTGGCAGAATGCAGAGGAGAAATTGCTGTACAGCTCGAGATGTTTAATGTGAGCATTAACCTCTAATACCCACATCATTGGGGACACAGGAGACTGCAGGTTCAAATTAACTCACTGCAGAAACCCTTCACTCTGGAAATGTTTGTTGCATGTAGATTTGTTTAACAAACTTTTGGAGAAAGCTGAGAAGTGAACATTTATCATCTCTCAGGGCTGCTCAATCTATAGGATTTCCTTTTAACAGTTATTTTGTAGCTGTGACTTTTGGGCAGAGAATAGAGCAGAGCTTCGTGAAGTGAATGTTAATACTGTGCTGCTCTGGGCTTAGGAGAAAGAGAGGCAGAAATCTGGATAGTTGCAGCCTTTGGAAAGACAGCCATTTCATAGGCTGGTCCCAAACTTTTACAAATCTGGGCAGCATCAACAGGCTTCTGTTCTGCTGAGAGCCCTGATGACACAGGCAGGAATTTCTCACAGCAGCAGGGCATCTTTCAGCAGCCTCAATGGGTGGCCTCCTCCCTCAGCTGGGCTGTTTGTGGGAGAATGTAGAGATCTGTCCCGGAAACTTATCCAGCTTACTAATAAATTTAAGAAAAAAAGAGGTGAAGGATTACTCCTGGTTCATATCAGTTTGCTGACTCAGAGATGGCAGTCAATACGTATTCAGGTGTGGAACTTCCATGTGCAATTAGCAGCACAAGCTGCTGAAGCTGGCAGTGCTGCAGTGAGAAATGTTTGTACATACACAGCTTGAAAAGTTAAAACTTTGGCTAGTACTTCAGCAAAGGGCTTAAACTGATATGCAGGTCAGCAAACAGGTAAAGTGATGCAGACCAAGAACCTTGTCCCTCCCTTCCCTATGACTTCCAAAACACGAGCTTATCACACTTATGATTAAAACTAAAATATTCTTTCTCAGTATATCCACATCTTAGATACGGCATCATCAATTCAAGGATTATTCCAGCTCCCCATGAGATTTCAACCAACAGATGGCAGCAGCCCTATTCATAATGGCAGTAATACCACAGTTTTTGTTCTCATCCAGGCACATGGTCGCCAGGTTCCCTGGGATGCTCCAGATCTCACTGATGAGCCTGGTGGTCAGAAGGGCATAAGAAATGTCCCTGTAACGGGGCAAGTGGCTATGAAACACAAAGAGTCTTGACTGGCTGCAGTCTCCACTGCTTTCTCAGGGACAGGATGGCTTAAATGGGGCTACAGATGCCTGAGAAAGCATAGCTGAGCTCTGTCAGACATTAAACACCTCAGCCCCACAAGCTGCATAGCAGCTGACATTCAGCATCACTGTTTTTTCATACATGAACTCTGCACGGTTCATGTAGCATTTATTTAGGCACTGTCTCCACCGTGTTTGCAAAGCAGCACTTGGCACAAAGCGTGTGTGGGTGGTCCTTTTGGTCAGACACCACAGGCACTTCTCACTTCCACTGGCTCCTTGCCACTTGTCATGTAAAAGCATTTGGCCATTCACAGACTGCCACAGGCTTTTCCCTCTGAAAAACCACTTGAAACTCAATCTCCTCACATAGAAGTTTTTCTTTCTCTGAGAGCACTTACCTTTTACACCCCCTCTTTATTTTACATGTATAGTTAGATTGTCCATGCACATCAGTGATATAACATCTTCCTTTTTTTAAGTTATCCGACAGTCCCCACCCATGTTGCACACATTTTGCTGTATGTGCAATATACAGCCCCAGGGCTAGAGACAGTTTACCAAAATATTTCCTTGGCCTGCTACACTACACGGGAGAAGGGATCCAGTGGATCTGAGAAGTTGGGTACTGCAGGGCTGACAGTGCCTGGATGAATTCTCTCTCTTTTTCCCGATGGCATTGTGATAGTCACATGCCTCTCCTGGGCACTGGTCACTGCACATCTCATGGTGAAAGGGTAAGCATGGGGATGGACAGGAAAAATGCCACTGGGAAGTGGCAGCAAAGGGGAAACTGTGGGCCTGCTGCTGAAGGGGGAAGGGGACCTAGTGACAACAGGCAAGATGCTGATGTACCCAATGCCACCCTTGTCTTGGTCATTCCAATATAGCTTTTCTTCAGCAATCCCAGGCTCCTGAGATTCATGGGAATGTCTGGAGCAAAAAAGAGTTACTGTCACTGGAGGAGGCCCAGTTTAGGGAACATTTAAATCAAATAGACATATAGAAGTCATGGGACCTGATGGGTGGAACCCATGCATGCTGAGAGAGCTAGCTAATGTAGCTACAAGGCCACTCTCAAATATGCTTAAAAGGTTGTGGTGACCAGAGGAAATAGCTAAGGATTGGGAGAAAGCAAATATGACTCCTTCCTTCAAGAAGAGGAAGAAAAATCTAGGGAACCACAGGCTGGAGACCCTCGCCTTAACACCTGGGAAGATAAAGTAGTAAATAATCCTGGAAACCACTTCTGAATATAAGATGAAGAAAACCATGACTGGAAGAAGTCAGCATGATTTGTGAGGGTTATGAGAGTGAAATCATGTTTGGCCAGCCCAAGAGCATTTTAAGATGAGGTGACTGGTGGATGAGAAGAGAGCAGTGGCCTTTGTTTACCCTGATTTTAGTCAAGTCTTTCTCCATAGACAAACTGATGAAGTTCAAGCTAGGTATGTGAGTGCTAAGCTGGACTGAAAACCAGGCTGAGCTGCTGAGTGCAGAGGACTCTTATTGGTGACATGAAGTCCTGCCAGAGGCCAGGCCCTGGTGCAGTACCCCAGGTGCAGTACCCCAGGGTCCCTACTGGGTCCAATACTGTTTAACAATTTCATTAATGAGCTTGGTGATGAGACAGAGTGCACCCTCAGCAAGTTAGCAGAGGATACAAAATGGGGATGAGGGTTTGATGCACCATCTGGTTATGCTGCCATTCAGGGAGACCTCAAGAGGTGAAGAAATGGGATGGCAGAGATCTCACCAAGTTCAGCAAAGAGGAGTGGTAAACTTTGCCCCTTGGGAGGAATAATGGCATGGATCAGTCCACACTGGGAAGCAGCCAGCTGGGAGGACCTTTGCAGAGAAGGACTTGAGGGTCCTGGGGACAGTGGCTGACCATAAGCCAGCAGTGTACCCTTGTGGCAAATGCAGCCAGCCACCTCCTGGGCTGCATTAGGAAGAGTGTCACTTGTAGGTCTGTGGAGGTGAACATTCCCATCTGCTTATCCCTGGTGAGACATCTGGGGTGCTGTGCCCCAGTCTGGGATCCTCAGTACAAGCGATATATGGACATACTGAACAGAGTCCCTTCAAGGACCATGAAGACGATTAAGGGATTGGAGTACCTGATGTATGAGGAAATCCTGAGGGACCTGGGAGTGTTCAGCCTAGAGAAGGGAAGTCTCAGGGGGACCTTATAAATGCACACCCAAGGTTGGAAGACAGTATAGAAGACAGAGCCAGACTTTTCTTGTTGGTGCTAAATGAGTGGTTGGGAGGTGATGGGAATAACTGGAAATACAGAAAATATATTTGTTTGCTCTACAGGTGATCCAACACTAGAACAGGTTGCTCTGAGAGGTTAAGTAGTCGCTGTCTGTGGAGGTATTCAAAACCCACCTGGGCATGGTCCTGGGCAGCCATCTCTAGGTGGCCTTGCCTGAGCAAGGCAAGGGCTCAAGCTAGATAATCTCCAGGTGCCTTTCATCCTCCAACATTGTTGTATTCTTTAAATAACCTTGTTTTAAAATTAAGTCAAATGCACATTTTTCCTGAAGTGAGAGCCGAAGCCAAGGAATGACACAGAAAGATGAATCAGTGGTATCTTATGATTTCAGAAAGTGTTTTCTGTGATTTTTTCTGTTCCTTAAAGTAATTGTGTGACTGAGCCTTGTTCTTAACTTTATTCCTTGGAAACTGAAAGCCTGCTGAATTCCACATAAAAGTCAACCCTGCCAATACCCTGGACACCAGACCAATAACCTTCCTCCCCCATCACCATTTGTGCTAAACAAAATACACTAGGCAACTTAATTAGGTATGTGCAGTCATCTTGGAAGGCACGTAGAAAATGACCTAATCCATAATTAGCTCACCGAGTCTGGATTCTGTGGGAATTTTCTTACACTCTTGATTTTGCCGCATACATTATCCTACCTCTGCAAAAAACCTCTGAGGCTGACAAGAATGCACAAGCACACCCACGACTGCACTGTCCTTGTCCTTCTGCTCTTACTGCTGGCCTGTGTTTTGTTCCTGTGGTGCCCCACCGAGGGACCTTTCTGGAGCTCTGCTCATGAGTATCCCAGGCACAGTGGGGCCCTCCTGACTCTGCTGCACATCAATACGTCAGACTGCTGCTCTCCATCTCATTTTTGCAATCCCTGGGGGAGCACTCGTGGTGCTTGCCTCAGAAGAAGAAGGATAAGAGAAAGCTTACCTTGCCAGCCCTGCCTCAAGGGCCAGGTACAACTCCCAGCTCTGCACTGAGAGGAAGGCAGTGCTCAATGCCCATCACAGAGCCTGTCTGTCCATACCTGGAAGGAAGGAGCCAGGGATATGCACGGCTATGATGTCCACAGGGAAGGCGACAGCAGGGCTCACAGTCACAGTCACGGTACTCAAAGAGAAATGGGTACACAGTCACAGTACTCAAAGACAAATGTGCAGCCCTAGATGTTTCACCCTTCCGAGCAAAAATGAAGCAAAAATAAATCAAAATAAACTTTCCAGCTTCTACAGGGTCACTTAAATGCAGCCCAGCTGTAAGAACAACAAATCATGCACAGTGCATGGCTCATTTTCCCCACTGTAGGTTAACCAGAGAAGGTCACAGCAATCATGTTTAATAAAAGAAGGTTTCCCTTATTTCCTGGCACTAGCTCTGAGCAATTGGCCGTAAGGGCTGCTTTCAAATCACTCCCCAGTTATTCTGTCTCTTTTCTGCTCAATATTCCTTGAGGCACTTGCAGCCAAGTAGATTATTTCTCTCATTTTTTTTAAATGAAAAGATTATATTAATTTAGCTCAGATTTCAACCAACACACATTATAAGTCTCTACATATTGTGTATTAGCATGGAAACTTCAAATACACAATAATTGAAATATATTACATTCAAAGAAAGTCTCAAGAGGGCAGCTTCAAGTGCTGCTTTAATTCCACTGTTTTTTTTAAAAGTCTGATCATGGTATGAAAATAAGCCACGGGGAGAAACTCTTCTGCACACTGATGAACAGTTTCACTGCTTTCTCCTAATGGTACCTTGTGTTTTTTCTTTGACAGCTATGCTGAGCATTTGGTTTGATTATCATCAGGGTTTTAGGCTCTAGTCCTGGCTGAAAGTGGTCTGTGTGGTGCAAACCATCACTCAGAACATGGCCACTTCTCAGTACCTGTTGAGCCACGTTACCTGTGGCTACATTCATTTTTCCCAAGAGCAACCACACTGCCCATGTGCCCGGCCTAGCTATGGACTCTCCTGCAGCTCTGCCCCTTCTCAGGATGGCAGCAGGATCCACAGGAACCTTCTTATCTGGAGCCCCCTCCCTTTGGGGTCTTTCAGCAGGGCTGCTGCTCTGTGAGGGCCAGGCAGTGCCACCAGGCTTGCAGAGCCGATTAATGCCCGCAGGGAATGACTCAGGCAGCACAGCTGTCACTGCCGCCTACCCAAGGAGCTGAGAGCCCCTGCAATGGAGAGTGAGCTGCAGCTTGTCCTAAAAACTCACAGGGAGTGTGAGTTCATGCACATGCCACCAGTGTGGGCTCCTCAGGAGACTGGCCATGCACGAGCCTCAGCCATAAGTGACAGAAATCTTGGGGCAGCCTGGTCATGGCTGGGTTGAGATACTGGAAGCAGAGATGGCATCTGTAAAAGGGAGGGAACCAGACAGGCATTCCCCGATCCAGTACTCCCTGCTGGCAGATGCTTGCTGGGACATACCCAGCTCAGTGTCCCCAGGAGCTGAAGGGCCCTACACAGAGAGGTTCCTGCCTCTCCAGACCCACCTACCAGCACCTACCTGAAATAGCCAGCACCTCCTAACTCTCAGTGCCTTGGCTTCACTGGTACAGCTCCAGCCTAAAGCAGCCCATGGACTGGGGGGGTTTCCGCTTCCCCTTCCTCAGTGCCTTTTGCATATTGTTAATAGAAAAACACTCAAAAGTCTGTCTCTCAAGTCACCTTTGAGAACTGCATGCTCCCTGGGAATATCTGAGACCACAGTGTCTGAAGAGGAAAATAACTCCTTACATGTCTGTGCCTGCACTTCCCCATCATAAAGATGTCTAGATCCCACGGACACCCTTCTTGCTTGGAAGGTTTTAGTGGGAACCACAATTCATCAGCCTCAGTCTCCAGAAATCAGCGTTCCTGTACTGCTGCTCTGCATCTCTCATCCCTGCTGCCTGTGCCCCAGCAGCCAAAGTTTCCCCCCAGCCCACCCATGTGTGGACCTCACTGCTGCTGACCCCAAGCTTGTTCTCGTCCTCCCTGCATTCAGAACACTCTCTCCTGCTCATGCACCTAACTCCAGCAGCTTGTGTGTTGTATCTTGCAAACGGACTCCATGTGCACCAGGAATTTTAACAGGCATTAGCCAGTGGAAGAGATTGGAAGATGCTTTACACTCTTCACGCCCTAAGGAACTCTAAAACCAAAATATTTCAGGAATTAATTAAATACTTGTCCATTGTTTTATCTTCAACATCAGGTTCAGCAGCTAAGATTGATCACCAAGATTGTGGCTTTTTGTTGGTAAGCTGCACTCAGAGGTGGAAAACTGGGAAATAGCATGGCTACAGCACAAGAAAGTGCTGAGGATTTTAGTGCCCTAGAAACAAGAAGGCAGGGTAGGTAGAAGTCAGCAGATGAAACACTCCTTTTACTGAAGTCAGCTAGAAACAGCTCCCATTGGGATGTTTCCAAGAAGGGTCATTCCTGACTCGCCTGAGACCGGGATCCATGCAAACGAGTCAGTAGGTGCCAATGCAATGCCTTCAATCTCAGCTGGAAAAGCAGCAGCATGACATCAAAGCCTTTAATGTATATATCCCTCTGAAATCCCAGCGCTCTCTGCAGAATGGTAAGCAAAGTGATAGAGCCCAAACTGCTCTAGGTTTCTGAGAAATAAGTTAAATATTCATGCAGGCAATAGGACCAGAGTTTAGGCAGAAATAGGATATTACAGTTTAATAATTCTTCACACTACTAAGCACTCTAACTCTGCTTCAGGCCACAACAGGACAGATGAAATCATTGTCTCCCACAACTCTCAGTTTTAAGAGATAGTCCAGTGAGAAAATGCTAACAGCACTCAGGTGTCTAATTTTCCAAGATGTGCTAGTCAACATATTTTTTTCTACAACACAAAGATTTTGAAAATAGGAGGGACCTTTCAGAATACCTGGGCAGAGCAAATAATTTTGTACTCATACTTCTGAAATTTTGGGATGTATGAACACAAGTAGGTTTATGGAATAACAGTGCCATTAATTCCAGAAGGATAACTTTCAATAAAATGAGGAGATAATTAATGTTTTTAAGAACAAAAGGTCTTGACTGTGGAAAAGGATGACAACATCTTTACTCTAAAGAAATAAAAACTCTGTGCATTAACTATGATGAGTTTCTGCTCTAAGCAAATGGAAGATCATCATGGTCAACTGGATGAAAAGTTATAATTAAAAAAAACACCACCAGGAAAAATAAAAGAGCCAATTGAGAGTGAAAGGAAAACATGGACAAGAAAACATGCCATTTCTTCTTGGTTAAGTAGTACTGGGAAGAAGTAAGCATTGACAAATATCAAAATGAGTTAGAAACAGAACAATAAAACAATAAAAATATGGCAAAAAGCTCTTAGAGCAAAGGGAGGTATTTACAATCAGTACAGGATAAAAACTAGAGACTACCCATGTATAGCATCCAAAACTAACACCCATTTATAGGCCTGTGTTGAGAAACTGCAGGCCTATAAACTGTCTGGAATACAGTGTACAATTCCCACAGATTAACTTCAGGGAACATCTGAAGTGAAACAAGTACAAGGTATAAATACAAAGAGAGAGAAGGGCTCTTCTAAATGAGAAACTGACTGCCAAAGAATCCTGGCTGGATATCAGAGGGCAGAAGAAAGATCCTGTAATAATTTTTCCGAAAAGGTGGTGGGAAAAAGTAGGTCAAGTAGTTTTTAACCTAGCTCATGCAAATGTTTTCAAAGTACTCCTGAAGGTGACATTGCTGTAGACGGTGCATTTCTGGTGCCTGAAGGGCAGAGCACTGTCTGCAACAGACCAGGGGGTATCAATCAATGCAAATAAACTTATGAAAACTGATTGTAAAGAGGCTCATCGGCAGTAAAAGAAACACTATATTCTCTCCAAAACACTTTCACTACGTGTCAGATAGAAGTATTGTGTTGATACTTTTTTTTTATTGAAGTATTTCAACTCAATGAACAAAACACAAAAAAATCTTGGACTCGTGAAAGAGATGTTAAGTGGTTTCACTCACCATGTCCAGTACAACCTAATTACTGACTTTCATTAAGATGACCTCTTGAAAATAGAGAAAGCATTGGTTGGTCTGACAATTTTAATAAAAAAATCTGTTAACTCCAGTGATTTTTTTTGGTTCATGTTTTTCCAAGATTTATGTATGCTAAGCACAAATGTTGCTAAGTTTTCAGCTCAGGTTTCCTGCATTATCCTCAGTAGATTGTTTGCAATAATTTACTTTGAATTTGAAAGCATTCAGCCTCTCTAAATAGTTATTTTGTTCACTGATAATGGAAATATTGTGAACCTTTCCTTTGCATTATTATCAAAATAACTGAGGAAGAAGAGGGGAAAAAACCCAAGCAGAGCCCCATCTCAGCATCTGGGCTGTGTCCTGGATATTCTTACAGTAAAGCCATTGCAGAAAAGTCTGTCCCGCTTGAATGGTGCCCTACACTTTTCTGTTCTCTGTGAGGCTGCCTATCTCCATGGACCATGGATTTGCCCAGGCTTCCTCTAGGACTGGGACAGTAGATCTTGCTATTATTCTTGTAGCTCCACACTGATTAATGCCACACAGTCCAGCAGGACAAATCTGAGCCTGATTAAGGCTAAATACCTAGTTTTCCTTCTATTAGAATGTCCTGAGGACATCAGGATTTTTGATCTGACTTCATGCTTCAACCAATCTTCCGATACATTGTGGAAGGACAAGCAATGCCTTTTCTGGAATGAGATTTCGGTGGCTGACAGCAAACCTCGTCAGGTGTGAAGTGTGCACTCTCACCAGGATGGGTGGACACTGCCTCTATTCCTTGTCTTGTATGGCTGCAGGAGTTCTGATTCATTATTGAGCCATTTAAACCCAGATTTACATCTCTTGGAGCTGCAGCACTGCTCTAATTAGCATTGTGTGACTGCGATTTCTCCCCCTCTCCACCAACACATCATGATGTTTGACAGGAAAGATATTCCTCTCTTCAGGAATCTGATTAAGAACAGCACTTCTGACCTGGAAGGCTCAGTGGGCTCTTTTCTGCCCTGAATTGAGCCCTGTGCTCCCCTCATTGCCCTGTGGCACTAGTGGCAGTACCAGAGCTAGCCCCAGCTTGGCATCACAGCAATACTGGTGGAGGAAGTAATGAAGGGGGGGCTCAGCTCTACCTCAGCCACAGACCAGAAAGTCAGGTGGGCAACACAGCAGAAAGGCAGACTAGGGAGAAAGTCTGTCGTGCATTTTCAGTCTAATTTAGTTTGTCCTTGGTTGTCATTGCAATGCCTTCTACACTCATTTAAAAATACATTTCTGCAGGCTGAGCAGAGACTAAAGTGGAACGGCGCAGTCTGACATGCCGCAGGAGGCAGGACAATAGGATCATATCCAGCTTTTCTTCTCTCCCAGAGGTGCTCCTGCAGTTGCAGATTTGCTCTTGGCCATCAGGACACGACTCTGGAGCTGCCAGTGCTTCGGAGCTGAGCCCACTCTGGCTTCCCTGTGCCCCCAGCTGCTGCAGGAGTATCCAGGGGCTTGCTGACAAACCACCTTGTCCTGCTCTTGGCCCCATCTCGTGCACGATTTGGTTGCCTTCAGGTAAAAACTCTGCTTACATAATACTAAAACCAAGATTTTCAAGCAGTTCTCATTATGTCCTTAAGGTACTACAGCTCTTAGAAAGAGTAGTTCTTTGTAGAAAACCACAACATAATAGTGAAGTACTCCAGCCTTCAGCTCATGTATCACAAGTTCCTTAAAATCCAGCTATGTTTAAAAATAAAATTTTCATTTTTTTAGCATTAGAAAGAAAATTTTCACTTACTTAACATTAGAAAGAAAAAAAATTGGAAGCACAATTTTTTCTGCATGAACAGTCTGTGGATGGTGGTTGGTATTCAAAATCCTCTTTCTGAAATATTTAACATGAATTCTTGGTGATTTTGTTTTGCTTCTGTCACATATGCTCCATCTGTAAGATTTGAATCACTCTTGAAGGAAACAGGAGGATCTCCATGGTTACAAACTCCTGTAGTCTGAAAAAAAAGATGACAATATTTTCTCTATATTATTATATCTTTATTTTGTGATTCTTTCCCCGCCCCAAGATGAGTTAACAATGATAAACATATAAGACCATGGTTTGTCATATCCAATATAAACAAAATCTTCCTGAATGTTCAAAGAATCTGTCCTCTCTTACGTACACCTACAAAAAGTTGTCGGCGTGCTGCTGATAGTGAGAACTCTGCGGGAGGGATACGTGAACAAAAACTGCTGCAGTCTCACCCACACGAGAGTTCCAGAGCTGGAGAACGTTGTTTCCTTAACCTTCCCGTATGAAAAATTAACACAGAAAACCACAGAAACATGTCTCTTGTAGATCCTACCAAGGTGAAAACACACAGCATTCTGTGTGTCTGTACACCCTAGTGAGTGATGTCTGCGAGGCTGCCCTGAGCAAGCAGAGCGAACCCCCTTGAAGGGGGCCAGGCTTTGCCCCCCACTATGATGACAGCAACACTCAGAAGTCCTTCTTGTTCCCATGACCCACTGTGCAAAGGAGGAAATGCAACATTTGTCTCAAAGGCCTCACATTCCTAGTTACAGACTTCGAGCTGTTTTTCTCAAATCGCAGAAACTTGTAAAAGACAGAATATCCACCAAAGTTAGGGTGAAAAAACACCCAATCTCTTGTACTTTGGAATGGTTGGTCTTGGAATGGCTGATCTCAAAACCACCATGAGATTGGACTGTGATTTTAGCACAGACTGGACTTGCATTATATAAGCAAAGTAATTCTAGCAGATACCTTGTTGTAGGTACATCGTACAATCTGTGTGAATAAAACTATATGGATTTTTTACTGGAAGATTATATGGTGCAAAATGACTGGCAAAGAAAGCCCAATTGTGCTTTGCTCTTCCAGCACTATGTTTTAACATTGATCTTGTTAACAACATCACAGAATTCCCTATAGGATAGCAGCCAGCTGAGCTTATGCATTTTCCTGTTGCTCCTAACACATTAAATAGCAAATTCATTTATGCTAAGGCTTCTTGTAAAATATTCCAGATCATAATTTTTCAGTAAATTGCTTTTCATGTGAAGTTTTTCAGTTTCTGTAATTATGATAGGGTACACACACAGCCAGTTCCCTAAGAAAATGGCCTTGGCTTGCCCTAATCTTATACAGGTTTCATAACAGAATGTCCATACTTATTCAGTAGGGTAGCTCCTGGTCTATACTGGTTTGTCATTGAGAGATAAAAAGTAAGAGAAAGGACCACAGAATTATCAGAGTCATGGTTTAGCCACAGCCAGCACCTAAGCCCCAGCAGCTGCTCGCTCACTACTGCAGTGGGATGGAGGGAGAGGGAATCTTGATGGTAAAAGTGATAAAATTTTGTAGGTCAAGATGAAGACAGTTTATTAGATAAAGCAAAATCTGTGCATGCAAGCAAAGCAAAACAAAGCAAGAAGTTAATTCACTGTTTTCCATGGTCAGGGAGGTGTTCAGTTATCTCCAGGAAAGCCAGGCTCCATCACAGTGGCTTAGGAAGACAAGAGCTATGACTCTTAACATCCTCCCATTCCTTCATCTTCTCCCAGCTTTACATGCTAAGCATGCCAAGCGTAATGCCACATGTTCTGGGATATCCCTTTGGTCAGCTGGTGTCAGCTGTCCTGGCTGTGTCCTTTCCCAGCCCATTGTGCACTCCCAGCCGGTGGGGTGGGATGAAGAGCAGAAAAGGCCTGGATGCTGTGTAAGCCCTGCTCAGCCACAACTAAAAAATCCCTTTGTTATCAAGTCTGTTACCAACACAAAACCAAAACACAGCTCCATACCAGATACTGTGAAGAAAATGAACACCAACCCCAGCTAAAGTCAGCACAACAGGATAGAGTTTTTTAAACTTTGAATTCTGGGGGAAAAAACTATTCTAGAGCAGATTAGTAATTTGTAAACATGAAAATGAGATGAAATTAATTTGTCAAGGACAATCTGTCAAATTAATCCACATCTCTTCTGCATGATAAGTCTTGTGAGTAAAGGAGAAATGTAAGAAACATAAGTTATACACCTAGAATTCAGCAAGATCTCTGATGTCTTATGTGAAGCTGTCATTGGCAGGAGAGGAAAACGTGGACTAAATGAAATTGTGACTAAAAGGTGTAAAAATAATTAGATCACGTACCAGGCTGAAATTAAAAAGATTAACTAATCAAATGAGCAGATATATTGACTGTAGGACATCTGCTGCCTGTCCTGAACTCAAGTTCATTGTGCTCTTTCATTAGTAATTGACAGCAGCACCAAGCACTCACCCAACAAACCTGCCTGGCAAAAAAGGCAGGTTGCAGCTGTGGCCGCCTGAATCACTGTCTAGACTATGCTGATGGTACCAAGTACTCTCCATTGACTGTAATAAGAGCTGAGATTCCTGTCTCACACACAGACCCTCACATTCTTTTTCTTAATTAAGAGTGAAATTAGTGAATCGTATTTCAGCCAATTTTTAAAGAAGTTATTTTTGATATCCAGTAGTTTAGGTCCAATAGCAAACCATGAAAGAGAGTAAGAGTTTCTCCCTACCCTTCATGATGGAAGAGGCTTCAAGGTCTTTGGCACAGAATTCCTTCATTTGGTTCATTTTATGGTTCTGCTGTTACTGGCAAATGGAGAATATTAGCCCCTATGTTTTCTCCCCATTAGCACCAAGCACCTCACAGACAGGGTTAGGTAATCCTGTCTTTGTCCAGACACAGAAATAGAGACAACAGATACATGGAAAAATTAATGCAAAACTGAGAGCAAGACCACATGACTTGTCATATCCACCCACCAAGTCTTGCTGTCCTGTGACAAATTTTAACTGCAAATTATCTTTTTCCTGTTCTGCTAGAAATGTGCATAATTTAATGGAGGCACCAGGCACCAAAACACAGAAGCAATAAAGAGAAAAGGAGAAAAAGAAAACTTGTAAACTACTGCACATTCTTTCAGGGCACCATTGTGTCACACTTCTCATCGGAGATTGCTGCTCTGGATGCTTTACTTAGGCAAGTTTGGGATCAGATCATGTTAAATGGAAAAGAATCAGTCTCCTTTCCCCCTTTCTTTATATAGGGTTTGATCTCACTGTGCAAATGTTTGACCCCCAAAAGGAGCAGAATCAGACAAGAAGATAGCAGTCCTTCTGCCATTATTAAAGCATTCATGTTCATTAACATCACAGTGGGGAAAAAGCACAAAAATGGAGGCTTCCAGCCAAGCAAAATATATTATAGAATACTGAGAATTTGTGAGTAATGAGATGTATTATCCAGCATCACTCAGCTTTCTCATTTCCAAATTGCAATGAGATCTGAAATTGCCCATTTTCTCATCATTTACCAAGGGTTAACAAAAAGAACCATTCTTTCTCACACTATGCTCCCTAGAGAATTTCTAAATCATGTGATTTTGCCATTGTGGCCCTTTCTGCTCTCAGAAGTGTCTCTGGAAAAATGTCTATTGTCCCCAAATGCCTGTTAATTGTGCTCAGTTTACTATGAAATCATTGTTTTTTCTTCTAATGGCTTCTCCTGCAAATCAAACAGAGATCAGCTCATCCGTCTGAGCTCACGCTTCCTTGCACATTAACAACAGTGCAGAAGGAAGCTAAATTATGCCCACAGTTATTGCAGGCAGTCATGATCTTCCAGCTAATCTCAGAGTAATGTCACTGGAATGCCATTATCTTCAGCAGTAGAGATTAAGCAGTTATTTTCCATCAAGCTCCTTCTCTACCACATACTGAAGTTGCAGGGTTAATGTACAGTGTTAACAACTTTCCAATTGGATTGGATTCAGTGCTTCAGTGCTTTGTTTTCTTGGCTACATTGACAGTGCACACATGTGCAGACAAAAATCATTTGCATTGAACTTCAGCAGTGCAGAAGTACCTGGTTGAAAGATGGTCAATACAAGCAATCACTGAATAGGTCAAAACTGACCATGGTCAAGGCCAGAAACTGGGGCTCTTAGTTAGATCAATGACATCCTGGCACAGTTTGGTTTTTTTTTTAAGAAAAATGAGGTGTTGAAGTGGGAGTAGCTCAGATGTAACCCTGCTCCTTCATGAGGGCTGCAAGAATGCGGTGCCCCAGCCTGCTGTCCAGCAACAGACAACCTCCAAAAGTGACTCCAGATAGGAAAAATGCTTGTGCATGCATGGAGACTGCAGACTTCCCACCCCAGCACCACCTGCCTGCACCCCCCAGCCCTCGGCTGCAGGACTTGTGGGACAACGCTGGAGCTGCAGCAGGGAAGTGTACACTGCTCACTACTAAATATTTTCATTTTTTTGATTAAACTTCTGTTTCATATGAGCTGGTAATTTGCATTCCTAAATTATACATCCCAATTAAATCAAAAAGAAAAACTAAAGTAACTACAAATTGATGTGAAAACTAGAATAATCAGTGGAACCTAAAACCTATGATACATTTTTAACATTTCAGCGTGCACACAAAAGACTTATTTTGCCCCAGAGCACTCAATTTCCTCTCCTCCCATAATTTTCTTCAACTGTAATTTAAATTCCTTCTCCCTGCAAGACCCATGAGGTAGTATGGTGTTAGCTACAGTTTTACTTAAGGCACCTGCCAGTTTGCCAAACCAAAGCTGGCTGAAACATACTGCCAAGACAGGTCCAATAGCTCAACCAGTCTATCAGTCACATTAAATTGTAGTACATGAGCATGAATGGTTGGATGTTTCAAGAACAGTGTTGACACTTCTGTATCTGAGTAAATTTAACTATAAGCTAGTTTTTCTGGAGTTAAAATTCGCCATTTGTTCTTGTTACAAACTGAAGTTTGCATAGGAAGTGTATTTTCAGTTTAAAACATCACCCCTGCTACTGCTACCACAGACCAAAATTGCAATTGCTTAGATAGCACATGGGAAGCCTCTGGCATCAAAGAGATTGTGTGGAAGGAAAGGAAAAATCCTGGAAGTCTTCAAGGCAGCAGAAGTTTGCAAGATGGGAAACGCGCATCTCTTTAAGATGCTTTCTGTGAAAGCTCAGAAAACTCCTTCTCAAATTCATTTTGCACACTTCCAGAGGCCACTAATGGATGTGAACACTGATGTTTTCTCTGGCAGCTGCAAATAGGGGATCATGCATGAAGTCTTACTGGAGCCAGCTACGGGCCATGTGGTTTAGCTGAGCAATTGAAATACCTGGATAATGCACTCAGTGTACAATTACTGCATCTTCTTACCACCTCATAATCTTGAGCCTTTCCAACAACAGAACCTCTGTTCTGGCTTCTGAACACAACCAAAGAGCAGCAATTCATTAAAAGACTTATTAATTTGACTTGAATATTTTCAGTATTGTGAAATGGCTTTCAAGCTAAGAAATCAATGAAGCCTTTCCAAATATCCATAAATCACCTTGAAATATTTCTCAACAATTTAAACTCCTGCCCAACACTGTTGAAGCCAAGAACATTAAACAGGCATGGTTGTAAGACAGAGCTCTGCAAAGGACACCAGCCAAGGAGGAATTTCAGGAAGAACAACAGAACTCTGAGTAGGGCTCACAAGCAAAACAGTCCATGGTGGCCCTGGAACACTTCCAGCAGAAAACCTCCTGCAGAAATCATTCTTAAAAGATCACTCGAAATTTTACCAGCAGAGGGAAACAGAGCACCTCTGCTGCAACCTGCTCAGAGAGACAGCTCTGTCACTGTTTCTCTGATGAGGAGCTGTTCTCCTGTCCCTTCTCCTGGCTATCCACTCGAATCCCGCAGCTGCACACTTGCATGCAGGCAGCCCCATGCCTGGGGGCAGCCGCACCTGCTCAGGTCAGAGGATGAGAAACACCTTTAATATTTTGCTGCCCAGGCTTTTCTCTTCCTGAAACTGGGATCGTTTGCCCTTGGTATGTAAATGAAACCTTCAAAGTTTGTTTCATGAAGTTAGGTTGCAAAATATCCATTCAGGCACTTAAATACAAGTAGCTTAATCTTCAAAGCTGTTACATACATCTGACTTAATGGAATTTGTGGCTTCTCCGTACTTCTGAAAATCCGGCCCCTAAATGTGTACTTCATCACTCGTGTTTGGCATTAGGATCCTGCCTAGAGAGACAGAGATGTTTGGAGTGGGGCAGATTGATTTGTTTTCCTCAATCTGTCATGAAATATTCAAATGCTTTTATATTAAACCTATAATTGCTATTTTCACTTGCTTTTCAGACTCTGCTTTTTTCATAGATGTGATTCATGGTGTACAAATTTAGATAAAAAGGCATTATATCTGTGTCTTGTATGGTATGAACGCAGCAGCAGTTCCTTGCACGCAATGATATCATGAAGTCTCAAAGGGAAAAATAATTCCTTGCCTTCCCTTGGCTGGATCCTGTCTTTGGCAGCTGGATAGAAATATTATGGTCATAGGGATTTCCTACTTGTGCAAACGTGTGTGCAAATTGTGCTTCATCACCCATCCCAGCTTCCTCTTCTATGTTCCATGTTCTGCAGTGGCACCTTCAGGTCCTGAAAAATTGCTTCTGTTAGCAGTGGTGAAGAGGGGAAGCTGGCAAGCTCTGTTTTAAATCTGCCATCGTTAGTGCGGCACTTACATCAGGCCAGTTGTTTTAACTCACAGCAAGTTGTAAATAACTTTTTGAATGGATTTCATTTCCTGAAGTCACACGGCAGGGAGGAAGAGAGGGAGATCATGGGTCTGGGTCACCCTCACCAAAGTCAGGTGAGGTTGTGCCTTTGGCCAGAACATGTCAGGCAGTACAACTCACTCCAGGTTGGAGCCAGGATGTGACTGTGATGGGCACCCAGGCCTTAAAGGCACGTCTGGATCCTGAAACTGAGAGCACTCCTTGAAGACACCTAAACACTCAACCAGTTATCTGTGTGCATAAAGGCAACAGCCTAAAGCAATACTTTGATTCCTGAAAGCCAGAGTCTCACAGCAAAGTGGTCAAGAAGTGTGAGTTATCATTAGTGGACCTTTTACAGGTTCAGTTTCACAGTTGAGTAGCCCCATGCCCATTAATATGGTCTTCTTCTTAAAGAAGTCAATATTCAACAACCATTCAAGAGCAATTTTTTTAAAAAGTGTCTCATTAAGGCGATTATCATTCTCCAGACGACTTTTCCAAGAATCTAGGTTATTTTGGGATTTAGTCTTGCCACTAAAATTTCCTTGCATTGAGAAATTGGTCTTACAGAGAACCATTGAGGAATTACTGGAAATGAGAGTCTGGAAGTGCTGTACAGGAAATCTGTGTTTTTTCAGTTGTGCTTTTACAGGTTTGTCAGTGAAAGGTGTAGATGTAGCAACACATCAGTATTTTATGGGCAAGAATCTTTATTTTTACTCTTTCTTATAAGCCATACCATTATAATAATCACTGCTTATCATGAAAAGCTTGTACATTACTTATGTATGCATAAGGAATGGGAATTATGGGTATTATGGGAAAATGTTGAACAAATGATACAGTGGATGAAATTATCAGTGTCATTTGTTTCAAAGTGAGAGTAGCAGACTGTTTTAGTATTGGCATTTTAGAGGCTTTTCCTGTGGTTTTGTTCTGCTTGGCTTTAATAAATCTGTGCAGGAGTGATAAGGAAAAATAGTTACAAACTTTTTTTCAAAGTGAACTATAAGCTACAAGTAAAATACAACAGATAGGATTATATTAAATTGCTTCAGTCATCATGCCTTTTCTTCTGTCTGTTACCTTTTACGTTTAAAGCATTGCTTCTTTGATTCATTTTTACACCTTTTTTGTTGAGAAGGGAAAAGGAGAAACTTTTCTAACACTTCACTCATTTCAGCTGATCTTCTTTTTTGTAAAGAATTTTTGGATTATCTAAAAATATATTTGGTATTGACAGTGGCAGCTATTCTACAACATGAGTTAGGTAACAGAAATCATAATATTGGATGAAAAATAATTTCTTCCAAATCACTTAGTCTGAAAATCTATTTACTTTTTAAATAATTGGGATCATGCTTTAAGGTTTTTCCTTCTAGGTACAAGGACAAGAAATTTGCTTTCTAATGGAAGAAGTGGAGGTTTTTGCATTTTCCTTTGATACTAAAGGATAAATATCACAATAACAAGAACATCCCAAGAGCTGGAAACAGAAATTAACAGTATTGTCAATATTTTAAAGGGCTGGTGGATAAAGCTGGAAAACAGCTTCATCAAAAGCCTTTTATTCATATATTTAGCTCTTGTATTGACAATTTGGGAGAATAATTTTGTAACTTTAAATAATTTTTTAAGTCTCTCCATTTCTGTATGAGTTTGGCTGAGGGATACTTTAGGCAACAGAAACTTTTTTATTTTTCCTTTTTTATAAAATATGCACCCCTTAAAAAAAAAGGCAAAAACACACTCAAACCCAGAAAATCTGGCTCTCTTCCAAAGCAATAGCCAATAGCAGTACTGATGATGTTTTGCTTAACTGAGCTCTATTACTCGCCTCCCATGGTATGAAGTCTACAGAGAAAATTACTTTAAGCAAGTCATTAGTATTCTTTAAAAATGTCTAAATAAAAAAAAGCATTTTAAACCCATATGTATTGCCTATTCTGTCTTTTTTCTCCTTGCATTTAAAATTGTTACAATTTAAAAAAAAGGAAAACCAACAAAAAACAAACATACAAGCAAAAAACCAACCAACCAAATGAACAAACTCAAAAAACCCACAAATAAACAAACAAAGAAAAAAGATTCCTCCTAGTGCTACCTGTCCCAGTAAGAATGTGTTTTGTTGATCATTTGGGCGCAGCAGTTTCTCCCCTCTAGCTCCCCTAATTCTACTGCCATTTTCTGGAAGTTATCATGAATGCTGACTGCTTGATCTGAAGTTATTTTACATTTTGTCACCTATTTCTCCCATGTCCTGAAGACTTAAGCAAATAGCAAGGCAGATTCGGAGACCCAAAACAAGCACAAAACATACTTCATATTTCACTAAACTGATCTATATTCAAAATAGTTATTCATTGGAAGATGTACTTTCCTATGGCAATAAGTTAAAAAAAAAATATTTTGCAATGGCCAGGTGAAAACCATCTGTATCTCTGCAAATGTTGTCATACCCTTCTTAAGTGCTTTTAGCTTGTAAATTATTTAGATGGATACATTATGCTGCATATGAGCACACTGAAGAGCTGTGAAATGAAGAGTGGTGCACAGGGACAGGAGAAAAGTATGGAGAGACTTTGCAAGTAGCTTTTTCTGTTCCTCAAAATCCCAAATCTGCAGGGATTTCTGATGTGTACAGGACAAGAAATTGCTCTCCCGTGCTTAACTTGGTAGGGAGTGTTCTCCTCACCCTGCCAAGCCATTACTTCTGCTGAAGCACTGTGTCAGCAGACAAATACAGTTCATAGCAGATGCTTCTGGGGTTTTGTGCTATTTGGTTAACTTCATAACTCTAACAAGTTTAATACTGGACCAGCTTTCTTCTCCCTTACTTTGTCGCTACTGTCTTGCCTTGTTTTTATTTTGTAAGCTCTTTGTAACACCTTGGGCAGTGGAGCAATACAGACTGTCAAAGACAAAATAAAGCTCCTGGTACCACTCAGTTGTGCTTACAGCAGTCTTTGGTACCTGGCTTCTGTGTGGACAGGACACATCCCAGCCTATATGACAACAGCTTAGGACTCAAGGATTTTTGGTCTGCTTGTAGCCTTATGCATGAATTTCATGCTAACAATTCAATGTGGCAGTCATGTACGCCTTCCTCTGCCTCCTCCCCCACTGCTGGTGTGTTAGGAGAAATAATTCTCACTCTGTGGCTGCAAAAGATAAAAAAAAAATCCCTGTAATGCATGAGCCAGGCACCCCTCACTGATTCAAGCTCAGCTGTGCTGACCAGCTGTGACATTGTACTACAGGATGGCTTCACATGACCACAGTTCCATCAAACAATTTTGTAAGGATGCTCACAGGCATGATTTACAGGAGGCAGGGATTGTAAGTGTGCTGCTAGTTGTAGTCTCTGCTCAAGTGTGTGTCAGGGATTTTTGGGTTTTCTTTTTCTGCATGCTGGAGCCTGGATGAGACAAGCAGTTTTTTGATGATAGGGATTGGAGCTACATGCATATTGTTCTCAGTTGCACAGTGTTTGATTACTAGCATTTTAGAAATCACTGACTCTTCTTCTGGCAAAACCGATTCTTTTCTGCAGTCTCACAGCATGAACATTGTTGTCACCTGAAAATGAATTTTTCAGGATTGTTTTTTCTATCTCAGTTCTCTTCTTCCCTTAATTTAGTTTCCACTTGTGTTTTTCATAGATGCAGATAAAGTACACACTGGAAAAACACCAAGCAGAGCATGATTCTTTTGCTTTCACTATGAACATGCTCCTGTTGATAGTAGCTGCTGTGACACGTGGGAGCCTTGAATCTGGAGCAGGTTCCCACTGAGATAGTGACTCCATGAACCCAGGAAATTGTGAGCTACACCATGGGAGTTTACACCAGAAGTGTATGCAATAGGTACATATCAAATACATGAGTACAAGAAAATCTATGTAAAAAATCTATGATAAAGGAGGGGATACAAATAAAACGAGCTTAGTGAACATAGAATGGCTTGGTTGGGGAGGGGCCTTAAAAACCATCTGGTTCCAACCTCCCACCATGGGCAGGGACACTATACCAGATCAGGTTGCTCAGAGCACCATCCAGCCTGGCCTTGAACACTTGCAGGGAAGGGGCATCCACAACATCTCTGGGAAACCTGTTCTGGTGCCTCACTACCCTCGCAGTAAATAATTTCTTGCTAATATCTAATCTGAACCTTTCAGTTTGAAACCACTCTCTTGTCTTGTCACTACATGCTCCTGTGAATTGTCTCTCATGGTAAATGCATCAGAGAGTACAAGTGCTCAGCCACACTTAAAGCCTGCAAAGAGCTTCTGGAAAGGAAATGTGTGATGAATGCTGCACTGTGCATCCCTCAGTTCCTGAATGCCACTTCTGTGAATAGGACTTGGCAAAGAGGAGCCAGACAGCCAGACACAGAGCTGTCACAGGCGGTTTGGGAAAACCTAATTACCAGTAATGTGTGAAAAAACCCATGAGTTTGGCATGCTGTATTACATGGCTGGCTATTCAGATGGAAGATGGAGTATAAGCCAAAAACATATCCAAATGGCTCTGCAATTCAAACTCCACATAGTCCTAGATATTGGCTCTGCAATGAGCAGTTCTGATGTGACAGAGGAATCAAACCTCTCATTTTCATAGTATGAATTTCCCAAAATGGGGGTTGCTGCTCAGGCAAGCTGTTCCCAGACACTTGCCTCTGTTGGTCAGGCCACAAGCCAACAGTGAGCCCACCAACCGTGGAGCTGAGGTGAAGCTCTCTTTTTCCTGACTGAGCTCAGCCTCCAAGAGATGGAGGAGAAAATGAAAAAATGTGTGGATGGGCAGGAGGTAACTCTTTCACTTGAGAAAGAGAAGCTGGGATGCTGGAGCCTACAGGATTGTGAAAAGAAAAAAGAAAAAAGAAAAAAGAAAAAAGAAAAAAGAAAAAAGAAAAAAGAAAAAAGAAAAAAGAAAAAAGAAAAAGAAAAAAGAAAAAAGAAAAAAGAAAAAGAAAAGAAAAGAAGAAAAGAAAAGAAAGAAAAGAAAAGAAAAGAAAAGAAAAGAAAAGAAAAGAAAAGAAAAGAAAAGAAAAGAAAAGAAAAGAAAAGAAAAGAAAAGAAAAGAAAAGAAAAGAAAAGAAAAGAAAAGAAAAGAAAAGAAAAGAAAAGAAAAGAGAAAAGAAAAGAGCCACTGAGAGTGTGAATCCTCTGGCAGCAGACGCAGCTAGACAGGCATAGGAGAAACTACTGACTGGAGGAAATTTCTGTCCATGAATGTTGGCTGCTTCATCTTCTGAGTCAGGCTGGATTTCTGAGAGGACACAGCGACATGAGCTGCTTCTTGGGGAATGACAATGCTGAGGCTGTGTGCAGGACCTGAGCATGCATGACATGAAAAACAGATTTGCACAAGCCAAGTATCTCTGAACAAAGAAATGCCATATCTCTCTTCAGCCAATTATTTATTCACTTTCAAGAAAGCAGGATGAGGTGAGAGAGAAAGACTAGCAACAGACACTGATATTCAAGGGCAGAATTAGAATTTTAGTCTGCCTGTTACTCATGAGACAAAATTCTTAATAGAAACATTAAGTGTTCTATGCTCCTATTATAAATAGGCATTGCTGCTGCTGGTATGGGGCCCTGCCTTGTCAACCACTGGTTTTGATGCAGTCAGGGTGTACAAGAAAGAGGGGTAAAGGGGCCAGACAGCAACTCTACCTCATGGCATCAGCAAGAGAAGGAACCAAGTCTGGGATGGATATAACCTGGGTCCAAAAGAAAGTTAAAGTCAAGTCTGGCTGGGACCTTCTGCTGCAGGGGAGATATGGGTACCACTAACAGGAGCAGCAGCTGGAGCTGTCAGGGCTGGGCTTGCAGTCACTTGGAGATGCCTGTACAATCCTGCTGGGATTGCCTTTGGAAGGGGAAGAGAGCTGAGCAAATTTCCATCACTTTCATTATTTCCCCTCTTAACTTCCTGCTCTCCTCAAATCCCTTCCCAAAGGTTTCATGTGCAGAACACAAAAATGTCTGCTGTGGCCAGCCCTTTCACCCTGCTGCCTCTCCTGCAGGATCTGCCCAGTTCCTGGTTCAGCAGTTGGATCCTGGCTCTAGGCTGTACAGCGTTACTCATGTGGCTCTGGATCGATCCCTGCTGATGCCACCTGCAGTGTGTGCAGATAATGAAGCAAAGTGCTGCCATGCCCCATCACTTACCATCTCAGGATCTTATTAACTACCACTGCTCAAGGAGCTTATTTGTGCAGCAAATTATTGATGAGAGCAGCTCTGTGAAAATTTGAAATTTTTGTTTGTCATTCTCCTGAATGGAGACAGTAGTGCATAGAACACTTGCAGCAAACACTGTGTCTCCCTGATCCAAAGAAAGGGAGGAGAAAAAAGCACTCTCCTTGGGTGACTGCAAAGGCATAGAAAATATTTTGATTCAAAATAATCATATTTATCTCTACTAGGAGCTACACACATATTAAAGAGTGACTGAGCACTGGAACAGATTGCCCAGAGGGGTTGTAGATTCTCCTTCACTGGAGAAATTCAAGAACCATCTGGATGCAATCCTGTGCCATGTGCTCTGGGATGGCCCTGCATGAGCAGGGAGTTTGGTCCAGATGACCCACTGAGGTCCCTTCCAGCCTGACACACCCCGTGATTCTGTGAGTGTAGTGAGCTCCCAGCAGCTAACAGGAGACATTCAACTTGAAATGAGGAGACAGCAGTGGATTAAATATAGGATACTTCCTTAAAAATGTTGTATCCTCATTGTCTTATTTTGGGAGTATGTATAAATGAGATCCTGCTTGCATAAATATAGTAAATTTGTTTAAGAAAACAATCTGGAAGGAAAAGAAGTGTTTTCTTCTAGAAGCACTAACTCCTGACGCTGGGCAATGTAGTGCACAGTGCCACTGTGAGTGTGACTAACAGCACCATAGGGCACTTTTGCGTTTAACATTTGCTTTCTTCTGTTACTTTGCAACTTTGGACAAAAAAAAATGACTCTTTAAGAATTTCAAAGGCTGAGTTCTGTATTTCAGGTATGGGTTTGCCAGCAAAATTATTATGTCTATTAGAGCATGAGAGCAAATGTCCAGAGTGAGCCAAGGAGGGAAGGACACAGCAGCTGTCAAAAGGGAAAGTTCCTCTCTATTGAAGGAGGAAGCCTGGCACTTGCCTAGAAAGGCTGGTGTAGGTTGGGCAGCCTACACAAAGCAGGCTGCAATACTGCAAACGAGGCAGTGCTATTCCTTTGCTCACCCTCCAAACTGTTTGTAACTAGGTAGCTAAATACATCCCTTTCCCTGCTACTGTTCACCAGAGGAAAGGCTGGAGCTGTGCTGGGAGATTCCCACATGGCTGTGGGTGGTGGGGAGCAGGGGTGATTGAAATCTCTGTCTGTGCTCCCAGCTATGCCCCAGCTCGAGATGCTGATCCAGCAAGGGAATTTTGGCAGAATGAAAAGAGCAAGGTTTTAGTTTGGCAAATCGCTTGCTGCGGAGTCCTGGGGATAGTGCTGTGACCCTTTAAATAATAAATAGCCCTGGCTTCTGGATGACCTGACACGATCACATCTCGAAACTGATGCATGGGCCATGGCTCAGTGTGCCCTGATGGCCACAGGAACAGCAAAGACAGGAGGAGACAGGGGCTGCAGGAGGAGGTGACATGGCCTGGGCAGAGGGCAGGACTGGGGGAAGAGGATGCAGTGCTCACCCAGTTTCTCCACTTTTTCCGTGGAAATTGCTCTGTGGACTGGACTCTGCGACAGGCTGAGCCTCAGGAAGGAGAAAAGAGTGGAAATAAGGATCTGAATGGAGAAAAAGTGGAACAGAGAGATGAGGCAAAGGAGCAAGCCCAAGGAGCCAGGGAGGAGGAAGAGTCAGAAGCCAGACAAGCTAAGCAAGAAAAAAGAAAATCAGCCCAAATCAGAAAGCGAGCTTCAGAGGTGGCAGAAGAGTGGAAAAGTGTGAACAAGTTGGCCACTTTCAGGTTAGAATATCCTGACAAGGACATTTGCACATTTCAAAGGTGTGTGGGGGCTGTAGTGGGAGCACTGCTCTGCACTCCCAGGTGCCTGGGGTCGTGTCTAACCTGCCAACCACTGCTCAAAAGCTGCTCTTCACCTCATAAGTCCCAGGAGGGGCGTTTCTGGGTATCAAGAAAAAACTGTCCCACTCTTGTGTACACGAGATCTATAATTTAACCTGATCCATGACACTTTTAAAGCACTTTACCATGCTTACATAGGCTTTTCATCAGCTTCAAACTATGCTTTTCTCTACAATGTATTTCTAAAGAGTCTGAAACTACCACAGTTTGTTTTGTACTGCAGAAAAAGCCCTGGGCTTCTTCCCTGGATTTTGTTTTCCTTCATTTTTAAAACAATAATTATACCACGGTATCCAGATGTCTAAAAAGTAGCCAAATAGGTTTTCATTTTATTTAATAGTATAGACAGGCTAAAAGAAGAAGGGAACTAAGCCCAGTTGCTGTGATCTGCTGGAGTCAGATGAGAGGATCCTTCCCAAGATCCTAAGATAATACAAAGCTGGAATTTATCAACTACTGGAATAATGAACTCATGATGGAATTAATAAAATTGCAGTATTTCTAGAGAGAACTGTTCAGAAGTGTGAACTCACATTAACACACTCAGTTATGAATGATCCTTAAGCAAACCCAAAACGACCTTTCTCAGAAATGTGTTTTCCACACCCAGGAGTTGGGGAACAAAAAGCTATAAGTTCAAGTTCAAGTGGATAATAAAGAAGTGCATGAGTCCACATAGCACTGTCCATGAACTAAAACTTTTCAAAGCCTGAAAAGCGGGACTGCTTTTTGCTAAAGTGTAGCTCTGTTTTGTGGACTTAATCTTCAGAACAGGAGATGTTTCAACAGCCACATAATGTTGTAAACACTGAACTGCCCAGAATACTCTGAAACCCAGAATATTACCAATTTAAAGATATGGAAAAGCTATATTTTAAACATACATTTTTCTCTCCATGTCCAGAGTGGTTACTTGTTTATGGTTATGGAATGTGGGAGGGTGAGGTGTTTGCCTTAAGTAAAAACTGTATGATAACTCTGCAAACAGTATTAAAAAAATTGGACTACATTCATATTTGCTTTTTCATGACAGATATAATATTTTAATGTAAAATGAACCTTAATCTGAACCATATTTGGGGAAAAAAATTATTCCTAAAATTCTGATACTTGTCCAGAAATCAACATGGAGACAAAGACTGTGAAACGGTACTTTTTACATATTGAGTAAAAATCGGCTGTGAAAGTAAAGCATTCTAATTCAATTATTCTTACACAACATCTCAAAGTTGTATCATACACACTTTTCAGAGTCATAGGCAAGTTGAAAAACTTTTCATGCAAAAGTCTGCATTGCAACAGGAAGAATTCAGCGTGCATGCATGTGTGTGTGTATGCATGTGGGACAGCTTTGAGGTCTTGTAATTTGTTTTTTCTCACTTGGTGGACAAATCTTTCAAGCAAAAACAGGAATAAGAACTGCAGCCTCAGAAGTTCATAAATAGGACTTTAGTAAAGGTTTGTAGTATATTAAAGAGAGGAAGTATTACATGAGATTCAAGTTTTATATTAAAATTATCCTGTAATGTGAAATTTTTCATTCTAATTTAGATGAGAGTCTGCTTGGATTTTGTACAAATTGAGCAATATATTTGGAATATTATCCTAATTTCGTGACCCAGCTCAAACTGCCCAAAGGCAGGATACACATCACTGTCCTGCTTCTTCCCCTGTGCAGCAATAATTACTTGTTGGACACTCTTCTAAAAACCACAGGAGCCTTACCATGACACTCCCAAATGCAGTCATATGTTAAGAAGACCTGAGGCAAGGGTCAGCCCCATTGCCAGAAAAGGAGGTTGTGGAATAACTAATTTGTCTGTGCCATAAGTGACGAGCAGGATGCTGATCCCAGGTGGATTTTATGTCTCTTCATTCTCCACAGTATTTAATAGGATGCTGCTATGCTGCACTTGGCCTGGTGAGGGTCACATACTGTTTGCCTTCTGTCTCTGCAAAGTGTCTGGGGTGTCCCCTCAGCTGCATGAGAGGACAGCCACACACAGGGACCTGACGTGGCAGCAGCACCTTGCCTGCTCATAGAGCTTGGGGGTGGCAACTCCTCATGTGCTTTTTTAGAAGACTGTCAAGGAGAAGCCAAAGGGGGTGTTGAATCTCACTGCTTCACAGTGCAACAAACTCCTTCTGAGACGAGACTAAGTGGTTCATGCTTGCACTACTGGATCCCCCTGGCCTTGATATCAATTCAAGTCTCATGTGATGCTCCTCCACAATATGCTGTTGGATGTACAAAGCTGTTAAATAGGTCACTTTGTCTCTCTTCATTATAATCTTATCATCTACCCACACTATGTGCTTGGATGTTTATTGACCTTGAAGTCAGACATAAATGGTAGTGTATGGGTGCATCCTGCCCTTGATGTGAGAGAATATGAAATGCAGCTAATGCCTTTTGAGGGCCTGCCTCCAAAATATTTGGCACTAAGGCATGTTCAGTACAAATGGGAGGTGACACTGATTGACAATACCAATTTCCTCATGCCTAGCCATTCCCTGCTTTACACTGGGGATGGAGGAAAATGTGTTACCTCTCCCAAAGAAAGGCATTTTGCCTTCTGCTGCAGGAGTTGGAGGCTATTTGCCTGAGGAGAGCACTGGGTAAATGGGTTTTCTTTCAAATGACAAAAAGCAGGGTTGGACCCAATGTAAGAAAACGTTGCTGTTAACTACTGTGTGGTATACCAAAGAGCCTGCTGTTGCAATAAAATATTTATAACTAATCATTTTGTTAAATGAAACGTACTTCATGACACCTCTTATAATTAACAAGCCATGTTCCAGCTAATTTTGCACACAGTGTTGCACAGTTTATTACCAGGTACTACAAGGAGACATAATAAATACCTACAAATAGCCACCCATATTAAGATGTAGTATTGCAAAGAGAAGCAATTAAGCTCCTGGGAAGCTCAGTGTTATTTGTTTGTAAACAAGTGTAAGGGTAGGACCTTTGCCAAACAAAAGATTGTGTTAGTGGGATGAGAAAGCAATAAACCTCACAGTGCTTGAGGTTATGGTGGAGCTACAGACAGGGAGTAATGAGGATGTTTTAGCAGAGACTTTAATGAAGCTGGATTCTGCTGACAAGTAGAGCTTAAAGATACTGGTATGGTTAAGCTGTGTTTAATGATGCATTAGATGTCCTGGGTGCTGGGATTAACACTGAAATAATGGCTCATGATCTCAGTAAGACATTCTCAGTGGACTTTGGTCACATGAACGTATTCAACATTCACCATTAAATTCTCTAATTTGTAGATTAAAGACTAAAGTAAGAGGCTTGAGGAAAGAAACCTCAAACACTGATCATTCATATTGTCCTTAACAAGTCAGAGGTTGTAGATACAAGGAACTCTGAGAGACTCGTTTTAATCAGACCAGAGAGCAGCAATGCTGCAGAGATCACTGACTTGACCACAGCAATGCAGAGAGCTAAGTAAGCTCCTAAATTTTCCTGCTGTGCAAGCAAAGAACAGCCACTGCCACTACCTTCCATGGCTGTTTGTCTCTCAGGACAAACCTAGCCCAGATGAGATTACTCACCATGCTTCATCTTGTAGTCAAAAGCTAGAGTAGGGTTAAAACAACTAAAACTCAACATTTTCATATTGCAGATATGATCTGAGGAGGCAGTTCCGAATGCAAATAGAAGCATCTTCTGAGGAAGAATCATCCCTTAATTAGAGCCAACAAAATAGGTGTCTTGCTCCTGTTATCCCTGCCTGGCAGAACAAGCCAGGTGTGCAGGGCTCAGGCTGAGCAAGGTGGGAGAAAGCCTGATCTGGTGCACCTGAGCAAGCTTTCCTCCATCAGTGCTTCCCCACAAACCCCAGCATTCCCTGGGGAGGGATGGAGCAGGGAACACCCTCTGATACACATAGATGCCCTTCATCTCTCCCGAGCTGCTGCCTGCTGGCCTGGCTGGCACACACAGCCCCCGTGGCAGGGGGACAAGGGGGACAAGGCACCCCCACCTGAGGGGCACCACTGCCACTCCGGACAAGCCAAGGGACAGCCAGGGACTGACTGCACACACTCACTGCCAGGCAAGTGCCATGGTCTCGGGCCCCGGCACTGCAGGACTGGCCCTTCCTGTGAGCTAGCCAGAAATGTGGTGTCTTCGGTCCTGCTCTCGATGCAAAAGGCTGGGGCTGACTCTTGGTTATTTGGGAACTGGCAGTATTCACCTATTTTTACTTTTATTGGTGCTCTGGGTTCAATTTTTGCAAGTTGCTGAGAGGTTTTGCCAAACCAGTGGCAAAACTTCAGCTCTCACTGGCTTAATCGTCGGTCCTTTGGTGACAAACATCTACAATGTGAGTTAAACATCTGCAAAATGCTGCCCCACTCTATTTGTGACAAATCCCCACATCCTCATTTGAGATCAGGGTCTGAGGGGGCAAAACAAGTCCGCATACATTATTTTCTTGCAAAACATTTCCTGGCTGTTTCTTTTTTTAAGGCTGTGTCAATATTCGGCTCACATTGTCTGCAAGGGTAAGCATTTGTGTTTAAATACAATGCAATGCCAGGTTAAAGTTAAGGCCTCATTTTAATGATGCTCAGTTTGAATGTTGACAAAGTTATTGTGAATTTTCACTTAATTTAACTTCTCTTTGTCCTATCTTAGCTTGATCTATCTGCAGCATTACTGATGTCCCCTGGGCAGTCTTGCTCTGGTTAGGTATACCTATCCTGGCTGGGTTTTTTGATGTTGTTGGACCAGTTTCTTTGAGTTTGCCCTAAAACCGGAGGCAGAAGAGCTGAAGAGATATGCAACTGGATGAAAAAAATCCTGGTTTTCTCTTTCGTGCTGAAGCCAGCAGATGGTGCTTACTGCCTTTGCACATTTCTTGGAGAAACCCTACACTATCCGTCAGTGAGTTTATGGTGTTTACCAGGGAACAGCAATAAGGCTCACAGCTACTCGTCACTTTTCAGAGATGAAGGATTGGGTTCTTGAAAGCAAAACACGTCCCACAATGTTGAGAGCTTTAGAATTTCTACTCCCTACGATTTTGGATGTTTTCACGAACTGTTTTCTCAAAATTCTCAAAATGATGCTTTGCTGCTATCACAATAATTGGTGCAGTTTGTGGTGTTGTTGGAAGTTTTTTCTCCTTAAAATTTGAAAGATTGAAGAAGAGAGCAAGTCATATTATGTTCTTGGGTGAGTTTTAAAGTGGGGCTTACAGAGGCAGGACAAGTTATGCCTCTGGTGTGGGGTAGTTGAGGCCCAGGGGAGCCAGTTCACATAGAGATGATTTGCAGGGAATACTGAGCAGTGTATGCTTCCAGGAGGGGTGCTCTGAGACCTCTTCAGCCCGGAGAAAAAGGGTAATAAGCTCTCAGAAAAGCATCTTCCCAACCCATCCCCAGCACTGGTAAAGAAGCACTATCTATCCTCACTGATGAGTGTTCCCACGTGTGCTTTGGGAGATTTTACATCCTGAATATTTTCCCAGACCAGCTATAGCTGCTCTCTCTCCCAGTGTGACTTATATCTGCTGAAAGGTGCCTAGAGATTGAGTTATATGGTTTAAAAAATCCAAATCCAGGGGTGCTCTGTCATGTGGTGATGGAGAGTGTGAGCAGCAGTGCTGAGAGTAAAAAGCTCAAATACACATTTACACTCATTTCTTCTGTGCAAAGAGCTTAACTTGTACATTTTATTTACCTATGTATTTCACCTATGTATTTCCTTTCTATGGACACAAATCAAAACAGGAACTTGCCTGGCAGGCTGCACCTTTCTGTGAGCATCTTTTATTCAATATTAATCTCATTCTTTTCCTTGTAGCTGAATCATTATGTCTACATTAAAGCAGTAATTCCTATTTCCAGCCACAAGTCAACAGCTTTAGTAATGGGTAACAAATTTGCTTATCTTTAAAACCAGTAGGAATTTCTTTCAAGATAATGTGTGTCCAAGCATTTCTCCCTGCTTCCAGCCCCAGCACAATGTCTGCCAGTGCTATCTGCATTTCTAGGAGCAGCCTCAGGTTTAAACTTTTCATCTGATGATGGAAGCTGAAGAAGTATTCTCTTTTTTATTTATTTTCTTTTTCATTATGGATTACCTGATGTACAAACACACCTAGGTTTTCTACACGGGAGGGCAATTTCCAAATCCATTAAAGCTTATTAGAAAAGTCAGCAATCTGGCAGCTGGGCTGGATTAATTTCCTGACCACTTTCACCAGATTTGGCAGCTAACCCCAGAGAGTGAGAGCTTCAGGGAAGCTGTGCTGCTCAGTACTCTACTCTTTCTGTCCTCAGGTTTTCTCTAGATGACTTTTTTCCTCCCTATCTGCATGTTTACACTGGAAATTTAGTGAAATTACAGAAATATTGTGTTTTCCTGAGGCTGACAGCTAGTTCTTTTTACTTCACTGCCAATAATAAAGATAAAATATAAAAATCTCTAATGATTAATGTCTTTATGATTTGATCAAATGTGGGTAGTGTGAATCAAGGATTTTCTAAATAATACAGGAGAAGAATGTGGCTAGGCTTGACCAGAGGAACCAGGCAGGGTCTGGCCCATTGTGAATTCTTTCTGAGGAACTGGTGCATTTCAAATACCTGGAACTGATATCCATGGCATTAACAAAAACAAACTTTTGGGACAACTTTAGTTTTCATCTGTGTCCAGGAGCGCTGAGCACGTGCCCTTTAACATTCTATCACTGTCTGCAAAAATGGATTTTGGAAGCAAATGACAGGTGGTTACTCAGATATTATAAACCTACTACTCAATTTTTGGTTGATGTCATATGCAGACTGACCTACCTTGGTCCTTGAATAACCAATCTACAAGAAAAAGGCTTGCATAATCAGGTTTTTTTTCTGTCCTACTTCCAGGAGAAGGTGTTGTTAGCAAAGGCAAAAAGTGCTCAGCAACTCCATGGCCCCACTTGAGCAAAGCACAGGCAGCTCCTGAGCACTGAGCTCCATAGGAGATGTGAAAATGGCCTGGCTTTGATGCACTGGAGACTTAGAAAGGTCTCTCAAATCTGCTTTGCCCCCAAAGAAATCATCTGCAGAGTTCTTATTGATTTCAATGAGAAAAAATGCCCCACTGTTGACAGGTAAGTAAATAAGTTTATTTCACAGATACAGAGGTCAATGAGCTTTGCAATATGAAGCACTGAGCACCTCTAGCACCACGGTAAGCTCAGTGCTGCCTTTCTGTGGTGTTCTTTATCACTCAGCCCAGACCTTCCCCCATCCAGGCTGTTTTCATCTGCCCACAGGAACAAAATGAGAGGAATCACGTTTCCTCCAGGTCACCTTGGGTTTCCATAGTGACTATTTGAATGTGATTGTCTTATCAATCAGAACCTTCTTTACTCTCATAAGCAACTATAAAATCTCCTCTAGTTTCTATAGCAACCATCTTTAAACCCATATATTTATTTTCTCTAGGCTTAGCTGAATTATTGGAAATAGTACAAATTAACTGCTGGTGCAATATTTCTTATATTTTCGCCCTTAAGCTATCCTTTACTGTCATCCAGAACAACAATTATGATGAGGCTACTGTCCTTATCTTTCAAAGAGACCCTCTTTGCTAATTAACCACATGAGCAATGCCTCTTAAAAGTCATGGATTTCATGAGAAGCATGGTAAACCCAAAACCTCTGGAGGTCAGTCTTTCCCTCCCCAATTCAGGCCCCCATGGTATTCTACCCCCATGCACTCAGCACAAAAAAAAAAAGGGGGGCTGTTTTGATACTTCAAATCTCTTCTTGTAGTAATATGCAAGAATAACACCTTCCCTTCAGTAAGCTCAAAGCAAACTGCAGTTGTTACTTAAGAGCAGCCCTGTGAGTTACTCAAGTATTGTTGGTGCAACGTGATGTGCACAAGGTCCATTTACACTCCAAAACCAATAAATGCCAAGAAGTTTATGGGGTTTTTTTTCAACCTAAATGTGGTAACTAGAGACAAGGCTGATACCACATTGTCTATGGTTTCCTTTCACCAGGCAGCAGGTACACATAAAGTTTTCTATAGAGCTGAGACTGGCACAAATCACAGCTACACTTCATGATCTGACCAGGAAAACCCATTGCTTTCCGTCTCAAAGTTCATCTTCCTTATGCCGTGGTTTAACTTGGCAGGAAGCTAAATACCATACAACTACTCACACACTCTCCCCCATCACCCCTCCAGTGGGATAGGGGTGAGAAAAAAAGTAAAATTGGTGGGTTGATATAAAGACAGAGAAAAGGAAGAGATAATAGTAACGGTAATGGTAATTGTAATAAAAATAATAATAATAAAATATAATATACAAAACAAGTGATGCACAATATACTTTCTCACCACCCACAAGAATGTGCTTGATTCAAGGTTGTAAAGTTATTGATAGACAATTATTCTGCTCTGTGACGATGTTTTCTGGAATCCTGCTGGTTGCAGCAAGTTGCAAACATACCATACCTGCCTCTGTGCAACTTCCAGGTTACAGGGGAAGAGAAGCCCTCAGCTCCATCTATGGTGCTGCTTTCTGGCTGTCCTGGGCTTTTCTTTCTCCTCTTTCTCTGTATTAGGAAAATAATTTTGGTTTTGGCATGAGATGAGAGACTTGTTTGTTTTTATCTTAATTTCTAACTTTTCTCTAGAATTGTTTGGCCCCTACAGTGTCTCCATCTGCTCCTCGTTGCCCAGAGCTGCTGTGTTGCTGGCAGAAGGCAAGTTTGTGCCTGTTCTATGTGTGCAGAGACACCAGCGAAGCTGCAGTCAGTCCACCTTGCTTCATAGGAAAACAGTCACCAACGAAATTGAAGAAGTTCAAGGAAAGGTGAAAAAAAAGCCAGGAAGCTGGGGTCACATATTAGGGAAGAGCAAAAGAGTTTTGTGCCAGCTGATGGGAAATTCAGTAACTGAAATCCTATGGGCATGAGAGGAGGAATACATCGAGATAATAAAAAGAAGAGGAGTTAACTACTTCTAAAATTAAAAAAGAGGAATATGTGGTGACTCAGGATCACACTGCTGAATTCACAAAAGGTGGTTGGTACTGCAGGGGCTTGGGCCCCTGCAGCTACCTGGCTGTGCTCAGGAAGGTTTCCAGGATTTTCCAGAGTGTTCTGTTTGTGGTCCTCATGCTGAGCTGCAGGTGAAGGAGAGGAAGGGGAAATGGGATGCCTTGATGATGGATGTGAGATGGGATGTCTGTGAGAACTCTTCAGGAGAGCTGTAGGGGACCAGGCCATATTTAGGAGCCCCAAGGAAGCAAAAGCATTTGTATTCAGTAAGGATTATGACTTGCTTGTGACAGGAGGGCACTGGGCACTGCCTGACTTGCTGGGTAGAGGCTGTGGTGTCCTGGCTGCCAGTGCAGGGAGGGAATCACTGGTGTCCGTGCTGACTGTGAGTCAGGGCCATGGCTCTGTTGCACTGCTTCAGACATGGCCAGACACCCCAGAGCACAGCACAGCAGCTCTCTGCTCTCAGCACAGCCATTCCTCTGCTCGCTCAAGCCCCAGACTGAAACCACTCCTATAAAGAAATGTCTTGCAGAAACACAAATTATTTTCAGTGGGATCTTGCCTGGAGCTCTTCTTCATCCCCAAACTTTCAATTCCACAGCATTTTTTTTTCCATACAGGTGCCCCTCAGGTGCATAGGGCTTTCAGCTCTGTGCAGGGTCCTGCAGCATTGCTGCAAGCTACCAAGGCACTTGTAAACCTGGATCTGCTGGGTCTCAGAATGGGGCTGCCAGGAGCCCAGGTGACTTGGGGTTTGCAGGAGAGATGGCTGCAGGCAGAGATGGGGCAGAAGGAAGCCATGGAATAATACTTACCAGCAGGAAGAGCTGCTTTCTTCAGGCAGACACTTGCAGTACCTCTGCCTTCCTTCAGTGAAGGGCTGCTTCCACTGGCTAAACTTGCCTGAGGAAAGTCTCACAACTTCACTGTCTAAAACACGACTGTTGAGAGACTTGGGACCATTTCATTCGACTTGGCATGGTAAGAAACTCACAGGTTTATATAAGAACTGTCTAACATGAAGCTGCTCTTATCTAAACTTCAGCCTATGTGAAGGCATGTTCAGAAGCCATACAGCACCCATCTTTTACCTTCATACATCTGAATACACTAAAATCATACAGACATATAATCATAGGGTGATTATATAAAGTTTTGAAAATGTCCACTATTGAGGTCTGTAAAAGCTACAATAATCTGTTTCTTTCTATGCAGATTTCCTGAAATTGTCTAATATCTGAATGCATAACTCATATATAATCTGTAAAATATAAGCACATGCCCATTGCTAGCAGTAGATGAGCATTTACAGATCTGAAGTGAAATACTCAGGAACTGGGTGATGCTGGATTTTAAGCATTGCAGTTTTATCTTGTAAATGCTCCAAAGAACAGAGTGTTTCTTGCTCCACTTCCCACCTCCCTCCCCAGGCAGGCTGAGCTTTTCTTCCTTCTCTTTTCTTTTTTCTCTTTTCTCTGTGGTCTTCCAGAGCTGCTGTTTTTCAGCTTGCACAAGGGCAGGCAGGGATGAACTCTGTGCTTGCTTTCATGCACCTGGCATGAAACCCCTTTGTGTTACTGTGGATACATTTGCTCTTCACTTCCTAAAAGTGAGGAAAAGGGGCAGCTGGGGAGAAGGGGTGAGAGAAGGTGTTTTTGCGTTGTGGTTTTCCCCCGAAGCCTGTGGTTGGGCAGCTCTCTGTGAGAGCACAACTCAGAAATGACAGCAGGAGTGCCATATCGAGAGCAGAAAAGAACCACATTGCTTGCAAGGACTAAAAGCCTCATTGCCCTTATCTCGGTTCACAGAGCCACTGAAGCCCTGTGTCTTTCTTTCTCCTCTTTGCTTAATGTTTTTGGAAACTGATGCTGAGCAGCTACACGTGTTCCTGTCTTCCTTGGGGCATGTACAGCATGACCTGCAGTGCCTCCCTCCCTGCCTCCCTCAGGAGCGTGGGGGCACAGGCTGTGCTTATTTAACACCCCACTCTCTAGCTGCACATCCCAGGAATCCTCTCAGCAGCTGCCCCCAGGAACACGACTCTGTTATTTATGCTGCTCCCACTCCCACTGTGCTGTGTGGGTCCAGAGCCTGCTGTGGGTTTTCCCTTGAGTGAATGACTCAAGTGGCAATAGGACTCAGCAGCTGTGCTGGATACTGACTGCCACAGCAGTTTCCACCAGATTAACCCTGGAGGACTGCCAGTAAGATAGAGGGTCTGGCATGGTGCTCACTGGGCTCTCACATCCCTGCAAGGTGGCCTCAGGCCCTTGCCTTGAGATGACTTCCAGCCTTCCTCTGAAGCATCTGAGCAGCTCCCACAGAAATAGGAGTAGTTTCTGTAGGAGGGACTGTGGAAAATCACTCGACTTGGAGTTAACACTAGATAGCAACACCACTGTTTCCTTGCTTCACTGGAAGAGGGTGGGATGTGCTCTGAGCACAGTCACAGAGCAGGTCTTGCAAATTACATGATGGTTGTCCTCTCCTGTGATACCCACGAGTCCAGGGAGATGCAGCCTGGGTCTGGGCAGCTGAGCACCCAGCAGCACCTGCTTAAATGTAGCCTCTGGACAAACAGATCCAATCTCCTACTCACCCTCTGGCCAGCATTGCAGTATTGGCCAGGGACCAGAGATCTGAGCAAAGGTGACATAAGGACACGTCCTTTTCCATGATGTTCAACAGAAAAGAAAAAGCCAAGGCATGAAAGTGGGGACAAGGGGTGAGAATTTCAGCAGAATCTTTGAACTACCTTTCAAAGTCCAAACTTTCTTTTTTTTTTTTTTTAATATTTTATCTAAAGACATTTGAAGTGTGGGATTTTGAAATAAGAAAGCAGTTATTTGAGCTCCCTGATGCTCACACACAGAGAGGCAGGAATTACCTGTTTGACTTGATAGCAGTGGGTGAAGCTACATTTATTTTCATATTGGTTACACTTCTGTAGGCACTACTGCTGGTGTCTGCAGCAGGGAAGGCTGTGCTTGAGTCCTGTGCTAGGCTGGCTGCAGGAGGTGGAGATGGAGATCTGATGAGAGGGGGTTCCACTAGTGCTGTCTGAGTGCTCTGAAGAAGGGCAAGCAGTTTGCAAATTTCTGGAAAACTCAAAATAATTTAAAGGACATAAGCTAGAGTTGATCGAGCTTTTCTTTTTCTTGCAGAAGGGAAGTGTGATGAGTTCTGTGCAGAGGTGAACAGGAGTAAGTAAAGATTTCCCTGATATTGTGTAAGTCTTGTCCTAGGGTCGGATGCATCTGGTGGGAATTTATACTGCATGTAACTGTGCCTTTCTGTGGGAGGTTCCTCCCCTGAGATATTCCTGAGGGATTTGTCAGATTTGTATGCCTCAGAAAGAAATGTACTATGGCTTCTGGAAAGAAAAGAAAAGAACAGAAATAAGCCCAAGCAGAGGGAGCTTCCCCGCCTGGCTGAGCAGGCTGAGGCTGTCCATGGCTGGCTCTGCCCACCCACAGAGTGTGTGCAAGTCAGACACAGCTCTAAAAACATGAATTGTCTGTGCTGTTCAACAGAAAACAAAGCTGGGGCTTGAAGATGGGGATGAGGGTGGGAAGTAAGTTTGCAGACAGCACCAAGCTGGGCGGGAGTGTTGATCTGCTGGAGGGCAGGAAGGCTCTACAGAGGGATCTGGACAGGCTGGAACAAAGGGCTGAGGCCAGTTGTGTGAGATTCTGTGAGACCCAGAGTTGTTTCTGCACTTGTGTCACAACAAATCCAGGCAGCACTACAGGCTGGGGGCAGTGGCTGGGAAGCTGCCCAGTGGAAAAGGACCTGGGGATGCTGGTCAACAGCAGCAGGACGTGATCCAGTGCATGCCCAGGCGGCCAAGAAGGCCAATGGCATCCTGGCCTGGATCAGCAATGGTGTGGCATGCAGGAGCAGGGCAGGGATGGTCCCCCTACACGTGTCACCATGGGTCCACACCTCAATTCTTGTGTTCAGTTCTGGGCCCCTCACTGTAAGGAGGACATGGAGGGGCTAGAGTGTGTCCAAAGAAAGGCAACAGAGCTGGGAAAGGGTCTGGAGCACAAGGCTTATGGGGACCTGCTGAGGGAGCTGAGGGTGTTCAGCATGGAGAAAAGGAGGCTCAGGGAAGACCTTATTCCTCTTTACAACTGCCTGAAAAGAGACTGTAGCCAGGTGGGAGCTGGTCTCTTCTCCCATGTAAAAAGTGACAGGACAAGAGGAAACGGCCTCAAATTGCACATGGGAAGTTTCAGGTTGTATATCAGGAAAAATTTATTCTCTGAAATAGTGGTCAGGCATTGGAACATGCTGCCTAGGGAAGTGGTGGAACCACCATCCCTGGTATTGTTAAAAAATGGGTAGATGTGGCATTTGGGGACATAGTTTAGCAGTAAGCACAGTGCTGTTGGCTAAACAGTTGGACTCAATAATCTTAGAGGTCTCTTCCAACCTCAACATTTCTACGATTCTATAAATTAAAGTGGAAAGTTTGTGCTACTTTTCAAAATGCAAATTTTCTTTGTTTCTTTTTTTCTGTTTTTCTTTAAAGACAGCCGAACTGGTGCTATTTAGTCTGGCATAGCCCACAAGCAAGAGCCCATCGTGCTAAGCAGAGGACCAAGTGCATCAATAAAAGGTTCTGCAGTTTCCAAGAGGAACAGTAATTCCAGAGTGGAAAATTATTGGTATTCCATCCCTTTACAGACCAGTGGGTAAATTTGCTCATGTTTGAGTACTTGAATTAAAAATGTGTAAGTACCACATCTTTTCCTAATTTCAGAAAAGTATGTTGATAAATCCAAGACATCCAGAGCCATGTCCTGAATGTTTTTCTGGGTGTATTGTGGCTGTTGGGTGGGAATAAATGTGTGATTTCTAAGTAGAAAGAAAGACATGATCTATTAGCATAAAATAATGTGAAATTGTTTTAAATGAAAACCCAAACTTGGTATTCAGAGCTTGGTAAAAAGATAAAATAGACCAAAAATCACTACCACCACTAGAACTGGCTTTTTGGGCTGGAAACCAAAACTGTGCCCAAGACAAATAAAGCCTCAGGGATCTATCCCCAGGGTAAGAGGTGTTACACCGTCCATCTGCCCTCTTTGCCCCACTGAGAAGCCACTCATTTCCTTGGCTTTGGGCTGACTTTGGAACATGGAAGCAATTTTGTTGAGCCCAGAGAGCTGGGTGTGTCTGTATATCTTTGCAGAAACACCATGAGGCTTTATTGTCCTCTAAATGCAGAATCGTGAATCATTAATTAAGAAATTAAACCTGTGCAAAGTTGCATATGCCAGTGGTGAGAGAAGCATCCAGCTGACTTTTGTTGGGTAACCAAACTGATGGCAACAGATTTAGGATGCTGATAGGAAATATTTGTTACTTGTGCTGATGTGAAGGGCCTGCTCTTTCCTAATGAGGTCCAGGATTCCTTGAGGAGCTCCCAGGGAGGCATCAGCAGCCACTGACCACAAAAGAGGTTTTGACTGTTTGGCCATTTGTTGAAGCCAAATATGTTGGCTTCCACAAATTGGCAATATTGGAAACAGGACTGAGTGGGGGGGACAATTTTGTAATAAGTTGCTGGCTATTCACTCTTCTTGCTCACTCTCTCTAAAAAGCAAAAGTGGACTATTTTATCCGTAATGGTGGGGGGGGTTGTTGTGGAAGTCAGAAAATTATCATCTCTGAAGTGGATTTCCCATTTTCTGGGCATCTGCTTTTGCTCTTAGGGCCACATCGCTTGCATAGGGGAGACCTTCCTGTTCCCCAAGCAAGGAGGATGAAACCCCTCTGGTGTAGCCCAAACCAGCCTTTCCCTTGTTAGTCTCTTTGGGCCAGGATTTGGCAGGTCAGATCCATTCATGCTCAGAAATCTCAGCCCTTTGGCAGAATAACATGGTAAGGATCCACCTTGGGTCAGTATTTCAAGTGTATTGTTTAATTAGAGAGGTAAGTCATTGCATAGGGTAAGGCAGCATGGCACAACAGATAAAAGCTTGGTTTTGATTTAATTCAGGCAAATGAGATTTTCGTGTTAAGATGCTAATTTAATCTTAGCATTGATCCTCAGTCACTGCCTTTCATAAGGTCTAGGAGGGAAAGTCAGAGACAGAAATAATAAAAACTTGGGAAGGGCCAGGCTGTCAAAACTGCATGGTTGTGAACTGAGATGGGAGGTGGAAATCAAGTGCCACTAAGCTTGAGGCAGGGTCAGGTTTATGAGTATGGTCTCACCAAGCCCAAGAACCCACTGAAGAATGAAACAGGAGGACAAATATGTTTCTTTCGTGTTTCTTTGCTTCCATCTAGCTCCAAGGCACCAAAGGTGATATCCTGTGTGATAGCCACTGTCCATTCACTTTCCCTGTTTTATTTTGGATGGTTTGGATCTTGACTTCCAGATGCAACTGCCATGGAATTCACACTCTTCTTCCCACTGATTGCAGTGATGGAAAAATGTACTGCTTGGGAAAACGGTATCACCCAGCTTCCAACAATCTCTGCAAAACAAACACTGAGAAAAATATTTAAGATAGATTAAAATGGTTAGGTTAGACTTTTATGTGGTTGCTTCTGCCATGTATCTGTCTTACAAAACTATTTTGAAATGGATTTCTAAAGGAAAACAAAACTGGCTTTGTTCTGAAAATGCTTAAACAGCCTCTCTTAGAGGCTTGCTGGACTTTACAAAAGTTTTGCCCAGAAGTGAAATCATAGTAAAATCCATCCTTCAGAAGACCGTTTTGCATCTCAGTGGACTCAGGTATTCTGATGTAAAATTTTCCAGCTTTCTTTGACCAGCCCTATTTAAAGATGTCAGTGGTGATACCTGATGCCAGAAGTGGCCTTGTGAGGCTGTGAAGGGAGCTCTAAGAAGTGCTTATCAATGCATTACTACTGCTTCAGAAAAAGATTTATTATTTTACCTTCAACACAGTAATGGGGACATCTTGTTGTGTCAACATGATGTGTTTTTTTCATTTAACATAATTTGTTAAAGAAAAGCAATTCTGAATTCTGCAAGTAGAGTAATGCTTAAGCCTTTTCACACTTAGGAAAGCTTGCAGTGGACATACAGGTTTTCTCCTTCCCATTGCTTTCCAAGCTGCAGTCACAAGTGGTACCCAAGCAATATTTCTGTAGGCTTCCATGGCTGGGTTGGGGTCTGGAGCAGTGAGTCTCATTTCCAGTGAGCCTCGAGGCAGGAATTAACACTGAGATGTTGCCCATGTCCCAGCACATTACACCTCTGTGCTGTATGTGGTGGCTTGATTTTTTTTTTAAAGACTATGCTTATGTGTTTCTTGAAAACTGAATTGTTTCTCAGTTTGCAATGATAATTATTCTTCCCTCTCCCTCTGCTTTTAATCCATGAACATGTAGATGCAGATTATTGATTTTGCAGCATCTAAAACAAATCATTTCATGACAGTGCAACACACCTCTCCTGTGGGGCAAAATCTGCAGGACCTCTGGCCCTGCCATGACACAGTGATCCAATAGAGCTCTGATTTTTCCCTGATAACAGGACTTGCTCTAACTTTTTTTAGCTATTTTAAAGTTGAGGTTTTTTCATTTTATCAATCTCTTCCTTTTTTTTTTTTTTTTTTTTTAATATATAGTAAAGTTTTGAACGAAAATAATAATTTCTTAGAAGACACCCAGAGAATACTTGAGGTGAATGGCAAAACTAATAAAGGCAGTGTGCTCGGGAGCTCTAGTAAATAAACACCTTGTAAGCATGCTGATCAGTGGAGGAAGGTTTGGGATCACTGCTTCTAACTCTAATTTCAGCCCCTGTGTGTTCCCCTTCCAACAGACTCACGTTCTGCCATTACTAGAAATGGTTTTGCCATCATCATTTTTTCTCCTGCAGGTCTCTTCTATTCTTGGAGCCTGCTTGGCTTCACACCTCTCAGTGTGTCTACATCACATAGAGCCAAGCTTGGCACTGTGAGTACAGCTCCAGACAAACCATGCATGAAAGGAAGGAGGAAAAGCATTCTCTCTTTGAAAAATTGCTGCTGACATGCACCCAGTCATTCTGGGTTTTGATACAGGCTTCCACATGATGCAGTGTGTGTCCATTAAACAGCCCATGCTGTGCTATCACAGACTGTCAGTTGCTGATTAATCACACAACCAGGCTGGACTTCCACTTAGTCCGAGCTCAGCTTCTCCATGTGACTGATGGTGATGGATGTGTGCATGCTGACAGCACCAAGTTCCACAACCTTGGGAATTCAGAGCAGGAGCCACCACAATGTATGTGGTGCAACGTGCTCCAACCTAGATAAACTGTTTGAGGGATTGTATGTATGTGTGCACATTTGAACAAACATGATAAGAGAAAATAAGGATTTAAATGAGCAATGTCCTGCCCTGTATAACAATAAACCAAACAAATCAAAATCCCTTCTTCTCCCCCACATTAATCTCTTTTCTCCTCTTGTTCATTCTCACAAATCTGTCCTTGGTAGTGCAGTGGCTTGTTTACAGCATAGCAAAGTTTGCCCCTGTGTAGCATTTCAAGTAAAGCAATTTAATGGCCCATTGGCTAAATGCTGACTAACCTACTTTGAATGCAGTGGGAGGTAAGGACTGAGCATAAACTCAGCAAGGATTTTGGCATAGCATCCCGTGACACTCACATCCTTGCCGTTTAGTGGGAGCTATTTACCCACGTGGGGCTGTTTCATGCTCTGCATGAAAACTATTTTAATATTTCGTTGCATTGAAACAGCATTACTGAGGCCCTTATTCAGTTTTCACTTGTCAGGCTTTATAGCTTGGCCCTGCACAAAGTGTGGCCTCTTTGAGATGCTGTGCATAGACACACTCCTCTCTACTGGCCTCTAGTTGTGTACGACTGAGAATTGTATGGGATGTTACAAATTCATTCCCTATTTTGCTGTAGATGGGAATCACAGGCAAGCACACATGAACAGTTACTGTGTAGGTATGGTCTTCCATAGCTCAGCTTGGGCTGGAAATATCCAAAAGCACACAGTCCTGTAGCCAGCTGCTTTTCAATGACAACATGATTAGATTACTTAACTACCATCCCCCTGGCAGCACAGGAACCTCAGCTCTGCCCTAGCAGCAGGCAGCAGAAGGCAGTGATGCTGTCACAGGGCTCCTGGCAGGCACCTGTGGATCTCTGTGCCATTCTGCCTCTGCTCTGATAGAACAGAGTTGATGTGCAAAGACAGAGTCCTGCTGTCGCTGTCTTTGGATGGCACAGCTCATCTCTGGAGTCTGTCTGGAGAACACAGGGCTAAGTAAGGCTAAGGGCTAAGCAAGTGGCACAGAGCAGGTGCACATGGAAGAAAAATCTGCAGGAAGCCAGTATGGCCTTTCCTAATCATCCTCCTGCTGGAGCCAGGTGTGAGTGAGCCCATACAGCTTGGATTTGTGGACTGCACTTAGAGCTTATACCTATACTTCTCTCGTGTCTTTTCTGCTTTAGTCTTCACTTGTATTTTAAATCACTAGAGCCTACAGGTGACAGGATGAGGTTTCTTCATTCCCCAGGGGGTGCCTTTAGGCTTTTTCTATTTTTTTCTATGCAACTTTCATTCTGAGGAGGAAATAGATGGCCAAAAAATTTTACTTATTTTAGCCAGGATAATTATAGGCTAGTTTATAAGACAATCCAAAATCTAAAATGTTAAGAGATTTTATTATGCCTGCTATGCCTTTTTAATGATAACAAAACACGGAAATTTTATGCTTAAATTCTGTTTTGTTCTATTCAGTTTTGTCTCCTTCACCACTTTTGAAAGTTGGCTGAAAGCTCTCCGAATTAACATTCATTGAAATCAGTAACAGTCTGGGGGAACTGGTCAAGGTTCATGGAATAAACAAACAGACCTCTCTTTTTGGAATATTTTTCAAGGAGCTGTGCTGTTGCTTAATCACAGGGAGACGTAAAGCATAAATATATGCATGGAACACAAACGTTATCTGTATTAGAGCAGTGGACACCCTGACAACCAGATACTCAGCTGTAACAACAAAGTTAAAAACTCCACTCAAATTTAGCAACATATCTACCAGTTCAGTGACTTCACCTGCAGAGTTTACCAGTACACCTAATTCACATGAATAAAGAGCCTACCTGATAAATGAGAATTTAATTATAAATGATACAAGTATATTTGGTATTCCAGAGAAATTTTCTTATTTGGGCTCTATGATTTGCAACACACACACCCTCAGGAAAGTCAAACCTATTACAAAATGAGAGCAGTAAATAATAAAAGGAATATTTCACTGAGGGGCAAGGTACCAGACCAAGAATTAAAATTTATCATTTAGACTTCAGTAGTAGTCAGTCTATGTAGTGGTAGTCTGTCAAAATATGCTACATCAAATCTGTGTGAAAGAAGTTATACAATAGATAAAATTTAGGATTTTACCCTTTTTTATTATTTATTTTGTCCATATCTTTTTTGTGGTTCTAAGCTTTTCTTGGTTTAAAATACTTTTAAACTTCATGTAAAAAGATGACTCTTCTCTGACTGTGCATAATCTCACAATTCTTCGTTCCATTAAAGCTTTCAGAAAAAAAATGGCAAAGGAAAATACAACAGTTATGACAAGTCCCATGTATTTTACATAAATTTTAGCCATCTAAGACTCCAAATTGGACAAAGAGTGAATTTTAGGGAATCTGATGTGTGTTGTAAGTTTACAAACTTTAAAGACTGAGTTAACTCACAAGTCTGCTATGTTGAGAAGATAAAGGTGGTTAACGAATACTTTTATATATAATTAAGGTTAATTACATCCAAAAAGGAATCTGGTTAGGTCCATTTTGAGTGTTATAACTCCTAATATGACCTTCAACATTTTTACTGGGGCAATTGAGTTTTCTGTATACTTCACACATTTTCTGAATAATAACTAAACGTTTATATTTATAAGACACTTTTCTATGCTATGTCAAAGGATTTTCAAGAATCTCAGAACACATCTTGAGAAAAGCCGTGCCTCAAAAATAAAACCACACTGAACACTGATGTAAATTCACTCCTATTAGTAATGCCAGTATAGCAAAACAGTTGCAGAGACTTGGGTAAAATTGGGAACTTGGAGAAACACATTATATGTGAACACAATACACAGCATCAAAAATCCTTTATGAAAAGAATTGCAAAAGCTGTTTTAGAGGAATTATCTTTTTCTCTCTTTCCAAAAGGAGAGTCAGACCTTCGTTCAGTATTTAGCCAGCAAAACATTAAGGCCACTACACCCTTGTACCGGGGAGATTAAACTGGCCAGTAATCTTTGGCTCGTGGTGCTGTGTGCTTTTGTGGTATGTTGCAGCATGAGGGGAACTGCAACATCCTGAACCCCCAAACCTCCCTGTCACTGATACTGAGATCAAAGTGAAACTGGCACAAAATATTTCCACATGTGTCTGGCAAAATGTAAATTAGAAAGCAAAGCCATTAAAGTGGGGCAAAGGAAGAAAAGGTAAAGTGGTATCACTGATCTATTCTCGTTTCCCCTTTCCCCCCACTCAGGGTAAAGCACAAGCACTGTTAAGATTTAAATAAGCCACTTAATCATAAGGATTCATCACTTGCCACACCATTAGCTGGTAGGAAATAGTTAACATTGCAGAAATCTGGAAAAAAAAAAATCCAGCCCAGATTCATCTGTTCCCAGTGCAGACTTTGTATGAAGGTTCATTAGAGGAAAATTAGAGGGAAAACTCACTACCTCATGGCAGTCCATCAGGACCCAAAAAGCTGCTTTTTGTAGATTCAGGACTAGTTCTTCTGACAGAATTCTACTTCAGATGTCTCTATAAAATTTTCCACTGATTAAGCTAAGCTTTCTCCTAAGGCACCTTACTGATTTTGCAAAAGAAGTTCATTTCCATTTCAGCAATAATATAAGCAAGCAGTAGTCTGTTAAAAAAAGTTAACCCTTGATGAAACCATTACTCAACTGGTACCAACACAGAAGTACTTCTCCACACCTCAGACATAGTTTTGAAGTTTGGTCTGACTTCCTATCCCTTAGCACTAGGAAAAGGAAAAATCAAAATATTCCTATTGTTGTTAGCTGTACACATTTTGTCTAGTAGATCAGCACAACAACAGGCAGCTCAAAGCAGCCAGTAACAAAGATCTGCATTTTGATAACCCAGTTATCAAATGGGTTATATAAGTCAATATAGTCAACGCAGAAAAGCGGGCACTACTGTGGGAAGCTGCACACACTGCATTAGAGCTCCAGCCCCTGACTGTGAGAAGACTCATGGAAGGATGATGCTAAAAGCACCAACTAGAAGAAAAAGGCTTGCCTTGGATAGGATTAGCTGGCCCTAGAAAACACCAGTCCTATCATCTGTACTCCCTCTTTAGTAGATCCAGTGGCACCAATTTCCTCTTTTTTCCATTAGGTTGTGTTGTTCCAGACAAAGTATTGCTGTAGCCACAATAAACCTGTATTAAAAGAATGAACCAAAACCCTTCTGCATTTAGTGACACTGATCTTTAAGCATCTGGTGCCACATGCTTATATATGGGATCTGTACTTCCATGCATCGGCAGTTAAACACCCTTCAGAATATGCTTCCAAGAAAAATTCTTCCCACAGCATTTCAGGTGCCTAATACTCTCTAGTGCAATTTGATGTTTAGTAGAGAGCATCCTCCCCTGCATCAAGTATGAAAAAAAATCTCCAATAGACTACAGTGATTTACCTGTGAGGAAATCTTAGCTTTTAAAACCTTTACCAGGGTCTAACTAGAGCAACTTGTATGGGCTGAAAACACCATTATTTCAATTTAGTCTATAACAAAAAGCAGAGCCTGGCCTAAGTATTCCACCAGGTTCTAACACCTTATTCTGAACCATAGATTACAGTTTCTAAGTTACAGGGTTCCATGTTATGATGCCCAAAGGACAGGCTGGAAAATAAATCCCCATAGACCCATGTCTATAGAACAGGTATTTGTTTCTTGCAGCACTGGTGGTGAGGGGAATTGCTCCACCTAACTCACACACCTTTGTCAAGTGCTCTGGTGTATTTATAAGTAAATATTGCTCAGTATCACTGTGTCACTACATCATCACATACACACCGGACTTTACATAGCATGATCTCATTATTTGATAGTTCTTTTGCACTGTGCTTGCACATCCCCAATTTGGGGGGTCATCAGAGGTTTTTGATGAAGGCTTCCAAGGTCTTCTTTGCACCTGAACTTTTCAACTTTGTCTTGTTACAGTGCTCCTTGTTCTGTCTGGTCTTAACCAGTCTAAAGTCACTATTCTGACGCTAATTGGCTTTACATTTGCCAATTTCTCATTAGTACAATACTTATCTATCTCTAAAGCTATCCACCTGGGGAGTTTTTTCTCTTTTCCTCTATTCAGCATTAAGCAACTAGTTAACCATATACTAGCCATTACATTGTATAGAAAGCTGTAATTCAGTTTATATAGGTACAAAAAGCTATGATACAGTTTATCTTGATATCAGATTAGACAGATACACAAAGAGTCATGATTTAGGTCATATTGATATCAGGTTATACTAGTATTTTATTACTCAAGCTATATAAGCACCTTGTAAGCCAAGTTATATAGGCAAACATTGTCCTACGCTCTAACACCTGTGAAGTTTCCAGGTTCTTTCAGGTGTATACAACCCTTGGGCCAAAGAAAAGAAAGAGGCATAGCTCATTAAGGGGCTGAATTACATTAATCTCACTGTACAACTGGTTCTGTGCCAAGTGTGAGAGTTTTAAGTGTGTTTATGACTCTCCTGCACAGGAACACAAACGGAGAAGGGCAACACTCAGAGCAGAACTATTGAAAACAAACTCAAGAGGTCAGGAGATACCAGTAAAATGAACTTTATTTCAAAGCTCATTATAAAGCTTCACAATAACACTAACAGAATTAGCATTTCCTTCATTTTATGTACCCACATGAAAAATGTATTGTTTAGCAAGAGATGAAACGTAAGCGTTTCTGCATGCTACTAACACATTTCACCATCTCATTACCTTATAAGTACTTTGGACGGCAACAATCAAAAACCTCAGGACAGAAGGATTTCTTCTGCAAAGTCCTTATGAAGGGGACAGACACTGGCTTTTTCTGACATACCCAATTAGATGTCCAGACAAAAGAAAACTACCTTGGCATCTACAAATGCCTACGAGTGTTTCGATTACAACCTTTTAAAGGAGCAGTACATTTCAAAGCAAGGGCTTCTTTTCATCTTTAGTGATGCAAATGGTTAAATACTGCACAGAAGCTTAGTATGAACTCACAATTCCACAGGAATCTGAAAGTTACCAAGGCAATTTTCCTTTTAGGATAGTCATGACCAACACTATTACTATTCTTCCTCCCACAACATAACCTATCCCAGACAAGTCTTAAGAAAAAAAATATAAATAGTTTCCAAAACAATGCATTCCCACCCCCATCACATATGACAGCCAAAACATCTTCTGTCATGGGATGAAATAATTTGCTGCAAGTGCAGTGGCTTAGTCCAGGTCCATGTTAATGGTGTTTTGATCACTTGGATGACATTCGCCGTTTTGCTGAGGCATTTCAGAATTTTTGTCATCTTCTCCCATCTCTTCAGTTTTATAATCACTCTGCTCACTTAATGGGTTTTCCTCCTTAGGAGAGTCAACTTTTGGTTTTGGTTGTGTCACAACGGGCTCACAGACATTGTTTAACTCCTAAAAAAAAAAAAAAAAAAAATGGAAAAGATGTGGGCAGAACATATATGAAGGAGCCACCAGCTTCACTAGTGCCAAAAGTCCTGTGTCCAAAAGACTGCTTGAAATTGGCTTCTGTATTTGCTCCCGAGTCCAAACTGACACGTACTTATTGTATCCTGAAATAAATTAATGGGTATACTTTCTGATGTTCTGTGGGCAAAGTTCAACTAAGTATTTTGGACTTCACATTGTTATTTTCAATACTATTTTGTCTCTCAGTAACACACTGAAAAACAACCTGAGTTTTTAAGGTGACAAAGACGAAACATCAATGAGCTCCACAGAATTGTATTCAGTACAATACAGCTCCTCTGCTTTCTACTGCATCTCTTCCTTTGCATATTTTCTACCTTTCAAGAACACTAGAGCAGCAAGATGAAACTGGGGAAGACAAAAGGCACAGATACCAGTCTACTTTTAGCACCAACCTCTAAAGATAGTTTCTTATGGTACTTACCTGTAGCTTTGCCTTAATTTCACTTGAATGCACAGCTGGATCCTGATCTAAGCTCTTCTTAGCCTGTGCACTCACAGCATTATTCATCCACTCTACCACTTCACTAACACACTTCTCTACTTTCATCATTTCCATCTCATCAATATGGATATATTTCTCATCCTGTTCAAATACAAACATTTTGTATTATTTAATAATGTCAAGTGTTAATAATGTAATCAAGTTATGCCAACAAGTCTATATCAATTATTTATAACTAGTAAATCTCTTCCAATGGCCAAACTAAATAGATGTTAGCTGCAAGGGAGATCCATTCCAACAAGAGACAACAGGAAATATAGAGGTCAATATAAAGCTTCCTTTACCCAAATGAACAAGAAATCTGGTTCACAGAGTGCATAGAAGCTTCACAGAAGGGTCATGCAACAAAGTTTAACATTCTTAACAAAGCTGATTAAAAAAAAAAAAAAAAAAAAAAAAAATCCCCTCTCATTCTGGAGGGGCTACCTGTACCCAAGGTAGTTTAGACACTGAGATTCTGATGTACAGGGAAAGGATCAGAGTTTTCAACTTTAGCATTCCCTAAAATGCCAGTTACACAATTAAATACTATCAGAAGGACCTGCCCAGCAACACAACCAATGAATCCATATTTAGACTTCTTAAATATAACCAAGTTTTAAATATACAATTTACAATTATGCTCATTATTTCACATATAACACTACTAGTGATTTCACTTAATTTTGTAATCTATAGCTGTGAGGACATAATTGTTTCTGATGCTAAGTCTCAGACTGAATTAGTTTAAGTGCTGTGAGCTTCTCTATTAAAATTCTTTAAGTTGAAATCCAAGGAGCAAATTTTCAGACAGGAATGCTTATCAAAAACAATCTACAAATACCAATGGGAAAAAAAAAAAACACAAAAAACCAAGGTCCAAATACCCATATATAATAAAACTGTTTTCTACCTTATCTGCAGCTAGGTTTTACACTAATGCTGCTCATCACACAATTATTGTCCCTGAAAGAACTGGAAGAAGAACACATTTCTAAAAAGCAGTCAGACCAGTTTTTTAAAGGTCAAGAATCAGACCATAAGTGTAAACTCTTTATAAGAACCTCTTCTTCAGCCTGAAAACATCCAGAAGTATCAAGCAACTAAAGATATGACACACTGTGAGATTCTTTTGAGTACTGGGAAACATTTGTGGTGTTAAATTTGTGACCTATATAGCAGTAGATCACAGCTCATCTGAAAGTGTATTTGAAGTCCCTCCAGCCAATGAGGCTCACTGAAGCACTGTGGTTAAAAAAAGGTCACTTACTTTATTCCTGAATTCCCCAGCTATTGTAGCATAGTACTGGAGCCTGTGTCCCAGTTCTTGTAATAGCCTTGGTCGCTCCTCTGCTTCTTGATAGCGCATTTCAATTGGAGTACCTAATTTCTAGAAATAGCAATTTGTACATGCTCATGTGATTTCTTAACATTCATTAATGTTGTTTAGCACAGTGTTTCGGAAATTTTGCTTTTTAGGAATATTAACAGGCCTACCTTTAAGTTCTCTAATTTTTCTACATACACCTGTTTTGCTTCATCCTCACCCTCTTCATACAGCCAGCCTTCTGTCTCTGCTAGGAGGGCAGAGAATCCCTGCAGATCCTGTATGTCAATATAATTCAATACACCAAGCATCAGAATATACACCAATCGACACGTTTGTCTTGAAGTAACATGACAGAGGTAAATATACACATTAATCCTTAGCCTCCTGTATGAAAATTTCATTTCTACTGCAGCTTTTGCCTAATTAAGTTACTTAAGACACGCCAGCTTCTGGACTGGAGAAACACAACTACCACAAAGGTAGCATTTATCTTTTGTCCTTGATTAGGCCAGTGCTTGGGGTGCAACTCTAATTCATGGTTTTGGTTACACATAAAGCAATACAGCTTTCCCTTCCAGTCACCAGCTTCAATTGGAAACAAAACTTTACTCCATTTGTGACAAAAACTGTATTCAGGGATATGCATTTGATACACCTAAACCTAATTCTGGGTTAGTCACTGCCATCATTCAAATGAAGTTCTGGTTTTGCAGTTATGTCCAGGGTGGCTTTGAGAAAGTTTAACCAAGGTATACAAAACAGGTATTTGATATCAGTATTTTTAGAGAAGTTCCTGAAACCATAACCTACCTTTTCACAAACAAACTTTTCATATGGTCCAGATAACTTGTCCCTGAATTCATATACATATTCCTCCACTGCATTCTTTGCATCATTTCTTTCTTTCTCCAGTTTATCTTGCATAATCATCTTTCCCTGTATACCACAGAAAATATTTTAATTAAAAAATAACCATGTTCAAACAGCGTTCTATGAAGCACAGCTCCTGTAAAGTCTCCCAGAGGCCTTGGCTCACCTAACTGTTGAAATGCTCATTACACAAGTAGACTCATCTGAAGAAATGGGTTGCACTTCTTACAACAGTTTAAATGAATCTGTGATGTCATTCCACAAATCAGTGCTCTGATACTAACTGCTATAAAGGATACTTAAATCTTTCTGATAAACACGTATCAGTTATGTGTTAGAAGGCAGACAGTACGTTAGCTCATTGTTAATTGAGCCCACACTCCAGGGTGACTGTACAAGTACAGAGGTTGCCTTGAGAAGCAGGTGAATGGTTAATAACTGCACACAAGAAAGCAGTCTAAACCACACTAACTCACCTCTGTTTCAATATACATATTGAGAAGATCTTTTCCTAACTGCCAAACCAAGTTAGCTTCAATGGGTAGTTCCACATTCTTCACTTTTATCTTGGGTTTTTTAGCTTCTGGGGGCTGATCACCTTTCTTCTCATTTGTCTGAGTTAGAAAGAAGAAAAATAAGATCATTTTCCTGACTTTTTTTCTGATGAAAAGTACCACTATGATGAAAGATACATTCATAGGAAGAACATACAAAGGTTTTCCTATGTTCTTTTAAAATCTTCAAAATATACTCATGAGGCACTTTCCTTTTGAGGATTCCACCTCCTATCCTAATCTCTTTACAGTCTGTTTCCAAACACTAAGCACTGAGCTACAGCAAGGACATTACTCAGATACATGGTGTGTTTGCAGATTTTCCAGAAGTGTTCATCTGTAACGCAGCAGTTCACTAAGGATGTTGACAGTTGTTAAGATTTTAACCCAAAGCATTTTTCATCTCATACGGATGAAAAACCAAAATCACGAGCAATAACATGCAGGCAAATGTTTCACATGGATTACTTCCTTTCAGGTTTATGAATTCCTGATCCCAGCTTCCCTCAGCAGGCCTAGTAAGTTTGGCCTCTAACTGCTGTTTAAATTGAAATGTCTTTAACCCAAATAAACTAGTTGTACAACACTGCAAGAAGATAGGGAAGTGGTAGAGGAAGGCTTCTTGCAGGAAATCCTTTTGCAAACTCTGCACAAAAACCATCACAAGATAGACATTTTTTCACTATAGTAAAGATGTGAAAATGAAGAAGGTTCCAACACCAAGTTCCTTTTCCTGAAATATGTTACCATCTTAAAAGCCATTATATAGGATAACATTTTCAACAGAGTTAAAGGGTCACTCACTTTCTTGACATCTGGGATTTTGTTTTCTTCAGAGGGAGGTTCTGATGAAGGGGGAGACTGTGACGTTTGCTGACCATCAGTTTGTACCTGGGACTGTGTTCCAGCCTCACTGTTCTCTTGCTGGATATTTTTCTGAAATGAAAGCCCAGGCACAAAGGATGTAGAAGGCATGTGCACTTGCATTTAAGTATAGGGCACTTCACTTCTGACGCACATACGGTACAAAGTGCCCTACAAAGCATTCTGTGCACACGCAGAAACACACACGCTTCAGCTATGGAGATACAGACTAGCTGCAAGTTCAGAAGGACTTCATGAAAATGTTACCAGTGTCAGGCTTGCTGCACAATACTCGTGTGCGTGTGTGCACATGCTACCACTTTCTCTTATAAAAAGGGGCTTTTAATTTATTGAGTCATAATGTTTAAGATTTTCCCCCTCAGAAAACTGTTAAAACATCAACTAGACTACAACAGTGTGCGTTATTCCCCAGTGCTCCCCTCTCCTTCAATGCTATAGAAAACAATTCAGCTTTTCCTTTTACAAAAATTTCAAAAAACTCTACTGATGCAAAGGATTACATACAAATCCTTTCAACAAAGGGCATGGATGATTAACGATCCAAATCTAGTTTTCCTGTTTGGAACAGCTGGAAAACTATGGCAGCTGTAAGCAACCCCACCCTCAATCAACCTGCTGCTATTTGGCACTTCACACAATAACTGAATTTGAAATCCAAACACTTGCAAGATAGCACAAATGGTCTCCTGTTCTTGTAAAGCCATTTCTTGACAGCTACACACATCTTAAAATTCCTTAGAGGAAGGTATTTTTCTTCCACAGTATGTAACAGCAGAACACACTTTCACCAATCAGTAAAGACATTCACACACAAGAAAGGCCAACTTACATCACTGAAGTTTTCAATAGGCCTCTGGTCCTGGGCTTCCACTTCAGTCTCAACACTGACATCTTCACACTCTTCACTTTTAACTGGTTCTACCATAGATGCAGTGGACACACTGAAAATGCCATGAGTATTGACACGGACTTTCACTTTGACTTTAGACTTCTCTCCATCTTTCTGGGCTGCCACATTCTGGATAACATACCTACCTAAAACCAAAAGAATCAAACCTCACACAGTGGAATTAAGTAGGTAATATTACAGACCCAGGAAAACATCTCCCTTTTTCATAAACAAACTGTTTTCTAAATATTTGATGAAGCCTCTGTGCTAATCTCATGGTCTTTCAAATTAAGTCAGTACTACCAGAAAAAAAAAACAACACAGAAACAAAACAACAAAGCCAAAGTACACTGCTTTTCAGCCAACTTCATCTAATAAATCAAATAGTAGGTTCTTCTGACAGCACTAATACAGAGTAAATACAGAATTGGTGCTATCTGTGTTACTAGTGGGCTGAAAGAAAACTACCAAAGGGCTTAGTGTAACACCAATATTAAGTGGTGCCCTTCTAATATAAGTTGCTGCCCAACACAGAAACAATATTTCTAGAGGCTTTCCTTACAGCTTCTAACATCCATGCAAGTCTGCCATTACCTTTTATTCTAGGGCAAAATCTAATTGTTCTGTAACTACTGTAATACTTGAAACAAGCATTGTGTAATAGACAATTAGTTTAAGAGTAAACGAAGACTCAGATGTCCTTGGCATCAACATTTTTCCTTATGCATGGATTACCAAAAGAGTGAACTGGAGACCAGAATGCTCACTTTAGCTGCAAAGTACAACTTCCCCAATTTCTCAGGCCAAATATACACATTTGCACACACAATTCCTTCAACAACAGATCTAGACCACAAGTGTACAAGCTTTTACCTGCCTATCTCACGAGCATGATTCTCTACAGGAACATAATCCTCTGTCTTGTAAATTCAGCAATAATACTGGAGTTGTGTGACCTGTTCTCCCTTTTGCCAGTCTCATTAGAACTACTATTTCACTCATTAGTCATACCAATAATTCTGTTCTGAGCAAAGGATTAATTGGCAACTGAGTTGAAACAAATCTGATCTTCAGTTCTGGTCTTACCAGTTTTCAGAATAGCAGTTAAACAGCTTCTCATTTGTTAAAGCCATATAAATTGAACACTGACAAACCCCACCAACAGTCTTTATGGTAAGAGTTAGGCACAAAAGGAAGTCTGGTGTTTTCGTAACTACAGAATACTGTCAGAGAATCACAGAACAGCCTAGGCTGGAAGCCACCTTAAAAATGGAGTTCCAAACTCCCTGCCTTTCATTAGACCAGGTCGCTCAGGGCCTCATCCAACCTGGCCTTGAATACCTCTAAGGATGGAGCATCCACAACTTCTCTGGGAAACCTACTCCAGTACCTCACCATCCTCACAGCAAAGAATTTGTTCCTAATTTCCAATATAAACCTGCTCTCTTGCAGTTTTTAAAGCTATTCCCCCTTGTATGGTCACTACTTGTGCTTGTAGTAAATCCCTCTCTATTGTGCTGGTTTTTCAAAATACATGGTAAATACAAACACACAGCATTTAATTGCATATTTAGAACTCGAGAACAATTATTTAATTGGCCTGTCTTTACCATCACAATCTTTTTCTAACTAACCATGTTATAAGCTCTTTTTAACTATCAGCACTGTCAAGTGCTGCAATTTGTCAAAAAGTATGAAAGAGCTGCTTAGAAATGTTACATAGACAAATCAATACTGTAGTCTTGTAGCTGCCACTATTTCAGACTGCTTTGATTAACAGTTATTCAGCATTATGTCAACCCCAGAAGGTATAGGTAAAAACAACAACTAGTTATTCAAGACATGTATTTTTTTTATATACAGGAGATATTTTTAAATTATCCTAGGTTGCTTCAGTGACAAGCAGAAAAGAAGATTTTAAAAGTTACAAAGCTATCTTTTGTAGTGATAATCACATTTTAGTTGTAGGCTTTCGTTTCCCCTTATTTGTTCATTTAGCCAAAGCAACATACATAAGAAAAATAAAAAATACTGATTCAGTTGCCTCATGATGTAGAATTTTCCCCTTCCTAACCATACCGCACCACAACACAGTTACTGTTTGATCTCAAATCATTCTATTGGAGACACCACCATTTCCAGGACAACTACTTACCAATTTTTGACTCAGGATATGGGACTCCATTAGGATCAGAATAGAAAGCTTCTAGCTCAAATGGACCTTTCCTATAGAATGTAAGTACCTTAGAGAAAGGTGCTGCATGATTTCTGCTGAAGACCTCATGAACTCTGTAATTAAGGGAAAAATATCACTTTTAGTGGTGTATTTGAGCTAAAAGGTTTTGATAGGGTCAGAACTCTTCAGAGTAACATCATGTTTCGATACATTTACCCTTCTGAACAATTGCAATGAAGATACTCCACCAATGTACTGCAAGGGAAAAGGATTTACTGTTCTTTACTGTAATAAGAATTTGTCCTATTCTACTATTTGAGCTTGGAACACTGTATTTTGAATCATAATTTGTACTCTTCCTTAGCCTCAAAGAGATAATTATAGCCCTGTTAATTCCTTACTCACTTATGTTCCACGGCTCAGTTGAGAACCCTGACACCACATTATTATTCATTCCTCAACATGACAGAAAAACAACCAGCTTTACTTTATGTTCTACAGCATGTCCACTACTATGCCACCCTGATTCTAATTTCCAACTAAATTTTGTCTCCTAACTGTGGAAGTTCTCATCTAACAACCTAGCTGTGAGAAAGTGAGAGCTTTACCTAGAACATGAACCCACAGGCTGCTCTCACAAGTGACAGAACAATTAGGCCCTGCACCTCCACAGAAAACAGAGACAAAGAAATAAGAGGCTAAACTACGAAGAACATGAAAAAGGTGTGAACAGATCCCTCTAGAACTATGATATTTCCACAAGTTGAACTTAGAGCTCTTTACATTTTAGAAAGCAATTACATTTCCCACAAGCACAGCACAGTTAGTAACAGATGTCAGTCGTAAGAGACTGCAGCAAGAAATTACTCTTAGAAATGTTAAATGTTTTTCTAGGTATTAAATTCTTGCTTCAGTCACATAAAAAGCATCCATATAAGCTCACAATATTTCCATAGTACATAACATTACTAATAAATCAAGACAGATGTTGGGAACACCTTGAGTAAAAACCAAAAGGCCAGAAGACAAAGTGCAATCAGGACCCAGGCACTAATCTAGTTAATTTTACATTATCTAGTTGTCAGGATTAGGAAAGGTAGTGCAAGACAATATACTAGCTGGTAGCTCTTCAACTCACGTTTTAAAAAGCTTTATATTTTTACAAATGAGGAATTACACCTAAAATTTCAACCTATGTCTTTACAATCTTTCTTGTCAACCATCCCTGGTACACTATGGGTTTTCTACATGAGAATGCCAAGATCCTAATTTAAATGCATGCACAACATTACCCTTGAATTATGAAGGTCAAAAGCTTCATAGAATGGTAGGCTGAGCAACCTACCCTTCAGTGTCCTCTGCTTCTGTGTTCCACAGCAGAGATATTGGAAAAGGTGTAGCATCTGTCACAGAAAATTCTCTCACTTTAAAAGCTGGAGAAAGAATGGCACACTGAAAAAAAAAAAACAAAACAAAAAAACCCTTGCATTAAAGCTGGATAACTCTTCTACTCCACTAGCCAGGACAGGAAAAAAAAAAAAAATCTTTGAACAAGTCAGAACTGTATTGATTTCATTAGGCAGAACTATTTCAATACTGAATTTCAGTGCAGTATGAGAAGAGAAATCTCACACATAAATGTTTATGTGCTGTGTTAGCAGGCCTTTTGTAGCTTGTGAATAAGAGTAACACTCTAATAGCAGGACTGTAAAAAATGGAAATGCTGCACTGCTTAGTCCTAAAACTAGTGTTTATCTAAAGAGTCCTGCTTCTTTCCTTTTACACAACCAACTGCTGGCAGTGGGAAGTTGTTAGTGAGATGGAGCAAAGAAACAAGTCAAAGAGAAGAGGGTGAAATAAGACAAGAAGTTAAAGGAGAAAAAGAAGAATTCTGAGCGGCTTGCTTGCAAAATATAGTTGGAAACAGTAAAAATGGAAGGGAGACAGAATAAAACCTGTTTCACCTTGATGGTAAGCTGGATACCAGGAAGGTCAACCTTGCAGTAGTTTGGGCTCTCCATAGATACTTCTCGTATCTTGTTGAGTAAAAATACCTTTCCTCTTGACAACAACTTAAATTTTTGGCATGAAAGACCCCTAGATCACATTCTTCTGAAGAGCAGTGGGCTGCTTACAGAATACACCCTGCAATAAAGTACTGCACCAGAGAGGAATACTCTGGACTTTTAAACAGCACAGTCTCATAAAAAGACCTAGTGAACATGTATATTCCCTTGAGCACTTTAAAATGGATCACTTCTACAATTTTTCATAACTGCTTGACTAAGTCTTCATGGAAGTGCTACCAAGAAATACATCTTTTAATTTCATCAAGTGTTGCCAGTACTATACCTGCAGAGCACAGCCCCTAGCGATGGCTTCATCTGCATTCAGTGTTGTACTGACATCCTTGCCAAAGAATTTAGCAATCCTCTCTTTGACAGCAGGAATACGGGTTGCTCCTCCCACAATCTCTACAGCATTTACATCTTCCACTTTCAGTTGTGTTTGTTCCATTAATGAAAGCAGAGGTATCTCTATCCTTTGCAGCAGGTCAGCACACAACTCTTCAAACTGTGACCTAAAGAAAAAAATGGAATTAACTAAAGAATGCCTGTCCCACAAGAAACTTGCCTAGTATTTGCTTCCAAACTGATGCTGGCTAGGTTTAGTTAACTACACTCCAAAGAGACTTAAAGCTAAACTCCTGTGAGTCGGCCAAAGCAGCAACTGTAGACAAGGCAGTACACAAACAACTGCTTACTAATTTTCCTAAGCCACTATCAATGTAGTTAAATAAAGGTTTTGTTTGGGCAGCTGCTGTATATTTGCTTCAGAGCAGAGATTACAGATAAGAAATCAGAAAACACTGATACTTCCTTTCTAATGAAAAACTGTTGCCTAAATACTGGAAGAAAAAGAACCCACCACTCAGTAGTAGATAGAGAACTGACAAATGAAGTCATGCCTGTGAACACGTGCAAGAGACAGAGAGACTTCATTTACACTTGAACTATAGAAGCACTGTTTCTGCCCTCCATTTCTCTACCAGTATCCACAGTACATGAAGATCAGGAAAAAAGAAACAAAGCTTAAATTATTGCTATCTTAAGGGTAGTATGAGAGTTTAGGTCACCTAAAATATTCAGCAGGTCTAAATATGCAGCCAACCCTCTGGTTCGCATGCATCAATCCATGGTTTTAAGAACACACTCTACAAAAACAATCCAAACTTCTTATGCATGCTTTATTGCACTGAAACATTACTCAAGTAGCTGAACACCACATTTCCCAGCCTTAGCTAGTCTAGCATTACAAAAATGCCACAGCTATTCAGCACTTACACTTAACATGTTAAGTTCCTTTCAAACACAGGGAGAAACACTTGTTTAAAAAATATGGTCACCAAAGCAAATGCCTGTCTTGTACAGAACTCACCTGTTCATTTTTCCAGATACATCAATATCATTCATGAAACACTCAATATTTAGGGGAATGTCTGTGCTATTTGAACTCATCAGTTTCTTCAGTTTCTCACATTCCTGATACAGACGAAGAAGAGCCCGAACTTTGGTTTTTGGGTCTAGTTTGTACTTGGATTTTATTTCTGCACAAAAGTAATCTACCAGCTTTCCATCAAAGTTTCTCCCACCAAGGAAAGGGTCAAATGCTGTGCCAAGCACCTGGTTTGAAAGAACACAATTATTTAGTCTTACACTAATAAAATCAAAAGGGAATAGCAGTCTTCCAATATCAGCAAATGCTTGCTTCAAAAAAATGCTGGGGACAGATCAGCCTATCTTCCAATGCACAACCACATCAGCTAAAAATTGGTCTTCACATTTACAGAAGAAATAAGGTGAAGCAACTAAGTGACAATCCTAAGTATTCAAAATTTTAATCCATGCACACACTCATTTAGCTAAAACAAAAATTATAACACTTGTATTATATATCTTACATTTGTATATTGCAAAAAACTTACAGCCTGTTTGAAACAATTCAAATGAAATGAAGGACACTGATGAAAACCTTCACCTTTTCACTTGTTGCCACTTTCCATGCATTAAATTATTTCAGAATTTAAAAAAGAAGGCAGATTAGAGGCTATTTGATTCTAATTGCTTATAAACCCTTTTATTTCCATTTAATCTTACTACCTTCAGTTTACTCTTGTTGAATGCACAGGCTGATACTTGAAAAGCAGAATGTCCCATATCAACAAACACAACTATCCGTGGCTTCTCTTCAGGAGCTGGAAGGTCTTGCTTATAAATTCCATAATTCAGAGCCACTGCAAAAGAAGTGCCAGATATTAGCCACACAATCTTTAGTTTCCAGTGGCATATCATCACATCCCTGTGAACATTAAGCTGTAAGATCAAAAGCATCAAGACAAATCCAGACATACACCTGCACAAGATACATGATCCTCATGGAAGCTTTATTCCATTAATCTAAGCTGTAGGAGCTGAAAAGCAGAACATACTCCCTTGGTCATGTATATACTCCCTAAGCATTTGTTTGGGTTTTTTGGGTTTGTTTTTTTTTTATTTTGCCTTGCAAAGTAATCAAAAACCGAGAATGCCTTAAAAACAAAGTCCAAAGCCAGTTCTTTATTTACAGTTAGTATCTTCCAAGCTGGGAAGAAGTTTTGTCTGAGAGTTGTATAAATGGTCAGGAGAGCCACGTGTCCGTTTAAAACCCTGACTATACTGAAAAAAGCCTTGGAAGTTATGAGATGTTGATGTTTAACCAAGGAACTTCCTTTAAGAGTGTCTAAATCCTGCAACTGTGCATCTGGGCAGTACACTAAACAAGTAGTCCAGGCACACATCGTGACTCCCAAGTAAGTGCTCAGGGAGATAATTATCACTGGAGCTTGATCTCTTATACCCCTTCACACAAAAGACATTAAACCAAGAAAAGAATAGCAAGTTTTTCAAATATTTATGTCTCATATTTGCCTTTTCAAGTCAGTTCCTTTTCTTAGGGTAATTAAATGCACCTTCTATCCCACCTGTCACTTGCAGGAACTGCTATTTTATCCTACTTACCTGCTGTCATGTCATTCATTAATCTAAGACAATTTAGGCCAACAATTTGAGCTGCATCTAAAAGGGACCTCCTTTCAGCATCTGTGAAAAATGATGGAACCTGAAGAAAGCAGGCAAGAATATGAAGTTATTTTCAGAAAATGAGACATTACACTATTTATTTAGATGCATTAATTTAAAAATTGGATCTATTACTCCTCTTGGAGGAAGACACTTACCACAAGCCTCTGAGAAGCAACTACCATACTGAATTGACACTTCAAGTATTCTATTCAGAGGTGAAATTAAACCAGCATCAGCTAGTTTACATGAGCACACACTAGCAAGAAATAAATGAGTTACTTGTATACAAATGCTAATAACATTAAGTGCTGGCCCAAAATGTGAAACTAATACTAAGATACGAAGACAATGACATGGAATACCTTAATTAGAACTAGCAGGTATACTCCTATCAAAAAATAGGAAAGAAGGAACTAAAAATGTACAGCAATACTACAGACATGAGTGATGCAAAGAAATAAGGTATAACAAATGAAGAGAATCTATTTTGGCAGAAATCACTTTGGGCAAGAAGTGCTCAGAAATTCTGAAGGAATATGCTGTTGAAAATTTTCTACAGATCTCTAGCATTGGCATTGGACAGTGCCTCCTGATGCCCCCTCCCAGGGACACATTAAGAACTAGCTTTCCAGGTATCAACTGGAGAATCAACATTTCTAATAATAACAGAGCTAAATATTCCTAGATGCAACATGAGACAGACTTGTTCAGAGTCATTGAGAACAGAGAGGCAGGTGTTATTTTATACTCGGGGCTTTGCAATGGAATGACTGTTCTTGATCTGAGGCCATTTTCTGCGCAGTCACAACATTGAAAAAAAAACCCCACAATTTGCTGAAAGGATGAAGATAAACTGGACAAAAAACTAAAATTTCCAGCTGCCAGAGGGGAAATTTTGATTAAAAAAATCAAAGTTGTTAACAAATTGTTTTAAATTCAAGAAAAACCACAAATATATGTATTTACTTTAATGAGTAATTAGTATGCTTAGTCATGAAAACAAGCTATTCCAAAAGGGTATATACCTGGATCCTAAGACACTTTGGGTCCAAAGGTTCAGACATTTCCAAGAGAATCAGTTCATGAAGTTAGTCAGGGTCTGGAATATGGTAGCAGCCCTGGGATTTCTTTAAGTCAAAAGCTCTAAAGCTAGTTAGGATTAATCCCTTTGTAAGTGCTTAGCAGAGTTCTTTTTCGCTCCGCATGAACAGAAACAAAATGCCTTCAATAGCTGAAGTTAAAAGACATAATGTTCCTGTGCACTACAATTACTTACAGAAATAACACAGTCTGTTACTGGCTTTTTCAGGTTACTCTCTGCAGTCTCCTTTAATTTAGTCAATAGCATAGCTGAAATCTGTTCCACACTGAAGATGTGCTCCTCATCCATGTACATGACCTAGATAGAATAGGTAAAATAATTCCATTAGTTCAACTGGAAGAAAATTACATGCATTTAATGTTTGTTGATACACTGCTGGCTAATACTCCATGAATCATGACATGCTTCATTATTTCATTATAGAACTTCAGCTTACAATTTCATTTCCCAGTTGAGTGTTTATAGAAGCAATAATTCCACTCACTGTCCTAAAACATCAAGAACTGTATCAACTCCATAGATCAAGAAAATGGCAAGGAAATGGCCAAAAGTGACACAAAGTTTAAAATGTGGCACACCATTAAGTAAAAATAACCATCATTTTTCAAACTGATGTGAAATGCAAAAACTGTACAGAACTACTTGCTGTCTAATTTTCCCTTGGCATTTTTTATCCTTCTGCTCAAGTATGTTAGGAGTCTCTGAAAGGAAGAGCTGTGCAACAACAGTTCACCTAGACACATGAAACAACTAAAAGCTTAAGATAAAGCTCAGCAAAATTATTCTTTAATCACCATTTTTATCATGCAATAGAATACATGACAATGATGAGGAGAAGTAACATGTTACAATTGATGCTTGAAAGTAGCACTTCTCTTTAATTTGCTCAGTACAATTTGGGGAGAAATTAGGCATTTTGATTTCAATAGAAAAATTGTTCCCTGAACCTCCCAGTCTTTCTGAATGTTACTGAATCAATTATTACAACTTTTTAACCACAGTTAAAAAGAAATAAATACTAATTTGTTCTCCAAGCAGCCTGAGAAAAATAGGAAAAAATACCAACTAGGAGTATTCTCCCAACACTAGACTCTCATATAGTACAAGAACAAGACTCTAGACACACAGATTAGAGGAAACCAATAATTTCTGTCTGAATTTATCTGTTGACCTCACAAGTCACAAAGGGCAAAAGAAAAAGCATCTTCTCTTTTTCCAGTCCAGATTCTTTCTAATGCATATAATTCTATGGTCTATTCACTACTTAGGACTGATCTATACTGAAGTTTTGAGGTACCAGTCCAAGCTAAGGTCTTCATTAGTGAAGCAATGACGAACCAAGCAGTAACTGCCTGTTATGCCAGCAAGGCTTCATTATCAGTAATTGTACATATTTCTGTAAATGGACACAATGTAATTAACTGAATCTATTCTAGGAAAAGATGACATTGTATCAGTGAAGTCCTTGAAATGTAAGCAAGAGCTAAACCTGCAACGTGGTAAGAGCTGGTTTTGAGAACACCCTTTTTGCAAGTAACCAACTCCACTTAGTCCACTAAAGAGTTGCCAATCATTTATGGCAATTATTCTGAAGAAGAGCTCTGAGTACTCTCTAAAGCATTTGTAAACAGCTAGTAAGACTGCTGCAATGCACTGCATACAAAAGTGACAGAAAATCATACTTTGAAGTAAAACCATACAACCTTGCAATTACCTTAGCAGTTTTTCTGCCAGTGTGTTTGAGCTAGATGTGTAGTTTGCCAACAAGGAAACCTGTATTTCAGCTATTATTTGTAAATGAACCTTAGTTTGAAGGTTAACATATTTAAAGATGATGCTGTCCATTCATAGAAGAGCTCTTTTTAAACAGAAAGATTGTAACAAGCTACCTTTAGGGTAATTAAAAGAAACCCATATTTTCATGACTAGGTGCTGAAATATAAGCCTTCAGATTTAGCTTTACAACCTGGAAAGATAAAGTGCAGATTTACCTTCACTCCAACACCACCATTCTTCATGGGAACCAAATCATAGCTCAACTTTTCTTTTTCCTTCTGAACAAAAGGATCATTAAATGCACGGCCATGGAATCTCTTGAAGTTAGATACAGTGTTGTGGGCATGAGTAATTTGCTGTAAAGAAATACAGGATAGTTAGAAATCCACTCTTAATCAGCCTGCAATGTTCAGTGCTATTCTGTATGCCCCCAAGCACAGGTCAAGTTTTCAGACAACCACTCACTCACTCCCTTGTCACACTGTTTTATTTAACACTGGTAATTACTGTCTGGTACTTTTTATCAGTTCATTTATAAGCTAGACACAAACTTCCAGACCATTATTTATTAAGGATTATAAACCTATCTCTGAAACCCCGATACAACTGAGTGAACAATAACACGATCAACAGAGCCTACTACTTTAGTCAACTAATTTAGAATCATATAATCATTTAAGCTGGAAAAGGCCTTTCAGATCAAGTCCGACTATTCACCTACCACAGCCAAGATCACCAGTGTCCCCAAAAGTCACATCCACACACCTTTTAAATACCTCCCAGGACAAGGACTCCACCATTTGCCTGGGCAGCCTGTTCAAACATTTACAAACCTTTAGGTTAAAAAAAGATTTCCTAATAGCCAATCTAAACTTCCCTTGGTGCAACTTGTGCTCCTTTTAGTTTATTGTAGATAGTGATAAGAGCACACCTGAGCTTCCCTCTTCTCCAGGCTAAACACCCCCAGCTCCTCCTCATCACTCTGGCACTCCAGACCGTTCCTCAGCTCCACTGTCCATCTCTGGACACGCTCCAGCCCCTCAGTGTCTTTGTTGTAGTGAGGGGCCCCAAACTGAACACAGGATTGGAGCTGTGGCCTCACCAGTGCCCAGTAAAGGGGGACAATACCTGCCCTGCTCCTGCTGGCCACACTATTGGTGACACAGGCCAGGATGCCATTGGCCTTCTTGGCCACCTGGGCACAGCTGGTTCATGTTCAGCTGCTGTTGAACAGCACTTCCAGGTATTTTTCCACCAGGCAGCTTCCAGCCACTCTGCTCCTAGCCTGTAATGTTACATGAGGTTGCTGTAATTCAAGGGCAGGACCCAGCACTCATTGAACCTCATGCCCTTCAATCCAGCCTGTCCAGATCCTTCTGTAGAGCCATCTTGCCCTCCAGCAGATCAGCATTCCTGTCCAACTTGGCCTCACCTCCAAACCGACTGAAGGTGCACTCTATCCCCTTTTCTAGATCACTGATTAAAATATCAAATAGGGCTAGCCCCCAATACTGAGCCTCAGGGAACACCATAGGCTGCCAACTGGATTTAACTCCATTCACCATCACAGCCTGGGCCTGGTTATCCAGCCAGTTTTTAACCAGCTAGGAGTAACATGCCAGTTGTGCCAGTCATCCCCCTACATCTCCACAATGGCAACTACATCACAATTTTACTGCTGCGAAATGGTGTCCAGCTCCTCCTCTTTATTGCCTGTGTTGCAGGCATTGATGTACATACACTTCAGCTGGGCCAATGATCCTGCCCTTAATTTGCAGAGGAGAAGCCCCAGTTCCTATGTGACCATTCTCAGGAGCTTCTGTGGTTTCTAACACATCAATAATAACCCTTGTGTCACTGCTGCTGCATAGATCTCTATCCCATCTCCACCAAGGCAGCAGAGTGAAGGACCTCACTGGAACACTCTCAAACACTGCTGTGGTACCCCCCAGGCTTATCTCTAGCAAACTTAGTTGTATGTCTTTCCCCTTCCAAATCTGTCTTAAAGCTCTCAGTGATCCCTGCTAGCTCCCGTGCAAAGATCCTTTTCCCCTTCTGACACAGGTGTACCCTGCCTATTGCTAGCAGTCCTGCCATCATGTGATCTGACCCACGATCAAAACCCCAAAGTTCTGACTGGCACCAGGCTCAGATATCGGTCTGCTGGCTCTTCCTCTTTCCTCCTTCATTTCTTGCAACCGGATGACTAGAGAACACATGGCAGCACCATTTGTGCTCCTGATCCCTTAAGCACTCATTCCAAGGCCCTGAAATCTCTCTTGATTGCCCTTGGACTTCCAGGTGCAACCTCATCACTGCCACTTTGAGAAACCAATAATGGATAATTATCTGACAGCCATACCAGGGGAGGAACTTAGACCCCAGAGAGGCAGCAGACTTTCCTAAGAAGTGGTTCCAGCCAGCATATTGGGTCTTCTGCTCCCTTCTGAAGGGAGTCTCCTATGGCAATGACCTGGTTTTTTTCTTCAGGGAAGCAGTTTTGACATAAGCCAACTTAACCTTGGTGGCAGCTTGCTCCCTATCCCTTCAAGTCACTGTTTTCCAGCAGGTGGAGAGAAGAGAAAGGAATCCGCTGTGTCCTGTCTGCCTCCCAGGCAAGGCAGGGTGCAATTCCACTGTATCATCTCCTTTCACACTCCCCAAGTCCTCAACCAGCTCACCTCCCGCCAGAGTTCTGTCACTAAGTGGAAGATTACCTGGGCACCCTCCCACGGCTGTGCTCACAGGTGCCACCCGCTACTGGCACAGAGAGCAGGGCTCACCCTGCAGGTGGCACCTGGGTGGCCGTGTGTTCCTGCCAGAGCTCTCTGGGCAGCTGTGCCAGCCGTGCTGGGTGTGGAGCTGAGCGAGGCCCTGGATTTCTGCCAGCGGATACCACTGCTCCCTGGTTGGGCTGGCACTGCCTGAGCGCCCTTCCTGCACACTGCAGTGCCACACCCTGCTCACCACTGCTCCCGAAGGGCTTATTTTATATTTGGGTGAAACTGTTGTTGCTGCTCCTGGCCCCACCCAGGTCCCTGCCACGGCCACTCCCGCTGCAGGCTTCTTACCGCTCTTGTCTCCCTGTGACATTCCCCCAGTTCAGGAAACCCCCCTGTAAACTGCACTGGAGCACTCTGCTGCTGGCTGTGCTGGCAACCAGAGCCACTCACCTTGGGTGACAGAACTTAGACCAAATTCAAATGTTTAAAGATTGCAACTACATGTTAAGCTGGTTTCTCTATAAGTTGGCCCTCAAACCCAAGCCACACTACCCCCACTTTAAACATAATTACATTAAACACAAAAGAGGCCTTTCCTAGTTATCAAGTATCAAGCTTAAGTGTCGCCACACTTTTCAATACTTACTTTTTCCTCCCCGAGCTACTTTGAAATCATCATTTCCTTGCTCACATTCACCTAGCAGCAACTCAAATTCTTGCAATACACCAAAGAAAAAGAGAGCATAGACAATTTGGAACCTTTTTTGCTAACATCAGCTTCAAGTATATGCTAAACTACAACAAAAGCTCCTCAGTGCAAGTGACAGAGAAACATTCCTTATCAGTAACGCAAAGTACAAGAGAAACCAGACAACTAGAGCAGCCTAAGAGATAATGCAAGTATCTCAGCCTAGAATTAATCCTATTTTATTAGAGAGAAATTATAAAAGTGTGTTATTATCTACAGGGTAGATTAAGGCAGGCATCAACAGACTGCATGATAGCAACTCAAATGCTGAGCATACCAAGGAATATGTCTAGCATTCACTACCCTCAAAGAAAAGCATCAATTCCTTGTTGCATATAAAATTTTCCACCGTGAAATGGAAGAATTTGAGTTACATCTTCTATTAGAAAACTACTCAACTAGGACAGTTCTCCTCCAGAAAAGCTCCCTGACAAAAAAGGAGGCCATACTCCCACTAACAAACAGTAACTTTCAGACAGCTGCGTCTGTGGAAATATGTCACACTTGGACTCCCTGCTGGAGAATCATCCTTGGTTTATTCTAATCACTAAACAGTGCTCAGCAATTAATAGTACGAGCACAAGTTACCACAGGCCAAAAACCATGCCAGAAACAATTCCAGTACTTTACTGTGATTGAGTAGTTAGGTTTCTGTGTTGAAGATTGTTTCCCAGCACAGTTTCATTTATTTGTATAGCCACAACTTCAGAGTACTTGAATGCTATGTATTTCACAGCTGTACAGCTGAAGAACGTAGCAGCAGGAATTATTACCATGTAGTGGGCAGAGAAGTGCAAACACTCTGGCAGCTTTTATAGCCTAATTTAGAATTAACCTCAAAGCCTTTTCTAAAGGAACAATCTTAAGATATTTTTAGAGTAATTGTATGCCATTAGGTCTGTAGCATGTTTTAATATCTTCCTGCTTAGTCACAATTAAGAAAGCTGAGAATTACAGTCTGTTAACTAACATACTGTTCTCATCTTCAGTGCTATCACACTTACCTAATGGTAACAGAAATTCTCTGAAAATTCCCTGCTCTCCAGCAGCAATTTCTCAAATGTTAAAGAGAGTACCTTTGAGTATTTTGAGCTCTCACAAAGTCATGTCATAGAAGTCACTAGTCAAAACATGATTTTTTATTTTGTGGGATTTTTTTTGTTTGTTTGCTTTCTTTTTTCCAAATAAAAAGACTCATTGTACTCCTTGATTTAAGTAGGTACTGCACCCTACGACATCAAAAATGTAACTGTCAGTAGTCTATGTGAGCAAACTTCCACATTTACAAAAGAAACACAATTCACATCTCAGGTCATCAGCCAAACTGAATCACTTACAACTAGAGAAAGAAATGATCAGTCATCTTTTATCATTTTAAGTATCACATTCTTTTTCCTGGCAAAAATATTTAGCTTCAACTGCTAGGAGAGGCAAGCATAAAACACTCAATATAGTAAAATCATACAGGTTAGTCTGAAGGCAACTAAAGTCACAGGTGTTCATCACTGCAAATACACACTTGTAAAAGCAATCTAAGAGAGAATCTGCCTCACTTTCAGCTTACTTCATGTTTTCCACAGCATCTACTAGAACAATCTAACAATACTGAAACATGCTCGAGAGTACATAGGATTCAGATCACTTCCCATTTTGAGTAACAACTCATTTTTGGACACTAATGAATCATACTGGTTTCTGACTTGTAACAGTGCCAGCAGTCAACTCAGCAATGCTAAAATGAAATTTTATTTATTCACTTGTAGTATTTACTTCATTACTCCAAATGTTAACCTGTAACTGAATGTGGGTGTGCTTGTTAACATAAAAAGTATTTGTATTGCCTCGGCTATTCAAAATTAAGAGGAGTGCTATTACAGTGGAATAAAGTCTCCTTTAGTGCTCTCTCCATGGAAACCTACTGCAGTCCTTTAACTACATGAGAGATGCACAGGCCAGGGGAGGCTGCATGCTTGATCTCCCAGCAGCAGTTACATAACAATGTACAGCACCTAAGGATTTATTTAACGTGATATTTCTTTATTCTGAGACTTGTTGGAATTAAGTTCTCCTTCTAAACTGAAAATAATACTTTAACAAAGAAAACATTCAATCTTTGCCAGCACCTCAATAAAAAATAAACAACAAAAGAACCCAAAATAAGGATAGCAAATCCAAAGGTAGTAAGGTACCCTAAATAGCTTTAAGAATCTGAGCCAAACCTCTCCCCTTACATCTAATTTTAAGAAACTATATACAGCATTTAAATTGTTTTCCTTCAAGTACAAGGATAATCCTGTAAACAATCATTATGAAAAGAAACCCAGTGACCTTAACAGAACAGGAATATCTTCAACTGGAAAGTATTACATTAATGAAAGAGAGAGCAGAAGCATTCTAGCAAAAACATCCTACATTTCTCTGAAGAAAGCATGGCAGCATAGTGCAGCATTTCTAAAATAAAAGGCTCAACAAGAAACTGAAGCTGTTCGGCTTCAACTACACGCAGCCAACTCTCTTTACACCCACTGGTACTTCAACAGTTTGCAGCAGGCAATGACCTACCTGGTTTTTAGCTGCAACACCAATAGCTCTGTTTTTTGATCCAAATGAAACCACCGACCTGGAAAGAACAACAGGCTAATTATCTCGGTCCTGACAACAAACAAGGCTCAGAACTGTCACGGATTCATTTTCTACTACTGCAGATAAAACACCTAAGTCTTTCCATCACAGCGTCATTCTTGCAGCTCGCAGTAAAAAACCTACTGGAATACTTTTATCCATCCTAAAGCCTCGGCTCGAATCCAAGACTATTCACAATGGCTTATCCAAACGGTAAGAGGGGGTGATCGCAATTCAGAGCTCACAGCCAGACTACACCCTACCCGTCTGTGCACGGCTGCTTCTAACTTGTCAACTAACTCCTGCTTTGAGCCAGAGGCTTTCTATACCTGACCTCTGACTAAAGCAGAGCTGCCCCGGAGCAGCTGCCAGAGCCCATCCTACGCAGCACGAGTGGGAGCGTGTTCCCCCCGTGTCCCACTTAACCCGGGCTGCCCCCACGGGGATTCTGCTGGCTCCCAGCCCGCCGCACCGCGACCCGAACAGGCTCCGCACAGCCCCCTCCATCCCCCGGGCACTGCCCGCGGGACGAGCCCCGGAGAACGGGTCGGGACCGGGACATGGGAGGACAGCGCGGGTGGGGAGCGGGGGGCAAGGGTGGGTGGTAGAGAGCGGGTCAGGACCCGGGGGTGGGTACAGGGGTACACAGCGGGCTGGGGAGGGAAGGGGAGCACGGGGGCACACAGCAGGTCGGAAGGACACACAGTGGGATGCCGCCCGGCCCCACCACTCTGTACCTGCCCCCCGGCAGCCCTCGGGGGTCCGTACGGAGGCGGCGAGTGCCGGGGAACGCGCTGGCCCCATACAGAGCGAACCCCCCCACCCCACGCCCCACCGCGAAACTTCCAGCATCTTCCCCATGGCGGGCGCTCCCTCCGCCAGGCACAGACCGGCTCCCGCCCGACCGCCCCCGCCGCCCCCTCACTCACGGCGTGCACCGGTCGCTGAACTCGTTGGCGACAGTCTCGATGCCGCCGGCCCGCGCCACGGCGATGTAGCAGCTCTGGAAGCCCAAATCAAAGCCCACCACGGCCATGGCGCCGGCGCCAGAAGGAGGCCCCCGCTCTGCCCGGCTGGCTCCCGCTACTGTTGCGGCCGCCGGTCCCCGTAGCGCGCGCGGGCGGGCGGACGGGGAGGGGACCCAGCACCAGCGCCGCCGCCGCTTTAAATATGACAATGAGGCGAAGTTTCCAGAAACTGCGGCAGCCACTCACCGGCTCCACGTGCGGCTTCCGCTTCCGCCCTCGGGCGCCTTCTCGAACAATTCCCGCCAATCGGCGGCGCCGGGCGCGGTGACGCGCAACGTTCCCATGGCGACGGCGGACGCCGCCGGCCCCGCGCGGGGCGGTGCCAGGCGGGCGGGGGCCGGGCAAGGCGGAGGCTCCGGCAGCCAGGAATGTGCGGGAACCGGGGAGGCATTGCTTTCCGTGCCAGTGCGCTTACTTTAATGCACTGGGAAAGCTCTCTAGAGCTCCTTGTCGCGTTGTTGTAGGTATCTCCCCCTTGTGCTGGCAGGCTAAATATGTTAATTCTACACATCGCTTGTTTTCTGCACGGGGCTTTTGTCTCGGTGTACCACAATCCACTATAACATGAATGTCCTATTGCCTCCTAGCTGTCTAGCTCTAGCTTTTTGTGCAGGACCCCGTCCCTGCTAGAAGAAGCCTTAACCTTCTGCATTCCGTATGGAGGTATGGTGGGTGCACAGGTCCTGATTTCAGTTGTCAGCAGTACATCCATCACAGAATCAGGTTGGAAAAGACCTCTGAGGTCATCGAGTCCAACCTGTGACTGACTCATGACCACCAAACCGTGGTACTGAGTGCCACATCCAGTCTTCCCTCGAATGCTTCCAGAGACAGCGATTCCACCTGGAGCACCTCCCTGGGCAGCCCGTTCCAATGTCTAATCACACTTTCTGAGAAGAAATTCCTCCTCGTGTCCAGCCTCACACTCCTTTGGCACTACTTAAGACTATGTCCTCTCTGCATGTTAGGTGCTGCCTTTCAGGTCCTGGATGTTACAAAGGGTAGGGAGAGGTGATAGCATTCAGTGTCCTGAGTGCTCCTGCATGGAAGAGACAAGATATTTCCAACCCCACCCCTCTCTTTCTAGGTACTGTGGTTTGGCAATTTCTCATAAAGCTTTGCTTCAGACTTGAGTAACATTCAGGTCTGCTGAATTTTGACCCCTCCTGAGTGTGTATGGGGAGGATTTGGTCTCCTGAAATAGTGCTTGCCTGTTTCAGAGGAGACACGGGACTGAAAAATTCATGAGAGCAGTGTGACTAGCTAAGGATGCAGCTTCTAACTTCAGAATGAGCTGGTAGGTTGGCCTGATAGATGTTTGTATGCGTGTGAGCTGATGAGGTTTCGTGTCCTTACTTGACATGATAAATATTCATGATAATGTATTTCCAGTTTTGAATGAGGAGACAGACTTCGTCCAAGTATTTAGCTGCTTAAATATCCTGATACAGAAATGCTTAAAGTACTTAAGCTGCCTTCATGAGTGTCCAAAGTCCTTGCATCCTGGATAATACTTCTGTAGAACTTGAAGGTGAAAAACCAGCCTTTTCATTTATGAGTTTACCTGTATGTCAGCTGTCACCCTATGTTACAAGAAGTGGGGTACCTGGCATTTTCAGTAGTTGTTTAGGAAGTCTTATTGTGTCAAATTATGGACATACAGCATAGCTGGTGGTTTAAGTGTTGCCATAAATGATAAAAGTAAATACCAAACATTCTTTCTGCTTTCTCTCTTTCGTTATAAAGTGTTTATCCTTGAATAGAAAAAAAAAAAAAAGAAAACTTGACTGTTTGCCCGGATTTGCAGCTGCTCTCTAAAGGGAGGAAAAAAATCAGCAGCGAATTTGGAAGTTACTCTGCTGGCACCGTCTCTGATGGTGCAGTGCAGTGGTTGAATTATGGCTTCAATGAACTGGAATCCCAGTATAGGAATAAAGTTTATTTTTACTCAGCCTAGAGCAGAAGCACATATTGCTAGTGACTTGCTACGCCTTCCCACTATGGAACTGTAAATGGTGTTGAGGAGGAGTAGAAGGGAGATAAGAACTGCTGAGGGAGGTAATATTGGTAAGGTGCTTGCTAGAGATGGTTCCTACATCCAGGCCTGGAGCAGCTGATGCCGTGGTGAGGGCTATTCTGAAAGGATAGGCATGCTGCCAGCAAATCTGTAGGCTGGAAACCCTGTGGCTGTGGGCACAGCCTGCTGCCACCAGGAAGTGCTTTGTGAAGGAACAAGTTTGAATGTTAGGATGTGAATAAGAACCCCCTGTTTTTCCATCACTGATGAGAGCCAAGAAATATAAGATCAAAGAGGCATCAAGAAATGATACAACATTGGCTGGCTGAGGTTAACACACTGGTGAGGCCTGGCAGTGAGAAGACTTGCATCTGTCTGTCTAGACTGATGCTCTGGATAAAGCCAGTAGGGTTGGGATCCTTAAAAGTATGATTTACCAAGGGCTGTAGAAATGAGATGGTAAACTTTATTTTAAAAGACTAGGAAAAGATTCTGAAAAGTCTTGGTTCTTTCTTCCAGCAATGTGGAGACTGTGTGTCTCTTCCTTCAAAACTAGAGACAGGAAGGATTACATATGGACAGTCAATCTTCTTCTGGGGGCAAGTGGGCAAATGCTGTGACCTATGCTGGTGTTTGTTAGTGTTGGAAAGCTTGTGAGTTACAGAAATGAGGCTAACCAGTGTGCTGCCCTTCTTTTTGGGTGTCACATCAGCCTCTACTGGATGTCCACGTGGACAGTAATGCTGGCCTGATGTGAAAATTCTGTTAATGTTCTGCTTGGTCACATAGTCCGTGATCTTAATGCTCCTGGGAGGGGGAGAGGAGAATTCTGCTCTTTCTGCTTTCTCGTTGTTCAGTGGGGTACTTGGTTCTTATATACGGTGCTCTATTTTAACCTTTGTGGTTTTGCAGTGCACCGACTATTGTAGCTTGTTACCAGAATATAATAAATATTACATGTTTTTCAAATTTTTAAGGTTGCCTTGCACATTTAGAATGAGCGTTGCTCAAATATTCTCTCTACTTCAGTGTTTAACTTATGAAAAATGAAGAGAGAGTTTGATGACAAAAAGGTATCTCTGGTGGATTTTTCTTCACCCCTCAGTATGCGCCGGGAGTTTAGTTCTGTAACTGCTCTTCTGTGACAGTAAGGGCTTCTGTAAACATGCTCACATTCTGACCTGGAGAGAAGAGCAATCTGACCCTCTTCAGTGCAAGCAATGCTTTAAAATGGTAGCTGATCAGACCTTTAAAAATTGTTTTCATATTTGATACTGTGGCCTCTACCAGCGCATTAATAAGGGTGTTCAGAAACTGAATTTAACATAGGAATAGGAGTTATCTCATCTGTTAAACCAGTCCTAATGTTGGTAAACTGCCATGGGGAGCAGAGATAGAATGACATTAGCGTCTATACAGGGCATGTTACCATTATAAAACATGACCTCAGTCAACTAGACGATGGGCTAATGTTCCTGTGGAAGGCCAAGTGTGGCAGAAAATAACATAGGAATCAATTGAGTACTTGAAATTTCTGCTGTGTTGCCAGAAGCCTAAACAGAGATCTACAGGAGCTCTGCTACGACAATAGAGGCAGCATTCTTTGTACATAATCTTCATATTTAAATGGGAACAGAAAACAGGAAAACCCATCCCAGTATAGGCAGGCAGCACCTAAACATTGCATTCCATGTAAATAGGTCTCTGTCATTTATCTGGGGACTTTATATATGTTCTCACTTTCCGTTTGGGGGTTGAGATGCATTCCAGCCCATGCTATTGTTTTAATCTGTTTGGAAGTTTCCTGTGCCAGCTTTACTGCAGCTGCCGTTCTGTAAATGTGAGCAGTTGGCTCTTAGGGTAGCACATGCTGGTCAATCTAAGCTTCTGCACTGTTTCTGTCTCTCATCATTTGAGAAGGTCTTTAGTGCAACCTAATGAGATTAGGGTTCATTTGTTCTTGGGTTCCCAGCTAAGTTTAAAAAGGGCAAAGAGCATTTCAGGTCGTTGCTTATTCCAAAGAAGGACTGACATTCCTATCAAGCTGTGGTTCTCTGGAAATACGAATTAGTTCACTAGACAGCTTATTCAGCTCTTGCTTTACACTGATTTTCATACCACTATGTTTCCACTGTATGATTTTTTTTTCATGTATATAAACATTTTGTAAATCAAGTGAAAAAGAGGATTGTGACAAGGAAAATAATATGACTTGCCAAAAGTCTATGCAACTATGTGAGTCTAACACATCATGCTTATATTTTCACTTAAATCTCTTTTTTTGTCTCTTCTGTAGAGGAAGTGTTAATGATAATTCGTACGGTATTATCTTTGCTAATACCTCCATTCACATTCTTATCCTGGAGAAAGAGAGGAAAATTGAAGGGGGTATGTCACCAATGTGGTAGTGTAAGTAGCCTGAAGCATAGTAATCAATGGGCACTGCTTTCTGAATGTTTGAAATCTGAGCGGAGCTGTTCAGAGCATCCCTACTGTGGGGAATATCCACTTTGTAAAAAATGCACAGGCTCTTGGGTAAGGCAGATAAACTTAACTTGATAGATTTTTCATGCTTCCTGATAAAAGCCTCAGCACTTGGCAAATTCTAATGAGGCTCTTTGCAGCTTTGGCCATGTATCAGCACTTGTACACACAGCATAGCATGGATCCAAATCCCAGAGTAACCAACAGGGTGATGGCTTTATCTTCCTCACACTCTGAATAAGACTCTTAACCCAAAAAAACCTTCTTAATCTGAATACAAGGATGTCCTTTTCCTGTGACTTTTTTCATTTTCATGCCTATAATAGATTTGTGTTCTTATAAAACATGAGTTAAAATGGAGCAGACTTTATTTTTGAGGTTAACATGAATTCCTCAAAACCTGTAGCTGTGAATGTTTGCTTTGATGGCTGGGAAACTACTGTTACTGTCTGATGCTGATTAAGCGTTATTCGTGTTTAGAAAAGCACAAATTAAGAATGAAACCAATGCAAAGGAGGAGAAGTTAAGTTAAAAGTTAGAGTGCCAAAGTTATTGTGAAATTCTTACTTTTATTCCCTTGGATGTACAGATATTTTCATCCTTTCACCTAAACAACTGGATTGTCCCACTGGAAAAGTTAAGACCTTAGGAAAAAGAACATTTACACTTTATTTACTTTGTATTTAATAAACTTAACACAGCAGGGCCAGTATACCAAAAATGTTTTAAGATCCAAAATTGTGGAGATTGGGCATATTCAAATAGTACTAAACCTGGTGTGTTCATGAAACTCAAATACTCAGATTTGAGTGATTATATGTTTATAGTTCCCTCACAAACTTTTCTGCTGTTGCTTAGACACAAGATGTGTTTTAAACAAGAAAATCAGACAATATGATTATGGTTGAAAACAAAATTAATATAGGTGACCAGCTGAACACCACTAATTGGAAGGAGGGGAGAGTGGGATGTTTTTTTAAGTAAATATGGAACTAGATTGTATAAACTCTCCAATGCCTAAGTGCAATTAATAAAATAAATGCACTGCAGAAAGATTGCAAAGCCTCTTTAGACAGTCTGGATTTTATAAATTCAGTGGGGTTTTGACTGATTTTTGTATATGAAATGAAAGGAACTGAATGTTATTTTTAAGAAGGGAAATGAAAAGGGATGAAAATGAAAATAAGGGATGAGGGGAATGGAGATAAATAAGCTAAGTTATTACTACTTGATCTGATAGCAAACCATCTGGCAATATGCTGCCAAATCATTATGTATCATTTATATGACTCAGTGCTAATTAGATGTGCACGGATTATGCAGACTTCTTGTGCTTTCAACATTGCTAGAATGTTTTAAAAATATCACTTACATTATTAGTATGACATGTACTTGTTATGAATTTCTGACAGTAATCCAAGCCATTTTTTCACTAGAAAGTATCCAAAGCACTTCAAAGACTGTTCAGATTTTGACTTATTAAAAAAAGAGAAACAAAACAAAAAATCCCAATACAATATCAGGATCTTCTGTCCAGACACTAAGAAATTACTTTCTTTTGCTTTTCCAGTAACTTTCAGAAAATCTACTGACTGAGTGGTTAGGCCTTGGCAGCACGAAAAGTTAACTAAGTACAAAAATATATATACACTACAGGTTACAGTAAACATGCTTAGAAAGATCAAGTAATAAAGCATCTTTTAAAAGTGTGTGTGCATTGCATCCTATTTATACATACACAAATTAAACACTTGTCTTTTTTTTTCTAAAAAGAAATGTAGGTATGTAATTTCCCTACTTTCATTCTCATAAAGTCAACAATTGCCATAAATTCAGGACTATAAAATTTTCCTTTGAGTGTGTGTAGTACCTCTACAGTTATACTTAGAACATAGTAGCTATTATGAATATATGTCTATCTTAAACATGCTGCAACATAAACCTGTCAATAAAATGTATTCTGGGAGTTGAAAACGTCACACTTTTTTTCATATGAAAGCTATTAAAATCTATTGGATGGAAGATTAAATTCTGAGAATTAAAAATCAAGAGGCTGAGTGAGTGATTAATAAATGAAATTGCTTCCTTTTCAGGGAATGTCTCAAAGGTGAAATATTTTTTTAAGAAATATTTTTTTAAGAAAAAATCAATATGCTTCACAAAGAAATATTACATGCATTCTGAAAAGCAAAGGTCTCTGAAGGGAGCTTGTTTATTTGTCACGTGAACATAAGACTTGGTTGTGAATATGGTGTAAATAAGGCAGCAGAAACCCATACTTGCATAATGAACTAGCAAGTGCAAAGAAAGAAGTAATATTTGAAAAAATATTAGAACATTTTAATACAGGGAAATAGATCTTAACACAATAATACTTTTTGTGATGTGTGAGCTTTAATGCAAATATGCATGTAAATAGAGTAAATATGCATGATTTGCCATGCATAGTTTTGTATTTACATTTATAGAAGACAGCCCAAAGAACTGGCAGAATGCTTTATAGTATAGAACACATGATCTGAAAAGTGGTATAAATAAACATTTATAGACTTAGAATTAAACAAGAAAGAGGTATATGCTCATTAGAGCTTTTTTTTTTATTTCAGAAGCAGTCACATAATGTTCCTCTAGTAGAGGAATGAGGGCAAAATTCCAAACAAAAGTTAGATATGCACTTTTAACAGTAGTTGTCATTAATGATTTGCTGCTGAAGTTTTCCAATATTATAAACTCTTCATTTGTAGTGACAGGTACCTGTCTAAAAAGTTACTGTCCTTTGAACACAGGCTAGATTCATCCCTTTATCAAACTGGATTACTGTGCAAGAATTTTCATTGTAGTAGTGTAATAGTGAAGTTCCTGCACTGCTTGAAACATGCTGAAGACTGATCCCCGTGAGAGGCCCCAGCTGAAAGGGCTCAAAAAGTGAGAAACCAAAATAATGAGGATCTTAGGAAAATGTTGGTAGAAGTATTTTGACAGCTTGAATGGATTTACCTGGGCTATGCTAATATTCATCTTACAGAGAATTCAAGCTGAAATTTAAAACATATTTGCCTGCTTGGAAATTTACCACATCTGTTAATCTTATGCCTGAGCCAAGCCTTTGCATGCAGTTATGATTACTAATAACAATACTAATAACAAACACAGTTTGTTGAGTTTGGGGTTATTTTGTTCTTAGATCAATAAGGAAAAACAAATTTATGTATAACTTCTGGACATCGGGTGGCACCATTGCTTCATGTAAGCCTTCACAGTGTTGGCTCTACTCCTTTTCTCCTTTAGCATAACTATATAAGGCAAGTCAGAACGCAGAACAAGTTGTCTTCTTTCTTCTCTCTCTTTTTTTTTTTCTTTTTTTAGTTTGATTTTAAGTAATCATCTTGCTTTAAATAGTAATGGATTTTTAACCAAGAACTGATGTTCCTCTGTTTAGGGAAGTGGTGTTTTGATTTCAAGTGCTGAAACGGAAAGATATTCTGTACAGCCAAACTGCATTCATGTGCATGTGCACCAGCCAGCCTGTGATGAAGCTGTACAATAAATGCAAAAAAAAAAAAAAAAAAAGCAGAAATAGCACCTGTGTGTTTTACTGTTTTTAATAAAATTCAGTTAAAAACAATTTTTAAATTCAGAGCTGATTTGTGCTGTAGCAGGGCTGTTATATCAGATACCACTATGTGCTTCTTAAGGTCAAGATTCCTCTAGGTTTACTTTTAAGTTGTATTTAGGTATTTTTAATTGGACCTTGATCTCCTTCCTGGCAAGTACAAAAACTTTGCTCCAAATGAAGAGACTGGTATAAAAACATACAACAAATACACTTTTCCTTACATCAGGATGATTTTTTTTTCCAGGGCTCATTAAATTTATTGTACAAAGTACTCAGTAGATAACTAATAGTATTTTGTCTTCTGACTAATTAAACCATCAGAGACTGCATTTTGAAAATTTTCTGACCAGTTACACAGCAGTGACTACTGTGGAAGTGAAAGAACCAGAAAAAAGAAATGCAATTTTTCAATTAATTTTTACTTTATGGCTGTATTTGAGGGAAATGTGCAAAATTTAGCTTTGACATTATTTCAGAGAGTCTTATGGAAGTGCGCAGAGATATGTAGATCAGTGTCAGTAGTAAATTACTTGGGAGAAAGTATTCTGATGAAAGCTGGAAGAATAATACCAATTTTTTAAAAATTTGGATTTTAGAAAACCCAATCCTGCTTCCATATATGTTGGTGTTCAACATAAAGATAGAAGTTCAGCATAAATGTAAACTTTCATAGAACTATTTCTTATTCTTTGAAAATGTTGCCAACCAGTTGCATTTTCAGAAACAATATCAAATAATGCATCAGTAGTATCTGCTTTAAACAACTTATGAACCTGCTATTTGTCATGGTTTTCACTGTTAAGCCTTGTAAGGAGTGTGTTCACTAGAATCTGAGCCAACTGCAGAATTAATGAGCAGATCATTAAAATACATTTCTTGGATTATCTGTTTGTAGTGCATAATCTGACCAGCTCTATATGTTTATATTCCCCTAGAACTCATCACAGTGCAGTTCTTTAAGTTCAAGGCCTTTCATTCTTCTTTTAGAGACTCACATATAAACTTGAAGTAACAGATAACTCAGTTTCAGAGCTGAAAAGTGAGACAGAAGCTTTAAGTATACGTATGAGAATGGTTGAGGACCAGTGATCCGACACTGGAAGCATTCTACCTTTTTTTTCTCTTTAGTGGGAACAGAAATTGAAAAGAAACATTCAACTATTTCTCAAGTATTGAAAAATTATGTAAGGACTTTCTCTAGGCCCATTAAGGATATGATAAGAAACAATGTCCTAAAATTAAAACAAGGAGGTACCCTTTGTCTCCAACAGGGTTTGAAGCTCAGTGCCAGCCAGGAGCTGGGAACCAATGCCAAACTGAAGGATACTTTTGATTTTTGGCATCTGCATGATTTGAGAAGCAGTCTGGGTCCTGCTGTGAGCAGATATGAAAGAACCTCTTCAGTTTCTTTCCAAATCCTGTTCAATCCCACCCCATGGTTTTAAGATTGTACATTCTGTAGTAGATAAATCTGCTGGAAACAATGTTTTGTCTTTCAAACTTACTAGTCAGACCACAAGATGTTACAGTAAATTCACTGCCAAATAAAGGCGATGGAAAGACCAGAATGTCATAGATTTAGAAGAGATTGTCACCAAGGGTTGTGGGTTGACCCTGGCTAATAGCTGAGCACCCCCACAGCTGCTTCCTCACACTTCCTCCTCCCCCAGCATGACGGTGGGTAAAAGGAGAACAAAAGCTGTGGGCTGAGATAAAGACACTTTACTAAACGAAGGGAAAAAAGGGAGAAAGACCTAAGTGATGCCAAGGCAGTGGTTCACCACCCCTTAGTGCAGTGTCTAGCCCAGCTTCAGACATCAGCCACCTTGGAGGCCATGCATACACCCCTTCTTCTAATCCAGCTTCTATTGGGTAGTGTAACTTTATATTATATGGACTATGTCCTTGGCCAGTTTGGGTCCTCTCAAAACTTCCTGCTCAGCTTGGGGGGAAGGATAGCATCATATGGGCTCTTATGAAAGAAGTTAACTCCATCCTGGCCAGACCCATTTCACCAAGTTTTTACAGCTTTTTAAGTAAAATTCAACAAACTAGTTGTTTTCTTTTCCATGCTGTCTACACAAAAGCTTATTACTGAGGTTTACTGTGCATGTCACGGTCATTTGCTTAAGAATGGTTGTGTTTTCCATAGAGCTGTGTAAAAACTTGGTACTGCTGTTATGCCCAGTGTGCCATACTGCTTGGTCACAAAGCAGTTTTTCCAGACTCTTAACTGAATGGTTTTGATTTAGGATAGTGTATTTTGAGGGTTTGGGCAATGTTTGCCTAGATCACGTTGCCATTGAACTCTCAAACTCCTTTTGACTTTTGTAGCTTCCCTGTGTCATGTTGACTTGATGTTATTATACTTGAATGGTTCTGTACCAGATGTGGCTTTCTGTGGTTTTGTTCTGTTTGACTTCCCGTATCAAAAGCAGAATGAAAGAGTCCTAAGGGAGCAATTGCGGGTGGACATAATCTAAAACTGCTTTGAGGCTAATACAGGCTATGATGAGAGCAGTTGCTCTGAAGTGACACCAGGCTGTAATGGCTCCTAAGGGCCACTTCATAACTGAAAACTTCTGAGTGAGGAGTGCTCTGGCTCCTACTGTCAGCTTTGATCAATAAGCTGCTCATCTGGTTAACTATGCCAGCCCTTGTTTCCCCTTATGTCACTGAGAAGGACAAGGCAGATGTCCACCTTTCAGTGAAGACAATCAGGATGCAGAAGTCCTTTTCAGACAGTTAAATCTATTTTTATTGCATAGAAGATATTTCATGTGGCTTTGTTTATATCGAGGGATGGTTGTTAGGTGACTTATTCATAAGCAAGATGGTTGGCAAGCTCAGAACTGAATCATTTTACCTTCAATAATGACTGATATAATGACTTTTAACTGCTGTTTTGCCTAAATGGGAGGCCTCAACAGGCAACAAATACCAACTTCTGTTTTGGTAGTGAGAGAGAGTTTACATATCCAAGGTTGACTGATTTTGTCTGCAGGTATGTGTCAGGTAGGTGTCACGTCTTTTTCTATTCTTCTCCCTACCACCTCAGAATAAGAGAATAATTAAGATGAGAAAGAAGTTTTGAGGTCATCTGGTCCAACATCCAGCTCAAAGCTACTTCTGAAGTGGCACAATTTTCCAGCTCTGCTTGTTCAATGGCGTGATTACTGTGCACACCTGAGCTGGTTCAAAGGAAAACTACTTTGGCTGAAGAAACTAGCTGTTATGTACCTGCCACTGTTTAGAGTGTTCATATCTAAGTATACAGCCCCTTTGCATCTTGAGATTACTGGCATTAAAAGCTGTAAGACAGACAGACCCCAAAATCTTTGTGTCACCATATTATAGGATGGATTTTACCAGAGTCTAAAGCCTCGTTAAGATGTTCCAAGCTGGCTGAACATCTCTGGATATTACTGTGACTGCTTACCTCTTCCACTCTCAGGGATTATTTTGGGTTTTTTTGGCTGCCAAATTGGGATGTCATAACAATGTCTGAGTTGGTTTCTGAACTGTCATGGTTTACAGGGTAGCTGTAATAAGGCAAAACAGAACATATGGAAGTTATTTGTGAGGCATGGGATGTCTTGAGGGACAAATCCCAGGAGCTGATGCAGGTTCATCAGTGCTTGAGTGATCATGATGTTTACAGCTCGTCAAACCAGCAATGTTAAAGACATTTAATAGAAATGTTAAAGACAAATTCATAGGACATTATTTAACCACCCACTTCAGTGTTTCTTGAACAGTTTGCTTCATTCTTTTTCCCTGCCACTATGACTTAGTACACAGTTGAGAAAAGTGGGTGATCCTCTACACCACTTTTTCTTGTAAGAATTAGAAGCTGAGGAAAGCAGTTAATGAAGCCACTAAGCTCTTTAAAACTTATGGAAGGATTTTCTTCATACATTATTTTGTTCAGTTAAATCCCTTATTGTTTATCTATATTTTGACTTTCAGTTTACAAGGTAATATTTTCTTTAATTTATTAAAATACAAGATCAGGTAGTTCAGGGCGTATGTTTTGTATTTTTAAATAGCTACATTTCAGCAGGGAAAATAGAAAAAGCTCAGATGTGCTTGGTAGAGGCAGTTCTGTGTCAGATGGAAGCAGCAAGAGACCAAACAGGAGAGAACAGCAAGACTGACAGTTCTTTAGGAAAGCTGTTCATTTGACCAAGGGAGCAGGCAACATGCCCTTGGCTTATAATCAAGACTGAAAAGCTTCAGTCCTCTACATCTGCCTATAGAATTTTCTCCTTGACTGTGTGCAGTACAGTAGACAGGAGCATCTCATAATCCCATCACCTGAACTCTGGGGACCTGTGTTAAGTTCCACAGCTTGATAAACTTCTATTTCTTATCTGTTGCTTGGTCTGTAATAGTTCAAAAATGTTGAAATTCCTGTGTCCTGCCCCCTCCTCTGAGCGTATATATTCTGCCTCTTGGACAATCCTAAATGAGCACCAGAAGATAAGCTGCAGATGCTATTTTCACTGTTTCTCTGCCAGAAGACAGAGGAGCTGACTGGCAGAGACAGTTAAGCACTCATTACTGCCCCATAGGAAAGGAATTGTGTTTGATCCATCTTTACAATCTTATAAGAATCTGTGACTGATTGCTTCACACCCAATGTTTTTCCAAGTCCTTTCTAGAAACTGTGTGATCTAATAACAGCAGTCTCTATCATGAAAAATTGCTTGGTTGAACTCTGTTCCAGGGACTTTTTGCTACAGCTGCACACCAGTTCTCTATAAAGCTTTCACTGAAGGCTCCACGACTTGGCTCAAATGGAGCCCTCAAATTTTAATTAAGAACAAGCACTTGCCAGGTTAACCCAGCAAGAAGAGAGACTAAACTCAGACTACACTGTGGGCTGCCACAGGGGTTGACTGGAGGGCTGAGTTCCCTCAGTGATTTTGTTGTCAGGTTTGCAGCATGCATGTGCTGATACTGCAACATTATCAGTTCTCCTGAGCAAGATAGGGCAAGTCAGGCCAAGTGTCACTGACTGAGTCATGTTTAGAGGGTGAGGGGCTTTCCCTGCTACTAGAGGTTTCTCCCATGGAGAGCTGTTCGGAATGGTCCAAAGGGGACAAGCAAGGATAATTCAGATCTGAGCACTGCAGAGTATCAGAGCACCCCAGCTCCAGCCCACTGCCTAGTGTTTGACAAATGTAGGTGTATTCCCAGGGTATCAGTATTTTAGGGTGTATAGTAATGGACTGGAACTGGCATTGAATAACTGCCTTGAGTAGCTGAAAGCTGGGAAACTGTTTCCAAATGCATGATGTAATTTAAAAAGTAATTGTGTGATTCTGAACTCTTTTGGATTGGTTTTGCTCATTTCTATGGGATTAGTCATCACTTAAAGTTATGCCCCTCCTTATGTAACTTCCTGAGCAGGACAGAGAGGTTCCAATTGCAGAAACTTGAGGAACAGCTGGACCTGAACTTTACTCTGGTGCTTTGCAGGGCTGTCTCAGATAGAGAGGTCTTTCTGCCCCACCTATTGAAAGAAACTACAGAAACTCTCTCATTCCTGGATGAAACCTTTCTCAAATGGCTAAAAGAACAAAGTAGTTGCAGTCAAGTTCTCTAACTCACTAATTGCTGTTGTGTCTGGCTCACAATTTCTCTGTTTCCCTGTAGAAAGAGATGACAGAGCCACCAGGGTATCCAGAGGCACTGCTGCAGTGCCTGCACAAAGAGCAAGCTACTTTTGAATCACATGTCAGCCTTTGCATTTGATATGCATAATTTTACATATATATATATGTATGTGTATATATGTATGTGTATATATATATGTGTATATATGGCAGCATTTATTTGTATTTGCAGCCCCTCCTTTCTAATCTCAGAGGCGAGACAGCAACAGTGCTACATTTGAATTATATAGGAATCTAAAATATATGTAATACCATAAAGAAAGGAGTGTGGTGGTGTTCTAAACCTCTGTGTTCCCTAACAGAAAGTTCATTATTTTCAACCTTCCTGAGATGGAAATTCTCAGTGGGGTAGTTAGAATAATAAACAAACACAATCTGAGCGTGTAAGTAGAGTAGAATTCAAGAAAAAAAGCTTTATTTCCTACTTCCTCCTCACAGACCTAACTATAAAATCTAAAACACTTACGTGCTATTTTTCATAACAGTTGGAGAACACCATGTTTCATGGTAGGGTTCCATATTTCTTGGGGGTTGTTATAATGGAATTTTTCTTATATTTGTGACAAGCCAAAACACTTATTACATCTCAGCAAAAGGCTGGGATTTTTTTTTTCCTTACACACTCGCTGAATGGGGAAACATTGGAACATGGGTATATCTTAACCATTTTGAAAGTGAAAAGTCTTATGTTTATCCCAAATGTTGTGGGCATGATCCTTGTGATGTGAATTATTGAAGAAACCAGCACAAAACAGAGAAATGGAAGAATGAGTGGGAAACACCTCTGAAACTTATAAGGAAAACCAAGCAAATGCAGATATACCTGTTAAGCAAAAGGTTTCATATCTTTTATATTGTTATAGTTCTAGAAATGGAGGATAACTTTATACTTCTCTTTTTTTTTTTTTTTCCTGGTAATGATGAGCATGCACATAAAATCAGACAGAGAAATAGTATGTAAGTTTCTACTTAGTTGTCATCAGAATTATTGAGGCCAGTAACTTATTTAGTGACTGGAATGTCAGCAACAAGTAGTTGTTCTGTAAGGCAAATAACAAGCTGTTGTTGTTCACACTTGTGCCTCATTTTCTCTTCTCTTGTGATATCAGGGGGTATGTGTTTAGAAAATACATAAAGCGGGTTGAGTACTCCAAAAAATCTGGCTAACATATTTCTGTGGTGATAGTTTTAAAGGAAAGTTCGAGGTCTACTACACAGTTACTGTGATGTAAATGTGCTTGCCTGAGCTTGCAGTGGGAATGATCATGGTTTATGACCGTGAGAAGGTTTCCACTCATCTTCACAATCACTTCTCTAGCATATTCAAGGTATCCTATTGTAACCCCTTGACCTGTCTGGAAAAGAATGCCATAGATCTAAAGGTTGCAGTGTTTTGAAGAAAGATTCAAGTTGGGTTCCTGTTGGTTGCTGTTTGGCCTTACAGGATTAAGAATAGTTTATGGCTGACTTGGACTCTGTACCATTTTTCTCCAGTGAGGTCAGCGCATACTGAATAGTTGGATTGCTAGGACTGGTCTGTGTGAAAAGTATTTGATGGGAAAATGTGTAGAAATAGACCTGGCTAGAATTCATGTTTATATGTAGCCAGCATGAAAGGAATTGTTATATAGGCCCACCAGGTGTTACACTCAAAATCATGTTCAAGAGCAAAGAGGAAGCACACCTTATATGTTATATGCCAAGAAATGTTTCTTGCTACTGTAGTTGAAATGTGAAATTCTAATAATTATTAATATATATCTAATTGTTACAGAAAAAAGAAAGAATAACGTTGCACTGAAAATTTCCTGCACACTGCTGAGTTTCTAGTCCTATCACTGCTTGCCTTTCTGTGGCTTCCATGGGAGTGAAGGACAGCAGTTTAATTCTGGTGTGTATGGGGAGACTTATTGTTGTTAACATAGAGTGCTTCATTAGGACAAATCTGACATTCCTGTGGATGGTTTCCTCTTCCTTGTGCCAGGATTCATGTAAGGTCATTTTTTGTTTGCTAACAAGGTTTCACATTTTTGATCTTTCTTCATTGGTCTGTGCCTCTGTTATATCCAAACTTACTGTCTGTATCGTGATATATATGCATGTTAGAATCTACCTTGTCCTTTGTGTTACCCCTAAAACCAGTTTTGTGCAGCTCCAGGTCTGCATTTCTTTAGCCAAATAGGGTGAGTCATTTTAGCTGTGGAGGCTGCAGTGCCAAGGCTGTGCTCCAGGTCACATAGCTGTATCCGTGCCCCACTCCTGGTCACACACGCAGTTTAGGAAAGCCTATCTGAAGGTGCCATGTGCTCTCTTGGGTGAGGCTTGTTTTAGAGATGAATTAGGTCCCTTGCTTTGATGGATGAGGTTCCTGTTGGAGTGCTGCGTAACATTTCACAGAATAACAGAACCAATTAGGTTGGAAAAGACCTCTGAGATCATCAAGTCCAACCCATGACTGAACACCACCGTATCAACCACACCAGGGAGTGCCACATCCAGTCTTTACTTAGAGTCGGTGACTCCACCACCCGTTCCAAGTTAAGAGGAGTTAATGGCCGAGGAGAGCGGTGTTACTGGGAATATTTCGGGCAGGATGCTCACTAACTCCCCGTCCCCGTGACGAGCGCCCCGGGAGCGCGGGGCTCAGGGCGCTGCCTCTCCCGCTGCTGCCGCCAGAGGGCGCGGCGGCCGCCGAGCGCCTCCCCCCGCTGCCGGCGCTGGCGGCCGGTCCTGCCGGGAGGAGGGAAGGGGAGCCAGGAGGAGGAGGAGGAGGAGGAGGAGGAGGAGGGCGGGCAGGCGGCGACCGCGGCACCGCCAGCAGCCGGAGGCCGCTCGCCCGCGCTCCTGCGGCAGAGGCGGGCAGCCGGGCGCACCGTGCCCCTCGCTCGCCTCCTCCCCGCGCCGTGCGGCTCAGCGGCCCCGCCGAGATGTCTCGGGAACCCGGCGGCAGCCGCTGGCTCCTCTTCGCTGCCTGCGCCCACCTCGTCTTCCTTCTCCCGCCGCTCCGCGCCCGGGGTGAGTGGCGGGGGCCGGGCCGGGACGCCATGGCGAGGTGAAGGGAGGAGACCCGGGACGCTCGGCCCCTCCGAGGAGGTGATGACCGGGAGGAGGGCACGGAGAGCTCGGAGCGGCGCCGGAGCCGCTTCCTGCCCGCTCCGTCCCGCCCCGCGCGGGGAGGCGCGGCGGAGCCGAGGTGTTCCCGAAGTTTGTTGGCGATCCGGGCTGGAGCGCGGCCCCGGCTGCGGGGGCAGCGCCGGGAGCGGGGCCAGGGGGTGCGGGCAGGGACAGCACGCGCCGGGAAACCGGCCCTGGGATCGGGAAGAGCTTCGTGGAACAGCCGAGCCCAGCGCGGAGCACTCGTGCTCGTGTCTGGGCAGCGCCGCGCTGGCGGCGTGTTCTGCTCAGGGCGGGGGAAAGGCAAAACCGCCCGCCTAAAATGCCAGCCGAGAGGAAAACAATATATTACTCTGTTCTAGAGATGATTTTCATGTGTCTAGTCAGGTGGGAGAAGATGAAAGGAGAAGGATCAGTGGTAGTATGTCAGCGATTGGGTTGCTGCAGGCTCCTGGAGTTGGGAGCTGTTGTCGTGAGTGTAAAAGACAGAAGTAAATGTTTACATCTGTTCTGTTTCTCATTATTTCTATTCCTAAATATTTCCATCTCTATTAGCATAGGCTTGTCATTTTATTGTGAGCCTTTGGATTTCATTCTCTTCCACTGCTATGGCTTGTGCATCAAAATCATGCAGGGGAAAAGTGGTACTAATAAATCACATTTTCAGCAAAGTAAAACTGTGATATTTTGTTTTTCTTCGGCTGAACACTTTTGCTTTCACTTTATACAGCTTGGTTTTTGGAGGAGTCCTAATACTCTACAGTTCTTCCTAAAGCTGCATTTCATTCTTTCTAGGATGAGTAGTTTGGCTCCAGTAAGGTACTATAGCACTTGTAATCGCAAACAGATTGTAATCACAGTCAGAGAATAGCAGATTCAGTTTTTCCCATATCTGTATTTTTTGTAAATGCATACATACCTGCACACATGCAGGTAGAAAGCAGAAATGGAAACTCTAGTTTTCTTGTTTAGTAGGTTTGGATTAATGCTTATATGGAATTTATTCACCAGAAGGTTCCTGCAGTATCGTGGTTTTCTTTTGGTTTTTTAATGCCTGTTTACATTACAGAGTCCATCCTTTCCCAAATAACCCATGCTTTTGAGATGGCCTGGATAGTAAGTTTGTTCTTGGAAAACAGAAATAATTTGGATTGCCTTCCACAGAAGCAAACAGCTTGTCTGTCCGTAGTTAAGTATTTTCATAAATTCCAGCTTGCAAGTGGCTGCTCACAGAATGGGAAAATGTATTCAGATGATTCTGTATGGTGTAACTTCTAGGCAATCAGAAGGGATCATGGTGATGCTTTTCCTTCCACGGTTTTTCTTTGCTTGCCTTTTATAAAGATAGTGGTGCATGCAGCATTCATTTAGATGTTCCAGTGTTTCAAAGTGGTGATTTCAGCTGCCTTCATCCCATTATGTGCCATTTGTGTAAAAAAATATAAGTAGTTGCTTTTATTTTATTAAAAGCTTCAGATGCTGTAAATTTGCTTGCATCAGCCTCTCCTCTTCCTCCTCCCCCTGTTCTCTCCCCATTTTGTGTTGACGAATCTGTAATACATTCTTATCTGGCTAGACCAGTCTTCGGTGCTGATAGGGTGGCAACAGTGAAGAAATATTATAAAAGCTTGCATATAAATACACAAAACTAATTTAGAGTGCTCACAGTCTGTCTCGTAACTGAAGATCCCATCTCTTTGACTGACAGCATCAGTGCAGAATTTTCTCTGGTACTATATCAATCCATAGAAATCTTATATTCTTTGAAAACTTGTAAGGGGGAAGAAACCCAACCAAAACAAAAATAGGCCTTTCATTAAATTATTAGAAGTTTAAAGAAACTATATTTAAATGTTTTCTCTACTATGTACAACATAATCACTGGCTGTCATTATTTGAAGTGGTTATTATAAGTCACGGTTTTGCCATATATTAAGTCATAGAATTGTTACTTTTTTTGTAGCTCATTTAAACTGACCCAGAGCTCAGTGAGCTGGTTGAGTGAGTCAACCTTGAATCAGACTGTAAAAGAGAAATAAAACAGAAGTGATGCTTTTCTGTCTCAGGTGAATTAGTCTGAAAGCAAAGAGTTAACTCCTCAGTTTTTAACATCCTTTGCACTCCAAGGACGTATAATTGCAAACGTTTGGAAGTTGTTTATGCATGAAAAAGTGTTACCAGAGAAGGGATTGCTTCTAAATATAAAATGTGATGTTATATAATTGTATATATTTATACAATTTATTGTATTTTAATGCAGCGTTTACATCCATTTTTCTATCCTACGCATATTCCTGCAGCTTGGTTGCTGAACAATGAAACTATTTGCCGAGTTTTACTTTCTAGTATTGTAAGCAAGTCTATTTACTTATCAAAAATTTAATGGAAATAATAGAACACTTGACAAAAATAAATAGGAACTGAAGGAATTGAATTTAATAGGAATTCTCATATTACATGTCCAGGTTTTGAATGGATCCAAATGTGTTGTCTAGCTTTTCCAGTGGATTTTAGTCATGCTCTTTAAAGACATAAAGATAAGATTGATGATAATATAGAACTTGGAAGTATTTCTAAAATTTCTTTGTTTTTCTTATCCTCAGTTCTTGGCCATTTAGCAAAAAGAGGGGAGGACTAGTGATTGACACATTCTGCTTCTGCCTGCTTTGCCAGATAACGCGATGTTAATGCACAATGTGTGTTAACAACCTTCAGAGTACCCAGTGCATTAAATAATGAAGTGACAAATACAAGATTACAGGTTGCATTTAAGATGATGCCTGGTGGGTTTTTTCCTGCTTTGGGTAGTTTTGTTTGTGAGAAATGGTATAGTTAATCACCCTGGTCTTTTGGTTACTGTGGTACCTGCAGGGCTTGACCTTTTACCAGCTAGTAAGTTTCTTCTTGGAATGCATTTTCTCTGTGCTCTGTGGCAAGTCAGTGGTCCAGCTGAGCTATGGTTATGTTGTATTAGAACACAGAAAAGAACTAGAGGAAATTCTGGATTTAGCAAAGGTACTTCTAGCTCCAGACATTGATATGTGTTTCAGGGAGTTATACCAGAAGAAATCCATTGCAGTTGTCTGAATTAATAATGATGTTTGGGCACAAAAAGTTACTGTTTTGTTACAGTAGCATCTGATAGCTCCTAGACATAGGTCATCCTTCCTTGTGCACGTATGCCTTGCACACAACAAAAGCATATCCTTCACACAGAGAATTTATAGTTTCTGCCTGTTTTGTACAAGTGACCTGGCCATGAGCTGCATCTGGAGTTAGAATTTTTCTATCAGTAGTCCACTCCTGGGAACACCTTTTTCAGAAACCTCTTGGAAGTGAATTGCATGTGAATGAATTAATCTTGGAGTTGTCCACTTGTGCCAAGGCACTGTATTTTTTACCTAGCTTGTGGTCCCTTTGTTGATATTTTGTAGGCCAGCTAAATCTACCATGTTCTATTCCTGTTGCCCTTTTCCCACTAAATCCTTAGAAGGGGATATTTATTTCCATGCTGAAGGATTAGGTTGCTTAGCCAGAACAGTCTTGGCCACAGTAGAGTTCTGCTTTATCAAATTAGATGTGCATAACAGATTTGCTAATCCGGTAGAAAAGTGTTGCTAAGATAAATTCATACAGTCTGTGTGCGTGAAAAGCTTCATTACTATTGGGTGAGGATTCTTGAGGCTATTTTGGTTGTGTCTTCAGGGGTCTGTTAGTCTGCTTTATGAATGGTTCTTCAGTAGTTTAAAAATAATCTGAACAGTTCTTGTCTTATTAAAATGTATTACCTGGAATAAGTCTTCCTGATATACTTTATGCAAAAGATACCAAGTAATTTTAATGTGTTTAATTGTTGGAAAAGGAGGAGAAGCTGCCTTTCTGAAATCACAGGGAATAAGAATAATGATATAGCGAGAGACTTTAGCATTTGTTGCATGTATTGGTTTGTTGAATAAATTGTGAGTGTTGAAATTGCACTGTGTGACAGGGTCAGAGCTGGTTGATTTTCAAAGTTCATCTCCTACAATAATGATCCATCCTCACATGCAGGAAGGCAGGCAAAGATGGCAGGAAGCCCACATGCACAAACAGGAGCTCCTAGCAAAGCTCAAAGATGAAAAAGGATGCAAACAAGAGATGGAAATACAGTCAGGTCACCCCAAGAGTAACATGGAGACACTGTCTGAGAGTGCCCATAGGCCATTAGGAAAGCTAGGGCCCACCTGGAGTTGAATCTGGTGAGGGATTCAACTTGTGAAAGGTAAGAAAAAGGGCTCCTGCAGGTGTATCAGCAAAAGGGAGACTAGAGAAAAAAAATAATAGACCTTCTTATGAATGGAGGACAGGGTTAAAAGAAGGACATGAAAGAGGGCAAGGAACTTGGAACCTTCTTTGCCTTGATCAATATTATTAAGACTCACCTTCAGAAATCCCAGGAACTGAAACTCATGAGAAAGTCTGGAGCATAGAAGAGTTAATCTCACTGGAGGAGGACTGGTTTAGGGAACATTTAAACAAACTGGGCATACAGAAGCCACAGGACCTGATGGCAGACACATACAAGTCCTGATGTCAGTGCAAGACTTGATAATCTTTGAAAAGTGATGGTGGCTGGGGGAGATTGCTCAAGACTAGAAAAATATCACCCTGGTCTTCAAGGAGGGCAAGGATAAGTTGGCTTGTGGTACCTCAGTCCCTGGGAAGGTGGTGGAGCAAATAATCCTCAGCATCACTGCCAAACAAGGAAGGACAAGACAAACATGAAGGACAAGAGGTGACTGGGAGAAGTCACCATGTTCTTATGAACAGGCAGTCGTGCTTAACCAACCCAAAAGACTTCTGTGGACTGCCTTCATGAATGTGGGAAAGGCAATGGATGTTGTTCATCTCAACTTCAGCAGGTGGTTTGAGTGCAATCCTCTCTCCTGTAATGTCATAACAAACTGATGGAAGTATGGGCTATGTCTCTGGACAGCAAAGTGGATAGAAAACTGTCTGACTTGGTGGGCTCTTGGGTTCTGGTGAGTGGCATGGTGGCTGCAGTAGTGCTGAACCTTTCATTAATGGCAATGGGATGTGCACCCTCAGAGAATTTGCAGAGTATACAGAATGTGCAGGAGGAGTTGATGCACCACTGATTGTGCTGCCATTCAGAGGGAGCTCAGCAGGCTGGAGAAGTGGGCAGACAGTAAACTTGGGGAAACTGTTGTTTTGGTTTTTTATAGTCGAAGATGAGCACTGGAAGAGGTTGCTCAGAGAGTTTGTGGAGTCTGATCTAGAAAATAATCAAAACCTAACTAGATAAGGTCTTGGGGATCTAGTTCTGGGTGGTTGAACTAAATGACTATTAGAGATCATTTCCAACCTCAACAAATCTGTGGTTCTGTAATTCCAGGATGAGTAGGTTGTTTAATTAATTCCCTGAAGAGCTTTATCTGTGCTCTCAAAGATGTGGTGTGAAATAGGTGATCTGATTATTGTTTGATTTGTTCCAAGGATCATGTGTGTTAATATTTCATAAAGCTTAGGAGCAGTGTGGCATGGGTTATTGAATGCACTGTGGTGACAGAGGCAGCATCTCTTGTCAGTCAGTTGTCTTAAGTTTCATGTGTCATTCCTCGGGTGCATATTAAAACCTGAAAATTAGGCTTGTGAATAAGCTAAATTTATGAGGTGGCACTTCTTCAGGTTAATACTACATAATTGATACATTTCCTGGAAGAAGGATGTTTTGTGTTGATCTTATCATTAGGATTGTGTCTAGAAGAAGGTGTGGATCTGGTTTGTGGAGGGGAAGCTATTCCTTGTCTGAATCTGTAAATACTGTTATATTGGGATAAAAGGAGGAAATTGACCTTGAGATTTGCTCAGTTGGTTAGAGCCTGGTGCTCATGACATGGATTTTGTCCCTGTACTGGCCAATCATTTAAGAGTTGTGGGTCTCTTCCAACTCGGAATATTCTGTGATTCTGATTTATGGCCACCATGAGTCTGCTGTGTTAGAATAATTTTTGGGCTGTCTGGATTAGCAGTGTGATTTGAGATGCAGGTTAACCAGGACCTGAGATGTCACTGTGAACCTCAGCTCCTGGACACTTGATGACATTTGATCTCCAGCTGGAAGAATATAAGGATGTAGGTGTTCAGACATGGGGCACCCTAGACCTAGGATAATCTTGTCTTGATGTCCTACATTGTAGGTTTCTAGTGCATCAAAGGAATGATAATGGCTAACAATTCACTCTGAAGTCAATTTCAAGCAATAAATAATTTAAATCTGTAGTGAGACAATCCACTTGAATCTGTTTTCTGCCACAGTTTTTAAGAAAACCATCAATTTGAAGGTGATGAATAGCATCTTGAATTCCTTCCAAATTGTAACAATTTGCTTTCATTTGCATCTCTTTAGTATTTTAAAGAAAAAGATTCCTTAAGAAGAATCTTAGCAAGGCTTTTTTATGTTAAATGGAACTACTTTTACAAATGAGCAGGCTGAGACAAATTGACTGCATCAACAACAAAAAAAGTAACAGTAATACCCGATTATTTTTTCTTATACAATAAACCAGAAGTGTATGCAAAGGGTGGTGTCACTATAAATAGTTTAAGAAAATGTTACTTCTGTGCAGATTAGCTCTGTAGGGTCCTTGTTCTTTTTGTAAACATTTATTTGGGTCTCATACATTTGCAAGTCCAAATGTTGTTCAAAGATGGCATTCAAAGCCTATGGTAGTCATCTTCATTTTTGACAGAAATTTCTGTCAGCCACTGTTAACTTCTGTGTTTCCAAGAGAAGCTTTGGTAATCCAAACTTTAACGTAAAAACAAAGGACTGCAGGTCTCCTATGTGGTAGCACATTAGGCTGTTGTCAAGTGAGCTACTGGACTGGACGGATTTTTTTTTAAGGGATTTATTTGCCTTCAAGCCAAGAAAAATTGGCTTCGTATCAGAGTGATTTTTTTCAGTGATGGTGTGGGAACTGTCAGGCAGCAAATGTATAAATTCTGTAAGAACAGACTCTCATGTTCACGAAGATTATTACAAATACAGTATCATTTAATGTGAAAAATTTCCCTAAATGCTGGGAGGGGGTTGGGGGATTGATTTTTTTTTCTTTTTTGCTGCAGGACTTCATCAGTTGTGAAAGTGAGCTCCTGTAATACGAAAAAAGTCTGTTTTTCCTTTCAGCTTTTGCTGTAAGTGTAGTTTCTGAAGGTGCAGAAGATGAGACTGAGCTACCAGTGCTGCAGGTAATAAATTTTAATTGCTAGAGCAGGAACATTTTACAGACATTATAATGTAAGCTAGAATAGACCTGAGCAGAAAGCCCAATATTGTGGCATTGATTATTGACTTCAGTAGTACCAAATTTCATATTATGTCTTTCTGCTCTGTGTTATGGAAGTTCTTAGTGCTATTGCTGTTGAGAAAAGTTTTTGAGTATATAACCTTTATTAATTCAAAGACAGATTTTCCTTTCTTCTTGGTTTTGTTAAATATATAATACATTGAGAGGGAAATGGCTGTCTCTCTGCCAAATTAATATTATTACTTGTTACCACTCAAGTCACGGCTCAAGCAAAGCTCACGTATGAAATTTCAAATTATCCAGATTAGGAGAACTAATGGTCAGAGCTAGCCCTTGCTTTAAATAGCATACTGAGTGTTAGGTGTGTATGCATGCATATCCTTTGACAGACTTCTGACTACCATTTTTATATGAGTACATGTTTGTAACAGATATTTGTGTATGTATAAAATAAATCTAAGAGAGGAAAATAAAAAAATCTGGAATGAATCAATAGTTAGAATCTATAGCTGCCTTTTAGATCTAGTGATCTGACATCAAATACAATAGAAGTATAGTCAGAAGTACATATTTCCAAATAATTTTTGGTTTTGATGAGGTTTGTTATAACTACAGTAATTTTTCTAAGTGAAAAATATCCCTATTGCAAACTGCTGATCTTCCATGGTGTCTGGGAGACTTGGTCTTGTCATTCTGTTGTCATTACTAATAGTAATGACAATACATAACAAACATGCTATTTGTTAAATTCCATTAATATCTCAATCCAGCTGTTACCCATCTTAAATAGGATATAATTTATGAAGGCTTTTGTACTATTTTGTACCTCAGATGAAGTCAGAGGTGCTTCCTAGAATTCTACAGACCAAAATATCTTTTTTCCCCGTTTTAAAAAAATAACATTAACAGGTATATAACAGAAAACAATTGGTTTGTGTTTTAATAAAAGTAATTTTAAATATGGCTTATTCTTCACACAGTGTACCACAAAACACATAGGTTTTTGTTTGCATGGAAAATCAATCTTCCTTTTTTCTGATACAGGTTACCTTAAAATGTTAACTTGCTGTGCTATATAATGACACTGTTGTGTATTGATATCAAAATAAATTCATCTTATAAGAAATCTTTTAAACTTTATTGACCCAGGCAGCAGGAAAATGGTCATAAGAATGGATGGAGTTGCACTAATTTTTGAAATGGCTACCAGGGAAGTTGGAGTTTATTCATTTCAGTGCAAAAGTCAGAGGAAAGATCAAGCAATGCAGGTAGAGCTAAAAGGATTACATAGATCTGGTATTTTAAAAAAGGGAGGCGGCTTAGTATTTAAAAATAGAACTTGTCTCAAGGGTGGAAAACTATGTATGAGCTTATTACTGAGGATATGTATGGCATTTCTGTCTGAAAGTGTTAAAACACTGGAACCAAGATAAATCCTACAACATTCTTATGCAATTATTAAAGATGAGTTTAATTTTTCATGTGCACAAACCAAAGCACTGGGGTGCTGTCACCTGGGATAAATTGTGCAACAAATAAAGACTGTTTTCCTTCCTACAATTGTCTGGGCAGTGCAGGGATACCTGATGTTCGTGATACCTGAATAAATTCCAGTGGAGTCATGTTATGTGCAATTTTCTTTTGATTATTTTTTTGTATATAAATTGCATTTGAGTCTTCCTTTAAGAATTGTGTTTTGATAGAATCTTGATAGTAGATTAAATTAATAGAGTGTACTGGGCTTTTACCACACTGAACAGGAGTGTTTTTATTGTAGAGCTCCATATTCCAAATGTAGCGCTCAGGAGATATATAACTAAAAAAAAAAAAAAAAAGACATTGTTAGTAATAATTTAAAGAGCTCTGGTATAAAATGAGTCATGGAAAAGCATTTTCTCTTTTTTTTCTTACTCTTACTGTATTTTCTGAGTAATAGTATGCAAGCATTTAGGATATCTCTTGGAATTCTTGATGATGAATAATATTTGACTTTATTTTTACTATTAATTTTTGAGTTAAAACCTCTATGCATACTTTTATAATCTGAAGAGTGCTTTGACTCCCAGTGTGTTTCTGTAGAAATATTTGAGGCTTTGTGTATATTCTAACTTGTTTTTTCTCTTTCTTTCTTCTAGAAGTCTGAAAAAAGTAGAACAATTAGTAAAAGAGGCAGAGGTAAGTATAGTGCTGTGTCACAAATACTTTGTTTCTTTTTTTTCTTTTTTTTTTTCTTGGTTCATGTAGTCTCATCAAACAGAAAATTCTGAATCTTTGTACTTGAAGTTCTTGTAGTTAAGTTTTTTGTGAACATGTGCACTTGTACTGTGAAAAGGATTAATTGCTTTGTGTAGTGCACTATATTTTGAAATAAAATTTTATGATACTTAGTAGCTGTTCTTCTAACAATTTAAGATGAAACTGAATTTTACCATTCTACTAGGCTCTAACTGTGCTTATAATAACTAGAGTTATTACAAATTGCTTGTAACAAATTATAATAACTTTGTAATATCTAGAAGCTAGTATTTAAGAAGCATGTCAAACATTAATAGGTAAAATCGTGGTAAAACAACTTTTTGCTGCTGGACACATGATAAATAATGAGAATAAAAGTTCTGCTAGGTTCTGCTTTGTCTGAAGACAAGTCTGGTGTCCTTCTGGCAAAAAAGTTAATAGACCTGACTTCCATTCTCTGCACTGTAACCCTCAGGACTTGGCTCTGCTTCTTGTAAAAGGAGCCAAATTAATGATGTCTGTCTTCTGGCATTTCCTAAGATAATGTTTGTCAATGCTGTGAGGGTATGAGGAGCACTGGAGAAAGTGAAGGTTTTGTGGTGTCCCTAAGTACTCTTTCCTATTACTACTGTTAAAAAATATACTGGACTGCTGGTCTGATGCAATACGTCATTTTGTTGCCTCTCCCTAATAAAGTTACTTTGGTTTGAGGTTTTTGGTTTTTGGGGGTCTTTTTTTAGGTCTTTTAACCCATTTCTATAGGTAAAATGTAAGGGCTTGAAACAGAATGTAGTTCTTGATGGTTCTTAGTTCCTCTGATATTTCATTCTTCTCTTTTGAACTGTTATATACAGATCAGTAGCTCTTTTCGATATTAATCTTTCAAAAGACTGCTCTTTCTCTGGCTTCATTGGGTGTTTCTCAGCTTGAGAAACAATTGAGGTGTTCAATATTATAACTATTTTCTGTTGACATTTTCATACACTGAATATGTCTTTTATTAACTACTTTAAACTACCTATAGCAAAGGACACTATTTCCATTTTATTTAATCATAAATGTAGATGTTTTCTCATTCCTAGAAAGTATGCTATTGTGGAATATCACAGGTGTTGTTAAATGTACCATAACTGAAACTAATGTAATTCAGATGCTTCTATATCTGTAAATATACTGGTACTAAAACACCAATTATTTAAAAACAAGGTCATGTTTGCTTTTTGTCTCTGTGGGTGTTTTTGGTGTTGTGCATGTAGATTTAGCCCTTTGACTCTCATTAGCATCAACGAAGTGTAGTTTTAGTTTTCACACTGATTTTAATTTTTGCACAGGAAATCTAGCAAAGATCTTGCTAGGTAGCAGTTAGTTGCTACTCGGAAGTTTTTATTATGCATGGGATTTTTAAGCAGTTTGCTTGGTGGTTCAGGGCATGAACACTGTTGATTCCTACACTGTATGGGAAAAATGTGAAATGAATAGTGATATCTAAACCAGTGCTTATTCCATCTCCGTAATATATCACCAGAAACCCCACATAATTTGGCAATGTCTTGATGAATAAGCTAGTAAATTGAGGGAAAAGTAGGAAAACATCTACCTGCAGCTTGGAGCTGTCGTAGGTCTACATTAACAAATAACTGTTCAGAGGAACAAAGCACTGTCATCAATCCTCAGGTGCTGGACATAGGATTCTTCTCTTAACCTTAGTGCAGGTATTTGTGGTTAATGCTCTTTCTGTTCGCAGTGTTTTCCTTGTGATCCTTCTTCATGGGCTTAGTATTCCTCTTTTTCCTTGTGATTACTTCTTTCCTTCTTCCTCCAGTTTTTCTCCACCTTTGTTCCACTGTCCATCACTCATTTTACTCTATTTGCCAAGTTAGCTTTTTTCTTTTTTTTGTTTTTTCTTTCTTTTTGTGTGAATTTAGTTCCTTCTTTCATCATTCTGTACAGATCTCCTGGGCATTAGTTTCTTTCCTTGTGGTGCAGTCTTAAGTTGTTATATTCTGAGTTTCCTAGTACACTTTCTACATAATATCTGTAAAGCACGTGTTGCTCCTCTTCATTGATTGATACTTAGTTAATGGTTGTGAGTGGGTTAAACAGCATAGATCAAACTTGTTAAGGGCTCTGGAGAAGGCATCTGTCCTCTTCCTTTTACCTTCTCATCCTCTGTTCCTGTCTGCTGTGCCCTGCTTCTGAATGGGATCATATCTTCCTGTTTTTCTAAGATTTCCCAGTATCAAGGGATTATTCTATCTCCTATCATCAAGAAAATCTGGCTACCTGCTTCATTATCTACTTGTGCTTTATAATAGGCACTTTTATAATTCGTAAACGTTTGCAAAGCTACTTCATTATTTTCTTTTAAATTTCTCTCGGTCTTCTCTCCTGTTTAAAGTTTTTAGTTTAAACACTGTAAAGACACGTGTGAGATATCGATGCTGTCATATTAGATAAGAGTATTAGCTCAGTGTTCTTGGTGTGTTCTCGTTCTCTCCACCTGATGTTTGCTTCTGGGTAGGATTTTAAACTTCTTTGTTTGGGAAGCAGCTTTTCTGTTTCATGTTCATGCATTTCATGGAGGGGGAGGTGCTGGTCTGTGATGAACACCTTTTAACTCTGGTGACAAGGATTGCTGGTGCACTGGAGAAAAAGCAACCTCGTGAATGTGGCTACTATTAACTGCTGCACATCTTCCAGTCATGCCATGCTCTTTTTAAATGAATCTTGAAAAGGGCTGGTTTGGATTTTCGTGTGTGTGTGTGTGTTAAATAATGTCTTTTTACTATTTAATTAAATGTTTGTGTAATTAAAGGAATAGCTCACTGTATAATGGATTCCTACACATAACTGAGTCCTCACTAGCTTTGGAGCAAATCAGAAAAGAATTTATTTTATCTTTTAATCTTCATATTTTCTTGTTTACAGAATTAAAAGGAATTGTATTTGTCATCCAGAGTCAAAGTAATTCTTTTCATTCCAAGAGAGCAGAAGATCTAAAAAGGGATATTTTGAAACAGGCTGTAGATCTTGGAAAGGTATGTTGAGTTACTATTAAGTGCACCTTGTTGTGTATGCTTTTACCACATTTTACTAAAAATATTGGGGTTTGTTGTGCCTTTTTTCAAAGCCATTCTATTTCTTTTGTTAATTGCTTTCTGTGTGCTTATACAAAAACTATCTCAGTGTTTATTTGCTGATTGTACACTGTGATTTATCCCTACTTTTCATTTCAACTATCAACCTTTTTGTGTAAGGGCTGTTATTGTTTGGATGGCATTTGATGCAAAAGTGATAAGAAAGACTTGGAAGAAGGCTTAGTGTTACTGTAGTGTGTTTGCAAAAAAAAAAGGGAAAAAAGATGCATTCTTTATGAAGTGAAAAACGTAGCAATTTAATGATTAGTTAGAATAATTTTAGGTGAGCATTTTAATAGAGCCAGTGAATGTGCTGTAATGTAGTTTTTGTCAGAATTCCATTACACAATTGTGACATTGTGGCAGTAGAACAGAAATGTGTGTGGACATTAAATTCTTAAGGCAGGATTCTCCCCTTCGTGCAGCAGCAGTCCTTCACACCTCTCTTGCCCCTGCCCCTCCGTGATGCAGTACCTTCCCTAATTATTCCTTGTTCCTCTGCAGAATGAGCACTCTGCCCTTGACCTGCTGGTGGGTCACACTGACGTGAGAGCTGCATGTTGTACTTTATATTTTAATGTGAGATTTGATTTGTAAAGCAAAAACATAGAGAGAAGAGCTTTTTAAGAAACTTATACTGAAAGTTCAGTGTGCATAAACAGTGCTTTATTTTCTTTGTCTTTTATAAAATTAAGAAAAAATTTAAGAGTGGCATTCATCCCCTGATATGAAATGGCTTGCTGTGAGGTTATGTGACCTATTTTTAATTTCCATGTTCTTTGTTGTAAAGGAAAAATAAATGTGATTTAAATTGTCTTATGTACATTAGTCTAGTAGTGCCTAAATCAGATTGCTGGATGTTTTAGGCTTCATTTATCCAAGCTTATCAAACCTGTTGTAATTAAATCCATTCTAAATGCAATTTTTAATCCCTTAATGAAATCAGTCATGTGAACAGCTTTTGTTTTGCAGAGTTCTGTTCTTTCAGAGTCCTCTTTGGAATTGAGACAAGTGTTCAGATACAATGTGTGCACCGAGGATTATGGTGTCAGTTGTTAAACCCAAGGATTTTAGTTGAGTTCTGTAATTGATGTTGCAAAATATGAGTAATGAAAAGTTAAGTAAGTAGAAGTACAAATGGTTTCAGTGAGGCTGGAATATAAGCATGTTTTGTGGGAGAGAAGTGAAATCTTTTTGTAATCAGAGTTGCACCTGAAACTGACCTGGCTCCTAAAAACATTTATTGCTTAATTAAGGAGATGGCTTTATGGAAATGCTGAAATGGTGATGCTTTTCCAGTATTAACAGTTACCTCTTGAACAGCAGTCATGGTGTCTTAAGAGAAACAGTGATGGAAATCCCACCAGTAATCTCATATCTGAAATTTGGGAGAAGGGGAAAGCCATCAGTGTATAGGAAAAAAAATAACGGGGCATAATGAGCAGGTTCTTGGTACAACTTGATTGTTTTGGTCAACTGACAATGCCACTGTGAGACACTACCCAGCAATGGTGAATATGGAGATGGGGCAGATCATCTCTGCAATCCTGCATATCAACACTGAAGTTGGCATATTTCACTGCAAAGAATACATATGAAATTATTAGTTTCAGTTTTTTTAAAAAAGTTAAATCCTTGTATTTTCAAAGACAACTGCTGTATGAAAACAGAAGACTGAATCATCAGGTTAACTCCTCTCTTGTCACAGGCCCAAGCAATAGATGTTTAGTCCATAAGGTTTCATTAATTATTTTCTGCTGGAGAAATGGAATCCAACTGTTTGATTTGTGTTACTTCGTTAAACTAGCATATATGTCTCCCTTCAAAATGGATTAGGTCACTGACATTAATCTTTACAAGTAATTTGTCCATTTATTTTCTTTTACAGTGTACTTAAAACATTTTTGTAATGTGAAACCTATCTGTAATTCCAGTCACCAGTAGATGTCAGTACTTTGTTCTTGCTTAAAAACATTTTCCATAGTGATTTGTTGACTATTAGCCAAAACTCTTCAGTTAGAATTTAGCAGTGGCAAAAATTCATTACAGTTTCTACCATTCTTCTTAATTTTCTGAGATTCCTGAACATTTAATCTCTGTAAATTAGACCGTAGTAAGAAGCATCAAATAAAAACGAGGAAGCTGTTGGGAGTGTAAAATGGTAATATTTGGGACTATACCGTTTCTGTCCTAAAAAAATCAAAATCAGGATTCCTTTTTGGCTATTACATTTAAAATGAAAAAACAAGTAAAATAAAGTTTTTTAAAAATTATCAGTTTGGATGGCGTCATTGCTTTTTAATTGCCTTTGATTGTGACACAGTTTAGAAGACAAAAGTCTGTATAATTTCCTTTGAGAACTGGTCTAGTAGAGTAGGAGATTGTTTTTGCTTTGGGTCTTTGAGTGTTCTTATATTGAACACCCTTGGCCAATTCAAGAAACTATTTTTCCTGAAAAGTCTAGAGATCAAGTGGAGTCCTATGTTTATTAACCAGAAGAACTATAACAAATTAGTATTGTTCATTATAGAGTTAAAATGAAAAAACAAAATACTACAATAAAAAAAACCCACCAAAACAAAACAACAAACCAATAAAGTAAGACTATTTTAAAATAGATACCATGTAGTATTGGAAAATGAAAATGGGTATCACATACTTCCATGTGAGTAATAGATGATGTGAAGTCTGAGTTCTGTTTTATGGAAGTGTTGTAACTCTAATTTGCAGTATTTTTACTACTGGGCTTACTTTGTTTTTAGCAAGTTGTATATATTGTAACATCACACAGAAATGAAGTTTCACATTTAAAATATCTCTGCATAATAAAGGGGAATATTATTTATTTGTGAGTTTGAGGACTGTTACTGTAGTGATTACTAACATCAGTGTGAATTAAACAAGTGCAGTCAAAAGTGTGGAACTATACATAAGAAATGGATGTATATTATGTTTCATGAGTAATGCATGCTTTAGTTAAACTAAACTTTCATTAAACTTTCATAGTACCATTTTTTTCTTCAGTCTTCTGATTTCCAGTTTGACTAATGTAAAAAAAAGTAGCAAATGTTAGGACCATCCTATACTTTTGTTCCTGTTTATTTAGAACAATTTTGCAAAATCCTGTTTCCTGGAGTGCAGCAGGAGTAAGGATGATCAGAAATCCAGCTGGCCTATACCAGTAGTCTGTGCCTCAAAAGTTCAGTGTCTTTCTTTTCTTACAAGATCATGGCTACACCAGGTTCTGTTTTTCTGCTTTCAACACAAATTAACTGTAACTCAGTGTCCTAGCTGCTGATCTCTGGTGTTGAAAAGCCTCTTAGTGCCCATGTCAGCATTATTTTATTGTGGCATTAGGCTCATGGCCACTATATCTGTTGCCAAAGTGCCAGTGACCATTGGGCATAGCATATGTGCTTTAAAAAACAGTTATTTTTAATTGCCTAGGCTGTACTGATGGCAGCATTGCACTGTTTTATTAATGTGGAAGATTTTTCTGTTAAGGGGTTGGAGAGGGACAAAAAGTCAAATCAGTTTGCTTGAATTTTAATGTATATATGCTAAGCCATCAGCATATTCCTATCTGAAGTTATCTGCCTCCAAATTGTTCCTGCTGATGTTTTGGCCATCTCTGCGAGATTACTTCCAGGGAATTTGTAGGCGCTTATCTTTTTTTTTTTTTTTTCCTTAATTTGCCAGTGAGACATTCTGGGTGAGTTAATGTTTCCTGAAGTTCTTCCAGCTCTGTTTTCACATTTGCTTTCAGATGCTAGAATGAAGCTACCTGAAGTTCTGTTTTCCAAAGTAGTCCTCTGTTAGTCTTTTATACTATTTCCTGTATTCAGAATCCAACAAATTCAGAATTCACTGTATTCTGACATCCATATCTCACCTGAAATGTTCAATTTTTCAGTACTCTCAGGCTATGATAGAAACAACTCTGAAGGTGTTTTTCTTGGACTGTGTTCTCCTTATTTCATTCCATGATAAGTGTATTCCACAAATCAATGGGCATGCATTCCTTTTCTTGACCTGCAACAAGCTCTAGTTAAAATTTCCCAGCGGTTCTTGAAGTAGGTCTGAACTCACTGAAAACTTACATGCAAGTTAATAATGTTGTGGTTATAAGATCTAGTGGAAAAACTTATTTTTCAAGGCAACTGCGTTGTTTTTAAACTGATTTATATATTTAGATAAAATAGACATAATTTGTTTGAGACTTTTCAAAATTAATGCCATAAATTCAATGCAATCCGTATTCCATTTCATGGAAGCCACTTTCCAGCTGAGACTGATCAGGCAATTAATTTTTTGATCCTGCAGTTTTAAGAAGTTTTAACAGATTATGTTTAAGTGGAGTGTTGGGCTACATTCTGACCTGCCCCTCCATCTCCATGTCTACAATAGTATGTCTTTATGGAAAGGTTTTCCACCATATCGAGATCAACCCTATTTTTTTTTAAATTAAACCAGATATTTCTTAACTTCAAAAGCTTTAAACCTTTTGATTTCTCAGTATTACTAGATCAATTCCCTTTGATTTTTTTGTGTAAAGTAATAGTATGCCCTTTGTTTCCTTCCTTTCCTTTATTTTTTCTACACAGATTCATTCATTCTTATGTTTGCAAAATCATCCAACTTTAATATTTACATTTATTTTCCAAATCTGTCCATAAAACTACGCTTATATTATGTGGGAAGAACTTGCAGTATAAAAGCCTAATAAGAGTGTGCATTTAAGTGGTCAGTGTATGAAGTTCCTATTTCTACTTTTTTATCCTCGTTAGCACCTGTGTTTGTTTTATGTCGTGTTACTTATTCTGCTTGCACACATTGCCTAGTATCAGTATGCTCTTGGTCATTTTTCTTTGTTTTTCTTCATGATGCATCATTCCTTTTAAGATTTGCATTTTAAAGTCCAACTGCTCATTCTGGGGCTTCGATATTTGGGTGCCCAAGTTGTGAAATGCTTCTAAGCTCTGTTCTGTAGAAAGGCGAGATGCATTCAAAATAAAACCTTTTGAAAGTGTGCCAGGAGAAGTGTACAGAAGCTACTGCTTAGTTTTGAAAACGTATTTCAGAGCTATCTTAAATCTCTTCAAGGTCAGCTTGCAGGGCTTTACACATTTGAGTGACTTTTGTTTTATCTTTTCTTTCCTCCAGCTGTTCTCCTAGCTTTTTGTTTTAATTGTTTGATCTTTGACTTTCTAATATGCCCTTGCTTCTCATTCTGCAAAGGTACTGGCATCCTTTTGACAATTGCTGGGCTTTATTATCAGCAGAATTGATGTCTAGCTCATTAACTGTTGAAACTGTAGAAGTTACCTACACTTAGTGCTGGAAGGTGAACAGGATCGTTTTCCTCTAATGAATGCTCAGCAGATTTGAAGGAATTTGTAGAAGTCGGATAATTCTGTACTAATGAGATCTTTTAAATGTTTTAGTAGTGATGAATGGGCTGCCCTCAGCCCTGCCTTACACATCATATACCATTTTTGTGTTGCTGCTTTTACCAATCAAAGATGTGGTAACTTCCTTCACTTCTTTAATGCAGAAAATAGGACCTGTCATCTCACAGAGATGTCTTGTCATGTCAGGGCAAAATATATACAAAAAATTCAGAAGTTTAAAGTGCTTTAGGCTAAGTGTCTCTCTCAGCCTCTTCAGCAGCAATCTCTGCATGCTTAATAGGATTTGAACAAACCTGTTTTACTAAGGTATTTCTTTTCTCGATGAAGAATAAGAGATTGCTGTAAGGCTTCCTCCTTCACTGCTGTTGGCTATATTAAAATTGTTCAGTCATCTTTGAATAGAGTGCTCCATTATACATGAGACTGCAATTACTAAGTCATCAGGTTAAAATCATTACCTGGTGACAGTTGTTTTGTTCTTGTATATTCTCCTGAGTATCTCTACTAGTACTTGAAATACATTTACCAAATTTCTTGCCCTGTGGAATCTTCATTCTGCTCTGCTGTTCCTTCCCTTCTTCCCTAGTTAAAAAAGGTACATGAGATTTGCTTGACCAGAGCTGTTATGGGGAAGGCACCTGCTCTCCCATGTGTCACACTAATTTACCTTGGGAGACGACTGTCTCAATCTTGCTGTCAGTGAAAGTTGCTTCAGGCTTTCCATGAATATAAAAATCTACTTCTACTGCTAATATAGCTGATATTAAAAGAAGCATCTGAACCCCAAAAATTTCATTGCTTGAATCACAGAATCATTAGGGTTCAAAAAGATCTCCAAATCATCAAGTCTTTGAATACCACCACACCCACTAAATCATATCAGCAAGTGCCGCATCTGCTCAGTTTTTGGAAGACTTACAGGGATGGTGACTCCACCACTGCCCTGGGAAGCTTGTTCCAATGCTTAATCACTCTTTCAGTGAAGAAATCTGTCCTAATATCTAACCTGAAGTATTTTTATGCACTACTTGGGATTGACAAAAATTTTGCTTTGAAGTAAAAACTCACTTTACACACTAATATTATCAACTACAATACTAAAATCTTGTCTTAAATACATTCTAAACAAGCATCTTACTCAGACCAGTTGGCAGCATAATTATAGTGGCTCATCTTTAATATTGGCTTTCATGAATAATAGCTATGTGCCATATACCATATGTCTGTCTTTTGTATGATTGCATTTATTTAGAATTCTTGTAAACTGTGAGCTGTGGAGAAAGTATTCCTTGCTGCTTTTTATTCACTCAAGTGAAGAGCAAACAAATGACACTTTACTGCAATATGTTGTTGTCATCCTAGGCTACTCTCTTACTACACACATCTGTGGTAGCATTTATAATAAGCACTCAAAACTTTTTCAGATTTTTTCCACATGTTTTTATTTGTCTTGTTACAAAATAAGGTCTAATATGTTAATTTGCTCTTGATTTGTAAAAGCAGGGTAATGCTATGGCCTTTCACTGAACTCTCTGAAATGATACGTAATATGTTATGAAAACTCAGTTCTTTTTTAAAATGATAACCAGGCATCTGAGATTAGAACAGAAGTAGAAATTCTCTCTAATGGAAAATAGTACATTATATTTTATTACTTTGGGCTTCCTGAGGAGCAAAAGATTATTGGAAACCATACCTTATTAGAAACACGGGTTTTGTTGTTGTGGAGGTTTTTCACACCTTATTGTGGCCTTTCTGCACTTAATGGGGGCTTATAAAGAAAGATGGGAACAGACTTTTTAGAGGGCCTGTAGTGATAAGGAAAGGGTAGAGTTTTTAAACTAAAGGAGAGTAGGTTCAGACTCAACATAAGGAAGAAATTTTTTACAGAGGTTGTTGATATCCCATCCCTGGAAACATTTAAGGTCATTTTGGTCAGGGCTCTGAGCAACCTGATGTAGCTGAAGGTGTCCCTGCTCACTGGAGAGGCTTGGACTGGAGCTTTAAAGGTTCCTTCCAACTCAAAACTGTTCTACAATTCTACGAATGAAGCCTAAAGGGAGAAATAGAGCAAGGAATTTAAAGGACTGGACAACTTTGGAGAAGCTTCTAAATAACTGATGTGTTAAACAGAAGCAAAGTTCATTTACAGTGATATTGTAAAATAGCACTTTAAATCATCCTTGAGTTTTATTTGAATGGGATTATTGAAGTAATATTTTGTCCTGGATTATTGGATAAAATTGATACTTATGTCTTTAAAACATAAAAAATACTTGAAATGTGTATTGCAATTTTCAATATTTAAGAAAATTGTTAGAATATAGAGAAGATGTAGTGTTTGATATAATGTTTGAAGTTAGCAATTCCCAGTAAATTGTCTGACCCATTGGGCTTAGAGGTAGGAGATTTGCTATTACTTTCTTTTACTATTGCCAGTGGGATTACTTTCTTTTAGAAATCCTTCAGGATGTCTACAGAATTGGCATGTTTTTGAAAATAAAGCTGTAGGGAGACTTCAGTATGTATTCCACAGCTCTACTTTGTCAAAGTAGTCATAACAGATGTCTGTAAGAGCTTGGCTTATTTAACCTCCCAAGGGAAGGCTGAGAAGGTAGGCTAGCTCTGAATGTGTCTTAGGATTGATTACTGAAAAGAAGATAAGAGAGGAGGGAAAATGTTGTTACATGCTTGTAGGGTATGTAGAGATAGGAAGACATTTCTAATTCTGGAGCTGTGCAGCTCAGCAGCAGTGCTCAGGGTTTAAGATGCCCACCCTTGCCTCTGGGCTCTGGGCTTCATGAGGCAGTTTAAGAAGCTCACAAAGCACAGAGATGATATATGCAAGACACCTACACATCCCAGCAAACTGGACTCATTAGGGGCAAATTCCTATGCACTACTTTATTTTTCTCTAGTGTATTACAAGATGGCTTTTTGCTCTGCTCAGGTGACTCAGTAACAGAACAATGAACGCATGACTGTCGTGTTTTGCATTTCACTGCAGTTCTGTATCTGCTTCTATGTTGTACTTGCAGAGTCATGTCACACAGGACATACAATTATTAATGCTGAGCAAGATCTAGTTTGAATTGTGTTCTAATAAAGCTTGTTCTCACTAGAGAATACACTTAGGGCAAGGTTTGGTAATGCTTAGATGATAGTCAGTGAACTATATTGTAAGAAAACGAAGCAAACACAGTTCTGCTAGAGGATCATAGAGAATGTGACCTGGCCTGGAAATCCCATTTTAGCTGGGGTGGGTCTCTGCCATCCTGGCTGCATACAGAAGCCCATTTTGGCCTCATAGTCCATGAAACCTTAGCATTTTCTTTTGGTTTTACCCTGTACAGTTTTGGTCTCTGCAAATTGCACATTTCTCATACAGGATTTGGTAGATTAATATGAAATTGCATGTAGTGCATAAAGAATACATATACTTGTTTCAGGTAAACAATTCCCTTATTTGTTTCTTAGGTCTTTTATTCTGAATTACCTTTTCTTTATTGGATATCCTACTCCTCCAAGTTTTTTCATGTTAGTGAAGACAACTTTCAGTATTTAGATTCAAGAAGCAGAGTTCTTTATGATTTGGTGTGAAATTGATTGTGTCATTAGCGTCTTCATACTTCAACTTGCATAAAAAATACTAGATCATTTTAAGGTACAAATGAGGCTGTGTGAGTCTGTGTCTTTTTAGAATTGGCTTGAAAACGTGGATCTAACCTCTTTATTCACACTTAGTTTTTTGTTTGCGTAAAGTTTGCAGTTGTAATCTGTGGCACGTATTGCTGATCTCACTGTGCTGATAGAGTAGGTGATATTTGGAGTAAAAATGTCTCATACTGTATTTCAGTTCACAAGGAATTCCATTTCTTGGTTTTGCTCTTTAAAGTCAGCTCAGATGTGTAAGTGGGGAGGGTAGCTTCTCAGTCTTCACAAAGTGACTAAATTATTTTAATTAGTTTGTAAGATACTTTACTTGTGTCATATGTAAAATGTTGGTATGTGTGAAAACACATGTGCTTTGTAACTGTGGAAAGAATGGTTTCAAGCTAGAATAACCAGTGAATGCAGTAGAGGCCTTGGATGCATTTGTAGGAGAGTTTTATGAGATAGAAAGACACAGTGTGCAAGTTACATTTCATTACCTTGACTGCACCTGCCCTTCCACTCCTCAAAGTTGACACCAAGTACATTTTGCTTTTTTGTTCTGTCCTTGTACTGAAAACAGTGTAAATAAAACAAATAGGTAATCCCAGTACCACTAGGTTCAGAGTAAAAATGAGAAAGCAAAAGCAACAGAAATCCCCCTGTATTTTTGAAGGAGGCTGTTTTAGATCTATTCAGTGTATTTTAAGCATCTCCTTTATTAAATTAGAATTGATGCATGGTTAGAGGTGAGTGGATGGAAAGGATCATGCAGGACATGTATTTTCATGTTTTAGAGGAAGTTGGGTCGAGAAAGAGAGCAGATTTTTGAGAAAAGATACCATGTAAAAGTATTAGATTAGCTCAAGAGAGAGTGCTTTTTCTTTATCATCTTTGCTCTGCACAAAGGAAGGGCTGGGTTTTTTGTTAAAGAGGAGATAACTGAGTATATGGTACTCAGCCACTTAGATTATGTATTTTACTTTGTACCTTTTGCATGGGTAAATGCTGTTTTTATCTAAAATTAATCCAGTTTCAGCCTTCAGTGTAATAGAGACGCTTAGTATATATAACTTTTTTCTTCGTCTGGATCCTATTGTATATGAAATACATGGCTGCCTACCAATACTAGCATAACTGCAGGTTTTGTATGTGTGTAAAAATAAATGCTCTTGTACAGACAGGTCTGCCCTTTTATCTTCTTATCTGCAGTCCCATAAGTAACCATAATGTTATGGTTTTACCATAAACTTATACCAAAATGAAAAATAAATCAGTAAATCTGAGTAAATAAATCAATAAAGATAAAATTATACCAAAGTAAATTTTACCATTTTCACATTATAATGAAATACAAGATGTTGAAGATACTATGACTAAGATTTGCCACTGCCACAAAAAAGCTCTGAACTTTTGGCTTTTCAGTAAATTGAAAACAAGCAGAAGCATATTTGTTAGGTTGGCTTGAACTGGAACCATAAATCAGAAATGCTGATTTTTGAGATGCAGATGAATATCCTGTTCCAAATTAGAGTTTTGGCATTGTTTCTTTTCAATTTGGATCTTCTAATAGCATAAGTCCTTATTTTTGTATAAGGTTAATGCAGTCCTGAGAGACACAATTGTTCCTTAGAGCAGTAGAGATGTTTTCTTTAGCATATGAAATTTGGAGGGTTTCTGTATTTCTAGGTGCTGTGCTTAACTGCCCTTAAAAAGGATTTAAGTTAAACTTGACAGAGTCAGCAAATAGTGTAAACTTCATCTTATAGCTTTTCTTAGAAAATAAATTATTTTTGTGTTTAAGTGTGAATTTTATGTTAATGGCATAGTTCATGAAAAGCATTCATCAAGCAGGAATGTTTGGCACATGCAATTTGTGAGTGGGAAAGGATTAGGGCCTGGAGAGACAGGTGCACCCCTACAACTCCTGGTTCTCTCTCTGGTTGTGGGAACACAGACCTCCAAATACAGACACACACACAAAGCCTCCTGCCCAGCAGGTAGAAGTGGAATTTAAGGAGTGTGGTTACTGTGCTGCAAAGAGAGAGCAAGGACAGCAACACACACGGACCTCTTTAGGGAAAAAAGGGCCAAATTTATTATATGGACATCCCGTATCTAAAGTGTGTTATGTGCAGCTAGGACAGGACAGTAGTTCATTGGACAATTGGGAAAAACATCCTTGGGACAGTACCTCAGGATGTATCCCACAGGAAAGACACCAGGTGTTAATCTTTATTATGAATTCCACTGTTTTTCACCATATTATCATCCTGGGAGATTTCCTCCCTAACTGAAGCTGTAGTCAGCTTGTCAGCCTGGGAATGGACCTGAGAGTCAGGAGAAATCCAGGCCTGAAAAGAATTTCCAAGCTGTAATTCCCTAGCTCTCTAAATGTGTGTGTCCACAAAGGAGAAGTCAAAGACAGGCTGCAGTGATCAGAGCAGGGCATGGCCAGACAAGTGTCCTGACCAGAAATTTGTTGCAAGTGACCAGGTCCTTTTTTTTTACCCTGTACTTGCTGATGAATTTTCCTCCTTGTCCTGGTTTCAGCTGAGATAGAGCAAAGAGGGAAAGAGGGGTGTTGAGTGAGCAGCTGCATGGTGCTTCATTTCCAGCTGTGCTTAAACCACTCCTCAACTCACCATGATCCCTCTTTTGCTGACCTTTTGGTCTCTCCTAGGCATCTCCTGTGAAGTTTTGTGCCAGCCCCAAGTGCTGCTGCCCTGAATGCTGTTGTGAGTCCCATGCTCCTGTGGGCAGTGGTGCCCTGTGTATTAAGGGATGTATCTGTATGCAGCTTTTCACATGTATTACAAATCGTGCAGTCTGGTTTATCAGAAGGCTGTGTTTAAATGGTCTTTTCTTGGAAACTACCTCAGAATGATGGCTTATCTGCTAGACATTGGGATCTGCCACATCAAAGAGGTTTCAAGTAACAAAAGAGCAAAGGAACTTAGGAGAAATATTTTCCTTTGTAGGAAAGCTTCTTTGATCTTTCAGAAAGAAAAAAATGCTACCTCCTAATTTTTGTGTAAATCCATGGGTTTTTGTCATGATGTTACTATGACAGGTCAAAGCTCAGCTCAAAGTAAGGAGTGTTAGAATTCTCACTTAAGCTGTGTGTAACATGCTTGTCCAAAGGAAACCTTTGTAGAATACCCTACATTATTTTAAGTATTTCTTTACAGTATGGGATTTTATGGTATGGCAAGGAAGTTACTATGATGTATTGATTACATGGGTTCTTATGCATAGCATTTAACTTGAAGTCTGTTAGCTTTATAACTAAAAGACAATTAAGAAATTAGTTGTTTCATGCCATCCTAAGTCATCTATTCTTCAGGCTACTTGCCAGTCAAAACCAATGAAAACTAATTTCTTTCGTTCCAGAAAAAAATTTAAAAGATTAATTGATGTTTAGGAAGAAAGTACATATAATTCAAGTTTAATGGGAATCTTTTTATTTTTCTTAAAGGAATTGCCTACGGTTTTGCTTATTCATCAGATCAACAGGCATGAAGGTGCATGGACAATATTGCCATTAATGAAAGAGTAAGTGTAATGAATGCCAGTTATTTTCAGAAGTGTTTGTAACCAAGAATATATATATTAGTTCCTCAGACCTCTATTTTCAGAAGCAAAATTTTTTAATGAGAGTTGCAACCTTATATTTTAACTTTCTTACTCTACTTCTTTTTTTTTGTTTCACAAAGCTATTTTCTAATAAATTTATTTAAATCAGAGAAGCCTATTTAAAATAAAAGAACAATTATAATGCAATTTAACTGAGCAACAACCTTCTTCAAATCCCAGTGCATTTTAAAATTATTAAGGAAGTAAACTAGTCTAAAGAAACAGCATTTTTAAATGTGTATTTTTCTATTTGGTCCCCAGTTCTTACAGTGTAAGGTGTGAGATATTACAGAAATTTTGATCTTTCAGGTTACTTGACTGAATGAAGTGGAATAAATTTTTTAAAAAGAGATCATCATACTTGTTTGGAGTTTTTATTGCTTATAGTATTTATAAGAGCTCATATGTCTCTGTAGTGAGAACTTGTAGGTTTCAGCATCTTTTTAGATACTTACATGGCAAATTTTTATATTAGTATGATCAGAGAAGACAGGTAGTCTCAAGTATATTCTTAACTTATGCAGATGGCTCCAAGGAAGACATGCTGCATTTACATGGTAGTATCTTGCAAACTGTCAGGAAACAATGATTTTGTTTCAAAAATCCTGAAGCTCCATGATACTGAAGACTATCTTTTGCCTGAAGCTTGGATTTGAAATCTGCAGCCTCTTGAGGTTTAATTTAGTTAATATAATTTAATAGACTTATTCAGGATGAGGTTTTTATGTCAGAGTGGTTGCAGGACAGGATACTTTTCCTTATACTTTCCATTACTTTGTGTGTAGAAAAATGAAAATAGTGCTTGTATAGGAGCTGTCTTTGAGATATATGTAAACTGTGAAAAATGGCAAAAGAGATTTGAAGTAAAGTGAAAAACTGGAAGATGATGTTCAAACTATCAATCATCTTTCTTTTTTCCCCTGCTTAACTCCTGTTTCAATGACCTTGTGGTTCCTCTGCTGAATTATTTATGTCTTGGTGACAGGATTTACAGATACAACTCTTATAAGATAGAAAAACTAAAAGAAAAAATACAAATGCTCATTTGTGTGAGAAAGCAGAAGAAAATTCTTTAGAAATCAGAAGAGGAATCTTAAGTAGAAGATTTCCATCTTGAGGTTTCGGGAATATGGATTTCTTTGTGTGTACTGTTTCACTTAGTACCTTTGGTGAATGAAGACATGGAGTAGTTTAGAAGTCTGTTGATATTTTGAAACTTGTTTTGTTTTCTCAGTGGACAAAAGAGGATGAAGGGAGTTCAGCCCATCCTGCAGCAGCTGCTGATGCTTTTAATTGGGATATAAGATGCATCTGTATCAGAAAACTGCTTTCAAAAGAATAGGTTTCTTAGTCCTGTAGTTTCCAGCATTTTTAGGAGGTCTCTAAGCAGTTGTGAAAATTCTCAATTTTTAGTCAGGGGGACAAAATATTTAATTTCAGACGATACAATCAGTGGGTGTCTTATGACACAGTATCCTTACTGTGCCCAGAAGTCCTGCTACATTTCTTCTCAGTAACCATGTTCATTCAGCAGAGAAGAAATCCCTTTAAAAAAACTATCCAAAACAAGATCTTTCTGAACTCCAAACTTCGTGCTCTGAGGTCTCCATAAGACTCTTTTGGAGACCTTAAGTACTTAGCCTTAGGAATCATTCCCAAGAGCCATTCAAAGGAAACTGGGCAAATAAATATTGTAGGGTTTTATCCATTACAATATTATTAATTCATGTGGCTCTGTTTTGATGAGTAGTGGAAGAATTAAGGCTAGAGGAGCAGAGGAACAAGGAATGGCATTTTTCTGAAGGAGCCAGGAATCCTGCATTGAGATTATTGCTATCTTTGAGAAGTCCATTCAGTCTGTACAGTTTCACTGTACTGGAAAAGCTAATGAAGTTTTTAGTTGGGGAATGATCAGTGTCCAACAGCTGTGAGAAAACCTGTCATTAGGCATTTTTATGATGGTTGCAGTGCTGTTGGATGTTAGATGGCCAGTGGTGGGGCCCCTCAAAAGAAGGGGAAGGTAACCTAAACTGCTTTCTATGCACTTCTGAATTCATAGGTGGCTATTAGACCTGTATATTCCTGAATGGAAATTCTTTATGTGTCTCTGATCCCTTCTTTCTGGAATAACTGGTGCTTTATAAATAGCAGCAGAGTCAGTATCTTTATCCATTCACAGTAGTCCTTTGATGTGTAATTCTAAATCAGTAGTAAAATTTTCTGCTTCTGTGTAAATGAAGAATTGATGGCAAATTATTTATATTTGGGGAATGTGCCTTGAATTTGCCATTTTTGTTTGTAAGCCACCTTATTAGTAAAATGTTTATTTATTTTTTAGCTTCTCTGTTACCTATGGTAAGAACTCCTCATGGATTTTCTTCTGTGAAGAAGATACAAGAGTACAAGTCATAAAACTGCTAGAAACACTCAGAAGATTTGACAAGTCTAAGGTGAAATAAAAATTAGGAGAAATTACTTTTTTTTTTAAATGTGATTGAATGTGTTTTGCCAAATGTTGGAAAAGATGTGTCCAAACACCTTAAAACAGAGGCAGAGATTTCTGTTGCTGAGGCTGAGAGTGAGGTATTTGACATGAAGTAGTACAAATATATATAGCATTTGAAGAACTGTTAAAATTGAGCAGAGAAACCACTTTTTTCTGTGAATAGCCTGCAAATGATGTAGATAGAAATGATAGATATGATAGAAATGATAGATAAAAAGAGGAATATAATCTGTTTTGTGGTCTCTTTTCCCCATTTTCCTGTTTTATCAATTCTGATTATCGTCAGACTGAATGATGATTCAAACTACTGATGCTAGTTTGTCTCTGATATAAAATAGTAGGGTGTTTTACTTCCATTCTGTTTCTGATCTGTCTTGGAGATAAGTATTCTGTACCTACTGGAAGAAAAACAACACCAAAAGATTTGCAGAACAAAATAGAAGTCCGGTCAGCAAGGAGAGAAGCAAATTTGGCAATGCAACTGACATGAAAGGTGTTAATATTTAGAATTTTCAGTATTCAGAAAAAAAACCACCTTGGCGTCAGTCCTTTGCCTGTAATAAAAGAAGCAAAAATCTCGTGTGTGAAATATGTTTTGCTTCTTTATTGTAATTCTGTTTCAGGACTCACTTTAGCATATTTATTTCTTTTTCAGGCACATGGCCTTGTGTTTTCTCACAGTTCTTTTCTAAAATGGTAATAACAATAACAATTCAGAGGTCTTACCTTTTAAAACACTTGGTTTTCAAAATAGAGGACTGAATATATTCAGACCTTTGGCAGATCCTTTTTTCTTTCTATTTCAGAAACACCTACTAGTAATTGATATTCTCAGAATAAAAACATGAATATTTTTGTTCTAGATACTGCCCTTTTGTCAGTTTTACTCTCTCCTTTGCATTACATACGGATTCTATTAAAATAACAAATTGCATTCCAACCTGCAACAAAAAGAAAATAAAACATTTTGCTTTTGTACATAGTGATTGTCATCTTACTGCATCAGTTTATCCCTGATTCCTTATATATAGTAGTAGTTCATCAGGTGCAAAATGTAAGGTGATTTATATCAGAGCTCCTTCAGTATTCACTTTAAAGTCTCAGCAGTCTGCATAATAAAAAGTTGTTATACATTTATCTCATGAAGAGGTCTGCAATGGGCATGTGCATTGATGATCTGCAGCTTTTCAATGTGGATAATTAGATTAGTAACAGAAATATTAAGACTGATGCAAGTGCAGTATTGAACATAACAATGAGTGAAAACAGATGTTTCAAAGCATTGAAAGATACTGTGGAGGAGTGTTTAAGGAATGTATTGTATTAATAACCGAGGGCATTACTGGCTGCAGGAAAACTGAAAAACAGTGGAGAATGTCTTTAAATACAGACCTCAAGGCAAGCACTCATGCTGAATTATACCTGAATATCAGGCAACCTTTTTTTATTATGCAGGTGAATGAGCACTGACCCAAAGATGTTGTGAAGTCTCAGTCCTTTGATGTAACTCATGAACCATGGTCCTGAGCATCCTGCTTTGTAGCTGGACCTGCCTGAGCAGGGGGAGTTAGGCCAGGTGATCCCCAGAGGTCCCTTCCAATCTCAGCCCCTCTGTGATTCTGTGTTTCAGCAGCAGATTGATTCAAACTGTGCTTTCACAGTGGAAGATGGCAGCAAGGTTAAACCACATTGTACGTGCTGCTCCTCTTCCAGTCACCTTAACAGGGTGATGGACTACAGCCCCAAAAATATCTGGAATGAATAACCCAAGTGGATGAGCAGCAATGACTTAGTAGCTGTTCATGCCTAAAGGGTGTAAAAGATCTGTCTTAAGAACAGTTTGTCTTTGAGAATCCTGAGAACTCATAAAATGTACTGAGACAGTGAGGGTGTGACAGCTGAAATCTCTTTTAAGTTCCTTTGTGTAGAAGAGGCCAGATGGATGGGAATTCAAAACTGATGCTTATGAAGTTCCTGAATACAATGTTCCTGAGTGTCTTGTCTAGAGAGCAGTCAGTTTGGGGATCCAAACACTGGAACAGGTTGCCCAGAGAGATTGTGGAATGTATTCAAAACATGACTGGACAGAGTCCTGGGCAATCTGCATTGGGTGATCCTGCTTGAGCAGGGAAATTCAACTAGATGATCTCAAGAGGCTCTTCCAACCTCAGCCATTCTATGACTCTGGGATTCCATGTTCTTTGAACAGCCAAGGCATATTCTGGAGTTTGGAAATATGGCCTGTATTTGATTTCAGAGAACAATCTTTAGTTTAATTCCTTACCAAACACAGTTTTTGTCCAGATTATTTATTGTGAACAATATGCTTCCCTTGTTTTTGTTTTCAGGTTTGCTTTATTCAGCATGAATGCAGTCGTCATCTTCACTAAAAGGATGCTGTAGATGAACAAAATTGTTTCCTATATTCCTTTACAGGAGTGGTTTTTAGGTAAAGCATTATATGATGAAGAATCTACAATAATTCACCATTATGCCTTTGCTGAAAATCCTACAGTCTTTAAATTTCCAGATTTTGCTGCTGGTTGGGCACTTAGCATTCCACTTGTTAACAAGTAAGAATTTATTTTTAAGTCACTTCCTGTTTATTCTCCATTATTCCACACATTCCAAGTATACTTATTATAAACACTTCAAAATTAAACAAGAGTGCAGAAATAGATTTCTGTGTCATTGCTGTGCATGTAATTTATTTTGCTTCACTCTGCCTACATCAACTAGCTAATAGTTGTCCAGTATTAATTATTTAACTAGTTCAATCCCATATTGTAGTTTTAAGAATGTATTCTCCCCCAGACAGTGGTTTTATTCTTGGGTCTTAGAGTGGCTGCATTGCCCTCTAGAAGTGTTTCTTATGCTTTGCAGACAAACTACATATTTATTTCAGCTTAGACTCTTAGGTGCTTTTAAATGAGATCTGAAAAGTTCATAGATTTCAGAATGCATCTTACCATAGCAAGCCTGTTCTCATGAATTGAAAGTCCCTAAATATTATGCTTTGAAATACACAGAAAGAGAATATTGCCTGTAGTTTGAGATGCTGATCAATACTGATGCTTCAAATGCACTGCTGCTTTTACTCCACTGTTTATTTTATGCCAGACTCTCTACCTTCTCCAGATGAGAACTTTCAAAGTGTGTGCTGAAAATTAATATTAACATCATGACACTGTTCAGATTTTTTTTAAAAAGGATCAATACATGTCTTAGATTGCAACGATAAATATAAGTTGCTTCTTGAGGCAATATATACAGATTATGTATATACAGATATAATTTTTTATTATATTTTCCCATTATAAGATGGTCAGTAGTACCAGCCACACTTTCCTGCATGCACTAGTGATTGATTTTTTTAATACATTTGATTAAATTTCTTCATCTCTAATTGCATAGGCTTGCAAAGAAGTTGAAGAGTGAACCACTCAAATCAGACTTTACAATAGATTTAAAGCATGAGGTAAGTAGTGGTGTGATGAAAGAAACAATTGCCTCAAAGTTATATATTTGAATGTGTTAAATCATAAATAAGAGATTCTTCATAAACTTTGCTAAAAAGTTTGACTGCAATGGCATGTTAGATTTCTTTTCCTTCCTTTAGAATATTATGGTACTTCAGAGCTATATTTTAAGCACAGACAAATTCAATAATAGGCCTGCATTCATATATGAATGCATACATGGCTGTATACATTAAGAGATCTTCTAAGGATGGCTCTGTAAGGAAGGAGAGAGACTTCCAATTCATGAATATAAGCTGAGGTGAATTGTACCTCTATAGCCAGCCTCACTCACTTTCTGAATCAGACTCTCAGAGCTAAATATGGTGGGGTTTGCATTAAATACTCTGAGCAATCTACCTGGGTGTGACCAAGCAGTGCTGCAGCTTGCGGTGTGGAATTCTGGAAGGACTTTTCTTGTCTCTGGTATGCAACACTTCCAAAAGGTTGGGAGAAGGTATTTCAGACAGTGAATGAACTGACTGAAAGGAACATGAGAAGGAGGCTCTGAAAGGGTATCTGGGCTACTTTTTTGGAGGCTTTTTTTATTTTTCTGCATTTAAAAAGTTTGTGCCATCCAGGGTTTTGTACTGTCACCAAAATGAACTTCTGAACCAGGGTTGTAAGAGAGGGATGAATCTGGAATAAGCTTCTGAAATACGAATGATTAAGATTAGGAATGAGAAATATGAAAAAGAAGGAAGTAAGAACAGGATTAAGGTTTTGGCCTGAAATTATAAGTGACACTGAAGTAGTTTTTATTATTTTTACACTCCTGAAAAGCATCTATAAATTGTTCTGGTCCAGAAAAAAACACCTTTACATAAAACTCTTGCTGCTTTTTCAGATCTTGTAATGGTCATAAACCTCCTCATTTACAACATAAATCTACGGTGTATTTATAGAGTATAGATTTGTAGCATATTTAAATAAATTTGGGTTTATGCAAAACCTTATTTTTTATGTAGTTTCCCCTCATTGACTGATGTATTCCTCAAAAACAATTGAATCCCTCTCAGCTTTCATTTTGCTGTGAGAAACAAGACAAAAAGCTGTTTTTTTCCTTTTCTTATTTTTTTCTCAATGCAAGACCTTGTGCTTCACAATGTAATTTTATTTTAACTTTGTTTTTAAGGCAAAATCATTCATATATTCTCAGTATTCCAGTTTATCTCAGCACTAACAAAGTCTCTAAATATATTGTAATAAAAAAAAAAGATGATTAAGAGCCACTCCTTTTATGTGCCACAGATTGCTTAGTAAAAAAGTTGATCAGTCAACCAACAAAATGACTTCCATCCACTTATTATTCTGTTAGCAAGTCTTTGCATATGTTTCATTTCAAATTTATTGCCATCAATAACCTACTTCAGCTCTGTAGTTATTCTTTCTGCACTGTCTCATGTCTCCCTAGAGACAGTTTCATTCCCTCTCGTTTATTTAATAAATCACCATCTTCTCTGTCTTAAATCATTTTTATGTCTATGCTCTTCTTGTGTGAATCAAGATTGACAACAAATCACAGAATATCATCTGTTGTTTTTAATGATTGTGTATAATGTTTAAGTTTCTAAGAAATATTTTAGTTTGACAGACTCCTAATAACATATGCCTCTGTGTGGTATTTTATTGTGCTCTGCCTCCTTTTTATTATTTATATTTTGTTTGTGTTACCTTATTACTTTTCAAGTCCCTATTCCTTATATCCATAGCATTTATATCACTTTCATATCTTGCAGATGTAGTAAAAGGTTTTTGTCGTGCTGCTGCTCATTTGCAAGTTGTTGCTTAGACTTTTTGTAACTCTACAAAGTATGGCATGTTCCCTGATGCCTATTCAAAGCTGGAATTGAATAACAGAAATTTTTGTACATCTAACATTAGAGCTGAACTAGGACTAAGACTATTTTTGTCTTTTCATTGTAAATCTGTTTCCATTGTTTTAGTAACCTCGTGTCATCCTGTGCTACAACCTAAAATGGCACTCTAACCACACTTCTGAAATAAAATAGCACCATTCTAAGGCTTTCTATTGAAATTTCATTTTTCAGTGGGAAATTTTAGCATATTGTGAATTTTCATAAATAGTTAATGATAAGTTACAATTGTCTAATACTCTTTGTTGTCTAGGAGCATTGCTTCTTTCTTGGTTCATGTGATAGACATTAATTCTGAATAGCTGAACTCTGAACTAACACAGGGCCAATTGGCTGAAGGACTCGGGAGCACAAGTACTGTTCCCTGTCCTTCCAGTTGCAGGCAGTGATGAGGGAAGAAACAGGAAGAGCCAGCAACCAATACCTGGCTCTGAGCGTGGTGCCACTGGCAGAATATGGAGGAATTAGTTAATCAACTCAGGGACAAATCTGCTACACCATCCCACATCTTTTCTTTTCTTGTTAATATGATTTCTTTTTATGCCCTGAAAATATTTGTCTAGTTTAGTTACTGATATAAATGTTTTCAATTTTGATAGATTGCACTGTACATTTGGCAGAAAGGGGAAGGACCACATCTTACTCCAGTGCCTGAGTTCTGCACAGATGATGTGAATTCGTATAAGGCTGATCACTGTGCAACAACATTCAGTAATTTTCTGCCACTTTGTGTAAGTACAATATTTTAAATGCCATTTGCTTAGTAAAAGTAAAACTCTTACTAACACGTATAATATTTCAGTTCAAAAATCTCAAAACTCAAGAAAATATTTTTAAATAAGCTGAAATAAACCCCAACAAAACAGTTTGTTCTGGCATTTATCTAAGATGTATTTTGGATATGCTTTCAGGCTTCTGTGAATATTTCCTGGCAACTAATATTACATATGCTTTAATGAGTCTTTCTACCACAATGCTTGGTTGGTGCATGATCAATAAATTATTTATCCTTACATTCCTTACAGAGTGAGATACTGAAGTATAGATGATCTTTTTTTTTCCCCCACAGATGGGAATCTAAAACTTGTTGAGGCTAAAGATAAAATGTAATATAGTATTTGGTACCTTAAAGTACAACACATCTCTTCACCTCTAGGAGAATACATTTATTATATTATGAGTTAAGTGTAGCTAGAGGCCAAAAAGTGTTCCGTACTTCCAGGAGAGCAAAATTCCAGGTGCCAAAAAGGATAGCAAATCAAAGTGGTCAAATGGTTTATTACAGATGAGGAATCTTTGAATTCAAAGATGTCTTGTGTGTAGCATTAAAGCTGGTTTTTCCAAGTGTGATACAATTTGTGTTCTCATAGTGACCGGTTTAATAGAAATTAAGAAAACATTCTTTTTCGGATTAATCATTCTTAGTTCAAGAAGTTTTTCTACTCATGGTCTTTTCCTAATGATATGTGTTTTAGTTCTTGTTAGAGTACTGCATCAATGGAAAACCAATTCCAATAATGTTATTTCAGGAATTTTAAACAACCAATGCCTTTTTTTTTTTTTTTTTTTTTTGAGATAAAAATTTACTTCCTGGTGTATCACAAGAACACTATTCTGCTTGATAGGCTATGCAATAAAAAGATATTTCCTGTTTTGTTGCATGTATGGACATACATATCCTGTAAAATACTATAGGCACAGCCTGCACTTAAAAGATTAATTCTTGTTCTGTTCATATAGGGAGAGCCAGTGAATAAGGAAGATGTTTTTGTTGCTGTAAAAACATGTCAAAAATTTCATGGTGACAGAAGTAAGTTGTTGCTTGGTCAAGGTAATAGTTCTATGCAATATAGTTCATAAAATGAATATTTAAAAAAGCATGCTGATATGTGCTGTCTCTGTAGCTCTTGGGACTAAATGTTTGCAAAATTAACTGGGAAACAGGAAAGTTTCGGAATTATAAACACATTGTCCTTCAGGTAGAATCTTTTTGCTGTTCAGAGCCCTCAGGAGTGCTGTGAAACATTTAAGATAAAACACTGTTTCATCATTGGCAAAAAACTTGGAATTGAATACCTAAACTATAAACATGCATAGGGTTAGCTTATATTGGTGTAAATTGGAACTGTTGCAATATGAATTAATATAGCAGTTATTAAACAGTGAGTTTCCCTCAGAGGCTTCACTTCTTTTCTTTGTACCAGCAGTGACAATTGTGCAGCTCTTTGGTGACTTAGAAATTTGAAAAAGCTGAAAGGTCCCTTATCTCCTCCTTCCTTTTGTCCTGCCCTCCTCTCCAGTAAAAGCCTGAGCAGCTTATGCTGTCATGCTGCTTCTAGCTGTTCCATGTGCACATGTGTTTGATAATGCTTGGCATGGGAAATCTTGTCCCTTCTAGAAATCTGGTCATACTTTGTCCAACCAGTGGCCCAGATCAAGAGTGTGAAACACTATAGCATGTTTCATCTGAAAGTTCATCTGAAAACTGTAGAGTTACACAAGCAGTCACCATGCTAAGAACCAGAAACAAAAAACCCCTAGCCCAGCTCAACAAGATACACACAGCGAGCATTGACTTCCTCCTGAGAGGCACAGAAAATACACACTGAGAGACTCTCAGCTTCTGCTAACACAGAGTAATGCTCAGCTAAGTTAAGGGACATCAAGTCTCAACAAAGCTTGGAAGGAAAAATTCTAAATCCACGAATTTAACAGAAGACGCTCCACCTACTTGATGCCACCTACCAGTTTGTTCTAGTTTGCTTCTAGACATTTTGTTAATCAGGAACAGATTTGTTTCCAGGAATTTGCTTGAATTTTGTATGCTCTTTAATATACCCGGTGCATAATACTGTCTCCATTAGGCTTAGTTTGTTTATAAGCATAATTTAAAGTGATAATAATTGGCAAAAAAAAATTGAAAATCAAGTAATCGGTTAGTAGTTGTACCAAATTTTGAGGGGGTTTTTCCACACCTTTTGTCAGAGGACAAGATGAAAGTAAAAGCTTTTTTCTTCACTAAGTCTGGTTAAAAACAGGTGGGATTTTTTCATAATGAGATTCATGGATTTTTTTCCTTAATTCTACCAGACCTGATGAAGGCACATTTGCAGTATTTTAATCATATAATTGTTAGGTTCTTTAAAGTAGTTAGGTATCTTTAAAGTAGCTTTTGACAAAACAAAATTGACTGTCCTGTAATTGGAGTTCACTGAAGAATTCTCCTTCCTGGATCCATGTTAATTTTTGAACATCAGAATCTTTAAAAAGAAAAAAAAGAAACCTAGAAAGTCAGAAAGAAACATAAGGACTCACAAAGATAGCATAAACATCCTTTAAGAAACACCTGTTGAAGACTGAGGAAAATTCTTGAACTTTCCTCACAGCTTCCAGTGTTATGCAATAGAGGATAATCTTACTCGAGATTTTGAAAGATTAATGGATGCCAGCTTCAGAGAGCTCTTTTTACCTGGTAAGTCATTCTTTATTGTATGCCAGAAACTACATTAATGCAGCATTAAGGCTTGAGGAATTTCATGTGCTTTTAAAAGCAGCTAAATTTTACCTCAGAACTTACTTCAGATACAACTCTTCTTCTTACACATACCAACTGTAGTTATAAAAGAAATTTTCAAGACTGCGAACATGCACCAGGGTTCTAGAAACAGCAGAAATAAAATGTCATTAAGAGCTTGGAGCTGACCTTTAAATATCTCTAGTGGTATTAAAACTTTAGTGTGATCACAAGTATTAATACATATTGATAAATATTTGCATCGTCATCTACTCCAGAATTTCAAGTAGTTTTCTTTGGAAGATACAATTTGCCAGAAATTACAAAGTATTGTGGGATTCAATGCATAACTGACATTATTCTGCATGGTGACACTTCCATCAAGACAACCAAGGGAAAGAGAAGGACACTTTAGCTAACAGCCGCCTTGCTAGACCTTTTAACTGAGATGAGACTCATGTCCTTCCTTCAGTAAACTTTGCTTAATTTATAGAAACAAGGGGGGCTCCACCAAAGGAATTGAGAGGCTCAGTCTGTAATTGCAAATATTTCTGTGTGCTAAAGGACCCTACTGAGTTTCAGGTCCTTTTTTGGAGGAAGGTAAAACAACATTCACAAATGCATCTCTTCTGCCAGGGGCAATTTGAATGCTCTTGTGTATCTGTGATTCTTCTGTTCTGGAGCCTTGTTTTCTGAAACCTTTCTGGTTTTGTTCTGCTGATAAACATTTTTAAGTAAAACATTTCAACAAAATAAGAAAATAATTTCCTGCCTATGCATTTTTTTTTGTGCATAATTCCTTTTGGATTTTTTTTATTAAAAAAGAGAACACTTTTACATTTCTTTAAGAACTTTTAAAAGTAGTATGGACCATTGCAAAATGCTACTAAAGTGATTTTTTTATTTTCAAAAGATTAAAGTCTTTCCATTAATGCATTGAGTTCTTATTACTCTGTCGTAACACTAAAATGAAGAATAATAAATCCTGTGTGTTCAGAGTAGAAGGAAGTGAGCAACTAAGTGGGCAACAAACATCAAATTAGGTGATGGATGATTCTAGCAAGGGGCTAAAGTGGGTTGTTCATAAGCATCAGGGTTGTATAGCAGCAAAGGGAAGTTATATAAATATTGATATAAATATTTCCTCCATTCTCACTCGGGAAGTGAGACCTCCTGGGTGGTGTCAGAGAGCATAAAGCAGAGGAACAGTAACAGCAGAATGCAGACTACTTGCTCAGAGTACTTGCTCCTCTCAGCAATGAGTACTTCTTCATTTTTAAGATGGAAGAGAGATCATTATTTCAATCTGATGGTTTTCTTCTGAGCATCCTGCAGATAGTTGGATTTTTTTTTTGTGTTACCCGTAATTTATTCACTTCTGGATGTAATGTCAACACTCATGGCATCATTATTAGAATTTTGTTTGATTACTTCTAAATGCTGATGTGAAATGGAAAACTAGTATGAAAAAGGTTGCTTTTTAGAGAAGCACTAAGCAATCCTCCTTTGAATAGAATCTCCATGGGATAAAAATTGATTGTATGATATTTATAAACTATACTAAACAAATACTTCTTGTTTATAAATGAAACAATAAATATTTATATGTTTATAACAGGAATGGTTATAACATGTCCTGTGAGTGTGTCTCTAGAGACAGGTGCTTTGGAGCATTAATGTGATGTTGTTGTCAGATGGGATGTGTCTAATTCCAGTGTAGTATTTCAAAAGCTACATTTGGTCTGATTCAGAATATGTTACAGACTATGTATACAGAATATGTGCAGTTGGATTAAAATGTACCATTTAAATACTGGAAGAAGGACTAATCTCTCAGTGTTTGTGCTGATGTGTGCTGTGAATTGTACAATAGCAAGTGTAAAAGTAGAATTCCATGCTTTGGTTAGCCGAAAGGTACTTATTACATTTTTCAATTATTATGAATAATAGAATCATGAAACTAGAGTCATATTTTAATAGAATCTTTTTTTATAATTTGAATAAAACTGTTCTGACTGGCTTTCACAAAATTTTAAATATTTTTTCTCTAAATATTATAGGAAAGAAAATAGAATGAACATTTAGAATCATGATGCTGTATTTGAAGCAGCATTTTTATTACCATGTGAAGAAATGTGGCTCACAAAATGTGGTTACCATGAATATTTGGATCAAGTATCTATTTTAATCAAGCTCTTTTTGTTTGAATGCCAATCACTGTTTTGCAGTACCAGTTGTAAAGCAGACTTGGGAAAGAGAAGCTGCCCTGATTGAATACTACAGTGATTATGCAGACATCTCCATTCCTACCATAGATTTAGGCGTACCTAACACTGACAGAGGTGAGCTGTTGATTGTTGTCAGTTTTGCACAAATGACTGAAAAAGTATGTGCAGCCTAAAGTAAAAGAATACTCTTCACACAGGAAATGGAGGGAGAGTACATTCAGAATCCCCCTGTGTAGATAACATGTTCTTTTTAGCAGAAACCTAAATACTGAGATTATGAAAGCATGGTATACTGATATATACTCCAAGAGAAAAAAAAAAAGTATTACTTGGGGTAAGACTAATAACTCTACAGTTATTTATGATTTTCAGTAGGATCATCATCAGTGAAAAAGTCATAAATTTATTTTTAAGGACCTCAGCCAGTGCCAACTGGTTACTAAGCATAAACTGCTTGCCATATGGTATTCAGATATTATATCCATGTGCCTTGCATGTCTTGATTTAAGCACAAAAACTAAATGTTAAGATTGAAACATATTTTTATAGCAAACAACAGGCATTTAAGTTAATTTACTTTGTGCTTGAATAGAAAAAAGGGTATGGATATGATGGTTTCCTTGAGTTTACTAATTTTGATTTGTTCTTTCAATTGACATATTGTTCTTAGGCTGATATTTTATATCTATTACCTTCTGAATTACAGGTGTCCAGGCAGTGGCCTGTTAGCCTTATCTGGCCCTCTAGGTCAGTTGTTCTGACCTCTGGGTTATTTCTGCCCCTTTCTTTTGTCTGTTAGAGGCAGAGAGAGAACAGGCTGGGATTTCTGTGTGCCCAGGTGGAGTGGGACATGAGCAAGCAGTGAGTGTTTTCAGGAGGCAGGATCATTAGTAGAAGCCACCCCCAGTAGTTGTAATCATGCCAGGGAACTTCCACGTTTTGTGATAGAATATAATATAGAAATCTTGGGTGCAATTTTGTAAATGTTCACCTATCAGTCTGCATTAAGTTCACAGTCTCACAAAATCACCAGAGCGAGGACTTCCTTCATTTCTTTAGCACAGAATTACTGCATTTTCTCAAAGAATATTTTAACTGAAAATGGCTTCAAATATAATATTGTTCTTTTGAGTGATTGTTTACTAAATGTAATATTGATAGCAATAATTACTTTAGACAATCAGCTGTGATGAATAAAGACTGATTGAAATGAGATTTGTCCAAGATCTAAAAAAGACTCAGTAGAAGTCTGAAGCTTCTTGTTTCTCACGTTCTGCTTATTTGGAACAAGGGTGTTTCACTTCTGCACTCCTAACAAAGAGTGTCTTACCTCTGAACTTCATTATAATCTTGTGATAAATGTTCAGGTCTTTCCTTGGAGGCAGCGATCAGGACCTGAATCACCAGTGAGGAGTACAGTAGATTAAAATAGATTTAAATATTTCTATAAAAGCAATGGATGTGCCTGATGCATCATGAAATGCTGTGACAGTATCTTGGAGTATTTTGCAGAACATGTTTCTATCAGAGTCTCCTCATTTTTACAGCTCTTTAAATTAAGAGTAGCAGTTTGTCCAGTATTGTTCAACAGCTTGACAGATAACTGGAATAAAGCTTGTTTTTAATTTAATTCCTCTTTTATTTAAGTGTATATTCTGTTAATTTCTCTTCCTTTTAGGTCACTGTGGGAAAACTTTTGCCATTTTGGAAAGGTTTTTGAATCATACTTCTCCCAGAACTCCTTGGTTAGTTGTAGTGGACGATGACACACTGATAAGGTATATATTGCATTACTTCAGGACCTGCCACTGTTTATATCAATAAGAGATTTAGCAATATTCACCTATCCTTCTTTATTTAAGACATTCAGCCATTTTATTAGTCATGAGGCTTTATATTACTTGAAGAAAAAAATTGTCACTTCACTATTCTTTTGACAGATATTAAAAACAATGTTATAACTTGGTTAAAACTGTGCATATCAGTGTTATCATGTAGTCATACAGTCTGACTACACCATATTTGTGATTCTTCAGTGTAGATATGTTTGAGCTGATAGGGTTTAGTAATTTGCTAATTACCTTTCTAACACGTGTTCCTCAGACAAATGTGTCAGAAGAAAGGTTCCACAGGCTCGGGTCAGTTGTCCAAGCTGCCCGGAATAGTGTTTTGGAACTTGCCTTTGTTGGAAAATTAGATCCCATTCTTGTAAAATCTGACTCTGCAATATAAGCAAAAAAAGGCACAGTGAGCAATACCCAGGATGACATGGTTATGAACAGTGAATCAAGACAATACTTTACATTCAATCACGTGACAGAAGAAGAAATAGTGAGAGGATGATAATGCAACATTCATATAACTAAATCTACGTTTTTAGTTTTCAATTTGTAACTGTTCATAAATAATTTGCAAAAACAATTACTTGGAAAGTGTCATTTCATGTTTTTCTGAGATGAGATGCAGTTTTGCTGACAAACTGCCTACTTCAAGAAATACTTTAAGCTAATTTGTTCATCATTTGACCAAATTGCATAGTCATATCTCATAGTAAATAATCCATCATAAATTTCAGTTCAGCAGTTTGTATCTCTGGGGGAGTTTCTTTTGGGTAGAATTTCTGAATTTCTCCTGTCATCTTTGTGCTATTTAATAGAATGCTGTTAAGGGTAGCAATGTCTGCTCCAAAATTAATGTTTACAAGATTTTTTTTTTTTAATGGCTCTTCATATTATAGTATATTCAGACTCCGAAAATTGCTCAGCTGCTATGACCCAAATGAACCAGTATTCCTTGGAGAGCGTTATGGCTACGGCTTGGGAACAGGAGGATACAGTTACATCACTGGTGGAGGAGGGTAATTTATTTAAGTTCCTACTGAGATCCACGTTAGTTCCTGTTTTGAGTGCAAATGTTTTAACTTACGACACAAATCAGTTTCAACAGAAACAGTGATGTATTCCCCAGATGTGTGCGATTTACCCCACACCTTCTGTGTAGTGACACATGCTGGTCTCAAGGCCCCAGCTCTTCTCTTTTACATTTGAGTAAGATTGAGGAGAACACCCCTTTGGAGTCCAGAGCAAATTTAGGAGGAATTATCAGCTGTAGTAAAAATGGTGGGTAGCTAACTTATTGTTGGAATAACAACAATGGGTATAATTGGTGTAACTAGTTTTCAGTATAAAAAGTAACTATCTTTCAGAAAATGTCTCTAGGTCTGTTTGTCAGTTCTGACCCCTTAAATTTTGAATTTCAAATGTGTTGTATCACAGGGCTGCATTTGGTCTTGCAGTTTTAGATAATTTAGCAATATTTATTAATTGCAGTTATTTGGTGTCTTTTGAAGTTTTTATACATTTCATGTGTTGGTTTTTTTTTTTTAATTCAGGATGGTTTTCAGCAGAACAGCTGTTCAGAAACTCCTTGCTAGCAAGTGCCGGTGTTACAGCATGGATGCACCTGATGATATGGTCCTTGGGATGTGTTTCAGTGGCTTAGGAATCCCTATAACACACAGTCCACTTTTTCATCAGGTCAGTGAGCTGTTTTTGAGTATTTCAAATGTATTTCACTTTGTAAGTGAAACATATAACAATCATAAATACTCAAATTAGATCAATATGTAATATCACTAACCAAGATGCTGCTGCTGCTTTTTACCTTGATGCTTGGCAGAACAAGACTGATCAAATAAGAACATTCTCATACTACAATATTACTATAATGCTTTGCTGCTTTATATGATATTTTAGCTCACCTACAAGTACATTTTATTAGAAATGCAGTTAGAGGTGAGGATTTTGAAAAGGAAATAGAATTAAGTGCCACATGTTTTGAATAGTTGTCATATGTCCTCTAAGGGAAAAAACCCACAACACAATATTTTTTTCTCCAGGTAATAGAAAACTGACTGTAAAAATTTTCAATAAATCTGCCTGCTCTACTTAGCTGATGTTTCTATTGATTTAGTATTTACTATTCTGAAATACCTCATTAGTGAAGATATAAAATATGACATTATTGCTTTTATGATGGATTCTAAAGAATGGCATGAGTACCATAAATTGTTCTATGCTAGCATATGGGAAAGAGCGCTTACAAAACATGATTTTCTTGTGAGTTTGGGAGAAAAGGGATGGAATAGATTTGAATCTTGTTCCTGTCTTCCACAGTATTTAACAGGCTACCTGTAGTGTCACAGTGGAAAGCATGATGCATTGAGGCCTATAGAGATTTTCTTCCTTGTAAGCCAAGTAAACCAAATCCTTCTATGGTATGAGCAAGAAGCACTAGAGTTTTTTTCCCAAACAGTGCACAACTTTTTTGAAAGTCAGCATTTAAATCAGTGTAACATTTGATGTTTTTCAGGTGTCGATCTAGCTGAAAAACTGGGAAGACTTGCATATCTGAATATGAGCTGAGAATAAGATAATAAGCTACTTGAGAATTAGTAAATTACCCTGTAGTTCAAAGCAGCTGTCAGTGGAGGGGGAGCGTTTCTTATTTAAATTATTATCTTCTCCTATGTTAAGAGTCAATTTCTGATACATTTACTACTTAGAGAAATGGGAAGACCGAGAACATACTATTCAATATTTTAATTCTGTGTCCATATAAAAAAATCCTATCTGTTAACTCTCCCGTTTTGTTTTTCCTGGCTTACTCCTTTTAATATGCTGGTGCTTTTGCTTTATTCTTCCATCTTAGGCAAGGCCAATGGACTACCCAAAAGACTACCTTTCTCACCAAATTCCAGTATCATTTCACAAGCATTGGAATATCGACCCAGTGAAGGTATATTTCACATGGCTGGCACCAAACACAGAAGAGTCACATAATGGGAAAAAAGTTGGATATAACAGAGAGGATTTATAAGCAGTAGAAGAATGTAGATGTTAAATACTATTCTACAGCTGAGAGACAGTAATTACTGTGATTTTTTGTTTTATTTTCACATTGTTCATCTGTTCATGACATAAGAAGACAATGTTTTGTTCCTGTTGGTTGCATCCCTTCAGAACAATGGAAGAAGGCACTAAAATGACTTTTGGATTCTTTTCCTCTGCTTGGTTTCTTTTTAGAATGTTTTTGGGCTTTGTATACCAATGAACCTGGCTCACATTTAAGAGTCTTGTACAACTTTACCTGTGTTCTGCTTTGGACTTGGTTCAGACAGCATCAATTTACATTCCCTTCCTTTGCTCTCTCAAAAGCTGAATTTATGTATTTGGGAGCCTAATATTGAATAAGTGTTGAAAATCTTTTAAACATCATCTCTCACTGACTTACGGGAAACAGTTCTCTAAAAGGTTCTGGAACAGTTTCTTGATAAATCATAGAGGACACTTGACTTTTTCTGTGACCAGCAGCTAGATTGTGTGAAGGCTGTGCTCCTGTGTGCTCATTTCACATAGAAATACTGTAGTTTTCTGGAGTAGCTTGACCAGGCGTGAAACCACTGTTGTACCTGTAAGTTTATTGGCATTTGTGTGGAATGTGATGTAAAAAATGGAAAAAAAGGTTGAGGACAGGAGTTCCTTAGGTGGCCACGGGAGGTCACTGTGGCTCCTTTAGAAACTGAAGTCACTGTACATGAGTTTGGCAAATATAAAAGTGACTCTTAAGGATTCTTGCAGAACTAACATTTCAGTATTTCTGAATGTGTGCATTTCAATAGCATATAAATGCCAGCTTTAAAAATTTTGTAGTATCCCTAATTTATATCATCAAGATAAGTAATTTTATGCGTACAACATGTGAAGTGTGATTCATATTTAAAACGTTCTTGAATTTTTTTTCAGTAGTTCAGTTTTGTAAAAATGTTTGTACAAAACCAGGCTTTAGTATGTTCTAAACTAATTTTTGTATTGTAAAACTGCATCTTTTTAAATGACAGTATAGGGCACTTGTGTACTGTTATTTAACTTGTCCTGCTATATTGTAACGAAATACAGGGTCTTAAAGCCATACTGCTGAATTAATTTGTGTTTTGGTTTCTTGTAGTAGGTTAAAAATTGATTCTACTCCAAAGAAAAGCAATACTTACTCTAGAGTCGAAGTAGGGGAGCCACTGATTGCTGTCTCGGTAATTACCGAACGTGTATAAACATTTGCTTGTGAGTGTAGCTTGTGGGTTTCTAAGCATTGAATAGCAAGCACATATTCATAATAGATTCAAATTCTGGTTAAGAAAGAGCAATCCATGTTATGTCTTTTTTTTCTTCCCACTACCAGTGCCTTAAACAGTAGACATTTTACTGATGCCAGGACTATGTTCTCTGATACCATTGGTGAATTGTTAATTATGTTTACTGTTTAGAACTGTGAAAGCTGAAAGCTGAATAAAAGCATTCTTTAACCTTTTGTGCCTTCTTCCTCTTTGCAAATCAAGCACAGGATTCTTTAAGCACCAGTGAAATAAGTTCATCACCTCTATTGTATTTACTGTCAATTTTATTAAAAGGCAGCTTAACCTTTGGGGTTTTTTCATGTTCTATCCTGACCTTCATATTAGGTCAGTTTTCAACCTCTAGTTTTGTGCAAATGGAAAATGCTGTTCCGATGAATACATAGTGATTGGGAACCTTGATGCTATCATAAAACATATTTCACTATCTAATTCTCCAAAGGTCTTGCAACTCAGTCCAGTCACAGGTCCAGCTTCCAACTGGTAATATTTAATCTCTCCTTGGGCCCTGTGGAGGCAGACTAGATCAACAAAAGATGATTAGATTTGAGTCCAGGCTGTGTTGTATCTGTAGACTTCTTATTTAGATGTGGGAAGTACGTTGATTCGTTGATTGATTGCTTACTTGACTTTTATTTCTGGTTTGACAAATGTAGTAGTAGCTGTCCTAAAGTCCGTATTTTCCCTTGCTGTTAGCTCTGGGTTTTACTGCAAGGTGTCTGGAAATATTAGTAACCATCAGAATTCTGATTTTAGTTTCCATAGTTTTGAAGGCAACAATACCATAGTTTGCTCAAGAATTTTCCCCCAAAACTCTGACTTTTGAGACACTGCAGCAGCATGACACAAATGACCTTTTAGTCCACCACCTAAATAAGATCTTTTCAAGCAAAGGATCACAAAGAGCTTCTATAAACAAGACGTGAAGCCTTCTATGTGAACTTCAGTTTTAGAAGGATGATTGTTAGTAGCTGAAACCTAAGGACAAAACTGTGTGTTAATGAGCCTGAACAGTACTAATGCTTGTGATGAAAATCAAGTGGATTATAAATGGTGTGATGTTAAAGTAAATCAATAGAAGAGGCATTCGTAACTCACTTGGTAACAGGCAGATTAAAACAGGGCTGCAAAGTTGATTGACTGCTTGAAGTTTCCTTTTCTGAGACATTGCAGGGTTGTGGAATGAAAAAGAAAATCTGGGAAATGTTACTGACTTTTTAATGTTTATAGGATAAAATTTTTCCATGTAGTAAGATCTTTCTTTCAGAAAATTATTTTTATAATTTCGTTGGTTGGTTCATCTGCCAGGAGCTAAAAGAACCCTAGTGCCTCCAATAGAGCAGGTATGTAAACAAATAGTGATGAAGTATTTGAGGCCCACATTTGATCATGAGCAAGAATGAGGGCTGTGAATCTATTTTTATTTCCCTACATCTGCAGATGTCCTAGGCATGGAAAGACCAAAAATGATCTAATCTTTGTCTTTTCCTCTGTGATTAGAAAAATGGGCAAGAGTCTTGAGGCAGCTTGCAAGCTGGGTAACTTTCTTTTTGTGCAGAAACACTTTGCCCTGACACCAGCTTTGATGGCTGCTGACTGGAGGGAGGAGTCCAAATTACCTTATTTTCAATTCTTTAATTTCTCATGGATTTTATTATCATGGCTGGAAGTGGAATGTCTCAGCCAGAGGCCTGAGACACCATTCAATGAGATTCCTGAAAGGTTAGATCAGCACTGTGCAAGATTGCCATAATTATTTACTGTGAGCACCTCCAAAGCCAACAGTGCCAGTGCATTACCAAGAAACATGGGGAAGTAGTAAGAGATTTGCTTTTTGAAACTGTAAAACTCTGAATGCCTTTGTGCGTTGGATACCATGATAATAAATATATTTGAGTTTGCTTCAGTGCGGTTTCTTCTTCTTGTTGTGGATATGAAGCTAAAGGAGAAATTTAGAATTCTTAGCAAAATGCTCCCTGAGAGTGTCACCTCATCATACATTGGCTGAGGAATCTAAGAGCACTCGACTCTGCTCCGTTAGTGCTGCCTGGTGTAGCTCTGGCTCTGAGGTCCCAGCATGGTGGCTTCACCCTCTGTACTACCCCTGCACACACATCTGCTGTGTCAGTATAGAATAAATTCACCTCCCCAGTCACACTGAGGGGTTTATCTCTAAGTAATTGTTCCAGTCAGCAAGGAAATAGATTCAATATTGATCTGTAGGTAACTAATTTATCTGTTTCAGTTTGTGACACACCATGCGCAGGTATAAAAAATAGCTTTTTTAATGCACAAACTCATAGTGGTAGCCATTGTGTAACTACTTGATCTAAATTCTGTCCTGAGAAGAAAAGTCCTCATGCTTTTCAGATCTCAGCCAGTGGTTTACAGGAAGAGACCTGTGGGATTAGAGGAAGTAGAGAGAGGTGAACAATCTGTTTATATCTACCTGCTTTTGCAGATTGCCTTGACTTGTTTATTTGTGCCCTTGTCAGCTAGGAAGCAGAAGTACCTCCACTGAAATAAGTTAATGAAATTTCTTCTGCTAGGACCTGCATTTCCATGGCAAGAATGAAACAGCTTTGGTGGAGTGTGTGTGCACTGAACACAAGGGGAAAAGACACAGTAGAAATTATTTAAAGATGAGAAGGTAAGTAGGCATTATGCAAATGCATATAGAGGCCTAAAGGACTCAGTGTCAAAGAAAGGAAGAACTGGTTTGGAAAACAGTCTATGGAGAGAAGCGATAGGAAATTACATAAATGGAGTTTAATGAAGCATTCTTTATGGAAAATCTATAGGCATGCTGCTTTTATAAGGTAAAAATACAATGCTAAGCTATTCCTATGAGATACAAAATTTTAAAGCACTGCTTTTGTAAAGAGTCTGAAGGCTTAAGAGCCTGACTGTTAAACAGAACAACTCCAAAAAAGTTGAAAGCACTAGGCTGTTAATATTTTACAGACTCAACTTGCAAAAAAAAAAAAAAATAGTGTAAGCAGCTTGTTAATTAATAAGAAGCCAAAAAGAATATTATCTGCTGGGAAGATTATTATGCGTCACCAACTGATTTGTGTCCACTTCTCATTTATGTATTTCTAGCTGTGACATCCTCCAGATGAAGGTCTAATCAGACAGTTTATAATGTACCCCATCAAGGTCCTCATGGCAGGAGCTCACGTGTTGCCCTAGCTCTACAGGCACTGCACCCCATCTTCATAGGTGTGCTGTGTGACACTGTCTGATAGCTGCTCCCCAAATGCCTGGGAGAATAGCAAGAAATACAGCAAGAAATCCCTCAGAAAAGAGGGAAACTATAGGACTGAAGACATGTGAGTTCCTCAATTGTCTTAAGGAGAGCTCTCACTGGTTGTCCTTCAAAGTAGCCGTTCCCTGGCTAGCAAGGCAGCAGAAATGATGCAGGGTGTAACCCTCAGTAAACACAAATATGAAATAATAGCCTGGAGCAGGTCAAGCTCAGCTGTAGCTCCAGAGGCATTGGTAGCTCTAAGGACAGTCAGTCACAAGTGATGACGGTGGCTGTTTTTCCAGAGACTTCCTATGTTGGTAGGATTCTGTTTGCAAGCTCCTTGAGGGAGCCTTTTACACAGAGCAGAGTGGGACTGTGCTTTGATGCAGCCTATGCTGTGGTCCCATGGCCTCATTCTGTCCAGTCATGAAGTTCTGCTGAAAAGTTCTCAGTCTCTTGTCCTGAGAAACTAAGTTGTTCCTCTTTCTGTTGCTGTTTCTTCAGGCTAGAATTTTCCTGTTGATGGAAATGCAAGTTCTGGAATGACTTTGCACTTAATAAACAGTGAAATGCATTTTTAACAAAATGAAATGTGGATAATCATACTATAATTTCCAGGTTATTATATTCTTGTGAGAAACTCTGTCAAGTGCAGTTTGAATGTCTGAAAAAGACATTATTTTGTTTCGTAAGAGCTGGCTAACCTCTACCATGGCTTGTCCCTTGTTCAGTTAAGTGATATTATTAACATGTAAACAATCCTTGCTTTAGAAGCTCATAATTGTCCTGCCACCATTGTCCAAACCCTGCTCTTGGAGACTTGGTGCTTGAAAGCTGAAGCTGCAAGCAGGGAAGTTTCTTTCTTGTCTACAATTTTCTCTTATGCTCTGTACATCCTGCAAAATCAGCTTAATGCTGGGCCTGTGAACTGAGCCATACCATTGTTCCTGGCTTGAGCAAAGGAAGATGGAGCCCAGCTCTAGCTAGAGATATAAATACCTACTCCAGGTGAGTATTTAATTGACACCCATCAGCATTAGTCAGACTTCGTCCCGTGTGTCTGGTGAGCAGATCCCTCATACTTCATGCCCCTCAGGCAGTGCCTCCCAGAGCTGTTTCTCAACAGGAACAGCACATTTCACAGCAACAGAAACTCAGAATTGCAGAATAGCTCAGGCTCCTCTGGAGGTCGCCTGGTCCAGCCAGGTCCCCTGCTCAAGCGGGGACACCTAGAGCTGACTGCTCAGGACCATGTGCAGGTGACTTTTGAGTACCACCAAGGATACAGACCCCACTTCTCTAGGCAACCTGTGACAGTGTTTGCCCATCCTCCCACTATAGAAGGATTTTCTTATATTCAGTTGGAATTCCCTGTATTTCAATTTGTTCCCACTGCCTCTTTTCCTGTCATTGGGCTTCACTTGGAAGACTTCTGCTCAATCTAATCTACACCTTCCCATCATGTATAAGATCCTGCCTGAGCCTCTGCCTCTGAGAAGTCTCTGAAGCTGCCTAAGTGGGGCTCAGATTCAATTTGGTTTTGATTATTTGACAGTTTCTCTTTAACATGGTAAGGTGACTCCAGGCATTTTCCACCAGAGCCTGTTTACAGGTTTTTAATAACTGTCACAGTGCCAGGCGTTTGCTGCATGGTGAGAAGCTGCTGGGAATAATTAGGACCAAGGGGAAAATGTCAAAGAGATTCAAATCTAACATTTATACAAAATGCTACTGCTTTTTAAAATTCTGGTCAGTAGCAGCACAAAACCTCTGTGATTCCCTGCACCCTGAGGTTCATCCCACCCACACAGCTATGCAAAGCAAGTTCCCCACTCAGAGTCCCATTTCTCTTCCCTGCAGGAGAGATGCCAGCAGTGCTGGGAGCTGGAGAGACTCGTGATCTCCTCAGTGCCCCCACACCCTGCACGTGGCACCTTTCTGCCAGCCGTGTTATCCATGGATCATGGCCCTGTAGGAAGTTGCCCAGTCTGTCTGCATCACTTACATCACTGCTCAGCCCTTCTCTCCTGTTGCCTCTCTTCCCTGCTTGGCTTTGCCTCCAGCCACCCCGTCACTGTGCCGAGCTCTCCAGTTCTGCACATCAATCCCCCAGTACCAGCCATGAGTTATGTGACATATATAGCACTGCTGCTGCCCTCACCCCACTAAAAATCAATGGGCAGTTGCTGTAATCTGCAGGTTTAAAATCGTTTGCATGTGAAGGAGAGTCAGTTTTCCATTAACCCTTTGCCCCCTTGCAGGGTTCATTGTCAGCATCCGGCACAAGGTGTTACTGCATCCTCCCTAGGGATTGTACTGCTTCAGCTGAAGGTGCTGGGGAAGAGATTTCCTCCAAAACCCACTTGCTCTGTGCCTTCCCTGACACTCCAATGTGGAAGTACCGTCATCTTGCTAGCACAAATGCAACCTGCTCTTAAAAGTGCATGCTTTGCTGTGTTGGTATTTTGGGGGTCACATTGAGGTTTCTCCTGCCAGAGTTTCTCTCCCAATATAAAGAATGGAGGAAAAGTGTTTGCTGCTGTGGCTGAGTGGAGGGTTTAAAATATTTGAGGGATTAGTGCAGGCACCTATCTCCCTAAACATTCACATGGAATTGCTTCCATGGTGAGAAAAAATTAATACATTTCTCCAGAGATGCCCCAGTAGTACTGAAGAGCCAGTTTATATCTTCAAAACAAGTTTGTATCTTCAGGAGCAGACAGCTCACAGCAGCCTCACCACAGAGTGCAGAGCAGTATAACTACTTTTAGTCAGCTCTTGAGGATCTGACCTATGGGTGGTAACTTGGAAATATAAGTTGTTTAAATTGGTAAGATACAAATACTGTTTTCTGCAACATCCCTGGGCCTCTAAAATGTTTTCCTTCCCCCGTTAGGTCCTCCTGATTAGTGAAAATATAGTTACTATTGCAGATTTCCAGATAACCATGGAATATTCTTCTCCCATCTACAAATAAAAATAAAAATAAAAAAATAAATAAAGAAGATTCAACAGCAATCTCTTTGGAGTGTATGCCTAAATAGAATTTATAGGTATGTGTTCTACAATATATATGTACATTTATAAGACCTCTTTCAAAAACCCATGATTTTGTCAAACCTCAGTGTTAATAGCTCCAAGGAATTGATTTTATGAAATCATCACTATTAAAATCCTGTGTTTACATTTCATTATCCCTGGGCTGGGAAATAATGGTCCAATACAGAGGAGCATACATGCAATTATTTATACTCTCTTGTGTAATTTTCTCAGGTGCCCCTCATGCCTTGGTTGGCCAAATTCTTTCTGAAGTGCCCTTTCCACCTGTGCTGAGAGGGAGCTGGAGTGCCCATCTCTAAGTTTTAAGCAGGAACACTCCATACTCCATGGGACTCCATGGAGCCACTGGACTTGTGGAGCAGCAGTGGTGGCCAGGCTGCTGTTGAAGATGTTTCACTTTAGGTGAAGTATGTACCCACCCAGAGGAGCAGTCCACAGATCTCAGGTCTTCCTCTCTACTGGCTGAGTGGCTGTGGGATCTGTTGAGATAAAGAAAGTTAAGGGGTCCCTATTGAGGTGGCAAGGCTGCAGTTGCCTGTCTTTATACTGAAAAATGTTTAACAAAGTTCTGTTTGTATCACTGTGGATGTAGAGCACCTCTCTGCAGTAGGGGGTCATTTATCCCCACTCACAGTAATGGTGAGCCAGAAATAAAAAATACATGTGTACACATTAGGGAATACTGGGTTTTTACCTCTCAGGCACTGTGAGGAACGTAGCAAGGCTTTCTTAATTCTTTATTTTTAGAATTTATTTTTAAATGCAGTCTTTCTAATTCATCTCATGCAATGACTACTGTACAGATGGAAATAGCCCACATTAGACAAATAACAAATCATGTTTGAGTTGGCCAAATCATCCTGTTCAGGGTGCAATTAATTATTCAAGAAGTACACATCCAAATGTTACATAAGACCTCTCTTCCATCTGAAATTACCAAATATAATTAAAAATGTATAAAGGAGGAGACAAGTAGCTTCAAATAACTTTGTGAACTTCTAATTATTTCCAAAATTGGTTCAAAGCCAATATAAGACTTCCATGTCTAACCTACATACTGCTGAAAGCTATGTTCTCACAGGCCTGTATAGCTCCCTGGGCAAAATCATACTATTAGTCCCAAATTCCTTATTATTTAACAAGCCATTAGCTCATGTTGTTGCCTTCTCTGTCAGCAGAACTTCCTCCGAGATCACCAGTGACACCTTGAGGCCCTGGTGCCCACACCCCTCTCAAGAGCCAGCCTTGTGTCTCTGACATCTGTGTGCCACCACTCTGCCCAGGCAGCACCATTCCACAGCTCATCTAAAACCCTGCTCTCATTACAAACAAACTTTTGCCAGGGTAGAGCCTTACTTGCTGGAAGAGATTATTAAATAGAAAATTATGAGAGTTTGCATTTCCTAGCAGCAGGAAACAGGAATTTTCGACAATAAGTTACTGAATAACAAACATTATCATCTTTGTTGGGCAAGCGTCTCAATTTTATTTATGAATAAGGGAGATAGAAAAAGGAGATTTACTCACAGGTTGAAAAACATTACAATCTTTTCTTTCTCTAGTTATTTGTCAGGGGTTGTGGATCAGCCCTGTCAGACAGGCATAGGGAAATGCTCTGTAAAAGCAACAGAGGCAGTTTAACCTGGTGGGGCTTCTTCACAAGCATGCTGCAAAGCTCTACACACATTTCATCAGTCCTGCAGGGATAATTACAAGTCTGCCTGTTCCTCCTGAAATACTTTAAACTTTCACACCACTCGGCTCTCAGAACCAATATTGTGTAACAAATGCCAAGGCCTGTAAGACTCAGACACTTCATGCAGTCTTAAATTTTACTTCCCTGCTCTTTTCTATTTCTTTCTTTCTTTCACTCTCTTCTCCCTCTGGTCCCCAACTTGTTTGTTTTTTTTTTTTTTTCTTTTGGTAATGAACTTAACATTCAAACATGTTTAGCAGGGAGGCTGAGGGGTCTACAGTCACCCACCCCAGCCCAACTAGTCTGGTGTGCCCTTGACATGGACACAGCCAACTTGTTTAAACCAAGGCTACCAGAGCACCCCAGATTTATTCTCCTGCTTGCCATTTTTGCCAGTCTATGCTCTCACATACGAGCGAATTTTACTATGTTTTGTTCCCACAGAACAGATGTGGGAAACAGATTTTCTTCCCACAGAAGACAGATGTGCCATCGGTTGACAGTGTCAATGCAGGGGAGCACCCCAGGTCTATTGCATGTCAGTGCTCCCATCACTGCCTGCAGCAAGGAATTCTCCAAAAAACCAAAATGTGGTATTTTCCTGCTTGCCAGTGCTCAGCCACCTGGGGCTCTTGGCAGCACCATTATAAATCTGCCTCCTGTATTTTGAATAACCTGTCCCTTACCTAAGGTTAAGGTGCCTACATGTAAATACTGAATGCAGTCAGATTTTGTTCAAGCATTGCCATGAAGGAAGAATTATCAACCTATGGTGGACACAATCAAAGCTGAAGAGCTTTACAAGAGGAAGCAGAACTCAGTGCTATACAAACTCAGAAAAAGGAGAAGACTGTTAAAGACCAATACACACTTGTTATTTTGTCTTTAATTAGTTCCTCTGCACCCAGTACCTGTGAGCACTGCAGTGGTATAATTTCTCTTCAGGACTGGAAGAAAAATTCTCCATAGCCAGTGTGATTTCTTTTAACATACATTTCCCAGGAAATGAGGCTGTTTTTCTTTCCAGCTCAGTGCACTGAGTACTTGTCTTCATTCATGAATGCCAAAAGGACTGTACAGCCTCCTGGTCACTCTGCTCAGTCTTGAGCCTGCATCAGCCTGGCTTATCCTGGTACCACAGCAGCAGCTTTGGGCACTCAAAGGCACATGAAATTCCTGTCTTCAATTGTCTTCTCCCTATGGATATCACTGTATTTGGTCATAAGCTTTAAGGCTGAAAGGACCTAGTTACTGTCTGGTCCAGTGTGCTGCAGAGTGAGAGCCCTATGCCCAGCTGGAGCCTTGGCTCCACAATCTGGGGAAGGGTGAGGTGGGTGAGACCTCGCTGGAAGGAGACATGGCAGTGTCCTTGGGAAGGGGTGAATGGACTTTGTGGGTCTGAGTGGTCACAGAGAGCAGGGAACAGAAAGGATGTGTGCTTCAGGGGCAGGAGGAGCTCTAATATTTGCATTTGCAGTGAAAAGGAAAGGAGACAGGTAAATCGTGTGAGACCAGCTTCTCTGTTCCTATAGTAAGACCCTCTTAAGGGCTAGCTAGAAAAAAAATTCAACACCAATTTGATGACAACCAAATGATGACAACAAACCAAAATGTTACTGTATAGATAAATATGGATCTTTACTCCAAATCATGCTTGAATATTATAAAAAATTTACATAAGCTCAAGTATTCAAGGACTGATGGCATCTCAGTTGTATTTCATCATGTCCATTGAAATCCTTTTTTTTGTGATGATTTAATTTTGACACTCAGCAAAGTTTCATTCAAAACCAGGACCTGGTAATGGTTTATCATTGATCAGTGTTTCTAAATGTGGTCACCCATAAAAATTTCTTCTCCTCTCCACTTTCTGATTTCCAGGCAGTGTCTATATCCTTGCTGTTTTGGCTCATCCCATAAAATGCCTTCTCAACTGGCTTTCAAGGCCTGTGGCAAATTTTCCTGCACGTGCCTATTGCTCAGGGGTATTTCATCTCCTTCTTGCAGAGCACTGTTCTGTGCTGCACTCTTGGCAAAGGTGATGAAAATCCACAGAGACTGAGACAATGTGAATCAGGTAAATTCTGGGGTATTTTTGCAAAACCCTGCATGACCTCAGGCTAATTACTTTGTGCCTGGTGGGATGGGATAGATGTAGATGTCAGTTGATACCATAGTTTCATGTCTAGAAGTCCATGAAAAGTCCTGGATTGCAGTACCCTTGAAAGTAAAGCCATAGACACTTAAATCTAGATGCATGAAACCAAATAACCGTTAGTGGAGTGTGGGTCTCTGTTTTATTTTACCTTATTTTTCTGGGTACTGGAATAATCTGTAGCTTCAGAAAACTATACATTTGGTTGAAGTCAATTTTATTTCTGTATGATAGATGAGTCCTCAGGACTTATTTGGTACACCTATACATTTGTGTATGTATACATAAGCTGGGTAATTGCACAGCTCCTGCAAAAAAAAAGCTTTTTGATAACCCTTTTTCTATGAAATCGCCAGAGAGACACTTTCTATCACAGATTTATTTTGGCTGACAAATGTATTTTAAATAGTGCTCCTATATCAGCTCTGGCAGCCCTTCTTAGCTAGCAGATTTGAGGTTTGGGAATCAAGACAAACAGAATGTTCATAAATGAAAACCTCTGTGAGATAAACTGTGGCAGTCACCAAGTCATAAAGCTTAATGTATTGTAACCCATTAGTGGTAATTCTGGCTCTATCTGGCAGGTGGAAAGGACTAGATTAAAATACTTTAGAAGGCTAAGGAAAGTCAAATTTACACTCAAGATTCAAAGCTGAGGTGAATTGTTTGCCTTCAAAGCCAAGGAGAAAAGGAAGATGAATGGGAGCTGCATGCTCAGCTGTGTGTGAGGCAGCACTGCCCATGGTCTTATCTCACATAATTCATGTTTGCCATGGCCAACACTGTGACTGCCTCATGGCCCATGGCAGACTAAAATCAGACTCACAGGATGATTTCCTTTGAGGAGGTGCTGGAGAGGGATCCACCACAAATGTAATGAGCTCAAATCAGCCCTGGGGCTCAGATTGGGGTCAAAGGGAAAGGTACTGTCTGTTCAGTTCATCTCTTAGAGGCCATGCAAGCTAAGCTTTTGCCTAAATGGACATTTCTGTGAATGCTGTATTTATATAGCCACCTTCTGCCCTCACTGGGATAATGGGAATGGTCATTAAAAACCCTTTAAGGAAGCCCTCTTGACACCTCCTTTGTGCCTATGGGTGTCTTTGTAAGTGGATTAGTGAAAACCTTGGAATTATTTTGAAATAACCTTTTTATCAAGTAACAGAGAGCAGTGTACCTATGGCCTGGTAGCTTTGGAGTTTTTTTTTTTTCTCTGAATGCTGTTCAAGCTCAGTGTTGTGCAGTTCCTCTTATATTATGCTTTATGGGAAGAAAGTGGATGTCACAACAGTTCCTTGGGTTTCCTGCAAGTTTCAAGAAAAGCAAGGGATTTTGGGGGATTTTCACTGAAAAACTTTGCCCAGCACTATGGAGTCCTGCAAGGTTAAATTCTTCTTGTTTCCATGCTGGAAACTAAGTGATGCATTAGCAGCTCACAGCTCCCATTCATTTCTGTCCATTCGTCCTGTCCTAGGGGGCAAGATGATGTTTCATCAAAGGAAGCAACAGAGTTGCTGTTCTTACTTAAACAAAAATTAATAATTTGAAAATAAGCATACATTTACTTATGTTTCTGTTGTTGAAAAAGTTTTCCTACCATATTATGAAGATTTTGAAAAACTAAATTTCTTACTATATTTTTTTTTTAAATTCAGAATTAGAGTTGACCAGTAAACTTTGATTAGAAAGGCATTTTAAAGAAAAAAAAAATTTAGGAAACTCCCAGTGTTTTCCTAGGGAATTTTTTTTTCCACAGATTTGAAGCAAGTCACAATGTTCTATGAACTGCCATGAATTGTCTTGAGTTTGCAGCATTCAGGGAGTCCTAGCTTCTTTTCCCTTTTTCTTTCTTCTCATGGGACAGGGTTTATGGAAAGTGGTTTGTCCCATTGAGTGTGTTTGGAGGTCACAGCACCCTGAATTTGTTCCATCCTTTTGCTCACAAGGATCAATAAGGTAATCATCAACTCTGAGCTGAAAATTATCAAATGAACTTAGCAACAAGATCAATTCAGGGTGCCAAAACCAGGTACTCTGGTTTTGCAGAAGTGGTGCATTCTGATATTGCTCAAAATTGTACATCCCAAGTTTGTACATGCTCTGGAATAGGATGAGAAACATGGGTTTAAGGACAGTGTTTGCTGCAGTCTGGATCTTCTGGATTCAGCTCAGTTTGTTTTGGCAGAACAGCCCATGGAGGAGTGTCCATGCAACATCCTTTCTCACCTTTGCAGTGCAGACTCCCGGAGTGAATCCAAACCTCTGAAGGTCACTGAGCTTTTCTCAGTGCTCAGTTATAGAAGAATTTGTAACTTCTGTGGTTGCATAGTGAGAAATGATGCCTTGTGTCTGGCAGGGTGATAAACAGCTGTGCCTGGGGCCACTGTCACTGTACTTCAGCTTGTACATGGTCATGAAAGAAACAGTCTCTCTCAAGACCCCTACAGGGATCAGCCCTTCTCCTGCTCACTTGAGTGATGGCTCAGTCTCCAATTTCCTCCAGAAAATGCAACAGAAATAGTCACTGGTTTTCAGTGAGCAATTACTCAAATAGCAGTGCCTTGGGCATGGAAAGCTGAACAGATTTTTGCTTTTGTAAAACAGCACACAAAGAGCTCCCCTTTGGAGCTTTCATTGGGATCATGGAAGTGGTACTTCTAGAGCTTTGCCTACTGCTTTTTTTTCAATCTTCTGCCTCTTGGTGGTGTGTGTTTGCTGTGTATTTTGCTCTGATATGCTGCTGAGAGCCACTCAGCTTGCTGCCCTTGCATTATCATTATATCTGCAGTGGAAAAGCCTGTGACTGAATGAATCGATATCACATATGGCCTGATTCTAGGGAGGTAGAATTAATTAGTACAAGCCATCAGTGACAACGTGTTTTTCCATTGTTAGGCCAAATCTGTCCAAAATTGTCATTGTCCATTGTTTGGGACTCAGTCCATGTGGAAAGAGTTTTCTCAATTACTCAGAAAAATTTGTTGATCCGAATATGAGCCAGTCTGTCTCTCAGTGAAAAAATTCCCAGGGTTGATCCAATCAGAGGGAAGTAAGGGGGAAAATGGAGTTTAGAACAGCAAAACAATAAAACCATTGAATGTACTTAGTCCCATTAAGCTAACAGGGTCTTAGGGTTACATCCACAGAGATTTCTAGGAGGATGTGGTGCTTAGGCTTTGTAGCTCTGTTATTCTTTGCACACAGTCATTACTGGAGCAGCTGTCTCTAAATAATGCACGTCTGTTTGCATGTTTTATGGGCTTCTTTTGAAGAAGTGGATCTCTCTTAAAGCGGTTAATAGAGTTATGCACAATGGAGTTTGACTCTGTTGCCTTCTGAGGAAAACCAAGGAAAAGACTCTAGAGCTCTCCAAGATCTGCAAAGCTGTTGTTTGTTTCCTCAAGGCAAAGTGAACCCAGCAAGGGAGCACCAGGCAGAGGCAGTCCTGATGAAGAAAGTGTGCTCTCCTTCATCCAAATTAGAGCAATGCAAAACACTCTTCAGCCTGCTTATGTCCCCACTGTCCTGGTACCAGCACCAGTGGCACATGTGAGTTTTCATCAGGGATTGGATGGGTAGAAATCTGCTTGGTGAAAAAATCTGCTTGGAAACATCACCTAAAACAGGGTTGTTTTAATTTGTTCTCTTCATCTTACTAAAATATTACACCTTCACATTATAAAGGAATCAATGGATAGGACTGACTAAATTCTAACTTACTTGCTATAGGATCTTTCAAATTAACAAATGTTAGTTAACCAATATTGTTTGGTTTGATTCCTGGAGTAATCCTTGGCACATGCATAAAAGAATTGATTACTCTAAGTGAAGATGATGCCAGTCTTGTTCCTTCCTCAAGGCTCGGCAAAGCTTCAGAGCAGCCCATCCCAGACCCATCCTATTCCTGGTGCCTCAGGAAGGATCCCCATGGGGCAGGAGGTGGCTCTCAGGGCAGAAATCAGTCCCAGGGGGCAGGCAGGAGGGTAAAAGTGTTGCTTTAGTCCCGATTGCTCTTGGGACGCAGAGCAGTTTTGTCTTATGCCCTGGGCATGCAGACAGCAGCAACAATTGGACCAGAGCCCTGGGAAGCTCTGTCCTTCCCAAGCCATCAGCAAAGCAGATGGATCTGACAGGGAAGGGTTCAAGAAAGAAGAGAAACCTTCAGGAGAGTGCAAGGTTGGCACTGAGTGTGTGTATTCTCCCTTGGGAAGTTCAAGAATGACCAGGGTTTCTTGCCACATATGAGGCCTTCAAACCCTGCAGAACTGCCCCAGTACGGGCTGGTGCACGCAGACACCCTGGGCCAGCAGGGCACACCTAACCCAGGACAAGCTGCACACCTGGATGGAGGTGGTCAGTACAAAGGCCAGGTGCAAAGGTCTCATTTGAGAAGAGGGACATCACCGCCACACAGTCCCAAAGAAACTGAAGGCTGGATGGAAAGGACTCTGCCTGGAGTCCATCCATCAACCAGCTTTGGCATCCAGCTATTGCACCTCTCTGCCTGTGTGCATGGCACCCCTTTGCCAGGGGAGCAGTAAAATATGTGCAGTAAAATTACTTGTGAGAGTCCTGCAAGAGCTTACGTGCAGGAATTTCATTAGTGAGAAGCTGTAGTATTACCCAAAAAATCCTCACTAAGGGCTGTAAATCAACTCAAGCAACTTCCACATCCAGTGAACCAAATGGCTGTAAACTCAAGTGTCCATGCCTGCAACAAGCTGTGCTATGGCTCCTCACCCCTGGTGTGGAGGGCAGACATCCCACCCACAGGGTGAGTGGGAGGAAAAAGAAACTAGGAGGGCAATTGGATCGAAAACTTTTCTTCCATAACTGGGCAGCAAAATCCGAATATGAGTTTTCTGAATCACGTTAAAATATTATTCTTGGAAGTCCAGGGTCTTCTTAACAGGTGAAGCAGGAATAGCCTCTAAAATTTGTTTTTCTCTTTCAGAGAAGTATAAAATTAGCTGCTAAATTATTCTCCTCTGTGCTGGCTGAAAAAAAATTAAAATCTAGAGATTACTCACATTTGACTTAATTTGAATAAATGTACTATCACTGACATGATTGCTAATTATCCTTGTACTCAGTTACTTAAATTAGCATCCTATGAATTGATCAAAATGGATAAACTGTGACAGGGAAAATAGGTTTATTTGCCTAAACCTGCAGTCTTACATAGATAGCAGGGGCTCAGCCTTTGACAAGGCGAGACCATGCTGCTATTTCACAGTATTTAGCACTTTTCCTTCCTTGGGGTGAGGGGAACAAGGCTGGTTGCCCTCCCTTCCCAGAAGATAGAAAAAGGACTGATGATACCCTTTTCATAGGACCTGACTGGGAAAATTGAGATGGACACACTCAGCTACTCCAGCCCCCATGTTCTTCACATTTTTCCTCATGTCTTAATCTCATTATTATGTTTCTTCATGAAGCAACATCACAGAGGGAAAAAAAAAAAAGCTGAGTGATAGAGAAAGAAACATCAGGAAAAGAATCCAGTGTTTTCCCTTTGTCTGAGGAATACGGCAGAGTTTCCTCAGCAACAAGAAATACAGAAACGTGCTGAGACAAGTCAGGAGAAGAAAAAGAGGGAGAAATAATGAGTGGAAAATTTACACTGGGGCTAGGTTAATACAAGAGGTGAAGATACAGATGGAGGTAATGTAAAAATTGAGCAGAACCTGCCTTTTGTGGGAGTGGACAAGCGAGATAGAGAAGGGGCAGAGGCAGGGAGCCAGGAGTAAAGATGGTTTAATTTTGGAGTCCCTGGAAAAACTGGCACCTCTCACACAATCCAGCAGCTCTGTTTCCAATGTGATTAATTTACTAGGTGGGATCACTTAGCTGTGAGACACCATTTGTTGTTTTTCTTTATTTTTCCTCCCATCGTAAATGTATGAGATCACTTACTGCAGAGCTGAGACCTACAGGGCTTTGACCATAGGAATACAGGCTCATTAGAGATTTATTCAAAGGTAAGTGAAATCATGAGTCACTGCTTGAAAGCAAGAATTTAACCATAAGAAAGCAGAAGACTTCTTATGTCCTGCCAGAAGGAGCAGGCCAATGACCATGTTAAGTCATGCCAACCCCAGTAGTCCCATGGCAAAGCCATCACCTGCAGCTTTCAAAATGTCAGTGGAGCTGCACATAGATACTCAGCACCTTTGAAGACCATAACTTTAACAATATTAGATAAAAAATATTCCTACAAGTCTATTTAATTAGTTCTTCACTGGGTTTTTCTTTCATTTTTATTTAACCTGCCATAAGTAAGAACTTGGCCTGGGGTTCTTCAACTGGAGTTCAGATAAAGAATAATGTTTGATGTGAAGTAGGACTGAAATTAGCTCACTTTCACAGAGTATCTTGGCTATGTACTAATCAAAAGAATTAACACTTGCTCCTAATTAGTCAAAGGGGAAATGTCACTGAACATGTCATGAAGAGCATATCCTTTTAAGCAGCCTCAGTAAAAACACTTCCAGCAGCTATGCTATAAAGGCATGGTGCCAGGCAAAAACAGATTTAAGAGTTGTAAAAGGCATCCTATAGATACTAGTCTTAGAAATCAGAAGTTGCATCCTTTTCTGCACAACTTCCTATCTCCTGCATTTGGCTCTCTTTTGCCAAAATTGCTGTAAAGAATTATTTTACTTCAGAAAATTAATATATGAGCAACATTCTAAAATAGCTTGATTATGTTCACCAACTATTTCTGGCTTTGCATAAATAAGCAATTATATCCAACCTCTAATGATCTTTATCTCCCTCCACTTTCACCTTTTTCCTTTTAAAATCACTAATTGTCCTTTGCAATATTTCCTGGTATAGATCTTAAAATATATCACAGGCACAAAATGTACTAGCCCCCAGAACCCTTCAGCACCCCGATGTATTCCATTAGTGAGAGGAGAAGCTGACTCACACTCTGATGATTGATGCATCTCCTGTATTATGTAAACAGTCAGGAAATTTGACATACAGCATTATTAAGGGATCATTTATAATCTGTTCACTCAATTTTTTTGCTAATCCAATTAAATTTCCTGATGCTGTTGAAGTGTAAAGCTCTTTGTCTGAGTTACCTTTAACATGAGTCTGAGTTCTTTGTTTTGTGACCTGAGCACAATAATCCCATTTAAGCCCCAGTGACATATTCTAGTGTCAAAGGTGACTCCCCATTTCTACATATAAGTCTAAACATACATAAACTTGGGCTCAGTTCTTAAGAATTTATTTAAGTCCCCAAATAAAATCTCTGCCATTTACCTTTTGTAATTAATGTCCATTACTCTCCTTAAGTAAAAGACTCAATTAAATTAATTCTATTAATGGTACTGTGTTTGTTAAGTAATATCATAAATAAAATACACTTTCAAAGAATTACGTCAGTGCTTTTTCCCATTGGATTTTTTTCTTTAGAAAGCATCTTTTACTCAGCTGGTCTAAAGCTGCCACTCTTTCTCCATTCTTGTCTGCGTTGGTGCTACCATTGCAATGCCCACTCCTGGGGAGCCATGGAAGAGCTTGGTGGTGATGCACACAATCACCACACTTCTCCCCAGGCCCTCAGCATCTGTACTTCCAATTTAACCTTTGCCTTTCCTGCTTTGCTGCTCCTGGCTGGGTTTACCAGACACAAACACGCTCAGCACATCCTTCCTTCCTTCCTTCCTTCCTTCCTTCCTCCTTCCTTCCTTCCTTCCTTCCTTCCTTCCTTCCTTCCTTCCTTCCTTCCTTCCTTCCTTCCTTCCTTCCTTCCTTCCTTCCTTCCTTCCTTCCTTCCTTCCTTCCTTCCTTCCTCCTTCCTTCCTTCCTTCCTCCCTCCTTCCTTCCTTCCTCGCTGCCTCCTTCCTTCCTTCCTTCCTTCCTTCCTTCTTCCTTCCTTCCTTCCTTCCTTCCTTCCTTCCTTCCTTCCTTCCTGGAATCCTTCCTTCCCTCCATCCTTCCCGTTAATAGGTTTGTGGCAAAGGTTCAGCTCATACAGGATTTCACTGATGGTAAAAGCTGTTCTGCATCTGTCCTCAGGAAACACAAACATTTTCTGTCAAAGCGAAGCAATGGAGCACTCACGAAAAACAACCCTTCCAGTTCTATATGTCACAGCTTTAATTGAATCTCTCTCATTTCAGCAGAGTCTTTCAACAGCTTTGTGGACTCAGTGAGCTGATGAAAACTTGAGCTGGAAAAAGAGAGTAGTATGGCTGCTGGCCAGGGCAGCTCTTCCACATGATATGTGCCTCATCACTGTGTTAAGGCAGGATTAATCCAAACAACAACATCCTGCTGGTACGAGTGTGGCTATTGTGTAAAAAAGCCACATGACTTCATTCAAGTGCAAGGTTGTGTTTGCATCTGGTGTAATTCTGGAGCAAATTCCAGCTTATATGAGCAAGATAAAGCTAATACTACATCTATATTAGCTCAGCAGGTAAAACTTTAAAAAAATCAAACCAGTTTTCAGGTACACTAATTCTCAAAACCATGAAGGGACAGGAAGGGCCACTTCAGAACCTAAAACAGGTTTCTGTGCTTAAAATCTTCTTAGTCTTCCCATACTACTCGATGGACAGTTACCCTTACCTATAACAATTTGGTTTCCTCATGCTCATGGGAAGTGAGGTCTACAGCAGTACTGTGCATTGCTGATTCATTTGTGCCTCATCCTACCATCCTTTGGTCTTTGAGCCTTCTGTCCTGGAGCAAGAGGACATGGCTCCAAGAAATGGCACCATCTTCCCCAGCCTGGAGCAGATTCTTCCTCAGGAATGTGGGTCAGTGAGTTGTCCCTTAAATCTGCTTCATAGCAGCATTGAAAGGTTATGGATCCAAATAAGGTTGAAACAAAAATCACTGACATTTATTTATTTCCTCAAACACAGACCAGTTTCTGAAATTGAACACACTTATTACTGCAGTTGTGAACCAGAGATGTAGAAATTTTTACAATGGCACACAGTGATAGGAAACAGGGATAGCTTTAAACAGAAAAAGAGCAGATTTAGATTAGATGTTGGGAAGAAATTCTTTACTGTGAGTGTGATGAACTCTTGGTTCAGGTTGCCTGGAGAAGTTGTGGATGCCCCATCCCTGTAAGTATTCAAGGCCAGGTTGGGTGAGGCTTTGACCAGCCTGGTCTAATGGAAGGTGTCCCTGTCCATGGCAGGAGCATTGGAAGCAGGTGAGCTGTAAGGTTCTTTCTAACCCAAAACGTTCTATAATTCTATCTGTAACACCTATGGAGCTGAAAGAGTCTGCTCCACAGAGTGGCTACTTTTGGCTCCTGAGCACCCAGGTGGGACAGGGCACCCCTTTCACTTTGTGGCAGTCCAGGATTTCCCATAAACCTTGCCTCACTACAGAACAACCCATAAATTTCTTCTTTTTGCTTGATCAAAATCTCCTCATTTTATTTAAATCTTCACTGAAAGACCTGATTCAACCCCATTTTTAATGTTTTTTTTACTTTATGCTCATACTTCCTGAATTCCAAAGAGCACTTCTTGTTCTTTGCAGGCTCACTTCATATTCTATTCTCTTTGAGGTGAGTATTCATCTCATTGTGTAGTATTCACCTACAGTCAACAGCTGCAGCTCTGATCTTACAAGCATTTATCACCTCCTTGAGATGCAGGTTCCAAATGTTATTTGTATTTTTAACCTGAACAAATGTCAAGCTCTGTCCACATTGAAGACCGTGATCCCTCTGCACGCATAGCTGAACTAAGGAGGTCCTTTCATTTCTCAGTAAATTGTCTGCTGGTTGAGTCTTGAGGAATGAGAGGCATTTACAATGCCAGGTTACTAAATTATGGACATGAAAAAGCCCAGTATTCAGTCTGCTTCTGAATGAATGAGTAGCAGAGGAGGAAGGTAGGAAAGAACCGGGGTCGCAGGAGTCGTTCTTTGTCTCTTTTCTTCTTGTTTTCCATTTATTCAGTTATTTCACCTAGAGCAGAATTTAACAATAGAGGGGAGCAAGGGAATGTCAGGAGTATATCTATGTTGATCAAGTAGATGATCAAAATTTCTTAACATAATAGTTTCCCTGGGTAACAGAGTAGACACAATTGACTAGGGCTCCCAGGACAGCTGGAATTCAGTGGCTCAGGAGATCTATAGCTGAGGCTGCTATAGGGGAAGTTGTCCAGGACTTTGTGAATGAGCTGAACAAGTTTCTCATCTTCCATCCACTGAAAGGTTGGATGAAGGGCACTGCTCATCTTGAAAGAGTGATTTCCCCACTGCCTTCAGTGCTGTTACTCTCCTGCCATCCTCTTGGTCTGCTGGTTGCCTCCCTCAGTGTCCTTTGGAGATTCAACCCTCTTTGAAGGCTGGCAGTCACTTCTGTTGGCACGGCTGCTCCAAGGAACCTCGTTAGGAGCACAGCTTCCATGACCTTGTCTGTCATTGCTTTCCACCAGAGTTAAGTGCATTTTCCAGGTGCTTGCTGAAAACAAAGCTCTGGTCCTCCTTTCAGGCACCAGTCTCAGAGTTCAGTGCTCAGCTCAGGCTCTCCTCTGCCCTCTCTCAGCTGCTTCAGATACGAGCCTGGTCTTGACTTTTGCTCAGGTTGAAACTGGCTATGCACCCGAGGTGCTGTCCTGCAGTGCTCTTGCTCAGATCTTGTCAAATTTGTTTTGCCGTTTTCGTAGACACAAAGAAGGTTGACGTTAAAATAAATTTCTAAGCACACCATTTCATGCCAAGTCTTTCTGAACATCTGCCTATCAGGTGATTTTTGTCTATTACATCCAGTGCCTTCAAACCTCTTTAGGATTTTCCTTTACTGACACTGTAGCATTGTGAAAGCTCAGGCTCTGTTCATATATTAAATGAGAAAATATCAAATTGCAATAATTCAGATTTGTTGAAAATGTGGAAATATACCTGCAAAAACCTTGCTGATTTTAACATTTTCTGAACTACAGACTGAGTTTCTAGTGCAGAACACACAGTAATCCCAGAAAGTAATAAAATAAGCAATGCAGAACAATTTTCTTTGCAGAAGGCCACGTCAGGATGTGATGTCAAATGTCTCTTAAATAACACATGCAATATCCATTTTCATCCTGAGCTGGGAACTGCCCACTCCTGGAGGGGAGAGGAAGGACTGTGCAGGGGGACTTCTTGCTGGAGATTGATGAAACACTTGCTTAACTGCTGAATTGAGAAAAACTGCCCCAAAACATCCTAGCCAGAAAGAAAAAAAAAAAGAAAAAAAATATTTTGGGCCTGTATAAAGGTGTATAAATATACAAAATGATGCTGTAAAAATTGATAAGTGAAGGAATCACAATGCCAAGGTACCCTGTATTTATCAGGAAAACATGGGAAGCCCTCTGCTACAACTGTGCAAATGAAAGATTTTTTTTTGCGCTGCCTATTAAGTCTTGAAAATCAGCCATTTACAGTGATTCACAAGCTGGGGAGGAATAGTGCAACTGGAACACCACACACACAGAAAATTCTTGGCTGAAGAAGCACTAGAAAGAAACACAGATAAGAGGTCTTTTGTTTGGGAAAATATTTTCTTACAGAAGCAGATGTTTTTTTAGCCGTAGTTGCTGGAGATGTTCTTTATTACATGAACATGCCTAAAAATCTGCTAGGAATGTTAGACAGCTGTCACAGTGCTCAGATTTGGGCTGTGAGTGTAGCATGGGTTTTATTTTCATGTGAGCAAAATGGCTGGATAACATTCTGCAGTAGTACAGTATATAAATAATTCAGCTTCTCAGAGAGTTTTATAAATAAAAATAGAAATTATTTAACACCACTTTTTAAATTATAATTAGACTAGCTAGCCACTCTTAAAGTCCTTGGCACTAATGTAACACATATTTTTTTCCTTGTGTCTCTTTTTGTCATCAATGATAAATGTAGGATTTTTCCTTCAGGAGTTAGTGTGTTTGTTTTGACATTGATAAAACCAATCTCTTTTTTTGATTTTTAATTGAATGAGCAGAATATGTCCTTCTGTCTTCTTTATTGCTGGAGCTTCCTCCAGCATTCACTGTATGATAAGAGAGGAAGAAAAATAATTCTGTGTCAGAAATACAGATAATATATATTTACTAATGTCACCAGGTAGTATGAGTTCTAATTTACTTTGCTTAAATTTTTAGACTCTTAGAGAGTGGGCACTATATTTGGATAAAATACAGCTTCCCATCTATTTTTGCCAGGTGCCAGCCTAAAGTTGCCCCCCGATTTACCAAGTTGTTAAACACCAGCTGGTGTTAACAATCATGTTCACACAGCTCTACCAAAAGAAGCTCAAATGGCAACTGTCACCTGGAAGCTGCTTCCTCCAGAGCTGAAAATATTAAATAAGTGTGAGGTTGCTTCACAGCAAAATAACCATAAGTTAACTTAAATCACCTTCATTGTCAGAAGTCAGGGAGCACTGGCATAAGGTGAGAACTGCCAAAAGGTAAGATAAGTTACAGTCTGCAATTACCTTACATTTTTTTTAAGTTGCATTGAATAAAAAATGCTTTTTCAGTCATAGCAATTAAAAGAGGAAAACAAAAGATATGATGTCACCAGTACAGAGAGAGAGGGGCAGTTTGAAAACATTCTAGGCATGGTCCCCACCTAAATGCTTAAGATTTGGGGGATTTTAGTGGAACATTTCTGGTGATGATAAAGGCAAGGTGACTGGTCAGAAGCAGGCTATGGAAACAGAAATCTGAGGAAGGACTAAAAATCAGCTTTGTGAGGAAGGGCATAAATCTAATTTGGGAAAGAACTGGCTTCAGAAATGGTGGATGTGATGGCAAGAATCTCAAGTAAATACCTTGAGCTGGGAGAGGTGATTGAGAAAGTGAGCCAGGCAATTGAAGGTGCAGCTTAATATTCCTGTTAGAGTGGCTGTGGACATTATTTATTAGCACACAGCCACTCTGCATCACTCTGCTGCACTAAAGGTGACCCAGCTGTGTCCATGCCTTTGCACAGGCTCAGCAAAAGGCTGCTGGGGGCACGGGGTATCCTGAGCCCATGGGCTCCCTGTGGGCATCCTGCTGTTATCTCAAAGGATGCACTGGCATGAAATGATGGGCCAGGAGCACACGGCAACTGTGGTGCCACAGAGCAGATGGAATTTGCTGCTAGAAAAAAAAAGCAATAAGGAGGAAATGAGGATAGCAGCCAGATCTACTGACTAGACTTAGCACAGGAAAACACCCCAATAAATGTCCTTTACGGGTTAATAATGTCCCACTTGATAAACTTTTACAAGTCCATTGCAAAAACATCAAATATCAGTTTATTAGTATAATGCACTCACGGGGGTACATCATATACTGCCTGAGGAGCTGAGGTTCACCATGTGCCGCCTGCAGCATGACCTCTTGGGCTTGGCATGGACCAGTGTTGTGTTCTCAATTTATGACCATATCTCATAAACCAACATTAGCCTAGCAATGCTTTATTTAACTAACAATATTATAACATGTTGGAAAATCAGAAAAACAGTATTTGACCACAAGGTATTAGTTACTAGAGCAAGACACAGAGCACACAAACCACTCCTGATCTCCTTTCTCTTTCTTTGCTCTGCTCAGTTTTTCATGCACTATAAGCGTGCCTGCAGCCCAGCCTAAGCTGTCATGGGACCTTCTGTGCTATTTGTAGGAGTAACTATTGATTTTAGGATCGTAGAAGATTGATCACTGCTGAGTCTGTGGGCGGGACTGAGGCACCAAAATCTAATTTAGGGACGTTCCAGGAAACCTGTGATGGGACCCTTTCGTTATTAGTGAAAAGCAGTATTTTATTTCTATTCTTCAGGTAATCACTTTTATCTATCAAAAAGTTTGTTTTCATTTATCCCATTCCCAGAGGAGAGTTGTGTTTAGTCTCTATGCTGGCTGACATTAATGTGCACATATATATATATATATATATATGTTATGTATATTTATATATACATGAATTGTTTTTTTCCATTAGCTCAAAACAACTTAAAAACATGCTTTGTAGTTGGAGCAAGAGATTGAAGAAATTCCTAGAGCAGTTTTCCTTTAAAACTCCCCTTATACATAAACTGTTTTTACTCTTTTTCAACGTGCATTTCAATGACATTTTAAAAGTTAGAATGTACTATTTAAATTTTCTTTAATGACAAAATATCAATTTTTAACTTTATTCTTGATTTAGATAAGTTACATTCAAATATAAATTTCAAAATACTTTTTCCCACACTGTTTATAACTTTTTAATGCAAACCTAATATTAACAGAATAATCCACATGACCAAAATTAGGAAAATAATCAGGAAGCATCGAATCATAGAATGGTTTAGGTTGGAAAATACATCTCAGATCATCAAGTCCAACCAATAGCCCAGCACTGCCAAGTCCACCACCAAACCATGTCCCCAGTGCCACATCTACATGCCTTTTAAACACCTCCAGAGATGGTGACTCCACCACTTCCCTGGCCAGCCTGTTCCAATGCCTGGCCACCCGTTCAGTGAAGAAACCTTTCTTAATATCTAGTATAAAACTTCCATGGCACCATGTGAAAGCATTTCTACTGAAGCAACATAAAATAAACAGAAGAAAAAGTTGGAACATAATATTCTGAATGTCTTCCTTTGTTTCAAAATATAGTGAGATTTTTTTGTGTGCCATTAGTTTTAATTTATTTGCATATAATATGCAATATCTTTACACATTATTTTAAGTACATTATGAATAATATACTACAAGTGTAAGATATTATTTTGCTCCAACTTTCTGAAGGTGGAAGGTTTCTTGTTAAAATAAGTGCTAAGTCCAAATAAATATATATTTTAATTATCTCCATGGAAATGTAGAAATTTCGGCTTGGCATCCAGAAGTGGAAGAAAATCTATTAAAACAACGAAGAAGGAAGCTTGATTTTCATATACAAGTGGATATCTGATTTATCATTAGTTCTAGTAAGCCTCTGCAAGATGATGGGGTCTGAAAAAGGCTGCCTTTATTGGCTGTGCCACAGCAGAATGGCTGTGTAGTTAGTCTGAGCAGCACTAATTGCCCTGATCCCTCCATTTCAGCTGCCACTTGCCACCCTCTGAGGACCCTCTTCTCCCACCTTTGCCCTTGGCAACAGTAATTTCAAGTAGTATAAACTCAATACAAGTGAACACTGTACAAAGTACAGCTTCTGAGCAGGTATAATCCAGTTGATTTTATTCTGTTATTCATCACAGTGTAAGTGAAGTTTGACAAGACATTTTGCACCAGAAATTTAGGCAATTCAGCCACTGGATTAAACATCAACCTTAAACATTCATTCATGCACAAAGCCTTTAGGACCAGAATATTGAAAAGACCTCCTGAACATAAAAGCTCAAGACACAATGGGCATGTCTTGCTGCCTAACTACATGCATTTCTGAAAGAAGAAAATTTCAGGAGCTGCTCATGAAACTGTCTTCACAAAGAAGCTCCTCTTAGGGGATCTCATGGGCAGAATTTTCTAAAGATAGCTACCTTTTCTAGTGCATTTCCTTCGAGTTAGAAAGTCTCACTCTATACTAGAAAAAGGAATTGGTGTCAGCCAAGATGAATAATATAAAACTGATCCCAGGTTCAAACGACACCAGTAAAACCACAGTGAGCTTGTAGTGTTAGTGTCATGACAGTGAATCCAATTTTTTTTCAGTAATGTAATAATTTGGGATATTCCTTGCAAAGCAAAAAATTTTGTTAAAATTAAATAGTTGGCTGTATCCACTGTTCAACTTACTGCTTTTCAAAATTCTCTAGCTAAAGAAATTGTTGTTTTTGGAGGCAGATGTTGAAGGAAACCATGGGAGTCTTCAGAACATAATAGGGATTACTGACCAGCAGAAAGCCTTCAAGCTATGAGATTCCTCCACTGAAGAATTTTTAGATTAGATTCTCCAAACATTCTGTCAAAATCTTGTGATAAATACGTCTGAGAAACAGAGGGTATAAAGTGTAGAGCTGAGGAAAACAGCATTTTTTTTAAAAAAAACCACTGTTTTCAAATTAATAGATCTAAAAGGTTGTCCTTTGGAAGGTTTTCCTTTCTCTTCCTGAGAATGTAATATAACACACTTTTTAATAATGGACTGAATTATTGTAGCATGTTATTTAAGGGCCATACACCTTGCTTCCAATTAGAGCACCCATTGCAGTTGAAAGAATAATCTTGCCAGTGGTACAACTCTGTAATGAGTATATAAGATCTGGAGGTGGGGGAGGAATGTGTGTCTTCTCAGAATTTTTGTTATGGAATAAGAAGATCTCCTTTGAAGAGCCCTCTTCTGGGAATTGCCCCTGAGGATGACTAAACAACAAGTATGGGACAAGCAGTGTACATAAAACTAACAAAGAACCCAATGTTCTTGTCCTTAAAATAAATTATTTTACCTATTCCTGAATTTAGAGGTGTCTAGAAATGATCTATATGGTGAAGGGAATGGTTGTTTATTCATTTTCACAATCAGATTGCTCTGATATATGAGTGATCTTGGAGAGAAAGTGATAAGCACAGGCATTCATCAAAACCACTTAGAGTTGCAGGAAGCCTGATGGAAGCAGGAATTACTGCTACTGCCACCTGTCACTTCCATTCCTGCAAACTGGGCATGTGTAGAAACAGCTGTCCAATTGAGATTTAAATACCTATGGCAAATCTAAAAATGAGTGCAGTAAATAAAATAGCTTTTTCTGCTTATTGTTGAAGTCGCCAGCTGGTATATTTGCTGTGATCGTTTGGAATGGCTATAAATTGGTTTCAAATTATAGGAGTGGAGTGGAAGGTAACTGAACAGCCGGTTTGGCTGGAGAAAAAAGTGATTAGCACAGCTGGGTCAGTCCGTGCTAGAGTCACCTCTGCATGGACTGGCTGCCACAGGGGGATCCAGCTTAGCTTTGGCTTTAGTGGAAACAATTGGGAGTGGGTATTTTCTCATACCTGTAGCTCTACAGTGTTTTTTCCCACTGTGATGTCTTGATCCTTCTGAGCCTGACCACCATTTTTACAGTAATGTCTCTAAATTGAGATTTCCACCTTCACTGTGGATTTGCACAGTTTAGAGCCACTTTCCCTGATGCACAATATGCCCTTGAGTGCCTGTCTGTGTGCAGATTTGTATTTAAAGTGGACAATTTATATTTAGGCTTTCAGGGACTTCGTGAAGAATGAATACCCAGTGGTGGCTGAGCCTCGACAGTAACAAGAACCAGATCCACGCCTTGCAAGTCCTGCTGATGGACCAAACTTCTTGGTGTCACCCACCTAATCCTTACTCAGTTTTCTTGCTCAGCCTGACTTTTCATGTCACGTCCTTCCTATTGACAGTTTGAACTGATGTTCAAGTGACTCAAAAGGAGTTTTGCCATTAAATTTTGGTATAAGTATACCTACAGAAAGTGAACATAAAATGACTATGAACTTAGTAAAACCACATTTATTTAATAAAAACCATTTCCTGAGCAGATTCTGTGGTATTCATGCATTAAATATTTCTGAAGCTTGAAAGGAGATGTAATGGAAAGAGTAACATCAAAGACATTAACAGTCCCCATAAAGAGAGGCTGGAAAATGTAATTGCTATTTCTCAAATTATTTGCTTGGGGAAAAAAGGCTATTCATATTATATTCCTCTTCTGAAAGACTATTATGTCATGTCATGATGTGATGAGGTTGAGGATCTGATTGATAATGATTTTTATCCTGTTTGGTTACTGTTTGCTAGGCCCACTGTTTGATGAACACGAATGTCTGCAATCAGGAAAGTTGTGTTCGTAGCAGTAAAGTAAATGTGTGTGTGATAACAATTAAACTTTAATTTCCATTATCTAATTTTTATCCCTCCATTTACCTATACTTTCCAACTTATTCCAATTATTTTTAAATCTTTCACTGCTCACTTTCATTGCTGGTAAGAAGAAGCTGACACACGTGGCTGAGTGTTGCTAGGGGCAGCTGTGGAAGATTCAAACCGCCTTAAGGAGCACTGTGACCAGGAGCAGTAGGATCAGCTAGGAACAACAAATAATGAGGCTTGGCTTCCCTTGATACAAATTGATGTTTCCACAGTTGTTTTCTTTTTCTTCTCTCTTTCTGGGGGGAAAAAAAATCGGATTACAGCAACTCTGAAAACTCTGTGCATTGGGAGGCAAAGAAAAATGACAGATTTTCTCTTTCTCATGTTCTGTGTGATTCATTTGCAAGCTGGATTGAAAAGGAAGAAGTAGAAAAGTAATGCAATGAAAAACTAATTGAAATTTTGCTTCCATTGCAATATGATAATTATAATAAATAAAATAATGAAAGTGGGCTGGAAGCAGTAACTGGAAATGTAGGAGCAACTGTTGTTTTTTGCAGGAAGAAGCATTTCATAATCAGACATGTCGTTTTGCAGGTTGCACCTCCTTGACCCCACATCTGGGTGGCAGGCAGAGCTGAAACCTGGGCCTTCCTTTGCACCCTGAGACCCACTCCACTGCCTGGAGTCCACAGGGGATTTACACCTAAGAGAGACATTGCATCCAAGGAGTTCAGCTTTCCTAGGACACTGATTGCTCTCCCCAGCATGTTCACAGTCCGTTACATACGGAGCTACATTTCTTGTTCTAGAGCCTTAAGTTTGTCAAAAGAGGCTTAGAAGGAGTCAGAATTAATTTTTTATTTTAATTTCTGACCTGATTAAAGGCTAAATGCTATAATCCCAAAGGCCCAGTGAGAATGGGAGGATGACTGACAAGTGGAAACTCCCACAACCTGCTCAGGTCACTGCTGGCCATAGCTGGGGAGGCAGAGCTGCAGGAATGCCCAGAGTCAGCTGGCAGTGACAGAAAGCTCCTGGGTCCTCAGGTTCACTGGATCCTGCAGCCTCTAATAGAATTGAAAAGCCAGAATCCATGTATATTTATGAATTACAATTACATATTTATGCATTACAATTTTTCTTCAATGTGACATCAAAGTAACAAACATAAATTCAAAAAGCCCCTGCAATCAAAGGCAGTGTCAGAGGACAACTTTTTTCATTTGAACCTGTGATATGTCACTCTACAGCAGTTCCTATGCTAAAACTATATTTGAGTATATCATACTGAGATCAGTTTTTAAATAGTAATTAGTTACTCTTTTGAACATAAGGCCTTGATGTCTATTTATAATTTCATTTTGGAGTCTGCAAAAGAAGTAAAATAAATTTTTCATTATGGTTTCATGTAGATTTCAACATGAAAGTTAGAAGTTGACTAAATGGCTATATATATATATATAGAAAATTTTATATTCTGTTAGTATCTCACTTTCAGAATTGAATGCTTTACAGTCCCCAGGAACACCAAAAACATTTTCCTGTAATTTTTAAAGTCACTTTTAATGTGAAAGGTCTTTCTAAATCTGAAGTGTATTCAGCTGCCTGATCTGCCAGATAGAGCCAAAAATTAATCTTTTGTTCTTGATTTTTTTGAAATAAACTGCATGAATTCACAGAGGCTGCAGACATACACTGCACACAAAACCAGAGCACTGAGTTTATAAAATAGTTGCTATTCTCCCTCTTGATACTATACTGTTATTATCTCTATTTGCCAGGATATTTTTGCCATTTTGAGATAAACCTGGCTTTTGGTTTTCTAACAGGCATAAATACCTCCCTTTTACTATCTTAATTTCGAAACTTTTCAATATTTTTAGACTGTATCATCTGAAATTTTCACTTATATGAGGGGAGCAGCTATTTGCATCATTACTCTGCCTTGTAATTACCTTATCACTCAAGAATGTGATTGCTCCAATTTGTGTGTGTGTGAATACTATTAATATTTTTGAGACTTAGAAGTGAAAACCGGAGACCGGCATTGTTTTAAATTTGACTGGCATTACTTTGGAACACCATTTAGGCAATATTCTTTTGCTCAGAAATAATAATTCTTCCCCAAGCACAGTGAATTCTAAGGTTATGGCAGCAGACAAAACTCACTGTTTTGCCTTGTTTTAACATTTGTGAAATCACAAACATTGTTAAAAATGGCAAAACCCCCTGCTGTTAGGATATCAACTACTATATGAAAGAGATCAGAAATGCAGATATGTGTTGCAAACAGCTGTGTACTCAAAAAATATTATTTTGTCAAGTGTCTGAACAAACAATGAGAACAGTATTTCTTTCTAATATGCTCCAAGCTTCCAACTGCTTTCAGCTCCAGAGACCTCCCTAGGCTGATGTGGTTTCTGTATAGTTAGGAAATCACTAGTTCACCCTTCCATGAAATTATTATCTCTTTGAACCCATATGAATGTTGCTATCTTCAATAAGCTGAAGCAAGGAACTCAGAGGTTTACCACATTTTCAATTAAGTGCTCCATGCATGGCTGTCACCTACTCATACCTGAGCATCACAAAGCTTTTCCAGCTGCTGTCATCCAGAGCAGCAAAAGAACCCTAAGTGGAGCATCATATGCAATTTCTGAACTGCCACTCCACTGGTAATTGCACGCTAAAAATCATGTAGTTCCTGAAAGTCCTTGCAAATATTCTGTTTCACCAAAAGGCCAAGAAAGCTGAGGTCTTTGCAAACAGTTCACTATTTCTTTTATAACAGTGCTTTATCTCCTAATGCTTTGGAAGGCATCCCGTCACCAGCTTTGCCTCTCAGATAAGGGAATGCATAAAATGCAGTTTAATTTGAAAAAGCAAAAATAGATAAAACATCCAGACGAAGCATGTTACCATTTTGGTTTGTAATATTTTTTATTCTATATTTTTGCAGTAGCCTTTAGATTGATGTGACATGCAGAATTTTTGCTAAATCTGAGTTTGTTTTGCCACTCATAGAAACACTGCAGCATTTCCGCCTTAAAATTCATCCTTCACACAATTTATTTCTTCTGGGCTTTTTTCACGGTGCAAATTCCCTACATGTTGCCTTTTTTGCATTTAAACCTTAAACCTTTTGACTGGCTGAGTAGCCTGTAAAAGAGAGAAGGCAAGGCAAGGCAAGGCAATCAATTATTTTTAAACATGTATTTTAAATTAGGTGCTTTTGAGACTGAAGTGCTTTTGAGTCACAGTATAAGTTAAACAACCTTAAAAGAAACACTTGAAATGGTTATAAATCAGTGTTTAATCATAAGAATTTTCATTTCATTCAGACGTGGGCTTGAACCAAAATCATAACATCAAATTTTGCATATATTTAAACTTAATCATTTTATATTTGGATTTCAGTGTCCTTCTGAATGTGTAATTTACGAGCTTGCCCTCAAAAACTTTTGTTGGCTAAACTGCAATGAGATATTTCTTTTAAATAAATCTTAAGATGATTAAAATAATATTGTTTTAAAGTATAAACAAGTACTGCTAAGGAGATATCAATTGTGCCTGTCTGTATTTTGGGTATGTGACTTGGAATGCAAAAATTGCCATAACACCACTTCATGAAATAGCATCTAGGAGTTAGTAAAAGTTTTACATAAGAGATTTTTCTGTAGGAAAGTGGGAATTGCAATTTTCCATCAGAAAGAATAGTCTTTCTGTAGATTTTTCTGTCAGGAAATCTACGTGACCTACTGCATGTGTAAATTTTCATGCCTGCCTCAGGTATTTCAAAATTCTGTGCTCGTAATCCCATTTCTGCATTGATTCAGTTTTCCATTACATGCCCAGGAAATACTTATAATAAATATATAAATATATAATTAATTATATAAATAATTAATTATAAAATTCCATGCTATTTGGCATATGCACTGCTTCTCAATAAGCTTGACCATATAGGAAATATATATTCATCTGTGCTATTTCATTACTTAGCTCGTTTGGGGTAGGAATAGAGTCTGACACAGATGCTAAATTTCTTAGAGGGTTCAGTTTCCATTAATTTTAACTCCTAAACTATCTAGCAGACTGGATTTTAAAATCTCAGAAATTCATTCAGCTCTCAAAGAGTGTACTGTAAGGGGAGGTTATGTTGTATTTCTGATATGCAGAAGAGAGAATGAATCTCTGTTTTAAACAAAAAATTATTATACTATTATAAATCTATACTACCTTTCAATGCATTCGTTTTATTTCCACAATAACCTGAGGTTAATTGTAAATAGCCAAGATTTACTCTCACAAGAAGTAGAACTGAAAAGTCCAGCTCCCTCTGCCAGACAAGTCACAGCCATCTTCCTTTGGACTTTATGATATACACATAGGAAATCTCACTTTATTATGCCTTCTATTTTTCACTTTGTATTCTCACTTGCACTTTGTAGTCATATTGTCTTATAACACCACTGGAATTTTGCAGTCTTCACAAGTCTGGGTGTAGGACTGTTACTTGCTACCACTTCATCCTCTTCACTGCAAGGCACCATGACAGGCATACATTTCTACAAGGAAGATCGTTAGGAGTAAAGACTTAATTTTTTTCTGAAACTCAGACCAAGAATAAAATTTTACATAGGATCATAGGACCTTTCAGGTGGGAAGGAACCTTCAAGATTATCTTGTTCCAACACCCTTCCAAAGGGCAGCAACATCTTCCACTAGACCTGGTTGCTCAAACACCCATCCAATCTGGCCTTGAAACCTTCTACTGATGGGGCATCCATAACTTCTTTGGGCAACCTGTTCCAGTGCCTCACCACCCTGACAATTAAGTATTTCTTTTTAATATCTAATCTAAACTTTAGTTTAAAGCCATTCCCCTTTGCCCTATCACAGCTCGCCCTTGAAGAAAGGTCCTCTCCAGCTCTCTTGCAGGTCCCGTCTCTCCTGATGTGATAAATCTTCCCTTTTCAGCCTGCAAGGCAGTGAATTGATTCTGAAAGGGCATGTCAGGCTTGAGGGGAACCCTCTTCCTCTTGTAGGTTCTCACTGCTGCAATCTTCCATTCTTCTGTGTTACTGGCCCCCTGCCTCCCTTCTGTGTGTGCTGCTGGCAGAGTCTGAGGCTGTTTGACCAAGGCTGTGCTTGGGCTCAGCTATCCAGCTCCTCAGTCTCCCTGGCATTATGCAGCCCTCTCACCACGTCCTGCAGCTCAGCCTCCTGCAGCAGGAGGTCCTGCACTGGGCACACCTTTCACAGGCAGGTGTCCTGTCCCCGCTGACTGTCCCTGCCCCAGGAGGAATGTCCCAGCACCTCTGCAGCCCTCTGGGATCTGCACAGCTGCCTCTCCCTTCAGCTGCTCCCTCTGGGCGCTGGCATCAGCCACCACCAGCCTAGGTGGGTCAGATCCCCCAGCCATTGCTGCAGCCTCTGCTCCCAGACAAGAGAAAACCAGCGAGAGTCTGGAAAAAGATCTGGTGTTGCTTGTTAAATTAATCTGCAATCAGTCATATTTGTCTCATTAAAGAGAGGGTAAAAAACTCCCTAAATTAGCAAAAGATTTGTTAATGATGTAATTGTCATCAGGATCTGTTCCACAGCACACAGCAAATGCTTCACAAAATAATGAAACAACAGGGGCAATATGGGACCTACTGTGCAATGAATCATAATGGTATTGATCACTGCAGTAATTTATCATACTTGCCTTGCTCCTGGCATTTTCTCATTGATGGATTCTGTTGGCAAAAACAAAATACTGATTACTTGTTATCATGGAAATTTGCAGAAAACCTAATTGGTGTAAAATGCAGCATATTCTTGTGTTCAAAGCCATGCAAAACAGAAAGACCACAAATAGAATAAAGTAATTTTTTTCATGGATATCTAGGAGAGGAAGCATTCCTGCAGTTTCCTCATAGTCATTTAAAAAATATAAATGACTAACGATAGAAATAACCCACAAAATAACTAAGAAGAGAGGAAAAAAAATGTAGCTCCTTATATAAAAAAAAGTACAGTTAATGATTTACTTACTGTGAATTGATTTTAAAATGTTCATATTTCTTCTCTTTTCTATCTCTTGACAGAGTTATCTTCATAAGGACTTTTCATACAAACTTCAATTTCAGGTTTGGTAGATCCAAAACTCTTTTAAGTGCTAATCGCTTCCTTTGAACTTCAAAGAGGATATGTGTACAGGGGGGTACTGTATGAATTTATAAAAAAGAGTAAAGCAAGGCCTAAAATATATCAAAAACATAAACCAGTAAACTATGGACTAGGTTTTGAAGAAGAGGTTAGTAGCTGAAAAAATTCAAGAAATTATACCATTCCTTTGTGTATTTTATAATAAAACAAATCTGTCTTCCAGAATTTTAGGACCTAATACAATAGAAATGCAGGTTGTTATCAACAGAGAATACAGTGGCTGCAGAAGTCACTGTGCCATTGTACCTGTGACATTAAAAAGGATCTTTGATGGGTGTGTCTATTCAAGAAGCATTGTTCCTGTTCATTTTTTCAGTAGGATGGTAAATTGTTATCATTTTGAATGCTGGAAATTATTACTACCTGAATCATTTGTAGCCGTAACCTTTCTGTAGAGCTATGCACTTCAGAAGAAAAAAAATCTTGTCATGGTTTACCTCCATTTCCTTTGAGTATGCACTATGTTGAGAATAGTAGGGCTTAGGAGCAACTTAGTCTGTTGCTTTTTTAACAGATTTTGATAAAAATAGGTTTTCTTAGTACTTAATGTGCACTAACTTCCTTGCTACTTTTTCTTTATGTAAAATTACATGTGTCATGCAGTGTTTGTATATTTTCTGCTCTTTTGATTCAACTTCTTCTCGTTTATTTGTGTTTTGTGATTTCTGATTTTGCAGCTTTTATTTTGTAGGGCAAAAACAACCATTACTAGGAGAAAAGACTAGTAGTTTTCCACACATTGAGCTTACAAAGGATAAGGATTTTAAAGACCCCAAAAAACAAGCAGTCAACCCTCAACCAAAAAAACCCTTGAATGCTTGTAAAACGTGGATTAGGAGTTCATGAACACTATCCTGTTGGCTAAGTACTGATGATATGACTGAGAAGTTCATTGGCAGGGGATCACAGGTACATCCAGGTAATTGCAATAGTTAACATTGTGCTAAAAATAAACCCTCAGACTTTGTTATAAGAGTGCTGATATGATTTACCAAGACAGCTCTGGCATTCTGTACGGGGTAAGTGCAGGCATTTTCTTGAACTCTGGTCACAGCCTAGTAGGAAAGACTTTCAGAGAGCCCTGTCTTGGTTTTCTAATTTCTGCTTTTCTAAGATGAGCAAGAAATCCACAGACTGATTCTATTGTGCCTCCGAAGTTTGCCTTCCTCTTTACTTTTTAATTGCCTCTTGTAACTATTGCCTTTTATGATGCTGTCTACCCTCTCATCTTTGAGAAGCAGTGAGAAAGGAAGGCAAATTCTTTTATCCAAAGTGGCAGGCTGTTAACTTGTTCTTTCTGCAGTGAGACAGGCTGTTTGCTGTAAGTGTTTCTGCAGGGCTCATGCTGTACCCCTAAGGTGGGGGTATATTCCCAGCTCATCTTCCCCTTCCCTGCTCACAGCCTTGCCTACACGTGATTTTCCCCTGGTGCATTGCCATACAGACAGGTGGGAAATGCCTCGAGGGAAGTGCTTCCCTCTGTCTTGCTTTATGAAATGCACAGGACACTTCTGGGTGCTTTTTGTAAGTAACAAAAATTATTATTTAAGTATAACTTTAGGACACAGACTATACCATGAAGATTTGGTCTTATTATTACCAAAATAAAACTTTCTACTGGCCACAAATAGTGCAGGATCAGGCAGTACAGCCTTAGAAATATTCTTTAGAACTGTATTTGACCTGAGTGAAAGATTTAAGGAACCCAGTAAACAAACACTCTATAAAAACAAAAAGCACAAGGGCTCAGTCCTGCCAGAATTTGAGAGCTGTGGTTTTGATCCAACAAAGCACAGAAGTATGTATTTAGCTTTAAGATATTTATGCCCTAGGGTATTCCTGTTCACTTTGAGTTAAATACCTGTTTAAGTGCTTTACTGGCCAGAGCATTTTCGACATCTTTTGAGGCTGAATTCTTACATAAGACTTCCCTCTGAGATTTCAAAGCGTTTCACAAAACACACTAAAGACAATTCTTCAAAATAATAAGGTAAAATACTGTTGTAGGACAGAATATTGTATTATTCCCCTGAGTAGGTTCAAGATTCCCATCCATAACTACCTCTTATAGCTTTCTAAATCTATGATATAAAAATATTATCTGCTTTTGCACCATTTACTAAAAACATACCCTTCTCCAGTAAACACTGAAATGAATGAGTCATGTAAGAAAGGCAGGTTTTAAAGTAAGCTATAATGATGAAAGTCCCTAGCTACAGGGGTTTTTGGGTGTGTTTTGTTTTCTCATGAGAGCATGCAAAGAGATGGGGTTATTTCTTCAGCTGGGAAGAATTGAAAACAGTAATAAGATAAACTAAAGACCATTTACAGCAGAGGCAGTAAAGTGCCTTAAGAGAAATGACAAGGAACTGAATAAAATGTCCTCAGGTGCATCAGGCAGAGCATCACCCCCAGGTCAAGGGAGGGGATTCTCCCACTCTGGTCTGCTATGGTGTGGCCTCACAGTAATATGTAATACTCATAAATCTCACTCTAGGTAAGTATGTTATAACAACATCAAAAGACCCTATCTAATTTCTTTGTGCAAGCAGTTCAAATACATATGGAGAGTTAAAATGCATTTTAAAAAATTCTGCAGCATGTATGCCCAAGAAAGACAAGAAAAAAATCATCATTTCTTCTTTCCTAGAAGGCATTCCTCCAGCCTACTGCACTAGTTGTTTGCCTGAAAAGCTCAGTTCACCTCAGAAGGTACTACACGGGCCTTCAGACAGGTCTGGCCATGCTACCTTCTCCCAATTGTGTCCTCTTCCAGCTGCAGAGGAAAACGGGATTTTGTGAAGAAGATCCACGCTTCAGCCTCTAGGATAACCTTAGGAGATCCCCTTCTGGGTATCTAGTCACTCAGCCTTTTTCCTTCGAGATCTTTGTCCATCCAATTTTATTTTTTTTGAAGAAGCTAAAACACTAACAAAAGATTAGAAGGCGTAAAAAGAGAAGAGAATAAATTTTTAAGAAGCTTGTGCAAATGAAAAATGTCTTTCAATCATCACAGTTTCATCAAATGGAATAATATTAACCCAAAATAATAAGTATGGTGAATCTCACTCCTTCTGTTTAGCCAGCAATATTAGAGTTCTGTAATGGCAATCACACATTTGTTTTTCAGGGTGGGAGAGGTATTTTCTTTTTGTTTCTATTGTATTATCATTAGAAACAGAATAATTTTGGCTCAGCTAAAGCATCACCTTCACAAAATAAAAGATATCAAATTTCAGCCTGAACAATGAATACCAGGAAATTTGAAGGTACCTAGTAGGATGCCATCAGAAGGAAAAGTTTGAGAAGGCTTAAATACCACTTTCTTAATAATCTTTATAAAAATTAGCACCCAGGACACAGAACTTAAAGTCCTGAGTTGTCACGTCTGAATGAAACCAAGGCAATCACTCATATATGTGACACAAATTTCCATCCTGACCCAAACTCAAAGAGCTGTGATAGAGGAATCTTGCCCTGTTCAGTTCAGACAGACTTTGAAATCACTGTGATTTCTCAAGACCACCTAATTTTCCCCAGTTCTTCTGTCCCCTTCCCTCAGGACCCTGTGTAGCCTCAGGACAGAAAAGGGGGGAGAAGTCCACGTGGCCCTCAGCTGAAATGACCTCCCAGAGCTGGATGTGAAGGGGCAGACTGAGGATAGGAAAGGCAGCAATGGAGCATCATTGCCTCTGTCAACCTCCAGCCTCCCTGATCCTGCCTTTGGAGCACACCAATATTCAAAGGCAGAACAGCTCTGCAAATACACCATTCTAGCTCTTATCAGGGGTCTTCATGGACTGTGGGGAAATCTGTCACAGGTGTTTCAGGCAGGTACAGAAGTTTAGTCAGCTGGAGAGGTTGTTGGCGCTATGGTCTATAAAAATACAAATAAGTGCGTTCAGGTAGCTCAGAAAATAATTTAATAAAGGAAATTTTTTTGTATAGGTTGCAGTAATAAAAGAGTATTGTGGCTGTTCTCTATGTCTACCAAAGCTAGAAGAAAAAATAATTAGTTTAATTTTCAGAAATGGAGGCAGATATGAGAGAAAACCTTCTGTTTTTAAGGCTAATATAGAAGAAAGTGCTAAAAGGCTTTAACAGGCTTTAAAGAAGATAGTAAAATTCCCAGCCCTGGATAATTGTGATTCAGCCAAGTATCTCTCAGAAGAGGTGTAATCTTACTTGATTACTGGAGCATATAAAAAATTCATTTTTGGTCCTTTTCACTACACATTTCTGTGATTTTTATGATTTGACAAAGCAATGGAAATTAAAACACTAGCTTTTTGCTATGATCTGCCAGATGGATCTAGTGATAAATCACATTCCCTTTGGCGTCCTTTTCTCAGCAATACAGAATTTGAATAAAAGCTGACCTAGTTTACATATTCAGCATGAAAATTCTTTTGCCTGTTTAAAAGGTGAATCTATTTCTAATAATGTGCTATTTAATTCTACCAACATAATTTCAATGGCTCAGTTTAAACAAAGAGAATATTTTTATAAGCATTTTTAACATCCCTGTCATTAATTTCCAAAGCCAGAGCATTTTCACAATACCTCTGGCATTAGTAGAATGAGGACTTAGTTGATTCTAGAGGCTACAAGCACGTTACTGTTTTAGAGTGATTGCTGTAGTTCTCTCCTCCCTCTCTCTCTCTTCTTGCCATCCCCAGTTACTCATCTCTGCCATGAGAGATTCATGCTTCCTCACCTGCTGGGTGATTTATTACCATATTTTGTTTGTTAAAACTTTATAATCATGGATTAAGGTTTACATTCACATGTCACTGGATGGCATTTACACACAAGGTGCATGCATGTAGTGCTGTGGTCATGTATAAACAGCTGACGTAGTGAGCTGTGTGGTGGTGGACTTCTGCATTTAAACTTAGCTGCCTTTCAGAAAACAATTTTATTACTTGTCACTTATTTTATGAGCATGTCATATTCCTCCAGCACAACACCGCTCTGGATGTAAGGTAACTTTATGCTGGGAAATGAGTCAATTTTTCTTTCAGGATTCTTGAAATGTAGAGATCATGCTAAAGGCATTGTGGACAGCTTGATAGAATGTCTAGTCTGACATTACATCCACAAAATGTGCTATATTTTGATGACCCTGATAAATCACAGTGTATTCCACTTTTTTTCTCTCTCTTTTATGAGAATACTCATTGAACAATGCAGCTTTGGGATTCGAAGGTGAAATGCAATGAACTGAGAGTCATCCTAAGTATATGAGCCAACTGAGGAAGAAAATAACAGTTTAGAATGTATTTTTATGGAAAAGGTACGAAAATTTCTTGACTGCACATGTTCACACTGGCTCTAAAAATGCTATAATCTCAAATATTAACTTGCATATCGTCTATAAGTATCTCCTGTTTTACACTAAGCCACTTAGATTCCTCTAACATGCTTTTCATAATTTCTCCTAATAGGTTTCAAAAACTATCCAGTAATTTTTACCATATGTTAGGGGAGAAAGACTAAATCAAACTTAACTAAGATGGAAATTATATGTATTCGTGTTTCCCAGTCTCTCAAAATTGTCTGTGGAGTCATGGAACCACACAGTCACCCACATGTCTGTAATCATTAAAGACTCAAAACATATGTATTGATACTTCTAGTGCAATTGACACATTCAAGTAACAGGAATTTCCAGAATTTTATGGAAGTACAGCCAGGAATCCAGACTGAGGCACTGTGAGAAGAATCCAGGGTGGAGGCTTGAGCTAAGCATGATGCCTCCAAGAGCCCTGGAGGCCTCTTGCAGTCTCCTCCCACACAAGCTCCATGAGATCTGACACACAAATGGGCTGGCAGGAAACACATACTGATTGCAGGAGCTTGGTGGGCATCTACTAATTGAAGAAGAAATTCTAAAGTCGATGGTTCCCTGTTTCTGCTGCATGGCCCCCAATCCTACACAGGAAACGGTTTGCTCCTGGACTTCTTTTGGAAGGAAGTCTTATTCTTACTCTTACTCTTCTCCTAGAAGCTCAGTGTGCTTTCAGCTCAGTGTGCCTTCAGCATTTAAGCGATTCAGTGTGTTATTACAGTTCCATGTTCTTTTTTCTATAGGCCAGCTAGTTCTTAAACAGAGTGAGTGAACCTCTTCATCAAACAAAAGCAGGAGACCAGAAGGAAGTACAGCTGACAGCTGTACCACTGCAGACCAAGGCAAATAAGTGTTTAAGCACAAAAAAACCCACAATAGCCTAGCAATTTTTTTAACAAAGTGTGCTTTTTTTGTCTAACAGAAGAAGGCAGATTTTGGTCCACCAAGGAGCAAGGGTGTGGCAAGAAGTAAAATAGAGATACTAGAAAAGCAGGGAGCTCATTCACCTCCAGACTTTGCTGTCATAAATAAATACACTTCGGGGTTTCCCTTTTGTTTGCCGAAGGTAATACTTTTCCTTTTCTGTTATTATTTTTTTTTCTCCTTTTTACTACAAGAAGTATGACCTACAGAGTCTATACTGAAAAGGGTTGCATGTGTATGTTGTCCTACTGCATCATGAGAAAGCTCCCATAAAAGTGCTGCAAGTCACTGTCCTGCCAATTAGCGTTGAGTAATTTCTGAAGGACAGAACTGTTAATATTGAGTCACTTTGGTAGCCTTTCTTCATCTATTTGGGTTATCACATGGAAGCTTTTGAGACCATCTTTTAAACAGTTTAATATATTTTGAGATGTGCAATATTTTTGTAAAAGCTGACTGATTTTAGATATAAATAGGGAATGAGTAGCTTTGTTAACTTTAATGACTATGATGTGACATTCTTAAGTCAACAAGGACAGCACTCCAAGGTGCCACCAGACTATTTACAGTTAGTCAAATTACTACACTAGCTCAGAATGGAGGAGAAAGAAATAATGAGACTTTTGAGATTTTTAATGTATGCAGAAAGTGCAAAAGCCGGCAAACTGACCCATTCAAAGGAATTTAAGTGTCCATCAATGGTCAATTTTTAACTGCCATCAAATCCAATCTTAAAAGAAAAGTCATGTTTAATGATTTGCCTGCTAGGCAAATATTTGTCAAAAGAGTGTGCAGTTAGGAAAATAAAAGATACATGAATAGAGAAAGTTATTTCCTGAAAGGAATGACAAGCAGAGGATTTTAGATACAGTGTTTTTAATTACCACTTTTCTGAAGTTCAACAACTTTGAAAACAGCAGAAGACTTGATGGGAGCTAGGGAATTGTGACAGCTTTTCCTGCAAAACCACCTAAAAAAACCCTCCTGATAACTTTTTCACTGGAACACACACATCTTGCTTCTGTCAAAACAGAGCAGCTACAAATTGCCTTCTGGACTCATTTCCTAGGCTGTAAAGAAAAAATTTACAGAAGGACAAGAGGATAATTTACATGTGATGGGTTCAGGGCTGAGCTTTATTAGATATGTTTCTAAGAGTCAGACCAAAGGTCTGACACAGGATATTCTTGATGAACTGCCCAACTTGACAGACTTGGCTCTTAGGTCCTCCAAAGAACTGAAAGATCTCATCTATGGATTTATTTATTTTCAAGTCAGACACACAGTCTCAATGTACCTCATGTCAAAAAAACCCCTATTCCTTACATTCATTGTAACTCGGTACTGAGAAAATGGAACATAAAAGTAATATTACAAGAATCCAGTGTGCAACGAACCCACTTACCCAGTAAACAGCTGCCCACCCTGCGAGTGCAGTGCCTACCTTCTCACTGCCCAGTCTCCTTTCTATCTCACACATTCATTTCATTCCTTCTTTGCAGGGACTCTCAGTCACATCTCCTCTTGAACCTTCTCTTTCTCATCTTAATGCCTGAGGAATAGACTTTGCCAGGTGGAGCATTCTCTATTTGAGTTAGAGTGGTGGATTTTTTGCAAGTTTTTGGGTAGAAGGAACACAGATCTTGAAGCACAGGTGATTTGAGTGCTCATTTGAAAGCAAATGAACCGTATTTTTAATTTGCTTTCAGGATTGTTTCTATACTTTGTCCAATGCCTCTTGTAGCACAAAATTATGAGGACCATGATGACAACACCACTGACAGTCCCAAGCATTAGATACGTGTCCCTGGTGCTTCTCTCTCCTTCCTTTCCTTTCCCTGCCAAGCAGACTTTGATTTTCTACAAGCAGAGAAGCAAAAGTTGCTATCATTAATCTGAAATAAGGTACCCACACACTAGAAGGTTCAGGAGTTGAAATCTTCTCTGCATATCTTTTGAGAAGCTTTGTGCTAATCACATTGATTTTGAGTTCTAATTAGTGAGCTCAATGTATTAGAAACTGAGAATTGTCATCTGAAGGAGTCCAAATTTCCATAAAACTTATATAAAGCATTAATTATAGGTGCATCTCACTCTGAAAGGACATGACTTACATATTAAGTCCTGTACTATATAATTTCTGGCATAAGTGTTAAAGCATTATCATTTAAGGCCCTCATAAATCTGTGCTTCCTTGAAAAGAACCAGAAAAATTTCCTTGACAAATACCTAAGACCAGTACCATAACAATTCTTGTATTCTGTAAAGTCTGTATAACCAACATCCTTCTTCTGGGATAAAAATACAATATATCAGCTAGAGTTCTGGGCAGGTATGTAGGTAGAAGAGGTTGAAATCTAAAAGTAAAATAATGCAACCCTCACCTGAGTCAACAACAAAGTTTGTCTTGATTCCCTGTCTTTTTAATTTGGTAATTAATTTAGTCTATTTATTAAATTTTAATTGTTAGCTCAGTTTTCTTCTTGAAGTGTTTAATCTGTAATTCACCTTTTTCAGGAATCTATTCATTTTCTCACTCTTGTTATTAAAATTCTGGAAAAACTAAGTGCACCCAGCTTATGCTGCTGCAGTTAAATCCCAAAATAAATCATAAACTCCAAAGATGGGGGTAACCTCTAATTAAAAAAATTCTGCCGACCAGGTACTGCTACCAAACAAAATTCATGTTCTGAAGAGTTTCCTTCTAATTCTTAAACATAAACTAGACTCATTACCACAGAATTTAAAATATATCAATACTTTATTTTAATTTTGAAGTGTCTGGTGCCTTTGTGAGCTATGCAATTTCTCAGCAATTTGGGCTGTTTCCAGATTAAGATATTTTAAAAACATTTAAATGAGTTAAATTTGCGGACAATTACATTTTAAATCCAAGCATACGGTTCTATTGTGTTAAATCCTCCAATGATTCTTTGAATATCTCTTATCTTCAGTTAATGTCACAAGTGTTTTCACTTATTACCATATTCCATAAAAATATTTCCCCAAGTGTCATCCTGACTGAATTTTATTTCCTGTTGTAACTCACAAAATCTATAAATAATTTTTCATGCATCTTCTTATTTCAACAAATGTCAACAATAATGCATGCAGAGAGGGGTTTTTTTTTAATAAACACTCTAATTTTCATAACATGCCTTCTTGGCAGTAAACCAAATAGCTTACAAAATATTTGGGAAATAATTACTGTGGTTCATATTGCATATTTTTAAAGTGAACACAGCAGTCGTTAGGAAAAAAAGAGCAACTTTTGCCAAAGCAATTCAGTTAGAGGATGCAAGTTCATTTTTCCCCATGTAGTGAATACTATTTCCCTTATATCTGTGTGGGAACTCACTGTAACTGATGTTAGCTCGGTAGTTTTTGATTTTCTGTAAGTAGTGCAGGACTGGGTTCATCCTATTCTCTGATTCTTTGTGGATTTCTGCTGTCTTATTGCATGCCTTTTGCACAGAATAATACACTAAAAAAATAGACCTAGACCTTGATCTCCAGAGCACAGAGAGACCTTGCAGTGACTTCTGACTGGAATATCCTGTCTACTCCTACCTGCTCCTGGCTTCATATTCCCACCACCTCTCTTGCTTCTTGGTGTCTGGCAGATGAGCTCATGAAAAAAATGAAACCAGCAGAAAGCTACTCTTGCAGAGAGCACCTGTCCTGTGCCAGGGCTGGATGGCGAAGGGGAGGTGACTGTGGCACTGGAGAAGAGGGGCCAGACCAGTTTATCTGGCAGCAGTGTGGCCTGAAGGAAAAACCTCACCTTCACTTGGCAGCCCGGTAACATAGCATCCAATTAAAAAATTAAACATCTACGGGGTGCCGCTGAGTATTTCTAATTAATTAACAGTTTTGCTCCCAGCCTTAAGGTCTCTTGGCAAAACAAGCTAGCAGTGTGATTTTGAACCTAATTTGAGCTCTGTTGCCTGCACAATCAGCCCAGACCTCTCATGTGCTGCCTGACCAGGCAAGGAAAGCAGCTGAAGCAAGAATTGTGCAAGGCAGCAGCTCTGCAACCTTGCTGGGGAGGACGAGGAGAGGCTGACAACAGACACATGAATCATCCACCACAAAAAAGCTTTCATCCCTCCTTTCAGGCTAGGTGACAACTCTAATTCCTCAACCTCTATTTTCCTGCAATTCTGATGAATATTTATGGATATAACTGTCACAAACATTGTTGCAAAGGTCTATATTTAATATTGAAAGTCCAGTTTGTATGTCAAAAAGCCTTTGTATGTCTGCCTTTCGTTTTTGATAGCATTTAGCACATTTTCAGACACACAGATGCATTAAAGCCAGACAATTAAAAGACCGGTGTTCAAATTTAGTTTGATTGGATTAATTAACTAGAAATTTAAAGGCGTTTGCCTGGGATTGGTGTTTCACTCCCAACAACAGTCTCCTCCAGCTGATGCCCTGCAACCCACTGAGGGCACAGCTGTTCGACCTCCTACTTGAAACCCAGGAGCCCATCCAAGGAGATGCCTTGCCCTGGAGGAAGTGGAGGGAAAGCTCAGGCATCCAGCAGCAGCCAAAGAGCTCTGGCTTCCCATATCCCACAGCCCTGGCTGGCCTGGGAGCCTCAGCCCAGACAGGGTGCTCCTGTCCATGTCCATGGATTCTAGAGAATTCTCTTTGTACTGAGTGCAGGTCACTCTGCACATCACCCATCAGGTTTAAATGTGCAGTGGGAAGCTGAGGAAGGATTCCAGGAAGGATTCCAGGAAAGAAGGATTCCAGGAAGGATTCCAGGAAGGAAGGAAGTGGAAGGACATGTCTCCAACATTCTTCCTGAAACAGGGATACACTAAAATGCAACTTCAAATAGTGAGGCTGATCTTTGGAATTGCAGGAGTTGTAGTCGCAGGTTCCATTGCACATGGGAATTCTAGTTAAGGGGTCAAGCAGCAGTTCAGGCTGGAATATTTGTATTAAGACAAAATGCAGCATGTAAATCAGCAACAATCTCATCAGATACTTCAGTTTTCTATGACAGTGTGTCCCTTGGCCAGCATCCACCCCTGACCAGGCCAGAACTGCTTTCCAGAAGCGGGTGGGGGTCCTTGGGATAGCCTCTATCCTCGAGACAGTCGTGAGGCAAATGAGGGAACTCTGGACCGACTCTTACATGTCTCTTACAGCTTCCTTGGATATACCACAAATGAACATTCATCTTGACAAAGCAACAAATTCACTTTTATAACTTGTTGCTTTCATTTTCATCTGAAGGCAAAAACAGTTTGGTTTTTTCTTATTATTTTCATTAAATACCTGGTTTGAAACTGAGGTTTCAAAACCCTCAAAGACAAAAACGATCAAAGAAGTTACCTACTTCAGTATTCAGGGAGTCAGGGGGTTTACTTGTTCCCTTGCCTAATGTCACAAAGGCTTCCTCTAGAATTTTGTATTAGCTTTCATGGAAATAGTTTCTTGGTAAACTGTCCTTCTGTGGCTGGTAGGAAGTTCTTGGAGTGTATCTCAACATCTCAGAAAAAAGAAGTTTCCCCACACAAAGCTCCTGAAAATAATGAATGAAAATTATGCTTCTTTTCCTCAGAAAGCACCCATATATGTGTCATTTTCAGCACAGCTTTATTCTACTTTCCCATTTACTTAAAATACAAAAATACACAAAAATATTTTGTGTTTCAAACAATATATACTATATAAATGCAGCTACAGCTGAATGGATCAAACAAACAATTTTAAGGGGAAATTACTCAGGCTATAGTGAAGCACGAAAACAAGTCACTCTTCCCTGCACATAGAAAGAATTATTAAAATGGTAAACCAAGACACTGAAGACAACATAATGTCACAGAATGCCTCAGGCCAGTCTTGTACTATCTGAGCAAGAAAAGTACCTGATGACAGCACTCTGCAATGTCTTCTGCAAGGAGTGCTGACCTGAGAGTGCCCTCATTAACTCAAAAAACTCCATTGTGTGAATGTCAAGAGATAGGATTTTAACTACAGGTAAAACATGTTTTCTTCTGAGAGGTTAGAGTTGTCTGGGAAAAAAAAATCATGAGGAAGGGCCTGCAAGTCTGCTAGCTTGTTGAAAGTGTTGGAGGGAGTCAAGTTGAATTAACGTGTATCTGATACAAATTTGAGAACAAAAGGCACCAGTTGCAAAGCAACATTTTTGATACTTTCTCTTTCAAACCTTGAACCAGTTCTAGGCATATCTAGAGAACACCACAAACAATATTATGTGAGAAAACTCAATGAGAGAACAGAATAAAGGAGCAAAAGGGAGACCAAAATTAACTGCCTTTGGTAACCTGGAAACCCTGCACAAGAAAATATCCTGTCCAGGTCTACGTTATTGTAGACTCTACAGTCCTGCCTTTATCACAGATGCTTTTCTTGTTTGGAGATACTTGACAGCAGACAATGAAAGGAACATCTGTTTTCTGTTTTTAAAAGATTGAGGCACGAAAAGAAACAATTTCTCCCTGTGACAGCTCAGTCACTTTTCTGATGCCAGTTTTAATCAGGCAACAAACAGAATTAGAAACATATAGCTGTTCTTCACAGCCTGATGAGAAACAGCAGTGACTCCAATCCAGCAACATTGAGAAATCACTAGGTGGATGGCAAAATTTTAGGGAACTGATCAAAGTTATATGTTTCTATTTTAATTTTTAAAAAATCTCATATTGGAGGTTTATTTCCTCAAAAGGTATCTCATGTTTGCTTCATGAATTTAGTATGGAGTGTTTGACATCCACAGCAGACATCCTACCTTCCTTTTTACCACGGGTCTTCCTCAACATCTGCTCGTATCCTCCTGAGTGCTTTCCTGAGCACTCCCCTACACTTTTAGGGGGCACATCAGAGCTCAGTGTCTGCAAGGAGTTCACTGCCTGGTGCTCATCAACCAGCTCCTGCCTGAGCAGCACACTGCCTTTACACCAGTGTCCTCCCTGCACCTTGCTTTTGCTCATTCTCTCTTGCAGGTGAGCTCTCTTGTGTCACACTGTACCTGAGCACTATCTTTGTTGGCACCCTAAGTGAAGGACTGAATTCCTGTCCTTCACAGCCTGAGCTGAGCCTTTAATTCATTCAAATTTTACATCTGCTTTTCCAGTTCAGGACATTGCAGATGAGGATCTTGATGTAGCTAAAGATCTTTTGAATGTCTTTGTTATCCTCTTTTTGGGGGGGGGGGAAGGCATTTTATTAAGGGAGGGACATATATAAGACTGCCATAGCATGGGGCAGAAAAATATTTACTTTCCATAATAATAATTAGGACAAAGGGGCAATGATTTTTCTTTGAGAAACTGTAATTTCAGAAATCACTCTGGGACACAATTGAGCAACCTCAATGGCTTCAGCAGACCAACTCCATGCAGTGTTTGATTACATGTTTAAATATTTGGATATTTATACTTAGATGGCACTGAATCTGAAAAATCAAATTGATATCTTTGTAATCCCAACTGCAATACAAAACCAGCAAACTTGAAATTTTCATCACCATTACAAAGTAACTTACTATTTTCATAAAAGAAGTCTCTCCCATAACGCAAAATTACTTTGTCAGAAATCACTCACAGATCCAGTAAAATTCAATCTCTTCCACTCTTTCTCAGACGAGAGCAGTAGTAATCCCAAAGTCAGACAGAACTGTTCGAATGCTTTCAACACTTGTCAACAGCTTAATGGGTGACAGATTTCTCCTTTAGAAGTGGGAAGCAGCAGGCTGTGAACATGCTCAAGCCCACACCAACCCGAACTGGAGAATTCTTTGAGAGAGCTGCTGCAAAGGTGACCAGACCCTAAGCACTGCACAGTGGCCATAAACATGTCATTGCCTTCTAATCTTACTGACTTCAGACTGGAAGGAAGAATGCTGTGCTGCTCAGCAATGCTATTTCTGCTCCATTTTGTTCCTTTGTTTGAAATCCAATGTAAGGTTGCTTCTTTCTCAATTCTTTTTAAACCTGACTGCCTTTTGGGACACAGTCAGCAACTTTTCTTACATAATGGAATTATCAAGGTATTTTATCTATAGTAAGGAATCAGTAAGGAATTTCATTTACAATATTTTAAAACACATAACTTTATGGAAAAAATGTTCACAGCACATGAGGAAATTTCATATCAGCAAATGATGGAATTGTTCAACAATGTTTGGGATATAAAATTCATCCAATGTATATATACAGAATAAACTGATGCTTTTAGTACAAGTACTTATAACAAATCATCGTAAACAGCAAGCTTCACACCAGTGTGTAACATTTCCTACATTTTAGATTAAAAATTAGTTAGCTTTACATTGAGTTTTCATAACTACTTCTCTATTGCAACAAAAATTGTGGTATTTTGGTGAGGAAAATCCTTTCAGTTTAAGCACATTAAAATTAGAGTTAAACGTTTGATAGAGCACTTTGAATCTCAGAAAATATTGCCTAAAATGTTGCTTCTATGAGAAAAGATCTTTAGCATTGAAAGACTGTGTATAATCATGTACAAGTAAAAGTTATAGTTTTCATTTACACAAAATGTCTAGAATTAAGCCTTTCCAATTCCTGCATTATTTATTTTTCAGTAATAAACATTCTTAGTAATTCCTGAAGCATTACAAAGACATGAATAAGTGGTTCTCACTGTAATTAGCTCACAAATGGTAATTTCTCATCTTGTGAAGTTTCCTTTTTTTTTTCCCTAACAATGCACAAAGGACTAAGATACTGGAACAGAAAACATACTGCTATCAGGAAATTTTCAAAATTGCCAGCCTGTTAGGAAATTAGTAATAGAGAAAGTATTCATTTTTTCTCCAGACACCCTGTTACAAAGTAGTGAAATATGCCATGGTTTAATATACTGAATTTCACTTCGAAATAGCTATGTTAAATTCATTGTGTTTTGTTATTGAAACTCCACTCATGTAAAATTTTTAATATAAACTTTAATTATGTTTTCAGCATTTGGATTAAGACAATGTGTTTAATAAAAACCATAGCATGACTCACTTTTTCATTACACAAATTGATATATTGCTTTCGTTACTACAGTTTTGACTAGAAGAAACAAAAGTTGAAAATAATTTATTAGCAAAGCATATCTCATTTTGTTTCCTGTTTATACACCATTAAATGCATCTTTATTTATTTTCAACTGTTAGAAAACAATACGAATATTCACTTTACCATTCATCAAAATTTCTTTTTCCATATGCTCGCTATCAAGACTTGGCAATAAGGCTTGAACCAATTTTGTCATGAATTATCCTGGTTTAAGTGTAAGATCTTTGCTCTCTTTACCAGTTCCAGACCAGTTCAGACTGCTCCAGAGGCGTTCTGAATTCGAGATGACATTTGGGCACTCCAAGGCAGTGCAGAACCAGTTGCTGCTCAAAAGCCTTGAATAACCACAGGTACAAGGAAAAACCATGGGGAAGGAGACACAAAATATCAGACAGATTTTTCCTTCATGGAGGAGTCCCACAGCCCTCACATGACTGTGTTCCAAGGGGTACAGAAATATTAAGAGAAAGGGAACGTTTGAGCAGCTCCTGACTTGCTTCCTACTTTTAAAAGTGTCTACAAATGAACATGTGCGGTATAGCACGTTTGGGAATGTCATAGGTCGCAGTTATGTCTGGGAAATCCACATGTGCAGCGTGTTTCCTTGGAGAACATCTGTACCGTAAAACGCATATTGATTACAGACTGTTTAGGCTTCACTAGGTGTGTCCTCTACAATTCCTAGAACAGACATGTGAATCCACGCCAGAAGAGTGGAAAACACCGCTTGGTTATAAATCCTGTTGATATCTGAAGGGCTGGTTAACCTTCAAGCAGTGCCCTCGGTGCGGATGAGCAGTGCCTGGATAAAAGGATGGTGTTTCAGTGCCCTCTAATGGCTGCCCAGAACCAGCGCCCTTCTTCTGCATTTATTCCCCAAAAAGTTCTCAGCAGGACACCGAGACACTGCTAGGCAGAATGAACCTCACATATCTTCACATGCCAAGACCTGTGAAAAGTTACTATACAGCACCCTGGGCGTGCTAGAGAAACAAAACTGGAACCCTCCTGAGTGAAAAGAAGGTTCTTCAAACCAGAGATGTGACTTTGTGGTTGATGGTAGTTGGACAAACTGTGTCTAAAGCATCAGTGACTGAAATTTCGACATCTGAACAAGTCTTACAGTCTGATTTGATAAGCCCTGAAGGATCTTCTGATGTAGCTGAGAGTAAAGATTTCTTTAACAGAAGTTTCAGACTTTTTGTGCCACTGCCTGGAAATACTCTTAGTAACAAATACGTATAAAATACTTATAAAATATTTAAATCCAGTCTTTTAAGCCTCCTCTTTTTATGGTGAACTACTGTTCACAGGACTCATAGAACCTCTGCTTCTCAGTGTCAGGAAGGGATTTACAGTCCAGTCCTTGATAATGGTACCAATGACAATAAAATCCCCCAGCTATTAAAAATGACACAATGAATCCTATTTAAGTGTCATACAACTACTGAGCATGAATTATAGTGTGAGCCATTTTTTAACCAGGGAAAAGAATAAGCTGGTAAACCACCCATTTATTTCAAAAAGAACATCCAGGGATGTTGTTTTCCTGTGGAACACTGTGGATGAAGATGTAGAGTCTGTCATAGTACACGCAGGAACCTTAAAGCAAGTACATTTTATATTTATGCAAAAACCCTACAACAGTGGCATTTTTCATAGATTTTATAAATTTCAAAAATGGATGGTATCTAAATTTTACTGTTGCTTTAGTCCTGCTCCTCTATTCAGGCATGAATGTTTCATGTTGACAATACACAGAATTTTCAAAATTTTATGACAGTAATCCTTGCAGTTCTTCAAATATCTCTTCTTCCTATAGTTGGAATCTAACCAGTTGGGAGGTTTTCCATGGAAAATCTGATACAAAACCAAGTCTTCCTTTTCACAACTAGAAAAGACACTTGGGGGAAAAACTGTTAGGAAAACTTAGATCTGTCCACAGGTTAATAATTTTGTGTATGTTTTAGTGTATATCTTTACTGCAACAGGATCCAGAAAAGAAAAGATTTCTTTTTCCGTTTCCGAATTTTTGTACTAATTCTAAGTGCTTATGATTCATTTGGCTTGGTTGTTTTGTTGTTTTCTTTCTTATCATCTCTTCCTTCTTATGTAATAAGTGAACAACAGCTGTGCTCCCACTGAGCTCTCAGTCAGTATTATTTCAGTGATTTTGAAGCTTAAGTAATGCAAACTGTCTCCCAGTGACCTGGGAGCAGCAATAATACGATCAAAAGATATTCTGTTATCATCTGAAATGTGCCACAATTACGTGTTACAATGGCTTCAAGCAGTATTGATTCAACTGGAGGCTTTCAATAAACCAATTTTAACCAGTGCTGAAATCTCTGGATCTGTCTTATTGCAATGGAGAGCTTTTGCACAAATTGGATATTTGCAAAGAATCTTTCCGTTTTTCTGCTTTAAACAAAACTGTTCTAATAACCACAGTCACTAAAGGAGCCAACATTCCCTGTTTACGCTACCACATTTGCAATCAATTTATAGACTTATTTCATTAAAGCACTGAATAACGATGACATGTTTGAGAGCTGCGCACATGTTGCATGAATTTAATTCAAGCAACAGATTGGGTGATTTTTGCCCTTCAGAAATTTATTGTGAGAAATAGAGGAAATGTAGTAGTATGTAGGGAAGGTGCAACTTCATCATAGGCAGAAACCTGAAGACTGAATTTTATCACATGGTGAAGAAAGGACTGCCTTTAGAGAATTATTGCTTTGAAATAATTCAAAGGGAAAGGGAAGGAAGGGAAAGGGAAGCTTTTGCTTTATCTGTATCTATTCATCAGCCGAAGTGCTGTCCGTGGAGTAGTAAATCATGAGTCTGTGGACCTGCACCACATAATACTGCAGGCATTGATGAGAATGGATGTGGATACCGAGCAGATGACACAGTTGTTTGTGTGTCAGCATTGCTGGAAAGTACGTCAGGAACAGGTGCAGCCTTCAGAGCAGTAAATGCACTGTGCTTGAAAAACAAAAAAGCAAATTAAGACAAGTTAAAATGAATTTAGAGACTCAAAGAGAAAAACTAAAAGAGCAAGCCCTTTCTGTTTGAATAATAGCTGGTTTCGTGTCTGCCAGGGCAATTAACTGAATGCTGAGAGGGAAGAGAGATTCAGGGCTCATTCTGAGCTCTGCTACACCACATGCATTCTGTTGCAGCTTTGCTTCTCTCAAGAGATCATGGACACAGTCAGCTCTTTAAAAGGGACTGTCAGGCTATAATGATCATATACGTGTACTTTGAAGAAAGGAAGCTTTTTCTAGTCCAACCTTTGTGCAAGATTCAATATATGAAAAAATGAGTTAGAACTAAAAATAGTGGCACTACCATAAGGACTTCAACGAGAACAGCAAACTATCAGAGTCTAATTGTAAAAATACTGATGTACAAAGATCTGTAGTTTAACCAGTCTAAACTACCTATTTCTGTCCACATAGTGGATCCCTACAAAAGCCTTCAGAACAACTCGTCTTTATCTCCTCATCCATCTTCAAGTTTTGTAGCAAGAGATGGTTAGAAAAATCTCACTTACAAGGAAAAGATTATCTTGAAGCATACAAAACTAATTAAAAGTGGAACTCAAGCCTGGATTAGGAATCAACTATATCAGCTATTGCTTCTCAAATACAATTCTTTGCATTGATCACTGTTATGAAGACATATGTAGATAAGACTAAAATTTACTTTTCAAAGATCACCATTTAGCTGAATTTTTGTTCTTTCCATCCTTGTTGATTCTGCCCATTGATCTCATAGGAACGAGACGACTTCACTTTGTTTCTGTCATTCCTTTTCATATTTTATCCCATATGTTTCATTTTAATCTGGTCTATATTCCATAGGAATCCGAAGTGTCTACAGTAGAATATCTGTCATTGCAAGCTGAGTCCATAGACATTTCTACCTCTTCAAATAAGCTTATAATAAAATCTTCTTTTTAAAATTTGAACTTCTCTTTTGAAAGACATGGTCAATGAGTAAAAATAGAACCAGCTCTCTATGATACAAAGAACTTTCCTGTTTTTTCTGGTTTGCTTTTTTCCAGTTTTAGCATTCTTTCATTGGATTTTCTTGGTTCCTGTAATCTTTTTGAAAGGAAAGAAGTGTTTTACAAGTGAACCTATGCTCCACACATGTAATGAAACAATACAGCAAATTTCCTGCAAATGTTCTACAGAAAGCCAGTAAATTGTGGTGTACACCAAAAGAGGAATAAAAGTTATTTTCTTGCTTTGAACATACTGTTTAAATTAGTGATTTACAAGACTATAAATATAATTTCACTATTGCAAAAAAGGAAAGCCATGAAACTGAGTCCAACTCTGCAGATTTGTACTATGATTTCACTTGCCAATTGTTCAAATATTTTAATGTAATTCTGTGCAGAAAGTGTTCTATGTAGTTGTATGTCTCTGATGTGTAACTGAACACTTGCTGTTGCCCAGCTGCCTTCAGCATGGGAAATTGCTTTCCACATGCTTCAGCTGGAATTTCTCTCTTCACATGAGACTTCCATTTCCCCCAGTCATGAGACTTACATTTTCCCCAGGTACCACATCCCTGTCCATCCCTAACCACGCCACAGTGTTCTGCTACTTAATGCTTGCGCCTCCAAGGAGTCAATCTACCAGGAAAGAGTGATATTCTCGCCAGCACAGCTTTTCAGAGATAGGAAAGAGAGGAGAAAGCAAAAAAAGAAATTTTAAGCTCTTTATTCTTAAATTTCAGTGGTGGTAAGCCATTTGTGGCTGACACAATAATGCAAAAGGCTGAATTATAATGACGCACAATGCATCTTAAAGTAAAAATGAAGTATTCAAATGTGGTGCTTGTAGTTTCTAATTTGAAACTTAATCAGCTATAGAGGAAAAGTCTTCCCATGTTTTCTCAGAATCCTGGCTGATGGAAAACATTTCTGTTGAAAGTGTCTGCCAAAAGGGTTATTTTCCATGCAGAAATCATACGACATATCTCCCATGGGCATTTCTCTGCGATAGCATAAACGACTGTGGGAATGAGGCAGATGAATAGAACTGTGGTGAGAATTCCAACATCTGTTAAGAACAAGGAACAAAATGTGGTTGTGAGATGTGCTCCTCCAGCTAATACACACTTAATCACTAATAGTCAGCAGATGATACACAAGCCTGACAAGTCTGGGGGTTTCAATATAATTGAATATTTTCTTTAATGAATGAGGAAATTACACCATGCAAAGAAAACTGGCAGAGTCTCTAAAACCATGCCTCAGATAAGTTCCAGCTGTGAGATCCCTACAGAATCCCTGTTATATTATCCTCTGCTGTGGACAGTGGGTAATCACTGCATATCAGTGTGCTGAATCCTTTAGAGTGGATGCATGAACTCTCACACACAAGTAGGGATACTTGTGCTCAGTAGGGCTTCCTACCAGTAGAGATGAAGAATTTATGTTCTATTATGATTTCAATCATTTTATGTGTCTTAGATGTACACATACATTGGTACATGTGCATATGCACACATGTGATTGGTGTCTCATTGATTTCCGTGCCTACTCTCAATCCAAACAGCAAGGAGAAAGTCAGATCAATGAGACCAGTGCTGGCTAGTAAAGGATCCCTGTTTTTAAGTATGATGCCCTCTACATCACATTTGACATCTGTGACTCTGAAGCATGCTGGGCCAGAAGATAATGTGTCAACTTCACTGCCATCGCCTGCTTTGTATCTTCCCTCCCTGTCTGCATTCTAGCGAAGTTCTTACATGTCTTTCACTTCTTTTTCTTGTCCTGGGTATTTCAAATAATCCTTCTGTGCCTCTTTCCTGTTTCTTTACCATCACCCCTCATCTTCTATCTTTGGATGCGCTCATTTGTGTTTATGACTTTCCACATTGCACCTTTCCTGTTTAGAGTTCATCCACAGATCAAGTGTCACACTGCACTCTGGTATGCTAGCAGGGATTCCTCAAAGACTTACAGTATTCATACATAAGAAGGATTCCTACCTTCTACCAATTCCTTAAAAAAATTCTCTTTCTATCAAATCTCAACTTGTATAATTGGCTCTACATTTATCTGGTCCAGTCACCATCTTCTATGGTTTTGCCTGAAATTAGAGATCACCAAACATATTAATTTACTGAAATTGATGCAATCTTTCCATTTTTTCTGTCACTTTTTGACTTTTAGTCTTGTCCTAGAACATTTCCATTATCATGCAGAGATTTTCACTATAAACGGTTTGTAACTCTCTGATATAACATGTACCATAGTATGAGATTCTTGACTACATGAATTATTCTATTTTAGCATTCACTTATTTTTATAAACTCGTGTTCTAATAATACTTTGCACCAACATTAGATTTCTCTATTTGTCTATCTCACTGCCCTGCTTATAGTCTAGGAGATTTCTGATAGTCAATTTATGTGACATTTCTTAATTTGGTTTTATAATTGCCACTCAAAATCAGCAGAAAAGACAATAAAAAATTTGCATCGTGTATAAGAAAACACAGATAAATCAGCATCCATATTCTGCTTTTCATTAAAATACAGTAGATGATTTACCACTGAAAAGCATTACTACTTTTTTGGGAAATAAAGTTGGATGGGCATGTATTTTTTATATGGTTCAGGGAATGATTTATCAGAATTTCAACTTAATCCTAATGTCCTAAAACTACCTTACACTTCCAAGGATCTTCACTGGGTAAATATATATACAAAAATTATAGAGATATCTGGAATTTTAGATGCACTCAGGGAACTTCTTTAGTTTCTCATCACTTTTTGCACATCAGAGTATAGCAGGGTAATAGCAGTGGAGAGCTCAGTTGTTAGTACCAGATTGCAGCTTTATAAAGTTGCAGGAAAATGGCAATTACATTCCTGGAAACTTTTGGAATGTGGGTGTTGTTTTTACAGCACCCTAGAGCAAAAGAAAAAAGAAAAATTCTCTAGGAAACGTTTAAAAAAATCTTGAAATGTTTCATGTTGATCCCTTCTAAAATATTTCTTCCTGCCTATTTATTAGGATTCATAAACCCAAAACCCTCAGCTCAGTCAATTCATTACAGCACTGGGACAGCTCTTCAGATGGGCTGCCAGGCTGGGGCCCCACAAAAGCCCTTCCCTTTAATCCGAGAAAGCAAGGAAAGTGTCTTGGCAAGCAAGAAGCAAGTTTAGATGCTGTTTTCCCTCTAGTCTGCACTAAAATCAAAGCATCCAGTTTCTCAGAGAAGTGGAGTGGCTGAAACACATCTGCATTTTCTGGTGGAAATTGTTCTTTCGGCATTTTCTCAGATGTTCTCCTTATGAGCTCAGTAGGTCAGAGCATGAGGCTAATAATGCCAAGACTGCAGGTTCAACACTGGTGTGGGCTATTTGCTTATGAGTTGGACTTGATGACGAATTGGACCTTATCCCTCTCTGCAAGTCCCTTCCAACTCAGCATATTCTATGATTCTGTGATTTGTACACATATATAAATTTGTATGCACGTCAAATACAAGTTTTATTTCAGTTACCCTTATTGTAGCATATAGACAGTAGGATATAGGACTCCATTTAAGTGTTACTTACATTTGCTTTCAATGTATATAAATCACTGCAGCCCTAGGAAGTGCAGCATCAGTGTTTTATAGCCTTCCTGATGAAAGAATCTTACCAAGGTAATTTGCAGGTGTTGCATCTAGGTGTCCAATCCCTTTCTAAAAAGAGGTCCCAGAATGACTCTCCATGTGATCAGACAAACTTGGTGAGTCATGTGTAAGACATTCCCTCAAGAATTCCTTTTTCCAGGCCTCCACCGATCCCCAGAAAGTTGCTGCTGCTGCATGGAAACAGAACTGTCTGTTCAGTTCCACTTGTTTCAAGTACCTTAAGCCTCCTGTGAGTAGAGTTCCCTTTGGTCTCCAGCCCAAAGCTGTTTTACAAGCAAAGAGATGCTTAAACACACTCTGCATTACACGACTGCAGAAAAGGCTGAGCTACTATAGATATTTATTAGGTGATATACTAGCCTGTAGTGAATGCTGTGAGCATTTTGCCCCAAGGCTCACTTCAGTGTGGAATTCATCTGACAAAATCTGTGTCAGCAGGGTAAAGCAGCCAACTAACACAGGTCATAAGGATTGCACACAGAACATGTTTGTGTCTATTCTCCAAAGAGAGCTTGGGGCTTGAGCCTTGAGCCAAGATGTGCCTTTTGAAGTGTAGATGTTTGCAATTAGGTGAGCTGGATACTCCTGGGGTTTGTCATTCCTACTGCTTAAAGCCCGACAGCCCCAGGCCACTCACTGAAGATCACCAGTTGTGCAGGCAGCAGTGGGGTAATGAGCACTCACCAAATATTGCTGAAGATACCAAACAGGAATTTCAGGATTATTGATTCTTAATGACGACTGACAGGTCCCTATTTAATTTTGTCAGTTCAGTCCTAAAAGTTGTCAAAATTTATATATGGCTGAATACTTAATATGACAAATTCTTGAAGACTTGTCTTGTGCACCAAAGGAAAATAGTTAAAATATGTCAGTCTTAAAACTCAGCAATGAAATTCCTTGGACTTCAGCTAGTTTGTTCAAAATTGTTGAGTACATTTACTTCCCAAATGGACCAAAAAGATGCCTGTGACTTCCCAGCATCTCCCAATCCCAGGGGGCCACTCAAACTTCATCTCAGAATTTAAATTTTAGGGACAGATGACAAAGAAGCTGAGGTTACCCAGGCTTCACAGTCAAGGTGTCACCCAATGTACTGCACCTGGCATAATGTAAACCAAATGTGCCCAAAGTCCTTTCCTGTCTCTGACCCTGTGTCAACTCACTGAGCTGTAAGGTCTGATTTTTGACTGTTGTAACCCTGACCAATCAAGACCTAATTTTAACATGAGGTACCAACTACCTTTAGGTCACTCACACACAATCAGATCAATTTTTTTCCCAGATGAAGTTTTCAGCAAGTGTACAAAGGTAAAAAAAGTGTGAGCACCTTGGAAGTATCTTTAATTATTATATGAGTTTCTTACATTATTACATGAGTTCTGGAATAAATACATTGAACAAATTCAATATACAGTCACTTTTGTTATCACCTTTTTAACAATGGAGAGCAGCATTTGCCTTTGAAATTCATGTTTTGATCATGTTGGTCAGATGGGCCAGATGTGCACTGGTGCAGGCAGTTTTGTATGCAATATACAGAGATCTAGTCTCGCTCCCTGCCACAGAAAAATACCTAAACAGAAAATAAGTCTGTCTAGTAAGAAACACCTCATTTTGCCATGAAACTAACCTGTGAAACTGCAATGAATTTTTTTTTTATAAGTACTCCAGTCCCACCACTGGCACTTGAAAGCATGACTTCTTGGAGTGTAAGAAGCTCTTCTCTTCTTTCTATTGTTTTGAACACTGTTCTCTTTCCACGATTGTCCTGTGGGAGATGACACAACCTCTGAGGAAGATGAGAGCCGGGACTAACAACTGCTGTCAGTGACAGAGAATAAGACCTCACCCTGTGAAACACCTTGTGTTCAAAGCCTTCTCCAGACATGTGACCCAAATGAACTGGATTTGCAGTAATAAAGGTGATTGCTTAAGCAACCACCCAAATAAACCTGATGTCATTTCCCTGTGTATTCCCAGATCCCCCCGATCAGACCTGAGAATGATAGGGCTTTTTCTAACAACAGTACGATAAAAGGAATTTTTTAAAAATATGATCAAATTTTTAATGCTCATTGCAGGGGCACTATTTTGATGTCATTGATGGTTTCTTGTAGTGTTTTTCATTATCCTGTGTAGTCAATCATGTCACAGACCACTAATTCTTTTTTTTTTTCCAATCTGTGTGGTGTCTTCCTGTTTTCCGTGTTACATGATTTCGTCAACAGGTATCTCAGGCATAAATGTCTCACTAGTTTTAAACCTGGGTTACTTGGAGATCTACACAAATTGAAATGCCCATTTTCTCCCTGCCTGTGAAAGCCCATTCATCACCTGTGATGTGCTTGTTTCTGCACTGCCAGCAGTGCAGGTGCTTTTGCCATTGATTTAAAAAGAAAGGAATAGGGAGTGAAGTTATGTCTGCATATGACATTTCCCCTGTACTCAGCACTGGTGATGGGCTGCACCTTGAATCCTGTGTTGAGTTTTAGGCCCCTCACTATATTATTTACCAGTTAACTTTTTTTTTCTTTTTTTCTTTCTTTTTTTTTTTTTTTTTTTTGGCAGAGGGGGGCAAGTATTACACTTGAATATTTTCATATTGATATTGTTCAATATCCAAGTAACTTTTCATGGAACCATAGAAGCATTACAGTTGGATAAGACCTTTAAGATCATTAAGTCCAACCATCAACCTAGCAACACCCTCATGTTCACCATTAAACCACGTTTTTGTTTTTCCCCCATTACGTTTTCTTTCTTTAAGACCATCAAATATTTTCATGAAAGAATCATGCTTGTCAATCCTCCATATTAACCATGTTATCAGGATCAATACTGGGATCTGGGTTTCTTATAGATGTCTTCCATGCTAGGAGCATCCTTACTATGTTTCTGTTAAAACTAAGGAATATTCCTTAAGTTGCAAAATTGGTTAGAATTATTTCTATACTTATTATATCTCTTTTCTATTTCTTTTGCCTGCTGGGACCTCATGATCTAAACTGGAAATCCTCGGATGCAACCAGGAGACACCTAGAATCTCCTTTTAGAAAACTGAAATAGTATTTAGCACTTGGACAATTTCCCGTGCAGATATCACTGTTATGACTGTAACAGAAAATTATATATATGGCAGAACTTACAGTGTGTGGGAGGGAGATGTTAGCATTTTCCATTGCTCCCACCAAGGAAACCAGCTCCTGAAAAGTACAGTCTTGGTTTCTCATAAAAGCTGTTTTTAACAGTATCCAGGGAAATACATTATTTGATTTTCTAAGAGAAAATTAAGGTTTTGCCGCTAGTCCTTTGGCTTGGGGCAAAGAAAATTAACAACTTTGTGTCTTTAATGATGCATTGACTCAGCCAAGCTCAAGGCAGGCAGCTGCTGGCATCAGAGCTGGCAGCAGCAGCCTTTGGTCCAGGCTCCACAGAACAAGCAATGGAGGGAGCAGGAGCTGAAATACCTTTCCAGCCTTACTGGCTCCCATAGGAACCCATAGCAAGGAAAAGAAGGTCATAGCATGTATGAAAAACCTACAGTAATCATAATGAGAATGTCAATTATTTAATAAACATGGGGTTTTTTTGAGCTGTTCAATTTAGAGTATTTCTCAGTCAATCAATGAATCTGTTGCCTGTAAATCAAATGCATTAATGAGTTAGTATCAAATATCACTATTTGTGCTATGTCTTGCTACTGGCAATTTTAAAAAATCTTTTTCTTGTGCAGTTTCTGTAAAACTTACTTTAAATTTCAAAGCAATGCAACTAAATCTAATCTTGGATTCTTTCAAAAGTTTACATTTGCATATTTCTTACATGTTGTGTTATCAAGTATGATAAAACACTGTGTTTTCTAACCATGATTTTATTTATGGAGATCAATGATAAACAACACACTTGAGATTTTTCCTATGAAGATCTGTAGCAAAATGCCTCTTATTGACTTGATATAAGTAAATGATGCAAAAGTTTTATTTGATAAATCAATGTATCTTTTTCTGTGAAGATAAAAATCCATAATCCGTTTATTCCATTAGACCAAGCCACTTTTAAAGCTGTGACATTTTAAAAAATGAATAACCTTGCCAAAGTTGAACCTCAAAGTGTTTCAACCGGCTATCTAAAAAATACCAGTCCTTTGCCGGCATAAACCTTTAGAGCTGCTTGTTCTCATGACTGTCATGAGTTTAGCAAAATTCTACCTTCACTTTAGTTTCCTAAGGAAAATGGAATCAGTTACTGTGAATGTGTGTTTATCCTAAGTATAACCCAGACCTACGTACAACCTAGAATATACAAATTTACACTGCAATGTAAAATCTCCACCTAGTGGTCTCTGTTTATTGTGGTACACAGATTACACATCAGAAATGCCACTATATCAGCCTATTATTGCTGAAAAAATTGGTGAGTTAGACCACAAATAGAGACAAAATAACACCAAATAAAAGGGTATAATTTGCTTTATTTGGTATTTACATTCATGTTCAAAACTGAGTAATAAACTGAGGCTATTTTTTGAATAAATAGATAAAGGGAAGTCAGAATAAAATAGGACTAGCCCAGACCTTAAGCTCCCTCCTGCAAAACTATTATACCACACATGAATAAAACCACTGTCCTTGTTGTTTTTCAGGGATGTTGGAGGCAATCACATTAATGCCTTAACCAATCTCACCTTCCTGGAATGTGATGCACTCACTGTACTGTAAGAAATAAGATGTATTCAAATAAAGCAACAAAACCCTTTTGAATACTTGTGGCTCTCAGTCCCCAGCACAGGATTTGTATATCTCAATGTATAAAGCCTCATCAGGACAGCTGTGCTATTGTCAAGGAGGGATTCTTTACAATTAACTGCATTATTGTATGCACAGTCACATGGCACATTTTGGCAATTGTCACAATCTCTTGTTTCAACAAACTGAATAAGAAACAGGCCTACTGTATTATTTCTGCCTTGTGATCAGATCATGAGCACCAGGGTGCTTTTTAAACTCCACTAAATCCTGGGACTTGCAATCTGATCATGAAGCAGAAGCAATGTAGTATGCCTGTATTTCAGCATACAGATATTTTCTCTTGTTGAATCCATTCCTCTTTCAGAATGGAGCTTCCCTTTGCTGGAAGCCCAAGCAAAACATTAAAATGAAAATAAAATATATTGGTTAACTAAAATATAAATAATTAAGTATCTTGCATAGGGTAACAATTCTTATGTATGTATATTCAACTATTACTCATATAACACACAGGACAAGAAAAGGAGGATCATGAACATGAGTAGATATTGTACAGCTTAACAAATGCAAAATGCTCACTGGTGTTATTCATGTGGTGTATTACCAGTGAAGAACAGGATCTGGGCCTGTATCAATCACAGTGGGAAAAATAGCAAAACATGCTAAATTTGTACATGTAGCATTTCTCTGTGAATAAGAAATCTCAGAGTCTTTAATTTTAAAAAATCCACATTTCTCTTTTACTTTGCAATTTGATTGCTTTTAATTAAAACTAAGGGAAATTTTACTTAATCAACCACTTAGTCTTGTGTAGTTTTCTTTTGCAGTGACTACAGTAACACACCTTGCTACAGCTTGAAAAATTAACCAGGTCCTACACGATTTCTAAGAAAATTAGGGGGAAAAGCACCAAGCAGTAATACTGAAACATGAAATTAACACTCAACCAAAATTGAATCATCAGGTACTCAATCTAATATATTTTTTACTTTACAGGTTTCTTCTTGGAAAGCGCATTCACTTGCTACATGCAAATACCTTTTTGTCATTAAAAGATTGGGGGAATTATGAGCTTTCTGAAATCTTTTTTTTAAATAATGGAGTGTGAGCTCTTCTGTACCTGTAACCTGTGAGTGTAGTGCACCTTTGCTGCCAGAGGTGAGGCAGAAGGCTGCACAGAACCAAAAGCAGGACAGAAAGTGGGAAGGCAAGAGGGAGCTGTGGGCAGGGCTTAGGGGAGAGGGGAAACTTATTTCAAAATTTTGTGTGGCTTACAACAGGCATAGTTGTATGGGCTGAAAAAGAAGGCTTCCCCCTGTCCAGCTGACTGTCAGGATCCCTCCCTTGTGGGCACATGAGAGCCCAGCCCCACCTGGGCCCCATGGAGCCGAGAGGATATTTTTCATTTGGTTTGGCTAACACACACTGAGGATACCCAAGTGACTGTGAAGTCTATAGAGGGATTGCTAGGGCAGCATCCCTGTGCTTTGGAGTGAACTAGCCTCTCCCAGGAGCTGTCAGGGGAACTGAGACACCTGCTGTAAGATCTGAGACCTTCACTAACCCTGGGGATAGGCGTGTGTGCGTCAGGATCATCTGCATACAAAGTAGTCGTGCTGCATCTGGGTTTTGGTTACCTCATTATCTGGCAGGAACACAAAACAGCTGAAGAAAATATAGAAGCTGAAAAGAGAAGGGAAAGCTTGAAGGAGAGGGGGAAGCTGTCAGTGACTGCAGTGGCATGAGTGATTGAAACCACTGCTACTGGCTGTGGAAGGAGAGTGGAAGGAACTGATGTTATTTGTTGAAGACACTGATTTGCTGGCATAACAAAAACTCGTTCACTAATACCAGTCTTCAGAGATGAATTGACTTTGGGAGTTTTAATTTTTTTTTGCTTTGTTTTTCCTTGTTCTACCTGTATTCAATGTGAAAGCTTCACATCTATGTAATTAGGCTTTGATTCATCTCACCTCTCAGCAATTATGAGGTTCATAAATTATAGAGAGACCCTCAGGCAACCAGGTTCCCAAATTAGATACCTCAGCTGAATTAGTTATGATGAATCAGAGCTGAAATGATCCATGTTTAGCAATTGCCAAACATCAGTGCCTGTACCAACTGGCTTCAAAGTGACTTATGGATAAAATCAGAGAAAGGAAGTATTGAATGAACTGAAGTGATAATAAAAGATAATTTTGCTGCTATTAAAGTTTTAAGATAGCATGCTTCCTCACCTATAAGGAGAAAAATCTCGGTACTTAGAGTACTTAAAATTGGCATATTGAAAGGGATGGGTGGAATACTAAGGGCAAAACTGACTGCTTTTGCTCTCTCGAAGGGAACTCTCCAGCGACATGATTACAGACTCACCATGCTATTTGTTTAAAGATACGAAGTATTTACAAAAGCTGTGCTTTATAAATGAGAATCCCACCTGAATGTGAAAATGTACTAATTTACCATGCCTTTTTCCTGAAATAAGTATTTTCTGTAAATAAAATCTGAAAAAGTTTACTAGCATAGTACATTAAATTAAATCCTTTCTTTCCATGAGAAATACTAATCAATTACTGAAGGTGTGTGAAGTATCGATTGCCATTCTATAAAATGCTGAACAAACTTCTAATTTCCTTCAACACACTAAGGTGGCAGGCCAGAATATAAAATTACAGCCATACAGTTTGCACAGTTTTACTGCTATTCACAAACTGTAAGCCTAGGAGCCAGCAAAACACATAAATTAAGGACAAATTACACAAATACAGCCGGGCACTGGGACACATAAGGATATCAATAAATAGTGACAAACATCTAGAAAATATTTCTTGGGGTAGTTTATAAAACACTCACTTCTCAGGGCCGAGGATTCAGCCATATTTTGGGTTATAACTAAGCATTTTTAACAAAGCTTGAATTCTTAAGATTTCTTGATTCCTCTTTAATTTGCAAAGAATCACCCTCATTTAAAAGTCCATCTCATAATTTCATTGGATTCAAGGCTGAAAAACAAGCCTAAACTATCTTTTTTAAAAATGTCACTCTGCTGTGTGGCTTTTTCTTTAAAAGCTGTCCAAAAGAAGAACCAAATGTTATTTTTAAATTCACACTATTTTTTGTTAAGGAAAAGGAAAACATCCTGAATTAATCTGAATGATTAATCTGAGCAGCTTTTCTGCAACTCATTTTTTGGTGTTTTTCTCTTCTGCTACCTAGTGAAGCCACTGTAAAGAAGACAGGACAGGGCAATACTCAGTTCCTTGCTATAGAATCTTCTGTGTGCCCAAGGGTAGCCAGGCGACCCATGTGTCATTACACAAAGGGAAAAACAGGTCAGGTGTCTAGTGCTATTTGACATCCCTACACCATCCCCATTCCAGAAAATCTTTGGTCTCTCATGGTTCCTGTGTCGCGCCTGCCTGCCCACATGGATGTTTCAGTTACCACAGGACATGCCAAAAAATACCTGATGGAGTCTGGAGAGCCACACAGCAACCCAAAAGGTAGTCCAGATTGAATAATCCTTCCTACAGATCCCTGTGGCTGTGTTCACCTCTGCCTGATCCAATTGCCATGCACAGGAGTCTGGCACCATTGGAGATGCCCATAGGTATCCACCCCTCTGGACTAATCCATAAAGCCACGGGTCCCTTGTAGGTCTTCTGTCTTATCAGATAGCTCTACATGGACACCTCAAATGGGTGTCTCCAGGACACCTCAATTGTTTTTTGATGGATAACTGAGTCAATTATGCAGCAGCTGGGCCAGAACCATTTCCTTTTAGATTCTTTGTGAAGCTGCCTTACAGCTCTCCGTTTCATTATTAGTCACAGAATTAAATGCATCAAGTATCAGTATTCTAGTCCATAAGCTAACACAGGCACAAGGCAGTAATAAGACAGGACATTGTTTTAAACCATGGAGGGAGACGTGCTCTGCTGCCATACAAACTTCAACCAGCGAGGGAAGTGTAGCTATTTCAATCTGAGAGCACATTAATGTGACAGATTTGGTACTGCCAATGTAATAGTACCACCTGCCTGCCTGTCAAAATGATTGCCTGATCTACATTTCCAGGCAAGAATATACAGTGCAGAAACAAAGAATACAAGACAGACATAATGTCACCCCCGAAATCTAACTGGGCTAGAATTAACCAGAACAAAGTGATTCAGTAATCATTCATTTTTTCCAGAAGCACTGCTGACAGGATGATAGGCATTTCATTTCATGGGATAGACAGTATAAAATTTTAAAAAAAAATAGTTTAAAGTTAAAGATCTTGGTGGGGAGGAAATGTCTGTTGGCTCAGGTCAGGACAAAAACCAAACAAAATGCTGAAATAAAATTTGAGATTCTTGTCAGAAAGAATCTTACCTGTGTCTTCCTAGAAGTAAAGCAGACAACAGAGCAAGGAACAGCTGAGGAAGGAACATCTACTAGGTTCTATGGAAATACAGGAATCTCTGATCCTGGATTAGGTATCAAAGGAACGTCTGCCCTAGCACCAAGGCCCTGAAGTTTGCAATTTGGGATTGAATCTTTTCCTATAACACTCTTTCCTATGAGCACTCTTCTGTCTTATTCATAGAATTGTAGGATGGTTTGGGAGGGAAGGAAATTACCAAGTTCATCTGTTCCAATCCCTGCAATAAGCAGGGACATCTACTAGATCAGGTTTGTTCAGTCGTGTTCAATCCGACCTTGAATATTTCCAGGAGTGGGGCATCAACCACATCTTCTGGCCTTGATACAGTCATAGCAATAACATTGTTTGTATTGGTCCTAAGTCCTGGATAGATGCTCCACACACATTGTCACATGTATCAAGAGGATCCCTGCAGTTCTGTCTCTGATACTCTTCGGATATGCAGAAATCCTTGTTTTCCTCCCTTCATCAAAGCAATTTCAAAGTGACACAACCCAAGTGCCTTTTATCCAAGTAGATCACCTGTCTTGGTTATTTTTAAATTTTGGCTCAGTTGTGATGTTTTCCTTTTCTAAAACGTGATCAAAGGATGTTTTTACACGTTCTCTTACCATTGCTGTGAACTAATTTCAAGTTATACCAACTGAATCATATGAATATCATGGGGTTTGTTCTTCATGTTCCTAGAGCCTCATTGACAGGAATTCAGTTCCTGTCACTCTTCCAATAATTCATGCACCTTTCCCTGAAATATCATATGTGCAGTTATTGTACCAAATCCCTTGAAATGCTATTGTCCAGCAGATGAGATGAAATTTATACAATGCAGTCCAGATATGCCAGTATCTGCACTGAATGTCTCCAGCAATGGACTCACTCACCAATTTCTGTCACCATTTTTGCCTCTGTCAGGCAGCTACCCTTGGCTTTGAGTATGCCAGCAGTTTCTCCTCCTTTTTGGATCACAGATAATCAAATAAACTATAAACTATGGCTTTTTAAAAATCTTTTTCCTTTTTATTTTTTTTCCCCAGTATAGACAGATTATGCAAAAGTTCTGTCACTATTTCTGGCCTTGATGGGTTTGTTCATCCTCCAGCACATGCACTCCTGACACTGAATTTGCAGACTGAAGGTCTAGTGGGATGCTGCAGAATGAAGCTTGGCTTTCAGACACTTCAGGAAATGCTTACTGAATACATTCAGTACACAAAGTGTTCTTTCATGGCAGCATCACCAATAGGTTTTTTATAAAGTTGAACACTTTTAAGGCTCTCAGTGCCAGTTCTGATTTTGTTTGCATGTTTATAATGTTACACAAACCTTGCTTTCTTGTCTTATGTCTTCCTCTCTTCTGATTCTGATAGCAGAAGCTGCCTTTTATCTCTGCCTGTTCTGGGCTTATTCATGCTTTCAGTTCTGTGACTCCTTTGTTAGTCAGAAGGCCCTTTGGCCAAGGTTTATAACAATAAGATTTTAAATCACACCACTGTGAGCAGCTTAGCACCCAGGGAAAGAGACAAAATCCTGTGCAATCACTACTTGTGCTTCCCTTAATGGATATCACATCATTTCAGAATGGCATAACCACAAAGGAAGTTCAGGCTAAATGTACTTCACTGCAACACCATCTTCCAGTAAAAAGCTCAGTATAATAAACAATCCTAGGATCATTCCTACTGAATATAGTCAGGAATTTTTCCAGAAGTTAGTTTCTTTAAGACTTACCATCTAAGAAAAGGCTTAAAATTTTGATAACTACAAAACCCTCTGTTTCATATACTTCATTTACAGATCATGACACATATTTTACAGACACCTGGAAATGAATGAGCTTCTAGATGTAAATGGAAGAATTTTTCAACTTAGGAGGAACCTCTTGTACATGTATATATGTAAAATAAAAGGAGTTAATTAAGGGGGTGGGAGGCTATATATAAATATACAAAACCATCCCAGGGTGTTGCTTTTCCATATTAATTTCTGAAAAAATAAACAAAATATTTCACTGTTTTACACAGATCCTCATTTTGTTCCCTCATTTCTACATCATATCACATTACATGTTTTCTGGCTGAAGTGGAACAAATAAAATAGTTTGCTTGCTTGGGAGTTACTGTAGCCTTAAACTTAGCAGGCAGAAGTAGAATACTTCATTCATGTGTTCCCAAAAGTTGGAAGTGAGTTAGGAAACAGAAAAGTGATTATATTTTTGGACATGAATAAAAGCCATCTATGTTCATAGAGAAGATAGGATGTGTGCTGAATAGACATCTTAATTAGCTGCCATAAAGCAGGTTCTTTTCCTTCACAATATATCACAGCTACAGGCCAGTAACACCAGGTGATTCTGAACTACAAGCCCTGAGCTGTGGCAAAGGGCTTTGGGAGTGTCACGCTTTCAAAATTCAGGACAGCCAAGATAAATACTCAAATACTTCTTGCCTCTCTAAGTGGTTGAATTGTCCTTCTTGATGAGAAATCTTTAGGCTTAACTTTTCCTTGTCTTTGGTCTTTTAGTCTAGAATAATTCTAAAGTACTTATATTTGCTTATTCCATTAATGTAAGCATCTTCTTCAACTGACTTTTTCAATAATTTTCTTCCTTACTTTATTGCTAAAGAACTCATGCTATACTTTACTCCACTCTTTCCTACCTCCTGAAAAATAAAACTCAAATCAGCTACTGTCCACTTACTTATCAGCAAATGGTGGATACAATCAGTAAGACCACATAAACATTCTTATAAGGTTTGTGAAAACGAAAACATATGCCAGCTCTGACTACTGCATATTAGAGTGACCTGAAAGAAATCACTGGTGACTGCAGCCACTACCAGCATTGTTACCAGGCCCTGAAAGGACTTGAGCTGCCACCAAATGCCTAAGTGAAGCCTCCTTTGATTTAATATCTCATAACATGTCCCTTATAAACACTAAGAAAAATTTTGTTAAAATTTCATCTCTGCTGTATGTCCCCTCCAACTGAAGTCATCTATTCCCTTTTAGTCTAGCCTATGTCCTATTTTTTTTGGCACAGGAACTAATAAATGCTTCTGTTATTTTTGAATGGTGTATTTCAAAATGTGATATTTCCAAATGATTGCACCATATCCTGTCCAGCAGTTGTTCCCAAATCAAGAATAATAGAGCCAATAGAAATGGGGTCCAAATTCATACTTGCTGTGGCTAAATCGTACTTCCTTGCAAGCTTATGGTGCAAGAGTGTGACACTGTTGTTGGGCAATTAACCCTTTAAAAGCATATCAGACTATTATTACTTCCCCTCTCTTTGTTCAAATTAGTCAAACCTGTAAACTCTGTTCTCTGACAGCTCGTTAACTTCACACAGGAATGATTTTATCTTGCATGACTTCAGGGGTTTACAGTGCAGATGTCTATGAAATGGTCACTTTGCTCTCTCTTTATAGTCAATGAGTTGTACAATTTACCTAATTCTGAAGAAGACATCCAAAGCAGACCTAGTGAGTCATGTCCCAAAATCATCTGTTGACTTCATTGGCTGTAAAGACAGACAAGGCATGACTGGCTCAGATCTTCAGCTTTGCAACTGACCAAAGACAGGTAAAATGAACTCATTGCTTATAGATGTGAAGAGCTGATTCCAAGCCAAGACATTAGAGGTGTTCTGTGTATTTATTATACAGTGCCATGTATATATTGTATAGTGTCATTTTATAGTGCCCGAGATCCTTTCAGCTTGCTCCTGGCTGGAATGCTGCCACTGCAGTATCTTTAACCTGAGGAGTGCCCAGACACTGTTGCAGCTGTCTCCAGGTCTGGTTGCCTGTGTGCCAAATATCTCAGTGATTCAATATTCTGCTGCAAAAGTCCCTGTGCTGGCCAGAGCCAGGGAACTTGACCCCAGATCATTGCATGCTCACAGAAGACCCATTTGGCAACACTTCCACTCTTCTATCCTGACACCAGTTTTCACTCTCTCATTTGTAAATAAGGAGGTTTGTAGCCCCACAGCAAATGAATTCTGATGCCACAAACACAGGGTTAAATTATTTTTGAGTGCTACCTCAGGTTTGGCTACACATGTTATTATTGATTATTATTGATATATTATTGATAGAGTATTTCATTGCTATTTTTCAGTAAACTGTAAAATCTATTTCTTAAATAGGTGCTGATTGTCTAATGGGGGTATATTTGTTCATTGTTAGAGTTTTTGATATTAAATATGGTGGACAACATAAAAATAAAATTGTAGATGAAAAGTTTACCATGCCATATCATGGGGTTCATTGCATGCTATCTACAGAGATATTAGTCCTGTTGTTGACATATCTGACACTGGATATGTATTTCATATTTGTCTTTTCCTTCAGTAAAATCCATCCTGGAAAGCAGCAGACAGTGGTGATTCTGTATGTATGGATCTGTATGGGTTGATGGATTGTTTGTTCTAATCCGTATTTCGAATCAAGAGCCTGTTTTTAGGTTGTGGTGGGCTGACCCTGGCACGTACCAAAGCTGCTCTATCATTCTCCTTCTCATCTGGGCAGGGTGATACCCGTCAGCCATTACTGTCATGGGCAAAACAGGCTTGATTTGGGGAAATTACCTGACTTTATTGCAAATCAAACCAGAGTAGAATAATGAGAAATAAACTCAAATCTTTCAACAACTTTCCCTGGCCCCTCATTTCCAGGCTCAACTTTGCTCCCAATTTTCTCTCCCTCCTCCTCCTCCCCTCCTCCCCTCAGGGGGACAGAGAATGGAGGCTGTGCTCTGTTCATCACATGTTGTCTACACTGCTCCTTCTCCTCAGGGCGAGGACACCTCACTTCTCCCCTGCTCCAGCATGTGGCCCCTCCCACAGGAGACACTCCTCCATGGGTCCTTCCCACGGGCTGCAGCTCTTCACAAATTGCTCCAGCATGGATCCCTTCCATGGAGTGCAGTCCTGCAGGAACAGGCTGCTCCAATGTGGGTCCCCTGTGAGATGACAAGTCCTGCCAGCAAAACCTGCTCCAGCATGGGTTCCTCTCTCCACAGGGCCACCGGTCTCTGCTAAGAGCCTGCTCCAACGTGGGTTTTCCAGAGGGTCACAGTCTCCTTTGGGCATCCACCTGCTGTGGTGTGAGATCTTCCAGGGGCTGCAATGGATATCTGCCCCACAATGGATCTTCATGAGCTACAGGGGGACAGCTGCTTCAACATAGTGCTTCCCATGGGCTGCAAGGGAATCTCTGTTCTGGCACCTCCTTCCCCTCCTTCTTCACTGACCTTGGTGTCTGCAGGGCTGTTTCGCATATTTTAATTCTTCACTCTGCTGTTATTCTTCCATTTTTTTCCCCTCACTCCTTAAATACTGTTATCCCAGAGCTGCTACCACTGCTGCTGATGGGCTCAGCCTTGATGAGCAGCAGGAGCTGGCTGGTATTGGCTCTGTCAGACAAGGAGGAAGCTTCTGGCAGCTTCTCACACAAGGCACCCCTGTAGCTCCCCACTGCTAAATCCTTGCCACACAAACTCAATACACAGGTGCTGGGATCTTTAAATAAATTGCTCTTTCAATGGCTCTCAGCTACTTATCACAGTTCTCCAGTCCATAGCATTGCCATTTGGTGAACAGTAAAAGCCTCGCTCTGAAACACAGCACAATGTGATTTAAATCCAAGCACAGCTTGTGCTGCACGTTCTTCCACCAGTACTTTGGGACAGATACTAATACAGAACCAAGGAGACCAACATACACCTCAATCAGTTTGTCACGATGCTCAGGATATATGTTGGTTTTTCCATACTACTGCAGAGAGATCTGAAGGTGGTTTCTGCTTCAGGTTTACTGCAGCATTTCTAGTTGGGAGACTAGATCTCTGTGGAATCACGAGCCCACCCATGCTGTGCATTAATTGTGTTTCTATAGTAACTTCTTACAACTTACTCACACCTTGCTGTGTAACAGATGGGAACACGTGATATACCATATATAAGCAGGCTGTGTGACAGCAGACAATATGGAGGAGCTGCTTCTAACATAAAACTGGTATCTGTATACTACGGATACATTAAAATCATAACAGAAAATGGAAAAGAATGAAAAAGAAAAGTGATCAGAAGAAAAGGAAGAGAAGAAAGACCATTTCAATGCTCTTTGTTCTGAATCTTATTTCCCACAGGTGTGACCTGGCTAGCCTCCATCATCATTGTATTTTCATAGGTTAGCATGTTTTGTTTTGTTCCATTCAAAAAAAAGGGCCTTCAGACATCAGAGTTAAGGAACCACATACACAGAAATGTTGTGGTTGACAATCGATATTTTTTTCAATAGTATTCACTGATGCCATCTGCTGGAATAATGCATTTGTCATTGAAATTGTCTCCTCATTCCAGGTGGAAATTCCAAGTAATGGTCTGTGTGTGTGACTTCCTCTGTTGAAGATTCAATTTAAACCAAATCAATTCTGCCAGAGGAATTCTAGTTAACCATTGGTGAAGAATAAGTATTGCTCAAAATATTTGACCTTGTGTACATTCAGAAATTGACAAAAACAGCAAATACGTGACTACTATTCATCCTGTTACCCCAGAGAGTCAGTTTATCATAATCTTCATATAATATATATAGATCCAGGGAAAGGATCTTTGTCTCATTTGGTCTGTACCATCTATTTCAGGATACATCTTTCTGGTGAGGTGTTTCTCACAGGATTGGAAGTCTTCGGTGGGAGAAAGCCAGAACAGTCTGTGCAATGTGTAAATCTATATTAATCTTGCAAGATTTAAGTAATATATGAGCTCTGCAGAGAGGTGAATGTCTCTTTGTGCATATAAAGTCACTACTCAGGACTGCAAGACCCAAGCAGTGTTATTACTATATTTTAAGGCAGTAAAAGTCAAGTGAAACTTCCTGTGTAAGCAACAGAGCCCAGACTGAAATAAGAATTAAATAATGAAGCTCTCAGAACGACCCTTGAAAGCAGTCAATTCAGTTTTCATTGCACCAGGTTTTATGAAGCATAGGCATCCGGGCAGCATGGGCAAGCACATGCTTATGGGGAGTATTTATGGCACTGAGGCACTTGTAAGGAAGAACAAGGCCCTGTTATTACCTATGTTTTCATAACCACCTTAGCTATATATTGACATTATTGCATATGAGTTGCTGACCCGTTATAACCAGAAGAATCAAGCTCTTAGAGAGAGAATAAAACAAAACTTTCAGCAAACTTTTATTTTGTTTTAATATTTCACAAAGATCCAGAAAATGTCTCAGAAGCTCTAGTTCATTAATCATTCTGAAGTGTCATCAAAGGGGTTTGGAGCAATGAGGAAGATCCAGAAATGGAGAAAAAACAAGTGTGTGGGAAAATCACTGAAAATGAGGAGCCTGAAGAGTTAACATTTCAGAGCTGAGATGGTGGGACTGGATGTGTGCTTCAGGCCCACCCAGGCTCCAAAATGTGATGGATATATTTGAACCACCATGAAAGCAGGAAGTGAATAATAAGTTCATTTTACTGTGGCAATGAGCCCAGCTGTGAAGTTTGACCCAAGCATTCACACAGCACAGACTTCAGCACGGGATTCTGCCTCAAGGTATCCATGTTTCCATTTAGGTACCAGAAGATTCTCTCAGATCCACCTATGTTCCAGTACTCACTGGGTGCCTTAATTTGGTAGACACTGTCCTACTTGTCCTGCAGTGTCCCTGGAGCCTCCTGGGTTCAGCATGTGTCTGGTGACAGCAGAGCAGGAGTCTGGGGCAGAGGGGCTATTAGCAGTTTGATGGTTTGTATCAGTGATTTCTCTGCCTGTGTCTGTGCATCTTGATTACTCCACTCTAGGTACTTCCCTAGGATAATGTAGGTAGTCTGTCATCTTTTCCTCCCCTTGACAAAATCTTGACTTGAACTTTGGGATAAAGTAGAAATTGATCTTTATCCAGCCTTGTCTGCCCACCTAGATTTGATTTATTAATTTATTTAAAAACAGAAGTATACTTTTCCACATTAATTTTCAATCTGTTCCAACAAATTAATATTTAAAGTATGCCATTTATTAAAACAAACAAATTAATTCAAATTTGTCTTTTTTGGATTTCCATGTGTAGTAACTGAACTGCCTATGACTATGAAAGAAGAAAAAAGGCTATCCTTTTTCTGACTAAAATATCTCAAACATCAAAGTCTCATGGTAAATTCTTAAAAGCTATTTGAGCTTTTCAACGCTGCCATTTTTTTTTAAGTTGTGCATCCTTATGTCCCTGTCCTCCTCTGATAAGCTGCAAAAAATGAAAGACAGATTGTTAAAAGCCAATAAAGGTACATTTATGCAAAGAATTGAGATTACAGAATCACAGAACCAAAGAGAAATTGAGGTTGGAAGGCACCTCTAAAGATATAATCCAAAATCTGAACTCAAGCTGGATCAACTAGCAGGTCTTCCAGGATCATGTCCACCTTAGTTTTGAGCATCTTTCAAGAATGAAGATGTCACAACATCTCTGTATTGACTCTTCCAGTGTTTGACAACTGTACAGTAAAGAATTTTTATTTTGCTTACACTTATACAGAATTTCCTGTATCTAAATTTGTGTCTATGGTCTCCCGTTCTGGTATTGGGCATGACAGAGAAAAGTCCGTCCCTCTCTTCTTTACTCCTCCCCAACAGGTAGAGAAACACGTTGGTAAGATCCTCACTGAGCCTCCCCTTCTCCAGGATGAGCTGTCCCAGCTCTCTCATCCTCCTCTTGCGTGTCAGGTGTTTCTGGCCCTGAGCAATCTTCCTGCACCTCTTCCTTAGTCACACCTCTGCAGGTACATCTCTCCTCTGCTGGGGAGCCCCGATATGGACCCAGCAATCCAGATGTGCCTCTCCAGTGCTGAGCAGAGACAAATGATCACTTCCCTTGCCCTTGTGGAAACACTCTTCCTATCTCAGCCCAGGAAGCTTTGCTCTTTTTTACTGCAAAGGCACGTTGCTGGCTCTGAACCTATTAGTTCTCCAAAAGGACTCTCAAGTCCCTCAGAGCTGCCTTCCAGCTGGTGGATCCCCAGTGTGTACTGGTGCAAGGTAGGATTCCTCCACAGAGGTAGAGATTGTTTTTTTTTCCTTTGTTGAACCATATGAAGTCCTTGTTAGCCCATCTCTCCAGCCTGTTAAAGTCCCCCTGAATGGCAACACAATCAACAACAATCAACCCCTCCTCACTGCTTTGCATCTTCTGCAATCTCTGTCCCACTGTCCAGGTCGTTGTTGAAGACACTAAACAATGCTGGATCCTGTACCAACCCCTGGATTACTCCACTAATGACACACCTACAAGCTGGCCTGTTTGCCTCTCAGCCACTGAGCAGCTCAGTTTTCAGTCTACCTTACTGTCCATTTATCTAGTTCATATTTAACCTGATTGTCTATGGGATCTTATGGAAGACAGTGTCAAAAGACTTTCTTAAGTTGAGATACACAGCATCCATTGCTCACCCTTCATCCATCAAGGCAGTAAAGTCATCCAGGAAGGCTATCATGTTAAAATTATGCTGACTGCTCCCAGTCATTTATTTGTCCTTTATATATGTTTGGAAATGGTTTACAGGATTGTTTGCTCTGTCACCTTTCCAAGTACCAAGGCAAAGCTGACTGATCTGTGGTTCCCCAGATCCTCTTTCTTGACCTTCCTGAATATAGAAAGTGACAGAGCCCTTTCTTTAAAAAAAAAAATAAATTCTTTTTTTTGTTTTCAGAAATGTCCCTTCATTTGACATAGCAAAGTTTCTTAGCATATAAAATATTTGGGGAATTGAAAAGATTTGTCTCTAATGTCTGTAATTCTCTATAATTATTTCCATGGCTATTTGCTTAATTTTGAATTAAAATAAAAGAAAATAAGATCAGAACAAACAGCTGTGCCTGGACAAATATTGTTCACATAATTGCCTACCATGAAAAACTAAAAGGAGAATTGATTTTGTACTGTACTAAACATTTTTACTCTGTTTTTACTGGGGTCTGTTTAACAGGCAAATATAAAAAAACCTAAAGTTAGCATTACAACATAATTTTTTGACAGAACACAATGATTAATAAAGTAATATGTTGTCCCTCAGAGCTAGTATGTAATCAATGACAAATGAAACACAGGGGCAGGAACTGAAGGTGAACACTGAAAATCCCAAGTGCAATTCAACTGTCTGCAATGCAGGGAAGTTTTTTAAGGTCATTATCAGCCTAATAGCAGCAGAGAACATTCCCTTGTACCTTTTATCAGCAAACAACTGTGCAACAAACACTTCAGCCTTAGAAATCCTAACAGGAGATAATCTAACTAGAGAAAGATCTTTCTAAAGGTACTCTTCTTTTATGGTATCTTCTTACTTGAAATACAAGATAAAATGGATCAGACAGGACTGGCTGCAATGCTCCGGAGGATGATGTAGCTTAAGACAGGGATTTTCAAACTGTTGCAGAAATCCATGTTACTCAGCATTTTCAATATTTAGTGTTTTACAATGTATGTGCCCTTAGGATAGCTCTAAAATTCTGTGCATTATTCATTGTTTGTCCAGGATAAAAACACTTGGTTTTCCTACTCTGAACAAAGGTTGTTCAGGAGGCACACTGTAATATCAACAAAGGTAATCTCAGGTCAACACATGAATAATGGAACAGAAAGTAAAGTTAGACACCTTCCTATCTGCATAAATCTATAAAAAGTATTTCAGTATGATAGATGATGGTGATGGTGGACTGAATGTAGAACTGTCTCTGCATTCAAACACAGAGATGCCTTACATTATTTATCAAAAGAGAGCCTCTTAACTCTAAAAACAAGGCTGTACCAAAACATATTCATGGCTTGGGGTGCTCTCTCTTATTATTCTACTCATTATAAATCAATAATATCAACACTTTCTGAAAGATCAAACAAGATGATTTCTTCTTTGGTATGAGTAGTATTTCAGTGTTATTTGTTCTGCAGCCTAAAAATGTACCAAAAACAAGCACTGAAAAACCCATCACATGTAAGATAAAATGCTGCAATGCTAGTTGTGCACACTAGCTGAAATTTAGGTTTTTATTTAATGCCTTTGTTTATAATTTGAAGCTCATTAATAAAGCAAAGGTGAAAGTAGTGCAAGTATTTCCTGTGAGACACCCCTCCTTCCTTAAAAAAGCTAGGAAACCCCAAAAATGTTTTGGAAATTTTCTCCAGAGTTTTACCCCAGAGTTTTAGGGATTGCGACCAACCCTACACTCCCTGAAGCACAGTGTAATTGTAATGCTTGTAATGGTACTATTTTATAACCACACTGCAAGTCAAGACAGAAAACTAAAGAGTTCAATATCAAAAAGGAAGATGCTCTACTCTTTCAAGGTTAAACATTTTTTTCAATGCTCCCTGCCATTTGCTGTCTTCTCTCCATCTGTGTTTTATTCCTGTATTATTTTTCAGCTCTATTTTGTGTGCACTGATAATAACTGTGTAACTGAATGAAATTATGCCTTTCAGAAGCTGACATTTTAGTTACTTTTGCTTTGTTTCTGCTACCACACAGAGAAAGGGGCAAGGGAATGACAATGGAGGAATTGGAGAGTAAATAATCTTGTTTGTAAAGGTTCACCAAGCAGCACAGCACAAAGGAATTAACAAAATGTTCATGCCAGCTCTTTAGCTCTTCAATCACTTCTCTAACATGTGGGAGACTTTCACTGCAAGGGAAAAGGTATCTCAAGAGAGGAGTTTACTTTTACTAGAGATATTTTTGCCCTTATTGATAGCACTATTAAAGGTAACAGCTGTCCTAGGATTTTATTTCCACTTAACAATTAATGTCTCTTATACACTCCCAGAGCCCATACCACTGTTTCAAGAGCCTCTACATTGACTGCCCAGGGCAAATCTACCATATACTCCTTTAGAGACCCTTTTGCAGTAAAAAAATGCCCCCCCAGGGTTTGTGGCATCAATTAAAAGTCACTGCTGACTTTACTCCTAACTCCTATTTCCCCCATCATGTCCTGTGTCCATAAAATTCCAGGTAATGAGACGCTCCTGCTGCAGCCTCTCAGCATCCACACTGACCCTGTTGGTCCCTGTGTGACCATACCCATGAAGCTGAGAAATGGAAGAGAGGAGAGTTGGGTGCTTCAGACAGCTCCAGGAACTGGACAAAACACCATCTGTCATTCTGCAGTGACAGATGCATAGGAAAACCAAGGAATTGTGCCACCCAAACTGACACCAGACACAATTTTAGGATCCAGCATTTCCAAGGGGTTCTGAGGGTTATCCAAGTGCTACTAGGCAGGGAATTTATTTGCTAAGGAAGTGGCAAAAGCAATATAACAGGACTTCAGACATAGCTTGTAAAGCTTTAATGTTTTTACATCAATCAGCAGCAGTTGGCTGAACAACAAGGAGAGTTCATACTGTACCTATTCAAAGAGAAGCAGAGCTGTGACCGCAGCGTGACATCCCTGTGGACCTCCAGGGTTCAAGGTACCTTTGCTACATCTGATCCCTCCCCACATGACTGTGCTGCCCAGAAAAGATCCAGCTACCCAGGAACTTGTCTTGCTTTTCAACACAAACAGTATTAAAGTTAAATCATTGGGGGCATTTGAACTAAGCAAAAATCAAGAGACGAGAGGAAACTAAACTTAATTTTTTTTTTAAATGGCATATATAGATGAAACGATACACAATTTGAATGCAAAAGGGTTATTGAATGCTGCACTTATCAGTATTTATTGTGATGGGTAAAAGCATTAATGCCATAAATCTTAAAAATCACCCATATATAGCTACTCAGAATCCAACTCTTTTTTCACTCTAACAGCCACTGAGAGGATTATGTCAGAGTAAAGCGTCCTTTGCCACATCAGACACATGTTCTCTGACACTTCTGTTAAAAATACTTATTAAAAGGGAAGGAGTCCCTCAGCTTCACTTTTCTCTGCTGGGTGATCCTTGATGAGATACAGTTTCCCAGATGTATAGGATATTGTAGGAGCTGCGAGACTATGAAATCCAAAAGGGACACTGACCCAAAAGTGCAGCTCATGATGGCAGAAGTGTTTTAACTGAAACATCTCTCACATTTCTGCTACCATTTCCCCTTTATGAATCAGTTCTGCACCTTGGGTAAGAAAGCAGACAAAGAAAGAAATGCCCTTCTATTGCTAACTAGTAAAACTGGCCCTCAGCTCTCTAAAATCAGCTCCACTCAGCATGAAAGAAATGTCATCCAGGACCGAAATATCCAAACAGAGCTGAGATCATACACTCGACTGCTTCATACTTACAAAGAAGTCTGTAGTCTTCTTTGGGGGTATAAAACTCCTCTGCTCTGATTTCTTGGGATCTTTTAGTACCACTTGTTTAAATCAGTTTTGGGCATATAGATTAGATGGTAAAAACCTGGTGCTAACAAATAGCTTCAAAAGCATGAAGAATATAAGAGATACATTTAATATGAAAATACTAAAAAATAATTTCATCCTTCCTACATATTACTCTTCATCTGTAGATTTAAAAGCCATTACTTTATCACAAAACCTTTTTTTTCAATTCAAGTATTCATTTCTTACATCACAATTAAATTGAGTATTCAAACAAGATCCTTGGAAAAAGGATCTGTTTGAAAGCAAATATGTACTATAGCATATATTGTTTAACAGTATTCATAATTATATTTTCTAATGAAGATACAGTTACTAGAACCTTCCAAGAGGCAATTTTTATCTATTTAAGCACATTCATGAGTTTTTAGATTTGTATTTTCTGTCAATAGCCCTAAAAACTATGGCACCTAAAACAAAGATTGCATGGCATAAGAAAACAGAGCCTTTGATAATAGCCAGTTTTAATTTAGGATGGTGACACACCAAGCATTTATGTGAAACAAGCAACAGAGAGCAGGATATTATTATAGCCCTATGCAACCTATGGTAACTTCGGGCATAGAACTGATGGCATGAGAAGGACAGCCTAGAACCTTCTGCTGCACATCTGGGTCTGAGGAAGAAATGGGAATTTCTGACAGTTTCTGAAGAAGTATATGCACTCCTGCCCATCTTTGTCTGTTCATAAAAGTTAAAAGAGCTTGTTGGTTTTTATTGCTTCATCCTTGCAGCCACAATCACCAGTTCACACTCAGCAAAGGTGAGATTCACTGCTTTTTGTTTGATACTGAAAGGTATACTGTATAAGGCGGTAAATCCTTTACACCAGGGGGATGTAGAGCAACAGGAGGCAGGTTGCAGAACTGATTTCCACCCAGATAAATAAGAAACAAAAGCTACAATAGCTGCTAGAGCAAACCACATTAAACCTTCACCGCCCTTCCTGCCCAGAGGACTCCCAAGAGCAAAGCAAAATCTGGTGATCTGGCGCTCTGTGTAACAGCTCACCATGAGCGTGGTGAGAAAAGAAGGCTGAAAAGACACAGGGCTGTGTACACACACACGCCCTTGAAATATGCAACCAACACATTTCAAAGCCTTCAGGGGCTATGGCTGAAGCCTGTCCACTTCATGCTACCTTTCCAACTTCCACCTGTTTGTCCAACTGATTTACTGGGACAAGTGTTTTGCCCTCAGGTGAAAAGCCTCTCCTGCTTGTTGCATCACTATTTAGTATATGGGCAAAACAGTTTCATCATTCATAATGTATTTGAAAAATAGGTAAGCCAAGGGACAGCTGCCTAAGTCACCTGGATTCTAAGAACAGACATGAAAGCAAGGTCTAATTATATCCCATTTCCTTTCTAGAGTTTCTGGAAATGTGATGATGTTTCAGATAGCAAAGGGAACTAGTTTTTCATGAGCAGCACACATATACATACTTTACAACCACTCTTCCTCAAGGAGCTTCATCATGTCACCTCAGTCCTGTATTTTCTAAGATCTTTAATTCATTAAGAAGGTCTCACTTCCCATTTTGGAGAATCTGTTTCCAGTGATGTAACAGCTATGAAAAACCAGCACTATATGCTGTGAAATCTAAGTGGAAATGGCCTCTTACTGGCTATTTGACTCATCATACAATAATATCCAGCCAGCCCTCGCACTACTGAGACAGCAGAACATTTAATTTGAGGCATAATAATAGTCAGAGACAGCATTTGTTTTTAGAATTTCATAGAGCCTATGTGTTAACACATACTAGGCATATTATCACTCTTGACAGTCTCCAGGTGAGCATGAGAAGTATTGCTTTTGAAATTAGGGTCTTCAGTGTCTCCTGAATCTTAACAAGTAAAAACACACAGGATTTGTGTGCCATTATTTTGGTCATGCTGCTACACACAAATCCAGTCAAGCAGACTAAAGTTGGATTCCTGTATGTCTTATTCAAGGCACAGCTATGTGCACATCACCAGTGCAGATCAGGGAAGCAGCATGCAGAGGAAGCTGCTGTAGTGCATATTTAGTGAGTAACATCTTCTTCTGTGTGCTTTGTCAAATGTTCTAACGTGGGCAAAATTATTTCTGTGCTTGGTCTAGTATTCTAAGTCCTATTAAACAACTATAAATGCTTCATTAAGGTTTATTTCCCAATCACCTGTGACCCTATTCAAAATTGCTCCGAATCAGATCACGCTATTAGAAAAGTCACTTGTGCAAAGTGTTATAAATCATCATCTTTGTGCACCCCCCTTTGCACTGGTAAAAATGACAGAGAGGCAAGCAGCCACTGAAAACTATTGAATGCTTGGGTCCTTTAGAGGGGACAAGCAATTACAGTCTTATTTATTTATACAGACTTTGGCAACCAATTCCTACCTTTTGGTTCTCCTGCCAGAAAAATCAGCATAAATAGATGCAAGTGCACAGCAAACAGTTTGTGGAAGACATCTGAACAGTGTGTAGGCATCTGAAGGATGGTGAACGTGAGTACATCAAGATGGTGCCTCACTCCATGAACAGATGAAAGATGTCTTCAAAATGCATTTCCTCCATTATTCCCCAAGGATGAATCTGCACGTGGCATGTTTTGCAGCTGGTGTTTTGCAGCCATCTAACTTACTCCCCTCCTCACTTCTCACAGATGCCAAAGTAGCTCCACCACCACTTTCCATTCAGTCTGTCCACCCTCAGCCCAACCAACAGAAACTGGCAGAGGGTCACACATCTCACAAGTCAGAAGCTGCCAGAGTCCTGCCTGAAATCTCATTGGTGGAATAAGATGTTCTTGGACAAAAGACTCTGCTAAGAAATGCAAACTTTTAAAAGATGAGATCCATTCCAGACACTGGAAACAACTGAGACTGTATTTAAGAATGTAATTTCTATGCATTCCTGTGATCCAGGCCTTCAGTGAATGGAAACAGGATTTTATTGGATCAAAATTTTAAAAAATGGATGAGCTCTGCTTAGTAGATGATGATATTCACAATTTAAAAATAGTTCTCAATATCAGGGGAAAAAGGAAGTGTCAGCTCTTAGCACTAACAACTTCCTCTTTTATCTCTGCTAATGTAGCATATATTGTCTTAGAAAAAGGAATTTGAAAAATCATATATACAACAGAACTTGTCACAACCAAGCAAATAGTTGATCTTTGAGTGTTAACAAAGTGTAAGTAAATGTAAGGCAGCAGCTGAAGAACATTCATTGTCAGTACACTTTGAAAAAGCAGGCAAGAATCAAGAAGAAAGGTGAATAATGCCCTGCCTCACTATCATATCAAATAATTTGAATATGTTAATTTAAAGTTTTCTGAAAGTTTCCCTTGTCCTTCATTGTTGATACTCCGCTAATTGAAGAAATGAGAAGAAGCACAAAAGTTGGGTAAATAAAGCTGCGTTAGCTGCTCTGAGAGTTGCTTGCTCTTCCAAAATATAATGTGACAATATTCTGCTCTTGGGTACATCAAAATGCCTAAACTAGGAAAACTATTTGTTATTAATATAACCAAACAATAAATTACCATTTGCAACTCCAAATGATTTTTCCAGACATTCATTTCAAGCACGTTTCCTTGTTTCCTTGGAAACTGAGAAATGAAGAAACCAAATTAATCCAAACTGCTCTTCCGTATCACTGTCAGTGTACGAAATTCCTTCTCATTAAAAGTTGTGCTGTAAAATTTCTGGTATGTGTCGCTTCCAAATATTTGTTAAGTCATCAAAATAGGCATCTTTAAGGCCAAATGATGCACAGGTCAAATTTTTAAAAATCCAGCTTCCTACTCTAAAATATACTGAGCTTTAGAGGGCTTCCACACAATTCACGTGACCTTTACAAGTGTGCAGGCCAGTTCATTAAATGACAGACCAGGTGTCAGCCCTGAAGCCAGTAAGAATGCATACCTTGTGAGCAATCATTTCAGGCTGGAAATTCAGCTTCCAGCATCTTTGCAGGAACAGAGGTATGCAAATTTGCTTGCAAGGGACTTAAGTATTGTTATTTACTATTATAAAGAGCCGCCACTATTATTAGACAAATCATAGAAAATAAGGCTAAAAGAGTTCAGATATACTCCATTTCCTTCCTCTTCCATGCAGTGACCCTTCTTGCACAAATTCCAGTTCAGTATTTCCTCCACATCAGCTTATCTCCTCTACAACGTCCTTTGAATTCCCACTTCATACCCTGGTCCCCACATTCAGCAACCCAATACTCTTTCCCAGTATACACCTTCATCATCATCATCCTTCCTGGTTTTCATGGCCGGGGGTGGGGGGGGAGGTACGTGAGTGACACAAAATTAATGCTGGCCTTTTGCATTCACTGTAAAACACACCACAATCTGACTATTCCCTATTTTTGTCTGCTTCTATTATCTATCAAATATGGGACACAGAGATGTAGGATATCATAGATTTTGCTTTTTAATAAAGTCAAGTATTTCAAAGAGGAATAAATAAAGCATTATGTTGTCATAGTTCCCTCCTTCTACACCCAAAAGGACAGAATTGGGAATGGGATTGAATTGCCTTCTACAGGATGCCACTGGTTCTCAAAACTGTTTTCCACAAAGAAGAAGATCAGATTTTCTCTAACCTGTGGCTTTAAGAGATATCCTAAATAAATGTAATTACAAAATCTAGCTGCCCATAAGACAAAGGGGCTCATCCAGTCCTTTCTAAATTACAATTATCACTTTATTCCTCTTTTTCACTTGAATGGTAGAAATTTTGTCCCAGCATTCACAATCACCATCAATCCCATAGTGGCTCAGCTGCATTGGTTAGTGTGCTCTAGGGAATCAGCCAAGATTTAATTTATTGCCCTCTAGGAGATGAATACTGTGTAACCTTTAAATTAGGTTACAGTATAACCTTTAAATTCCTGTTTCCCAGTGGCTTTTGAAAGTTGTGTGTAGAGATTTAATTGGGCTTCTCGTGCAACTTTACACCCCTACAAAATTCCAAGACGTATTCCAAGAGCTTAGTCTCAACCTATAAGACAGCACAGCCTGAAAAGACATTATAGATGCTCAAGGTAATGACAGTGTTTTTCCTGTATCTCCTCAGAGTACCCTTGCTTTTCTAATGAATTGTTATAAAAGTCAAAATCCAAAATGAAGGTTCTGATTTTTCTTATAAAATAATCCCTAAGATACAGGTCTGGGTAGATGAGATGCCTCCAGACCAAGACAAACAAGTGACATCATGTGCAGAGTAAAAGGATACAGTGAGGAGGTGGCTAATCAGGAAAAGGGAATAAAAAACGTGAACCCACAGTAAGGGGAATACTGGTTCTCAGGTATAAGTATTTATATGCAGTTTTCCTACAGAACATCAAAGATGAGATTTTAGGGAAGGCTGAAGCAGTGAGGTAGCTGATGGTGTAGAAAACACTGTCTGTTACCTCCTCACTCTGAATGCTCTGACATCGACCCAGAACATTTAAAAGCCTGCTCTGCAGAATGCCGAGAGCACTAAAAGGCAGGCAGAGGTCTATTACCCCACTCTCCCTTAATGGCTCTGTGCTGCCTGGCAGCAATGCACAGCACAGATGGTGTATGGATGATATACAGACAATATCCAGTTTTTCACCAGCCTGCAACATCCTGCTAGATACATCCTTGCTGGATAAAAAATTACCATTTGTAATTACTGAGATGCACAATAATTTAGCTCCCACAGAGGTGTCTAACTGTAATGTAAATATGCTTTACAATAGACTACAAACTAACACGAGTCATGTATGGTCCAGTTGTAGCCTGGAATCAACCCTAAGTGATGTGAAGTTTATAAGACTATTTTGTTATTCCATCCTTTTGCCTGTCAGTACATGCCCCACACAGATCTTGAAGCCTTTGCCAGTATGACAAGTCAAGTGGAGAATTGGGATACAAATCTCAAAGACACCATATTTTCTGAAATTTCATGAGAATTCAAGGAGTAGAAGAGACATCCCAATTTGTCTCTTGATTAATGTCACCACTAATTTTACTTGAGACTCTTATGAATTTGGAAAGAGTAATGACACATCTCTTGACCGGTGGCTCTGCACATGGATGCCAGCCTGGCATACTGGCAGGAGGAAAAAGCTACAGGTGACTTTGGCAGGAGGGAGAGATCCAGAGGACTCAGTGGAAATGAACAAGGAGAATGTACATCTCTCCCTAGGCAACCAGGCCTCATCAGCTATGGTGCTCAAGCAACAGTGTGTTCCTTGTAGGAAAAAGACACCAACCTGCTTTTACAGGCCCATCTGTCTAAAGCTGAGTAGAACTTGATACATATCTTAGTATTAACAGCTGGAAAACTTTTTATTTCCCAAGCAAACACATTCACCTTTATAAGAATAATCTTTTCATACCTGTCTGTATTCCTACCGCTATTCCTCGGTTTTATTACAAATGATCGAAAACAATACGAACGGGTCTTTCCTGGTTGACTCCTTTCACACATACTGTCACCTTTTAAGTTACCTGAGACCGCAGACTTAAGACCCCATCCTTCACCAGCCCCTCGGCGAGCAGATAATGGAGCGCTGTCCTCCTCGGGATGCCTCTCAGCAGCGGCACCGCGTTCCTGCTCCTCCCGATCACAGCGCACAGCACTCACTGCAGCTTCTCTTCTTTCTGGACTTCACTTAACCCTTTCCGCCTTATTTTAAACCCGCACCCCATCCTGGACTTCAGATTAAGACCTCCTTGCTACCTGCATTGCCGTTCCCCTGAAAAGTCCCCGATTTTACACCCTCTTTTCTATTTCGCACACCGAGCATCTCTCCCCACCAGCGGGGTTATCTGACCCGGCACACTCGCTGCGGAGAGCGGCGCCGGGGTCGTGTGTCACAGAGGGAACCCGCCCGGCCTCCAGCCGCTCCTGGCGCTGCCAGCCGGGCTCCACAGCCCTACCGCCGGGCTCCTGCCACCTCCTCCCGAGGGAGCGGCGCGATCCCGGCCGGCTCTCCCGGGAGAGCCGCCTAGCTTTCCGGCCGCGACGCCCAGGTCGCTGCGTGACTCCCCGAGGGGCAGGAGGCGGCCGCGCCCGCCATGCCCGCCCACTGCCGGCACGGCACGGCACGGCACAACCCGGCACGGCACAACCCGGCACGGCACAACCCGGCACGGCACGGCACGGCCCAGCCCGCCGCCCCCCTCGCCTCTCGGGGCGTCCCGGCGGGGAGGAGCCCACGGAGCTCCGGGCGGGGCGGCGCGATCTCGCCGCTGGCTGGGACTGCCCGGAGCCGCCTCCGCTGTCCCCATCTTGCCCCGCTGCCCCCGCGGCGGCGGCAGAACCAGGTGAGAGCGAGGCGGTGCCCGGCTCCGCTGGGGGAGGGCCCAGGCGGTGGCGGCGGCCCCCGGTGGCGGAGGAGGGGCCGGGCGGGGGGAGGCCGGGCTGAACTTGACAGGAGGGAGGGAAGGAGGGAGGGAGCGCGGGCAGGAGGCGCTGGTGGCTGCGCTGGCCGGGCGCGGGTGAGTGAGCGGCGGCGGCGGCGCGGGGAGGGTGGCGGGCGGCGCGGCGCAGCGGGCGCGTCCCGGCGGATGGCGGGCGGGCAGCAGGAGCGGGGAGGCGGCGCTCGGCCGCGCCCGGCGGACGGGGCAGAGGCGGGGACACCGGGCGGTCCCCGGCTCCGCTGCGGGGGCTCCCGGCGGCAGCGGCGTCTCTTCCCTGACGGCGGCCCGGAGGAAAGTTTCGGGGATGCCGGTGAGGCGGGGGCTCTCCCTTCCCCTCCGCCGCCCGCCCCTCTCCGCCTGCTCCTCGGAGCCCGGTCGCCAGCCGGCGGCTGCCCGCCTTGACGCCGCCGTCGCTTAGCGCCCGATCGCAGACAAAGCCGCCTCCCCACCTGCAGCCCCGGCCCCGTCCCCGCCCCAGGCGGCCCCGGGCAGCGGGGACCGGGCCGGCTGCCCTGCCGGGCACGGGCGTGGGGAGCCACAGTGGCCCGCTGAGAGACAGAGAACTTATTTTTAGATGCGCTTCCCATCACAATGCGTCTTAAAAATAGCACCGTTCTTATTCAAGGAGTGGGAAATAAACTGGTTCTCGAGGCCTCGTGGTGGGGTTATTTTTTTTAAGCCTTTTCTTTCGTAAAGAGAAAAAAAATGTTTCAGTGGTATAAGCAGCTGTGGGCTGGTTAATATCCACAGGTGCACCCAGGATGCTTTTACTACATCTTCATTAAGGTCACCCCTGGAGCATGTGAACAAAGGTACTCATGGCATTGTCCTCTGCAGTGTGGCTTCGGTGTGAGACGGGAGGTCTGATGTACGTGCACACCTGATTCATGCAGTACTTACTGTAGGGTCACTCGAGCTTTTTTTGATCTGTCAGTTTCCTTCGTTTTCTGTCCTGTCACTCGTCTCCAAACGCCTGCAACATGTGGGTGATGCAGGCTGATGGAGTGATAACAGCCTGCAAGGATCAGAGCTGTTTATTGCTTTGTAAATGAATATTTTGCTTTTGTTTTAGCTATTGTATCTTAGCAGAGTCTGGTGATGGAACTACCGTAAAATAAATGGGTCTTATTGCTCCAAATGTGTAATATTACATCATTTGTATTAATGACCTCGTCGTGATTGCTCGCAAAACAGAGTTCTGATTTTTATTTTGAAGCCACTACAAATAATTGGGAGACTTGTGTAAAATGAAGCATAAATGAAAATGGAAAAGTACACCTCCAATAAGGAAAGGAACTTTAGGGGAAAAAGCACTGAATTGTAGAGTATTTTAAGTTGTCAAGGACCTCTGGATGTCACCTAGCTCTGTCTCCACACTCAAAGCAAGTCCAGTTGGGTAATGTTTCTCAGACTTTGTCCACGTGAGTTTTGAGTGTTTCCAGGAATGGTGGTTGCACAGTCTCTGTGATTATGGTGGTGCCAGTGTCTGACCATCTTTGTGGTGATTTTTTTTTTTTCCTAATCTGCTGTCAATTTCCTGTGTTGTAGTTTGTTTGTGTTTCTTCTTATTCTGCCACTGTGCACCTCACATCCACCCATGGGTATCATACTCATGTGCATCTGTAGTTTTAGGCACTGGAAGAAATAATGCTGGTGTTTTGAACCAAAGAATTGGTTGTTTCATGACATCATTTTAAGTATAATAGCTAGAATTTATTCTTATACATCGGAAATTTATTAATCCCAGATATTTTCTAAACATTTCCTATTTATTTGAATGTGATTAATAGCAGATTAGCATATTAACTTGAAATGCATGAACACCTGATGAAGACTATTTGTTGGTGCTTTCCTTAAATAAATGTCTCAAATAATTTACTCATCTCTGTCCACTGGCCTTGTGTTCCTTAACCTGAAATTGAGATTGCTTGCTCTCAGCTTTTTGCTAGAGTGCTTTCACCATCAAAAGTGTCATATATAGTCTCTTAGAATGACAGAGAGTCTACTCATTTTAACAGAAGGAAAGCTTTTTGGCTTTAGTTTTGAAATAGATATTCCTTGGGAAGGGGTGTGCTATTAACAATACAGTACAACCTGTTATTACTGAGAAGTTGCCTTTGTACTATATAGGCGTTGTTTAGTGCTGTGGAGTTGGTTGATATTTGTGATGCTGTTGATGTGGGCACCTTTTTTTTTCAGTCCAGCAGGAAAATAAAAAAAGTTTCTGGACTGTGCAGAATAAAAATCTGCATGGTCTCCAGCATGGCACAAGGCCGTTAAAATTACTTGTTTCTTAATTTGAGTAAATTCTTGGATGTTGCTGATAATACCTTAAAAGCTGGGGAATGTATTTGTGATGTGATTTATAGCATGCCACTTCTGGACGTGTCTGGGTAGAATTTCAAAACGTTAGTATGGTGTTGCTTAATGGCAAATGCTTCTGAGTAACTCACGCTTTCCATTAGAGACGTATCAAATAATTTATTAGAAGTCATTTGAATGACTGGCTGCACTGAATTTCATGATATTTAGAACAATTTGATAAATAATTTAACTTATGTTTCCAGATATCAGCTGCCTTTTAATAATGATGGGAACACCTGATGGGGCTATTTATTGACTTGAATTAGTTGTTGTGAGGTTCCACTCGGGAAGAAATCAAAGCTATGGGTTGTTTTTTTGTGGTGTTGTTTTATATTATTTTATTTAGTCCTGTAATGACTTTATGAGTCTTATATAGTCTTGATATTTATAAATCTCTACTCCAAGCTTGCTAAACTCTAGATTATGTATTCGAAGTCTTAAATTTTACCGCTACTAATATTTTAGGTCTTTTTTAATGGTATTTTCTATTTCCAATGAGGACTTCTTAGTCTGTTTATGTTTTTCCCAGTCTGTATTAATCTCCTGCTAGCATGTAATTATGGCAAAATAAATAAATGACTTATTACACTTTCACAAAATAAAACTTTTTTGTGGTATAAAGGCTGTATTTTATTTGACAGCACTTGAGGGTGATTTGCATAGTTGGAAAAACAGTTTATCTTGAACTATTAAGATCAAAGTCTTGGAAGAGGTCATCATCAGGATAGCAGTGATTCGTATAATAAATTTCAGTTTGAATTTGGTCAACAACACAAAATTGGGAATGCTCTTGTTAGACTCACAAATGGTTTGCTTATTGTAGTACGTACAGAAAGGCTGTCAGTGGCTTTAACTTTATTGTTATAGGACAGAATTTCATAATGCAGCTCATACACTTTCAGTTTTATGGCCTGGAGGACTGAATGTTGGAACGGCTGTGCTAAATTAAACCTGGGGTCTGTGACAATGACTAATAAAACATGCTTCAGAGGGAATTGTGAGAACAAATGGGAGGTAATTTGCATCCCCTGCTCAAGGTGAATATGATGCTTTGTAGTTTGGAATTGGCTTAAAACCTGAATAATGTTTAATAGCTCCTTCAGATGTTATTATGCATAATTATGATAATTTTGGACATACTTGTTGCTGATAAAAGTAACCAGTCTAGAGCTATGGCTAATTTGGGGGGCAGATAGTTTATGCTGGTGTTTTATTTGCTTGCTTTTTGCCAGACTGTTTCTAGACTCAGGCCAAATTCCCTTAATATTTTCCACCAGATTCAATGATTGGGGTTAATGTGACATTTGGGGAAAAGAGGTTCTTCTGCCCACAAAATTTATTGTTTTAACTGCAGTGGTGACAACACTCATCTGGGTGTGAAACCTGCCCCGTTGCAGATTGCTTTTCTGTTTGTGTTAGAGCAAGGTCTGGAACAAAAGCTGTTTCTCAGACAATCCCATTATCACCAGTTTGTAGGAAGGTCTGGGGTGTGTAGGTCTCGCTTTCTCTTGTGGAATTGACATGGAGACCATGCCTGTACTTGCTAATTAGGTCTTTTATTTTGGACTTGGAAAACTTGTCAAGTTTGTGTTCCAACAGAGTCCTAGTGAGTGTTCAGGTATTATAAATATAAACAGCACCTACAATAAAGCCTGGAATTACACTGATAGATACTAACTTGAGTCTCCTGAGCTCTGGGCTTGACTTTAAAGTTGGGGTAAAAAAGCATTTTAATGGTACAGTCTGTTTCTGAATATTGCTTAATTACAGTATCGTATCATCTTGAATGAGGGATGCTTATCATCTCTCATTTATTCTGAGCAGTTGCTTCTGAATACTGTTAGATTCGTGGTGTTGATGGATTCTGGTAAGAGTAGATTATGTGCTGTATATGTATGTGTTTATGAACTTGCCATTGTGTGGTGGAATGGAACCAGTCAGTATTATTCAGTGAATACCCGTGAATCTAAGTATAAATTTCATTATGTTATCGATTAGGATTTTTTAATGACTTTTTTGAACGTTATAGATTTCACATGCAGCCCCCTGGAGGGTTTTGGAATAGTGAAATTTCGCAGTTCCTACCACAAGCTCCTGACAGGCTCCATACTGTGTTTGAGGGCTTACATGTTTGGGCTTTGATTGAAATTGCAGATAGTGCTGTTCCAAATCAGTTCAGTTTCTGTGTGTGGTGGATGGCTTTGCATTTCTCTTTTCCGTAAAGAAACCCATTATTTGCATATATATACCCAACTGGCCCTGAAAGGAGTGCTGCTTCTTCTGCTCGAGAGTTACCTTTCCTAGACTAGAAGTCAGTAGGCTGCTGTGTTAATCCCATGACAACTCCACCAGTTCAAGTCATCAGTCACTAATATTTGTACTAATGTATGATTCAAACCCATTTTTCACAAAATGCTTTGTGTTTGCAACACAACCACGCATTCTGTTCTCATCAGTGCTGGCATCACTGCTGCAAGCACAAGACTGCTATAGATGGCAGTGTCAGGCTGGGGAAACGATGGGAGAATTTCTGGTGACTACAGCCACAGGAGGTAAGAACTAAATTTAAAACCTGGATTTCTGTCCCTAGTAATTGAGGTTTCTTTCCCAAAATAGCACTGATAAAAATCATAGCTTTCATTGACTTTTTGTTTTATTATCCATGTCAACCAAGAAATGTTCTTAAATGCTTTAGACAAATGTCTAAAAGGAGGGTTAAAAATGTGGTGGGTGTTTACTGTCATACTTAAGACTTACTTCTTGGAAATTGGTACTTCAGAAAAAAAGATTCTTATAAACCTCTTAACATATTTTTAAATGAGCTGGAACAAAATGTGATACTACAAATAGTATTACTAATGTCTATTAAATATTAGCCCATGCTTCATGGTAGAACTTTTTGTTTTCTTTCAGTTACGTAAGAGCACAGGTAATTAGAGTGCTTTGAAAGGAATTTAAATACAAGTGTCAGTTGTCATCGTAAATGAGTGAATGTTAGGATGTGGATTTATTTTATTCTTTGCATCGTAATACAAGCTTTGTCTTGGAGCAGAAATAGGAAGACCTTCATACCAGACCATAACAGAGCATACAAATTTGGCATGGGAACTTCTCGAGACATTCCACTTGTAAGGGAATGATAGACATTCAGCAGTGCTGTAGGATATTGCTGTCTTCTAAGTTAAATAATAGTTGTATTCTAATTTAGATAGAAATTAGTTTTCAAAAATAGGCTCTTTGCACAACAGAGCCCTGAAAAAGAATCTTTTTCTCACCTTGTGGAAGGCTTTATTTGGAAACAGAACACCTCTGTTCATTCACTGCAGGACTTTCACTGTGATCATTTTATGTGTACCTGACAAGCTGTATAAAAACGAGTCTGCTTTCTTTTAACTTGAAATCAGCCACTACATCCTTAACATTTTGTTTCAGATGTCTTTACTAAAAATCTGATTCCATGCAAAAGCAAAAATATTTAGAGTAGATGATCTTGTTCGTCAAAAAAAGTACTGCATACTTGTGTACTTGGCATAATGAAAATACGAACTGGTGCTTTCAGAAAGCAGGCTAAATTTCTCCAATGGTAGAAACAGGCTTACTTGTTGAGAATGACAAGGTTAGTGTTGCTGGGAAAGAGCATGACTTTAACCTCTGTGTGTGTGATGAAATACCACAAATGATGCTGTAGTTACAGTGTTGGCATTGAGGGTGAAATGACAGACAACAAATAACATAGTTGTTTGTAATTGTACCATAGCTGCCTAGACTATTCCTAAGTCAGTGATTCCATACATTGCTATTTAAAAGGCAATTTTAACAGACTTCACAGAATTCACCAGTCTCACTTTTTTTTTCTTTTTTCCCTGCAGCATGATGAGATTTGAAATGAGTTAGAAGGAAAAACTGTGTGCGTAGCATTTTTTCAGAAATAATTTAATGGATCTGGTTAATCTCTAGATGCACTGTCAACTTGGTTATTATTGAATGAACGTTTTCAGTATCTTAGAATTCTTTGTCTTTTATATATAAAAAGTTGTATGCATTGCTTGCTACGGATATTTGTAGCAATAGGTGTTGTGAGAGAGGGATTGTTTTGGCTAGTAATAGTTTCATTAGGCAACCGTTATTAGAAGATTGAAAATTAAAATAACACGATTGACATATTTCTCAGTATATTTGCCTATTTCTTCTGTCTCCTGATTAAAGAGCAAGTATGCTCTCCTGAGAAGTCCGGAATCAGTAGAGCTCATTTTCATACGAATTTTTATTTTATGATTCCTCTGATGGTTATGATTAGTGTTTTTATTACGTTGAAGACCTGGTAAGGTTTCTCTCCATGTGGGCTCTGCTAATGTGTAATATGATGTGAATCCATACTGCAGCCTTCATCTCATTCAGGCATCTATTAGAGGTGTTTGTCAAAAGCTTGTTCTTCACTTGGCCATCTGTTTCTATAAAGCATGTAGCAATTTAACTACCTTAGAGGTTGCTATCCTGTCAAAAATCAGTAATATCTGTCAAGTAGTTCAAAACTATTGGGAGGGGAAGAGAGGGAGATGTTCATAGACCTCGTGATCACATAAGCTTCTTAGCTTTAGCAAAGCAGACCTGAAATCTGTATTTTAATTATTCTGCAGCACTTGGGATTCTGATGCTTTCCTTAAAGAGATATATCCCCAAAAAGAAAGTTATTTGTGTATGAAAAGTTTAAAACGCTGAAATCAGATGATATTTCTTATCATGCTTAGTGTCAATAGGACACTTCTAAAAATACTGACTTATTTTTAAGAACTGTCAGACCCACATTTTTTCCCCCCGGTAAATTCTAAGATCTCATGGATATTTTGTAAGCAGTAATAGCTACAATTCATTCAGGCAAGACATTTTGATGAGTGTTTATTTTACTGGATATCCTTTACTTGATATCCTTCAACTTAATATCCTGAATGTCTGGAAGAGTTTGTACAAGGAGTACAGAGTCACATGTAGGATTGGGTCACCTGTAAAGTAGAGTAGCTTTAACATGTACTGTAAATAGAAGGCTCCTGCTTCCCCTACTAGAAACACTTGTGGGATCACATACTCCAACACAAAGTTTGTCTCAGGTTTTTTTTATGATGTGTTATTTCAGTTCTGGTCTGTTGTGGTGTTGTTTAGCGATCTTGTTCTGGAAGTCATATTTAAATTAATCCATACTATGCAAATAGGAAGTTGTCCCATAACAAATTAAAATCAATATCCTACTTCTTTAATTGCAGAAAGAAAACTAGAAAAATGCTTTCTGTCAATAATGATCAGTCATAGTTAAACCTTGCAGGACTCTGGAGTGTGCTACTGATATTGATATGCTGTACATTTTCAGGAGTTGTCTTACTGTAAAAACAGGAGACAAGAAGTAAAATCCTGAAGAGAGAGATAAAAGAAAAGCATAGATTGCAAAAATAAACGCTATTTTTAATTTAAGGAAACTTGATAGATTGATAGGAAGGCATTGGAAGGGTGAGATTGGATAGAGATGGAATGAATGGAGAGCATAATCAAGAATGAAGGGGAAGAAATTACCATTTATGGGGAAAAGAGTGAGGGCTGGTAAAGCCTTTTGGAAATCGTTGGTGGCCCAGTCAAAGTACAGCATATATTAATTTAAATACATTCTTCAAAGGGATCTGCATTATTCTTAGATAGATGTCAAGCTGACTTTTTCAATAGCTTCTTAGATTTCACTGCATGATTTGTTAGCTGTAACTAATTTGCAAGCTGTAAGTCATCTAGGCCTGTATCTTCACTTTTCAAAGTTTGTCTCATAAAAAGATAAAGTGAAATACTTTGTAAGTCTGGACAGGCATTGTCAGAACCAGAATTTTGTATGGCTCATTTTCCCTGTTTAGGAACACTACTGGAAGGCTTATACAACCAAGACCTTCTGTCACCACATAGGCTTAATAATGCTACAGTGGTATTTTTTCCCCAGTCTAAGCATGGCAAGTACAACAACTATGGCCATTTACAGTAGTCTCATTAGGCAGGTGCCCTTCAGAACAAAAATGAATATTTTATTTTGCTGTTGCAGTTCCTAAAATGCTTACTAACATTATCTTGGAAGGTAAAAATACACAATTTGTTTTCATGCTTTGTATACATAGTGAATCTAGCTGGAAAACTCTGCTATCATGCTATCATAAAAGGACGAGAGAACAGCTACCTGTACATTTAGCCCTGACTGTTGTCTTGGATCAGACTGAATGTTTCTGAAAAGGGGAGAGAAGGTCAGTCAGCATCAAGGAAGCTATGATGCTTCTGCAGCAGCTTCTGAGGTGCAACAAGGAGGGAGGAGGGTGCAGGGCTGGCAAAGGTTGGGAGATGGAGAAGAATGGGTCTGCCCCCAGCAGAAGTCACTCCTCAGCAGCTGTGTCTGTACCTCTGCCTCCAGGTCTGGACCTGGTCACATTGCTAAGCTGAGCTCAGCTTGGAGCAGCTGTGTTGTACAGGGTGTGAATCCAGATCCAAGGAAAGGCTTGGAGTGGTGAAGAGTGTAAAGAGTTGGTTTGGTGCTCGGGATGGCTTCTTGTACTGCCTTTTGTTCTCTGGTCCAAGATTTTTAGGGCACTAAAGCTGTATATAGGCTTATGGAAATACCAAATTCTTAGTGATGTTATTTAGAACAAGTGGTTCTAATTATTCATTAGTCTTTGGAGGAAATTATGTGGATATTTTTCATCCAAGAAGGTGGCTGAAGATTGCTGGGCAGAAAATAAGGTCCAGAGGGAAGCATATTTCCCACGGGGGCATAGCTATGGGTTAGATTTGATTCTGAGCTTTTTTAAATAGTGTCAACCGGCAACAAACCAGCTTGAATTCTTGTTGTGTCCAATTGCATTGCTTAAGATTCCTATTTTTGTATTTTAATTATACACAACTTGAGATCCCAAAAGTTATGGCCTGGGGGGTTCTTTTCTTCTTACTTTCTCTCTGTTTTAGGGGGGATGGGGAAACAAGACTGTTTTCATCTCAATTCTGCATTGGGATTCAGCTGCAAATGCTAATGCAATTTACTCAAATAAGAGGCCGAAAGGAACAGTCAAGAACATACTCTTATCTCTGATAGATTGCACAGTGCATAAAGTTCTTTGTAAATGCAGGTATTTAATATGATGACATGATTAACTTTTGCCAGCTTTCCACTGAATTTTTTTAGTGAATTTACAATTTAAATTTATAAGCATATTTAAAGAATGAGGGGGGGTTTAATACATTTATTATAAAACATGGAAAAGACTAAAATTTCCTTCGTTCATACAGTCAAAGTTGTCAGTTGAGAGAAAGAGTGTGGAAAGTGAACGTTGCTGCAGCTGGCTATTTTTCATTATCTTTAGAGTGATATCCATGCTGTCCTTTTCCTATCACTGCCTTCTTTCTTCTGCCTTGGAAGTGTTGCTTTGGAGTTTTTCTTCCCTTAATAATTCTGGTCTAGTAATTCACATGCTAATACCTAGCTTTGAGGTATATAGTAACAGGATCTACAGTCCCACTATTCACAAATGAGTCTCCATTCTTTAAACTATCTGATTATGTTCCCCATCCCTTGGGAGGATCCACAGTGCTGCCTCCAGGACTCTAGAACAATTTGTGACTGATGAAAGTCTGATGGTCCTCAGGCCATCCACCTGAGAAGGAGCCCTGTTCAAATGATGTCTGAAGTGTTCTGTAATATTATTACTCTTCTCATTTCTGCCATTATTAAAAAGTGAGGGAAAGGGGGAAATGGCCAAGTGGGCTGCCTGTTGTTTTCAAAGATTTGCATAAATCACATAGGTGGCTTGTTGTTTCTTTGTCCCTTTGGGAGATGGGGAAGAGTAGATACATCCTTAATATGCCATATAAGCCATATTTGAGCATTGCTGTGGCAGGTAGTTCTTTCTATACAGTTTATGTTATTATTACAGTAGTAGTTGGAGTAGGTTAAAACTGTAAGTTTGCATTTTGTTCTCATAATAAAAGCTGTTTGAAAAAGAGTGCAAAAGGCAATAGTTAAACTGCTACGTATTGATTGAATACTGTGATACTGTGCTGGGTGAAAAGTTAATATCGATATGCTTGAGCACGGCAGGTTACTTTGCTTAGCAGAAATTACAGAAGATTCTGAATAAGTTTGTGTTGTGTGAAATTCAGTGTTGACATATGTTAGGTTCTACCTTGTTGACAAAAGGAATAACAAAATACATATACATCATTGGGACATCAGAGTAAATATCCCTCTGTGTTGATGGCTTAATAGATAAGCCAGGCCCTGCAATTATTTTTTCCTGACCCAATCAGTTATGAGCAAAGACATGGAGATCTCTCTTTATGTGAAGCCATTTGCAGTCAAGAAAGAGAGTAGAAATTGAAGTTGGAGATTATCAGCATGATAAATAGGATTTGGAAAACCTTCCATAAAAAGCAAGATTGAGAAGATTGGCACTTTTCAACTTTTCCCATTAGAACTATAAGCAGAATAGTAGCCTTGATGAGGAAAGGGAATTGTGTGTTCTCTCTATCAATTTTGATGAAAAACTGAAATCTGTGTAATAAACTTAAAAAATTTCAAGTATGCAAGAACTTTTTTTTAGATGCTCTGGCGTTAGTTTATGTAATTAACTGACAAAAATATCTGAGCAGTGAGAAGATGCTATTATTTCTACAACAATAGCTTAAATGCAATATATGCATTTATGTATTCTTGAAGTCCTTTCTTCTATAAATCCTTGCTCTTCAAAATACAAGCAAACTAGTTGGAGCAACTAAAGAGACACTTTCCCAATCCAGAATTGTCCGCTGACGAATTTCTTGCACCTTCTGTCAAACCATCTGCCACAGGCTAATGAACAGACAGCGTGCTGGATTAGATATAGCACTTGTATGAGCTATTTTGATAGCTCCTGTGCTCCTTTCAGTGGGAATTCTGTGATTAATGAAGCTTAGAGTTAAATTTTTGCGGCCAGGGGTGGGCAAAGTGTTCTTTCTTTGAGCTTCCGCACTGCAGGATGTCGTTGACAGAGAGGAGTGACAAACTCATATCGCTGTTTTTGAAGCATGTTTCAATGTTTTCTTATAAGCCTTCATTTAGCAAAAGAACATCTTAATAACCTGTGTCACATGCCCATGGGAAGCAATGACTGAATTGAGAGGAGTGTAGAGTTGTGCCCGTTTTGGGCTGGGGGATTTCATAATTCCAGGCACCAAATATCAGTCTGTAGTACAAAGCAGATACCAGAGCTGGAGCTACAGCTTAGCTAGAGCAAATACCAGCTTCATTTCACACCTCTGTCTCTGAGGAACCACCACCATGACCTCTTAGAGTTTCTTCCTGCTGTGTCTCTGGGCAAGGTACCACACTGCATGAGCTGACACTGACAGGCAGTGCTACAACCACAGATCTGCAGCTAGAACACAAATAATAAATGTATTTCTATTACTTCACTAACTGAGGGATCCGCCAGAAGTACCCAGGCAGAGGCATGCAAGTGGAGAGGCAGGCACTGTTAAGTTTTTGGTCAAATACTAGAGAATCAATGGCCTGCAGTTCACAGAGGTTTATCAAAGGCTATTCCAGCTGCAAGGTCATTTGAGTGATTTACAGTCCTTCTCACCAGTCTTTGACTTTCTAACACATTCCTCCCAGCACACACAAGTATTTTTTCCAGTAGCAGACACAGATTTTGTGTTTGAAGCTCTCTAGACTAGCAGAGAAAGTATGCATTTATTTAATTAATTCCAGCATATGCTCTTTTGTAGTATTCTTAGATATGTTTCATAGATGTACTTGTGACGGATCCAGTTTTAAATCAATCATTCTTGCATTCTTCAGGATTAAAGAAAGGTTAATGATGCTGTTTGGTCACTCTTTAGTGATTCTTAAGATGGCTGCTGAAATGAGAGCTGCTTGTAAACATCAAAGATCCAGTACCAACAGCAGTAGGTGGAAGTGACTGGCATTACCATCAAAGCTGCTGGCTTATCATTACTGGAATTTTGCATGTAGATCAACAATGAAATTTTTTTCTTTTATTCGATTGTTGTTTTTTATGAAGCGTTGAAGAGTGAGCATGCCCAGATGTTCCTCAGTATGGCAGGTGCTTCTTTGCTAGCAGAAATTCTGATGGCTTAAAATTTTTGCTAAATCAGCTATGACTTAATGATGCCACTGCAAGAAGATCCACAAAGTGAAAAAACATTATGATCATGTTGGAACAGTCTGTGCATTGTGTTAATAACCAATAATTGGAACGAATTGATTTTTTTGCCCAATCTGATATACAGCCTGTTATCTTTGATGTATTTAATGAACTCTCCTAATACAGTAAGTTGTATGTAAATAGTGCACAAATGAAGAAAACCGCTGTGGGCATGACTGATAGATCAGCCTATTTCAGTCCATGCTTACTGTCCTAGCATAATTTGAGTAACTTCCTGCTTGCAGTGTGCCTACTTGCAATAAACTGACCAGTTTAGTTATGTAACCATCAAAGAGGGCAAGAGTCATTGCAGTTCATTTGTCATTGCTCATCTCCCCCAGCTATGCATGAATCCATGGAAGTTAAAAGTAGATTTGGGGACTTGCTGTAGTTTATGTTACTGGGTTGTGATCTCCATTTCATACCTGAAAAGGCTCTGACATCTCTGTGTAAACCCTTAATTTTATTCTTTTATATGTAGGGATGTCAAAATGTTAAAAATCAGAAGTTAAAGTTGCTAATCATAGGCATTCTGGGGACCAACTAGGGCATGATATCGTGTAATGCAATTCTGTAGTGAGTCTCCTTAATTTTTACACAAGATACAGCCAAATGACCTAAGAATGATCTGTTAGAATTCCTTTTCTCTTTCTCTCTCTCTGCCTGTGTATTTACCAGCATAAAAGCTTTAAAACTGTCATGCTGGTTTCCTGAAGCATATTCAAATTTTGTCAGTATTTGGGGGGTGGGGAACAGATTTCAGGGTCTGTCTCTTAGTTTTGTTTGTTCTAAGCAAGGCCATGAAAGGGTAACTAATTTCACCCATGTGAGATCTGTATCCTCCCCAGCTGACACCTGCAGCCTCTCAAGCAGCACTGGACGTTTGTGTGTGTGTGAAACGAAATCCAGACCCTAATGCCATATAAGAGACATAAAACTGTTACAGTATCCCATAGCTACAATATCGTAATAATTGCTAATGTGTCCTCTGAAATGTCTAGAGGAAAAACACTAAGATCAGAAATTTTATGGCATTTGATGCTCTTGAGGCAAAGAGCATCATTTAATGAACTTTGAAGATGTGGGCTGCTGTTCTGTAACTTAAAAATTAGTCTATATCCTTGCTGCTGCTGGAAGGATCAATCTCACTAATAGCAATTTGGGCTGGGTCCAGTTATCATTACAAGTAATCTTTCAGATCAAAACCATTTTAAAATTTGGAGTGTAGTCATATCTATCTTTGAATAGATAGTGTTGCTATTTTTAATTAAGTTGGAACTATTTTATTTTTGTTTAATTTCCACTTAAACCTATCAGTCATAACCAGAATGTACTGCATCCAGTAATTGTCTGGCCTTTTCTAAAGGATCTGAAAACTAAATTAAGTTTTAATTAGTGTGTATAGTGCAGATTTTGGTGGGTGTGTTGTTAATTTTTTTTTTTCTTTTTTAAGATTGAAAATAAATCCACTCTAACTTGCCTTATATAACTTCACACTTCTGAATATTAGCTGTGGGATTTTGCTCTACAATTTAAATAAAAAATCCCCATACTAAGTCTCCATCATCGGGCTACATATGATTCAGAAAGCTCTGTGGATTTCACTGCTGGTCAGATGGAAAACTAGGTTAAATAGGAAAATAATGCTTTGCACCATAGTCTTGTTTAATATTCATCATAGAAGTTTTACTACTTACACTTACAGTTCAGCTCTTTGTTTAATCCTAGGGCTCTCTGTTGCTGGTGGACCAGTTTCAACTCTCTGAAAGATGTGCAATGTAGTGGGTTAGATTCACATATGGAGCATTATGGTTAACTGTATTGGGAATGTGTGCATCACTGGCTGGCTCAAAATATGGAGGTGTGGTGACCTTGTCACTGATGTATACGAAAATGTATTTTAAAAATTCTAGCTACATACATTTTTCAATGGTATTTTGAGTCTTCCCCCCACAGTCTACTCCCCAGTTTATAGACTGGCCATGATGTTCTGTGGTATGGAATATCTCTTTAGCCAGTTTGACTCTCCCAGTCATGCTCTGTCCCAGCTTTTTGTGCACCTACTCACTGGTAAAGTTTGGGAAGCTGAAAAGTCCTTGACTTAAGGTGAGCACTACTTAGCAACAACCAAAACATCACAGCATTATCAACATTATTCTCACACTGAATCCAAAACACGGCTACTAAGAACTCCATCTCAGCTGAAACCAAAGGGAGGCTGCCAACACTCAAAGGTTGACACAGTGTAGTCCTACATTCCCCAAACAAGAGGAGCGGAGCAGTCTTGACACTATCCAGCATCAGCCAAGGAACAGCCCCTTTAGCCAGACAGTCTTGTGGTCATGAAGCAACTTCCTTTTAACTGTGGTGAAGATAAGGAATGTTTAAGGGAAATATCAAACAGTTCATAATTTTAACCAATAAAAATATGGGAACAATATTAAGGACTTACTGGGAAGGGACGTGAACTCTCTATGTATATCACAGTTTCTGTGCTGTTAACATTGTAGTTAGATTTTGAGATATTAGAGATTATTAAGATTTTTACATATTATAAAAACCTTAGAAATTGCTGCCAGGATGATAATGAGATGCTCAAAAGCATAACTTTAATCAGTGCTCCCTAGAGATCCCAGCAGAGGTATCATATGTTGAACACCTTTGTGAAAAACCACGAGTTGGGGAACAAGAAATGTTGGCTGTTCTGCTTTACAAGGTGAGGGGAGAAACTTTGCATTAAATGCATAAAAAAGCATTGAAGATGTCTCTTCTGTATTAATGAGCTACATAAACAATTTTCACAGTCTGGAGGGGAAAGGAAGTATGATTGTGTGATGGAACAGCTAAAAGAAGGCAAGAATTAACAGGATCAAGAGTGTTGGAGAAACACGGGGGAAATGGGTGAAGAAAAAGCTAATTAGACAAAAAGAAGAGAGAAATTAGAAAGGAAAAAAATCACTGAAAGAGACAAAATAGCTAGGCCCAAATGAGCTAGAAAAAGATGCATTTTTATGTGTCTATATATGTTTAATAATGCTGGAAAACATAAAGAAGTGGAAAGAAAACATTGAAATAGTATCATATCAAGAAGACTGTCAGACATGACATATATTAATTAAGGTGCTTGCTGAAAAAATGTGAAATTGTTTTAAACTCAAGAGTGACTTAAATCTATGGGTTTTGGAAGGTCAACCATCTCCTAGTTTGTGAAAAGACCATAGAAGATTTATTGCATCCAGACATTAAAATCCATTCTGAATTTTGCTAGTGGTAATTCAGAGTTACATGTTTATATTTAGCAGTAAGAGTGGAACAGGCTGATTCTTAGACAGTTACCATCTCAATATTGATATCTTGGAAGCTGTGTAGGGTTCATGATGAAATAAGAAAGACATGTCTATGTTTATGGTGTAATAAGTAGAATATTAAGTAATCCAGCAGCTAGGTCTAATATTAGTTTACAGATTCAGATTAAGGCTAGGAAGGGAAGAATAGTGTTGCCATGGTGAAGCCTATATGATAAAGCACAAGAAGAACAAGCTAGTGAATAATTGATACATGTCTAAGATTAGAAACAATCATTTGCAGCGTGTGCTTTGATGTTCATGCATGCTTTCTATTTAAAAAAGCTTAGAGAAACACATTAGCACAGACTGTGACAGATTTTTGCATAAACTTTTAGGTAAAGTACCAATGGTTTATGTGTGGAAGAACACACAAATGTAGTTACTGCAGTGCTAAGGTTCAAAATTCGGGCATAAGCCAAAATGGAAAGCTGTTAGCATAGAATATATTTGGCCAACTTGCATGTATTACTATGTTTCTTTAACACAGAACACAAATAAATAAGAATGTTTATCACAAAATTCAGTAAAATAATTTGTAACTTTGTGCCTGTGTCCTTAACTCCTTCTGAATTTAGCCATATAATTTTTAAATCTTTAGTTTAGAAGTAATTTAGTAAGATATCCTAGGCCATCTTGAGTTAAGGAACAGTAGTTACAAGTCCTGGTAAAACTTAAAAGAAAAACGTTTTCCAAACAGATAAAAATTTGACTGCTGTTGCAAAGGTATCTGAGTATCAAAGTAAATGGAAAGCATTTTCCTGGGATAAGCCTGTAGATCGGCTAGAGCAAAGAACTGCAGGCATCATGCCCTTATAAACAGTTTTGCTTAATGAATGTGTGATTTAGTTTTATAAATATATGATGGAAATCAGTGAATATGCACGAGAGTTCTAAATACATTATATCTGCCCTGTAGCAAACTTTACTCCTTATAAAGTCCTTTTTAGAAATCTCAGTAGCAAGGGCTATTTTTCTTTATTAGTTAGCCCCTTAAAATAAATAAAATGCATGAAGTTGGCTTGTGTAGAACTATCCTGAGGCTGAGGGTGTTGGTTTTTTTGTTTGCAAGCTGAATAAAATTACTTAGGGGGGAAAAATGGCCGATGTGGATTAATCTCTGTATAAATACTGCATGATTCATTTTTATTATTATTTTCACTTTTTTGATGCCTCAAGTTTGCAGGGCATTTTATAGTAATCATTAAAGGAAACATCTGCATGTTCACTAGTGTAAGTTATAAGTTAGGTTAATCTCTGGTTAAATTATAAGCAGGTTGTGCCCATATACCAAAACTAATTCAATAGTGATTGTGAAATAGTGATGGCAATTGTCAAAGGATAGAATTGAGAGATACTTTAAAGAATGATGGCAAATGTCAGTATCAGGTTCAATTTCAGTTCATTTACTGCCTAGAATAAGTAAGGAGTAGCATACAGCATGTAACAAAAAGGTTGGATTTGTATTACATGATGAGGCACTTGATTTCTTTCATTAACTTATAAAGCTGCATAGGCTTCCTGTGCTTTCTTCTGTTGAAAAATAGACAATCTGGCACTAATGATTACAAAGAAATTGAGACATAAAAGCTAAAAGGAAAGGGAGAGGGTTTGAATTTCTTGAGCATAGTATGGATAGAGGATCACTGAGGTACTTGATACATGTAAAATTTACCAGCTTTTTTTTTTTTGTCAGCTGGTATGTAGTGTACCTAAATATTCTTGTTTTCCACAGACCAATGTATTTAAAGATTATGGTTTCAGACTAGATTTTTGTTGCTTGTCCCAGAATTGAATCAAGTACATAGGTGTCTTATATATTGAATGTCTTATACAGACCAACCATGGTCTCTGTAGAAGAAACTATTCCAAACTTGTATGTTTTTCATACTTGTGTGCATACTTACCTGCACAAGGCTTTAAAAATGGATTTATACGGAAAAGGAAAGAGTCTTTGTGTCTGAAGCAACAATCCATGTAGATGCAATAATAATACTTCATGAGGTCCTCTTCAAAAAGACCTTGATGTAGAATGGTTGTGTTTTCCCCTGCATTCTTCAGTCAGTATTAGATTTCATATTTTAAGACATCCTTATTAATTGCAAAAAAAACGAGTAGGATTTTCCAGTACCTTGAAGGTCTTGGATAAACATGTCATTGGGGAATGTGAACTTGATAAATATACCTTTGAGAACAGACTGGTGAAGGTTACTTTTTGCAAGAAGGGACTTCTAGCTCAGCAATTAAAATAGAAGTGAAAATGATACAGATCAAAAGCTAATAACTGTAATTATCCTCAAAATTAAAAAGCACTTATCTTTTAGCATGGCCCCATCATTAATGGGAGACTCTTCAGTGAATGGCAGCTGTTGTCTGGTCCTTGCCTTCCTGTTTATCCTTTTGAAATGAAAGTCTGAGGAGGGCTGCAGAGGTTCCCCTCCAGATGTTGCAGTCAGCAGTTCTGCATGTGCTGCACTGAGCCAGGGTCACGGTGTTGGCAGCAGAGGTGCACTTTGTGTGACCAGTCCCACACTGTCCCGGGAGGCACTGCTGGATGGAGCTGATGTGGGATGGGGTTTGAGGTCTACTGCTCTGTTAAAATTACATTTCAAAATTACACACGGTGACGGAAAGCTGTGTAATTCCGTGAATGCTACAGACACCATTATTTTCCTTAATTAGCTCTTTAGAAGTTTCAAAGTAATATTTTGGAAAAAGCATTGAAGTCTGTCTGGTTTTGTGTGCACAGCTCGAACAAGGCAAAGGGGATATCTTCTTTTTAATAGTTGAGTGAAGAGTTAGGCCTGTATTTCTGCTACCTGGTACTTGCTGTTTTTCTATTAGATATTTCCATAGAACTTAGATTTTTTTCCTATGCCTTATTTCCCATATAGATTGCTAAGCATCAATAAATAAATTCTGTGTATGTTACTGTCTGTGATTTGAATACAGGGGAACATTATCACAGAAGCTGCATGCGTTTGTTAGTATTTGCTTCCATTATTTCTTTATAAGTGGTGGTTTGGGTTGGGTTGGGTTATTTTTCAGAAAAGCAGATAGTACTGAGTATTGCAAATCACAGATATTCTCAAGTTTTTCTTTCAAAACTTGGAACTGTATAATGTAGTTTTCCCACCTTTTTTATGATAGATTGGTAGACATTTATCAGAGGCTTCACTGTCAGAGACGAGCAGGTCTGGGTCTTCTGAGCATGGTGGAGAAGAGCAACACATTAAGGACTCGCTAATAATACATTTGAGAAAAGGTTGTTTAGTCAAGATACATGTTCATCTCGTTTTGTTGGTGTAAGTTTTGAATAAGGTATCGTCTGCTTTATTCTGAAGCAGTTTGCTGGCAGCATGATTAATAGTGGTTTATTGTACAACCGAAAAAAGCAATACTGATTGCAAATATAAAGGCATTCTTGCAGAAACTTTCTGAATTGTTTAATTTTCCTAAATGAAATAATCTTTAAAAGAATTTTACAATTGTCTCTTTTAAATTTATCTATTGTTTTGGAAATCTTTATGATTCTGATTCTTGATTTCATTTTTGAGAGTGCCATGTGCATGACGTCTAGAAAGTGCACTCACTAAAAGCATTATTCAGAGCACTTGTATTATCAAGTCTAGGCACCCGGAGTTTGGTTTTGTGTTTTCTTTTTTGTCTCCTTTTTGGCTTTTAAGTATTTTAATAAGTAGGTGGGCTGTAAACTGATTGGTATTACAACTAAAAATGACTTATGCTATTTTTGTTAGCCTTTTTTAATTATTCACTCTGAAGGAGTATACTTCAAGTATAAAGACATAAAAGATGGATAAGTCGATTCTAAGTCAAGAGGAGGCCTTGCTTGGTTGTTATTTATATTTATTATTCGATTTCTAGTCTTCTATATCTAAAATGCTAAAGAGATACTTGAGATGGAAGAAGCAAAAAGTAATGCTGTACTAACGAATTTGCCTATTAGACAAAAGGAAGTTTAAAGAGATGGCTAATTTTATGACATGAAGGGAAAGTACTGGCTGAAGTGGGTGTTTTGCTTCTTTTCTTAAACTGCGTAGCTGCTGACAAAATATTTGCAGATCATGAAAGGGTCTCTGTAAAATGGGTTTCTGTTCTACACTTTTTGGTACCCATATTTCAAGTTGTTCTTCACGTTTGTGCCTCCAAGTAAAGCTGAAAAAATTCAGGTCTTAATCTTGTTCAGGATGTTTTACAGACAGTGTAGGAGTTTCGTCCAGAGTGTACTTACTGAAAGTTTCACGACCCATTGTCTGGGTCACTGAAGTTGCTTTCATATCTTGATTAATCAAAACAGAGTGGAGAGGAAGTTTAGAAAAAGAAAAGTTGTTAAATGAAATGCCATTTTAGAGATTGAATTTAATTAAAACTAGCAAAACAAAAGTATTAGTTCCTATCTGAATACTATTGCTGCCAGCCACATCAAAGAAGACTGGTAAAATAAAGATCAGATTTTTGTCTCCAATTAAAAATCTGAGGTTTTAATAAGGGGATTCTTTTTCATATTTTTATTCAAACGGACCTTCACTCTTGCTGTAGTCACCAAACCAGCACCTGATGTACCATTAGAGATGCTTGCAGTAGGAAGCCTTTTAGTCACAGGTAGAAAATTCCTTACTTTTTGAGCAATTAAGTGCTTTCTTTTCATTGCTTTGAGTCCCAATGAGGCCATGTGACCACTTTCACCAGGAGGAAATCAGGCCTGATGCTGGAAAATCAGATTCTGTCATCCTACATTCTTCTCTGTTCCACTAGCTCTTTTGTATTGGCCGTGCTCAAGTTTACCCAATGAAAGTTAATGTGAAATAGAAGGAGGGTTGGGTTGTTTTGTTTTTGGGTTTTTTTTTGTGTGATTTGTTTACTCCTTTACCATAGACATTAGGACCCTTTTAGAATACTGTCTGATTCAGTCCTTTTCACTTCTGAACTCTTTGACAAATGCAAGTTATTCAAGACTGACAGGCAGTTTTGAGGTGAAACGTATCTAGAACTGCTGGGTTTTGAAACATTCTCTTATGAAATAATCGTGAGAGTTTAAAACTAGAATGAGATGGCATTTATTGATGCTAACTCTCAAAGTATTTATCAACGTTGAGCTCTCCAGAGAGCTGTCTTGGAGCTGTTGGTGACCACAGTGGGGGACAATAATCCAGGTACTGTCACCCTGCTGGTAATCAAGGTTGATCCTAGCTTTCACTTAGCAATTTTCATAGTTGAGGTGTTTATTTTTTATCACTCTATCTTCTTTTCTATCAGTGACTTAAGTAAATGTCTTTAGGACCACAGAATGCTTTATAGCAAACTGCCTTTGCTAATAGTAATAAGGTCATACGGGTGTACAGTGTATCAGTAAGGTGAGCGTTTTGTCATTAATTAGGTAAATATTAAAGAAGCACGTCATCCTATGTGTGATTGGTAAGAAATAGTCTGCCAAGTTGAGCTCTAGCGACTGTGTAATAACACATCAGAGAATAGTGCCTTCCTGTTGGTATGTTTATCAATCTATTCCACAGCATGAATGATGCACCTCAACTCTTCATTTAGTGTATTTACTAAATGAGTAGTTCATACTAAATAAGCATTTACTTACTGTATGAAGCAACATAGTTACCTGAGAAGGCTCCTGTGTAAGAGACAGTGTTCTGGGATGGGAGTTGAAGTCCAGGTGAAGAGCAGTACCAGTTGTCTGTGAGAGCATGAGGGGAAGGCAGGAGCGCTGGGGCTGCGTGCGCGGTGTCAGCTGGAGCAGCAGAAATGCTCACGCTGCCTTCCCGGGCTTTTTGCACCAATTCAGAGCTGCAGGCTGCACAGGCATGGCCAGGGCAAACCTAACACTCAGAGCAGTTATTTGGGTGGATGTGGGCAACTGATAGAGCTCTGCTCCTTCCAGCCCCCAGACCAAAAGGTTTGTGTTGTGTAGCTGTTGTGAAGCAAACACAGATGTTCCCGGTGTGGCACTGCACTTCGTGGGCTGGCCAAGTGCATCCCTGCTGCTCAGAAGGTGTGCTTCTCTCCTCTGCATTAAATATTTTCAAAAATGAACAATATAACTTCTGTATGAACACAAGTGGTCAACATCCCCAGCTAAGCTTATTGTCTCATGGTGCATAATCAGTTCCTGGCCAAATAGAGAAAGGAATGGAATTTGTGAAGGGTGAGAAAATCATTAACTGGAACAATTATGGACACAAGAGTGTTGCTATTTTGTGTACCCAAATAGTTTTGGGTAGTTTTGTGGGGTTTTTAGTTTGTTTTCTTTTTCATACACTACTGTTTGACATACTGGTTTCATTGATTCTTTCACAGAATGTTTATTTATAAACCTTCAAAATAATGTATCTCGTAATTATGCCTACTGTTAACCAGCACAAACTTAGTAAATTGATAGTTAATTGTATTCCTAAAATTGTCAACAGTGTCTTTAATGTTTGCCTTCACTTCTTTTTTTTTTTTTTTTTTATTTAACATCTTGATACAAAGATACTAGTACTGAACCTTTCTCTGTAAGTATACAACATATTCAGTTATTTAACCGAAAACATTTTTAACAGGATTTTATTGTAAGTGAAGATTTTTTCAGCATTTGGTGTGAAGGGAAGATTAGTGCAAGAATAGCAAGGTATTTACATGATCTTTTGCAGGGATTAACATGTTCTCTGCATGAATTATTTCTCTTAAGAATCATTATCATATTATGATCTCAGAACTAATTACCACTCTGAGTGTGAAATAGTTTAGCTGCTTTTGATTAATTCTTCTATATTGTTTATTGCCTTCTTTTCTTAGAAAGTTATATTTCTCATGAAGAAAAGCAGTATTTCCCCTTGTACATCTCATTCTTTTTTCTCCTCCACCTTTACTTGCAAAATGTGACTGGTGCAGTTGCTGTTTTGGATTCCTCCCTTGGGGTTGCTAAGCAGAGGAGCGTGGTTGCATAAGTAACCTGTTACTGAACAGGCTACTGCAGCCCTAATCAGCCACCTAATGACAGCCAAGACCTAAAGGAAATAACTCCTACCATTTACTGTTTGGATCCAGACATTTAACATGGAAAAAATGGAAATTTTTAAACATGGAAAAAATGAAACGTTGAATTTGTTTTAAAATAACAAAACAGATAAAGATATCAACCAGCAGAAACTAGTATAAAGCAAGAATATAAATGTCTGAAAATAACTGTCTGAATAGTAACTCTTGAAAATGGAAAATGCATGTGCTCTGTTGGGGTTTTTTTTCAGTTTTGAGGTTTGGGGATGTGGATTCAGTTTGGGTCCACCTCTGACTCCTTGGACTGGTTAGTCAGTGACCTCAAATGAACTGCATAGATTTTGTGAGGTAGTTTTTAGCTTATTCTGTGCAATAAATATTTGACTCTAATAATTAAGATCTTGACATTCCAAATCAAACTGATTTTTCCATCCCAGTTAAGTGGTATAATATAAATTACTCAAAGTAGAAGCTTGTGTGTAAATATTTGAAATAGGGTAGTAATGCTTTCTGACAAATAGTACCACAGATTTGTTTGGTAAAAAGTTTGTATGCATTTCTGCGTGTTCTGGAGATTGTTATCAAATGGATCACTGTTTATTAGCACCATCTTAAAGTTGATAAACATTGAAATATTAGGAGATAATCATATGAAGCTGCGTGTGGGAAAGAAGAGAAGCAGAAAGCAGAGCGTGGAAGGGTGGTGAGACAGTGGGTATGAATTTCAGGTGAGCAGACAGGATGCTGTGAAAACGAAACTAAGGAGATACAAAACTCTATAGAGGTTAAAGGTGCAAAGAGGCAGTGAAAGGAGCAGGTTTGCAATAGCTGATGACATTTTTGAGAATAATTTTTTCCCTGTCGTTAAGATCAGCGAAGAAAAGCTCTTTTGTTGTTTTTTGGGTTCTGGCCAGCGCTGGCTTAGCCACAGGGAGATAAAGCAGTGAGTTGCTCAACCGCTAGGCTGGTGGAAGCAGACAGACAACTCTGTAAGATCTGCTTGTGTCCTGCCTGCCCTTTGCCTGTGGCCCTTCAGTGGTGGTTCAAGGACTGTGAGACGGCCAGGCTGCAGGTCCTTGCCTTTTGCTGCGCAGCCAGGCACAGGCTGCTTTCCCCTGGTCTCACACACTGAGGGGCCAGGCAGCCCCCATAACCACCCTGGGTGTTCTTTCTCAGGAGCAGCTCTTCCCACCTATACCTCCCCCAGCACCATGGGAGCACACCCACCTCTCCATCTCAGCCCTCCTGCTTCCTCCTTCCTCTTCCTCTCTGCTCCCCACTGCAACTTCACATCTGCCTTTGCAGAGCTCTGAGCCGGCTTTGGGAAGCAGCTGCCAGGCTCTCTGGGCTAAGGGCCCTTGCTTCTGGAAATTAAACCATCTGGCTCTGCACAGTGTATGGAGTTTATATTTAGATCACCTTGTATCTGGCATCTGGACTTAATTCTGTGTGCTTGATGAGACCTGGTTGGAGCACTTTCTTTTGTGGATGATATTCTGCATAATGTATGCTTTGTTAGTTCTCAGTAGCCAAGGTGAATAATGTTCCATAAAAAGAGTTGTTCTTTCTGTAGAGCTGTTGTTTCTGTCGGTGAGATCTGCATGCAAGGTGCAATTTGTTATTGTTGCTTGTCAGAAGTATCAGACACAGACAGAGCTTGTAAAGAACATTTTACCCTTGAAATTAGATCAATTGTAAATATCTGCAAAGATGGGCTAATGCATGACAGATCCAGCAATACTGAGTAATCTGATATTAAACTATGTTGTGGTATATAGCTGAAGATTTTATGCATAGGACTGAGTTGTGCAGTAGGTTTCTGTTTGCTTTTCATGTATTTTTTTCTGTAAAAGAATCTTTGTCATAGCTTCGGGATCCAACAACTGACTATTAAAAGTGCACAAAGTACCATGCTGCCTGAGGGCCAACAGAGGGTGCTGGAGTGATGCAGCTCTTACCTTCACTCATTTTTATTGGTTACTGGAGAACAAGGTGCATTTTGACAAACCTTTTATTTGGTATGTCTTTCTGTCCAGCTATGAAGTTACTGCATTTCTTGTACATTTAATATCATAATTTTGATACTTCTAAAGATTATGACACGTTATGAAGATTATTTCAGGAATGCATGTTTAGCAATAATAATTACAAGAACAATGTGTACCTACTTAAGGCATTTAAAAATTTTCTTCACTGGTAAAAAAGATACAAATAAAAATTCTCCTTTTTCAGAAGAAAAAGTTAGACGTGGTGGAAGTATCAATTATTTCTGTGACTTGTGTGTATATATATATTATATAATGAGGCTGATGTAGCAAACCACAGATATGTGAAATTCATGGTTTGGTGTAAATAATACCCGGGTAGAAATAGCATACTTAAAATGGAATTGTTCAAGGAGAATGAATAAAAAGTTAGATAGCATATGGCATATCACTGTGCAACACTTCACAGTTAAATTATTTCCATACTCTACTTTATTTCAGGTTCCTAATTTTTATCGTTGTTCAGGGTCTGGTTGTAGAGGAGACTGTGCCCTTTATATACTGGACTGAAAAGTGATGTGTCTGCAAAGAGTTGTAATATTTAGCTTGAGACTGCTTGTTTCAGGTTGTCCCTGTTCTTTGAAGTAATGTCCATGAAAGTCAGTAATTACACTGTATTACACAGAGTCTGGTATGGAAAGCTCTTCCTCCCTCTCCTTCTGACCATCCTTCTCCCCCAGAGCACAGGATAATGGCTTCAGGTTACCAGAGACTGAAAACTGCAATTTGTCACAGAAATATGTAAAAGTAGGTGATTACTTCTAACATGCAGTCTCTCCTTACTGCACAGATGTGATGTGTGATGCCTAAATCTGCTCTCTTGTACTGATGATGATAACCTGAAGTATTCCATGTAATTGGGATTTCCTTTTATGATTTTAAAACTTGATAACCTATTTTTGTCCCAAAATCTTATATGTCTCTTGACAGCATCTCACAGGCATTAGCAGACTTCTCAGCAGGGAGATGAAAATAGGGTGGTTTCAGTAACCTGTCACATCTACTGTCTGTCATTTCTTATATTACAAAACCAAAAAGCATCTAAACAATGGAGCCTTATCTTTAAAATGCATCTGGAGTATAACATATTAAAAAATACCCAAATCTGCAGAAATATTGAAGGAGCAGATCTCAGCTGTGACTGTCCTGTATCTCTGAGTGACTTTACTCAGATGCCACAGTTTGATACTCTTAACGTTCAGGAAACCTGATAAACATGATAGGGGAGAATTGCTCAGACTTAAAGTAGTGCTGCTTTAAGTGTAGACAGAGGTACTATTGTGTTTTTATAGACATCAGCTGTAACGGGCTATCCAGAAGGATAAAGGCAGCAAAAAGATAAATCAAGATGTATAACCCCTTTAATAATGCATGCTGAAGTGGCAAGGTTGGTTCCTGTTGTCAGGGGAAGGGTGGGGAGAGGAGACAGGTTGTAAAGCACCTCCTTATGAGATAGGCGACTACTCAGTATCATTTGTTAATATCAGCTCAGGAGATCTTTTAATTATATGCTCTGTCAAACATTGACAAGTCGAGGGGGAGATGGACTGTCCTATTTGCTGCCATAGATTTGTCGTATTCAGGTGAAGATACTCTGTTCAAGAGGCTGCTCTGACAGCACTGTGGCTGTCCAGACAAGTGTGTCTCTGTCCTTGGAGGTATTCAATGCTTTGGTTGGACAAGGCCCTGGTAACTGCATTTCATGTTCAAGTTAGCAAACAAGGTGTCTTACGCATGTCACAGATCTACACAGCATCATCTCTCCTTGAGCTCACAGAGAATATTCAAACAAGATTCAACTTGGAGTTGGTAATTCAGCATTATGGGCCTCTGGGCATAATGTTCCCCTTCCAAAGTGTGGTATCTGCATCTGCTGCCGGTGGTGGTAGTCTCAGCTTTAGAGGCTTTTGGCAGCCAGATGCCTGTATTTGACCCAAACAGGAATATAATGTTTCCTGTTCTAATAGGGACCTTGCAGTTATACCCAAATAGATACTGAAGCACATTCCTACTTTCAGCACTTTTTTTCTCTCATAGGCACCATTCTGTTTGCTTCTCCTTAAGGAATTACAGTGTAACTCAGTTTTTGCTGTTGCTTACAGCTTCTGACCAAAAATCTACAAAAAAAGTCTAGTTTAAAGTCTAGTTTATACTTCATATTGTCAGTGTAAAGACAAGTAGTAATTTAAAAAAAATACAGCATTTGTATATAATTTTTTCTCGCTTGTTTTATGTCTCTATCCAAGAACATGAACTCCTGGTAAGAAAGCATGCAATAATTCTTTTAATGGCATCTGTTATGAAATGTTTGGTAGATAAATACAAATTTTAACATCATGTTTTAAGACATGGATTTCTTTTAAACCTTTTGTTTAATCTGGGAGCAGTAATATGTCACATTGTCCAGGTGACTGAGGGTTGACTGTTATTTTTCCTAGGTAGTTGTGATGGCTCACAAAGCAAAACAGTGATCTCCAGGAAGCAAGCAAGATAGCATCCAGACTGCTTGCAGTTAACCCATCTCTGTCTGAACTAGAAAACCATTTATGAAAAGTACACTGCAGAATTAAAGCATTAAGAAAGATCACTGCTGGAAACTGTTGCTTCAGGGAAAGGTAAGACTTTGCATTAATTATCCAGTCATGGATTTATATGAGTTTTTTTCTGGCAAGACTGATAATAAATTCTAGGTGTTAATGCATTTCTTTATTGAATAGATTTGGCAACTATTCTAAAATTTTTGGTAAATAATTAAAAGCATTTTGCATAGGTGTGAAGAATATAAAACATGCAGATTGGAATTTGGAATTTCTTGTATATGTGGTTCTTACCAAAAAAATTGTGAGCATAAATTTAAATATTTGGCAATGACAAGTTTTGGGTTCTTATGGCTTGACTTTAAACATGAATTGCAAAGCTATATTAAGATCATCACATGTGACATGAGACTGTGCATACTTTACTACGGATGTTTGTGGATTCTTTGTCTTAATGTTGTTGAAAGCTGCCAAGCCATTACCAGGAGCTGAAGAAACCTGTGGCTTTTAACTAATCTGATACAGTGCAAGTGTTTAGTTAAAGCCTTCCTGGGGCTGAAATTCCTTATAGTAAAGAGCTGGCTATATTTGGTTTTGTAAATGCTAATATGTTGCTGGAAAACAGATGAACAAGCATTTTGCAAGTTTAATAGTTAAAAGATATAAAATAGCTGCAATTGCTGCCATGCATTTATGTATCAAGGAGCCAGGGGAAAAATATACAGCAACATAAGTACATCAGTGTCCTCTTGAACAAAACAAAGCTTTTCTTTTCCTACTAGAAAGAAGGTTGTATTTGTTTAAAACTACTGTTAGGCTGTGTTTAGTCCTTCTGTCATACCAATAAGATTTATTGTAGACAATTAATTTTGCTATGTAATCGGCTATAAGCCACATCAGATTATACTGTTAGCAGAATTTCTCCTGGAGTACTGGCTTCTATAGTGCTCCCAATTCTACTCCAACAGAGAGTGAAATATTTTCTTTTGCTTTTAAAGAGCAGTACTATAAAGATTCTTGACAGGGTAACAGCCTTTTCAATCGAATAGTTATGTTATTTTCTTTGTTGATTGCTTAAATGCAGATATTTCTATTTCAGCTTTCCTAGATTTTTGGGTGGTGGTTTTAAGTACATTGGGACAATTATTATAAAGCCATTTATTATTCAGTGCTTACTTTATTGTTTTATGTAGTGTGGTTTTTATCCAAGACAGTGCAGATCAAAGCAAGTAAAAGGATGCATTTATGCTGTAGAGCACAGAGATCTGTAAACGTGTGATATGTATTCTGGTGATTTCCATTGCCTAGAGATAAGCTGTTGTGTACGCCAGAGATGTGTATCTTCCAGCTGACATGGAAAGAGCTCCATTTGGCCGAGTCTGTAAGTTCTCTCTGGCTTGAGGTGGGGCTCTAGGACACACCTTCACAGCAGCATGTCCAGTTTCTACCTGGTGCATCGTTGGAACAAGAGGAAATTCCCATGACAGTCACTGAAGGGTGTAAGGGAGACTCTGCCTCCTGTAGAGCAGTGCAGCCCCACGAGTCCAGAGCACGATCCCCACAGCTCCAGGCACAAATCATTGCACCACGTGAGCCAGGAGGGAATGAGTGCCTGAGGACTCCGGTCTGGAAAAGTACCACTATTGGAATAACAGGCTGGTAAGCTGGGAAATGCAGGAGCTGTTTCCTAGACTACCTTGCAGCTGGAATTCTAAGACCTCCAGGAAATACTAGATCTGACCACTTCGGGGTTAGTTTACCTGTTTTACTGTGCCTTCAAAGAACTGCTTATACTAATGTTTCTCCTTCATGAAGCAGTTGGAGAAGATACAACCTCTCAGCAGTTAAGCTAATGGCTTCTGAGTGGAAATGGTATCTCATGGCAGGACTCCCACTCCAGTGAATACAAATTTGACATATTAGCAGGTGTCTTGTAAGCATCCTTAAACTCAGAGATGGAACTGTGTGAATATGCAAACATATCTGTGGGCTTTTATTTTCTAAAAGGAGATGAGACCAAATGGCATAATGAGCTATTGTGAAATTTCTTCTACAGTTTAGAAAAACTCCCAGGGAACTGAGGGACTGATTTAGTTCCATTTAAATAGAGCAGTGGGGTTTTTTAATCATACTGGTTGCATGTCAGAAAAATTAGCAGTACTGAAGTCTGATGAATGTGTGACCTATTATCTTCCCATAGATCTCTCAGGTTTTGGAGGATGACAGTGCTGTCCTCAACAAGAGAGTGCTAGAGAGAGGAGAGATCATATCTGTTGTTAGTCATAAATACAACTGTCTTATTTTCCCTTATTTATTTTAATGCTTCACTGTAAATTTATGCTATTTGTTTTATTTAATCTGATGATAATTTAATAGTGTATTTGTCCAGCTGCAGATTGAAGTCAATTAGTTCTGTGCCTGTGGCTTTTAGAAGTAACAAATGAACATGGTGTATTTAGACCCAGCAAGGCATGTGACAAGCTATCTGGCAGTAATCTAGGAATGCAATTAATCGTGTTTAATTATGCACTTCATTTGCTAGGCTAGAATTTTAAAATTTTGCAAGGTGGAAACCTCACAGGACATAAAAGTTCAACCATTTTAGGTTTTTTTTACTATTTTGACTTCATTTATCAGAGTTTGAAAATTTTATGGATTGTAGAAATCCATAATTTCTTCACTTAGTTAATTGTGAAGCCTGTGTTACCTAGGAAGTTCCTGATATTTACTTAAGTTCTGATAGCAAGCATTGGTTTACTGAGTGTCAAAGAAAAGTGCAGATCCCAGCAGCTGTAGGTTCAGGAAGTTGTTCTCCATTTTGATTTCCCTTCTTGGAAGGCCTGGCTCTGTGGAAGATCCAATTCTCTAACTGCCTGAACAATGTACATCTATACATGGATTATAGTACTTCACAAAATGGAGAATGAGATGCTGATACAGGTCTGACTGATACAGGACAATAAATGAGAGCTAAGTGTCCAAGAATTGAGATGGAACACAAATATATCAGTAGTTAAAAAAAAATAAAGCAAGAAAAAAGCCCAAGAGAATGAAGAACTAAAAATAGACTTGGTTTGTTATTTTTAGGCATTCCTGCTGGTTGCATAGAAATCACTGAACTTAAAAGGTCATGCTACCAATGCTCAGTACCTTTCACGCATTCATTTTAATCTAGTGCAGAGATCCAAATGAAGACTGACACTTGGAATTTGAGGGAGGCAATATCATTTTCTCCTCATTAAATATATCAGTGTTCTAGCTTGAAATCTGTTCTGGGAAGGAGATCAGCATCATGCATCAAATTGAAGCCAACAGTATTGATACTGACTTGAATCAGGTGATATTTTAAGCTGATAAGCATTATTTAATATTGCCTAAGAGTGGATTTTATTTTTCCTTTCATGTTAAGGAACTGTAATAGTTCAGGAAAGGAGTTTGGCAATATTAATTCCAGAAGAATTCTTAAGAATATCTATAGCTATAAGATGCGTGAGTGCTTAAGTAATTTGGTTTTTGCTTTAGCTTTTTGGTTTCTTAAAAACCGGGGGTGGGTGGGGAGGGGAATAAATAAAAGAAAATCTTTTTCTTGAAGTGTGACTAGCATGAAAGATATCACAAAATAGGCAGCAATTCTTACTGCAAATGCTAAAAAAAAAAAAAAAATCCACCCCAAAAAAAATCCCCACAAGATGAACAACAAAATCACAGACAGAATGCTGTTATTTCCAAAGTAAATATTTTACCAAATAGGTTTTTGATACAAGGAACAAGATGTGCAAGGAACAGGATGTGATACATATCCAGTACAACATTTTAAACACATTTTAAACATCCTGGCTTTTCCTTGGTTATATTTAGATAAAGCTTAAATGGTTTCACTCAATGTTGTTTTGCTTTGATTAAAACAGACAACATTTTACCCATGTAGGTGGCTTATTTGGGGGCTTTTTTAAAGTATATGCAATTTTTTCTCGTGCATATAGTAGAATAAGAAGAAGGCTTTCATCCTCCATTTCCCCCTACAGAGAGATGAGCTAAAATGTCCAAAGGTGCAGATATACTACTTTTTCTTTCAGTGCTGATGTGCTATTTTGGAATATGTGCTGACCTACTTTCTGTGTTTCCAGAAAGCAAGCTGAAAAATTCTAGCTTAGGCTGCAGACTTGGATTTATTTTTCAGTGTATTTTTGTACATACTTTCACACAGATATGCACACACACACACATTGGCTAATGTGGGGGTTGATATACAATAGCAAATCAAGATTGCCAATTTTGGTACAATTTCAAACCAATGGCAGCAGAAATCTGCTGCTAGGCACCTTCCTTGAAAGGATTTGACAAGAAGATATTTTCAATCTAGTGGTGCCATTATTTAGAATTACATAATAAGATAGAAAGTTTTCAGTTCCCACTTCAAATAAATTTGATACCTAAATAGAATCATCCAAAACTGCAGTGAAAAATGCTGTAAGAATTTCATTATTATATTTTTTACTATTTCTTCAGCATTTTCTTAGACACTGAAAGATACAACCCCTTTGAATCATTTACTATCCCTCCATGCATCTCTATACAGCACTCTGGCCATCAAAGAAAGTTCAGCCCATTAGTTTGCCATTCCCAATTAAAATAATGATACATAAAGCTTTGGAATTGTATGAATAAATTAGGAGAAAACAAGTAATGGGAGATGAAGCCCTGCTCCGTCCTCTGCTTAGGGCAGAAAAAATTTATCAGGTTTGGCAACTCTGTGCTCACTTCTGAGCTTTCCCCAACAGAGTAGCTCTGCTGGTGGAAGAAAATTGTTTTTAGTGTATTGTACTTCACTCACAGTTACTGTAGTGCAGAAGGTCTTGGTGTGGTGTTCCTCTCATCTAAGCTGTGTGAGAATTCAAAGGGTAAGCATCTGTCAGTCTCTGTAAAAGGCTGCAGTTAAAGGGAAAATACAATTTCCCCTCTCCTCAGGTAGAGGAGATGAATTCTGCCTTGCAGAGGTACATCTCTATCTCTCTGTTAACTACAGGTGGGGTTTAGACTTTGTCAACTTTATCTTTGAATGTGTGCAGCTAGGTGTGGGAAATGCAGTCTCCTTTCTTTGTATATACCACAGTGTCCTGATATTCTGCAGGGAAAGGCAAGACAGTGTAAGTGAGGCCTCAGAATATCATGAGTGGTAGGTCTGAATCTTCCTATGACTGACAGGCATTTTACTTCTCCTGAAAATATTATGGCCTCTTTAAGCTAGCTGTGGATATGTTGTATTTTTCTAAGACATTTAAATTGCTACTTCTCTTCTTTAAATTTACATTGTATACCTTAAAGACTATATACAGCACTTCTAAAAACCTGTCTCTTAAATCTTCTCTTATAGTTGATAATTGAGATGAGTTTTAAGTCTACCTGAGAAGTAAAGATTCTACACTTTCAAAGCTTTTTCATCTATTTTTTAAGCATTTGAATGTGGTAAAATTTTCACTTGGTAAGTATCCTCAGCAGTTTTACTATTTTGCAGGGTGTCTAAAATTGGTGAGATATTAGTTAATAATCAAGTTAAATCAGTATTACAGCCTGATAGTCGTATGTGAATTGCCTAGTTAAGTACTCATGGTAGAACAAAGCATGTTCTTAATGCTGTTACATGGAAGGTAACTAAGCATAGATAGATGGGTTACAAATACAAAAATGACCAGGGTAGTAACTTGAAGGAAAGCCAAGGGGCAATTTAAGAAGCTTCTTCAGCTGGGCTGTCAGTGTGATGCTACAATATAGTGGTACCAAAATATTGTATCCAGTGTCTTAATATTTCCACTTAACCAAGAGGTATAAATAAGGGAGAGAGTTCAAAAAAGAAGCCTGTGGAATTTTTGAGAGTCTGGAGAGGAAAAAAAAAGAAGAAAAAACTTTTATATTGTGAGGCTTCAAGAGTTCAGTTGTATAAATTTATAGAACAGAATTTTGCACAATGAGCTGATCATCATCTACAAATTCTTGTATTTTAAAAAGACATCTCAAAGCAAGTACTTTCTCTGCCTTATAAATAAAGGCACCTGAATGTTGAAGCTGAACTAGCTTCATACAAACCAAATTTTTCTCACAAGAAGGAAATATTAATACTGAAATAGATGAGTTGTCATATCTTCTGCCAAAGCAGGAGGGATAATCCTATGATTGTGGGACAGGCACTCCCAAAAGCTAATTTTATCCTTGCCATTAATCAGTATAGTTAGTGGAGAGGCAAAGGCAAGGGCCCAGCCTTAAATCAATGTCTCTATCCATGGGCTATAAAACAAGAATTGGAGAATAGGCTCTCAGGCTGAAATTAGGCTTTGTGATTTAATTCATATGAGTCCCCAGTACTTTCCAAAAGCCTGTCCTTAGCTGTCTGCAGCCTCCTGTATGCAGTTGGTCAGGCCCTCATTTACACTGATCTCTTGGGTTTTGTGTTCCTGTGCTGTGTTCTTCCCCGTGCAAGATGTGTCCTGCTTGTTAGACTAGAGAAACTTACCTGGAAATCTCATTTCTGCTGAAGTGTGATCTGAACTTCAACCATTTCTCCATGTGCTTTTGTGTAGGAACCAAGGGAATCTCCGGTTATTTAGGTCCCCTTGGACCCTTTATTATTTTGCACCCTCTCCAAAATGATTTCTTACATTTTCACACTATGCCTAAAGAGCTGTTCCCTCATATTGCTGTTTGGATCAAGACTTGTAAAGATAGCCCTCAAATAATTCTCTCCAGAATAATAATAATTCTCTCTCCCTAAGAAAGATAGAAATTATACTGCACCAGCAGTGCAAAGTTCCACGGGTAGGTCTGACCCTTGCTCTGGTACTTTTTCACTCCCATACCTGTAATATGTCCTCAATGCAGAGTCACCTAGCTAAGTTTCTAGTGCTAACATGATAGTAGTGCTTAACTACAGAAAGGTAAGGGCAGTGATTCCCAACACAAACTGATTGAAGGACTTACTTTACTGACATATGTCTCCCTGAAAAGAATTCGTTTCTACAGTATTACAACTTTTTATTGGATGTTTGCATAATTGCAGAAGGCTTCAAGAATGTGTTTGCCTGTTCAAGAGACTGGTAACAACTTGACCAAATCGTGGTGTTCTATGCTATCACAGACATTAGTTCCTCAAATTCCTCTTGAAACTGATTTGAAATCTCAGGAAATTATTGTTTATCCAAGCTATATGTTCGATTATCTTTGAATCCGGATAAATTTCTGGATTGTCATCCTGAGTCTAAAAGCTCCTAATTAATTAGCGAAAAGTCCAGCTGAAAAATGTATTGCTTCTTGATATTTGGCTGCCCATCTTCATTTCAGGGTTATAAAGCCTGGAGCTGAACTTAGAAGAAGCATGAAGGTGGTGGTATGTCATGCACCTCCCTGGACAGTGGAATGAATTGCTGGAAAAGTTCAGTGGTCTCACTAAGTTTTGGGAGCATTTCGGGGTTTATCTCTCTTGGCAAGTTTTTTTTCTCTCTAGCTAAGCTCTCAATTAACTTTGGGTGAAGTAAATTCTCTGTTTCTGGAGCCCTGTATAAAGATAACAGTAGAAGGCATTAAGGAGTGAAGGGTGTTTCCTTTTCTTGACAGCACTAGTACTAGCATGGATTAAATGTTCACAGTCAGTGGGCAAACAGTTGTCTCAAAATTCGTACTTGCTGCAGTGAGTGTCTGACTTGAACTAGGTTATTACATGGTTTCATTTTACACTAATGCTGTGTTTTTCTCTGTTGTTTTCATTCGTGTTATTACTCAAAATAGGGTTGTGTTGTCTTAGTTTAAAATTTACCAGTTGCACAGCTGACATTCAGAAAAATAACTCTCCTTTTCTATTGTGTTGTTGTAAGAGCAATCTTTGTTTCTGATTTCCGTGGCGTACAAGAGTATGTGTGTACATACATATGTGTGTATTTGGTGTTTATCTGGAAAGCCTTGGCCCACTGCAGTACTTTGAGCAGCACAACCCCTAAGGGAACATCTGTTCAGCACATGATCTCTCTTATCATTTTGACTGTATTTAGGGGGCTTGCGAAGAGGACACAACTACCCACTTCTGCTAATATTGTTTTGAATTCATTCACTGTTATTATTGCAAATTAATTGTCAAATTAGTCTAAATTGTAGTTATCTCCGGCCTGTACAGAGTCACAAATAATCCCATCCAAATTCTGAAATGTTTTTCTAATTTGTTCTTTCTCTGTTTGTATTAATTGTAACTGTGTCCACTGGGTCTTATTATGAATGTTAATGGAGAAATTGAATAATAGTGTACATATGTAAGGTACTAGACATGTTAAATATCTATACATTTATATATAAAATGCATAGGCACACTGCCTTAAATCTAGCATTGTCATACAGGATATATAAATTGTGTCATATATATGGCAGGGTAATAGAATACAGTATTTTTCCAGTCCTGCTTAGGAATAATGTTTCAGGCAGGATTTGGAAGCCATCTTGTCGTGCAGCTCATTCTTCAAGAATTCAGAGGAAAATAATCAGTAAAATTGGGAGTGTTAATGTCATTGTTTAAAATAGTGGTGCTCTTTAACTAGTTAGGTTCTCAAACATCTCTAGTAAACAAGGTGGATGAAAGAGTACCTGAAAATATCTCTGGCTTCAAGTAAATCTGTACAGCATCTCTTATTCTTCTCTTTATGTTTTGTGGATTTTTCTCTCTTTTTCAGTCTTTATGCACTTGGAATTTTTCACTTACCATAAAGCTTGCTTTAGGGGTCAGGCCCTGCTTGTGCTTGCCAAGCAGAGCTCACTGTTGCTCTGTGGCAACACTGTTACTTATCGTTGGCCACTGCTTCCTGTGGTTTGGAGACCCTGAGTTTCCTCACATCCTTTCCATTTCCCAACCCTTCTCACATGTGTACTGGTTGTCATTTTTTATCTCTAAGTATGATGTATGTGTGGGAGGGGGGGAATTTACGTGTACTATTTGGGTAGCTGTTCCTTTCCTTGCTTTTTCTTTCTTTCTGTGACACTGTAAGAGAAGCTCCAGTCTGCTTCTAAATCCCCATTTATGAACTACTGTAGAAAAACTTTCCCTCAGCCATTCTCATTTTGCCCAGGCAATGCTTTGCTTACTGCAGATGGGAGAAGGAAAAGGGGAGAAGAGAGGCATGCAGAGAAAGGGAGTAAGCTGGTGCACAAAAATGCTTATACTACAACTGATGTATACTATAAATGGTTATACTATAACTGCTACTGTATTGCAGTGCTAGGTGCAATAAGAGGTCCTCCTAATTACTGTTCAAATGCAAAATAAGTATTTATAAGGAAAGTACTGATAATACTAATACTAATATTGTGCAATTAAACATGGAGAAATGTTCAGCTGTGGGATATTTGTTTCTGTAACTGGAGGTTTTAAAGGTCATTTATACATCCTGCTTTATGATGCTGTAGCAGTGTCACTGAGATTCTTGTATACTACTGTCAGTCAGACATTTAGAGTTGTCTGGGGCATGTTCTGGTGTTTCTAGAGCTTTGGCCTTAGGTGGAGTGCCTTCATTTTCATATTGATTGCTCTTGCACTTGAGATGGTGATCCTCTTTAAGAAGTACTTTCAAGTTCCATACATGGTGATTTTTTTTCCTCTATATCTCTAACACTTTTTTTTAACAGAAACTGAAATGCTGTTATAATATCACACATATGTGCTAACAAAATTTATTCTATGTAGAATACTGAACACTCAGAAGTGGTTTTAAATAGAAGATTGAAATTTGTAACCTTCATATGCATAGTTGGCTCACAGTATTCACTTTCAATGTAGAAGGCAAGAGGAAAGCCATCTGCCATGTTTATTCAGGACTAATACGACCTCATACTGAGTAAAATTCCCTCGAGCCTCAGGTCTTTCTCTTACCACTGTACCCAGAGCACAGGCTTAATGTCCCAGGTTGCAGTGGAATAATATCAAGCATGATTCTGTGATTGCAAGTGTTACTGTTGTGCAGATTCTAGTGAGTTCCATCTATTCCATCTTGATCTTTGGAAGATTTACAGCCACTGCAAAGTTACCCACTTGGGCAAAGCCAGGTGTGCTGACAGCTCTGGGGCCATCTGCAAAGGAGCCCTGTCAGCTAGCTGGGTTCTTGTGCTGTGCTTCTTCACTCTACCCTGCCAGGAAATACCTGTTTCCTGGGTTTGCACTGCTTTTCTGTTGGAGAAGGATCGACTTTTGAGTCCTCCTGAAAATAAGGCTGCGACAGCCACAGTGTAATAGGAACATCAGCGTGAAGTGAAATTATTACAAATGGACATTTGCATATGAATTGTTCTGCCTATGAAATGCTATGATTTTAATCAGCTTTCTGTTTTAATAGGGAATGTGCACATTATAGATCAAACAGTAAAGGAGTAATAGTGTCTTTGAATCAGATTACAGCTTTAACTATGTATTTTGTTTGTTGCTAGCAGGCAAGAATATGACTTCAAATTAAAGGTGCTTATCTTCTTTCAGCTGAAGGACAGTGCATTTGAAATACTCGGCCAAATCTCTTCTCAATATTCATCTATTAAAACCAACATTCCAGCAGAGAAAGCAACTCTGTAAAAGCTCTGTTCTTTTCTTCATGTTTTATCAGTTAGTATTTGATAATTTGAATCATCTGGGCTGAAAGCCTACTTCTATTCTCTGTGAGTGTAATTCAGTGTTAAGTTATCTACCACAAGTTAAAACTGTAAATATAGTGCATGATATGATGAACATCTAATACTCTTATTTAGCTTCTTGAAGGTCAGGTGTAGCCTGGCAGCTAAGTCCTATCTGCACAATTCTGTGAGCCAGTGTTTGCTACAGGGTAGAAATTAAAGTGAACCTAAAGTGATCTCTTTCCTTTCTTTAAGAGTGTGACCATGACTGATTATTTGCTGACCTTTTCCTCTTATACTCACTTCTGAGAAATGATGCTTGACTGAAGAGAGATTTTTTTGGATGCTAAGGCTGTCCTAGTCCAGACTCTGCTTCTAACAGCGTTAAACCAGAAGAAATAGGTTAATTGAAGCAGGGAACATCATATGTTCACATCCTATGGATTAAGACAACCAGGATATTCCAGAAAATTAAAGAAATACTTTTTTTGAGCAACAGTTGGAGGATTTGAACAGCTGAATATTTTCCTCATTCCTTATTTTTGATACCCTGTTTTCTCTCCCTTTGTTGTTTAGCTTTTCTATTTGAAATGCAAAGCAAAAGAAGTTAGAGACTTCATGGCATAGATAACTTTTGAGATCTGTGACTGTTCTGCTATGTACAGGGTGTGAGAGCTGGGTAATAAGTGCTTATGGGGAATAAAAGAACAAGATTGGTTTGCTAAATTGGTGTGTACTTTTTAAGTCTCCTCAGCAAGAACATACCCAGGAGTATTCAACTCGATTGATAACTTCATTTCTTTAAATATCTGACTTGTGTAAAATGCACTCAATTAAGTAGCCTGAGCATTGCCTTTATAACCTTATTTTAAAGGGTAGCACTTAAAGTTTTCTAAGCTGGCACAGTCACTAAAAGAAACAATTCATATATACACCTGTCCCTGATGCTTACTCATATCTTTTTGTCCTTTGTGGCAGCATGACTACAAATAAACAAACAAATAAACAAAAGGTGACCTAGGATTGTGCCATAGTTTGCTGTGCAACATAACAAAATGGATGCTAATGCAACAAGGGGGGAAGCTCCATGGGCCACAGGCAAGAAGGATGAGGTTTAGTTGATTAAACTGTGCTGGTTAAAAATGTTAGCAAAGCCCAAAGTTCTCCTTCGTGCCTTTGCAGTTCCTCCAACATACATGGCTTAGAGGCCTCGTGCTCCCCTGAGGTACCATTCTCTTCTGGTGTGGTGGCAAGGGCCATGAATCCGTGTACACTGGTACAGAAGGTACTTTACCAAACCAGACAGGAGCTCATTGCAGAGTTGGTTTTCCTTTTCCATAATACAGATTTTCTGAGTCAGCCTACACAAGGTGACACACTGAGAATGCTTTTTAGCGTTAGGTTTTTAGAAAAACCTTTTCTTGCTTCTGCTGTTGATAAGCACAAATATTTCCTCAGCTGAAAAGGAGAATGGCAGCTCTAATGCAGTTGTAGTAATAACTGGGTAACTGCACATGAAATATAACAGGATTTGCTGCTGTATTATTTTTAAAAAGCTAATGATAATTTCCCCTGCGAGAATTTTTTAAATTATTTTTTGGACCAGGCTGATTTTGTGACTTCCAGTCAGTATTTCTGCAGTACAGGGTACCATCAAACAGAAATCAAACATCAGTTACCTTCAGCACTTACTTATCGAACTTCAGTCAAAATAATTAGTAATAGAAACTGCAGACACTGCAACTGGATAATTTGCTGGAGGCAAGAGGTAAGATGTTCTATTTTGCCTTTGACTGTGATGGATAAACCAAATGGTTATTATACTGACCTTTTAAAACCGTAAGAAAGTACTGAACTACACCAAACCTACCAGAGAAATCTTATAAGCCTTTGCCAGCCGAAAATGTAGCCAAATTATAATTCCTGGTATTTGTTTTTCATAATTTGAGCACTTTCATGATTCAGTTCTGAATGTAACACAGTGATTACTTTCTTGTAGTAATCTCATCTGAAGGATCTTGTGTAAACCTTTGACAGGATAAATAATAGAGTTAAACTACTAAAATGACACTTAGGCATCTCATTCTCAACGAATTTCAGACACCACTAGAATTCTAGTTTGTCTTACCACTGCATATTCCTTTGCTTTAGCTACTCAGGATTTTCAGTTTTCAGAACAAATGTTTACCTTTTATGATTTTCAATTCTGAATGCATTTTCAAGAACGTGTTCTAGAGTAGATCCTATAAAAGGCAATTTGAAAGCCCCTCAGGATTAAACTATTCTTAGATTCCAGTGTACTCTGACTGGATCAGGGGTTTGTGTCCTTGACACATTTTCCCCACCTGAAAGAGTATGGCCACTACCCAAATTTGAGTATCCCAGCAGCAATTTCTCCTGTTAGAAATGTTCCACTTGGCATGAATATTCATTGGGCTGGAGAAGGCAAGATTGTATGGTACAGCAATTGTATCACTCAGTGAGAATATGGGACACTCACCTTCAAGTTGCTCTTCTAATGAATATTTAATTATTTATATGTGTTAGGGTTTTTAAAGCAGGAAAAGTTCAGAGCTGTTTTCATAATATCCTGTAGCCTGGAGCTTAGATCACTTACTGAAGGTGTTGAAATTTTATTTAAAGCTTCCTTCAAATTTCAATTTATAGCTCCTCAAAAGTTAATTCCTGCATTTTTTATTTCTCAGTCTTCACACCTGGTTAAGGTATATTTATTTGCTCATATTTAAGCATTTTCTGTTGTTTTGAAAAGCTTTTTATGAATTTACTTTGGTTTAATTGGGCTGTTAGGAATGGACTAAATATTTTTATGCTGGTTCAGCCAAAGCTGAAACAACAAATGGAGTTGCAAGAGAAGGGGAAGCAAGGAAAACTTGGACCTAATTTTTTGGGTTTTTTAATTAACTGGGAAAAACAGGATGAGATCCAGAGATGATATACGTTTGAAGAACATTAAGTATTTTGGTCTTGAATGACGAAGGCCAGCATGTAGAGGAATTTTTAAAATATAACTAAGCAATTTAGACATACATTTCCCTTTGGTTATAACCTAATTCTCACCAACTAACCTCTTTTGGAATCCAGTGGAATTTTCAAAAGCTTATTTCCACATGTAGAAAGAGCTCATGATCCCTAGAATACTCAGCAAGATCAGAAATAGTCCATTTTCTATCTACATTTAATATTCATTTGGTTTAAGTGATCAGTTTGTTCTGAATGCAGGGTATGATTTCTGAGTCCAATGTATTTAAGACTGGATCCTTCCATTCATAATTTCAACTTTCAGCTCAATGCAATACAATTCCCAGGGGAACAAGACAGAATCTAGCAGACGATTTGCATCCTTCTGCATTTCTAACACAATAAAATACTTAAAAAGCTACTTTCTACTACTTTCTATTTTATATTACTATACTTTCTATTATATATACATATATAAAATTTCACCTCTTCCTTTCCAAAAGAATGTGGATGAACCATTTACTTTTTCAGCTATAAAATTTAAAAAGGTTGTAATGAACTTCGCACAAAAACTATATTTGGAACAGCCAACCTTGTGATCATTGTACCAATCTTACAGTGTACCTTATTTTTAGGAAAGTAATTAAAGCATTTGTTGTTTAATTGTTTTTAAAAAATTAAATCAAGTTCTATCTTCAGGTGCTAAAATCACTTTTCCTTAGGTATGCACAGTTGAAACATTATTTACTCTCCCTTTGAATTACCACTCTGCTTATTCACTTTGCAATATTAAGTGCTGTTTTTTTGACAGCAAAATGCATGTCAGATTTGTTAGTTTTAATTTTCTAATTCATTTTTCCTCATTTATGGTAGAATTCAATAAGAAAATTAGCTGGTTCATAGAAAATGTTTCAGTTTGTCTTTTTGAACATTTGAGAAAGGAAGATCGCATCCTTGGGGGGCTCAAAAGATTTCATTGGGATAACTGAAACAAAACAAGGAAAGTATCCAGAGTTTTATTTAAATGGAGAATTTACAGACCATCTTTGTCATACATGTATTTAAATGTCTTATTTTTACTAGTCGGCCGTTACATAGAGAGAAAAATTAGTCACACTATCACATCTTTGATTTCTTCAGTAGGAAATAACATTATTGCTCCTTGAGGAAAAAACCCCCAAACTGATAGTTGTGGCCATAAAACCCTTTGTGATTTGGACTGTTTATCAATCTTCAAAATAAAAGTTTGTGAAACGACAGGACTAAAAACCCAAACATATTGTTTGGATAGTGCCTTTCCTCAGGCAGCTCCCTCAGCTGGCATCTGGAGTTTGGTTGGTTGGTTGTTGGTCTGTCAATGTTTGTTTGTTTTGTGTGTGTTACTTTTGTTTGTTTGTGGATTGGGTTTTTGGGTTTTGGTTTGTTTGTTTTTCTCTCACATTGTTTTCTTTTTGTAAAGTTTAGCAGCACCAGTTCAACTTGCCAAGTTAATGAACTATTAATGAACTGATTTGAGAAATGCCATGGGTATAATATAAACCAAGCTAGCCCTAGACAGTGCTTGATATTAAATTGTACCTTCCACTTTGCAGAGATGTGCTGCTGAGCTCAGGTTTGCTGAACTTCCTAATTACCTCAAAACTTTCAAGTGCATTATTTCAGCCTGCCTCCTCCCTGCGCTGTTTCCCTGATGCAAGGAGGGGCGATGCAGTAACTCTACACCTGTCCCAGCACACGCCTCTCAACCTGCTCAACTTCCCCAAAGAGTGAGTTGAGCATGAGAACATCTGAGATTGCTCTGTCTGTAACCACTGGTCCTGACACTTCTGGCTGTTGGGGCTGGCTTTGTGCTGGGGTGGCTTTAACGCCTGGGGCTCCATCATGGCACTGGATGACAGCAGCTTGTACTCCAGGACTAAGAGTAAACTTAATCCCCATCAGACTCGTTATAAATCAACACGACGGAGAAGCCTGCCGCCAGACTTCCTGCTAGAAAATGATTTGAAAGGAAAGTTGCAAAAAAACATTAGGAATATAGACCCTGTACACCCAAGGCGCACTAAGAAAAGACCTTCTATATTTTCAGGTAGGAAATGCTATTTGAATAGTATGTTAGTGCAGTACCTTTTAACCTTTTTGGTAACAGAATGATTCAGCAGTGGATTACTGTCAGAACTTAGTCTGTTTTAAAACCTAAGACAGATTTCATGGATAGATTTAATCAGGTGCCATTTATGTTAAATTATGTCAGTCATCAGAGTTAAAATGATGGAACGAAAAAGAGACTTCATGCTTATGATTTCATTTTGCTTGCTTGAGGGTTTGTTTTTTTAATACTTAGCATTTAAAGAATGCCAGTCGTTTCTCCAGGGCTTCAAACTGCATTTTGCTTAACCTCACTTACAAGTAATACAAACAACAGTAGCAGTGTAAGAATCTTGCTACTCTAATGCTGTATCTCAGTGCTTTTCTGGATGAGAGTGGTTTGGGGAGTTCTCCAGTCTAGCAGATTTTTTTGTGTCTGTAGCCAGAAATTAACATCACTAAATAATCAAATGCATGCTTTAAATTCCTAGTTTGAACTGGAGCCTGTAATGTCGGGAGTTAATAATTTAGTTTAACTCTCTAGTTGTTAAGAAGTAGGAACAAAGTGTGAGTGGATTTCAGTCAAGCTAATGGCTAAGTCTGGAATATTTTGTTGTGTTGTGCTTTTAGATAATTTTAAATGTGGCTTAAAAATAGGCAACAGATTATTACGAGGACAAAGGATTTGTTGGAAAACATTCAGGTCATCTTTACGAGGAGGACTTAAAAGCTTCTGGGGAAAAAAATCAATACCAGCTCATCCCTGCTGACACTGAAAATGTGTTTCTGTGAGGTGATCAGAGGAAATTAAATCTTTATAGAAACAAAACTTTTTTAATTAAAGTATCTCTCTTTCTAGATGAAAAATCAAGATTTTCACATTTCTGGGGGAGTTAGTACAATCATACAGATCTTAGAAGAGTTGTGAAGTATATCAAATTATTTAAATATTAATTTTATATTCGGGACAGCTAAGTTTACACGGGTACCTTTTCAAGAGCTAAAACACTGACAATAGAATGGAAGTACAATGTTAAAAAGCAACACAGGGCAGCAGCATTTTTTGCGTGGGATTTAATCCTCTATTGAACCTTTAAGGTAGTTGAAATATTTCAGTACCTCAGGAAATAAAGCTTTTTTCCTCCTTCCTATTCTACTTCTCTAGCTTAAAAAAAATGCAGAAAAGCCTTAGCAGATCTCGAGTCGGATGACTCAGACATTCCCAAGGCTCCTGGGCTTCCCAGTGCCTGAACTGGCCCTTCCTAAGGTGATATGGTCTGTTGGTGCCTCTCAAGTCACATTACTTCGGACAGGATAGACCCTCTGTATCTTACCTGACTTTGCATCTTATCTTTATCTCAGTTGCCACTTTTTATGTTTCACTTACCTTTTCTGCTTCTTAATTACTCTGTGTTTGTGGGTTTTTTCCTGTGCATTGACATTTTTGTTAGAAAACAAACATATTAAATATATTTTTGGTCTTGTCTCGGGTCTTCAAAACCCACGTTCTGTTGTGCTTACCTGGATTTCACCTTTATTCTATGATTTATTTTTTTTAATGCAGTTCTTTCTCTCTATTTTTTTTCCACCCTCCCAAATGACCAAATTAGCAGTAGTACTCCATCCTTTGTGCTGTGTCAGACATGTCTGGAACACTGCCATTATGCTTATGAAATGCACTGCAGATGTGTTACTGTACACTCAAGGGCACTTAACTCAAAGGTAATGCAAATTGATTCCTATAAGCAAGTGATGGAACATGATGGAAAGATGGGTGTAGCCTTTCAGTGGGTAGGTCAGCAGTATACATGGGAGAAGCTTTACTTGATTTGCTTTTGAAAACAGGTTAACAAAGTACCCTTGAAGTCCTCTAGACCATTGTCTTTCACGAAGTAAATGTAGGTTAGAGTGGAAAAAGAGCTGTATCATAGAGTCAGAGAATGGTCTGGGTTGGAAGGGGCTTCTAAAATCCATGTAGTACAGCCACCCTACTGTGACACATTCCACTATTATCAGGTTGCTCAAGGACCTGTCCAACCTTGAACAGATAGATAGATATTAAATGTAAATATAAATAGACAGGCTTGCTTTAGTAGTCTTTTGGATGAATGAAGAATTTGAAGAATCTGGTAATTCCTACTTCCTTGTTCAGCCTAGTCACCTATTAAAATAAGTATTTTAAATCTATATCATATTGACTCTTCCACATTCTTCTAATCCCTGTATGTCTGCTAAGTCTTAAATAACACTGTTAGCCGGTCTTGCATTTGGGACATTGTTGCAATTTAGGCTGAAGTCATGGCCTTGCTGTTTTCTTCTCTTTTATTCTATTTTACAGAGCTTTACTAATACAATAGTGAATAGTGAACACCAAGGCATCGAGCTGCAAGGAAATACATCAGTCCATCCATTGGGACTCTTGTTGCAGTCTTGGTGCAAACTCAGGGAGGGGACTTCTTTTACAATTTGTTTCTCAGCTGTGATAGCTAGAACCTCACTCTTTAAAAATGAAAGCTGAAGCCTGAGAAAAGTGAGTTGTCTGTCTGTCCTGCCATCATGAAGTTAGTCATTCATGTATGCCTAGGCAGGACTATCCAAACAATGGTATCATTGGGTTATTATGTTCATCCATGTATGGCAAAGGGAAGACAGAAACTGTGTGCTGAGAAACCATGGCATTGCCAAAGGGATACACTGCACAGAGACACCTTTCTCTTCTTTTATAAAACACTTAATTTTTTCTTGAAATTTGAAATGTTTAGAGCTGCTGTATGCCTTAGGACTTGGTGAATATCAACTGATACTTATATATAAATTTTGATTTTTTATTGTTACACGGTTATGCTTTAAAAAAAAATACACAGGCACAAGGGAGCATAGTCAACATTATTTATTGCCGGTAGAGAGGTTCATCACCTTAATTAGTGGATTTTGTTCAGATCTGCTGATATGCTCTCAGTTCAGCATACTGTCATGGCAATGACTGAACCTCACTCTGGCAGGACCATTCAAGAATGAACAGTGTCTTGTCTTAATCTGGAGATAAACCCCTCACCTTTTAAAGAGAGAAGAAATAATTGTATAAAGACAGAGTGGGCAATGAAGGGACCTTAGGAGACCATGTCTTGACAGAGCTACCTAGTAAATTGAACTAGCTGAAGTAGCATAAAATTAAAATGGATTAGCTAAGCATTATTAAACCTGCATGCTGACTTATGTTCAAAAGCACAATAGCCTGAAGAAAATGAGTCTGTTTTTTTTTTATTTTAATCTAGGGAAGTGAAGGGTGGGTTTTTACTCCTATTTCTTTTTGAAAGAATGTTGCTGATGTTGTTTGAGTTTTCTCTTCATGCGTGGAAAAGACATGAGATTTTGGCTGGGAATGTTAATTTTCTATAGAAAATAAAATAAGACAGAAATTGCAAAGGTCAAAGTGCTAAAAAAAATTATAATGGTCAAATTCTACTTGGAAGCCATTTGTATTGTGAGCTAGGGATGTTTGTTTAACTTAGTACCATTAAAAATCCACTTATAGTGGATTAGTTATTAGTAATTAATTATTAGTATCTTGTAGGCTTTTTCTCCTTCTCCATCATCCCTTGCTTATATAGGTAGTCCTTATTATTGTTTAATGATGCTTGCTCACTGATGTGTCAGTTTTGAAGAATGGAAGGTGAGAAAAATGTTTGGGATTTTCTGCCTCTCCCAGGACCTGGCACACCTTCATTTCATGGCTGTATGCCTGTGCCTCAGGTGTTGTCTTCCCAGCCAAAATAAGTCCTGTGTATTCTGTGGGATAACACGATTGCTACTTTGGTAAAAGCAGTGTGTTTCTGCTGTGAGTTAATGTAACAATGCTCATTGGTTAACAATACTTCAGAATTATTCAAAGTAAGAATCTAGGTTGCTAGTCTGTGGTTTTACAACTGAATAGCTAGTATTTTTTTTAAAATTCACTGCCTTTTTTTTTGTTCTTTTTCCAGTGAAAATATTGTCGCAGTTAGAAGTCTTGAGGTACTCTCTCAAAGCATTTCTGGAGTTCAAACCAGCATACAGTCTAGCAAAGTCACTTTCTAAAATAAGTAAGTTGATTTGATGCCATATTTGCATGTAAATTATAATAAAGAAAAATAATGAAGGAAAGAAAGGGTTTTATATATGAAAAATTCAAGTTGTTCAACAGTGACATGAATAAATTATTACATTTCCCATGAGTCGTGCCGCTAAGACAGCCAGTATGTATAACTTACTTTTTACTTTTGACTGGCTGTGTTAATTGGGAAAGACTTGCCAAAAGCTAATTACTTTTAATAAGGATGCTTAAAGTCATGGGTACAGTATGTGTCTTCATTCAAATGAGTAATAATGATCTGTGTTCAGTATTTTAATTTGGTGAAGATTTGAATATCCTACCTCCGTGTGAATAAATTGTACAGCATGGCAATAATGTATGCTTGTGATCTGCGTATGATAATTGCTGTTCACTTATGGTACCCTTACTGACATTTGGGAGATTGGCCTGTTTTGGTGCTGCATTTTACAAGTATCATCTGGTAGAAGGAAGGAAAAGTTAGTCTGACTTGTCCCAAAGTTTTTCTCCTCCCTGCCTTGCTTGAAAACATTGGCTCAGTTTCCCACTAATTACCCACTGTTACCAAGACCTTCTGTTGGCTGAAAATGCAGGAGGAGGGAGGGGTAGCATTTTTTGTTATTTGCTGCTCGTACTGTAAGCTGGCATTAGTTCTGCCATAATGATTTTTATTAAGCCTCCTGCTAAGATATGCCATTGGTGCATTGCTGATTGTGTGTCCACCCATTGATTTGGGTGAGTGGCCACTGCTTCATTAACAGAAATTACAATACTGATATTATCTTGCTTTGATCTGGCTCTCTGCGTTTTTGTGGTCTCATACTTATTTTTATATATATTACTTAATATACTCTTCAGCATTTTAGTTCATGCATAATTCTATTAAAGTGACATTTTCTTTAGGAAGGATGGGTTGATGATTCAGAGAAAAGCTCTGGCTTTCTCATGAAGTCTGATGTAATAGATGTGTGTTGTCAGACTCGTTTTCCTCTTGGGTTCACTGGTGTTTTATGAAGTGGGGAAATGATTTCCAAATGATCTTGTAAGCAAGTGATGAAAATGCTGCCTCATCTTTAGTTATATTTAGGACTTAAATGAGGTCCTCTATGTCCATTGGAGAGTAACTTGAACATGGAAATGAGAGAGAAGGCAGGGAGGTTAAGATAAGGAAGGCTTCTTCTGCTATTATGGCTTGGATTTTTGCATTTTGATTTATTGTTTGTTTTAAACACAGTTTAGTTGTCTCCTAGATTTAAATTGTCACCATCAGTTCTTATAGATGTTAAGACTCTTCTTGAAAGCAAAGACTCCAGTGTTAAGTGAATGAATCCCATTGTATTACACAGTAATATACCTCAAATCTTAAATGTCTAAGGATTTGAAGATTTCATTTGTGCTGACAGACTTTGTGAAACCTTTCTGTTTCAAGGGAAAAAAAAGTCTGTAGTTATGCAATGTATATTGTGTGTGACACAATCCCGTGGCTCCTCTTACAAGGAGCCTGTTGTGTGGTGGGCTTTTTATTTAGTTAGTTGGTTTAGAAATGCCTGAGGATATTGATGTGACTTTCTGTGGGGTTTTGGTCTGTGTCTTTGGAGTTACTGTTTCATGTTGGCTGTAATGGCAACATGCTTTAGTTGCAGAATGTGTTAGAGATTATCTATACGGTTATCTGTATGCTCAATTTGTTACGGATTATCTGCTATCAGAGTAAACCTTTTCTGGAGTAATTTATGCTGCAAACAATATAAGACTGGCACAATAATTTTTAAGCCTAGTCCTAAATTTATGTTTTGGTAAGGAGAGGGACAGTTCACAAGTGCCATCTTTCTAACTGTAATCTCATTTGTCCTGTATTTCCTACTTCATTTAGGATCTTTGAAGCAGGCAGTCTCTAGCTGGCCTGTCCTCTCCTGTTCTTCTTATACAAGTCAAAGAAATCTCTCTGTAGCAAAGTTGCTCCATTTCTTCTGCATTTTGCCTGGTTAACTCTCCTAGCAGTTCAGAAGTTGGCAAGAGCTGAGGAATCGAGAGAGAACTGGATTTGCCACCAGAATTTAGATAATGTTTTGCTGTACACTCGTAGGCTGCTCCATGGCACCTGCCTCATGGCAGGGGAACAGCCCCAGGGGTTAATGTAGGCATGGCATTCATGGGCCCACACAGCTGAATCACCAGTCTGTCCAGCAAGACATAACTTTAATTACCACAGAGGTCATTAAAACTCAGCACCAGTTGGTTCAGTGAGTCACAATAAAGTACTTCTGATCAGACTTGTTTAGATTTATCATGGACAGTTACTGATTCCCCTATAGAGAATCATTCACGTATTAAATTTCTACCTAGTTGCTGAGGCTCTGTTCCAAAGCAAAAAGTCTAATCTGCAGGAGAGGTTTTACTATTACACAAAGATGCCAGGGTGAAAGAAGGATGACAAGAAAAGCAGAATACCAGAGACTAAATTAAGCTCACAAGATGGAATTTCAGGGTCTGAAATGTAATTTTCTGCCCAGTGAATTGAGGATAAACAAAACATATGTGTACAAGTCCAATTTTAAATCTGTTCTGGAACTAGAAAATCAGCAGTTCTCCCTTCACAAGCTTGTAATAATGTAATTTAAGTTTAGATTTGTCATACTAAATGTTGTTGCACTCTTACTTAAGAGTAGTGTCACGGTTTGTCCTTTATCTGGTTTCAGGGTTAAGAATGCTTCTGCATAATCTGTTGTTACATTTTTTATTCTTCCCACTTGAAAGCCCATCCTAAAAGAGGTCTCAGTGACTGTGTAAACTTCCCTCATCAGCAAGGACAGTGATGGTGATGGAGCTGGAAAACGCCCAGGTAGTCAATGCTGCCTTTGCCTCAGTGTTTACCTGCAGGAGATCTTCAGGAATCCCAGGGGGCAGAGACCAGTGGGAAGGCCTGAACTAAGGCTTTGCCCTTGGTACAGGGATAACACGTTAGGGAACATTTGAAAGAAGCTGGACATCCATGGGACGTGAGAGGATGCAACCCCAATGCTGAGGGAGCTGGCTGGTATCACGGTCTGACCAGTCCTGAGAGTTTTTGAAAGCTCATGGCTTCTGGGGGAGGTTCCTGAGGACTGAACGAGACCAAATGTGACTCCTTTCTCCAGGAAGGGCAAGAAAGAGGATCCAGGAGCTGCTGGCTGGTAATCCTCACCATAATCCCTGGGAAAGTGATGGGGCAAATAATCCTATAATCCATTTCCAAGCATAAGAAAAGTAGATGACCAGCAGCAGTCAGCATGTTGGTGTGAAGGGGAAATGATGCTTTATGAGCTCGATAGCCTTCTAAAACAATAGATAGACAGCTTGGTGGATGATGGAAGATCAAAGGACACTCTTTCAACTTCAGACAGGCTTTCAGCAGTATCTCCTTGAACATCATCATAGGCACAATGATGAAATATGAACCTGATGAATGGACAGTGGGGTCAGTGGAAGGCTGAGCTGCCAGGTCAGTCACTAACAGCAGGGGCTGGTACTGGAGCCAGTACTGTTTAACAGGAATCTCATGAAGCTCAATGAAAAGAAAAGTCAAGTTAATACAAATTTAGCACAATTTTGTTCAATATTTCTTCTACTACTTCTACAAGTACTTAGTTTCACTCTGTGTTACTGAAAATCTTACCTGTTCTCTTACTCTGCTTTCCAAGATTATTATAATTGTTTAGGCATTTCCTCGTTTGTCTGTTCATTGACAACTTTTCTCATTAAATATTTCCAGAAAATAGAATCTGCTTTTTTTTTCTTTTCGTGGAAGATAAATGGTAAAACTGTCAAGCAATCCTGTAGGCCTACTTCATTGTATGTTCCCTATAAGCGAGGCCCATTGTTGCAGGAGTTGCAGATACCTTTCTTTTCTAAGCTCCCTTGCTTTCCTCCACTCCTGATACTTGCAGAAGGAATAGTGGAAGGAACTTCCATGAGCATTAGCTCCTTTCTCACAGTAGACATCTAGAAGGAACAGATGCAGTAGCTTTAACAGAGTGATCATCCTATAAAGATTGATTTTCACTGTCCATTCTGGCTTTTTAAATCTTCAAGCTCATTTTCTGACCATGCTTCTTGCAATTAGAGCTAAAATGTATCTGTTCCTGACAGTCAAAGTTTAATAAGGGCTGAGCCAGAAAAGTGGCTTGGAAGAATGTTTTTACTATAAAAAGCAGTGCCTCTTATAGCTAAAAGTGCCTCTTACAGGTGTTTGTAAATGCATATGAGCAGCTGGGAAAGCTATTTAACCACATAATACCTATGAAAAGCATGTCTCTGATTTTTTTTTTAAACAGTTTTTTTTTTTTTTTTAACAGCTTGGGCTGTTTATTGTTTTGGTTTTTTTTAATTTAAAAGCATCATTTTCCTTTGCTTCTTTCCCTCACCTGAACACCCATCAGCCTCCATTGTGTTGACCTGTGGGGGCAACTGAAGGTAATGAAGGTAGCACTATAGCCCCAAGACACACTCGCTGCTCAAATCAAACTTCTGCTTCTAACTAGTGCTGGCACAAGGAGACCTGATGGAAATTTTGAGGGAAAGGGAGGGGATGGAAGAATTTCACAGCTCTTTCAACAGTAGCACAATCTCAGGTTACCTTGATCAAACAAGAGAACACATTCTGGGTGAAATCTGTCGTATTATCAGATGGGGGGAAGTATCCTTCTGTTCTTGGAGAAGTTTCCATTTTGTAGAGGGTTCTGCCAGTGCTGATGCTACTTGTTTAGTTCACTGAATTAGTCAGTAGCTGGTGATGACCTCCCTTGATCTGTGGAAGAGTTCAGGCAAGGTTTGTGTGTTGGAGCCCAGTGTGAGTCGGGAGGATACGGTGTCACTGAGCACTGGTACCCAACTGAGCATCAGCTCGGGTTCCACACCCAGCACTGCCTGCAGCTAATGCCGGTGAATCTCAGTTATTTTTTTGTGGTCACCATTCCCTTTTGAATTAGGTTGCTATAAAAGCTAACTGGATATTTTCCAGATCTAAGCACCCTTTTCAAATAAAAGTATTCTGTCTCAGTGAATTGTTTTCAGTTATATGTCCTATATTTTAGATCTCACGTCACAGCTGAGATACCAAACCAGAGATGAAAAAGAAAGAACTATTTTAGTCTTCCGATCTGGCAAAAAAAATATCAAAATTGGAGAGAATAAGATCTGCTAATTTTAATAGGTTTTTTAAAAGTGAGTTTAGATTTTTAAAGCCTTTAATGATGCAGTGGACAAACAAGTACATGGGAGTTTGATACTTATCCAGATTAGAGACTTAATAATATACAAAGCAATTGTTAGATGTTTCAGAAGCTAAAGGCCTTTGAAAATCTAGGCTGTGGTGACTCAAAATCATTAATCATTTTAAATGTATTTAAAGCAACTATAATTACTGCTGCCTTTTCTAGGAAACTGTTCAGTTCAAAATGTGGCATCTTTTTCTGCTTTCCTCCTTGTTTACTGAGCCTAAAGTACTTTCTTTTTTCTTTTAGTTAATAAAAAGCAGATTGTATATTTTGTACATTTTTTTGCTAAATGGCAGTTTCTATTCAAATGTAGCGTGCAAGAAACCTTGAATAACATAACCCTCTTAAACAGGAAGATCATTTACCTTTTTCCAACATAAGCAGGCAGTTGTATTAGACCTCATGTCTCTGAGAGACCCAAGACATTTTTTGGTTTAGTGGGAAGAGATGGACTCTGAAGGATAGAAAAAGCCCAGTTTCAAAGGCTGCACATATATTTAACTTGGCCTCAGTGAGGACACTTGTGCTTCTGTAGAGAAGCAGCAAGTTGGAGGATGCTGGAGCTCTTCTATTGCCTGTGTCTAGATCAAAGCGTTGCTGTTGCAAAACCTTCACCACAGCAAGGGAGAGCCTTTGAACAGGTGCTCATCGTTTAAAATGTACTATGTTTGGGGCGGGGGGAAAGCAGGAAAGATTCTGCCTCTCAAATTGACATCTCTCCTGGCACAGATTACTCCAAAAGATAAAATAATACATACTTACAGATGATGTTCTAATTTAAAAAAAAAAAATCTTGCTTCCCAGTACTTAAAAAAATTATAAAAAATATTTTGCAAGTCAGAGCAAGCATTCTTATGTAAGATCGGTGAGAATTTTTTAATCCAAATTATTGTCTCCTATCTTGCCAGCATCTAAACACACTGTTGTGCAAGTTAAGGGTGTTACATAGTAAATTCCAGATGCTGTGTCTCACCAGTGCTTGTCTAGGAGAGTTATATGAAAAGTGAATTCAAAACTACATAAAACAAGATGTATTCCCTTCAGCTGTTTAGGACTGAGATAGTTTACTGGCATCAATTCTTGAAAGAATAGAGAAAATCATTTTGAATAGTAAGAGGAGAGCACTGAGACAGAAGTTGCAACTGAAAGGTATGCATGTAATGAGAAACAGAAATTTCACTATAAAATCATTTGGCCTGATTTTTCCTGACAGTACCTCACAGCACTGCAGTCATTTATGTAAAGTTGCTGTAAAGTAGCCAGTGGCTTGAATCATGAACATTTTGGCTGATAGCTATTTATGTTTACTTTGGATATCCAGAAATATTTTCAAAGGGATGAAGGGGATGGTGACAGCCTAGATATTAAAGGTATCAAGTGAATTAAGAAGTGTATGTGCATGTCCTGTTTATAACCTACAGTCAGGGAAAGAAAAATTTAATTTTTGGTCTACCACTTGGCATGACTTCTGGGGTAATCCTGATTTTTGAAGTGTTAGTTCTTCCCACCTTGAAACAATAAACTTTAAAAATTGTTAATGTTATCTAGCTTAGTCATTGGGTCCCAGGTCTAACTGGAGGTAGCACTGATCTGAGCTCTCTGAACCTGAACTTTCTATTAGTACCTCTGAGTAAAATGAGAAAAAGCTGTTATACTGTAATGAGCCAGGCCCCAGCTATTCCAGGCACTTCCCTCACAGCAGGGGCCTGAGTCCTGAAGGATGTGCAGTCTTGTTTGTGGTGGTGCATGCCAAGGATGTACACGTCAAGGAAGGAAAATTGATGGCAGTAATACAAACAAATTGATACTTCATAATTTGAAAAACTGGTAGGTAACCCATGGCCAGCTAAATCTGATGGAAAGTGCTGAAACAGTTTCCCGCTTTCAGCCACATAATTCTGATGCAGCTGTTGCGAGAGGTAGCATTTTTTGGAATCATTCAGAGTGGACACTGTATGCATAAGGCCCGCCTGAGGAGTCTGGAGGTGTTTGCATTACAGGGGCAGCTCAGAGCCAAAGCCTGGCTGCTCTGACCCTCTCTGATGGCAGGCAGAGCCTGATACCTGATAGGAAGGTGTAAGAGGCAGCAGATGTAGCACAGTCTGATCCCATGTCCATCTCATCTTGATCTATAGTCGATGGAAGCTGGTTGAAATCCTTCCAACATTTTTGTTCTCATTTTACGAGAGAAGTAAAAAATTGACTTCTCTTCTATGGTTGATGTTTCTAGCGGAGCAAAGGTACGTAAGCAGGATACCTTTCTGCAGAATAATGTAAACATTGAGGTGTGAGTATCAAATAGGTCAGCCAGAAAGGAAGAAGTCTTAATAATTAAAGACAGAATGAGAGAATGGAAAAGAAAGTTTAAAAAAAGAACAAGTAAGCAAGTAGCCTGTCACTGGACCATCTTATTTAAAGTCAGGGAAAACTTTTGGAACTGCTCTGGCAGAATTAAGAGAAAGAAAATATGTCTGTAAATGTATTTGGGATTCAAGAAAACATTTGTGTTAAAAATCACACTCGGGAAGTGCATTGAGGTAAGATCTGTCTGATGGATTAGTATTACAGAACAAACTGGAACTACTGAAAATTCCACCTTCCAATTAGATAATCAATGAAAACATTATACATGTGCAACATGTTACAGGGATGTGTCTTGTGGAAAATGGATATTTTTAACATGTTATTCTACAAGGGAGACAAAACTAAGGTGTGTGATATGGTTTGGGTCAGGGGTGCCTTCATCATTTTGGCATCAGCACACCATTCCAGTGGGTATACCCCCCCACTCCTGTGCTTTCAGTCACATCTTGGGCACCTCTCTGAAAAGGTGGGAGCTTTTCCTTTCCCAAGGCAGGTTCCATGCCTGGGGAGGAAAGGGAAATTTTCCCCAGCTTCATGGCCCTGGCAGAACAAGGCCAGGAAAGCTGTGCTTGGAATCTCAGGGTGTGTCTGAGCATAAGAATGAGGAGAAACAAAACTGAGAACTCCTATGATCTCAGCTGCAGTAACTTGTGAGCCATCCCCAGAGACCCTGTAGGAACAAACAGGTTGCTTAGAACAATGCCATGTAATTGAAGGTATCCCTGCCCATGGCAGGGGTTTGGAATAGTCAATCTTCAAAGGTCCCATCCAACCCAAACCATTCCATGACTCTGTGAACATCAAGCAATGGGCATGCTCCAGCCCTTCCTCTTCCTGACTTTCACCTCTCTGCCCCCCCACAGAGTTTCCTGGAAGGTAGAAGACATACAACTGCATGACAGAAGGGAAGTGGAAAAGGGAGTTTACGACTTAACTACGGTCCTAAATTTTGCAGTATTTGGGTGTTCAGTCTCTGCATTGTGTAATGAGGAAATATGTGTAATAACTTGAGAAAAAGAGGGACAGCCAGAGTCTGGATTCCCTCTGTCCTAGACCTGGTACCAATCAAGTAAATGCAAGTAATACAAGTAAATACAAGTAAATTAGGAAATACAAATTATACTTTGAATGTGTGGGTGGGGTTCAGTTACTCCATCTCATCTCTGAAACAAGCATCCAGAATCAGAGTCACCTTCAGTGATGATCTGGAAACTTCCTGCTGTGAGGAAGTTCTGACACCTGATGCTAGGATGCTTGGAGAGTACAATAAATAACCTTGTCTCTAAAATGCAGGTAAGCGTTTGTTACAAAACTGAGAAGGGAAGAAGTTTATAGGATTTCAGTAATGGAAAACAGCTTGTTTAGGGGTGGTTCCTGGAAACTTCAGATGAAGAGCAGGAAGAAAACACTGCTGAAGTTATTCTTTGTGCCTACTGATGCCTGTGGTCTGTGCCTGTGGGACACAGGCTGCATTTTGACATGCACAGCAGTATTTCTTGCATCAGTGTTGCCTGAGTCCGTGCCCCAGTAGTAGTGGTGCAGATTTCCTAATGGCTTTCAGGATGGTCTATTTTTAGCATGTGTATGGTAAATTTGGGCAAACAAAATTTGTTTCTGGCTGGCCGATGCTTCCAGGCACTGTTCAGCTAGGGAGAAAGAGGTAAATGACAGACTCCTAAGAGGACATGCCACTTTGACAGTTCCAAAGAAAATTCAAGTGAAGAATAATAGTACCTTGAATGTTGAAGGCATAATTCCAACATTAACCAATTAATCCTCTGCAAAATGCATAGTTATAATTTGTTAGTTATAGATTAGGCACAAACTCCTTGCAACCTATTTAATTACTCTAATGAATTCACTAAACAACCTGAGGATGAGAGCTGGGTAATGTGTGAATCTATAATGTACCTCTGAAAATATGTTATTTTATTCTATTAAATACCATTCTATAGGTTTCTATCTAAATATTTTATATAACTGTACCCAAATTGCCTGATGCCCTTGCTTCGGAAATACGAACATGTGCTTCACTTCAATGCTGCTGTCTTCCATTTTGACACAGTTTATGATGTAAACATGCATTCCTTATGCATTATTTACCGTTCTCTCATTTCTGCCTGTTTTGCTTCCCATCACTAGGTGGCAATAGCTGAACAGTCACTTACAAATAGGAGGCAAAACAAAATGGTGCAGCAAAACTAATGATACATAAACTAAGAAGAGTTTCTATTACTTTATTTAGCCATTAACATTATTAAATGAGATTTCTTTGATGAAATCTTATTTTGTGGAGTGCTTTCTGTCACTCTGTACTTTTAATTTGAATCACAGCAAGATGTTTATTTTACCTTGTTAATACACGGGACATCATAGTACATAAAAGTTGGTTGATTTTGATACTACAATTTTCATCTTAGATTCAGCAGAGGACATTAGTAAAGCTGTGGATCTAATGTATGTGTTATGTGTATGTGTTATGTCATATCTGCAAGTCTCTGTGAATAGCTCCCATACCTTAGGGTATCTATAATTGTGCTAGACACCTATATTTAGGCACTGGAATACCATTGAGCTATGACCAGCATCCATCTGAGAGCTAGCACAGTCTTTCAAGAGCAGGGCAGAAAGAGGTTCCCAGAGAAGAGAATGTGAAACCACAAATGCAATGCAGCCTAGCCCAGAACATGACTATATCCTTTTTGTTTTCCTTTGTTAGGTGTGTTCTGCACTGGAATCAAATAAATATGGGGATCATCCTTTGTAGGGTTGCTTTATTTTGCCCAAGAGGACTAGACTGTATCAAAACCATAAAGATGCTAATAAGCAGCCCTTACTTATTCCTGAGATGAAAATCTCCAGACAGCCAAACTTTTATACAAACTGTACCACTGTGAATCTAATCTGATTCCATGGAAATCAGAGACACAGATGTAATTCAACATATAGTAATATGTGGCTAAAAGGACATAGTGTTTGACTCAAAATAAGGAGGAAAAGCTATATGAAGCCATAGAAAATAATAATCACAACCATAATAAAGCACGTTAAAACCTTCAGTAGTTCAGCAGAGATACTTTTGGCTTTGAGATGTGTCCACATCACTGCTTGGAAGATAAAAATCTGCATCTATATTTGCTTTGTTATTGTTGTCATCCCTTAGAGGCTTTCAGCTACTCTGCACATTTAGCCTCAGATTCTGAAGAGTTAAAATTGCAAAATCCACATAGGCCCTTTCATTCCTAGCTAAAATGAGCCCTAGAAGATTGTGCAAGACTGTGCTATATTCAAATCTCCATGTGCTTTTTTAAGGATTCCTGCAAGCATTGCTGAAAACATAGAGGGCTAAACTGCCTGAATGACTGTAATAAACAGTAGTCACTAAAACTGTAAACAAAATTGGTACCTATGCTACTAAATATTAAGAATCTAAAAATCCAGTATACAAAAGTAGTTACCCTAAGTATCATGTGTATACAGCGAGGAGAAACAGGCTGCTTTGAACAAATAATTGTGCTCTTTACTGGAACTCTTTGGAACTATTGTGTCATGCTGAAGGCACTCACCTCCCAGTGTAGGCATCTGAGCTGGATGCCTCAAGATAGATATTGTGAATACCTCCAGCAGTATGTGGTTTTGTTATTCCTGTTCCTTTACTGAGTGGAAGCTTTGGAAGTCTGTTTTTCAGATGTTTTGCAGTGACAATAGCTGTTCATGCAGCATTCTGCTCACAAGAACAATTCTGACCATGCTGATGAACAGTGTCTCCCAGCTTCTTTTTCCCAAAGTTGGGGCATGTAAACTGCACAGCTCCAGACTCTGTTCAGACTGAGAAGAGTATTAGCCAGGTAACCAAGGTTCCTGGATATTTGTTACCTCTGATCTCCGAAAACAGTGAGAACTGAAGGTGCTCAGTGTGTCACAAATGTGGAGTGTGAGTTACACACAAATGTTTATAGTTCAAGCAATGCTTATGGTAATCAGCAGGGTCATCATGGCATACAAATGAAAATCTTTACATTTTGAATCTATGGTTTCATATGGTGAAAAAAAAGGTGACTTACTGTCAAGTCCCATGTAGCAATATCATAAAGAAGGAGCCCACTGTACTTATAAATATGTAATTCTGTAATAACCCTCATCAAACAATTAACTTTCACTGACAGATTTCATATGCTCAAGCCTATCTTTCACAGCCTAGAATATGTAACTAAATTGTAAATATCGCAAAGTCAACAAAAATGAAAGTGTAACTTCAAAATTGCTTAGTCTTGTGAGCCTACCAAAACTAAGTTCTGAACACTAAATTAGAGTGCTGATGTTTCTGCCATTTCAGTGTGTTATTCCTGTTTTAGGAGTGTTTCCAAAATATGAGTAGTCATTATATATGGAAGATGTCATACATGCAAATTTTGACTTGCAAATATTTAATTTAGCATTTAAATTTTTAAAAAAATATTTTATGACTAATGATAGAAATTAATAAGATTTTAATTGATTATACTTTTAATTTTAAAGAAGCTGTTAGAACAAAAGTTAAATTCTGAAGCATTTATGTTATGTGTGATAGTTTTGAAAGCAGAACCAATAATGGAGGGGTATCAAACGTGAATTAATCTTAACAAGTACCATTCTGTATGGACTCATTCATATGATGCCAAAAATATAGACTCGTAGAGTGGTGGCATTTTTTCTTAATATACTTTGTCCATTAAGCTTTTCAATATTTTAGTACAGCTTCATACTGTCAGTGGAAGCACACAATAGGCAGACATGTTCTTCAGAAAGAATACTAAATGGTGAGAGCAGTGAGATTCTGCATTAATGCTGTGATGCAATGCTTACAAAAGATCTACTGTACATGAAATTGGATTACTTTGTGTCCATATCACTTTGGATAAAGTCTGTAAAAAAGGTGCTGGAGATCTGCCTCTCCTAGATAGACAGCTGAGCGTAGCTGTAGCCTTTTCAATGTTATTCCACAAGGAAGTGCAACTAGGCATTAAGTTAAGACTTTAACATGTCAGACACAAACTCTACATATGGTAGTCAAATCCAGGTGTCCTTGGATGCAATAGCCCATTTATTTCTTCACCAAATGATCATAAAGTCAAGAAAAGATTATTAGACTGGTTAGACTTGATGACTGGTGAAGACTAAGTGGCAGGAACATTACTGGATCCTGTTCATCCAAACTGACTCAAAATAAGCAAGGATAGATGTGCAGATTTGAAAATACAAACTTGAGAACTAAAAAGGAGCTGGATAGTGACACTTTAGAAAACTGCCTGTGTGGGATGTCTGAAATTTCTTTTAGTTCAAAGCACCAAAACCAACCAACCAACAAAACCTTGAACTTTTCATTCTGCCTGTGAGGGACACATGGGACCCTCAGGAGCATCCCATGGAGCTAACAGGTCACCCATGTCAGCTGGAATTCTCCTGACAGCAGCAGTACAAAAGATGAGCTGAGTAAGACTATGTGAAGGAATAAAAAGCAAATGATTAAGCATCCTTACTCCTTTACAACTTCAAAACAAGAAATATTTAACTGATTTTTAAGAGTCTGGTATCCAGTGAGGTTGAGGGATGGAGTAAGAATAAGATTTGCCCACTAACCATGTGAATGCTTTTGCCTTTAGATTTCATTTTGCCTTGTAGAAGAACAGAGGTAGGAGGAGTAATATAAACACAAAAAAATCAATTGTGAGGTGTAAAAAAAACCTCAGACATCTTCAAATTCACATTACAAAAACCACTTAACTTCCCATTCATTCACTCAAGGAAGAGCAGGCATATGCAGCTTGGGTAATATTATTTTTGTTGAGTATATCAAAAGAGAGATTCTACCCTGTAAGTATATACCACAGGTTTATTGGGAGGAAAACGATCTGCATCAACAGAGAGGTTTCTTGATACTCAAGATTGAAACAAAATTTGGTGGGAGATTATATATTTAAAGGTGTGAATTTAATTTAAAATTGAATAAAATCTAATGTGGATTTAGGAAATACAGCTACTTGAAAATTAACCTTCTGCTTTTATTTTCAACAAGAGAGTTGCAATAAAATTAATATATCAGTCATCTCCAGAAAAGCATGTGATATAGCACCACAGGGGAAATTATTACTTAAATCCTTGAACATAGGAATTAATGCAGTATTTGTGAGGGTGAATAAGGACTTCCAAACCTACTTTGTATTGTGTCTGATGAAAAATCAGTTAGTGGGATGGTGGAAAGTCATCAGTCCTAGATCTGGGAACTTCCCTGATTTGGTGTTAAATTTAACTTTAATTGTTGAAATGCTGGATTGTGCTGGCTGAAACAGGATGGCACAAAGAGGAGGCTTTGTCAGTGGAGGGGTAGGGAAGGAGGTACAAATGGAACAGCAGGGTCTCAGTATAAATTGGGGATGCAGAGTGGCAGCAATGGGATGGTAATTAACAGCATAGAGAGGAAGAGCTGATCAGCTCTCATTGACGTGGCTGGTGAGATCAAACCTGAGATACTCTGAACATTTCTGGTTGTTCTTGTCCATGAAAGGGTGTAATAGGTTTTGAGTGAAGTTCATTTAGGAACTGAAAGGTTTACAAAGTGAGTTTAAACAACAGCCTGTCATTAGTGAGGACACAAAACCTTATCTCTAGATGAAGTATGTTTGCAGAAGACATTTAGCATATTTTCAGTGAGAACCACAGGAGCTTGGTCTCAGTGACCCTTGGTTTCCTCAGTTTCCAATCCAAACATCAAATATTCTGCATACTGAAACTAAAAGTAATGTGCGAATATAATTGCTGGCAACGTTTTTAGAAGAATCAGCAACAGACAAGCTCTATTTTGTCTCAGATACTGTAATTATGAAATGCTGCAGGAAATTTATTTCACTAAGTGAGAAAAAAAAAAGTACTGTTATTCCCAGGAAATAATATCTGGAAGGATGATACCAAGAATATGTGAAACAAAAAGTATTTTGGAAACGGATTCTACTTTTTCTTCATTACCATTAAAATATGCATAGTGATGTAGTGTGATTATATGAAATAAAACCTCAGGAATATGGAAATTGTACCTAGCAATTAAGTATTTTGTAGAAAATACAGAGAGATTAACAAGCAGTGAATTGCTTCTGCCTCATTTTTCTTATGTGAATTCAGTTCCTTTTTAGAAACCATTATTCCAGGTAAAAATGGTATCAAACTGAGTTTTCTGTGGCCCTTTCAGGGGTGACTACAAAGCAGTGAGCTCTCTGGTTTCTTTGCCGTTGTGAATTCAGCTTGCTGTCTCTCATCTTTGTTAAGGGCGGGGGGCGGGGGGGGAGCGGAAAAAGTGTCAGGAAAAAAATGACAACACATTTTTCTGTAGCAGTGAAAGAAAAGCAGAAGCAGCCAGTGTGAATGCCGTGGGTTTAGTGCTCTGGAAGTGCTTCTCTTGTGCAACTGGGCTGAGGGAGAGCCTCTTTCCCTTCCCAGCGTCCCTGCAATCAGATACATGGGCGCAGCTCTGCTTTACCGCAGCATGATGCAGTTGTGTGTAGTTCAGCGTGCTGCTCTTCTTGGGAGCAGGCGGAAGGAGAGCAGCTGACCAGAGCAGGCAGAGGATGTTCATCACAGGGTGCTTTTTCTCCCCCTAAAGCCGAGCAGTGCGTGTGCGATTCCTGCAGCTGCAGAGGAGACGGTTTCGGTGGGGCTTCAAGTTGATGCTGGGCTGGCGGGAGGAGGCGCATCCGCTCGGGCTGACAGCTTCTGCTGGGAAAAACAGCTCCAGACAGGCAGACTGCGCTCAGACACCCTTCGGGAACACGCTCTCACTGTGCCTATGGAACAAGTGCTGCGCTGCTGCATATGCTTTAACCGAGCAGAAGAAATTTGCCCGGTTGCGGAATGGAATAAATGAAAACACTGAGTACTGAGGGGGCGAGGGGATAAAATACTCTTCAGATAGAATTAAGAACAAGCCCCGAAGGAAGAGCAAAGGACAAAAATCTCATGGTGTGTTTTTGTTGTTGTTGTTGAGCTTTTTTTAAATTTTTTTTGATGAGCTTACCTACCATGAACGGAAGAAGTGGATCTGCGGAGACTTCATTTCCTCCTCTGACCCCTCGTTTACATCACTGACTGGTGACAGTCACATCTACATACATAGTACCTGCCACTTCAGCTGCTCAGAATTATAGAAGCCTCTTTGTATGCAGCAGACATGGCTAGCCAGCAGGATTCAGGCTTCTTTGAAATCAGTATCAAATATTTACTGAAATCCTGGAGCAATAGTGAGTAGCAGAAGAGTAATCTTTTCATATTACGCATTGCTTGGTAAATAGCTAGGATAACCTCAAGGATAGAATCTTACCTTTCTGTATGTTTGTGTTATATAAACCAAGTAATTTTTGCTTTTGTCAGCTCTAAAAATCAAAATGCCAGAGATTTAAATAGGTCTCATTAACTGCAAAGGCTGTAATGAGATTATACTAGATTTTGCTTGATTGAATTCTGAAGTTAGGCTGCTTTCTGGATCTAACAGTACATTGCAAACAGCAGCATTTCCTGCCTACATGTTTGTTTGATTTGTTCAGACTTTATCTAATTTTTTTTTTAAATTATGTTTAATCACAAGGGTGTGGCATTGCTCAGAAGTTGTTTTTTATTAATTGTGCACCGAGGACAAAATATAATTATTCTACTTCAGGTCTGAAAGTCATTCTGATGTGATGGGAAGCAAAACATCAATTGCTTATAGCTGCACTTCCCACCCTCTATGCTTAATTTCAGAATCTTATGCAATATTTCTAGCCAGAAAGAATCCATCTGTTTATCTGATCCAGGCTGAGTTTTCCAGAATGTAAACAAATAGCATTTTAGTCTGCCTTAGTCTTTTCTGTACTGCTGTTCCTGATTTCCATTGCTTTTTAAATCAATTACTCTATAGATGTTTTAGCAATATTATGTAATGAAGATGTCTGAATAAAATTTAGTGCTTGCAAATATGTTCAGATTAGGTAAAGTGATGAGATAACACTGGCAGAAATTTGCTTTTTAAGTTAAAGTACATGAACAGTATATTCCTTCTCTATAAAAGCTTTTATTAACAGTGCTAAATTTCCATATTTAACAGTTTTTAAAAGATAGAACACAATGTGTCTGGAAAAATCCAACTTGGCTTTGTGTGAAATAAGGTTCTGATCATCCTACTATCTATAATTTAATCATGTCTGCATAAAAGACTAGTATTTAAAAATTCTGTGGCATAAAAGAATTGCAAGATCTGCTCAATACAAGAGGAGTACCCTATACCTGCAAAGAAATAAACAAAACACTATTAGATGTGTGACATGCAAGACTTGTATTCATTAAATGATATCCATAGAAACTGTATTTTTCCAGGTCATTTGTAACCTCAGTAACACTGTAGTGCTTGTTTGAATCTGTTTTTCTACCACAAGTGTGAAGTCACCAGGGAATAATAGTATTACCTAAATAGCACTGCTTATCTGCCCTCCTACAAAAAATATTTAATGCATATTCATTCAAATAAGTGATCCCACAAGGACTAGGAGAGAATTTTATGACTCAGTTACCTTCTTGGACTAATATTAATCAAATACTGAGAACATAAGTATGTATTGTGACAGCACATATTTTATAACAAGCTAGGCACAGCTTATGACAGAAGAAAAACAAGTCTGTTTATGGTGCAGAAATCAAATCAGTTCTGGCATTAATTTTATAATAGCCTACTATATCTTGAAGTAAAACCAGCACTTGAGAATATAAACCCAACTACATTATAGAATTAAATATAAAGTGTTGTTTTTTTCTTTTTCCTTTATCTTGAAGTATATTGAAAGTAGTTCAATATAGGAAATATATTTCTAATCTGAAATTAGAAGTCCTTAAGTTCTAGTTTAGGGAAATGGAAACTATATGAATAATGTATATTTCTGACATTCTTTTAGTAGATAAACACCCCTTCTACAATATCTGAAGAAACAGTAAGAGGAAATAGAGTAAATGAACCCAGGTTGCCTTAAACTTGTTGGCTATTGGGGATTTTTTTTTGCTTTCATACTGGAAGGGTATGTTCATAAATCTGAATGTATCCTTTCTAGCTGAAAAACAAATGATTTGATAAGAAGGCAGTAGGGAGTTAAAAAAAAAAACCTAGGGCTTTCTTCAGCTCTGCTATGTGATGGGTGGAGCAGAGGAAAACACTTCCCTTGCTTGAGAAACTGCTGGGAAGCCTGCACATGCATGCACAGGAGCATGTTTTTCAGAGATCTGGTGCTGTGGCTGCACACCCAAGACCAGAAGTAAGCCATAAATTATGCTGGGGCATTTACATAGCAGCAAGAGGTCTAAAATACAGTTTTAAAAGAGAAATAACTTTGGTTCCTACAGTGTATATTTTGCTGCAGTGTTAACAGTGTAGAGGTGCTGTCCATGTATGTTTCTGCAAACTGGCACTTTAAAGCGTCAGTTTAAAGAGCATTTATCCTTCCCAGGCTTTTTAGTCCCACCAAAACCGGGTTTTTCCATTGATTTGTGTTTTGGCTTACACAGAACATCAGCGTTTTCTAGCAGATTGCCATCCATGTCTGTTGCCCATACCATGAAATATACTCAGTTACTATACTTGGAATGACGTTTTTCCCTGATTTCGCTATCTAAGGAGTTGAACAAACTAGCGTTCTTGACACGCCAGGCAGGATTTCAGCTCAGTGTCACACAGCACTTGCTGAGGTGTTCCCCTAGCATGCTGCCTGCATTTGCATGTTCATCATCCAGCTAAGGAGGCAGGTGATTTATGGGCAGTGGGGTCGGTTCACGTTAACTATTGCAGTCAGGATGATACAGTCCCATACAGTCCGTGTGGTGTTCTCAGGGAGCCTGCGCTCTTCTTCCTGCCAGATAAAAAAGCCAAGTCACAGTCCGGCCTTCGAATCATCCCATCAAACTGAGAGATCTCAAAAAACTCCTTTATGCAGTTCCCAAGACAGACTTCTGCTCTGCATGTGTCCATAAGATACTGTGCACATCATGCTGTCTGGAAAATATTCCTGTATTGTGTTGGAGATGGAGTCAGAACTGGGATTCTCTGGTTGGAAAATAAGAAGAGGGGCTTTTTTTACCCATCTCATGTGTGTTCTTATATTTTCTTAAATACTGAGTGCTTTTGATCAGTGCTGCATTAGTCAACAACTGCATTAATCATTTACATTACTTCGTCTTGAAAGTACTGCTAAAGTGGCTATGCCTGCACAAGGTGAGTGGTGCTCACTTGGACCCCTGAGGTCAACAAGCTGACAAGAATAAAATAGGGCTTACCAAAACTAGGACAATTAAGTCTTTTCCTCAGATTTGTTGAGGAAATACTGCAAAATTCATTTTTGTAAATAAACATAATTGTAATTTATTCAAGGCATAATACATGAATACAAATGTTAACAATTTGAAGCCTAAGCTTTCCTTGGATTTATTTTTTTAACGAATAAGATAGATTTATTCTGAATTTAATTTCCAAATGTATTTTTCAAATTCATAGTTTAAAAAAAATCTGAACAGAAATTTTGAAATCTAGCTACAAGAAACTAGAGTACCGTCATTATGAACTGCAGAAAAGTCTATAATAAATTCTGCCTTTTGCAGTTCCTAGATCTGATCAGCAATTAAGTTTATTGGAGGAAAGGATTCTGTAGAAGAATCTAAATGGCATAGGTAGATGGCTCACTCATGCTCTCACAAGTCATGTCCTGTGTGGGCTTGTAGAAGCTCCATTTCTTTGTCTCACTCGGGATAGGTTTTAAGGTTTCTTTCTGTGTAATGAAATGAAATTGCATACTTTGCATAGGGAATATTATATTTGGCACTTGTTATAGAACAGAGCTACCTGCAGGGCCTGATTTTAAGGATTGCAATTCTTATTTATCTACCTTTCAATAGCAAGGGGGTTTTCTGCGGGCTTGGGTTTAATGCAAACTCAGAATAAGGACTTTTCTAGTATCAGGACTTCAGGTCTCTTTCCCATGGCCATACTTCCTTGCCTTCTTCCATATCAAAATCCTCACGTCATCATCCTCTTCCCCTTTGTGCTGTACAGAGCCCATTGCTCGGTCCTACAGCACAGGGTTCTCCCTCTCTGTGCCCCTGTGTGCCCAGTCCCTGGAGCAGTTGTAAAAAGCTACTTCTTGTTTGCAAGGGGTGGCAACATCAGAGACAGCCCAGGCCTGGGACCACACAGACACTCACATCAGCCCACATCCCACAGCACTCCCAGTAGGATCTCTGGCTCCTCCACAGCTTGCTGGTCACCTACCGAGCTGAACACAGGGCTGGCATCAAAACAAGTTCTGTGCTCAAAAGAGCATCAGGCGTCAGAGACTTCCCAGTGGCCAGCTGAAATGGAAGGGATGCTAGCTGCCATGTGGTCAGCCATGCTCTGTTCTTCTCTTGAAGATATGTTTCTACCATGTCAGGAAAAGAAATTAATGAAGAATGTTTAGACCTTCAATAAATGAACAAGGCAATAAAACTCAGCCTTTTTACAGAGAATATTCATGAAGTCCTGTGTCGATGAGCAAGAGAAAAGAGAAGGCCACAGACACTTTCTCAGCTGAAAGTCTCTGTTATGTCCAAGTCTGTGATGCACTTGTTTGATCTTCTAGTAAGATTTTATTGTGCATAAGGGTGATAACAGCTGTTTTGTAGGGTTCCCTTATCTGCAGTCAAACACAGACCTGTTTAAGGCTGAATACCCTGAGCACACCATGCTATCAGACTTAGAGATTTGTAGCAAGATACCAATCTTGGAAAGAGGGCTCCTTCGTGCTTCCCAGTACCACTTGGGCAAACAAATTCACTGAACAAGGAGAACCTATCCTTCCTTCCCCTCTCTCTTGGTCTGGCATCCATACTCTTACAGGCCCACATAACCTGATTCCAGAAGCTGATGTGCTGCAAACTCACTCCACAGGGGGAGGATCAGTTCTTGCCTAAAGCAGCTGGCAGTGCCAGTGGTGAGCAGACCGAGAAACTGGGACCCGTGTGTCCTGCTGGCTCCTGATGTCTCACCCCCATAGACCTGCAGAGTGTAGTGCACACCTTGCACAGCCGCTGCTTTGGGGAGCCCTGGGCACAAAGGTTTAGATATCTGCTCGAGTCTTGGCATCTGAGCCTGCCTGGGATTCCATTAATTCAAGCTGTTGTGCTAGTGAGGGGGATTGATTGCTCTGTCCATTGAGTCTGAAGGAAGGGTGCTTAGTGTATTCTTCAGCTCTAAGTAGTCTGTGACTGTCAGCAATAAAGTCTTGCTTGATAATAGTGACTGTTATCTCCCAGGAACTTTCTTTGTATGTGGTCTGATCCGAAGGGAAAGGTAGTAAACCACAACGTTTACGCTGTTTATGTTCTGGTGGTACCCATTTTAGAACTTGCGTTTTGACGTGGTTCTTCTCAGAAGTAAGGGAAAGTGAAAGTTTTATTGTTTTGGAAACATGAGAACTCTTTAAAAAAGGATATTTTTTTTATTTTGATATTTGCTAGTCCGTTGAGGACATTCCAGAAGCGTTTCTGCCATACTAGGAGAGGAAAAAGGATGAGAAAATAATAAACGCTTTATTGCAAGATTCAGTTAATTTGTAGAATGAGTTTCCTTGTCATTAAAAAGTTTGAATGACTGCAGTAAAAATCTGCAAATGTTTTGACATCAATAGAGTACATAAATTTTTGTGGTAAAGCTTCAAAACACCAAAATATAAAATGATCTGGAAACTAGGCTTTGTTAATTACTGGTAGATATTCCATAAATGTTCTAATTATTTTACTTGTGGTAAAAACAAAACTATTCTGTTATACTACGTGTATTCACTTTGAGTGAATACATATTTGTGGTATCCTTGATGTTATCAAAATACCAGCAGTTTGTTTTTTTCTAGCATTGCTAGTTATTATTCAAAAGGATCTGGGAAAGAGCTAACAAGTCTAGTTTCCTTTATTCATATAACATACCATTGAATAAGCTGTGGTATCTTTTATTTTTATGTCTATATAAATATTAAAACTCTAACTATGAGAAAGGGAGTATATATAGGTATAAGGAAGGTGATAAACAGAATACCTTAGGAGTATAAGTGTACAATAGTGTTTAAAATTTAATATTGGAGAATATGAGCTATTGTATTAATATATTAAATTGCTACTTAACAATCCTTTTGTATTTTCTCTGCTTTTGATACACTTATTGCATTAATAGATTAACTCTTTTCTGTGTATTGACTTGGGGGCAGTAGGAAGCAGGCTCCACACCTGCAGAATTACAGTTGCACGTGCTTGTCCAACTTCATTTTCTGTATTCATTCCTGAGTTTCTGAACAATCAGAAACTACAGACACTTGCCATGAGTTGGTAGCCCTAGAGACTGAATTCCTGTGGTTGTTGAAACCATGAATGGCACACATGGCATTGCAGTAGCTGTGTCTGGGAGGGACAGTCTCATCCCCGTCTCTTACTCTTGTCCCCATGCTCCCACCTCTTCTCTGCCACCCTAATCACCCATAGAGTTAATATCCTGAAAGCTGAACTTTCTAAAATGGTGTAGATGCTGCTGTCAGCATGAGAAAGGAGATGAAGGTACACTGCTAGGAGTGGGAGGCTGATTCCTGCTATTAGGCTGTGGAACTGCATGGTAAATAATATTTATTTAATAGTGACTCCTGTACTGCCTGCTTCTAAATATTGGTAATGGTTCCTTCTCCAGGAAGAACACAAGCCTAGCTTTTGCATCCCTCTCTTTTCAGAGCATCAGCAGCAAAGCTGTTGTCATTGTTTCCATGATAAATTTGAAATGCAGAATAATTTCACGGAGATAAGTAGCTGAGTTATTTGTGAGTCAGTAATTTTTCAGTCACTGCAGTTACCTAAACTAGATTAGAATCAATTGTTCATGGAAAGAAAATCCCTTCTCCTCAAATATTTTCTTCTGAATCATCCAATCCTTTGTCTATTGCACTAGCTAAAAGGAATACTAAACATCAAACTTCACAATAGCTCTATCAGCAAGATATTTTAAGTTCTTGCATGGTTTATATTTTTAAGAATGCAAATGGAAAGGTGTTCAGTAGTATGACAAAGCAGGACAAAACACCTGCTGCCCTGCTTATCATCCTGCTGAGAGCTGGAAACTAGGGGGATTATGACCCGTAGTTCAGTTAGGTGGCAGTGAACAGGGGTGGAAAGCAAAGGATGTAGGACAAAGGGAATAAGAGAAACATAGTAGGAACTGTAAAACAGGATGAAGAGACAGCCTTTTATGTATTGTATGTGTACTTACATGTATGTGTACAAATACATGCGTTCTGGAAAACATTCAGGAAGAAGTCAGGTGATACGTGCAGTCACAAGTTACAATATCACAGCAGTAGCAAGCTGGGTGTTAGCAACTCACACTGTTGGAATGCTGTGGTGGATGGATGGATGGATGGATGGATGGATGGATGGATGGATGGATGGATGGATACAAGCTCTTGAGGGAGGACCTGCAGGGAACTAAGGAGTGGAAGTTGCTGTCTTTGTGAAGGAACTCCTTGTGGATCTGGAGCTCTTCTATGGGATGAAGAAGAGCATCTTCTATGGGATAGATGGATGACAGTGTGCTGGAGAGTTTGTGGGTCAGGATTGGAACAGATAACTTGAAATGTTACAGGGTGATGGTGGGAATATGTTACAGGGCATTGATTAGGTGAGGAAGTGTAGAAAGTCTTCTTTGAACAACTTGAGGAAGTTCATGAATCGTTCATGTTGGTTCACATGAGAGACTTGAACTTCCTGATGTCTGCTCCAAGTGCAAAACAGTAGGATGCAAGATTTCTTGAGAGTATTAGAAGTAACTTCTTGAGTTACAATGGACCAAATAGGTGAAATGCAACTGGGTTTGTTACCCATTAACATGGAAGACCTGTCTGGAGCTCAAAATCCTGAGAAGAGTGGGGAAAGGGTGGCTGTGTACAGATCCTGAACTTAAGGAGAGTAGATTTCAGTTTTTGAGATTTCAGAAACTATTAGTGGGGATCTCATGGGGGACAGCTCTGAAAGGCAAAGGAACTTAGGAAAGCTGACAGCTCTTTGAGGTCAGCATCTTCCAAGAACAAGAACGGACTCGCCATGCTTAAGGAAACAAGCACGGGAGTATGAGGAGACTGGCATGACTTATCAGGGGCCTCTTGGCTGAGCTCCACTGTGAAAAAGGTAATATATCCAAGGCAGAAGTGTGATTTGGCTGCAAAGAAGGAATTCATAGATATTGCCTGGGCATGCAGGGACAGTGCTTGGAAATTCAAAACACAACTGGAGGTGGGCTTTGCAAGGAATATCAAAGTCAAGGACAGTTACTCTTGCTTCCTTAGTGGTAAAAGGCTGAACAAGGGCAATGTGGACCCTGAATGAGGCAGGGAATTTAGTGATAGTGGACTGAAGTACTGAGCAAAACTTCTGCCTCATTCTTCAGTGATATGATCTCTCTGGCCTCTGTCTGCCAGGTTCTTGAGTTCCCCTTGACATGGCACATCTCAAAGGGGGAAACCTAGAACTTGTTAAAGTTCAGAGTTCAGAAGCCCAGACTCGTCTTCTTCACAGGAACTACTGAGAAGCCTGGGAATTCCTTACATATTTATGATCTTCTATGTATTGCCAGTTATAGTCACATTCAAAACCGAGGGATGGCAGAGCTTTTCTTTTCATAGCAGACAGTGGAGCTTGCTAAAACAAGCCACTGAATGAAACACATCTGAGAAACAATGACTTCTTAGTTTGCTCTCAGCCAAGTAGCAGTAGTTTCACTGAGTTACTGAATGCCACTTGCTTCCTGATCTGTGTGGTAGACAGATCAAAAAGATAGAGACACCTCAAAAATATTGATGGTTGTGTATAATGTAAGATCACTGATACAACTGGCATTAGAGGTGCCTGAGAGATTCACCCTTGTCATGTCTTCAGAAGAGAGATTTTGGGGCTCTTTTCAGGGCACTGGTTTGAAGAGAAATCCAAGTGTTGTTTAGTAAATACTGTAGGATCACTATAGTGACAGTATCATTTTTTTCTAGGGGAATGCATTGCTGATAAAGAGCTTAATTAGGTGATTGGAGCCTTAGGAGAGAAATTTCACACCTTAAAATAAAAAAGGGAGGCCCTTTGGGAGACATGCTATACAATCTTTATCCTGGATACTTTCTCTTCTTTCAGAAATTTGCAGTCATCACATGTAGAGCTAATGCATACAAGTTGAGAGACTGTTGTGGTTTTTCACTAGTCAATGATGGGGTGAGAAATCACAGTTTGTGTGTGGCCAGAATGTGAAGACATTAGATGAATTAGTATCATTAGACATCATTCTGATCAACAGAATGCATCAGATCTTGATTTTGTATGTAATAATGAAATTACAGATGGTTTTAGTTTTATTTTGAAAAGTTTAAGTTTGGAAGACTAATTTATATTCCCTTGAATTCTTAATGGCTCAGCACAAAAGTCTGACAAAGATACTGGTTTGAAGGAATTCTCTTATAATTGAGTGGTCATTGTGCTAACATTTTTTCCTAATCTCAAGCTATCTCCTCTCTCTCTGTAACTTTGAAGAATCTCAATTTGTATGTGGAGTAAATGAAATTTCAAAGGATGCCCGTTTATAAATTGGTTTGTTTTCCTTGAACAAGTTTTGTTGAACACAAATACGGAATTATCTTTCTTACTGCATTTCTGATCATTATTTTTGAATGCCTTTAAATGTGTGGATTAATTTGGTTTTTTAGTCAGAAGGTTACCTGGATAGAGTTCTTGTCGATGTTTTCTTGAGAGGTTTCAGAGTGGGTTTCTTCATATACTCACAGCAATGCCTTGCTGTATGTTCTCATAAGGAGGTTTATTCTTTGCACATTTCTGAGATACCAAGTGCTGAAAGTAGTCACTCTCTTGTAAGTGGAATTGTTTTAGACAGCTTTCCTGTGGAAGCAAAACTTAATCAGTCTGCCTGCCTTTTTTTGGACATGTTAATCAAATTCAGAACAATTCAGAAAAGGGTAGAATTCTTAAGATACTAAAGATACTTAAGTTTCTACAAATTTGCAAATTGAGGCTATGTGACAGAGAAGAGGGAATCTCAGATGTTGGAAAATGGCTGCATGAGCTTCCTGCCTTCTTAGATGTAGGGAAATCCTTGCTGTGACAGCATTCATAAGTACCCCAGCTGTGAAACAAGCTTCAGTCACACTTTTGAGAGGATTGCACACAAAACTCATTGTGTTGCCTATTTTAAACTACATTCACAAGATGCAAATTGACATTCATTAATTCAGGTGCAGGGAAACCACTGCAAATAACTTCATTGCAATGGTCTCCATTATAATAATACTCATACAGTGCTTCCCATCTGGAAGCTTTACAGACTTAAATTCTTCCAGCATTATTACCTGAATATGAAGGATTGCTTTATTGCTATTCCTGGGCAAATCAAAACAGAGAAATTAACTGAGACATACATATCCTGTGTTGGATCTGGAAATGAAGCCCTGTCTTCTATTTTTGTACTGGAAGAACCTTTTTTCCTTCACATTCTTGGTAGCCAAGTGACACATTGTAAATTGGGACTCAGCCAGTTAATATATATAATGAGATTTTTAATTGACAGCAAGTAGTAATTTTCATATGGAAATGTCATTGGATTGTTTTAAAATTCCACAGCATGCATATTTGTTACTACTGATGTCTTAAATGACGAGAAAATTACTTAGATGTATTTCCTTTTCTATGAAGGCAGATGTTTGGAACAAATAACCTTACTCCACTCTTTATCTGTGTGCCATCTGAACCAAAGCTAGGTGGTCATTTTGATTTTTGTTCTAATATTCATAGGCAGGAAAATGGGACAGAACAGTCCACGTATTCTTTACTGGGATGAGTGTTTGCTCAAGAGCATTTCTGATTCTCTGGGAATCTGAAGTTGGAATGTATCACATTTTGAAATACAGAAGTCATCAGTGTTTGTAGTAAATTAAGTAAAGTCTCAGTTGTCCTTGGTGAATCTTTAACAAATATGTCATGGAAGATGAAAATATTTTCAAAGGGAATGTGAGGTTAAAAATACTGATTGTTTTTACTCATTTGTCTGTCATGTATTCAAGCAGTAAGGGATAGGACAGGTAGAAGTGTGTGTTATAGGGACCTGCAGACCTCCATAGCACTGAAATGAATAAAATAATTTGAATTACAGTTTTAATGAACTTTTAAAAGTTGTTAATATAGAGAGGTTGGAATATTATTTAAAAAAAATTTAAATTAATGATTGTGTTTATATTGCTGTGCCTACTTTTTAAATGTAAATCCCCTCTTTTCCTGAGCTCTGCAGTTTGGACTAAAGCACTTCTAAACTCAGTGTCCCTGCAGGTGAACTTTAGAATTGTCTGCCAAAATAGTTCTACCCTCTCTAATAATGAGAAAATGCAAAATAAATCCTGATTGTTCATGTTAAAAATTCTCTTGTTGGGAATGGGTGGGGGACAGAGACCTTACAGCCAACTGCCTCTGCACAGTGACTGCACAAAGAAAGTGAGGGCAGAGGGGAGTGAATCTGCAATAATAGCCCAGCAAAGAGCCTGTGGGAATGAAAGGAGAAGAGGCAGGGGAATCATCATGGGGAAGGAATCAGAAGTAGAGAAACTGATACTTCCCAGACAGTTGGAGTGGAACTGAGAGTGCCTGGTATGACATGGAACCAAGGGGAGACACTGGAGAGGGGTGGGTGGAGAGATAGGGGTGGGGTTAAGGGGGCTAGAAGGGTGAGATGAGCAAAGTTTTGATGGACAAATAGTACACGGGAGTCCAGAACTGGAATAGGGAGCCTGAAGTGGGGGAGACACCAGACTGTAGAGATGGAGTAAAAAGAGAGCAGCTGGGGAGATGGAGGAGGTGAGAGACAGAGAAATCCCCTCCCAAGAGCAGAATGCAGTGCAGGAGACCTGATTTCCATCCTACATCCTTGCTTTATAGCACATCCTTCCAGCACAGGGTATGCCTTCCTTTGCCTCAGTGCTTGGGGGCCCATAAAGTGTTAAATGTTATCAGGTGAGGAGAACAGCAAGTGCCTTGTGCATGCTGTTAAGGTAACTGGGTCAACAGTTGGTTAATTTGGCATCAGATTAATCATACATCCTCTGTATTACCTCACTTCTGAAAGCCTGAGTCCAATGAGGTAATGCAGCACAGTGGAAGGCACACAGATGTACAAAGAAATGTACATCTCAGCTCATTATTCTATTTATTATTACTTATAATGCAGTAGCAGGTAAGTTCCTAATGGACTTGTCTTCCAATACAGGAGGTGATGTTTAAGCTAATAATAAAAACTAGTCTGTAGTGGCATCTCCCAGGGGAGGGTGTCAGACAGATCTGGGCACTTTTGACAGTTCTCAGCTGAATGAAAAAACAAACAGTATATTTGGGCATTAGAGAATATTTGAGTGTCACTCAGCACACATTCAAGCATAATAGTTTTATGAGCAATATGTTAAAAACTGGCATGAGGCACTCTAAATATTAAAAGTATCCTTGTGGATGGTTTGTTTCACATTAGATTGAGTTGTGTACTGTAGGGATGGGCTCTCGACTTTATGTCCTCATCAGGGATTTGAAAGAAGGTAAACAGCATGTTGTGACATTTAAGTATACATATATATATTGTAGTTTCTAAGTATTAGTAATGAAAAAAGAGAAAAAAAAATAATCAAATGAAATAAGGGATTATTTAGAGTAAAAATCTGGAAACTTACTTACCATCTGAATCTGTAAATGTCTTTCAAGATAGAATTTATTTTTAAAACATGGAAAAATAAGATTGGCTACATACTTAAACTGCAGTGTAAGGCCAGCTCTTCACTGGAAGAGGAAAAACAGGATTTCTCACTGCAGCTGCAGTGACAGAAGGTGCATGTATATGCAGAGATGCTCCCGGGCCAATTCCCAGCTCTGTTTTGCTCGAAGTGGGAATTCCAAGTGACTGACTGTTACACTGGAGCTCTGAGAATGGCATTGACAAGTAAGGGGGTTTTCATTTATTTGAGGACAAGCAGTAGTCCTTCAAGGAGTAAAATAAAAGCATCATACTGCTGGCAAGTTAGATCGTTATTTAAATTTATCACGTGCTTTGATATTAATAGATACTTAGAAGGACTATCTGCTTAATATTAATACAATTGTTTCTAGATCACCATAAAGCCCGTTACTAATTTCTGCAGTAATTTCCTTGTTGCATAAAGGAATCTATCCCTGGAAGGTAATGAGATAGTTTTTTCAAATATGCTACCACAGGTTTTAATCAAGCATTTTTCTCAATTAAGTACAAAGAGGTATAATACTTTACAGAACGTCTTGCACAGCTAGCACACTTACTTACCAAATTTTTTTAACTGGTAAACTTCCCTAAAGCCTGACTGAGACGTTATGCATTTTAAAAATTCCATTTGTATTATGACAGTGTCCTTGGGGCATGACATTTTGATACAAAATTCTCAGTTTTATAATATTCAATCCATAAAAGACATTTCAAGTTGGTATTGTTTCCATTTATTGGGTTCGATATGTTTACCTGCTTTATAAGGAGCAGAGTTTGAAACATTTAGCTAGAAGGTTCAAATCTCTACATTAAGGTTATATGTATGTGTGTGTGTGTGTGTGTGTGTAAATATAAATAACAAATGATGTCTTTTTAATTACTGCAGAAAATTATCTTCAGTCATTAGCACAAGTAACCTAAACACAAGTGACCAGTGAACATTAAACATCATTAAACACAAGTGATCAGTGTGATCAATGGCAATGTTTCAATCTCTTCAATCTAATAAGTATCTTCATTGATAATTTAAGTAAGATATACTGAAGAGTATTTTCAGAAAGCTCTGTATTGTTCTAAGGGTTTTCATGGAAAACTAGAGAGGATTTAACTGTTTACAGTGGTGGAATTGGAACTAGATTGATTTCATTAAGATAAAACCAAAACAAAACCACCACAAACTTTATTTTAAAATTACTGTATTAGTTATTCCAGATGAAGTATTTTTAAAGGTTGGAGATGAGATTTTTTTTAAGTTTAATTAAGCATTTAACCCCAAACTATCACATTCTGGGTGAGTTTTTTAGCCATTAAGCTGTTACATAAAAAGCAATTACAGCCAAACTGAAAAGAAGAGGAGCTGCTTCTCTGTTCTGCTTTGAACATTTGAAGTGGTCCAACAATGTGAGGTCACTGTGGGAATATGTCTAAGGCAGTGTTGGCTGTTGTGGATCCTCTTCTGAGATGCTACTTTACCCAGTAAATTTACCAGCAAATTTTGCCCAGATTTATCCAAGTGATTTATCATTTGGGTAATTTTTTATGGTTTTTGTTCCACAGGCTGATTTTAAGCACTCAACTTCCCAATTGGTGAGCTCTGAGCAAAGTGTCCAGGAAATGCCACATCCCCACAAAGGGAATGATGGGCAGACAACATGGGGAAAATTTCTTTGTATATCCAGAAAGAAGTGTCAGTGCTGTTGTTTAAATTCTTAATATGTTAACAGCCTTGTGTACCATTTCAGGTGCCTGAGGTTCACACTTTGTATAGTTTTGTACATTTCTTACTGACAAAGGCGTTCATTATCATTGGGTTGCCATGGAGTACTGATCACATGGATCTGGGAATAATAACCCATTATGTTAATATAGCTTGTCATTGTTTTTGATGCGAAGTGATGTCCCATAACAACATCTGATACTTGTAACTAATGGAATTTATGGTAAGATCACAGGTCATGGACAGTGTTGGCAAAATTGCCTACACTCTTCACTTTGAATTCTCTGGTTACATACCTATTAGCAAAATCATTTGTGCATTTTTAGGTCAGTATTCTTCTGGTTTTAATGTCCTTCTGCAGTGAGAATCAGAGGTTTCTAACAGAACAATTCTGGCCTATTTGCTTAATGACAGAAATGTGTGTTTTTCTTCTGAGCTTTCCTGGCTCTTTAGGAGCCACAACTTTGATACTCTGATCATATGATTTATATTTGTACCTGGATGTACAAAGAAAAATCAAGTACTGATCGGAATTCAGATTTCTGCTTCTCGATATTATCATGATTAGACAAAGAAGAATCCTATTTACAACATCTGTATCCTAGCTTTACCAATGAGAGATTGTTCCCAGAACTATGTTTTCTACTAATACATTCAACAAGTCATAAATTATACAATCAGAAAAAACATTGTGTCATCTAGTCTATGCTCTGCATAGAACAGGCTTTATGGCTTCTCTGAATTAATTTCTGTTTGAGACAAAGCACATCTTAAAAAAAATCTTAATTTAAAATTCCCAGTAATGGAAGAATCAGCACCAGACTTAATAGCATTCTGGCAGTTAATTTTTCTCCCTTTGTATTTAACTTCTTTAATGCATTTGTCTAGTCTAAATTCTAGACATTGGATGTTAATGAACAAAATTCTGTCTCTTAGCAAATTTCTATTCCTGATATTCATGCTTAATAGGCATGAAAATCATCTCACCTGCTTTCAGGCATCCTTAGTGTTTATATTTTACATCTTACAACCAAGCCTGGTTTTCTGGATAGCCAGTGAAGAAGTTGGGGGGTAAAGTTCAGATGAGCTGCTTTAGACATGTTTATTGTAATGAATCACGTTTTGGATGTGCCTGAGTGCCTGTGCTGTCTAAAAAAGGTGTTTGGGGGTAAGAGGTTCCATGAAATAGGTTTTGCAAACAGGTGCCATTGTAGAAACAATAAGTGCAAATTTCTGCCATTAGAGTGTATGATGGTGTAACTTTCTCATGGTCCAGCTAAACCAAACTTCAAGGCAACTTTTGCAGTCATGAATTATTTTTTGCCTTTCCCGAATGTTCTCTGCTTCACCAGTGTCTTTTCTCAAGCTGCAGACACCACAACAGGACTGAGCATCCAGCAGTGGTTGCAGAGCCCCTGACAATGAAGCAGTAGGGCTTTCCTGCTTTTGCTTTTTTCATACTGCTTGAAAAGGCTCTCCATAGCTCTTCAGGTCACAAGAATAGCTGCCTGTTTCCAACACATTAGTCATCCTGGTCTCAGGCCTTTTTTTTTTCATCATCAGTGTTTCCCAGGAAGAGAAAGCTGCCTTCTGTCTGTGTGGCCTTGTTTCTGGCTATGCAATCCTCCATACGTTGGAATTGATATCTCTTGTATTATTTGCTTGTATTTAAGTTTCAAATCCTATTCAAACATAGTAGAAGGACTTTTTTTTGCTATTTTTTCTGTCTGCCACCCTTAATTTTTGTTTTGCCTGCAAACTTTATAGAAAAGTTTTCCTTTTATGTCATTAACAGTAATGATAAATAGTACAGAACCAATAACTGGTCTCTGTACCTCCACTAAAAGTACATTCATTACAGTATGATTCTTTCTTAATTCATAGATGTTACCTATCTTTTAATCTATATTGGTTATGAACGTTGATTTTGCAGTTTGGTAAAATACGAATCTAATTGCCAAGCAAAAATGTAACACTACGCTTTCAGCCTTGCTAACCAAATTTATAATCTCATAAAAATATATGGTTAATTTAATAAAATTTACTTTCCATAGACCTATGTTTATGTTATTGTATTGTCATACTTTGGTTCTTTATTAATCAAATGCAGCCACTCCAGGATGAGTATCAGGCCAGCTGTGCTGTGGTTTGCCTGGATTGCCTTTGCTGACACTTGAGAAAATCTGATACAACATTAATTTTGTCCCAGCCCTCAGGAATACTGATTTTTCCTTTGAATATACTATAAAAAGCATATTTTTATTATTTCCAGATTTCATTAGGCTCTTTGGTTTTTCTAATGAATTACTCTGTTTTTTCAGGGTTTAAGCTGTTTATTTGAAAAAGCCAATGTGAACCCTAGGATTCTTTCTTTATTTTCGTAATTAAATTACACAGAGTTCATCTCTATAGGTGCCTGTTCCTCTCCAAATTTAATAACTAGTTATGGCATTCCAAAACATTTAGACATTTCAATGCATGGAAGGAGTTTTCTGCCATGGCCCACTGACCAGCATGAGAGCAATGTCCTGTCCATGTTGTATTAGGAATTTGCAACTGACTGGTCATGCAGAAGGTCCCTTGGACAGCAAATAAATTCCATGCACTCCACCTATCTTTTCAAGTGAAAGTTTCTCAGTGGGTAGCTGCACTTGAGCCAAATTTTCAGAAACCTTAACTGAGCTCATATGGATGGTGAAATACATTATCTTGTATTTCAGTCACCACAAAAAGTATTTATGTCCTGGAGCCACAGTCTACCAAAGCAGCAAACATCTGCATTTGCATTTAGGCTTGTGGCTAAGAAGAAAATGAATCCACTTTCAAAGAATTGTTAATGTAATGTAATAAAGGGTTATTAGATACAATAGCATCGTAATGGTCTGTGGCTAATAAAAGATGGCTGTAAACAAAGAGGCCAGGTAGCATTGAATATGGAAGATAGTGTTATAGACATTGCTGCAGAATTAAGTAATGATAGTAGTGATTCAATCAGACATAGAATAGGGGATTGATAACAAATACTAATCCAGATTATGGCTGCAAAAATTTTTTCTTTCATTTTTCTTTGTATAGATGTTACTTTGTGTGCTCCACTGTAGAGGGAAACATGAATTGATGTCTCTGTCTTGTTAGTCTTTATTCAGAGAAATCCCTCCTGGGGTGTCATCACAGAAAGCTTCACAAAATTTTGTGAAATTCTTCTTGGTTTGTGATGGTTTAACTTGCCAGTCCACAGATCCAGCTTGCGGCTTGGTTTACTGCTGGTGTTGTGCCATTTTCCACCCACACAAGCAAGAATTTGAGCCAGCAGCAGCTAAAATGCACCACAGTGCAGTTTAATCCATACAAGGTGCTCTTGAAGAGTCTACAAATTTAAGAGTGAGAATCATCACTTAATAACTTTGAGTATATCTTTGTTGTCAGTTCTCTTTCAGTAATCAGTGAATGAGTGATAGGCACATCTAGAAAGTGATTTATTCTGTCTTAAGATAAGAATCTAAGAAGGGTTTGATGGATCACCTAGAAATGTCGGTCTCAATTTGCCCAGAGTCTGGATGACTATATTAAGTTTGATACTTGGTTGGTAGGTGGCTAAATTTGTAACTTTCCCTAAAAGGCACCCATATAGTAGATCAAGTGCACCAGAAGATGCAAGAAAGCAAGTATAAAGTTTTTTCTTAGTAGTACTACACTTTGAAACATAGCTAGACATGACATCTTTATTATGGCATGAAATAAAGCTGTAGGAAGCCAACTCTTAGACATTGGTACTAAAGTACTGCTTGTTTGCACAAGTGCATCACAACACACTCAGGTTTTCATACACATGTGTACATTGCACAGAAGACACGTCATCCACAAGCGATATGCTGTTTCCACTCCAGTGAAAGACAGGAGTTTTTAACAGCATGATCCAACATGTCAGTAGTTTGGAAGAGCAAGTGTGAACAGACAAGAAAAATTCAGGGACGGTTCCAGTTCTAACATCTGAGGTAGCTGCTGAAATTGGAGTAGGACTGAGGTGCAAGCATTTAATGTCTCTCTCTGGTAAAAAATAAATGGTTTAAATATATTTTCAAAATTCCATCTTATCCAGACTTACAGTTGTATTGCAGAACATTTAATTAGTAAAGGAAAAGTAAATTAACTCTACCCTGACCAAAATCTGCACATTAGGGAAGGAAGATATAGGTCACATCCTCTCTTCTTGCTAGTCAGTCCCTCTTCTGGAAGTAACAATTTCTTTTCTTTTGGACTCTTTTAGCCTTGTACTTCCTCGGCCCTTTCCCAAGTTCCCTAAAAATAATTCTTCTGCTAACACCCATCAGCCACAAAATGACAGGAATATCTTCATCTCCCTGTCTCTGAAAAGAAAAGCAAATGCAACAAAATGCCTGTCTAAAAATCTTAAAGGAAGCTATTTTCTTATCCAACAAAACCAAAGTCGAGCTTAGCCTCTTTGCCCTAGTACCTGAAAAAAGTGTAAAAGAAGACTATGAATGTCTTTATTCAAAATCAAATTATTTTTAAGCTCTGTTTGAGCTCAAAGAAATCCCGGTGTAGCTTCAGAAATAAACCTTGTCTCTGTTTTAATTTGTTTTCTAAAAATTTTTTTAGAAAAAACCCAACAATTACTCCTCTGAAAGTATCTTTTCACCCTTCTTTGGAGTTTTTTTTTTTCTTTTGGAATAACTGGAAAAGGTAAAAACCAACCTTGTAAAGTTATGTAGAAAAGATACCAAGATTTTGAAATCTTTTTAAAGTACATTGTTCGTCTCAAGTCAGCCTTCAAAGAGGCAGCATGTCATTATGATATAAAGCACAGAAACTGAGAAGTATTTTTGTTTGATTTGGATCCCATCAGAAGCAAGAAAGATATTTCCTTTAGTGAGAAGTCACACTTAAATAAAACACTCGAATCTGAAAATTGTTGTAGATTTTCCACAAGATTTTCCATGTCATTTAGCGTTTTCAGTCTTTAATCTCATAATAAACCAAGCAATTTCTAGAATTGGTGCAGTTCAAAATCTTTATGTTACATGCATATATTCCCACATATCTTCAGCATGGTGGTGTATGTAAACAAGAAAATAATGATTTAAAGACAAAGAAGTAGAAAAATAGTTGGTGAGCAAAGAGAATGGTAGGGAAGGAGAATTGCTTTCCTGCCTCACTCACATGTCTTGCAAGGATCTGAGATAAGAACGTAGGGATCACTGTTAAGCTGCTCAACCCCTGACCTGCCAGTTAGGAGAAAGAGAGAGGGAAAGTCTGTATCTTACAGGATGCTTAGCCAAGTCAGTGAAAAGGCCTTTAAAAAGTCAATGGGCACATATGACGGGATTTCCTGTTTGTTTATTTGTTTTGGCAGTCATCATTATTGAATCCTGTGCACATGCAAGGGAAGAAAATGTGTTCCACTCACTGCTTTCCTCTACAGGCTCTCACATCAATTACTCCTCTCTTTCAGAGAATTGCAGTACTCATCTGAGGATTACAAAGCTTAACACTTACCTGCCATCATCTGGGATGTGAATACCAGAAGGCTGCTAGTGGCTAATAAAGCCAGACCAACAGTTTTATTCTTTACAAGGTGCTAGGTTAAATAAGAACCTTTGGCTTCAAAGCTAACAGGCACTTCACCACATCAATCTCAAATAAGACTTGTTTATATGTTACAGGCATGTAAGGACTGTTCTAATGTTTCCCTGAGTTTGGGCAAAGATATCTGTATTAAACTGATTATTTCCTGGTAGGGTCCATCACAGAAGATGGCTGCTTCATAAGCATCTCTGAGTGGAATGAGCATATGAACTCTTTGTAGACATGCAGAGAAGAGCATTCCCCTCAAGTGCTATTTTAGCATCCATAAGGCCTTCTGAGTGACCATATATTTATTTCCAAGTTGCATTTTGTTTCTATCCTGCAGAGGATTGGGTCTGATTGTTAAAAAATTGCCACATCTGGGACGTGTTCTTAGGCTTCGTTCTGCAAATCATTATCCACCCTTGGATTAAGGGGAGGGCTGAATGAGTTTGCTACAAGGAGTTAGCCTTATGTCCCAAGATGTTCAGTCTCACTGAGAATACCACATGGTCTGTTTTAGGCCTGGTTTTTTATAAGATACTGGAAATAAATTCAAGAATGGCAAGCATCTGCACACCACACACACACACACACAACGTTCAAGCCTCCTTTTCCTTGGGTAGAGTAGTTGGGTTGGCCAAAGCTTACATACTATTGGCAATTCTGCCACTTCTTAGTGGATGTACTAATTAATTTGTCTCCTGTTTTCTGTCTTTGCTGTTCCTTGAGTTCACATGAAATTTGTACTCTACTATTACAGTAAAAGGAATAGGACATTTGGACAAAAATTGCCTAACCAAGTCTACAGGATTTGGAACTCTCTTTTGTAGCTCCACAAGTACTGTGAAAAGAGTGGAATAAGTATATCTCAGCCTGGCAACAGCATTTTTTCGCTAAGTGCTCAGACAGAAATAATTTTAAATATTGGTCATATCTTGGGTAAATTGGTAACCAAGTCCTGGAGTGCCTTTATCATGGAAGATATCTTCTTCCTTTCTCTTCCCCATGCCAGTTTACACAAATTAATCTCCTGAGGCACATCTCTTTAAATAAGTTAAAGAATCTGAAATGTATGAATTAGCCTTTTCTCCCTTATAGTTTCAGCATAATCAAGTATTTGAAGATATCCATTTTGAAGAGCTGAGGTCATTTCAACACTTCATTGGATATCCTCCCAGTCTGTTCTCTTTAGATTTGTTTTCCAAATGAGCTCTTTTGCTCCAGAGTCTTGAACTTCTATGGTATTTTTCCCCACTGACCTTACTGTCTCTTCTCTATTTTATGTTCTAGACTAGTATTTCCTCTGGCATAAGGATTTCCAGACTTTTGTTTTGCACGTAATTGTTTGGGTTTTATCTTTGTTGCATGGCAGACCATCTGTCTAATTGGTCAACCAAAGAAACTCTTCATGAATAATCCTGTATTTGGATTAAATAGACTTTTGAAAGTCAGGATGAGTTGGGATTGTTTTATGTCATGTTCTTGTGTCAAGTCAGCTGCACAAAATGACTGTTTTCTCCAATACTTGTCTGAACAGTTTTAGACAGTCTTCAAAGTCTGGAGTTTTAGAATAATATGTTTACTGAGATTTCACAGAATCACAGAATGAGCTAGGTTGGAAAAGACCTTTAAGATCAAGTCCAACCTGTGACCTAACACCTCCTCATCAACTAAACCATGGCACTGAGTGCCATATCCAGTCTTTTTTTAAACACATTCAGGGACAGTGACTCCACCACCTCCCTGAGCCGACAATTCCATCGTCCAGTCACTCTTTTAATGAAGAATTTCTTTCTAACATCCAACCTAAATTTCCCTTGGTGCTGTTTAAGACTGTGTCCTCTCATTCTGTCAGTTGTGTGGGAGAATAGATCCCCAGATGACTACAGCCACCTTTCAGGGAGTTGTAGAGAGTGATAAGGTCACCTCTGAGTCTCCTCCTCTCCAGGCTAAAGAATCCCAGCTCCCTCAGCCATTCCTCACAGGGCTTGTGTTCCAAGCCCCTCACCAGCCTTGTTGCCTCTGGACACCCTCAAGAATCTCAACGTCCTTCCTAAACTGAGAGGCCCAGAATTGGACACATGCAAATTAATTATGAAAATAATGTTTACATTAAAATAGTGCTATTAGTGCATCTTACTAATGCGTTGGAATAACGTTTCCCTTGGGAATCTTACAGTTTATTTCATCAAGATAAAAATGGATCTGCTAGACCTTTAGTTTGTTTCTTCAGCAAATGTTTCATTTTTTTATTCCCTGTCTATCAAGCTTGAATTAATTTGGAATATTCTCCTTCAAAAGGTGAAAAAACAACCTTTTGTGCCCATTGGCCATATCCTTGTAAATTAAATTCTTCATGCTTTATTTAATAATGTGTTTTTAATGTTATAATTGCTCTTTTAATACAAAGCAAATTTTCTCAAGTTATAATTGCTCTTTTAATACAAAGCAAATTTTCTCAAGATTGCAGCAGATGTACGGTTATTCTTAAGGATATTCTTCCTCACTGATTCTTGGCATGGGAAAAGAAGAGATACTGGGTTGTCTTTATTGAAAGGAATTTAGACTCTATGTACTTTTAGCCAAAATACTTCAATTACAAAACAAAAACTCATCCTGTGTTGTCACTGTGCTTCACATTTCTATACTAATTGCTTTCAGCTTGGATTGTATGATAATACGTGTGTTTGATATGTGTGGTTTGTTTTTGTCGAACTCCATTATCCTGTCTCATGTTCTTGGAGTGCCTGAAGTAGTTTCACTAATCTGTCAGCATAGTATGTACTTGTGGATAAATATAGACGTGCAGCCACTCTCTGAGTGGTCATCATCATATGCTGAAGCTAAAAATTACCCCTTTGGTTATGGAAAGGCTGAGCTGATCTGCAGGCCTGCTCTAGCTCACACATTGCTGGTCTTCATCATTTGTCTATTGGGAAACAATACCAAGAAACTGAAGGAAATGTCTTCCTCACAAGCAGTGAGGAAGTGTGAAACAGGATTATGAAACAACTAATTTATTTTTCAATTTTAGTTAGAAAAGGATTCTGACTTTTCTAACTGAAGGAGTGGAACATTTCAGGTATTCACAGGCTCATGGATATTACAGTAGCATGTTGGAGAAAATCCAGCGTGATCGGCTTTATAAAGGGGCTCGGTAGGTATGAAAATACTGCAAATAGATGTTTGTGTTTGTCTTATTAGTTTGTCCATGGTTGCTAAAGTGTAAATTTGACACAGTTTGCTAAAAAAATGCAACCTGTTTTTCTGCTTAAAGATATTGAAAATTCAATAACGGTATGGCTGAAGTTATAGCCAATGTAGCACAGATTCTTGGCTTGTGCATTATGATCGTTCAGTTATTTTGATTCCTCTTACAGCTCTAAGAAAAATACCTGTAGTGCAGATCATAGCAGGGACTCTATGATAATTTAATTTTGTACTCATCCCCAGTATCAGCTTTTGACCGTGGGTTGCGCTAAAACTACTGTGCTTTTTTACAGCTGTTTTTCTGATCAAGGAAATGATCAATACTAGGAAAAATCTAGCAGTGATTTTATGTCAGGAGGCCTTTCTGTAGCAATAGGATATGTTTGTGATGACAGCCATGTGTGATATTTCACTGCTACTTCCATATTTATTCCTTATCTTTAATTATTTTAAAAACACATAAAATTGGGAAAATAATATGGTAAGAGCCCATGCTAAATGAAAATAATCTGTGGGATAAGAATATAATTTGAAATACAGCTTATTGCACATTTAGTAGAAAAATAATGGACAATATTGGAAACAAGAAAAGGTGCTTCAGACAGAATTACACCCCCAAATGGTACAGACATTTTATTGTTGATCTGGCATGGTTAAACTTTGTTACAGATTTTTCTAGGATAGGAGCTTTAAATATGTGTACAACCTTCTAACCTTGATCTGTAGATTCTATGGCAGAGTCCTTGGGCACCAGGGTTACCATGGTCCCCTCCATGTGCATCACCATTCATTCTCCTGGGGCATGAGTTACTTTTCTCTAGGTAAAGGGTTTAGCTTAATGCAGCTTACTTGTGTGGTGACCAATACTCTGCAATATGTAGACACTCAATCTAAATGCTTCTGTGGTCTGTTCTGGTACTTCTCTTTGTATAACATTTATTATTTTGAAGTCAGGCAGAAAAAACTAAAATTGTTAAGGAAATCAGTATCTCAAATTGAATATAACTCCTTCCTTCCACCCACCTCCCTCCATATATCTTCTGCATTGACCCACACAAACATGGTTATTTTTGATGTTAAAATTATGTACTTTATTTAATGGGGCAGGGTTTCACTGGCGTAGATGGCAAAACTGAGCACATCTTTTTTATTGCTACTTCTAAGGCTCACATTATAATGTGTCAACATAAAGGGACCAACCAGGGATGACTTTAATGCAGCTACTTCTTAAATTTTGAGTCCTTGATGTCCAATTTTATGTCTCAGAGGCAACTATTTTTTAGTGAGTTTTATAGAGCTCTCGGTCTAGGCATAAAAGCTATATTCTGTTAAAGCTCATACATTATCAGTATAGATATCAGTGGCAGTCTTGTCACTGGGCCAGAATTTTGCAATGCAAATATCAAGCATATGCAAATGCTGGAGCTAATGGAGCTGAAAAGATGCCTTAGAAAGCCAAACCTATATATAATAGTTCATGACCAACTCATGATCAGCTCCAAACCTTCACAGTGTTGGCAATGTTAGCTTTCACACTAAAGATGTTTAAATGGAGTTAACAGCTACAAAATGGTCCTTTAAAAAATTGAACTAAATCAATGTCATATGTCAGTCATTTCTCTTAACTGCTATAATTGCTGTAGTAATGACAGATGTTAGCCCCCAGGATGTGCTTTTTCTGTATTTGGGTAAAGGCTGTAAAGTTCTTTGTTTCTGAGAACGAGAAGAAAACTTTCTGGTGCACTGGCAAATCTCACAGATAATTGCATTCCTCTACTACAGTGTGCAAATAAGTGACTTTTCAGTTAGATGTCTGAAAAAAAGAATTAAATCCGCCTGTGTCACAGATCTTACAGAATCACTGTTAAAAGGCTTCCTGCTAACAATGACTATGTGGATTCAAATTCCTGTCTCAGAACCCTGGCTGAACGCTACGATGATTGAAGATTAGGGTGGCAGCTCCCAGGTAGCATGGCTAAGGCTTTTTAAACTTAATTTGGCCGGGACGTGGAGCGTACCTGCTCTCACACAGCGCCTGCCTGTCTCCCTGAATCCCCCCGGTGCTGTCAGCTTAGTAGCCGGGTTTAAAGCAGAATTGCCGAGGAACAGAAGGCGACTTTGTGTCCGATTAGATTGCTGCGGACTCCTCCGAGAGGCAGCCCGGGCTGGCTGCGGGGCCCCGGCCCGGCCGTGTTGTGCTTGGCAGGGGCCGCGCTGGCGAGCAGCCCGCTCGCCTGGCCAGCTCAGCCCAGCCCAGCTCAGCCCAGCCCAGCTCAGCCCAGCCCAGCTCAGCCCAGCTCAGACAGCTCAGCCTAGGCAGCATTGCCCAGCCCAGCCCAGCAATCCCAGCCCAGCCCAGCGCAGGCCGGACACCATGCTGGGCTCCAAGCCTGGGAGCGGCGCGGGCAGCTTGGCCCGCTGGGCTGGCACGGACACGGACATGGACAGGGACACGGCTTGGAACTGCACAAAGGACACAAATCCGTGCGAAAATTGGTTTCGCTACTCACAAAAAAAATTTCCTGACTTTGCACTTGGAGATCGAGATGGTTTCGTGGGTAGATGTGAGCCGGTCAAAACCATACCTTTGGCAAATATAGTCCTAATTGTAAAAAATAATTGTCTGACTCCATCCTGAAGCTATTTGTGGGGAGATTTCCATTGCTTAGTGTATTTGATAGTCCGTAAAAATTTGCATCTGATCCTTTGCATCCCACTGTCTTCATGTTTAAGTTTTAAGAGACCCTACGTGATGACAGAAGAGCAGTAGCACTTACACTCTTCCCTGGTGGCGCTTTTTTCAGTACTTTGAAGTAGATTATTATTGAGAACAGCAGTGCATTTTTAGAACAAGTTTTATGTAATATAAATGTGGGACTGTTTTATATACTTTGTTTTTTGCAAAGAGTTATAATGCCAGGAAGATTCCATGATAATGCTTTTGCCCTCAAAAATCAAGTGAAACTTTGCAGGAAACAAATCTAGCAGGAAACATCTGTCGCAGTGGGAGAAGTGCTGCTGCTGTGCTGAAGAGTGATGCTGTACCTCATCAGTGTAGGGTTATGTTCAAAGAAAAGTATAGATGTGTTATGCTTGCAGAATAATAGCTACATGAAGAGAAGCATTTCTGTCTTCTATTATAGCAATATGGGAACTTCTAAACTGATTTTTCTAAAGGATAGCATACTCTCTTTACTCTAGTGGATCCTTTTTTATTTTTCAGTGTATAATTTTGGGTTCTGATTTGAAAACTCTCAAACCATAAAGTTTCTGCTTTTAAATCTTTTTTTCATTCTTGTTCAGCAATGACGTGTTAAAGTCCATAGGAAGCATCAAAAATCTAAGTTATCCTTAAAACAATCATATGTCATTAATAATTGACAATTAATTTCAGTAACACTTGCAATTCTGTTCCTCAGAAGAAAAGACTAAAGGTATTAGATGTGAGGCAGCCATCATTGTAGTTCATTCTTCTTTTTCTCTTTCTTTCTTTGCAACTTGGATGCAACATATAGTGTAACACTCTAGAGAGCAGTGCTATGGGGAAGTGTTGTAATGGTTTTAGTTCACAGTATTTCCATGGTTTGTATTGCTTTAAAGCATCTCTGTTGCAATCACCAATAGCACTCATGGGCATTGCGACACTTTTATTACATTCAGAGTCGATAATGGCTGGTCTTGCCAGTGTTTCTTAATTTGCTACTTTTAAAGTCTCTGACAGAGAGAGGGTGCTACTAGTACCTGCCTGAAGACCAAAAATTACTTTTATTGCCAATAAGAGCTGAGCCCTAAGGATTTGGGGTTGTAAATTTTATGTGTAAAATGGTAACATTTGAAGTGCTTCCATTTCTTTTTCCTTCATTCACAGAAAAACAGCAAGTAGAGCTCAGATTGTATACTAGATTCTAGTATACAATATCTTGATACTTGTTATGGGGAAGTCAGTCATAGGATAATTCAGATTGGAAGGTATCCCTGTTGGATGATTAGTCCCAGCTTGCTCACCAGCTAGGGAAGATTCCTCAGGACCTTGTCTGGTCAGCCTTCAAGTGTCTCCAAAACTGGAGTTTCTGCTGTATCTCTGGACAACATGTATCAATGTTTGATCACCCCTTCACCGTGGAAATGATTTCCATATATCTAACAGAAATTTCCTACATTCAAACTAGTGTCTGTTGCCTCTTGTCCCATCATCCTCAGCTCAAAGAAGAATCTAGTTCCTTGGCATCTTTGCTATACTCCATTAGGTAGCTAAATAGTGCAATAAGATCTCTTCTCAAGGTTAAGTCGGTCCAGCACTCTCAGCCTTTACTAATCTAGCAAGCCCCTGCCCATCTTCATGGTCCTCTCTTGGCCTTGCTTCAGAATAACAATGTCATTCTTGTATGGGAGGGCACAAAACTGAACAAAATACACCAGGTGTAATCTCAAAAGTGCCAGATGAAACTTTAGAGTTTGGTACTTTCCGGAAAGTTAATGTATAATTTATACTTTTTGGCCATGGAAAACATTCCATGTTGGGCTCGTCATATAAGATTCAGACTGGTAACTTGTATGTTGTTTCTTGAGTCATTCTTGACTGACCTCAGTATAGATTACAGGAGAACAAGACCCTTTGCAACTCACCATAGTCAAAAGACCAGACTCCTGATTTTTGCAAGGCTAAACTAGTTTGGATAGCAATAAAGAATAAATTTTTTGTTACTTGACAGCTGAGTTACAGGTATGACTTGCGTGCAAAAGTTAAAAAACGAGGATGTTTTTCAGTTAGGCGTCAGCAAGTCTTACCATGTAAAAAAAAAATAAGAGTACTGAGTATGCACTGCATAGTAAACGCCACTCAATTTTAACATAAAATATTTCATCTTTGATTTCTTCTTCCAGTTAGATGTGTATTTTACCTATGGTTCCATGGAGGTTATATTGATGTGTTGTGAATTTCTTTGATTAGCAGCTAGTCTCCGATTTTGCTTTGATAGTGCAGTGAGCTGTTGAGGTGCTCTGTGAAAGCTAAACCATGTTGAATTACCCAGAGAAGTAAATGTGTCTTTTCTCCATTTCAGCTTCTCCAGTTGGTAACGGATATATCAAGCCACCTGTCCCTCCTGTTCCTGGAACGCAGAGGGAAAAAGGACCTCCAGCCATGTTGCCCATCAGCATTGACCCTGACAGCAAGCCAGGCGAGTACGTCCTGAAGAGCTTGTTTGTTAACTTCACTACTCTGGCCGAGCGCAAGATTCGCATCATCATGGCAGAGCCTCTTGTGAGTAAAAAGAAACTCCATGTATATATATATATATACTGTGCTTTGAAAAAAATCAAAGTTTTGTTTTAAAACCAGGCTTGCTTGCTCTGCAGTGAAGAATATTTTGCTTGCAGTCTGCGTTGGAGTTTGATAGTGTTTCCCAAAGTGTAAGATATGCTGCTATGGCAATTAGAATGTTGTGGGAGAGGGCAGAGGTATGCAAGATATGCCAAAGGGGTGACATGAAAAGGAATTAATATTTAATTTTGTTTGCAATATGGGCACACGTTATTGGGATTGAGAGGCAGAAGGAGTGTCAGCCAGCATAGGATTTCACAGTTGGGAGAGCAGTCACTTAAGTCAAAATAGATTAGAAAATGCTGAAATATGATAAAAGCCATATTTCTGAACATTACAGGTTTTCAGCTAAAACATGAACATGGCCACCACTGCTGCCTCCTCTTTTAGTTCTGACAGTAGTAGATTTCATAATCTAACAGAGGGCTATGGCATCTATTTTCCAGATATGAAAAGCATGCAGCACTTGAAAAAGGAGTTATATTACAAGGTCTTGCACAGTGAGAGATCCATTGTTATTTGTATTTTTAGGCAAATTTAATAGCAAGTATATGTGTTACAATTTGTCTTATGTGACTGAATTTTCAGGACTCTGCTCATTTATCTTGAGATTACATTTTATATACATTCTTGCTATTGTGATTAAGGGAGAATATTTCTGTAATTCATATTTTAGTTCTGATGAGGTAAAAAAAACCCCAAGACCTAAAAATAACCAGAAACCTCTACCTCTGTACAATAAGGGAATTTTAAGAAAATATTAGCATGTTTGTGTTATAAAGTCCAATGTAAAATACTTAGTTCAATTACCCATATTCAGGATATTTTGAAGGGCAAAATTAAAATTTTCTTTTTTCTGATGGCAACTCTTTAGCTTTGATTTAGATTCAAAAGTATTTGATGCTTGGAAAGTTTCACTAGGCTTTCTTTGGAAACATTAGCTAGATGCAAGATGACAAAACTATCTTACATAATTTGGAAGTAACACCAAAAATAGCTTACAGTAAAGAATATTATGACAAAAATACAGTTTTTCTTCTTTGATGAGCTCACTCCAAATCACAAAAAGTAGAATAAACTGACAGTCATAGTGTAGGTCCTTTTAAAAAATAGAATGCCAGCAGCTATTTATTACCATCCAGTCTTCGTGTGATGCCCAGAGAACATCTTTAAAATTTTAAAACAAAATGTGTTTAAAATTACTTGACAAGATCAGGAAAACAGCAAGACAACCAGTACTGAGGACATAATTTCCTTGCAGCACCTTTGTTACTCTTAAACATGAACCTCTGCACTTTCATCTAAGATTTCAGGTGTGGATTTATTCCCATTTCACCTTGTGTTAAGATGATTTTGAGTTGCTGTGTTGGTTTTTTTCACTTTGAGAAACTATTATTGTCTGAATGTTGATCTTATTCTGGAGGTTGTTCAATGGAATTTCATTTGGTAAATTCAATGTAGAATGTAGAAATATTACAACAGACTGGAATGTCACCTTCTTGTCATCATTTTCAGAACGTATTTTTTACAGGGGTCTGACCATGAGTCACTAACAATAATTCAATTACGTACTCACATCTCATTAGTACTAATAAAACTTACATGTCATGGCATGCTGCTGTTCGAGGTTGGCTGTGACCAATGAGTAAGCAGGATTCTGTAGACGTGCAGTCAAAATGATCTTGAAATAATTAAGTTGTAATGAAAGAAGTGACAAGGGAAAATGGCAAAAATTATTCTCGAATAACAGCTAAGAATTTAAGTCTACCCTTTTTGTGATGTAGCTGCTGCATGTTTAGCAGCTTTGTTCCCACATTTTACTTTACTGATTAGAATTGTGACCAGAAATCCTAAGGATTTGGGAAATGAAGTTTATAAATTGATGGTGAAAAGCTACCTTTTGGCCTTTTTTCACAATAGGTAGTCAGATGGTGAACTCTTTGAAGTTTATGTTCTAATTAAACTCAAGTGCACTTCAAAGAAAGTCAAACTTGCTCAGTGCTCAACACTGAGATATTTCTCGTTTGATTTCTCCAAGTCATTACAAGATATGACAGTTTAATTTTATAATGAGTGATGAATATTTAGGATATCTTCTAGAGAAGATAAAATGATCTGTTTATAATATTGCTGTCTTTGCATCTCTTTTATCACAAAGTCTAGCTCACATTGAAGCTCTGAAGTTACTATGGTTAAATTAAATACTTACTGACACCTTTTTTACCTAGATCATTCTTTTCATACACATATTCTGCCTGCTTCTACTTTCTATGTTATCATTACCATTGTTTTTATGAATTTTTCTCTCAGTTTCTTTGGGTTCCATATGCCCATGTGGTAGATCAGTTTCTTTCTTTTGTGATGCACAGAGACCCAAAGTGGAAATTACAGTATTCTGACAACTGTGTTGGAAAACCATGTTTGTGTCACACCATGAGTTGCAGATGCTAGAAAGGCATTAGAAATCTTTGCTATTTTCTAGGGTGTCAGTGAAGGGCACAGCAAACCCCACCCCTTCCTGCAGCCCCATGAAGCCTCATCTGGAATAGCAATATTCCAATGGGAGAGAAAGCAGAGGGCAGTGTCACCTACTTCTCCTGCTGCCTTGGCTGGCAACTGAGTATCATTTGAAATTTTGGTTACTGGATCTGGCAGTGATCATCATAAAAAACACACTTCCCAGTTAATAAATTTTCTAGATGTGAATATAATGTCTACTATCCACTGCTAAGCCTTTAACCAGTAAGAATGGAAAACTTTTATTTCCAGATTTGACATTTTTTAACTTTGTCTGCAGAATATTTTATTCAGGTCAAATTTTCCCCTTTTTAGGATCTCTAGTATATAAAATAATAATTCAGTAATTATAAGTTCACAATCATGTGGCTAATTTTTAATGATTACCTACTGTACGCAGATTGTCAAGTTATATTATTTCAGATTAACAGTATTTGACAGCAGACTCGATTAAAGTGGATTGTCCAGTTTATAAAACTAAATTCCTATAAATTAAATGTAAATAATTTTTTCTTGATAATCTTTAATAATTTCTTTATTTCCTGTAGATAATTGTTCTTATTTGTAACAAATATCAAAGACTTTATTCCACAGGCCTTTTTTCACAGCTGATTTAATTAATATTTAATTTGTATCAATTTTTTTTCTAAATCTTCTCTGCATTGTTTCACTTATAAACACAATATGATATTTTATTACTGCTGATTTTTTTCAAGGAGTAGTGACCTTGAAATGGAGCTAGAAAGAGGAAGTAAGGGAAATACTTATGCGAGTTCAAATGAAAGAATATGTTTCATAGCTCTGTAGGGAGAAAGCCCAGAAAACAGTTTCCTTTTTTAGGACAGTTGATTATCACTTTGGGTAATAATTCATCCTGTGCATACAGAGCAGGCTAATCTTTAAATACGGCTTTCAGCAGTACTTACACACAGCTGTAGACATTGATAAAACATAGGGAGCTACAGGCATTGACAGTTGTTAATGGTTAATTTAGCTGTTGGTAAACTTTCATTATGCTTTTCTCCTGCAAGCATCTTCTTTTACTGAGCTTGTCTAAATTCAGGATCTCTTTGAATACTAAACTCAAGGACAGAATTTACTCATTATAGGATTGGGAGTATAAGCATATTCATGCATTCTGCATGTAACTCTTTCCTTTTATTAGGCAGGTTTCATCTCACCATTAGGAAAAACCCCTGAAAGGAATGATGTGGTTGATACTAGTGTCTTTATTACTCCCATTTCATTAGAAGCTTGAAGACATTAAAAAAGAGATCTATTTCAGGACAGGGCTGGTGATAACAACCTAGCAGATGGTTCAGCAGACTTTGAAAAAAATGAAAGAATAATGCAAATTGGAGAGACTCACCAACCAATACACATAATGGGACTGGTTTCTGATTAGCTTCAGTCTAGGCTTCACTTTCTCTAGGCAAGAGAAGAATATGCTAAGAACAGACTTGGGAGAAAAGGAAGTAGTTTTTTTGTTTTCTGAGGACTGGACTGTGATAACTAGTAAGATTTCTGTAGGCTATGATAATACCAAGCGGTTTTGTCCCACAGCTGTAACGTAGAATTTTCTGGTTTACATGGACTAAAACTCCAGCTGCATCAGACAGGATGACAACTCTTTGGTTGTCACCTGTAATGGGACACATTACTGTTAGATATATTTTACATTTGAAGTCCTCATGAATTGTTTGGCATGTACAGGGAGACTTTGGACCCCTATTTGTTCACAGTAATAGATAGCAGTTATTGTAAGGAACAAGTAATTTCCTGGAAAAGAGGAAATGCAAGCTGCCTTGCTCTGTTCTAGCTATTCACTCAGTATATGTATGCCCATATTCACAATTACACAACTTTATTTGAATACCTTTATGCAAATATATATTGAAAATTCTCTTCTCATACAAAAGCTATCTCCCAAAGACCTTTCCTCTATAAATGCTAGAAGCATGCTGGCTTCCCATTGTCATCTGTCCCTATCCACCTCTGTGTCACTGAAGGATTATGCCACTGATCATTAATCTAATTCTTTTATTCCAAGAGTGTTCGTGCTAGTCAAAATTTTCTAAAGCATGTGGTAGTCAATCCCAACTCTAAGGACCTCATCATTCATAATACCATAGTCTGTATCTAATGTCTCATAATTCTTTATTTCTACTGTATTATTTATTTAGCATTTAAATTTAGAAATAAATATTATTATAGTAGATCTTTTAGACCTAGTTGCAACAAATAATGTGTAGGTCATTAAGAATTCTTAATTATTCATTCAATAATTGTCTCTGAAGATGCTTCTTTATGAAATTCTGCCTCACTGTATTATACTGTGCTGAGGACTGCTCTCTCACCTCCTCATAAGAAAGTGAAAGCATCTCCACAACATATTACTTTAGGTACTCAGTATGTAACCTGAATGTGTGTGATCCTTTCATTATATGGAGCCCCACAGATCTGTGACAGTGGATGTGTTATTGAATGTGCAAATCTATGTCAGTCAGTCGTAGGATGGTCTGGAGCACTGAGAACATTCATCTCAGGAGAGAGTCTGTCTCCTAGTCCTCCCAGAAGTTGTCAGCTCAGTAGAGTTCATTTCCTGAAAGTCATTGACTGGATCCTGGGTCAAATTTTCAGAGCAGTAGCTGTTCTCATTATTTTATTCAACGTCTAGCCCTATCTAAGGACTTCTTGTTGCCCAGAGAGGCTGTAAGTGCTGAATCTCTGAAAATATTCAAGACAGAAGAGAGAAATCTAGGCGAAGGTGTCCCTGCCCACGCCAGAAGGGTTGGAGTTTAATGATCTTTAAAGTCCTTCCAACCCAAACCATTCCATGATTCCATGATTCTGAGCTTACTTTCAGTGTGGACTGTCTCCTCAGTTCTACCTCCTTTTACTCAGACTTTCCAGCAGCTAACTTATCTGTTTCAAGAAACCAATTAAGAAGAACAATGGTTCAGTCATCCCTCTTCCCTCCTTCACTAATCAGCTTTCCTTGGGAGTTCACTGGCTTTTCAAATATAGTCCAGTCCACCGGTGATGATGAAGCCCAAGCTGGGCCAGATCAGTATGTTCTTTTTTTCCTCAGCAGAAGGAAAGGCAGAGAACCTACCACATGCCCTTAATCACATTTTTGTGTCACTTAAGTTTCAGGGAAATACATCCATATATCTGGGTGCTCTTACCACTCTCCAGAAAATCAAAGTCCCTACTACAGTCATTTCAGGCCAATCTTGTCACTGGTCTGCCATCATGAAGGACAGAAGAAAATCAAGCATACACTCTGGTAGCATTGTTGCCACATAAGTAGCAATTCAGTAAAGAGGTATCTTCCCATAGCTTCACATCAGCTTCATCCTTTGCATGTTTTCTGAGTCACATTTGAAGTCAATGAGGTACTGCTTAATTTATGTTCTCTTTTCTAGGACCGAATCTGGCATGGCACCATTTTTAAATCAGACAGCTTGAATTATACCATATTTGACCCTGCCTATCTGGTGGCATGACAAATATGAGAAAACTTGAAATATTTCGCATAACTACCTTCCCAAATTGGAGATCCACCCAGCAATTCTGCCCAATTGCTTCACTAGCTGGGCATGCAATAGGTGTGGAAGCTGTGGCTTTTAGGGCAAACATACTTGTAGCAGAAGAACAGTGAAGGCTTACATTAGCTCTGCAAGGGCATCTGGCATCCTCCTTGAAAGTCTGTCAAATCAGTACCAGTAACCAGGAGGAAAAGGCTTCAGATCAAATCACCTGGGAACACCTCTCATATGGTGCAGTTACAGCCTTTGAAATAGCCAAGAAAGCTCCAAGTAACAGAATTTTAAAGAAAACTACTGGCAGTAGTTCTCAAGTTCACTTAAAAATACATTTTCCTCATCTGTTTTTCTGTTCTGTGAAAACAGGTGCGCAGTTGGTGACAGTAACTATCTACCTGATGTTAAAGCAGTAGTAGACAGCAGACCATGGCCAGGGTCATTTGCTGTCCTTTATTACCCCTGTGGTTCCTGTTTGCAGAGATCTCTGCTGTGCTTGGAGCAGCCCTGCAATTACAACCCTAAATTTATTCAAATCAACTGATAAGGGCTTCCTATAGGCTTTATTAAATTAGGTCACATTATTCTGAGTGGGTAACCAGTGGTCAGGGCTCTAAGGGCACTAATAAGCCTTAATGGCCTCCTCTGAGTCTCTCCCACACCTGCCCAGAGGCCAGGACCTATTCCCAGGTTTTGGTGCCATTAGTCCCTGCCACAACAGGGCTAGTCTCGTGCTCCCACAACCCTGCCCCCTCCCCTTGGGCCTTGCTGAGCCAGGTCACATAGCTGAAAAACCTTAATAAACCTTAATAAGCAGTTGAAACAACACCTTGAATAGCTGTTTTGTGCAAAGGTCTTAACATAGACTTGGAAGTTTCGATCTCCATCATCTATTGTTCTTACTGTTACATGGAAATCCCTGTATCAAAGATTTTTTTAGAGCATCATGCTTATTCCAGTCCAACAGGCTCATAAATGAAAGATCTTGGACTCTCATACTGCATCCTATGACTCCACTCTTGACCTTATACATTCCCTGTGCTAGCAAATTGAGTTCCAATCAACAAAATCTTATATTCTTATATTGGAATTTTTTAGATTAGACTCACACAATCTACTAACACAAAGCTGTGATGGAATTACGATGTCAACATTAAGTGCTCACACTTTATCTACAGATGGTCTTTTAAAATTTATCATACTTGCAGGTTGTAAAATCTACTTCTCTTTCTGTACACTGTAGTGTTGGAATAAATCAGGGAAAACCAAGGGACAGTATTATAATACTAACCAGGAGGATCCTAATAGACAGAGGATTTTGATGTATTCATTAAGTTACAATTTTGAAAAGGCGTTCCTGTTAAAACAAGCTCTGAAAACAAATAGCCAAGAAAATTTCCTTTCTCACTTGTGCTCAGTAAAATTATCCTTAGTAGTCTTTTCAACTTACAGGTTTCACAAAAGCATGTCTTTGAAATACTTCTTTTAGGTTTCACAAAAGCATGTCTTTGAAATATTTCTTTCAGACCTGGTCCACTAGTAGTTCTCAGCATTTTTAGGCTTAAAATATGGTAGTAAAAGAAACGTTTTACTTCTTGCCTGCAATAAAGCATCTTACTTTGCAATGGAAAATAGAAATGCTGAGAGTAGTAGGTTTGTTGTTTTGATTTGTTGGGGACTTTTTTGTTTGAGTTGTTTTTTGGGGTTATTTCGTTGTGTTGTGTTTTGTTTGTTTGTTGGGTTTTTTTGCTTGGTTTGGTCTTGTTTTGTTTCATTTTCTGGGAGGCTTTTTGCTGTTACCTGTATATCTATAGCAGCATTTAACCTCTGTTTAAAGTTTGCAACTGTTTATTGTCAGCACCGAGTTGAGGGAATAGCTGGGAAATTTTGTACTGTTCAGGTAAGAATGGTAGAGTTCTTGAGTTGACTGCTAAAGGCTAGTGAAAGAAAATTGGTTTTGTTTGTTGGGAGTTGGTTTGTTTGTTTTTCACATTCTATGTTGTCTTGGGAATGTAGCAGTGCTAATTTTTGTACTGTGCATCCAACAGCAGTCTCTAGTTCAGTGAGTTTGCTTCTTTCTTCAGGATGCTTGAAATTTACTTCCGTAGACTATTACTTCTCAAGATCAATATGGTAATTTTTTGGCCTTTATGGGCATTTTCTTCTGACCTATCAGTTACTTCAGACTAAACATTCACATTACCAAAATTTATGTGTCCACGTTTTAGTTTTCTTGGTAGGCAGCCTAGGTAAAATGTGCCTTTTACAGAGAGTGTGGTAATCAGACAAAAATTAACCTGCAATACCTGATGTTATGGCACAATCTATTATCCAATCAGAGCAGTGCATGAGGAGGATGCCAAAGAGTCAGAGCCAGGGACCAAAAATGTGTATTTGAAGCTGAACTGATGTTTTTCTGTATTTTTATATTCAACAGTATGGGCACATCCTTTTCCACATGAACAAAACAGAAGAGCTGTTACAAAAAAAACCCCAAAGCAATTACATGAAGAAGGAATATGTTCAGTAATACTGAGCTTGTCTTTTGAACATGCACCTTTCATTATTTTTGTGCATTAACTGTAATGACAAGTAGGTTTTTGACTTGAGCTTGTTAAATAATTTTTTTTCTGAGATGTAGCATATTTTTACATATATTTCATGGCCACTTGAAATATGCATATTTCCACCATATGTAGTACCATGCATAATTAGCATTGCTTTTTTTACTAATTTTTCAACAGTTAAATGAAGTCCATCACAGGTTTTGTTAACATTTTGTGTATCTATAATTATGTCTTATGCAAAGTTGTGGTGTTTCCTTGAAGCTGTATTGTCATATCTTTTTCATTATGTTTGCCTTTAGAATTTCCAGTTGCTGTATGCTTACAATTTCAAAGGATAGTGAGGGAAATCTCCTTTATTTTACTCTCTGTGTACTGTGGTCATTGACACAGTTTTTTAAAAGAAGTGTCTAGCAGCTAATTGATGTTAAGAGAAGTCAAAGATTCTGTTGTCATCCACTGAACAGGCAATTTATGTGTTTATGCATGAGGACCTGCTGACTTGCAAAGAATGGTTAATGAAAACAGGACACTAATTTGCCTGTTTCATGGAACTTGCAGGTGGGAGACAGTTGGGAGACTATCAGAATAAACAGATTATCCTTTTCAGTCAAAAAGCTCGGGTCTCTTAATTGCTTAGGTATAAATTAATTAGACTCCTTGGGGTGGTGGTGGGAATTCCCAAATAGTAAAAAGGTATATAAGTGACAAAAACTAGTTCCTGAGAAGTTCAGAGCTATTTTCTGTACAAGAGTGGTTTTTTTGTGTGACCACAGACTATTCCATGTCCAATTTTGAAAGGGACAAACAGAAGTAAATACTGGCCAGTGCAGCTTCATGAACATGCTCAATGCAGGGTCAGAACAGATCCATTCTGGGAGGGAGGAGGCAGGAGCACACAGCTGGAGTGGAGGACATGGGTTACCCATCACACGAGCACAGGATTGATAGTGATGCATTTCCCTGGTTTTTGTATGTACAAAGCAATCAAGGCCAAAAAAACAGCTGGCATGCTTGGGAGCAGACTTTTTCCTACAAACACCAACTCTCTTTCCTGCTGAAAAGTATGTAAGACAGAGACGTTCATTTGGAGGAGAGGAAGCTGATGAGGTGGTTTGTCACAAGAAGAAGGAGATACACTTGGGGTTTTTTGGCTCTTAAGATTGTTCTTGCATTTATTTTACATATATTGTAGCTGTAGTAGTTGAATGTGTTCTATGTCTACTCCATTTTACATGAGAAAGTCCATTCTTCTTTCTGTTTGGTGAGCCTTCCACCCCAGCAGAGCAGAGCACTCAGTCGAGTATGTCTGGCTGCGTTTTAGTGTGCAGTGCAAAAGTTAAAATTTGTGTAAAAATATCCTTGCACCTTGCCTCTAGGAGAAAAAAAAAAGGGATTTTATCTCAATCAGTAATACAGTAGCCTGTCACAGTTCAGCAGGAAAAGCAGGCCTAATGGTTGCTGAGATTAGGAATAGCTTTAAGGGGTATTGTATATCATTATAACATGGTGACATAGTGAAACTTAATAGGCACTACAACATCCTTTTGTTTTTGTGTTTCCCTGAACACTCAGTTCTGTGACAGGTGGTTATTCCTTTGTAAATTTACCCAATTATATTTGTGTAGCAGCCCTGAAAAAGCCGTAATATATTAACCATTAGAAGTCACTGACAGTCTTTGGAGACACGTTTTAGTGTGCCTGTGCGAATAGAGGGTTTGAATTATATGTTGGTTTTTAGGTAATTTATAAATATTATATCTAATTGATGCATGCAAATATGATAAAATATGCATTTTCCATTGCATAGTTAACATATTCTGTTTTATCATATTCTATTTATGTTTTCCCAAGAGCAATGAGAGAGAGGAAGGAAGTTAAGTTTTAGTTGAGCATTTTGTTTTGTGGGCATTGGTGACACAAAACATTTGGCTGGTTTTTTTGAAAAACAATAGTTTCAAATATTAAATTGCCTTTACTACTTATCTCTAACATGTTTGTATCATGGGAGTTCCCAGTGTGAACAAATTCAGAATATGCAATTGAAGGCAGCACTTCAAACAAGAAATAAGGATGTTTAGTTTAGTGATTAAAAATGGAAATGTTGCTATTGAGAATCCATTTTTCTGAAATTTTCTGATGTTTTTGATAGTTCAGTAAGCTACAGCCCTTCCATATTAATCAAATCTTTCTTTATTCATATTTTGTTGTTGAAGGCTTTGGCTCCAAATTCAGCCGAGCTATGCTTCTAAGATTTGGAAGTCATTTCTGTAGAATGTAGTATATCGACAGAGATTCAAATAAGTCAGCTCATTATAGAAAAATGCCTGTTTGCCATTCCTGAGTTGGGTGGGCAAGAAAATAAATTGAAGTAAAATTGTACCATGAGGCTAGAAAACAGTTTTAGGAATTTTTTAAAACTAATTAAGTGTATCTTCAGGGTAAGTAGACTACTATGGATTCTATTGCCCAGAGACAGCTTCATATTATTACACATTTTAACCTTTCGTTGCAAGTCCTGCACCTGTGGTGTGCAGTAAAGACACCTACCATGAGTATAAATGTATTTTATATAGTATCTGCCATAATCTGAAAATACTGCGTAAAATGAAATCGTAAGATTTCTAAGGATATTAGAACTAAGCAAATAGAATAAGTAAGTTGTTTGCAGTCGATGAAAAGAAATTCTTTATTGCATAAAGAAAAATTGCTGTTTTCAAAGGACACTTAAGTACCTGCATATAATTGAGTTGCCTTTGAATTTACTCAGTAATGTCTCCCTGACACAGTCAGTTGTTACTCTTACCATGAATGTATTCATGCTTATGTATTTTAGGAGTTCTTAGAAAATGAAACCCCATATTTCTATCTGGCCCTTCATCTTTATTCAGTTCTTTATCTATTCAGCACTCAGCATTAGCAAGAAGTAGTAATAATTTCTATGCTGAGTTCTCTCAAACCTCCAAACCCCAATGCAGTCTTGTATGGCTGTTGCCATTCACTGCAGGGGTACAGTGAGTGGCCTTCCAGAACTGGAAGGGTGTGTGCAAAGACTCTTGTCTGCATGGGGTCAGTTGCTGCAGGCAGTGCCAGGGGCAGCACTGTCCTTGGAAAGAGTCAAGGGAGCAGCAGCAGCAACCCAAACAGGGGCATGGCAAAGAGGCAGAGACAGCTGAAGCAGCAGCTGCTGCCTGGCAAGAGTGTGAGGGGAAGGGAACAGCAGGAGCAGCAGTAGGTGCAGGATGGGATGAAGGGAGGAAAAAGGCCTCAGCTAAAGCCCTAAACTGGAGACATTGAGAAGTTATGGCAGCAGAAGCCTTCCTGGCTTTTGGCAGTTCTGCATCCCAGCTGCCTTCTGCTGCCACCAAGGCTGCTGCATGGCCTGTGAATGGCTCAATGCACCATGGCTGGGAAAGCCCTGGTGTAGCACCTGTAGGAGTGATGACTTGTACTGCATTGTCAGATTGAGGCATCTTTAACTCAGGGGTGCATCCCCTGGGGATTGTCATCATCAGAAACTAAAATATCTGGGAGGTGTATGTTCTTCCCCAGATAGGTAAGAGGTGACAAGGACATTCTCAGGATTGCAATTCCTGGCTGGAGTTCTCAGAGCATGGTTCATATTGTTTAATTGTATTCCCCTTAGAGATGGCATGTGATGAGGAATCTCACACCTCATTTCTGCCTGAAACTCCACTCTCTGAAAGCCAAGTACTGCAGTGTTGGCCATGGAAACACAAAGCTTCTGCATGCTGAAGCCCTTTTTGTTGAAACAAACCTTAAGAAGTTTCTCTGTGGTAGCACAAGTCTTCTGTAACAGAATCAGAAATTTCATAATTAAAAAGAAAAAAAGGGGGTGTTTTTTCCTGAACTATAGTAATTCTTAGTATGCTGATTTGTTCAGGACCCATGAAAACATAAGAATCCTTTTCCATTTAAATAAGTTGAACACTACTTTTGAAAGTTTATCTGCTGTCAGTTTCAGTGAGCAGCAATAGACAAAAGAAGTATTGTCCTCCTGTGATACCCAACTAGGCAGGGTAGCACCAACTTACTGATTGAGGAGGAGGAGGACTGTGGGTGGGACAGTGTCCTTGTTTTTCTCAGGGTTACAAGGTTTTTTACTGCAGATGTTCATCACCAATAATCTGTCATAAAGTTGTAATTAATAGCTGTTGTGCCCATAATGTAACCTGGAGGAGTCACTTTAGAAAATGGAGAAAACAATGAAAAATGTTGATGGCTGTTCTGGGTAAATCAGTGACTCAGTAGAAAACATTTTGTTGATTTTTGTATTTAGTAGGTAGTCAGGGGATACTGCAGCCACCCCACAGTTGGCCTCCTTGCCAGCTGGCATTACAAGTGGATCAGCATAATTAATTTCAAAATCAGTCAGCATATTATACTGGGCAACATTTGTTTCTGAAAAAAACATGAAATAATACAAATCTTTGCTCCAACTCAAGTCTCTCAATTTCCTTATCTCATCAGCTTTACAGATTTCTTTATTTTATATCTAATATCCCCTGGCAGGGATGTTATTTTGCTTGCTACATTGACAGATGCTGATGAGTGTAATAGTTTGTTGAAAGCTGAACACAGAATCTCATTCTGAGCTGGTGGGAGAGCCCCAGTCTTGCAGCTGTAGGAGAAGAAAGAGTCATGATTTATAGAAGAATAAGGCACTGGCACATTGCAGGCACCAGAAACAGTAGTGTAATTCACAGCAGAATTGTGATGGTGACAAGTGATGTGTTTTTGAGGCTGTCATCTGCCCTCATGTGTTGTTTATTTTCATTGTAGTGTGGGAGATTCATGTTTTGGATACTGTTGCAAGCATCTAGAATATTGACCTGTGTACTTCTCCATGTCTCAGTAGTTCAGCCTGCTTGACAAAGAAGCCATGCAGATGATGGATGGTTTCTCTGAGTTGGGCAGTTCTCCTTGACTTTACCAGATCTGTGAGAATATGATATGCGATTTGCTTCCACTCTGAAAATATCTTTTTTATTTTTTTTAGTAATAATTTTCCCCACAATTGTCTTCCTTAGAAATGAATCTAAGGTCTTTGATTCTTCTAGGACCACCTTTCTTTTAGTATGCCCTGCATGATGTATTATATCTATGGACTTTTTTGTATTGCCTGGTAGTTTTATAACAAGAAGGTACATCATGTAATAAAATCACAGAATTCACAGAATGAGTAGGTTGGAAGAGACCTCCAAGATCATCAAGTCCAACACATGCCCAACACCTCAACTAAACCATGGCACTGAGTGCCATATCCAGTCTTTTTTTAAACATATCCAGGGATGGTGACTCCACCACCTCCCCAGGCACACCATTCCAGTACTTTATCACCCTTTCTGTAAAAAAAAATTCCTGATATCCAACCTATATTTCCCTTGGCTCACCTTAAGACTGTGTCCTTTGGTTCTGTCAGTTGCTGCCTGGAGAAAGGGACCACCCCCCACCTGACAACAACCACCTTTCAGGAAGCTGCAGAGACTGATAAGGCCACCCCTGAGTCTCCTTTTCTCCTAAACAGAGCCCCTTGGTTATGTATTAGAGGAAACACTTTTTAGGATGTTGAAGCAATTTATCGTTAGTGTGAGCACCAACTCAGCTGTAATGAATGGCCAATCCTTCTCTTTCATGAAAAGACACCAAAATCACTCAAGACACTCTGTAAATATTAGCTGATACATATGCAGAGGGCTCCTTTGCATGTGCAGCAATTGTCCTGGTATCTCCAGGATCAGATCAGAAGGCCAGAAGGCACATTATGTGAGTAAGAAATCTAACAGAATAATACTAGTAGAATATGATAGTACTGATCTTAAGTAACACATATTTAATATATTTTCTTTCAGGAGAAGCCACTGACCAAATCTCTGCAACGAGGAGAAGATCCCCAGTTTGATCAAGTAAGACACTTGAAATTACATTATTTCCATTCCTCAGGCTAAAAGAGGAGTGCATTGGAAGGCATTCTAGTGTCCTTATACTGCTGTTTGCATACTGCAAAAGTAATATTTCTTGATGTACTTTGGTAGAATGATAAGTGTTTGCCTAACCAAATTCAATATTTTTCTGCTATAGAACTTGTTTCTTTTTATAGTGCATTAGACACATGTATTGTTTCTTGCCTGTTTCCCCTGATGGGGATCTTCAAGCAAAATTTGTACCTTTTCAAATTATGTGGTTTTTGAAACAGGTGTGTGGCCCCCCCAGTCTTTCTTTTATGAGGTTTCTTTTATAGTTAATATGAGGGCCTGTAGAATCATGGTTGTTGCCATCAGTGTCATCAGTCTAGTTTGCCTCTGTAGCTGTAACTCAGCATGACTTATATGTGTGTTGTACTTCAAATAGGCTGAGCCAACCTGTTGTGTTTAAAATTAAGTATAAGTTCAATTGTCAGGATAAATGCCTGTGTATGACAAGGTAGATAATTATTAGGAAAATAGTGGGCAGGGAAAAAGCATTAAAAATTAAGTAGAGTTTATATAATTGGTCTGATTTCCTTTAGTAGAACAATAAAATTGTAATTAATACAATGAAATTTATATCTGGCATTAGATTAATTTATTATGTAAGGGAAATAGGACAAGTATAAAAATAAAACCAAGAGCAATATACCCACTTCTAATTGATTATATAAAGCAATTTATTTTTGTCAGGAACATCTAGAATAACCTATTTTGAAATAAAGGAAGATAGGTTCCAAAGAGTTTAAGTTACATAAAGGATGCCAAAAACTGGCAAATCTCACTCCCCACGAAGAGGAATGATAAATTCTAGGTGTGCCATTGCTGTCACTGTTGCTACTGACTCCACATCTGCCCACACCACTGTGCTGCAAGCAGGGCCAGAAGCCCAGGACAGAAAGAGAAGAAGCAGCAGCCAGAGCAACAATTGAAAAGGAAGTTATGACCAATGCCATAAGATGTAGGTACCATATTGATTGACTTTGGGCGAGCAGATAGGTATAAGTACAACTTCAGAACCTCAGCTGAACATTTATTGGGTTTTCTGAGACATTTCGCCAGAAGTAAAGATGCCGTGTGAATGCCTGGCTTTCACTAAGGTTCATTTTGTAATTTTAGCTTGACAAAGTGGCTCTGGATTATTCTGTAGCTGCTTTTTGGGGAGAGAGAGCCTGCTTGGAGGGCTGATCAGAGCAGGAGGTGAGCAGAGGAGGTGAGACTTCTGCTTTATCCTGGGGAGCTCCCTGTCCACCTCACTGACCACGGAGACCCCGCAGGGAAACCAGCCACTGCAGGCTAAAGGAGGTTCTTTCTGAGTACTCCCTACCTGCCTCGTGAAATTCTTTGTGGTATTCTGACCTTAATTTTATATAACATACTCTTTTCCTTCCTGTGGGAAGAATGTTACACTTAAATGGGAAAGTAAAACAAATTAAGCCAGCCAGATGCAAACCTTGTGATACTGTTCCTGCAGTGCATTAAACAAACTCATAATGGGTGGCCGTGATTTGATTAAATATTTATGGCTTAGCAAATGTTGGCCCTTTAAAAGGAAGAACTAGAAGACTGCTACTTCTCCTAGTTATTGGTAAGTAGACAGAAAATTGAGTAATTAAGTCAAGATTATTTAATGAGAACAGCAAAAGTTTCCTAGGGTGAAGCAACTGTGTGTTTACTGCCATAGCAATTTACTCTGAAACTCATAAAGTCATCTAGCAAAACCAAAAAAGGCCAGCCATGATATTCCTGATATTTTTACTACAGAAATGAATGGGGGAAGGAGGGACAATCCCCATGGAAAGACTTCTTCAAGGAGTGCCTAATAATTTTTTACTTTCAGTTTTAGGGCATATAAGTGACAGACTGTCAAAGGAACCTAATTTTCTTTCTTTTCACATAATCAAAATTATTCAATTTGAGTGAAATTGATAAGTAATGTTGAAGCGAGTAGGTCACTATTTACTTTGAAATGTCTGAGCTCAATCTTCTAATGCTATATTAAAGAGCAACAAAAATAAGGCACGACCTGCTTGCTGTTTGCAAGTCAGCTTCAGAGGCAGAAATAAACAGCCCAAAAAGTAGCTTAACAATGAGCAGAATGGCACTTTGGGCACTACCCAAAGCAATCACCATCAAGTTTAACACTGAAACCCCCAAACCATTTGAAATGGCTGTGAAAGCATTGCTTACTACCCCTGAATAGTTCTACCTCTGGCTCCCTGAGAACCAGCATTTTTTCCTGCCTGTTCTTAAACACCATTTTAGGAGCATTAGTTGTGATGGTGATGATGGATCCAACGTCTGGAGACCTGACTGGGCCAAGGCTGTTTCTCTCCACATAGGTGTAGTCAGTGTCTCCTCTTGGGCAGACAGCATGTCTGGCTGCCAATTGCATCACCCTCCTCGAACAAATAATAGCATCTTGAGCAATGTATGAAGTGATGATACTTATCCTGACTTGCTGAATGTCTCACCGTTGGCCTAACAAACTGCATTCCTTACACTGACTGCGTTTTCCTTTCTAGGTGTTCATGTGTATAAAGAAAATATATACAGGAAATTATGTAGGTTTTTTCATATGGTTTTAAAATATTTTCATAGTATATTTAAAATCATGTTTTAAAAGAACTTGATTAGACAACTGTAGTTGTCGATTGGCAAAGAGCATTACAGCTCCAGCATTAACATACTCTGTGTCCTCAGTTACAGAAATGTTATTAAACATTGTACTAGTGAACTATGACTTAAACTTCCTATTACAGGAAACCATAAAGTTGCAGTACACGAAAAGATCAAAAGCTAGCAAAATCCCATAATTCTCCAAGAGGGTTATCCTCACCTAAGGAAACATTTTTATTACTCTTTTCTCTGCCTCTACTAATGTATCATTTGTTCTTACCATGGTGTATAAATGTTCCATGAACTGACAACACTGGAGGCAGAAGGAGGGCACTGTGTAATCTTGGACTGAGCTACAGACTGTTTTCCATATATAAACAAGAAATGAATGTAATGTTTTGGCCATGGAAGTGAAAATTTAACAGGAAGGCTTAGTTTTCATATGAAGCTATCTATCTCAGGTGCCTGTTGCAGAAGTTTCAGCCTAAACTGCACAAAAGCTTATTCTTGTTACAGTTTTATTTTGCTGCTCTCTTAGAAGTGCACTAGGTTGGAGACTGCAGATTGGAAAGCAAAAACATTTAATCTTTTATATACTTTAAGGAGATTAAAAAAAGAAATTAGCCAAGATAAAGAAACGAAACTAAAATGAATAATAACAATAATAAAAAAGTGGAAAATGCAATAAATAAATAAGGCATTAAGCAGGATAATAATGATAAAATGTCCTTTTTCATAGCAGCCTAAATGTGATTTATGATACGCTGATAATGATTCTTATCCAATATTATTTTTTAGATGCAGTTAGTGAATACTGATATCATTGTCATTGCAGTAGCACTGCAGTTGGACGCCTTTGTGTTTTCCCTTTCCCTGAGTTTTACACATTGTCCTTCATCACCAGAAAAACGCACAGGGTAGAGAAAATATAAGAAATGGTGGTCATGGGGTCATAAAATAACCTTGGGATCCTGGTCAGAGATTTGGGTTCAAGCAGTGCATAAAGAAGTACATCAGAAGGCAAAATTAAAGGTACCGCCTTCAGAACTGAACTTGCTGTCCACTAAAAATAAATGGGTTTTCATGTAAACTGTTATGCTGGCAGTAAAATAACTATAAACATTGGTAGTGTATAAGCATGCTAGCTGAAATTACCCATCCACAAAATTATGGTACTAAAAAGTCCTGCTTTCTTTTTTTGTCTCACAATGCCAAGGCCATTAATGAAATCTAGTGAGTTCCACTTGAATAGTTATCAGTCTTAACCATTTCCAGGGAGATTTAACTTCACAGCACAGTCCAAAAAAAATACTTAGAACAAAGATATGAATGAAAGGAGATTTCCACAATCACAAATGCATTCTGTAATGTTGATAGAAAGTGTAAAACGTTACTTGTGCTTGTCCATTATTTAGAATCTGCACAACAACAATTTATAGATAAAATATGCAGACACTGTGCAAAAAAGAGTCACAAGAAATAAACCAAGACTGCAAAAATGAAGTACTGAAATTCTGCTTTATTAAAATGGCAATAAAATGCTCATTCCACATACATATTGACATATGTGGTATAGAAGAAGAATGCTGGGCCAAAACATTAATGATATTGTTGGAAATTGGGTGCAGTTTTGAATATATTTAGTGTTAAAGCACATATAAATTCATTAGAAATAAAAAAGGTAATCTTTGCTGTTAGTGGAAACATTTCTTATATTTTAATTTTGACAATATAGCAAGACTTTTATGAAAGTATATAAACTGTAGTGAACTGTCTGAGCAGAATGTCATTAAATTTACTCTTGCATTTTAATCCAAAATAAATATTAAGCATTTACATAAAGTATATTTAATGCTCTGTGAATGCAGGTTTTAAACAGCTCCCTACTTGTGCAGCTTTCTTATCCTTAAGCTATACAGTAGGTAGTTCATTTATGATGGAAGAATATGATCATTTGTCCAACAAGGACATATTTGTACATCTGTGCACTCCCTTTCAGGAGCAGCACAGAGCTAGAATTCATCTCACTCCTGGACTTACTTCCAGTAAATGAAAGGGTTGAGTAACCGGCATGCTGGCTAGACTTCCCTCCCTTCCTGTTCCCTGAGAGCCAGGTCTTTTCCCAGTCCACCCTTCCTTCCTGTCTTAAAAGTGCAATGACAGAAAGATTAAAAAAAAAATAAAAAGCTATATTGACCTTTTATCCCAAATGGAGACAGACACTGTAAAGTCAGCAGAGAAAGTATGGCATGAGAAGCTTTAACAGGAATCACTTTGACTTTGGTGAAATTGTATAGGTGGGATTTAGAGAACAGGTGTGATATGAACATGCAGGAAGACCTGATTGAAACAACTTTTCATTTATAGTTAGATACTGCAATTTCTGAAAAGACATTTAGGTCTGTTTGGGGACAGACTTATTAGTAGGGCCCGTGGACATAGAACAAAAGCTAAGGATTTTAAACTAAAAGAGGGTCAATTTTTACTAACTAGAAGGAAGATATTTTTTACTGTGAGGGTGGAGCAGGTTACTTAGAGAAGTTGTACATGCCCCATCCCTGGAAGTGTTCAAAGCCAGGTTGGTTGAGGCTTTGGTGAGCCTGGTCTAGTGGAACGTGTCTTTGCCAATGTTAGGGAGGTTGGAGCCAGATGACCTTTAAGGTCCCTTCCAACCCAAACCATTCTGTGGTTCTATGATTTTATGATTCTTTTCTGGTCTTCTCTAGGAAACCCATTTTCATTGTATTTCATAATTTACAAGCAGTGTTGTGCTAACTTCATAAAAAGTTTTGGAAAACAGTCAAGAAGTGAATTGGTAGTGTATAGTTTGCCCTGACATCAGGTGATTTATTTTTTCTGAGTATCCATCTGAAGCCTTAACACTAGAAGGCTTTGGTTGAGCCTGAAATCCTAAAGTAGTTCTTTATGGAAGGCCTCCTGTCACTGCTGCAAGCAGTTGCTTCATGGTATCTTCCACAGCAACTTGTTTCATATTTCAGATAATAAAATCTATTGCAAAGACTAGATTTAAAGTTTTCCAAAAATATTGCTTTTATGGAAACTTCTATATCTTTGTAATGCAGCGTGTTTAACTTTAGGCCATAATACCTGAATAATAATACTTCATCCTCCAAGTGTCTCGTTAACCTTAGCCACAACATCACTATGAATTAGTTAAATCCTGAGGCTGAAAAACTATAAAAGAGATTCAGAGTTCTCATCTAGACTAATTGTCATCCACAGAAGCTCTCAATTAAGGCTATAGTATAATTTGTAAATGCCTGGTCTGCCAATTTTGCTCTTGTCTTAGTCACAGCATTCACACAAGTGTGGTGTTACATGAGACATTAAACTCTATTGTTTTCCACAAGCACTGAAACATGCTGCTTTAAGTTTAAGTTTAAGCAGGTGGATAAACCTGACAGTTAATTACATGATCAGTGTACTTGGCATGTAGTACACACTTCAGCTCTTCACTTCTGATACTCAGCACTTCACAGGATCAAGCCCTGCATGATCCTGAGGTGGTCAAAAATCTCCAGATCACTAATTCCTTCCCAATTTTAAATAGTTGTTTTTTATTTTCTTAAAATGTTAATAAATGCTGTATCTGTGAACATTCAGTTCCAATACATATATTATCCTCCTGTATAATAATGTTGGGATTTTTTTAACCGCACTTTTTGATCTTTCAATGTTTTGTAGCTTTATGGTTTCTGGTAATAGGGTGTTTTAAGTCACAGTTCAGTCCAACATGCTCAGTAACATTTCAGTAACTGGTGACATAGTTAATGCTGAGTGAGCAGTAATCTTCTTGTCCAGTATGCCACTAGAGCTGTTTAATCAGCAGCTTCTAAGGAATAATTCTAAACTATGTTTTGTTTATTTGTGCCCACAAAGACACAAGCAACTCTAAACATTTTCCTATATATAAAAGAGAAGTTTTCAGGTTTTTTTCTAAGTTTTCAGGTGTGTGAGCCTAAGAGTAAGAAGCATGCATCTGCATGGTCAGTTGATTAAAATTATTGCAGAACTTGTGGTGTTTCTCAGTATATTCTGAGTTTCAGTGGGGTATCCAGCAGTCACATATAACCCATGAAGACAGTACCTCTGATCCGTTACTTTTTCTTTCCTTACAATCTTTTTTAACTCAAATCAGTGTTGTGTAACATATCAAAATAACCTGCTTGAAGAACTAGATGATTTTCTGGTATGTTGAAAGATGTTACACATTATTTTAATGCATTTTAATATCATCAATATAAAGACTCTATCAACATACACTCCAGTGTTGCATTTATGTTTATGTTTTATAGAATCATAGATTCATTTAGGTTGGTTTTGAGATCATCAATTTCAACAACAAACCCAACACTGCCAAGTCTAAACTCTAAACCACGTTCCTACGTGCCATGTCCACACATCTTTTAAAGACAGGAAATGCAGAATATTAAGTCACTGCTTGTGCCATGGTTCTCAAAAATATGGATGAGAACAAGAAAGAACCATTAAATTAGTGCTTTATTTGAGGAGGAGAGAAAACTTGAACAGCATTTCGTTTGTTGATTTGTTGTATTTTCCCAATAGGTTATAAGCTCAATGAGCTCACTTTCAGAATATTGTCTACCCTCTATCCTGCGCACTTTGTTTGATTGGTATAAAAGGCAGAATGGCATAGAAGATGAATCTCATGAGTACAGACCAAGAACAAGCACTAAATCCAAAAGGTATGATTTTGAATATACATAATTGATAAATTCTAAGGTAAACTGTGTTAAATTTCACCCATCGCCTTTTGTGAGGTAACAGTTTTCTACTTGTTTCTGGAACTCTTCTGTTAGCTTTTTTGATGGATGGAATAATTGTGTCCTTAACGTTATGCTCCTCTTAGTTCAAATGCTGTTGTAATTGTCTTACTGATGTTATGAATGCTTTAGTGTCATTTAAATACCAGTTTGTATAAACTGCATTTACTCAAGTCATTGGGTAATAACTCTGTGCCACTTGGAAGAATTTTTCTTACATAGTGTTCTGCTTAACTGTAAAAAATTCACACATACCTACCCTCAATCTGAAAACTTGAGAATCTGTCAGAGAGTTTTAGCAACATTCCTCTTAAAAGTAACAAGCACACAAAAAATAATTATATCAGTAGTTTCTCAGTGATAAGGTAGCAGACTGATCTTGGTTATGTTGAGGTCTGGCAGTGTGATTCAGATATATTCTTCAAACTTTGTTTTTCTGAATACTTCAGTACTACATTTGCACACTTCAATGAAACAGCAGGAGAATCAACACTTTCAGTGTTCAGAAATGCATAGGCAGCTCTTCACATTGGGATTATAATATAACCCAATAACTACATTATATTATAACCCAGTAGTTGTTGGAACAAAGGGTAGGGGCTGGGTGTAGATACCAAGGTAGAAATGAAGGCGGACTCTTTATGTCAGAAGAAGTAGGCAATATGAAGACACAGTTCATTAATTAGATGTCTGCTTTTGGGTGAGATGAATCCTTGCCTTGAATTGCTTCTTTCTCTCAACTTGTTCCACGACTACCTGCTCATAAATAGCTGTCTTTGGGAACTCCACCCAAAATTTAGTTGAAAGTTTAGCAGTGGAACAAGACCACTCTGTCAATTGGCAGTGCTACAGAAAGAATGTATAACTAGTCCTTTCTTCAGTTAATGTAAAACCAAAGGAAACCAAAATGCAAATAACTTGCTTCATCACTGATCAAGTTGTACTCTTAAATGCCTGTTTTATTACAAACACATAAGTACAATTGAAATCACTAAAACTCTCAATGTTTGTAAGAATTGTGCCGATTTGACACAAAAATCTCACTGAAATAATTTGAACATTTAACATTTGAATGTTAAATGCTTCAAATGGACTACAGAACTGTTTCTTTAATGTTTAATTTTACAAAAAGTAGTGTATATTTCATGTTTTCAGTACACTTTGAAACTTTGATCAGTTGATTCAAATAAGTATTTCTTGGTATTTTTTTTGGAAGCTATTCACCTCAGACTTTTATTCCTCTGAGTTGTTCCGTACAAGAAATATGTTTGAAAAGTTCGACAAGTGTTGCCAAAGTTTAAAAATTAACACTGGGATAGTTTTTAAGAGATAATATAATTTGGTTGTGAATTCTCGACTGGTGCTTTTAAGGCATTTTTCAAAATTCATTACAAGTCTAAATATGAATTTAATAGCACAAAGTTACATTTGCCTACAAAGTGTAATTAAGAATGGTCTAAATGGTGACATCAGCAAGGAATTTGAAATTAAATCCATTTTTTAGAATACAGAATCCACAGTTTTCCTTGGTTTTGTTTTGTTTTTTTAATGTTGTGTATCTTTAATTGGAAAAAAAAGGAGGGAGGAAATGGATAAGTGATATTTAAGCATTAGAAAGAACGTCACAGTAACAAGGTAGATTTGGTCTGTTTATCTCAGATTTGAAGAGCATAACAGTACATTACTTTCTGAAATGCTGGCCCACATTTTATAAGGTAGAACACAATTCCCTGTTATCTGTATTTGTGTAATTGAAGAAGGCAGATAGTATGAATTATGACACTTCTCCAAAATATTGTGTTTCTTGGTTTGATTTTGCAGCGATGAACAACAGAGGGACTATTTAATGGAGCGAAGAGATCTGGCTATTGATTTTATTTTTTCTTTAGTATTAATAGAAGTTTTGAAACAGGTAGGAGTTCTTAAATTATCCATTAACTAATAAATGATGGAAATTACCAATGCAAAAGAATTTGGGGGTTCTTCTTTTTGTTTGCATCTTTAAGATTATAATAAAAACATGAAGTACATGCTGCATGCTTCTTCATTGCTGTTTTTCTTGCACCTGTATGATACATAGCATTCTATGCTAATACCTACCTTACTTTGCCAAGTCTTCGAAACTAAAGTATTTCTCTTCAAAATGAAATAAACATTAAATGGCTGGCTCATTTTAGCCATTTTATTAGCCACATGCTATTTTAACTGATATATTTCTGAATGGATAATATCCATGGGTAATACTAGCACCAGTGTAATGTATGTGTACTTGTTATATTTTATTTTGTGCTTTCAGATTCCACTTCATCCTGTCATAGACAGTTTGGTAAATGATGTTATTAACTTGGCTTTCAAGCACTTTAAGTACAAAGAAGGGTAAGGCTCTTTTTCATGCAAGAATTCTATGAGAAAGATACCTTCTTATTTTTTTAATAGTTGTGGTATAAACAGTATGTTTTCTTAACTAAGAATTCTTTCTTGTCTCTTGCTAGGTACCTTGGTCCTAACACTGGAAATATGCACATTGTTGCAGATTTGTATGCAGAAGTAATAGGTGTTCTAGCTCAAGCAAAGTAAGCAAAATTCAATATATTATTTCCTCCATAAATATGACAAACTCTACTTAGCATGTGAATATTCTGATTTTCTCACTTTCTTTAAGTATTCTGTAGGAATAAGTCATTTCAGTTCATTGGCTTTCTATTTATCCAGATGTTTTAGAACATAGGCCTCTAGGGAATCACAGGCTTTCTGCATTTAGTCCAGTGATACTGAATAAATTCAACTCAACTACAGCAGCATTATTTTTCCTATCTCAGCAGTGACGTCTGCAGAAAGCCCAAAGGGCTGAAGAGAGCTATTTTAACTAGTTTTTTTTGTAGATGTTATTTTTTTCTTTAGCTGGGCAAACCTATAAATGGCTATCCTCCTACATAGCAACAATATTAAGGCTCTCTGCAGCTATTTCAGCTCAGAACTTAATGCATCTGCTTCTGAACCCTTCATCCTTCTTAGAACAGATGACATAAAACACTTTGTGGGTCAGATCTTAAATTTTGAATCTGAAAACAGTCAAACTCAGGATCTCATGTATCCAATATATCATCTCATCATACCCTTAAACCACAGACTAAGCAGAGGATGAATTTTACTGCCCTGATGTAATGCTGTCTGTCTCCTGACAATTAGGTGTTGCTGGGGGTGAGTCTCAGCTCTACAAAACCAGTCAGTTTGGCTTGATGTGGCTAAAACAGTTTGAGATTCTGGAAATCATATAAATTCAGCTGAGGTCTTACCTGGGCCTCTAAATTGGCTGGGTCAAATGCAAAAGGAGAAGTTGCATTTGGATCCAGAGCTTTAAGTTGACTGTCAGAGTTCTGAAGGGCCCTGCTGTTTCTATCACTGGAGAGCTTCTTCCTGCTAACCTGTTCCTTTCAGTTCACTTGGTTTGTCTGTCAAAGGGGATAACAAAAGGTGGTTACATGCTACACCTACCTTGACAATTACAATCTTTCCATTTTGTCTCAAAAAGGGCAGGAGGTCCTGTTGGGTGCTCTTTCTATATATCATTTGTATGGACAATGTGTCTCCAAAGACACCTTCAATAGATTCGTGTGGGAGACCAAAAATGATCACAGAGCCCTCTACCCCCAGCTATTGTAGTTGTTAAGGCTCAAGTGTTACTGTAATGGCTATTAGGAAAAAAACTGAAGGGACAAACTGCCTATATGAATATTTTCAGGGTTATAATATAAACATTTTATTTTGAAAATATTACGTGTATTTGCATGATAGCTATCTTCCATCATGGATTTTTGAAAAACATTTGAAGGGGTTATTTAAATGATATTGTTAGCTCTTATGTAAAAGAGGTGCATGGTAATAAAATAATTTGAAAGATGTGGTTCTCTAGAAGGACTAAAATCAGGCTATATGCTTCCTTTGCTAAGTTTATTTAGAAGTGAAAGAAAGCTAAACAGAAAAAAAAAATCTATTCAAATACTGAATGAAATGGTACTTCTATACAACCTAAGTTTTAATCTTCTTTAGGTTTTTCCTAATTTATAAACCTTACAACACATTTCAAATATTGATTTTGAACATTTTGAAACTAACCAATCTGAATTCATAGATTTCCTGCTGTAAAGAAGAAATTTATGGCAGAGCTAAAAGAGTTGCGGCATAAAGAGCAAAGCCCGTATGTAGTTCAAAGCATTATCAGTCTTATAATGGGAATGAAATTCTTTCGCATTAAGATGTATCCTGTGGAGGACTTTGAAGCTTCTCTTCAGTTTATGCAGGTAAAATTCTTAAGTTTATAGGTGTGGTTTTCTCAGACCTTTTTGAATGGGGTAGCCTTTATTTTGCATGTAATATTCTAGATTTTCCATATGTCATTTCAGCATAAATCTATGTGCAGCTACTTTCTGCTTGTTCTGAACTCCTGAGTGCTCTGATCTCTGGAGTGTTTTGTCCCCTACCAGTTTTTCATCAGTCATATACTTCTAGCCCCTACACCTCACCCTCCAGCTAGAAGAGGTTTTGTTCTGTAGACCCCAGCCCTTCTACACCACTATCCCACAGCTGTCCCTTGCCCTGTGTCCATGCCCAGCTGATCACTGACTCCAGAGTGAACTTCCCAATACTGACACAGTTGCCAGAAAAGAGAGAAACTTCTAATGGAGGAAAACAGTGAGGAAGAGACAGAGAATTGAGCAAAAGCTGGATAGAATTTCCTTTGGATGTCTTGTCTCTTTCCATCACACCTTCACCGTGCTTGCTGTAGAGTGCATTCTGTACCTCCTGGTTTAAGAGTCACTAGTACAGAGCATGGTTTGACTACAATGAATGCTTTAAATTAATAGATTACATCATTTCATAAAAGGCAAGAAACTATTTCATGTTTCAGCATTCTTGCTGGTAATGTACAATTGGTCTTGTTCCCACCAGCAAATTTCTTTACCTTAATCTTTCTGGCTTTGTCTTGGGATCATCCACATGATCTACATGGTTTGTAGCCACTCATCCAGTAAAATAAATGTTTTATATAAACCTCTGTGTAAAGGTTAGTGTATTAGTGGTGTAAATGGAGAAAAAAAATCTCTGTTAGATGCCCACAAGTAAGGATTTGGCATTGGAATACAAATATACAGGCACTGAGACACATTGAGCTTTTTCTTTTAAAGTCCTGAACAGGAAGCACATTCTATTGAGCTTTGCAATATATTGCAATATAAGCCATATTTGAGACGTATTTAAGACATATTTAAGACATATTAATAACAAAGAAAAAGGTAATTTTTCTTCTTACCTTACTCTTAACTATGTAGACACATACTAGTATGTGTCAACTTAGTTTAAGTTATCCAGAGGTGGCAAAATACCAAAGAAATGTGTGTTCAGTGCACTTGACTTGATGAGTGAATGGGGTTGTGGCTCAGCTTTATCCAGTGTTCACTACTATTAAAATCTGTGGTAAAACTCCTATATAGTAAAACTGAAATTTGGATCTCTATCTTTCCCTGCTATAATATCTCAGTACTAAATGAATTCTTATTTTTACTACTATGCATCATAAGATGCACTGTGCATGTAGGAAAACCTCGTTTGCTCAGTTTGGTGAAGTACATTTCAACTCTTTGGGCAGTTTGTCTGTTTGAGTATCTCCATGCAGTGTTTCATCTACAACCTCTGTCACACCAGTGCTGCTGTAGGAGAGAGAGATGCTTTCCAAAGGGTGAGCTAATTTCAGGAGTGAGCTGCAGAACAGCTTGTCTTCCTGCAAAGAGTGCAGAAGCACCTCAGGAAGGCTGGCTGGAGTGACTGAAGCCATGTGCTGTATAATCCTGTTAGCACACAGGAAAAAAATATGCATGATCTGAGGTGTAAACTGCTCTGCATGACTGTGGTCAGTGGGGACCTTCCTCCTACAGTCAGGGACTGTTTGGGCCTTGAACCTAGAGAAAAAGTAACTGGGGCAATAGAATTTGTCATCCTCAGAGAAGTTGTACACACAAGTGGGTGGATGCTTATCTCCCCTCCATCACTTCCTGAGCAACACAGCTGTCTGGAGAGTAGTTTGCTGCATGTTTAGGACAAAGTCTATTTTTATTTTTTTCTTAATCCCCACTTGCAGGCTGGAAATTGTCCTCACATAGCACAATTCCATATTGACCTTCAATATGCAATGAATCCTAGCAGTTAAATTCATCCAAAAATATTTACAATAATATTGCTCATTGCCCTGTGTGTCTTAACAGAAAATTATATTCCTTTTTTTGACCTCTCAAAGCATTGTGTAAAGCAGTCCCTGTTGACTATTAGTTTTGCTCCTGAAGATACACACAGGGAAGGCATGAGGTCAGCCCCTGAGTCCAATTCCATTTCCAGTCCAAAACGCCACCAGGCACAGCTGGAGTCTGTGGAGACTTTCTGGATTAGAGTAACAGCTCCTTGATCTTGACTTATGTCCTGCTTTGTGCTTGCTGCAAAATGCAGATTTAGAAGTTAAGAGGCAAATGTTTTCAGTGGGATTTGCAGGATAAAAATAGTAACTGACATGTGATACACATTCAGCAAACGTTCAAAGGTCTTTATTCCAGCTGATATGCAATTTATGTTTCTTGTATTTTTTTTTTATTTAGGAATGTGCACATTATTTCCTTGAAGTTAAAGATAAAGATATCAAGCATGCACTGGCAGGACTGTTTGTTGAAATTCTTGTCCCGGTAGCTGCTGTGAGTTTATTTTTGATGTTGTTTGCATAATTTTTTAAAATTAGATAAACCAGCTTGTGAAATAGTGTTTTACTAACATGAAATTTTCTTTCAGGCTGTTAAAAATGAAGTGAATGTCCCCTGTCTGAGGAACTTTGTTGAAAGCCTGTATGATACAACGCTTGAACTTTCATCACGAAAGAAACACTCATTGGTTAGTAACCCTAAGAAGCAGAGGTTAAAATTCTTTGTCACAAATATTTCAGAGCAAGACTCTTGGGAAATTGCAAAACATTTTATTTGCATTTGGCTATAACCAATACATTTCTATTTGCAGGGAAAATTATTGTGTTTGCGGAAAATAACCGTACTTATTTTACTCGTTATATGATCTAAATTTGTTTGAATCAAATATGCTGTCAGCTTCTGGTTCTGTGATTATTAAATGGTTAGAATTTCTCACAGTTGTTATGTGTAAACATTAGGAGAAGAGAAAGAATAGAGTTCACTTCTTGTCAAGCGAGAACAAATGAGGCATGTGGGAACAACTCTTTCACGGGGCTTAAATAATACATTGTAGAAAGGAAAAAATGTATAACACCATGCGCTTTTAAATCCATAACTTGGCTACTATGTAGCTCCCTATTCCATTTTTTTTCATGTGAGATGAACAGTGGCACTGCAGTGTATTTTTGGAATCATGAGTTGATCTGAATTAAATGAGGATTTGAGTCAGTTGGATGCTGGCTGCCTTAAGCAGTCTGTCTCTCCAACTGGGTCAGCGCCCGTCAGCAGTGCGGCATTAGCTAATTCATTTTGAAGTCTTGGACCTTTTAAGTAAAGAAAGTTTGTCATTCGTCCTCCCTCATTCCAGGGGAAAGTCAAAAAGACTTCCCCGTTTCCAGTTCTTTCGGCAAATGCTGGTCAGTGGCGCTAGTGAAACTGCTGGGAGGACTGCAGGAGTGTGCCTGAGCTCTCTGCCTGTTACAGCGTTCCCAGGGGACAGTCAGAGCATCCCCTGGGGCGCAGTCCTGATCCAGTTTGAATTAGTGGGAGGCTTGAGATGGATTTCTGATTTCAGTCTGCTTGCATCTGTGGCTCTCTTCCACTCTACTGAGTTAATAAAACATTGTTGGAACTGCAGCAGGGTAGAACTTTTCTGTGCAGTTTTTACATTAAATAGAACTTCCCAAACTGTGGCCATACTTGCCAAAGTCAATACTGCATTCTTGAGAAACGATTGCACAGCTGGGCCTTTGCATTTGATTGCTTGTCTACACACACCACACTGGAGGCTACATAGTTAAAAGTGACAAAAAGAATAGATTCTTGTGAGGGTGTGATTAGAAATACAAACATTGCAGGGAGAAGGAGGAGGGGAAAGGCAAACAGTAGACAGAAATAGCTGCAGTGCATATTTCCAGACTTCCAGGAAGAAAGAAAGCACCCTCCTTAAAGTCTAAATAGGACCAAGATCAGTGTTGGCTTAATCCATGCATTCACTACACAGACAGGATGGGGGAATTAATCTTGCTTCATTTTCTGTCTAAAAGTACCTCATATAAACTAGTCATTAAGCTTCTCCTGGTAGTGAATGGAGAGAATTAGGAAATTCGGGGAGATGGTTTATCTTCCCTCCTAGGGATCTGCCTTAGGATGGGTTGTAACACTCTTGGAATGTTACTAAACTCTGTGATCCAATCAAGTACTCAAGGGTATAGTAAGAAGTCTTCTGTGAGAAGACTTCAGTTTTCTTATCCTGTATGTATTTTGGACATGAAGGTTATAAAAAATAAAAATTTATTTACATTTGCCATTTGCTCAAGAAATTAACCTATAGCTATAGACAGTTTATGTTATGTGTTACTGGAACAGAAGCTGAGATTTATGATGTGTTTTTACTGTGACTGATGTTAGAATTTAGCGATAATTTTTAGAATAATTCATCTTAAAGTGGACATTACCTTATTTTTGACTATCACCTTTTAAGTCCTGACTGGGTTTATTAGCATTATTATTACCATTTTTTACAACTGAGACCTTAGTCGTTTTGAAATAGCGAAGTCAGTTTCGAATCATTAGGTGCATTTTAGCAAATTTTTTAGTGTAATATTTACAAGTGTTAAAGTGTCAACAAAGAGGTTGGGTTCTGGTATTTCAAATTCTATGTTCTGCTTTGCTTTTTTTTTTTTCACTTCACAACTCCCAGCAGATCCAAGCATTCCCTGTATTTTAACACAATTCTTTAGGGTGGTTGATGTGTCTCATGGTATATATTGTGACTGCAGATTTTGAGGAGTAATAGTCTTCTGATTCACAAGTTCCAACAATCTCTGTGGGCCCAGTTATTGTATTAATAAATTTTAGTTATTTCCATGCCTTTATTTCTCAGAAAACTGACAAAAGTTAACCCTGAGAGTCCGTAAAATTGTGCCCTGTTTTACAATGCTATGAATAAGCATGTTTGGTTTTAGTTCATCCATGAAACATATCTATAACAGCTCTAAGAAGGTTCCTTTTAAACAGCACTACTTACTAATGTGTTTATGTTGGCTAACTTGTATTGCACCAAATGAAGGAGTTAGAACTTCAGGTTTACAGTAACTCTATTAAGTTAGTTTTGTGTTTTGTAGACATGCAAATAACACTGTATCTACATCCATTTCCTGTTTAGGCTTTGTACCCCTTGGTAACTTGCCTGCTTTGTGTCAGTCAGAAGCAGTTCTTTCTAAACAGATGGCATATTTTCCTCAACAACTGCCTTTCCAATCTCAAGGTTAGTATCTCCTCATTTTAATATTGTATTCAGACTTCAGTATGCACTGCTGATCTGTTGCATAGCCTTTTTAGGTAAACGTGCTGAGTTATTGCTGTTATCTGATTCCATACATAATTTTATTCCTGGCAGTACAAGTTCCTTAGCTGTGCAGGTTTTCTCAATAGCAAAAAAGTATTCTTGGGCCTAGTTTGAATTTCTACTGTTCCTCTAAGTCAAGCCAAGCCTGAGTCAAACACCCGTGAAACAGAAAAAATTGCTGATGAAGTTGTTAGGTTGGGTGACATACCAAAACTGACCTAGTAGTAACTTGCTTTTTCCACAAAAGCATTGAAAACAAAGAACTTATTATTACTTTTTCAAAATGGAATTACTTGTAGGACACTGATTCCATTGCTTGTTTCACTCATGTTAAGTGTTTGCCTTACAAAAACCCTAAATAGTTTCAAGTTTTTTCCTCCGTGTAGCCATTCTTATTCCTTTGCCTTGGTTATCACTACTGCTCCTCCATGTGCCTTTTACTTTTGCAATAGCACATGTCCCATGCCATGCTAAAACTGCATCCCTGTGAAAGGATGGTCCTGTGCCCACCTGAAAAGGGCAATATAAGAATCACAGTGAAGTGATTAGAGCAAATGAAGAGCCTCCCAACTGTGTCTTGATGAACCAGTGGTTAGGAGGCTTCTGCTAACAGCACACTTGAAACTTCCCACAAACTTCACATTTCAGCCACTTTCTCAGGTCAGAGGCAAATATCTGGCCTCTAAAAGTTGAGTTCTCAAGCTTATCAAAAAGGTATATACTACATCCTTTTCTGCTGTTGCTTTCTAGTTGTGCTTCCTCTCTGTCTTAATGAAACAATTTTTACTGACTCTCTTCATGTGGATCCTACTGTCAGAATAGCTTTTCAGAATGTTCAGTCTGCCTGAAGATTTCTTTCTGCCAGTACCTGATTACCTTACTTTTGGTGATGATGTCTTATAATCTTACTTGCAAAGAGATTCAGAAAATAAGCCTTGTTATTGAAACTAATTTTATGGGGTTTTATGCAGTTATACAAGCTTCAGAAAAGCCAAAGACAGCTGGGAATATATATTTTTCTGAAAATCCAGGAGATCCTGAGAAATTATTTGTAACTATCAGAGAAAATACAAGAAAATTTGGTCCTATCTTACTGATTGAAAATAAAATTTGAATTTATCTTGCAATCTGTAATTCAGTGGTATATATTTCAATTTATAGGACTCTCAGAAAGATCTCTCTCTTTAGGGAGAAAGTAAGGTAGCTAGAACACGTGGCTAAAGTAAGAAAGTGATTGGCCACTCCTTCCCAGTACAGAGCAGGAGATGCCTCAGTCATTGAAACAATCTTTTCACCAGACAGATTGGTGCCTCAAAACCCAAGCCAAACTCACACAGCTGGAGGAAGAGCTGGAAATCCATGTGTTAGAGGGAGAGTTGTGCACATCAACACCATGAACTTGGACAGATCTTGCTCATGGACATGTCCAAAATGTCCCTGGATGTATCTTAGGCTTTTTATCATCTTCCTCTTAATCCTGTTTCTGCCATGCAGCTTGCTGTTCTAAGAAAAACTGGTCTACTATTTTTTGAAAACTCTAATGATATTGGTCTCAGCCCTTTTCTCCTCCCTCTTTCTCAATGGCCCTCACAGCTAAGAGTCTCATCACTGGGATATTTGGACATTTGCTAACAGATAGTTTCCTGCTCTGCTCCACAGCCTCTTATTACCTTAACTCAGTTAGCCACTGCCTGCTGTTTTCTTGAAAGCTTTGGAATAAGGATATCTTTGGATAAACGTACTTCATCCCCTGTTGAAGAAATAAAATTCTTAGGTCTGAATTGTGCAAGGGCTGACATGATTATACCTGATGAAAAATGGATTGAAAGTGAACAGGTTAATAAAATTGATTGTAATGACTTTTATTATTTTAAAATCCTGCAGAGATTAATGTGCCAAGTAAACTTTGGCATTCCTTTACTACGTATTCTGAACATGTGCAACAACCATTGTGTGCTGCTATAATAAACAAAAAAATTATATTCAGTTTTCTGTCCATATAAAACTTTATTGCTTAAAATATGTTGTTAAGAAGTTGAATGGAAATTGGAGCCCAAAAACAGTGTTTCTGTTCCTAAGCTTGTGACAGATGCCATGTTGAAAGTTGACGTCATCTCCCATATCACTGGCAAATTGTCTTCCCGTCATTTTGCAGGACCCAGACCAATGCACATTCAGAAATTACTGATGGCATCAGTTGCAGTTCCTTTGATCAAACCGCAGTCTTTGATCTGTCACTCAACATTTGTCTGCTGAAAATATCTCAGATTTTTGCCATGGCAATTTGCCCTGTGGGCCAGGCAAACCTTATCTCAGGTCAAAGTGTACTGGACTCCTTCAAAGTTTAACCCCGCAGATGGCTCAACATGTGGGAGACCATCTGACTGGACTGCACTTACTTGTTTTTTACTCAGGCAGCCCTTACAACTGCCACAGAAACAGAAAAATGCATTGGACTGAAGAGGCCCAAAGACAATCCTGTACTAGTTTCTAAAAATAACCAGCAATCCAGACAGATAAACCAATTCAGTCCAGCTAATCAAAGATGCCATGTTAATTAGGACAGCCTGAGCATCCACAGATTTTTTGTCCTTTCACTTTTGAGTATATGTGGTACATTCCCTTATCTGTTCTTCATACCAGGCCTCCACCATAGGGCAACAACTTTTGAAATGATGTAATTTACTGAATAAGAGATTTTCTTTTCATAGTCAAATTACAGGGGTTTTCAAAGAGAGATTTTAAACAGTAACATGTATCTAATTTAACTAACTTGATACTTGGGTTTTTCAACAACTTAAGTAATGACAGAAGCAGGGTCAGATGCATAAGCAGCTCCAGCTATAGGAATGGACCACTGAGCAGTTGTGAGGCTCTGTCTTTTTGTAGTTTCATTATCAAAATGCTGAACCTTGGCATCATTAGGTGTAGAACTTCCTTGCTAATTTGTGCTTGAAATTTTTTCTTATGTGATATATTTCTCTAGAATAAGGACCCAAAAATGGCTCGAGTTGCACTGGAATCTCTGTACAGACTACTGTGGGTTTACATGATCAGAATTAAATGTGAAAGCAACACAGCTACTCAAAGGTAAAATGCTTTATTTGTAATGAAAATCCATTGTAGAGTGGATGTTGCCAGTAAAGAGATTTTATAGTTCTCCTGAATTCCTTCAAATGGAACCTATTTCTGCTGTGAAACAAGAAACTCAACTGTACACAAAAAATATTCCTTCTTGTGGCACTGTCAGTTATTCTGTCACCTATGAAAATTGCTGTATAAAGTGTTTCTGCTTTTGGAAAAATTAGAAGTCACTCCTTGTTCAGTGTAAGTTAAAAATACTTTTGTAGTAACCATTGACTTTTTAGTTTACTTGTAATGTAGTAATGAAATAAAATAATTACACTGGATTTGTAGAAAAGGATCAGAACAAGATACCCCATTACATTTTCATTTCAAAGGAAGTTTTTTCTGGTCTTTCTAAATGGAGTGTCATGCTAAATGAAGGTCTGCAAGGTCCAAAAATATCTAATGTTTCGTTTTCTTTTGCAGTCGACTTATTACTATTGTCACAACCCTTTTCCCAAAAGGGTCCCGTGGTGTTGTGCCAAGAGATATGCCTCTAAACATCTTTGTGAAGATAATACAGTTTATTGCACAGGTATGGGAGAGCCATGCATGTATCTTTCCATATAATGAACAACTTATTTTCCCCATAGCAAATTAACAAAGAAGTAAACTTCTAATGACTGATTTTTTTGCAACCTTGTTGACATTGTCTTTCATCCAGGCAATGATGAAATTATAGACTGAGCTGGGGCTAACTTATTTTGAACAACAGGTTTTGATTAATCTCATTTCACTGAAAATAGATTAAAATGTGTTTACTTCAACTGACATGTAATTTTTTGTCAGTTTTTAAAATTTCTAGCAAGTCAAAAAATGCATTTGTTGACACACTGTGACTGTCAATAAAGTTCAAAATAATAGGCCATGTTTCATCCTGATACTGAATCATCCCTGCTGTACAGGACAAAAAGTTGCACTGCTTTCAAAGCAGAAGTCAGATCTCAACCAAGTCCAGCATGGAGTTGACACATGTAGTTCATCAGTTCAAATGAGAACTGCTAAAATAGACTAACCTGCAGTACTGAAAGTTTCATGTCTTTTATGACTTAAATTCAGAAAATTTTCCCATTGAGTAAAGCACTTAAGCACATACTTAAAGTCTGTGAATAGGAATGAAGCAAACAGATGCTTAAAATCGTCCCTTAACTGTGCCATCTGTGAACAAGCTCTCTTTATGTAAAATACTGTGTTCGTGCCATAATTACTGCAGTTTAAATGAAATAATTAAAAGCTTTATTTCCAAAATGGATCATTTTCTATTTAAATGCTATACATTTTTGATTTTGTCAACAAAAAGCATTGTTAAAAGCTTAGATCTGATAATATGTTCTACATACTTTTGAAAATCTGCTTTTCCATATATTTAAATAAACCCTGATTAAACTGGTTTTCAGTGTTCTGTAGCCTTAATGAAAATAACTAGCAGAAGTGAGCATCTTAATGATTTGCAGTATTTTTGCTATTTTAGGAACGTTTAGATTTTGCAATGAAAGAAATTATCTTTGACTTCCTTTGTGTTGGAAAACCAGCAAAAGCTTTCAGTCTCAACCCTGAGGTATGATTTACATCAGCTGCTTTTTTTTTTTTTTTTTTTTTAGGTTAGTATGTATTGCATTGTGCTACATTTACTTCCTGGTTACATTCTAATCATGCTTTCACCTTTGTCCAGTTTTCAGGCCAAATCTTGAATCTGATACATTGGTAAAATACATCTGTGAACTTCTATCTGTAAAATGTCACATTGTTTATGCCTTTCTCATGTTTTCTCCGTGAAGAATATCAAATGTGAACTAGTGCAAATGCATAAAACGAAAAGTATAAATAAAACTGTTGGTCACAGTATGAACTTATCACTCTGCTGTTGTTACATGCAACGCCTTAAACTATTTTAATATAACAATATTTTTTCTGTAACAGTGCCAATGTTTTTCAAAACAGTTTTACTGAGAATACATGATGCAAGAAAACTTGAAAAAGAAAACACTCTAATAAAATTTTACCACTCTGACCAGCAAAGCTCCACTAGTGTTGGTGTCATGAGTCAGCTTCCTAGTGCTTGTCCTAAAGAACAGTCAGAAATTTGAAAAAAAATTCCAAAAAATTGAAATATAAATAGGTACTAAAATAATAAAAAAATTCTCTTAAATTCCTTGTATAATTCCTTGAAATTTTGAAAACATTTTCCTTTGAAAATTAAGAAAAAATACAAAATCATTTGTGATCCTCTCATAAAACATGTCTGTTCATCTTGGAGAATTAAACTGATGTATCTGTTCACTAAGATGTTAAAATACAGTGATTGCCTTGCACAAATTATATTTGCTACAAAAAATGTGAAAAAGTAGATTAAAGTTTCTACTGTCAAAGGCAGGACAAGCAAAGGCAAACTTTACTTTGAACACAGCTTTCATCTTTCTGTAGCAGAGTAAAGAAGAATGAAACAGAATTTTTGAGCGGGCAGTCCACACCACGCTCTGGGTCAGCCACCTGCAGCATTGACTAAGAAAGGTCCTACAAAGGACATTTTGTGTTAGCCCAGCTGAGGGGGGGTGGACATAGTCCATAGCTTCTTGTTGAATCAACATCTGAAATTTTACTATTTCTCAACAGCATTGTAAGTCTGAGAAAAAAAAATTATAGCTCCACTTTTTATGTACATAGACTTTAGCATTCTAAAAAAAAATCCCTGTATTCTGTGTAAGTGCATCTCTGGCTTAGTTTTTGGAACACATTCCTGAGAAACTGAAAACATTCTAGTCTTTCAATCACTGCAATGCAAAGCTTGCAAGTTTTCCTCTGGTGCATTCCCAGAAGGCATTCAGGTCAATAGATTCAGCTTCCTAATATTTTCACATTGTAGCTTAGGCATTGAGCATCATTCCAGACTTTTCTGTCAGTATGATTAACCCTGGGGCCTTTCAAGACAGTTATTGATCTTTTTTTTCATAATAGATGTAGATCATTTGTGTTTAACTGAAAGTCCATTTAAGATGCATTGCTACACTACAGATCATATCCAGGTGTTTTATCCTGAAGATAAAAAGATAATGTGCTAATGCAAATACTTAAAGTTCTGAGAGGGGAGAGCACTTCTCACAGTGGAGATAAGAATGCACTATTTATTGCATGGGCAGTTTTTGTGAAATTTATCAGACTTGTTAATTTAGTGAAGATGCAGAAAAAAAATGCCAGCAAGTGCATTCTTAAAATTTCAGAGTGAATGAAGAATATGAGTAGAATATGATTATTTAATTATGGTACTCATCCATCTTCTAAACTTCACAGAGAATGAATATTGGCCTCAGAGCTTTCTTGGTAATTGCTGATAGCTTGCAGCAAAAAGATGGTGAACCGCCAATGCCAGTGACTGGAGCTGTCCTTCCCTCTGGAAACACTCTCAGAGTGAAGAAAACGTATTTGAGCAAAACTCTGACAGAGGAGGAAGCTAAAATGATAGGTCGGTAAGAGAATGGACAATGTAGAAGCTTATGTGAGAATGGATATGAACATGTTTTCAGCACTTGAGCAGGATAGTTTATTATTGTTAAGTATTTGATTTATTTTTTTGTTGTAAGCATTTAATTTATTGTGTGTTCTAATGAAATACATGGTTCAGTTTGACAAATGCTGCTTTTCGGAGGTCGTTCTGAAAAGTCCTCAAGTCGTGCTCCACAACAGGTAGCCACCCTGTATTCTGGGAGGGGATAAAGACTTTAATCTTTAAGTAGTAATCTTTAATCTTTCAATAGTAATCTTTAATCTTTCAGTGCTAAGAGCTGTGTTTATTCATGGATATTCATCCTATTAGAAGCAGTGCCTGTGCTCGAAGATGTACCAGCTTTGAAAACCATCAAAGATTCCATTGATAGCCTATTTTAATTCCAATATCTTAAACTTCCAAAAGGGGACAACTTTTTAATGTAAAATAACGTAGTACTGAAGTGCCTAAGTTAATAGCACTGCTGTCTTGGGCTTCGATGTAGAGCAAGAATCCTGTGCTGTAAAAGAGCCTCTCTATCATGCCCTGAAGGTGCCTGGTATTGCTGGCAAAAAAAAAATAAAATTTGGCTGCTCACCTTCACACTTCATTAAGTTCCCAAAGCTACATGAAAGAAATTAAGTCTACACCAGTGGCAAAGACCTGTATTGTAGTGTGCTAGATCATTGTAGTAATATCAAGAAAATAAGCAGTGCAAGACCCACTGCTGTTGAAGTATTTAAAGTATTTGAAGTATTAGGAGGTAGTATTTGATAACAAATGTTTGTACTATTAATTTTTTGTATTAGCCATTTCATTGCTGTTTTATGATCCAGTATCCCAGTTTCCATGTATAATATGTAAGCATTCCTTTTGGAGTAGGCAGCATATTCTGGTTTTGGATCACGATATCATTACTGGTGGAATGTACTATCTCATGAGGAAAGCATTTTTTCTTACTTCATGAACCACAGCATGACTAAGCATCTTTCTTTTCCAGAATATATATATATATGTATATATTGATAAATATCCCAAATTATACAAAAAAAGCATCTTTTTGCAGGTATGTCATTGTATTATTCTCAAGTAAGGAAAGCTGTGGACAACATACTCAGACACCTTGACAAGGAAGTGGGTCGGTGCATGATGCTAACCAACATACAGATGCTTAACAAAGAACCCGAAGACATGATTACGTGAGTGCCAAAGAACATTAATTCCCATGAAACATGGTGATGTAATTTTGGAACTTTTTCTCTATTTCTGTCCATCATGAGTCATCAGAGAAACAGCAAGAAACAGGAACATTTAGCTTAATTAGTATATACTTTGAAGAAATGTTTATGACAAGTTGATTGTGCTTCTTTGAACACTGCAGTATTTGGAACTGAAGATGGTTCTTGATGTAGGTGAAATCATGTGTGAATCCCATGGTTGTTTAGATCGTAGAAGTAGAATGCTAAAGTGGAAAACCTGGCAGCCTATGCTCAGAACGCTGTCTCAGGGTATATTTGCATCACTGAACTTCAAAATGAATGCAATGAATTCTGTAAATCCCTATTAATAATAATATTCCAAAATTCCCTTTGCTTTTCTTGCTTGTAATCAAAATCAAATCTTAATTAAAAACCCAAGTAATCTTGTGATAAGGCTTGGATTTAGGCAGTATCCCACTGGAAGACAATCAAACCAGAGTTCTTCAAGCTGCATTGAACAGCACCATTTTTCACTTTCATCCAAAGCTGTTAGTGAGGGGAGTTTCTGGAGGGAATTCTGGTGAGGTGAACATCGAGTAGAGGTTAGAAACACAGAGACATCAACTGATACATGCAGAGCAGAGATTGTGAAGATCTCAACTTCAAGGAGACCTTGTATACCTCTCTTGTAAGAGCAGTGGACATGGTCGTTTCCTAGAAAAGAAACGACTCCTGGAATAAAGTTTGAGATGTAATGAAAAGGACACTTACCTCTTTAACATTTTTTTAATATATTGCTCAAAAAAGTCAACTTGCTAGGAATACTGTGAGTGATAGACTGACTGCAGTGACTGGCCAAATTGAGCTACCTTGTACAACTGATACAATCTTTATGTTTTTGTACCTCTGCCCTTATATGTTGCAGTGCCTCTGGGTGAGACTGTAAGCTGTGTCACCAGCTTTGTCTTACTTTATTTATATTCATAGCTAATATTACTATCCAATAGTATTTCATATTTTTCTTGTAGTCCCACTCTGTGTTCTGTTCAGTTCTCACACACAGTTTTCATAACCATTTTGGGTGTTCAGGCTTTTGTGGTAGGGAAAGCAAGTTTTGAAACTCACATTTTATTCCCAGAAGATAATTGCACAGTGAAACCTTGGGCACTAAGATAAGAAGTGTACTTAATCTTAGCTATAAATATCCTTTGGGTGGTTTCTCAGCATCACCAAAATGTTGTTTATTTTTAGAGTCAGCGAAGAAATAGACTCAAAAGAGTTTTAAATTTGAGGAAGTTTTAAGATTTGGTAATAACTTTTGTCAGAAACATGAAGATTGGAATATTTAGGTACTGCCCTTTGTGTTGTACTTTAGATCCAGATGAGCTCTAATTTAATATATACACTAGAAAGGCAAACCACGTTATAACACATTTTTACTTGTTCTTTCAAGGGAAAGAAATAACTGGGATGCTTACTTATCAGTTAATCATAAATCATGTAAACTCACAAAAAACATCAGTAGCTGTTACTATCAGGATTGAAAATGATCCTTTCAAAAACTGCATTGTGGATATGTGGAAAAGCCAACATTGTTTTTATGTAATTGCTTCCTATTTTATTCACAAAATTCTATGCTTCGCTAGAGTTACATATTTATTTCTAATTCTTATGGGCTTTAATTAAATTAAAAGATATCACACTATATTTATGTAAATTTTAAAGTTATTGGTTTTGTCATAGTTACATAAAGTTTATGTGTAAACTGTATAAAATTAATACCACTGTGGTATTTTTATTAACAAATGAAATAAGAATCAGAGGGAAGTAGCTAGGCAGTGAGCAGACAAAACATCATAAAGTATGCAGATTCTGGAATTTTCTTTGGCAGTCTTAGACTTCCTTCTTGACAATATTTAATTACTGATCCTTTAAGAGTTTATTGTTGAAGTAATTAGTGCCAGTATGGAAGAGCTTATTAAAATCCTGAGTAAGAAGCATCCTTTGCATCCTGCACTCGGATGTGAATTTCAATACTGGTTATAATTACTTTCCAACATTTAGTTAGAATAGGGCATCTATTTTTCTAAAACACAAACCTGTCCTTGCAAATACTTCAAAGGTTTTCCTTTCCTTCCTTGTGTGCTGTGCCTGGTATCTCAGATAGTAAGTTGGGAACTTGAGCCTGAGGTTTGGATCTTCTGCTACTCTTCTGAGCAGCTGATAAGCCATGGAACACCTACAGATTTTATATTTATAAATAATTACTCATTTGCCTTCAGAAGAGTTTCCTCTCAAACTGTTATTTTACAAGTCTTCATTTGAAATGCACAAACTTTGCCCTTGCTAGGGTCTGAGTGTAAAGAAACTCTGCAAAGTTCATTTTCCATTTAAAGTCGTCAAGGAAGACTTGTTTTGCCTGCACATAAAATTCCCGATGGCACTTTAATGTTTACAACTGTAAAAATACAGGATTTTGTACTAGTTATTGATCCAGCTACTAGTATTTGCTTTAGTGATAATAATTGAAAGGGGGTTGTTTATGACCAAATTCTCAGTGAGATGTTGTATTTTACTCCTTTTCCAGTCAGTTGCTGACACCTTTCAAATTCTATCTGTTAGAATACAGATGCAGTGAGACAGAGGTAATTAACCATGAATGTAGTTTCTCGTAACTGTACCAGTTAATTAAAAAGATGTCAACATTTTATTCATGTAATATATATCCAAGCTGATAAGTAGGGTGTTAAGAGACAGTATGGTATTCACGACAAAACTGTCTTTAATCTTTGAATTAAGTCTAATGTCAGTTTATGCTTTTTCTGTACTCTACTCACTGAACTGTACTCAGTGTTAGTCACTGAAATAATGAATACAGAAAATCTTCTTTCAGATGGCATTGCATCCAGGCTTTCTGTGTGACTGAACACAAAAGTCAGATACCCAAATGCAATGTCCTCTCTTGGGTGGAGAGACAGAGTAATGTAGTAACCAGGCCAGTGGACCAGGCTGCAGGATAACTAAGTTCATTTTTTTGTTTTGTCACTCCATTTTGGTGTGGTGTTAAGTGGCTTACAATGCTTCTTGGTGTCTCTTTTTCTCCCCTCATTCTTTTCAAGTTCTATTGGAAGCATATTAAAAGAGGAGCAATCTTTCTCTGCATGTTTATAATATGGCCTCTAAATAGGACCTTAATTTTTTGATTCTTCCAAAGCATATTACAGGCTAATAATTACTAATAATGTGGGACAGACTGCACAGTTTGAAATGCTGTTATGCTTTGTTAATTTCTTCCACACTCCATCATCAGAAAATAGGTAATTGAGATAAAAATGAGCAAATAAAAAAAAATCCACCCTTTGAGGTCTATATGAAGGACTTATTTAATCTGCAGATTTACCAAAAATGTTGAAAAAAAGTCAGAAAACAACTGCATCTGTTTTGAAAATAATCAACAGCTGAAACTTGAGCTACTTTTAGAAGACTCATGGACTTCCAACCTAGCGTTCAGTTCATGCTGAACTTTGTGCTTAATGACTTTCACAGGCTGTTAGGGAGCAGTTGTGCCATTCCACAGATTAGATCACCCTTAGGGCTGCTAAAACATGTTCTAGCTGATAAGAGTGGCCAAAATGCTGTTATCTCTGGCAGTGATCAACAGAAACTCTCTGGCCATACCTACCTATAAATTACACACCTTTTTCAATATAAAAATGTATCGTGATGGTTTTCCATAGGGTTGTCCTCTGTTGGGGGCAAATCTCTGTGTCTACAGTTTTGTTATTTGAACTTGTTACAAACCTGCTGTTTGCTTTATGCAACTGGTGAAATATAGCTGCACTGTGATGGAGAACACCCCAACTCTTTCCTCATTGTCTCATCCAAAGCTTGCATCATATAAATGCTGATCTTGATGGAGGAATCCTCCTACATTATACCTCCATTTTTTATGTATGTGCCAATTCCTCTCAGAGAGAAACAAATGAATCCTTAACAATTGCTTTTTCAATCAACATATATATGATGCATGAAAAATGTCAAAATCAAAAACCTTTATTCAATGGAAAAATGTATTCATATTTCCTTCCTATTTCATGATAGTGTCTGGCTATCCATTCTGGTGTTCTTAGTAGGCCTCTGGCACTTTAGAGGTGGATCATTTAACACAGTTCCTTCATAAGCTTAGTCAAAATTCTGTTTTAATTTTTCAGTGGTGAAAGGAAGCCAAAAATCGATCTGTTCAGAACATGTGTTGCTGCTATTCCTCGATTACTTCCTGATGGAATGTCAAAACTTGAGTTGATCGACTTGCTGGCAAGGTAAGCTGTACAGGCATTGAATGACTGCTCCAGGGGAGCAGTGTGAAAAACTGAGCCACAGCATATGTAACTGTTTCTTCTCATATATGCTTTAAAAAAGTAAATTGCTCTTTAATGAATTAGGCAGAGATGTCCTAGGATCTTTTTACAGTTTATGTGGTTTTATTATGGTTCATAATTTTAAGAAAAAGTTGGTATATCCCCCAGAACTTTCTTATCAGTATGTAGGTCACATGGTATTTGCTATTATTCAGGAAGGTCACGATGTATTACTGTTTTCTATCCATCACAGCATTCTGATAAACAGGAGAAAACATCTTTTCTGTCTAATGGAAAAACATGGAGATATCTGTTTAGTTTTGATTTATTATTCCCACGTATCTTTGGTAAAACAGAATGTGCTAGATGTGCTATATTAGAAAAGCCTTTTTACATTTCTATTATTATTACTATTATTATTATTATTTTATTAATAATATTACTGTAAGCCATAAAATAAAATATAAGTTTAAAAAATATTGTATCTCCCCATTTAATTTGTCTGAGTAGACTTCACTGAATAAGATAGTGACATGACTGCTACACTACTTAGATTTCAGGACATCAAATCAGTGACTCGTGACAAATAATTATGATAAAAGGTACTGGTCAGTACAGAAAAGTCTGTTACATTTCAGTTCAAGTATCCAAGACCAAGGTTCCAGCTTGTGTTCTTTATGTAAGTGGATTATGGTATTAAATTGAACCAAGAGGAATTTGCAGCATATTGCTCTCAGGTAACTGTGGCAAAGCAAACTTTGCCACACTGTTCTTGCTTTTCAAACATCACAGATGTGGGAATGGCAGATGTGGGAGCCAGAAGGCTACATACAAATACAGTTTTTTCTCCTCTATGAACAACTAACTCCCAGTGATGTGCTGAAACACTGAAACAGTTGATTCTGGTAGTACTGGAGAGTGCAGACAGCCCAGCAAGCCAAATTATCAGCCAGCAGTAGGTGTGCTGCAGTGCATGGCCAGCTTGATTTCCTTGTGTGCACATTGTCTGCTATAAATCACTTGTAGGTTGTTTTAAATCATTACATTATTAAATTATACAGGTACCCTTATTAAACAGTTGCATCAATTCTGCTTAAGGGAAATTTAAAAGGACATGTTTTCCTTTAATGCAATATTTTAACTAGAGTTCTATCCTTATTAATGGCCTTAACTGAGCTGGTAAAAAGCACGTATCTGTTCAGGTCACAGCTCTTCAATCACAGGATTGTCCAGGTCAGACCTGTCACTACTCTTAAGAAAATTTGGAGACCAGTGTGAGTTTCTTTATAAATTAATGCTACCGTCCTTAAGTCTCACAGCTGTCAACATAACCACTGGTCTATCTTTATTCTGAAACTTCGTTCAGAAAAGGTCAGCCATGATTCTAAGTATTTATTGGGTAATTGCTATGCTGGGACAAGGTAAGTCATAAGTTTGCTGAGTTATCTGACTCTGACTGTGAAAAGAAGTGAGAAGTCAAGAGGAGCTGAGGGAAGCTTCTCTAGAGCAACTTCAGAAACAATTACATGCTCAGCCTTACCCCAAAGAAGACAAACTCTGGAAATCTGTTCTCTCCTACCTGTACTCACGCTACAGTATCTTTGAGATATTGGTAGTATTTTAAGTGATATTCCTAAGTATAAGCAAGGGAAACACAAATTAGGTAAAATAGGTAGGTACATTATAGGTTGGAAAGCAATTAACAAACAGTTTAGGGTTCAGAAGACATGTAGAGTGGTGTTGAAACAACTAGGTATGGTCTCAGTATTGCAGAGCAGGATAACAAGCTGAGCAGATACAAGGAAGTGATGTTCCTTTGAAAAGACAAACCTTATTCACATGTATAGGTCTAGAATGTTTTCAAAAAAGTTCTTCTGGTCTAATCAATATCAAGGATGCCTGATTTTGAGAAGGAGCATGCAAAGTGGGTAAGAATCTGCAGTTCTACAGAACTCTGCATTATGATATTGTGTGTTCTTGGTCAGAAACTAGACTCGATATTGGGATAAGAAACTTAGAAGAGGTAAAATTTCAGTTTCTCCCTGTTTTTTAGAAGAATTCTAGAAGCTGTTGTGCCAGGGATTTCTGTGGGCCTGTGCTGTTGAGATGGAAAGCTGTTAAATATTTTCTTTTCACAAGAGATAAAGTTACGTCTTTGAGTTAATTGGTTCTTGTATTCACAGTTTGGTTTGAGTTTTTCATCCTCACAACAGATGTGTTCTTTGGTTGTTGTCAGAAGGAGTCTGTAAGTCAGCAGCTAGACTTTTTGCCAGGACAGCTGTATTCGAATTTTAAACCATGAAGCAGATGTCAAGTATATACTGTACCTTTTGCCCTTTCACTGCCCACTGCAACCATTCATTACGAATTCCTGAGTAGGTTTTAAATTTAACTGACTCAAGTGCAAACAAATAAACTTGTACTTGCTTCCTGCACTGCCTGTCATACAGTGGTAATACATAGATGCATTCTTATGCTCAATTTGAATTTCATTTCATTAGATAATGCCACTGGGCAGTAACTTGGGCTTAGGAGATATCTTTTGTATCCTCTTCTCTGTTATTGCTCTGTGTCATTGTGAATGTCATTTCATGGATGACTTAATTGTGGTCTCAAATGGTTTTGCTTGTTTATCTCGTTTTGGCATTCCAAACGGGAGACAAAAATGATCGTTTCTTAGCACAACAAAATACTGTGTTTCTAAATATATATGGGAAGTCACGTGGTTATTAAAGCATAACAGTTATTTTTGGAGTCATACTCGCCAGGGGTGAATTTTCATGACAGTTGTTTTCTTTTCGCTTAAATAAAATGTCCCCTGCCTCCAAATTAGGCAGCTATAATGAACCAGATTTTTTATGAACCACATCTCATCATACACTTCCAACTGAATGGACTTTGGTTCCACTCCATTTGCTATTTTGGGTTTTTTTCTCCTAGCTTTCCGTCCATTTCATTATAATGAGTCCTCCTTTTCAACTGTGTAGATTAAATGTAGATAAAATACTTTGAAAATGAATTCTAACACATTACAGAAAATTACAGTCTCATGGGTAATTAAAACAAAATGCATCATAAAGGCAATGAACCAAAAATTGCAGAACAGACTAATCTAAATTTACTTTATTCTGCCAACTTCTAACATAGGAGGGGTTTGATGATTTCTGTGTCAAAAGAAAGTATATGTTTTTTTATGTTGAGAAGGACTTCAACATGATGCAAATAAAGAAGAAAATAAAATTTGAGAATGGGATCTGAAATCATCCATTATCACCATCTTTCAGAATTACTTTGAGGGTGTTCAACATGTTTCTAAAAGTATAGAAAGTTCTGAGGCTGTTTGCCCCATTTCCTTATCCTAAGTTATTTAAAACATAACACAGTTTTTCATTCAAATGCCTCATTTTAATTCTTTTCAAGATTCACTTTCATTAATTGTGGTTTGCATCCTGGCTAAAGATCTGTTTTAACTGTTAGCTGACCTGTTGTGATTCTTTTATTTTTATATTTAATGTTAAAAATAAATACATACATTCTGAAATTATGTATTTATTTGTAAGCCTTTTATCATCATACCTATATGGAAGTGATTGAGTTATGAGTAAATAAAAAATATATTTGGTTTGAGAAAAGCTGCCTAATTATGTACTTTAGAGACACCCTGTTTCAGGAAGGGAGTACACTTCTGATGTAGCAAGAACTACAATATAGAAAACAGGTCAAGGATGTTGATTGTGGTCAGCAATAATGAAACCAAGATAGCATCATCCGCCACTGTTAGTGGGAATTTTCCATCACTGTCATGTACTGATAAACACTTCTTATATCTTTTATTATCTGACATTTACTTTTACTTACAGGCTGTCCATCCATATGGATGATGAACTTCGACACATTGCACAGAATTCTCTTCAGGGCCTACTTGTTGACTTTGTTGACTGGCGGGAGGATGTACTCTTTGGTTTCACTAATTTTCTGCTTCGTGAAGTGAATGACATGCATCATACCCTTCTTGATACTTCACTCAAGTTGCTGCTACAATTGCTGACGCAATGGAAGCTTGTAATACACACTCCAGGAAAAGCTTCTGAGCAGGCCAAAACCAGATCTGCAGAGGTATGGAATCAAGAGATCTGTGTCCTAACATTTTTCACTAATTGAAGGCAGAAATTATGTTCCTTGATACCACTGTGGTTTGTGTGTTTTGTATTTACTCACCTGAGAAGAATTCACCATGCAAGATTTTTTTAGGTAATTAGTTCACGTGTCTTTTGAGGACAGCCATGTCCTTGTGTAATACAGCAGATGTTGTTGTTGAGCAACATAAGAGAATGCATGTCAAACTGAAGTATGCACATCAACAAAAGCACATAAAGGGAAATATGTGTATGTAGATGTGGCAGAAGGACATTTTCCCAGGGCTGAAACAGATTGATAATGCTAGTGGGAATGCTGTGAAGAGTGAAGTAGATCTTCTTTTCCCTTGGTTGATTCAGAAACATCAAAGAACCTAATTGTTACCATAGCCTGCTGTCTCCACGTGTTACAAACATTTCTGGGAACTGAACAGCTTTACTCCTTCTTCTCCCATCTGCACTGTCCCACAGATATTTTCATTATGAGAAATGATTTTTAGGCTTCTTATCTCCTGCACTAATCATACTATGTTTTCCTTTTCCTTTGGCCAATCGAGATGTGTGTTTTACATCACAGAGGACCAGTAATTATTAGGTAATAACAGAAGTACATAAAAATGTAGAAAAGAGAGATCCTCACATACTTTTCATTAAATATTGTTACACTTTACTGGTGGGGTTGGGTTCTAGAGGCCACCTACCTAGGTGTTGGCTGCTACAGGACCAAAGTGGCACCTGAGGACATGCTATCTGGAGCAGAAAAAGTGTGGTGTTCACCGTCTGATCATTCATTCATGTTTTAGTGGAGGATGGAAAAAGGTGGGTAGATAATTGAAAATTAGAGGGAAGGATTTGTTCAAAGGGCTCTGCTCATACATTGCTTTTGTGGAATAAGGTAACCTAAAGCAACAAAATTTGATTACCTGAGAGAATATGTGAAGTTTCCCAGTCCGGCATCTACACGGTTCTGCATTTTGATTCTTTATATGTCCTAGTTAAATAGAACATTCCTTGGAGACCTGGTTTGCAAACACCACCACTCCATTTTGTCCCCCTGGCACTGTTCTGCAGCTGATACCAAACGGATCCAGCCACAGGATCCAGTCTGAGAGGAGCCCCTATTCTAACGTCCTGCACGCCGTGGAAGGATTCGCGCTGGTTCTGCTGTGTAGTTTCCAGGTTGCGACGCGGAAGCTGGCTGTTCTAATCCTCAGAGAAATCCGCTCCTTGTTCTTGGCCCTTGGCCAGGCAGAGGTAGGATTTTTCTCTTCTGGAACTTTGAGTTGAAATTTCCCAAAGATAAAGCTCAAAACTGCTATTACAGTTGCTTTTAACGTAATTGCTGCAGTGTAGCAGATATGCACTTAGTTTATAAAAAAGCATTTGATCTCAGCTTACTATTTCTATTTGCCTTAACACTGCAAGCCTTTCTGTGGATTCAACAATGTAACATGAATGGCAAATGCCCTGTATAAGAATTTGAAGTGAAATTTACAGCAACTTCTATTTTCTCGTGGAATGATATGAATGTAAAATACACTGTAAAACCTTTCTTTCTGCATGGGTCATTTTTGTATTGTCAAGATTATAAATTTATATTGGAAATGAAACCCATTCCTGTGGCATCCCATTGTGGATGAAAAAGCCCCCAGCATAAGACACCTTTAGATCATTCCCATGTGTTTTCCTTCTATAGTAAAGACCTCTAAGTCTTTTTTATGGATACAGAAATATGGAGAGTCATGTTGTGTACTGGCGGTCACAGCTCAGTGAGCCATCTAAATGCCTAAGAACACAAATATGTGTGTTCATGGCAAAGGAATGCTTCAATAAACAGTAAGCTAATTTTTCAGTCTTTTGATACCAGCTATCCAAAGTCATTTGGGATTTTCTGATATGTGCTTTTGTTCGCTAAGCAGTGAGCTATAGCCACAAATTAACTTTATTTCAAACCACAGCTTGGACTTAATTCTGAGATTAATTTGAAAAAGACAAACTGTACCCATCGTTAACAAAGAATATTTTTAGCTACTTCAGATTCATGTCCTAGTTTTTAGATGTTTCTGTTGCATATCCCAGAAACACAAGAAGAGAAATAATTTGGTCAGGAGAGCAGTAAACTTGTATTCTCTGTGTTATACAGGATGATGACAGACCTATGATTGATGTTATGGATCAGCTGAGTTCTTCTATTCTTGAAAGCTTTATTCATGTGGCTGTTTCAGATTCAGTAAGTACTGCTTTACTGTTACTGCTTGTGTTTATATAACAAATATGAGACATGAAATACTAAAAATAATACTGCTAAAAATCAAAGAAATCATACAGCTTTAAAGCCCCAACCCAAGAGCTCCAAGGCTCCACAATGTCCCAGACAATCTGTTCCGTGAAAGTAATCACACTATGGATATGGAAGATACTGCACACAGAAAAAAGAATGGTTGAGAAAGTCTTATCGCTAGCACCACCTAATGCTGGAGGCACTCACTGCTATCATCTGTTTGAGAAGGGAATTATAAGCTTTAGCTCCCTTGTGCCTTCAGAAAGTGGTCGTGCCTGCACACCTGAGCATAAGCTCCAGAGTAATTCACAGCTGGGATGAGTCTCTACTTTCACTCTCTCAGGGGCCTGATGTGTCTGACATGATCAGAGATTGAGCATTTTAAATAAATAAGTGTTGGTAGAAGAACTGATACATACGACAACTGATTTTGCATGCTGTCCTGGAGATTAGTGAAGGGCCCATTTCCAGAGGGCAGGAACAATCAGTTTGGGGCACTTTTCAGCCTGATTAAATTTAAAGCAACAAATGGTCCTTGCCACACTCAGTGACCTTTCAAGGGCTGTGAGTTTGTGCCACGTGTTGTGTGCTTGAAAAAGTTATCCCAGCCAGCAGTCATGCCTCATATAGCCACTTAATGACTTCCCTGCCAGTGAGATTGGAGAGAGAATCAGGGGGTTAAAAGCTGGAGAACTCATGGGTTGACATACAGACAGTTTAACTGGGAAAGCAAAAGCTGTGCACACAAGCAAAGCAAAACAAGGAATTAATTCACCACTTTCCATTGGCAGGCAGGTGTTCAGCCGTCTTCAAAAGAGCAGAGCCCCTCACATATAGCAGTGACTGGGGAAGGCAAATGTCTTCACTCCAAATGTTCCTTTTCCTTATTCTTCCCCCACTTTATACACTGAGCATGATGTCATATGGCCTGGAATCTCCCTTTGGTCAGGTGAGATCACCTGTCCTGGCTGTGTCTCCTCCCAGGCACCTCCAGCATCCTCACCAGTGTGGCAGTACAAGAAGCAGAAAAGCATTGGCTCTGCGCAAGCCCAGCTTAGCAATAACAAAAACATCTCTGTATTATCAACCTTGTGTTCAGCACAAATCAAAACACAGCCCCATACCAGTCACTGTGAAGAAAATAAACTCTACCCCAGCCAAAACCAGCACAGAAGGGGACATTAAGCTGGTGGGGAGGTTGGGCCCCTTTGCATCTGAAAACAGAAACTGAGCAAGAAAGAGACATTCTGACTTCATAATACAGGAATTAGGAAGTTTGTCTGAAATAACAGCACCTGGGTTTGGGTGTTGCAGTTTCTAGAGGCCAAGGTTTGAATTTTTGCTTTCATTCTGTTCAATAACAATAAAGCAAAGCATATGTGTTGCCTCTGTGCCTGGTTTCTGACTAGTACAGCAAGGAGTGTTAATTTATCTTTTCTCTCCATAGACAACAATCCCATTAACACACAGCGTGGATTTGCAGTGGCTGGTGGAGTGGAATGCTGTCCTAGTAAATAGCCATTATGATGTGAAAAGTCCTTCCCATGTCTGGATTTTTGCACAGTCTGTTAAAGACCCATGGGTTCTCTGCCTCTTCAGTTTTCTTAGGCAGGAGAATCTACCAAAACACTGTCCTACAGCTCTCAGCTATGCTTGGCCATATGCCTTCACGAGGCTACAGCTGATAATGCCTCTTGTGGATCCAAAGTAAGTGGCCATCTGCATTTCACTTTATTTTGTATGGGCTGTGTGATTTTAATATAAACTTTCCTTTGGTCTCGTGTTTGAGTATCAGTCTACACATTCTGTGAGGTGCCACACAGAAATTGGTATCATGCAGGTTCACGTTTCATAATTGCAACTTGTAATTTTAATTTATTGATTTTTCCCCTGTATCATATCCTGTTGAATTGCAGCTGGTAGATACATAGCATGTTTTGTTCCCTCTTAAAATATTTTTAAATACTGTAATTAAGACTGGAAGATCATTTTAATAATTATAATTTATTTTTAAATTCTAGTATTCCTGTTAATGCAAAGAAAACAAGTACAGCAAGCAGTGGAGACAACTATGTGACTTTGTGGAGAAACTACCTTATTCTGTGTTTTGGAGTAGCAAAGCCCAGTATCATGAGCCCAGGACACCTGCGTGCTTCAACACCAGAGATCATGGCTACCACTCCTGATGGAACAATGAACTATGATAATAAGGTGATGCAACCTGTTACAAGTAAACTATTTGTTTGGGAGAATTTTTAGCTGCATCCACATGCAAAATCCTGTCCTGATGAAAATATTTCAGTTAGGGAGTATTTTGATTTATGCAAACTACTTAACACACATACATAACAATTAAAACATCCGTATGATATGATGTGTTGATAAATATTTGGCAAAAGCCATGGTGCTTTCAATATATTAGGTTTTTCTTTTTTTTGCATTTCAGTGATGTGCATTCAAAATACAGAAGGTCTGGACATGTGTTTTGAAGTTAACTTTGGTTTGTCACTCCGTTCTTTCCTTGTAGAGCATTCCAATTTGTAAATTTAAAACATTAAGCAATAAAGCAGATTTCCAAATGCAAATTGTATTCCTGTTGGATATATGCCTGTCAGAAGCAATAGTATATAAAATACACTTTCAAGCAGTAGCAACCTGAGAGGAGCAGCAGCTCCACAAATGCAATTACTGGAATATTTTAATGAAGCAACAAATTAAGTAAATGACAATAATGTGAACTAAAGTGAAGAGATTTCCCAGATGTATTTACTTGTTAGGCATTACTGAGATGATTGTCAGACATCCAGTTGGACTGGTGGATTGATATCCATAATAGTAAAATCATTCCAGTGTGTTTTTAAATTATGTATTGATTCTCAGACAATGGTTGTTTGTTAAAAAAAATTGTATTTGCTTAATATTGATATCCTGACAATTAAATTCAACAATATTTTAATATATTTTAGGCTATTGGAACTCCATCTGTTGGAGTCTTACTAAAGCAGCTAGTTCCTTTGATGAGACTTGAAAGCATAGAAATAACAGAATCACTTGTATTAGGATTTGGAAGAACAAATTCCCTGGTTTTCAGGTACTTCTTCACTTATCATATTCTCAGTTATTGGCCTCTAATACAAGTGCTTTGCTTTTGTTGTAACTTAAATATATATTTAAATTTTTATTTAAATATATTGCAGAACTTTATTTTTATATGTTGGATAAAATATTTATGCTTTTCAAAGGACATTAAATTTTGTTTACACGTATTTATGTTTTATTAATTCAGGGAATTAGTAGAAGAACTTCACCCACTAATGAAAGAAGCCCTAGAAAGAAGACCAGAGGTTAGTTGCAAAAATCAAATGTACTATTTTTTTTAAATGAAAAATTATTTCTAAAATAGTTATTCTGTCTGTTTGAAATACAAATATATTATTTTGTACTAACTAGCAAATTAAGCTCTATGTGCAACAAGAATTTTATTAATTGCATAATTTAAAATAATTCCATTAAAATCTAGTTAAATTTAAATTCTATCAGTGATCCAAATTGTACAATATAAAATTCCATTCTGAGGAAAAATATCCCATCCAATATGGAACCTCCTGATACAGAACTTGGATATATTGGAAATTCACTTCCAGTATCTGAAAAAAAAAAAAAAAAGGGCTTTAACACAGCTGGGCTACAAGCACATTTTTTAGCAATGTTTAGATGTGCTTCTGTTTTCAGGGCAGGCAGGGTCGAATATTTCAGCTTCATGGAATCACAAAATCACAGAATAGCTGGAAGGGACCAAAGTGGTCCAACCTCCCTGCTCAGGCAGGGTCATCCTGGATCACATGGCACAGGATTCATTCATATGACCAGTTAACTGACTAAATTCATAAGAGTTTTAACCTTCATTTCTCTTTTGTTACAAGAGAAAGTAGTGCAGGAGAGGTTCCAAATAGATCTCCCAATCCACACAAGAGAGAATTCTGTGTTCTTAGAAACCTCTGGTGATAAAATCTGTATCCTCAGTAAGCAGTTTAGTCACACGATGTGTCTGTGCAGCTAAACAGAAAAGCCATGGGGTGAGCTTCAATACTGGACTCAACTTTTGCTCAGCTTTCCCTCCTTGACTCAGTTTTGGACCATTCCATCTGGCTCCAAGATAGAAATCTGAGATGGCTCACGGACAGTTCTTAATAATTCTGTCTGGTCAACGTCCACAATCATTTCCATTCTGCATTGCTTCACATTTCAATTCAGTTGTGTGGCTTCTATCCCTATAAAGTCACTGGTTTGAAGGTCACTTGTTTTGATACTGGGCAGAAGTGGATTAATACACCTTGATGCTGCCACTTGCCTCTGCATTTTGTCTGTGCACCATTTAAGACAACTTAGACTTGAAAAGCCTTTTCTGGAGACGTACATATTCAGTGTACCCTCAGGAATGGAATTTCAAGAATTCAGAGGTTTACTGTATGCAGTAAGAGCAAATTTAGCACATGGAATTGTCAGTAGAGGAATACAATAGCAAGACACTGCAATGTTAATTCCTGTATTTTTCTTGATATAATGGGACACCTTCCTGCAAGCAGTGCCACCTGGAAACTCAGGAGTGACTATATGGGCTGTAGAGAGTATGGCAGGCCTCCATGTCAGCAGGCAGGTATCCAGCACACCAGAAACAATGTCCTTGAACATATGCTATGACTAGGAAGAGAATTCCCAGCATGGCCAAGAGCTGCAGGGATAAACCAAAATGGACATTATACAAGATCCTCCCTGTGGGCGCTGGCACGGAGCTTGCCAGATCACCTCTGACACTGCTGCAGGAGGCAGCTGTGTCTGGAAAATACTGAATTACAATAAAACTGCTTTTTTCTCTACATGTGCTTCCTGGAGCCTTAAAGGTGTAACAGGAAAAAAACAGGGCTCTGAATAGAACAAATCAAATGGCATAATTATTTGAATAAAACCTTTGGCAGGGATGTGGCAATTCTGCCATTTCTGGGTCAGAATACCAGACAAAGCATCATTTTGTTCTCCCACGCATCTAATACTGGCATTGGACAGAGCCAGAGTTCTAGAAGAGATAAGCCTTTGATCTCAGTATTGCTCCGTTTTGAAGAGCAAAATCTGCATTTTCTCTGAGCTTTTCTTTTTTCTTTGAGTGCAACAGCAGCTCTTTTTACCTTCTTATGTTTTTCTAGTTTAGCAGAGATACAGAATACAAACAAGTCAATTTAGCCTTTCAGCAAAGAACAGTCCTTGTTGCATTCACATCTTTCCAGGAAAGATAGAAAACAGAAAAGACAACTTTCTAGAAGACAGGGTGATACAAGGAGCCAGTTAACAGCCATGCAGTCCTGTTCTGTGGGAAGAGTACATCACTGTGGGCAGAACCCCTGCAGTCAGCACACCCAGCACTGGACTGGAGTGGTGTCTGCTAGGAGCTCACTTGGATGGGAGTGATGGTGTGCTGCAGCGTTGCCAAGTTCAGGATTCAGGCTAATCACCAAGATCCCTTTCTTGGGTCTGGATAAAGGTTCTGCATTGTAAGTGCCTCCAGTGCCCAAACTAGGTGACACTAAACTAACGTGAATATCCCGGAAGATAGCACGGGGTTTTGGTACAGGAACCTTGAGTATTAGTTTTTTATCCAATATTCCATTATTTAATTTCCACATTTTCAATAAGTACTAAGGCAGTTGTTAACAACTTTTTCAAGAATAGTTAAAAGACAAAAAAATTGATCATATTCAATTCTTTGTTGATGTATAAGCACAGTGTTATAGTGCAATATCCAAAAGTACTTGGGTTCCTTTGTGAAGAAAATTCTTGAACTGGAATTCTTAAATCTCACTACAGTACTGGCATTTCTGAAGCTACAGTTTTTAATGTGTACACCTATGCATATAAACACGGTTGTTATTTTAAATTCCAAGAACAAGAAACGTCGAGAACGACGAGATCTGCTAAGACTTCAACTCCTGCGAATTTTTGAACTCCTTGCTGATGCTGGTGTTATAAGTGACAGGTAGGACTATCACTCTTCATAAATACTGATTTTTACGTGAAACAATTTTCAGTGTTTGCCACAATGAGATTATGTTAGTATGTTCTTTGAAGAATTGTGTAGTGTATCAGATATGGAGAGATTTGCATGCATTTCTGCAGTAAACTGTTGTATAACTACTGCAGTATAACTACTCTATTACTCTATACTAATGTTCAACTTCCCTTTTTTGCTAGTACAAATGGAGCCTTAGAAAGAGATACACTAGCCCTTGGAGCCTTGTTCTTAGAGTATGTTGATCTGACTCGCATGCTTTTGGAGGCTGAAAATGATAAAGAAGTCGAGATCCTTAAAGATATGAGAGCACATTTCAGTGCAATGATTGCCAACTTGATTCAGTGTGTTCCAGGTATGGAGTTAAATTGTGCATTTAATGTAGGTATTGGAAAAGTCATTTTTTGTTTATTTTTTTTTGTCTGTGCTTTTTTCGCTGCTTGTGAATTTTCATTTAATGAATATAAGTGCAATGTAGAAAAGAAAGTGTTCAGAAGTCTACTAAGGTTGGAATAAAAATACCAATAAAGCTTGATGAAGCTTGTAATAGCCATGTCTAAGAATCACCTCTTTAAAAGCCTAGCAAAGAAATTGTCTGTGACCTCCAGAGACTCCAGATTTCTTTGGCACAAGGCTTTATTTTCTCCCATCTGACTTGATTGCCAGACTCTTCATAAACTCAGACAGGCCTTGAAAAATACAAGCAGGTACAGACAACGTGCAATATTAAATGCAGTGAAAAACTTGCCCAAGGTGTTGGGACAGTATCCCACATTACCTGCGTCCAGTTGTATCACAAAGATTTATCCAGCTGATTTCATGCTTTTTATATATTGCAATATCACTTCAGAAATATAAATAATTACATTAGCAAAAAAGGGGAAAAAATCCTCAGCTTTAAAGGCCTGAATGTAATTACTGGAAGATGTGGTCCGAGGCTTTTTTTTTTTCATTTGCTCAGATAATTCAACTAGTTAGAATATATACCACATATTTGTCATAAACAAAGAGCCACCAAGTTTCTTTTATTTATTGTCCCTACCTGTTACTGTATTAGAGTAAGACACATATTGTTTAGGCTTAAATTTAACAAGTCGGAAAAGCCAAGTAAATATTTGCCACTGAGGGAAGGCAGGAGGCAGTGAAAAACCCTGATTTTATAATTAGATTCTTAAATGCTTTTCTGTAGTCAGATGTACATGTTTGTATAACTACACAATAATTCAGAACTGAAGGTTCTTAGAAGATGTATCTTACTCACGGGGTTAGATTTTTTAAAGGAGTTTAGATACTTTGCAGTAAGTGTATGTTGAACATATAAAACTCCTCCGTTTTTGTAGAAATTTGAAAATCATGTCATCATTGTGCCACATGAATATGTTTTTAATATTAACAAATCACAAGTATTTCTATTTCTGTTCATTTAGTTCACCACAGGAGATTTCTCTTCCCTCAGCAGAGCTTGAGGCATCACCTGTTCATCTTATTCAGTCAGTGGGCAGGACCTTTCAGCATTATGTTCACACCACTGGACCGTTACAGTGATAGAAATCACCAGATTACAAGATACCAGTATTGTGCATTAAAGGTACTAAAGTTTCACTGTACAAACCAGTAACAGCAATTTTTCAGTGAAAATACAAGTAGTTGTGGGGTCAATTTCTTTTTATTTAAAAGAAATTTGAATTGGCATACTTGATGCAAACTTATATGCTCATATGTAAATGTACAGTGATGTCACAGAATATAGCACTGAAGTTACATATTTTTTACTTTGTTGACACTTTTCAATGCTAATTATTTTAAAAACCAGAGTACATTTTGAAATTTTACTTAGCTGTTCATTAATGAGTTAGCACATTCAGCAAGGAGATCATAGGCTCTGAAATTAGGTGTAGCTCCAGTTCAGTACCTCAGGATACTCAATCTGCACCAATGTACACCTCAGGAATGCCACCCACACTTGCCTGGAGACATGCTCAGTAATAATGTATTTCTGTGGTAAAACTAGTTGCAATTCCCCTGCATGAGTAAGCTGGGAAAGTAATAGCTTATGTACTTATATAAAAGCTGCACCACTTGCTTTAAGACAGTTTTAATTTTTGCAGTAACATACTGTTGAAACATCTGAGTATATTTTAATTGTTTTTGTAGCTTGATTTGTGAATACTGAGTAAAATGACAAAATGTATCTTGAAGATAGTACTCCCTCCAAAACGCTTTGAGCATGATCTGCAATCCAGTAAAATCTATAGCAAAATAATGCTTGAATTCTAACAATGGCTAGAATTACCATTTTCACCATAGTTCCCTCCATACAGAAAGCAAGTGGCAGTCTGGACTCAAATCATTCTGAAAAGCTCCTTGTCTTACTTTTTGTGTAACTGAGGTTTTCTGTGTTTCTAGGCAATGTCGGCTGTGCTCTGCTGTGGACCTGTGTTTGATAATGTTGGTCTTTCCCCTGATGGATATCTTTACAAATGGCTTGATAACATTCTGGCTTGTCAAGACTTACGTGTAAGTACTGAACAAAATGCTACACTGATGGACAATTACTCACTGTACTGGGTGAGGAAAGATTTTGTAAAGTGGTTTTTTTCTTCTTAAAGAACATGTAATGGATTATTCTTGCCCTTTTCCATTTTTGTGAAGATGGGCTTTGACTTTGTACCTACACAGTCATAGTTCTGTGTTTGTAGCTGATTGCTGGACTGCCTCTTTGATTAAGGAGGAGTAGACTGGTGAGTTGCATCAAGTGGAGAGAGAGAGAGACAACCTTTCCCTTTTGGTATCTTGCACTTTGTCCTGCTGTTCTCCCTGAAACTCTCATACCAGCACACATAACTCTGCTAAGGAAAGGTAAATAGCAGAACTTAAATAAATGCATGTGAAGCAGCTAGAGGATAAAGGCTGTGGAAATGGTAATTGATTAGGAAAAAAAAAAAGGTTGAACAATTTAAAGAAGGAATGAATAGCTGCAGAGAGAATCCTTCCAAAATTACATGGTATTTTGGAATGTTGGTAGGGACAGAGCTATAAAAATATGTGCAAGTGATATGCAGGCTCTACAAGAAGTCACCTACACTTGGTGACAGAATATTAGACATTAGACAGAATAATAGGCATTAGTGTTTTGTGTACCAGCACTATCCTGTACTGAAAGAACATGAAGTCCAAGCCTTAGTTGTGAAGTGTTTGTAGCAGTGGTGGTACCAGGATTAAGTGATTCATGGTCTGTAGGGAGTCATTAGATTGCTTGATGTAGTTGGATTAAACATACAAGTTCTCAGTCTTGTAAAAGGTATTTTTCTTTGTCTGCCATGCTTCTGTGTTAGTTGAAGGATAAACATGAAAGTTTGTCACTCTGTGAAATTCACATGAAATAGGAAATCAGTTTACAAGTCAATTGATATAAAAAGAAGTTGCCCAAGAACACCTATCAAATATCTTAGATTTTACAAAATTTCTGCTTTTTTGTAGTTGTTGTGCCTAATTTTGGAAAATTTATTTCATTTATGTAGTCTCTGTACATACCATTTTTCGAGTGACGAGTATTGAAACCTGAATCACATTCCAACTCTGCTATCCCTAAAATAAATGTATTACAAATGTTCTGATTTCTTCTTACGTATTTGAATTTTCCATTTTCACCCTGTTTTCCCTATGTGACTCTGAGAATTTTAGAGAATGAACATATCTGGCCCCATCAATCGTGTTCTGATGTTTGCTCAGGTTCACCAGCTTGGCTGTGAAGTTGTGGTACTGTTGCTAGAACTGAATCCTGATCAAATCAATCTCTTCAACTGGGCTATAGATCGATGTTACACAGGATCATACCAGCTTGCCTCTGGGTGTTTCAAAGCCATTGCAACTGTGTGTGGAAGCAGGTATTTATTAATTTATTAATTTACACTTTCAAGTGTAAAGCTGTACAGTTAGGAGTTGTTGGTCACACTCGTATCTTCTCAAACAGTTCTTGGGATTGTATTGCTCAATTTTCATGATTCTGAAAGTAAAGTGATGTGCTTGGAAGAAGATCTTCTTACTGTAGGTATATTTGAAATCTGGGGAATTTTGAGGCTATTTTGCTCAGAAAAATACAAAAAAACCTACAACAATTTTATTTGAATGAGGTCATAAATCTGGTTTCAAAAGTTTTGGTGTGGTTTTTAATTTAATTTATGAAAGGAAAAATGTTTTAAATGTCAATAGCTTGAAAGTCATTATTTTGACTTCTCATTATCTTGAAAGTCATGTTCTTTTTCTAAACTGGTTTTCATTTGATTTGTTTAGTTCCTTTCCTGTCAATTGATATCATCATTACTGCTAATGCTGAGCAAGCACAGGCTACATGAAGATCTGAATACAAATACTGCTTTTGGGTCATGCCTTCATAAGATTCTATCCTTTTTTTATTTTCAAAGACAAAATTTATAGAGAAATACAATAATGCAGTAAAATAAATGGAAAATTTACTCTTCACAGAAATAATTCAGCAAGATGTCTGATCAGCATAAAGAAATACTCAATAGAGAAATAACTGGGATTTGGAAAATCAAAATAGGTCACATATTTTCATAGTGCAAAACTGTTTTGTTCTCGCAGGAACAACTACACTAGAGACTGCATTATGTGGAGATTTTTAAAATATCAATGGAGTTTTGGGTTTGCAAATTCAGTTATGTTAACAGGGTTTTTATTTTAATGAACACAGAAACATAGCAGTTTCAGCCAGTCTTTTTTCCTCAAATTGTGTTACCTGTGCCAGTGTGACATTTAATTAATTAATCTTTTCCATTCTTACAGTAAAAATTGAAAGTATGGTCTTCGTGATTTATTTTGAAGGGAAAGTCCTCTTTCTAGCAATCTGGGAATTTTTATTAATATTTGAAAGCTCTTAATAGCTTTTCCTCTGTCATCTATCAAAATGTATCAGGAGACCACTGCTTAAATTACATGCAAAGTGAGCAGCAATTGATAATGTCCATCCAAAGAAACCACTTTCCTTCATTTCTTTTCTTTTTGTATTCATTTTTTAAGCAGTGGAAGGACAAAGAGCCAGTTACAGAGCTTGGCTTGCAGCTGGTATATGGAATTACCAACAGTGTCCCATGCCACACATGTATCTGCCATATTAAAAAGTCCAAATAGGCATCCTGCATCCATCCAGGAGCACTGTAGCTGACATCTAGGGTGATAAATTGATGGTTCACAATTCAATCAGTGCACTTACAAATCATAATGAGAAAACAAAAACCTATTTAGTGCAAATCCAAATATTGTGATGTGGGATTTACTCCTCGAACAATATTCTCGTTAGCACTTTGATATGTTTAACCTTACCTTTGTTGCTGACTTTATAGATTGCAGACTTTTTGAAGCAGTTCCTCATGTTTACTCTTTGAAAGCAATTTTCATAGAATTATCTAAAACTTCAGAATGTTCATGTCAGAGATAGTGTCTTTTGTCCAGAGGGATTGTTTTAATTGCAGCTTGGCTTAAAAAAAGTCTTTATCCCTGGAAATTTTCATGCTCCCCATTTTCTCTCATGGGTGTCAGCCTGTCTCCTATAAACAATTTATGCTATAAATTAAAATGAATTGACAGTCATAGACACAGGTATTTCATTTCTCATTGTGGATTACTCAGGGCATTCCTAAGCATTAGTCTAAGGTAATTATAAATAATCCTTTCTTTCTTCCCATTCACCAGATGGTCCTTTGATCAAGCAGTGTGTATTCATAAGAGCTCCCTTTCCCATATTCTGATGGTAGAAGAGAAAAAAAGAAAGATTTCTTTTAATTCTCTTTAGACCATATTACAGAGTAAATCAGAGTGAATATAATCTGCATTCCTCACCAGCATTCACAGAAATGTTTTTATTCTTCTAGGAACTATCCTTTTGATATCGTGACGCTTTTAAATTTGGTGCTGTTCAAGGCATCTGACACCAACAGAGAGATTTATGAAATTTCCATGCAACTTATGCAGGCATGTATCAGCTACTTATTTTTTCCTCCTATCCTTGGAGACTTTTTTGGTGAACTTTTTATAAAGTACTGTTATTTGTACATTAGTTTTGTTTTGAAAATAAACAGTCGGTTTTGTCTTGGCTATAAAAACTTTGATGAATATTTGTATAAAAATGAATGTTATAGTGTCTTTCATAGTTGGAGCATATACTCTGAAGCATTCTCTGACAGCTAAACTTCAAATGCTGATATTTCCTGATTTAATGAACTTTTATTGTCTCATTTTTTTTCTTTTGTCTTTTATAGATCCTTGAATCAAAGCTTTTTGTTTATTCAAAAAAGGTAGCTGAGCAAAGACCAGGCAGTATCTTGTACGGGACTCATGGTCCATTGCCACCTCTTTACAGTGTCTCACTTGCCCTTCTTTCATGTGAACTAGCAAGGATGTATCCTGAACTTACCCTTCCACTTTTTTCAGGTACCTATATTTATTTCACTTATTATCTCCTTTACATTTTTGTACAAATGCTAGACTGCTACCATTTTGAACCATAGTTCTGTTTATAAATTTAGCTTGACCTGTTTTCATTCTGGTTCAGGTCAAATCAGATTTAGGAATCTAATATATATTTCCTAGTGGTACTCACACAAAGTCCCTCTTTGGGGACTCTGTGCCACTTACGTGATCTTAGGGTAACCTTGAAATTACAAGTGCCCTGAATGAGTTACAATGACATTGGCAAACTCTACTGTGATGGGTTCTCATGTGATTGTTCTTACACATGGATTCACATAGATCATACTTGTGAGGATATATTTCTTTATTTTATATAAACATGATTTCCACTTTGGGCAGATTGATTGCCTGTGTCCAGTTCTACCAATGATTCAAATCACTCTGAGTGACCTCTACCTTTTGTTATTTGCCACATATGCATGTCTCAGCATTTTTAACTTTTATCAGAAATAAATATTTTTAGAATTACTGAGAAAAATGGTAAAGAATGAGACCTGCAGGAGCACAATTCAGAATATGCCAACTGTGAGGCCATTCCTGGGAGCAGTGATATTTTGAGACAAGTCTATCTGGTTTAATCAATCTTACGTGTTGCTCTAGTTTTTAAATAACAGAATGCAAATGTCTGTAATCGTGGGAATTTTTATTGGCTCTTAAAATCCCTTTCTGTTTTTACTCAGTCTGTAGGGGCTGGAGGGAGGGTAAAGGAACGATACATCACCCTTACATTTCTCAGTGCCCAAGATACCATGAGTTATAAATAACTGGTGTAGGGAAATTCTGATGGCTCATTTGTCATTAAGCAAATGCTGTTCATTATCTCTGCTGTCGTCTACTCATGTTGCTGTAACAACTGTGTCATTTAAAAGAATCTCAGATATACAGGATATTACAGTCCAAGTGAGACATCCTTTCTAGAATCAGAAGGAGGAGAGAACAGTATGTGTCTTCATGATTTTTAAAAACCAGTCAGTGAGCAAAAAAAAGGAAATGTTTGCTCTACTGATTTTACAGAAGATATTCTGGTAAAGAGAGATAATGTGGTTCACTTTGGCAGGAAGCTGTATTTCTTATCCCAGATTTTCCAAATCCCTTTGCCTTGCAGTGCCAGTTCTTTTTCTGTAAACTATATAAAGTGCTGTATACCAGCATTCCTGAACTGACAGCCAGCTATGAATCTTATAGACATTCCCACAGGAAGTAGGATCCCAATATATCTAAGATTTCTTTTGTAAACTCGATTTAGTAAGTGCCTTATTATTTAAACTATAGCTTAGAAACCTGGAGGCCAGTGAGGTGTTTGTAATCTGCTGAACACTTTTGTATATTCTCTAGAAGCTCTGGAATTCTGGAGTAACCACCAGTAACTGAATTATCCTTTTTCCTCTTGATTGACCTCCACCTCACTTAATACATAACATGGTGGCTTTCTGTTTCTAAGCCCAGACTGAGTTAGTTATTTTAGACAGAAGACACGACCAATTGCTTGCTATTATTGAACATTAATTCCACGCTTCTCTTCAGGAAACTCAAGAACATGTTTTTTAATGTTTGTAGTGTGCAAGGTAAAAACCATCAGGTAGTCTAACAAATGTCAGAAGTATGATTTGAACAGGGTTTCCATCATAAATTAATATGTCATCCTTTTTGACTCTTACTATTTTAGAGGTAAGCCAGCGATTTCCAACAACACATCCAAATGGAAGACAGATCATGCTTACCTATCTGCTACCATGGCTTCATAATATTGAACTGGTAGACAACAGACTGCTCCTCCCTGGCTCTAGCCCTACCACTCCAGAAGACGAACTGAAGGACAAGGATGGGGAAATTGCAGTCACAAGTGGACTGAAAGGCAATGGCTGGGGCTCACCTGAGGCCACCTCCCTGGTTCTTAATAATCTCATGTATATGACAGCCAAGGTAAAAAAACAAATCAAACAAAGAAATTAACCTGTAAAACTTTTCTTCCCTCCAGTACCAGAAATTTTACACTGGAACAGTCTGTACGAGTCAAACAAAATCTGCTTAATTCTAGGATTACTTTTTGAATTTACAGTCCTCAAGACTTTTCTCTTATGATTTAAGTCCTTCTGTGGATCAGAACCTAAATGGTTTTAATGGAGTTTATGGTCTGAAATCTGTCAGAGAGCTTTTTAAAATACTGTTTTGCAACTTTTTATAGCATTTCACTGGGGTTCTTTTGCATGAGGAAATGTTCTAAAAGAACATGCTTTAGTTTGGAAGTTATATATTTTAAGGAATGTATGCCTATGATTCTTTGCAGTATGGAGATGAAATTCCTGGACCAGAGATGGAAAATGTCTGGAATGCTTTGGCCAACAATGAAAAATGGAGTAACAACCTTAGGATAACACTGCAGTTCCTCATTAGTTTGTGTGGTGTTAGCAGTGATACCATCCTTTTACCCTATGTAAGTCTTTGCACTTTATTTTATTTACTGCTGATTACATAGGTTGTAGTGAAGAAAACATCTATTACCTGCAGAAAATTGATGTCTGTATCAAAAACAAGAAATACCAACATGCTCTTTAACACATTGTGCAAAATTAAATGACAGGAATAAAAGTACCAGGAAAGTGAAATTACAAAAAAGAAATTGAGTAGTTCAAATCTCAGCAGAGCAAACCCCATTGCAAGTGAGAGGTGGGTTTCTCTCAAGCAAAGAGAAGCTATGCATGTCTGTGAATGGGGACAGTAACAGAGACTGGCCATAAATTGCCAGAAAATGCTACATCCTCTTCTTCAGCAGACTAGAACTTTCTGTGGGAACATCTCAAGAGACAGAAGATAGTTAACCTTTATAAGCTCCTTACCATTTCTGCTTCTGCATGACTGTCATAAATTATCTGACAGTTGCTGCAATGTGCAACTCAAACTGTGCTGGATATTGTTATTATTCAAGTTAAAATAAAATCAGGACTGTCTGAGAAAACCAGGCTACTTCCATTCCCATGTTCCTTATTGCTCAGTTGCTGAATGAAACAGAATCTAAATTTAGTGAATTTTCCAGCCCAATTACAATATGTTGTTTTATTAGTTAGCCTCTTTACATTTATTCCCCCGAAATAAATCTGAAATAACTATTAATATGATGAAATTTATCTAAAAAGCCTCATAAACATACTTCATTTACGTTTGCTGAAAAAATAGTTTGCCCAAAGTGTTTATGATCACTGCTGTGCATATTAGGATAAAGAAAATAAAGAAGCCTGTAAAAATCTTTAGAATTTTATTGTTGTACTATAGGCATCCTGTTTCCTTCCTTTCATTTTACTGTTCTACATTCTCAAATCAGTGTATATATATGCCTAGCTAGACAAAAGCAGAAAAATTTGAAAGTAGAATTGGTACAAGAACAAGCTCGAGGTTTACGTGAGAGGAAGACAAAGGGGTTGATCGGAAATAAGATCTTTCCCTCAATTGTGACAGAGCCTTTCCATGCAGGGTTGACCATGCTTTGAGCAGGAGGTCAGTTGAGAGACTTCCCAGCTGCTTTCCAACCTGCCTCATCCTACAATCTGTGACAGATTTGGGATTAGGCCCAAAGGTGGTGTCCATCTATGTTGGCAGAGAACAAGTGTAAATCACCTCTTAGAGATAAAACAGAAAACGAGGGCTATTAGCCTCATTTCTGGCAGCTTACAAAGGAAACAGGGGCAGTTTTCTGAGAGGAAGGAGTAGTCCTGTGCTGAGTGTATGTTTGACTCCTAATGTAGCCTGACTGGAAAAGCCTGAAGCCTGATAACCCTGTCACCTCTTGCCCAGCAGCCCCCCATCCAGACACTTGCCAAGCCAAAGCTTTCATCATCTTTTTTTTCCATAACTGTTGCCATCTCACAGCTCTGAGCAGCCTTTCCTCCACGCCCTCCACCCAGTGCACTTCTTTCTTCATATTCTTTTTTTGCCTCAAAGCCTTGGCTTTCACAGTCCTGTCCTCCTCCAGGACAGTACAGTCCTCTTACTTCAGGAAGAGAGCAATCTGTTCTGACATCTCCAGCTTCATCTGCTCAGCATCTCCTATTTTGCCTGTAGGACTTTTCGGTCTCCCTCCCAGGCTTCCCGTTGCTGGTGGCAGCAGCAGCTGACAAAGTTTCCGTTTTCTACCACCCAGTTAGTCTGTAATGTTTTGTAATGTCGTGTTAAAAGTCTGATTCTCAGATTTTGCAAAATCTGAAAAAGTTCTTGGCTTCTGTAGGAAGCCTGACTGTGCTTATGAGTCACTCCTTCACTGATAGCTTTGTCTGGAGTAGGAAAACACACTGGTCTTATCACATGCATCTGCTCAGTGTTTCGCTAATGCCCTGGAGTTTACAGATAAGAAATCCTACCTAATTCTGTTAACTACACAAGACTGCTGATACCATAAATATGTGTCTTCCATTATCATGTAGATAACAGATACACGTTAGCAAATAAAGATCATTTGGACGGTTTATCAGCAGTGTTCCAGGTCACCTGGGTTTAAAAGACCACAGAGCTGCAAGATTGCCAGTTTACCCATCTCCTGTAGGAGCCCCCTGTGCCCCGAGGCAGTCACCAGCTGCTTTGTGCCTTCAGCCATCTGTTCTCCCTGTGTGGGTCCAAGCCAAAAGCATGCCTGACTCACATTTTTTAAATTTTTTTTTTATCATCTAAATTAATTGCTTTGTCTCTTATATTTCCTTTAAGCATTTTTTCCCAGTGCACCAGTAGAAATTGCTGAGCTATCCGTTCTTTCACATTATGTACTGAAAGATTTCTTAGGGTATTTACAGTTCAGAAGCCTCTTCAGCAGACTCAGTGTTGGGAATGTGATCCCTTCAGCAGTGAGAGGAGCTGAAAGTGGCACTGTGAGCCCAACCAGAAATGAGCCTCAGGAAGGAGATGGTTTTGTCTCTGGAAAGTCCCTGGGAAATTTTTAACACAGTAGAGTAAAAGAGACTTTGCATATCTGCATTTTCTCTAAGGAAAAAAAAAAGAGAGAAAGAGAAGCAGGGAGGAAGTTATTTTAATGGAAGTATTTAAGAGTATAAGAACAGCAATACTTTGTGAGGCCAACAGGCAGTTCAGTCTAATGTATTAGCTCCCCTATAAGCATCTGTTTAGGGACATCTTCAAAAACAAGCAGGGTAAGCATAGAGGGACCCCATATGGTGTCGCAGCTCCAGCAGTTTTTGAATCAAGTGATTTTGAGCTGGAGAAAGTCTCTGCTTTTAATAGTGTCAGGGCTTTTTTCCCTCAAGAATTCAGCCAAATTTGGTCTCACTATCTCAACAGTCCTCATTGGTGCAGTGCAGGTTTGAGATCTTGTTAAAAGATTTATAGATATTTCCAGAGTTTCTGTAAGTGATACTCTAAGATTTTTCGAGTCGGGATACATGAAGTCTGTATACATAATTGCTCTGCCTTTCTTCCATTTGCTATTACTTTGCTTACTGATACAAGTAGCAACTCAAAGCCTGGCTTACTCCTTGTGACCATGGCTGCAGTTTCGTAGATGTGCACATTATATTTTTATATACGTAAACAATTCATTGTGAATGGTAAGCAAAAAATTTGAAGTCATTAAATCATAGAGTCAATCTGCTGGGGAAATGATCTTGATGTCAAAGTGAGAAGTTTTATTTCTATATGAACTGTATGTAGCAGTGGTGTCTGTCCAGGAACAGCACTTGCATTCTAGATCATTTCAGTACTGCAGTGTAACATTCATTCATTCGGAAATTCGCTTTACTCAGAGTTTAACAACTGTTATTTTCTTCCACAGATAAAGAAGGTTGCAATATATCTATGTCGCAATAACACTATTCAGACAATGGAAGAACTTCTTTTTGAGCTGCAGCAAACTGACCCAGTGAATCCCATAGTCCAGCATTGTGATAATCCTCCATTTTACCGTTTTGCTGCCAGTAACAAAGCCTCAGCTGCAGCTTCTGGTATGACTTGAATGTGTTTTCTAAATTTATGCTCTCCTGCTCTTTTGAGTCTTCATCTCTTTGCAAAAAACAATCTCTTAACTTTTGCATCCATTCAGACCTGTGTACGTAAAGTACAAGTTTCAGGGCCTTGTTGCATGTCTTAATTACAGCTCTTTTTAATTCCCAATGATGTATATACTTTGTTAACATGTGCTTAATTATCTTAACTGTTTTAATAGCATATTGCCAATATTTGATGCTATTCAGAATTCTGCCACTTTTTCAGAAAACTCCACACTCTAGTGGTTGTTTTACTCAGAACAAGAAATCATCATCGATGTGGTGACCACAGCAGATACATCAAGCAGAGTTTCCTGAAAACTGAAAGCCTCAGTGGTGTGGCAGTTCTGTTGTGAAAGACCTAATGCCATTTTCCAAGCTGCAGTAGTCAAATACACTTAAGAACCAGCCCCACATTTAACCTTGTAAATGTTTTGCCAAATCCTTGGAAAAAAAATAGACTGTCTCTTGAGCATGAGCTTAGTTTAAGTAGAAGACCATAATTCTGTTGATCTGCTTCTCAAAGCATGTAAACTTCACACCATCCAGCTGGTTTGTGGAACCCTGTTCATTCATTCATATGTGCCAATACTTGCATGATGGTCACTTTGACTGTAGCTGCTAAAAAACCCTGTAAGTTATGGGGTTTTATTGCTTTGCAGATGCTGTCTGCTGCACATAACAGGTGTTCTTGTTCACATCTCCTCTACAGGAACCACCTCCAGCAGTAACACTGTTGTAGCTGGCCAAGATAGTTTCCCTGACGCAGAGGAGAACAGAGTGGTGAAAGAGACTGATGAAAGGTTTGTGGCTTGGGGTTTTTTCCTTCAAAATGTAGGTGTTTTCCTAGGCTGAGAGTGAGATGTTGGACCAAGTTCTGCATTGTACTGTGAGGAACTCTGGTGCTCAGATTGATCCTAAGTGGTGTTATCCCAGTATATATAATTTTATTTTTCAAAAAGCTATTCTCATTATTCTTGTTCCTGACTCTTGTTTAATTGTAAAGGAACAACTATTAAACCTACATTCAATGTATTGTGCTAAGTAGGTCATGGTTTTGTAGGAATTATCCACAAAGGTGAAAGAAAAAAATAGGAATGTGCACCAAATAATGACTACTAAAATCTTCACAAAAAATCGGATTTGATTACACCGTTTGATTTCGTGGATAGGGAATAAAATATAGTTTGCAGATTTATATCAGTGATTGCAAGAACACCTCCTTTGTCTGGATGAAATATTCTATAGAGGACAGCTATGGAAAATAACTTGCTTATAAATGATATATTAAGTTTAAACTTCTGCTACTTACGGTATATACTGACAAATGACAAATGAATCAATGCAAAGCCTAAGGGCCGTCAGATCCTAGAGCACAGACATACAGATTGTTTCTCTCACAGAAACACTCTTAGTTTTGCAAGAGAACTTTGGACAATTTATAACGGCATTTTTCAGTTAGTGTATTAGTATTACATTAGTCCCTGATAGGCATTAGTATCACTTCAGGGCTAGTCCAGCCCGCCTTCCCTAAGGTGCAGAGCTTAGAGGAACAGAGATAATTATGTGAGTAAACCTTTCTGTACCTCAAAAATTTTGAATTACTTGCTCTCTCCATGGTACCAACAAGAATAGCATTTTGTCAGGTTAGTTATATGTATCTGCTAATTTAAATGTAAGTAAAATTGGCACTCAGTGCTAAGTTTCAAATTGATAGTAAAACAGATTTGACTCTAAGTGATGTTTTTCAAAATATACAGTAAAGGGATAATAAAACCATTTTCCCTCTGAATTTTTTCATTATTCTTTACATGAATGTTTATGGCTGCATAGCTTTAAGATAAATTTTTATTTGGTTGATTTACAGCTAAGTTGAGTAAATGTCTTTTATAGTAGTTCAAGTCAGGATTTCTTGTCTTATATAAGTTTTAAATGTGACTCCAGAAAGGTTCTCAGAATTCAGGTCTACCAGAGACTTTATGATAAATGTGAAGGAAAACTAGGAAGTTCGGATATTGGTATTCAGGATCCTGCTGAAAGACACCTCAGAAGAAGATGGAAAATAATTTTCCTGAACTCATTGCTGGCATTGATGTTACCAAAGCCAGCTGTAAGTGCATCTGCACTTCAAAACCACTGTGTCAATCTTAGGATGCCCATTAATATTGACATCATATACCAGGACATATGAAATAATGAGGGTCATAGATAGAATACCATGAATTGGATGGCTCACAATGCCTTTTTTTCAACTGCACAAGGAATTTATTGCATGCTTATGAGACACATGCTTTGGAAACAATGTAATACGTTGATATGTAATATGTTGAGTAATACCCTGCACTGAGGTGTGTGAACATTAGTAAGAAATTTAATTGAATTTTGTCTAAAAAATATTCAGTCTTGTCTTATTTGATCCATGGTTATTTGTAATTAGTTGCCTAGCTTTGCAGAAATGATGATGTTTTTAGATCATCACTAGTGTGTGAGCTGTCAGTATGGCTCTTCTCATTCCACTTCAGGCCTGGTTACCCTGAGAACACAAGGCAGAGGAAGTCAAAGGAGATCACCAGGAAAAGTCAGCTTACCATGAATCTGTGGCAGATTTGAGGACAGATGTGAGCAGTTTGCTCTGGCTCTCATGTCCCTTAATTTTTATGTTAGGTCTGCTCTGGCATTTGCAGGATTCTCCTCATGAAGAGTGATCTGCTCCAGTTTTTCCTGCTTGGTACCTGTGCGGGCTTGGCTTTGGATTATCCAGTCAGTCACAGATTCACAAAATATTCTGAGCTGGAAGAGATCCACAAGGGTCATGGGGTCCAACTCTCAAGTGAATGGCCCATGTGGGGATTGAACCCTCAACCTTGGCATTATTAGCACCATGCTTCGAGTGTTTTATCAATTTGGCAGGATTTTACCCATGAACATGATCTGTGACAAATACTAGCTGTGAAGAGTTTATATCTCAGTTCATCCTTAGTAGTTTCTCCTTCAAAAAAATCACACATTTGCAGCATGAGAGTTTCCCTTTGCTAAATTTTAAAGGCTTGTGACACAGGAGCACACTGTTAGAACTTCTCAAGAACTGGCTGCAACAATGTTTTGTGGAAAGAATCAGCATTATATTAATTTGCTGTCTACTCCTGTGTAAAAGTGAATGCTTAAGGAAATGCTTTTTTACTTTTTTTTTTTTTTAGGATAAACATAAAGTCCAGATGTTTAATGTCAGTCTGTGTTTTTAATGAAGATTTTTTTTTTTTTTGTATTTGAAGGTTCAGTAATGTCACTAGAGCACATACCCGACTAGAATCGAGGTACAGTAACAGCTCTGGAGGATCTTACGATGATGACAAAAGTAAGTTCTATTCAATTTCATGAAATTTCTAGTGTTTTGGTTGGAGAGGAAAACATTCTAATGACCAGTGGAGCCTCTCTGTTTAAGTTCTGTATAAACAGTAATGTAGTATCGCCATGCAAGGGAGTGTCCTTACTTTACCTCCATACCTCATTTAATTAATTTACTTTGTTTAATCTGGCTTCGGTCAAACCCGTTTGAAGGCCAGAGGACTTCACAGAGAGCAGCAGCAGAGAATGCTCCAGAGAGTAACACATAGGGCCTTTCATACATGGCAAGGCAAATGGCTTGTAAGAGCATTAGAGCAAGTACTTTGAGTTGTGCCATTTGGCAGTATATCCCTCCAGATCAAGTGCTGTTAGATGAGCATGAAAAGAGGCTCAGGAGTTTCCAAATATGAGATCTTATCTCCTCATTAGCTTTTATCTGCTCTCTGCAACCAGTTTCTGGCTGCACTGTGCCAGAAACTGTGTTAGATGGGAGATGGGGCTCCTGAGCATGCTTCTTGTCCTTTATGTAGTTCTGCTAAATGGGCTGTAAATGGATACTGGTGCTCAGCAGAGATTCCAAAGAAAATCAGTTCACTATTGAACAATACTGCAAAACTGGGGAGTTGGATGGTTTGACTTCATTTCTGGAGTGAATTCAATTTACAGATTTTGGCTAGGCCCTAACCAAATGTAAAAAAGGCAAGATTTTGTTATTTACTTTCATCACGGGCTTATTAAAGCCAGGTCGAGTACTATATCGGCCATAACGTCTTGGTTTGGTATTACAGACACCATTTTGGAGCAATTCTTTGACATAAAAAGTAAAGATTTTATATATTTTTCAATCCAAGCAATTTTTGGCAATACTCTTCTGCAAAATACACAGAGACTGTAAAATACAATACAATAAGATAATTTAATGTACACCAACAAGTATTATTCACAATTATGAAGCAAAGTATTAACAAAATATTATGTATGTACAAACTCCAGTGTTTAAATGCATAAGAAAGTGGGCAACATCTTAAACTCGGTGGGGTTTAGTATACTTGTCTTGGATTTTTTATGGCTTTCCAGTGCTGCAGCTACTTAAAATGCTTGACCAGATGTTAATTGAATCACTGGTGCTAATCTGATTTGCATGAACAATCTTTCAAGACAGAGCAGTGTTATATTATCAGAACAGCCTCCACAAATACTTAGTTTTGACAAGAGCTGAGAGTGATAAAAGGTTAAAAAATACAGAAATTTTCTTTGCTCTTTTGGAATGTGTCCTCCAGCCAGTGCCCGAATGTTTTTTCCTGCCTGTACCTGCAAGCTTTGTAGTGCTGTGAATATTTATGCAAAGTGTGCTTCTCACAAGGGTTCCTTTAGCAAATATATGAATACCTAGAAGGAAAATAAAATATATTTTACTTAGCTACTGACATCTATATAGAATTCTAATAAGAGAAATAAATTTTTATACCTCTTGTCATTCTACAAGAAACATAATGCAACTTCCATTAAGAAAGCACAACTTACCCCCTCAGACAGGCAGCCCAGGCTGCAAAGGATTTGATAGTATGGCTTCTCTCCTCTCTCCACTCTACTTTAACATTCATGTATTGCTGAGGATATAAACAGGGGCAGCACACAAACTCTTCTGTTCAGGCAAGGACTGTATGTTTACCTTCAAGGTCCTTATTTTCTTTTTTTTCTCTGTGCATAAACCTATGAAAACAGAATTGAGGATCTAGGTCTAGATGTGAACTTCATGAAGCACTTTTCTGTGAAACACTTAAATTGGTTGAAATAAGTAGCTCCTGTGCAGTGCTTTTTCTGTGAAAAGCATCTGGCAAATATTATCTGGTTAATTCTTGGAAGAATAATATGTTAAAATGCCATACTTTGCTCCATTATGAAGTTATTTTATTCTTCTTTATCTGTAACTAATCAATCATCCTCTAGAGAATCTAAGTAGAGGTCTAAATTGTAAAGATACAAGTGTTCCTCGGAAGACCAGCACTTAAGAATGGGAGTTATAAAGTTGGCATTTTAGAAGTAATTGGAGAAGCAGCTACTGCATTAAAAGTCTCCTGGAGATCTGGAAATCTGAAGATGTTTTTCTAAAACGAAGTAGTGATGTGCATTAGAAAAATCCAGCTCTGATACTTTTGTAAGCATCAGAACAGTTTTGTTTCCCGTGGGAAAGCTGACAAGCATCAGATACATGCTGTTAAAAAAAAAGAAAAGGAAAATGCTGAGGGTTTCAAGCTTACCTAAAATACAAAAGTGTAACAAACAAAGCCAAAACAAAACAAATAAGCAAACAAACAAATGAAAACACAAAAAGAAGGAACTGAACAAAAAATAACACTAATTAAAAATTCATAAAGGGCAATGTTTGAATGTATGTCAAAAACAGACCTAGAAGGGATACTACTGTCCATGGCAGTGTATCACAGACTGCCAGACCTCAGAAATAAAGCTGAACAGTGAGAAAATCAAGAGGAATGGGAGGCAACGAAATACAGGAGAGATGAACAAAACTGTGCAGCTGAGACAAGACAGAAAGTGGTGGAAATAACTTACTTGACCCACATCATTGCAGATAAACAGGTGGAAGAAAAAACCCTAACACTCATTAGGGAACAGCAGCTGTCACACTAAAGCAAAATTAAATAAATCTTTGAGAAATTCAGGATATAATTTATCCCTGTTGAAAGAAAATTACCCTGAAGATGTTTTTTGCATTCCTTATGCCTCCTTGTTAATTCAGGACATTTAACTTCTGCCTTTGTAGCATTGCTCAGCAGGGCACTGGTGAGGAGTTGCAAGAATGTGTCACTGGTACTCGGCTCCTTGCAGCAGATGGCTTCTGACAGCAGCTTTGTTGGCTGAACTTTTCCCTCATTTTTGAAGAGAAAGTCTGTTGCTTGGTGCTTTGTGATCTGGATCCAAAGCTACTAAGTGACAGCAGGGATTCAGCTGCCGCTCCTACCATTCAGTGCTGTCTGCCTGGAATCTCTTTAATTTCCAGCAGCATGAAAGAGGGATTAAAAATGCATCACTTGTTATTGAACACAGGAATTTGCAAACCTCATGGCATCTTATCACATTGTTCCAAGCAGCTGAACTCATGTGTTAGCATAAAATCTATCTAGTATTTCGCAAAAATAGGTAACCAGACTTGAGTTTTATGGACTTTTTTGAATGCTTTTCCATGCAGATGATCCTGTTTCTCCATATACAAGCTGGCTGTTGAATATTGTTGAAACCAAACAGCCACATCCCCTGCCCATGCCTTACAATGGAGGATGTTGGGCACCACTTGTGGACTATCTCCCAGAAACCATCACACCTCGGGGACCCCTTCACAGGTGAGCAGCTTCTCACTCTGACATTTCACACTGTGAGATGCTTCCTCTTAGCAGTTGACTAACACCAATCCAACTGCCCCACCATTCAGAACATCTGAACAGACATACATTCAATTTCTGCTGATTTCCAGTGCAAAAATCAACATGCAGTGAAAGCTCACAATTCTACCAGATTTCTACCAGAAAGCCTATTTACAATGTAGGACATCACTGATAAGTATGAGACTGATGAAACAATTGAAACAGAAAAGGAAAATTTCTTTTTCCCAGGCCTCTGTGCCTGTTATTCATAGCACTTTGATCTTTTATTCTAACTAGGCCATGTATATTCTGAAATTCCTCTTTTACATAATTTATATTGACAATAATAGGGTTTTTTTTCAGTAATGGATACTTGTTTGCTTGATACTGTAACTAAAGTGCTGCAACATTAATTGTATTGAGAAGAAGTGCTACAAATCTGAAAATTTATAAACTGTGTATTGCTTCAGAAGTAGGCATCCTGTTTGTGCTTTCCCATTTCCAAGAGGTTTGAAACTGATGCTGTGGTTTAATTTCCAGGTGCAATATTGCTGTTATCTTCATGACTGAGATGGTAGTGGATCACAGTGTGAGAGAAGATTGGGCTCTTCACCTCCCTTTATTGCTGCATGCTCTCTTTTTAGGTAAGACCAACAGAACAAGAAAGAAAGTATAAATTTGCTCCCTTCTTTTACCTGAGTTTTGCTAAAGCTATAGAGCTGTGTTTCTTACATGTTTTATGATTTCCTCCTTCCACCCTAAAAGAAAAATCCCAAGGCAGTTGCAGTCTGTAAATTAGTCTGAAAAGTTTGAAGTTTTTGAATATTTTGGTCAATTTCACCCAAGTTTGAGAAGTGTATAGAAACTTGATGATGAATGAATTCCTAAAATGGCTCTGTAAAAATGTGTGGCATGGCTCCTGCAAGAAAAGGAGGTGAAACTCTTGCTTTTGTCCAGCTTGATTAGTGATGACAGTCTACACATACCTTGGACCTGGACTACACACACCTGTGCTGTCTCTTGCCTTTGCAAAAATGGTCTGTAAGAGAGCCAGGATAGCTGTACTGCAGAGGCAGTGGGTGTAGGACACAGACCAGTGGAAAGCAAAGCTTCATTAATTTCACTGCTGATGGAATATTTTCTCCTCAGTGTGTTCCCTTATGTACCTGGGCACTGAGGCAGTGCTTTTTCCCCACTGCTGTGTCTGTTCCTGACTGTAGCACAGTTCATCTGGAGGCTGTTAACCTTCCTTGTCCTGCCTTTCAACATCCCCAAAAGTGAGTGGCCTAATTTTTTAGCACACAAGGGTATTTAGCATTATAAAGCCATTCCCCTGCTTCCGTGGTTGATAAATAATAGTGTTCACAAATAAACACAGAGTTGTGAAATAAATTTATTATAGCTGAGATCACAGTTCCCTTCTCATTCAGTCACCATAGTTACCACTAAGTATTCAGGGTCAGTCTGGGAAGAGTCTGCTGATCAGCAGGCAAAAGTGATTAAATTGGGATGTTACAGCACAGTGGTAAAATGAAGTGTATGTTGAAGAAGATACGTGTTCTCCTTTACTGCTACTCTGTTACCAACTGTTCTGCTTGAAAGTTTTTGATGAAGGAGGGTTTTGTATATCAGTGCATTGATTTCACAAACTTCTAATGAAATGCAGGAGTAGCAAACCAGGACTGTGTTGGATGGGACTTCCAGAGTCAGTTTCAATACGATATTTCACATATATTCGCTTAAAATTTAAATTTATTTTGTGGCTGCCCATAACAACTTTCTCATCTTTTTGTCTATTTCTGTGAACTTTCTAAGTGTAAGAGGGAGCTGAAAGAGATCTGGGTAATTTTATGGATCAAATCAATAACCATTAACTGATCAAACAATGCCTTTATTATGATTTGTAACAAGTGTGAGAAAAACAGTGCTTACACTTAGAAATTGTCACAAGAATAAATTAAAAACTTAAGAAGGAGTAGAGCAGTGTGACCACTTCAGTTAAAATGGCTTCAAGGAGCCAGCAGGGAGCTATGCAAATAAACATATGCAGAAACAGTTATGATACTAGTAATCCATTAGAAAATTATCTTTAGTTATTTGTTTGTGCAATAAGGCTTCAACATTACAGATTTTTTAATAAGGAATAAATAGCAATTTAATAATACCATATGAGACAGTCCCTTGGCTAAAAACTCTCAGTTCTGAAATGTGAAATTAAAATTAACTGGTAACTAAATGTAACTGGTTTAGTGGTAACTAAAATGAGATCACAGCTTTCAGGCTTCAAGGTCAGTTTCTCTAGAGTTGTTATACCTCCTGTGGAAAATTTTTCCATTCTGTAGTAGAGCTCTTGTGATGTTGTAAGGAAGTTATGTCACACATTAGCCAAAGGCATGAATGTAATTAAAAATTAAGTATTGCTGTCCTGTTGGAATGTGAGCAGGCAGATGCATCTGACTGAAAAGCAGACTAGAAACTAGTATGGTGGCTACCTGGAGAGCTGGTATCCTTTCATTTATTGGAAGGAGTGAGAAAATATTAAAGTGAAAGAATTTTGCAATGTTTGTGTGTTTAATAGGCTATTGAATGGTTTGTAGTACAATTGGCGAAGCAGGCAGGCAGACTGCTGGTTTGAACTTGCCTATCTCTGGTGCATGAAAATCACTGCTGTTTAAAATCTCTTTTGCAACCAGTGTGAAATTAGTTGAACAGCTAAACTCCTTTCCCATGGAAATGTGTCCATGTCACAGAAGTTTACCCTCCTTGGAGCTCTTACAGGTTAAAGAAGGGACCAGCACTGGGCAAGCACAAAGACTGAACTTCCTCCTCAGTTCCTAGTTAGCAGATCTATGCCAATAATGAGCAGCTTCATTATTGCAGGCCAAACAAGAACCAGCATGACTGGAGTATGTTAGAAAACACCTGACTTGAAAGATCTGTTGGCTACTGCCACACAGAGTAATGAAGTAGCTGCTTTTTTGAAGAGGGATATATCATGAGAAGAGAGGAGTTGAAGAAGAAAAAAGTTGAGTTTTTCAGCAATGAAACTACTCTTAAACAGAAGAAAGTATGTTTAAATATACTGCAAGAGAGTCAAAATGAGATTACTACAACAGAGCACAGAAATATCTGTTTCCTTTGCATTTGTAATTTGTGAACTATTCTGGCTGTTTTAAAATCTTACAGACAGCAGTAGTGCAAACCAAATCAGTCTTTCAGCACTAGACTTTCGATTTGAGTTGTGCATCCTGAATTAGGGGCTAATTTCTCATGCTGCTCACTGGTAGTTGAAGTTCTTTTTCAAGTGATTTGTCTGTCAGTTCCTTTTTTAATACATCAGTACCTACCTCTACAGTTTGCACTCATTCTAAAACTGATGTCTGTGCTAGAAAGCCAGATACTGTGGTAAGCAATGTAATTGCAACCACCATCAAGAATACCTCATCTTTAAAGGTTTTCCAGACCGGTCAACTTAACTGCAGTGGGACAGAATGCATAAAGCTATATTGCCACTCACTCTTTGTACCTCCTCCGTGGGACCTCAGTCTGGAAACTAAATATACACATACATTTAAGTAACAGCAGGGGTAACTGTGTCTGGAAATACTACATCTTTTGTTTATTTGCACTGTTGTCATGAACTGTCCTGAAATTTTTGCTATTTGTGGAATGTGAACTTGTTTGTTATTACTTCATATTCAGAGATTGCTGTAACCTTTTCTTTTTAGGTCTTGACCATTATCGCCCAGAGGTCTTTGAACACAGCAAAAAGTTACTGCTTCACCTTTTGATTGCATTATCTTGCAATAACAACTATCAGGCCATTGCATCTGTGCTTCTTCAGACCAGAGAGATGAATGAGACCAAGACTCTGACAGTACAACCTGCATACTTACCTGAATATCTTTACACAGGTAATGAAGCCAAAGAAGAGCACTGTATCATACTGTCAGGTCTTGATAGGTCAAAGTAATAAAGTGGCAAATACGAACAGTTCCCATTAATACTAATTCCACATGAACTACCCTAAGGATGCATGCAATTTATTATTAGACAACTTTTCATGATAAGGAGAAAGTTATCTAAAGTAAGGAAAAATATGTAATGAAGTATTTTAAAATTAATAGGGCTAATAACTTTCTGATTCCCCCTTCAGGGATCCAGAGCTACTTTAAATGAAGGCAATCATTCCTCAGCCTTAAAAGAAATGAATAAATAATTCAAACACAGAAAGAGCAGCAAGAATGTGCAGCTCAGATTTTCCATTATTAAATTAAGTTTTACTTGATACACACCCTCCTTTTTATCACTGATACATTGCATTTCTGTCCTGAAATCTGTTCCTACATTAGGAGTCTTATTTCAGACCTCTGCTGAGGTCAGTGTTCTATTACTTTTAGCAATGTATCTGTTTTCAAGGAGTTGGTTGGAACCAATTTGTAGAAGGCTGCTTGTTAGATTTACTATTGTCATATAATATTACTAAAAGCAAATGTACTGTTCAGTTTTCAAGAAATCAAAGAACCAACATAGGGTTGTGGATGTAGGATTAGTTGTCAGGAACAGGGTGAGGAACTTTACCATACAGTGAAAAATGAAGAGTAAAGATTCTCAAATCAGTGGCATTTCCATGGTTCTTTAGGAAGTAATAAGTAATTTGGTTTTATAAAAAATACTGCACAATAACTTATTATTTTTTCTGAGATACAACAAAATTATTTTAAAGTAATGAGCAGAAGGGATAGGTATTTTAGATTGATGAATTATTTTGACCAAAGAAATTTCATTCTGAATAACATCTGTGAAAAATTATCTCACATGGATTCCCTGTATTCAGTTGGGTGGATTTCTTTCCCAGTGCACATCTATGAATTATTAAATACAGAATAAAATTCTTACATTAAAATTACATTACTGCTTTTCTGCCGAAATGAAAAACTGTTTTCATTCTTGTGTCAAAAAAATGTAATTGTTACCCTGAGTCTGTCCCTCTGGAGTTCAAGAAGTTACCAAGACTTGATATTTTGGACTGGTTTTTGAGAAGCTAATATAAAGAGTGAGAGTGTGGGTGAGTAGCTATAGCAAAAAATCCTAACTGAAAATGCTTCAGTTCAGGTTTGTTCCACATAATGTCAGGCAACTAAATTAAGAGTCTTCTTGGTTTGCAATGGATTTTGTCCTGCTCCCATTTTTCTCTCAAGGCCATTTTTTTTCTGTTGTAGAGACAGCCTAAACATAACTAGAAGTCTAAACTTAAGAAAATAGGTCTTGGTTTCTAATCTTAGCTCTGAAACTGTGGCAAGCTTTTGATCTAGAACTCTTATTCAGGTGTTTTCATCCTCATGCTGAAAATATTTTGTATGACTAGTCCAGTGGGTACAGTTACTAAAGGTGTTGAACAGAAGCCTTTAACATTTGTGTCTTAATTTCCATTACATTTGTAAAATTGAGACAGCATAATTGTTCTAAAATTCCACCCTGCAGTTTTTTTCCATATCAGACTAGCCCAGAGAAGTGAACTTCGCATGCACTTTGCCAGCTTCTAAATTCACTTCTAAAAAGTCCTACTTCTGAATTTTAAATGCCCTGGAATATTTGTTTTCCAAGTACTGTTGTCCTTGTGCAGTAAAAAAAGAAATTTTTACTTGGATAGTTTTCATTTTATTCTGGATTCTAGACATTTAGAAACAAAATACCATTTTCACTCCCATCAGTATTTGAGGGTGGTTGTGTTCTGCAGGTTTTCCACATTTCCCAGTGGAAGGTTTCAGCTGCTGCTGACTCTGAAAGAGCTGCTTGGCAGACAGTTTCATCTTAAAAGCTGGCCCAGCAGTGCATTCCATGTTTATCTCCCCCCTTTTGGCTGGCAGGTGGCTTTGACTTTCTGCGGGAATACCAGTCATCTCCAGTGCCAGACTCCGGCTTGAGCTCCAGCTCCACCTCCTCCAGTATCAGCCTGGGAGGCAGCAGTGGAAATCTCCCACAGATTACACAAGAAGTTGAGGACATGGACACTGCTGCTGAATCAGATGAGAAAGCAAACAAGTTAATTGAGTTTCTAACAACCAGGTAATGCAGATAAGCAGAGGATACATTTGTACTCAAAATGCATGCATACTTTCATGAAGCAATTTAAAGGAAAATAACTGAGCTTTAATAATAATTACAGACCCCGTTCCTCTTTTATTGATACTTATAGTACTAGGTAGGTACTTAAAAGCACTACAGTGTCAGAAAAAAACAGAAAAAAAATCTTGCCTGACAGAAATAAAATATTTAATTGACTGATAGTTTTATGTTCAGAAATTAACTAATAGAAGAAGCCAGTTTCATTATTTTATAATAAGATATAAAATGTACAGTGCATAGTGAAAGGCCATAGTGAAACTAATATTAACTACCAGCTACAGCCAGCAGATTCTACGCACAGTGTTAAATGATGAACAGGAATTTATTTATGCTGCTCTCTACATAGCATAGCTTATATTTTAAAATACAGTATAGGAATATTTATTTACTTTTATTTAAAATTCTGTTTGGTTGCATGTTTACCAGGTCACGGCCCTGTAAATATCTAAGTACCTGTACAGATTATACATTTTAACTGTTTACATTTACTTCTGATGACTCAAAGAAATTTTGCACTTTGTTATGTATTTCTTTAAGGGCATTTGGTCCACTTTGGTGCCATGAAGATATCACTCCCAAAAATCAGAACACCAAGAGTGCTGAACAGCTCACTAATTTTCTGCGCCATGTCGTATCTGTATTTAAAGATTCAAAGTCAGGTAGTAAATATTTTCCTTTCATAACTGAAAAAATATTCTCTCACAGTCACACTTAATGTTTATCCTGTGACTTGGTAGATCTGCTTTTGCAGAAGCACAGTAAATACGTCTTAACAAGGATGTATGACATATGAAAGAATTGCTTTAAAACAGTAATGGTAGATTAAACTGTGGCTAAATATTGAATTGAATATTTCTTCAAAGCTGTTGGTAAAAAACCTTTTGATTGATTCTGCCAGATAAAATCTCCTCTGTGTCCTGTTAGTAATCACACCTACTAAGTAAATATACTTTGTTAATTTCTTCAGGCAATAGAAGTTTAGTTTTCATTTATTATGGTATTTAGAACATAGGGAATGTGATGATTGCATTTTGAAAACCAGCACAGTCACTAATTAAATCATTTCCAAGATCAAAGCAGAATGCAGCATCAGTATTTATATTAAAGATCTTATCCAAAGCCTTATGAAGCTAACAGAAAGACTCCTAATTCAATTTGGCTTCAGGTTTGGGAGTTTTCAGAAGTTATTGTTGCTGCCAGCAAGAATAGTGGATGGCTTGAAAGTTTGTCCAGGAATTGTAAAACAAAATAAATTAGATTATCAATTTCAGGCTCAGAATTTTGTTTTGCAGTTAATTCAGCTATTTTTTTTGCATTCTATGCAAAATAAATGTAAAATTCTCCAAAGCACAGATGTTTCTGCACCCCATTTCTCAGTGTTTGCAGCACATGCTAACGAGCATATCCTCCTCACAAAGTATGTTCAGCCTGTTTATGACCCTCAGTAAAATGTGTAATAAAAATGGGGGGAAAAAACCTGACATCCTCTTCTTTTGCTCAGGTTTTCATTTGGAGCAGCATCTGAGTGAAGTTGCTTTACAAACAGCTCTTTCAAGCTCTTCCAGACATTACGCCGGTCGCTCTTTCCAGATATTCAGGGCCCTAAAGCAGCCCCTTTCTGCCCACGCATTGTCTGACCTCCTGTCAAGATTAGTGGAAGTTATTGGAGAGCACGGAGATGAGATTCAGGTATGCATGTGTAAATAATGCTTCTTAGAACTGCATACTTAATGCATACTTAATTTGAAATTACCATTTTAACAAGGTGGTCTAGACTCATGTGATGAAGAATAGAATGTGGCCTTAGAAGAGATTACTTCTGAGTTTGCTGAATTCATATGTACTTTATTTAAGCCTTCATCAGGCTGTTACAATCTTACATAGCACTAAAGAAAACAACAAGAAATTTTTAGTAATTGTCACTCAAAATTAAATTTTTGCGATGACCATTTTTTCCAAGTTAATTAATATCGGTTTAAGGAATCCATCATCTGTCTGGTGATGTAATCTCACAACATGAAGTAGACACTATCTCATTCCTCAAATGTTATCATGTTTAGGAGTAAACAAATCTGCACCGTCCATAATAATGCGAAGGTTAGACTGACTTAATTCAATACAGACCTTTCGCAGCACTATCATGTTCACTCTGTTTAGCTAAACAGACTGAAATTTTACAATCAGAGACAATTTATTGCAAGATTCAAGACTTAATAAAGAGAAATACTGGCTCTTAGTAAGAAATAGACTGACATCACCTCCATATTTTACTTAGGTAATGAAACTGCCACAAGATGACAGTAATACTCTGTCACAACTGCTTGTGTAGAATTTAAATCAGTGACCTACAAGTCAGAGGTTCAGTGTGTCATTACCAATCCCTTGATGAGATATGTGCCCTTCTTACATACCTTCGTAGATCATTCAGAGGCAGAAAATAAAACACACTTGTGATGACATTTTAATGTTCAGGGCAGTGGCTTTGATGTGAATGTTGGGCTTTTTTCAGGAGAAATTATAGGTTTTCAGTAGGTCCCTGTTCCTTTTATGAGCTGAAGATTTTTAAATGTTATTTTTTGAATGTCTTTGTTAAAATGCTTAACCTCCTGCATTGATAGGGGTATGTAATGGAGGCACTACTTACTTTGGAAGCTGCAGTGGATAATCTCTCTGACTGTTTGAAAAACAGTGATCTTTTGACGGTGTTATCACGGTAAGAATATGTCTCCTAACTGTATTTTTTTCAATGTTTCATGACATTGAGTGTGCACTTCTGCAGTCTAACAGCAAAAAAATAATTTTGTTAAGACTGAGCTCATTTGTAACCTTCCAAGGACCAGACTGTGAGCACATTTCAGCCAAATTTTGCCATAGTTGAAATAATGTTAGATAGAACTAATAAAACTTCACAATGTGTTGTAAATTATACCTTGCTACCATTTGGCTATAACCTACTTTAACATCCTTTAAAAATATTGTATTTTTTCACCTTTGTGTCATAAACTTGAAAATATATCTGGGAAGGAACATGGGTTTTGTAGTACTGGTTTCATACAGCATGTCATTATCAGGTGAAGTATTCCCAAGGAATAAATGATCATGGTTTGTTCTCAATAAGACTAGGGAGAATTTTATCCCATATCTACATGGATTTTGCTTGATGTGTTGACCATATTTATGGAACCCTTAGCCTGAAAGTAGACTTTTGTATATGGAGGGAAGTAACAGGCTCTCTCTGTAACATGACTGTTGATTGTACGGAGGGAGATGAATGTCTATCTGAATCCTAATAGTAACAACAGAATAGGTAAATATTTTTTTTAAATATCCATAAGTTACCATGCTTTACCTGCAGCACAAAAATACCAGTCATTTCTGAAGCTAGCAGGCAGGGTGGTGTGCCGTGGCAGAGCCCAAGTAGTGCCTTGGGGCAGAGCAGAGCGGGGTAAATACACTTCTACCTTCTAAACTAAGAGCTGTTTATCTTTCTTTAGTGCACATTTCAGCAAAGAGCAAGATGGAGCAGAGAGTAGGGAACACTCCAGAAAGCAGTGGAATGCAATATACTGTACCCTGACACTTGATTCTAGGATAAGATTCTCTTCAAGTACTACAGACAGTAGAGACTCATAGTGTATGAGGTTGGAATGGGATGAGAGTCAGGAATTAGCTGTTCCCCAGAATGAACTTCCCTCACGTGTGTCAACACAGCATGTTCCTCTGTGCAGATAATTGATAGATATTGTCTGGATCATTGCATGGTAGTCCATGAGGAGGCATTAGTCATTGAAATTGAAACACCTACACTTTCTGTAAACCATCTTGAAGAGATCTTAGCATACAGGCAGGATAGGATGCAATGACAACAAATTTTCAGAAGGACCTGTGTTTGCAAGAGCCTGGGAAACTGCCTGACAGGTTTCTTGAGAATAATGGGGTATATTTGTGGTTCTGCTTAAGATATGCTGTTTTTTCTGCCCACTTTCTCACATTACCCAGCAAGCAATTGTGCATTTGCCTGTCAGCTGTGCCAAGTTTAGGGCTTGCTCCATTGATGAGGGCATTTTAAAGAGCAAAGCTGTTTCCAGTTCTGCCAGTGTCCCATTGGGAATTGCTATAAGTCACTTCACAGCTCCGTATTTCTTATCCCCATGTCATCCTTGCCTATGTAGACTGTAGGCTATCCTGCTGTGGTTTGGTGTGGTGCCACGTGAATCTCATCTCTGTCAGGTCTCTGGGCCTGAGTCTGTCGTCTGGAAAAAAGAAGGCAGGCTGCAATAGATGGTTTAGTGTTCTCCCATTTACATATTTTTATTTTACAGTCTGATAAACACTAAGCTTGTATCTAATATGTACCCTTTCAAGCTGTGCATTCACCCAATGTAATGGATGTTATAAATCTTGGTTTCAGTTCATCTTCACCAGATTTAACATCAAACACCAAACTGAACGCAAACCGGAAGAGCACAGGGCAGCTGAATATGAATCCTGCAAGTGGCAACACAGCCACTGCTGAGCGAAGTAGGCACCAGAGGAGCTTCTCTGTACCCAAAAAGTTTGGAGATGTGGACAAGTCCTCGGACCCACCACGCAGTGCCACACTAGACAGAATTCAAGCATGCACCCAGCAAGGCCTGTCCTCTAAAACAAGAAGTTCATCCTCTCTAAAGGACAGTCTCACCGATCCATCCCATATTAACAATCCAACCAACCTCCTGGCCACCATCTTCTGGGTCGCTGTGGCTTTGATGGAATCAGATTTTGAGTTTGAGTACCTAATGGCACTGCGGTTGCTGAATAAACTTCTGGCTCATTTGCCACTAGATAAAGCTGAAAACCGGGAGAAGTTAGAGAAGCTGCAAGGGCAGCTGAAATGGGCAGACTTCTCAGGACTTCAGCAGCTACTCCTGAAAGGATTCACTTCCCTTACTACCACGGACCTCACACTCCAGCTCTTTAGTTTGCTGACACCAGTGTCTCGAATATCTATGGTGGATTCCTCTCAAGCTATAGGTAAAACCATTATGCTTTCCTCTCTTTCAGTTTCTGTTGCATTGACATTTGGTGACAGATCTCACTCAGCTACCAGAACAAAACCAAAAATAGTAATTTTTAGTTCTCTTTGAATATAGCATAATGTACTTTTGCTCTGAGCTGTGTGAGCTTTTTTTGAAATTTCATAGAAATAATGTCCTGTTTCTAGAAAGTGAATCCATTTCACAATAAGGTTTTGGAGGAGACAAATCATGTATTATTTAGCATTTCGTTTCTAGGGCTTTAGCAGCATATAAAGTTTCTGATTGGTGACAAAGTAAACATGTAAGGACATACTGTCAAAATTTCTATTACCTACTTTGGTCAGTTTTTCTGTTCAATTGTTTTCAGACTATGTCAAACTGCTTGATTTTAAATTAGTGGTTCATGGCATTTTCTCTAAAAATATAAATATCAAAAACTCCTATAGACTCTAGATAAGCTACAATAGGACAAGAGTGAGTGAGGAGAGAGGCCTAGGTTATAAGGAAATAAGATAGCATTTTGAAATTCCTCATTATTCAGCTGAAATTGTGGCCACTTCTTAATTATATTTCTTGAAGAGACTTCCTGCGTTGTTCCAGATTTTTACTCCTTTCTTTTGGTCAGAAACACGGATACTAAGACAAATATCCAGGCCTTACAGCTAAGTCATAACAAGCCTAGACACAAAGTAAAGGGATGAATGCCATGAAAGCCTGCACATCTCTAAGCACCTGTGTGGTGCCTGTGTTCCAGGCTTTGATTGGGCAATTCACACGTTGAGTTGCTGTGACAGTACCATCTGGAGGTATCTTGCCTTTTCCCTGAATACAGGGGGAGAGTAGGGAAACCATGATCCTAATTTCAGCAGCTTGCTTAATTGTGTAGAATGACAGGGAATGAACAGTTAGAAAATTATTTTCATAGAAAAAGTTCATTGTTTTCAAAAATCAGATAGTGTCCAGATACAATTAGTTGACTTCTGAGCTCCCACCTAAACTAGAGCAGTATTTGTTGTAGCTCTCTGTTACAGCTACTGCAGGTATTTCATCAACTGCCTTGAGCTATGAGTTGGTGCAGAAGAGCTGAATCCCAGTTCCAGACAGCACTTAAACTAATTACAGCACCCGGAATTTGGTGCATTATTATTACCTTGAACGGTATTAAAAAATGGAAGCTGTGCCTGGCAGCTGACCAGAACACTTGTTCATTAATCAATACTCACTGAATTTCTTCTTGTGTTTTAGCAGCTGTGGTGAAAATGCCCCTGGTTAAGACTGTCAATAAGCCAGTTAAGTGAAAAGATAAAAATTATCTCTAACAAGAATGTGCAGTAGTGTTTGCTGAAATAGGCTCATGCTTTACAAGAGTATTGTTGCCTAAATGACATACTGGATTTTCAAATTAAGACCTCTTTAAGACAAATGTGGTATGACCAGTGATGTGACCACCTTGACAGGGTCTGTATGAGTTTATGGTTAATGTAATATTGAAACCATGACCTCCCATGAAACACCAATTTAAAGATCACTGTCCAGAATATATGTTTTGTTCTGTATTTTCTTGTTCTAGGATTTCCACTGAATGTTTTGTGTCTCCTGCCCCATTTAATCCAGCATTTTGACAGCCCAAACCAGTTTTGTAAAGATATAGCTGAAAGGATTGCTCAGGTATTAAAATCATTTTCTGTTTTGTACATCTTCAAACCCTGTAAATGCAGTTGCCTTGTTCTTGATATGTTTTGATATTTATATTTAATTAGGTTTGTTTGGAGGAGAAGAATCCCAAGCTATCAAATCTTGCACATGTCATGACCCTTTATAAAACACACAGCTATACAAGGGACTGTGCTACCTGGGTAAATGTGGTTTGCCGTTACCTTCATGAAGCATTTGCTGATATTACTTTGAGTATGGTTACATATTTGGCTGAGGTAAGTTTTCAAAAACTTTTTCATGTTCTAACTCTCTTGTTCCCAAACAGCCCAAAGAGATGAAGTGTGCCCGCAAATTTCTGGGAGCTCTGCTTCTGTTATCTATAATTAAAAAAAAAAAAAAGGTAGAAATTGGCAGAAAAAAAATAGAATTGTTTTTAAAAGTCAATATTGAACATTAAAACAAAAGCTGATATATCTTAAAGCAGAATTCTTCATCGGCCAGTTGGTTTTTCCACTGTGAAAGTGAGAGGAAATTGGGCATTTATTTAGATCTCATTGAGGAAAATCAGAAGACTAACTCCACAATGGCTTTTCCAGCATAGCAAGATACCATCTGCTATATAAGGATCTGGTCCTTGATGCAAATTTGTATGCATTCCTCTAATACTGAATGATATCTTACTGCAAAGGTTTTCCTGTGTTCATTGTTTACTCCTAACATTTTTCATGTGTGGAGTACAGTGCTGATGCAGTGTTGTTACTGTGGGTCCGAGGTTCAGTTCTTCTGTTTAGAATAAGGCTGCTTGGTATTCTGCCTCCCGTTGTCACATCACTGACAATGTCAAGACGGCATTTTCTTACAGGGTTCTCAGATTTATCCCTTCCCTGCTGAGTTACCTTCAGTCTTCCCTCTCATCCAGGGAGAAGAGAGTTCTCTATTCACAGAACCACAGAATCACAGAATCATTTTTAGGCTGGAAAAGACCTTTGAGATCATCAAGTCCCACCCCAAATCTAACACTGCCAAGTCCATCACTGAACCATTTCGCTCACTGCCACATTTACACATCTTTTAAATATCTTCAGGGATCATGAGTCCACCCTTTTCCTGTTCCAATGCTAGGCAAAACTGTTTTCATGAAGGAATTTTTCCGGTCAATCTAAACCTTCCCTGGCCTGACTTGAGACCATTTCCTCTTATACTATCAACTGGAACTCTGGAGAAGAGGTTGACACCCACTTCTCTACATAAATTAACTAGTGTCTGCCAAAGGATCTGTAAAAATCCCTCAGGCATCTCTGACACTGGCTATTCACAAATTTTCAAGAGCCTGAAAAGCCAGGTGCTGCTCCCACACTCACTTAAGGCTTCAGAGCAAAAAAGCCCTGCTATGCCAGGCTGCAATTCCTCACCTTGCTGGCACATGGAGGCTTTAAGTAAACAATCACATATGATCTTAAGTGATGGAGAAAGCCATGGACTCTCCTGTAGGAACCATAAACAGGACTTGAGGTTTTTCATCTCTTTTCAAGTCCAAATACTCTGGAGAGCTATTAGCTCTTCAAATGAGGAGCTCTTCATGACATTGAACCCTCCAGAGTCGAGTGTCTTCTTCACAGTGGAAGCTTGTATTCCTAATTTAAAAATGCTATTTAAGCTATATTTGTAATAAGGAAATGCTATAAAAATGTAAGTGTTCGAATTCTTTCTCCTTTGCTTTCCCAGCCTTAGGAACAGCAGTTGCCCCTCTGTTTTCCCTTCAGTGCTCTCTGTACAGTCAGTGGTGCTGCACCATCTCCACAAAGGCCATTGCTCATGATCCTGCTCCCCTTGAAATGGGTTGAGATCTGCATCTGGAGACTCTTTTGTGCAGGTTCTCTCTTGCTGTAGATTGGCACCACCTACTGTATCAACAGCAAGCCAGGCAGGTTTTTTACTGTAATTAAGACACATTCCTCACATAGCACCACCAGCAGCAGGATGACAGAGTTGTAAGCACTGACTTCCTTTCTCTATATTTACAATGAGTACAGCTCTGTTGAGTCATGTCTGGAGAATATTTATATGGGCATAGAGTAGCTGCCAGTCTGGTGGTGTAGCAAAAGACAAGAAACCATCTTATTCAGCTTGCTGTGGGCTTGAATTTTTTTTTCCAAGCTTTCAGAATGTTTCCTCTTTTCTTCTTAGTTAATCCCCAAGCCAGGATAAACAATGTGTCCCTGTCTCCTATAAACCAGCTGTGGGATATACTGTCAACTGGTAAAGCCAAATAGGTTAATAGCCCCACTGAGCAACCTACACTTGAATGTTAAAGCCATACACAGCCTCGAGCTTTAACAATCCTGGTTCAGTCCCCAGCGCTTGGGACAGAGGGAAATTGTGAGACAGGCAGGGCTTAAGAATAACAAAGGAAATTGAATTGCAACAGTGACCCTTCCAAACACAGGTGTAGCATCAGAAGGAGACGCTGTACCACAAATCAAGACTATAAAAACAAATGCTCTCAGCACAAGGTAGACGTTTCAATTATTGCCATTCAGATTAAATTTTGAATTTAACTTAATAGCAGGTCACTGCTTGTCATCAAGGGGTATGAGTCTAGCACAAAATAAAACATTTGAGTTCTGTTATTATCCAAATCTTACAGAGACAAGTAGTGCTCCTTACTTAGTTTTACATATGCTCCATTCATGAAAAATTGTAATTTCTTCTAGAAAACTACTGGGAGATCTCAGACTATAAATGAGGAAAAGTCACTATTCAGTTGTGCAATAGAACTCTTGACCTCCACAACCAAAATCAGACCAGCATACAAACATATTACTGAAAGCTTACTTTGGTATTATGCTAGATTTTTGCAGATTAATTTTTAAAATTTAAACTTTCATCATGACAGCACACTCATTCTAGGAGCATATCTGAATTGGCATGGGTCATGTTAAACTGGTGACTCATTAAGTCCAGGGTCATGCTCAAACTTAAGTAGCTAATGCTATTAATAGACAAGAAGGGACAAGAATCCATAGTGCATAGTAATATGCTTATGGTAGATTTTTCCACCTCCTCCTTGTTAGATGGAGGATTGCTTGTGATAAAAACATAAGCATTTATAACCTTTTCAAAACCAAAGAATCAGTAGAAACTAAACCATCTGTATTGCAAGGGGAAGCACACCCTGGATAAGGCATTAACCCGAGTAATGGCTTGTCTGTCAGACATGGCTTTTGAAATGCCCTCTTTATTTCCTCAGAACATTTGTTTGACTGCATGGCATTGTCTCAGAGCCCAGTATCTCTTCACACCCCCTGCTAGATTGGGAGGGGCAAAGGGAACTGTCTCCTGTGGTAGCACCCCAGGCAGCCCTTGAAAGAGAAGGCTTCTTTCCACATAGTTCTGGCTTAGTTGTTGCTTCAGAAAGGGGGCAAATGTTGCTAATGCAATGTAGATTCCTGAGCCCAGATAAGACCCCAATAATTACCACACAGAACAAGAGAGGAATCCACAATTCTTCAAAGCAGGTCATATGTACAAGAGTCAAAAAAAAAAAATTCTGGGAATAGTTGTATTTCTTTTTACAAATGCAGTGGAAACTCTTTGTCCTGGAATTCTCTTATCCAAATGATGTGTTACCACAACTCCATCTTGCTGCTATTTTTGTTACTTCTGGCAGCAACAGAATTCATATTGCACTAAAGGCATGTTAAGGTTGCTATTCTTTTTTTAAGCAGAAATATTATTTCTTATTGCAAATTCATTATGTATTTAAGAACACATTTGAACTACTAACTGCCACATATATTCATCTGAGCAAGTGAAAACTGACACAGTCTACAAATATGTCAGGTTTCAGGGCCAAGAGCTGGTTCAGTCAGCAAATTCTTTTGACAACAAATTTATACAAACTAATGGAAATTACGAACTTTCAGAGATAAGGTTCCTACAGCAGCTTTCTAAAGAGCAGTTGAGACAAAATTCCCATTATTTCCCTCGAATTCCTTTTCCTATCCCAAAAGAGATTGTCTGATGCAGTAGCCTCTGTCAGAGAACAAAAACACTTCTTTCTGTCATTCAGATACTTTCTCCTAATTCTACACTGAAATGGCATACTGGCTGATGTGCTGAATCCCATAAACTATTTGCAAACAAGGAGTCAAACTTTCCATTGCATGATCCTAATAGAAGGCAAAAAAACCTCTCTGTAACCCCGTTTGGAAGAAGAATTGCTCAGCACATTTTCTCTCTCAATAAAGCTATCTGAGGGATTGAAGGCGTCTAAGGGCTGAAGCAGGTTGCCATGTAGTACCTTTAATTTAAAAATTCTTCCTGTCTATTTGTAAAGGAATGGATAAGTACAATGAATTCCCTTTATTGTGCTGTTAATGGAATTTGCTTGCTTTGTTTTATGAATCACTAATTGCTACTCGCTTTTTCTGATGAAAGAAATCAGAAGATATTTAGTGGGTAAATAGGTTCCATTTGCACTGGCATGAAACATTCTCATTCAATAAAAGGAGAAACCCTATCCTTCTATATCGTTAGAAAGATATAAAAAAAAATTACTAAAGTCTACTTGGATAAGAATTGAAATTTTTCTCTGATGGAAGGCAGGAGGTAGCTTAGAGTTTTTATAAGCAATTTTTTTCTAGAATCCAATAACTCTAATACTAATAGCCAGTGTTAGAACTTTTTTGCCAGCCTGAATTGGGAGGATGGTGTCTAGTATTGAGGTTCTGATAACCTCCAGCAAAAACGTTTGATTGCCTCTGAAATTTGTGGGGTGGGACAGTGCCTGTCACCAGTGAAAGAACATGCTGCCTGCCAGGAAATTTTCAGCTGAGATATTTCACACATATACAAACAAATTATGGCTGTCCATATGCCTCTGGAATTACTGTCATGCATATGTATGAGCACAGTTGCATTTCCAAGGTTCATCGTGGTATTCCAGGATCTACACTCAGGTGTCTGAAAATTCCAGGATTCAGATCAAGCCCTTCTTTGTATTACTCTCTACAGTAAGAGAGCCCAGGGACTCCACCTCCTCCTAAACAAAAAATGTTTCTTTGGCACTTACAGCCAGTGAGCACTGTCAATGAAATACATTTGATAAATATTTACTGATGTCTGAATAGTAGTAGTTTTGTTTCTTCGGCAAGTTTTCTTTTTTCTCACTGACTTCCAGCAAATGTAGGCATTAAAAGATCCTCCCCTGTTTTTATTGGATGTGCTTACCCAGTTATAGTGTAAATTTTGCCTACCAGTTTACTCAACTGCTGAATGTGTTTTCTGGATAAGTTAGGGCAGGCACATATAAAATAAAACATAGGCTGGCATTTGGCTCCCAGCTTAAGCTCTTTTTTACTTCATGCCTATATCATCATCAGTTGTGAAATTATTGTAAAATGGCATTGCAAAATCAGTGAGTGACGAGAGATGAAGAGTTTACTGTTTGTGAAACTAGAAGCTTTTTACTTAAGAGGAAATGTCTCAAAATATTGTTATATTCACTTTTATTCCAACAGCTACTAGAAAAGGGCCTTCCTAGTATGCAACAGTCCCTCTTACAGATGATCTACAGTCTTCTTAGTTATATGGACCTGTCAGCTATTCCTGTGAAACAGTTTAACATGGAAGTGCTAAAAACCATTGAAAAATATGTACAGGTAAATACCATATTGTTTTTATATTAATGTAGGAACTTAGCAGCATTTACTATCCTAAGTTGATTTTCTATGTAAGAATTTAAGACTAGATTAGCAGGGAGGGCTGCAAGTGTCTGGTGTGGTACAATTACCATTTCTTACCTCTGAGCAGCCTTAACACCACTCAGAGCCTGAGTGACCATTCTTTAATTATTAGCACAAGGGAGATGTGGCATAAGCACTTCTCTTCAGACACCTCTGTACCTAAATCTTGACAAGTGAAAAATACATGGGAGTACTAGGAATTCACAGAGGTAAAAACCTGTGTCAAATCACCTTTTTTATTAAATGAGGATTCTGCTATGGCCCTTATATTTACTAATACCGATTAAGACATTCAAGTAGGAGATTTTAAATCCTCTGCCAAGTTGGCTTTGTCCATAGGTTTCCCAGCTTATGAGCCAGTTCCCTAATAGTGACACCTTAGGCAAGTCTTGGTCTTAGGCAAGTCTGGTTTCTTGGTTGAAATTATTCTGCAATTACACACCTTGTCACTGGCCAAAAGGGACAAAGAATACGGGTGTTCCAATTCTACATTTTAATTATGTGGTAAAAAATACAACTGTAAAATGTAAATAATCTTGATTGTGTGTGAATCTCGCTTTCTGTTTGCTGAGTAAATATATTATTTCTAGAGCATTCACTGGAGAGAAGCCTTGAATATCCTGAAATTGGTAGTTTCTCGTTCTGCCAGTTTAGTTCTACCTTCCTATCAACATAGTGATCTTTCAAAAATGGAAATACATCGAGTGTGGAACAGTGCCTCCAAGGAGCTACCAGGGAAGACTTTGGAGTTTCATTTTGATATTTCAGAGGTATTTTTTGTAGTTTTGTTACTTAATACCTTTATTCTGACTTCTGATTGGACTCTCTTACAGCTGTCATTATCCTGCAAATCCTTGTAACTTTATAAAACTGAATGGTCTAGTGACTTTAATGGGCAACTCACTTTATTGTTAGGAAGCTGCAGAATTGTTTGCAACATTATAGATTATTTCATATAGATAATAGTGAGCTATTGCGGTTAAAAGGAAATACAAGCATAAAAAGGAATATGGTACTGTTTGATTTCCTGTCAGTACAGTTCTGGAAAATGCTGAGCATCCTATTGTCAATCCAAGAAAGCATTTCAATACCTGTTGGAAAAGGGCCAAAATGTTCAGCAGTCTTAGGAAAAAAAAGTAAAAATATGCAAGAGGTGCAGATTTGGAATTAACTTCGTAAGCTTTCATGGCTTTGTGCTGGTTCTTATGTCAGAAACTTGTGTGGCAGTTGCTTTGAGTATTATCTATCCAGGAACATAAGCTCTGGCTACTAAATATGGAAGTTGCTACTCAGATATTCACAGTGGAAAATAAGAAACATACCAAGTGATGTGAAATTTGCTGCACTCCTTGTTTTATCCCTGTATATGATCTTCAAAATAATCTTTTCCTCCAACTGAAGCAATATGGCTCTTCTAAGTCCATCCTGAGGCAGAGTGCTACTGAATAATTTCTCTCTGTTTAAGACTCCAATTATTGGGAGACGGTATGATGAGCTGCAGAGTTCTTCTGGGCGGGACGGTAAACCCAGGGCTATGGCTGTCACCAGAAGCACTTCTTCAACCTCATCAGGATCTAACTCCAATGTCCTTGTTCCTGTGAGCTGGAAGAGACCCCAGTACTCTCAGGTAGGTAGCCCAACTATTCATTAGCAAGTTGCAGTCAGAGCAGGTGAATTAACACATGCTCGAGTCCTTAAAGGCTTGTGCCCTCTGTGCCCTGTGCAGTGCTCCTGCCTGCCTGGAGCAGTGGCAGCACAACATCTGACCCTGTGTGCTGAGTGTCTTTCTTGGACTCAAAAATGGACCGAGTTATGTCCATCTTCTATCCCAAAGCTGTTTTTCTTTCAACTTGCAGGAAATACATCTCTTTAAGGCCTCTTAAGTCTAGGTCAGATTTAAGCAAACACAACAGGTGAGTTCAGATATTAGCAAGGGGAGCGGGTAGATAGCTTGTGCAACTTCTAACGTTGTTTTCTTGGGAAATTCAATAAAAAGAACAATTTTCCTAGAAGTGAGATTTGATTACCTTAATGATTTTGGTTATCTGCCAGTTAAAATAAAGCCATGCAATATAAACTTATTTTTTGATCTTTTCTCTTTTTTGCTATAGCAGGTTATATAGCAGTGACTCAGGCCCAAATCTGCAAACAAAAAAAAAATTGCATGTGCTTAATTTTAGGCTTCTGAACTGTCTTTTTGAAGTGATGCAGATGATACAATGTTTCCTTAGTATACTCAATGGAATTTACAGGCTAATTTAAATATAATAAACAGCAAAATCATTAACAGCGATTTTTATGTTTCCTTGATATATAATTGCTCTGAAAGCAATCCTTTGAGCATTTAATGACTAATTCTTTGGTTGGTTTCTCCTAATTAAAAATTGCTAATGCATGTTTCTAGCCACAGGAAGAATGGGGTGGTTAAAAACATGCTCACTTGATAAAAATCTTGTTTTCTAGAAAAGGACAAAGGAAAAGCTGGTGCATGTCCTTTCCCTGTGTGGTCAGGAAGTTGGGCTGAGTAAAAACCCTTCAGTAAGTAGCCTTGTATTGACCAGTTTTTTTTCATCGTGTCCTAAGCATTGAAAGAGAAGAACTGTGTTTCCCAGAGTTGCTGACCAGATTTGCATAGTTTTGAAGTCACTACTGTTCATTATCCTTTGTACTGGCCCAGGCTGTGTTTCTCAGCATATGGACCAGGGAGTGAATGGCCCTTTCACTTAAAGAAGACTCACTTTGAGAGTTATGTGTGATTTTCCTGTGAGAATCTGTGATGCTGTGGGTTTTATTTATGCCATCTCAGTGGGTGGAGAGTAATGACTTCTCTATTACCAATCCAGAACCTTTATAAAGTAAAAAAAATTAAATTACAGAAATAAAATGGGAAGGGAAAGGGTGTGTGGGTCTGATTTTTCCATTAGGCACTTGTTCTGAGGTTACTCTTTTAAAAATTAGTGTTATCTGGTGCCAGGAAAAGGATGATTGATCACCCAGGGTGGGAAGCTCTTAAAATATTTATTAAATATTTTCTACAGAAAAAAGAAAAATGTCTGAATGTTTTTGAACATGGTATATGTCACTTGTATTATGGAGAATAGATCCTTTGTTTCTGCAAGACGGAAACTGTTTAATTTTTGCTATTTAAATTGCAGATAGTAACTCAGTAGGAAAGAAGAAATTACTGCTTGTTGTATTTTCTAATCTTGACATATTTTTTAACGACTTTTTAACTGGAGAGTTTTTTTAAATTAACTGACTATATCATCCCCTTGACAGTATTTTCTCAGCTAAGTTCTCTGAATTTTGTTTCTATATATGTATACAAACATCCAGGCAACATCAGTCTGCAGCCATTAGGCGGTAGCTGTAATATTCTTGGATGTGTTCCCACAGTATGAAGTTGTTTCTTTGTACAAGTTTAATCTGAAGGCACCTGTCCAACATAAATAATAAAGAGTGTTCTAAAAATACTCAGTGAAGGAATTAGGTGTGTACTGGAAATACAGTCTTCTGAATAACCAATTACAGCTTTTAGGAAGAAACAACCAGAGGGAACAGTTTGTAACAAAAGAAATCCTTTGAACTGTAGGTGATTTTTTCTTCCTGTGGTGATTTGGATCTGATTGAGCACCAGACGAGCTTGGTCTCCTCAGAAGACGGAACAAGGGAGCAGGAGAACATGGATGATTCAAACAGTGAACAACAATTCAGAGTCTTTAGGGACTTTGATTTCCTAGATGTTGAGCTGGAAGATGGGGAGGTACAGTATATTTTCTTTGAAACAGCTTTTTCTATTAAAACACTTTTATACTCCTTCTGCTAAACACTTCTCTTCCTGTAACATAAAACTTTAACTGTGTAACTATAAACGTACTTTTAAGTTCAGATTATTTATGATCTTCACTTAGTGTTTATTTCAGTAGCGTAACAGTAAAAAGACTACCACACCCTTCCTTTCTGAATCTACTTTAGGAAACACTGCAAAACTGGTAGTGGAAAATAAAGCCTCTGTTCTAGTACCTCTTTGGTAAATTTACTTTTAAGTGAACTTACTTTAAATACAGTTTATAAATATCTAAATTGTTAAGAAAATATATGTATTTACTAATTAAAAACGTATAAAATGAAATTGTTCCAATCTGATGGTTCATAAGGAACCCTCTGAAACATTAATTCAGGCCTTCCAGCTGCTGTTATTCCTGCAACTGCCGATGAAATCGCTTGGAGATGTACCTTCCACTCTGCTGAGGTGTCTGTGATTTCATCATTTCATGCAGGAACCACACAAAATCCTGAGCACCCAGATCAAGTCTTGACAGGTGGAGCCTGTCAGCTCACCTTGAGCTCAAACTGCTGAAGGGAAAAATTTGAAGAACTGATAAATTTTTGGGGGCTACACGGTTTAACCTTGCTAATATCAAACTTGGAGTATTTCTTTCCATTTGATCAGAAAAGACCAAAAATTAATATCCGTTGCCAAACAAGTCTAACAATTTAGTTACTGTTTAAAAGTTTAGAAATTGTTAGTTCTTTTGAAGGACTTAAGACTCAGATGTTCAGCAAACCTAGAGTTTAATAACTTGTCATAATATGGACTTGTTTTTAACATAAATTCTCTCAGTCATCACTCTTAGCCCTGAGAAGAACATGTGTACAGGAAGAAATATTCATTTTTCTATCTATTTGTATTACAGTAATGAAATAATTTTAAGGTAAACAGAACACTCAGATGTGAACTCATGTACATCTGATTTTTTTTTCCATTGAAAAGAAAGGATGAAGGAATGGGGAAAAAAATGTCCCAAAGTCCTTATTTTTCCAAGACAGGAATTTCTGTATCAAAATTAGTAATCTTGGCTCACAGCTGCCTATGACTTTGCAAAGGAAAAAAAAAGCCTGAAAGGGTCGTTGGCAGCAATGGTTGAAAATACATTAGCCAAATATTGAAGGAGCTTCAAGGTTCCAAACAAGGATGAATGATAAAACGATAATGCCAGGTTGTTTGGCAAAAATATACTGGCTGAAGTAATTTCTGTGTCTTAAATGCTTTCAAGATATTACAAGGGTGTAGGACTGCAATTTTGACTGAAGATCACTTGATATTTTTTTGTGCCGTGAAATTCAGTAATTTCTTTCTCCTCACCAGTTAAAACCATAGGGAGAGTATATATAATTGTGTAGAACAATTCCTTTTAAAATAAATTTGCTTTCATGGACTGGGACTCTGCAATGACTTTTTTATACATGTGGCCAACTTCAAGACTGAGGCCTAAACTAATTGGTATCCAGTCTTAAGTTGGTCATGAAACAGATACCAAGCTTCTCTAGTTTTATGTGAAGTAAAATTTAAAATGTTGAGTTTCACTTAGTGGTTTTTAAATTGACCTGGATTGTGTTCCAAAGTTTAATTCAGACTCACTACTGTTCCAAAAATAAATTCAGACCTGGTGGAAAAGGCTCCTTCTCTAATGACTGAGTTGAAACTGTAACATTTACATCATATCTAAGTGTGGTATATTCATAAAAATGAAAAAACAATGTTAGAAAACTTAAGCTAGCAAGAGCAACATCAACAAAAGAGTGCAAATAGTTTTAACAGGCCACTGATGCTTGGATCAGCCCCAGACACAAGATTTGAAGTTTCCTAAAGATGTGAAAGCAAGACATAGTTATTTTCAGATTTGAAATGCAGCATTGAAATTTCTGTGATAATATTTGTTAAAATTGTAGGCAAATGTTTGTCTATGATGTCTTTAATGCAGTGATTTTACATAGATTCTTTCTATTTGTTTTTCTATCTGTTATATCTGCTCCCCAGGAACTTCAGGTAAGAATGCTACTTGAACTCAGATGTGCCAGCATATGTTATGCCTTCTTGCAAATTTATATTGTAGAATAACATCATAGTTTTGCTGTTGCCTCCCCCCTTCAGTGTGTGCGTAGGTTGTGTGTGTGTGTGTGCTTGCATTTTGACAGGTGCTTCATTTTTTGACTTGTATTAGAAATATTTTTGAGGTATTTTTCAAAAATTCTGCTTCATTTTGTTTGTTTTTGACATGTTCAACAGTCTTCACAAATTTTAATATATCTTCATTATAGTATCAGTGTTTTTCAAACTGAGCCCTTTCTCCTTGTGGTATCTTTATGCATGGATAATGTGTAGAAACTTCATTATTTATTGAGTTTAGGCCATTTGTTTGTAGGGGAAGATAATGTGTAATGTCTACCTTTTCTATTGTGCCATACTGTCTCCTATTCATATCTTGCTAAAGCTGATGTCTGAGACTTCTTAAGACAGATTACATTATTGCTGTCAAACTGAATTTGATTGAATAAATAATTTCTACAGCCTAATTTAATACAGCTGTATGGTCCTACCAACTTTGCTGGACTCATTTACCCTGTGAGGAAAGCTGAAAAGACATATCAGTCATTGCCAGTTTGGGATCTAAATTTTAAGTTTGTCGATGTATAGAGAGAACTGAAATGGTAGAGATTTTAATGAGTTGTACAAACAACATGCAACCACAGAATTTTGCATAACTCTTTCTGATGGTTTGTACATCAGTTATTATACAAACACAACCCCCAGAAATCTTTGTCTTAAAATGCCTGTGCTGTAAGAGATACATCCATACGGAAATAGTGCCTTAAATGTAGTTCCACAATATTTCTGCCTATACCCCACAATATTTGAGTGTTTCCATGAACTTAGCATATTTTGTCAACACAGTAAGGATGAAAACTTGTGTGAAAGAGGTTTTGCATGATTCTTACTGCCTCTGTGGAGGAGCTTTACTGCTGTCCCACACACAGGATTACCTTCTTGTCTGTCTCTCCTTTCCCCTTGTTGTAAAGTTTGAAGCAGCCACAAGGGCACATCTGCTCCTTTACCAGAGGACGGTGACTGTAGGAAGTTCTGTGTGGTACCTGCTCACCAGACACACCTATAGCATGACTGTTTTCCTCTGAATTGATGTTTATTACTGGTGGCTTTTCAGATGGGCAATGGCTTTGCTTCTGCTGTAGATAAAAATGAACAGCCTCTCAAATACATCTTCGCTCTTTCTTCTTAACTATGAAAGAAAGATTGCTAAATAGACTACAAAAACAACTCCATCTTCATAGACCTGATGACCTCTTGTTGAAGCTTGATATGGCTCTGGGTCCCCCTGTAGCAAATTTATGCAAATCCAAATGCTATGGGTATTTGAGTTATAGTGTCTCATCTCTTTTACCCTTTTCCTTCACTTTTAATTCACTACCCCGTCTAACTGCATGCCCTGGAAGTGTCCCTTTTATTTTTCTTCTTTTTGCTGGCTTCCTTCTTTAACGCTTGCAGAATAAAACTGCAACAGGAAATATTCCCATAGACATGGGCTTCCAAATTTACTGATGGCTGTACTAGGCATCATGAGGAAAAGGGTGTGATGACAGTCATCTTTGCTTGCTTGCTTGCTTATTTATGTCATTTTTGTCATTTGTTAGTTCAGTAATTGATGTGTTTGCGGAGGATGTCTCATTGCTGCCTGTGTCCTCCAGCCTTTGAGGGAGAGGATGGACAACCAAAGAATTTGTTAAAATAAATAGCTTGAAACTGAACAGTCATTTTTAAGACTTAAAGAGGCCTGACTTCTTAAGTCAGATATGTTCTGTTCTCTTTCCACACAAAACTACCATATGATACCGGTCCCAGGATGAAAAAACAGAGTTCTTTCAATAATGTGCCAGGCTTCATAAAAATTTCATCTTCATTTTCTGTTCATTATAGTGCATTCCTTAGTTTTAAATGTTCTTTTGAATTGCAAGGGTTGTCTTTTTCCTTAAAAATATTTTTTTCTATTTTCATCATATTTGTTCATGAAAGAGTGAGGTTAATGTCATGAAACTGAATTTTCCCTCCTATTCAAATTCCACCGTCCATTTTATTAAATGGTAATGATGCAAAATAAGAACAATTTGTGCAATTTTGCTGATTGTTAAGGAGGTAAGATTGCAATTTTAATTCATGGCACTTAATGCAGTTTGGTCCCCATTCAGTAAAAGTCTGAGTAGTTCCCAAAGGGCATCACTCAAGTGTTTAAAATCACAACTCTGTTTAAGGGACATTACTGAACTGAGACATTTTTCTCAGTGACTGCACATAATTTTGATCTGCATAAACCCAGGAAATAATCATAGTCAGTTATTTAATAGTAATATTATTTTTATTTGATAGTAATATTATTTTTTAGGCAGAACTATTTTTTTTAATTAATATTTAAAATATCACTGTCAGCTTGAATTTTCACCAATTGACTTGCTTGTTAAAGAGCATTGCAACTTACAGAGTCTTGTTTAAAACAGGAAGCCCTGAACCTTAAGAGGAAACATTTTTCTCTATAAATTTCCTTCCCATGTTGATGCAGGATTGAGGGCTTTCACCTAGCTAAAGTACCCAAAACTGCATCTGAATTCTTCTGGGGAGACCTTTCTTGCTGTGTAAGGCCCCTTTTGCCTCTGGAGGTCCATGGCAGGAGCAGTTGTGGATGTGGTCCTGCCTGCATTTGCCATAGAGGAGCCTGGCTAGACTTAGGAAGGGATTGAGAGATTATTGCAATCAGGGAAAATGCATACAGTCCACTGGAAAATATATAAAGTAAATAAATGGAAAAATGGTGGGAAGCTAATTGTCATTTTCATACATGAAAGAAATAAAGTGCTCTTTTTATCAGTTCACCAGCCTAACAAACAGTTACACAAATTGCTTAATGCACTCAGCTTTATGTAACTGTGTGTGGGATCGGAACTGAAAGTCTGATAAATATAAATTGTTTGGTCCATTTGACTGTGACCTTTTCATAATGTGAGATCAGAGGCAATGCTTATCAGGCTTTTCCAAAAATATAGTTTCAAATAATTCAAGTGGATTAAAAAATAAGCAATATGGGCCTAGAATAAAAGTTTAAAAGGTGTGCTGCTTAAGATGTTACATTTTTTGTGTAAAGCAGAGGTTTGTTCAAATCTAGTCACCATTATTGTTATGTATATAAAGCAAAGAATCTAAAATCTTTAACATAACTTTTGCAATTGAACCATTGGTATGAACTGTGCTTCTAATACTTTTAAACATCATGAAAAAATCCTTTAAAATTGCTTTCAAACTTTTCGTTTGCGTGTCTCTGCGCTACTGGTATCAAGGAGTGTGTATATGTGGACTTACAGAAACAAATTCTTAAATTAGCAAATGCATGAAAAATATCTAATAACGAAGAGACTGAGTGTTCATTTAACTGCCATTTCCATGCTTCTGCTCTTATCTCCAGGTGAACAAGCAAGATAATGCTTATTTCAAGTTTTTACTATACTTTTACATAAAAATATTTCTGGAGCTAACTTTGATCAATTGTTAGCATATGATTAGTTTTATATCAAGCAAGCTGACCCTCTGTCTGATTTCAGGGTGAGAGCATGGACAACTTCAACTGGGGGGTGCGCAGACGGTCCCTGGACAGCCTGGACAAGTGTGACATGCAGCTGATGGAAGAGAACCAGCTCTCAGGGAGCACACCCAGCCTGAACAAAATGAACCACGAGGACTCGGATGAGTCATCAGAGGAGGAGGACCTGACCACCAGCCAAATCTTAGAGAACTCAGATCTAGTAAGTTGCAAACTTGAAATTTAGGAAAAGATAGGGTAGTGGGTTTAAATGAGCTGGGGTTTTAATTTCGTCTACCCAGGTGCCATCTAAAGAGCTGAAATTGCTGGGTGCATTTTCCCTTATTTGCAAAGGTAAATAGGAATTTTAATGCAAAGTTTGAAACATAGGAATCATCAGATCTTATTATTTGCCCTTTTTACTATGGGACAATTTTTGACAATAGGCCAGTGGTAAATCTTTCTGATGTATTTAATGTTTAAAGAAATAGAACAAGACTCCAGGTTGGTAAATGGTGTCAGATTTTCATTGTTCACTTCTGGTATGCATCTAATAAAATTTTTATGACAGAAATATTGAAATATACAGCTGTATACTCAGTTCTTTTGTGCTTTTATTGTCTTTTAAACAGATTATAAATCTTTCCCCATCTGAGGATGCAAATCATATTGACTCACTTTCTACATCATGTGACACAACCTCAGCAGACCCTCATCATTTCAACATGGGAACATCCAGCTTTGATGTGTCTTTGCCTGGTATGAATAATCTCCAAGTGTCTGAAGAACCCAAGGTGAACACATTTTTTTCTTTCTTTTCCAACTGGACTGTATTTTATGTAACACTGTTGAATTTTTTTTGCTTGCACTTTCATAAAGGGTTTGATCTGTGAAATCAAGTACATTCTGGCTTCCTCTGTCGAATGGCATAGTACAACACATTCATGCACTAGTGCACTTTCATACCATTTCCTTTCTACTTACACTTTCTTTATTAAGAGGTTTTATTTATTGTTTCTTAAATACGTTGCACTGCATATGCACCAAAATACTACAAGCTTGTCAGAAGATAAGTTCATGAACTGGCTACAAGTTACAACTCCAAGGCAATATTCTTTTGTTCTTCATGCTGAATTAAAGAACGATATGCCAGCTCACATGGTGGGTGTATGCGTGTATTCTCTGAAATATTTTTTAATGTGGGGACCTATTGTACAGTTATGTGCCCTGGATTCAGTACTTGCCTTTTGGCAGACATGCAGAAATTTTAAGTTCATGACCACAATATTAAACCATCCTGGGGGTGGGGAGGCAGGATTTGCAAGGATACAACAACCATGTTCAGCACAGTGCATTTCAGAGAACTGTGTCAGAAGATGAAGACAGAGCAAGGTTGGTAAATCATTATCAATATGGGGATGGTTTCTTTATTTTTCTGTTTGACAATACTTGCTCATGAGAGATGAGGTGAACCTGCTCCTTTGAGTGTCTTTCCAGAAATATAATCTAGTTTTGCAGGGTGTGTGTGAATTAGTGGCTTGATGATACTGTTGGCTTCTGTCAGTAAAGCTTCTCTGTCATGTCTAAATTGTGAGACTTCTGCAGAAACAACAGTGTATGAGAGTGGCAGAGGAAGAATATGTCTTCTGTAATCATTGGCTTTCCTTCTTGCCTTTGCCCCCTCCAAATGTAGCCACACAAAAAATTGATAGTGCTAGCACTGCTCGTTTCAGAAGTAATGGAAACTTCTACTGAAGAGGTCGTAGAAAAGGAGGTTGGAATTGTGCTGAATAATGAACAAATTGTTTGTGTCAGAAGCTGCTGCAGTAGGAAGAAAGGACAGGAGGAGGGAAGTGTTTGTAAGGATAGGAAAGGAGGGGAGCCTTTCCAAACAGTGGCTGTGGAGAAGGTAAACTCATTATCATTTGTCAAAACAACTGTTGGTAGACAAGTAACCACATAACAACCATAAACAGCAGAAGTTGGCAGAATTTCAGTTCAGGAAGCAGCAGTCAGAACAGACACGTTTGCAGGTGGTAACTGCAGCTGATCTCATGCATCCAGCTGCAGTAGCTGTTGGTGTATACATTAAGAACTGGAAATCACAGCTTAGGACCTCAGTGTATATCTGAGGGTTTGTAATCTTTACTGTCAAAATCTCTTTAATATCCCACGTGCCAATATTCATGAAAAATGACTACATAAGTAAGTAAAGAATGTAAAATCAGAGCAGTTTCTTGTGGAATTGACCTGAAAATTCAGCTAGTCCTGGTACAGGTTTGATATTGGTGTAAAATATAGCCCAGGTTACAACTGTTACAAAGTTGATTGAATTGGTAAACACAGAATGTTTTATTGGTGGGGGTTTTGCCTCAAAAGTATTTTCTTCTAGTGTGCATACTTCTGTATATTTAATCAGAATAATTTGGAATCAATGTAAAGAAGAAGTTATCCAGTTTTGAGTCAGAAAAACTTGAAACTTTAACCTAAATAATTTTTACTTAATTTCATAACAGAAAATCTGAGCTCTTTATTGCTTCTCTTTTCCTCTGGATTCTTTTCAGAGAGCTGATGAGGCGTCATCAATGCAGAGTTTCTTTTGCTTCTTTAGTGATTTACAAAATGTTTAGTTGTTGCATTATAAACAAGCCCAAAAAATATCTCAGCCTTTAAATAGATACAGCAATTGTGAGAAACAGACTGATTATGTAGCCTCTTCCTAGATGTTTCAATGCCAAAATCCAGATATTATTGTTAACAGTACTTAGTTAGTTAAACTTATTTTCTATTAAAGATAGTGGGATAATTCTGAGAGGATTATAAAAATTCTAATTATGCTATATTATGTATTTTTCAAGTTACCTAAACTCAGATATTTTTGGAAGTGTACTATGGTCCTCCATGAATATTCAAAGTTCACTTTTCTATTTTGCTTTTGGGACATCATATTAGACTCCAGTGGGTGGGAGGTGTTTGCTTCCTCTTCCTTCCTCCCTTGCTCTATCCCATCAAAATGTGTTTTCCTCCTACAAACTCTATCATTGCAGTGAAGAAACCGCAGTGGTTCTTTCAGGCTAATATTTAATATTTGAAAGTGGTTACTACTAATTACTTCTTGAATAAGCATGAAGGATTTACACTTTTGACCAGGTGCTTTGGTTCCTGTTCTGATAATTCAGCCATATAGCTTGCATTTCTCTTTTCAAGATGGTTTAGGCTCTGATTCATTTCATTCACCCTGAACTCAGGAATATTTCTATCTCTTTTGTTTAGAAAACAAAGAAAACCAAAAGATTATTGTACTTAATTTCTGATCCTGTTCCCTCTGTTACAAATACAAATTGCCATAATTAATCTGTAGGATCCAAGCAGCCTGGATAAACTGCAGAGGGCCACTTTTCTCATTTAATTCCACTTGCCACAGATTTCCCTCCCTATTAATTCCCAGCACATGCATGTACATGCACACGGGCCTATGTGCACAAAGGTTTGAGCAACCCACTGCAGTCATCCCTACAGGAGCTGCTTTGGCTGCCATCAATGAGGCAGACAGAAGCCAAAAGATTAAAGCTGAAACAAAACTTGTTCAGACTAAAAATGAGAGAGAAATTGGAATGTTTCAAAAAGAAATTATGAGCTTTGAGTAGATGAAAAAGGAGGGAAATTAAGCATAATCCTTTTAATGGCCTGTTAGAATGCTTGGGTTCCTCTTGAATGTAAATGACATGTTAAAATTAATTCCTAATTCTAAATATGCATAGTCTTCCAGACAGTGATTGTTTTCAATATATTCTGAGAGGCTTTAGTACAGTCTAGGACACTATAAAGTGTTAAGAGACAAAGACAGACTGACAGTAACAAGAACCGTATTGTTTTTCCTGAAAAATTACTTCCTTCCTGTGTTGCCACCTGCATTGGAATCTGAAATTCTTTGCTAGACATGTTGAAAAAATGCCTTAAAAATAATATTTATCCAAGGCAGAAAGTTGAGCAAATGTAGTATTTTTGAAGAAGTGTGAGTTGATTCATGTCATTTATAACTTGTGGCTTTATATCTGTGCAGTTTAACATGTTCTCAAGTGGGTTTTTTCATTAAATGCTTTCTATTTATTAGAGGAATTAACTTACTAATTTGCTGTTTTCTAAGACATCATCATTCACTCCCCTAGGCTGAAGCTGTACCTGAAGAACAAGACATAGCAGTCCATGAAGATGACCTTTCAGGGTCTACAAATGAACTCCCTGGAGCATTTGAATGCAGTGATAGCCTTAGTCTGGATATGACAGAAACTGAAGAGAAAGCTGACAGATTGGAACAATTTGCTCTTGCTAGGTACTTTGATGCACTATTATTCACACAATGGATGTACAATGTATAGCAAAATGGTAGCAAGGTGGTAGTTAATGGAATGGATGTTTTAACCACAGGAGTTACAAAATTCTCATGGGTTTGGAGCAATGAGAAGACAATGCCCTACTAACCTGCATGATTATCACAGAAGTGAAAAACAAAGCAAAACAAAACCAAGCTTTTCATTCTAGGAAAAATAAGATACAATAATTACGTACATCTATGCAGCTTGGCATTATGTATGTAATAAGCTTAATTAAAATAAAAAGGATTTTCAAAGATTTGCAGTAATGGAGATATTACTTTGGTACCTGTTCAGCAGATAAGATATGTATTCATCCGTCTGATTCCTCATGAAACAAAGTCTCAATATTGTTAAAAATCCCATTTATATGATCTTAAGACTGCTTGTGAGTGTGGCTGGACCCCAGTACATGCTGTAAAAAGGCTTTAAGATTTTTTAACATGCCATTGGGAACTCTTCTAGATTTTGGATGCTGAGTTAGACTGCAGTTAGCCTGGGGAGAGGGGGAGAGAAAGAGCTTTACTCTCCTGTAACGTTGCAGCCTTCTTCAGTGAAATGATGGTACAAGAAAACAATTCAAGTGTTCTGGGATGGAGGAAGATAGGTGATGATGGCGTGAAGATAGGGAATCTGATTTGGAGGTTTTTCTCATTGCAGCTAACATACAATCAACCTTCAAAGTATTTTAAAAATTCATAATATTTTTAGGAAGTAGCTGTAATTGGTCCTGTGATTTTATCTCTCTGTTATAGCATATTTTATCTGCCACCTTCTTGGTATTCTCTTTTCATCACCTTTTTTTCTGTTTCCTCCTTCAGCTTTGGAGATGTTGATCGAAATGCCTCCCCTCCTCCCTCACCATTTTTTTCCGCCATCCTTGCTGCATTTCAGCCAGCAGCATGTGACGATGCAGAAGAAGCCTGGCGTAGTCATATCAACCAGCTCATGTGTGACTCTGATGGTTCCTGTGCAGTTTATACATTTCATGTGTTCTCTTCCCTGTTTAAGGTGAGAAAATAAGTTTAAGATGCAAAATCATAATTTCTGTGTGTGGCAATTAGTATTTCTTGCTAGATGCCCCAGTAATGAACTACTGTATATATAACCCATGTGATTTTGCATACTGCAGAATTGCTGTACTACATTTTCATGCAGCACTGTCTTCTGTGACCAGTTTTGTCAGGAAAATACCATGTATCTCAATACTTGCAGGTTTGGAGGTCATGTTGCAAAATACAGATCCACTTTAAAGAGTGTTTTCTTCAGTACATTACAAACAGACTGCATGTACAGTTACTGCAAGAGACAAGAAAATAACCTTTTTAATCTTTAACTGTTGTTAATCTGTTCTTTTATCGCAAACTCTTGAAATCTGAGCATGTCCATATAAATGTCAGCAAAATTAAATGGTTTGTACCTACTCATCTGAATAGAAATACCCATCTGCCGCCATGTAACATAAATTCCAGAGACTGAGTCTGAAGACTAGAAATACATTTCTCTTTTCTAAAACTGTATGCTTGCAAAGATAAGAATCTTGCAAAAAGATGAGAAAAGAAAGTCAGATGTACATGTTGTTTAAGGAATGATTGTCTGGTTTTACCTGTAATTGTTTTTTAATTGTTTCTCCTGCAGCTGCAGGATGTTTAGCATGCTCCAGCAGTGAAAACAGTAGCCAGGTAGCTTAAGTACCTAGGATTTCAGAGTACACAACTTTTAGTAACAAGGAGTACTCTGTTAATAAATACACTATTTCAGTCTTTTTGTATGTCTAAAACTAACTTGTTATGAAAGAAGCATCCTATAGTAAGAATCTCTTCTTCATCATGTTTCCTCTGTGCTCCACTGGAGTTGTATGTCTTGTCTACCTTCACATTATCCTCCTTTAAACATTATGCCACTGTAAATATGGGTGTCTTGTAGGCATTCTTTTAAACACTGATAAATAACCATTTGGAAGAAAAAAAACCCCACAGTGTTGACTTGAGTGTTAATCCTGTGTTTATTCATTGTGTCGGCTTTTCTGTCTTAACCTCAGTCCTAGAGGTTAATAGCCCGGTCTGAGTATTTAGAGACTTACTTGTCCTTGATTGTCCTCTTTGAAGACGTGGAAGGAAACTGGTGTCACACTTCTGAAGACTAAATAAATAATACTGTGTAATGAAAGACTTAAACATTACCTGTAAAGTACCTGTTTAACTTCAAATCCTAAGTAGGCACGTATTTCATGCCCAATTTTCAGAAGATACCCTACTCATTTTCTTCAGTTGATACTGAAGGAGAAAGAAAAGGGTGTCAATAATAGCAACAAGTCACAATTTTTAGCTGGAGTCACTGCCATATTTTTAGTTTATAAAAATAACTTTTTTCTCTTTTTCAGTGTTAAAACATTGGAGTATTATTTCCCTTAATTTTTTTCATAAGATCCCAGCTAATCTGGAATTGTATTTTGTTTGCACTGTTAAACTTTACTACTCATCTGCCAACTTGGACTTTTGACCCTCATTAACAGGAAATGTCAGAAGCAAGTTGTGTATGTGCTAAGCTTGCAATGCAAAGTACTGCCAAAATTTTGACTGTGAAACAAAATCCTTCTTTGGAGGAGCTTGTCAACTAAATACTTGGTGAAGTGAAAGAAGTGCATTTTCCAGGGCACCTACATTTCATTCCTGTATTAAGTTAATGGTATCTTGGATGTTTGCCCACAACACACTAAACTTGTTTAAAATTCCTGAAATTATTGAAGTACTTTTCCTGTAAATGAGTCAGAGATCTCTGGATTATCTTTACTGCTGCCTCTTAGTATTCCCTCAAATTTAATGTCTTTCAGCAGACCAGGCAGCTGCAAGACAAGTAGATTTCAGATCTTGCAAGTGTCTTCCGCAATCAAGCCCTTTTCTTATATAATGTCCTCTTCCCTGGAGAGGAAACATGAGGTCAAGAAGAAAACTTTCTGAGAATATTTTTTTATTATTTACATGGACACAAAGCACAGTGTCTATATGCGGGTATATATCTATTCATAATATGCTGACAGCTGGCATTACTATTCACAGTAATCTCATTTCATTCAAGGTCTGCATTCAGACCTTGCTTGATAGATTTCAGCCCCTGTAGTCTGCACCCAGAAGAACATAGCTGAGATGATAATTTATTATAGAACTGTTAGTCCATGTAATTGCAAAATAAATATATTTACTGAAGTATTATACATAGATAGCAAAGTAGAGTCTCTCACTGTTTCACACTTAATAATTTAAAATACTCTTCAAGACCATTATCATCTTACCTGTAGATTGATTGTTGCTTTTATGAATATCTGAAAAGGAAAGGAGTAGAGGAAGAATATTCTGTAATCTGTCTCCTTCACTGCCTCAGATTTACAAACTCAATTGTTGCTCCCCAGGAACGCATTGCAGCAACTAAACAAGTTTCCCAAAGCCTTGAAGACCCTTAGAGATTTTAAGACTCATCTAGTAAAAAGCAACTTTGACACAATCTAGTGTCAGCAATAGTCCCACTTGGAGTTGAAGGTTGCATCAGATGTTCTCCAGAGGTCCTTTTCAACCAATGTCACTTGAATTCTCTTTCATAATCTGTTGTTTTAAATTTCCTTCCACTTCTTATTTCTCAGCTAGGTCTTTTCTGTTGATTAAGATTAAATCTAGATCTCTTTTCTTTGCCAGGAGAGTTAGCAGCAGCAGTTTCACAAAGAAACTTTCTTTCCAGAAGACATCACAGTAGTAAATCTCCAGTCATCACCAAGCCCTATGATTCAGATGATTCTACTGTTTGCTTATAAAAATAATAATTTATCTGGTGTGGTGGTAATTAGTGATAACCCCTTGTCTCTAACAGACTCAGTGCAGCAGAGAATCTATACCATGTGCTGAGTGAGGTGTGTAGCGCTTTGTTTCTGTGTTGAAGTAAGATGGTGGAAACAGTAAGACCAGTATCAGTCTGCCTGGTCCTGTCTGTGCTCAGATGGGCAGTTGAGATGCTTTCAAGAGAGATTCACAGATAAGTAGTTATGATATTGATTAGTACAGAAACTCTTGACCATTTTATAAATCATTGATAGTCTATAAGCTATGTACAGCGTAAGGGCCTATTTAGCATTTAAAGAGTCAATCCAACAGCTTCCACTATCAATAAAGTCTGAATTCAACTCACTTGATTTTAGGTACTTAACTTCCATGCACCAGTGCAGGAGCAGTAGCAGGCTACTTCTATATCTACCATCCAGACTGGCATTTGGGAAGTGCTTCTCTCCAGTGAGGAATACTTATGTTACAGGTTCTAACCTACTTTCCTCAGAAAAAGGCCTTTGGTATCTTGGAATGAATCATATAAAAATGTTGCATGCATTTATTTTTTAAAATATTCTCATGTTGCTCCCAACTGCTGAGCACTAGGCCTTAGTGAGATATATTTAGGCAGTGAAAACTGATGGGTATTTATCAAAATCATTGTTTCAGTGAGTGCAAGTTTAATATATTATTTTTATTCATTATTCACTTTATATATTAGTCACTGAAAATCACTAGAATGTTTCTGGAAGGCTAGACTGGTTTAGGACTCAAAACATTAAAAAATCTGCTGAGAAGAATAATTCCTGGATGCAGTGCAGTATTTCTGGAATCTTCCCAAGCAGCAGTAAAGTTTTAGTAAGAAGGTTCTTCCTACAGGGGAAAGCAAAAGGTTTTTTCTGATTTTTTCCGTGCTGCTATTTGGCATTAGTATGTCCATTATATTATGTGATTAGCCATTTGACAGGAATATTAACAGAACAATGCCCGGAATGGGCAGAAAAAGTCATGTGCTGATCAACTCTGTTAACCCTGTAGAGACAAGGAAAAAAAAAGCTACCTGTGGCTAAAAGGCTTATAATGATTGATTTGTCTTTACAGGATGTAAAGAATGTATTTCAGTAGTAGGTTGTGATGAATTCTGTAATTAGTTTCACAGCTGCCCAGCTGTACTGTCTCCAGTACAATGACTCTTATTCAGTATCCTAGAGCAGACATTCAGTTCTCCACAGGGAGATGGTCTCTTTTGCACTTTATTATGCAAAGAAAAACAACCATGCCATTTGTTTACAAATGAAAGCAGCTCATGCTTGAGTAAATAATGCAATAAACTGTATTTTGCTTTCCAGAATATTCAGAAAAGATTCTGCTTCCTAACCTGTGATGCAGCTAGTTACTTGGGAGACAACTTGAGAGGAATAGGCTCCAAGTTTGTGAGGTCTTCTCAGATGCTAACATCCTGCTCGGAATGTCCCACCCTCTTTGTAGATGCAGAAACAGTGAGTATATTCCTTTCAAAAGGCATGTACTTCATTGCAGTGCATTATTTTACTGGCTGTTTCACTTTTGAGCACCTCCTGAACAGATACATCAAAAAGGAATTCTCCTCCTATCTTATATTTTTTATCTCCTGTTCGGAACCGTATTTCCATTCATTTTCTGTCTTGTTTTATCAGGTAAGTAGTGACAGGCAGTATAAAATCATAGACTCATACAACAGTTATGTGCTGAGCTGATGTTATGATGTGCTGAGCCTGTGTGCCAAACCCCAATACAAAACAGATGCCTACTGGACCCAGCTGGCTCCACAAATGAAAAAGAAGCAGCTATTTTTTATTTAGTTCAGCAGGAAAGATGGTAATATGTGTAGTGGTTTCATTTGAGTCAACTGTGGTGTGAGCTGGATGATGCTGGCTGAACGTGAGCCAGCTGTGCCCAGGTGGCCAGCAGGACCAATGGCATCTTGGCCTGTATCAGTAATGGTGTGGCCAGCAGGACCAGGGTAGGGATTGTCCCCCTGTCCTTGGCACTGGTGAGGCCACACCTTGAATCCTGTATCCAGTTCTTGGCCCCTCACTGCAAGAAGGACATTTGAGGGGCTGGAGAGTGTCCAGAGAAGGGCAACAGAGCTGGGGAAGGGTCTGGAGTGCAAGTGCTGTGAGGAGCAGCTGAGGGAGCTGGGGATGTTTAGTCTGGAGGAAAGGAGGCTCAGGGGAGACCTTATCACTCTACAACTGATTGAAAGAAGGCGGGGAGCAGGGTGGGGGGCAACCTTTTCTCCCTGGCAACCAGAGACAGGACAAGAAGGAACAGCATCAGTGCCAGAGAAGCTTCAGGTTAGATATTAGGAAAAGTTTCTTCACTGAAAGAGTGTTAAGTATTGGAACAGGATGCCCAGGGAAGCAGTAGAGTTACCATACCTGGATATGTTTAAAAAACAAGATGATGTGGCACTTTGTGATATGGTTTAGTGGGCATTATGGTATTTGTCAAAGTTGATCAGTATAGTATCCTAGTTATGTAGATTTTTCCATAAATGTAAATATTTTTCAGTGTTAGTATATGTAAATCTAAGTATTCTTTTGCAATATCTTTCCTATACTGTCTACCTGTATTTGCATTCTTTTATAGTGACATTTACAGACCCTTTGATTTCATTTCTCCAGCTGCTCTCTTGTGGCCTTCTTGAAAAGCTGAAGTTCAGTGTTCTAGAGCTGCAGGAGTACCTGGACACATACAACAACAGGAAAGAGGCAACACTCTCGGTATGCTGAATTGTGCTTTTGGTCTTGACTGTATACTTAGGCTATGTCAGGAAACTGCACATCCACTCATCTGTTTAAATTAATATTCAGTAGAAAAACATGTTTCAGATACTGGATTCATTGAATGTTTCTTCCTGGACATATGAGCCAGTACTAAAAAGTAATTATTATATCCCTTAATATTAGAAACAATGGTATCTTTAATATCCCTGGTCTCTCTCCTATTTATTCATTAATTAATTTTCTTAGTTCATGCAATTGAAATACTGATAGGAATCAAGACTACACTTTTAAAGTTACAGTCAAAGCAAATTGTCATAGTCTATGGAAATAAAAAATGCAATTGCAAAATTTTATTTACACGATGTGCTGTGAAAATAAAGTACTGCTTATCTTTCTTTGAATCAAACCATAGATCTTATTCATATTTTCTTTAATTTCTTGCTGAAAACAGTGGCTTGCAAACTGCAAAGCAACATTTGCTGGAGGCTCACGAGATGGAGTTATTACCTGCCAGCCAGGGGACTCCGAAGAGAAGGTAATGAATGCCCAGTATTATTTCTCTACCATAAAGTGACATGTGTGTGATATATATTGTTCTTGAACCCATAAGAGCCTGCTCTACTTCCTCCTTGATTCTCTGCTGGGCTTGGGCATAATCCAGTTTTCATACTTAAGGTTTGAAGCTATTGTTGTTGCCTCAGTCCTGGCCACAGGAAATGGGAAGTATTCACAGGAGGCACTTCTGCTGTCCTACTCTAGACAAAGAATCAGATCTGACCCTAACCCTGTGCTCTCCCTTTTAGAAAGATGTTGCAGCAGCAGTTTTCCACAGTGTCTCTGAAAATCGTTCCTGCTGTACTCTCCTTCCATGTTACTCCCATTTTATCTTCACCTGTTACAGTCTCCATCTGCCCAACAGCAAAAATTGCCTGGTTGAAATACACTTAGATGAGTAGTTACAAAATAATGACTGTAAAATGCCAGGAAATTTATTTATGCTGTAGATAAGCATTTAGAGCTAAGATAATATTTTTATCAATTTTTAAGAAAAAATTAATACATACATGTACATGTATATTTATTTCTTTGTTTATGTTTCTTGATTCCAGTTAAGGAATCGTTTTTTCAGATATCAATACCAGCAGTTAATACTGTTACTTGATATACTAAGTATATGTTATTTGATATACTAAGTGTAGGAAATAGATGTATAATGGCTTAAGGACTGTTATTTTCTTGGGCTGTTTCCTTTTTGAAGAAAAACGATGGAGGGATGGAAAAAAGAGAGGGCTGGACAGAATTAGCCAAAATTGGGAAGCAACAGCATGTAGAAAAAAAGTGACATTTCCTCTTCCCATGTATTTTCACTTTTAAAAGAAAATTGTGACATGTTCAGAACACAGACTTGCTTGTTAAACCATTTTTTTCAAATACCTTGTTTTATTTTTATGTTGGTTTCAGTTTGTCTGACTTCTCCTCCAGTCACTTTATTTTCTTCTGTCTTTATCTTAACCTCTCTTTCCTATCTCTATGTATCTGTCTTCTTGTCTTTGAACTCCCTTGACTTTTGGTTTTTTATGCCATTTTCCAAGAATCCCAAATCCCTGCCACCCCTGCATTTTGGCTTCCTTGACTTTATTAGCAAATCTGCTTTTCTAATAAATCCTCTGGCTGCAATCATAGGTGGTGGGAAAATTGTTCAATCTTCCCTCACCTAGCAGTGGCACCAGCAAAAGTTAGGCATTTCCCAGTGCATTTAAATAAGATACTGTCTCTTCTGTAATTGTGATGGTGTGCAAGGAAGTTACAAGTGATCTATTCTCAAGTCTAAAAAGAGAGACCTGGAATACACAGCACTGCCTCTCCTGTGAGAGGGACCTGGAGTATATGGCACTACAGGGATGTGCACGGGCATTCTGTTCCCTCTGATGTACAAACACCCTGAACACTGACTTCAGACTTCAGTGTTATATACCTTGCTGGAGGCAGCTTAATTGATCCTCTTCATCTCTCTTTTGGAAATGCGTAGAATGGGATGGAGAATGACACATCTTGCTGATCAACTGCATTGTTTCTTTTTTGAAAAAGTAAAGAAATAATGCTAAGGAGAAGGAATAACCTGTGAACTGAACTCATATAGCTGGCCTAAATACATCTGAAAGTCAGTAAATGTTACATTCCACTTGTGTGGGTTTTTATAACTAGGTATTCTCTGTTAGGGAATTAAATGTGTGTTTTGTGAAGCCAGGGTTGCTATTTATACTTCTTATCAGACAGACTGAAAATAAGGGTTTCTCATTCCTTCAGGAGTCCCTGGTTTCTCCTCAGCATTATTCATTCAGGCCAAAATGCATTATTCCTTGGAAGTTGACAGGATGAACAGGCATATTTCTTTTCTTCCCCTACTCATTCTCCTCAACTGAAGCAGCTTTTCCCAAAGGAGCAATCTGTTTATTCAATGAAAGTGTAGTGGGAGGAAGAGACCAGGGAAACTGAGGAAATGCAATTAGGAAGGGACAAGGAAAAATTACTCCTAGACTGGCAAGTATTTGTTTTCTTATCTTTCCTCTCCACTTCTCCCTCAACATGAAAGGCTAAATAATCTAATAATTGTAGGGGGAAGAAAATCTGTCTTACAGTGACAGTTACAAGGGAACCTGCCTAAACTCTCAAACTCATTGAGGTTTAGTCTAGGGCCCGAGATCCTGCTGAAAACTTCTGTCCTAAAAAAAATTGTTTAGCCAAGCACAAAACCAGGCTACTCCTGGAAAAGGTTCAGAATTAATTATAAGGAAGAAAAAGCAACAGCTCGCTCTACAAAAGGCAGAAATCTTAGAACTCCCCACCTGGTAAAAAAGCTTGAGGGGAAAACCGACCCCTTTACAGATGAGACAGATGTGAGACCAAATTCAGCATTGTCACAAGTGGTTGTGTCACAAATGCCTCCTGATGCTGGTAACTAATTTGGCACAGTCTCTCTAATCAGATCTTATTTCAAAATAATTGCACATGATTTGTTGACTATTGTTACTGTTACTGAAAATGGACAAAGGCAAAAATTGCTTATTCTGACATTAAAGAAGCTTGAAATAGAAGTTGTCTAGGTCAGCTGCTAGAGCTAGCAGCTTTTCTGAAATCGGGTAAAAGCTTCATGTCCCAGAATGTCTTTCCCCTGCCTTACTATTGCAACAGATTACGTGATTTCAATGTGCGTGATCTGTAAGCTTTGATGCTACTTTGAGCAACAGTCTCAATAACATAGGAGTCAATTTGCAGACAAAAGATAACTTCACATGCCATTGTGCTGTTTGTCAAGGTGTTAGTCTTAGATGAGTACAGCTCTCAGTACATTCTTCAGCCTTATTAAGAAAAGGTTTTTTTAATCTAGTCAAAGACTGGGTTGGTTTGTTTCTTGTTTGCTCTTCTGGAAAAACTGTATTTGGAAGATCCCCTTTTTCTTGTCAATTAACACTGCTAATTCAAATAAGTATTTATTTCCCAATGGGACATTCAGTTTACTCTAGAAGTCCAAAGTCAGTATACACCTTTCTCAAACCTTCCTTACCACAAGCTAATGAACGTGGGCTTTGCAAACTCAGACTGTTAATGGATATTTAAAACATGCTGCACTCCATAAAAATTTGCCCCCCAAAATCAGAATATACCTGTGAGTTTCCCTGTGGCTAAAGGTACAATCACTCTAGGCCACCAAAAAGACTGGAGGTGTACCCATTGGGACCACAGTCATCTGGAGCTGAGTTGAGATATGGTAAAGCTTAAGGCACAGTGAGACCACTGCTAGGCTAGAAATTCTTGATAGTCAATTATCTGACTGTTTGAAAGATCCGTGGTTCGCCAGTGGTGTAAAATTGGCCCAAGTAGGCAGCGTTCCTAAAGGAGGAGCACAGCTGTGTGTAGATTTCCCTATGCAGAGCAGTTTCTACTATCCTTCAAGACCAGTGGATATTCATGAATGCATAGCATATGCTGTTCTCTCTATCTCTGGTATATATACAAGTTTATGTATATACTCAGCTTGCTAGATAATGGAAAAAGGTTCTGTCTGCTGACATGTTAAGGCAAATAGAATACCTTAATAAAATGCTCTTGCATTTTATAAACCCTTGCATGCAATGGTTATTTTGTTATGCTGGGACTCTCCTGTGCCAGTAAATCACTGAAGTAGTTATGTAACTGTCATCTCTTTTCAGTATGTAAAAATGATTCCTTATAAAAGCAAGAAAATCTGAGATTTAAAAATTAGTGTCTTAACATCTTCCTGGTCTGCTAACAGTACAAAACAGTAATTCTAGGAATAAAAAAAAAAAAATCAAAAGTGTTGCTGCTAGGGAGTGTGTCCTTCTTAGATGCTGCATTTACTGGCTGCTTAAATGATTGTGCAAATGATCCAAGTACTCTAAACATTTGGTATTTTCAGCTGCCAAATCCACTGTTTGTGTAGTGTCTATCAACAAATCTAAAACACTTTCCTTACTCTAAGAATTCAACCAGAAATTGAAAAGTATGAAGGCTATGATCATTCCACCTGAGCCCTTGATGCTGTGGAGTAAAAGAAATATCACTTAAGCCAGTAATTAATCTCTTTTCAACTTCCAAGGAATCTTTCATTTTATGCTGAAAGAGAGAGGAAGTTACAGTCAGGATATTGGAGAGCAATATGGAGCTGAGCATCAGTGGCTTAGGGAAATTTTGTATCCAGTATATTTTCTTCCAGTAAAGAAGGGTTTTTCATGAGATATGAAACCCCTTCCTCATCCCCGCCCTTTTTTTTTATTTTTTTTTTTTGCTTTCCCTGGTTTTGGAAGTAGTACCGAGGAGACAGTGTTTTCTGGCAAAAAAGACCATGGAATTCGCTTATTTGCTGCTTCCGCCTCCCTGTTCCCCCTTCTTTAAAGTAAATTCCATGGCAAATTAGAAATTATATATGGATTCCAGTACTTCTGAAAGTCTAAGTCAAACTTGGTGGCATGCTAAACTTCAGAATAGCTTAAGAGAGACAACAAGATCTGAAAAACACAAGCCAGCACACCTGTGGGTTTACTGGAACAGAGTGATCTGTCTGCTCTTGTCCTCCTCTTATCTTGAATTTAGCTTTATAAAGCTTCATTTATGTGCATGGAAGCCAAGATATAAATGGTTTTTTTGAAGAGTACTGAATAGAAGAAGAAACTATTCAAGCAATGTTAAAGGAAAAAAATTAAGCATCACAAGAACTTAAAGTTTAGTTTGTCATGGTTTTGTAGAAAAGTAGCGCAGGGTTTGGGGCAACACTCTTCACTTATATATTTTAATAGTAAGGCAAATGTAAAGAAAACAATACTCTGTTAGGCTCATCAAAGTTAATATTATTTCACATTTCTGCATTTTCTGCGTTTGTATTGATGGTAAGGTAAATAATTTTAATAAGAATTCCATATGCTTATTAACACTGTGCATATGCACTGACATCAGACTATAACTGGGCAGATGTAGTTGTGTTTTTTACTTACAGAATTTACATGATGACTCTCTTCATGTAAAATATAATGAGATTGAAATATTTATAAAATAAGGAAAGCTGCATTAAGCAAACACAGAGTACAAATGTTAGTTCTTGGCAAAGAAAAGAGGAACACTTATGCTTCGAAGAGAGCACTTAGTTCCCTAATCTTTGAAATGCTAATGTAAGTCAATTAGAAGTTTTATTATTACTGCAACAAGACTTAAACTGACATTTTAATAGCTTCAGAATTATAAACCAGTGAATCATTACCAGTCAGAGGAAGGGATACAAGGCTGTCTCAAGTTGTGACATTGCCATGTAGTTAAACAAAACTGGCATTTTTAATGCATTTTTTTATGATAGTCATAACTTGAAAGTTATATGCAAAACGTTTCCATTGTAATGTGCCAAGTAATAAGCCCAGCAGCCATAAAATTTATCCTGCCAATTTCATTAGATCTATTCATCAAAAAAAAAAAAGTACTTTTAAACAAGAAAATGTTTAGAAATAGCAAAGTTCCGTTTTGGCCATCACTTGAAAATAATTTCTAATTGTTTTAGTACTTTGCAATATGAGCTCTTTTTAATAAGAAAGAAAGAAAATTTAAATAAAAGTGTTACTTCAAGAGTTTTCTAACACTACTTCACTGTAAGTTCTTGAGTTACTGGGTGGGATAAATCTAAACTAATAAATCTGAAGATCTAACTGAGGATATTTAGACTGGAATTTACCATTAGAATTAAAGCTTGATTTTATTAAGAATGCTGTGCATGTTGAATGTGATATTCCAACCAGTTATCAGGTTGAGGCAAGCATTGCTAATACTGCTGACGAGTTATGCTATTACAGATGGGCTGTGCTTCCTACTGCATGCATTACACTGACACTATACTTTCTTTCCTTTCCTTTTCTCCTGTGCCATGCTTGCTGTGTAGCAAATGGAATCTCTTGCAGTAAGTTGAAGTTCTTTCATATTTTTTGTCCATCTCTGGATGGGCTAATACACCCCAATTCTACTGTTTTACTTCTAAGCATGTTTCCCTTCTTTGTTATAATTTTCCTATATAATATGTGGTTTCAAATGCAGTGACTAAAATAATTTACTAACATATGTTTTGTGAAATCAAAAAATACTGTGCCAAAATTTTGACACGTTCATATGCTGTTTCAAATGATCATTTACATACATTTTTACAAATCAAGCTTTTGAATGGATATAATATGCTGGGGCAGGAAATACTGTTATTTTATAATTAATAGTTTTCCATTTGTCCTAGTGAAAAACTACAATTTATGGTTGGCAGTTACATTTCAAATATGTTGCATTCAAATATGTTGATGAACAGTTTCACCACTATTAGTTTCTAATACTTACTCTGGAAAAACAAAAATTGAGTTGCTTGATAGAGTAACTAAATACTGAGTCAAACTAGAACCATTAGTTTGACCTTAGTTTGTTTTCATTCAGGTTATCAGCCAGAAGGGTGAAACTGAATTACTGAATTCTCCAAGGACTAAAAAAAAAATCCAGTGTTACATGCCAAGCTATCATGAGATGTTTTGTTGGTTTTTTTAATGATGTTATGCTTGTTTTCAATTAATAATTAACTCCCTGACAGCTCCAGCTATATGTGTATGCAATTGCTATGTCATGTTGCCAGGTCTCCAAAATTTGAATAGAGTGAATTTGATCCTTGCTGGGGAACCTCGGGCTGTGCCCCTACTTGCAAGCTGAACAGGACAAGGGAGGAAGAGAATGTCCCTAGCCTGGCACTCACTCGGGTCAGCACCTTCCTTGTCTGGGCCACCAGCCAGCCCCTGGCATGCCTGAGCATGGTTTGAGAGAAGACAGAAGCCAGATACATCTCCAGGAGACTGTATCTAAACAGTCAGTCTTTATTTTGGGAAGAGAATGGTTAGCCACCCGATCACAAATTTGGCAGTGCTCTGTGTCCTTGGTTACAGAGAACAGCCCCTGGGCAGGTTTATTTCCCTGGCAGTGTTCCTCATGCTCTACCTCTTTGTTCTGATAGGCTTTGTCCCTGTCCACAAGTGAGTTCTGCCCTAGCACATCTCCTCCCCACCACGGATCTGCTGGACCTTCTTTCTGCATTTGTGGGTCTTTGCTGTCATATCCAGTCTGGTGGGGTCATAGAATGGTTTGAGTTGGAAAGCACCTTAAAGATCATGTAGTCCCAATCTCCCTGCCGTAAGCAGGGACACCTTCCACTAGACCAGGTTGCTGAAAACCTCATCCAGCCTGGTCTTGAAAACTTACAGAGGTGGGGCATCCACAACTTCTCTAGACAATCTGTTCCAGTGTCTCACTACCCTCCACACAAATTCTTCCTAACATCTAATCTAAATCTCTCCTCTTTTAGTTTAAAGCTGTTGTCCCTTGTCCTACCATGATCTGGTTTTGTAAAAAGTTGCTCTCTAAGTTTTTTATATGCCCCTTTAAGTTTATTATTAGATCTTCCTGGAGCCTTCTCTTCTCCAGGCTAAACCCTCTCAGTCTGTCTTCACAGGAGAGGTGCTCCTGATGCTGCCCAGGATGTGGTTTGTCTTCTGGGCTGTGAGCACACACTGCTGGCTCATGTTCAGCTCTTCATCCACGAGAATGCCACAGGGCTGCTCTCAATGAGTTCCCTTCCCAGTCTGTGCTCATGTCTGGGATTGCCCCAACGCAGGTGCAGCCCCTTGCACTTGGGCTTGTTGAACCTCATTAGGTTCTCATAGGCCCACTGTACAGGTTTGTCCATGTCCTCCTGGATGGCATCCCGTCCTTCTGTGTCATCTGCAAACTTGCTGAAGGACTCCTCCTTGCTGAAATTCCTCCTTTCCCTTTGGGACAGGGGCACTCCAATGCTGCCCACCAGTAATAGACATTAAGCATAACAATGCAGGTACCAGATCTAGAATGGCACAGAGCTCAGACCAGGCAAGTTGACAGTGCTGAGCTCTGCTGCTGTGCTGGTGCTGAGGTGTGAGCAGCCCTGTCTGCCTGACCTTCAGCAGGACAAACCCTGCAAGGCTGACACCTGCTGGCTTGGCACTATCCTCCTGCTCCCACCTTCTTCCATAAAGCCCCTTTAGAAGGAGACTAACTCTGCCTCATTTTGGCAGTGCCCTTGGCTGTCTATTCATAGAGGAGTAGTTGGTGTCCACCTCACCCTGATGAACAGAGATGAAATTTGCTTTTGACCTTCGCCCTTCAGCCTTGTTAGGCTGGTACAGAAATTTGGGGAACTGGAATGCTAAGCTGGTTCTAATTTTGGCTTGTTAATAAAAAATGTGGCAGTTAAATGTTGAACCATATGTAAATAAAACACTTCAGCCAAATTAACATTTATAATGTACTTAAAGTACATTAAAGTACTTTCTGTTAGTGTTTGTGCTGACATTTGCACAGTCACATATTCAGCAAAGAGCTGCAGCATGTGCTGGTAACTAAGCATATATAAGAAGCAAACATTAATAGCTTCTTCTTTTCTGCCAGTTTTGGCATGAAACTCTGCTTTAGTTCCTCCAAACAGATGGAAATACCACTGAGCCCACCCTTGGTCATGGTGTCTGTCACAGTAGGCAAATCAAATACAGTTAGAAGTCTGTAAGGCTTTCCTGCCAAAGGGTCAGTACAAGGTCAGGATTTGAACTTGCAGAATTTTCACTTTTTTATATAATTAGCTGAAGATTATATATTCCTCCCTCCTTCACCATGATCCAGCTGTGGAACTACGAGATTCCCCTTCTGTTAGACACGAGAATACCAGGAACCATAAGCACATTAACTTGACCTCTCTAGCAGCCATGCCCATCACCCAGTATGTCAATGTGTCTGACATCTTTTATGTCATGCTGCACTTCACACTGGAAGAAACGAGTATTCATAGAGCAGTATCTACTTAATCTGGGAGAATAATTCACAGAAGTCAAATACCCTCTTATACATTAAATTCCATCCATCTGTTGTATAGTTTCTTTAAGATGGTGGAAAATTCATGAGCAGTGTTTTAAGTTCCGGGCTGGCATTTCCTCCTTCGCACTCCTAGACAGAATTATCACCTCTGTTTCTGTCCCCTCAGAGGAGCAGGCAGGAGCCTTGACCATCTTGGACAACTATTTCAAGGCTTTTCTCTTAGATTTCCATCCCATAGAAGAGGTCTTCGACCATATCTGAAATTCGGGAGTTTCATGTTCTGTGCAGGAAAGTAATTTCCTCCATATTCTGTCTCTGCTTTCCAGCTGCAAACTTAGTGAAGCTAACCAAAACAGAATGTTTTGAGGCTGATGCTTACATGTGCTATGTGACAGCTAGACGTCATAATTTTATTTTCAGTGTCATATATGACTTAGCTGCAGAAGAAAAATCATTACTTATTTTCTGAAATAGTATATGATCATACTTCAGTAAAATAATGTTTTTTAAAACGAACTATCTCAATGTGTTTTGTTAGTTATCAAAAATTATCTGAACTCACTAATATTTATTAATTACTTCTTCTCATACAAATCTTTCCATAGCAATTGGAACTCTGTCAGAGATTATATAAACTGCACTTCCAGCTGCTGTTGCTTTTTCAGTCCTACTGTAAACTTATTGGACAAGTGCACGAAGTGAGTTCCATGCCAGAGGTATGTAACAAACTACTAAGTCCTGTACTGAAAATTCCACTTTATTTTCATGTTCTTATTTTTTCTTTCTATGGGCTTAACAACAAGGATCACATTATTTCACCCTGACTATAAATCTGCAGGCATATATAACTAAATACATTAATGTCCTGTATTTTTCTTTCTGTAATGTTTACAAGCCTTTTTCTTTAAATATTTTTCAAATGGCACACTCTCACTTTTTACCCAAACAGCTTTTTGTTTTTAGATAAATCCATGCATCTTACTTAAAAAAAACTTCACAAGAACAGTACTGTTAGTCAAGTTTATTTTCAGCAGTTGCTTAAAATATGTAATTCTTTGAAACATCTTTGAGGTGATCACTTTAAGCTGAATGATTATCATTTAAAGGTAGATTTAATTTACTATTCCATGTGAAGAAAAATATATATGTTTTAAACTATTGATGAAAAGAAGTTGTTGTACTCTGCTTTGTAAAATAAAATTTGAAGCTATTACCTGTATTTTTGACATATTCTAGTAGTTTAGAGATGGCCTATAAACAAAAATTGTTTTATCAGATGTGCTGTGAGAGTAAAAAGAGTTTGAGTATTTATTGTATCTTAAGAATACAATAAATTGTATGTTGCGAAGGCTGGCTCACAATGTGACTGCACTGTTCACTTTTAAGAGAAGACAGGACAATAGGCATCTACTACTACTTGAGCAGTCTAAGTTTTACAACTATTTTGTACTCCTTACTGATTTCTGTACGTGTATTTCACAGTTACAACTTTGTTAAATTGTTATAAATAATACAGCCCATTGTACAAAGGTGAGCTATTTCACCATGACATTTGCCTGTTTTGCTGGAGCCATAAGCTGTTACTTGAAGGAAATTCCATTGTTAGTTCATTTGACAGTGATTATTTTTAGCATGTAGGAGCATGAAAAAGTAGATATTTGGAAATTATTAACTTACTAATTATTTATTAATCTCGTGCATATTAACTTTTCAGCCTGAGAAAGGGTTATACATTTCCTGTCCATCTGTTAATCATGTCAGATGCTGCATGTGTTTTATAAATAAATATCAACATCTTGCTTGGAGAAGTACATGTTTTCTTCAGCTCTTCCACTATGATGTGAAAAAAGTAGCAAGGGTGAAAAATAAAAGCTTGTTTAGATATACTAGTGCATTTTAGCAAGACAGCATAATGTTGAAGGTTGCCCAAAGGTAAAAAAACCCTGTAGTTTGCATTTTCTCTGTTTTGTACAGAGATCAAGAAATGTCCGTGTATTAAATTGGGGTCTTTTCCATAATGTGTACATCCAATGTAGTAGTAAGGACAAACTTGAAGTACCTGCTCTGTGTGGGGCTTATGGAGAATGAAAATACCCATCTCTCATTTTTCTCCTTGGAACAGCTGTTAAATATGTCAAGAGAACTGAGTGAGCTGAAGAAAAATCTGAAGGAAGCTACTGCTGCAATCGCAGCTGAGCCTCTGACAACAGAATCTGAGCCCACATTCAACTCTACTGAAGCAGCTATTCAGTCCATGCTGGAGTGTTTGAAAAACAATGAACTTGTTAAAGCCGTCAGACAAATAAGAGAATGCAGGCAAGTTTTTCTACATGGTTCATATTAGACTTCCGTGTTATTAGAAAAGTATGCATTTATTATCTTCCTGTAATGCACAGGATCAGCATAATTAATTAATTGTTTCAACAAGGTACATGGGGGCATTGATATTGACTTTTGGAGAGATGTGCCACAAGCAACTATCAAACATATGCTTGCAACAATTAATATGTTTAATTACATTCTGCAAATCAAAAGTCCTGTGAGGCTCTTCAGAATCTTTTTATTGAGTTAATTCCTTACAGGTGCATGTCATTGCCATGAGCTAACATTCAGCCCAGTTTCGCTTACACGTATTTAAATGAGTTTTCTTAAGCATTTTTTTTAGATAATGGAAATTGCTTGTGTATTCAGTTCCTGATACCAGAATATGAGTAACAAACGAATGGTGTCAAACAGTGAGTTGCTTTAGGCTTATAAGCGTGTGCAAGTCCATTCTTCTTTTAGAGATCTCTGTCATATAGCTTCTGTCTCTGCCAATAAACCCATAATGAACTGCCTGTTCTTTTCCTGTTTCATTGCAGGATTTTGTGGCCCAACGATATCTTTGGAAGCAGCTCTGATGACGAAGTCCAGACACTACTGAACATTTACTTCCGCCACCAAACCCTGGGTCAGACGGGCACCTATGCACTGGTGGGCTCCAACCAGAGCCTGACTGAAATCTGCACCAAATTAATGGAACTGAACATAGAGATCCGCGACATGATTCGCCGGGCTCAGAGCTACCGGGTCATCAATACTTTTCTTCCAGACTCCAGCGTTTCCGGCACAAGTCTCTGACAGGACCCTTGGGCCTCCTTTCAAGCTGGGAGTGCTGCCCTGTGGGAGTGAGGTGGCTCGATGTCTTCTCAGCCTTACAAAGGTTTGGACAAACTGTACTCACTCTTGTTACATTTAGGATTTCCTCTAAAAAGCGGTGGGCTGAACTTCAAACACGTAGCAATACTGTAAGGACAGAGGTAGCATAGAGCACCTGGGACAGCATCCTTTGTTCTGTGTTGCACAAAAACCAGTTAGCATTTCACCGAGCAACTGCAACTCACTACTGAAGAAGTGACTTCCATTGCATACCAAAGCCTACTACACTGAACAATACTTCCTTTATAGCAAATTAATTTTCAGTTGGCAAAAGTGCAATGTTTCCTTCACAAAATAGTATTTTTTGTTAAAAAAAACAAACCTTGTACATTTTTTCCTTTTTTTCCTTGGTTAGTGGAGTGAAAGATGGGCAGAATGAAGCTGGCCACGGAATCTCACAAACTTGTTGGTCAAAAGCTGAGAGCCTGTGTATATGAAACAAACTGTAAACAGACTATAATTTAATGTACACTGTAATTCAAATATGATTACTGTATCTTAAAACAATGAGCTGCTATGAAGTACATTTCCTAATGTTACTAGGCTACTGTCTCTGAAGGTACTGGATCATATTGCAGAGGTCTGTTCTTAGGCCCCCCCAAGGATCATGAAAGGTCTTGGCAGATTTTCTTTTTTTTTTTTATTAAGGACCTTGGCTGCTTTTTACTAGAGGTTTGCTTTTATGAATATATTTATACTATTAAAGGGTGGTTGATCTAATTTAACTTGCCATTTTGTAGGAGAAAGTCCCATCAGAGTCAAATCTTTTGAACTGTTAAGCATGCATATTTTTATTTAATATAAATTTTGAGTATAAAAAGTAAAAAAATTAACGTGAAATGCAAGTTCTCATGTTAAGTTTCTTCAAAGAGATGTCTTATTTTATTTGTAATGTATATATAAAAGTCATAACTATATTGTTTTTTCTTACATTTAACTGCTGTCCAGTGTTAAATGTATGCATGTAAATCTGTTGCACATCTGAGACACTTTTATTCTGACAACTATGTAACTTATTCACATTGTAAATACACTTAACTGTTTTTGTGAAGTAACTTTGAAATTTGGATTAGTACAGCCATTTAACTAAAGTATAAAAGTCATATATAGTCACAACTCAGTATGTGCGTGTTGTGAAAATTGTGTTCTTGTCTAAATCAGTACTGTTACACATTGTCTCCATGACCAGCAGTTTATGCTGAAGTCATACATAGAAAATAGTGAGAAATATAACTACAGCCTGACAAAAAAAAAAAAATCCTTACAACTCAGCATGAAACTACATCAAAAACAGTTTAATTGGTTTTCCACTGACACTGAAAACCTCCCTACTTCCCTGTACCCTAAAGAGTATTTTTTTTTTTTTTTTTTACTGGCACAGATACTGCCATTCAAAAGGTTTTCCCCTCCTCATATGGGCAGCTTACACCCCTTTTTCCTCCTACTTTACAGTCATAGTCTCTTCAGGCAGATAGTCTTTGATTACCAAGCAGGTGAGGTTTTTTTATACAGACATTTGACAGAAGCAAGGGGAAGACATTTGCATTTACACCAGACTTTATGTTCCAGAATATTTGCATCTTCTACCTTAGTTCAGTCTGAGTGACTGAAAGAAAAACCTGCTATCATAGCTTGAATCTTAGCAGTCTCTGAAGACTTCAAAACAAAGTCTACTATCTCTAGAAAATCAAATAGATTGCTTCCATACATGTGTAATTTCCTCTTTCATCCAAGGAAGATGAAACTACGGGGTATCAAACTAGTGCAAACGTTTATTGAACTTTATTTACAGCATACATACAGTGAAATTACATACTTGAGGTTATTATACTTTACAATAATACTTAAGTCTTCATCCATATTCCAATGCCAGGTCAAAAGCCTTAAGTCAAAACATTGCAACAGACAAAGTGCAAAGCACAAAACAGAAGAGGGCTGGTGGATCAGACAACATATTTGAAGCTGTAAGTGCTGTCACAGGACAGCCTTTTGCCTCTGCAGCGGCAACAGAGTTCTTGGCGATGAGGTCTCTTGAGATCAATATGTCTCTTCCTCTGAGGGCAAGAACAACGAGTCCGGGAACAGATCTTAAGAAACAAAGACATAATAGTAGTAGATCAAAGAGGATGCACTCTGTGTTAGACTAACATTTGGTTTTCCTTAATCACAACAACACATTGGAGCTGATACACTTAAGAGACAAAAACCTTGTGGATTTAAGGTGCAAGAGCTTTCTCACCTAGAAGCACAAAACCCCAGCATACGTGTAGCAAGCCATAATGCTGTATGAAAACTGTTTAAGCCATCCATGGGAGGAGGAATACCACCCTAAGACACAATTCCCAAATAACATTTCCTAGTATTTCAATAAAATGAAGTTCTCTTCCAGGTAAAGTCAATATCAAGTTCAACAATAGTGCAAGTGTATATGATGACATCTGACAATCTTATTGGAGTACAGTTAACTTACCTGGCACTGGATTGCTTCCACTCGATAGGGATTGAAGCCCTTTTGGCATTTGCGACAGAGCTGCTTGAAGTACACCTGCAAAAGGCAAGTTCTGTTATTGAGTATTCTGTACAGGTATCTAAACTTGTGACAAAATATCTCATTTATCAGAGGTTTTATGCCATTCTTGCAAGTCTCAGGAGAAAAGAAATTACTTGTTAACTACCTTGTTGCTTCCAGAAATGCACCACACATAAGCACTCTCCCATCTGGTCTTGCAGTCTTTGCAGTGGAAATAGCCATACTTCTGCTCCAAGAACTGCAGAGACAAGAGTTCACTGAGCATCCTCCAGCAGTCAGAGAACACCCAGCCCAGCTTCCCTCACTACTAGTCCCCGAGGATGGTGAGACACTGAAAAAGGTTGCCCAGGAGGCCATGTAGAAATATTTGAAGCATATTGAATGGGGCTCTGAGCAATATGGCCTAGGTGGCATCCCTGCCCATGGAAGGGAGGTTGCAACTGGGGGATCTTTAAGGTCCCTTCCAACCCAAACCGTTCTGCTATGCTCTGATCCACACGTGTGGGTTTTCACAGGCTGGAGGCTCTTTTGCTCTAGAATGAGACAGAGCCAGCCCAGGGCAGGACAGGGACCACCGTGCTGCTCATGAGGTGATTGCTGGCGGCCCTGCTTGAGGGTTCGCCCCATCCCGGCGCACCTGGAAGGCAGCTCTCTGCCCGGGAGCCGCGGTCTCGTCCCGCCGCGTCCCCACGGGCTCCTGGCGCGGCGGCAGCGCGGCCCCCGCCGGGCCCTCCTGCTGCTGCTCGCCGCCGTCCGCCGTCGGGGTCTCCTCGGTCGACGCTGCCTTCTCCGGGAGCGGCGCGGCGTTGGGCAGCGCGAAGACGCGGCGGTCGGGCGCCGGAGAGTAGACGGCGAGGCGTCCCGGGGAGCGCAGGACGGCGGGGCTGAAGGGGCGGGCGAGCGGCAGCGTGCGCGGCCCCAGCGAGCACTGCACGGCCGCGTCGGCCCGCAGGCTCACCTGCACCGCCACCTCCTTCGTGCTGGCCCGGCGCGGCCGCGGCGCCAGCGCGGGGCCCACCTGCGACAGCAGCGCCTGGAGCTGCGCCCGCCGGTAGCTGTCCAGGTAGTCAGAGGGCAGCGGCGTGAAGGGACCCCCGAGGAAGGGGCTGATGCCGCCGCTCTTGTTCTGCTTCCAGCTGGGCTGCTTGGCCGCAGCGTCCCAGCCGCGGCCGAGCGCGGGGCTGCTCCGGACGTTCTGGTACGTGCTGAAGGGGGAGCAGACAAAGCTGTCCATGGTTATCGCCGCTGAAGGGTCAGCCCTACCTGTGCCCCTGCCCTGCTTTTATCTTACCTGGGGAGCTAATTGTTGCTAATTGATGGGGAAAGTGAGGCCAGCTGATGGCTAGGGAAGGCCGGCCGGCTTGCCTTCCTTCTCTGCCAGACTAATGATGAAGAGATGTCATTCAGCCACAGCTGGGAAAAACACGGCCTGCATAGCGAGGAGAAGGCTGCTTTCTCACAGTGCCTTCTGCTCATGGCCTTAAAAGCAGGAAAACGGGGTTTGGGAAACTAACAGAGCCTAGATAACCTAGGTGTTCCCCGGGAGAACTGAGCAAAGAATTCAAGAAATTACATCTCTGAAAATAAATCTTTACAGGTGTTAAAAGGTTAGAGCATCCCCATTGTTCCATTACTTGGGGATTATCTACCTGGAACTTTTTCTGTCAACTGAACTGCGGTAGGAAAAGATGGAATATACTTGTATGTACAAACTGACATAAGGGAAAGCAGTGGCTTGATACCTCTATAATGAAATAAGTGTTAGTAGTACAAGCAAGTAATAAAAGTACATGCATATTAGACTAATAGTCCTCCTTCCATGATTACACCACTTTAGTTCAATTTTAAGGTAATATAGGTAAAATAATGTAATTAAATCATCCAAACTGTGTATGTAAGCCTTTAGAGACTGGAGAACGTTAAATCCTTGGGACTCATGTGACGTGAAATCCTTTCTTTGTATGACTCCTTACCATCTTTATAAATGCATTGCTTTATAAAATCCAGTGGGCCAGCAAGAGAGAAGCTACAGAAGACTTGATAGGGATGATGTCTTTAAACATTCATAGTATAGCTGACACTTTGAAGTGTCTGAGATAAATCACTAAGAAGCAGCATTTTTACAGGGCAGAAGGAGGTTCAGATTCAGGAAACTCATTCATCATAATTAAAAGAAACATGTCTCAAGGCTCCATGTTGTGCTTAGGTTTTCAAAGCACTGTCAGTATCAACTCAGAGCAATAATAGGGTATTGAGGTGGCCAAGTTAAAACTTAATGATGGCAGTGTGACTGCAAAAAGAGTAAGTTTTTAAGATGTTTTGGGAATGGGGATGGAAATCTAATTGGAAACTACATGCCATCATTTAAACCAACAGTCTGAGTTCCTTTAAAATGCATTGGGAAGAAAGTTACTGCCGATCCTCAGAACATAGCAGGGTTAGAAGTTAAAGGTTCTTGAAAGGAGGAGGGATATGGAAAATTATTGTATGACAAGAAATTGACAAAAGTGACAGATGACTAAGGAAATGATGTGATGAAACTGTGCAACATAAGGACTGGTGTGGAGAGGTAGGAAGAAACCTCTTTATGAAACAAGAGTAGATGAACATCCCACTAAAATGAAGATGGTGAACACAGAGTTGGTGGTGATGAGTGTTCTACCCATCTTGAAGTAGTTGCATCACCAAAGCCAAGAATTTAATCGAGACAAAGCGGGAATGGACATGTATGTGGAGGATAGTAACTCTTTATTGGAACATCAACAACCATTTCATGTGCCAAGGCCTACAAAACCCCCGGAGAAGCAGAGGCTGAGGCTTTGCACAGGCCGTGGCATTTGCCCGCTGGGAGCTTGCCAGAGCCTTTCCCGGCAGGTCGGTGTTTGCTGTTGCCCAGCGACGCGGGTCATGTCAGCCGCGGATGTGGTACTTCATCCCCTCGCCTCTACACGCGTGAGGGAGGCTGCTGGCGGCCATCCCGGCTCGGGGCACGCTCCCTTTCTGTACTGTGCGGAGTCAGCCACGGGGGTACAGCCCTTACAGCGGGCACCACGCGTCCCCCGGCCGCAGTGCCGGGCCCCGAGCAGGGCAGGCCGGGGCGGGCTCGCCGCCTCCTTGCCGGGAGGTGCCGCGGCGGAGGGCGGGAGCGGCGGATGCTCCGGCTGCGCAGGCGCCGGGCTGTGTTGGCGCCAAGCTTCGAACGGGGCGGCCGGGCTGGGGGTCTGCGCTGCCCCCTGATCCCCCGCCGCCTTCCCTGCCCTCCCCGCCCGCCCCCTCCCCTGCGTGAGGCGATGCTGCGGCCGCCGCCCCGCCCGAGGCGCCGCCGGCAGGTAACGGCGCCGCGTGTGGCTCGGCCCTGCACCGGGGCTGCGCTGTGCCCTGGGGGTGTCCCTGCCGCCCCTCGGGGGGTGTCCCTGCCGCCCCTCGGGGGGCTCTCCCTCTTCTCACAGCCCGCCGGGGCTCTGCAGTCACTGGGTGTGGGGAAGGGGGATTTGGGGCTGTCCCCGCTGACCCCGCGGTGACCCGGCGGGGCTGCGCAGGCCGCGCTCCGTGCGCGGTCATTGCCCGGCAGGGGCTTCCCCTCACGGAAAGCAGCGCGGACTGGTCAAATCGCACTTTTAAAATGTGCTTCTGAGGCAATGTTAAGTTCCTCGGTATTCTCTCTTATTGCAGCTCTATTTTAAAGCCCCCGTTTTTCCCATGGTTTTGGTAAGGCAGCATGTGTAACACGGCCATCGTGTGGGAAACTACCATGACTGTGGAAGAGATAAACATGTTAAATGATGAAGTCTCACTGTGGGCTTATTTATACATGTTTTTTAATAGAACTGTGAAACTGACAGTGTCTGCTCCACTTGAAAGCAACTTTGAATCAAGTTCTTGAGATGTAAATTGTAATGGTTGAAAGAGTATATATGTGATGTACATATTCCATCCTAACACGTTGTAGTGAGTGTGGGGTTTTGATTTTTGTTTAAAATACCTCAGAAGTGTTCTGCCTATTCCATCTTGGTTTTCTCCTGTGTTTGCTGAGTGTTTTCATTATCTCTGGTACAATTCCCCATGCTCTTTGTCTGTTGTTTTCCCACCATGTTCATCAGTGTGGTGTTTGAATGCTCACATCACAGTCAAATCTAAACAAGCTGGGCTGTGGAACACCACAAAATGCAGAAAAGCAGGCCTAAGACTTTCAAGCAGCAGTGCATGAAAATGTGTTTTATTTCTTCTCAGGCTTTTCAACTGTTCTGGTAGTGTAATGGATAAGAAAATGGCTTGCAAACCTGTGGAAAGACCAAGTTTCTTTGAAATATTTAAGGCACACTGCAGTGAATCAGGTACACCTTATCTACAGTAAATAATTCTTATTAGGATTGCTTTCAATATTTTGAACACATTTGCTGTATGTTCCACAGGAAAGCTTTATGGAAGTTTTTAGCTGCTGTTCTTACCCCGAGCCTGTATTTCCTAATACCTAGATTTCTTCAAATTTTTATTTGTAGTTTTTTTCCATGATGTATGTTCAGTTACTTTTTGTACTTGCTTTTTTAAGTTGTCACCTGTATACATATCCACATGTAGACCAAGCTTAATCTTTTGCTAAAGGCACCTGTGGTAGTTAGTAATTTTAAAGGGAACCTGTTTAACTTGCCAGTCTGAGCAAAACCAAGAGAGACTCTAAAAGCCAGGGTATACTTGTAATTTTAAACAAACTGGACATTTTTCTGCTCCTTTGGTTATTTTGTTAATGATCTGATAATTTTGGGTAGACATCCATTTATATTTTGTGGCTATCAGAGTTCAAAGCCATCTAGAAACCAGAAGTATGGCAGTGGAAGGAGCAATGTGGTTTGCTGTTAGCATTTAAATGCCTGCTGTATTTTCACATCCTCCATGGAGGAACTTCTTTCCTTTTCATGAGGTTTTCTGTATGTTTTCCTTCGTAGATTTAGGGCCTATCAGTCTTAATTGGTTTGAAGAGCTCAGCGCAGAAGCACCCCCATATGAGCCCAAATCGTTCGGAGAGGTTGATGGGCCCTCTGGCTGGCTTCATCAAACAGCTTTTAAAACTCCAAGGACAAAACCCTCTACATACAGTCAGCTGGCATCAACCCCACTCCTCTTTAAAGAACAAAATGCAGTATTGCCACCTTCTCCTGAAAGAGAGCCAGATCAGAAAAAAATAGGAGCAAGTGAGTAACTTTTTTTTTTAACCTTTTGTTGCATATGTTGATCGTTAATGTAATAGATAATGCTGCTGCAGGAGTTGTGTGACTAAGAAGCTTATTTTAGTAGTCTTCTGAAGATCATCTATAAAAATGCAGAATTAATAGTGAATTCAGCTTGTGATAAACTGGTGATATATAAGCAATATAAAATATACTGTTGTGGTCCAAACATTCAAAATCAAATAATCAAAAGATTCATGTTGTGGTCCAAACTATTAATATGAAGGGATATGAACTTATTATTATAAACTGTTGACTGCAAATCAGAGTGAATTTTTTTAGCAGTCTCATTTTTGTTTTATGCAAAAGTTTTGAAGCTTTTCAAGGGAGAGAATCATCCTTATCATGATGAAGTGTGAGGTAATCTGTAGGGGACTCCTTAACCTTTCTTGGAAAGTTTTAGAAGCATGATCTCTTTGAGTTACTAAGATTGTAAGTTATAGAAAAACTTCCATTTGGAAAAAAAAAAGTAATTTTATGAGGTACTTCTCATACATTATTTCCAAATCCCAAGTACGTCATGGGAGTACATATCACTCTGCTCCTTTCTGTCACACTTTCGCCTTTCTGTACAGAAAGGACAGCAAGAAAAATCTTTCTATAAAGAATGTATGCCAGATTGTATGTAAGAATCTCTTTTATGGGAGAGTATTTAATCCCATTCCTGAAGTATGTGATTGGTACATCTGCTGTGTCTGTGTCCTTCTGATAAGCTTTTCTAACCAAGTTACAGACAAACACTCCCTTTATTACCAGAATTGTTCTTAGATCCTGAGAAAATTCTGTGAAGGGTTCGAGTTGTGCGGCAGTTCAGGTATACCTTATAGCAGTACTTCCATGGAATATTGTAACTCCGTTTTTCTGAAGTTCCCTGCTGAAATTACATGTAGCTATTTGTATTTTACGGTGTTAAGTCCCTAGGGAATTACTGGTTTCAGGAGTTTCATTTGGCAGTTTCATAAATGGCAAAGAAAGGAACCTTACAGTTGTTCATTTCAAAATGGTCAGTTTTGCTCTGCATGTTCACATGTGACTGCCTGAAATATTCTGTTTTCTTTCAAATGGCTCTTGTTTTCACAAGAGCCTGGATGGGAGCTGTTGCATTTCATACCTTGTTATGGTACTGGGATGCACCTGGGCTGTGTGTATGAGTTCAGGAACTCGGAAGCAGAGAGAAATGCACAAACTAAAGTGTGATTTCTGATACTGAGGTTGTTTGGAAACTTCAGAGTAGAAATTCTTTTTGGTAGATGATTGTCCGTGTAGGGGTCTCACTGTTCAGAGGATTCTGCTACTTTGGTGGGAACACTGTCTTGTGCCTGGAGATGCTTTGCAAATAAATAGATGCTGCTGACAGTGACAGTGACGAAAAAAAATTTGCTTTTTGGTGCTTATTGAAATCAATAAGTGTATGACTTAGTAAATTTGAGGGGAAGCTGCACAAACCTGTGTTTCAATGTATTGAATTTTTACTAAGAATTACTTCTGCAATGACAAGAAAGGCACAATGCAGTACATTGAAACTGAAATGGAATATGTGACTTGATTAATACCAAGTGAATAAAGTGACATAAGAGGGGTCTTCTTGGCTGTGCATTTGAAACAAGTTTAGCATTGTTTGGATATAAAATTTGAACATATTTAAAATACAGAAGAGAAATTAGGATTTTTTGTTGTTGTTGTTGTTGGTTGATTGGGTTTTTGTTGTTTTGTTTGTTGTTTTGTTTTTGTTTGGGTTTTTTTTGAAAGCTTGTCTTTAAGCTCCAAAATTGAAACTGTTACCTGGAGTTCTGTAGAGATGTGCTGATTATTATATTCTGTGTTGCAGATAGAGAGAATTTGATAAGCCCAAGTGACACAAGAAGAAAAATAGACCAAGAAAATGAAATACTTGCTTCTCCTTCTGGTACCTTCCACAACTGCCTCGCTGCTAGGTATGCTAAATATGTCAACACATATAGAAAATAAGGGGGACCTTAAGCAAAAAGCAGTTTTTAACCCAACATATTTGACTGTTGAACTTTAAGAGTAGTGAATAATCTTGTATGTCTGATATGTTTATGATACTTGTAGGTTGCTAAATGAGTTGAAAATAAAACACTGGTTAAATTTGAAAGTGTTCTTGTTTTTAGGTGATCTTTCTTCCTATTTTTCTACTCTTTCACAGCTGGAATACATAGCTTTTTAACATTATTTCATCTTTCCAAGTCCAAACATCCAAATAAAGAGTAGTAGTGATGTATCATGTACTTCTCAAGTAGTAAAGAGTTACTGAGATTTTTTTAATAATAGCCTTGATTTTGAAACTTAAATGTCTTAAATGTATTTCAGATAAATTTTATCAAAGTACTCATGTTGATTATAAGAAGAGTTAAAGTAGTTAATTGCAATGAGTTAAGCCAATTTCCCTAGTTTCATATAGCGTATTATAAAATGTGTGATTACATTGAAATTTATCACTTGTCAGACAATTCATCACTGAAAATATTTCTTGAAAGAAATATTTTACAGTTTATAGTAGACTTATGGTAATGTCTAAAATACTGACTGATGGTTAGGAGGATTCTGCGTTTTATCTAGTCAGGGAAGTAACCATGGTGCAAAGAAAAGAAATAATGGGAGATGGTAATATATGTAATGTTTTAAATATTCAATTATTTTAAGAAATTGAGAAGTTAAATTAATATTTTGGTTTTACTTTTGTTTTGCAGTCCAGCTATTTTAAGGAATACTTACAGAACACCTCAGAGAAAAAATATGCCTGGTTTGTATTTTTGCTTTTTGGTTCTACGAAATATTTTACATCTCTAGATAAAAAATGCTCTTTTTTTAGTTACTGTTTAATGTTCTTTTTACATAATGTTTTTTAGGACCAGATGGAAGCTTGTTTTGCACACCAAAGCTTTCAGAGGTATGTATTTTATTCATGCGTTTTGTTTCCTTTTCCTGAGTTATACATTTAGAATTTGGCATGGAAATTATATATATGATTGTTAAATGTATTTCTAGGTCAGAACTCCAAAATGTATTTCTGAAAGTCTGGGAGCAGAAGTGGATCCAGATATGTCGTGGTCAAGTTCATTAGCCACACCTCCTACCCTTGGTGAAACAGTGATAATAGGTATTTCTAAAAATGAACAATTGCTAAGGGTTTAAAACTTCTGGTTTTGATACTGGAAGTTCACTCAGTATGAACTGCTTGCTTTTGAACTAAAAAAAGACAAAATTCTTATAGTGATTATTAGTGGGTGCCTTTAGATAATGCAGCCCTAAAGAGAAATTTTCTTCTTTTTTCTGAGGGGTTAGGAAATAAAAATTCGGAAATAACATAGCAAAGCATAGAAGGAGGATTAGATAAATTTGCTTTGCCCTACCACAAAACTAGGAACTATTGGGCTAAGTTAAATGGGTTTGTTTATGAAGTGTAAGAAGGTGGCCTGCTGAGTAATCCTCCCTGCAGCCATGTTGTCTTCAGCATTCTTAACCACTCTCACTGTGCCTGCCATCGTAGCAATGCAATGAGACTGACTGGGATACTCATCCAATTTAAGACTCGAGCTCCTGGGTTCATATTTCCTGGGTTGTTTGGACGGGGCAATGCCTGGAGCTGATTTACTGCACAGCTGTACAAACAGCTGTGTCAGCAGAGCTGTGAATGAGAATGAGTGGGTGATAATTGCTGCAGTGGTAATCAACAGTGATGATAAACATCAAGCCTCAACCTAAGGTGTTGGTGAAAGTGAGATTTCATTAGCATATGATAAGCAAAATGAAATCTGACTGTGTGATTTCAGATGAAAATCAATTTGTTGATGAAAATTCTTAAGAAAATGGGAAGACCTGGGTGTGTCTCCTTAGCTTCTGATATTGCTCTTTTTCATGTTGTAAAACTACCACTGTATAGAGCATATAAAGCATATTAGGAATGAACCTAGGTCTGGGAATCTCTTTTGGGATGTAGGGCTATTGAGTTGTGCCATTTTGGGTGTTCTTTGATCCAGAAAGGTGTGAGCTGAAAAGAAGGCCTGGGATAAGTATCCGGACCTTAATGATAATGTTCTGGGAGATGAGCTGTGGCTTGAGCTCTCATTCTCCCATGTCCTGGATAAGCCTAGTATTTTATAATAGTTATATTATACTCTCTGCCTTCTGACACCTGTGAAAAGAAAGAGCTGCTACACAGAACCTAGACGCCACATCTATAGAACATTTTAATATACTGCTCTTCAAGCATTTTAAAAACAGGGTTCACATTCGCCTTTTGTGACAAAAGTGAAGATAGTATTGCTGTTTTGGGAGGAAGTGGGGAAAAACCCCAAATTCCTGAAAAGCTTGAGGATCTCATCCAGGTCTTTGGACAGAAAAAAATTAATAATTGCTTGAAAAAAGAATGGCATTGCTGTTTAAAGGTGGTAACTGGTGGTCACTGGAAACGTAGCAGAAACCATAACCTGTGAATTGGGGTGGTTTGTGCCGTTACAAAACTGCTTTTGTACACTGTCTTTCAGCCTGATCTGTATGACTTTTTGTTTAGAGCTTTTAATTTTTAGTAGTTTATTTACATATTTGAGTGGAATTCAAAATAATCCAATGAAAACCCTTCCAAAACACAGCTGTATTTGAACACACTCAGTAGAACACTTAGGAGAAAATAAATTGACTTGTCTGTCTTTCTTCTAAAGCTAGAGAGAATGATTCTATTTCTGAAGCAAGGCGACAGGATGGAGGGGCTGATACAGTAAGTAGTTTTAAGAGCCCTGCTGTTCCTTAATTTCAGTTAAGCTATTTGGTTACATGTTTATATTCATTGAGCCAAGAATAAAAAATTCGGTCGTTTTCATTTTAAGCGCTCCTGTTTTTAAAAAAGTTACTGCTCACGAGACTAAATTTGCAATACATGATTGTAGAATGTGTTCTCACAAATAACCCTCTCTGAGGTTTATTTAAAAAACCCAAAGCAGTCCCTGCCCCCCAAACCACTTGGCTTCAGCAGCACTCAGTATTACTCAGAGAGAAATCAAACCAAGGAATTATGTTACTTGGTTTGTCTCTTTTTTTCACACTTCCATCAAACTTTTGAAAGTTATTCTTTGGGAATAACTTCTTGCTCTTAACTGCTACAATCTAGAGTTTAAATTGAGTATTAATTTCAGTCCTTTGATAGTGATAGGGAGAGTTCTTGCATATCTGGAATTTGACTCTGTGTACATGAAAGCTGAAACATTGAGACTGAAAACCAAGGATGGTACTAAAAGGATTCAATTACAAATTTAAGTTTGATCCTTAACGACCTGAAACTACACAGTTAACAAACCGTTACAAGTGAAAATAAGCAAAATGTCTTTGTCCTTCCTCGTATCTCCTTTGTTCCCTTTTTGAGAAGATTACAGTGAACTGCTGAACCCATTTACTGCCCTTAAGGTGACTTGAGAGCAGAACCTGATTTGCATCAAAAATGGGGATTATCTGCTTGCTTGTTTTTCACCTAAACCTGTGAAAATGTTACCTTTCATTTTGAGAGATGGAGCATTAGTCAGGCACTGCAGTAAATGTTTAGAGTTCTGTCTTTGACTGTTAAAGTGACACTTACTAGTGCGTAATATAACAGCTTTTGTCTTTGGTTTACAGATTTTGCACAACTGTTTCTCCAAGCGTGATAAATGTCCTGGAATAAGACACGCAAGTATGCTGTCTGTACCAGAGACAGTAAAGCTAAATGCTGAAGATGACATCAAAGATTTGGGTACGCATTGATGCTTTACCTAATGAGCATTTGGTGAAGCAAGACTGAGGATAAAACTACATTCTGTGTTTTGGGCTGTTGTTATGGCTGGATTGTTCTGCCAGCTGTGTGCTCTCAGTCCCTGAATTGATTCAATTTTGTAAAATTATTCCAGCCTTAAAAGCGGGAGTGTCTGTTGTGTCAGTGAGAATTAAATCAGTGTCCTGGTTAAGCCAGGAAAGTCAGGTTATGGTGCCACTGGACAACAACCAGATTAGTATTGTGAAGTGTGTTCACTGCAGCTGCAGAGGTGGGACTGTGTGAGAGCTGAGACAGAAAAATGGTACAGACTCAAGGGGGAGCAAGACTACTGCTTCTAGCTATTGAACAGCCTTGACTTTATAATGAAATTTCATTCCAGCACTCACTATTCTGTGGTGAGCTTGTTTTTTGATCTTGCTGTGTTGTTTCTTCACTTATTTCACCTGTTCAAAATAGGTAGTTCTAAATGTGACAAATCCTTTTGGAAAAATAATGTTTTGGATATTTTTTTAATGAATGAAGAAAATACACAAGACAAGGGGAAGAATGTTTTTATTCTGTGTTTTTAGATCATGTTAGTGAACAAGCAAAAGTGTAAATTCTAGTGAGAGGTTTTCTGATTTTAGTTGAGAAATGATGGCAGAAGGGGAGATTATTACCCAAAATTTGTTCAGCATACATGGGTGTAAAAGGGTGTTGTAGGGATTCACTCTGGCAAGACAGGACAGTATATCCTTAGGATTTTATGTCTCCTTATCTGAATTTAATGGCCTGCCCTAAAAATAATGTTTGGTGCTACATGTAAGAATTGTGAAAGCATCATTTTAGAAAAGGAGGGCTGAGAATGCTAGTATCAGGAAGCATTGTTCCTTGCAGTGATACAGGCCTGCTGTTTTGATACTGTAGGTTCAAATGTGCTGAAAAGAATGTGTTTAGTAGTAAATGTATTCAAGTAATCTGTAATTAGCAAAATACTTTTAGAAATTAAGGACAAATTAGTTGGTCTTGGTCTGTGTTCCAGTAGGTCCTATTGCCTTGCATACTACACTAGAGAAGATCAGTTAAAACAATAAGAGGGAGAAGAAGACCATTTGTCTTAGAGTTCAAAATAACTTACAAATGTTTCCCTTTTGCTATGTCTTCCCCTTTTAATAATAGTTAATTCGGCATCTGAAAGTGCCACGTAAAAAAAGGACAGTTCCACATTTGTAGCTTTCAGATGTTGGTTTTCTCTGCTATATGATCATAAGTACAATAAGTTTTACTAGGTATACATTTTGTTTTAGTAAAGAAAATAAGATCATAAGATATCAAATCACCAAATAATATCACCCTCCAGTGAGTTTAGAAGTCAAAACTAATTCCCCTGATGTTTTTTTTTCCCTGGCATGAGATTATTAAGTTTACAGACTATATCTGTACAGTCTTTCAGATAATCCTTGTTTTCTTTAATCCTAAAAAGTAATATCTCTTGTTTAAGTAAAAACAAGCTGTGTCTTTTTAGAAGGCTCTACTGACAAGTTACCACAGGTTGAAAGGATGTGGACACAGAAGGTGCTTCAGAGGAGGCTACTTTAGTAAAGTGCCTGTACGCTCAATCTGTAGTGTTACAGTTTCTTTTTTTTGATATCTCATTTATCACTCAGGCAAAAAATAGAAAGTAAAGAGAATGAGTAACTTTCTATGCCTACAACATGAGCATGAGCCTACAGTGGATGTATTGCATATAATTGGTTGTGTGTGACCAAGTACTGAGAAATCTTCTATGGACTTCCAAATGGAAAATCTTTTGGATATTACACTATTTAAAAGTTCTAGTAGGGAAAGTTATAGGGTTGTAAGTTAAGAAATTGTACCTAAAAAAAGCTAATGGAAAAAGGCATTTTTAGAGGAAGGTCCTAAGGAAAACAGAGGACTGTGATGTTTTCTAGATACTTTTATTTTTTTATTATTAATAATTTATTATGATTTCTGTGATATGAAAAAGCCTTAAAAAGTACTCTGTAAATGAAACCTATTTTTTAATGTGGACGGTTCTGATAAGTGGGTCTCATTTCATAATTTCTGTTTCATTTCAGAAGGTAATATTTTTATTTGACATGTATAAGCTCTACAACATAGAGTTTGGGTTATTTTTCCCCCATTGTATGTTATTTCTAAGCACAAAAAATTCTCGTTATTTTTCCTGATATTTGTGCCAATCATGGAACTACTTAAAAGCTTCCTAATCAATTAAAAGATTGAAAATATTTCTAAATCGTTCTAGATGCTAAACTATTCTATATTATAGTAGAAGACAATTTTAAAAATTAGTCTTTATATAACAGTTTCTTTTGGTGCCAGTTATAGATAAAAATAGGCAGCTTCTTAATGTGTCTACCATCAGGTATAAGTTTTGGGAAAAAAAGTATCTTGTCAAATTTACTACTCATTCTCTGTCTGTAGAGGGAAAGAATACTCTTTTAAGACAGACAAGTTGCATCTTGGCAGCTTTAACCACTACAGAGCTCAGGAGGCCTGGGCATTTACATGTATTTCCTTTGCCTTCTGTTTCCTCTAACAGCTACTTATATTTTTCTTTACCAACTCCCGAGTAAAGGTAATAAGTAAAAGTAACTACAAAATTGAAAGCTCTATTTACCAATACTGTTCCCAAGTTATTTCCTAAAGCTTATTTTCTTACTTCTTTTCCTCTCTCCACCTTCTCTAAACTCTTTAGAGTCGGAGGTGTTAGATGGCTTACTGGGTGAGATGGATAGCTTTGAGGACATCATGCCAGCTGAGTCCAGTGGAACTCTTCTGCTGATGCCACATGCTCTGGATGCAGTAGAGAAATATGAGATAAATCCAGATAAAACACAAGAAAAGGGGGATGTTCCCTCTCAGCAGCTCAATGGAAGAAAGAATGGCATTTCACAGGAAGTCAAAACAAATAGCTGGACTGAAAACAGCCACTGTACTCAGGTGAACGGTTCTTTACTGCAAAACACCAGTGAAGATACAGGGGATGGTAAAGATGGCTGTTTAATAGAACATGAAAAAGAGCTGGAGTCTCATAGGAAGGCAGGAGATGTGCATGATTATAGAAAACACAAGTCCTTTGAGAACGAGAGGCCTGTGGAAGAAGGTGTGCAGTCTCCATCAAGCCAGTGGTCTCAACTGAACTTATCTGATCTTGACGTAACTCACCGGGACATGTCTGTATGTAGCTCTCCACCCTCCAACTTACATAGGGAGGAAAATTTAGAAGAAAAGACATTACTAATAGCCAAGGATGATGCTGTGGAGACATCTTTACTGAACTCTTCAGGCTTGATAAAAGCACAAAAGCTGTTCAGTGTTGATTTGTCAGAAAAGTGCTGTGAAATGGAAAACAATCCAGCATCGGAAATAACTCCAGAAAAATCTGTGTCATTGAGTGTTCAAGATCCAGAGTTAGTAAAAGGATGTACAGCTGAGGTTTCCAAAATGAGCTCCTTAAACTGTAATTCTTTTTTAATTGAACATGCAAATGTCACAGAGTGTTCTGTAGTTAACAGTGGCAACCTTTCCAAGCATTTAAAAGCAACTTCTAAATCTGTCGTAACTGATGTTCTGTCTCACCCACTTGTGTGTAGTGCCACATCTCCAGATAACTGTGATGACCTACATTTAATAAATAGTGAAAATACTCTTACAAAGTCTGGCTTTAAAAAACTGAAGATGTTACCCAGCTTGAGAAAGAGATCTAAGAAATTTATTTATAGAATAAATAATACTTTACCATATGAAGAAGAAAAAATGCAGAAAGAAGTAACCTCTGAATCACCTATTCATACTGAATTTCCACATTTGGAATCTGATTCATACGCATTTAGAGGCTGTCTGGTGGCCAGTGATGTTGAGCAAGGTATATTATTAAGCTTTTCATCATTTGTGGAGGATTCATTATTTATTATGAGCCTTTCATGTAAACGTTTCAGATAAAATTATGTAAAATCTTGTGTTTGTGAAAAAGTAGTTGGGCAATTGGGAATCAACATATGGGATCAGTCTGTTATACAGTGATAAAGATAACATCATTTTCAAGTAATCTTGTGCTAACTTTTTTTCCTAACAGGTTAGTTTCTGGAATAGAAACTTCCACCCTGAGCCGTTATTCTATTCTAATTGACAAGCTTAGTTACCTTTGTCAAGGCTGCTTTTACATCCATAGTGTCAAGGGCCATTTTGTCTGAGTTGGTGACTTCTAAGTGATCATAAAGAATGTTAAAGTTGTATACTTATTTTTATAGAATTAGGTGCTTTGAGACTGTATGTCTCTTTCTTCCAAAAGCACAAAGTATTGTAAAAAACAGTATAATTAAAGCAAGCACATGCTTCTATTTTTCGAGGATGTTGTTCTTGCTAGAATTACTTTATATTAGGAGTTGAAGTACTTTAAATTTGAAACAAATCCTTATGTGGAGACACAAGGAGTTAAAGCCCATTTTTGAAATTTCATTACAACTAAAAATTTACTTACTGATTCTTACTTGGTAGCATTAACTGCAGCCAAATCTCTTGTTTCTGGCTGTTAGAATATAATTAGGTTAAACAGAACTCCAGCCTTGTCAAGGCATTTGCATTTGAAAACAAAAGTGATACTTTGGATTCCGCTGTTAAGCTAGTGTAGAAATTATCTAATCAACCAAAAAATTATTAAAATCTGAGCTACATTTATTTGAATAAATTTATTCACTTTTTCTCTGTAATGTCTTGTCTTGTAGACCACTTTCTTCCTGCTGAGGGAAATCATTTGGAATCAAATATCAGGACAGAGAACTTCAGCACTTCTACTTTAAAAATGGATATAATGGATAACTCACTCAATAATTCCTTCAGTGATAGGCTGAAACAACAAGACCTGAGAGACTTGGGGGAAAATGCAAGAGAGGATCAACCTGCTACATCAGTAAAATGCTTAGCAGTATCTAATACACTGAAAGAAGACACAACAAATTCTTTAAATAGTGAGATTATTTCAAATATAAAACGTAAAGTTCTGACTTCAGCATGCCTAATGGCAAGAAAGCGTTCCAGATTTCTCCCTAAAACAACCTGTGCTTTAGAGAAAGGTAAAGAAGATAAGGACATGAGTGCTAAGGTGAATGATGGAGCTGCTGTACCTCAGAGCCTGAAAGAACTTGGCTCTTCTCACAGGGACAGGGAAGTCTTGGTTGATATTCAGGGTGACTCTACATCTGTGACAAACATCAGTTCCCATTTTGCATTGTGTCAGATCAACTTGGGCATAACTGGAGTCAATAGTGATTGTTGCAATAAATTATCACCCAGTAAAAGGCATGCTACAGACCAGAGGTCAGGAATTGACCGTAGAGAATTACACAGACCCTTGGGAATAAACTGCTCAGAATATGACAATACTGCATTAAAACAAGGGGAGAAAACAGATGCAGGTGCCTTTTCAGAGGATGTAGCCAACAATGAAGACTCAAAGCCAGCTGGAAACAGCAAAAGCCCTCAAGCAGCTGCATTCAGTAATGTAGCTGCCGACATTTCTAAAGAATTATTAGATTGTGTAGATAATAATTCTTTAAACGAAGTCATTTCTGCGGAAGATAAACAAGTAGCACCCACGTGCTCCAGCAAAAAGCCAAACAAGAACCTAAAGCGTAAAGGGGAATCGTCAATGAATCTTAATGCATGCAATTTGAATCTGGGCTTCAGTGGCTTTCAGACTGCTTCCAATAAGCAGATTAAATTCTCTGAAGCTAGTATAGCAAAAGGCAGAATGCTGTTCAAGGATATTGAAAATGAATGCTTTGAAGCCTCTTCCATGGAAAGAGTCAGTAACTTTCCACATCAGGTTAAAAAGGAAGATATGTTATTCTCAGGTTCAAAAAGCAAGTTGGGAAGTAATTTATCTGATTCTTCAGATTCACAGGCAAGTTTTCTTGAGCTCAGGCGTACACAGTTTCCTCCACATAAAGTTGGCTTGTGTAAAAGCTTTCCTACAACTCCACAAGCCTTTCAAGAAGCACATCAAACCTTGACAGCAAGCCAGGAAGCTGAAATTGCTGAACTTTCTAGTATCTTGGAAGAAACAGGTAGTCAGTTTGAATTTACACAGTTTAGAAAGCAAAGTAACACAATACAAAGTCACTGCTTGGAAAAATTAGGAACTGTAGAAACACATGTAACAAAGAATGTAGACAACATTTCTGAAACAAGGAAAGATGTGGGGGTTTGTAGCACTTTTAAATCAGAAAATCAAGTAAAAAATGACAAGTATCGTACTCAGAAGGAGGACACAAATGAAGACTCTGAATTGGTGGAAAATGAAAAAGAAAATGCAGTGTTTTTCCACAAAAATGACAAAAAGGTTACTTTTACTGACTTAGACATAAATGAACGTAGAAGATCTGATGAGGGCTTTCCCACAGCTAAGCAGGACAGCTTTTCTAATTTCATAGGCTTTACTTCAGCTGGAGGTAAAAAAATTAATATTTCGAAGGCAGCTTTGAGTAGATCTGCAGAGCTCTTCAGAGACTTGGATGATGATAACTATTTGTTCAAATCTCCTGAAACTGGTACTAGACGTCACAATTCAAATGGATCTATGTCTTCTAACAGTATTTTTTCCAGATGCCTGACAAAAGAAAGCAAAGAAAAAACTGTTCGTGTTTCAGATTTCCAAAGTGTGAATGGTGTTTCCCACACAGGTTCTGTTTCCTGCCATGCACAGAATAAAAATGAAGAAAATACTAGTACAGCATTCAAAGAAAATAGGGAAAATAAGACAAAAATATCAGTAAATAATACTGATAATGTTAACTTCACTAGTATTAACATTCTCAACAGCCTATTGTCCACTAAAGATCATAACCAGAATTACAAAACTTCCAAACAAATTTTAAATCAAGGAGATGGTGAAGGCAATTTGCAAGACCACTCATTAGATGTAACGTGTCTAGAAGATGCTGTTATGACTGCAGAAGAACACAGTTTAATTATGTCATATGAAATGGAAAACCAGTCTCCTAAGCAGAAAGGAGAAGACAGAAAGGAAGGTGGATGTTTGTCACCAAAGCTTCAGATTCCAGTTGGTGGTGATATTTCCATTCCTGATGCAGCTTTGGATCATTCTCTGCCCTTGTTCAGTGTACAGTGTGGAGAAGGAGATGTAAGTGTTTTGGAGAACTGTGATAAAGAAAAAACAAATTGTAAAAATATGGAAGAAGACACCACTCATGATAAGGATCTGCTAGTGAATGAAAGCAGAATAGAAATAGGTTCTCACCATCATTTTCAAATACCTCTCAAACAAGAGGTAAATGTGGGGAAAAATGAAGTGGAAGGGAGTTATCCGACTGGTTTTCATACTGCTAGTGGCAAGAAAATAGCAATTGCAGATGGATTTTTGGCTAAAGCCGAACAGTTTTTCGCAGATGTTGATGTAGGAAAGGAACATAATGACAATTTTGAGAACCTCATCAAGAAAAGGAAATGTGGCAAGAACTGTGTTAAAGACTATGATTTATGTATTGAAAGTATTGCTCAGTGTGACTCAGAAAAACTCAATTTTGATGAAAAGCTTGTTCCTGAAGAGCTTGGAGATCAGTTTAATCAGGCAATAGCGAGCAGTCCTATTAAACATGTTGTGATTCCTGATCCTGCTAAAGTAGATACATTTGTTGATCTAGGTGAAACTTGTGAAGGGAGTTTGGTGACTTCACATGAACATAAAAAAGCTGATGTCAGACCTGGAATTCCAGCATTGGAATCCCTTACAGGACAGAAGAGTGATGCTTTAAGTAGAACTCATTTGTCTGAAGGTGGAAGATTCCTTGCAAAGAAAAAGGTGGACTACTCACCCAGAAAGAGGGATGATTCAGAAAACACGGATGATTTTCCTGTGCACTCTGCTGCATCTCCACACTTAATGAAGGTACCACATGGCCTCAAAGATAACTGTGTGCCTGGACATACAAAAAATGCTGTATTTGTTGAGGAGAGCAACAATAAAGCTGATCAATCACTCCTCTTAGATTCAAAAAGCAGCTTCTCTTACATGAATGGTGACAGTAAGGAATTCAGTTTAGAACATTTAAATGAACCTGCTGCTGATAAAAATTGCTTCACAGACACCATAGCTAGTGCTTGCCAAAACCAATCATTTGTCAGTCTTCCTGAAGAGGAAACTAATTTTAAAAGGTTAAAAGAAATAACACTTAAGGCTGAAAAACAAAGGGGTGATCTGAAACAAACTGTGTTTAGCACAGCAAAAGGGAGAGCTGTGTCTGTTTCAGAAAGTGCATTAGCAAGAGTCAGACAAATATTTCAAGACTGCAGTGAAGCTGTAAAATATGAAATTGAGCCTAACTCAGGAATGAATCAAACAGAAATTGCTAGAAATTCATCTGTAGTCCTTCACACTGAGTGTCCTAATTCTGCTGAGTTTTTTAATGCTATAACAAGTGAAGAGGTTAATTCAGCCACATCCCAATTTATTAAAGTAAATGCAAGTGCTGATGAAGACAGTCACCAAGAGAGAAACACATCTGCAGATGCAAAGTCTATTTCAAATTCTCAGAAACAATCTTTTGAGCAGAATATTAAGCTTTTAGGGCACTTTGTTCCAAATAAGCAGATAAAGCCATCAGATGCTTCTACAAGCAATTTTGGATTTTTTAGTACAGCAAGTGGAAAGTCTGTACAGCTTTCAGAAGAGTCACTCAGGAAAGCTAGACAACTCTTTTCTGAAACGGAAGCTGATCATTCACCATGTGTACAAGAAGCATTTTTAGTTGAGAAAGATGTTGAAAAGTCTAAAATGCACACTAAAGTACTTGCTACGAAAATGCAGGTAGAGTCATCAAAAGGGGAAGAAAATACCAGTCCTGAATTGATTCCATATTCTGCTTTTGGCTTCAGCACTGCTAGTGGAAAGCGGGTAAGAGTTTCTAAAGATGCCTATGAAAAAGCAAAGGCAATTTTAGAAGAATCTGATTATTTTTTGAATAGTGGGCTTTGCAGTACAGATCAACTTAGTTCAATTAAAGACAGTGGTCAGCATTTAAAATCTTTAACAGATAATGTGATCTCAGAATTCAAAACTGAAAAAAGCTGCAATCAAGACTCTGACTTTAAAAGCATCTGCCCTCAGGAAATGAAGTATTTTCCAAGCACTTACGATGTCAAAATTCCTGAGCACACACCATACAATCAGAAAAGCAAGCGGTTAACATCATTTAAAAATAACTTTGAACAAGAGGAAACTGAGTCTTTTGGAAGAGGGCAGCTGAATCTGGGGTCAAAACCAGAGTCTGAAGCAATTTCATGCAGTGCTACTGCTAAAGCAGAAATTAATACTAACCTTCTCCAAAGTCCAAAAAATTACTTGGAAGCAGAGGCTGTAGCAAGTGCAAGAGCTTTCATGGAAGACAGTTTTTGCAGTTCTGGAGTACAGATTAATGCTGCTCAGACCTTCAGTGGCAGACTGGATAAAAACTTCCAAAATAAGACCTTTGGGAAGAGGCACTTTGAAGAAAACAACTCACTTGGTAATTGTTTTATTTTACATATGTTCAGCTCTTTATTTCTGCATAGTAGATTGGTTTATGTTTTGAGGGGTTTTTTGCATGTCATGTTGATTTTTAGGTCATAGAGACATTCAGTTTCTTTCTCTAGTTGTCAATGACAAAAACTCTTCTTGCTGCAGGGTACTTCATCTACTCTTTCCAGGCTTAAGTATGCACAGTAGAAGCTAAATTTGTGATTAGTAATTTTGAAGGTGTACAGGTTTGCTGTTTTACCATAAACTTACAGAAGAAAGCTACTGCTCCTTTTCTCCCTGAGCAGACTTCCTTCTTTTTTACGCTCTGTACAAATCTGGTGTTAATTTCATTGAAAAATAAGTAGCAGTATTTTCATTTTCACCTTCTTGTGCATTGTAGGTGAGGACAATGTTTTGCTTGTATCAAGATTGCTAGTCTGATATGAAAAATATTTGTTGGTCTAAAAGCAGTTTCTTGCCTTCTGAAACTGATCTGTCTGGAGCTGAAGTGTAGTTACTTGATGCTTGCACAGGCACCCAGACCAGTTCAGGGACGTGGGCTAGCTGGAAACTCCTTGTAGAAGGGGAGATTGCAGCAGAGTCCCTGCCTGGCTGCACAGGTCGATGCTGGAAAGTTGGCTAGGTGGCAAAAGCCAGGGCAGGACTCTTAGCAATCCAGCTTGAAACAGCTGTGCCACAGCTGAGCCCTGACCTTAGTTACACCTTCTGTAAAAGATGAGCTGCTCTTAGAAGTTTGGAGGGACTCTAGTTACTGGAAGTTCAAAGAGAGATGCAGGTGAAGTGCACTGTGAGAGCTATGCTGCTGGAGTGCAGTGATGCACTTTCTGAGGCAGGCTGAGGGTGTTTGGTAGCTTTAGACTTACAGACTTTCATTTTGGGTGGAAAAGAATTGCTGGTCACAAAAGTTTAATAACTTCATCATGCGGGGTTTTGTTGTCACTCTTGGTAACACAATATGCAGTCATTCTGTACAGCAGAAACTTCTGCAATTTGTGTTGAAGTGGCTCTGTGTGTGAAAGTTAAGACATGTGACCTGAAAACTTGCTAATTCTGCTTGCTCTGACTTCAGTGTTTTATTTAGAAATTACAGTTACATTGTACCAATTGATAAGAGACTGAACTTGAAAGGAACATCACTTTTAAAACTCTGTGGTTTTATTCTAGGTGAACCTCCAATTAAGAGGCAACTTCTGCTTGAATTTAATAGAACAAAGAATTCCCCCAGGTCTTTGAAAGCTTCAAAAAGCACCCCTGATGGTAATTTTAGTAATCTTGTGTTCTAAGCAGTAATCCAGTGTCAGCTGTTATCTTGAGAATTCTTCAATTTCCAATGACCTAACATTTAATAAGTTTGCTTAACTACTGCATATATAAATGTCGTCATGGAAATTCAGGAAAGCTGCTGTGGTAATGTCTCTGCAGACTTGAAATCATGTGTTTATGCCTTATTGCATCGACTATAAATATATTCCTTCTGCAAGAACTCTGGTTTAACTTCCAGTTCAGGAGGAACTTACTCGCTCTCTCAAAATCCTAAATCTCACAAATTCTAGTCTCAATAGGAAGAATGTGTCTTATTGATTAATATACAGAATATATTTTACTGATTAACTTTGAGTAGGTACTTACTGGTAATATACTTACTATATAATTACTTCTCATATGAAACTTCCTCTTTGCAGCCTAAGGGCATAGCACAAATGGGTTTATATTCCAGGCAGGTATGATTTAGTTATGTCAATAATTCCAAGATGTCCTTCAATAATGGAAGGAGGAGTTTGTGCAAATGTGCCTTTTTCTGTTGTAACTTCAAATAAAAGAATAAAAGTTGCTGAACGTTCTGAATGTAATGGTGAGCCTACCTGGAGTTAAATATATGATAAACGTTTCCCTTTCAGGAGCTTAAAATATCTTGCTGCTCACAAACACAAACTCTTGAGAGCTCAGCACTGTGAGCACTTATCCTTTAGATCTCTTTAGAAAGATGTTTAAACAAACATCTTTGGGGGCAGGAAGGAATAAGCTGTTTAAATCCAGTCTGAAAACTTATCTGCATATCATTAATATAGATAAAACGTGCTGTAAATTTCTATTTTCTATGTAATGTGCCATTTCAAACATTTTTTTTCTAATTATCTTACAGGCATTTTTAAAGACAGAAGGAAATTTATGTATCATGTGCCTTTAAAACCCATAACTTGTCAGCCTTTTGGGTGAGAAATTTTAGAGTTCTTCTTTGTAACTGTCTAAAAATATACAGTAATAATTTACCAATCAACTTTATAAAAGACTAATAATTTTATGACAATATAAATATTAAATTACCATATATAACACACGCTGCTGCAATAAATCAGTGAGATGCTAAACAAACTATACCCTGTTACACTGTCTTTTCTCAATACATAGAAGTTAAGTATTCTGGTTTTAAAATATCAGAGACTTTGTCTTTTTATTGGTTCAGAATAGAAATTTGCATTATTAAATTAAGAATACAAAACTCCTGACAAGGATTTTTGTCAGGAAGATGAGACTTGTATGCTTAAATGTTTTCATTTTTGTAGGTCAACTAAAGAACGACAAGAAGTCAAGAATCCTACTCTTACTCTGCCAGATCAAGACTTCAGAGGATTCCAATCTAAACCTGCCATTTTTCAGCACTGTGCTCACAGGCGCTCTTCAGACAGTGCTGCAGAGGTTTCCACTCCCTGTAAGGCCTCGACAAAAGAGAGTGAAGAAACAAGAAGTTTGTGCAAACCTGCCAAAGCTGCTAAAACTTTTATTCCACCCTTCAAAACCAAGCTGACATTTTCTACGTGTGAGCACAACAGCAGCAAAAGATATGACTCACCCATCAGCAAAAATATGACCAAGGAGATGGAACTAAATCAGATCAGAACTGAACAAAATACTGCTGACCCTCAAGATCACCAGTCTGATATCCAGCAGGCAGCAGACACTGACCTAGAAAATGGCAATTTAGGTATTTTCAGATTTTACTCACTTAACTATTGTAAATACTAACTGTCGGTGTTGATTCTTTAAGGGGTTTTTGCATAATTGGTCGGACTTTTCTTATGAAAAGAAGCTTCTTTTTAAGGCTTTTTTTATTTTAGTGGGAAAATTAGGAAATTACTACTTTCCTAATATTTTATATTGCACTCCTAGAAGAGCATATCCTGTTTCTCTCCAAAGTTAATTGGGAAGATTAAAAGTGTTTCACACAATGCTTAGAAACAAGATAGCTTATGTTTCATTTGATATTTGATTATTTTTATATTCCTCATAGGTAAAATAATCTAGGAACCTTAGATTAGTCTTGCTGTACTTCATTCACTTTTACAGAAGCTAGTTTTCGTTCTGTTCTCTAATTAAAATGTAGACTTAGCCATATAAATGGTTGATTGTATCATTTTCAAAGAGACAGACTTCAAATGCTCAACTGTTCTACTTAAGAATGTGGGCTTATGCCTTCTAAGCTCTCTTGAATGCTCTGGTGTGTGTTATTTCTATAGTTTACAACCAAATAATCTGGGTGGGTTTTTTTAAGGACTTGTGTATATTTGAGCAGGTGTATGAACATTTCGAGAATTAGATCCTGCAGTAACAGGCCAAAATTTCAGGATTATAGATTCTGTAGTCATCAACTAATTTTTTTTCCATTTGGAGTTTTCTGTGAAGATTGAGTTCAGTCTGAAGAGAAAAATACGTGCATGGAAGTTTAGTTCAGGGACTTACATAAAATCAATACGGATATGTAATTCATTTCATATAAATATTCAAATGCCTTCAGTAAACCCTGCTTTCTAAATGCATTAAACTTTTAATATTTAGACTTGCAGTTTCTAAAAATCTGCATAGTGGCACAGAAAAAAACGCTGCTCTGAATCTGCTACAGTGTGTCTGTGTATCTTTATTTGATAATGCTTTTTAAAGGTTTTGATGTTTTGGGTTTTTTTAATTTGCAGCTATGGCCTGGATGGTGACAAATCTCCGCTGTGCTAGAGATCTGCAGGAAATGAGAATTAAAAAGAAATGTAGGCAAAATATTCGTTCACAGCCAGGCACTCTTTATGCCATTAAAACATCTGCGAGCAATAGAATCTCTCTGAAAACTGCAGTAGAAGAGAAATCTCCTGGCTTTTATTCTACAGAACAGGTATATTGATATCTTTTTATTTTCTGTCTCACATCTGTTTCTCAAGACTGGCAAATTTAAAAACTCAGTAGCTTTTAAATAGATACATTCTTCAGTTTTTAGGTAGGTATTTACAGTACCTGGTACACCAGTTGCTACAGTACTTAAGTAGCATATATCCAGTTTTTGAGGCTATTCCAAATAATAAAGTTCATAAATCTCTAGTGTTATAATTAAATAGGAAAAAATCCACCAATTATAATGCATATGAAGAGCTGGTTTAAAAGAACAGTTAACATTTAAGCTTAGGTAAATCTATATGAAAATGCACTTGCTTTTGGTACAGTGAAAGTACAAAACCTATTGAATTTTTTTAAATACTTTCAAAGAACACTGTGAATCTGTTCTGCTGTAACGGTTGTTGGGAATCCTCCATTCTCCATGGTTTACATATGAAATGGCAAGGTCGGACAAAAGCCATCTCAACCTTAAGGAAATACTTAATCTGAATTTATAAGATTGGATATTTAAACTGAATTTATAAGATTGGATATTTAAACTTTTGAATTCTTACTGTATTGTCATTATTTTGTCTTTTCCCTCTGATTTTTTTCAGCTATACACATACGGTGTTTCAAAACAGTGTGTACAAGTTAACAGCACAAATGCAGAATCTTTCCAGTTTCTCATCAAAGACTATTTCAATAAGGAGTATTTGTTAGCTGGAAATGGAATGCAGCTTGCTGATGGAGGATGGCTAATACCTACAGATGAGGGAAGAGCTGGGAAAAAGGAGTTTTACAGGTGCCCTTACTCATGAACTTGGGACAACTATGTTATTTGTTAGTTAGCAATTCTCTTGTCTCCTAGAATAAATCCATCACAGTGGTATTTTAAAGCCTCTGACTACTGGTTTTTTGCTATGCATTTTAGTACACCTCTGTTAGTGTAAATAAAGATATTATAGGATTGTAAATTTGCTATGTGGATTAATGTTGCTAGTGATTGATCTTTACTGACCACTAAAGAAAGAAAAGTCAGTTTGGAAAATTTATGGAAATTCTTCAATGATGTCAATAGTCTAAAAAATAGGAAATTTAAAATTTGCAGTGGATTTCAGGTTAATTTATTTACAATTTATCTGCAGAGCCCTCTGTGACACTCCTGGTGTGGATCCCAATCTAATAACAGAGGCCTGGGTTTACAATCACTACAGATGGATTGTATGGAAATTGGCAGCCATGGAAGTGTCTTTCCCACATGAATTTGCTAACAGATGTTTGACACCAGAAATGGTCCTGTTGCAGTTGAAATATAGGTATGTGTTTAGCAATACATTAGGAGCTGTAATTTGTGTTACTGTGTGCTTTCTGGTTTGTCAGTATTACAAAATAAGCACATCTATCTTGCATTCACTACTTAGCAGAATGCTTGTATTGTTAAACTTAGACATAGCAGTATTAAAAACATAGTGTGTGTTACTTGCAAAAATGTAGAAGACATCTGCTTTACTACAGTAGTGCTTAATCATGTAGATTGAGTAACCAACATTTTGCTAAATGATGTTTAAAGAAAAACAATGTGATGGATTTTGTTTGCTGTAACAAATTCTTTTTTGTAGGTATGATTTGGAAGTTGATAAAAGTAAACGATCAGCAATCAAAAAAATAATGGAAAGAGATGATGCAGCAGGTAAAACACTTGTACTGTGTATTTCCAAAATCATATCACTGAATGCAGTTGCATCTCCTAGCAGTAGCAATAAGAACGTGGAAAGTAAAAAAGCAGCAGCTTTAATTGAAGTTACTGATGGCTGGTATGGGATCAGAGCTCTTCTGGATCCACCTCTCAAAGCTTTCTTAGATAGAAGAAGGCTGACTGTTGGTCAGAAGATCATAGTGCATGGAGCAGAACTTGTTGGTCCTCAAAATGGATGTACACCACTGGAAGCCCCAGATTCCCTTATGCTAAAGGTAAATAAAAAGTATTAGTTCAGCTTGATTGGATGCTACTTAGTGAGACACATTCTGTGAACAGAAAAAGTTATTGGGGCTTTACGAACAGATGGAGCTTTGCTGAAGTTTAATAACCAGATTTGTAAGACACGATACAAGGATGTTATTCAATATGGTTGGAAGAGAAGTTTGTAGTATAAAATTCTGGCAAGTTGTGCTATGTGTATTGGCAGTTCCAGCTCCTTACTTTGATTAAACACCAAGTTGCAAAGACAATATGGAAGTTGCAGGAAGAATTGGTGGGGGTGGGGAGTGGAAAAACAAGTCGTGAGAGGGTGAACTGGTGGGAGAGGGCTTTGACTCATTTGAGGTTAGTTAAAAAGCTTTAACTTTAAAGAAGGCTTTCAGCATAATACTGAAATTGCTCCTCCAGTACAAAGCAATACAAAGCAATCATAGATTCTCATTTCCCAGAGAATTTTAACTCATCACATTTTTAGATTCTGTTTAAAATACATTCTTCAGTGTGAAAGGAAACCTTTAAATTAAAATGTGATCTGCTCAGGTGCAAAAGTGATATATTCTTAGTGAGGTCAGTGTGAAAATAGATATGTAGATATTCCTGTAGATAAAATAAGTTGGATGTAACTTTGACATAGCAGTGACAGTTTCTCATCCAGCATTTCCCTTGCTCAGATCTCAGCGAACAGCACTCGCCGTGTGCGATGGCACACAAAACTAGGATTTCATCGGGATCCCAGACCTTTCCCTTTGCCTTTAACATCACTCTACAGTGAGGGTGGTGCTGTGGGGTGTATTGATGTGGTTATTCAAAGAACTTACCCTGTTCAGGTATGGTGTAAGTATATTATGAATCTAACAGGATTATATGAGAGATCTCAATTATATTAATTGCTATATCATTCCTCAAATCAGACACAATACAGAGAGCTAAATTTTTTTTAAAGATACCATTATTATGTATGCAATAAACAGGAGTGGTTCCTGCACTGTGCATGTGTTTAGTATTTCATGACTGCAGTATCCTGCTATAAGAAGGATTTGAGTTTGTGTTCAGTATCTTTTGGTTGGCTTTGCTTTCAGCTTCAAAAAGCCAGAAATAATTGAATTCAAATTCTGTATTCTAAAAATTACAGCACTTGTTTTATTATTAACATATTAACAAAAAATTACATATTTCTAAGCATTGATAGGATTCATTTTTCTTACTTGTAGCTGACTGTATTGTGTAAGTTCTGTATAACTGAAAATACAGTGTGTAATTATGGTGTAAAATAGAGTTAAGATCTTTTAAATACCACTTGATATCCGGACTTTTTAAGTACTGCAATCAGACTTCTCTGCAACTACTTGGTTTTATAACAATACCAGACGCAAAAAGAAACAATATTTCTGTTAGTAATCAATCCTTTTGATGTAAACAGTTTAACCAGGACACAACTTGCATATTTTATTAACTTTTCTCAGAGTAGGTTATACTTGGCATGTATATATCTAGGATTCTTTTTTCATTGCCTTCTTTCTAAGGTATTATATTATTGTTGGTGGATGTAGAATGAATTCTGCAAAGGTACTAGAAACATTTGGTTTGGATCATTACTCTGCTGTTAAGATCATTATTTTAATGGAGGAAATTGCGGCACTTATGCAAACTGTCTGGTAGAACAAACATTTATTTAGGTCTCAGAAAGGGGACTGTAACCTATAACTGCGTCACAGTAAATGGTTTCCAGGCTGGGGAGGAAAATGCTTCTTCGTATCTTGCTATGTCAAGAGATTGATGTACTTATTTCTTTTTTAAACACTGAGACTCCTGCTTATACATACCAGAAGTAGGTATGGGCTACCAAAAAGAAGATTTGGGCTGTCTGTCTCTTTTTAACTTCAGGAGTCAAGGAGTGTAGGAATCACAGTAGCCTTAATTAAAGGTGTCAAAATGTGAGTAATGCAGGAAATACATGGTGTGCAATTAATGAGGTAGGCAGAGCCTATTTCAACAATTCACTGCCTCATAAGGATTAGTCCTGCAACTTTTCTTTATCTGCTTTCACTGTACACTTCTGCTTCTTCCCTGTTCTAAATCCAGAGCTCACCTGGTCCTGTTCCTTAGGTAACTTAATTCATTAAACTAGGAAAAATAACTAATAATAATATTAAAAACACACAATGTACTGCTGTCTATTGAATTACCAAACTGATACAGTCTGCTGAGGTCAGATATGTGCTAGAGCCAGTGCAAGGAAGAAGACAGAATTGTGCAGAAAATAGGAAGGGAAGGAAAGGGACCACTTTTGGCAGCCATGGATCTCCTTGTTTAGCTCACTGATCTCTTCAAATCAGGCAAGCCAGTTCTGGCAGGGTTGTGGACAAGGCTCTAGTCCTATGGAACCATCTCAGGCAGAAAAGGTTTAGGAGCATCTGCAGAACTGCATCATAGTTATTCTACAGTATCTAATCTAGGATGTTAAAACAGAGAGTACAGCAGATGTGGAAAGACAGCTTGGGTAGAATGCAGTCCTGGTGTATTTTTAAGCATTGAGTTTGGTGGTTTGTATCTTAATGTATCTACCAGTGGGATCCATTCATCATCTAAATTACAACACTGATACCCACTACTTGAAGCTGTGTTTTCTTCAGCTGTTAAATCATCTGGTTTTGGATACTGCTCCATTCTGTGTGTCTTTATCAAGTTACCAACCAATGCTGTGGAGTTTTGCCTTTTATCTGTTATACTGGAAGAACTTAAGGTCTGCTGGCTGTTCATTTTTTAAGCATTTTTGCTCAACAGTGAGTATGAAAGAGAAGCTAGATAATATGAAAAATAATTTTTTAAAAGCCTGGGTTTAGTTTTAATCTTTTTATTTCAGTGGATGGAAAAGACGTCAGCTGGTTCCTACGTTTTTCGTAACAGCCGAGCTGAAGAAAGGGAAGCTGCCAAGCATGCAGAGAATCAGCAAAAGAAACTGGAAGCTCTGTTTGCAAAAATCCAAGCAGAATATGAAAAGCATGAAGGTAAAGCTTTCATTCTTTCAGAACACATATTAAAAACAGAAAAACATTTTGATGTTTTCAGAAAAATGTAAAGAAACTGTCAAAAATCTTCTCTGGTGATAGAGAAGCGTAAATGGGATTTTGGGTTGCTTTCTTTGTTGTTGTTTTTGCTTTGTATTGTGACAGGTTTTTGCTTCCTGTGTATCAAGACATTTTAGTACAAAATGATTACGTGCTTATTTGCATGTCTTTGCAGCTATCTAGGAAACACCTCTTGAACATATTGGTAGCCAGGCCACTAGAAAATTATCCTTGCGATGGTTCTCAGGGAAATGCTACAAAATTGTAGAATTCATAATTTCATTCCCTTCAGGGACGTGACACTGTGAGATTTCACCCAGAGGTAGGCACTGCTAGAATGTATCTCAGTAGACCTGAACACCAAGACCGAGCACTAAGCATCTTTCCTCATGAGTAATTGCATGACTCTGCAGATACTGAGGTCAGTGGAGCTGCTCAACGGGACAGGGACTCTGGTGACACAGGCCATGGACAGTGCTGAGTACTGAATGCCCTTGGTTGGCAATCCCAGGCCACAGAGACCAGGGGAAATTCTGAAGCAAGGAAGACATACCCTTGGTGGAAGAAGGTCAAGGTAGAGAACACTTAGGCGACCTGGACATATCTAAGTCCATGGCTGATGATGGGATTAACTCAAAAGTGCTGAAGGAGCTGACTGATGTCAGTGGGGCTGCTTTTGATCCTCTTTGAATGATCATTAGTTGATTGGTAGAGGTGCCAGGAGACTGGAAGAAACCAAATGTACCTGCTGTATTCAGAAAAGACAGGAAGGAGCAGAAAACTACAAGCCAGTCAGCCTTACCCTGATCCCTGAGAAAGTGATGGAACAAATAATCCTGGAAACTGTTAACAGGCACATGAAGGAAAATACGTGATTTGGAGTATTCAGCAAGGATTCACTCAGGGGAAGTCATATTTGACCAACCTGACAACATTCTGTGATGAAATCGCTGGCTTGGGCAGTTGAGGTGAGAGCAGTACCATTGTCCACCTGGGCTTCAGAAAGGCTTTTGACACTGTGTCCTTTAATATCTGCAGAGAGAAGCTGATGATGGGCTGGATGAGCAGGCGGGCAGGTGGATTGAAAACTGTCTGAACAGTAGGGCCCAGAGGGTGGTGATCAGTGGCACGAAGTCTGTTTGGAGACCAGTAACTCCTGGTGTATGTCAGGGATGAGTACTGGGCCTAGTCCTGTTTTAACAAATTTGTTAATGATCTGGAGAATGGGGCGGTGTACTCACTTCAGCAGGTTTCATGCTGAAAATTAGGACAAGTGATGGATACACAAGAGGATTATGCTGCCATCCAGAGGGATCTTGGCTGCTGGAAAAATAGGCTGACAAGAACCTCACGAAGTTCAACAAAGCAAATTGGAAATCTTGCACCTGGGTAGGAGCAGTGCCATGCACCAGTACGTGCTGGGGGCCACCCATCTGGAAAGCAGCGTGACAGAAAGAGCCCTGGGGGTTCTGGAGGACAAGCTGAGAATTGTTGCCAGAAGGTCTAAGAAGGTGATCCCTCCCTTTTGTTTAGCCCTGGTAAGGCCACATGCACAATGCCGTGTCCAGTTCTGGGCTCCTCACTACAAAAGAGGTACGGACCCACTGGAGATACTACAACAAAGGGCCATGAATGTATTTAAGGATTTGTAGCATCTGACATAGGAAATGCTGAGAGATCTGGGACCATTGAGCTTAGAGAAGGCTCAGGGACATCTGATCAATGTACTTAAATACCTGAAAGGACAGTGCAGAGAAGATGGAAGTAGGCTTCTGTCAGTGGTGTCCAGTGACAGGTTCACAGCCAAATGGGCACAAACTGGAGCACAGGAAGTTCCCTCTGGACATCAGGAAACACTTTTTCACTATGATGGTTGACTGAGAGTGTTGGCTAGAGAGGCTGTGAAATCTCCATCCTTGGACATAATGAAAAGCTCACTGGACGTGGTCTTGGTCAGCCTTCTGTAGGGTGGCCTTGCATGAACAGGGGGGTTGGACCAATGACCTCCAGAGGTCCCTTCCACTTCAACTATATTCTGATTCTGTAATGGCTGACACTGTCGACCTCTGCCAGTGGTTTCTAACAGTAGTTCTAGCATGGAATTCTTAGTTGAAATCAGAGATGGCCTTGGAATTCTTAACTTCGCTGCTATTACACCCCATATGTTGTTTTATGTTTGGTGTGCCTGTGTACACGGGAGTCTATGATGAAGGAATTCATCAGAATTCTGGCAGCAAAGTGACTTACCTAAGGAGAGGGTAATAGTGTAATGTAAGTTAACTTGGCGTTTAGCTGATGTCCTGAGGAGGCTTCGTGTGCAGGCCTTTGGTACCTGCTGTCCCGCATCTTGGTTGTCTTTAAGACTTTTCTGCTGCATAAGAGGAAGTGATGGACATAAAGAAAATGTAGTCAAGTTATCTATGAAGGTTCTTGGCAACCCATCAAATCTCTCACCTTCTCCTAAGTGCAGACACTGATACTAGCTTCCCCAAAGTTTATATAATATTCTAATCTATGTTGTATTTAAGTGAATAAGATTTTTTTTCTGCTTGTATTTTCCTGATATGTATACATACACACACATATATACATCAATTCCTATACATGTTTTATATTTTTATTCTGGTAAGGCCTAAGTACTACTGTGCTTCTTACATAATTATTTCTTCCTTCACTTTAAAGTGTATTGATTGTACTCCACATAAAGCCTTTTTCTCAACAGAGAGAACCAGTAGAACACCAAGATCACGGATAGTCACAAGACAGCAAATCCGTAATTTGCAAGATGGTGCAGAACTTTATGAAGCAATTCAGAATGCATCTGATCCTGGTTATATGGAGGTAACTTGTAGATCCTACTGGGCTAATTTTGAAAAGCTTGTGGAATAAATCAAAATGCAATAACTCCTGCTAAAATTTACCATTAAATTACTGTTTGGTTTTGCTGCCTTTTGGTATTTCCTACAGCATGCTTATTGCTAAATAAATTAACATTAAAAATTTTGAAAAAAACTTCTTGTAATTGATTAATACTATCTTGGATGGCAATTTTCTCTTGGTATAAAAATCCAGGATATAGCACAATTAAAAGTTAACGTTACTTGCAATTTTATTACTTCGCTTTGTCCTGCATATATGAAAACTTCATGTATCTCATCAGTCTAGAGCTTCATACACATATTCTTGCATGCTGTTCACTGAACTGTTTGAATAATTATATTGTCTTTGTTGTCTTCATTCCCTGTTCCAGTTAAATAATAACTTTTAAGTGTTTATGCCTTTACTAATAAAGATGCAGGTGATTGCCAGTTGTTAAAAATTAAATATGTGCCTTGCTTATTGCAAGTGAGGATCCTTATGATCCATATGATCTCTTTTTTGATATGATATCTTTATTTGATAAAGTGGTATCCATGTCTCTGGAGCTGCATGTACAGGCATCTAGTTCTTGAAGGCTTGGTCAGAAAAATGATGGGTTTTACGCATTTTAGTGTAAATCATTGTGTCAGCTCAGAGACAGCAGCCTGAGGAGAAGTGCAGCTCTTCCTTTATTCTTGCAGAAATTTTTCCTAGCATATCTTCATATGAAACAGGCAAGCCTGCCTGTTATATTAAATATTCACCTTAGTTATGCACTTTCAAGCAGGCTTCTCACTAATTGTCACGTAAGAACAGCGTGTAGTGTAATGCTCTGCACAGACCAGAGAGCACCAGATGAGTGCCAGGTAGGACTTCTGCCTCCTGTTGTTTTAATATACCTCATTTCAAGTCCTAGTAGTGTATCAGCTGGAAATAAATTGCTTCTAAGCGTTGAACACCTAAGAAAGAGGCTGTCTAAAAATCTTGACCGTGTTTTTTTGATTAATAAAAAAGATACTGAGTTCATTTTCTCTCGGTTGCAGGGATATCTCAGTGATGACCAGTTAAAAGCCTTGAAGGCTTACAGGCAGCTGATGAACGACAAAAAACAAACTCAGATACAGGAACAATTCAAGAAGGCTTTAGAGTCAGCAGAACAGGAAGCAAATGGTTGTTACAAAAGGGACGTGTCTGCAGTGTGGAGATTATATGTGGTGGACTACAGAAAGCAAGGAAAACAGAAAGGTTAGTTCTTGAGAAATTATAAATAGTTTTTAACTAAATGTGGTATCTGGCCAGCATAGGTAGATTTGAAGGCTTTCCCAACAGTATTTTAGCTTGCATGTTAATATTTCCAGTTTGATTCTTGGTTTAGGGCTTTTGGATGGGAGGGAGCGTTGTAGATTGATTTTCTTTAAAAGCCTTCAAATTATTACTGAGCAGACAACTGAGCTTACTGTGCTGTTGTCAGGAGCAGTACTGAGTATCTGGCGCCCACTGCCTGATGTGTGTTCCTTGCTGAAGGAAGGCGCTCGCTACAGGATCTTCCAGCTGTCAGCATCCCAGTCCAGGGGCAGGGCAGACTCCACCAACATCCAGTTAACAGCCACCAAGAAAACTCAGTATCTACAGCTATCAGTAAGTGCTTTAAGTGCATAAAATCATTGAAACGCATCACATTGTGTAAGTGTGGTAAATACTGACGTTTTGTGTTTTACCAGGTATCACAGGAGATGCTGGTACAGATTTTCTTTCCAAGAAAGGCTCTAGAATTCACCAGTTTGTTGGATCCTTCTTTTCAGCCACCATGTGCTGAAGTGGATTTAGTCGGAGTTGTAATTTCTGTTAGCAGAACAGGTATGTTGTGGACCACATTCATGTCCTCCCATTGAATAAGCACTGAATTCTTTATTTCAAAAGTCAGTTATCTTGGTGTTGTACCTGCATCTCAGGCCTGTGCAAACCTGCTAATACAGCCTGTCATGGTGACATGCTGGCAGATAAATCAATATTTCTGAAGAAAAACTGTCTCTGCTTATTAGCTCAGGGAGTTAGTCAGGCAGGATCTAAGCTCAAAAGCAGCTTATATTTAAATATTTTTATATTTTTTTTTCCATAAATGGTGAGCATAAGTTCTCACATCTGTGTTCAGCATCTGCAGAAACACCATCATGCATGTACATGAACTCCCTCTTTTGTGTACAGTGTCATGGAATGAGTGGAATTCAGGCACTGGAGCTCATGGATAGGGAGAGGTGGATAACCTTTTGGATGAAAAGGATAATTTCCATAGGAGTATTGTTTTTAAAGACACAGACATTGAGTCGTTTTCTGTAATCAGTAGGGGGCTGGTGTAGAATATGAAAGAAGCATGAGAAACCTGCCACAATGCAGATGGGCTGCCATGTAGCTCTTGCAAGATGTGTGTGACTTTTTTTTAATAGATCCAAATCACAGCGCCTTTACTTAAAGAGATGTAAAGGTTTAATTCAGACTTTTTTCCTGCTTTTAGGTTTCACTACTGTGGTGTACTTATCTGATGAAAGCTATAATTTAGTGGCAATAAAGATCTGGACAGATCTCAGACACTTGGCTATTGAAGATGTAGTTGTGCGCTGCTCACTCATTTCTGCAAGCAACCTTCAGTGGCAATCTGAATTCAGATCAGAAATTCCTGTGCTGTTGGCTGGAGATCTTTCTTTATTCTCAGCCAGTCCAAAGGAATGCTATCTTCAAGAGAAGGTTAATGAACTAAGAAGTGTGATAGAGGTAAACCAGTACAAGTGTCATTTGATGTTTAGTTTTAGTTACTGCTGTGTTACATCCTTCACCAAAAAGTCTGTTAGTATTGATAACTCTTTAAAACAAGTAATGCACTTGTTTATTAACAAGTAATGCACTTGTTATTTAATGCAAATAATGCTGACTTTGAGAGGGATTTTCTGGGAGATGGAGTAAGATGTTAATGCAGTTTTCCTGGAGGATTGAATATCTTGATTTTTGTTCGTTAGTTTATTTGTTTATTTTTGTTTTTCAACTCATCCGGCAATGTCTTTAGGATGTGCTACAGAGTCTCTGGCTGGGAAAAGATCTTGTGCCTGTCAGTAGGGAATCTGCCATGGACAGAAAGTGCAGCAATCTTCTATGTTGTTGGTTTGATATAAAATAAAAATCCAGTAGGATAATGATGAGAAAAGAAAGTCATAAATGTAGTGTATACAGTCCTTACATAGTTCGAAAGCCAACTATTCTGCATTGCAAACTCAGTTCTCCCTTACAGAATGTGGCCTCCTTTTGCTCTGATGCGGAAAGTAAATTGATGAATTTGCTACGAAGAAATCTCTTGCTTACACCCAGTTTAACTAAAAGATGTGGCTTGGAAAGCCCCTCTCCTTCCCGCAGCTTTGCAGAGGATAAAAGTTCGGTAAGCTTCTGGTAATTAATGCTGTATTTGTACTGGCAGTACATGCAGTAAGGATTTAAACAAGTGTTATAGCTGTGGGGAATGGTCTCACTTCTCAGTCTACTTCATCCAGTCTTTTCAGGGCAATGCAAGCTGATTAGAAGCTTTCTCTATGTGTATGGGTTTAGGATTATTCCCCAGGAGGAGCCATGAGATAGATAATCCTTCCTCCAAACAGTGCATAAAATCTTCCCTTGTGCCCTATGTTTCCACAACATACTTTAAGTATTTTGAATTTGATGTGAGTAAAATGAATCATTCTTTCTTTATAGATGATTTAGTGCTTCTTTGGTCCCACTGTGAAGATTATCTAATGTGAATGTCGCAGAAGGAAAAATCTTGATTTGTACATCTTTATTTCAAGGCATTTTGCAGTTCCCACCTTTGTTGAGAGAATTTACTTCCTGGTCTTTTGCTAGATATTTCTAGGATTTAAAAGGGAAGAGGTATCAATCACCTAGTAAATGTATTTTAGCATTCATGACAAAAATTGATTTTAATAGTACTCAAGTTTTCCATGAAGGCTGCTGGTGGTGAGTTGTTTCTGATGTGCAGTACTGAGCACAGTCAAAACAAAAATTTTTCCTGCCATGAGTTGCAAGGGAGGTGAAAAGACCCTGGTGTGATATCAGTTCCTGGGGACTAAGTTTAAGCTTATAAGGCATCCTTTCCATTTCAGAAGGAGGGTTAATGCTTAATTCTGAAGGTTTAGTTTATTTATTTTATAGATTAACTAGTTTATATCTTTATAATTTATTAAACACACTAATCATCTTTTTAAAAAAGGGGCATTAAGTGCATTCTCAAGCCTGTGTTTGAAAGATTTGCTATGCTATGATAGCTATTGCTATTTGTGTAATGTTATCTTCAAGTTTTTTGGTCTGTGTTCTATCCTGGTTTTTCTTAAATTTTTTCTCCTTTTTACGTATTTAACCAACCACATGTGGAGGACATAGCCAAGGCAGTAGAGGACTTATGAGTGCTTTGATTTCTTACCATCTGGCATAGAAAAATTCCCATATATTTTGCTTAGCTCTTAGAAACAAAATGTAAATGTACAGGTAAACAGTGATTTATCAATCATCAGCACTTGAAGGAATAATATAAATCACCATCAGGAGATACCAAACTAACCTTAAATGGGGTATGAATGATGATGTAGTGTTTTTATATCGGGGGGGTTCCCCCATTTTTTGGAAGTCATTGAGGAAGTTCGTGAAACAGAACATTCTATTAAACATAAAACTTCTCTTTTTACCCAGATGTCTTCTAGAATTGAAATGAAGCATCCAAGCCCTTTGTCAACTAGCACACCGTGTGTGAAACTTGTCACACCAGGGTCAGCCAAAACACCTTCACTTTCTACAATTAATGAAGACTATCTCAAAACCAGCAAAAAGAGAAAAGCTATGGATTTCCTCAGCTGCATACCTGCCCCTCCACCACTGACACCAATATGTTCAGTAATTTCTCCATCTGTTAAAAGAGCATTTCAGCCTCCACGAAGTTTGGGTTTACAGCACAGCAAGTCACCTAAAGAGACAGATCAGAATATTGGACATGTCACCCCTTGCAGAAAAGTGAGAGAAACTGTCCATCTGCCTGAGAATGACCTGGTTGCTGATGAAGAACTGGCGATGATTAATACCCAAGCACTCGTGAATAATTTACCAGAAGAAAAGAAGATTGATTATGTAAATGAAAACAGCAAAGCAACAGCTACTACTTTATCTGATGATCTTTCATCCAGAAATAGTTCCAGGTCTACTGGGGAAGCAAATAACTCATCAAAAGCAGTTCTGAAGTAGCTGAGGCTCTTCAGAAGAACCCAAAGGAACCTAAGGACTCATTACCACCCAACAGAATCTACAAAGACTGAAAATGCTGCTAATGCACATGTACAGTATTGTATATATTTCAAATTCAAATTATTTTTACACTTTGTACATTAAAACTTGATTCTATTTAATAAAGTTCTATTGCAAAAACTGTCTCATTAAATACCACTTCATTTGCAAAATAGTTTGAAGTTTAGTTTGTAAACACTTCTCACAAAGATGTATTGTACAATAGCATCAGTGTGGCTGAGGGTTTGATGACATTTTGTAAGCCATTGATTCTGTGTTCTTACATTACAGCAGGATCTTTGTTTCAGTCTAAAGCCATCAGTTTTGTTACCCTCTGCAACATTAGAATCGTTGTTTGGCTGTCCAAAGTGGCACAGAGCATAATAAAAAGTTCTCTTATTTTCACCAAACAGAACACTTCAATTCTGAAATGTTGCTCACTATTCTGGCACAGTTCTTGTACTTTTCTCCTCAGACTTTCATATAGCACTAAAAGAGCTTTAAAGAACAGCTATGATTATTTGATTCACAGCAAAATGCCATGCAGAGTTATTATTCAGTAGTTCCTTGGTCTGTGTTTCTGCTTCAGCTGTTCAGAGCTGCTCCTGTAGCCCTGTTCCCACTTAGCAGTTAACATGCACAAGCCTAACACTAATGTTTCAGTTTTGGAGCCTCTCCGTCTTGGGATCAATGAACTCCTATGTCTTAGCAAGGTGAAGAGCTAAGTTTGCTCTTTTGAAGTGTTTTGCTTCCAGGCTGGAGAAGCTGTATGTAAGGTAAGACCAGCATGAATCCAGTCAGTGAAAAGGGAACAGCATCGAATCTTGCTACAATCTGTTGAGCTACTTTTGCCATAATTCACTTTGCCTGTGAAAGTTACAGTAATGCTGTAGGCAAGACAGTAGATACAAAAAGTTTATACAATCAGATATAAAGCAATAAAATGGCAAGGAATGCCAATTGTGTGGGGAAAGTATTGGCCAAAATGGCCATAAGACAGAGATAAGTTAGGAATGTTTATTGCTAGCATCAGACTGTGACGCAGAAAAAAACACCAAAAAGTGGCACGTGGTAGAGCCAGTACATCTCACATATGCCTGAATGGATTTTCCTGGAGGAAGAGAGATGAGAGGGAATAGAGTTTGTACTGGGTACAGTGCTCTTACAGTGGTCCTGTAGAGCTGTGAGATCACAGTCCAATGCCATTGAAAGGTAAGAAATAAAAGTAATTTAGAACTGTAGTAGAAAAACACAAGAATAAAAAACAGTTTAGAAAAAAAATGTAAAACTAGAGAGCCTTGTACCCTGATAATTAAAACACCAAGGAATGCAGATCTTCAGTTAAATGTCACATTTGTACGTGCTGTGCCAGGTCTCCTCCTTGACAAGGCAGAATGGTGGGTGGGATGGGGACCTGTGCCGTAAGCTGCACTTGCTCCACTGCAGCTTCCCTCATCCCTGCTTGGTTTTTCGGACCGGAGAACACTGTGAAAGGTAACATTGTGCTCGTATTGTTCTTTCATCCGTTGTATCTTTTCCCGGGGGACATGATGAATATTCCTCCTGTAGAGTCAACAGTAGCAGAAATTACAAGTATTTAGCTGCCTGTGAATGACAGGTTTCAGTTTGCTAAAGTTCCTGATAGGTTCAGCGTAATGGTTCAGATCTCCACTGATCTCTTTCTGGCCTTTTTTTTTCAAATTACTGTTCACTTCCACCTACTTCTTAGGAATATTATTGTGACTGCTGAAAAACGTAACACTATTATTTTGGGGAGGCAGACAGGACAAAGGAAGTTGACAAACGTCCAAAATATGAGTCATGTAGAATTGACCTGTGTGGTATTTTATACAAGTGTTGCTGTGTTTTAGCAGTAACAGCTTGTTGGCTTCAGTGAGCTTTTGTACAGCTGGAGATACGCAGCCGAGGGCTGCAGCCAGCCCAGACACTGAGGTAGCAGCAAGGACAGAGGTCACAGACTGCTGTTGCTTTGAGAGCAAATAGGGAAGCACCACACATGATGTGGCTCAGGCTCCAGGGTAGACTGGTAAATTACAAGTTTGAGAGAGAGGGGAACACAATGCTTAAACATGCAGGGCTTTCTGGTTAGAGTAGCCAGAGTGGCACCAGCCACGATCCCTCCACAATTTAGCAGGAATTGTCTTCCCAAAAGATTTCTGTTCGTGAGTTTGCAAACCCTGAATATCTTAGGTTTGCTATTTAGTGCTACTAAGGCACAGCTTGTGCCCTAATGAGTGTATGTGAATTGGCGTTACAACGCTGCTGTGAAAAGTCAATGTGTTTCAAATATTTAATTAAACAAATTGCAAGTTGCTGAGTATCTCTGCCTACAACGAATGATCAGATTGTGCCCCTGCAGTGCTCCCCTACCAATGGCTGGTGCTGCTGAGGCCAGAGCTGGTTGACAGCTCAGGCTGGTGGTGTCCTCACCTGTCTCCAGCTCTGAGTCATCATCTGCCATGTCCCGCCTCCCCCTGCAGCTACTAGTGCTCTGGGCCTTGGCCCTCTGCCATTCATGTCCGTCACACACAGAGAGGAACAGCATTAATTTCTGACTAGAGCTCCTGGCTGGTAGAAAACAAATCCATCCATTGCAATGAAGTGCCCATGCCTTGTTTTCTTGCACAAGCAAGTTAGCATGTGTTACCTTCTGGATTTGGTAGCTGGGAGAGCACTGTCCCCTGTAACTCACTTCACATCAGGCTGGCTAAAGGCTAGGAAAAGGCTAGGAAAGGCTAGCTAAAGCCTAGGAAGCCTGCATGAATTTTTTCTGTGACTACAGCCATTAACCCTGCAGCCACTGGTCAACATAACATTCTTTAGAGCCGCATTCCGCTGCCTCTATATGTGCAGAGTGGATACATTCTTTATATCCCTTTCGCGTGTGTGTTAAGACCTTTACAAAGACCCTCCAGAACCCCATTTCTTACCCACACTTGATGTACCATCCCTCCATGCTGCAGCAGGACAGCTTCTGTTATGGTTAGATTCTTTAGGACAGAAGTCTGAATATTGTCTGTAGTGCTTAGATTCGGGTCTGTGCCCAAACAAAAGACACTGCTGCTCAAAATATACAATGAAAATCAGGGCTCCTGCCCCATCAAGCTTGCAGCACAAAAACAGGGCTTCAGGGCTTGTTGCTTTTTCTACTGCCTGACTCACTTCGAGCTCTTTTCAGCTCTTTCTTTACTACAGACCAGGTACTCAGTAATGGGAATTTTCCACAACAATCCTTCTATTGTCATTTATCAGGCTACATTCTTCCTTAAATGAAGAGAGAGAAGGCCGACCTTCTCAGAGCATGTCAACAAAAGGAGAAGCTGTCTGCTCCAGAAAAGAGAAAACTATGTACCTTGTTAGCTCTTGAACATTGAACTTCCAGGGTGTGTCCGGTTCTTGGAATGTAACTTCATATCTATTTTCACGTGCCTAAAGGACACAAAGGTGACATTCTGAAACTGCAGTAAAAGAATTGCCACCTCATCCAGAACTCCTGACAAGAGACACCAATGCGTCTTCAAAGACTGTATGGTACGTTTTTCACAGCATGAACTACAGTTATAATAACAAAATAATATTTTGATATATTTGTCAACAAATAGTTTGGGGATTGTTCAATTCATGTCACTACTGGGGAAGGGTATGATGCCCTCATTACCAAGAAGTAGCAGGGCAGGTTCAAAGGCCATTAATCTTTTCAAGTTGTTTTGCCTTCACTGAGTTACCAAGTTGACCAGCTAAACAACTACATTGGCACCTCTGCCCCGACTTCATCACAATATCAATCCTTAACTATAATTAGAGAACTATGGGAAAACTGAAGTAAATATTTTTAGCCATGTAAAGAACCTTTTCAGTCAAATCACCTTGTAAACGTCATAGCGAGGCATACAAAACCAATAAATAGGAGCTTTCCCTACCATCATCACATACGGCTTCATTTCCCAAGCATGGATGTTGGTATTATCAATAATAACCGGGCTTTTCCCATTCTTCATTGCTTTGCGTGCTGCAATGTAACACATTAAGTAAAGCTAAAATATATTCAATAACAGAGCCAAGCCTTACTAGCCCTAAAGTGTCCTTTCTCTGCCCACTGCTCGCATGCTTGGTTCCCCACCAAACCTGGGTTTGCAGCTACCACTCAAAAGGGAGCCGAGGTCAGAGCCTAGCAGCTCTCATGGGAGAGGAGATGCAGCCTCTGGCTGATCTGAAGCTCTTATAGAACACACAACAGGCAAAAATTCCTGTCATTTGCAGGAGATCCCTGTTACATTGATCTCAAAGTATGTTCGCCATCGCTACAGATTCCTCCAGAGCACACCCACAAAAGCAGGGTACGTTGAGGTGAATTAAACAACCTGGGTTGTTTAATTCTCAAACTTAAACTCAGCCTGTAAGTTTTCTTCCTATCATTACATTCCCATTCCCTTCCAGGTCAGGACAGACACCTAACAAGTTAGAGGCAAAGGCTGCAGTGCCTATGCTGCAGGGAGCAGCTGCTGGGCTGGTGTCTGAAAGGTATCAAGATTCAGTAGTGCTTCCTCTAAAATAACATTAACCAACCTCCAAAATGTTTTCATTTTCAATTTTCCCTTTCATAAGTCAGAGTGACAAATGTATTTTTTTAGCCAATGGCCCATGAACTGTAATCTTCGACACCACCTTGAGATATTTTATTCTGGGGACTAAGTTTAAAGACAGCCTGAAATCCAAACTATTTTGCACAGTCCCTGCATCAAGTTTGGTCACCTCTTTTCTGGTTCCACTTGTGTGCATCCTCTAAGAAGTCAGGCTCAAAGATGTAGACACCATTTTCAACAAAGAAGTCATCAGTACTAAGGACTACAGCACTGGGGTGCTCACGTTTCAGCTGTCTGCAGGGAAAAGAAAAAAAAAGGATTAGTACCTGGTAACACCCTTTAACAGAGACCATTACATCACTATTTGAGTGCTGTGCAAATACACACAGTGCTTCATTTGAAAAATCCCAATTTAAAGGATCTGGAAGTACTGCAATCATTAGATGGACACATAGGAACAAAGGAATGGAGCTCGAAGGCATGGCCTTGATTTCTTTAATTCAGCAGAGAAATCTACACTGGACCAGCAACATCGAAGTATTTAATTAATATATTCAGCTCTCCTTCTGAGTTATCTGAGAAAGCAGGATTATAAAGAGAAGGGGAAAAAAAACCCAAAAAAACCCAGCAACCCAAACCTGCTTATCCAGGCATGGAAGTTGGTGTCAGAAGACAATCTGACGATGGGAATTTTGCTACAGAGATTTCTGAAGATAACCAGGAGGAAGGATTTGTCATTTAGTAAAGATGGTCCAGACAACCATCAGTTTGGTTTGGGGGCATTTTTGGTTGTAAAGTAGGTAGCACTTTTTAAAAATTCTAATTTGCAAACAAGTATCTGAGTGACAAGTCAATATTTTCTATTATTTTATGCAATTTTGTCCTTGTTCCACTTAATCCTCTTCTTGTAGGGTTGAGTAATTTTTATACCTTCAGCTTTTAAACAAATTTCATAAACAAATCTGAGTTTATAAAACATATTTTATAGACAAATTTGCAGATCCATAGAGCAGACTGCTGTGGTGAGTGACTCTGGGCAATCCCACTTCCCTTCACAGGTGTGTCCCCCAGCAATGCTCCTGCAGGCCGGGGATGCCATGGGGAGTGGATGTGTGTCCTGCTGGACACTGAGCAGCTGCCTCACAGGCAGCCACTGCCTCTTGGAGGTGGAAGGAAGTGCTGCCTTGTGTGGAGGTTTAAATATGAAGCATCCCTCTGCCAGTCCTTAGAGACAACAAAAAAAAAACCAAAACAACCCTTAATATATGATTGTGTTCCCATATGTGTATAATCCAGATTTTTTTGTGTCCATAGACAGAACTGTCCTTTTTTTATTTCAATCAGAGAAGAGTTGGGGGAGGAGACAGTCTCTGCAAGAACGCAGGGAAAGCCCATGGCATCCTCCCTCTACTTCCTGTCTTCCTAAGGCCTGGAATGGCTTGGGAAAAGAAAGAAAGGTCAGTCAAGAAACCCTGTGTCTCTCAGACATGAATGCTGCTGCCCTGCTGTCTCACACCACACATGGTCTCCAGCCCCTGTGACTCATTTCAGCTTTCCTAATAAAACACTTCTTCCATCCCCACAAGCTGCAAAGTAACAATTTCTCAGTGTCTTATCTATGTGGTCAAGAGCAAGGGAAAAGGTGTCTCCAGGTTATCAGCAGAAGAACAGGCACACATAACAACCTTAATTCTGTCATCCAGCTCTGTTCCAACCATTTACTTACCAGTGGTACCCCAATCTGCCTGCAAGCAGCAGCTCTTCACTAGGACTGCAGGGTGCATTTAGCTGAATAGAGGTCAGCTTCTGACTTTGCTCTGTCTCCACTGTAACTTCTACCACCTGATGATTAATTAATATTATTTTGTGGTGGAGTTCACCCCAGTGAGCAGTGACTTGGTGCTGATGGAGCCAGGACTGGGCTTTACCCCCTGTACACCATTCAGCACCTACCTGTCTTTGTCTTCCAGCTCCAAAGGGATGCTTTATTCACAAAATTACTGCTGGGCAAACTGATTTAAGAAAAGTCATGTTTTAAACTGTTAGCAAACAGTATCATGTTGTTGCTTTAAATTTGGCCTCAGGCAAAAAATTCTTATAATTAAAATCACAGCAACACCTAATGCTTATCTGGTTACTGCTCTGGATAACCTGATATATTCAGGTCTCACTATGATTCAGCACCTCACCTTTCTCACTGCTTTATTCATTGCAATTTCTTCTCTAAAAAATTGACTGCTGAAATATGTGTTGTCCCTTTAGGTACAGATAGGCACACAAAATTGTATACATTAATAAAATATCTTAATACCTTTTTTTCTTGTTTAGTATTTCTTTTTAAAATGTTCTTAACCAGGGCAAATTTTAAAATCCATTTTCTTAGTACATACCTTACTGAATTTTCAACACTGAGACCTTTGATACTAACCCTTAAGAAATCTAAACTGTAGGTGAATAGCTGCAAGCTCAGTCTACTGTCCTCACATCAATAATTAAAGTAGGTAAAACTTGTATTTCAAAGGAGGAAAAATATGGGACAAAATCGGCTGAGCGCCACAAAATACTGTCACATTTGCTATATTCATACCAAATGAGCTCCTGCTAACAGCAACATAAGAAAACATGAAGTAGGAAAAAGATGGTTTACCTTTTGTTTATTTTATACTGGTTTTAACTTTTAGCAAAACAACCAAACTGTAGCTGAAGTTTACAGCTGTTTTCTGCAATTCCTTCCATATTGTCCACAAAGCTGGCAAAACTCCTATTTCTTCTCTTCCTTATTCCAAAGGGCACCAAGAACCTTTTTGTATGTTCTTTATGAAATGAGCCTTCCACAAATCTTCACAGGACCTCAGGTTGGTTTAGAAGAAATATATGTGCAAAATCACATAAGGCTCTTAAATCACTGTAAGCAATTAAAATGCATGTATTTTAGAAAAATACACACCAGCTATGCAGAATGGGACGACTTGTGACAATGGTTATTTATGAATAAATCTTGAACTGTCCTGCAAAAAAGGAAATTACCCACTGCCGGTAGATCACTAAGTAAAGCTTACTAAGGAGGACAAGAAAAATGCAATCTCTTTGCAAGACCAAAAGAGATATTGGATCTATGTTTGCATTTTTTTAAGGAGCCAGTGAACTGGAAGCATCCATGAAAGGTTCAGCATTAATTTGCTTTGGACACATAATTGTACAGTTCTGCATCTCTTCATCTTGCACTGGGTATGATACCTCCTTCAGTTTGTAAAGGGGCGAGCAGAAAAGGGTTTGAGGAGATTTATTTTAAGAGGAAACATCCTCCATTCTCTTCTTACTTTCTTATTCTTTGTAGTTTCTGAAACAGCAGCAAACCTTTCTTTAGCAAAGGATAGAGCATCATGCACTTTGTATCCATAGGTTATCACACTTTTCCATGAGAAAACTTGAAAATAAATTGATTTCTGACAGCAGATTGGAAGAAACCTTTTCAGTTCTCAGAAGGCCACAGAATGGTGCATCAGCGACCAGAACACGTATGAACCAGCACGACGTGCAACCACTTGCTCTGGCCACTCTTCCCAACAGTTGACTGTTCTGTGGCATTTAAAAGGCACCTAAAACCATTTTGTTTCAGCAAAAAAGCAGGACGGTGAGACCTGGAGCACATGCCCAGCACTTGAAACTGTCTATTGTGTTTGAACAACTCCTGGTGCCCTGAGGACTTTGCCTGGCTGAGCTTCCTGGTGCTGCTGGCAGAACACAGCCGTGCCTTTGTGTCTCTTCCAGGGGGTCCAACCATGTAAAGCACCAGGCTCGTGTGGTATTCGGTCAAAGCACTCAGGAGACTCACCTGAAGTGGTTTCACTCTACTTTTCTCACCTTTACAAAGGTAAATGTTTACAGTGCATTGCTGCCTGGAGGCAAGAGCTGCAGAGATGAAGTCCATGAACCATCAGAGCTGCAGTTCTGCAGTGGGGTCAGGTGCTGGTAATGCTGGGAACAGCTGGCCCAGGACCAGAGGTGCTGGGATAAACCAGGCAACAGCAGAAGAGAGAACTGGAGAAGACACAAATTGTGCCAAGCAGTGATGCCTCAGTGCCAGTGCATTTTTGCATTCAAAAAACCAGACCTGAACTGATCCGTGCCAGTGTAGGGCTGCTCTGAGCTGGGAGCAACCAGGACGAGGAAGTAATTTTAACAAAAATAACTAAAGCTTACAAAGCTGTATCCAAACTCTGCTGCATGACGCTGAAAAGTCAGGGAAACAAGCCATGGATCCAAGATTATTCCTAGGACTGTGTGACAAATGGAAAAGGGGCCTTTTGACTGGAGTTATCACTGGGTTGCTGTATCACCAGTGATAACATTCATGGTTTGAGACTCATGAGCACCATAAAGATGTAGAGGTTGTGATAGAAATACAGAAATACTGGCTGATATGCAGAATGAATGAATGTAGATGTGTGTGAAAGCACTAGAAGAAAGAGCACAGCAAAGACTAAAACAATGGCAGCCACCAACACCCAAGATCATTAACAGCAATAAAACTGGGACAGATGTTGTTTACACCCCCCACGGCCAGCACTCAGCTGAGGTCCAGCACTGGTGACCTGCCACAGGAAAACCTGTGCTCTGAGAGCTGGAAGAGGGTCAGTAGGACACACCAGCCTCTCCACACCTGCCTCCTTCCCCTTGTTCCAAGAGGGGCAGAGGATGAAGACACCCAAAATGGGAAAATGCATATAACGGGGGGAAAACCCACCTAAGATTCATAGAGCACCAAGTAAGCAGAATTCACAGGCAAAAAAATGCTAGTATAGGAGCTGTTGGCTGGAGATGGCACAGCAGACCTGGCAAAACCTACCCTGTCACCACCAACTGAGAGCAACCCAGCAGAGAAAGCCAGACGGGAGAGCTGATGGTCCTTGTGTGCTCTGATTTTGGGCAGACCACCTGTGCACATGCATCTTGATGCTTGCAAGTATAAAGTTGTGATATTGTGAGTGAATAAAATCTGAGAAAATGAACTTGAATTTATAAAATGAGTTTATAGAGTGCTTTTGCAAATAAACAACCACCTTCCTCCTCCAGTGGGATCTTGCACCGAGATCTGTTGCAGTCATTTTTTGCAAGCTTTCCCTTGTGCAGCACATAGTATTTACCAATCCTAAAAGGTATGCAGTGTGAGAACAGCAAAAGAATTCTCTTGGTACAGTCCTTCACAATCTGGAGTGTTAAGAAGAGGTACTAAATGCTGCTTTTTGATCTGTGTGCTGCTGAACAGCTAAACACGCTACAATTAACGGGCTAGAAACAGTAAGATACTCAAATGTTCATCTCACAGAGGACTATTACAACAATACTTACGACTGATTTTGTGAATCTGTCATTAACAATTAACCTTATATTTTTACCTAAATAGTACAGGTAAGTACAGTTACTTGCACTGCCTGAGAATATGCCCCCAAACTTTTATGCTCTTACTGTGCTATGAGAAGACCCAAATCCCCTTGAAGGAGCAGACCCACACTTACACAGCCTCTTAAGGGAGAGGTGTGTATTTTGGATGTGAGCAAAACACAGCATTTGGCAATTCATAAAAGAACTTCGTTTGCCAAAGGGCAGTGAGGCAGAGGGCCCAGTGGGACAGGGAAGTGTTGCACTGAGAAGAGGAACTGGCTATGAATCCAGGGTATCACACAGCTTCATGCTGCCATCTCTCACAGCAGAGCCCTTCCTGTGGCAGCCCGTGATCCCAGCACGGGCTCCTCAGCCCAGCAGAGGAAGAAGACAAGGAACCTGTTCCTCTTTTGATAGAGCAGTGGCACTGGAAGCTGTGTGATACCAGACTGTGAGATTTTGTGATACCAAACTACGGCTGCACAGTCACACCGATTGCAGTGCTGCTTCCCAGCAGTCCCCACCGTGGTTTTCCACTTATTTACAATCAGCCTTTGGGCTGTTGGAGGGTGAAGTGGTTCCCTCTACTAATTTTATACACCGCTAAAGCTCTGACCAGGAGTGGGAAAACAGAAGTCAGAGTTGTCAATTTTCGGCCAGAGAGAGGGAGCGGTTTACCGCGTTCGTGATTAAACACAAAAAACCAACCCAACAAAACCAAACCAATCAATATTGAAATAAATAAATAAATAAATAAATAAATCACCAGTCAATCTGGCACCCTTGAGAAAAGGAATAAGTACCGCCTTGGTCGAGGTGATAAGTCCATCTCGCCAGAAGCATCCTCGTAGGTACCGCTCGCTCGGAACGGGAGCTGGCACAGTCCCACGGGCAGGACACTCAGACACGGCCACAGGTGCCCGGGACAGCGCAGCCTGGAGCGGACCTGGAGCCGGGGAGGTTCCGTGCGGCTGCCCCCGGCCGAGGCTCCCCCGCTTCCCCCCGACCCCAGCCCGGCCGGTCTGCAGCGACTGCCGGGCGGGCTCCCGAAGCGCTGCCCCTCCCCGGAGCCGGGACACGCTTACCTGGCCAGGGTGCTCTTGCCGGAGCCCGGCAGCCCCCGCAGCAGCACCAGCCTCCCTCCGGCCCGCGGGGCTCCCAGGCTCAGCCCCGCCAGGGCCTGGAGCAGCTGCTCCTCCGCGGCCGCGGGGCCGGGCCCGGCGGGGCGAGGGGTCGGGGCCGGCCCGGGATGGGGGGCCCGGGGCAGCCGCTCCGCAGCCCGGCCCCGGCCCCCGCCCCGGCCCCGCGTCCCTCGGCCGCCGCGGGCGGGGCCGGGCGGGAGAGCGCGTCCCTCCATGTCCCGGGCGGCCGAGACTTTGCCCCGCGAAAGCGAAAGCTGCCGGCAGCAGAGACACGGGCAAGGGAGGGCGGCTACACTGCCAGAGCGCTCGGCTACGGCACTCGCTGCAGAGCCGGAACTTTGGCCCGAGATACCATCTCCAGTTATTGAAAGTCAGGGTTATTCCCCAACTTCTCAAAGGCAGGAAAACACAAGGCAGCGCTGACAGCGTTCCAGTCACATGTGCTTCCTCTCTGTATTGCGAACTACAGGGCAGGCTCGAAAGGGAATGAATCATCATCAAAGCCCGAAAGAGAAGTAGGGCTGGTTTCAGGACACCACCAGGTATGCACAGACTTCGCCGCCCGCCCCTTCCCTAGTAACGAGCTATCGGAATCCTCTTCAACCACAGAAGCAACAAGGATACCAAGGGGATGTAGCTAAACAACCGCCCAGCACGGAACAAATGACCCCGTGCATCACGCTCACTACACCATCCTATTTTTTTTTCTCAAACATATTATCGTAAGAGACAGTAAAGGAGGTTTTAAAGATTTCTGTCCTCTAAAGAAAGTCTGATTTCTTTTAACTTGATCACCAAAGAAGTCAAAGAAATTACAGTTTTCAGCAAAACCAAAAATAGTTGGAGTGGCATCACACCCTCCCTCTCAGAGCTACATACAGCATCCTGCCCAGCTTGGTTAGGAGCCAGCCCCAGGTATGCCCCAAGCACACACCACCACCAAACCTCCATGCTGGAGCTTAAGGTTCTGAGGTTCCAAACAGTGCTAAAGAGAGTGTTCACATCCAGGGAGAAAGCTTAGCTCCCCAGGGACATGGCACGCCAATGCTAACTGAAGCAAGTGGGGAAAATGTGGCAGGAAAGAAGAGACAATATTTGAAATTTACAGATACTGGGGAAGGGGGTTAAAGTAAACTTAAACTGGCAACACACTACTAAGAGATGAAACATGACTTGCCCATACAAGACTATTGTGAGATTTTGAAAACTGTTTTATTTCAAGCATTCTGGAAGGCCAGGATTCAGTAACAGAAAATAGAGGCGTTCAGATTTCTTGCTCAATAAACAGAAGTAGGAAGACAGTATTAATTCTTGAGTGACATTTTCCTGAAATCAAACTAACTTGCCTGCTGCCACTAGTAAAACACAGAAGTCTGAAGCTGTAGTTATGGCGGTATGAACTCCCTTCCTCCTCCCCTTTACATTTTGTGTAATCTGCTGGTGGGAGAGCAGGACATTTTCAGCCGAGGAAGACACACACACGTACACGGGAGATGCATTCAAACAGTGCAGCCAGAAAAATTTTGCCAGTGATACAACATTAATTTAGAAATACATACATTGTTAACTGCTTTCATGTAGATGCAGTATTTAAGTGAAGACACATCAGCAAATTCAACCATGGTGAAGCTTCAGCACAAGTTCAGTCAAGCCCTGGCGCTTCAGCTGATGTATAAACACATGCAGGGAAAGGTGAGGAAGAGGAGATGAAAGAATAAATGGAGAAATATTCTGGATCTGCAAGCTGCACAAGTGGGAAATATTATTTCTCACAAGTAGACACAACCTCCTCAATCATTTCTCACACTTTTATTGTTAAGTGAGGTGACAGTTGTCTTTCCTGTCACTCTCTCTCCCTACAAGGAAGTGTCCAGCCTTATGCACGCCTCATAATTGACAAAGGTTGCTCTTCATAATTAATTGTAATTTGTCTATCTCTACATACATAAATATTTCCAACACCACTAACAGAAACATCAAATCACTGGCTACCAGTGCTAGTTATACATCTTCTCAGTCTACCAAAACCCTTCCTCCAGGATGTATGAATCAGTTCTATAGTGAAATGTTCTTGTTTCTATAGTCCCAAATTCCCAAATGAGTCTAGCTGAGGGGAAGCATAAAACCTGGTTTCAGGAGAAAAGAAGGGAAGTTGTGCACCCCTAGATAAGTGAATAGGAACAATGGATGAAGATTTTTACCATTTGAGATTGTAAAGGGACTGGGTGCAATTATGACTGAGGGTGAAGGCAGAAGGAGGCTAAGACACACAAGAAGCACCATTCCCTGCAGGTGAGCATCACTGCCTGCTTCTGTGATTATATCCTGGATCCTCATACAGGTGAATTAAATACCACAGCCTGAAGCTCACAGCCCATAATGACAGATGCCTCTGGTCTCCACTCTCAATCTCTTTATACCACACTTGAGGATGTACTGAGAAAATGTAAATCCCAAATAGCTTCAGAAAATTACCTTTTGCCATGCACAAATTTATCTCAATTTTGATCATTATTACATGGACAGAGAGGTTGATATAAGGGAGCAGTGTTGGGGGGAAGTGGCCAAAGCTGTACACCAAAAAATCTACAGTGGTTTCTTTCTTCCAGGTTGTCCCTCACGTTTAAAATCCTTGGTGGCCAACTGAAGTCCTCCCATGGTGGAATCAAAGCGAGAAGTTTCTGAAATAAAAAAAAGAAGAATGTTTACTGAAGTTCCACAACAGCACAGGCAGCAAAAAGACTTAACTGATAATCCAGCCTTCAGACTGAGAAGAGTCTGCCCAATGTTTTCTACAGTTTCTAACACTCAGCTGTTGGTTATTTCTTTAAAAAAGTTAAAAAGAATGGAGAGGAAGCAGGCAATTGAAAGCAAAGGGAAAATAAAAGAATGCAAGTAGAGTGGAAAAGGAAGAGAAGAACTTGAATGTCAAAACTAGAGGTGTAAGGACCTTACTACCTCAAAGCTGAAAAATAAGAAGAGTAACACAGTGGATTATTTTTTTCTCTACAAGTCACAAACCTTATGTAAGGAACAGCTGTTCAACCAATACCACCATAGTACAGCTACATCTCAATTTTTTGGTTATAATGTGAATTGTTACCCCTGTTACATGCACTCAGGACCTCAGGCTTTCATGTTACAGAGTTTGTGTGAGGTACCTGCACAACTCAATTGTTGCTCTTTCCTGAGAGCTCCAGAAACACTGCTGTGGTCAGCTCTTATTCCCCCAGGTAATTAGACTCTCTGCTTAAGTGATTTTTTGAACCAGGTTTTCCTGGTAAACACTGTAAAAGGCAGGCGAGGTTTTCTGGTCACAATTCTGTGCACTTTTTCATGCTTCATTTTGTTTAATATTAGTGGTTAAATGTCAAAGGACAGATAAGTTTTTTCACTATTATCTGTGTATCAAAGTAGCAACTGGAAGAGGTTTGACCATGGGATGATATTTTCTGTGGCAATACTGGAGGACTGCTTTAGTCTGCTTTGTGCCCTTCAGATAGAAATCAGACTATCCTTTTTTCATTTTAGACAAAAACCAAACCGGCCTGTCCCAGCTATACACTCCTGCTTTTTTGCCCATGTCCTGCTGATCTCATGGACTCTAGGACAATTTGCTTCATTTCCATAGGCCAGACCAAAAACTTTTTGGATGTCTTTGTGCATTAGATGTTAGAGCTGAACTGCCTCACTCAGAAGCATCACAGCCAGCAAAGGGAAGTGCTGGGAATAGCACAGCCAGGGAAAGGAGGAATGATAACACAAGGTTATCAAGAGATTTGTCCCATCAAAACCACACCCTTCAGGGCTGTTGTGGAAAAAGTATTCCTGCAGAGAATTACTGACTGCTGTACTTCAAAAAGAAATATGCCAGCTTCTGCTTTGCAGTAGTCCTGCAGATAAATACTTGAACAGACACATTTGTATTGCACTGGCATCTGTGAGTCCTGGTCTAAGGAGAATTTCTATGCACCTAAATAATGCTGTTTTCACTGATCTCGACATTTCTCAAACTGGGAACTCTTGCTTAATCTCCAGAACAAATACTGTTGTGCTGCCAAAGTGCAATAAGGGGCTCTCACTAAAACTTGAGATTAACCCTGTATTTTCACGGAGAAACACTGCTCATCTTCCCATTGGAATAACAACACCCTTACACAACATGAATACAAAAGCATGTTCATCTGGCTAACAGATTAAGTTGCACTTGGCCAGTAATGCTCAGTTTGCTTTCCAATCTGAAGGGATCAAAGTGATCATATTAGCTCTCCCTTGATTTCCTATGATTTTAAAATCTTTTGGTGGGAATGTCTCAATTTTCCTAGTTTTTTATTCCCCCCCTGACCTTTGAAGGAATGAAATCAATTTCAGCGTTTACAGTTGTTCACTTGAGCAGTTTCACAACCACTCTGGGACATCATTCTTGGCAAGTCTGCTTTAATCAGCAACCAGAGGGGGATTATTTTGTGGTGAGGCAAGACAACCTTATCCCTCAAAGCCAGGGGCACTATCGATCAGGAAAACTCACCTGTCTTTTACAATACCTGCATGCAGACATTGTGGAAGCACTGGAATACTCAAAGTATCCTGTGCCTGACAGTGAGCATGAGCTGACTGAAAACCCTAAGACATGCTTCTTCCTTTCCACATACTTTTCTTGGTTTAATTCTTTAACATTCTACACTTGTAAAAGCTTAAAAGAGTCCTCCACCTGAAGGTTTGGTTGCAGAATACATGGCCCCTGATATCAAAGCTGACTGCTGCCCAGACAGGACACCCTGCACGTCCTCCCCTCATATCTGCAGCAGCACGACCTCATCTGCTCCCTTGCCCCAACCTTGGCACTGAGCTGGACCTTACAGCAGCTTATCTAAATGCCTCAGTCCAGCAGAAAATTATTGATTTGTTTGCTGTTGGGTCGGTGAGTTAAATGATAGCCTGTCAGCCAGCAAGTGCTGGAGCTGCTATCTGCAGCAGGGCTGGGAGGAAGGGCACTTCACACTTTGGGCAGCAGTTACCCATTGCATCAGCCTGCTCTGAGATGGCAGATCCCAACTCCAGAGCAGCCTAAACCCATCTGACCTCTGGTGTCTCATCCTCTCCCTCCGACAGCCTTCACGACTTTCCTTGACTCATTTCAGATGCTGAACTAAAACAAAGGAAAACAAAAACCCCCAACATAAAACTCCAGCTGTATCACCCCATTCCAGCATAGATCTCAATGACCAAGCTCTGCAGAGACAGTGCAAGGCTTTTGGTAAGATGGGGAGTCTTCCTTCATGGCAAAGTCTTCATTGCTCTCATTCTATATTCCACAGAACTAACACAGGCTGACACAGTAGAGCTTTAGACTGCAACACAACATAACAAACTGGGGTTTCCTGGCAGCAGACGGTGGCTGGGTCACAAACACGGCTCTGGGTCATTTCTGCTGTGCTTGTGACAAGCAGGAGAGGAAGACTGAAACGATTCTGGGAGTAGCAGAGCAGACAGACAAAGGGAATAAATCTGATGGGAAAAAACAGTTTGTTGAATTCAGCAACCACATAAAGGTACAGACAATAAGGCAGGATAATCTACTAGCATGTGTCTTTACTTTCTTGAAGCACAAAAGGAAAAAGTTTCATATTTCACAATTTTCTCCCAGGAAGATGGCAAAGCTCTTCACATCTGTTTCTTCAGCATATAAACATTTAATCAATATCCTGGACATTTCTGGATAATACTTTAGGATACAAACCCACATAGACATCCAGTTAGGACCATAAGCCAAAATCCTGCCTCTAGAGTGTTCGTATTTGCAATATTATAAACAAGTAGCATCTAGAAATTGGTAGCAAGTGTAGGCCTAAGTATTTCGTGAAAATATTTTTAATTGCTTACCCAATATTGTATTATTTGATTATATAAGAGGAAAATACTGCTACCAGATGTTATTAATGATCTGTGCTGAGAGCATCTTGTGAGACTGGTGCCCTCTGGGCCACATGGTTCACAGAGATCTCCCTCATCCTCCTACATTGGTAGCTGGTTCCAGCTAATCAGCCTGCAATGTCATTTTTGTCATCAATGACACATAATCAAATCAAACCTCATTCAAGAGGTTTCAATTCCAACCCAAACTATTCAACTTCTTCTCCTCTGACATGAACATCCATTGTGAAAATTTCCATGTTTGTAACAGTCCAAACACAGTGTACATCCACCTCCTTGACTCCTGCTCCAGCCATTGACTGGAGGCGTGGTCAGCTCAGGCACAGGGCACCAGGTGACAAAGACCCCCTGACCAGACCCCATGTAGATGATATTCCAGCAGTCCTGTGATGTCTGGATGGGAACAATTTAAGCCTCAGAATATGCAATCTTCTCTGGCTCAGTTTGCTCATGGTTCAAGTTATTCTTTTTCCATGTACCTCAGTTTATTTGTTTAAAAACTCCAGATTAATCCATTTTCCATTTTAGAAAGAACAACTGGTAGCAAATGATAGAGAAATTAAACTAGCGTTTTCCTGCTGGAACTCATAATCCTTCCTTCTTATCTCAACCTTCCCAGAATATCTCTCATAAGCAAACCAAAGAAACTTTGCCAAGTTACCAAAGGGCTCAAAAATTCATGAGACAAGCAAGAACACGATAGCACACTTTGTCACACTAAATGAAAACATTAATGAAAACTTAAAACTTCAATATATGGAGTCTTACTGCAACCTCCTGCCACTGTTTCTCCACTGCCACTTTTTCATAAATTGGTGAAATACTGTTTTATTATTCATAGAGTTCTTTTCATAATTAGACCCTTAATGGAGCCAGCATTACTCTCCATGCTGAAAAGACAAGGAAAGTAGGACTGTTATGACTCACAACAGATTTCCACAGCAACCAAAATGGGAATAAATTCCAGCTCTTAGGCATCCTACCCTGCTGCTTTTGCTTCACCATGCACGTTCTAGATTTCTGAGAAAAAAACCACAAACATATGGCTTTAATAACAAAATACTGCCTTCTCTTTTCCCCATTCAGGCTTGAAAGAAACAAAGTCCGAAAAACCCTCAACCCTAACTCAAATAAAACCCAAGTAAATTGGGGGATACTAAATGCACCTTAAAAATTCTAACAAGCAATATTCTTTAAATATTTGGTCAAATATAATAAAGAGTGAAACATTCACAAGGTGACTGATTACCTGTTTGTTCATGCAGAATTTAAGACACTCATGACTGATGAAATGCAGCACCCAGACAGCCAGTGTAGGTTATGATGTTCTCCTCTATCACATCTTGACATAGCTCCATGTCTGATAGTGTTTCAGAAGAGTCTTGATTCTCTTGGTTATTTTTATTTAGATCTTCAAGACTAATAATATCATCTAAAAAATAAAGAAATTACAAACTGTAACAAAAAACACCTGGAATTACCTTACATAACCTGTCATTTCTGTTGTGTGAGGAGAGAGTATTTCTAGAACAAGCTTTTATATCATCAGAATCCTCTTGGTTTTTGCCTCCTAAATGGCCTATATATAAAAGAAATGAAATATTTCAGTTTTGTCTCTCATAGGGGGTGGGGAGTCAGAGACAACACCCATGCATGTGTGTGTCTATTCCCACTCTTAACACTGCCTCTCCAAAAGCAGCCTTTCTTCTAAAACAGAGAAGCTTCTCTCTTATTTTAGACAGCAAATTCTACCAGCTTTCAGGGAATTACTGTTATGTATTTTTAAACTTGTTACAGAACCTATGAAATTGTACTGCATTAATATAGAAATCACAGAAAAAGACCAGCAACCTTATCCCATAACCTCCACACTGCAGGAATTAACGCATGCAGAAGTCCAGAGCTTCACATGAACCCTGATATCTCTTACTGCTCAGGTGTGAGACCTCAGGTGCTGTTTGACAGCAGCTGAACATGAGCCAGCTGCACTCAGCTGGCCAAGAAGGCCAATGGAACCCTGGCTTGGATCAGCAATGGTGTGGCCAGCAGGAGCAGGGCAGTGATTGTTCCCCTGTGCTCAGCACTGGTGAGGCCACACCTCAAGTTCTGGGTTCAGTTTTGGGCCCCTCACTATAAAAAGACATTGGAGTGCTGGAGCATGTCCAGAGAAGGGCAACAGAGCTGGGGAAGGGTCTGGAGCACAGGTCTGATGAGGAGCAGCTGAGGGAGCTGGGGGTGTTTAGCCTGGAGGAAAGGGGCTCAGGGGAGACATCACTGCTCTCCACAACTACTTGAAAAGAGAGTGTAGGCAGGTGGGGATTGGTCTCTTCTCCCATGGAACAAGACAAAATGGCCTCAAGTTGCACTGGGGAGGTTTAGATTGGATATTAGGGAAAATTTCTTCACTGAAAGGGTGGCTGGGCATTGAAACAGGCTAGCCAGGAAGTAGTGAAATCATTGTCTCTGAAAGCGTTCAAAAAGCAGATGTGGCACTGAGGGACATGGTTTAGTGGTGGACTTGGGCAGTGCTGGGTTAATGCTTGGACTCAATAATCTTATAGGCTTTTTCCAACCTAAATAATTCCATGGTTCTATGATTATGCTGCCAACATTTAGTGCTAATGAAGTTTAACTTGAAGATATTCAACCTTTCAGGAAGTAAAGTCTGAAGGTAGACTATGTCATGCTAAACACCATTTTGATCTAGAATGGATAAACTTAAGCTAATTACTGGAATATTTCCATGTGGGAAACTTGATAAGGCAATTTTAGCACTCAGATGAGGAAAAGTGAAGTGATGATAGCAACCACAAGTCTGTGGACCACAGACACGATCAATGGCAGCAAAAATTCATTTATCACGTGATCATTCTTTTGCACAGAGGAGTGTTATCACTCATTTTTAATGAAAAACCCTTTGATAAGAATTTTATACGGTTTTTGTATCACAGAATAGACTTACCAGTCAAGCCATCTCCATTCTGCAATCCATTTGTTTTCTGTTTTTCCTAAAACAGATAACAAGAGTCCAGCAAAAAGAAAGTATGTGACAAGGGATGTTATTTTGGGCAAGAACAAAGTCCATACTCTGTTTCATAATTACTAGTTCATTGTAATCAGAATTTTCCTGATTTCCACTACCAGACAAGGAAAAAAGGTAATTTGTAAGTTAACACTTTCCAGCTAGACAAAGAGAATTAATTTGCCCACAGTTTCACAAAATAACTTCTCTGCTGCAGCTCTAGCAGAGGTGATGGAATATGAGATTTGCTCAGATGATGAGAGAAAACTATAAAAAGGAAACCATCTGAATGATAGTACCTTGTACATAACATAGGTCAGGTCCAGACACAGGTATCAAAGCTTTTTCTCTCTTTTTAAAGTACTTTGCAAACCCTTCTGAAGCTGATCTTTCAAAACCTGAATCCTACCATGCCAATAAGCTGGTTTTAGAAATATTCAGAGGAGGACAGAAAAGATCCATCTCCTCATTGTGGATAGTAAAGCAAATTTACTAACAAAGAACTGAAGAATTCCCCTTTGCACCTGAAATGTTGGAAAGCCTTCCAAAATCCCCTAAAATTCATACCTCCACAGAGGTCTTCCACAGTAAATAGATCATCTTTGAAACTTTCCAGTCAAGGGGAACTATATAATCATCTGGCAACAAGGATTCTGCAGAAGAAAATATTTTTTGCAGTTGAGTGTTCAGATCTTTCCACAGCCAAAAAAAATCACTGAACTACAATTTTTGCACACATTATATATATATATATGTTTTTTTTAAGAGCAGATATTTAGATGAGCCAGCAGCAAAATCAGAATTTGGAATTTCTAGAATCTAAGGCCAGTGCACAAAAGGGGAAAGAAGGGGAAGGAGATTTGGGTTTGGCTTCAGCTTCCTTATTTAGACAAAAGCTTTCCTACCATACTTTCATTTCCCCCACATGCTCCCCTAAAAATAGGCACACACAAGAAAAACAAAGTTTTCAGCCAATAAATTAAAAGAAATGGAAATTAAATAACAACCTTCAAATTTTAAAATGCTTGATTGTAAGAATTGTTGCACTATCAGTAGAGAAGCTGCTTCCTAAAATGTTTTAACTCTAACACTGTTTAAGAAGCTGAAAAGAGGTTCTTTATAGGAAATATATTTACACTTACATAAGAACCATACAAGAAGACAGGCAATTAAATCTTTCATTTATAAATAACTAAAGACATTTATTTACCTAAAATTTCACCTCCAAAATAATTGCAATAAAGATAGACTGCAATTCCCAGTGTTGGAAAAGAACACCACTCAAATGGAGAACAGGGCCAGCCAGGCACAATTCTGATGGGAAAACCCCAGCAGTCAGCAATCACAAGCTGGCAGAGCTTCAGGGAAATGTCAGGGTGGATTTGTCTTTCTTAAAGTTTATTTCCAAAGGAAACTCACCTAAACTCCAGAAATGCCACCTGTTACTGACTCAGAGAAGGACATTTGGTTCACTAACCTACTGAGTGTTTCTGAATGCCTGGTTATTCTTCTTTCTTGGAAGATGCCTGCTTTCAACTCCCTCTAAGATTATGAAATTTAAGATCACAAATATGAAGATTCACCAAGTTTGGAGAAGAAATATGTTTTATATGTAGCAGTTGAGGACATCAGCAGTATTTCCTTGCTGAATTTCAGCTCTATATGGCAAGTTCTTTGGTGTGTGGTGCCAGATTGAGGTAAAGCAGCACTACAGATCCTTTAGGGACCAAGCCAAGTAAAGCTTCCTATGATTTGCATCACTGTTCTGGCAGGTGGCATTGCCATCAACTTCTAAAAAACAACAAAGAATCCTGAGGTCAGTTTGAGCAGATAAAAAGACAAACTGCTCCTGAGTTGTCAGATTAAAATTTTCATATGAAATTTATGCTTAACTTTAAATCCTGCTGAAAGAAGCAAATGTAAAGGTATAGTGAAAAGCTGGTCTGTGTTTTTAAATCCTATTTGTTGGCTAAACGAAAGTTACTCCAATAAATTTAGACCCAAGAAGCTGAAAAACATTATGGCCAGGGAATATGGCTCTTTCAGCAGGTGTTTTAGGGTGACTTCCAAGCAAAACTGTGTTGTAGTCACCAGTTACATTAGCCTGCAGCATACTGGGAAGTTAGCACACTCAATTCCTTTGAGGATGGATCTTCTTTTACCTGCTAACTTAAAATTATTAAACTGAAGGTACAAAAAAGACATATGCAAGGCAAGTATATAACACTGGGACACTTACTAATCAGGCACACTTAAAAGAAGACATTCACTATCAGAAGACATCTTGTAAGTCTGATATTCAATTTCAGACTTAATCAGATTTTGGGAAATATTTTCAACAGCATCTAAGCTACGTAAGAGTGTATGAAAACTATTAAAAAATAAATACAATGTTACTAACTGGAATATAGAATCAAATATGCAGCCTTTATATAAGAGCACACATTTTGTACCATATTTTCATTTAGTTCCATAATCATGACAGTAAAGTCTTACTCAGTAGGATGCATGAAAGCATCATTTAGTTCTGTAATCAACACAGCAAAGTCTTACTAGGATATATTAAAATGTCAGCAAGCGTTTCATGTTTGGATTTAAAGTTAGTCAATGTTTTTTTACTAAAAAGACTGCAAGTACAAGGCCAAACCAAAAGCCCTTTTGACAGAGACTTAAGATTTTAGGTAAAAAAACTAAAAACTATCACCAAAACAGAAGTGATTTGTTTCAACAGCATTAATATTTAACTAAGAACAGCAATAAAAATTAGTTTTTTAACCATAGTATTTTAATTTTTTTTGTTTAGAGGGAATGTTTGTTTTTTGTTTTGTGGTTTTGAGGGGGTTGTGAGTTTTTTTTATTTTATATAGGAGTAGTAAGAAAAGCATTATACCCAGTGGAAGACCTGGAGAACCAAAGAGCTGCACAAGTTGAAAGGCAAATCCTAATGATAAGGGAAGTCCCAGAAAACTACATTTCGTATCTGCATCTTGATAATCTTCAAGTTGTGATGCCTTTGCGGGCTCAGAGTCATCTGCTCCATTTACACTTTCACTGCAGCTTGCCAACGTATTAGAATCTTCTAGATATTCAGAAACAATTTGAGCAGAAGACAAAATATCTGGTTGGCCATTTGTAACCTCTGAAGAAATGTGTTCACCCTCGTCCTCTTTTTTATTAACTACCTGTTGTGGCTGAAGAGTTGTAGCTTGCTCCTCCTTTGTTTTGGAATCTACACAAACCCTGCAGGCATATTTTGATGCAGGAGAACATTGTCCTGAATGAATGCAAGAAATATTATGTAACAGAGCATCTGCATCCGGAGTGGGTAAGGAATATTCCTGCAATGCATGGTCCTGTTCACGTGTTTCTCCGCAGTTCTTGCTTATAAAGTGTTTTTGCCCCACTTCCAAAACACTATCCTGGGGAATATCTTCTCTTATTGGGACATCCTTCCCTCCCTCTGTATGACCAAAGATCTGTCTTGGTAGGTTAAACTTTGGTGCTAAGTTGACAATTCTCTTGTATCTCTTCCTCTTCAATGTAACTGGTGTAGCATCATTTATGGGCACATTTATTTCACTTGAGCCCTGCATGAAGGTAGTCCTGGCTTCCACTAGGGAATCAAAGTGCACTTTACCAGTTGGAGATGTAGACAGGTCATTGCTTATTACATTGCCAGCTTCCTCTGTTTCTGTTTCATTATGGTTTTCCTTTGCCAATCCCTTATTTGACTGATAGCAGTTTAGCTCTGCTGAACTGTTTGTGTGAGTCTGTTCAGGTTTCCTCACTCTTTGAGATCTTTGTTCACTTACAAATTTATCCTCAGAGCAAGGAGAGAGAGAAACTTGAGTATTGAAGTCCATCTGCAACTCCTCAGTAGATAAATTAGTTGAAAAAATAGCCCGGGCATTGGATCTAGGCTCTTCTGCTTTTAATGGACATTTGCCCTCTGTGTTATCAGGCACGTTATCAAGTATATTTGAATTGTTACACTGAGAGATCCCTTTTTCTTCACTGTTTAAACTTACCAGCTTGGCTTCCAAGTCAGATTCACATGTAATTTGACATGATCCCAGCTTGTTTTCTGTACTTAACAATGACATATCATAGTCTTCAGAAATGCCTTCTGTTTCCTGGATGGAATTTTTATCATTGGTTATTGTTAGGAAACTGCAGAGATTGTCTCTGTGCCTTTGCTTTGCTTCCTCATCATCTAATGCATTTTTGGTTAGGTTTTCGGTACAAAAAGGTTTTATATCTCTCGAAAGCAAACTGTCACTTTCTACAGGCGATTCATTTCTCCATGCACTATCTGACATCACTGAGACCTCAGGCACAGTGACCACTAAACTCTCTCTTGAAACCCCTGCAGCTTCTTTTAGGCTTTCCTCACTACTCTTAGGCTGCTCTTCACAAACTGTTGCTGGATCCTCTGGGCCTTCGCTGAATGCACACAATGATTTTGTGTTTTCTTCTTCCAAGTCATCCTCTTCACTTTCTGATCCATTGTGGTCACCTGGAACTGGATGATGAGCTACTCCACATAGCATTTTCTTTGTAATTTCTGTACGATTACTTTTCATTGTTCTGTTTCTTTTTCTCTTTTTCTTCTGCTTTGCTTTTGTTAACAGGTATCCAGGGTTCTTGCTTAAAATTGTCTCCCTATGTGAAAACAAAGAAGATTAAATGTAAAACCCCAAACAAATAAAAAAAACAAACCCCCACTTAATTGGAGCAATAATGTATTCGAGGTGATCAATTTGAAGAATAGGCACTTTATGTTACTATGACGATCAAGCACGGACCATCTGATTTTTTCAATAGATAAGATCTCAGATAACACCTTCTATTGATTAAACAAATGCTTCATCTATACAATTCAGGACAATCTTAAACATTTAAATCCGTTTAAGTAAATCCAGCTGTCATCTCAATAACTTCGCATCACAGAAATTATCACAAATAATCATTAGACCAAACATTGTGCTTCTGGATGTCTTTCTAGCATGATGTTTGAATAATATATCCTGAAGAGCTGATGCTATTCTGAAATTTCATTAGATGCCATGCGGAGCAGAAAGGTACTTAGTAGAGGACAATGTCATCCATTAAGATCAAATACTCAAATTCAAAACATACTAATCAAAATCCACATAATGTAAAGTTGTAGTGACTGCAGCTACTCTGATATTTACTGTTCAGTATATTAAGTGTTGACTCATACATATTTGGAAGAAATATTTCATACTTTATTACCGACAAAATAATACACTGTGGAAAAATTAAGATGCTGTAGGAAAAAGAACATGTTTATTTACAGTTAATTTTGTAGCTTTTTTCAGAATGTCATATTTATTTTGTCTGAATTTCTCATCCAACTTAACAGAAAGCTGCCCTGATTCTCTGAAATCTTGACATTGGCCCATCAGCCAGCTAACTCTGAAATGAAAACTTGCAAGAAAAACCCAGTCCAAGATTCTATCCAGGAACCTAACATCTCCCTTTACAATTCTTCAGAGATGAGATTTTCAGAGCTAAGCTTGGTCGATAAATCTTTGTACCAAAGAGCTGCTCCTTTTCTGTAATTCTTCAGTTTTCTGAAACTGTTTGGGATGGTACTTCACACTAAGGCCAAGCAGCAGCTGGAATTACAGAGTAAAATTTGTTGATTTTGGGGAATGCTTCTGTAAAATCTCCTGCTTTATTAAGTGATATATTCTGAAATTCTTGAGAAACAATACAAAACAAACCATAAAAGGGTGGCTGTCAATGTAGAGTGAAAGCTGATCACTAGGAGGCAGCCTGGGAACTAATGGGAATCCTATGAGAATCTATCCTTACCCTTTGCTCATTCTTAAATTTATTCACTGTTAATCTCTTACAAGTTCTTCCTAAATTTGAACTCTACAAAGCAAAGCCTCCTAATTCTCTGAGTGCAAAGGATAGCAGCAGCCTTCTCAGCATAGCAAAGAAGTTTGCTGACAAGATTCAAAAAGTCCTGGTGCCTTGATACTGCTGCAAAGGGCACTACAGATCCCCATAATGACCTTATTGGAAAGCACACAAAATTTATTTCCCTATAATAGTGTCCAGATAAGAAATCCTACTAAGAAAGGAGATTTCTTTCAAATGTTGGCATTTAGAGTCCAAAGGGTGCTTTTCTCCAAGTAATGAAAACTGACTTCTCCTTTTCTGGATCTGTGTATTTTCGATACAGTGCCCTAGAGTTTAAGTGGGAATGTCCACACCACCGATGACTGAAATTAGCCAAGACAAATTTCATGTTGAATTCTGTTCACAATACACTCTATAGTCAACAATATGCCTTCTATCTCTCCAGAAAAAGAGACATAGGGTGCCAAAGTTTTAGGACTGAGTAGATCTTATTTTTCTATTGAAATAAATGATATCCAAGTGAAGTACCTGCAATAGTAGCTGGAGAGATTACTTTCTTACATATATCCCACATATGCAGAAATCATATACTAATCCAAGATTGTATCTTAAATCTTGAAATTAACTTTCTTCTTTGGTGAAGAAAATTCATAACATGAAAGTGGTTTTAGACAAGGAAATTCTCTGGAGTTTTCAGATTCATAAACTCCCTTACCAGTGAAATAATATCCCAATTTTAACTGGTTTTAATGTAGTGGGGAATAAAACATCAGACCTGTGCACCAATTCCAAGAAGAACTAATTGTTGCACATAAAAGTCCTTTTGCTGCCAGAACAACTGCAGAAATGACAACCAAATTATCCATGTCAGCACTGGCACAGGAAAGGAATTAACGTCTCCAGCCTTGATATTATTGCAGCTAAACTTTGCTTATCACTCACTTCTCCCAGACGTGAATTTGCACTGCTGCTACTGGAAATGAACTTCCCTAACACTGGTGCAAGCATGTTTCTGATGTCTAACCCCCTTACACATCTGACAAGACTCTCAGGACAAAGCTGACAGAAACTTTCTTAGGCTGGCATGTTGCATCAAAGGGTATTGCAGAAATGAGGGAAAAAGTCTTAAAGGTCTGCACACTTTCTTAGTCTCCTTACTATTAATTCTGAATCAGGAAGGAAAACCACACTGGATGGGATTCACTTTAGAATGCAAGAACAGAAAGAAAACCACATCCACCAAATAAAGAATCCCACAAAAATGAAAATCCCCCAAAGAATCCCCCAAATGATCCAGAAAAACTAACAGCTATTACTGCATTGAAATTGTTGCATGTCAAAATAATAACAAATGCAAATGTTGATCCAGGATGATGATTTAGCATATTCTAGATATGACTGTGAATAGTGACATTCAACAGTTCATCATAAATACAACTATGTAATTTCTGTGCTTTGGAAATATGGAGGTTTTACAACAGTTCAAGGAAACTAGTTTTCTAATGATTTGAATTTCCTAAAGAAAGGACTAAAGCAAAAAGGAAAATGATGAACTATTAAGTGTAGAATAACAAAATAAATTATTCTTCATGGTTCCAGGTAACTTTAGTTTTTCAATTGATTCAAAGAAAATACTACTCCAAGGAAATATTCTAATGCACTGTGAAGGCATAGCTAAAATTTCCTGCTTGGGTTATAACCCTGTATCATGTTAAAGTTTCTGCATTCAATCAAGCAAATTGTCTACTAGTTTTAATAAGACTTGTCTTTGTTCCTTCTCTTTTAGTCCACCTACATGTCTTTTGAGAGTTTATTTTATTGCAAAACCATACGGCACACAACCACTGGGAAAACATAAGAACCAGCATGGAGAAAGACTTCTCTTCCTTACAGGGATATTTGCTAGTGAGCTATTATTAAATCCATACAACACATGCAAAAGGGAAAAGAAAAAGGGGCTATTTCAGCTGGTTAGTAATAAAAAGACCTGAAAAAATAGTAACAGTATCTTTGTTGAAATAGGATTTCCCCTTCTGCAACACTTTTAAATTTCTCAGCCTACTGTTTAGACAATACTAAAAGGTTTTTGCCATAACTCTGTTATGTACGACTTTAAGGTTGTGCCCAACTGCTCAAAGTAACACTGACCAGCTTGATTGAGTCAGTGCTCAGACACCACTTTCAACTGGAGAAACAAATGCACTTTTACTGAAGCAGAACATATTTACTAATCTAAAGCAATTAGTCACATTTTGCTGAAAAATGGCAAAACCAAAAGTTACTTATTTGCAGTTGTACTGACTTCAGCTCCAGCATGCATCTAAGCTAACGTCTGCTTGATATAGAAAAATGCCTGCAGTCACTGCTGTAATGAAATACAGGATAGAATCACAGAGTCATTTAGGTTGGAAAAGATCTCTGAGATCATTGAGTCCAACCATTAACTCAGCGTTTCCAAGTCCATCACTAAATCATGTCCCCAAGCGCCACATCTACATGTCTGTTAAACACCTCCAGGGATGGTGACTCCACCATTTCCCTGGGCAGCCTGTTCCAATGCCTGACCACCAGTAAAGAAATGTTTCCTAATCATCAGGCAAGACAGAGGAACAGATAAAATTAAATTCTATATGACATTTAGCAATGAGGTACATGGTCTTTCAGAAATGTATGCCATAATTAATCTCCAAAGTCTCCGGACTGTGTTTTCAACATAAAAATTACAGCAAAGCAGCCTGCCTAAGATGGCATTTACTGGGATACACTTCACTTCCCCCATCTGGTAAGTCCAAGTACATTCTTTAGTTCCTTGTGACCTAATTTTGCTTCAGAAACAACTAAAAATTGAAGTTACAATTTTGGAATTTAAAAAAAAAAAAAAAAAACACAAAACACCAAAGTATCAGCCTTTTTGTTACATATCTTGTCTTTAACACTGAAATTAGTGATAAAGATTTAGTTCCACAAAATCAAAGGTTTTATCAGGTGGTCAAGCACCTAGAAAAAAAACCACAAAACTTGCCAGCATTACTGGGTTTCCACTTTGCTGCTGAAGAAACAGTCTTTGTCACCCTTTGCTACTTGCTTCCAGATGTCGCCCTTGCACTTGGCACTACAGTCTTTTGGTGGCTCTACCACTCTGCTTGTGAGTGGATTCACCAGCCTGACCCTGCATCAGAAGAAGTACATACTTCATTGTTATGCTCATTTAACTCTCCAAAGCAAGAAGTAAGAAAAGTGTCTAGCTAAGACAAAGAAGTGGTTGGTAGAAGCAAGTGAATACCTTCAGCAGCAACATGCCAGGTTGCCTCACAGCAAGAAAATTCACCACAAATGATTTGTAAGAAACGTTTACACATTACAATGTTGCAAATTAATTCTCTCTGCCCCAAATCAGTAAAGATCCTATTAGCTGAATTGAATCTGATGTAACTCAGAATTTATTACTCTTTTGTCTCTCAACAGCATTGCCACTGGCAGTGAGATTTAAGTCGCTTTATAAAATAAACTCATCTATTACTATGCTCAAAGACCTGGTCCAATCTTTATATTTTCTACAGGAGTGATGTATATAGAGTTCTGTGCAATGTATAATCAGTCAGACTGCTGTCCTCTTATAGTCCAGACAAAAGACCTTGATCTAGAGAGTACACACAGAATAGCGTACAACTGGTGTGATTAAAGCGTGCCTTTAGTAGCTGTACATTTACTCAAATACATGGCAAAGTGCAAGCACTTTACCTTCCAAGGTTAAAAACTCAAACAACCCATCCACCAAAACCCTCACATGCCTGAGGTAACAGCAATTCAGTTTCAAATGACAGTCCATTTACTTCATAGGAATTTCAGGTGGAGTGACTTACTGATCTTTGTCCAGCCCACCTCACGAAAGTCATGAATATCTCATTATTTAAATGTCCTATTTTGCTCCTTAGTCATAAAATATGCTGATCAAGATTAAAGAAATCAGTCCTGAATATACTGTTTGATACCTATGTTTATGTGTACAGAATATACTTGTGCCTAGTATGAAACATCTACTTCCTGAACAAATGAAAAAAAAAAACTGCTTCAACTTCCTCTAGATGCCATAAATATCTCACTTGACATAATTCAAAACTGAGAAGAGAAACAAAACTCTTCCAGCAATATATGGACTGAAGGATGCCAACAGATAGAGAACAGGTGCCATTTTTTTCTTTGACTGAATTTTTATGCACTATTAAGTATGACTTGGTGTTAAAAAGCAGGTCAAGGCAAAAAAAAAAAAAAAAAAAAAAAAGGACAACGTGAAACACTCCAAGTGATCTGATTACATCTTAAGGGGATGTACTCACAATACAGAGAAAAAACCCTGCAGTTTCATCATCAGCCTTTCCCCCATGAAGGCTCACAGGTTCAGTTTTAAGTTCTGGCAACATTTAGACCTTTGAAGAGAACTTGATGGGCACCAATGCCAACATTATGCACTGCAAGTACACTACCAATCATCTTGTCATGCACTCTAAAGTTACTGTTCAAATAAATAAATAAATATTTTAACCAGAAAATAAAAAGACCCACATACTGTGATACATCATCCTACCACCTGAACACAGACGACAGACATCATAACAGGATGCAAGGATAAGCAAGTACAACAAAAAGGTTTTAAAAGTAAAAATGAGATTTAAAGGGGGAAGTGTTGACCTTTCTTACCAACGCACATTCACAGCAAAAACAAATGTAAAATGAAATTTGAGATGAGACACAAGCAAAATCAAGTGTAAGAAAAACACAGGCGTGAGACTAAGGAAGCAACAGGGGCATAATGGAAGCAGAAGTAAATACCTGGAGATAAGTAATAAACTATTCCCTGTTACAAATCATCAATGAAGGATGACAGATTTTAGCTGCATTTAAAATACCTTCAATTTGCAAAATTATAGCAAAGACCTACCTACCTACCTACCAAAGCACTGACTGTAATTCTGGAAAAAGCATGAGTTTTAGAAACATAAGAAGATACTGCAAACTTAAGGAGGGGAAAAAAGTATGAAGACAAATATACTGTATGACACAAAATACTACTTTTAACAGAACAAGAAAAAAATTCAAAAGGACAGCTTAGGGGATGGGGTACGATATGCTCGGCTTTTAAAGCAGCAAGGGATTAGACTGAGGCATTTAAAAACTTGGAGAATAAGGTGTTGCTCTCCACACAAGTTTATAATGAAGGGAAAAAATGAGAAGGAGGAGATGGATCCAGAGTTATAAAGACAACAGGAATAACAAACACACAGAAATCAGATGAGAAAAAAGCAGTTCAAGAATAAACAAAAAAGAGGGGAGAAGTTACAACAGGAAAATAGTAAAAGAAAACGGTATCAGCAAATATTAAGTAACCAGCCTGTAATCTAGATTATAGCAACATTAACATTCAGATACTGGTAACTGCAGCAATGTTACTATTCAGAACATCTGCTCTACTTGTTGCACTTATTCTGGGCATCTCAAGCGCTCTGTGAAATAGTGAGAACTACAGAGCATTCAGATAAAATTCACATTCTGTGGATGTTATAATACCTTTTTCAACAAATCTCCATACTTTGTCATGCCAGCATCCAAATTTTACTTACTATTTCTGCATGCTACACTTGGGTATTCACTCAATTCCATTTTCAAGTATCTTTTACCAAAGGACTGGAGATATACAAAAGACATGATGAATTACCCCCTTAAAGATGATCACTTTTTACAAAACAGTCCTGTATTATTCCTAGATTGTTGGGGATGAACAGATGCAGAAAACTGTCTTTAAATTCTGCAATTTAGTGAGCATTAACAGAAATTTGTCTTTGGAAAGAAAAAAAAATTACTTTAGATAAGCACTAATATATGCTATTATTTTCTAGTTCTGGAAAGACAATACTGCTAACAAATGGACACTGAGGGACAGAAAAGGGAAGCAGCTAAAGGTGTTGTCAGAAACCTGAGAGCAACTCTGCCAACACAGCTATGAAACAACATAACCAGAATAAAGGGTACAGCCAGCTTGGCTGCTAGTTAAAGCCAGAAACAGTGTCCATCTAAGAATGAGAAGAGCATCCAATACCCTGAGACCAGGCAGCACTTCCATTAGGGATTTAAAACTCTGCTCTGATATTCTGGACTCTGCTGTCACTCAATCACTTATAATAGAATAACTTCTGTCAGAAAGGGCCTCTGGAGATCATGTGGTCCAACCTCTGCTCAAAGCAATATTGTGACTTCATTGATCAGTGCTTGCCCATAAATGTTTTGAATATTTTAAGGATGAGATTACACAAACCACTATCCAGGACATATTTGTGTTGCAATCTCCACTCATTGCTTGTCATCTAAGAGGACCTAGACCTAGGACCAAGAAAGACACCTAAGTATTAATTATTAGAAGCAGGAACTCAGTTTAGACTGCAGCAACAAAGCAGTAACAATGAAACACAATGCTCTGCTGTCCACATATTACATGCAAAGAATTCAATTATAACCAAAATGAATTTTTGCTGCACTGCCATAAGCAGTCTCCAAAAAGTAAAGAATAATGCTAAATATTCACTGAATATCTAGCACATGTAGCAAATTGCTACAAAGAGCCACAAATGCAGCTCAGACATACAGACGTGACCTGCTTCAGGGAGACCATTCCATGTCTATACTTTTGTTGTCAAGGTCCCTGTAAAGCACTGTATCCATCCTACAAGCCATCAGGAAAAATGCTAAATGGGGGAAAATAATATAGTCCATCTACTCCTAAGTCAGGTTCATGAGCCTTCAGAAACTATTAATGGTTAAGAGCAAGATGTGGGTTAAGCTGCTCAGTAACTTCTCATAGACTATTATAACCTGTAACACAGGCTACCCAGATCTAAGGCCAGTGAATAAAGAAAAAAAATTATTAAAAGTATCATGAATAATATAACAGCCACACAGGATTATGGGCCTATGACTAAGACTGATTTTATATGATACAATACATCCCTTAAAAATAAGCAAATGTTTACTCAGTAAGTTAAAGCAGCACTTCTTAGTCTGTTAGAAATTTAGAAAGAGGTTAAAAAAATATTACCAACAGAATTCAATTGTTTTAAAATCAGTAGTTAAAAAACATGCAACTACATGGTCCAAAAGAAAAGTTAGATTGGATTAACACACACAAAACTAAATAAAACAAAAAAACTACCACTAGAAAGACTGCAAGTACAACCGATTTTTTATTTTTTTGTTTTGTTTTCGGTTTTCATGGATATAGTATATTCTGGCTTGGCACAACATGATACCGTTACAAGAACACTATAAATCAGTAAGGTACACATGACATGGTCAAGGACTGCCTGCCTACCAGAGAAACGAAGTGGCAGCACTATCAGCTAAAAGGAAACTGCAAAGACCAATTCCAGACAAAATACTTCAATGCTTTTATTATCCTTGATCTAGAATTACACTGACAGTCTACCTCAAGCAAAAACCACCATTTGCAGCTTCTCCATCACTACAGAAATAAATTAAGACAAATTTGAGATGATCAAACCTTGACAAACTGTTACTTTTTTTTCAAAAGACCAATTATATTTTCACACATTTTTCTGTGAACTCAAAATAAGCAGATTTACAGCTAATTTCAACCAATTAGCCTATAAAAAGCAAAAAACCCCCCAAAACAAATTTATTGATGTACAAGATTTTCACCTAGGATATTAATAGAGAACTTTAATCTGCCTTTTTTTTTTTTTTTTTTTTTAAGGACGAGAACATAGATTAAAATGAAACAAGCATCACTCTATAAACACTGAAGGAAAGTATTTCTACATCTGATCCACATGAAATATCTGATCACTTAAAACGAGGGCTTACTTTCAATTTCATTTCAACACTGTCTTTTTAATGCTTTACAGGGAATTGTAATATGTCTGTTCTTCTGAAGTCTCCACATATACCTAGTCACCTCATCTCCACGATGTACCAGCAGTGAGCAAAAACATTTCCTCCAGAAAATATGATTGCTAGAAAAAAGCAGCAGTTAAAACTACATGTCACATATGAATGTGAGAATTCTTCTAATTCACTGAATTAGAGAATGAAACTTACTGTTCAGCTGAAAGAAGAAAATACCAACAGTCTAAATTACAACAGGGAAGACACACAAAAAATCAAATAGAAATGTTAGGAGTCGCATCTCAGAGAAAGCCTAGTTTCCAGTTACCTATTAGCAGAGAAACCACCATCTCTGCAAAGGGTTTCAAGAGACAGATGACAAGAGACAAAATCTGTCCTGGTGGAATGAAGAGGATCAGAAGGGTAACAGTGAGAAAATTCATAGATTAAGACAGTTTAACAGGTAAAGCAAGAGCTGCACATGCATGCAAAACAAAACAAGGAATTCATTCACCACTTCCCACAGGCAGGCAGGTGTTCAGCCATCTCCCAGGAAAGCCAGGCTCCATCACATGGAACTGCTACTTCAGAAGACTACCATCAAAATACTGAACCCCCTCACTCCTTCCTCCAGCTTTATGTACCTGGTGTGATGCCGTAAATTCTGGGATATCCCTTTGGTCAGCCGTCCCAGCTGTGTCCCCTCCCAGCTCCCTGTGAGGAGCAGAAAGGCCTTGATACTGTGTAAGCACTGCTCAGCAGTAACAAAAACACCCCTGTGTTATCAACACTGTTTCCAGAGCAAATCTAAAACACAGTCCCACAGCAGCTATTCTGATGACAGCTAACTTGATCCTACAAAAATTCAGCAAACAGTTTTTTTAGGGTTTGGTCTTGGGGTGCTGATTTTTTCTTGTCCATACAAAATTAAAATAAGAAAACTAACTCACCCAAAGAATGCCGATGAAAACTTTTGATAATTCGTGAAGCCAATAAACCATGAAATAGCAGCTCAGATGAAGCAGTAAAACTAGAACCACTTTTCCCCATACAGCTGATTCTAAGTGGTCTGCTATAGAAACCAATTTATGTATGTTCTACAAATTAATTTTCATTTAAATTTCATGCTTAGAAAAGTTGTCTTAAATTTACTTACCAAACATCCCACTAGTTTCAAGTATGCAGGAGAAACTCAGGATTTGTATTTATAATATTATGGTTCTATGCATTAGTTAAATAAAAAAAAACCTCAACCTGACATTATTATTTAATGAAATATGATGAACTAGCAGTTTATTTAAAAAGTGAATTAATGGGAAACCTTCATTCTAGGTACATTATCATCACCAACAGAAGTACTGTATACAAAGTACAGACAGTAAGAATTTTCAGATCCCCTGTCTAGCTGAGCAGCAAGTTCTTACATTTCTTTCACATACATTCTGACCAAAAAACTAATTTTCCTTGGTTTCGAGGGCATGAGAAATTCAGTACCTGCAACATGTACTTCACATATTTTTTTATTTTTACCTATAGTGTAGTGTAAAATCAACCTCTGAGATACATGTCTGCCTGTGATCCGTGACTGTCATTTCCTCATCAAGTATGATTACACCATGAAACAGAAAAGCATTATACCAACAGTAATTCCAGTGGGTTTTCACCTACCATGTCACTGTACTTACCTTAGAATACAGCTGTACAGATGAAGCAATTTACAAATGTTTGATACACAAATTGCAAAGTTTCCCTTTCCTAAGTGTCCTTTTCAAACTGCAGGCCTATTGATCAGCATGCTTTGCACAGCAAAAACACTCCCATGCACCAATAATTAAAAGGTAACACAAGAAAAGCCAAACCATCTTAAAACAGTACGAATTAGTACCTATTCAATTCAATACTGCTAAGCAACCTCATTTCAATCTTCAGTAATCAGCTCTTTTTTGCCATGTCTTAGCACAATGTATGAATATTACACAAGCCTCAGTCAATTTTATCACGTTATAGCTTACAGTAAAATAGAGTAAATGAGTCTAAAACATTTTTATCTCCCCCACACTTGAAATGTGCTTTCATGTTTAAATATAAAAACTTTGGTATAATTAGTGAGCATTTACAATGATATCCACGATTCTTTTGATACATGGAAAAAGATAACAATGAAAATTAAAATGGAGTAAAGATACTTGATATGAATAATAGACAAAGAAGGAAGATAATATAGCTGGGGAGCCTCTTTTCTACCCATACACATAATTCAATGTATTAGTAATGCCTGTGTTAGTGAAACATTTTAAATTCTGTTTCAAATAATTAAAACATAAATTTGCACAATAGGTGTAGAAAACCACAGAAAGATACTTCATTATATACCTAGATTTTCAGCTCTCATGGTATTCAGACTTTATTGATGAAGTAAATTTTTAGGGCCCATTCAAAAATTGTCTACAATTAAAATTAAGCTGGCTTTGCAATTCTCAAAATTCTGATACTGTGATATGAAATGAGTGATAGAAAACCATCAAAATTCTTTCAGTTACATACTCATGTTCTTGACAAAATCCCTTAGACAACATTTGGTCATTCAGTGTATAAGGAAGTCAAGTGTGGTTAGGTTATTTCAGCTAATAGGTTAGCAATAATGCTCATCTGTATAAGATCCTACAAGCCTGAAAATATAAACTGTTGCACTGAACTACTTCAACAATACTCAACACAAATATATTTTATTAATACAGCAAGTTGTTAGAAAAAAGGCAAAGTGAACACTTACAAATTCATCATTTTTTTAAGAGAAAAAGAGCAGTAAGTTAGTCTCCATTCTGGCTCATTTTTTGTTACGTGCTACACAGATTACATCGGCTATGCCAAAATCAGGACTGCAAGATGGCTTTACAGAATTATATCCACTATTTATATAGAATTGATTCATCCCAACTGTGGACTGGGAATTGACAGCCTAATCCTTTAAAATTTCATTTTTATCACAAAGAAAAGAAACTGACTTAGAAAGACACAGTTGTGAAATTTCAGTGGTTTAGTGATAAAATTTAGGGTTTTTTTCAGTCAGCACAGAAGTTGGTGGTGTTCTAACATCATCATAGTTTATATGCTACCAATGAGAATAAATAAAACAATAATCCAGATTGCACAGTTTATGGCTGGTGAATACTGTACTGGCAGAATGTTGCTTCAGCTGCCACACGAACTTCTTAGATCAAAAAAAGAAAGGAATAAATCCCAAAAAAACAACAAAACAACAAGGGAAAAAAAAAAAAAAAATCAAACCTCTTAACTGAAATCCAAAAACACATGCGAAAATGTTGCCAATTGGCAATACATGCCAAGCAGAACTAAAGGATAATCCAGAATGTAGCTGCTTTCAAAAAATCTCCAAAATGGTAAGAAGACTAAATAACAACCATTAAAATTGATTACTATGTAAATAAACTCTTCTTCTCTTTTAAAAGACCCTTAATATGACCCCTTCTTAAAAAAAAAAAACCTGCTCAAAAGTTACCTAATGTATGACAGACATCATTGTCTTAGATTTTATGTAGAAAGACTCTGCTATATACCGTACTATATTTAATATTTTACTAAAATCCAAGGTCTTACAACTTTAATAAATATAGCTTTAAAAATCATGAAATGTACAATTTTATTTACATACAAGTCCATTAAAAAGAACAACCTCTAGAAGAAAATGGTCTTGAAATAGTCATATTTAAAACACAGAAGATCACTACTTCATTGGAGGTGATGATGTGTTTTAAAAGGGCAAATAATAGAATCTTATTAACTGACTGCAACTGTGTTATTGGCTACTGGAAATACTGAAAGAATTCCATGAGTCTGTATTGTCTCCCCACCTATGTCTTCTCTGCAGAGGTAGTCTTTGAGTGCTTTTGTGGGGAGGTACCACTGAATTCATGACAATAGGGATGGATATTTGATACTCGTATCGTTCCAACATCTGAGCAATCTTCTCACGAGTGACCCCATGCTTATTCCTCCTACAGAAAAAATAAAAAAATCAAAAAATTGTCTGGTATATGTTTATAGTTATATGTAAGCATTATATATAATTGCATGTAACAGTCTTTAAGGAAAAACCCTCTAAATTGTCAATTTTTTCTGCTTTCTTTTATTACTCTATAACCTCATCTCTAAGTATTCAACTTGCATTTTTATTTTAACAATTCATAGCTGCACATATTGAGTAGCAGTAAACAAGACAGTTACTCTTCTTCATACACAAACTTGATGTTATTCACTGCAACTATGCACCTGAATTACCCTAGAAGGATTTTACTATTTATTCATCAGATTTTACATAGTATACTAGCTAATGAGTAGGGGGATGAATAATAGCATAGACTACTCCTTATGAAAGAAATGTTCAAACTAGCATAAAATATGCAGCTACATTGTTTCAAGACTTAATGACAGAATATTTTCTCATCAAGAAACCTCTCTACAGGATAAGAAACAACTTCAGTTCTGAACCAGAATGACATGCTCACAACACTTTCACCTACTAGTTGTAACTGATACTTGTAAATTTAGAAATGTACTAAAACACATGTAAGGGAAAAGGTACCAGAAGTGCTGCTCTATTCTTGCAGTGCTCAGTGACCAGCTACGTTCAGGGAGAACTTGGTCTATTAAGAACCTGAACTGTCACACGTTACATTAAGAGTATATATATCTCCTCGGTATCTATGGAATAGCACCTTAAAATTCACGTTAGCAGAGAATTTCAGTCTCTGCCAGAAGAAAGACATAAGCCTCATTCACAATGTCAGAGAACTGACAGAATTGTAACAGAAATTAATCTGAAAGAGATACAAAACAGAAACAAAAGGTATTGATAGCATAGAATAGCATTTATCATAACCCAATACTTCTTATTGCCAAGAAACCTTGTCCAAGCTACATTACGTCCACAACAAAGCAACAGGGAATATATTTCTACACCTTCGTGCTTTCTGCCAGGGACAGAAGAGGTATGGCCTTACCAACTTGCTCAGTTCTATAGAGAAGAAATCAACACTGGGAACAAACAGGCTATACTGGAAAGATGATATTCCATACAGAAATATTTTAGAAGATTGATTTCTCACCACCCACGTCCCCTCAGGACTTTATAAGTTTTATTACAACAAAGAAGTAAGTATTAAGTTGACAAGTATTCAAAGCACACTGCAGGTTGCACACTAGTTTCATATTAAGAATGGAACAGAATTGGTGATCTCAGAACCATTCAAAATTACATTGGCTCTTTAAATGTGTATTTTATCAGCTTTTTTTCTGCAAAGGAAACGCTTATGCAGAGCATTTCTCTCACAGACACTCTTCCCGGAGACAACACCAGAAACCGGAGTGATCATTGCATGCGGCTCATTGTTTAAATCCTTCTAATTTCTACGTTGTGCTAAAGCAGCCCAAGAGCAGCTGCATATTGAACTAATCACTTGGTGAGTCTTAGCAGTTTTGATTTTATTCACAAATATGAACAAGGTTAATGGTAGAGGAAAAGGTCAACCCTCTATACGTGGACTTTATAAAGCACTTGACATTCATGACAGATAAAAAATGAGAAGAGCAAGTCTAAGTCTTTTAATGCCAAATGCTGGAGAAGCACAAAGTTATTCAATATTTTCCCTATCTTAGTACTCCTAGAAAAAGATTACTGCTCAAGTGCTCTGAACATAAAGTGCACACTCATCCACAATTGAATGGACTTGTGCATAATCACTTCATAAAAGAGGAAGTACTTTTCCTTGCAGAGGAAGGCAGGATAATAAAATCACCCACAGCAAAATTGCATCAAGCGTAGAAACTGATTTAAAAAAGGAAATCAATTTGCTGTATAGTGTCATTTAATACTGGTATCTCCTCTTCAGGCATGTCTTCACTCATTCTTTGGCAGCTTGGCTATACTGGGAGAGCATAAAGTCATCTATCTGAACCAAAGCAGACACAGCAGCAGAAGCTCCTAACAGATGGGAGGAGGAACATTGTTTTGTGTGGAGGAACACAAAACCTACTGATAAAAGCAAAGTTCTGTCACTATTAAATGCTTTCCTACTACCCTCCACAACTGCACCCTCAGCAAGCTTACTGATGAAACAAAACTCAGGAGCCCACTCCCAAAGTAACTAAAGAACAACAAGAAAACTTACATCACCACCTTACTTAAACTCCCCAAAAAATAGTTTCCAGGAAATGGGCCTCTGTTTAAATATTTAAAGCAACGAGAACTGCTAAAATAGTTCTAAGAATCTTCTAAAAAATGGTAACAGCACTTCACAGTTCAAGGGTTTTGCTCTGGGAAAGACACCAACTTTAGTCCAAGAATTATTACTTGAACAATAAAATTCAACAGTAACAACACAACAGTTTACCCTGTTACCTGTTAAGATCATGTGGAAACATGAATTTTCCTGGAAAATGAGTCTGTTTTATGTAATGGAAATCTCATGCTGAGTATCTTAGACGTGCTTGATTACTAAGATTCCCAACTTGGCTATGCAGCATGCCAAACTAGAAAAACTTGCTACCATTCTACAGAGAGAGAACTCCATCTCTAGATACAAGTGAGTGGTAGCTTACGAGCAAAAGGTGAAAACTTTAGAACATTTAAACACAATAAAGTCCAAGTCAGTAATGCAAGCATTATACACACATACTTTGTGCACTGTAGGGGTTACTTTACAAAGCCGAAACAATTAGAGGCAAAGTCAGCTGGATGCATACAAAACAAAATCAGTGAGACAACTCTGTCATCAGCTGGGAAAATATTACACTACTTTTCAAACAAAGAAATATCCCTGAGCTGGTTTGATACCTTATATACTCCTAAAGCAGATATATCTAAGACAAAAGGACATTATCCAGGAAGAATAAGCAACTTCCCAAGCACTCTCAGAACCCAGAAGTTCAATGACCCATGTTCAACAGTACTCTAAGTCACACGTCCAATAAAATTTTAATACTGACATTTTGGACCAATAGGATGGAGCTGGTATTTATTTGTCTACTTGTTTATCCATAGAACTTTATTTACAGTAAGAGAAACCTTACTTTTCTAATTCTTCAGGATCAAACTTCCACCAAGTATTTGGCTCATGGAATTCCACTCTGTATCCTTTTTCTAGAGCCTGCAGCAAGCAAAGAAATACGTGTGATGTGTATCATGATCACATAGAACATAAGAAAAAAATAAAAGACATGAATAATAAACAGATGCAGATGTGGTACTATGCTGAATTTCACTTACCCCCAGTCTGTCCTAGCTTTCGTTGCAGGCTAAGCAAATTGAATCAAGCCAATCCTTGAATTGATCTAAACATTATCAATAAGCAGCCTCTCTCTTTAAAAACTTGAGTAAAAATGTTTCTGGACAAAACACATGAACTTATCACATGTGAGGTTAAGTTTGAAAAATTGTTACAGGTGACAATCATGCAACAAAACCTACCACTTCCACGTATGGCTTCATTTCCCAGGCTTGAGTATTAGTGTTGTCTATTATAACTGGAGATTTTCCCTGCTCCATTGCTTGCTTTGCTGCAATGAAAAATTGTGCAAGTTAATAAACCACATGTAACTCAAACAACAAAAAAAATAAACTGGCCCAGATTTTCTTTCACTAATCTACTCCGACTGAAGCACTCTGTTCTAAGAGAAAGAATAAAAAGTACAGGCAGGAACGAAAAGAAGCAGAACCAAGAACCTAATGCCCAAAGAAATGAGGTTATCTATTTTAAACTCTGAACCTTGTATAAGTTCAAGATTCAATGCATATATATACATGAATTAAAGTAAAATAAATATTTGAAATACTTCTATATATGCTTTGCTAAAATATATATACTCCTTTTCCTATAGACTCGTAATACTCATACATGTTACGCTACACTTTCATTTCCTCCATGTAACACAGCTTAACAGGATGCCTTTTATTCATTCCAACCTCTTTTCCGGTTCCACTCGTGGGCATCACCAAGCTGAGCAGCATTATAGGAGTATCCATACTGCTGACGAAAATAATCATCGGTGCTGAGCACAACGCCATCACAACTCTGACCAAGCAGAACACTGTTAAGGGGAAATATAAAAATATATTCAATTTTAATTTTCAGAGAGATAAACACATCAAAAAATATGAACTGTGACCTATTTCTGAACTTCTTGCAAACTTCAAACAGATTTATAAAAAGACACTCATATATATTACAAATAATTCCAATCCAAATCAAAGCAGTATTTCCTCCCTCTACTATTTCTGTATTTGTTGTTTCTTCTCCACTCCCAAGAGATGTTTATATCCATCTAATTTTATGACTATACTACAGCAAGTTCCAAGTACCTCATAATAACTGAATGTATTTGCTAACATTTTCCATCTCAATCTTCACTTGGAAATACGTCTAGAAAGCAATCTGATCATGAGAACTCCCCATTCTGCCAAATGTAAACCTAGTTTCAGAAAGTCCTTGGAAATCAGTGCTTAAAGGAAAACCTTACATAACTGAGACAACAGTACAATTCTGTTTAAAGTCCAGCCTACAGAACAGGAGTAGATTGGACTTGAAGCCACCATGTCTTTTTAATTCTACGGCATATTTAAATCTGAAAACAGAAAACAGCCAGTTAGTGCCACAGAGCATGTAGTGCCCACTGCAACACTCAGATATCACTGTCCTATAGAAATTTAGGGAACTATTCTAGTTTAGAAATAGGCAACATACCCACTGGCTACAAAAGCGGAACTGTACTAGCAGTATGTGGGACTGCACTATTGCTGAGGTGGCAGGAACAAAAAAAGAATTGGCAGATTCCAAATAACTTAGGGGAATAAAGATAGGCTAATTCTAAGTTACCAAGTTTTCCCATACATATCTGCATGAAGAGCCACTTAAATGTAATCCCTACACAAGAAATTTGCTATGTTTTGCCACCTGTCACCAACAGCCCGTTATGAATCACAGTTTAATGACTGGGACACTATCACACGCTGGTTTATACTCCTACAGGTTTACTGTTCCACAACTGCATTGCTGGTTATTTTTGCTTTTCAGATACAGACATACGTACAACAAAATTCAGATTACTAAAGACCAGAAGAAACTACTAATGGTGCAATGTCAAGTAATGTGATCAAAGCTGCATACAAACTGTTATTTCCTCTTTGTTCTTCCTTTTCCAGAGCTTTAAGGTTGCTTAAGGACAAATAGCAATGCTATTTGAGAAGTGCACTCACTTTACTTGAACACTGATAAATAATTGGTTTTGTTAGAGCCTAGATCTTTCAATAGAGTGCGTATTACACTGGTTTAGAAGAGGGTGGGAGGATTAATCATCTATTTTTGTTCTGAATAGATCAAATGGCACCAGTAAATCATACACCACACACAGCACCAATTTTTTTATCCATCTTCCTCTCTTGTATAAAATATTTAACAAATTTATATTCATTAAGTTACTTGGCTGTGATTTTTCACACATGGCTTCATTCTCTTATTTACAGTATGCTATGTTTGCCAATTAATAATGCCAGAAAAACTGGATCCATCTTCCACAGTCACTCCTTGTGTGCTGAATGTATACACACATATCCTAAAGAACCATCTGCCTTAATAAATAAAGATAGCAAATAATATCTGGGATTCTTATATTGGCTGAGTAGGTGGACACACCCCTATTGTTCCTAGGGCCCTGAGTATCCGGTTTCTATAGGAATATATCAACTGACAAATCAACACTCATGAGACATTGATTTTCATTTTTATTTCTAAGAACTGACTCTATTTGCTCATGTTCTGGAGAATAAGTCACTTACTCGAATTCTTTTGTTGCAACTTCCAAACATCATTAGTAGCAATAGAGAAATACAGGACAAGAACTCAGAAATCTTGCACACCCACCAACAAAGTGTATTCTTGAAACAGTTTGTTAGTATTCCTTGAAGTTCAGAATACACCACAATTATAAATAAACCAATACAACTGAAAAAACAGATTTAATATCCTAAGCTCATAAAATTTGAGAAGGCAAAGTAGTTACCAAAGAGGCCAGGGTAACAGAGCCCTTAGCCCATCTGCAACACACAAGCTATCACAAAGTCGCAAGTTTATGAATTGAAACTTTAAATATTACAGTAATAATGGCTGGAACCTCTTTCTAAATTGTGAAATTAAATCATAAAACCTATCATTTTAAAAGCCTGACAATTCTTTCAGAATTCACAGTACTTAAATTTTTAAAATTCAAAGCAGAAAACTACTGGTTGACATCATATGGAAAAATTCATTTACCTCTAACACGTGTTTGGAAATAAAAATTCATCCCAGGCCCATGAACTAAAGAACAAAAAGCATACCTATAGAACAAAAGCATCATTACTATCTAAACCCACAGGGATAATATACCACTTTTAAGAGATGAAAAAAGAAAAAAAATACACGTATTTCTAATGAGAGTCAAATGATAGATTAGTCAGCATCCGTATGCACCCATGCTTGGTATGAGTAGCATATTATCCAGCTGCTGTAATACATCTTCACTATAAACCTTCCCTCCAAGCAAAAACACAACTTTGAACACAGTAGGACATTGAAATTAAAGCAGCTCACCTATTTTTTCCAGAAATGTATCTGATCTAATACAAGCTATTATCCTGACATACAAAAATCTCATGTTGAAATAAAAATATTAACTAGTCAGCAAACCAACACACATTTTTTCCAATGCACGTGCATGCATGCACACACACAAACCCTTTTTCTTCAAAACTAATATAGTCCCCTAATCTGTAACCTGTTTAGCCTACTTTGATAAATTATTTTATAATAAAAAAAGGTATCTCAATTTAATAATTCACCTATTTAAAACTGCTAGCATATAGTGGATGAAGAAAAAAGTAGGCAATAACTAAATACAGTTTCAAAATATGCAGCAATACTGAGCCATGTAAATGCGCTGTTTATTTACACACCGTAACAATGTTTAAATAAATACATAATTAGAAACAATAGCACACCACTGTTTCTACATTCAGCTATAAACACCAACTCTAACTCTTCCCGTCAGAAGATTTTGCTCGGAAGAAGAATGGCCCCAGAGAAAGACAACTGTCTTTATATATTACTGAGTTTAATTAAAAATGGACTTGTTAAATGATACCAGTATTTCTTCTTTCAATTTCATTAAGCTCCCTTTCATTCAAATTAACGCTTAGATATTTATGGAGAAAAGGCAAATTGCAATTGCTGCCAACTTCAGTAGCAAAATGTTTTAAAAATACAAGTCTCTTTTCCTGTAACTTTTCCCAGGACTGTAACACCACATGATCATCTACTTCTAATTGTAGCAGACTTTGGTTACTTGGGCTAAAGCTAACACTACTGGCTATCTGTCTGGCCAAACTGTTTCCAAACATTTTTAACTAAATGCTCAATCTCTTCCAAAACCAAGGAAAAAACAAAGCATTTGTATAACATTCTGTTATTCTAAGCTTTTCTCTGAAAAGCTTTGGAGTGAGGAGGTGAAATCTGACAAAGTCCATGTGCTTGTTTGCACTGCAAAAACTTTTCATAAATCTGCCCAAGGTATACAGCTTTAAAATGCCATGTTCACAGCAAATAGTAGTGAAAAGAACTCGTGATTCTCACTGCAGTAAAACCAATCCTGAACAGAGCAATTGGGCAGTGGCAGGAAGCTGATTCAGGACCAATACTGCATCATAAGAACAAATTTCTCCCAACACAAGAATGGCAATACAGGGAACAAAACTGGCCTAAAATAGGAGGACGCAGGAAGCATCGTGGTATAAACACTGGAACAAGCAACTTGGTACTGGCAGCAGAGCCAGGAAACAGGGCCAAGGCAAAGAGTGAAGCAGAGGGAATACACTGGGTATAATGAAACTGGGAGGGAGATAATACCACTGTCTGAAACAGGGAGCAAATGAATCTGAGTAGAAATAAGATGGCTAGAATTGAAGAAATCACCTTAGAATTCAGAAGCAGACATCGAGTTAATGAACACAGACCAAAACCCACGATTGGAAATGAACAGGAAAACAAAAATGGAAATGGATGGTTAAGAAACAGGATTTCATATGAGTCTCAGGGGCTAAGATTGTCTAAGTTAAGTGGACACGAGAAATAAATCCATGAGATGAGGGGAGCTCCCCAATGAGCCAGAAATGGCTGATGTTATGCCCATATTTAAGGCAAGTAAAGACAAAAACACAAAGAACTAATGGCTACTCAACCTCATCTAAGCTCTATTCTTGAAAAAATGGAGTGCACCCTCAAAAATCTATTTCCAAACATGTTAAGGAAATTAAGGTAACCAGGAAGAGTCAATGTGGGGTTTGCAACAGATAAAGCATCCTTTACTGACCAGAATGCACTCTCTGATGAAAACAAGTGCCTTTATCAATAAGGACTGAGCGATGCATATCAGAAATTATCAAAGCTTCCAACATCATCTCCCAGCCAGTAACAAGCAGAGAACAAAGCATATAGCAAGAACCACTTTTTCAGTATCTTCATCATTAACCTGGACAATGAGCCAGAGAACTTGCAGGCGACACCCAGTCAGCAGCGGTGCTCAACACTGAACTGAACAGTGAAGCTTTTATCCAGAAGACCACAGAGAAACCTGAGAACTGGGCTAAGCAAAACACCAGGAAGCTCAACAAGGAAAAAGTAAAGTTCTACAACTGATGAAACCTAAGCCTCAGCACAGGCAGGAAAGTGAGTGGTAAAGTAGCTATGTTGAAGAGTCTAAGGACAGCGGACATCAAATGAGATGAGTGATTCAAAGGTGCGACAAATCACCACCTGAGCTTCAGTAGAGGAAGCTTGGCCAGTAGATGACCTGAGCAGGTATCATTCACTCCGCCTAGCTCTTGTGTGGTCAATTCTGAAATATTGTGTCCAGTGTGGGACTTCCCAGTTCAAAAGACATGGTGAAAAACATGGGAGTGCTGAACAGATGGCTACAAAGATGGCTACAGGCATACAACCTCCAAGGGGAGAAGAACAGCAGCTGGGTTTGTTTAGTCTGGCAGTGGAGACAGTAAAAGGTCTGATGTCAGCCTACTACAGTGAATAAACCTCTCCCTTATCAGAAGGGAAGCTGCAAAGAAGATGAGCCATATTCTACTACATAACAACACATGTTATTAGACAGGACATGCAAATTACAGCTTGAGAACTTCAGTTTGGAGATTAGGAAGAAATTACTTACCTAGGTGGTTTGCACTGCACTAGAGAAGTTTGGTGAGACCACAGGAATCTCTGTGGTGTTTTCAAGATTAGGCCTGACAATGACATACCTGACCTGATCCAGTGATGGTGGCAGACCTCCTCCAAGCAGAACAGTGGACTAGTTCACATCCACTACTTTTCCAAAAAATGTGCCCGTAATTCCAACTGCTTAGTTGGAATGGAAGAGTCAAAACAAAAAACCAAATTTTGGTGGAAGATTCAAGACACACACAAGTCAAGTCTGTGAGCGGGAAGAAAAGCGTCGTACATAAGAACCCTTACTTAGCACAAAACACAAATAGAAATTTTAGACTCCAAGGTCTCACTACTAGCTCTGCTGCCACTTCCTGTTTGGGAAACCCACTTGCAAGATACACTTCATTCCCCGCTAGTGCTGATCCATATGCAATGTCAGTTTTCTGCTTTTCCTTCACAGTTATTTTACCAGCACAAAGGGTAGAGATTTGTCTGCAGGTGCCAAAAATGCTGCATCTGCAAAGATACCTGTGGGTATTAATATGACCTCAGGTGTAACATCATTGCTGTCCTAGCCTACGCTGCAGAATTCTATGTTGTTACATAGAAAAACATGTTCAAAATACGTTTATTAAGACTTATCTAATAATAAAGGTATTTTCCCCATCGGCACCCATTAGTTCTGGGATGGTTTTTCCCCAAGGTATCCAAGACCCATAATTTCATGGGAATTAATAATTGCAACCAAGCATTAAACACATAAAACTGCATGTAATTGAATACACTGAAAAACAAGCCCCATGCCTTCAAATTCTGCACTCACTTTTAGTAACTATTCTTAACCTTGATCTCATAGTGCCCACTTTACCATCTGCTAAATAAAATTAGGAACTGATCTCACTAATGAGAGATGAAAAAAAGCACAAATACATGTTCTTAAAAACCTGAAAATATTTAGATTTTTTTCAGAAAATAGGAGTCATACATTTGGAGAAAGATTTTGAGATTATTTAGCACATCAAACATGGAAAACAAGTTTATTTGGTACCTTCATGTTAAGTATTATCCAATCTCTGGACTGAATGAGGCAGGATTTTTTCCATAGGGCTATTTAAAATTTTTTTTAAGTTGCCTTCACATATTAAAGGAATTATTGCAGTAATACCAACTGGGGACATGCAGCTTCAAAAATGCAGATTTGCAAAATACAGCAATCAGTAACTATCAAAAAATTATAGCGAAAATTACTGAAACATGTAAGACAAATCTATTAGAGATTTCTAGCTGTACTATGAAGATGACTGTCTCCTAAATATCAGGAAAAATCTACTAATACAATATTTCTCCTTCACATAGAAAAAGAAGTAAGGACATGATTACTTTATCTATGCCACAGGCTCCTCACATACAATAGATGACAACCACAGAAGATAACTACATCCCATACGTGATGTAGTTTCTGGATGAAACTCAATCAGTAAGTACTGATTTAACAACTTCTTTTTTTTATATACACAAGAAAAACTTATTTTCACTTAATACAGGTAGCATCTGTGCTCTGTCACTTTTTGTGCTTTTTAAAATAAGCCAAAAAAAGACGAAAGGGGAAATCCAAGTTGGAGGTGGTACCTTGCTTTTTTAACCCTGTCAGACTTTAACAAGTATATTTTGAAGAAAAAATACTACTTTTCTTGTGCGTTGCTCACAAATAAGGAAGAGCAACTGACAGACCATACTGTGAAAAAAGTGAATGAGATAATGCTTAGTTTCATTAATAGACCAAAACCAATTATTTTCAGAGTAGCAGCATTCTTCTAATAGTCTTTGAAAATTTTTGCATGGGCATGAAAAAGAACTTCTGGTTCAGTCAAATTGACATTATTAGATTTAATGGGAGATTTTTTTAAATTAGGGAATTTAAGAATTAAATCACATACTAGTATGAAAATCTCAGAATGAAAGACTATGCAATTTAATGGATGGTCAACATTTTAAATTTAACACAGAGGAGCTCCTGTCCATCAGAACTCTGAGGGAAACAAAACCCCCAAGTAAATCTTTAATATTTACTGTCACTTGCACTCCTTAAGTACAAATGACAGCATTAAACTACTGCATTTTAAGAGCCTAATTTACAAATGAAAAAGTTTCCTTAGTGCTTATAGATGTATTTAAATTGTTTAAAATTTTGAATAAACTTCTCAAGCTTTAATTCTTTACTTACCGAGAAAGGGTTGATTTCCCCGAACCTGGTAGGCCTCTTAAGATTAAAAGCAATTTCTCTGAACAACTGAATCTTTCTTCAGATAACTGCAATGAAGAAAAGCTGTGCATTCCTTCTGTACTGTCAGATTTTGGATCCTTCCAACTCTCTTCTCTGGTTTCACGGAAACCACTACTTTGGAGTCCGGTCTGATCATTGTTTCCATTTCTTAAGACCTGAGTAGTATGGATGTCAGTATGACCAGAATAGTTGGTATTTTGATCAAGCAATGGACCATGACTGTTGGCATCAGTACTTCCATGGTAACGATGGTAACTTTCATAAGGAAGTCGCCCATTCTGAGAAGGGGGAACATTTGGGATTCGTGGTGGGGGATCAAATATCTGAAAATGGGAATAATGGTTTAATCTAGGAGGAAAAGATCCCTGAGGTTTTTTGAAAGATGCTCTGGTCTGCCAAGCAGGTCTGAATTCAGGCACTGAGCAGTTCCAAGTATCTACTTGGCCATTAAAGGTATTTTCAGTTTTCCAGCCATCTGTTTCCACAACTAACTGCTGCTCATTGTTTGTTTTCTGATTGTTCTGTTCCCCTAAACAACACTGTCCATTCTCGTAAAACGGCTGTGGATTGCCCAAAAGTATAGGCTGATAATTCTCTTGCGAGCTTTGACTAGAGTTAAATGCAGAGTGCTGCTCTTGAGAAACTTCCGTTTCTTTTTCCTGAACATTAGTATCTAAATTTTCATTTTCCAGCTGGTGAATTTCTTTATAGAACTGATCCAGTTCATCATCTATTTCTGGTACAGTGGCAGAAACAGCCTGCATATTCTTCACCTCCTTTCTTTTACATCTGTTTTCATATAATTTATTCTCATCTCCTTCAGCACTCCATTCATTGCAGTTGTCAGATTTGTCCTGTTTGTTACTTTTGGGAGGCTTGTAAATAGGTCCTATAAAATCTTTGCTTGTAAAAAAGTCTTCATCTGATTCATTTCTATTTACTAAGAATGATGTACTGCTTTTCTCAATATTATCTTGATCAGCATTACTTGAAATAGAGGGGTCCTTCTCTTCGTCAACTTTGGAGTCATTTATTGATGCAAATGGAGGATTTATATTCTGCACAGTTTCTAAATCAACTGTCTGACTAAGCACTGGCTTACTTTCAGGGAGAACTTCATTCAAGGATCCCAAGGCACCAGTAGGTATTTTCTCTCGCTTCTGCATTTCATGCTGCCCTTGGTTATCTAAGGCACATGTAGGTATCCAACCATCTGATTTTCTCTCAATATCCATTTTCTTCTGAGTACCTTTGTTATCATCCTCAGGGAGTTTCTCACAAGCCCCTTCTGTTGACTTCATTCCTTTAGAATATGGTCCAATTCTGATTTCGTCCTGACACTCCAAGAGCCTTACTGTATTTTCAGCATGAAGAATCTTCAAAAAAAGAATTAATACTTTATCAGCATGCACATTTTTAAAGTAAAGTATAAAAAAGCTGAAGTTATTCGGGCCTATGACATCTCACACTCCATGGTCATAACTAGAAGGTACTCACCCATAAGAAAACAGACATCCTCTACCACAAGTACAGTATAAACGAGATTGCTACATTACTTACGGCTCATCTTTAATAAAAAATAACATTAGTGCTGTATCAGTCCAGCAGTCACATTTTATGATATGCCTTAAATAATTTGCAAATCATGCTTTTAAAATGTGACTATTTGAAAAATTAATTACTTCAGCAATCTCTGATGTATGTTACTAATGTTCTCTACTAGCTGTTATTCAACAAGTGTTTGAAATCTCCTTTACACATAAGCATATGCCAACTTCCAATGCACAAACTGATGCTTGATATCACTAATAATAAGAACAATAAAAATGAAACTACTTCAACCATGAGGATTGTCTTCTGTGACATGAACCAAACTCAACTAATTCATTTAACACCAATCAAACAGGTGCTGATTGCCATTTGTAATTTCGAACTAGTCAAATAAGACTTAAAATCAAAGCTGCAATCTGTTATTATGGTTCTGGTTTTGGAACTACTAAAGACTTTTGTTAGGGACCAAGACCATTTGCTTGCATGTCTTCTAAAATTAAACACACAAAAAAATCCCACTCTCAAACAGATTTAATTCTAAGAATTAAACCACTAACTTCCAGACAGGTTCAGAGACAAGCTATTACAAAGCAAGATGGCACTAACCACTATGGCATGCCATTATCCATCTATTAGTCTGGATTTCTTGGATTTTGAAGTCAACACAGTATGCAAAAAAGAGCAAGTTCTTTCCCTCCAAACAAATGCAGTTTCAAACAAGAAAGAAATGTTTTCTGAAACATTTCAGCTTTCTACAACTAAGTATTAACAAAGTGTCACATGCCCTCCATCCTGGATAAGAAAATAATTTTTTTCTTCATCTGAAAAGGATCTGTAGGAAGTGTTATGGGAAGATTTGTAAGTAATCACTACCCCCACTTCATGTTCACTTGCAAAACTGACAAGAAAAGCTGTTACTCTAGGCACTTTCTCACTTACCATCCAAAGGAAGAGAAACTCGCCATTCTCAGTCTCAAACTGGCTAAACCAAGGAGATTTTACTGTCCACACTTTAGTTAGTACCTGGAAGAAAGCATTACTGTCAGAAGGGGAAGAAGCATGGCCATGCAACTCTCTCTCTTCCTCAATATTGGTACTATGCTCTCTCCTCTTCTCAAGACTTATGTGTTTTATGCCTATCGCCAGCTTCCTAACGCTTCATTTTTGTACATAAGAAAGGAAGCATGACATTACTACTAATCACTGAGTCTATCCCCATCGAAAAAAAAAAAAGTTACTCTGCCTCCATTCAAAAACAGTATTGGGGTAAAAAAAGTTAACTTTAATAGCTTCTATGTCCTCATCTTCTTCTGGGATGGTGTTTGAGCAGACCCCATTTCCTGAAGTGGAATTAAAACAGCAACCATGTGAACGCTTGCTGCATGACAAGATCTCCAATCACACAAAATGCTGCTCTGTGACTGTCCCACATATAAATATCCTTTCTTGCTAATCTCTAAAAGACTTTCCCTCATTAACCTCGGAAAGAGTGAGGCTGCATGCAAAAGCATATTCACCTGCGTCCTTGGCGAGGACAGAGCAAGCATGCTCAAGAAAAGTGCAGTCTCTCTGACACTCTCACCTCTTAAATGGGTAAGTTTGAGTCTATATAATTTCTGTGAAGAACTGGCTGTAAGCACTGAACCACGCCAGACTTATTTACCACTTTAACTGACCTGTGAAACATCCAGAAGGTTCAATTAACTAACTCAAGGCCTTGGACTCCACCTGTACAGTACCTTTCCTAAATGGAAAAATAAGGCCTATTTGACAGAACCTACAGACAGGGGAACTGTCTGGCTTTCCTTGCACGGTGGATACGGCGGTCACAAGACGCACAGCCCTGTGCCCCTCACACGGCACCAGGAGACACCTGGGAGCCGGGGGAAACAGGCGCTGCTGCCACACCGGGCTGGCAGCGGCGTGTCCGAGGCGAAGGCGCGGCCGCCGGCCCCATGCCTCAGGGAGGTGTATCAGCCGCCCCATCCCTCCTTTCCCCAAGGAGCAAAGCCCACTCCTCTCCCCCACACACAAACACTTCCCTCAGCGCGGCGCCCACGTCACACAACCTCAGCAGCCGCCGGCTCCTGCGCGCTGACACCGCCATCCCCACGCTGCCCCTTCCCCGCCCGGTGGTGGCACAGCTCGGTGGCAGCAGCGGTGGTGGCGGACGAGAAGCAGCTTCCCTTCGCGGCCCAGCCGAGCAGCAGCGGGGAACACGAACCTCAAGGCAGCGGCTCCCGGCCGGGAGGCTCAGCGCCAACGACCCCCGCTCCCAAAATGGCGCCGCCTCCCGCCGCCCCCTCAGCCCGCGCGTGGCGCCGTGAGGGGCGGGAGCGGGCGGAGCTTTCCCCCACGCGCCGCGCGCTCTGCCCGGCGGGAAGTGCCCGGAGCCAGCGCCGGGGATGGGATTTGGGCTGCCCTGCCCTTCCGCGGGGCTGGCTTCTCTGCGTGTCGGCACGCCTGCTTTAGGTGGTGTTCTGGTTTGTGGGAGGGGACATCAACAGAGTTCCGGTGAGGAATGTCGGTCGTGTAAAAGCTACCCAAGTTTCTTAGACGTGTGTAGTATACTTAACATGGATTTGCAACTTTCCCTCCTGCATGTATAAAGAAAATTTTTAATTTGACGTAACTATTTTTTTTTTTTTCAAGTCTTGTGATACTATGCAAGGCAAACCACGTTCATTTTTTCCTATAGAACGCCTCGGTCCTGTAACGGTAATCCCCCAAATTTCATAAGGGCACACAAGAGGTCCACTAAGCGATTCGGCTGTTCTAAATACCTACAACGTTTATTCTTTCACGTCACCCAAATGGATTATGGAGGTTTTTAAAGTATATGATTTGTAAAATCACTGAAATCACTTTATTTGCTATAAATGGTAGAAAGAAAACTGGTCAAATCCGCTGGCCAGGCATTCCTTCCAGTTAACCCTATAACCAAAGGATAATCTCCTTTCCTGTGCCAGGTGATGGCCTTGTTTTGTTGGAAAGTATGGATGTGTCTTCGGTAGCATTTTAATCTAGATCAGAAGTGAGCTATTGAAGTGAATCTCCCGGTTTGCCATTATTTTTCATCTATAGTAGCAGTAATTACGTGCTTCCCTACTAAGTCATGCAACACCCAAGCTAACCATTTACAAAGAGTGAGAGTGCTGCACGTGGACATTTTGCAAGTAATATGTGGAGATCAGAGCTCTCAAGCATTCATACTGTATGTAGTAATTGTCTCAGATGAATTTAATTTGGGGAGTTCTCCTATTACTTGTACCTAATTAAATAAGCCACATGTTACAACTGGCAGTACCCTAATGTCATTTTTTCAACCTCATTGAGTATAATGAAATACACTTTCCCTGATGATCCTGTTATAGCTGCTACTGCTCCTATGTGGGAATTATGCAGCACGTGGGAAGTCTCTTGCTTGAGACAAAGCTGCAAATAATTCCCCCATATTTCTTGTCTTGTACTAGATTATAAAAAAGTTTGAAACATTGTTAGGAGAAGCTGATAGGGTAGGAAAAAGCAATGTCCAAGAGGTTGAACACTGTAATAGTGAAAATATTTACAAAGAAGAATTAAGAGATCACATTTTTTCTTTGTTTTCAGAGGAGTCTGAATTTTATAATTTCATTTTTGCATATATTTATAAAGTTACTCAGAATGCTACCATGTAGCACTATTATGGGGCACCCAAACCACGCTTCCCGTCTGTAATATTCATCTATGATTGTGGTAGAAGTGGAAGTGTCTCACAAAGGTAAAAATCTAAAAGTGAGGTAGTGTTATTGCATAGATAATAAATTAGGAAAAATTATCTATTCCTGCGTACCTAGACACTTATTACACCACCTTCATATTAGTTGATGAATTGTAGGCTTTAACTGATTTAAGAGAAGAGTGAAAGGAAAATTTTCCACCTTTAAATCAGATTTTGATTCCGTTTTCCAAGTAAGTTTAAGTTGATTTGAACCTTAGAGATCACACCAGTTTATATGTATATGAGAAGTGAGTAATGTTCTTTTTAAAAAATAAAGAGTTTTGATGTTATGTAAATTGAGTGTTCAAACATGCAAATGGAGCATTTTCTCAGAATAGTTATTGCATTTGATTTCCTGCATTAAAAAGGGAAGATGGCAACTGACCACTTTGGAAGATCATCCTGATTCCTTTATGGTTCACTAGTATAGTTGATCTTTAAATGCAATGCAGAGATCTCTGATACTTGTACGAAACAAAGTTGTTGCACTGCATTCTTCTGCATGGGCCAAATCTCAGGTTCTGTAGAAAAAAAAAAGCTTTAAGGTGCAATTTCAAATTACAGGTAAACCACACTAAAATGAAACTACTGCCAGAGAAAGTGCTTCTGCTACTCTTTCCCGTCCATGATGTTGCCTAATTGCTGTCCTACCTCTTCAAAACTGCTTTTGTTCTTGTTTGAGAACTGGGTATTTTTAATAAAAACATCATACTATTCTTTTGTGTTTGGAAAGGTTTCCATTAAAGTTACTTTCAGAAACATTTTAGATAAAACTTTCCAAAATAACTCAGTGTAAAGAAGGTAGCTGACATGAAAATATTAACTCAGAAAATTAAATATTTCTAAGTGAAACAATAAATGCCTGTATTATGCTTTTTAATAGAAAAGATCAGGCAAATTTAAGAGACAGAATGATGAGACTCCATCTGTTATTAAAAGGGGAAAAAATAAAATTATCCAATGGACACTACTTGAGATTAGCTTTTATGTTTAAGGGTTAATATGGAATGATAGCTCAATCATTTAGATCTTGTAATCTCATTATCAGATGACATAGCAGAGTGCTCTGTCTTCTCCTCATAACACTGTTCTAATAATATTTAAATACAGCACCTCTTTGAGTTCAAGAGGACTAGTTACAGACTTGGATTTAATCATGCCTCTTTCTAAAGGGTCTTGGGTCATAGTTTGTCTTGTCACTCTACTAAATCTTGTTTGAAAATGTGAGGCTTCAAAATGACTTAAGACATTCCATTGCATAATTCTTTGACTTTAAATCGAACTATCTCTAGGGAGAAATGCTGGTGAACTTTAAAAGAACTGGTTTACTCAAAAAACCAGAATGTCACTTGTGAAATTGTTTTTCTGAAGCTTTTATATGGCTAAGAGAAATTCTGGTATGTAAATGTCACATCAAAATTTCAGTGGTAAAAAATACAGTAAGAGCTTTTTACTTATCAATTTCCACAGATAATATGGAGGCTTTTATTTTCAAACTTCAACTTGAAAATTAATTTAAGTATTAGAGTTTTGATAAAGTTATATATTTTTACAAATTATAAAAAAATCCAAGGAGCTTGCTGATTATGTGAGATAGGAGTGTTATTTTATATATTCAACAGATTGTAGCAAGTGATGTTTAAGCCACGGCTAGATTAGTATTTCTTTTGACTATGATATAACTAGTTTGTAATTTAAATATTGTTAATTTAATTCCCTTCTGGTACTGGATGAATACTTTCAGAGCTAAAAATAGTGGGGCAAAAAGAAAAGTAACACCTAGGTAGTTTATTTTGGAGGTTCTTAAAATCTTTAATTATTTTTATCTGAAATCTGCATGATACATAGATTTCTTTCTTGACAGTAAGGCACCTGTTCTGTGATTTAGGTCTCAAGTGCTACAGCAAAACAGAACTAAAAGAATGGTGAGATTTAACTTTTAAGACCCTAGACAATATAACAACTGCTGGCCCACAACAAAGCTGAGCTTTTGGGTAGTGAAAGCCAGCCAAGGAAACAGGATTCTGAGCAATTCATGTCTTTCAAAGTAGAGCACGGGGAGTTTCTAGGAAGCTGACACTCAAGGTGAAGGTCCAGTTACTGCTTAGTCTGTGGGACTCTCTAAATAGCATCTCCCATTTACATAAAAATGAAGGAAGCTGAGTGTAATGCCCTCAGTGGACTGAAATTCAATGGGACATTAAAGGAAGTCGCTTTAAACTGAGGCCAGACAGTGGAATGATAAAAGCAAAAAGTGTGAGTAGAAGAAAGAAAGCAACAGATAGAGCAACTAAAAAATACTCAGCATTTTACGGATCACAATATGTTCAAGTATTTAATGCTTAATATACTAATGTTTAAGTGAAAGGAAAGAAGCTGATCAAATACTACAAAAGTTTAGTGCAATGTACTTAGTTATGTCCATATTGACATCCCCTCTGTTTGGCCAAATACTTGTTCATTTTAGCCATTCAGTTTTTAATTGAAATTACTTTTATTTGATTTCTTGAAGCTGAACAACGAAGATGCTCACTTTACAGATACAACTTACAGTAGAAAGTTCTTAATTTTTTCCCATTTTGTTATGCTAATGGCATTGCTTAAGGATATTCAAGTTGTGTACTATCCTCTCCCACCTCCTATCCTACATCTCAATTAAGGATGGAGAGCACTTAAATCAATTATAGGTAACTCAGAGGAGAAACTAATGTAATTCACTAACTGAGCTAGTCACCAGGGAAAGAAAGACTGCTGGTACAGCCTCCCAAAATACTAATTCACTACTATTAAAATGTTTTACATTTAATGTCCTGAAACAGAATGTTTTAGGATATTAAAAATCTAAATTATGTTTTTGCTTCTGTGATTACTGTAACATTAAGCATTTTATTGTTCTCTTCCCATGCATGTCTCCAAATAGGCAATGACCTCTTTAGGAAGAAGTCAGAGATAAAGATAAGTCTACAGCTGACACACAACGACATGTTTTGTGAGGGGGTAATGCTTCTTGCTTTAATAGACTGACTTACTTTGGTAGGTCATTTAATGGTGTCCCAGTGTAGCTATTAACTATTTAATGGAGAAAGCAGATGAGTAGGTGGAGTCAAAGGCTTTCTGCAGTCCTCGCCTTGAAAAATAACATAATATCCTCATATCCTCTCTAGTTTTGTTCTTGTTGGTTTTTGTTTGGTTTGGTTTGCTTGTTTTTGTGAAATATCGTATAGTACTTAATGACTCTTGTGTTCCTATTAGAAAACATCCACAAGACAGGCACAAATAGATATTTCTGGTAAAATCAGACTTGTTAACACTAAGACAAAAGTGGTACTTTTAAACTTCAGAATTTATATTGCACATATATTGAAGCTAGTAGATTCTGAGCATCTCTGTTTTGTTCAGCTGTTTGATTTTTGTTTACAAGGAGACAGTGTTGGAAACAGCACACACTCAGACAATAAGAATCTAAAAATTCCAGTCATCTAAAGTCACTGTTTCCATGCAGCTTCCTTTCAAATTACTTAAGAGACATATGAGATACTAAAATTAGTTGCAAAGTTAACTCATGTTCATGATAGTATCAGCTAATTAGTTGAAGAGGAACACCAATAAATGAACACATTTTACTTTCTCTGAGACAAATCACTACACATGCAAATAGGAAGCCTCCCTCCTACATATCAAAAGTCCCTTCTAGTGTGAAGGGCTCAGTATAAAATTACATATATTTAACGTGAATTGTTTTGCTAGTAAAATACTTTTGATGTAGTTAAAAGAGAAACAAAGAGAAGTGTTTTATCTATGTTGGAAATAAAAGTTTTATTTTCACAAACCTGATATTACCTTGACAGTTGTTCCTGCTTACACTGAGAGGCCAATACCATAAAAGAGTATTATCACAGGGTCAATGATAAAGACAGTGTGCTGGGAAAGGGAGATAGTAACACAATCATGGACTTCCAGCAGGTTTGTGACTCAGGAAGTGCATGGACAAGGACAAACCAGGGAACATACTTGTATTTTCAAAGAGCATTTGTGCAGCTTTCTTACTAAAAGCTGTCAAACAAAATTGTCATGGAATTGGAGTAAATATCCTATGGTGAGTTGGAAATATGGTTGAAGGATGGAAGCAGAAAGTACTTGCTTTCTTGGGTGGAGAAAAGTCAGCAAATCTCTCTCCCAGAAATGTTTGGGCTTACTTATGTTGCTTTATGAAACAATCTTTAATTTTCATCAGTGACTCAGAAAAGGGAATGCACACAGAATGATACTTGCATGATGTTAAACTCTTTCAGATAATCAGACCCTGTGCTGGTGTAAAGAACTCCAGAAGACCTCACAAAAGGAGATGGGTAAAAAGATAGGCTTTGAGAAGTAGATCAGTGTAAAGTAAGAAAAAGTAAGTAAAGTAAATAAAGCATAGAATTACCTGTAAAACCTGGAAGTCTAAGTTCATGGAATCTTGAAGTTGCTGATGTTAGCTCTCTGAAATCTTTGACTGAAACTGCAACAGCAACCAAAAGAAAAAAAACAACAAAAAACCAAAACGAAACAAACAAAAAAAACCCCCAAAACAAACCCCAAAAAACAAACCCTAAACTACAAAGACGTAAGGTGTCATCAGGAATAGCACTGAGAGCAAGACAGAAGGCAGTTCACTGCTCTGAGGGAAATCTCAATGTATTCCTATCTTGAGTACAGTGCACAATTGTGGCCTGCAAGGACACAACAAATTTAAAGAATTAATTGAGAGAGAGAACTAAAATGATCCAAGGGGAGAGATTGTCGATCTGATAAAGTACAGACTAAAAGGCCTTTGTCTGTGCAGTCTTCTGTTTTCACACAATGTTTTTACAGACAGAAAGATGTGAGAATAATACTGCTGTGTAAGGGTGTTCTTTGACTATGTTCATCATTGTCATTCGAACATTGAGATGTGGAAAGTGTCTTCAACACACACAGTCTGGAGCACAAGTCTTATGGGGAGTGACTGAAGGAGCTGGGATTGTTTAGCCTGGGCAAAAGGAGGCAGCAGGGGTCTTATTGCTCTCTACAATTGCGTGAAAGGAGGTTGTATAGTAAGGAGGGGATCACTCTCTTCTTCCAAGTAACAAGTGGCAGGACAAGAGGAAATGGCCTCAAGTTATGCCAGTAAAGGTTTAGGATATTAGGTAAAATTTCTTCACTGAAAGGGTGTTCAAGCACTGGAACAGGCTGTCCAGAGAAATGGTGGTGTCACCATTCCTAGAGGTATTTAGGAGACATGTAAATATGGCACTTGGGGGCATGGTTTAGTGGTGGATTCAGCAGTGCTGGGTCAATGGTTGGGCACAGGGATATTAAAGGTTTTCTTCAACCTTAAATGATTCTATGATTCTCTGTAAAAGATCTGGCCTTGGAAGTTCTGTGGCACTGACATTCCCTATATGTCCTACTGCAAGCAAAATATTTATTTTGCACAAATATTTTTAATCTTTCTCAAGTATACAGTTTCTGTAAGTAACACAACTTGCCTACACTTCAAGGAAGTGGCAAATCTCCTAAAATTTAGCATTTAGCAAGGCTGCTTAGAGTCACCGGCTCCATGAAAGACGCAACATTTCTCGAGGGGAAGGCTGAGCCTGCCCTCGAGATACAGCCAGGGCTGGCCCGGCGTGCTCTGTGCATCTCTTTCCTGGTGGCACCGCATGGAGAAGGGAGTGGGTGCGCTCCCGTAGGCAGAGCGTTGGTTCCCGGCACTTTCCAAGGCGGTGAGCGCGGGTGAGCGAGCAGCGGTGGCGGACGGGCTCCCTCCGCAGGGCCGAGCGCGCTACTGCGGAACCGGGACGGGGCTGGAAAGGACGAATGAAGTCACCTAAAATGCCGATTCCCAAAATCCTGACCGGGTCTCGGTGCCGGCGGGAAGCAAGGGCGGAGCGTGCCTGGGGAAGGTCCCGTTATTCAGCGCCCCGTTCCGCTCCGAGGGGCGTCCGGCGCTCCTGGCGTCCTGATCAGGCGATGGAAGTGGTGCTGCTGTGATCTGCTCCATCAGAAAAATAGAGAAAATCTTTGCGTACGGAGCTTATCAGCGCACTGGTTACTTTCACAGTCATGCTCTGGGTTTTGCCATTTCAATAGCTGTGTTAAGAGAGCTCAAAGAGTGTTTCAGTTTTCTGCTGCTTTGTACACATCTGCAAGTGCTCCACGGGGAAAGGATGTGTTCCCCAACCTAAGGCTTTATACTCAGTGAGACCAGATAGACAGCAGTGGGGGAACTGAGGGGAAATGGTTCACAAAAAGTTATATCTCGACTCCAAGTCCAGGATCCTTCCCAATAGAAAAGTGTCAGACAAACCTTCCTCTCTTTTATGTCTCTAGAAAAAAAAAAATACAAACAAGGGGAGTTTGGGGGCCTGAAAAGGGATCTGTATGTAATAATTCTGGTTGGGCTGATGTAATCTGTATTAGACAATGAGGTAGTTTAGCACTGAATGAAGATAAGGCATGCTGGGTACAATGTATTAGCAAGTTCAGAAAGCTTGAGGGGACTTTCTGAAAGATTTAAACCACTAGTTAAAATGTCTTAGCTAACAGTCTGTCCAAGTGTGTTTCTCACACTAGACAAAGACGTGGGTATATTTCAGCAGATCAGTTAAGTGTGATTTGTGCTTTTTAAACCATAATCCGCGAAACATTTACATGCTGTCCTGATGCATCAGGAGAAAGTTCTTCTCCCAGAGGATAGTTAGGCCGTGGAACAAGCTCCCCAGGGAAGTGGTCACACTCTGGACAGTGCTTTCTGGAACATGGTGTGTGACTCTTGGGGATGGTGCTGTGAAGGGCCAGGTGTTGGACTTGATGATTCTCATGGGTCCCTTCCAACTTATTTTATGATTCTACAATTAATGAAGCCTTTTAGCTGCAGCGGCGAGAAGAAACCACATTGTTTTTCTGTTTGTGTCTTCCTGACAGGGCACCCCTCAAACTCTTACACTTGCTGAAGCAAGAGCAAAGGGCTAGATGAGTGACCCATGCTACTTTTTCTGTTCTTTCTCCTCAGTTAAGCGACTTTATTCCTCATTTTTTTTCACAACAATCCTTTAATAATTCGTCGTTTCGGGGAAGTGCTTGCCCCAGTGGCCCAAAGAGCGCACACCAGCGGGAGCCGGCCCGGGCCCACCCTCAGCCCCTCTCGGGCCGGGCCGGGCCGGGCCGAGCCGCGGGCTGTGGGTGCTGCCCGCGCGGACCGGCAGGGGGCGCTGCTGCCCCGCGCTGGCCGCGCTCGCTCCCCTCGGCGGTTCCATTGGAGCAGCCGGAGACGAGTTGGCGCCATTTTGAAGCCGGCAGGGGGACCGGGGCGAGCTGCGGAAGGGGAGGGGGCTGGCGGCGATTGGCTGCGACGGCAGCGGCGGCAGCGCCTCTCCGAGCCCGGAGCGGCGGCAGCGCGGAGCGGACCCGCCTGCGACCAGCGAGGCGAGGCGGCTGCGGCGGGGTAAGGAGCGCGGCACCTCGGCCGCGGATACCCCCACCCCGTCCCCACTCCATTTTCCCTTCCCGGGGGCGTGGGGGGCGCCCGCCCGGACCGAGCTCCGTGGCCAGCGCTGGAGGAGGACGGGGAGTGGAAGGGGAGCGGGAGGGCAGAGCTCCTCTTGGCCCATGGTGGAGCTCCCCCTTCCCATCCCCCTCGCCCCTCCGCGGGGCTGCTCCCCTCCCCCCTTTTCCGTGGCCGCCGTCAAATACTAAATTTCACCCCCCCCTCCCGCGCAGCACTCCGGGCGATGGGGTGACCTTGGCTGGGGTGCGCGGGTCCCGGGGGTCACCCCCTCGCCCCGGTGGCCCGGCGGGCGGTGTCGCGCCCAGCGCCGGTGGCTCCTCGCGGCGCGAAGTGGCCGGGGAGGGGGGGGCGGGGAGGCTGCTCGCCCGTGGCTGTGAGTGAGTGATCGCGGCTTCCCGGGTGTCCCTTTCCTTCCTGCCCCGGGCGTCCCCTCCTTCCATGCATGCCCCGGGCAGCCGGCCTGGTCCCCGCTCCGCGGGGCAGCGCGGGGCTCCCGCCGCCCCGCGCGGCTGCTGCCCGGGCTGAGCGCGGGGACATCCCCGTCCCCTCCCCGCCCGGCTCGGTCTCTCCGCGCCGCACTTCGCAGTGCTTCTCAGCGGGAAGAGCTGCCAGGGACCGCGGTTTGGTAGGTCCCTACTTGTGTGCGAGCCCGGTTCTTTCATGCTGGCTTAGCTTTTTTTTTTTTCCCCCCTTCCTTTCCTCCTCTTTCTTTTTCCCTCCCACTTTGCATCAGGCTCTGTTAGAAAGCGCTTGAGAAGGGAGGACAGGGGGGAGCTGGGGGGGGGGCGGTTGCTGCCGCCTGGTAGATGGAAAACTATGAATTTTACATCTGAATTGCCAGATGGAGAATGCTTAATTTATAGGTTATGCATTGTTTACGTTGAGAGCCTCCGGTCAGGAATTTAGGTCCGTAACTTCATCCCGCTGCAAATAAATCACTATCTGTTCTTCAAAACAAATCAACAATTAATGACGGTGAACAGTCCTGGAAAATTAGACTGCAGCAGACCAGCTCCTACAGAGCTGGATTTTGTCTTGCCAGCCTTATTCTGACTTTTATGCTTGCTTGCTGCGCGGTTGCTTTCTGAGAGCTATGATTATTTAGTTAGGCGTTGTGTTTTCCCATTTAACACAACTGCTGAAGCGTTCTCGTGTTGGTCTTTGTTTTGTGCTTGCCGGGTAGATGCTTTGGCTGTAATTGATTTCTCTTCTCTGGAGATAGAGTAGAAGGAGCGTTGAAAATTTGAGTGGCTTCATAGTTGAAAACAAGTGTCAAATCACGTTTTGGGAAGGAAGTAAGACGACGTGCATTCTTTCAGGTTTTCCCCTTCCAAACTAGTGGAGTTGTTCAGTTTTCAGGTGGTAAAAATTTTGCCTGGTATGTTTTGTATGTACCGTAGATATGCTAGATATTATACTGTGTAAAGTAACTTCTCAAAAAGAAGTGAAAGCGCTGAATGTATGCCACGCTCAGACCACCTGAAAGAAGACTGACAGTGAAAGGCCATCAGGTAAGGTGGTTTAGCAGAGGTGTGTGTATTGTGTTCATCACAGCGTCTGAAAGGGTGCACTGCTGTAGAAAGTAGTTTAGTTTAGCACTTGCATGACATCTTGTGTCTATGTCTGAAGCAAGGTTGAACTTAATTACTGTAGGGTTGGAGGGGTATGATGTGTCTGGGTGTGGTGTGATGTTTTGTATGGGATTTTTTATATAGATGTTATACTGGAGTATTTGACTATGCATTTCTTGCATCCTCTTTACTAGTTAGTATACAGACTAGCTAGTAAAACTATAGTTCAGTTTTTGATGAAACAACTAAATAAATTAAAATGGAAAATCATATGTTTAGCACTTGTATGCAACTTTTTTTCTCTTGTAAAGATTGAATTTAGACTTTATCTAATATGCTTACTTATGGACTGAAATTGAGCAAGTCACCTAAGTCGTTATTAAGCTGTAATTAACCATATAAAAGCCAACAGTCATTGCTGGCATTTGGAAAAGCACAGTAATGAAATATGGGCATAACCTCAGGCATTATCCATTTTTGTCTGTAGAACAGGAGGCCCTGTTACCTCCTGTAGATTGGGAAAGATGCATTTTCTTTTGGAGTATGTTACTCTCTACCAGGCTTTCAGATTATGCCTTTTTTCCTCTCTTTCTTTCTTTAGTCACACAATTTATAGTTATACAGAAGAGTAAGAGGATGTATCCATATATATATGTGTATGGGTATGAGTCTTCTGGTTTAGTAAAGGATTTTCATTTAAAGATGTTTGGAGTTAATGTTGTTTGGTTTTTTCTTTAAGCCTGAATTGGGAGAGGTGATAAAGACTACTTGTTGCACAAGGAGAATTTTCATGGGAGCAACAAATAATAAAATATGAAGCTGAACAATAAAAGCATGCAAAATTGGAGATGGAAGGAAAATGTGATACTGCAACTCGTTATTTTTCCCTATTAGTTTCACTTTAATATCCCTATCCATTTATATTGATTGCCCCAAATATTATTCCAAGAAAGAGGAAGGCATGTCTTTCCTGCTGCCTTCAGAGAAGTTCCTTTTTGAGAATCAAAAAGTAGTTCTTATATGTGGAGCATTATCTTACCACTTGTCAGTATCATTCTCCTTTTAACAGATATCTAAAGTAATGGTATTCTTAGCTCAAAATGTTAATACTGCTGTTAATAAACCTGAAATAATCTTTGGATAAACCGAGAGAATATTGGAGGCTTTCAGTCAGTTCTGAAACTAGGTGGTAAGCTAAAACTGAGGAAACTTTTAAAAGGTGTGTTAGTGTAATAGTCTTTAGTGGTGAAGTGTGTTAATTTTCCAGATTTGCAGACCCTCTGGACTGTCTGACAGATCCTGGAAGGAATCAAGGCTTTTTAAAAATTGTAAAATATATGCTTTAAAAAATAAAAAATCTTTTCTTTCCCTCAGAGATTGAACATCTAAAAGTCAAGCTGCGCATGTGTATAAATTACATACCTATTGCTTTTCCATTGGTAGCCTCTTCAGTTAAATGTAGTCTTGTAGAAAAGCTGAGATGATTTTTATCTGCTTTGTTCTGTTACTAAGAAAAGAACTTAGTATAGTCCTGTAAAATAAAAATAAGAAAAAATATATGAAAAGTAAAGTGTGTGAATGAAAATTAACTTTGTTTTTTTAGGAAGTTAGTGGTTTGTTTCAAAACCTCTTTGGAACACTAAGGATTCCACAATAAAAGAAGCTGTTTATGTGAATATTTGCTGTAACAAATCCAACTTGAAAGAATTGAATGAAATACAAGTCATATTTTCATTTAATTTCTAAGAATCAAAGTGTTAACACCTCCATTTTTTTTGAAGGTTATTACTGTCTGTCTCAGTGTATATTGCTTTTCAGCCTTTTCTAGAGTGTGAAGAAGTCCTTGAAGTAGGTTCTGAGGATTAAGACCTCTATTACTTTGTCCCCATCTGTGGAATTCAGTCTTTGCATCTCACCCCAAGCACTGGAAAAACATTCCACTTGTTTAATACTGCCTGATCTTCAGTTCTGTTTTTTTAGCTCACAGAAACTTAGGTATTAATATGCTTCAAGAAATAATGATTTAAAAAGTGCCATACCTCATTGGGAACAGATGGGAGTGTTTGTACTAATCATCTTGTGTCTGTCACCATTTATACGGGAGTACCGTAACCAGGGATCAGGACCCCATCTGGGGTTTCCTAATTCAGACCCTGTTCTTTAAAGATCAGTTCCAGACAATACTGTGTGTACTTTTTCTCTGACTTAATTAGGAATCCTGGTGAATGTTTCTGCTGCAGAAATGATGTGCTTCACTTTCATGCTTTTTAATGGACAAAAAAAAGACATGAAGTTAGCAGTCAAAAATATTATTGTCTTAATTGCTTCCATTCTAGTCACCTAAACTACATTTTCATGGAACGTAGAATGGTCTGGGTTGGAAGGGACCTTAAAGATTATATAATTCCAACTGCCTTGCCATGGACAAAGAACCTTCCACAGGTTGCTCAGGGCCTCATCCAACCTGTCCTTAAACACTTCCAGGGATAGGACATCCACAACCTCTGTGGGCAACCTTTTCCACTGTCTTCCTACCCTCAGAGTAAAGAACTTTCCCCCAATATCTAATCTTAACCTACTCTCACTTTGAAGCCAATCCCTCTTGTCCTGTCACTACATGCTGTTGTGAAAAGTCCGTCCATCTTTCTTGTAGGCTCCCATCATGTACGGGAAGGTCACAGTTAGGTCAGCCTGAAGTCTTCTCTTCAGGCTGAACAATACCAACTCTCTCAGCCTTTCCTCATAGGAGAGGTGGTCCATACCTCTAATCAACTCTGTGGCTCTCCTCTGGACTTGCTGCCTAATGTCCTTCATGTGCTGGGGATAGGAGTCTGTAGCTCTTTTAAAGAGTATTTGATTCTGCTAAAATGTGATAACTTAGGAGGTGACTCTTTAGAAGCTGATTGTCCGCAACTTCTGCCAAAGCAGCCTTTAGTTCTCTCTGAGACATCCCAGAATATCCACATTGTAGCTCACTTCGATGGCAGAAACCTTCATCTTGAAAGTGTTATAAAGGAGGGGAACAAATAAAAATCTACTAAAAGGATAGAAACCAACCTACCAAAAATCTAAATTACCCACAGTAAGTAGAAATAGACTGCTCGTGAGGAAGTCCTGAAAAAACTTTACATCAAAACTTCCTATATGTAAACTTTGGGCCACCTTGAGTTTGAATGTTCACTTCTGTTAGTACTGCTTTTTTACTAGATGTATATTCCAATGAAGACAATCAGATTTCTAGGGAATCTTTGTCACTGCATATGTTAGGTTTTTGTTCTTAACAAAAAAGAATTGAATTGTCAGTTACGAGAATTGAGCAAAAGACACTTCATGGAAACTTGTAATTTCATTTATGGATTTTTTTCCTCCCCTGCATCTGCCTGTGTAAAATTTCAAAGACTTTTCTTGGGGAAAATGCACAGAGATGCCAGGCAGCATGCCCCTAGGTGTGATATTTTCTCTGATAATTTTGTCGATTTTGTTACTTGGCAGTTCAGGATGAAGCATTATGTGTAGTTCCTGAACACAGAAGCAAAGTGCATGGAAGTAACTGTAGCTTTTTGTGTCATCACTCTGTGAAAACTTTTGTGAGGGACAGTCCAAGTGCCACTCAGTGCTTTTCAAAAGTCTAAGTGAGACAAATTCACTTAATTCATGGTACAAAATTAGAGTTTACATTTGCTTTTCTTCCTCTGAGTATAAACTGATCAGAGTAAGGCTATAACTTTTGCTTTGCTGGATATGCAGAATGGAAGAAAGAATTGATAAACTCTTCAAAAGAGTTGCGAGGGAGTTTTTCAAAGAGACAACAAACAGGAGATGCATTTCGTTTTCCGTTTGCCTAACGTGCATCATGCAGTTCGTAATTCCTTCAGTTACAGAAATGTTTCCAAGAGCTACGAAAAGAGATTTTGATGCATGTACAGTTTATGGAAAGAAATATTATGCACTCTTTTTTTTTAAATGGCTGGCTGATCTGTACTTTGAGAATGGGAAACATTTTGAAAGTTTCTCCCAAAGTTACAGATGTTGCCTGTACTAAGTTCTCCATTAGGTTGTCCATACTGCATTTTGTATATACGTATAAAAGCACATTTAAAGTAACTTTTTATTTCTTAATGGGCCATTTTCCCCTGAATCTTCTGTACTGCATGCAAAAAAGCTTTAAAACAATTTTAAAATTGCAAATTCTTTTTAAAGATAGTAAACAGTTTAAATTAATTTCTGCCCTTCTAAGTATATGTTAGTTTAGTTATAATGTGTTGAGGGTTTTTTCAACCCACTTTATTTAGGAATTAGAGCTGCATATCAAAGTCAGCACACACATTTTCCAAAAGCTGGAAAATGTAAAATGAATTGACAGGGGACTGTGGGAAGGGAGAAGCATATCTAGTAATTTGAATGATTGAATGTCACTTTGGGATACTGGAATTCATATCTTCTGTCAGTTTCTTGTGATCCCAGGCAAGTCTGTTTAAACCAAACTTCCCACAAGAGCTTATTAGTAGTGCATTGATTTCCTGGGAGACAGGCTCTAGACCCGGACTACTTCTGCTTGGCTCAACAGATGCTTTAGTTTTAGATGCAGTGCTGGATAAATTGGAATGCTCTAAAAGTTGTGTCCTAAATTCCTCCTCCTAAATTCCTGACTGTATAAGCAAAACTGGTTGCTAGTTCTTATATTTCAATCTGTATCTTGGGTTAGTTAATCTATTAAATGAGACAAATACTTATTTTTATGAAAAATTAGTGAAAGTGTTGCAAAGACGAGTTAATTTTTGTGGCACGCTAAAATAGTACAGCTGTGAAACTGTACAAAAGCCCAGTAAGAAATGAAGTGTCTTCAGCGTGTAGTTTAAATAGAGCCTAATAACGGACACAGATAAAATTATAAGGAGAAAAGTTGAATAGTTTCTTTGCTTTGACTGAAAAAGAAATCCTGTGGTGTGGAAAAAAGTAGTGAAGGATTAGATATATCAGTTCCTTTGAATGTATTTTAAAAAATATTTTATAAGAAACTTGAATTCTGTTTCTTAACCACTTGTAAGTGATTCTACAACTATTTCTGTATTTTCCTTTTTCCATTTTAATCAAACTTAATAAACAAATTCACAGAAAGGATGTGCTCCTGCCAGTCTTTAGGTTGTAACCTTTAGTTTTGTATCTCTGACTAATTGATGGAATGCTATTAGTGGCAAGGAGTTTTTCTCTTTTAGGAGCTTAATGTGGGGTGAGGTATGAGGGCTTTTCAGTGGATTCTTGCAAGTATTTGTTGTTGGTAGAAGGACAGTGTAATGTGGTGTTTGCTCTGGAAAGGACTGAGGTCTGCTGGGGCTGCATTCCGCTCCTGCCAGCTGCAGCTGATCTTTCTGTTCTGGTCTCTGTTTAGTGACTTCTCTGTCTAGCTTGTCCTCATACCTCTTTGTCCTCATACAGTCCTTCATTGTACCGTGTGCTTCCTCTCTCACCTCCTTCAACACGTCTTAGGCTTTACAGGATCATAGAATAGATAAAGTTGGAAGGGACCACTGGAGGTCATCTAGTCCAGCCACCTGGCTCCAACAGTATCCCTGAGAGCACATTACTTGAGACTATGTCCTGATGGCTTCTGAATGTCTCTGGGGAAGGAGACTTTACAACTTCTCTAGGCAGCCTGTTTCAGTGCTCAGTCATCCCTATGGAAAAGGAGTTCTTCCTCGTGTTCAGGTGGAACTTTATGCATCAGATTCTGCCCATTGCCTCTTGTTGTATTGCTTGGCACCATGATGAAGAGCCTGGCTTCATTCTCTTGATGCCTTCCCTTCAGATATGTACATTGTGCATTTTAGGACCCTCAAAGCTGATAGGGTATGTCAGCTGCGGTGTTTAGTGGTGGGGTTTTGTTTGTATTTTTTGTGTGTTTTTTTTCTATTTTTTCCTTCCCCCCCCCCCCCTTTTTCTTCCCTCTCTCGTTAACTTTGCTTCTTGGTTGAATGCCTTTCCTGTAATCCCTAAACTTTCTACTCCCTTTGTCTGATAGAGCTTGTTGGTCTCTTCAGTGGAGTTAGTAGAAGTGTGTCCAAACCTCAGCTGTTTCTATGGTAAGCTGAGCTTTTTGTCTTAATTAAGACAGACTGCTCTTGAGCTGAGAATCTGGCTGAGGTGTGAACAAATCCAGCTTTTTGTGCTAAAGAAACAGCAACATCTGGCTGTGAGCAGACAGGTGGATTAGTGATGGATTCAGCTGTCAGCAGGATTTACCAGATGTGTTTGTTAGTCTGGTTTGGCTATGTTAACCTTCTTACTTCAGGGCAATAAGGAAGGAGCAATGAACAGTTCTTGTGTGTGCATGAACAGTTCTTGTATCTTAAGTAATAGGTAGAAACTCTGTTGTATCATGATTGTATGCTTACAGTCATAGTGCAAATAGCTATATTTATTTATTAATAATTTAAAACTTCCTCCTTTCAGTTGAAAACCTTGTCCTTTTAAAATGAATAAGCACTAGTTTCGTACAGGTCTTACTAGTTTCCTATAGGTCTTACTTGCATCCTAGCAGTTTCTATTTATGGAACACAATCCAGTGGGGAGTGTAAACAATTTTTCATCATTGTTTTTGATTTGATTTTTTGTTAATGCTCTCCTGGGAGGGAGGAGAGGTCTTCTTGGGGAGTAGGTTACAGGGTACTGTAAGGCAGTGATCCAGTCTATAAAATGAGGTCTGTGTCCTTACTGCACATCAGCACAGATCTGACGGAAGCACAGTCCACACGCTGATGCACCCATGAGTTTGTCTGTCATTGTGCAGCAAATGTGGCATATAGCCACATTGAGAAATTGAGAAATTCTCAAACTGGAAGGAACTCATAAGGGTCGTTTAGTCCAGCTCCCTGCTCTACACAGGACTACCTAAAACTAAGTCATATAATTAAGTGTTGTCCCGACGCTTCTTGAACTCTGACAAGTTTGGTGTTGTGGACACTTCCCTGGGGTGACTGATAACCTGTCAGTGAAGAACCTTTTCATAAAGTCCAACTTCCTCTGATGCAGCTTCATTCCATCTCCTTGTGTCCTAAAGTGAGTGATGAGCTACAACTGAAGGATAACTAAGTATTAAACGTGAACTTCAAAACAGAAAACAAACCAGAGTTTGGAAATTTACTATCAAGAAAGTTACATAGCTGTACATATGCTCATGTTTATACAAAAAGCAGGATTAAAATGTCCTAATGTATGTAAATTTCTGAAAGTGGGATACAAAGAAGGGATAGGCTCCACTCAGTGGTGCCCAGTAATAGATCCGGAGACAATGTCGGAAACTGGAACACGAGGTTTGTTCTGGATGTTTTCATCGTGATGGTGGCTGAGAACCAGCACGTGTTGCTCTGGCTTTTGCAAGGTCACTATCCTGGGAGATCCTCAGAAGCCATCTGGATGCACTCCTTGGCAAACTGGCTTTAGGTGACCTTTCTTCATAAGGGAGATTCGACCAAGTGACTTCCAGACTTCCTTTCCAGCCTCAACCATTCTGTGAAAATTCAACCCCATAGGGCTAAATAATTGTAAGGGATGACTAACTAGTAGAAAAAGTTACAGGAATCAATATATTATTGGCAGAGAACTTACATATTGGTTGAGTGTTGAGGTAGGTGTGAAAGGTAAGTTAAGACTTAAATATTAAAAACAATCTTCAGCTTTTTTTTTTAAAGTGATTTTACTGATAGATCCACATATGACAGTAGGTGATTAGATTGTGAAACCGCTGCTGGTCCTTGTGGTCTTACAATGCTCTTAGTTCACCTGGTTCTAGTATGTCTTCATCTAATTTGTGCTTTGTGATCAGTTATGTGTTCTTTCTCTGTCTTTGGGGACACAGTTAATTTTTTCAGCCTGCTTTTCAGTCACAGTTTTGCAAAAAGCAAAATCAAATGTTTTAGCTGGGAAGAAAAGCTGAACTGATAGAAACCATCTGGGTAGACAACTTCTGTTTGTAAAACACCCAGCTGAATGTGTTTTTGGTCCTAACATGGCTATATGCAGTTATAATATAAATATCTGTTTATAATTCATATTGACCGGGAGTGGATGCACTGTAGTGTAGAGCAACATCCGACTTTGCAGTTGAATACCCATACTTCCTTTTAGGTCTTAGAGTTCAATCTATCCCACTAGCATTCCTTGTTTGATCTTGAATAATTCTGTATCGAGTAGTTTGCAGTAGGATGTAAAGCATATAACTTTGTAATTTTTAACATTGGATGCAAAGTTAGGAATGGAAATGCATCTCATTTAGGTATATAAATTCTGACTTGTTAGAGAAGTAACTTTGCATTGGTTGACCGTTGTGAAATTTCTCATAATGTCATTTTGCTTCTGTAGTAGCATACTAGTATTCTTTCTCTTTTTTAAAATCTTTTTAGTTATTTTATTTATTTTTAGTATTTTTTTTTGTTGTTTTTTACTATTCTTAGTGTTGTGGGTTTTTTTCCTTGGGGGGACATTTGTTTAATTTTAATTCTTACCAAAAACCCCCAAAACAAAAAAAACAACGAAGTTTCATGGTAAGAGTCAATAAAGCCCTTTTAGCCAAATAAATGGTACACTATAATAATACCAAATGTTCTTTCTTCCCAAGGGTCAACACAGAGGTTTGACTTGATTTGTGCCTGATGTTTATGTGTTGTAGTTGTCTTCTGCTTCCTGTTACATTCCCCTTATTTTCCTCATGGCTTCCATGCCATTCTAACTACAGCTGTTAAACATTTGAAATTAAGTAGTGCAAGGTATCTGAGGTTTTTATGACTGCTTTTTGTTACTCTGTTTTGAAAATAGTAAAGGAAAATAATAATTCCTGCCTCTTTTCCCCCATTCTTTTCTAGCAGTTGGAGGAAGGAAACGAATAATTCCCGCCTTACTAAATCTTAAAGTAACTTCCCTGGTAAAAGACTGCTGTGTCAATATTATGACCATAAACCAGTAATATTGTGGAATTTTGATAACTAGGCTGGTTGTCAGTTCTTTTCCTCTTTTAGACTGCCAGTGTAAGAACTTCCAGTGTTTCTGGTGATTCTGGAAAAAGAATGTTTCGTGGAATTCATGGTCTGCTTTTCGAACATACCATACGAAAGCAAGGGGCTAATCTCTGCATACTGATCAAGTTGTACTGTATTCTGTTTGGATATTTTGTTTCAGATATTGACAAGAAAGTAATTCTTAAAATTTAATTAAGAACTAGAAGTCTGCCTCTCATGATTCATTGAGTTATTTATTTTCGACCTTTTGTCTTAAGGTGGTTCATTTTGTTTGGGTGGGATCTCCTGGTATTTGTGTGATTTATGATGCTTTCTGCCTCTTTTCTACTTACTCTCCTGGCAGTCTCTTCTTGTTGCCTCTGTGCATGTGCTGTCCTCCTGTAATAGATTTCAGGAGTGCTTCTCCCAGTTTATATTGTCTGAATGATAGGTGCTGGTGGCTGCACAAGCAAATTCTGGGAAGTACCTTAAAATGAGTGTTGAAGTTTTGGGTTTGTAGGGGTTGATTTGTTTATTTGTTCCACAAAATCACAGAATGGGTCAGGTTGGAAGGGACCACAATGGGTCACCTAGTCCAACCTTTCTGCTCACAAGCAGGGTTGCTCTAGATCACATTGCACAGGACTGTGTCCAGATAGTGCTTGAGTATCTTCAGTGAGGAGAGGAGATTCTTGAAGTACCTAGTCCTAGAATTAATGCTGAGTAGAAAAATCACCATGAGACTGTACTTGGTCCTAGGCATTGGACTGCCCTTTAGACTCCTGTTGTTTTCCCCTTACAGCTGATTCTTTTTTCAGAGTTAGAGTGTATATTCTTGTTTAGATGTTCATATGCAGTCTTTGTATTTGCAAACATTTCTGTTTCTCTAAACTTTCCTTTCAGTATTTTACTGAATGACAATCTCATCCATCTCTGCATCCATCTGTCTATGATTTCCAATTTAATGCTTCCATAATAAATGATATTTGGTTCAAGGAAAGTGCTAATTGTTTTATCACAGATGAATCAAACATAAATTGTCCCAGGATAATATGAAAAGGCTAGAAGTTACATTTATCCCTGTTTTTGAAATTCTGACTTCAGCATTCATATTTTTTTTTAAACTCTTAAAATATTATTGATATCAAACTAGTGCAGCTCTAGTGGTAGTATTACTTGTTTTGCTCTGCATTGTTAATGGGAGTGCTGCTTTTATTTTCTTGCAGTATACCTTAATTTTTAAAGCTAACGTAATTTTTTTTTAAATTGAAGGATGCTGCACCTTGATTTTTAAATACCTTTAAAAAGCTTTACATTCCACAGTGGTTCATGAATTCTTGGATGGTGCCCATGTACTTGTTTTGATTTGAAAATGTGACATATGTAAGTGTTGACAAAGTAACTTCTGATTAAAGATACCTGTTACCATTTGTCACTGGAAAGTTTTACCTGTCATTTCTGTGAAAATGGGTATTCATCTGACTTTATAGGATACTTCAGTAATAACTGTTTTCCTTACAGTCATTACTATACAGCATTACTTTTTCCTTTTTGATTCTAGCTGCTGAAATTCATTTTTTTTCCCTTTGTTTTGTTGTTAAGCATTTTTACAGTGGATATCTCAGTTTGGCTTCGATTCTATCTTTGTTTTTGTATTTCCTGGTCTTTGTGGTAGAACTGTCCTGTTTTGAGGGCTCTGATTACTACTTAAAACCTCACTAAGTGGTTGTTGGAATTCACTTAGTAGTATAAAAACTTTTCTTGCACCCCAGTCAAGGGTACAAAAACTTTAAGCTTAATTTTGTTCCTTTGGCATGGACCCCTCCCTGTTGGAGTTGTGTACATCACTAAATCACTTCTGTTTGAACTCTCTGAGGACTGGTCATAGTTTGTCTTTTCTTAAGATTTTGTATAGTATGGTTGCATAGTGTGACCACCTAAGGAATGTTTTCGCTGGTACTTGGCGAACTGACAAATATATTGCAGATGTCTGTTTTATTAAAATCATATATAGTGAGCCTACACTCTTCTTTCTCTGTCAGATTACTTTACTATTGCCTTCCAGTTTTTAAATCTTTGTAATTTCTTTTCCTGCAACCATGCAGAGAAATAAGCCATTTTAATTACTACAGTCCCTTTTACTTAGTCTTGAGTGGAAGTGTGAAAGCAGAGATCCCACAATAATAAGTTTTATTTTTCCTTATGTTGTTGGATGGTTTAATGGTGAATTCTTTTATGTAGTTTCTGATAATTTTTTTAAACTGCGTGTGTTTCAGTGAAATTGCTGTTTCATAAATGGCATAAAAAAAGAGGCAGTTGTATTAAAAGAAAAATGACACCAATAACAGCTGGAAAAATGCTGAAACTTAAAGTTGGGTCGCTTAGATTTTGTGGAAGCTGCAAGCGTCCTGCAACACCACTGGAGAGAGCTGTGTGCTGAGTTAAGTTGGTACTGAATATGTTCTACTTGCTAAATCTTTGGGAGGCTTTCTTTAATGAAGTTTGAAAAAAACTCTTGTCAGCGGAAGTGGGGACTTGCCTGGGATCATTTGCTAACTGATTGCAACTCTCTTTAAGTTGCTTGAGGCCCTTCAGTGCACATGTACTGATTCTAGCATCATGTCTTCATCTTTTCTTCTTTGTTTTTTCCTGAATCCTCCAAGTCCTCTCTACATTGTGTTGTCTCTTCTTGCACAGTTACCACCTGCACATATTTTAATTTTCCACAAAGTGCTTACTTAATATGTTAATAAAAAAACTTAATGCTCTTTGCTCTATTTTCTAGTGTAAGTTTGAAAAAGTATTTCCTAATTTAAACATTATTACTTCTGTATGATTGTCAAAGGACTGCCATTAATGGCATTCTCTAGTGAAACCCAGTACTTTTTATGTCATTTGTTGGCCTGAGAGTGTTACTTTTTATAATTTGGGTCATTATTCCAGAAGACATTTAACTAGTGGCTTCTGTAAATTCTTCCTGTAGCGGTCCTTACTATGCTGCCTCACAGAAATGGAAAGCTAGCATTTTATTGATATTATGGATAATACTAGTATCTTGATTTAATAATAGCTAAATAAACAGTATAACATGATACATTTCTAAAAGAGAATGGAAAGTATTAGTCTAGGCATAATACCTGAATCTGTATGAAAAATGACTTGGATTTACATAAGCAGTCTTGGTCCAACACACTCAAGTTTTCTATTTTATTCAACAGCAGAAAATTAACTGTGACATTTCAGCTTGGAGTGGCTTTTTATAGCCAAATTATGACTCCCTAGCAGTAGATACATTATGGAAATAGATTTAGTTTAGTGGCAGTTGGATAATGCAAGTCTCTAACACCTCAGTCACTTTGCACCTTGATCAATTGTTGTCAATCAGCTATATGCCAGCAGGAATTTACCAGGATGTAAAGAATTTCTGTAAATTATTTAAATTGTTGTATTATTTGTGTTTTATTGATATATTAATCCAGATGATGTAGAAAAATGCCTGCCTCTTCCACTTCTATAAATTGCTGAGTAATCTCTTAATGATAACTTGTTGCATCTTTTGTGGAAATTACATCTTGACAAATTTTTTCTTACATCCTCGTTGTTGAAACAAAGTTAATGATCTTCAAGCATTTGTCATGGTTTATATTAATTCATACAAGGATGCTACCCACTGATGGTGCAAAAATAAAAAATGTATATAAATAATAAGAAATTACAAACTATGTTGAAAAAGGAATAGAGCTTTGGGGTGAAATCGATAGTGTGATTTATGAGATGGAAAAGATTTGCTTTCTTTTGCAATATCCCATGAATTTTAGGAAAGTGTTTTTGTGTCTTCTAAACTGTTTTTGTATTGTTGATGGAATGGCCTGTGACAGTGAGAGGCCACTGGTCACCCTGCTTTGTTATGGAGAAAGTTTTGATGAATATTTACCAATCCTTTTTTTTTTTTGGCTCCACTTCCTTATTGGAGTGATATGAACTGTAGAAACGTATATTTAGCTCTTTACACATTCAAATTTTTTTTCCATGCCAACCACTTACTAAATTCACTTGAGCTTCTAATACCTTTGTGAACATGAAGAAAGTATTATTCTCACTGGCACATTGCAAAATGTCTTGCAAACATAGATTTAAAAGTGTATATATTAGGCTACATAAATTTGATATATACTTTCTTAGATTTTATATACGTGATTTTAAAATTATCTCAGGAATGGCTATATAGATAGTTTATGTATATTCAGTGACAGTTCTGAAAAATAGTGATGGTAGAAGTGCTAAATTGATAATTTTTCCTGATGATGATCTAAGTCCTCTTGTTTGGATTCTGGATTTTAAAAAGGAAGCAATAGTAAGGCAGGAGACAGACTTGAAAGGAATATAGGGTTGATTTGCTAAAGTTTGCTTCATCATTTGGGTAAGACTTCTGCAAAACTATCTGGAGGATGAGGATTTAAACACATGTACAGATCTCTGGAAAGTCAGTGTTGACACATGATGACTTCATGTGTGTTAAGACACAGTTTGCTTAGTGATTAGCACAGTTAATTAAATCACCATAGGCAATGTAAACTGTCAACCAAACAAAATACAATTAAATGGAGTGTGGTTTAAGTCCTCCACTTAGATCATTGATTTAATATCCTCTAATGATATTTATTGACCTATGAAGTGTATTTGCATAGATTCTTAATATGCAAGGTATTAATCCATGTTTTATTTGCAAAATCACAATCTATTGAGCAAGTAGTGTATGCTCTTCATAAAGTTTTCTACTGTATAGAAAACATCTGAATAATTTAATAATATAATGGTCAGTAGACTTAGCTGGACCTGAGTAGCTATTGGATGCTACTGATTAAATACAGACCTCATTTGTAGTTTATTTGAGCTTGACCAAATTTTGGCAGTGGTACTTATTACTAATCAACTTTGTTTAGATTAATTGATTGTTCCCATTTGTGGTCTGGCTGATAATTATAATTTTACATTAAATATGATCTTTTGATTTTTTGTCGCAAGAGGTGAATGACTTTTTAATCCATCCTATTCTAATGCCCAATAAATGTAACTTCCACTTTTGTTTTTTCCCTGTGCTTTAGTTTTCCTGTTGTCATTGTACAAAGGGTATGTGTTTTGTCATCTTTCTTTTCTCTATCTTAGATTTCCACCCCACCTCCCTTGTAACTTAGTTTTTAATTGGTCATGCTGTTTTATGCACACTATTTTTCAATACACTTCTACAGACTTGCTCTTGGTTTCTGACTTTAAGTCTTTGAGAAATTATAATTGCAGTGGTGCTTCTGTGTTGAAAGAACGTCTTAAGTCTTACTCTTGTGTATAAAGAGTAGGATTTATATTTTAAATGCTCTATTACCTTGAAATAGATTTATTTTCTCTGTAGGTTTTGAAGACTTAATTTACAGTACTGTTTAACATAACTGAAAAAACCCAAGCCTGATTGAATCATGATTTTTATTCCTATTGTTAGGACTGGAATTTGTTTGTTACATATTTGTTCAAGTTTCTTGTGACATCTATCTCCCTTCTTATCCTCATATAACAGCAGAAACAGTGCATGTCTTAAAGTTTAGTTTATGTGCTTGGATTCTGCATGGTGCAAAACATTTCATGGTCTGAAGTGTTTTCTTGCCTTAAAAAAGGCATCCATGTGAACATTTTTCCTTTTTCATAGCATCATTAAGGTTGGCAACGACCTCTAAGATCATTGAGTCCACCTGGTTACTCGGAACAGTGTGTTTAACCATGTCCCCAAGTGCTATATCCACATATCTTTTGAACACTGCAAGGGATGGTGATTCTACAACTTCCCTGGGAAGCCTGTTTCAATGCCTGATCACTCTTCTGGTGAAGAAATTTTTCCTAATGTTAAACCCTAAACCTCCCCTAGTGCCACTTGAGTCCATTTCCTTTTGTATTGTCATGCGTTACCTGGGAGAAAAGACCAATCCCCACCTTACCCCCACCTTTTTTTCAGGTAATTGTGGAGAGCAATAACAGCTGCTCTCCTGACTCCACCCTGAGTCTTCTCTATGCTAAACAACCCCAGCTCCCTCAGCCTCTTCTTGTGAGACTTGAGCCCTTTCCCTTCTGATGGCGTATATAGAATAATACTGCAATTTTGAAAACATGATGGAGAACTTCTAAAATTTCATTTTTTAAAAAGAAAGAATAGAAACTGTCAGCTGAGTCTGTTCAATCTCAAAGACACTTTAAAAGGAATTCCTTCTTTCAAAAGGCTTGCCGTGTTAGACTGTTTTCTTTTGCAATACACTGAATCTATAAAAATGAATTTTAAAAGCTTTTTGAAATTCAGTCATTGGATATTACATCCCTGGCTTATGGATTTTCGTTTTCAACATGTTGTATATACAGTTGGCCTTGAGGCTGTTGTTCTTAGCTGTTACTGTCTTCTTTTTCCATGACAGAAGTTCACTGAAACAGCTAATGTATCTGTAACATGAAATCACAGAGACTTGCACTTGATTAGAATTGCCAAAATACCTCCTCCTCCCTCCAGAATAAAATCCTAGATTCTACTAAGTGTTCAACACAGATTATTTTGATAAAGCTAGGTATGCACAGTCCAGAAGAACAGGAACTTCTAGCAGTGGAATGTAACGAAGTTTTATTTAGGTGATTGTTGAAATTGTAACTGTAGTACAAGGGGATTGCTTAGTATTGAAGTTTCTTTTGTTTTTTTCTTTTTGAATGATAGGTTTTGTTTGCTGTTTCTTTTGAATGGTTTTGATTCTGTCAGTATTAGAAGGTTTATAATTCTTTATCCTTTATGTTCGTTTTCTTATAACCTTTTTACAATTATTTTTGACCCTGTAAGATTAGATGTATTAATTCTCTAAAAAATGAAGTCCTATTTTTTTTTTTTTTTGCTGTGTACATCCCTGTCTGTAACCTTGGCTGGCTGTTAGGTGCTAACACTGCTGCTCTCTCATTCTTCTTGCTTAATGGGACAGGGAAGGAAATAAGATGAAAAAGCTCATGGGTCAAGATAAATGCAGGGAGATTGCTTTCATTCTTCACTAACCTTGATGTCTGTAGGGTTTTTTCATGTTTTTCTCACTTTTCTTCCTAGTAACTGCTGTGCAGCATTTTTTGTCTGTTCTTAAATATGTTATCACAGAGGTGCTGCCAGCATCACTGATGGCTCAACTTTGGCAAGGGATGAGTCCATTTTGGAGCTGTCTGGATCTGTCTCTGTTTGCTATGGGAGCAGCCTCTACAGGGGGCCATCCCTTCAGCCTCCTCCACTACCAAAACCTTGCCACTTAAACACAATACAGATGTTCACTTTCATCCAGACCTTGGATGCCACTGAATGGCATGGTTGTGTGGCCATTGGGCATACTGGCTTCACAGCTTAACTTTACTGTAATGTATGAGTTTCAGTCTTTGAATTATTTCAAAATGTGCTCCAAATGGAACTACATCATCATGTTCTAATCAAGTTTCTGCTTCATTTGATCTGATGTGACAGCTATCCACCACTGGAAAATGGAGTTTTGTTCCCCAGTTCTCTTAGTTCCTGTTCTTTCCCTTGAGTTAGCTTTGATGCTTGCCACATGCCTTTCAAAAACAATTAGGCTTGTTTTTTGAGTTGGTAGGTTTGATTGGTCCAACAAAGCATCTGATGCTTTTATACATTCTCAGATTGAGGCGAGCAAGGCTCCCTTCTGCTGTGATGAGCTGTTGAAATGAATTTAGCTATAATAGATAACATCATCCCATCTGAAAGGTGGAATGGAATATCTATATCAAATGGCAAGGAGAGTGAACTTCATTGCAATTTCTGTGTGTTTTTGAGGAGTCCTAGACTTACTATCATGACAGTGCATTAAAGAAATATAATGGCGATAAAAGTGACATCATATTTTAGTATTAGAACAAGTTACTTCAATGGGTTTTGTTTCCTCTCAGCTTTGTCATTGTCAACTTTTACTACAACTGCTAGCACATGATGCTGTTCCACTGCTGGGTGTTTGTAGGTGCAGAGAAGATGACAGAAACTGAGTTGACTTTTGTGTATCTGTTGAAGTACATTGCATGTCATGCCTGTTGAATGAAATCTGGTTATGTTCATTCTACTCATATTTTCCCTATTTACAAAAATAAAATATATTGTGCTGTATGTGTTCTTTGCAAAATAAAAAAAATTAAAAACCAATGTTAACTTTTTGTTTGGTAAAAGATTAGGTGAAGATGAAGCAAAATCTGTAATTTTGGTTGTTTTCATGTAATAAGAACTGAAGAATACCAAGCACGTTGACATGTTTTGGAGGGGTTGGGTAGATAAATATATATTTCAAGTTTCTAGTTCTCCTTCAGTGTAGGATGACCTTGGCTTGGGGGCTAGTGAGTTTTAATTACAGCTGTTATGAAATATGCTGGTAACTGAGCTCTTCTTGTGGATTCTGGCTGATTTTTATTTCTGGTGTTATAGTTCCAAGAAATTCAAAGTATACATAGATTCTTGTATAGGAGATCTGTAGGAAGAAAATACCTGACTTGGAAGACAGCTCAGAGCAGTCACGACTACCAGAAATGGATCATAATTCTAGCTCAATAAATAAAAATATCAAGACAATGACAAAGAAATGTGTTTCTTTTGTTACATTCTTCATTTGTAACTGCCCTTGTACAGTTTTACTCTAAGATCCTGTGTCCCCACATATGCCATTTTGATTTTTTCATTATCTTTTGTATTGATTGCTTTTATGTAAGTAAAGGTTTCAGTTTAGCTTTCTCCTCTACAGCAATGAAACTTTGCATAACTTAGAGTGGATTACATGGCAGTCTGCATTTGCATCAGTTTAAAGGGGCTGAAAAACCAAGTAACTGGGTTTTGTTCCTAGTTAGAATTTAGGAGGAAGATACCATTGCTTATCTGCATTCTTTCACTTGAAAACTTGGCCTTAATGGCATAGAGGAAAGACTTGTATTTGGCCTGCTCTGTTTCTGTCTCTAATTTCATTCTCTATCTGCTGCTTGTCTGGCAGTACTGGTGAGTTACAACTGATGATGTGTCACAATTAACTGGTCTTTAGGCTGTTTTGGAAAACTTTTTTGGAAAGCTAGCTAGGATATATTATTACCAAGAGGTGGAAACAGATCATACAGTACAGTAAGATTCTTGGTTGTGTCTTGTCAGTGTGAAGATCAAATGCATTCCAGAATGAGGAGTTTTAGCTTTTTTTCTGATGTGTACTTCTTGAAAGCTTTTTTGTGTCATAGGACAATCTACCTGGATATCAAAACTGTAGCTGTCTCTCGCAGTATAGATGACTGAAATCAATCAAAATATTTTGTCTTTTTTGTGTTTTTATGTGTTTGTTGATATATTTCTAGTTGGATTTTGTTAGTCAGAGTGGGACAGATGTGGTTAAGCATGAATTAGTTAAACAACATTGTCTTCTTAATTTCTTTCCACAGTTTTAAAACCGTGAAATCATGGCTCATTCAAAGACGAGAGCCAATGATGGAAAAATCACATACCCTCCAGGAGTCAAAGAAATCTCTGATAAAATATCTAAAGAAGAGATGGTGAGAAGGCTAAAGGTTAGTAAGCAAATAATTGCTTGCAGATTAAAGTTTCTTGTAAAAGATATTCAGTGATCCTATTACTGTAGTTTATGTCTGGAAGGGCGTTTTTTTTCCTTTGAACTTTACCTTTTCTACGCATAGAAGGAGAAACCTGTTTGCTCTTATGCCTTCTCTTCCACCACTGTCTTGAAATGGCTTGTTCGAAAAAGGTTTAAGTGCATTTAAAAATCACAAATAGAAATGAGCTGCATTAATTTCAAATACTACTTAAATTTTATTTCAGCTATTATGCCAAGTCAGTACTTTCATTGTTTTCAAGTATTTTCCTCTCTAAAAGAGTCATAATTTTGGAAATACCTCTTAATGCATTCCTGTTATGCCTTTGTGCTCTTTGATTTGTTTATAAAAACCATTATTCTCACTGTTTTAGCCTGTATCATGATGAAGGTAGTCTTTGTTATACTTTAGTCTATATATTTTGATTATACTTACAGTCTTTGATGTATTTCTGTCTTGAGTTTCTTGACCACTTTATTTGGCCTAAGTGTACAGGAAAGTTGGACAGATTTGGAGGCTAGTTTTATTATTACAGTTCTGTATCTACCTGTGTACTCACACAAAAAGGCAGGCCTGTATTGTGCAGAAGGAATGCCTGCAGCTTGGGCTTGCCCTGTGAAACAGGAGGGAACAGTTATGGGAGAGGAACAGATGGAAGAGCTTAATTTGGAGTTTTTCTGAAGAAGTAGTTTAAAGTCAGTTGGAACTATGGGTAAATGAACAAAAACCAATAAAATCTCAACACAAGGATGGCTTCTCCTCTTCCCCCCAGTAACCTGTCTAGGGATTTTTTTGGTTGATGGACTTTAGTGAGTATATTGCATTCTATGATGCTGAATAAAAGACTATATTTATAACTTTACATATGAGTGATTCCTAAGAGAAGGAATTCTTTATTAGCACTTGCATATTTTTTTCAGCTTGTGGAAATGCAGCACTGCAGTTCTTACTAACCCTTTTTCTCCTACAGCTTAATTTAATTTTTGGCCTTGAATGTCTGTTCCCTTTTGTCATCTTGGTCTGTCTTGCAGAATAAGAGGACTTTTTAAGATACCTTGTTTCTTGTTGGCTATTTGTTCTGGCTGTGAATTAATTGGTGCTCAGGCAGGGAAAAAAATGGCACAGTGTTTCTTTTATGATAGGTTGGATGATCCATGCTACACCACAAGTGTACAGAACTTCAGTATAAACAGCAGGTGCTAAATAGCAGTAGTTGATAAATAAGTGAACTATTAGCCTCTTGATTTCTCTGACTGCCAAATTCACATAATTATTAGGGGAAAAAAGCACTTTTCTGTGCACAAGTAGACATTCTGCTGTTTGTTGATGACGATATATTAATATAAATGCAAATTATTGGGAAATCTGAGAATAAAATGGAAAATATGCAGAGTGAATTTCTGTATTATCATGACTTACCTTGGAAATTTTATGCATTTTGAATTGATGCCCTCTTGAAATTTATAATAGATTTAGAAAGGAGATAGAAACTAAGTGGTATGACAGTTGTGAAGTAGCACTGAAGATAGAAAGAACTGTGATAAACACTTGGAAATGATGAATAGTGTGAGAAAAACATTTTTCCCACATTTTCTTTTAATACACAAGTACCAAATCATCATCTAATGAAATACTAATTTTAGTCCACCAGTCTAATAGTCTTACACTTCCATATAAGTTTTATACAAGTAAATTCCAAAGCTTGTTTCTGTAGAATGATGTAGTAAAAATGGAATGGGTTAATACGTGCCACATCTGGAGGATAAAGCTCCAGGTGTGTAAATCGTGGTGGTCTGGGTGTGATTTCAGGCTCCGGAGTCCTCTAACCTATTGCTTTGCAGGAACCTGGAAAACTGTGCTAGCTTGTTTTCCTTTGTTTTTCCTTAAACACTGTGATGGATTGCTCTGCAGACAAGATGACTGATCTTTGTTGTCCTGACTTGTACAGATGTTCATGTTATCAGGGAAAAAACACTAAAGGTTCATTTCCAGAGTAGACAAAACCTGTACTTGCTGCAAGAAGTATGAAAAGACTACTTTTCATAGAAATGAGAACAATTCTGACTTGTAAATTACTTTAAATAGTGTTTAAGAGCACCAGTGCACTTCAGCTGTTTCATCTTGTGCCTGACTGGGGAGGACTTTATTTTTCTTGCAGTGGAAGTTTTGTCTGCATAAGCTGCTGATCTTCTGTGCCTTTCTGTAAAGGAGTCTCATATGTTTGGAAACTTCACAGCTTCAGTGATCCTAATTATGCAGAAGTTTGGGGGTTTTTTGAGCTTGTTGCTCCCTGGCCAGTTACTTTAAATTTTTTGGAGGGGGGAAAAAGCCCAACCAAACAACAAACTATAGCAAAGTAAAGTATTTTGCAGTGTTACAAGATTCTAGGATTTGACATTATTATTCTTTGTATTATATCTCTTTCTGTACTGAAGAAATAGATGGGACTTTTGGCTTTAATTCTTGGGATTGTATAATTAAGTAATTTTTTGTAATTTTACAAGAGTTGAACTCCTTAAAATAATTCTGCCTCTGTGAGTCAGATAAGGAATTGGAGAAGGACATAATTACTTTGTTTTGTCAATAAATTTCTCCTCTTCAGAACGTTTTTAAGTGTAAGAATTCTCACCAACTGGCAGTTACTAAATATAGCTTTTCCTGCTTTTGTTTTATTTAGCATGTTAAATATTTGGTGTCTTAGACTCTTTTCTTCCATACCTTCAGTAACTGCGTCCTAATAATCCTAGTGGTCATTTTAGTTTTGTTGGACAACATCCATGCCACTGAGCTGCCTGGATTTAAATATGGATTTGCTGAAAGTGTGTGCTCTGCTTGTGGACAGCACAGGGAATAGAATTTTCCTCAGAGCAGTAATGGGCAAAGACCTGAAACTGAAAGAGAATAGAAGGGGAAAAAACCATTGCTGAATAGTTGAGGGAGAAATAAATATTTTTAATAACGTTTTGCCGTTTTCTGAATTTTAAATGAATGGCTGTAACAGTGAATGCTGTTGCAATTCTTCAGTTGTCCAACTTGATTATATGGTTTCTCAAAAAGATTCGGGAAGTCTACAACTAGGCTTTCAGTAGTTCTGCTGAGACTGTGTGTTGGGACAGTTGAGAGAGGACTTGGCCAGGTCTTTCCTGTGCCCTGAGGAATGAAAACACTGGTTGCTCAAGTGAGTACTACTGCATAGCTAATAATGCTTCTGACAGAAGTTGCATAAAATCAGAAAAGTAACTTTTAGTAAGGATTCTGTTACACAGAGTACTTAATTTTATGTACTAATGTGTGTCTGTCTGTTTAGATGGTCGTGAAAACTTTCATGGATATGGACCAGGATTCTGAAGAAGAAAAGGAGCTCTACCTAAATCTTGCTTTACATCTTGCTTCAGATTTTTTCCTCAAACATCCTGATAAGGATGTACGTTTGTTGGTAGCATGTTGTCTTGCTGATATTTTCAGAATTTATGCCCCTGAAGCTCCATACACTTCACCGGATAAACTGAAGGTAAATGAATTTCTTTTTTCACTCCAGGTTTTTACACTCAGTGACTAATATAATTGGTTGTGACTGCTTTTTCCCTCCTTTGATTTCTGGTTCAGCCTAAACAGTTCAAAGCTTTCACTTGATTTTGGAGTATTATTGGTCAAGTCAGTTATCCATGACATAAAGGGCTGTATAGCACATCTTCCAATAACTTGCAAGTTTTGGATTTGTAGTGAAAGTAATTATTTTATTTAACTGTTTTTGGGATTTGCAGGTTACTTTACTTTAGAAATATTTACGGTATGTATAGCTTTTATCACAATCTCTTGCAAGATAGCTAATACTTCACTTGGGAAAATATCCCTGCATCTCAAATTAAACTACCAAGAGGTGACTACTTATATATTTATAGATAAAGGTTCTATCAGAATAAAGTACTTCTGTACTGAGTTTAATGATTTTTAATGTGACTTGGAAAATTCTGCAATTACAAACATCACTGATCCCACTAGATGGAGATGGTTGATAGAGAAATGTTAGCTTTGAAAAGGAAGTACAGATCTGACTCATTTGTTTAAAAGAAAATGTATAGATTGTTTTGTGGGGCTTTTTACTTTTTAAAGTGGAAAACGAACTTAGTTCCCAACTCTGTAAATCAAACTGTTTCCCTTGCGCAGTCAGAATCTACAGTGATGAACTGAGTTTTGGGGGGAAATGCACAAAAAACAGGTGAAAGTAACACTGAAAAATGCATGCTTTTTTTGTCTCCCTGATTTAGGCGTGTGTGTGATCTTTTTTTTGTTTCGTTTGGTTTGTCTTTGTTTATTCCACAGTAGAATAAAGAGATGGTTATGGTGGATGGGCTACCTATTATCACTTAATAGGAAATCACTCAATTTCTCATTTAGTGGTTGTACCAGCAGTGGTTCCTAATTAGGGAAACAGTGCAGTTTCAAATGCCATAGTACATCTTTTGTTAACAGACATACTGGAGCGGTATCTAGGGATTTTTCTTAGTTCTGTTTGCTTAATTCTGAATTTGTGTGTAATCAGAGGTACAACATCGACTTACCTTATTGATTGCACCATCTTCAGCTGGAGATAAATATTAGCTTTCTCTACTGTTCTATATGTAAGTCTTGTTTTCAGGTGTCCTGATTTCTATTTCAGTTTTGAGTATATATTTTCATTTGCTTGTTAGGCTTAGAGCTTTAATTTCTCTCTTTCTGAGTTGGGCTAACTAAGTTCCTCCTTAGAGTATTTGATCTACCAAATGCTACTAAGCTTCAGATTTCATGGTGTACAACACTGGAAGGTTTACAGTACTGATCTCATACCTGAAGTGTCAGAATACTACAACCATGGCTTGGACAGAGCTCGGAATGGATGAGGGACTTCCACTGCCAGCATTGGGTTCTGTAATCTGTGTGGATTTCAGAATTCAGTTTCTTGATGCAGTTTTCTAAACACATTTTGAGAAATAAAGAAAAGTCAAACAATAGGGACCTTTTCCTAGGGCTGCTGGGGTAGGTTTTTTGCAAACCCATTTCCTCTGAACTCAGCTTTTGTGGTTGCAGGACAAGCTCTGGTAGAAATGTCGAAGAGTTCCCTCCACTTTATGACAGAGGTAAGAGGAAGAATGCTTCCTCTTGGGTTGTATCTTGGCACTATTTTTACCCAGTATTGAATATCAAATCCATACTGCAGCTGAGTCTATTCCTGTATGTTTAACAGCAAAGTTAAAAGTGGCAAAAGGGAGTGCTGAAAAGGATTAATTTCTCGAGAGGAAAAGACTTAAGGTTTTGCCCTTGCTTCAGATTCAGTGGATCTCTTTGTAATTTACGTATTGTGACAGATAGATGCTGAGGAAAGGGATAAGAATCTCAGATTTCTCTCTTTTATGTGTATCATCAGTGTAAATCTTACATTCCTTGCTGGTCATTGAAAGAGTGTTGATAACAGGGATGGAAAATGCCATGAGTGATATAAAAACAGAGCTGCTGTAGGTTTGCTCTGCTGAGATCTTGAAACTTCTAACTTTAAGTCCTCCTCAGTCCGTGTAAAGCCTAGAGCCCTAATGTATTTTTTTGGTGGGAAGATAATCTAATCACTTATATGTATTAATTGAAAATGACTTGAACAGAAAGACTGTCTGCCTGTCTCTGCTGAAATGTAGATGTTAAAAAAGGTATATAGTAGCAGAACCTCGGTTATCTGAAGATGTTCTCTGGTGAGAGCCATGGCTCTGATGGTTACTGAATCCATTATGTAGTTAATTGGCATTAAGACAGCAATCCACAAAAAAAAAAAAGAAATCCTTTTTTTCCCTGAAGTTGAAGTGTGAGCACTTTTGTTTCTGAAGTCTGAATTCTAATGTAGACTTGCTTTATGCAGTCTCATGTGAAAATAATATTTTCCAATTGTGAAATTATTGCAACTTTTTGGCTGCAGCCAAAGTTTATTTTAGCCCGTGTTTTGAATTTATAAATGTATGTTCAAGTAGTACGTTATGTGTGCTTAAGAAAGGGAAAAATGTGGTTAAAAAGGGGGAAGTGTTTGGTCATAGTACATGAGATACTAAAAATTAGTGAATACTTCTGAGTTTAGTCTGTCTTACTTTCTTTAAATAGGAATAGGGAAAAATAGTTCAGGAATATATGCTTGCTTTTTCAAGCAATGCTGTTATTTGAAGCATTCAGGTGTTGGACTTCTTGTACATGTGTGCTATTCATTAATGTCTCTAGTTGTATACACCACAGTGATGAGAACTTTTGGAAAATTAGCAGGGTCTTTGAATCACATTCATTAGGTAAGTATTGCATATTGAGCAGGAGGATAAAAAGTAAGATACTTGGTTAAATGAACTGACTGAGATTTACCTCCACAAGCAAATAATAAATAATTAACATAGAGCATGGGTTCTGAGATTAAGTATTTTTTATTTTGGCGTTGGTCAGTCTGTCATGTGCCCCTTTTCTTCTTCAATTGATTCTTATTCTTCCTTGAGACTCAGTTTGTATGTCTTCTAAACTTCACAAAACCTTCCAGTGTACCTGTTTTCCTTAAGATAGCATTCATTTTTGGGTGGGGACTGATGGCCGGTTAGTGTTCAGGCACTAATTTTTCAAGAGGGACTCTTTAGATGGGCGTTTGTGTGGGGACTGAATGCTCCTGAATGGTTGGAGACCATTAGATGTGTCCTTTGTGTCTTTTGGTTTCATTTCAGGGAAGGAGTAGATTATATGCTCTGTAGGGGATCTGAAGTATGAACCAGGCAGTGATCCTTCTGATCATCCTTAACTCTTCAAAATCAATTTCAAATCTGATTAAAACATGAATGTAGCTATATCTCTGAAAAGTGTGTTTGCTGTGCTTTCTTGCCAAGAGTTGGTGATGTCACATGTAATCTAGTTCTTGATTTTACCTAGATCCACAAGAAGTGCTCAGCTTAATGATTAAGGCTGGATTTTGTGGTTATAATGTTAGAAAAAAAGAAACCCTATTATTTTCTTTTGTCTGTGTATTATTCTTGGGTGACTTAAGGGAAATGATCATTCTGAAAGTGATATAGAAAAGCCTTATAGACTATTTCAGGACTAACAGTAAGGCTCTCATTTATTGTGGCAACTTTATACCTTTTGGAATTTATTTGATGTACACCTAGGTTGCAGGATGAAATATGGATACAGTTGAGGCTGTGAAGAGTGTTTCTGGTGATACTTATTTCTAAATATTCTGATTTAATATAGTCATCTTAGATTAATATAGCTGTGGTTGTGAATTTCCAGCTGTTAATTATCTGAATGTAAAAAAAAAAATTACAAATATACCTTCCCGTGTTTCCATTCTGTTCATAATTGACTATTTGTTCCTTGTAACCTGCTTCAATTTACTGTGTGTCAGACTTTCTGTAGGAGTCTTCTGGTGGTGAAAGTTGATAGAAGAAGCAGGAGCAACTTAGTTTATTAGTTTTTGCAAGAAGATGTTATCTGTGATAATACTCTTAGGAAAGATGTAGTTGCCTACTGCTCTTTTCCCCTTCTTTTGAAGCTCATTGTAATATGAAGTAAAAGTATTAAATTCATTGTCCTGCTGAATAATAATCTCTTGACTTCTGCAGCCAGACAGTTGCAGCTGTGTTTGTCAAGTTGAGTGCATTTCTTTGGAAATGAAAAACATTTGTTTCCTTAGGAAAAGGTTACTTTCTCAACCCTTTAAAGAAACATGAAGTATTTTAAAATTATTCCTTGACATTTTCCATGATGTTTTTGTAGATGATCTTCTTTTGGATAGTGAAATAATGTCTGTCATTGCTGCATATTTTGTAGTAACTAAATAATACAAGTAACTTTAAAAGGTAATTATTTTATTTTGAAGGTTTAATTGCAGTTGATTGAATAACTAGCACTTCTTTCTTTTCAGGATATATTTATGTTCATAACAAGGCAACTTAAAGGTTTAGAAGATACAAAAAGCCCCCAGTTTAATCGATACTTTTATTTGCTTGAGGTAAGATTCATAACTTATTTCAAAATAAACTGTTGAAGATAATCTTTCAGTTTAATCTTCTATTAACTACTCCTTTTATTTTTCCCTGTTCCCACACAGAACATTGCTTGGGTCAAGTCTTATAACATATGCTTTGAATTAGAAGACAGCAATGAGATTTTTACACAACTGTATAGAACGCTGTTTTCAGTAATAAAGTGAGTATTTTCACTCCAAATTACAGTATATTATTGCATGATTGAGGTCAGCAACTTCTAACGTAGCTGTTCAGTGTAACTTTTAGCATTAATGACTGTAGTTTTGTAATTTAGTAATTTAGTTTAACTAAGGTAGCAGAACTGTCTGTTTTTTCTGTTTTAATGAAACAAGACACACTGCACATGATCTTTTTTTCCTAAGAATCTTAGCTTTGGTTGTAATTTTCTGCATTTATTTTATTCTGTTCTCAAAATTGAATAGTGTAATGTGCAATTCTAAGGAGATTGGAGGATTATTGCTGTAAAAACACGAGTCAGAAAGTAGTGGACACTGGAAGGTACTGCTAGAGGTAGTATAGTCTTTGCTCTTTGCTCAAACCAGGTCAGCTTGAGCAGATTGCCCAGAACTGTAGCCAGTTAGGTTTTGGGCATCTTCAAGGATGGAGAGGCTGTGCCCTCTTTGGGCAACTTTCTAGTGCTCAATCACCCATGTATTTATTATGTCGGAATGGTATGTCTTGTATTTCACCCTGTGCCCACTGCCACTTGTTCTGTGACTGGACACCACTGAGCATGTGGTGTCAAGACAGTCTTGCCCTGTCTTCTCTATTCCCAACATCAGGTATTTAAACTTATCATTATGTTCTTTCCTAAGCTATCTCTTCTCAAAAGCTCTCTCAGCCCCTCCTTCCATGAGAGCAGCTCTAGGCCCTTAATCATCTTTACGAACCTTTGCTGGACTGAATCCAGGATGAGGGTATCCCTTTTGTGCTGGGAAGCCCAGAACTGGACACAGCACTCCAGAGGAAGTCTCCTTAGTGCTGTGCAGAGTAAGGGATGCTGTAGTACACTGTCTTTTCATGGTAGGGACAGATAGTCTTACTGCAGTAGTGAATGTGGAGAGCATGAAATTTAAGAATGATGGTATATACAATCAAGGAATTGAAGTATTTTTATTTCTAAGAAAACTTGAGATTTGTGACTTTATTCCTTGTTGTTTGGCATCACCACAGGGAGTACTCTGAACAGAAATTGTACTTTATATAGATATTACACCAAGAATTATTTTTTTTTAATTTCAGCAATGGTCATAACCAGAAAGTACACATGCACATGGTTGATCTAATGAGCTCTATCATTTGTGAGGGAGATACTGTGTCACAGGAACTTTTGGATACAGTGTTAGTTAATCTAGTGCCAGCACATAAGGTAAGACTTAGTGGCTTATGTTTTGTTTTGTTTTGTTCTATTGTTTTTTTTGTAATCATGATTTCTTGGATGTGTGTGTTCTAATATGTTCTTGGATGTATGTAGATCTAATTGAGAGAATGGCTGTAGCAAATGTCTGTATTATCTGAATTTCTTTCAGCAAACAAGTAATTTTAATAGACAGAAAATTCAATCAAGTTTCATTTCTGATATACTTGCTATAAATAAAGTATCAATAATCTAAAAGGTTGAGTGTCATGAATTTAAACAACTTCCTTATGTCCCATTAATGCTGGTAGAATGGAGCAGGGAAGTTACAAATATCCTTTGGAAAGTTTTTAATTTATGTAATGCTTTGTCAACAGTTCAAACAGGTGCTGCCCTGAGTGAGAGGGAAAAAAGTTAAGATTGCTGATTTGTAATTGGCTCTGTTGTATTTCAGACATGTTGGCTTGGTGTTATTGGTATGTTTCTGATGCAGCCATAGAATTAAAACTGTGTGCAGAAATGGTGGTTCTGGAAGAACCAAAGGAATGGCTGTCTTTCTTACCTTAATGAAAAATGTCACATTAAAAAAAAAAGTCTCCTATAGATGAAAGAAAAAGCTTTAGAACTGTGCACGTGTTGTGATACTTAAATGTTTAAAAAGCATGCAAGTCTGACTCCTTAGTTCAGGAATCTGACTATGTCTTAGTGAAATCTCATGGGCTGCTCAATTCTAAGTTGTGCATGACAAAAAAAGACTGCTGGGAATTATCTATGAAATGTATCTTTAGCTGTATTTCAGACACTACTAATAGCTTTTTCTCCCTTAAGTTGTGTTCAGGAAAGTGCTAACTACTGTAGTTTCTGAAAAGTGTAAGGTTAAGTGCTTATTAACAGAGAGATGCTTTGGAATGCCTGCTAGTGTGCCTTTACTACTTGCCATTAATTTCAGTAAATAAATAGCACATAAATTATTTTCTATTGACAGTGAAAGAATAAATGCTTAATATAGGTCATTAATTATTTTTCACCACTGGAAATGTTTTAGCTCTGTCCTTCCAGGCGTCTAATACTTCTGTGCCAGGACTAGACTTAGATTTGTGTGGCTAAAGTCCAGATCTATGAAGTAAAGCTTTGGAATACAAAACAACAGCAAGAATATGCAAAATACTTGAGTTTGTATTTTCTCAGTTATTAAGAATTTATTGTTTCATTGTGTCATCTATGTTCAACTTGATTTGATTGTACTATTTTTATGTTTCATGTTTAATAAACTGACTTCCATTTGAAGAATTTACATCTTTTTAGGATGTCTGTAGCATTAAAACAATTCCATTTCATATTGGATTTAAAATTATTGACTGAAAATTTTAATAAAGGTAATATATTTGGGGGTTTGCATTTTCTGCAGCATTTCTTTTAATCCAAGTCTCTCTGTGGATAGGATGCTCATTTATAGCCTGCTTTCTAACTGAAGTAGTTACATAATGTCAGACTGTATTCTGAGTACGTTTACCTTTATTTTTTTGCATACTAGTGGAAAGGAGCTTCTAATATTTGTCTGTTTCATCTCAAAGTCTTCACAAAGCAAATTTTTATTTTATTTAAAATTTGGGTCCTCTAACTGTTTTCTGTGGCTAGTCATGTCAAGTTGGAAAAGTGTAATAAATTCAGATTTGAGAATTTTTCCACTCCTCCACTGAGCACAAAACTAGAAGGCAATAAAGGATAAGGTCCACTGTAAGAAAGAGCTGTGTCTTGACTGACCTACCTGTTCAGCTGTGTGGGCTGTGGAAAAGGGAAATCAAATAATCAGACTGGTCACCAAAAATGGCATAATGGCACACATTGGTGTAATGGTCTGTAGGGAATCCCCAGATTTCCTAGGGACCAAAAAATATTTTTGGTGGAGTGGAAGAAACGTAATCTGCTACTCGCTCGGGTTTGAAGATGATCAGATTGAGAGATTGTTGAAGATAAGGCAATTGCATCTGTAGAAAGTGACACAGGCAAGTGGTGTATTTTTAATATGCCCAAAAGGATGATTTTGTATGAGAGGGAGTGGTAGTGGTCTTGTGAACTGAATGACTGCATCATAGAAAAGAGTTGTATTGGTAAAACAAGACTGAGCTCCTCAAATTTCAGTCTGTATAATTTATCTAAACTTTGCTCTGTATATTTTGAGAACAGAAGGTTCATCCAGTGTCTTAAATTCAACACTGGACAGTTTGAAGCAAAAATTACTTGAATATTTTAAAGAGATATAGTAATTAATTAAGCAGTTTACAAGAGGTTAATTCAATACTGTTACCCCTTAAACCAAAACAATATTTTTCCAAAGATGAAAAATAGATGTGGTCCATAGTCCTGAGTAGTGAGTGTAAAAAGCAATGGTGCTTGCAGGATGGCTCCAAAAAGTTGGGCATAAGGAGCATATACTAGGCACACGATGTATTATCAAATATTTGTACACCATAATTAGTAGTCGCTGAAGTAGTGACAACTCTAAACTACTCTGTCTCCCTTGAGTTTGTCATCCATCTCACTTGGTCGGGATAAAAACTATACTAATGTAAACCTGAGTGAAAGCAGCTGACACCAATATCAGACAACAGACATGCTGGAGTGTGCACAGGCTTGCTCAACTAGTACAGCTGTCAGATAAGCCAATAAAATGACAAGCTTAACTTCTCTGACCATGTGCTTAACTCTTAATTTTGATGCTAGATTATTTTTTTTCCTTTTGTAATTTCTCTTCTATCAACTTAACTGAAATTCTTTTGATAGAATTACATTAAGAGGGAATGAATTTAAGCAACCAGATAAGACCTAGAAACAAGTGAAGAGGTAGTATGAAAAGGCAAGAAAAATTAATAGTTTTCCTTTCCCCTTTAATGATCTTTTTGTATTATAAGGCTTTTATGGCAGACCTGCAAACCATTTTGTGTTTGTGCAATGTGTTAGAAGGCAAATTGTACTTGATTTCCTTGGGTGTTTGCCAGTGTTCCATTTTCAGCCTCAGGACTGCTATAGGGAATCCCACATTGCACATCCCACGTGCTTTACATGCCTGTGTTTTAGAAAAACTGGTATTGACAATTAAATTCTTAACAGTCTCTACTAGGAATTTGCTTAATATTTAGTGTTATCTATCTTGGCAACACTTCAGCTGAGCTTTTTCTTTGTCAGCCATCCTTAAGAATCTGTTTACCTTCCCCAGGAGAGCAAGAGAATCTCTTGAAATTGTTTTGTCAGGTGCTATTGGATACTAATTCAGCGGCTATGCCATTGATAATAGGAAAGAAACTGAAGATAGTTTTCAAATTCCAAGAAAATAATATGTGAAAATATATGCTTTTCAGGAATATTTGCACTAGATACACACTTAACATTTGATATTCCTCCCAAAGCTACAAAATAAAGGCTGGGTTGATGCTAGCTTAGTTATCTTCTATAAATGAAAATTAAGGGACGTGCATTTGTTTTCTGTTGTCTTCTTTTTCTTTTAAGGGATGGTTAGAAATTATTTCACTCTCATATTTTTTTGATCTGTATTAAATTGGTTACTGAGAAGTACCTGGAAAAAAAAGAAATTGAGAAAAAGTCAACTGGATATGAACTTCTGACCCCATTGTACAAGAACAAGTTACTTTGCCTCTGTGGCATACTCTGATGGAGAATATTGTCTGTATAAGCACAAAAATGTGTGTGCCATACTGTCAGAGAGGTTGCCACTTCTTTTGTCAGGAAGTAGAAGTTTATCAGTCTAGAGAAAAGCAGGTATGAAAAATGAGTTGGCCAAACTGTTAATGTCTTCCCAAAGTATAAAAAGCTTGAAATACCAGCAACAAATGCCTAAAAATCGTGGTAGAAATTGAGAAAAAGGAGAGAGCTTATGGTTGACCAAAATAGCCTCTATTCAGATATTTTTGCTGGAGGCCTCTCAAGGTTTTAAAAAAATATAAATATTCTCCACTGTTTATTAACATTCTTTTCTGAAGCAAAACTGGAAGTTTTTGAGGGCAAAGTCTGTTTCAGATGTTGAATGTAACCTCGGTTTTCTTGCAGAAGATTTGTGTTCTTCCTTTTCAGGGATGGTTCTTTGGTTTCTGCTTATCAATCAATATTTATTTTGGTTTTTTACTTCAAAATGGAGTAATTGCTAATGATTATTTTAAACAATGTTGCCAACTGATGGCTTTGTTTCTTCCCCGTTCAGGACTCTAAAAACCTTATGCCTATTGGATGCTTACATGCTCCTAAAGGCATCCTGATTAAGATAATTGTCCCCATCATGGGGGCTTTCTTCAATCATTAAAAGATCTTGAAATAAACATCAGTTTTCTTTCCAAACATATGGAAAGATTATAAAGATGATAATGGTAGAAAAGCTTATCTAAAAACAGAGAAGAAATTTGTAAAATTAGATGTTATCCTTTAAAACTTCTCCTTCAGGAGAAGAAAGTTTAGGATATTTTTGTGTCTGTTGAATTAGTCAGAAGGCTTGGTTCTGTAAAAGATCTTCGAACCTACTTGGTAAAGGCTGGGCTGCTCTTGTTTTCATTTCACCTAAGGCAGTGCCACTTTTGCTTGTTTCTGTTTTTATCCCGAAGCTGGAAAATGAGGAGAAAACTCTCGCGTGCTTTTAAGACTTCTTTGATATTGTTATTTTCAGAAAGTCGGGCCTCTGGACATTTGAGGGTCATGACTATTGGCACTATTAAATCAAGTACATGAGGCATGAAAAAAATAGCTGACTTTCCTTAGCTGCTTGTGCTCTAGACTATTTTTCCTCTTTAGAGCTTTTTTTAGATAGATATTTGCATTACACTTCCTTCTTACTCAGGGTTGCAAACAGCCACTTCTAGCATTTATCTTGGGAAACATTAAGCTTTGAAGTGAACTGCTGTGCAAAAGATACAAGCTGAAACTGTAATTAATGTGAATCAGAACAGATCTGCCTGTTGGAACTCTTCTGTGCTAGGTCTGCTGTTTAGACCTGCTTTATACTAAATCAGATCTTGCTCATGATCCTGAGTTTCCTCTTACCCAGGTGAAAGTGGTTTTCTTTGTGTGCTGGAGGTGAGCTGTGAAGTCAAGAAGGATCAGAACAAGAATTGCAAGTGGCATACATTCCTTGTTATAGTTATTTGTGCCTTTTATTTCCTGAACCATTAGGATTCTGAATAACAGAAACCAAATGATTCCAGTAAAAATACCTCGTTTTTTATTGTTACCATAAAGAACAATCCATCCTGCAGTGTTTTCTGGGACATGGAACAACTGTGCAGTTTAGTAATAAGATGACAGTATTTTATGTATTAAGGTAGCTTTCCAGAATTGGAATTTTTGGTCACCTTATATGTTGGCTTTGAGCAAAATAGACACTTCAGGCATGGGTTTTTGTAGTGCTTCGAGTTCAGTCACTTGACTTAATTCTATCAGTAGGCAAGTCAAAGACTTTGTTTTATATTTTCAGAAAATGTTCATGTGTTCCCACTGCTGTTTAGAAGCCTATAGTTCTATAGGGTTTTTAGAATTTCAGACAGTACTCTCTGTATCTTTGCAAATCCTCTCTTTCCTTCAGACAACTCTAAAGAGCCCAGCATATTCAGGTAAAGAACTACTCAGGGTGTGGCAACATCTCTTGTGTTTGCGTTTCATTGTGCTAAAAGAAGTTCTCTTCCTTTTATGGTGAGAAATATTTTTAAAAAGCAACCGCAAACTGCCTCTTTTTTACTGTTGAATTATAAACTGAATATACTGGGTTTTTTTTAATTGCAAAGACTAATAAAAATTGTGGAAACTATATTTTTGTAGAGTTTTTTTAGCTATTAAAATACTACATATTCTTGTGGATTGAAGACTTTTTTCTCCATTCTTCTGCGTGTTAATCAGTACTGCAGTGGGTGTCACAAGGGCCGAGTTGCATTTTCTTCTGAAAATTTTTGAAAAATAATTGTGATATAGAAAGTGAAGACAGGATGAAGCAACTAGAGCGTGGCGAATGTGTGCAGGGAAATGGAGAAAACGATAGAGCAATAACACAATTAGACAAATGGAAGGCTAGGAATGTTGAAGAGGGAATTACAGTTTTCAAATTTTTTGTATTAATTTAGTTTTTATTTTCCCATAAACTGAAATTCTAAGGTCTTTTTTCCTTGCTATCTCAGACAACAGACTGGGTATCTTTGCATGGTGTGATGGAGAGGCTGTGGTGATGGCTCACCAGTGGCTGCTTGATGCAAGGGCAGAATTGCATTCTCTGTATTCCTGTTCAGAGTCTCTCTTTTGTGGTGACTATAAATGCCTCTGTGTTACTTTGTATCTCTTTCCTGGTTTTCGGAGAAACTGATAAGGAAGAGCAGTAAAATGCAGGCACTGAGTTCACTGAGCATCAGTTTTAGATGTGCAACTGAAAAGTAAGCCCTCATCTGCCAGGAGTTTTTTTTTTTCTCAGTAATACCAGTGGACACTACAAAGCTTTCTTTGGAATAGCTTTGTTTTTACTATATTGTCTTTATTGCTGAAAATATAAAAAGAACAGGCTATTTCTTTAATGCATTTACCAGTACACGATGGCTTTAAATTCTTGGATTTGTTCTTAGATAAATGCATGTGCTTATAACTCTTTTGGTTTTTTGTTCATTTGTTTTTCCCCAGAATTTAAACAAGCAAGCCTATGATTTGGCAAAGGCTTTGCTGAAGAGGACGGCGCAAGCAATTGAACCATACATCACTAATGTAAGTGAGGACTGCAAGCAAACACGGAAATCAATACTTTCTGTAACTGAATTGTGTTATAAAAAGAATGAATTGCATGAAAAAATGAAAAGGGCTGAAAAATAACTTTTTACAGGTTGTTATTTTTCTTTGAGAGAATGATTGTATTAATGAAGCACTGCATAATCTGTCCTTTTGAGTCTAATTTTTTACCATATAGAAACTATTAAGTACTTAATACTTGTGATTTGGGAAATCCAATGGATAATTTATTTCCTGTTGCCTTGAAAGACCTTGTGATTCAATCCTTAGAATGACAAGAATACCAAGTGTATTTATATATATTGTTCTGATAAAGATATATAAACACATTGTTTCTGTAGCAAAATTTGTCTTTTAGTGAGGAGATAAGACTATTTAGACCCAAGAGAATTGAAGATAGGGCAGAATTTTAGTGCTGTTATCACAGCAGTAGAAGGGGAAACAATATAAGAATAGATAGTAAAGCAGAAAACCTACTGGATTAAGATTCTAATAGAGTTGAATGCAGACATCACAGACATAGTAATAGAAGAGGAGTGAGGGGAGGTAAAGATCAAAGAGGGGTATGGTCTAACTTGAGTTGCACAATAGCAAAAAAGCAAACCTCTTCTTTTTTAAGCAGTCGAGGATTTAGCAGGTCTTATGACATCTATCCAAACCCTCAGGAGCTTGAAAACAATAGAAAACCTTCAATGCTTTCTGTTACTTTCAGTCTAGTAACACTTAGAAAGTGGACACTTCCTAAGATTTTTAAGAATCCTCAATAAAAACTTACTTCAAACCTGCTGTTTAAGAAGGTGTCGCTGCATGGGAATGTGTTTTTAATGTTGTTCATCTGTAAGGTTAGATTACAAACTGGGTGAAGTTTTCTGAGCTTTGAGGAAGTCTGTACAATAGAATCTTCTTTCATGGGAAGAACACACATGGAGTCTTTTTTTCTCTCAAGAGAGAAGTATTTTGGGATTTTGAAAATTTTCTTTCTTGAGATAAATTAAAAACACAGTATCATTTAATTTCCTAACCAGGATTATATACATTGAAGCAACTGTATATCCAGAAAAGCAAAACATTTTTTTGAGACAGTCTTTAACTTACAATAAGATGCGCTATATTATATATATTCCTCTTTTGTTGCTTCTTACCAATCAGAGAGGATGCAGTTGAAAACAGTGTGGAAATACTATCTTTAATGAAAAGTATGAAGTTTGCCTCATATATGTCAAGTTTACCAAGAGGGAGTATTTCCTTTACAGTTGCATTATGCAGCTTGTAAATACAGATTCTGGAACAATCAGTTACCAATTCTTATGCTTTTACTTTGCTGTCAGATGTGTAGTGTAGTAATTAGCCAGTTGATTCAATGTTAAATGTTAGAATACTTTTGAAATTACTGTTTTCATTAGTGGAATAACTCTGAATATAGTCCCGTTATAAAAAGATATGATGCACTGAAACTCCTTTCCAGTTTGTTTCTTAAATTATTTTTAGGCCTGCTGGGGTAAACAATATGTTTTAGTGTGTTTTCCTTTATGTATAATATTTCGTACAAGACAATGATGTTTTTTAAGACTTGTGCTATGGAATTCTGATCGATGTGTGCCACCTTCCATCCCTTTTCTTTTAGTAGTGACATTAATGTTCTAAGATTAAAAGTGATATAATGTTTTAGGATTTGGCATGGGATTTAGATCTCGTTGTTGATGTGTAATCTGTTTTGTTTTCCAGTTCTTCAATCAAGTCCTTATGCTTGGTAAAACATCAATTAGTGACCTGTCAGAGCATGTGTTTGATTTAATTCTGGAGTTATACAATATTGACAGTCACCTCTTGCTTTCTGTTCTACCACAGCTCGAATTCAAACTTAAGGTAAACACTTTCTACCCTCTCTGTATGTTTGAAACATGTATGCTTTGACCATTATTGTGTTGATTTTTTTCTTTTTACTGGCAAGTTCTTCAAATTATTTGGCAAATAAAATGAATAACTATATATAAAAATTACCTTCTCTGGATTCTCAAAAATGTAGTTTAACTTCAAGTGTGTTAACCTACAGTGAGTGTATGAGTATATTTGGGATTTGGTTGGAAGATTGTTTTAACTTGTATATTTCTAGCAATAACTCCTTTTTTTTTGATTACTTGAGAATTTGACCTGTTTTATTTCAGGGTTTACCTACTATTTAATGTGAAAGATCTAATATTTTGAATGTATATACTAATATTTTTGTCCAAATTGTAGTTCTGTTACAGATGTAAGCAGACAACTAGAATGCATCAGTATGTCTTATAGTAATTGCTGCCATGACTTATGATTTTTCAGGCTTGTTTCATATGTCTGGAGGATAGCTGATGCTCTCTATTTTAGTGGGTATTTTTGACTTCCTTTTCAAAGTGTCTTCATCACTTGGGCAAATACAGTGTAAGAGTTGGTTCTCCCTTTATTCTGCACTACTTTTATTCTATCTGTCATTCCACGGGGTTTTTGTGAGGAGTGTGATTAGATGAATATTACTCCATTTGTATGTGGTCTGTTACTAAACTTGAGGGCTGATGTGCAATGGGGCACTTGTAAGTTTGAATGTATTTTTATTGCAGAGGACAGATTTTAGGTTTGTAGCACCTTTGGCCTCTCCTTATTGTAAAATTTATTATCCTAGTGTCTTGTTCATGCCTATTAGTTTCCCCTGATGTTGCTAGGCAGGCACGCTGCACTTGTTGGATGAGGGTTTTTAAAAATGCTTTTATCATTCTGTTCACATTTCTGAGAGAAGTAGGGTTCAATTTACTGCTTGCTCTCTGTGTCTTCAAAGTAGACCTTTTTTCAGCCTTTAATTCCTGTTCCTACAGATGGCAAAAAATTATCATTCTCACTTCAATAAAAATAGTACTTCTGCAGCTGAAGGTGTTGTTCAGGATATTTAATCTTACCTGCTGCCATAATAGTATATAATTGCAGTACCTTTCCCATCTTTAAGTCCACTAAAATCTGCAGGTTCTTAAATTGACTCATATTTCATGATTTTAAGTGCATGATTTTTCAATATTTGAATATTATTTTATTGGAATCAGAAAGTATAGTAGCCAGTGTCAACTTGATTTTTTTGTTTGTTTTGTTTTGTTCCCTCTTTCCCCAGCCAGGAATTGTTCTGGTCTCTTTCTTCCGCTTGCTGATTTCAGCCCTAAGCATTTCCATGTTTTCTTTGTACTTCTTAATTCGCAACATATTTTTTTCGTGTTTGCATTTCTGTTCTTTGTTTAGTATGCTCTTTTCAGATGATGAACATATATTGTGTTGCTTTCTGTCTCCATCAGCCTTAGTGTAGTTTTCTCACGGTGGTCCAAACCTTAAGGGTAAGTTGTTCATGCTTGATGTCTGAAAGATCCAGTTTAACAATGTTTCCAGGAGATGTGTAGGATCTGATAGTTACATTCTTACTACTCTTATTCCTTGATGTCTCCTCGAACTGAATATAGTTTGTAGCTATTCCAAAAACATTGTAATCATCTTGTTACTCCAGGTGTGTGTTTGATACTTTAGGTTATAAAAAGAATAACATATGCCTATTTTTTCCCATTGGCTGTCACGTGACCCATCTTTTAAAGAAGGAAAAAACACCTCTATTTGGAATAGATACACCCAATTTAAATTTTGAGATGCTGGAACTGGTTTCCCAGAGAACTTGTGGGTGCTTCATGTCTGGGAGTGTTTGAGGCCCTGTTGGATGGGGCTTTGAGCAACCTGGTCTAGCGGAGGGTGTTCCTCCCCATGGCAGGGGGGGTTGAAGGATGTCCTTACAAGTCCCTTCCAACCCAAATAATTTTATGGCTCTAAATCGCTTGAGGGGGTCCTTAAGATCTCTCTGTGGTGAGAAGAGTATTTTGAAGATAAGTGTTCTAAAATATTAATGAAAAATATTCAACCTGTGTTTTTGGGTTTTTTTTGAGCTCGACACAAGTTCATTCTACATGCAGCCCTGCCAGTGATGATTAAATACTTTTCACTGCCGCAATAGCTTTAGCTTTATTCTAAACAGCAGCTGCGAGTGTTCACATTTTAAAATTCAGTTACAGGTAAATAGCTCATTAGTATGTTGAGAAGAGTGTGATTTTAACGAAACTCAGAGTGATTATGGTTGAAGACAGCCGATTTTTTTATTGCTTTGAGTAAAAAGAAACTGGACAGCAGTAACCCTGTTAAGCTTGATGAAGCCTTGGGTCAGGTGGCTGGTAAAGGAAAAAAAACATCTGCGCCAGTCCATACTGAAAACTGGGAGAGGGGAGTTGTCTTTTTCAATAAAGGTCAATTAGAATTAATGATGCAACAGCCGAGAGCTTCAGTGAGCCCTGCATATAATTCATAGCTTGACTCAATGTTTTTGTCTTTTCTGGATTTGGCACATAGTACTGTGTCTCTGTGTGTCCTTCTGAGCTCACTTACCGTGGACTACTAGGTATTTAAATAAAAGTTTGTAAAATATATTTAGATCAAATACATAAATACTCCAGTAGTGCTTAAGAGGTAGTGGGACAGTTAGTGTTTTCCAAGATCTCATATTGTTGCTTAGAAGATTTGTATTATTCCTTAGCAGATGATCATAGAACCATAGAATACCAGCTTGAAAGGGACCTCAAAGATCATCTAGATAAAATATTCTTGGCAAAAGCACAGTCTAGACAAAATGGCCCAGCACACTGTCTAGCTGGATCTTAAAATGTCCTCTGCTGGGGAATCTACCATTTCCCTGAGGAGGTTATTCCAATGGCTGATTGATCTCATGGTGAAAAACTTTCCTCTTGTGTCCAATGTTGAAGGAAAGCTGTGATTGTCTGAAAAACTGAGTTGCAGAGATGTGCCAGAATGACCTCATTTTGCGTGCATTGAACACACACAAGGGGACATATTATCTGTGCTTTACAAAGACGAACTGAATAATTTTCCTTATATTTTTGAAAATATGCATTTCTTTTTAGTTGGCTTCAAAAGCAGTAAGTGAAAACAAATTTTGGCCAGATGAAGTACAGTCATGGTACAGTTACCTGAGAAAGACATCAAGTGTTCTGGCTCACTTGAAAGCTGAGGTGCAAGCTTGGTTTCAGGTGTAAAATTGGCAAGTTCTTCATGAATTGGAATGGATTCCTCCTGGTATCAGCAAAGTTACCTCAAGTTGCATATTCATACATGAAACAGACCTTCTGTCTGTGTAATATCTTATTTCTTTGCTTATAAACATTTAGCCTCAAGAAAAGGAGGCTTGAGGGCGATCCTGTCTCTTCTCTACAACAGCCTGAAAGAAGGTTGTAGCAAAGTGTGAGGGTCGGTCTCTTCTCCCAGGTAAAAAGTGACAGGACCAGAGAAAAAGGCCTTGAGTTGCACCATGGGAAGCTTAGATTTGGTATTAGGAAAAGTTTCTTCACTTAAAGACTTGTCAAGAATTGGAACAAGCTTCTTAGGGAAGTAGTGGAATCACTGTCTGGAAGTTTTGAGAAGGGAAGTGGAGGTAATTGTTTTTTATAGACATGGTGGTGCTTGATTAATTGTTGGGCTCAAGGACCTTAAAGATTTTATTTTTCCAACCTTTATGACTCTGTGATCCTATGGTTTTGTGCCATGCTTTGAAAATGAAGTGATGATGATTTTCCCCTAACCACCAGTGAATTTCACTGAACCATCTCCACTGCCTTCCAGTTGATTCGGCTTCCTTGTTCCCAGTCTCTGTGGCTGATGGGAGTTTGGGGATGTAAACAAACATCTTTGAGTTTGTGACTCGTTACCTGATAGAATTCGAATCTCTTTCTCTCCATCTCCATGAAATTTTTTGCACTCTTTCTGGCAGGAAGCCTTCTGGTTATCTTCATGGGTTTAGGGCTGTAGACTGTCTCTTTGAGTGGGGATAAAATCCAAGGGCTTTCTTTTCAGAGATCAAATAGATTTTTGACCATGTGTAGAGAGATTAAAAACAGTATAAAACTTGTGAGGAAGTTTAGGTGCTTCAGTACTACTGTTCAACCTAGTCACTACGTGGGATGTAAGTGATGTGGCCACCTAGTGTTCAAGCACCTTGCCATTTTGGTACAGCAATGAAGGCACAGGTAAAGGCTTTCTCCCTGTGCCACTCCTCCTCCCCCCAGGTGGGCTGAGTAGGGCAGAAGGTTGAAAAGGGACACATGCTCAGAAGTAAAAGCTCAGAGAAAGGAGGAGGAAAGGATTAATTTGTGTTCATGCTATTTGTCTTCCCAAGTAAGCCCTATGTGAGTGGAGACCCCGTTTTCCAGGAACTGCCAAGACATCTCCCTGCTGATGGCAGATAGTGAATGAATTTCTCTTTTTGCTCTGCTTGCACTCGCAGCTTTTTCTTTACCTATTGAACTCTTGTTCTCTTGATCTATGGGCCTTTTAACCTTCCTTCTCTTCCCTTCCTCTCTCAGCTGGAGAGAAGAATGAGAGAGAGACTGGGCAAGTGTTTGGCTTTTGGTTGGGGTCAACCTGCCCCACCTCTGTAGATTTATGTAAAGAAAAAGCTCTTGTGTTCTCAGGTGGCTGAACTCTGTTAAGCTCTGTGAGAGCTGTGTGCAGTCATGGTTGCATCCTACTTGTAATTTGGTTTTTGCCTGATTATGGAAAGGAGTCTGGGGAATTAACAGGAGAATGAGCACTATTTTCATTTGACTTAACCTCTTCTGTGAGGGTCAGTCATTTGTGCCTGATCTTGACATTTTAAGGTGGCATGTTTAGAGATCTAGTACTGACACAGAGGCATTATGGGTTTGGGAAAGAGCTAAGAATATATAATTGTATACGTTAGCTTGTAGAAGAAACTGAAAGAAAGGAACTTTTTTCAAATTTCATACTTGAATTTTAGAAATTTCTGTTACAGAAAGCAAACAATATTTAAATGTTCAGGAGAACGGAAAGCTCATGAATAGACTGTTTTGGAAGTAATTGTCATGGGGTCTAGGCTTTTATTTTACTGGTTTACTAAACCAATATGATGTAATGAAGAAAATCAATAAAAGGCTGACTTCTTATTTTAGAGCTGTCTTTCTTCCTGGATATGGTAATTAAAATTTTCGGAAGTTTCAGGTTATGTGTCCACTTCTTATTCCCAAATCTCTCCAGATCCTAAGTGTTGCCTATTCTTTTCCACTCAGTAGTGGTAACAATCTGACTGACTTCAGCTGCTGTTACTGAGAGATTCAATGTCTAGGCCAAAGAGCACCTGCCTTGTACTTGGACCATGTATGAGGAACTGAAAATATCCATGTTTGGTGTCAATTTGTGTTGACAAACCATGATGGAACAGTATTAGAATGCTGGATTTACTTAAAAGATGAAGGATGTGACTCCTCAAGTACAGAGTGTCTCATAGATTGGAGAAAGATTAGGATTTTTTCAGATGCCCTTTTTTTTTCACTCTCAGAAAAAGAGTGGAGATTAAAGTAGAAAAAAGGAGAGAGCCTGTAGTAGCAATGTATTCATTCAGTAAGAAGTACAGGTTTATTTTTATTACCCCTTGGAGTGTATATAACCGTGTTTCAAGGAAGCCAACATCACGGCACAAAACTTAGAAAGGACCAAGTTATTATACACCAAGGTCCATAATCACAAGTATTTGTTGTTTCTACAACAGGACTAGAAACACAAGTGGGTAGTCTTATAATGGGATTAGTGGCTGATATAGCAACAACTTATTGTGCAACTAATATAGTAAGGATATTTTAGGATTTTGTTGTTTTGTGGGTTTGTTTTATTCTATTTGATTGTCTTCTTTTCCTCTACATTTCTGGCTGTATAATTAAGAAGTTGAATGTTCAGTGTGCTCCCAGCTCTTCCACCCGGCTCCTTCCTTCTACCTTCTGGAGTGTCTTGCTTTGAGTCTGTGTTGGTTACCTAAAAAAATTTGGAGATGCTTAATATTTTAATGTTTTGTTTGTTTATGCAAGAGTGTATAGGATGTAAGTCATAGAGGCTGGACTAATGTGTGCCAAAAGAAATAAAATTAGGAGTTCTTAACTTTGGCACACAGAATAAGAATTTGTAGTGTAATGGGCTGAAAGTCGTTAAGAAAAACCTATCGTTTATTGCAGATTAAGAGGAGGTGGTTGTAGAATGCTTTCAGTAATGTTAATGTGAATGTTAATTGGAAAAAAATTAGTCAAATGCAAAAAACCATGTTAATGGATTTGCTATTAATGCTTTGAATACCTAATACTAAAGTGTATTCAAAAGAGTTAGTCTTTTGTAATGTAGTAATATATCACTCTTAGCAATTACTGCATCCGTCACTTCTCTTGCTCTGTTACTTTAAGGATTTTACAAATCCTTTTAGTGTTCTTAGGGTTCTGAATTAAAAAGACATGCTGGCAAGCATTTCAGCCCTTTTATGGTATTGAGTCAGGAGAAATAGTTTGTCTCTAAACTGTGGTGTCATATAAAAGAATTCCAACAGTTATATTGTGCTCTTAATTCTTGTTCATGTTCAAAAGGTGATGCTGAACTAATAAGAATTCCAAGATACTAGAAAAAAAGCAGTATTTTGCACAGTTCTTTTTTTTTTACCAGAGAAAAACTGGGAATTATAAGGGATTAATAATATCTAATTAATAGAAATTAACTTTAGCTACCCCTTTTCAAGGAATTGTTGCAGCCAATTGAGTTTTCTCCTTTTTCTGTAATAAGGAAAGGAAAAAAATTGATGAACAGTAAGTACATGCTAATTGCACAAATGTTAGCATGCATTTCCAAAGTATGTATAAAGGTTCACATACTGTGTGTTGTATTAAAGAATGTAATGCAAAACAATAATAAAACAAAGCCTTCTCCAGTATAATTCCAGTATCATTGTTAGTGCTTATTTTAAATATAAAAAGAAGACTATCTGTTGCACCTCAGCGGTTTTGAATACAGGCTCAAGTACAGGACCACATCCTTTGGAACTCAGATCTTCGGGACTTAATCCGATGTTCTCTAGAAACTTGTATTCTGGAAACTGTTATTTTAACTATTGTTTTTAATTAAGCAATTAAGCACTCTTCTATAGAACTGTAAACCTTTATGTGCAGACAAGCATAGACTGACTTTTCTAAGTTTTGTGTTGTGTCTGAATTTGTACAGGCACATACCAGATTTCCTAACAATCAGTAAACTGTAAATAAGCGTTATAAAGATGTATTTTTCACCAGGCTTAGTTCACAACATTTTGTGTCTCTGCATTGTTTTTAATTTTCACAATCTTTATTAATTTGTCTTCTCAAAATAATAATGAAGGGTTTTTGTCTTGAGATAGACATTTGTATATAAGAGAAGTCTGTTGATCTGTGTTGTGATATTTCTAGAAATATGTAAGGTGCAAACTTACTAAACAGAACTCTGTTTTTTGGGTCAGTTTTCCTTTTAAATTAAAAAAAAAATCTCTTCATTTTCCAGAGCAATGACAATGAAGAACGTCTGCAGGTTGTAAAACTTCTAGCAAAAATGTTTGGGGCGAAGGATTCGGAGTTGGCATCTCAAAACAAACCACTTTGGCAGTGCTACCTGGGGAGGTATATTCTGGTTTATTTCCCTGTGTATGGAGGAAAAGCATTCAATGAAGTCAAATGCAGTTTAGTTTTTTTTTTAAAGTGACACAGCTAAGCATGAATTCCCTCCTGATGCTTTATCTCAGATCTGGCAGATAATGCTAAAGGAATTTTACACATATCTTCCACATCTGTCATTCTGCAGAGTGAACATTTGCAAATCATCTCCTTTAATGTTCCTTTTTTTCAACTAGCTTTATTGCCATTGTCAAGAAAAATGAATGCTTGATTTTAATTTCTTCACAAGTGAAAATATTCAGTGATGTATTAATTTTAAAACAGGCATCAAATGACATTTTTAGTATCAGGTGATATTGGAACGGCTTTTGGGGCTTTTTTGTACAGTCTTTGTGTATGAGTTTCAATTTTTTTAATGGTAGGTATACCTTAAAAGAAGTATGTAGTAATTACAATGCTCAAACATACTTAGTTTTTTGTTTTTTGAATTTTCTGCCAGTTTGAGATAAAAAATACAGCTGGAGCTTGTAGTCAGGGGAAACTCAAGTTCGGCTACTATAAAGAAAATATTTTTTATTTGAGTAAGAGAGGATAAATTCTAGAAGTTTTTGCAAATGCCATAGTTTATAATGTACCATTCAGTTATCAAAAGCAGAGTCCTCAAAGAAATGCTACTTGTAAAAATCGAAGAAACTTAATTGAAGCAAGGTGTTCTGCTTGATAGTATATAACCATTTAAAACATGAAATGTCATCAAAAATTACCACATCTGATTGGGCCCAAAGGAAAATGCATCATTGTGTTACAATGTAATTATATGCAGTTTGTTCACAATAACTGTTTTCTACTAGTTATGAATCACATATATCCATTTACTACTTCTAAAGATTTTCACAAAGTTATAATAGCTCTGTTACTGAAGGAAGCACTAATAAAAATCTCTTGATTTTGAAAACATACCTGGCTTTTAGTAAAACAGGTATTCCTTAAAATCTGATTATTTAATAAATAAATATTTCAACAGTAACAGTGTTCTAAAATTACATTTTTAATTTGTTTCATACCAAGGATTTTGAGGATAGCTTGAAAGTGCTTTTAATTTTGGAAGAGTTGTCTGTAACTAATTGCATCAACGGTTTTGTTATAAAATGACTTATTTTCTCATTTTTAATTTTTATATATTAGTTTTCAAGCATCAAATCTAGGTCAGTCTTCCAAAAGGAAATCCTACTAAATGATCCATCTCAGAAGAAATTTGTAGTAGACTAAATGTGCATTTGTTTGTTGTCTGTTATGCGGTATAAGGAGGGGATGAATGCCATGGTCTTATAAAATTTTGAGTTTCTGATACATGGTTCATGGTTAATTATGTATAGCATTGCAGAAAAGGAATTAAAATATATCACACATCTGTCTAATAGTTTTTGTCTGCCTGGGAATTTTTAATGTGTACCAGGAGAAGATAATTCTTTTCATGTTCAGAACATGAATCAGCAAATGAGTCTGAGAATTTTTTTTAAGCTAAAGATAGTCAACTTAATACTGTGAAATTGGAGCATAAAAAACATTTTCAGAAGCATTTGATATTGTGTAGAAATTAAGAGATTGCTTTAGTAGAAGTGGAATTTTTGTTGCTGTAATGCATTGCCTTGTCTCTAACTAGGTTTAATGATATCCACGTACCTATTCGCCTTGAGTGTGTCAAATTTGCAAGTCACTGCCTTATGAACCACCCTGATCTGGCAAAGGACTTAACAGGTATCAGCTTTATTATAAAGTTAGAATACCGTTTGAAGTCTCCTGGAAAAGTCAAAAAGGCTAGAAGGCTGGCTGTAATCCTAAGTAATGCTGTCAGATGTTGTGGAGGACCTAATTGATGATGGTGGAGTTCTAAGTCACAATCCCTGCCTTCAGTGTTTCTTCTCAGGCTGAGGGGATTGTACACAAAGAATGTTTCAGCTGGAGAGATCTCCTTCTCATACAGTAGTTGCATTCCCAACTGCTGCTGAAATTAAGCACCATGGGATCAGGTAAAGACAGCCTGCCTAACCTAATGGTACTGGCATTTATTAATTAGGGTGCATAGGGGAGACTTAAGTTCCACAAAACTGAAATATTAAAGTCTTGTACGGCCACTGTCTAAAACATGATAACAGCCCTCGTAACTGACCACCTCCTTCAGACCAAACACAGCCTGTAATTCAGGAGCTCTGTAGGAAGAAGGCAACTGGCATCTATGGAAGCATTTAGTATTTGCTGCTTCCCATATCTTAATAAAAAAAAAAGTGTAATTAGTAAGAATTGCTTGGTTTGCTTTGTAGACTGTATCTTCCCTGATCATTAAACTCCTTCTTGTAGTTTTTTTGAGGCAGTATCAGAGTTAAAAGGACTGTAAAGTGCATGGGATTGCTCTCTTATTTGCTGAGTATTTGTCAGATTGGACACAAACACAGACAGGCTGGAGTCGCCCTGTAGTTACAGTATTATCCAGAGATCAGCTCAGCTGCTTGGAGCATGGAACATCACAGTTGTAGGTTTGATCCTTATATAGGCCATTCACTTAAGGGTTAGTCTTGATGACCGTTGTGGGTTCCTTCCCAATTCAAGAGTATTTTGTGATTCTGAATTGTTAAGCCAGCTTAAAAACCACAAAAGGTTCTCGGTCTTTCCTTAATGGAATGGTAAAAATATTTTCATTTTTTATTATCAGAATTATATTTTCAATTTATCTTTTTTTACATTGCAGAAAGACTTTGTGCCCCCTCTAATGGTATCCTCTGGGAAATGTAATTTTGCTTGCCCCTCCTCTCTCTCCCCACAGTGCTTATCAAAGTCAAATTGTTGAAAAGTTTCTGTGGCTCACTGGTGTTGGAGAGGAGAATTGTTCTGTGTAATGGCAGTATCTTTCATTTGTTTTAGTTTATGTTCCTGTTAAATAATAGGTTTTTTGAAAAGGTTTATTTGGATTTAAAATTTCATAGCCTTCATAACTGCAAAGCATTATTTTGAAATGTGTTCTTTTGACATTTGGGTTGATGACCTCTGGTTATTTCATTCAGAGTGAAGTTTGAATTTGCAAGGTTTCTTAAAGTTCTCAGTGTTGCACGGATGTATGCAGTGAACTGCGATCTTAACTTCTGTGTGTGTGTTCCTACCCTTTTGTGCCTCTAAAATAACCTGAAATACAGCTAAAAAGATAAATTAACTTTGCCATTTTATTTGCCAGTTTTTTAAGATGACAATAGGTAGCTAACAAATTTGACACCTAAAAGCAGAAGTTTTAAAGTGTTGATAGAATAAGATTATTGGTGTTAGCGAGTAAGTAGCAGTGTACCAGAATAATCTAGAAAAATTGTTTAAGATGGGTAAACTAGGATGTGTCTAAATGAGCATTATAGTTTGAAGTATCTCTTGATTTGTTCCTGCTTGTGATGCTTACATGGCTCATACTGTCGAGTATTCCTGGAGGAGGTGAACTAGATTCCTTGTGGATAATACAGAAGTTGTGAGCAGGAGTGCAGCTAATGTACTCTAGGAGCCAAAGGGGTGGAGTCTGCAGGAAGAGAGTAGCCTCCAGCCCGATGGAAGACTTTAAAATGTGTATGGTGTGGTTAGCACTGTTTCTCAAGCACTGTCTGTTCTACTTGCAGATCCAGTCCTGCTTAGTTATGATAGTTGCCAATGTATACATAGTGTAACTACTATAAGAAGTAAAAACCGAAATTGTTGCCACATAATTCTTATTTCAATAATGCCAGTAATATACGTATTTGCAAAGTTTTATTGACACTCCAGTTAGTCTTGGAGAAAACTATTGGTTTCTTACTGCTGATGCTTCAAACTGAATAAAATAATTTTTCTGTTTCTGTCTAGTGGGGAAAGTAGCTGAGGTTACATATTTACACTTACTCATTTTTCCTCCCCAGAATATCTGAAAGTAAGGTCACATGATCCTGAGGAGGCTATACGGCATGATGTTATAGTATCCATAGTTACTGCTGCTAAAAAAGATCTTTTGCTTGTCAATGATCACCTGCTAAATTTCGTCAGAGAAAGGACACTGGACAAGCGGGTAAGACATAATGAGCATTGATAATAGCTGTGTTTTACACTTTTGAACTGTAATAGTCGCTTTCTTTAAAATCAGCACTTATGAAAAATACTACAGTGATTTTAAAATTACCAATTACAAGTGAAAACCAATATAAAGCAAAAAATCTTGATGCAATCTGGTTAGTGGGGTACCTTCTTCCCAAGACTAGAATGCTACATTTTTCATTATGCTATATTTTATTTACGATGATACAGTTTAAATAATTAAATTGGCTGCAACACAACAGTGTTGTTCCAGTTGTGTAGTCTGTTAAAACTTAATTCAAAGAAAACCCTTGTAAAACATTCTAGCATATTAAAGAAATGTTTCAAGCTAGTTTCAAACTGTATTGTATATATTGTAGATTACCTGCTTCTAATTAGATCATTGAAAGACTGCAGATCACTGTAGTAGCTTTCAAATTTGAGTAGTCTTGAATTTTAGTTTAGATATATTACATAATTTGGTAAAATTTATGAAGTTTGTTACTTAATTTAAAGCATAGTAAACAGATTTGTTGATGGCAAACTTTAAAAACAATCCCCTAATTTTTTTTATTTGATGACGTTCTTTTTCTTGTTGCAGCTGTAACAGAAATGTAGACATTGAGTATAGAGTGTGAGAAAGGGTGTTGGCTTAAATCTGTAATAATTCTAAATTCAAGAAGCATACTTACATGGTAGTTACACTAAATCTTTCAACACCAGTAATAGATATGATGCAACATATGTCTTAATGAGAAACTGTTGCACTTAGAACTCAGTTTAACTTTTTTGTGAATTAAATTATGTTATTTTGGTGTAGAATAGAAAATACCTAACAGAAAATTCTGCAGTCTTTTCAGTTTTGAGTTTTGAGCTGCTAAACTGGCTGCTATTTCTTTTTGTCAAGTGGAGAGTGAGGAAGGAAGCTATGATGGGACTTGCACAGATATACAAGAAATATTCATTGCAATCAGAAGCAGGAAAAGAAGCTGCAAAACAGATATCATGGATCAAAGATAAACTTCTGCATATATATTATCAAAACAGTATTGATGACCGGTAAGTTAGTTGTAAGAGCCAGGTGATTCAGTGGCTAAGTGTTATAACTTGTTATGAAGATTTGTTTTTCCTATGTGTTTCAGCCCTGATGAGAATCTTAATAATCCTGTATGATTTGATTCGGTGCATAATCTTACATAGCTGCAGCCAAATGTTGCCCTGTGTTGTTTTCTTCTACTTTATAAGTGGTTCTAAAGGATGTGAGAGGTTGTAATATTTCTGAAGTCTTAGGTGTACTTTGCCACTGCTACAGTAGAGGGGATTTTTGTTTAAATTTCAATGACTTGATAATTTTTATGTTAAAATTTAGTAAGTAAACTTGCTTGAATAATTTTGATTTAGATTTGCATGTTGTTACTGTATGTTTTAAAGATAGCATGTGTATGCTATCAATGGGTGTAGCCATATCACTGTGCAGAGAGCTAGGTTTCTAGCATAGAAGCTGTGAATTAGAGCCTTGTCCTGGATTTGTGAGGAAAGCAGTGCCTCTGTCAGACCAGCTGTAGCCATGCATGTGGTTGTTGGTATTGAAAAAGAGATGGTTGCACATGGATAACAAGTCTGCCTTGACTAAGGTCAAGGTCATAGTGTTGGCTTTGGAAATGAGCCTTCACAGTGTGTTCAGATACAAATGGCATTGCAAACCTGTATAAGTATTTTCAAAAATTCAAAACCTCAAAAAGTTAGTTTCGAAACAAGTAGTTATTTCATGATACCGTGGAAATGGACTATCTGGATCCTAACATCTAGTCTTAACCACTGACATTTTTCTTAAACCTTTTAAACTAGCTGAATTTGGGTTTTGATCATCTGCTTCAACTGTGCATAAGGAATTTTGTTTTCTTTTCCAGCATAAGCGTACATGATTGTTTTTTATCTGTTTGCTCCATTCTGTTAATAGTCACCTCAGTATCAGACCTCAGTCTTGGACTTCTTGTATTAAGGAGTAGCATGTGGGCTTGGTTTTTTTTGTTTTTTTTTTTTTTTTCTCAGTCTTTTCTAGGTAACTGTCAGGCCCAAACCTCTCTCTTCTTTTTTCCAAATAAGGCGCTTCTTTAAACACAGAAGCTTTTAATAATTCCTTTGGCGATTTACCTGCATTTACATTGCAGAAGCAAAAGACATGGGATAAACTCAGCCTATGGGGAAGGAGGCAGAAAGGGTGGAAGGAAGTCAACCCCTTCTAATTAGTATCTGAATTCTCCTTCTGGGCTTCATGATATTGTGTGATATAATCAACATGATATTTCTTTTTTTATAAGCGTTATTATTGTTAGTAGCAGTATTATTTTAGGCCAATTCATTTGGGTCAGTTCATGATTTTATCCCAATACTGACTTGTAATGAAATTAAATGATAACATCTTATTAGATTGATAATTGTTTGACTCCTTCTAGATTAATACATCTGATTTTGATAATGCCAGCTGTTAAATCTAGTACTACCAGCATTAACATTGCATTTTCTATAATGACAAATTTCTGTTTAATTTATGCTGAGTTATGTCAAATGACTTGACCTTTAAGTTTTTGAATATCTCCGTTTTTTCTGCAACAACTGATGTCTAGATAGGGATGAGAATTTTTTAATTGATGTTTCAACCATTCCAGACAATGTTCTTCCTGCATAGCTTAAGTATTTTAATCCTGTCTTTCAGGTTACTTGTAGAACGCATTTTTGCTCAGTACATGGTCCCTCATAACTTGGAAACAAATGAACGAATGAAGTGTTTGTATTACCTGTATGCAACACTGGATTCAAATGCTGTCAAGTATGTGCTACTTTTTACTCCTTGCAAAATAATTTTTAATACAAATATTATTGTAAAGTAGTTCTGAATTGTTATGAGTAGCCTAACTCAGTAGACAGAAATAGTTTATAAACTATTAGAATCCAGAAAAACTAATAGAACTAGAAAACAGTGTGTAGAAATAGCATCTATTTTTCAAGTGATATTTTGAAAAAATGCTAAATTTACGGGGTGTTTTCTAACAAGATGCAGTACATTCCAACCATAAACAGCTAAACAAAGTAGTGTCAAAGATCCAGAAAGAAGCTTGAATGCATGTAAGTCCTTTTATGTCTGCAAAGAGGTAACATAGATATGGTAGATCAGCCCTAAATCTTACCTGATAATGTCTTAATTAATCTATTTCTTGTTGCAGCAGTCAAGGTGACTTAAGAATGAGAAGAACTTACTTGTTTGTTTTTCCTCCTTCATTATTATTTCGTTACGTGCCTTCTCCAGCTTAAAATAGGCATATGAACATGAATTTCACTAATAACGGTTGTACTGCTGTAATGTTCACATTGATTGGATTGATTTTAGATAGTTTTGTTTTTCAGATAGTAGTCAGTCACTTGAAAATCAAATAGAGGGGTTTTTTCTCATGAAAGACACTAGAAAAGGCTTTGTATATGAATGAATGCCTTAAAAAATCCCAAAGCCTTCCCATACTACAGAAACTGATAGTTGAATCCTCTGAATTTCCTGTATTGCCTGTCCACAGATTTAACAATTATACCAAACTAAAATTAGTAACAGTATATTAAAAATAAAATGTTACTGTTCTAGTAATTTTTAATGTAGGCTAAATGAAAATGCAAAATGGATTATTTTAAGTTATTTGTTATTTCAGGCAACAAGTAACTTCTGAATTCTACAGTTCTTGTATGCAGCAGTACTCATTTTAAGACATAGTTTGTTCAGTTATTTATATAGAAATTATTTTTTACTTGTGAATTTTGTAACTTTTGTAAATGTGGCTGCGAACTCCATTTATATGGCTTTCTATTCCTGGAAAGTGTGCTAGTTTTCTATTCTGCTGAATATCTTTCGTGCATCTCTTATAAGCCTAATCATGTCCATTTTGCACAATTTATTCATCTAGTAGCTGCTTCCTGTCTTCAAGAAAAGCATTTGTTTTGGTTATAAAAATCTTAAACATCTGCTTTAACCTACTTCTTGGTATGTTTTTAGAAGAGTCATTTCAGGCTTGTACAAATGAGGTTCTTAATGGACCAGACGTTAGTTACTTCCTCCTTCTTTGAAAGGCAGTGTACTTGAGCATCTGAAATGAAACTTGTTTCAAAATCTCACTTTGTTTCAGTCCAATATTATGAAGTAAATTTTCTGTGTTAATCTACTAGGAAATATTTAGCTTTTGCTGACATAGCAGTGAAAGTTCAGGTGATAAGTACATTTCTGAGTCTGAAATTGAAAAGATTGTACAGACTCATTTTGGACGGGTGTGTTACTCCTTGAGTAGATAATTTTGACAATTCTTTTAATTTTTTTTCTGGTTTTAGAGCATTGAATGAAATGTGGAAATGTCAAAATCTGCTACGGCATCAAGTAAAGGATTTAGTTGACTTAATAAAACAACCCAAAGTGAGTTCAACTTATCTTTATTTCCCTGTGAATATATAGTTTTAGTTAATATACTGTTTTTTAATTCCCTTTGTTTGGCTATCTCAAGCTTATTTGTAACAGCAGATTGAAAATATTGTGATAGTTAACAGATTCTCCATTAGACTACATTTGCTGAAGGAAATGTGTATACATTGTGTTTGTAATATTGAAGAGGAAAAGGGTATTATAGAAATGACTAAAATGTTTTTCTAGTCTTTTAATACTGAAATATTTTCTCCCAGTGTTTGAGTTACATCTTATCAGGACTATTCTGTCCCTTAAGACAGGGTGAAACCAGCATATTGTTTTTGACTGCCAAAAAGTAATTAAGAAAAAGTACCTATATAAACCCTCTTAAATTGTTATCTTATGTGTGATTAGTAACTTAGAAGCAATTGGAATATATTTGTCCCAACAGGATACTTTGTTTCTCTTCCCTCTCAGAAATTTCTTGAATATTGTATTGGAGATACTAGACTACAATTTAATTTTCTTGTTTACAGATTTACTCAGAAGGGAAAAATGAAAATTAGTTGAGCATTTAGGGTATCCTCATAAAGTGAATTTCAGTGTGTTTTAGTTACATCTATGTTCATACTCTTGTCTGGGGTAGGGAAATTATAAAACTAAATTCTTGATATGGTTTGGAATATAATTAAGACTTGGCAATGCTAGAAATTTTATCTGATGTTTTTTTAACAGAAATAATATAGAATGGAAAATGTTGCCATGCTCAAATTTCTGTGTGCCTGTGTATGTGATTTTCATTTTCAGTATGTGTATATAGTTGTAGTAGGGATTATCCATTTGCTGGAATTACCTGATCCAGGAAGAGTGGGTAGCTGTGTGGTTGGATTATCTAATGTATCTGCTTAAAATCCTAGTGTCTTGCCAATAGAGAGAGACTGAAGTGAAATTAATAATTTTGACTTAGTGAATTAAAAACATGCTGTAATGCATTAAATTCCAAGTGCAGTAAATGCTAGCACAACAATACTTCATTGTATTTTGGTGACAGTATTGAAATACTGTTCATGTATTGTTCTTTGGTGTAGGTTAAATACATTTCTGCATTTAATACCTGAGTTAGTTCCTTGATATTTTCTGCTTTTCAGTTGAAAGTTAAATTTCCACTTTTCCCTTTGTTTTCAGGGAGTTGTGAAAATTCTTTCTCAGTTGTAAAATATCAAATATGATATGGAATTTACCAGGAAGGTTTTGGTGCCAGCATAAGCATTGCATGCAAGACAGTGCATGCTTTTGTCATGTTTGCATTTGTCCATCTGGATTTTATCCTATTTTTTGCTCTTAAATGCTAATTCTCTACACTTGGATATTCTCTTAAATAACAAGACTACATGGGAGAATTTAGGTGGCTTATGATAGAGCAGAGGAGGGAAGAGAGGTGTTTGAGCGGGAGCTGAATGCTGTTTTTTAAAGTGTTCATTTGTTTGCTTTTATTTCTCAATACCAGAATAAATAAGTAAAACTTTATGTCAACTGACATACTAAATTAAGTAAAATTTCCCAACTCAAAACTGTTTTGCTGCCTGCAGTGGCACCTCAGGCTATCACATACAGTCCAAGTAATAATCTTAAGGCAAATATTCATTAACAATTCAGAGCTATGTAAACATTTCTTTCTTTCAGGAAACAAAACTGAGATTAAATAGTAACCTTTTAGAAGATGTCTTCGTGTGCTTTTTCACTTGTCTATTTTCTTCATTTAATCATTACAGCTTAGTTGTTGATTTGTTCTCCTGTAGCTGTTGTCCCTGTGCCAAGTGTAGGCATTGTGAGAGCTCTCAGAGATAAAGAGGAATAGAATAAGAACTAGTGCACAGATGTTACCACAAAGAAACTTTGATTAGGTCATAAGAAAAAAAGAAAAATTGCAGTAAGGGTGATCAAATATGGGAACAAGTAGCCCAGAGATGCTGCAAAATCTTCATCCTTGTAAATATTTAAAATGCAACTAGAAGTTTGCCTGAAGCAAAACCTGATCCTGCTTTAGTAGGCAGTTCAACTGCGTGACCTAAAGTTGTCACTGCCAACCTACATTATTCTGTAACTATAAATCTTTGAACTTCCCAGTCTACCTTTCTGCCATTTACTGAAACTCTGTGGGCATCCTCCTTTTTTCCTCTTCAATGTCTCCTCAGATAAAGCACTATTGAGGAGGCTGAAAATGCATTAAGGAAATTTTTATTGCTGTTGGTTGTAATTTTGCCTGACTTAAGACAGAAGGGACATCAAACGTGCCTTTAAAGACAAGTTACTTTTCTGAAGAGTGAAAGCATAAATCACAGCTCCTCTTGTTTTCTCCTTCAGCAGTGGTATACAGTGAAATAAAATCTGTAACCTTCCCTGTTCATATGTAGAAAAATGGGTTAATGCTGTTTTTTGTCTATTGGAGGATGATCTTCATTTGCTGCAGATGAATGCAAGATTATATAGATCAAGTGCCACATCAGATTTTCTAAAAAGAAATGTTTCTTAAACTTCTTTAATCTGTCATAATTCCATAGAGTTATACTACTGCAAGTCAATATTTCTGCCTCAGGTTATTTGACATTTGGCTGAATTATTAGTAGTTTGCTCAGTCTTTTTTGATGGGAGCTTTAGCCAGTACTTGAAGACTTCGCTAGTGTTAGGAGACGAGAACAGTTAGGATGAAAGAAACTCCACAGTACTCCACAGTTTATTTTTCTCCTGAGTCACAAGAGGTTTGAATATGAGAAGTCTGTATCTACTGACAGCATTACTTGAATCCTGTAAATGATACTTGATTTCTGTATTTTATCACTTTTTTGTCTGAACATGGGAGTTCAGCTGTGACAGCTAAGAGCCCTGAAAATGATGGCTTTCTGAGACTACACAAGGCAGAAATAGCCCATTTGTACTGTTCGTAAGTTATATGGTAGATTGAAAAGTAATAAAAGTATTTTATGTAAGTAATGCTGTAGGGATGATCTACCTTTTACTTCCTGTGTCATTGAATTTGCAGTGGTGGTTTTTGATTTCTAACACACTGATATGTTAGCAGAATGGATGCTGGACTTCTTGTTAATGCAGTCTGGAATCTTCCTCACTCAATATCCAAATGGAAATAAATAATGTAAAATTTTTACTTAATCCATTTTTCTTTTGTGACTTGCAGACAGATGCCAGCAGCAAAGCTATATTCTCAAAAGTGATGGTTATAACAAGTAAGTCAGTAAAAGTATTTACAGTATCTAAAAATGACAGTAGAACTATATTGCTTTCTTGCTTTAAAAATCATTTGGGGTAAGTTTATAAAAAGACGTTTTGCAGCAGATAAAATTCAAAGCAAATCATGATAAACGTGATGCAGCAATATGCTTTTGAGAATGAAGGCAACTCTAAGCAGAATTACTTTCTTACTGTAAGAAGTCATGAGTCATGAAGCCAATCACATAGCATTTGTCTGCATTGTGGACTCATTCATGGTCTAGATGATCTAGGGTGTTAATGTCTATTTTAGCATTTATTATAGAGTATATATTCATAGATGTTAACTGCTAAACTATGTACTAACTTACCTGTCTTCTGAGGTTTTAGTATTGTAAATGTCATTGAAATGCAAAAGAGTTTGGATTTCAGTAGCAAGGAAAGCACTTTGAAAACTGAAGAACTTCTGTGTAAACTGAACTATTGACGAAGAAATACCCACCAACCCAAAAGCAATACTTTTTGTTCCCCGAGCCCACCATGTCAACAGCATTTAAACTAGCATGAGGAAAAGCTTGCTTTACAACTCTGAAAATTTGTTTTCAAATACACCTTTTCTAAAAAAAAAATTTGCCATCTGTTCTGGCAAAAAATATACTATGTAAGACTATGCACGCTTTTTAAAAAAATGCAGAGTTAAAAAACGAACCTTGCTGCTTTGTTGGCCATGATCCCAATCCTTTTTTCATCAGTTTGTATTTTTTCTTATACTTTTATTTCTGGGTTGTATTAAAAAAAAAAAAAAAAAAGATACAGCAAAACAAATTCATAATAGAACTTGTTTTGAACTAACCATCCTGTAATGTTACACCACATTCTGTACCAGCTTAACACTGGCTGGACCAAAAATATAAAGCATCTTAAATAGTATACTAATTCTTTGCCAATAAATAGCTTTGCTATAATATAAAATGTAAATATAAAGTATAGTTTAAGAAATTAATTTTAAATGCTTTTTGAGGGGGATGTTTTAAGCTGTTGTAAAGCTTATGTTTACTTTAGGGGTAATTTAGCAAAAATACCCTTTATGGTTTTCATACTTGTTGCATTGGGTGATCTGTATACAGAGTATATTTTGTTGTGGAGTTTAGGCTTTGCAGTCTGAGGTCAGCTTCAGCTGTTAGTAATGTTACTAGCAAGAACAGCTAGACTTGCTGGAAAATGAGTGTGAGGAGTGAGGAAAGCAAATAGCCAAAGGAAATTTGTAAGAATTTGTATCCTCGTAGATACATCTGCACATTTTGAGGAGTTTTGTGGTTTGGGTTTTTTGTGGTTTGTATGATGTTCTAAACTTGTGCAATTTACAATACATAAATAGTGATTTGTTTTGGTTATTTAAAGGAAACCTTCCTGATCCAGGGAAAGCTCAAGATTTCATGAAAAAGTTCACACAAGTTCTAGAAGATGATGAAAAAATCAGAAGTCAGTTAGAAATGCTTGTTAGCCCAACATGTTCTTGCAAACAGGCTGAAGGATGCGTGGTAAGAATTGCTTGTAAAGTGTGAATATTTTTGGAACAGAGTTGATTAGAAATTTAATTGCAACTTGTATTTCAGAGGGAAATAACAAAGAAGTTGGGCAATCCAAAGCAACCAACAAATCCTTTCCTAGAAATGATCAAGTTTCTTCTTGAGAGAATTGCTCCTGTGCACATTGATACTGAATCCATCAGGTATTTTTTTGTGTGTGTTGCCGGCCATTAATCACAGGACTTGTAATTGGGGTTTCTTACTTTGCCTTTAAGCACAAGCAACAATAGGCTGGGTGGGTGTGGCTTAAGGCTTGGTGACTGGTAATGTTTTCTTCTGTTTCACCTTGTATAGGGGTTTTTGTGTCCTTGTTCAGAATATAGTCACAGGAACAATTGCATTGTCATTCAGCATAGCTGGGATGACCTGTCAGTAAAAGTGAATGTGTTGCTGATGGACAAAGTATGGTTTGTAACCAGCTGACTTATTTTAAAATAAATTTCTGTCCCGACTGTTCAGCTGAAACTTTTCATCCAGAATATTAGCTCACAGTGACATAAATAGTAATGTAACTGAGGAAGTAAAGGTATGATGATGAGGCAGCAAGACTTCAAAGAAAAGTAAGCCAATGAAGTTATGGGGGAGGGAGTAATTGCTGAAATTATTATTTAACTAACAACAGTATTTGAAATTAGCCTTACTGTCAAGAAGAAATATGCAGGAGATACCTAGCTCTTGTAAATTTGTCATCAGCTCTTAGCAGAACTGTTAAACGTGGTTTTTTTTCTCTTGGTTAGAGGCTAAGTACTGTAAGCACTTATTTTCCATCAGTTATTAGGAATCTGTAGTGAGTTGTAACCTCAGCATAATTCTTACTGAGTTCGTGGCTTGCAATGCTCAAATTGTTTTCTTATTTTGTTCATCCTTCCAGAGTAATTTGTAACATAGTTCTTAATTCATGATGGATAAATATTTTTGAATGTAATGCTTCATAACCTTTGATTTGGATAGGAGATGAGGGCAACCAGATTATGTATGTAGTTCACGTATTTGTTTTATAATAAGCTTATGTTTTAAATACTTTAATAAGATTGTTTTCACAAGTTTAAGATATAATCATACCTGGTGGAATTGCAGTAACTACAAAGCCATGTTTTGTTTTTCTCTTCAGTGCCCTTATCAAGCAAGTGAACAAGTCTATAGATGGAACAGCTGATGATGAAGATGAGGGTGTACCTACTGATCAGGCAATCAGAGCAGGTCTTGAATTGCTGAAGGCAAGTATAGTCCTGGTGGCCAGTAAGCATGGGAAACTTTGCAAACAGTTTTGTTAAAATAAATTTTTCTTTATCACTTACTACTTTTAGTCAAAAGTGTGTGGTGCCAACCTGGAGGAACCTGGTTCGGTTTTTTGTGCTTTATGCTCATCTTATGTGGCACATAAGTAAGGTTATTTTTAAAAATTATTTAGAAGCTTTTCTGGAAGCTGACAGCAGCAGTGGAGTTTTGATTATTAGAGCATGAATGCAGCGATTTGTAAATGTATACTCTGCTATTGTATATCAATACAACATTGTGGTTCCTATGTGTTCCACGTAAATTGGGGTCTTACCTATTTCAGTTATGAGTAATTTTGAAACTCGGCTGACATAGCAAACACCATAAAATAGTCCAGCTGGGAGTTGACTTTTATCTGAAGGACTCCCATACTGATTTTTTCAGAGTATTCTGGATTAACTAAGCATTGAATAGATTCACCTGGAAGGATGTGCTCTTTATCCAGATGTGCACATTTAGATAAAAGTACAAGATACCTAGTAGCACAAGAATGCCTCTGAGTAACAAAGAATGAATCATGTTGTGAAGGACTATATCCTTGAATGAAGGCTTCCAAGTCAGTATTTATATATTTGTATGAACTGGCATGACACATTTAAGGAAGAGGAGTAAGACTGCCCTAAACAAAGAGGTCTATACATCGTGAGCATAATAGAGAGAGGACAAATATAGGACTCCAGCATTGAGAATGCCATGCAAAGAAGAGGGAAGAAAGGTAACTTGGTTAAAATAGAAAACTACATATGAAGAAGTTTCTAGATTTTGAGGATTGTTTCTCTGCCATGGGTCAGAATATTATGTGGAACGAGGCTAATCATCAACAGCCACCTGAAAATGAAGAGAAGACCAAATTTCAAGGAGGATCAATTGAGGGTTTCTTTATTTCATTTTTTTTAACATGGGAAGACTGTCATACTTGAAAACCATCAAGCTCAAGAATCTGAAAGAGAGGTACAGAATCTGCTAAGTTGCTGTGGAAAGCTTGAGGGACTAGAGACCCTATTGAATGTGCCTATGTTGCTATTTTAGAGGTAGGAATTTCACTTCAGAGCAGAATCAATTCTTCCCCTGAGGAAACAAACATTAAGTCTGGTGGCACACAAGCTGGGTTCCTTTCAGAGGAACAAAATTGAGATGGGCTTCAGAAGCACATGTTGTGTTGCAGTGGCTAAAGTGGATTTAGTCAGTCTAAAATACTCTGAAGTAAAACTCCTGAAACGTGAATATTGCTTCCTTAGCATCAGTTGTGTTTCTCTTAAGACCTGCTCCTGCTGTAATCCAGTACTTGTTAATGTAGCAACTGAGAAGTACGTGGTCAGAATAACAGAAGAAACTGAGACTGGGGAAATAAATTAATGAGGTCATATATAAAGAGAACTTTAGTAGCTACGAAAAAAAAAGAAGAGAAACATGCATCATGGGTCAAACCCAAGGAGATTATTATAAATGTTCCAGTATGGCAGTGGAAAATGACTCTTGATGAGGTGTCCTAGTATAAGTGGACCTTTAAAAAATGTTAACATGGTTTTCATCATATTTTGGCAGGTACTTTCGTTTACGCACCCTATCTCATTTCATTCAGCTGAAACTTTTGAATCTCTCCTTGCTTGCTTGAAAATGGATGATGAAAAAGTGGCAGAAGCTGCATTACAAATTTTCAAAAATACAGGAAGTAAAATTGAAGAAGACTTTCCTCACATACGATCGTAAGTTGTATATCTTACTCTGAGCAGTGATCTTTAGTGAACAGGATTTTGGACGTTCTCACTCTTCTTTTCATTTGCTGTAGATGAAAATGTGATTATCTTGCGTTCTTTTGGAAGAAAGTATTACTTCCAATTTTCAAAGATTTTTAAAAACTAATATGTATTGCTTTTTGAAGAATGGAAGTGAAATGAATATACCTAAAGTAATGAGAGCTGGTATGTCACTGATACCACTATAATTGATATTGTTCCCCTTCAGAATTACTTCTTCTTTCCTAGATTATATTTTTATATATATTTATACACAGTGTAAAAACATTCCTTGAAATTTAATGGTGATATGTAGGCAAAAATATTTCCAAAAGAACATTCAATATCTAGGCAGATATAAATGCCTTTTTTATCAATAAAAAATTGGGGATTTTTGCTTTCAGGTTATTTATATAACTTTTTTCTTTTTTTTTGAGAAGTTACCCAAGCAAAAGCAATCAGTGCTTTTGCAAAAGTGTTATGTTTTTTATATGCATATCTGTACTTCTCCACTAGTTTGATGTTTTGAAAGATTTTCAATTTGTGAAATTACTTATCTCTTGCTCTGTTTGTCTGTTTGTTTTGTTACACAACTGTTTAGTGCTTTGCTTCCAGTGTTGCATCATAAAGCTAAAAAGGGACCCCCTCGTCAAGCCAAGTATGCTATTCACTGCATCCATGCAATATTTTCCAGCAAAGAAACGCAGTTTGCACAGATATTTGAGGTAACATTAGATATCTTACTTTTATTGATTTTTTTTTTTTTAATTTTTTTTTAATATTGAACATGTAAACTAAGGGATGTAGTTGCAAGTTGTAGCAGATTTTGGAAATGTGTTTTTCCCCTTTCCTTTTGTTCTTACATGCTTTTGGCCTGAAGAATGGTAGTAGAGAGCATTCTTGTATCTCGTGGTTCATCATGATTTAGGTTGCATATTTTAAGAGCTGGTAGAGTGAAACCAAGTGTTGGGCTATGTACTAGAACTATGAACTATTTATGGAAAGAGGAACCATATGCTACTCCTTACCCTGGCTGAAAATGGTCAAAAGTATTTAAATGGTTGCAGAAATTATGGAAAATTGAATTGTGGGACAGACTAAATAAATTTTATAATTTTAACTGCAAATGTACTTTTTAATTAGTGGCCATTAACCTCTTATCTTGAAAGCTGAATCATAGTCCATTACTGGAATTGCTATTTCAAGATTTAATTCTCCCACAAGAAAATAGGCTTTTAGATCCTTTGTTTCCTAATTGGTCATGTTTGAGCTGTCACTTTTTGAAGTATGCAGGGGTGATAAATATTTTGTCTGTTGTCTTGACGTTTTCTCTGACTTGAGGAAGACTTGATGGGTTGGTGAATGTATCTTTAAAATGGAATAATCAATAGTTTTTTTAAAATTGTTTTTCTGAAGTAGACATGGATAACTTGGTACAAAGTCATTCCCATACCCTCAGTAAGACACAGATTATATCAGTAATACCTGAATTTGTTGCCTTTTTTTTTAGCCACTGCATAAAAGTCTGGATCCAAGCAATTTTGAGCACCTCATTACACCGTTGGTTACTATTGGTCATATAGCCATGCTTGCACCTGACCAATTTGCAGCCCCTTTGAAATCTTTGGTTGCTACTTTTATTGTTAAAGATTTGCTAATGAACGATAGGGTGAGTATTTTTAAAACTCTGTATTAAGAGTGTACTTTTCCTGTAGTGTCATTCTCAGCAAGTGCTTGGGAAAATATTTGGTATGCTGGTTCTGTGTTTTGTGTATGGTTGTATTTTGATTTCTTCATGAAGTTTGCCTCCACTGAAAACCTACAGTACAGGAAAGGAGAGTTCTGCTAATTTGGGAATCGTACAAAAGTGATGAGCTGCATAGCATTTCATCAGTCATGACTTGGCTTTGGTTGAAAAGGGGAAAATTGTTATGACTTCTCTCTGTTTCTTATCTTGAGTGAGTTGTGATTTTTAGGAAGTATATTGGATTTGAAATTAAAATACACTGTTTAAATGGAAGACTGAATTTTAATTTTTTGAACAATTTTGTATTGATTATAAAGCGATTATGAAATAAAAAAACTCGTGCATTGTTAGAAATTGCTTAGGGAAAGATACACTGTCTGAAACAGTAAAACGTGCATGAGGTTCCAATCTACTGGATATGGAAAAACTGGAAGTTATTTTCAAAGCAATGGCTGGTAGACTCTAAAGGAATAGTTTTCAGGTAACAACGACAACAACCAGTCGCTTTACTGAATGTAAATTCGCTGATGCTTGGATAGTGAGTTATGTCACTTCTGTAGTGGTTACTTCTGTAAGATAGGGAAGGCATAAAGCTGACCCGGGAGTGCTGCTGTATTGAAACAGGAAAGAGGAGGTTACAAAGTTCACTGAAGAGTAACAGTAGTGTAACAAATGTAACATTTGGTTTAGCTTCCAGGTAAAAAGACAACAAAACTTTGGGTCCCAGATGAAGAAGTGTCTCCTGAAACCCTTGTTAAAGTAAGTAGCACATACTGTTTTCCTGTCTGTTATGTTTATAATGCTGAATATGGATTTGCTCTTGGGAACATGTATTTTAATTATTATTTTATGCATAAATTTACATATGTGCTTCATTAAGTTTTTATACAATCTTTATAAGGTTTAGTTTTGTTTTCTGACACTTAACTGTGATGATAACTGGATTACTTCAAGTAAAATTATTTTTTCCTCTTATCTTCAACATAGGACTTAAATACTATAGAAATTTTGTTAAAAGTATTTCCTTTTTCTCTTGAATATTTATGACATTCCAAGAAACTTTCAGTGTTGTTTTGGAAGAATAAAAAATGGGGTTTGGATATGTCAGTTTCCTCAAATGAATGAATCTGTTACATTGCTTCTTTTTCTATGTATGCAATGTGTATTAGAGAAAAACTTGCATTTAAGAAAAAAATCACTTTGAAGTAGTAGGGGTTTTGTTTTGGTACTTTACTTTAAAATGTTATCTCAAGATTTTCTTACTTTGGAGCAAGTGTGTTACATTTTCTGTACTCTGTAAGAGATACTGTCAGTCAATTTTTCAATTAATTAGAAATAGACTCACGGTGTGGAAAATATATTCTTTATCTATATTTGGTTTTTAAAAGCCCTTCAGAACAGAGATAGATTTTTTGCTTTCACTTCCTTCAGAATGAGATGCTTGTCTTTTGTAGTATGTTCTGTGTTATATCAGTAGTTTAGTTTCTAATGTCTTTTGGGTAAGGTTTCTATGATTTTAAAAAGTTCTTTGTCTTCTCTCAAAATTGTTAAACTATTCCTAGTAGACCTCTTTTTCTGCTAGGTTAGTAAATACTTTGGTTTGCAGTTTGGTACAGAACTTGTTACTGGGAAGGCTTGGATTTTTTTGGAGTTGATTTGTTGCTTTTAGTTGTTTGACTACACAAAAGATATTTTTCATATTTGTGCGATTCCATAGTTAGACATACACTCCAAAAACTGTTAAAATAATGCAACTTTTTTTTACTCTAATGAAGTACTAGTTTTAAATAGATATGATTTCACTTCAGTGATTATACATGTAACTTGAAATAGTTAATAATAAATTAATAGTAAAATATTAATATTTTTTCTTAATTATTTTAAATCATTTGTGAAGCTGTAATAACTCTAAAATGTACTTTTATATTCATAAAACTTCTTATACATTTGGCTATTTAGAAGGGAATTAACCTGCAGAAATTCTTAAGGCAATTTGAAGTTGAAGCAAGGCCTGAAAATTATAAGAAGCGTTTATTTACAAGTGAAAGCAGGTTATTGTGAAAATCGATTTGCAAATTTAATTAGCATTTATTACTACTGAGGAGCCTAAACTTAATGTGTGTTGTAGACCATGCCATTAGTTTATAAATTATTTCTCTGTGCTAGTGTACTTTTCTTCACTCTGGCTTTACAAGCCTCTTTTTCCTTTTGTAATGTTATTATATATCTAATGGGCATGTTAAAACTAGCAAGTTGGAGTATGAAAGTGGGAAAGACTGCTGAAAAGTAAATTTTAGTATTGTCCAGCCTAGTTCAATCCCTGTGTGGTTCATGCACTGGACTTTTTGATCCTTGTGGGTCTCTTCCAGCTCAGAATATTCTGTGAATTATAGGAATATATAAAGATGAAAATGTGTTCTGCTTTTTGATCCAGTAACATTTTCTTAGTAAGTATTGATTATTTAGCCTGTTCCACAATATTTAATGGCTATAAGCTCAATTAAGAAAATGTTTTCAAAGGACAAAATGTGATAAGCAGCTCCAACTTTAACTAAATGTATAATTTTTATTTGCTGTAATACATGCTTGAGACTTTCAGTGAAAAGTTGCTGTCTAGTGAGAGTATGTCTAATTATCTTTCAGTATTAAATGACGTTTAACAGTCCTGACAGACTTATGTTTGTACCAGCAAAAAGCACTTGGGAAAAAATACTGTGTGATTAAAATAAGATAAGGATTATTTTAAAATTCAGGCTTGTGATATGATTTGACTTTTTGGTATCAATTTTTGTTTTTTCCAGATTCAGGCTATCAAGATGATGGTTCGGTGGTTGCTAGGTATGAAGAACAACCACAGCAAGTCAGGAACATCTACTCTGAGATTGCTAACAACAATATTACACAGTGATGGAGATTTAACAGAGCAGGGGAAAATAAGGTATGTAACAGATGGTAATGTTTTCATGTCTGTGATGGTAGAGTGGGGGACAGTTTTATTCGAAGTAGTGTGTAAACTATTCTGTTAGATTGCTTAACAATTTATACATCTTATTTCATAAGATGTGGTGGCGAGCTTGGCTGGTTCCTACATAAGCTTGCTGAGTCTCAGGTTTTGTAACACTGTACACACAGCTGAGTTTTAGATTTTCTATTCTTGCTTTTATTTATCTCTTCAGTAGGCCATTGCTCATATTAAGCTATGCATCTTCTTCTTTCCCACTGAAAATTGGTTTTAATTTTTTATGCAGCTTGCTATTTGTGGTGTACCAATTGCTGTGTATGCCAAATGCCAATGGGTGGGCTTTCTAATAAAGAATAATAGTGTGTTGTATAAACCAGTTGGAAATACTTAGTACACAAGACACTTCTGCTTGGAGGCAGGCTAATCCCTTGAGGTCTCTAAAACTAAAAGCAAGAAGGAAATGTGTAAACAGGATTAAGTCTCAATAAATAATTTACCTTTTAGGTGACTGTTAGACAACTTGTTTTTCTGCATATCTTCTTAATCCTCCATGGTAGGAAAAGTGACAAGTTGTCAGCTACTATTGCTTGCCAAACATTGAAAATTTATGTCTACAAAAGCCATTAAGGGCATGGGTAGATTGTGCCAGTATGTTTAATAAGGTTCTGATTTTCAGGTAGAGTTAATGTTATACAGTTGTTATGCAGATAGAACCCATATTGTGTGTGCAAAATTGCAAATCTGAGAGCTATCTAGTGATTATATTTGTAGCAACTGTCTGTCCTAAAGTTCATTGTAAATAATTGTTTAATAGTTTTAAATTCTGTAATCTGGCCATTGGTAGCAGTTGCCAGGGAGTTGAGTGGCAGTAATTTAGCTTTTCAGCAGGACTACTTGGAGCACATAGTTGTGTTATGCAGTAGTTAGTGAATAGCTTGGTTCTCTAGACCCTATATATTTTCATGCTTGGAATAATGATTTCTTACTGTGCATGTTTTAGAAATTTTGATTTTCCCACTTATTTTCTACTCAAAAGCAATAGTAGAAACTTTATATAATGATGTGATCAGTTCTTCATTTTCAATCAAGTTAATGGAGGGCTAGGGCTCCCTATCCTTTCAGGGTAGGGAGAATGTTGCAGTGGCATGTGATGTTGCTGTTCAGGTAACCCTTCAACCCCTGAGCTTGGAGCTCTGCCTGGGGATGGATGTTGAGCCAGCGGAGAGCTTATGGGTTAGGATTGAAGAGCAGACTGCTCTGGGCAACATCATGGTGAATATCTGCTGTGGGACTCCTGATCAGGGCGAGGAAATGAGTGAGGCCTTGAAACAACTGAAAACAACTTCATGTATGCAGTCTTTGGCCCTCATGGAGAAATTCAACCTCTCCAGTATCTGCTGGAAGAGCAACACTGCAGTGCATAACAATCCAGGGTAGCATCAATGCCAACTTTTTGACACAACTGGTAGAGGACCCAATGAGGAGAGGCTCACTGCTGGACCTCATACAAGCCAACAAGGAGAGGCTTGCTGGCAATGTGAAGATTGAAGGCAGCCTTGGCTGTAATGACCCTAATGGTGGAGCTCAAAATCCTGGGTGCAAGAAGGGGGTCAGAAGGCAAGACTGGACTGGACTTCAGGAGAACAGTCTTGGGTCCCTATGAGAATGTGCTTGTAGGGTCCTGTTGGATAAGGCCTGGTGGGAAGAGGGGCCTAAGAAAGCTGGTTACCTAGTATTCAAAAATCACCCCTCAGTGCTCCAGAGTGGTCACAGCAGAAGGTCAGACGCATATTTCAGCAAACTGTACCTGAGATGAGCAAAATGCTCCTGGCAAAATTCAAACACAAAAATTGAGATTGAGAGCAGCCCTGCAGAGTACTACTTGGGGACACTGGTGGATGAAAGGGTGGACATGAGCCAGCAATGTGTGCTTACATCCCAGAAGGCCAACTGTGTCCTGGGCTGTTTCAAAAGAAGCATGGTTAGAGGTCGAGGGATTTGATTCTGCCTCTTTAGCTCACCCTGGTGAGACCCTATGCAAAGTACTGCATCCAGCTCTGGGGTTCTCAGCACAGGAAATACATGGACCTGGAGGAGCATGCTCAGAGAAGGGTCACAAAAATAATCACAAGGCTGAAGCATTTTATGAGGAAAGGCTCAGTGAGTTGGAGTTGTTCAGCCTGGAGAAGAGAAGGGTCTGGGGAGACCTTGCTGTGACCTGTCAGTGCTTAAAGGGAGCCTGTAGATAAAGGAAGAAATCTTTTTATGGTGAGGGTGATTAAACACTGAAACAGGGTACCCAGGGAAGATAGCTGCCCCATCCCTGGAAATATTCAAGGTCAGGTTGGACAGGCCTCCAAGTACCTGCTCATTGCAGGAGGTTGGACTAGATGAATTTTAACAATCCCTTCTGGCCCCAACTATTCTTTGGTTGTATGAGGTATACAGAAGGAAGAAGTAGAGATGGGTAATCTGGCAGGAGTACAGAGAATACCATCTGAGATATAGTTAGGAAAGCCAAATCCCAACTGGGATAAAATCTAGTGAGAAGTGGCAAAGGCAACCAGAAGAGCTTCTTTAAGTAAGTGACAAAAGGAAGACTAGGGAAAATGCACACCCACTGCTGAATGAGGCAAGAGCCCTGTTGACAGGACAGGTAGTAATTATTTTGTGATTCTCACTATTGCTTTTCAGGAAAGCTCCAAAGTGGTAGAAGGGCCAGTCCATTGTCTCTGTGTGAGCTATCCTGCCTACATTAGCAATTACTCTCAAAACCTGAAGCAGAGGAGATAATATTTCAGGCCCGTTAGTTCTGCATGGAACTTGCTGACACTTCCTGACCTTTGTTCTTCACCCATTGAGTGCAATAAGGATATCTTCTTTCTGGCAATGCTTACTTTGTCCCTTCTTTGCAAACTTGATACTCCTCCTTCTGACTTGGAGTAGGCTTTGAAAAGAGTAAAACTGTCCATTCAGTACAGAACATGACCTTTTAGACTATACTTAATATGAGGTCATTGTATGTGAGTCAGTTTTAGTTCATGGCTTGCACTTGTGTTTTAAACAATGTTTAATAATTTGCTAAAGATAATTAAATTAAGTGAAAGTGGCAGGGCTCAGGAGCCTTAGATGCTGTTGAGGCCATCAGTAATATTGTAATCTTGGTGTTATTGCCCTCATCAGCCCTCATCTGTCCCTCTGCCTTTTGAAATCTACATAACTCTACCTTTCAGTGACAGTGTAAGGGAATTTTTTTTTTTACTTCAAAGCATGGTTCAGCCTGGAGTGTCAGGTGAAAGCAAGGTCCCACTTGGATAACAAATCCCTTCTGTTGTTCATTCTTCACACTTTGAAGTAGTAGGATTGAAGACTTTGTTAAATTGCTTTTAAATCAGCAACTGGTGAATTTAAGCTACACATGCTAACATCTCAAAGAAATCAGTCTTGTAATTTTTTTAATATCAAATTTTATCAATAAACAGTATCTCAACTGTCCTTTCCAAGTCTTTCTTTTTAATTTTATATGTCATGAAAAGTCCTACAAAATTCAAGATGATACAGTTTTTCTGTTTATGGCTAGGTAGAACAGCTAGTTTGAATCTTGCATGTCTTTGTAGTAGGATTTTGATTTTTAGTCTATACTAAGCATAAAATAAGACTATTTCAATATCAGAAGATACTAGCAGTTGCTGAAAATGTTGATATTAGATATGAAGTTGAATACTTTCTGCATTTTTTCTTTAATTAATGCGCACCAAGAGAAAATATATTAAAAACCTTTTGGAGTTTAGAATGTCATATTTCTGTGCTGTAGAAAATCTGCCACACGTCTGATATACAATGTTTTCAGTGGTTGCATTCAAAAGACATTTTGCTATTGTCTTAAAATAAAATTCACTTAGTCGTGTATTACAGTCTCTAATCTTAATTTATTTTGGCCTGAGGCATGGATCTTAAGCAAGAAAAGTTTTGCACCTTTGGGGACTAGAAATGGGCTGGCTACTTCTTTGGCAGGACTCCTCTGCAGAAGGAGAACCAGCAAACTGATCAGAAGTATCTTACTGCTAGATGTGGTCTCTGAGGGGCAGTATGGGCTCTCCTGGCTCAATGCACAGCTAGAACTGTTTCACACCTGTGTGGAACTTCTAGGAAGTTTGATTTTTATTGCCAGGTTGGGACAAGATAAGGGTAAGTGGGAATAGGCTGTAAAATGTGGTGCCATAAAAATTACTTTGTGTTTGAAATTGTTTCTGCTGGCATGGGGGTGGCTAAGTTCACAGAAACTTCCTTCTTTTTAAGTACTTGTTTTTCAGTGATGCAAACTTATGAGATTTAATTAAGTCAAACAATTACATAATTTTTTATTAATTAACCTTCACAATCCATGTGCTTGTTTTTCAGTAAACCTGATATGTCTCGCTTAAGGCTGGCTGCAGGAAATGCTATTGTGAAGTTGGCACAAGAACCTTGTTACCATGAAATCATCACCTTAGAACAATACCAACTGTGTGCACTAGCCATAAATGTAAGGAAATTTATTGCGGGTTATCAGCAGATGTATGAGTATATAACTGTTTGTTCTCTGTTATGTATATTTCTGGGCATCTGGTTTTATGGAAAATATTCAGCCTTGGCATGAAATTATTCCTCCATTACATAATCCTGAAAACTGTAGTACTGGACTGTCCATTGGGGGAATACTGACTTTGAATAGTCAAATGTTAGAATACTGATAAACTAAGAAATGCAGTATGTATTTAAGTAATACTCCAGCTGCATTATAACGTTACTAGAAGTTAAAATGAGATGATCCAAAGTATGTTGAACTGTGGTGAAAACAGTGACTTTAGTTTCTCAGTACTTGGGTAGAATGTATTTCGAATGCAGAGGTCTGCAAAAATAATAGCATAAATAATTAGCATCCTTCAAATATTAGAAGAAATAGGGAGATATTCCCTAGCAGATGCTGGAATTTCCCTCCTTAACTTTTGCCTGTGAGCCCATAGTAAGGAAACAACTCTCAAATTGAAAGTGGAGATACAGGAATCCTCTCTATTTCTGGCTTGTAGATTTAGCAAATTGTACAGAAATTGATTCAAACCCCAAGAGAAAGGTGGCCATGAAGGGACTTCTCTTGGTTCTCTTGTGTAGCAGCTGGTATTCTCCTGGCTTTCCAGAAGTCAAGAAATCCTCTGGAAGGGATCCTGACGAGAAGATACCTGCAGTAGTAATGATATGCCATTTTAGACCTTACTTCCTGGGTCCAGCTAAAGCTTTAAAAGTTGTGACCCATTTTAAATGTCAGAAGACTTTAAATGAGTGAGTCTCACAATGAGTTTTACAGTTCAAAAACAGCATCAGTCGAGAGAAAAATAGGCACTCAATGTAATGACAAATAAGTTGTGTCTCTGCTCTGGAAAGGATACTCAAGCTGGATAATGTCACGCCAAACTAGCCTTGTCAATGTAGTGTTTGCATGTTCTGTTTTCTTGTGAACCCAGTGATCAAAATCTCTTCATTTCTTCAGTCATTTCCCTCCTGTGCCAAATCTTTCTGTATTGCAAATGCTAACCTTGTAGTTCCTATCAGAATTTTGCTTCATTGTTTTGATACTCTTTTTAGTATGTTAAGGTGCAGGCTCTTTGCCCTCCAGTCTCTCACTTTCATCACTTACTTTACCGCTATAACAGCATTAACTCTTAGATATTCTAGCAGCTGAGTTGTCACCTTTTTTGTGTCTAATGCTTACTTTCCCTAAATTTTCAAAAGGGAATTTTGAGAGTTAAGATTCAAATTAGAACATGATAGCGTTCTCAGCATTTATGAACCAGTTAGTATCACATTTTACTGTAGTGTTATAGCATACTTTGGACCAGAAGGAGCCCATGAAGATCATCTCATTAAACTCCCGTGCTGTGGTCAAGGACACATTCCACTAGAAAGGGTTGCTCAAAAGCCCCATCCAACCTGGCCCTGAACATCTCCAATGATGGAGTGTCCACAGGTTCTCTGGGCAACCTGTTCCAGTGTCCTGCCACTCTCACAGTAAAAAAATCTCATCCATATGTTCAATCTAAACCTCGCCTCTTTCAGTTAAAAACCGTTGCTCCAGAGCTGGACCAGCACTCCACATGGGGGCCCCATGAGAGCAGAGCAGATGTCGAGAATCCCCTCTCTGACCCTGCTGGCCACTCTCTTTCTGATGCAGCCCAGGACATGGTTGACTTTCTGGACTGAGCGCTCATGTCCAATTTTTCATCCACAAGTGACCCCAGTCCTTCTCTGCAGGGCTGCTCTCAATCCATTCATCCCTTAGCCTGTATGGATACTGAGGATTGCCTGGAGCCAGGTGCAGGACATTGCATTTGGGGCACATGAATCTCCTGATGTTGCCCTGGGCCCAGTCCTCAAGCCTGTCAAGGTTCCTCTGGATGGCAGCCCTTCCCTCCAGTGTATTGACTGCACCACTTGCCTTGGTGTTATCCACAGGCTTGCCGAGGGATGTTCTCAACCCTCCAATCTGTGTAATTAACCAAGATGAACAATGCCAGTCCCAGTATTCCCCCCCGAGTGCACCAGTTGTTACTGATCTCCATTTGAACATTGATTTTATTTTTTTGACTGCAATCCCTTGGACATGGCCATTCAGCCAGTTTCTTATCAATTGAGTAGTTCATCTCTGAAACCCATATCACTCCAATTTAGAGACAACAATGTTGTGTATACCTGTGTCAAAGCCCTTATAGAAATCCAGGTAGGTGACATCAATTACTCATCCTTTATCCACTTGCCTGTTCACTTAATTTTAAAAGGTTAGACCAGTCAGGAATGATTTGTCCTTTGTAAAGCTGTGTTGGGTGTCTATAATCCCCACCCTGTGGATATCCATTTGCTTTTTTATTGCTTCCAGTAGAATCTGTTCTTTTGTAGTATCATTTCTGTCGCTTTTCCTTCTTCATTTATTGATACTTCTTTGCGTTTTGTGACTTTCTAAGGTGTTTTCTAGAATTTATATTGTAAGCTTTGTCAGGTCAGGCATTCTGCCTTTCATTTTCACTACAGCTCATAATGGATTTTGACTACTTACTAATAACTTTTCTAGATGTTTTTGAGGCCTTCTCCAATTTCCTTTCTCACTGTCAGTGGAGACGCTCAGATGCAGAGTAGCCATAATGGCTTTCATGACTTTTTCACTTAAAAGTGGTACTGTTTTTCGTTTGTTTAGCTTCTTTTTGGATTTATCATGTGCACATATGCATACGTATTTGTTAATGCTTAGTGGTTAGTATTAGAATCCATTTCTTGATGGTAGATCCTGATTACTCTAAAAGTTTATTTGTTCTTAACACTTTCAAGTCTAGCAACGAATCAGGTGGCATCAAGGCCAACTCTAGTTTTGTGTTATTTAATTCACAGCAAAAATTCTTTAAGTTGACAGATCAGAAAACAGATTAAACAGCAGGAAAAATCTTACTTTTTAAGGCCTGTAATGGTTGCACAGGTTTTGCTGTGGTTCTGTGCTGGTGCTTTTTTTTTCTTCTGATGCTGCTGTTTTGTAATGAGTAATGATTGGAATGCAGAATACATAATTAAATTTTGTCACTAATTGCTGTATGAAAGTGGCACTGGTAAACAGAGGCTTTATGATGATGAAATGCCTATAGTTTTAATAATTTTAAAATAAGTTACATATGTGTCTGGCCGATCTTATAAGTTTACCAGCAGTTGAATTCTTTGATCTCCAGAACAAATTTTGATGTCAGCAGAGCTTCATATTGTAAGAGAGTGAAAAGTAATTGATGATAGTACTTCAGTGTTTAACAAGCTTTAAGATCAGATTTAAGATCTGATAAGCTTTGCTGTTGAAAATGCAGTTTAATTGTTTTTAAAATAAATCTTGTAGATTGCATAAGTTTCATTTTTAAAAAAAAAATTCCAGAGCTTTTTCAGTTTTCTTTAACTCAAGATGTTATATTTGGTGGATCAGAGCTGTGTCTGAGTGGTACATGATGTTTGTCAAATATGTATTTTTTTCAATACTTTTAAATTGTGAACTTCTGGTGAATTTGCATTAAATTAAGAGATGTTGATATATAAAGTTGGATTAATTTACGGAGTCTGTATATGCTGTTGAAAATAGCATACCTTGGTTAAGTTTTGTCCCACTTCTTCCTAGTGAACTAGTATAATTGAGTCCAATTTAAGGTTATTTCCAATATTAAAAGATAAAGAAGCTATAATCATTTCAATTTCAACACAATACCATCAGTATTAATCAACTCTATCTCCCTTGTCCTCTGAAACAAAGATGTTTCTCTACTGAAACACCAGCTAGGCATCAGTCTCTTCTGAGCTTCCTAAAGGCTTTAGACTTTGGTGATACTGAGGAGGAACAGAGGGCTCCATCTTAACCTCCTGTGGGGGTGCATTTGCTATAAGGAGGTGTTGAGCAGATCTCATGGTTTGGGTTTATGGGCTTGGGTGACTTCAGCTCTGGCTACAGCAGGTGTTTCAGGCTTTCAGTCCACAGAGGGGAAGTATTGCTTGAAGCACAGAAAGGAGAAAATGGGGCTTGATTGAAAAAAGTTTCTTGTCAACATTTCTGATGGGGACAGAGGGACGATTGTTTTATCTAATAGGTGATCTTTTTTGATGCCATTTGCAAATTTAGCAGAGCCAAGTGTTTCTTCCAGTTGGCTGATAACTGGAAACCCTCTTCAGTCCTTCTGACTTCAAAACTGTCATTTGACTAAAATAGCTGCTTACTCCTGCTAACATTTTTTTCTTCATATTTAGAGAAATCTTTCCTCTTGACCTTTTTTTGTCAGGTTAAGCATGCCAGGCTATTTTGGCGACCTTGTTTACCTTAAGCTTTTCTGTATATTTTCTTCCAAGTCTTTTCTACACGTGTTTCTGTTGAGCTTCCTTGTCCTGTGTTAGTAAATGATTTGTCATGTATTAAATGGTGTGTGTAGGTTGTTTCCATACCAAAAAAAAAAAAAAATATATTAAAGTTCATGCCTTTTCTGGGAACACATTGCTCAATAAACTGTAGAACTACAATTGCTGCCTTCATATTATATTTTACTTTGTGTTGTTTGGCAGTTGTTAGACACATATAATTCTCTTCCATGGTCATTGTAGTGCATGGTTTCCACAATATGATGGAAATGCTTGATACTTTCTGGTAATTCTGTTGAATTTTTTTCAGTTTTTATGTCAATGTCTTGATGAAAATGTGTGAAATTGTAGCAGTAAAATCAACACTGGTGGTGGCTACTGGTGGCTAAAATGTTTTCATGCAGATCTCTGGCTTTACAAAGCAAGTGACCTAGCTGTAAACAATTTCAGTAATTCCATGCCTTAGTACTATGCTAAATTAGGCTTTGGGTCCTGAGTTTGATACCTTCCTGCACAATTTTTGAACCTTAGCTCTTCTTCTGAGCTTAAAGGAAGCTTCAGCTGATTAATTAAATTGCTCTGAATTGGCATTAAAAAAAAAGCTTGCAATTCCTATGTTTCAGTGGCTTCAAGGTCTAATTGATTTTAGCATATTTACCTGAGCTTCCATGCTTTATTTTACAGTTTATATTGCTTTAAGAAAAGTTTACTGTTGTCTTTTTTGGTTTTGCCTTTTTTTTTAATAGGATGAATGTTACCAAGTGAGGCAAATATTTGCTCAGAAACTTCACAAAGGCCTTTCTAGACTACGGCTGCCACTAGAATATATGGCTATTTGTGCATTGTGTGCAAAAGATCCCGTGAAAGAGAGAAGAGCTCATGCTAGGCAGTGCCTTGTGAAGAACATAAATGTCAGAAGGGAATATCTGAAGCAACATGCAGCAGTTAGTGGTAAGAGAATAGAAGTCACTTTTTGCTACAAGTGCTATCGTTCAAATATAAATGTGAGTAGTCTGAAAACATTGATAGATGTCTGTTTTTATACACAGAACCACTGTAAATTTGGTTTGGAGGTAACCAATGAAAGCTGAAAATTTTCAGGTTTTCTGTTTTTCTTTTGTCCAGGTTTTCTTTTGTCCAGGTTTTCTTTTGATTTTTTTTTTTTTTTAACAGGCACTGCTGAGGTCTTTAAAACTCTGGAAATGCTTATGCCTAAATATATTGGAAGTGAAGTAATTTTCCAAGGCAATTATGTGTACTGTTTGAACTTAATAATGTTAATAATGTTCTAAGTGAAGTGACAATGATTAATTTTACTTCAGCAATTACTAATAAGTAACGTTATTACATAAATGCTGTACTAAATAGACTGTCCTTGCACTGCTGTATTGAGTAGCATCTTGTGTTATTCCTGCAAAGGGCTATATTTGTTGGCATTTCAGGACGAGTTTATGCAGTTCTTTCTTTTCATTGCCAGCGGTCTTATCGTGGGAATGCTTTGGAAGTTATTATGGACTCATGTCAGTTATTTTTCTTTTGTTAAATCAGTCTTTTTGACTTAAAGTTGCACACATACAGTATTACAATGCTGGTGCAGGGTCATAGGGAAAAATAGACCTTTATGAAGAGCTATAGCATTTTTGAATGAGATTTTGAAAGTTTTATTTCTTTAAAAGATTACTGATGGTTTGACCTTTGTGAAATGAAGGGGATTTTTTCATCCTTTTAGCCTAAACCAGACCTGTTTCATGAATCTGGTCTCAGAGATGCTGTCAGACAAGTGACTTCCTTCTGTGTTTGTGAATCACTTTGTATTAGCTATGTCAGTCAGTCTTTCTCAGTCCCCTTAGACTCTGATCAGAGAATAAGTCTGTAGACAAATCCTTTTGTGTATCATTAATTACAGTTAAAGAAAAAAGTGGTACTTTTCTCCCACTCAATAACATGTAAAAAAAGAAAAAATAAATTGGACAAACACCTCTAAGTCATTTAAAAACTATTCCTCTTGAAAGTTGAAAACTTTTTAGTTATTAAACAGAAAGTATAAGAATTCTCATATGTTTAAAATAGATGCTGCAAAGTTACTATCAAAAATGTGTGGAAGAAATTAAGAGGAGCCTAGGTGTATGTGATTTTCTTTATCCAGTAGAACCTGATAAATTCTTTTCTTGCTGAAATAATTGAGTGATGCCTTTGATTTGACGTATGCTATAATGAATGGGGAACCTGGATTAAATACAGATTGCAGGATTTTTTTAGGATTACAATCTTAAACTTCATGCCATTCAGATTTACCAGTCTGAGCTTTCACTAAATAAAATGTCTTGAACTGTTTGATCCTAAAATATCCATATTGCAGCAGTTCAGCAAAATCTGAGTTCTGCAAATTTCGCAATGTTTAAATGTGTATCTCACTCTGTCACTGTCCCTGCTGACTGGGCAGTAACTCAAGGTGATAATGATGGTAGTACCTCCTTTGGAAATCTTCATCTTTGGTTATTCCAGCTATTTGTCTGAATCTATGAATGTGTGATTATTTTGTGATCCGTTTTGTCTCAAAAACTTCATATGGATGAGGAAGATATCTGTTGGATATTTTGGGGAGATTTCCGTTTTTGTTGAAAATATGGTAAATTTCTGTTCACCCTGCATGAGGAAAACTTTCTAAGGACTGGTACTCTACAGTAAAGCACCTCTTTTTTCCACACTGGCCTTTTATAGGCTGACAGGAATTATTCTCAGCCCTCTTAAATTCTCTGTATGCTATTCAGAGTGGAAGCCACTTATTTTGATTGTGTATCTGTTACTAGTTTCATCTGGGTAGAGACGTGTCTTGCATAGGAATTACATTCTCATGATGGGCTTTTACTTGAAAGTTAGTGAGCAAAAAAATTACAAGATTAATTTTTTTTTAACAAGTTTTCTTCCTGAAAGCTCATAAAGGACTCTTACGAAGGGTTTTGGCACATTGTAGTTTTATGTACTGGTAGGAAAGCCACCCTACTTTTCAGGTAGTGTCCTCTTTCATTAGAGATAAAAGCTCTATTTTTTTTCTATTTTTTTTCCTACTGTTTTTTGTCATGATAAGGGTTAAATATAATATGTATCAATATTTGTTCTTTTCCTGTTTTGTCTGGAACTAGTTCATTTTATTTTCCAGACCCGGTTGGAATTATTGTTGTGGTTATATGAGAAATTGTCCAAGGCAGGAAGTTACTGAAAAAATTGAGTTTATGAGCTCTTGATGAGCGTTCTATTGAGGTTGCTAATTAGTACAAATAATAGTGAGGTGGTTTGTCTGGGGCATGTCTAAGGCAAGCCAATTTTGCTAGTGTTCTGAAGTTGTAATTATGTTTTCTTCCTTCCCTGCTGCATCTTTGGTTTTTTGTTTAGTAACGTGAACAGCTGCTGTCTAAAATGCAGGACAGTGCTTGAAAAGAAGTAAGGGATGTTTTAAAAGTTAATAGTGCAGTGTCAACTGAAGCATACTAAAAACTGCTTTACAAAGTACACTATATTTCAATTACATAAATATGGCTTGAAATAGACACTGGGTGATTTTATATTTTATATATATTTTATGTAGTCTGTACATTACCCTTATTTGTACAGACCTCTAAGAAAGGGATAGGTTAAGACTTGACGTATGCATGACAATTATTTTGTTAGTTTTGTAAAATCTACAATAATAGTGTGTTTTGTTTGATGTGCACAATATTTGTCAATCACATCTCATATGAATCTTATATTGGAGGTAAAACTGTTAGTGCTCTAATGTATTTTTAAATAGTTTTCAAATATTATGAGTGTATATGATGATTTACAGATGTTTGCACTTATTCATAACTGAGTATGGGATAGGTAAAAGCTTATTGGAAGAAAATTTTCAAGACTTGATTATGCACTTACTATTGCAAAATGTGATTTTTCAAAAGCGAAATTTCCCTCTTCCCTTCACATGTACGTTCAAGTCATGTCAGTACTATGATATTGCATTTGCCACAAGTGCTAAAGATCAGATGCTTGTGCCATAGCAATGTACATGCAATACCAGGATGCCTTCTTTGACCATTGTCTTTCCTGTTGCACAGGGTACAGGTTTAGTAACTCAAGTGTGCTGTGTGTCCTCTGGCTTCACTCAGGCATCAGGCTAAAGAAAGCAGTGTGGATGTTTGAAAAATGTTTTTTTTTTTACTTTTGCTGTACAACTTGTCCATCTGTTGTCCTTGCCCCTTGGGAGATTATCTCCGAGGTCCTGGAGTTCACTCTGCATGGTGTTGGTTGGGCCAGAGAATTTGTTACCTTACAGAAAGTCTATTTTGTGATCATAACTCTGAGAGGGCCGTTGGCAACAACCCTTTCTTTTTGAATCCCAAAGGGAAATAGGCCTTCAGAGTGTCGTGATGGAGGAAAGATTTTCTTGCAGTCCTGCCTAGGATTCTGAAAGTCTTAGAGAATGCTAGAAAATTTTTAGAATGCTTTGAACGTCACAGGGGAGTTGCTCTGCTCTGTTTAGGTGGGATTGAGCCTTTCAAGCTCAGTGCACTACTACTTCATTACAACTTTCATTTGACTTCCCACTCCTCTTGAAACAGATATTGTAGCAATTTGACTGCAAATTCCCTACAGAAAGCCTTTGTTCTCATGTCAGCAAGGCCGTACACTGCAATGTCCAAAGAAATAGTGGCAGCTTATCCTGCAGTTGTGCTGGTCTCACATCTTGCAGTCAGCGTGGATTTTGTGATCCATCCTCACTTCCGCTTTTCAAAGTCTTTCAGAATACAGGCTTTGAACTGAGGAAAGGATGGGAGTAGGAGGTGAGTGTAGCTGTATCTCAAGGTAGCTAAAAAACAGGCAGCCCTGAGTGAGAGATACTTAAAATCTTAATTCTTGCACGCATGAAATGTGCACATCAGCCATGAAATGAAACATAGAGAAATGATAGGCCCACATGTGTTTATACCTTAATGCATGCTGACCTCAGAATTTGCCTTCTCCTTTGGCAGAAAAGCATACTTCTTGGTATGTAGTTTTTTGATGCATCTTTCTTCTGCTTTTCAGAGAAACTGTTGTCACTTCTACCAGAGTATGTTGTTCCTTATACTATCCATCTTCTAGCTCATGACCCAGATTATGTCAAAGTCCAGGACATTGAACAACTCAAGGACATTAAAGAGTAAGACCACTTTTAATAGTGTTATTTCTAACTTTATTCTAAGTGAAATTTTAATTCGTTGTGGTTCCCTGCTACACAGTCCAGTGTGCATAATGATACCAGTTACTTCTGTAAAATGTTGAGAGAAGTAGTATAGGTGCTTTTTAAGTGCTCTGTGATATTTTATAGAGGAACCTTTCACCTTCTGCTCATCTTCATTTCATTTTTCCAAAAGAACTGTTTTTTCAGAGTTAGTCTGGTTCAAATTCATAATACTAATAAAAGCTGGACTAAATCATGTTCTCAAATGTGCTTTTTCAAGGAATTTGTTTTTTACTTTGATTCATGTGGGATACTGGATTTCTCCTTTAGGTGCCTGTGGTTCATACTGGAAATATTAATGGCTAAAAATGAAAACAACAGTCATGCATTTATCAGAAAAATGGTAGAAAATATCAAACAGACTAAGGATGCTCAAGGACCAGATGATCAAAAAATGAATGAAGTAGGTGATACTTTTTGATTGGAAATGTCATTTAATTCTGGCCTGCTGATGGAAAGGAGTTGCTTTTTGTTTATACACCAACTTCAAAATGTCTTTCAATAGAATTGTATGTATGAAAAGGTATTTTATTTACTGTAATGGTCATATTTATTGTAGTTCAGATGGCAGTTATTTTCCTATGCTACAGTAATTCTTGCACATTTGCAAGGGAGTCGTAATAGTTTTCAGTTCTTCTGTTTCTATCTCAGTAAGATGACTAAACACTAACTTAAAATAGATACAAACTATAAAATTTACTGTTTAAATCATCCACTAAAGTGCTTTTTAGTATTGCATTTCTAAAGTGCAAGAGTAAACTTAATAGAGGAAGGAAAATACATTAGAAATCTCTGGTGTATATTGGTGTATTTTTTTTTGGTGGTTTTTATCATCACATCATGTCAAGATTTGTCCCTTTTCTGCTTTTCCAATAGAGGTACGTTTTGGGTAGTGGATGGGTGGGAATGTGTGTGCTCATTTGATTAACTTTGTGTTAGAAACTAAGGCAAGCACTACTCTTAAGTGTAGAAAGACCATGAAAACCATCTGTCTTCAGCTGTTAGATTTACAATGCTTTTCCTTTTACCATCTGTATTTCAGTATCCTGAGAGACACTGTGTAAGATGATTGCTTTTAAACTGATTTCTTGTGGTCCTGTGCACGAGAGATACACTGTCTTTTGTCAAGATTTTCAATAAGCTTCTTAAGTGCTATTTGATTTTTTTACTTCTGTTATTTACAGAAACTATATACAGTCTGTGATGTAGCAATGAATATCATTATGTCAAAGAGTACAACATACAGTTTGGAATCCCCTAAAGACCCTGTTCTTCCAGCCAGATATTTTACTCAACCTGACAAGGTATACTTGGGCATTTAATTTTTCTTGAGATGTCTGTTTAAATACTTGCTAGTTGTAATTCAGGGTTGTTTTTCTTAAATATTTCTTGTAACTTCAGACTTCTCCCTCTTATATTGTAGTTGGAAATTTATGTATTTATATATTTTCATAAATATATTATATATATGTGCACGCACCAATTTCTCTTATCCCCTACTGTCATATTACTGTTCTAGTTTAAAAATTCAAAGGCATGAATGATGTAAATGAAATCTTTCAGTGCAATCTCCAGAATGTATCTATATCTATTTCTCGTTCGCTGATTATTGCTGTAATTGCCTCCACCACCCCCTTTGTTTTACAGAATTTCAGTAACACCAAAAATTATCTTCCTCCAGAAATGAAGTCTTTTTTCACCCCTGGAAAGGTAGGTAGAGAATTGGGGTTTGGTGCTGTGTTTGCTTGTGTTCTACTTTGTCTTTGGTTTTGGAGTGACAGTTTTGTTTTCTTTGTGTTTGTTTTTGGTGGGTTTTTTTTTGGTGTTTTTTTTTTTTTTTTTTTTTTTTTTTTTTTGTGGGTTTTTTTTTGTGTTTGTTTTTTTTGTTTGTTTTTTGGGTTTTTTTTGTTTTGTTTTTGTTGTTGTTGTTTTGTTTTTTAAAGAAAACTAGCATGTAATTAATGAAACAGTAAGAGAAGAGATTGTTTCTAGGTATAGAGAAAGAGCTGCGTAAAGGGAGAATTGCTGCTGTCTATGCTGGGTGGTGGCAACAATACTCAAAGCCTGTTGTCTTTAGAAGGACGGAGTCTAAAAACACCCCAATACAGCCCGTAGTATTTGTCAAGTTTGCAAAACCACCCCAATACAGCCCGTAGTATTTGTCAAGTTTGCAAAATGGTTAATGTTTTCAGACTGCAGAAGACTACTATGTTGCATACAAAGTGGCAGCTATGGAAAGCTATAGCAGACATTATTTTTAAAATCACATAATTAATCTTTGGCAAAGCTGAATACCATTTTACAGTACCTTACAAGTTAACAGGCTGTTCTACAGTTTTGTTAATTTGTTCTTTCAGAATATGCATTCTATTGAATGGCAGTGTTCTTTCTTCACTAAAACTAAACCCAGGTACTCTTTAGGACAAAATTAAAGTCTGGGAAAGGAAGTGGCAAACTGTGGCTTTCATCTGGATTAATGCATCCTGTTCTAGATGACAAAGAACATTAATTTGTCACCTTGTGAAAGAAAGAAATTGCAGCATGTTCATTACCCTTAACTTTGCTAATGAAGTATTAGCTGTCAGCTAGTAACTTAATAATAAGGGAGAAATGCAAGCTAGGAAAAGAAACAGATTTCTCTTTGAGAAATTGAAAGTCAACATTTATGGATTGGAATAGGTAATCATTGAAATTCTTTTGAATCCTAAGTTAACTTTTATATTATTTTAAATTTCTAGTGCTGGGTACTCTAGCTCTTCTTGTGTTGTTTTGAAACTGTAACAAACAGGAGAGGTGTATTTCACCACCAAAATTTTCAGGGTCTTCACTGAGGAGCGTGAAATGAAAGTTAGTCTAAGAAGTCTTATTTTTGCATGTGGAAGACTGGCTTGGGTGGATGTTAGTGGAGTGGATATAAGCAGGGAACACCAAAGGGAGGACGTCTTTGAGTGGAGATGCTGTGAAAGGGAGGACCTGCTTGTGCAGGCCCTCTTAGTCCCTCCTTAGCAAGAAGTCCAGTTCAGTATGAAGTTGAAAATATCTTTGCTTTTGAGCTCTCTCACCATGCGCTGATTAACATTTAGTTCTAAACTGATAGATGTAAATTGTTAAGATGGATTTAGTTTTCCAAGGTTTATTTTTGGAAAGCATATGCTATTTTTTTTGTGTGTGCTCAGTGCAGAGTGTATCTTTGTAAGTGTAAAATTCCCTCTGGCTATAAAAGTATAACCACAACTTCCATGGTCTGTAGCTCTGAGAAAGAAACACCCAAGGCTGATATGATATGCATGTTGACCTTTTTGTAGTGGTGACTAACTGCAGACATAGCTAGAATCTAATATTGAAGGAGAAGATGGATAATGAGAAATGCAGGGAATGGTCTTTAATTCAACATTTTTTTTACAGGGGTGTTTCACATTCTCTTTAGGAGTAATTGAACTCTTTCAACTTTCTCAAAAGTTAGAATGAGCTGGAGGCGTTCAGCAGGTCTGAAGGATAATCCAGTTAAATTAATAACCTGAAGCTCACCAGAGTCTGGAAATTGTGGCACTTATTGAAAGCCTAGCATTTTTAAATCTGTGCAAGAAGTAACAGGATCTTCTCCACAGTATTTGGCTTTTGAGATTCGCATTTATTCCCAGATGAAACTAATGTGGTTGCCAGCTTAATGTCTCCTTTTGCTGGAAGGGCCATCCTGCTGCTCTTTCTGCTTCGCTGGGCCAGGTGCTTGTCTGATGCAGATGGGGAGCTGGTTCAGGTAGATAAATCAGCAGAAAGCAAATGGCACACAAAGTGATGCAGTGCCTGACTGCAGGGTCTGGTGAGCACACAGCACTACCAATGAGAGGAAGACAGACTCTAAGGCTAGAGGGAAGAATACCAGCGTTGGTAGCAGCTAGTTATTTGATTGCAGCCCTCTCAGCTTCCTCTTGGTGTCTGCTGTAGCCTTAATACAAAAATGTTTACCACTTTTTGTTAAAATTAACGTAATGATTGAAGAAAATGAAATCTGTGAATATTTTAAGCATAGTGCATGTTAACAATATCTGAATGTGTAGCTTAAAATAAAGGAAATATATTTTTGGTTTCAGCCCAAAGCAGCCAATGTTCTTGGAGCAGTTAATAAGCCTCTTTCGTCAGCAGGCAAGCAGTCTCAATCCAAATCTGCACGAATGGAAACTGTAAGCAATGCCAGCAGCAGTTCAAATCCAAGCTCTCCAGGAAGGATCAAAGGGAGGTTGGTAGACAACAAAGGATCTTTGATATTTCAAATATTTGTTATGGAAACTTTGAGTACTTCTATAATGTTTTCTTAGTAAAAGACAGAATTCTTTTATCGTGCATTGAAGTAAAGTTACAGTACCACATTGGTATAACTGAAACCATGAATTTGGCTTTCTAACTCTAGAAGTAAATTTTCTTTAAAAAAACCCAAAAAGCCAAACTCAAAAACCAAACCAAAAAACAAACAAACCCCCCCCTCCTAAAAACAAAACACACAAAAAACCCCCACAAAACAAACAAAAAAAACCCCCCACAATCAAATTGCAGCCAGAATTGGATGAAGGAAGAAAGTCTCATATGTTTTAAATCTTTTGGGGATGTTTTAGGCAGATCGATATATCCCCCCCCCTACATATATACATACACGTGTGTGTGTGTATACACACAGCTGCAGTCTCTGGGAACCTGACTGTAATGCTACAAACACATCCCACCCAGGGAAAATTGGTAGGCCATTGTGGTGGTCCTGCATGACTTCCTCCTCGAGTCCTGCACTTTGCTGGACTTTGCAGATCAATATTTTTGGATTTTAGATTAGTTTTGGGATGAAGAGGTGAGTGTACTGTAATACTACATAAGTTATCTTCTAGTTATCTCTCTTTAAAATTACAGCTGATTTTGTGTCAGTTATGTAGGTTATTCATCAGTTATTTTATCTTATGTTCCTTTTTTTTAAACTGAAAGTCACATTTTCATTAGTTTCTTTTTTCACTGACAGTGAGAGATTGTATGGCCCCCACTATTTGTATTCTTTCTACTGTTTCACATTCTTTCAAGACTGTTAGGAAATGTTATGTCTGAATTTAAGACTTCTCATTTGGTACTTCTGTGACTATTCAATATATAATATTAATTTTAAATGAAGTGAAGTGCTTTATAAGAAATATTTCTCCATTAGAACGTCTGCAGAAAGGCTTATTTCCTACAAGTCATGCAGGTTCACATGGTGCACTGTGTTACTGGCTAATGACAAGTGGACTCCAGATTCTTCTCTATATCCAGCAAAATGAATCTGAGATCAAATTTTAAAAATTGCTGCACTCACAGCCTAGCATGTTCTGTCATCTTCATGATCTCTCCAATTCACTTAGTTAAAGAGATTAGTGTTTTGGGTGGAGATTCCAAAGACAAAGAGAAGAGATGGGAATGATTCAGGATGCAGGATATTTCCAGTTCAGTCTGTCTGAATATGTACAGGTAGATTTGCATCTTTTGAGAGGATGTATAAAACCTAATTTACCTTCCTATTACAAACCAGTTAATACAGATTGTAAACCTGTAGGAGTGAGAACATCTTTCACTCACTATGCAGTGCCCAGGCTAGGGAATCGAGTTTGTGTTTGAATACCCCTTTTCATTTCAACACATAGTGTATTTATTTTCATTTAAAAAACGTGCACTGGTATTTAAAAATATTGCTTCTGCAGATGAAATGAAATGACTTGTGTATTGGCTTTTGTGCATTACCTTTTGTCTGTGGGACTTGGTGTTTTACATATGCAGGAGGCATTACTGTCCATGTATGTATTTGTAGAAACTGAAATAAAAATGAAATTGCTGCTGCAAAAAGCAGAGGGAAATTTGAACTGCTGTTTTATTGCCTAAACCTCACCATAGGAAGGTTTGTGTGCTTTGGCTGGTTTGTCTGTGGGCATCTTTGATGTCTGTAGGAAAGTGTAGGCAATTATATGCAAACACAGATATCTTGCAACTCACACTCTTCTGTTTTAAAAGGCTGCTTATCTTTCCCAGTGAAAAAAGAAAATTGAACATGGTTTATGATCCAAACATTTTTGTTGAGACTTCGATGATGTGGCTTGTGATACTTGGTATCTATAGTACCCACAGTGAAAAGTTCTTCCTTCTGACAAATTGTACTTGATTTATTAATAATTTTTTTATGGAGATTGTTGTCCTTAGTAATTTTTAAATGACTGCCCAATGTATTATAATAATGAGGGAAATATATGTTTATTCATCCTAGGCTTGACAGTAGTGAAATGGACCATAGTGAAAATGAAGAATTCACACTGTCTTCACCCTTACCAGGAAAGAAAACTGACAAAAGGGACGACTCTGATCTTGTAAGGGTGAGCTGTTAAAAATTAATGTGATGATATTTGAGATAATTAAAAAAAAAATACATGCTGAAACATGAAACGGAGATGATACTTCAAACTACTGGAAAATATGTTTAGAGTTGGATATGAAAATATAATGAAAAAAGATTCAAAATTATTCTGGTTCAAAAAATGTTTCTCATAGAATCATATAGGTTTCAAAAGACCTTTTAAAGAACATCAAATCCAGCCATTAACTCCAAAGAGTGAAGTCCACCGCCAAATCATGTCCCTGAGGTTACTGAGGCTTTGGACCATGATAGTATCCTTACTAATTCTTACCAATGAATAAAAATATATGTAGTTCAGTAATAAGAAAGGTTCCTAATGAAAATGAAAAACATGATTTGGATGCTCACTCAGATGTAGTGCTTTAATATGTAAAAGAAGTTGTAAGCAGGCTAAATATTATCTTAAGCAGTATTTATATATGTATCAAAATAGAGAAAAATAAACCACCAAAGAAAATTATAATTATATTGTAATTATAAAAGCAGATCAGATAAAACAGTAATAACTTCCCATACCACTAGTAAGTTTCACTTCTTTGTGCCTTAATAGCAGTTGACAGTGTAAATTTTGTAGTATTTGGGATATGCATGAGAAAGTAATAAGATCTGATTTGCTAGAATTGGATTTTCTAGGCTGCATTAAAGATGTCCTGTATCTCATGTCACTGCTGCTTTATTTCTTTTTACTGTCTCTGACATGTCTCTTTTCTCTCATTATGTCAGTCTGGTGCATTTTTCTAGGTTGCTTGGGACATAAGCTACTGGCTAGTAAAAATTCCTGAATTTTTGCTTGTCTTGAAGTATAAATAACTATCTTATACTGTGCGAAAAGCAAACCAGTTTATAACTAAATAAGAAAAATCTGGAGTCTCTTGTCAAAAAAAAAAACAACCAAAACCAAACTTCTATAAACCTTAAAGTCTGAGAGTCCAGACACCTCATGGCGTGCAATTCATGTTTAGAAGCATTAGCTTGAACTGGTAACTACTGAGATAACTCAGTGATAAAGCAAATACAGGTCAGTGTGTTGAGTACTTTTAAGAGCATCATCCCACTTTGGATCTGTAAGTGAGTTGTTCAGGTCGTGGATTCAGAAGTCAGTTTTGGTTTTTGGGAGATGAGGAGCACATTACAGCAAGCTTTAGCTGAGAAGCAGGATATTAATTGGATAGCAGAAGGTCCAAGTTTTAAAGGTATCACTCTTCAGGATACTTGTCCAGATTAACACTTTAGATTAAAAGATGAAAACCTGTGGAGTAACACCTTGGTTCTGAGGCTGTGAGACACTGGGAGAGACTTTACTTTGAAAATTGAGAGCAGTTACTTTCCGGCTAAAAGAAGCTGCATTGACAGATGAATGGGGAATAGCGAGAATGTGACTGAAGACATGAACTGACAGGAGGTGTCATCATTGTTCAATCATTTTTCTTATTTTCTTCTAGTGTATTATTTTGTCCTTCAGTTTCTTTTCCTTTTTACCCTTATACCCTTCCTAGATTTTCTTTGTGCTTTTCTTGAAAAAGGTTTTTGGTTAAAATCGAGACATGAATGAATATGTAAGCTGACCTCTATCCTATGTCACAAGGCAGTTGTTAAAGGAAAAAAAACCTTCATTCAGATTTTAAATTATGTATCTCTGATTATGTAGATGAAATTTCAATGTGGCAAATACTAAAAAATGTGTTGAAATGCAGTAGTGTTAGTATGAAACAAACATTGGTATGAAACAGAAATAGTGTAAATATTTGGACTTTTGGATAATTTCACCATGTGAAATGAAAGAGTCATGGTACCCATGAAATGTTGGATGGGTAATATTTTCTGCTTTTGTTTTTCTGAGGGTTGGTTGGGGTGGTATGGCCCTAGGAGCTGCTTACTGAAATCTTTGCACTGTTTATGGCTCTTTACTGTGCTCTTCAGAGAACTAGAGCATGGAGAGGTAAAGGAATAGTTTCTGTTTTCAGAGTTATGATTCAGAATGGGTTCTACCTTTGTTGATATATTAGAGGGAAGGGCTGCCATCCAGAGGAACCTTGACAGGCTTGAGGACTGGGCCCAGGTGAACATCAGGAGGTTCAAGAGCCCCAAATACAATGTCCTGCACCTGGCTCCAGGCAATCCTCAGTATCCATACAGGCTAAGGGATGAATGGATTGAGAGCAGCCCTGCAGAGAAGGACACTCAGGGTCTCTCATGTATGAGAAACAGGACATGAGCCAGCCACATGTGCTCACAGCCCAGAAAGCCAACTGTGTCCTGGGCTGATCAAAAGGAGAGTGGCCAGGGAGGGGATTCTTGATGTCTCCTCTACTTTCTTGGGACCCTCATCTGGAGTGCTGTGTCCAGCTCCAGGTCTCCGTTAGAAGACAGATATGGAGCTGTTAGAGCAGATCCAGAGAAAGGCCATGAGAATGATGAGAGGGCTGGAACACCTCTGCTAAGAGGAAAGGCTGGGAGAGTTGGGATTGTTCAGCTTGGAGCAGAGAAGGCTCTAGGAAGACCTTATTAATGGCCTTCCAATATGATGGGGGCATATAAGAAAGATGGAGAATGACTTGACTTGTGCTGTAGTAGTTGGACAAGGGGCAGCAGTCTTAAACTGAAAGAGGTGAGGTTTAGACTGGACGTGAGAAAGGGATTGTTTACAGTGAGGGTGGTGGGACACTGGAAAAGATTGCCCAGGTAAGTTGTGGATGCCCCATCATTGGAGATGTTCGGGGCCAGATTGGATCTTTCAGCAAACCTGGTCTAGTGAAAGGTGTCCCTGCCCATGGCAGGGTGGTTGGAATGAGATGATCTTCAGAGGTCCCTTCTGACCCAACCTGTTTGTTTTAAGCTTGGGTGGGTTGTTTTGCTGCTCAGAGGAAATGTTGGTACAGTTCTGACAATAATAGTGACTTGGCAGCCACCACTAATTCCTGTGCTTCCTTCTACAGTTGTAAAGGCAGGTTGCCCACTGTCTCCTGTATTAGTGCCTTGCCAGTGCCAGCATAGGAGACAGGCATAAGCACCCCGCAGCTCACAACAAGAGCTGAAAGCCACAAGTTAGCAATTCCCATCTTCTTTGTCTTTATATTTTCCTATTTGATAGAAATGCAGTTATGGATATTCTGTCCTACTGTGTTGGACACAGCAGAGGATACAAATGAGAAAGGCCTTACACACTCGAGGGTTTTAACTACTCACCTTCCAAATAATCTTTCCCTCTTGTCTGGTATTTTATATGTAGGTGTGTATTTATATTTTTGCAAATGTTTTTGAAATGGATATGGTAAACAGAGACAACTTGTATCATTTGAAGACTCTATCTTGTTGGAGGAAGCTTCTACATGTGATTGTTTAATATGGTAGTGTAATTTTGTAATTTAATGGTGCAATCTTGCCTTTTCAGTCAGAGATGGAGAAGCCTAGAGGAAGGAAGAAAGCCACTATCACAGATTCAGAAGAGAAGCTGAGCATAGATGACCTGAATAAACTGGGTCAAGAGCAGAAGCTTAGAGGTAGTCAACGGGGAAGGAAGAGACCTGCAGTTGTATCAGAAGCTGATGAAACACAATGGCAAGAGGAAAAAAGGCTAAAAGAAGATGTAATAGAAAGTGAGGATGAACAGAACAGTCCACCAAAGAAAGGGAGAAGAGGACGCCCTACCAGAACAAATAATGGGGCAACACCAAAGGAAGAACCAGTGGCAAAGTCATCAAAAAGGAGCAAAAAAAAACAACCACCAGCAGCTGCAGTGGAAGAGGAGGAGGAGGAGGAAGAAAGGCAAACTGAAAACATTGAACAAAAACCAAAAGGCAGGCAAAATAGGACATCAAAAAGAACACAACAGAGGTAAGTCCATCTTCTTGTAAGTTGTGTTTTTTTTATCTCTGGACATTAGTTATAATTTGATGCTTTGCAATTTGGGTCTTCCTCAAAACAGAGCAGAACCATCTGAAACTAGTACAGTTGAATCAGCACAGTCTACGCCACAGAAAAGACGAGGAAGGTCATCACAAACACCACCAGCACAACAAAAAAAAGTGTAAGTGTTCTAAATCTGTGTTTAGTCAAAATTAAATAATGCCTCTTTGCCCCCAAGCAAACCTTTACTGAAAATATTTCAGAATACTGTAGTTGACAGTTAAGCAAATAAATTGCTATTGTTATTTCTAAAATGTTTTCCTTAGCTGCTTCTTCTAGGGCATCTCACAACAGAGCAAGAGGCTGTAAGTAATTTTAATATGCTCAGGTAGCATGTATGTAGCGTTGCTTTTCTAGGAGAAAAGTCAATAAAGCATATAAAGGCCTTGAAGTAGGGTTTTATTAGGACTTCAAGGAGAGGAAAGTGGCCCTGTTTGTTTCAGATAATGGGGAAGAATCAAATTGTTACTGTGGTGAAACAGATTTGTGGAGAATTAAGTTTATTCTGATTCTCCTTAAATTAATGTTCACTTTCTAATTTGTGGCCTTTCTATCCACTTGAATCATTTTCATGTGAATAAAATGTGTTGTGATCAGTGAAGGGTAGTAGCTTCTGAAAATTCTGATGTGCATTAAGTTCCCAAATGAAGGTAAGCTCCCTTTGGCTAGCTTCGTTTTCTTGTGCCTGCTGTAGGAAAATACAGGTAGCTGTACCTTTTCTGTACATGTATAGATAATATATGTAAGCAGAGGTGCATAAGGGATCATTTGCCCACTTGTATCAAACTGCAGCTCATGGAGAATATTTACTTTTCCAGAACCTGATATAAATTGCTCAGAGCACTACTTGGGGACATCTACTGTTGGACACTGTTGTATACCTCTGTTGGCTTTCTGGCTTCTGGGCTTAGTTAGCATCACATTGCTCTTCCTCTGGCAGTGTAGTGTACTGACCTGCCTTATACCAGGGATCTTCCCTACAGGAGAACCTTGCCTGAACAAGCTTGTACCCTCATTTCAAATTCTGGGCTCACACCGGATCACATGATCTGGCATTTTGCATGCACAACATGCCGACTTTTTCAGTTGCCCTGCCTCAGGTCAGACCTCTGCTTCTCCTTTACTCTGTAATCAGGAACACAGGACCCAACACTGCTTGGTTACTCCAGAAGTCACTGCTACACGTGCAGTAGAACAAGAGTTGGAAACTGCTACTGCCGTGCAAGGAAGACAAACTAATGAGTTATTGTTGGGTGATGTGTCATGTGGTGTTTGTCAAAGATGCCCTTTACTTAATATTTAAATAACTTTTCTCAGTGAAGTTGGTATGTTTCTTTACTACCATTTTAAGCTGACAGTAAACTATATCACTGCCCACAATCAGTAACAACCATAGCTCTCATTCATGTGTATGCATGTTATTCCTGTCAGGGGGAGCCCAAGAAAGTTGTTGAGTCTATTTGCTGTGTTTTGTTTGTTTATTTTATCAGACCACCCACATTTTGACTGTTCTTTTTCCATATCTGCAAGAGAAAGGTGAGACAGTAGCCATTTCTCAGTCTTCAAAGTACATTGTAGTCAAGCCTTTCTCCCTCATCTACACCAGTTTTAGCTGAAGGGAGTTGATTAACTGAGCCAGCATTGTGTACCACAAGATAAATATATTTATGCCAAATGCTTAAAGCTTTTGGAGCTCCTTGGGAATGAGTTTGGCATAAGAATTTGGGATTTTGCATATGAGGTGATAATATATCCTGTGGGTGGTAGTGTATAACCTATTTCTGATAGCAAATTGGTTTACCAATTAGCACGTGTGAACAGGCTTATTTTTGTTCTATGTGAAAGGAAGACGCTAGTTTGTGCATAATTCTTCTGCTTCCTTTTCAATTCTGTTGCTTCTATCACTCTTGGAAGACTTGAGTTGGATTAACTTGTGTTAAGGGATGGCATGTTGATTGGTTTGGAAATACTATAATTGCTATGCAGTTGAGAGATTTTTTTTGTCTCAATTAACGTGGTTGTCAGGATTGAAAATTCCTACCAGTTTCATGATATGATGGCATCTGAGTACAATTGTTTTGGATCTGTGCCCCCACTGGAGATTCAAGTCTGTTGTGTGCCCAGAACTGAGTTTCTGGTTTCATTCCAACCAAAATGTCACCAACTTTGGGTGCACCAAGACTGCACCTGCAGTAAATGGGACGATTCAGTGATTTGATTCTTAATTGTGCTACTGTAATGTGAGTGCAGCTGTGGAGTTTTGGATACATCTGTAGTTGGCTTTTGTTTAAAGGCAAGGGGTGTTGGCTAATTCTCACTTTAAGCAAATGTGTGCTTTTTGCTTGTGGCACAAATCCCATAACCAACACAGGCAGTTTAAGATATTGTTGACTGATTGTTCTTGATTATCCTGATTAATGTATTGTTATGCTGGTTATCCCTAAGATAGCTTGGAAGATTTGTGTTTAGGTTCATTATAGTGTTAATTTCGCAAGTAGCAATATGGGTTCTTCTAGGTCTGAAAAAACATAGATGCAGTTATTCAAATTTGTTGTGTAAAAAGTCCTGGAGAAGTAGAGTACATCTGTTTGTGGAATTGAATAGAGAATACCAACAAACAGTTTTCAGTCTCTGGCTATTTGTCTTTTCCTGTTCACTGGTTAGTGTTGTGCCAACCTATTTTGGCCTGTATTGTGGCGCTGAAGACAAAAAACTGCTGTGTCTATAGAGGCAGAATTGTTCAACTTTGTGCTCCTGGCCCTCTATTGTGGAACAATTTTGTTTTCAAATGGTATTATCCAACCTCCTAGTTTCACTTCAGTTCTGTGCATGGATGAACTAGACAGGTGTAAAAACCAGCAACATTATGTAACATGAAATGGTAAGGCTGATGTTTTTGTGAACTGGAATGTTTACTCATACATTTTATACATATTACAGATGTACATGTGCTGTGAAGCTGATTTTTCTTTTTCTTCTCATTGTAGCCGTGTGGGACGTTCCAAACAAGCAGCCAGTAAAGAGAATGAATCCAGTGAGGAGATGGACGTGTTTCAAAGTGGTTCACCTGTCAGTGATGACATTCCCCAGGAAGAAGTAATGGAAGAAGAGGAAGTTTCCACAATCAATGTAAGAGAACTGCCTGAGCTTTTCTTTGAGTCTTTGTGGTGTGCTCTGTGTATTGATGATCAGAGAATGACCTCTCTTCTTAGAATGACTTCTCCCCGTTTTTAGAACTTAACCTTCCTCCTTTGGAATGAATGGGGTGGTTGTCAGCTGCCCACTGTCGTGTAGTGGATCTGCACTGTAGTTTCCTAGAGAAGCTGCATTTCTTAGAAAATGTCACTTTTTGTAAAGTATCTTGAAGTTTCTGTCTTTCTTATCTGTATGCCAAAATTGTGGAGCATCTAACAGGAATTATTTTCCAGGTAACTCCTGCCCCTTCTTCTCCTCTAGATTTTAATAGTGAATGAAGCTTATTTATACAAAACAGACACACTAAATGAATAGTGCTGGAAAATAAGCATGGAGTTTTGGATCAGAATCCTAAACTGATCTCTTCCTCTTACCGGCATATGTTAAAATGAGTTCACTTTTATATTTATTTCATACAAATACATTGGCAATGTTAGTAGTCATACTAAAACTGAGAATGCCTCCACACTTTTGGATATATCTGATGATGGGAGCATCTGAGTATATGAAAACTCTGAGAAAGGAAACTGCATTGTTGTGAAATCCATTAAGGATGTGGGCTCAGTAATGTCAAATGAAGTTAGGTCCTGGTCATTGACTGAGACTTGTACTTGTGACAAAATGAGTAATGAATGCCACTATATATGGATATTCAAACATTACTGAGTGACCCTGAGCATTTTTTTTATTACAAAATGTATTTGTTCTTGAATTTTTCCAACTTTTTCTGTAAAAAAATTTAAAATATCTTTTCTCCAAATAGGTCCGTCGCAGAACTTCCAAAAGGGAAAGACGATGAGTGCGCATGTAGTTACCAGACTTCCAGGTGAAAGCTTTGAAGAATGCTTTTAATATAAAGCTTGAGACTGAATGAAGCTGTTAGTGCACAAATGGGGTTGCTGAAGAAAAGACAAAACCTATTGTACTGCCCCTGCATTTGCAGTCCCTAGGTCACAAGCTTTAGCCACACACATGTTGATATCATTAACTGTGGATTTTTGTGAAGTGTAATGTGCGCTGGCTTTGTAGACATATGAACTAAAGAAGAAAACTGTAAATAGTTCTTTTTTTAATGTTTCTGACTTATAAAGTGCTTGTATAGCTTTTATCTGCGGCTTTAAACTGACAGTACCCCACTGTTTATTGGATCGATTGATTTAAAAAAAGAACAGAGTTTGTTGAAAATTGATCTCAAGCAATATCTGTCAGTGTTCGTATTTGTACTCTTGTTGACATTTAACTGTGAAAAACAAGTCAGTTGAACAAATAGTGCCACATTCTTTTGCCACTATTTGTCAAGGAGAAGAAGAGGAAGAAAAAAAGTCTTTGTTTCCTTCATGAATATAACCTAGTGTTTACTTTCAGGCACCTACCTATCATCAGAGGTGCTAAATTACTTTCTTTTACAGTTGAACAATATTGGGTAGAATAACACAAGAGATGCAAATTTGGAAAGAAGTTTTGGTTTACACCTCAGTATTGATGCCAGACTTTTCTGGACTTGTAGTGGCATTGAAAATTCAAAAAGGATTTAAAATATTTTAATTTTAAAAGTGTGTTATTAAATAATGTACTGAATACCCTACCCATTTTATCTTCCCCTATCAGTTTTTATTAATCTACTGTATCAATAAAATTCTGTAACTGAGTTTTTAATAGTCTAGTATGTTAATGTGTATAGATATTTCCTTCTGAACATGATGTTCACAAAGAGCAAATTATTACTACATTATAATATGAAATCTGATATATAAACATTAGTGAAAATACAGTTCTTATTACAATGTAAAGTTAATCGCAAAGAGAAATTTTATTGATGCAGTGTGTCTTTATAAAGCTGTTCTTGAGAGCCAAGTGTTTTGTATTTTATAGTGAAGTTGCATGTTTATGAAAAATGTGCTGAAAATGGGATGTAATGTTTTTTTTGAAACTCGTATCTAGCGGTAGTATATGGTAGGTTGCCTCATGAGAGATCCTTTTATTGAGAGTTTATTGTACCTTTCTGTTTTGTTTTTGTTTTTTGAGCCAAATTTTTTTGGTATGAAGAGCTAAGTTTTTGTTGAATAACCAACTGTCAATTATTGCAGTCAAGATATTCAAGATTTGAATGAAGCTCCATTCTTATTTTGTGCTACAATAGAGAGAGGTTGGTTTGTGTTGGGCTTTTTTTTTTTTTTTTTTTGTTGTTGTTGTTGTGGGTTTTTTTTTAGTTATAACCTGCAAAAAAAAACAAAGAAAAAAATGCATAGAGCAGTATCCTGTATGCAGTTTAACAGTTTACAAACTGCCTTTGAACCAAAATATATCAGTTACTATACTTCGCCAAGCACACATCATAATTTCAGGTGCTGTTCTCCCTCTGGTTCCCTACAGTTGACAACACACAAAAAATCATTTTCCAAACTAAGAAAATTTTATTTCATTGAATAATGGAGCATTTTCACATAATCCATCAATAAATAAGTTATTGTTGCAAGATTGCCTGTAAAGATTACAGGAAAGGATAATACTAAACCACAGATTTACCGATTTGCAAACGGTAAGATCACTAATAAAGCACGCAACCCTTAGAATTTTTTCATTATTCATTTATTTTGGTACCACTAGGAAAAAGTATTGTAAACAATTAGATTATTCTGCCTCATCTTAACTTCCCCCCTCTTTCAGTATTCAAGTTTTCAACATTTATACCTGTAGATACAGAGGAAATGCTGACTAGAAAGGCAGTTAAGTTTGATGTGAATTGACTTTGAAATAGTTGGCACAACAGAACTGGCTTACTTAGGCTTCAGCAGTGCAAATGTAAGTTGTTGAGGGTTTTTTATGGTATAAAATGATTGAAAACTAGCTTTGTATTTTCCTCTTTGACAGAATTGCACTGAAAACCTTTATGGAAGATGTACCTTTAAGTCAATTTTATACAAAAATATGAAAAATTAATGCTGAAACTGCTGCAGACTCTTGAGGCTTTATGTGCATAAACATGGTTAGGTTAAACTTCATGGAATATTGATGCACCATTACTGATCATAATGTTTATTGTAAATTTAAACTATAGTTTTGCAATTTAAATGTTGATTTCTTGGGTAATAATGTGTAAATCATTATTTCTTGAGAAATAGGCACAGCAAATATGTCATTCTTATATTCAAACCTCTTCTAAGTTCATTCTCATCTCATATAAAGAAAATGAATATTTTATGTACTAACATTTTGAGATCTGCGTACAGTAGCTACAGTAGATTATAATTATGTATGAAAAATAAATTGCTAACATTCAGTTAGCATGCTCTTCTGCAATGATAATGTTAAGTTTATAAAAATGTACTGTATTACATTAAACGATCAAATTGAACTCACTGTAACAAGTTCCAGTATGACATTTTTGTGAGATTACCAAAGTATCTTGCTGTACTTTGCAGCAAATAAAGCTTTTGTTACATTTCCTTTCTTTTGCTGCAGTGCAACAGGAAACTTTCAGTGATCTGTAGTTCATGTGCAAGATCCAAACAGGGATTGTAATCTTTATACTAGTGTTTAAAAATAATTCACTGATTCCAGAAGCATGGTGTTTTTTTTTTATCAATCACAGACTGAGATATTGGGTATTTAGGGCTAGCTAACCCACTAATAGGAAGGAAACATGAAAGTGTTTGAAAGTTCTAATGTGACTATACCTGTTCCACCTCAGATAATTAGAATCCATTAACTATACTTGACTCTGCCAATTGAATTTATTTTCTAGCAAAATGGAACCCTTTTTCAAATATTTTGACACGTTGTTGTGACATTTGGATCTCTGTGAACAAAAATATTAGTTTACCAAAAGATACTAATATTAAAGACATTTTCATCAAAAATGAATATGCTCAGTTTGTGAGTAACTTGCAAGAAACTTAAGTTTGAATTCTAAATACTTTATTCTGATATAGCATTTGTCATCTGATACTCTAGAAAAGGCACCACCAAACATGAGAGGGGTGTGTGCAGTTTTCTTGCTGCTTTTATTTGCAGGTGTAGGTTTTGACATTATCCATGTCTGCTTTTGTGAATGCACAACGGTAGGTTTTGGATCCTGCAAGTTTACTTATCCTTCATACTTATTCCTGTCACTTTGTGGGGTTAATTCTTAAATGCAATCGTCCTCTGCAAATGCAAGTACAAACCCAAGAATGCTGTTCAAATATTCTCACGCAGAGGTTGTGCACACAGAGGATAAGAGGATATTAAAACAGGACACCAGTGATAAGCAAAATTCTGAGTTTGTGGATGGAATAATTTTGCAAACTTACTTGTGTTTAAATATATATAGTGTAGAGATGGGTACATCTCTACCTCATCCAAGTACATGCAGTACAAATTTTACAAACGCTTTTTAAAAGAGACACATTCAGGTACACCGCTGTGTTTGATCAAGGGCTCATGTCTACAAACACACGTGACTAAGATGAGTTCTAGATGGCTATTCTGCTGCTCTGATGGTTCTGTAATGACCAAAATCATAAAATTCACTTGACTAAGACCAGTTATCAGTCAGGAAGAGTAGAAGAATCTGAATGCATTCTTTTTTTCTGTTGTGCTCACTGATTGCCATTCCAGTGTTTGCATCTTTGTTGGATGTTGCCTTTACATGTTTACTTATTTAGGTGCAATATCCTAACAATGACTGAAGTGATTTCTGTTCCACAGACAAGCAAACTTCCTGACATGTCAGTAGGTTTGCCCCACATCCTTAGGATGCTCTCTTCCTTCCATATAGTACAGCTTCTGCTATTTTGTTGATCATGCAAAAATAAGAAGCCAAATGTTGGCAACTGGTATAGAAATACAGAAAAAACTCCACCCAATTTTCTTTAAAGTTCTTTAAATTCTGCTGTCTAAAAGAGCCGATCTCTTCACAGTGGTCCCCAAGTGCCATTGTATTTGTGTGGGCAGGATAAACATGGTCTTGTACAATGTGTACAGTAATGAAAAGGTTTCATGCTTACATTTTTTTCAGTGCCTCAGTACAGCCATGATGTGGTTTTTAGTAGCACTTTCATTTCTGTAATGAAGATGTATATTGTATATTCTTTTTGAAACAGCAGCATCATATTGATGTAAAAAGGAAGAAAGCCTCTAAATACAGATTTCTACCCCTGCAATTAAGTATTTCAGTAATCATATAGTATGTTGGAATTATTTTAACATACAAGTTCTTTGAAGGACATAAGGATATAAGGTGTTTGATTTGGCTAGCTGTGTTTCCTGCTTGTATCCTACCTCACATATGTAGACACAACGGAATGCAGTATTTTGCAAATCAAAGCGGTGTTACTGAATACTGTCTCTGCTTACTTGGAAGTAATTTTGTTATTAGAAAAGAACTTGCAGGTCACAAATTTGTTAGTGGCTCTAAACAGATTCAGTGACCTGATGGCTTCAGAAAATATGTTCTGGAATACTGTGTCAGTTTTGTTATTTTTCATTTTTTTCTATAGGTAAAAGACAATTGCACAAGTTGTGACATGCAGTGTAAGAGAACATGAAAATTTAGTAGCAGTATCAATAGTGGTAACTTCAGTTGTTGTTACAGTATAGAAGATTGTGTTAGAATGTAACAATCTTACCCTAAAAGTTTTCTTTACTATGTTGCAAAGACAAGCTTATAATGTAAAACAGCTTTCTTCTTCATCACAGCGCCTTGAAATAGTCTGATTTGGAACAGCTGGCTTTTTTGGTAGATATACTTTAAACTTGCAGGTTCCTGTGTTCCTTGTAGTATATTTCAATTCAGCAAAATTAAAACCTTGTAAACTAAAGATATTTTGAAGAGGAAAAGAGTTTTTAATCCTTATTTAATAAAATAATAAGGTGTTCATTTTAAGCAAAGAGGTTTTTGGGGGTGGGCTTTGGTTGGGTATTTTTTATAGCCATACCTATATATGCAGTAACATGTTACATGAGTGTGATGTGCATCACTGTTTTTCTGGAGTCTTTGACCTGCAAGACACTGAAAGGCAGTAGAAACTGCCTTTGTGCATTTACTCTTATCCTTCAATGACCATTTCAAAATAGGAATAAATGATGGTCTAATTATCTTCTGCTATAATCTCTATGGCTTAGGTGATAAAAAAGCAACAGTGGGGTCAACCCTGTGGTTGGGTGAAAAGTAGGGTATTAGAGATGGGTTATTGATTTCAAAGGTGCTGGAGAGATTAGTAAAGAGTAGGGAATCAGCCGATAAATGAGGTGGGAATGCAGTTTCTTCATACAAGATCACCTATGATAGGAGTGTTCTACTCAAGATGAAAGCTGAGATGGGGAAAATTTAAGTTGGTGATGATAGTAGTATTATTATTATTAATTTAAGAGAGGAGAACTGAGGATGTGTTTCCTCTGATTTGGAAAATGTGTAAGAACATTCATGGAATTGAGACTCATGCCAGGAGTGTTTGTGGAAAGAAGGCAATGGCTACTGCTGAGGGCAAGTGTCATTAGTAAGGAATTTGGAATAATTTGGTAAAAGAGGATTCTAACCTCCATAGGTAGGAAGTAGGGCAGCATTCATTTATGTGCTAAACTAAAATTAGGGCAAAAGAAGTCAAGGCATAAGCCTTTGGGAAACAAGAGCTTTCAAAGCTCCCTAATAGCAGCAGCCTGCACAGGTCCATATTGCAGATAGCAGCATTTGAGCATTTTGAATGATGTTTCCTACAGTGCCTCTCATTAAATCTTTCAATGTGACCTCTTTTCTTAGCAGTATTTTGTGAAACCCTGATTATCTGCTCTTCCTTACTAATATCAGTATTCTTTCTTAGCAGCTTGGGATGATTCTGTCCTTCCTTCACATAAGGATATCCTGTCCTACAGGACAGTGTGAGTCCTGTGCCCAGTCACTGCTGCTTCTCATTCCTTTCAGTGGGCCCCAGCCAGGTTTCTGAATCTTTCTGTTTGCAACATGGGCTCTTTGCTGAGAGAGTACTTAGTAGCTCAATGGCCTCCTCAGGGAAGCAGTCACAGCAACAAGCCTGGCAGAGTTCAGAAGTGTCTGGATGGCACTCTTAGTCATCAAGTTTATTTTTAGGTAGTCCTGTGAGGAGCAGGGAGTTGGACCTGATGATCCTAATGGTTTCTTTCCAGCTCAAGATAATCTGCATTTCTAAATGCAGCTGTTGTGCTGCTTGTTTCACGGGCATTGAGCAAAAAAAAAGGCAAAAAGCAAAAACAGTCCTTGGACTGCAGAGTGTATTGAAAAAGGTGTGGACAAGTTTGGTAATTCACAAGAGTAGTAGTAGTTGAACTGCTGCTACGCTTTGATACCTCATTTTCCCAATATCTAGTGAACCAAGCTCCTTCCAAGGTTTTAGGTAATAGTACTTCTCCAAAATTAGGAAGATGTCTTCCAAAAGCTGGCCTGTGTAATCCACTGAAATGGCTAGTAAGGACTCTGAAACGTAAGTTGCAAACTATGTGTTCCCAAATATACTTTGTTTTGTAAGTCAGGAGGAGGAGGAATAATACGGAGAGATTTAGGGAGAAGTTTCCATTCAGTCTTTCTTGCTCCTGATATTAGGGAAGAAATGGTTGGAATGTGAAAGAAAATTAAGACTCTTGCAGTAGGGAAGATTAAGTTTTGCCAAACTACTTTTTGTAGTCATGGAAAAGAACAGGAAAGTTACTCAGGAAGTATGTATCACTTCAGCAACCTTTAATGATTATGTAGTTGGGTGCTATCCTGACAAATGTGTGATAGTGGGCTATGGGATATTACACTAATTCTCCATGGGATAGTATTTAATATCTGTAAGGATCTGAAAATTAATTTTATTTTCATCTGAAGCTGTAACATGAAAACACTTTAAATCCGTACTTAATTCATTAATATGTTCAAAACTTGTTACTTTGTCGTCTTAGTTTCTGTGCTACTATTTGATTCTGAATTTGGAACATAGTTTTATTTTGTGTTGTTTTCTGTTTATGCAAGAAAAATAAGTCCTTAGTACTGTAGCCATCCCAGCTTAGGACCCACCATCCTATTTAAATTCAAGACTGATGAGGACTTCTAAATAGTTGTTTAAGTAGCTGGATTGTCCCATTTTTTGTTATAAAGGTAAAAAATAGCCCAAGTATTCCTCAGTTAAAATTTCTGGGGTGAATGCCTGAGGCCAACTGGAGGGCTTCTCACAGTGGATCCCTGTTTGAATCTCTGGATTCTACGTTCCTGTTAATGAAGTGGGATGTTCCTGATAGCCATTACGTCTGCTAGACATAGGGAGATACTAAACCTCACATCTTTTTCTGTAGTCTTTCAGCCACGCATCTGTTGTGTTAATTTCAAAAAGAGTGGGAGTTTCATCTCTGCCAGGAAATTACTTCAAATCTTTAAATATTTTTCTTGTGAGCCTTTTGCTTTTATGTGTAATTTGTTTGTCATGGTCTTAATATCAAAAGGCATTTTGATGTTTTGTTGTTTTGGGTTTTTTTTAACCACATAAATTCAGACCTTTGGACATCTTAAGCTGTTTAGTTCCCCCGCAGGCATTCTGTCCAGGTGTTCTGCTATTTCTAGCCAGTGACTGTATAACAGGATAGTAGTCTGTGTCCAGACCTTCTGGGAAATACTTCCAGGAGGTGAGTGGTCAGAGTGGCTTTTGCCAGGACTGGGGTGACTTCTGGAACATTGAAGATCTACTGTATTCTGGTTATCCCCTGTACACCTGCATGCAATCTCATCCATGCCCTTGTAAATCTGGATTTCACCACACAAATTCCACCATGAGAGTTCATGGGGGTCATCTGGCCCCACTTTTTGAGAACCTTCTCCTGTGCTTGGCAGTAGCCAACCACTGCTAACCAACCAACTGCACTAAAAGTGCTGTAACGTTTTCATGGGAGTGCAAGCCAACTCACTTGAAGAAAGCATTAGTGTATGCACAGTGGGTGAGCTTTGGGAGACATGAGCATTCTACTTGGGTTTTCTGTCATTTGGTATCTGCTGCCTATACACTCCTGCAGCTGAGAGGTGCTGAAATGCTGAGTATGAGAGGAGCAGGAATCCAGAACATGGCAGCTTTGTGTATGGCAAGGGGAACTCTCCTGTCTCATGTGCCAGAGAGAAATACAGCCATGTAGGAACCATTGTTATTCAAGTAACAGATGTGTGCACTTGCTTCCTTTCTGCCATTTCTGCTGTTAGTCTTCTGAAACATGATATTTTAATTTCCTACAGAGCAGAAACTGAAATGCAACAGTTTTGTCATGTGTACATTTGTAAGAGGTCAGTGGGAGTATGTGCTGAAAAACCCAGGTGTTCCACGGCTTTGGCTTCTGTGCACAGTTGTGGCAATGTTTATTTCTAAGAACTCCAGTACCTGTTGAGTTGTGCCTCTTTTTTCCTCTTACAGATTTACATTTTTAATGTGCTGAAAAAGGTTTGAAAACAAGGTTTCAAGACTTAAACACAGTATATTGTTTTTCTTATTTGAACCATGGTTCTTCCTTTTTTTCATACGGTGTAGACTGCTGGGGAAATAGTGACTATGAAGGGGAGAGCTACCAAACTAGGGAGAAGTCCTCTTGGGAGAGTGGAGTTCGCTGTTGCTCTACACAACAGGCAGTATCTGAGTTCAATAAAACATTGGCAGTAGCCATGGAAAACTCCTCAGAAGGGGAGTGTCATGTGCTAAAAAAATAAAATAATTGGCACATATCCTGTTACCTATTTGGGATTTTTGTATCTTTTATACCTTTCTGTTTCTTTTGATGTTTCTGCCATGTTCCTGTCCACTTTTATACTGTTTCTTTGTGTTGTCACGTCTAATGACACAAATACAAATAAGGAAAACCAAGTTTATCTTAAGAAAAAGACTGACTAAAACTCCTAAAGTTCTGCCTGCTTTGTCATCACCAGGTGCCTTATGCTCTTTTCTGTATGTTCCTGGGCCCACAAGGCTTTGATGAACAGCAGTGATTAAAAACAGCCCCTGAGAACAAAGGTTCATCCCCCATCACTGGAACATGTACCTATTTGCATAGATCTGCTGTGGCTGAGAGGCAGAGCTCTGCAAGAGGAAAACTCATAAGTGAAAAATGATGAAATGGAGTAAGGGAGTAAATATAGTTTTCAAATCCTATGAGAGTATCACAGGATAAAAAAAAGAGGTTCACATGGCCTTTTAAAGTAATGCAGTGAATTAGATATTGGTAGTGTTTGGGTGGCTTATTGAGAAAGTGCCTCTATAAATAAAAAATCGAAAGTATTTCAGTCCTCTGCAACGAGGAGTAAGTTCATTGAACACTGCATGGACAGTCATGTGACCAAATCACACAACACTTTCTCTGCTGAAGGGAAGCAGTATAAATGGGTAATGGGTTTGGACTCTGGCAATGTGGTATCAATTCTGTCAACTTAGTGAGCTCGTGTCCAAGGGAGCCTTTTGCCCAGTCAGGATGCAGGGTTAAATGATTTCCTGCTCAGGTTGACCAAGAGGTGAAGGGAGGAACATGCACTTAAAGATACAGAACAGGCATTGGTCAAAATTATTTTGCCAGTTAAAGATTTAAATGTGCAATAGTGGATGGAGCTGCAAGATGAAGATGTGATTCCTGGCATGGGAAGAAGTTGCAAGCTAAACTCCATCCTGGGCTGATCCAGGTGGTAATCCATAAAGTGTCTATCCGGGCCATACTTGAATTAGATGAGACAGGGAATGAATTCTACCTGCTCATACTAAACATGTTTGGTTTGGCTTTTTTTTTTTTCTCTTACACCTGTAGACAGCCTGATTCTTTGCTTAGGAGGTATCAGGCAACCGGAGGAGTAGAAACAGTGGTTGGATGGGTGGACTCAGAGCAGTGGTTCAAGGGTTACTCTGCCTAAAGGCTGGTAACGACTGTCTGGGATCTGTCCTGGGATGTACTGTGTTTAATGTTGTTATCAGTGACCTGGAGAAGAAGGCAGAGTGCTTGCTTATGAAGTTCCCAGATGACAGAACATGCAAGGGGGCAGTCAGCATGCTGGCATACAGAGACACCTAGAATCCCTGGGGAAATAGGACCACCTCATGGAGCGGCATAAACACCTATGAGAAATCCAGCCCCTGCACATGAAGAACCCTTGATCATGATGCAAGGCTGGGACTGACTAGTTTGAGGTAGCAGATCTGTTGAAAATCAGCTGGGGGAGTTGGTTTTAATACATCACAGTAGCATGTATTAATAGGAGTGGAATGAGAGCGCGATTAGTAGGTGATGATTATCCCCTCTACCCAGTAATTATTAGACCAGATCTGGATACTGTGCTCAGGTTTGGCACCCTGAGAACCTGATAAATTCCTGTGAGTTCAGTGGAGAGCTGCCACGATGCTCAGGCCCAGAGCACAGGCTCTGTGTGGGGAGGCTGGTGGAGCTGGGCTTTCAGCACAGCTTTGGAAGGAGAGCAAAGAGCAACCTGCTGAGGTTGCTGACAAGGGAGGGTACTGAGGTGATGGGCCCAGGCTTTTACAGCAACGCATGGTGGGAAGAAGGGAGACAGAGTCAGACACTGAACCTGGGTGTAAGGCTGGATGCATGGAGAAGCTTATGAAGACAAACTGACCAGAATGGGATCAGTAAGGCATGGGATCAGGTTGCTGAAGGAGAATATAATCTCTCGTGTCGATTTTCAAGAATCAGCTGTGTAAAGCCCTGAGCAACTTGGCCTCACCTCATGCCTGACCCTACTTTGAACTAGATTTTGGCCTACAGACCTTCCGAGGTCTCTTTCAGCCTGAATTATTGTATGACCCCATTCCTGTAACAGCATAGCTTTTGAACTGGGAATCATGAAATAGGACAAGTTTCCCTGGCTTGACAAATTTAGGTCACTCTGTTATAGCAATCCATTTTTATTCCACCTGCCATTTAGCATTGCCGGTGAGTGTTAGCATTGTTTAGAAGATAACAAATGCAAAACAAATAGATTGGTTATTCTTAATTTTTTACATGTGGGCTCAGAGTAGTTTCTCATGCATTTGTGACATATATATGCATATACATCTATGTATAGCTATGCCCACACATACGCATGCAGCTTGAAATCAGATTTTCACTTCTAAGTGATTTCTAGTTATTACTACCAGGAACATATGCATTGTTATGCTAATGCAGTATGTTTATTATTATTACTACAAGTCATATAGTATACTCAAGGCCCTCTATGGCCATGGGCTTAATTCTTGATTCACCTAATCCACTGAGTACTAAATTCAAATCTTAAGATACTGTGGTGGACTTTTGATCTGGATAAGTAAGGAACTACTTCAGCATAGTCAGGCTTGTTTGAAGAATTTTAAATTCTTTTGGTATGGTTAAGATGAATATTCCTTGGTGAATGATTGCCAGCACTGAAGACAGACTTGGGTTGCTGGAGACAGATTTGAAGAACTGCATATCTGCTAGGGCAGCCAACAGGTGCAGCAGTTTGTGCAGCAGTTTCTGGACTGTGCTTTGAAATCTTGAGGGTGTTCTGAAAGTTTCTCCTAGGATTGACAGAGGACTCGGAGACATTTGAGGAGCTTCAGTGTACTGCTGCTGCTGCACATGAGGATGCTGCAACCTCGAATGGGTCTGGCCTGTTCCTGAAGAAAGGGGCTGTGAGTACTGTTCAGCTGATTCCTGGCGGAAGCAGACACGGCCTTTTGAGTATGAGGCAGCCCTCCAAAAGCACTGCCTGGCTGAGAACATGGTTTCCCATAGCAGCAGTCCGTGCAGGACAGAGGCAGGGACGTCGCTGTGAGCAGCAGACACATGCCCTGCTGTGATGAGGATGTGCCACAGAGCACAGACCCCAGCAGTGTTGGGTCAGTGGCTCCTGTGACATCAGCAGCCTCAGCCTGAGTGCAGCTCCATAAGGCTGGGGCTGAGGAATGCTGGAGCTCCACCAGGGCTGAGGACATGGGCTTTTGTGCCTGGGAGGGTCCATGCTGCCTATTAGCAAAGCTGTGGGAGGATGAAAGTGGCTGTGCATTGTCACTGATGACAAGAAACATCCACCACATCTTCTCCAGGACTCTGCAGGTGCAAAAGCCTGAAAGTCTCAAAAGCTCCACTTGAGTGAGGAAGCAAGACTCCCACTATGGCAAAGGCTGGTGTCTTCCTGGGCCTGGAAGCATGGCTTCTGTTCCCCCTACAGATCTGCTCCTAGGGAAGGGATTCACTCCAGCAGCAAACCAGAAGCTGGAGACTCCCTCTAGTGCATCTCCGTACCTCAGCTGGTACGGAGAAAGCAGATAATGGCAGCAGTGGGAGACTATCTGCTGACCCAGTCTGGTATCTAGGGAGGCTTCCTGTGGTCTTGGACTGTGCTGTTGCTTGGGCACCAATAGTGTACCTTGGAGACTAGGAGTGATGGAGGAGGAAACAGTGATCCACCCTCAATTGTCAGGTTGATTAGGTTGTCAAACAAACGGAATCGGGAAAAAAGGGGCTGAAAGGGGCCAATTCTGAGGAAAGCAGAGCTTTATGGGGAAAAATCTTCTGCCTCTTCTGGGAAACAAACACCTGCATGCCTCTCTCAAGTGCGGATGGACTGATACATACAGCATGAGGAGCAAACAGAGAAACCGATGATCTGCATGCAGTTGCAGGGCTGTGATCCAGTTCAGGTAATGGAGGTTTGGAGAGGTAGCTCACATGACTGGAGTGCCACCATGGATGGATCAAAGCTTTTCAAGGAGCTTGGAACAGGAGGGTGAAGAGGAGGAGCTGCTCTGTACATAAATGCATGGGGGTGCATTGAGCTCTCTGTGGGGTGGAGGAGGAGCCAGCTGAGGGCTTATGGGTCCGGATTAGCAGGCAGGCCAAGGGGTGAGTTGTTGTACATTGTTGTGAGTGTCTGATACAGACTACCTGCTCAAGAAGTGGACAATTTCAGGCAACTGAAGCCTGGTCCCTGGGGTTACTGCACCCTCCAGAGGTTCCTTGCTGCTTCCAGCTGTGGGTTTATATTACACTCTGCCTTCTAGTTAACTGCAATGAAAATACCAGCCATAGGAGCAAAGCCCTGAAGAATAACATAAGGAGCTGAGTGTTATTTCTGCATTTGAAAGAAGACAGTCTAGATGATTTATCTCACTGCACAAGGACCAAAGACTATGGATATCTGTAGCTTGACCATGCCTCATCTGCCACATTCTTCCTCTTTTAATGGGGATGGTTATGTTTTGGCTACTGTACGTGCCTGGCTGCCTATTGCAGAGAGAGCAGGTTGGACCTTAACCTTTCTGTCCTAGAAAGACAAAATATTAGCCCCTACATCTTGAAGAGAAACACTGCATTGCCTTCTCTCCAGTGGGCTTTTTTATCCCCCTAAATTGGACAAGTTAAAGAGCCTGATTGCAGAGCTGTTCTACTGGCAAGAACTGGAGAGAAAAGGGTGATGGAACAGCTTCTACCTCATTGGCAAAAAGGTTTTATTTAACACATGGTATGTTTTGTCACCCAGTTCTCTCCTATAGCCCTAGAGACTCCCAAGAGTTATTCATGGGTAAACAGGGTGTTTTATTAAGCAGACACAATACTGTAACCAGGACTGTTTCCATTAACGTGGTATTCCACAGGGATAAGTCTGTGTGTCCCTTCATCATAGAACTTATCTACTGAAGAAAAAACAGGCCAAAACAAACCCAACAGGCCTTTTCCTGTGTTCTGTATGTAATAGTTATTGGCAAGGATTTTAACTTTCCTTCCTGCAAGGATGGCTTAGGGTTTCTTTCAGGATGTGGGAGATGCCCGTATGTGTGATGTGAATATCCAAAACCATGCCAAGCAGAGGAGTTCATGACTGGACTGGAATTTGTTGGGGAGAGAGGCTGAGATCAAGGAACAGAAAAGTGGCTGTAGTGGGAACTGTACTGTACAAGAGAGACAGACTGCCTCCAGGAGTAGCCAGAAATGGGTATCTAGGGGAGAATAAGAACAGGATAAAAATATACAGTAACTCCCCCAGACATCACAGTTGCTGTGAGCTATTTTCAGTCCACAGGATTTCCTGAGCTAGTTGTGGTTTAACTGTTTAATAACTTTCAATGGATCTCTCTTCCAAGTCCAGCTTCCCTTTCAGCCCACAAAAGCTACACTTGCAGGGTGCTCCCTGGCAAGCAGTTACTGTGTGAACTGCTTCTGATGATGTGTTTCTGAATCCAGTTCCTGCTGCTTTCATTTGACCATGCCTAGGTCTCATGGCAGAGGATGCTGAATGAGACCTTGACCACTCTTAATGATGCTCAGACATTCATGACACTGCTTCAGTTACCTCTGGTTTGGTTTTTTTTTGAAGACTATAAGGAAGCCATTCCATGTCTTTCATTTTAAAAATGATAGCAAGGATAATCAAACTTTCCCAGTTCTGTTGTTTCTTTTTGACATGAGGAGACTGGCACTGTCTCCATTTTTGGTATAGAGATGATTCTTGATTTCTTCTTACAATTCCTACCACTGGGTTTTCTTTTTTGAGCACTGAACTGCTGTTTTAATGGAAGCTTCTCCCAAAATGTCAAAGGTTTGCTCAGGAAGGCTAACAGTCAGTGGAGAGTGTATCTAGAAGATTCCTTAGCTATGGGGGAAATTTAATTCTTCCAGCAGGGACTGCAATCTTTTGCCTTACCCAAATAAAGCTTAAATGGCAGAAAACAAGAGGAGAAGAGACAGTACTTCCTTAAACCTTTGTTTCCTTTAAATGCTGTTTGCTCTTTGTCTCGGACAGCTTAGGATCATGAACACTGCACTAGACCCAGTGTAACAGAAGCTGTAGGTGAGCCAATACTTCATTATCCAAACCCAGGATAGAATTTCTTCATCTGAAACTCTTCAGTTTCCCCTTAACATGTATTCTTGTTAAGTTTCTTCAACCTATTAAATACTCCTGAATTTCTCAGTAGCTCTATTACCTTGCTTATATGCAAATTTTTATAAAATATTTACTTAGGCCTTGAGAAGTGTAAGGTTTGTTTACAGCAGGATGAGAAAACTGTCCAAGATCAATTTGTAATTCACTGGAACAGTGGTCTGGTTTTCATACCTAAGGAAAGGGTGTACATTTCTCAGTTGTATGACCAGTATAGTATTTGATGAACTTAGTAGCTGGTAATTAGTTAGCAGCACATATAGAATGACCATAATATTCTCTTAGTCTGCTACTAAACAGTCAAAAAACCCCAACTGTGTAGGTAACACCTGAAGAGAAAAGACCTCACTGGTAGTGCCACTCTTTTAGCTGGAGTTCCCAGTGCTTACAGATTGCTTGTTACAAGCAAGCAGATTTTTTCATGGCTGACTTCTTCAAAATTTATGGTCAGCCCTGCAACATTTGCTTCTTTAACTTGTGTTTCACTTAGCCTGTGGTGCTGTCATCTGTTTACACTTCTTTGTCTCTCTGTTCCATATCGTGTTGGCATTTAATGTGAATGAGCTTCATAGCCTTGATTTTATTTCTTCCTGAGTAAATATATATTTCTAAAGGTTCTTCAGAAACACGCCTGATTGTGTGAATGACTTAGGAGGCAGCTGAATGTGAACAGCAATGAAAAAGGTGCCAACCCTCCCACACACAGATTTCATGTTGCTGTGAACAATGCCTGAATGTGTCCATGATTCTGTTGAGTAAGATGATGTCATCCTGGCTTTTTTCTTGCTTACATTGGTACAGAGGTGTACATCAGACTTTGAGAGACTTGAAAACTTCATGCTGCGATCAGTGACAGAAAGACAGAGTCACAATGGCTCAAAATGTTTTGGTAGTTTCTCTAAGACTGAATAATACCCTCACAATGGGATACCCTGTGGCTTATGGTGAGTGGGATCCTGGAAGATCATGGTGGCCTGATCTGGGGAGCTGCAGGCCAACCTGGGGTATCCTGCTCACAGCTGCTGTCCTGAGATGGCAGCAGAGGGTCGCCCCCAAGCAAGGGAGAGGTGTAAGAGGATGTGTCTACACCTTGCCCCTTCCTCACCTGAACAGGAGCCCCTTTGGGTTGGGCTCTGGACAGGCACAGGCAGAGGTGCTGGGGTGATCGCTCTGCGCACGCTGCCTGAGCAACTGTTCCCCTGGGGGAAAGGGGCTCGGGGCCAGGCAGAAACGTCCTGCAGACTCCAGATGGTCTCTGCCGAGTTGACCTATCTATGCTGGAACTGCACTGAAAATTATCTGCTTCTGCAAGATTGATATATTTTAATTAGCATGGTCTGATGTGTGGGTATAGATGAGCACATTCTGAAAGTAGTTTCAGCTACTGTGTTGAACCTCTGTGTCCATAAATCCAAGACTGTCAACATGATGCTGCTTCCAAAGTGTTGTTTTATATTAATGTACATGTATTGAATCATTTTTTAAATCTAGAAAATTAATGTTATTGTTTTGAGCAACTGTTTGAAAAGGCTAAGGCTGAATTATCAGTGCGGCCAGTGGGCGTTAACAGGAACAGCTTTCTTTGTTATTTTAATCCAGTGACATTGCTGATAAGGGGCTTTGAGTTAGGAGAAGGAAGCAGGTTTGGTGCCTCTGCATTATAGGCAGGCATTCTCTCTGAACTGTGCATTGTGGATCATAATAAACAGTTTAAAACCACAATATGCAGACAAGACAAAAATATCCAATCATCTGATAATAATTTGGATTGCCATGCAGTCATTTAAAACTTGTATACTTTCAGGAGAGAATAGATGTAGATGCTACAGAATCTATATTAAAAAAAAAAGAATTACAGGGCCAGTTAGGGTATGTACATAATGACTTTAAATAGCTAAACAGCGTGGCAATTAATTTGAATGCTGCTTGGTAGAATAAGTGCCCAGGGAGGTGTGGAAGAAAGCAGAAGGGAGAAAAAATTCCTGGATACTCCACTAAGAAGCTGATGAAAGAAGAAGGATTAGTTAAAATAATTTAAATATTGACTTGTGCTCTGTGTAATTTCCATTTGACTTAGTGGAAGTTCCTTTTTATCCAGTTTTAGTCAAATTCATCTATGCACATTGTTATGCTGAAGAAAGATTATTTTCTCAAATACAATGTTTACAGTTTGCAAGATGATCAAACAGATGGTTTAAATTTGTTCTGATACTCTGTGTTTTTTCACAGTCTCTTTGTAAGTTAAATAAACTTGAAAATGATCTGTCTAGAGCAGTGTCATTTCCCAGACGAGATAGCTGCTTGAGGACATGCCTGTCTTCTCTCTCCGAAAAGATAATCCTCATCTTCAGTAAATAGCAATGACTGCGGTTCCCTGCTATTCCAGGACTTTTGCTTCTCTCTCTGCTCTCCAAAATGAGCCCATGACCTCACTGCCTCATATCGTAGCTTCTAAAGAGGTCTTTCATTATCCATTGTCCGTGGACATTGTCCATGTCCTTTTCTGTTCCTTGTTCTGTTCCTGTTAGTCACCCTGACTGATCCAGTATAGATCCTGTCTTGCATGACAAGAGGGAGCTGGGGAAAAGCAGGACAGCATGAAAGCGGTGATATTCCCAGTGTGCCAGAAGTGATATTCCCAGCGTGCAGCTATTCAGAAGTGCAGACATTTCCTTTTAGCATCCCTCCAATTGTTCAAAGTCTCTTTTTCCTTGCTGGCAAAGCAGCCACAGAAGCCCACAAATGATAGCCATGTGGGTCGTCCTCCAGCGGGCTGAACGTGTCACTGTTTGTCCTGTGTGTTATAGGCTGACGCTGCTTTCTGAACTAGCTCGACTTTGTTCAGACTGGCTGGTTTCAGTCCTCGGTAGCAGGCAGAGTAGCAGCGCTGGTCTGCCTCTTATGCAATGAATGCAGTTAACAAAGATCTTTTGATGTGCTCAGGGGAGCCTTGATAACGGAGAAGCTCTAGAAATTGTATTTGTGCATGACAAAACAGCAGGGGAATAAAAGTTATTTATTCCTTCCCCCCTCCCCCCGCCCCGCTCCGATTTTGGGACAAGGCTTCAGCCTCCATTTGCTGTGCACATTGCTGGCACCTTTTTAATGATATGTGCCTGTTGCCTTTGTGAAGAACAAGAATCTACCCCTGGATCTACCTCAGCAAAGAGTTTGGCAAGGTGCTGGACTAATTCCTTTCCATATTTAATTTAAGCAGAGCAGAATTAGATTGTAATTGGACACGTTTGAACTCTTCTTCGTCGTTGTTGTCTCTAAATCATTGTTAGTACAGCCAAATAGTCCTTCAAACCAATGTAAAGACCAGCTAAGGATATAAGTCTAGTGGCTCTTTATCTTCTTTGGTGGCATGGAAATGCAGTGTCAGAAAAGTGTGTAAGTACACAGAACCTGAAACTTCCCCTTTCTTTCTGCTCCACGTCTTTTATTTTTTTTTTTTCTAAGAAAAGAGACTGCTATTGGTATAGACATCTTTTTTTCTTCTTCTTTCTCTCCATATTTTAATTTCTGACTGAATGAGAATCTTTGTTCTTTTCTCATATATATACTACCGACAAGCAGAATTAAATAGCATTGAGATAGAAATTTCTTTGCTGCTTTTAGCAGTAGCAGAACAGTCAAAATGGTGGACCTTGTATTTGTCCCTCTTCTTTCTTTAGAAAAGGCCTCAGCAATGAAATCCTCCTGACCCAAGGCAGTTTGCGTGGTCAGTAACAGCAGGCAACCACAATAAGTCTAATGTGGACATTATTTATCTCATGCTAAATTATAATTTGCTATTAGCTCTGTGTAAAGCCCATGGCTGTGGGCATAACTGACACCATGATGGTTTGCAAAAGTTAGTAGGCAATTTTTTTTTCATTTTTAATAAAGTGTTTGCAGCACGAAAATCAGGGTACATTCTTTCTAAGCACCTTTATTTAAAATGGCATGTTTTACAAACTTGTGTCCATGGTCTATGAATTCAGGCTCTGCAAGCAGGTTTGGACGTAATACTGTATGCTTGTAGAGAGAGAGAGGCCTGGCAGTGCTGTGAGGAAAAGGAAATATTGGGTTGTAACCATCTTCTTTAGGTTATATTCTAGTGTATTTTTCTGTCTCTCTGAATGAACAATATAGTTAATCTTCCAGGTAACATAGATGATGTAAAACTTAGCGTACTCATTTTGGTGATATCCCTATTACAGTAGCCTGGATTTCCAGATGAAAAATCATGTTTCCAGGTCACAAATACGGTTCTAGTGCCCACATAGATAGAAGAAAATTTTCCAATGAAAATGTAATTTCATCCAGAGAGGGAATGAAGACAAATATATGCAAATTTAAATAATTGAATTCTAAGGGTTGGAAGGGACCTTTAAGATCGTCCCATCCCAACTCCCCCCTGCCATGGACAGGGACGCTTCTCACTTGACTAGGTTGCTCAAGGCCTTATCCAACCTGGCTTTGAACACTGCCAGAGTTGGGGCATTGACAACCTCCCTGAACAACCAGTTCCAGCATCTCACCATCCTCACAGTAAAACATTTCTTCTAATATCTAACTTAAGTTTCCCATCTTTCAGTTTGTATCCATTACTTCTTGTCCTTTCTCTATCGTTCCTGATGAAGTATCCCTCTCCAGCTTCCCTGTAGGACCCTTCAGGTACTGGAAGGTTGCTGTGAGGTCTCCTCACAACCTTTTCTTCTGCAAGCTGAGCAGCCCCAACTTTCCCAGCCATGTTTTGGTGTTTCAGCCAGCCTAATCCTCTCAGCAATATGCAGAAAACCTCATAGTACTACTCATGGGGTAAGTGAAGGGAAAAGATCCAAGCCTTTCTTTCTTTCTGGAAGGGTATGGCCTGCCAGAGCTCCCTGGCAAAGGTAAGCCCTGCAGGGATCATGCCTTGTGTACACATCTCCTGGGCTATAAGGTGCTAGATCTCCCAACACGTGTGTGTGTTGTCTTTTTTGTTCAACACTCAACACTCCCATTTTTATTCTGTAACAAGTAACTTGTCACTGGGGCTCCATTACTCTCTTAGGTGAGACCTCTACTGGGAATTTATTTACACTTCTGTGCTCCAAGACTGGCAAATGTGCAGTAGGAGGGTTTTCTGAGGTGACAACAGAGTGGAGGGGTGTAGGGACAGCCATTAGCTTGACCACTAGTTAGAGAAATGTCTGTAGGAGCTGGGTTTTTTCCTTCCGTGTTTACAATCGAGGGATCTGCTAAATGTGTTGAATGACCTATATAGGGATGGAAATTAAGCAGAATTTTAGTGAGAAACTTCTCAGAAATGAACGTTTTGGTTTTTTGTTTTTTTTTTTTTCAGGTAAATGTTCAAGAGCTTAGTGTTAATCTAGAGCAGTTTTGGTGCTGCTGAGAATTCCTGAAGAGCAGTAAAATTTTAAGCAAGGTGAGGAGACACTGCATGAGGGGAATGCAGACAAAGGGCACGGCCCTAGTGTCAGGAGGAGAAAGGGGGGGAAGAATCCTAGAAAGCAGTGTAAGCTGTGGCTTGAGGGTATGGATGGGCAAATTCAAGTGATAAAGGTGCATTTGAGGTAAAACTACAAATCCCTGGACAAAAACAGCTCGGATCGCTCCGCGGCTGTTAACAGCGCTTTGCTGGGGGTGCTTTCAGGGGACAGCGCCGGTCCCGAGGAGACTACGACGATGCTGGCCAGGGAGGTGGCAAGGCCGTGCAGCTGCAGCCCGGTGTGCTGTTCTTATTCCCAAGGGAAAGGAAAAAGTAAAGAGAAAGGGGAGGTGTGGCTGCGGCCCTGAGCGCGGCCCGGCCCCCGAGGCTGCCCCGGCGGGCCGTGGGGGGCGACGGGCGCGGCCGGCAGGTGGCGCCAGCGGCCCCGCGGCGGGCGCGGGGGAGGGACCGTGAGGGAGCCGGGGGCCGTGAGGGAGCGGGGGCCGTGAGGGAGCCGGGGGGCCTTGAGGGAGCCGGGGGGCCGTGAGGGAGCCGGGGGGCCGTGAGGGAGCGGGGGGCCGTGAGGGAGCCGGGGGCCCTTGAGGGAGCCGGGGGACCGTGAGGGAGCCGGGGGGCCGTGAGGGAGCCGGGGGCCGTGAGGGAGCCGGGGGGCCGTGAGGGAGCCGGGGGCCTTGAGGGAGCCGGGGGACCGTGAGGGAGCCGGGGGGCCGTGAGGGAGCCGGGGGGCCGTGAGGGAGCCGGGGGGACCGTGAGGGAGCCGGGGGCCGTGAGGGAGCCGGGGGGCCGTGAGGGAGCCGGGGGGACCGTGAGGGAGCCGGGGGGACCGTGAGGGAGCGGGGGGACCGTGAGGGAGCCGGGGGCCGTGAGGGAGCCGGGGGGCCGTGAGGGAGCCGGGGGCCGTGAGGGAGCCGGGCCCGCCTCACGGAGCGGGAGAATTGGGCCTAAAAATTAGGAATCCCCTCTGGAGGTGCCGAACCACCCAGCACCCTGCATTAAAGTTAATGGTTTTTAGAGCTGTTCTGCTTTCCTTAATAACGTTAAGGGGAGGGGTACCTGTAGAGCGAGTGATGTTTCTTTCCATTTTATTTCTTCAGAAAGCAAACAACATACTCAAAGCTGATTGGGTAAACATATCCTTGAATGAGAATTTATACACACACATGCAAAGGGGAATTTGCAGGTAAATTAGTTTATACTACGAAGATGTTATCCAGTACAGCTATACAACATACCATGTCTCTATTTGGCGTTTTAACATCCCAGCACATGATTTCTATGAAAAAATTAATCAAAACCCGAAAGCTGTTGCTGTAAATTGCTTCTAGTTGCTCGTCAAAGTAGAAACCTTTTTCATAATTTTTTTCCTCTTGTTTACTTGCTTTATATTTGTCTCCTTGTTTTCTCCTCTCTTCTCCTAATACCCTAGGGGAAAAAACGTCAGAAGTGTACATGACTTTCCAAGGGCTGCTTTTCACACGAGAAAGAAAACCTGTTAAGTACCGTATTTCCCAAGAAAATGTTATGAGCAACTATGTTTCAGAAAATGAGTAGCCCAACCAGGGCTTGGAAGCAGCTTGTCCATTCTTCAGATTGTCCTTCCCACTGCGACTGAAACATCAGTTTTAGCTTTACACCACAGAAATACACTCCCTGATTTTGGCAGAGAAATCGCCCTCCCATTGTATAGACACTGGTAGGACAATGTTCCTCAGCGTGTTTAGTGACACAAGTTGTTGAGATACCAAGGAAGTGCCATAAAAATGGTCCATCGATTAGGAAAGACACCTTATGGTACAAGACCTGCAGAGCAAAAGTTAGGCAGCTCTTTGGAATGATGAAAAATGTACACATAAAAGTTTATGTGTTTGGAGTCTTTTTTTCAATTTTGGTGATGTAGCTGAAAGTTAATGTACTTCCCACAGCCTGAGTGTGGCCAGGAAGTGAGACACATAGGAGTGAAATCACCCATATGAAGGCCAAGAGCACGGCACAGTTTCTCTATTTGCACCTGTGGCATGGCTTGAGAAGCATATTCTTTAAATAGTCCCATGAACGGGAGTATCAAGGGGAGAGAGAAGAGCTAATTACCTTGACTTCGTCTGCCCAATTTCCTCCCTAGTTAAATAGGATTGACAAATGCCTTGCATGGAGGTTAAAGCTACTTTGTCATGGAAAATTGTAATTAGGGCCGATCATCTAGTTGTCTAGATGCACTAGGCAGCCTGGTGGTAGCTCCAAAGAGCCCAATGGCTGTTTGATTCGACATGAATGGCAGAACCCTGTGTATCATGATAAATCTGACAGGCCTTTTAGCTGGCTAAAAATAAACCCCAACAATGGCTAGATGTTTAGCTGGTTAAAAGGCAGTGGCCAGACATTGGTCACTTCCTCTGCTGTCAGAATTGGTCTTGAAAAGGCAATATTTTTATTTTCTACCTTTTTTTTCTACCTTTCTGGCTTATTTTTTACCAACGAATTTAAGAAAGATGGAAGTGATTGAGGAATAAAATGTATAGGATAAGAAGTGTTAGCTTTTCCAGAACAGTACTACATAAAAGAAAAATGAAAATATTTTTTTGTCTCCCTGTTTTTTTTTTGTAAAAGAAGCATTAGAGTCAGTGCTGGGCTCACCTGTTATGGCAGGTAGTGTCAGAATGGAGCTGACCCCAGGCCTATAAATGCCACGGGGCTGCATTCTTCACCCCATCACCTGTTCTCTATGAGATGCCTTCCAGCACTGTAACAGCTTTTCGTGAGGGACCCCTCAAATTTTTGTCTTTAGTAAGGCTATGACCCAGGAGGAAGATTAGTTTATCGTTAAAGCTTTCCAGGTTAATCTTAGTTTATCCAGTTATGTGTCACAGCAGAGCTCTGAGGTATGGCACTCATCAGGGAGTCCTGTGGAGCCAGAATTGCCCATTTCTTTTGGGCTAGGGCTGACTTTCCTCTTTTTTCTTTTCTTAGCAGCAGCTATGAAGGGACTGGTTGAATTGGTCTCTGCCTTTCAGACAAATATTTAGCAGAACACCGGCACCTGCTCAATGTCATCTTTCTTTCAAAAGATGTCTGTAGTCTTCTGTTCCCTTTCACAGGGCTGCATCACAGGGTGACTGTCAGCAGGGAAGACACCCACAGCGTGCAGAAAGCTTGGGCAGGAGAGAAGAGATGAGAGGACTGGCAAACCTAACAGCGCTCACAAACTAAATGCATTTCCCACATCTCCAATACTTTAAAGCCAAGGTCTGGGCTCGAGTGTGTCAGCAACAGCCTCATCACCACCAAATACCGAGTTCTGTGTTAAGTATACTCTTAAATAAGTAGCAGCAGTGCTCCTTTTGTTATAGCAGTGGTGATGATGCCAGAGTGTTGCTCTGGCACTGCTCTGCTGGGACTTCTGTGTCCTTTTCAGAGGTGCTTCTTAGCAGGATCTGACTCCTTGTTCCACAGCAAGTGTTTCACTGTTGTTCCCAGACATGTGACCTTGTATTTGTATGCATTGATTCTCAATTAAATTTGAGCTGCTTCTGTCCACCTCTGGCTTTGAGCAAGATGAGAGCACAGGATAGGCCTAATACCCATTGATTAAAAAGAAAAAAAAAAAAAGAAAAATCACTTAAACTAGATTACAGTGGCTCCTGAACTCACTAAGAATAAAATCCACTTTAAAAATCAAGCTCCTATGGAAGGTAAAATGAACACTTCAGATGACTCCTTTGCATCAATTCTATCTTCTCAGTATAAAAGTCAAGAAAATAAGAAGGAGTTATGTTTTAGACTTCCATACAGAAAGACAAGGAGTGTAATCTCTCTCATTTTCCTTCTGATTAGGTTGTTCTGTTCAAGATGTGATGTGGAGCCAGCTTACAGGAAAGCAATTTCATTTCTCAGAGAGATGAGAACACAAAGCAAGGATCATCAGAGTGGCAAGGTAGCAAGTGAGATGTATCAAGTATTGAATAGAACATAGTCTCCTCCACCTCCTGCGTGCTATTCCTGCCAGAGTGAAACAGGATCATATTGAAACACTAAAATACACTGACCCTTTAAGCCTCAAATCATGTCCTGAGGACACTGAGCCCTACACCTCAGACAGACATGTGAGTCCTCCTCAGCACGCCAGAGCTTAACTCAGTTTTAAAGTGTAGCATGGTGTAATTGTAAGATCAGCCCATTTCTTTAAGGAATACAGGTCTGTGCTGTCTTGTTAGGGAGCTACAACAGTTGATGTAATGTTATTCATAAATGAAGTTCAAGGATGATAAAGGGCAATGGGATGGGATGATGACAAGAAATAACATGAGCAGCAGATGTGACCTTCCAAGCCAACTGGGCTAACTGGGCAAGAGCTTGCAGGGGCACAAAAATATTCATGTTAGACGAGGCTTTTCTTCAGACTGCTGAAGAGCTGTTTACTTGTTCTGCTGATTGCCTCTGGCCAATTTTAATCCTGAGAGTATGCCTGCCGTGTTCTCTGCTTTGATCTCTTTCCTTCTGACTCAAAACACAAAGATGTTATTAAGATAAATTAGTAAAGACAGCTCAGGAACTGGGTGGGAAATGCTGATCATCATCTCCCCTGGAGATAAAGTAATCCCCATGCTCAATCAATTCAGAGTATGTAACAGCCCTGAACAACTCCTTTGAAACATGGGAAGACAATGGTGCTCTATGAATTGATTACATTTGGCCTAATTATAGAAGACCTTTGAATAGGAGTACTTAGAAATAAACTGGAGAGAGTGCTAGAAATGTGCAGAGCTGAACAGGCACGTAGAGTACATGGTTACATAGACTGAGTAACCTGTGTGCTGTAACATTAAATACCGTCTCTCTGTGCAAGCCTGGTTTCATTAACTGTCATAAGCAAAGGAGTGGAAGTGCTCTGGGAAAAAACCAAACTATATAAACTTTAGTAAAACACATGGGAGTGTCTGAATCATGTGGTACTGTTTCCATCTGAGAACAGCCCTCAGGAATTGTTTGGTTTTGGGAAAAATGAATGAAAGTTGCAATTTGGGCTTTTTGTGCTTTTAGTGTCTCTGTGCTGAGATGACAGACCCTTTTGGGAGCACCTAGGTTAAACTGGTTAACTTAAGCAATTGGAGATGAAAAATACCCTAAAAAGAGAAGATAACTTGAAGAGTTATTTTGAAAAGAAAGAAGATAAATAGCCTCAGGGTATTTAGGTAATAATTTCATTAAGAAAACTCTGACTTAGAATCAGCGTAGAGCTATAATGCAAACCACTCATGTAACTACTACACTCCTCAGTGATTTCTACTTCTAGAATAATCACTATACTACCTTGTATTTAGTTACTTGCATACAGTAACTAAAGTTTCTGTGAGTTTTGTAATTTATGAAAGTTCATGAACATTTAACATTGCCTGCAACCTGAAGGACATACATGAGCAGCATAAAGCACCAGGGTGATGCCTAGAGAGGCTACCTAGAACAGAGGCTAGACAGTGTTAAAGGAATTAAGTAGGTATTTATTAAAAGGCCTTCAAAGGATACACCTTGGGCAGTACAAGAGCCTGGCCGTAGCTCTATTCAAGATGAACTCCAAGTCATGAGTTTTCACACTTTTATAAGTTTTGGTCCATGTACATATTGGTGTTAATTATCCAATTATCGCTTCAGGTGATGAAGTCCCATCCTCCCAGATTGCTCTCCTCAATTCACTATTGTTTATACTTTTTGGGCCTGAAGCTGCAACAGTGTCCCTGGTTCTCAGGCTCGAAAAGGATTGTTTTGTCTAACTAAACCGTGAAGAGAAGTTGCTAACACTTCATATGAAGTTCAGAGTTATATACTAATGCAGTACAGAATCTGGAAAATATGAAAGCTGAAACCTAAGGCATCAAGGTACATTGCAGAAAACAGAATGGAGTAGTATCTCAGTGCTTATAACAATGTTCATAACTCTCCACTGGCCTGGCAGGGAGGCTGACCATGTTAAACAAAAATTGGTGAGGGTTTTTTTTTGTTTGTTTATTTGTTTTGTTTGTTTGTTTGTTTGTTTGGTTGGTTGGTTTTTTTAATTGTGTTTTGTACCCTGTGGTAACTCCAAGACTCCACTTGCATTTGCAGGCCTAATGAGGAGTTGCTTTTCAAGTATCAGTGGGTAGATAACCCAAGCATCTTTTGACAACTTGTACCATAGGGAGCAGTGACGAGTAATTATGAATATCGGAATCTCTGCATTTTTGTTTTAGGGCAAAATAAAAATGACTGTGATTGGGAGCTGGGATCAGTCAGGATAGGGGCAGCCAAGGATTTAAGGAAATCCTCCCTGGAAGTCCATTAAATTGGACATGTTTGTGACCTTGAACCTTCAGTTAAACAAAGCTCAATTTTTGTTGGCTTCCAAGTTCTGTTCAGCCTGGACTAAAATGAAGAATAAGTCAAGTGAGTACAAACAGCACGTGTTTCTGAGGCACGGGATTTGCTCTAACAATATCATAGGGAGCTGCACAGTAGGAGCTGTTTTGAAGCTGACTTGAAGCTGGCAAGGTCAGGACCGAGGGAAGAAAAATAAAGGAGCTACAGCATGAAGTATTATGAGTTTTTTCCCTCCCTCCTTCCTTTTTTTTTTTCCCCTAGGCTTCTCCCAGAAGAATGCTGATGAAAAGCACAGCATCCCAATACTCACTTCCAGAGTATGACTGAATTGCAGTTTAAAATGGGATCAAGGAAGGTAGGGCAGCTTCTTTCTTGCAGCTCATCCAGCCATACATGCAGTGCTTCTTCAGGTGACTGTTCACTGGGATCTGGCATTCAGGCCTGATACAGTGTTTCAGTGCAAGTTAAAAGGGTCTGTGTCAGAAATGACAAAACTGGCTTGGAGGTGAGTTTTGTGTGTGCTTTTAAGTGGCATATTTTATCTATAGCTGTTGTACTGCTTTGGCGTAATTGCTTAAGGGACAATACCGCCTCAGTTTAGCAGGAGAAACAGATTACCAGTGACTTCCCCAAGGTCATGCAAGAACTGCTGAAGAACTGAGAACAGAACCCAATTAAAATGGCTTCTAGGTCTACAATCCCATTCATGACTCAGTATTAAGCCATGTCCTGCTCCTCCAGGCAGATAAAGAAATATTTCCCTGTGTGCTCTTGCCTGGGCTAAAGTACATGGAAAAGCCAGTAACCAGCAAAAGAAATCTTGTAAGTTTTTCTTTCTTTAAAGCAGGGTGACTTTCATCAAGGTAGGAAGGAAACAGTAGAGTCTCCAGTTAGCTGGGTCAGGATAGATACCACTGTTGGTAAAGAGAAGTCATTTAGTTCCAGATGAGATGGAAGTGACTGCAAAGAGGAGGCTGGTGGACTCAAGTTCCCTTCTCTGGCTGTGAGGCATTGCGACTATGTGATTGAGCTTTTCAAGGATGGACTACGTTTATAGGCTCCCATGCAGGTAAACTTTGTGTAGCCCTGTTGCTCAGTATTTACTGTACTCAGGGTAACACACATTGCTGTTGTTTGGAACAGCTCAAAGGGTCTGCAGTGATGCCTTAAGTTTCAGCTTTCATATTTTCTGGATTCTGTACTGCATTAGTATATAACTCTGAACTTCATATGAAGTGTTAGCAAGTTCTTTTCACGGTTTAGTTAGACAAAACAATCCTTTTTGAGCCTGAGAACCAAGGACACCATTGCAGCTTCAAGCCCAAAAAGTATAAACAACAGTGAATTGAGGAGAGCAATCTGGGAGGATGGGACTTCATCACCTGAAGCGATAATTGGATAATTAACACCAATATGTACATGGACCAAAACTTATAAAAGTGTGAAAACTCATGACTTGGAGTTCATCTTGAATAGAGCTACGGCCAGGCTCTTGTACTGCCCAAGGTGTATCCTTTGAAGGCCTTTTAATAAATACCTACTTAATTCCTTTAACACTGTCTAGCCTCTTTTCCAGGTAGCCTCTCTAGGCATCAGCAGGAGCTCTGTAAGGCCTCAGGACTTCTGGCTTTGTCTGGACTTGTCTTGACCTGTCTGGGACTTTGCTTTAGCTAGTTTAGCTGGAACAGCTAAATTTCCAGCTGTAACCAGGTGACTATTACACAATTTGTTCTCCTTTTGCTTAGCTTTGTGTGATTTAGCCATAATTTTAATTTAGCTGAGACTAACACGTGATTATTTTATGTGGAATGAAGAATGCAGGGCCCTAGCAAAATGATGTGGTGTAGAGGACTATAAACATGGTATCATGGCACAGGTCTCAAAAGGAAAGCTACTGGATGCACTGCAGAGGAGTACAGATCTGAGATGTCAGTAGAAGGCATGGGATGATACTTGAGCCCCCAGAGCTATAAATGACACATAAATGGTCAATGAGTAATGGTTAAATAAAGGCAGACCTGACAACTGCGTGAAACTGTTTTTAGGAGTAACAAAGAGAAGGGATCCAGTGTATGTAAAATCTTATATATGGTGAGATGCCAGCCACCTTAGGATCAAGGTGGGCAGTGGCAAAGTGAGTGTAAAGTGGAGAAGGCAGAGAGGTACTATGAGATTTGTCTTCCAGTTTCACCTCTATCATTATTGAGATTTAATAGCATTCTTTTTTTTGTCCCCCTAAAATCATTAGCTCAAGATTAATATCGTGTGATTGCAAGTTAAAGAAATGGAGTGGTTGCAAGTTAAAGATTCAGTGACAGTAACAGTTGGCTTTGCTCATAAGTTGTGTCTTTTTGGCCATACCAGGATTTTGAATGAAGTACATCCAAATGCCTTCCTAGAAGGTAGTCATCACACATTGAAAATTCTAAGCAAAAAGCTGTGGGGGTGAAATAGCTCAGAAATTCCCTAAAGTCAATCCTACATGTTTTCCTTAGCCATTTATTTACAAGAAAATGAATTGCTTATTTGATCTGTAGGAAGTGAAACAATATGATAAAATTCTGAAAAGGCATCCCCTGTGATTTAGCTGTTTCAGTCAAATATGAATCTTTTACTCAGGATGTTTGCTATCAGTACATCAATAAGATTTGGGGAAAGTTGTTTACACCTTATGTTTTTGAAAGAAAGAAAGGCAAATGAATCACTGGTTATTAAGAAAAAACCTGAGAAATTGTTTGTTATTGATTCATCCATTGCATGCAGTAAATATTTCATTCAGTTATTTCATGAGACTGTATACAAAATATAATGTGTTGTATTTTGGTTTGCCTTGTAACATGGATATGCTATAAGAAACTTGCAAGAAAACAACATTTACTGTTATTTTTAGTATATAATTTGAATCATATGCCCTTGCAATGAGGTTTTACACATGTACTGTGACTTTATTTTCCCTGAGCAAATATGAATATTAACATTAACATAATTTAAAAAAAATTATATAATTTCCAACATTCTAACAATCTGGTTGTTTTATTAGAATATATCCTGATTTTACAGTTCAGTTTAAATATACTTTTTGAAAAATCTTCTAGTACATCAGTCAAATTTGCTGATAGTGAAATTTTCACTTGATGAATTTTAATGATAAATTTCACTCAGTATAAAGAGATCTCCAAATGAAACTTTGGTTCTAATTCTCATAGTGCAGCTGTTGCCTATCAAGTAATTTTCCATTAAGATACAACCTGTATCCTGCACAGTTACACTGTGAAATAAGCAAGCATTTTGAGTACCTGAGTACTCTGTGAAATAGTTCTACACTGATTTCTGATGTCAAACTTGTAAAGATTTTGTAATGTGAGATTTTTTTTCCATATCAAATATTCTCCTTGTAAGCATCTAGGGTTTTGAGCTGCAGCTCAAATTTCTTCCCTGAATAATGATACTTGGCTTGCAACTTTGTACTGCAGTAGTGACACTTTGGCCCAGGAAGTAGGACAAGCAGTGATGGGAGATTCGGATTTACTAAAAGCATATGACTTGTTTGCAAATTCCAGGATTGGGTAAGTTACCTTAAAAGCCCATGAAAATTTAAAAACAAGGTGACAGTGGCCATCCATTCTCATTAGCTACTGCTGATGCTGCATGGCAAAATTTCATTAGGGACTCTGTAGTGTCTGGTCATACCAAAATATCTTACATGAAGTGACCAGTGTCTTTCATTCCTACCTGCCTCTGAACTACTTGTCTGATTACGTTTGGAAATGGAATTTATAAACTCTTATCTGGCTCCCATGTGCTGGCCTACAGAGTGTAGCCGGAAATGAGGACATTATTTGAGGAGTTTCAATTTCTATTTCTCTGTCCTACTGCCCTGAAGGTTTATGTGGCCTGAAAACATCTTCACGTCTGAAGAATATCTGTATAACATTTGACATCTTGCTGAATGCAGAGGAAAAAATATGAGCCCTTTCTGCTAAGCAGAGAGGACAACTTTGTATTAACATATTATGCTGAGGATTCTTGTGTATACTCTTGAAAAAAATTTCTATGGACTCCACTTAACTTAAGGAGAGCGTTAAATTATTTCTGGATTTTTTGCTGTACTTCCCATTTGCTACAAAAAAACCCCTACAGATGATCAAGTAACGATAGAAAATGTAATTTAATAGAAGTATTGAATCTGTGTACAAGTTGAGAAAAAATGTGCATTTTATCTTCCTTTCTGCCCTTGATGGCATCTTTGGTGTTGGATCACAGCTCCCTCCCTCAGACAGTGTCTGCCACTGTGTCACCTCTTGCTCTTGCTGAGCCACAGAACAGTTCTGTTGGAGGACAGGAGTTGAATCTCCTCCAAGGGCTGCCCACACTTCAGCCTTATGTCACACAATCAAAGTCACATACTTCTTCCCGTGTAATTGGTACTCTCTGTAATGGCACCTGCTCTGCGACTCGGGCATCCTGCTCCAGGCTTGACAGTGCCTCTCAGGGCTCACAGGGCACTCGAGGCAGCCCTTACCTGCAGGCTATAATAAACCTCATTGGAACCTCTAGCCCACTCCATAGTTATTTGGGGCAGATACAACTGTGAGGTGAGGTGCCCATAGCATGGGGACTGCAATCCATAACCATCCCAGACAGGGATGTGGCTTTGAGGTAATGAGAAATCAGAGCCATAACAACTGAGTTTCTTGTTGCTGTGGCATTGTCTGAATCCCTTCTTCCACCAGCCGACTTTGTTCTTTAAATTCCATTTCCCTTTCTCCTACCCCGGCCTCCTTCTGCCATTGGCAATATAAACAATTTGAGTCCTGGTTCTTGTCAGTGATAGGAAGACAGCTTCTCTTTTTGTATAGACCAGATGCAGTAGGACCATAAGGTAAAAGAGAAGGCTGCCTCTTCCTTTTGTTCTGAGCATCCCATGACAGCCTAGGATTGCCTAAACTGTTGCTTGCTGCTTGCTGTGTCCATCTGTCTGGATGTATGTCTGGGTAACATTTTTTCTGGTCTACCTTGAAAATGGCAAAGGCTGGCAGCTTGTCTTGGTCTCAAAGAGAAGCTGCCTCCTCCTCCAGCATGCGCTTACTTTTTGTCAAGGAATGTGGGCCCCCATGCTTGCCTGCCTTGTGAATTACCTGGAATACACTGTCGATGGATAGTACCTGTCAGCACATTTCACCAGACAGCTCCAGAGGGGAAAAAATGAGTTTAAATAATCGTCTCTCTCCCCTGTGCATCAGGGAAGAGTGATAAAAAAATGGAGATAAAAGACTGTTGAAGCCTTAGGACATTTCATCTCTTTTCCTCGGGGCAAATGCAGGTCCCTTTCCTATAGTAAACACATTTCAAGCTGTTCAGTTTGAAATTTATTTAGTGACAATACTTCTGAGGCTTCCCTGGAGAGGTTATTTTGTAATTTAATAGATGCTACTGTTGGGGAATTTTTTTTTGTTCTAATTTTCTAAGCACTCAGTGGTTTTCTTCTTTAAAGCACATTACAGATGTTAAATAATCTGCAGACAGTTACAGAGAGGTAGCTAAGCCACCACCTCTCTCACCCTGAGCCTTTCTGTTAATGACTCTGTGGGAACTCCATTCAACATATATTTCTACAGTTAAATCAGAATTTGTGGTATGGTAAAATAGCAGGTCAGGCACGGACTTTTTTTTTTTGGTTTTGTGTTTTCATTTTTAATTGTGCCATTTACTCATCATTTTAGATGTCTCCTAACATCCAGCTTTTATGATGTTTTGTTTTGCTGTCATCTCTTTGCAATGAGATATTTGGTTTTAGCCCTACCCCAAACAACAATTCTTTCTTCTCCTGTTGAGGTGCACAGAGTGTGCATGGATGGTTCATTTAACGTTGCCTTGTCTTTACAGGGCTCAGCTCCCTCTCCTGGTGCTATCATGCTTACCCTCCTTCTAGGCTATCTTCTGCACTGACGTCAAACTCATCTGGCACCTCCAAGAACCAGCTTGTGATTGCATCTGTGTTTCTTCTCTCCTCCCAACAGCAAAAGCTGCTTCATTGCCCAAACCCCTAGAAAAATTGCTGCTGACTCTCCTACGTGCCACTCCATGTAGAATGACAGCTCCACTGCAGCTTGGAACCTCTGTGCCTAAGTACTAGAAAAACTTACCAGAAGGACAGAGGTCTTAGGAGATTATAACAGTGTCCAATAATGTCCTTATGGGAAGGAAAAGTGTACAAAAACCCTCTATTATGGACGGTGAACAAATTGAATGCCTCTAGTTAGCCTGTTGCCCAAAATGTTCTAGAACTGGCCCAGGGCCGTGTTCAGTTGGCCTTGGCGAGCCTGTGTCCTTGAACCCTCACCCTGGCTGCTGGGTCATAGGTGAGGAGGCTGAGGTGGATGTTAACCTGCCTTCTCAGAGTCCCTCTGCATTCTGCATGAACCTAGAGCCAGTGCCAATGCAGAATTTAAAACAGATTGGTCAGAACTAAGTTTTTCAGGTCATAAAGGCAGGAAGGCTGCCTTGATGGTGGCAGCTTTGTTTCACCCCTTTTCCTGCCTAAACAGAGCACCAACAAAAACTTCCATTCCACTTGGCCACTCATGTTGGAAGACATATATATTTGCACTAGATTTTGATATGGAGATATTATAAACCAGCTCTTTACCAGGAGTCTGTTCAAGCAGCAGTTAGAGGGCTGCATGCTCTCAGGCAAGAATTGCTTGTGCCATGCTGGTGTGAATTGCCCTACATTTCTGCTGCCTTGCGATGTGTACACAGGTAAAAATAGCACTGGCCTTTTAACCATCACACTGCACACCCAGCACTTACCTGAGAGTAGGCAAACATGGGCACATGGAACTAGGAAATTCAAGGTACCGATCAAAAGAACATTTATCTGCTTTGTTCTCCTCGTAATTCCTCCTGTGGATTGGGCTGTCATTTTAAATGTAGCAAGTGCCTGTGTATTCAGCTCATACCACTCCAGATGGCAAGTTCCACCTGTTTTGCATTTTATAGTCTTATATTGCAGGACAGTGCCCAAAACTGTTGCCTTTTTAATAGTTAACTCTGTGACAGAGTTACATGCTGCCTAAAACCCAATAAATGGCTTAAAGAAGTATTTGCAGTAGGACCATGGCTTTGTAATGCTCTAGTCCACCTCTTTTTTTTTTTACTTGGGTTTACCTGCACAATGCAGAGCTGTATGTGGCAGAGCAGTTCAGAGTTTAGTCTGATGTTGAATTTCAGGCCGGCCAGAAGACAGTATTTCAGTCACTGTCATAGATGCATTTAAGTCAAAGTCTGAAAGAAAAATCCTCTTTATATTTGTATATTACTTGATAATTTTCTCTGGATAATGCCACATAATTAAATACTGCTCACAAGCTTACTGGCTGTAAAACTGGCATTTCACTTTTGGGGTGATGATCTTGGAGGAAGGTCATCCTGCACAGTTTCACTGAGAGCACATGCCTTCCCCTGGCACCTCGTCTGGGAAGTTTGCACTCTATTTCAGATTTGTCAGCAAGACTAATGCCAGCCCTCCTGAGCATCATGAGTCCAGAGACAGTATGTTCCCCTGACAAAATCCCTAAGTCATGCTACATTACCTGTTGTAAATAGACCTCCAGAAGATATTCCATAGTCTGTGAGTGTGGATATCTGTCCTAGGAGAATGTGATAGCACGGGACAGTTTTTTTAAGTATTAGAAGTAAGCAGACAGCTGAAAGTGCACCTCCCTGTACAAAGCTGAAATGCACAACTGGGTAAAGACCGTGTGGCATTAGCAATGTCAGGCATTTTAACATTGTATCCCATTTGGAGTACTCTGAACTCTTGCTTCCATCATTTGCCTTTACTACTCTCAAAATCTGTGCAACAAGGCAACAATCCCTTTTGGAGTAATTGGTTTACTTCAGTTGTTTTCATTAGCAAACCTAATGAAAGCAAAAATACTGTAAGCAATATTCAAATGGTCACAAATACTTGGGGTTTTTTGGTGTTATTCTGTTTAGGGCGGGCAAACAGATCCTAGAGATATAAATCAAGGCATTGGAAATAGCAGAAAATATATAGGCAGGTGATAATTTGATTAAAATGCATGGTATTATAAAACATAACAAACCATTCTGTTAGCATTCAGTCTGTATCAATTTTACAATTAACTTTGTCATGTAAACAGGAAAATAGCAGTATTTTGAATTTCCATTGAAAGGTGCCAGAACTGGCAACCTGTCTGTTGCTCTATGGTGCAGGGTTAGAAGGAGAATACATGATATTTTTCTCTCTTAAGGGACTTTGAATATGCTTGCAGAATACACAATGGTAACAAACATTTCCCCAGACTGTTTGGCCTGGTTGTGTCTCTTACTCTCTGGCACTGTGTTAAAGATGTTTTTAGGTGTGTATTTCTGAAGTATGCCTGCCTTGAGAAGAGCTGCTTTATATTATCAGTCCTTTAATTTTTTCCCCCCTTTGCTTGGCACTCCTGGGAGGGAATAAAAGAGTTGAAATAACGACTACTTGCATTGAGTTTAGTTTTACAAGTACTGTTATAACTAAATTATCTGACCAGCCAGCCAGAAAGACTAGAAAGGCTTTAATAAGTCTCCCTAACACACCAGCTGGGACTGCTGAACTTCACTAAAGGAAGCACTACAGATGTATGACTGGGTCATATCTGTTTATCATGTCTGGTTTATCCTTTCCTAAGATGAACTTCCTAGGCCAGTCAGACTTTCAAATAAAGAAGTGTCTACGCCTCCAGTCATTCTCCCTATCACCTCACCATGTGGTCTAACCTTTGATCATAAAACCCGAAGTGAATTAACTTAGATATGAGAGGTTGCAGTCAGTCTTCAAACATGGACCATATCAAAGCTTGAACATCATGAAGACAGATGTTTAAAAGGCTCAACACCAACAAGATCTAAATGGACACTTTTGCTAATGAGATGATAACTAGTAAAGGCTGAAAAGTGAAGTTTACATTTACACAGCTTGCAGCTGGATGTTCCCATGAATCTCCAGAACTTTTGTCCTCCGTATCTGTGGATTGCCAGGTAATAGATTTGATAAGAACCTAAAACCATTACCTAAATGCCCATCCCCTCCAGGGTATGTCAAGCTACAGAACATTTCTGTAGTACCCAACAAAGTGACTCAATCAATATCCTGCAGGATGAACCTTGTCCCTAGAAGAAAAGGGACAGGGTTGCTCTGATACTGACTCTTGTCCTTTCAGCTTATCTTCTTTGTACCTTTTTTCTGGCCAGAAAACTACCTACAAAGGGAATGGAAAAAGAGGAAGGGACCAAACCCCCTAACAACTCTAGTACAAGACCCCCAGATTTCATGTGCTAAGTGAACATAGCAGTAAAACAGCTGAGAAGAGTATTGCCATTGTGTTATATGAGGCATGCATCTTCAAACACTCTGTTAATAATGTTGCTATTACATTTAGTCGTGCAGCTTAAATTTAAGAACTAGACTTGCTCAGAAGGTCAGTATAAATAATTTAGAATAAATATTCTAATTAGGGTAGTCATGAGAAAAGTATTCAGCAATTTTTAAAAAGCTATGTGACATTTTTATATTTCTTGCTATGTTAATCCCTCATAAACATGTTTTCATTAACATTTTTTATTGAATGCTAAGATTATTGCAGATGAAGGTCACAACAAGAGTTTTATACAATACAAAATTGCAAAGCAACCCTGCTAATTACTGCCAAAAGCTTACTGCATACATGCCAAGGAAAATATCTAGCAAGACTGCTGGAACAATGCTCTCACAGTCTGACCAAGTGGATCTCAATATTGCATGTACAGGCAACAAGAACGTCTCAGGGCTTCCCCATGGCTTGTGTGCAAGTAGCTAGGAAGAAGTTTGAGAGAGAAGAGAAAAGAGTGACAATCCCACAGTGCATAAAGCTGCCATGCTCCCAGCAGATGTGGTTAGGATGGAGCATTTGCCTCCCCAGAAGCTGAGAGTTCTGTTCAGGGTAAACAGTTGTGTTTTCATTCATTTCAAGCCCTTTGTATCTCTCATCTGGAAGAGTTACCAAATAACTCTCAGTGAATTCTCTGCAACTTCATGCTTCACCCCGGATTGACTGTGTGTGTAGGGGCATTGTTCAGGAAGAAAATGCATTTCGTTTCCTCATTACCAGATGGCCATGTACATACAGACAGATAGAGAGGTACGTGTCTTTTCTACATGGAGAAATTAGAGACATTTGAATAGACTATTAAAATCAGTTTTGTTAGAGGAACACAGTCCTCCCAGATGCATGTAGACAAGATAACACCTGGCTAGTACTGATTTTTTTGGATGTCAGTGATGGGATGATACAGGTAGTTTCCTGTCTTGTAGCATAGTGCATGTATGAATTGATTTCTGTAAACTGCATTGAAAATAGACCATGTAATACAAACATATCATTCATGTACCTTTTTCTGTGAGAGTTAAATACATAAAAATTTGCTGTAAGGCCAAGGCTATGGTAGTTATAGAGCTTTTTAGCTTCTTAGGGAGCAAAAGGATGGGTTTTTTGTTTTAATATTAAAATTATTCATAGGGCTCATGGTTGTATTTGATGATCTTAGAAGTCTTCTCCAACCCTAAACGTGTCTATGATACTATGTAAACTGGTTCTCAGTTCCTGAGCAGACTGAGGCATTCCTGAGATTAACATTCGATGTTTAAAATAAATTCATTTTATCTGGTGCTAATGATCTTTAATAAGTGAATATTTTCTGATGGAACAGGGACATATATGTAAGTTGTGAGGGCGGAAATCCTGCAATTTCCTTTTGGTGTGTGCAGTGCTTTTACTCCTCCTTGCTCTGTGTGAGCCCATGAGAATCAGATTGTGGTGCTTTTATGTATGAGATATTCCACATTTCTAGTGGGGGAGAAAGTTTTTGGTGAAGGTAAAATATCATGGCCCCATCAAAGTACAAGTGTTTTTTCTTTTTATAAAAACCTCTTCCATCCTGCATTAATGGCTGAAGGCTTTGGCAGTAAGACTACTTGCTGACCTTGGAAGGACACACAATAAGAGAGAAGTTAAATGGCCTGCCTGCAGTCAGAAAGCAGAATGTCTCATTCCCATAAAGTTCCTGTTCTTCAGCCTCAAGACTATTTTTCTTTCCCAAAGGCAGTTGCCTTTCTGCCTAGGCAAAAGATATGCCTACTTTGGTGTTTACTATTCAAAAAAAGAGGTTTTCAATCTGTGCTTAGACTGCTGGATTCTGCTGATGCGTTCTCATGGCTCTGTGACAGGTATGGAGGAAAATCAAAGTTGTTATTACAAGGCTAAAGTGCATTATATTGGAACCCTCAGTCACTATGGAAAATTTTCAGTCCAACATACTTAGAAAAGATGAAAAATCATTGTCTTGAGATTGTAGTTTCTAAGATCTGGATTAATATTCTTATGGGTAAAACTCTGCAGAGTAAATGTAAATCTTCCAACTGCCTCATAATGCCACAGGAGATTCAGTTCTAGACATTTATTTTTATAAATATTAACTCCTCAAATATTAGATATTTCAATCTTTGTAATTTAATATTATTAATATATTACTAATAACTATTACTTATATAATCCAATAGTATGATGATATATTTATTACAGATGCAATTTCCCAGTGACAGATTTAATTTTGCATTCTTAGGGATGTAATTTTACTATGTACTAATATTGTAGTTCTGAAAATTTACTCTCTAAAGCAAAGATTTCTGAGTACTTCTGAAGCATGGTCAGCAGTCTTTAGTCTTTCTATTGAATTTTGTGTTTTAAAATTTGTGCAGTCCCTAATATGGGGAGTTTAAATAGACCAAGATCCTTTGGAAATAAATCTCTTGGCAGCCTCTCAAACAAGGTAAAGTTGGGCAATGCTCATTTCTTTTGTTAACATGGAGATGTCCCAAGAAGGCTGTGATTCATTCTTTTACCCCAAACACTGTGTTGGTTTGGTTTCTTTCATTCAGTTGGGCTCCACATCATCCAATTTTAGCAAGGGAGGGCAGACACCTGCTTGGATTTCCTGCCAGATTTCCTTAAATGTGAGAATAATTTTAGCTCTGGGAGATTTGTTGGGCCCATTTTGCAGTTACAGAGTATACAGCTGTGGAAGAGCAGTGATAGAAAGGCAAGGGTTACATGGAGGAGTAATTATTCACAGCTACAGTGCAGGAATAGACAGGATGTTGGTAAGGTTGCTTAGCAGCTGTATTCCCACAGTCCAAGCTCTGCTGTGTCTCCACTGAGGATCTAATGTGCTTTATGTTAAAGTAAAGCTGTTCATGGTGTAGGGGGATATATTTAAAGAGAGAAGAGCTTACTGGGCTTTTCTTACAATTAAAGCAGTCACTATCCACTTACTGCTATTGCTAATACTCAAAATGAAATCTGGGCTGGCCATGTTAGACTTCTTTGGAACCAGTGGTTGTTACAAGAGACTGTCTCTCTTTTTGCTCTCATTGGAAGTCTTTCAATCTTATAGCCATGCTTGGAAGACTGGCCAGGTCTGGGCCACCACATGCACTGATGTGAGTAGATGTGAGATGCCTAGCAATCTCCACCTGAGAAGCATTTGCTGCATTCTGTTGACCAATGCTCCTCATGACTCCTGCTTGACAGGTAGCCCACAGGGATCCTAAGCAGAGATGTCTGTAGTGGATTTTGTCCTTGGCAGACCATCTTGTCCCTTCTGATTCTCCTGGCTGCTACTTGTCTAGCTGCTGCTCAACAGCCATAGTTCACAGGTGCGGAGACAACTGGCATTGATCTAAACTGCCAGTCAGTAAAACAAAATTACATATACCAGGAGCTGTTTCAGAAACTGTGGTGGTGCCCAGGCAGCTGTGGGGCTGGAATATATGCTGTCAACCCTGCAGCAGCTAAACTATGCAACAGGATGGGAACCTCCAAGAAAGGACTGAAGCAAATAACTGGGACGAAGATCGGTATCAGTCTCTGTGTTTGAAAACAGTTAGTAATACCAGCAGGAATTTTAAAGGTGAGAAAGCCCTGTATTAAAACCAAATGTTACTATAGAACCTCATACATAAACAGTATATAGGTTGAGAGTCAGAAAAAAGTTAGTGGTTAGAAGCCACCGGCAAAAGTTAGGTTGTGTCTCCAGTTTTTTGTGTGTAGCTTTTCAAGGTTCTGATACATAACAGTTAACTCTTTGTTTAAAATAATCTTTATTCCCACATTGGCTCACTGCATGTGTGTGAGCGCAACTTCAGTAGGCATGGAGGAGTCACAGAAAGGCAGTAGAAAGAGATGGAGAGGTAAAACTCCTACTCTTATTAACAACATTTTTCTACACTGCAACTCTAGCAATAAAGGTAATGGTTATCCTTCTGTTGCCTGGCACAATGGGCTCTGGAGTGTATAGAGCAAACAGTGGTTCTCCAGGGGGCCTGGATACAGCTCATCCACAGCTTTGACTACTGCTCTGAATATTGCATATCCACTTGTGTGGCATTGTATCTCAGTGTTTCTGTGCTGGCTGTGCATCATCTGGGATTTTCCTCTTTATTTTGCCACACACCATGCACCAGAGAATAGGTCTTACTCATCAGAAAGTGATGTGGGAAATGGTGTCATCCCTTTCTTCAAATATTAAGAAAGGCCAAACCAGTGAACTGCCTTTAAATCATGTAGGATGTGTTTGCTTCCTTCTGTAATTTTAGCAGTCTCATCCTTCCACTATTGCTTGCAATCCATGCATGCTCTAGCCTATGGGACCAGGAGAAGCTGGGGATGGGAGCATGGGCAGTGGGTGTCTCCGTGTGTGTCATTGAACTCAAATGATAAGAGACATAGAACAGAGAGGGTTGTCTGTGCCTGGGATGTGTGGAAGAAATGATAGGTCTGATTAAAGATCTACCCATCCATTGCAGCACTCCAGTTGTGCAAGTCATGCCACCACATTTTTGTGATGACAACTATGTAATAGTCTTCCTGCTGCACAATGCTTTAACAGAAGATCTGCTTTTCCTCCATGATCTCAGCTGCATGATCTCAGACATCAGCCACTTAATGACTTGCTTTCAAGATGCTTGACTTAATTTTCTGGTTTTAGACTCATATTTAATGCCAAGACAGCTTTTATTCATTCACTATGTGCACAAGTGGCTGTAAACAACTTCAGCATTTTTCCCATGTCTGGAGAATTTGCTACTATTCTATTATGGAAAAACTCTCCACTCTTCTTCAGTGGTAATGGTCAGATTTCACTCTAATGTTGTTTTGACGTATTTCAATTTTCCCTTGCGAAAGGAAAATATTTACTTGTTTATTATCACCAGTAAAGTCAAGGTTTTGCTGTTCACAGAAATATATTGCTTATTATCTTTGCAATTCTTTTTTCCAAAGCCTGAAGAAAACAACTTGTAATGGAAATTAGCAATGGCTATTACTGAAGAGGGGAACAAAACATTTTAAAAAAATTATCTGTCCTATTAATAGTTACCAAGAAATGACAGGTGACAAAGTAGATATAGTAGATAAAAATCAAGTAATGTTTTAATCTTAGTTAGTTTCTTGTAATGATGAACCAGAGGAGACCCTAATTATGCAGTTACATGACTTAAATAGTCTTGCTATTGCAGATAATTACATTTGCAACATGCCTTGAAAGTGTTAGTGGAGTCATTTCTCATTTAATGCTTCCATACAGAAGCAGATACATCTCTGTTTGAAAATGTGAAATTAATTCCTCAAGTAGTGGTAACACCACTTTTTAAAGTTTAAAGTGATGTGTGCCTCAGAGGCTGTTTATGTCTGTCTTCACATTTTATTCAGTTGGGAAAGCAAAAAAGAAGAAGGTTTTCCTATGTCACCCAAAACGAGGAGTTCATCTAGCAGATTTACCCAAAGAACATAGTGTTTTCAACAAAATTACAGTTTGTAGGCAGGATACTTCACCAGTCTGCACTCAGAATGTAGTCATTTCCATTCCAGTAATTAGGAAAACCAGATATGGTTTTATAAGATTTTATTTTGACCATGGCAGAGCAGCAATTGTTTGCTTCAATGCTGTCTCACTAGGAACCTGCTCTGTCTTTTGTGTATTATAGAGAGGATGGAAGTACTAATATGAGAAATTTTAAGCAAACATTTTGCTTCCAATTTAAGCTCTCACTCCTAACACTCCTGAATATTTATCCATGTCTGTCTATATAGCTTAAAATTACAGCAGTTTTTAAACAATTATTGAATTATGTTTCTTTTTCTCAGAAATCTTTTGCCATTTAATCTGTGTATATTGTACAAAGAGATCTTGGAATGCCAAGTGTAATGGGGATCTCAGAAATATAATATGTAATAAATGTTTAAGTGCATAAGAAGTTGTAGGACTTAAGCAGAAATACAATGGGATTCAATGAGAGGGTCACCTTCTCAACCGCTTCTCAGGTTATATTTTTTGTTTATCCTGGAAATCATTTACAGTCAAATTACCAACTTGTACATGAGAATTAGTTAAAGGAGAAAAAGAATATTTTCAAAAAATGGGATTTCAAAATTGTCCCTTGTTGATTGTACTTATAGGGACCTGAAAGATGCATCCTTATGCAAATGCTCTATCGTTTATTTTCTGAGGGTGGCAACACCTCAAACTTTCAGTGAATTAAAAACCACATTTTCTGGCATGTCAAAAAGACGGGTCAAAGTGCTGGATCAGAATGAAACTATGCACCATCTGTTTTACTACAGTACACAGTGCTAGGAAAAGGTCATAATCTGTATAAATAGAATAGTTTGGGTTGGAAGGGACCTTTAAAGGTCATCTAGAGCAAACCCACTGAAATTAGCAGGGACAACTAGATCATGTAGTCCTTGTAGCTCAGTGAGAAGAATAGATGCAATATCATTCCAAGTGTTTTTCTTCCATGTGATGCTTTTCCTCACTGTGCCAAGTGCCTGCAGGTAAAAGAAGACAACAGCATTTCAGGGAAAACCAGTGAGATTAAAAGGCCCCCACGTCTTGCTGTCATGAGGATGATACTTTGTCACCGTATTCGCTCTCATGAGTAAAGCGCTTTCTTGTTCTGTCTCTGTTCACTTTGAGCAAACCAACATGAGAGGCTGCACATCAGTATTCAAGGCACACCGTGATGTGGGGAATCTGGAAGGGGAGCTTGACTTGTTCCCTTCTAAACAGGATTGAAATTGCTGAGTATCTAGTTCTCACAGACTCCCTTTTTCCAAAGGGCTTCAAAGGGTTTCACAAAATCAACCATATGTAGGGGGCAATAAACGGCTTGTGAAAGAAAAGTGAAGGATTAGCCCTCGGCAGAGGCAGTGCTCTTGCTTTTTCCCCTGGGCAGCACTGGCTCTCAGGAGCGCCCCTCGCACCGTGCTTTGTCTCACCGGGAGCTGTGGAAGGAGCCTGTTGCACCAAGGACGAGTGGCAGGTGCTTTCCCAGGGGCTGTCTGCTATGTGCCTGGGCTCTGCCCAGGGAGCAGGGCAACCCAGGTCTCACAAAACTGCCCTGCAGGCTTCCTGCGTACCCAGCCGCCGTCTCTGCATTCCACATTATTAGCAGGATTGTGTTCAGGACCGCGGGAGGCAGCGGTTCTTTTCCAAGAGGGTGTGATGGATTTGCGGTAGGGGACCTGTGTCAGTTGGTGCTTGGCAAATGCTGTGAGAGGCTGTGGGTCGAGCGGCTCAGGGAAGCTATTAACAGTCTCTGTTGAGAAGCTTATATTGCCTCAATAACATGGATCATTAATTTTGCCTTTTAATCATTAAGAAAATGCCTTTGTTTGATGGAATGTTTGGGACAAAGTAAGATGTAAGAAACTTTTCTGCTTTTCTTACTCATGTAGCACTAGCTATTAAGTCATTCACTAAGCTTCTAAATAGCCTCTTTTTCATAATTTAAACCTGATGGAATAATTCTATTTGTATGTATACAAATTAGTTGCTGCTAAATCATTATTTTGAGTTGTCTTGCCTTCCGAGCACTCTGTGTCTGTCGATGAGGAACCCAGAGCAATAGAAATGTGATGCAAGCAAATTAAAGGAAGTGTTATAGGAATCTACTCAAGGCATTTATCCTGTATAAATGCCAGTTCCTAATTAAATTATGAGGAAATAATTGGAATTTATTCCTGCTAATATACATTCTTTTCTCCTTTTAAAAAATGTTTACTGCAAGATTAAGATGTCTTCTCTTTAAGTTCCCTCTCTCTCTCTCTCTCCCCCTTTCTCAGCATGCAGCCTGTTGTTCTCTGCTCAGTGCCATTTTCACTTGGTTTCCTCTCCTAAAAATCAAACAGGTAAATAATCAGTCTCCGGGGCAGGCTGTGATTCATAAAGGAAATAAGCAGTGAGCCATGCACAAAAAATTCAGTGGATGGGTTAAAAATAAGAAGTGCATCTCTCTGTTTTCCTATCATCACCCCATGCAGTGAAGGACATAAATAGGTGTTGGTGGCTAACCTACACCCTTTTTTTGTCTTGAATGTATGTGGTTGTACACAAGTCACCAACAAGAGCAGGATTTGCAGCTCCTCTGGAGGGTCTTCAGCAGCTGCTGGGTGTTTTGCCCACAGAGACAGGGCTGGAGCCCAGGCAGCTGAACCAGAGCACCAGGGGCTTGTACCACAGTCTCCACAAGCTGTTGCCAACACCAGTCTGTAGAATAAAGTGACTATGTGTTTTTTAATGCCTGTTGCAAATATTGTGCACCCAAAATGCACAAATGCAGCTGCCTATTCCCAGAGTCAGGTGTCACCCCGAGCAGGTAGGAGTGAACGCCACTCTGGAGATGCACTCTGCTTTCCAACCCAGTACAGGTGCCTTTTTCATGCCCTTGTTCCCCATGAGGCTGACAACACCTGCTCTACCACTGCCTGCTTCTCTCCTGGATCTCAGTCTGTTCCACTTACTGAGGTTTCCCTTGTGCCAGATTAAAAAATGTCTTCCACATGTACTGTGTACTGTACAGCTTTCTTGAAAATGAACATCTTGCATTTAGATAACTGAGGTTATTAATGCAGAAAATCAGTGCCAGTTTGTTATGTTTGGAGCCTTTCCATGCTATGTTCATTAAAATCTCACTGTGGTGGATTTTTTTCAGTAAAATCTTAAAGAGGCTTTTTATATCAGCAAACCATAGAACGCTTTTAAAGATTAAAATTAATATTATTTGGTTTCTTTTACTATCACTATAACTCCTTTCTTAACCATAAAAAAACCGTACCAATCCAATTTCTAAACTTAGTAGAAAAGAAATAACCAAATTACAAGCAAGCAGTGCATTTCAAAATATGATTTACAAAATCATAACAGTCTTAATAACCTGAAACACTAAAAAACACCAGTAATATTGTGGGGAACCTTAAGGACAGCCCCAGAGAATGCAAATTGTAGTGTTATAGACAGAAAATGTCTTAACAGGGACATAACTGTGACAGGAGAGGGATGAGCTTTCCTTGGCCTTTACTAAAGGCTCATGCTCTCCCCACTGTGTAAAACATCAAGAAGCACATGATGAGTAAAATCCATTCATACGGTTCATGATTCCTCACAACCTCAAAAATTGGACTTTATATTGCTGTTTTATCATATTTAGTATAGATATGCTCCAGTGCTGACAGCAGTGCAAATGCAATTACAATGCAGCTACATCTCCCATTGCCTGTACTGCTGCTGCTCCTTATTAGGCACTTTCCCAATGGAGTCTGGCAATGTACAGTTTTTGATGTGGTAAATGAAATCATAAAATCACAGAATAGTTTAAATCAGAAGTGGTCATCTAGTTCAACCTTCACTCAACAGGTGATACTGGGCCTTATCTAATCAAGTTTTACATTTCTACAGAGAAGGAATTTGTTTCCTGTTAAATTGGGATTTTCATTGGGTTCAGTTCTTCTCGTCCCATTGTCATCTGTCCCTGAGATGATTCAGGTGTTTCCTCTGCTGAGCCTCTTAAGGTTCAACAAACCCAGCTCTCAGCCTCCTCTTGTATGTGCTGAGCTTCAGTCCCCTGACCGATTTGGTAACCCTGTACCAGACTTAGGTCAGACAGGCAGCATGCAGTGAGCTTGATTGTGCTATGACAGAGGGAGATGAAACACTGCTGTGTAGGAGTGAGAATGGGAGGAGACGTGGAGAAGAACTTACTCTTTCCAGGTTTCATAAAAATAGGAAGAAACTCTGGAGATGCTACATCCAGAATAGGGGGGATGCTGTGGCAATTGAGTGAAGTAACTTCTCTGCTCTGCAAGGACACCACTTACATCAACCTGTGCCAATGACTACTTAATCTGTTAAAAGCAAAAAAGAAGAGCTTGTGGAGTCCTCTTTGGCATGAGAGGGTGGCTCACAAAGGTGAGGAGTTCTTGAGAAAAGAGAAGGATGGGGGTTTGGAGGGCAGGACGGAATGAGAGTTTCAAGGGATATGCACCCAATTCACCAGTTTTGATGAAGCCTGAGAGGCTCGTGTATGGTCTTGGGGTGATGAATGAACCTGATTGCCCCAGGTGGGTAATAGAAATGGATGCGAATATGAAATGGACAATATAAGCTGCCGTCATGTACTGCTGGAAGACATAATCTAAATTATAATCTAAACTTTTGGCCTCTAAACTTCCTCTGTTCAAACACAACACCAAAAGGATCACCAGCACTAGGATTAGAGCCACATGAGAGGGGAAATGTCTCCTTGTCAAACTCATTTTCCTTGAGCCCAACTACTGGATTGTGACAGTGATGCTCAAGATCCTGTTGTTTCAAAGAGGAAACATTTCTCTCATGGCCTCAGGTCAACTGCAGGTTCAACCAGAGTCTTCAGCTCCCCTTCAGTGCTCTTTGTTGTGCTTGAAGAGCAAGCACAGTGCTTCAGACTTTGTATTTTGCATTTCTAACCCATCTGCTTTGATGGTGCTTTAAGGACAATACAGTCAAACCTTTACTGGTAGGTAAACTTTGTTTTGCCAGCTGAGACTGCCTCTGACATGCATGACATGTCATGCATAGACAAGGAGCCAGCCATGGCCTGTGGGTTTGGACTTTCAAACAGACCTAACACTAAACTGCACTAGAGGTTGACAGTGGTAGAAGTTCTTGGAATCTTGGCCTATGTTCCCCAGGTCTGTCCGACACAGGTCTCCATCCTTTCTCTCCCTGCTCATCCTCCCTGCCAGGTTGCCTCAAGCAGCATGTCAAAACCTTCTGTTTATTTTCATAAGGTAGCTGTAGATAAACATGTTCCTGATACTTATCACTGCAGGGTGTTTAAATGGTTGAAAATGCTCTGCAATTCTCTGAGCCTCTGCCTGCCTGCTCTCAGCCCTGGTCACTGTATTTGCAGGTGGTACAGGGGAGGAGATGCCATCTTAATTCAGTGTGGGTGTTGCCTCAAGCTTTCTTGAGTAAAATCCTTGCCATTTACTCCTAAAATCAAACTCTACTGTCCTTTTGCTTACATGACTGTTGAACAGGTCTCCATGAGATGCAGCTGTCCTGTAGGAAGAGTCCTCAGACAGTGTGGTAAAACTCATACAGACTCTCCCAGGATGATAGATGGGTTGATGTCACTATGAATATCCCTGTTGTTGTTTAGACTGACAATCTCTCTCCCTTCTTCGTTTTTTGTGTTTTTTTTTCTTTTTTTTTTTCTTGTTTGTTTGTTTTTTGTTTTTTTTTAATGTAAGTACTGGTTGAATACCCTTGATAACTCCAGTATCCAAAACATTTTTGGGACAAGCCATGCTACTACTGTTCTCTAAGGGCAGGACCACTGCCGGAGGTAGTGACCTCTTCCCTGTTTAGAAGCTCCATGATATTCTACAGAGAATGAAGGGGGGAAAAACAGATGCTCCAACTGACTTGCTTTCAGTGTCTGCCAGTGCATGTAAGTGGCAGTGCAGGCCCTCTGTATTTGGTATATTCACACATTCACCAGAATTACTCTTTCTATGTGACTCAGGAAGAATTATTTTATTCTATTAAAGCATGTTGGTGAGGTTTGAGGTATCTGACCATCAAAATGGAAAGATTAATTAATTTTCATTTACCTTGTATGGGCTTGAGGACATATGAAACCTTAAGGGCCACATTTTGATTGCTGACTATTTTAAATGGGAAACTTGTTGTTTTGCGCTTCAGTAAAAATGACCCAGTTGTGCATTTCTCCTTTGACAGCCAGCAGAACCACAGCTGCTCTACGCCTGTGTGAGGCACATTCCTTCTTGTCTCTTAGCTTGTCTCCTAGCAGCTGGCTTGTGGGTGTGTGTATATTAAAAAAAAAAATCACTTAAATATGAAAAAAAGCAGATTGATTTTGTTAAAGGAAAAGAATTCTTTATCGATTTTTCTTTCTCACTCTCCCCTAACTGTAACAGGTGTGTAGAGGTGAGAAAGGCCCATCCTTGCAATCACAGCAGAATGTTGGGATAGCTCCATGCTTTCCCTGGAAGATCCTGTATGCATGCCAAAGCATTGTGTAGTCTACCAGCTTGTGAAAAATCAGATGTGAAATCTCTGCCATGACATCGCTGCCAGTGAAAAAGGCAGCCCCCTTAACAAAAACACTTAAAAAAAGTGTGTTAACTGGCTACTGAGATGTAGGTAGATTTTTGCCTCTTTGAGTTCCTCTCAGCACTTATTAGATATGAGAAAATCTGTGCAGTAGTTTCCATTGATCTTCCTGTAAAATTATGATGTTTTATTTTTCAGGCAGTTTCCAGTCTCCCGCGATTAAACCAGCACTTTTACTGTGATACGTGTCCTGCTTAAGAGATGAGGGTTTTTCCTATTTGATTCATGTAATTTCCTTTTGGCTTTGAATTTTTAAACAAGTGTAATAAATTGTGACAAAGTGCAGTGTTCACTCAACATCTGGATACTTTTGTACATTTCTTAACTCATTATGATAGTTAATACCAATTTACTGTGTTTCCAAAATTTTTACAGGCCATCTGCATTACTGTAATTTCTTTCCTGCAATTAAATAAAGATTTAAAAAAATCTTTTTTTCCCATCTAGGGTTACAGGTGTTTGATATTACAAATGTTGGGATGACTTTGGCTCAGAGTGGGCTCCTGAAGCTGCCATATGTTCCTGTGGTGGGTATGTCCTGCAGACCCTTCCCATGGTCCCATCACAGTATCTGCCTCCCTACTCCCAGCAGTGGGGTATCTCCAGCTGGCAGCTGTGCAGGGCTATGCCAAATCCTGCTGGGATTTTGTTCAAACTTAGGCACTTGAATTTGTTCTGTTTATCCTCTTAGATCTGAGCACGAACACAGCACTCTGAATGAAGAAAGGTCACTGCTATTTGCAATTCCCTCTGAAACTAATTATTATGGCTGTTTTCATAGATTCATAGAATTGTTTAGGTTGAAAAAGACCTTTAAGATTATCAAGTCTAAGCATTAGCCCAGCACTGCCCAGTCCACCACTAAACCATGTGCCTTAATGCCACATCTACATATATTTTAAATACCTCCAGGGATGCTGATGGCCCCACTTCCATAGGCAGCGTGCCTCCAGTGTACGAACATCCTTTTGGTAAAGAAATTTTTCCCACTATCCAATCTAAACTTGCTGTGGTGCAACTTAAGGCCATTTCCTCTTGTCCAGTCGCTTGTTACCTGGGAAAAGAGGCTGACCTCCACCTCATAACAACATTCTTTCAGAAAGCTGTAGAGAGTGATGAGGTCTTTCTTGAGCTAAATGACCCCAGCTCCCTCAGTTGCTCCTCATCAGACTTGTGCTCCAAACCTTTCCCCAGCTCCATCGCCCTTTTCTGGACACACTCCGTGAGAACACTGTGGGAAATGGTGTCAGAAACTTTACTGAAGTCCAGGCAGAGGACATCCACAGCCTTTCCCTCATCCACTACATGGGTCAACCTGTCACAGAATGAGATGAAGTTGGTGAAGCAGGATTTGACTTTCACAAACTTGTGCTGACTGTACCTGACCCCCTGGTTGTACTGTACATGTTGCATGATGGCACTCAAGGTTATCTGCTCCATGACTTTCTCCAGCACCGCAGTCAGATTGACAAACCCCAAATCCTCATTCTTTTCCTTCTTGTAGAGGGGTGTCACCTAGGCTAACCTCTAGTCTACTGGGAACTCTCTGGTTAGCTAAGATTGCTGGTAAATTATGGAAATTGTCTCACTGAGCTATTCTGGCAGCTCCCTTAATAGTCTTGGACTTATCTTCTATGCTTTTGTAGGACCTCATTGCAATGTTTTGTAAACATTGGTTACAACCATAAAATATATATATAATAGTTTTCTGTGCCAGCTGAAGCCCTGAGTCTGAAGCCATTTGGCTGGAGTGAGGACACCTCTTGTCCACAGATATGGAAGACTTCTTTCAGGAGTAGTACTTAGCAAACAAGCAAGTCTCTGAGCCTCTACTGCTAAGTATCTCAAGGCAGATTCAGTATTGTACGGTTTAAAGGTCCAGACAGTGGCTAAATCATAACAGAAATAGAGACAATAAATTCCTTCCAAACATCATGAGGACTCTCCTTCTCCAGAAAACACTGTGAGGTTACTTTGTCTTCATTGTCCTGTCTGTTTTGACTGCTGAATATCTATGGTAAAATCTAAACTAGGGCTATTAAACTCATCACTAAAACTTAATAGGAAGGAAATAAATTAAAAATCCAAGTACTCCAGAAAATGATGGCTTCCATTTCAAAGACTAGGTACATGCGCCCATTTCCCAGAACATATGCTTCAGACACAAAAAATGGACAAAGTGGATAAAGTGGACAAGGGCAAAATTTACCTTGGAGACACTATTGTCCTGAAACAGAAGACTAATGTTAGGTCTATGAACTAACTGGATTCTGGAATAGGTCCAGAACAGAGCACCTCTCCTCACTGGTGTGTGGCTGTGATTCTGAGACCAGCCACCCCCAAGGAAGAACTAGTCTTTGTGAATCATTCTCTTAATATCAGCTGGACTGTTGTTTTCTCCTACATGATGTTTAGTAAGAGCTGTGTAGAACATGTGCAGAGTTGTTGGATGACTACATATTCCTTAGTTTAAACCTTTTTTTATTCTTTCAAGTGTCCCTGAGGGTGATTACTTCTCTCTTTTTTTATGAGTCATCACTCCATCTTTTGCGTAAGTAAAAGGCAGGTTGACTCAACTCAACCTTTTCACAGCCCTGATAATATATTGATTAAGTCTTGTTTTCAGTCTAGAAAGACCCATGGTCATAAGAAACACAAGAGAAAAATCTAATTTTTTTTCTCCATAAACGTTCCTTAGACTTCATTGAATTTCACAGAAGTAGGAAGAGTCTCAAACATGGTTTTGTGCTTCTGGTTTGACTATTAGACATATATTCATGTTATACAGATCTTTAATATCTAAAAGGATATTGCATTCAGAGCAAAAAAAAAAAAAAAAGGAGTGTTCTTTTTGTAGCCAGCAAATACTTGCTGCACATGAGCATCATATATTTTATTGCAAGATGGATTAGAAGTACAGAAAAGGTTTTTTTAAGTAAAATAGCATATTATGTGTTTCTGAATTTGCCTGATTATTCCCAGGTAGACCCCCCCTCACCAGTGTCCTGTGGAGACATTCACGCAAATTTAGCAGCTTTGAAAAGGAAGGAGAATGAACTGTCATGAGCTGGTTGGTACTGACAGGGAGGAGCACTTTCAGCATTAAAAATTTGCAGGGGAAAATCTTCTGAGCCCTGTGCTAGAAATGCACTGATAGCAGTTTTCCCTTGCATCTTACCATACTGGCCAGGACTGAGTTGCAGTTCTGAGGACTTCTGAGGAGAAGAAACTCACAAATAAGCTGAATGTGAGCGACTCACTGTGACTTTGCTGGAAGTCTACAGTGTGAAGATTGAATAGCCTGGTCAGAAAAAAAATGAAGGTTTGGGAATGGTTGAGAGAAGTAGTGCAAGCTGTTCTCTGGAGGGAATTGTGAGTTATGTTTGCTGAAGGTTATTACCTTCCCAGAAATCCTGTTTAAAATAAAATTGTACATACTTGATCTCAAACACTGTGATTTATTTGAGATATGAACAAAGTATTCATCCTAAATTTCTCTGACTGTATATGGATGTATGTTCTACTGCCTGTGAAACACAAAATGATACATTGGGAGGAATTTACAGGAGAGCTAAAGTCTACCTGAAAGAATTGCAGCTAGAATTACAGAGAAAGTACTATCTGAATACTCTAACTTTTATTAGTGGAAGAAGATCCATCCTATATATCACCTGGGAGAAAATAATAGCAGTGTGGGACACAACACTTGTGGCTTGTTCACTCAGTGTGCAGCAGGATTAAGCTGTCAAAGTGATCATCATCTAATTTTGTGTTCAACTGTTGTTCTTGTGTGTTTGATCCTTTGAATTATATTCTTGCATGCTCTGTGACTGTGGTCTGTAATTAAATCCCATCAAAAAGGAAAGCTATCCCCTTGCATCTAAAAACATGCTTTGCAATTTATGATATAAATTACAATATGATTTTGCATTAATCAGTAAAAACAGGAGGACTGTCAGATCAAAAACAGTTTGTAAACACTACTCCGGACTTCATGAGAGAAGACTTTGGTCTCTTCACGGGTCTCCTTGGTACAATGCCATTGGATAGAGCCCTGGGGGGAAGAGGGGCCCAAGAGATCTGGATGGTTTTCCAGGATTGTTTCCTCCAGGCTCAAGCACAATGCATCCCTAAAAAAAAAAAGTAGCTTACAGAGGGTGAAAGTAGAGAAAGGTATCCTGAGAGGAATACAAAGAAATTATCTAAACAGCCAGGGATCTGGTAATAAAATCTAGAGCACTGGCAGAAATAAATTTGGACAAGGATAATAGTAATGTACATCAGCAATAGAGGAAAGACTATTGAAACTGTGATTCCTCTCAGAAAGGATATAGGAGACCTAGTTACCCAGGACATAGAAAAGGTTGAGGTACTCATGACTTTATTGTCTCATCAGCGAGCGTTCCAACACAGCATCCAAGTTGCAGAAGGTGATAGCAGGGACTGAGAGAATGAAGAACTGCTTGTTATAGGAGAAGACCAGAGAAGGGCTCGTGTGAACCCCATGAAGTTCAACAAAGCCAAGTGCACAAGGTCCTGCACCTGGGTCAGAGCAATCCCCAGCACAATTACAGACTGGGTGAAGAATGGATCAAGGTTAGCCCTGGGGAGAAGGACTTAGAGGTGTTTGTGAATGAAAAGCTGGGCATGGGCTGGCAGTGTGCGCTCACAGCCCAAAAAGCCAACCATACACTGGGCTCCATCAGAAGCAGTGTGGCCAGCAGGTCAAGAAAGGTGATTCTCCCCCTGCTCTTGTGAGACCTTTCCTGGAGTGCTGCATCCAGATTTGTGTCCCCAAACAAAAGAAGGCATTGACCTGTTAGAAGGAGTCCAGAGGAGGGGCCCTGCACTGGTCACAGGATTGAAGCACCTCTCCTATGAAGATAGACTGAGAGTGTTTGGGCGATTCAACCTGGAGAAGAGAAGGCTTCAAGGACACGTTACAGAAGCCTTCTAAAAGGATAAAGAGGGACTTTTCACAAGGGCATGCAGTGATAGGACAAGGAGGGAATGGCCTTCAGCTGAAGGAGGGTAGGTAGTAGATTAGATGCAAGGAAGAAATTCTTTACTATAAGGATGGTGAGGCACTGGAACAGGTGGCTCAGAGAAGTTGTAGACCCCTCATTCCTGGAGGTGTTCAAGTCCAGGTTGGATGGGGCTCTAACTAAACAGGTTTAGTGGAAGGTTCCCTGCCAATGGCAGCAGGGCTGGAACTAGATGATCTTTAAGGTCCCTTCCAACCCAAACCATTCTATGATTCTATAAATGTAGATTGCAAAAATAATTTTACTTTTAAGAATGAAATTCTTGGAATATATTTAGGGTTGTGTTTGTATTTTGCTGCTAGAAACAACATCATGACTGGTGCAGAAGCAAGAGAACTGCATTGCAGAACACCAGATATCTCTGGATATATGTAGGTCTTCAAATAGCTATCACTTGGTCATGAAAGAAAATTTTAAAGTACTGGTTTTTAAATTCATCCACAGTTAAAATAATACAGTGCAAAATGGAGTTACTGACAAAATAGATTAGTTATTTTTTTCAACTGAGAAAGCAATTAAAGGGTTTACTGAAAAATAAGTGTTTCCTTTTGTGGTCCATGATTCCTCAAACAATTTAATGTCAAAATGCTTTTCATAGCCTGTTACTAAATAGTTGAAAGAAAAATCATCCATTGTGTGTCTACTTTAACGACAACAATGAAACTGGAGAAAGAGAATTAATATTTATTTTCACTCAACTGCTTTTCTCGCATCATGAAAACATTTCAGTGAGAAACTCATCATTTTACCTTGAAAGCTTTGCGTCATACCATCAGAGAACCATAGAACAGACTGTCTTATGTCGCAAGGGACCTTTAAAGGCCATCTAGTCCAACCCTCTGCAATGAGCATCATACTTTTTAATTATTCTTTTCCTTATCTACCAAAGGAGTTTTAGAATTACCAGGTGTTTCATCTTATTTTGTTAACATGAATACATAGAAATGTTGAGGTATGTCGCCTCTACAAAGTCATTGAAGGGTGAAGGGATATGAAATTGGTTTTCAAACTGTGAAAGATAGTAAGTTATGCAAGGACTTCCTGGTTGACATTTAAAAAATAAATTTATATAAAATTTCAAGTTATTATAAAGGGGTAATGATGAAGAGAATTAAGTAGCTAAATACCATTTAAATTTATTTCACACTATCTTCCAAATGTTGAGGATACATCTTTAAAATGAGAATCAACAATACCCATATACCTCCAAATTTATGACTTAATCTGTTAAGTCAAGAATAATTTACTATGGTGAATTACTAGGAAGCCAAAGACCTGTGGGATGACTCAGTTATTTTTTGGGGAGCGGGGGCGGGGGGGGTGGGGGAGGCCAGGAAAAGAAAAAAAAGCCACTTATTTAGGAAGACAGAGAAAGAGGTTTATATGTTGTGTTGAGGTTGAGGGGAATGTATGAGCCTCTGTCATCAGAGTTGTCTTAGAAGAAGTTGCACTGTTTGATCTTTGAAGAATAGCTATCTCGGTATCAGTAAGCTCACCAAGATTGTGACACTTCTATAGATCTTCATCCTTAAATTCAACAGCAGAATAATTAGTTTTCTTGTGTAAGCAGGAGTTCATACATTGCAGAAATCTGCTACATGTTGTTTCTAAGACCAATCTTTCAATCACACAATTTCATCTGTATGCATAAATGCTCTTATTAACTGATTTTAAAAGAGATATTGAAATAAACAATACATTAAATTGATGCTAAGTGCAGTTTTAAACAGCCTTCATCCCAACTGTACCTATTGCTTTGTGATTTCTGTACTATTTCTCCACAGATATTACCTTTTTAGTGAGTGTGTCTTTGGTAAAAAGAGCTGGAGACAGTTAGATCTGAGGGCAGGGTATCTTATATACTGTCTAGACAGGTAAAACTCCAGTTTCATTTTATCTAACTTAAAAGACTTAACTGGGATATCTAGGCAGACTCAGCCTAGGTCAATAGAGAAAGCATATCCCAGAGATGAAGAGAGATGTCATGCACCATAATTCACGCTTTTCTGAAAGTGGATGAAACGCAAACTACTTATCTGTACATTAAGAAGTTAATATGCTACTATCTGCGACACAAAGTTTGATTCATATATATTAATCTATTAAAGATGCCTATTCAGTCAACACTTTTACAGTTTAGTGGTAGGTAAAAAGACTCCATCCAAAGGGTTCTGAAAATCAGAATGTAGTAGAAGATGCCCTCATGAGGATGTTTAAGTTGAAAAGTGGCTTTGTCCAAGAAAAAAGGACGCATGTTTAAGCAATCTTCCATCAACCTGACCTCTAGATATTGCAACCAGTGTTTCAAGTGTGGGCATCACAAGATGCTCTTCTTCAAAACATTCTGGTCTTGCCTGCACGTGGGCACAACATCTGAGGAATAGCTGTCAGCGTGGGATAAATGTCTGCTCTTTATCATCATGTATATGCCTGTTTGTTCATGTCTTTAAAGTAAATCAGCTTAGCATGGTATTAAAAACTGAAAGACGAAAAGGTAAGAAGCAAACTGAGACAGAGAATGCCAGCTCAACCAGATTTACTAGCAAATCCAAAGCACCCAACAAAACAAGTACACCTCAAACTGTGCCTCAGCAACAAAAGGAAATGAAGCTAAACAGCCTGTGCAGTTTTGCCAGTCACTGCTTTCATGGCTAACAGCAGCACAAGACCTTACAAGATATATGAGAAAACATCAATCAGGGAAAAAAAGAATCATAGTCTCAGCACCATGCACTTCACATAAGGGAAAACTATTAAGGTGTGCCTGAATGTTCCACACTTGAAAGTAATATGTTTCTAAAAATGTATGTTTTATAGCACTTGATCTTGAGGCATCGCTAGCTGTTACATTCAGATAATTTCCTCATCCTACTGGAGGGGCTGCTGACATTATAACAGATTGAGCATGAAGATCTGGCTAATTTTTCAGAATGAAATACACTTTCCCACACAATACTGCTGAAAGCAGAAGTTACACAGGGCTAGGAGGGGAACAAAGAGCTGCCAGAGTCCAAAAGCTGACAGGTTGGACAGGAACCCAGGTCAGCATAGTGCAAATCCATGCTATGATCTAGTACCAGATGCCTCATGAGGAAGGCACCAGAAAACAGCACAGTCCAAGTATGGTATACTTTTTACTTGGAAATGTCTCTTCCACTGGGAGTGGAAATTGCAAATCTGTGTAGCTAGGAATCCCCTTAGCCACAGAAATATGGAGGACTTCCAAATCACCTTTGCCACTAGTTTGTGATAATACCAGGTATTCTTTGTCTAAAACTTACAAGTCTTCAAATTATTGAGAATTCTTTGCCACATATTCTTGTCTTTTGTGCTGTGGCACAAGAAGAATCTTGCTGAAGTATCTGTGAAAGGTTCAAGATGCAATGCTTTTTTTTTCAAAGAACAAAATATGACATTTAATTCATAATGAAACTAAGATGGAAACAGCATGTGTCAAGAAGAATTTTTTGAGGAAAAATTGTATTCTGTCTCAGTAGTAGATGCAGCCAATTCATAGATGACCAATGGAGAATCTGCAGTGGTTTGATGTCTTTTTTTTTTAATTTAGGTATTCTTAGTATCTCTTACTAAGTTTGGAATATTTTTTTAGATTTTGTCTTCCATGACTTGTGCAGCAGTATGCATCTTGTCAGTGATAGCTGTGATGATGTTTAGAAGAAGCAATTTATTTTTCTCGTGGATTTAGTTCAGTTTGGATGGCAATTATTTTCTTACAAAGATGCTGGGTTTGCTGGAACTTGTTCTACTGAAGTTTGTGTTTTGTTTAGGCACATTCTATGTTTACCTTTTTGTTGTTGCAATCTTTAGGACATTCACAGTATTATGAAGCAGACAATTTTTTCTAACTTTTGGGCTTTTTTGGTGTATGTACATAAACAGACAGACATAGAAATATTCAATATGAATTACATACACTATATGATGCATATGCATAACTTGGATAATATTTTCAAGAGAAGATGTACTGGATAATTTATTAGACAGACACCAGTTAACATATTACAGACAACAGTTAAAAAATCGTTTTCTGCATTTTTTATTTCATTTAGCTTTTATTTAACTTCAGGACACTTGACTGAAAAGCCTTATGTTAAAGGCTGCATCCTGCCAGCAGCAGAAGCCATTCAGTATCCTCTGAATTCCCTTGGAATTTAGGACCTGAAACACTTGCAAGTATGAGCCATTGTAATCACCTACTGGCATCTCACACCATAAACCCACAAACCTGAAGGGGCCCCTGTGGCTCTGCACAAACTAATGTGAAAGTCTGGAACATTTCTGGTGATGGGTTGAACCAGTGCAGAGCAGAGTGGGACAATCACGTCTCTCAAATGTCTGGCAATGTCCTGATGCACCGCAGGACATAATTGGTTAAGCATTTGCATTCACCATTAAAATCAGGCAGGCTATTAAATTATTTTCTTGTCTCAGTTTCATAACTCAGTGGTTCTGGTTGAAATAGTACAAATATATCCCCTACTGTGTGCTGTGCTAGGATGAAGTGGTGAGATAACCCAGAGGTGAGCAGTCCTGTGTTGCAGAGCCAGCAGAGGTACAGCCATCATACTGATGGGTGACAAAGCTCTATTTCAGCTTGATCTCTGGTCTTTTGTGTGGGTTTTTTTCCCTTGATTCTTGTGTGGAGATCATTGCTTTAGAGGTTAGCTTAATTCTCTGGGATGTAGAAGGGCTTTCATGGTCTGCATTGCCACACCACAGGGAACACAGATTTGGCAAGATGAGATTGACTGAACATAATGCAGTGAAAAAAGAGACGGATGGTGCTTGAGGGAGGTGGGGCCTGATCTGCAGTTTCCAGGATGGACATGGTATGGGATGCAAAATGATAGGAGCTTTCAGGTCTTTTTATCAACTATCCTGAAATTGCCTCAGTTGTTACAATGCAAGCCTTTTAATTGTATGTCTTGATAAACATTCAAAATTTCTAGAGAGAAATATATTTCTTTTAAATAAATTGTGAATTAGAGTCCGGGAGAAAATCCTTTATAAGTATGAAATGCTGGTGGATGATGCCATTTGGAGTCTGAAAGTCATAAAACACATGCTCCTCTCTGCTGCTTGGTGAGATGGTGGTGTTGGGAAAGGAGCAAGGTGCTTGCACTGTAGCAGGGGATTTCCTCCTCCTCTTTTCCACGAGCAGTCGGCTGTAACGGGGTGACTTTGTGCCCTCTCAGACAGGGGTGCAACCCAGATAAAAGGGAAGGAGGGACAAGACGAGGAGTGTAACACTGCCTGGCTGCAGCACATTGCCTCTTTGCCTGCCTTGCACTGGCAGCCTGGCACTGCTTAAGGCTGTCTTTGAATGTGCTCTTGTGCTTCTGCTCTCATGTTGGCATCAGGAGAGGAAGACCAGAACAGTGCCCCAAACCATCTCTGTCTCTGTGATTTCTTCTGGGGTTTCATCAGCTCAAACCCCTTGTGATGATACCCTTCAGCACTTCCCGAAACTCAGGATGGCCATGACTCTTGCACTGCACTGCAGCTCTGATGCTCAGGCTTCTGTTTTTTATTCTAATGGTAAATTACTGATATAGAAGATGCTGAATAATTCACTGGATTGGCTTCAAACTTCTCTAGAAATTAAAGATTAGTTAATTTCACATAATTTTGGCTTTCCTCCTTTGTTTCAGAATTGGCCAAGCTGACATAGGAGAGTGGAAAAGTGCCTGGGGCTGTGATGGGGTTTGGGTCAGAGTGGTTGGTACCTGCAGGAAGGACTGTGCAGGAAGGACTGGCCAGGTGCTCCATTGTACTGCTGTAGAGGCCTGTGGGTATGCATCAAGCCCACAGTGGAAATGATCTGGATTAAAAATAGAAGCAACTTTCTTTCAGGCAGACTCTTCCTTAACCCCTGTCTTTTCATGGTTCCTATTTACAGTGTGGTCCCACAGACACCATGCCATATTGAGGAAAGTGAGTTGCAGGACAGGTTGGAAGGGGTAGGAACTTCGTAAGCCCTTTCTTTTGTTTTGTTTTTTTAAATTTTGTTTTGTTTTGTTTTGTTTTGTTTTTTGTTTGTTTTTTTGGTCAAAGAACAGTGTGTTAGTTAATTTTGCCTCAGTCTGGGGAAACGGGCTAGTGTCAAACACTGCAGCTTACAGCAGGTCTCCTACTCCTTTAAACCTTGCACAATCATTGACATCAATGTCAAGGGAGTATTAAATAATAGTGTGTGTGTGGTTTAACTGATTACATAAGGACAAATCAAATGAAAATCAAACCCAAATTTACGTCCTCATTCTTCTTGGTACCTTGGTCAGAAAAATCAGAGTGGATTTTTTTTTTTGACAGAGAGATGGTCAAAATTTTATATAGCTTGTAAAATGGAAGATTGGTAAAATCCTCCATCCTGAACTAGAGAGATGCTACTGTCTTCTTCAGGGACGCCTTCATCATCTTTTCTGTGCAAAGCAACAGCAATTTGCAAGTGCATGTTTATTTTCTCTTACCAAGGACGAATAGTCCACATTTTAACATTTCTAATGGTGAAGAAAAGGCCAAAAAGTGAAGGAGAAATTGTCCATCTAGAAAAGCTACTGGTCCAGACATGCTGGTATAGGAAATGGAGCTGAGGAAGACTGGTTACAGTATCAGCCTTGGGTTCAAGACAGACTTGTCTTTGAGACTGATTTATGGCCCATTAAAGACATGGTTATTCATAGTGCAGTTGACTAGTGTCTGTTTAATTCCAGGTGATGGTGTGAGTTAATGAAACAGTTAAAAAATTTCCATGTGCTTTTCCAGCACATTTTCCCCTGCCAGGGGTCCTTACAGTTGACAAGGTTGTTTGCCATGGGTGAGGACAATTTCTCAGGCTGTGGTTAATGAGGGAGATGGCTCTCAAGATTTTCTCTGCCTTGAGCTGCAACTCTGGCTGTGGGGAGATTGAAGATATGAAGTTGCTGACTAATGACATTTTCAGCTCGAGATGCATCTCCAGCATGGTTTTTTTTTTTTAAAGCCCAAACATTTATTTATTCATTCCTTTACTATGTGATAATGTATGCAGTTAATGTTGAACTTCAAAGTCACTTTCATGCTTTAAGGGAGAGGTGTCAAATAACGCTGTACAGAGGTGTTTTTCCATCTGTTTGTACTGTGTTTATTTTTATGTTACTTTTTGTGGGGCTTTTCCCTTTTTTAAAATGTAATCCAAGCTTTTTCTGAACTGATTACTTCAGAACTGCAGGATCTGTTGCTACACACCTTGTGTCTTTGGCGGTTACTTCTCTGGATTCTTCTACTATTGTGAAAAGCTGAAAAGAAAGTCTCACCAACAACAAAATAAGTAGCCACCTGAGGTAACCTCTGCAGGGGGAGCAGCTCAGAGTGCAGCACAATCCGAAGAGTCCTGGGAAGAGGGATACAGTGTGATGCTGGTAATGCGGTTACGGGGGGCATGTACTGTGTTTTGTTATATGGTGAACTTCCCGCAGCAATCTCTGTTCCTCAGAAAAGTTGTCCCTTTCCATGCTGCCATCTAACAAATGCCCAGGAGGAGACTGTTACTTGATGCTGATTGTCTGTGATTGGGACCACAGGATCCAGGAGCTGGGGTAGCCTGTAAAGGAGCTGTGAGGCAGGTGGTTATTTCTTCATTTTCTCCTATGCTGGTGCCGTGCCTGGGTCTGACATATGAAAATCTCTGGTGTTAAGAGTCTTCCCTATATTTTACTGTTTTACCGTTCTTACTGCTACATAGTTTCACCTCAGCTGTTCCTTGATTTTTTTATACTGAGAGTTAAATCCATTTGTTTTAATTTGTCCAGCCCAATGCAGATATAAATAAATGATTATTCTTTTTCACTTTGCAACACCCATTTACATACTTGAAAGCTTTATTATATTTCTCTCAGCCTTCTCTTTAGTCTAAGCAATCCCATTCAGTTTTTCTTCATATGACATGATTTATAGATCTGTGAGCATTCATAGTGCTCTGTCTGTTCACCTCTTCCTGAATCACAGTGCTCATGACCTTCTGCATCTTCAAGCTGCAGTTCTGTTTTTATAATTGAACATAGTGATGTCTTTTTCAGAAAGGACATTGCTGAGTCAAGTCCAGCTCTTGCTCTGCACTAATCCTAGCACCACTCCAGCACAGTGACTGTGGTGTAATTAATTAATGGTTTCACATTTTGTATTTGCTGATGATCATTCCTGACTGGGTAAAGCAACTTGAATTTTCTTCTAGAAAGGCACATTTTTGTCAGAAAGATCTGACCTTTGTCCTCTGCTGTGATGTTACTGAGGAAGAATGTCCTGTTTAACCTTTCTACAAATCAATTAACATTGTTTGTCAGTGTATTTTGGGTATATGGGAGACACTTCCCTGGGGCTGATTACTTTGGTCCTGCCCAGCTATGAGGTTTTTGGATAGTGCTAAGGTCCTTTGGGAAGCTGTAGTGTGCCACAGGATAACTATTCACAAACTGCAAGCTATGCTGTCAATCAGTGCTAGTCACCACAGTGTTTACTACCCAAACTGTCTTGCAACAGACCTTAGCCAGTTACTCTACAGTCAAAAGATAGAAGCAAGCATCCTCCAGACAGCAGGAGACAATGAATGCCTCCTGAGGCAGGCACATAAATCACATCAGCTGAATCATCCTCTGAAAGTGCCTTCCCTTAGAACTGACTTCAAATAGAGCACAGGGTGACTGTCTCAGACATAGTCATGGCACAGATGAGTCCTAGCCCGTCTTTTTAGTGGTCATTTTACTCAGTGGAATGAAAAAGGTTTGTGAAGAGCCTCATTTTCCAGACCCGTGAAGATTGTTTCTGGTTGTGTAAAGAAAATTAATGTAATAAACTATCAGCTGTGGGAAATTACAGCTTTCATTCAGATCTGTGACTGTAGTATTGATATCAATGCATCTGTAAGTTCTCTTTAGTCTGAAAAAAGTCGTCTCTTCAGGGGAATAACCACCAAAGTATTTCTGTGGACTCCAGAGGCTAGTATTCAAGCAAAGGAAAGACACATGTTCAGACAAGGAGAGAAAACTGCTTCATGAGCAGCATTTTGTTTGGTTCTTTGATGTTTATTTGGTAAAACCAAGTGGCATTAGTGTAGCTCACAGCTCTTGTTGATATATTCAGTGCATTTCCCTGATATGCATTCTGTACTTAGGAATGGAAATTACCCAGTAACACTCTACTTCATGAACATTCTGATTTCAATGTTGTGGCTCATGAACTATGTTAATCTATATAGAATAATCTAATAATGCAGTAATACCATGATGACAGAATGTATTTTATATGTGTCTGTGTGTGTATCTCCCTCAGAGCCTTTCCTATACTGAAATTTTCATACCATCTGCAGTATTGTTGTGCTGGAGTAATCCTGCTGGGAAATTCTCAGGCACTGTCTCACTGACTGTACGTTTTTCCTTGCTAATGCACTCACTCTTCATTGACCATAACAGCAGTGAGCCTTCCACACAACATAATTCACTAGAGACTCTTGTTTTCCTTTTATGATGAATTCTTCAGGACTCTAGAAACTGCAAGAAGAGATGCCTTGGAACTTGGTTTTCTTTTTGTCAGAGGGTTGTGCCTACCCTACTGACAGCAGTCAGTATCATCAAATTTCCACATCTGTCTATATTCTTTCCTCATGCTACTGGGAGATGTGAAACCCTGTGAAACAGCAGAAATGAAAATGTTTATTTGTAATATTCATAAAGCTATATAAAAATCAAATACTTTTTCTGGGGGATAACTGACTCATTTGAGGACAGAAAAACTCTCAAACTCTCCATAGGGTAAACTGAAATTGTTCCCGAGCACTAGTAATGTTATTATGCTTTTGTGGTTTGCTTTTTAGAGAGCTTAAAGACCCTGTGACACAAGGTACTCTATAACTATTAGGTGTTGCCATTGATTTCTACAGGGATGATGCATCAGTTAGCGAAGCTTCATCTATCATAACTGTAAGATATTTCAAATTGCAGCATGTGAAGGGTAAAGGCTTGAATCTATTTGTTATCCAGATCTTGCACAGTGACTGCAAAATTCTCTTTGTCCTTGAAAATCCCTGAGTTTGGGGTTTCCAACCCAAGCTGTCAGTAACAAGGTTGGGCGATACGCGGGTGGATAGTAGTCCATGTGAAAACTTGCACTGTTCAGTGCCTGATGATAAGATCGTTTCATCAAGAAAAAGAAGCCACTGATATCTGATATCTTTGTTGTCATGTAAAGCAACAAGGAGAACAACAGCCCATACACGTGATTAACTTTCCCTGCTCCCCCAAGGGCTGGATTCTCACAAGCAAGGTCAAAGGCAGATGATAGCATAGCCTGAGAAAGCTGACCCTGTCACTACTTGACCTGTATCTGTATGGTAGATATGTTTGGGAATGCAATGTTTTGTGTTCTCCACTGGAGCATGCCTACTGTTCACATTTGATCCTGGGCAGCTGGCTCTAGGTGGCCCTGCTTGAGCAAGAGGGTTGGATTGCATGACCTCTAGAGGTTCCTTCCAACCTCAGCTCTTCTGTGCTTATACCTTAAAACCACACAAGCTCCTTACCAATTTCTCCCTGAATTGAGAGAACTTTGATTCAATGCCTAATAAGTGTTTCTTCCAGCATCAGCCTGGGATTATACCACACTGTGTTTGCATGCTGACAATGTGCATATCTGGTAAGTGTCATGTTGCTTATGGCACCATGGCTTTTACTGAATGTGTGACAAATGCACTACAATATGAAATACTGCAAACCACATAGTGATTATCAGCTAAAATGTTTTCGATTATGTTATCTTTGCTTTTTATCTGTGCTTGTTCATTTTCAAAACGCAATCATTTGCAATTGGCCTGCTTATTGTTAGCTCAAGTTGGTTCTGTTGAATATTGAACTCAAATAATTTGAGAGTGTTATTCAATATGATGCCTGGTTTATTAGTTTCATTTTAATGTATTGCAAATCTGCATAGAGGGCTCAGTCTTAGTGGCCATTACGGGGAAGATCAGTTTCCAAGCCAGCTGCAGTGCTGCAATCTACATTTTCTGACAAAATGATAGAAAAACAAATTAGGAATATATATATAGCTTGTCAGTCTGTGCTTTTTCTAGTCTATGATGTGAAGGGTGTTGTAAAGACTGAGCTCATCCCATGTCAGCTGGTATAAACAGGTCATGCCACATGCCATGAATTTTAGACTGTGTGTCATTTTAATTTATTTTTCTGTATTTTGAGTGCATCCCTGAAGTTTAAGCATGAAAAAAACTAGTTGAAAACCCTAGTGGATTTATCACCCAGCAGGTATTTGGTGACAGCTCTTGCCACAGGGATTATGACTCTTCTCTTGTCACTTTCTCCTTGAGCACAAGCTACACAGCCTGGGAATTTAAAACACCAGCTAATGAGGGATTAGAGACATGTAATTTTTAGAACCCTTGTACTGTCAGGAGAAAAAAATAATAGTAGGTTTCCTCTGTCATTCACACCAATCTGATCTAAATTAGCTGGAGAGACTGCAGTGAAGGACACTTCAGTTTAAAACTCTTATTTTCATGTCAACTACATGGCATTTCCAGGCAAACCTCTTTGCCTCCCGTGAGGAATGACAAGGCACATTCAGCTCTAGAGGTGGCTGAGAGGATACTTTATCGCTTTTTGGACTGCAGTCTAAGGTGCAGCACAAAGTATGGTCTGGATGTGCACTACTGGGGGCTTTAGGCTCTTCCTATGCAGAGCTCTTTGGTGGTCAGAACTGCAGATTTTGGTGTTCGCGGTTCCAGCTGTCTTGGTTTGTTCTAATCTCCAGCACCATCTTATCCTAAAAGGGTCTTAGAGATGTACCTTGCCAAAAAGCAAAGGAGATGGCAAAAAGAGACAGCAAAAAGAGACAGCTCTGGCCAGAGCTGAGCAAAGCAGTACAGCTGGTTTTACCCACACCCCTGTGAAGTTAACTCTTCACATTTCCAGGATGAGGGGAAGAGGAGTGTAACTGTACTTCTGCTTTTGAAAACAGGGTCTAAGGCTCCTGTTATTTACTGTGTGTTTTCCCAGGGCTTTCTTTAGAAAACTGATGTGAAAGTTATGGAGAAGTTTAGACATAGTGAGAATTAAAATGCATAAAATCATGAAGATGATATTTTAAAATCATCTTCCACACTGGTAAAGAAGAGGTTTTTCAACAAAGGAGTAAAGAAAAAAGTCTAGAAGCAGTGGGCTCCTTTGACCTTGAATTCATATATCATCCTTAATACCATGATTCAAGCAAGTAGGATAAATAACTCCATACCCTTTGGGCACAGATTGCTGTACACAGCGGGCACTTTCCAGCAATGCGGATATTCTGTCCAATCTCCTCAGAGAGACATGGGGCCAAGCTCAAACCCCTTATAAACACAGTTGAGACTCCTTCTTTGGTATTCAGCTATTTTACTAATTTATTTAGTAAAATAAATTTGTACTAATTTGTACTAATTTATCCCTTTTAAAGTTGTTCAGCTGGACTGCCACCTACATCTAGAGTATGGAAAGTTGTTACATAGGTGTGCTCTGAACAGACAGATAAGCAACCCCAGGCACAAAAAAGCAAAGCCCCTTTGACGACTTCAGCATTTTCAGGCACTGATTACTGGCAGTGACAATCACTTCTAATGTACTCCCTGCTTGTAGGTCTTGACATGTTTGTTCTGATTCTCAGTCTTTGTTTAGGGCTTATTACTGTGATCACTTTTCTGTTGTAGGTTTGCACATCAGCAGTTTAATTACAAAGACAATTCTCTCTTAAATGTCAGCTTGCTATATTTTTGCTGTCCCTGTAGCCATTAACTCCTTTGTACTGATTCATGGGCACGGTTTTACACTGTAGACCTTGCTACCAACCTTGACGTCAATTTTATTTGTCATTCTCATTTAAAACAGGAAAAATAATTAAAAAGAGCTCCTGTTTTTCCTCTGATACAAAGATGTTTGTGTCACTTTTATATATGCACATTTACAGTCGTGTTTGAGGAAGATATATACTCATGAAAATGGGGGACATTTATTTTGATGAATGGCAGTATGTTGCTTAGTGATATATCAGGCCATATCAAATTGTCACTAAACAACTAAAGATGATCTGACAACGTTATGAATTCTTTTTCATGTATTTACTGGTTTCTTAGAAGCGCAAATATAAGTTTGCCCTGACCACTAGTAATTAACTGTAAAAATCTATTTAATGCTTTAATTTTCACTGGTTTTGTGATTATTATTAAGTCTCATCAGTGTGTCATAATTTTTCTCATCCCAGATATCCCACGAGGCAATGCACTCAGTTTTTACAAATGTGAATTATAGCTAAGTGAAAATAAAAATACTGTCTTTTTTATCACGTTAGGTTTTGTGTCCTTTAACTCTCATCACTTACATTTGGAAGTGGCAGTCATTCTCTGTGTCAATTCACGTATCAAATTACAATGGTAATTTTAGCTTGGGTCATGGTTTTTTTTAGGTAGAAATAACTATGTTTTCATATGATACGGATTGAAACTGAAAAGGAACTAGTGAACCAGAAGATGCAGGTAACTAAACGTAGAATCACAGAAGCACAGAATGAGCTGAGTTGGGATTGACTCACAAGGATTATCGAGCCCAACTCCTGGCCCTGCACAGGACACCCTAAGATCACACCATGTGCCTCAGAGCAGTGTCCAAACTCTTCTTGAACTCTGTCAGGCTGGTTCTGTGACCACTTCCCTGGGGCGCCTGTTCCAGTGCCCAAACAGCCTTTGAGTGAAGAACCTTTTTCTAATATCTGACCTAAACTCGATTGCTTTGTGGTCAGTGTGGCCAAAACAGCCACCAATCTCTACTTCATTCATGAGATCCACTCTCTTGACAACAGATAAAGGAGGGGCATCTTTCTGAGTTAGTTTCCCTTCAGACCTGTTCCACAGAGTTGTCATCCAGCTACTTTAGGAATCTTCTGGCCTGCGTTGTACCAGCTGTGTGATGCTCCCAGTTAATTTCTGCCAAGTTAAAGTCCACCATTAGGACAAGGGCAGCTGACTTGGAAGTGTTCCTTGGTTCCTCAAAGCATAATTCTTTGGTGCCATTGTCCTGGCTGGAATGCCTATAGAAGATTCTCAAGGTGACATTCACATTATATGTTACTCCTGTGACCCACTTGGTCCTTCTTCCAAGCCATCCCTTCTGAAAATTTGGAAGATTTTTTTCTCATATGGGCATTTTCTCTCTTCATACAAGCACCAGGCCATGTACTTTTTGGAGTGCGTGGCTGACTCGGGTGCTACTCAGCCTTTTGGGTGTACTCCTGCAGAAATGTCTTGTGACTCACACGAGTGACCATTATGATCAATTTTTAGAGAGATACCTCTGTCTGAATTAAGGTGCAAATCATACCTTAGGCCCAAGTCAATAGTACAGATTTTGTTTAACAGTAAATGAGGGGGAGAGAAAGAGAGAAAGGGGTGAGGGGGAGGAACAAGAAACACATTAAGCAGAAAAAAGTATCACCACTCTAGATTCCTGTGACACCTCGTTGCTCCTCTTCTGGTCTCTGCGGTTGCTGCTGGAGGGAAGGAGTCCACAAAACTTGTCCTTTAGCGCAGTCTCTTACAGCACCTGGGTGGGTACTGCAGGGGTCAAATGTTAGCAGTTCAATATGGAGCCATCAGTTGGCTTGAAACCTTTTGAAAATGTGAATTATTTGGTAGGAAAGCTGAACTAGTTCTAACTTGCTCTGAAATCTCCAGCTGTCTGCCTCTGCTTTCCTCTGTGCCATCGTGAGCATCAAGATGACAGAAGTGCTGGTTTTCTGTGGTGGACAGAGACCAGCATGGGGGCACTCACCTCCCTTTCCTAGTTTGTGGATTTCACAGACAACCCTTTGGCTGTATGTCCTATGTTTCAGGGAAAAGTTGAGAAACAAAAGCCAATGTTTCATGTTTGGGGTCCTCTTGGGTCACTTGGCCAGAAGACACTTGCTCATCTCAACTGAGGCTAAGAATAAGGTAAATATTAATTCCGGGTGGCATGGTGATGAACTATGCATAGAGATGTTGCTAAGAATAGAATTGCTGCCTTATGGTTAAAAAAAAAAAAAAAAAAAAAAAGATTTATAAAAGTTTTGAAGGGCAGGAGTAACTATTAACTAAGCTGGCACTCTCCCAGCCTTTGCTTGCACAATTTCAGTCTTAGTTCTGGACGGGCTATCTGAGCATTATTGGAATATAAATGTCACCTAAATGATAACAAATCAGGCAGCCCCTACCTGATGAGAAGTAGAATCACCTGTCCTAAATGAATTTGCTTGAAACTAGGGCAGTTTCACATTTCTTTCAAACGTGGAAGCATTGGCGTTGCCCTCAAGTGATGCTGTCTGCGTGGATGATAGGCAGTCTATTTGCATTAGTGCTGCCAACACGATTTCAGTGCTGTGGTCTGCACTGCTTATCTTGCATGCCCATGTGTGCTGCTGTGGGAAGCTGATCCAGGTAAAGCGAGCCTGCTGTGCCTTTGTCACATGTCCCTCACCTCCTGCATCTAGGTCCTCTGCTGCAAGCTGTGAAGGTGAGGGATGGTGGCAGCTGCCTTGAGTGCAGCTTGGGTGGGAGTGGAGGATGCAGCAAGAAGCAGGCAAGGAGTGCCATCAGCTCGGATGGATGGCAAACCTGCCCTGCAGCCTCACTGACCCTGGGCTGAAAAGGTTAATAATTGCAAGAGGGCTGATTACATCTTGCAGGGAATGCGTAAAACAGCACCGTGTGGCAGCACTTTCCACGTGGTCTCAGGGCAGTCACTGCTTCCTCGCCCTCCCTCCTCCCCTGCAACAATGTTTTTCTCAAGACAGCCCATTAAGATTTGACTTGTTGAGTGCAGCACAAGCAAAAAGCTTCTTGTGGGGAGGCATCTCTTTCTATTCATTCCCTCCCCGAAAAAGCACTATCAATATAGAATTGCTGTCTTCTTCAAGATCATGTTAACTGCACTATACTGAAAATAAAACAGAAAATAAATGTATTGGGTATAGAAACCTTGCTATACAAAGTGTTGTAAATCTGAGGGTATCTGTCTCTTCCCATGGATCAGAGGGGAAATCAATAATGCTCAACTTATCTTACATTCTCCTTCTTGCTTTACCCACCTTCTCTGCTTTTCAAACAATGAAAGGTGAAATCTTGACTGATTTTAAGATCCATGTTTTGAAACCCGTGTTTAGACTCCTTAGATGGGCTCTATTGGGCTCCATTTGCTAAAGTCCTTCTCAATGTAGCCTACTAGTAGATTTGGAGAGTCCTCAAAGAAGTATAAACTCTAGTAATTTAGGTAATTTAAACTGGTGCAATTTTTTTATGTGGTAGGAAGCCCTAAGTTATTCCATCATGGCTTCATTTCTTCATCCATCTCCAGAGTTCAGAATATACACCTCAGGGATGGAGGGCAGGGAATCCAGACTTTGCTCTTTTACTCCTGCTCAGAAAGGGTTGACTTGGACTGGATGGCATTGGACTAGACTGTGCTGGATGAGACTGAGATTCCATAGCCGTGTTAAAACAGTAGGGTTTGTTCTAGAAAAGAAACAGAAATGCAGAAGCAGCCATGTCAGCTAAAATACAGTTAATTTTGTAGATTGCCTGACTGATGGAGAATGGTACCAGGTTCATGCCCCACCAATACTGCACTTGGGAAGTGAGAAGAAAATTCTGGGTGCAATTCTGGTCCCTGAGGCTTTCTGTCTACACTGGTAATATTAAATCAGTGTTAGGCCACAGGCTCCAGCACCTGTAATCACCCATCATGCTGGGCACAGCCATTACTATTTTGGCCAAAGCTGACTTGCACTCTTAGCTGGATCTAGATTTAGTGTGGGGTGGGGGTGATTTTCAGCAGTCTGCCTGTATGATACCCCATCATCACGGAGGCCAAGGGAGTGGTAAAGTGGCTGTAGGCTGCTCCAAGCCCGAGGAAAAGTCCCATGAACATTTAACTTGCTGGAACAGATGCAGTTATGGTGTTGGAAGCACACCTGATTTCTTGGAATAATTTGCATATTTGATGTAATCACCAGTGTAATTAACATTGATCGAAAGCACGTTTACATTTGCTGAGTCTTACACACTGAATATTGCTGACCACCATCAATCTTCCAAGAGGGAGCTACACTTTGATGACTTGAGCCAGCTAGATGCAACAACAGCTGTCATGGAAGACAAGCAACCTTCCTTTTCAGCTGTTTTTTACAAATTTTAATGAAATGTTTCTCCTGTAATCAGCTTTCTGGCCAGGGGCACTAGTTTCTAGCATATACAAAAAGAATCAATCAACAGAGTTGTATCACTTCTCCTGGGGTTTTATATAAAGAGCGTTGAAAAATATTTAAGAAGCAAGAGCAGAAAAGAAAGAGATCATCTGTTTTTTTCAGCAGTAGAAAGAACTGCATGAATCTCTCCACCTGTGCTTCAGGACTGGTGCCTAAATTCACCCCGGAGAAAAAATTTTCTTGTGTCCAAACAATTTCAAACTTGGATGGAAAAGGAAGAAATTGGGCAGATCAGCAAAGGACCATTACTTGATGGATAAGGCAGTAGTGGTTGCAATGTTGAAATTGTTTTAGCTGTCACCTATTCATGAACTAGAGGTGCTGGTTAGCCACCAAGCTGCCGATGGGCACTTCCTGTCTATTGTGAAAGGAGCTCCGGCAGGGATTGCTAAATTTCAAAAGAGTTTTTGTGAAATTTATCACTGTGAATGACACATAGGGATTTTGAGGAATGTGTATCTATTTTAATCCAACTTTCTTTTTGTGTTTTTGTGACTTCTAACCCCTTTTTACACCTTTAAAGTAGCAGTTTTTACTTGTGGTTGTTATTCTTTTCCTGGAGGAGCAAGCCACTCAAAAGAGTCCCAAAGCCTTCTGTCCTGAACTCAAATCTTTGTGAAAGCTAAATTGCCTCTCATATGTATCACCTTAGTGCTACAATTGCTAGGAAATATATTTTCATTTAATTTCTAAGAAGAACTAATAGGTTGAGGAGATTAGTTGGATGAGATAGAAACAATTGAAACATCCAAGAATTCAGAGGTCTGTTAGTGCAAAGATGTTGGTTTGTAGCTGATAACATTTTGCAAAGTTGCAATTAGGATAAGACAAAATTATACAAATGCAAAAATATATTTTTCTTAGAGCAGCAGGTAATTTTTAAAATTCAAACACAACTATAAAAAGACTTTTTGTTACAACCATTCAGGAGCGTTGACTTACCATCTTGTGTGCGTGTAGACAGCAATCCACAGCCACATGCATGGCATTACCATGACAAGACTTGGTTGTTGTGCAGTTTTGATTAAAGAGGCAGTCACAGGCCAGATCTGCCAGGTGGTAGGGGAAGACCAGAGAAGTGGTGGGGAAAAATCCCTGGGAAAGTCCAAGGAACACAACGTTCACTGAGTTTATATTCACTCAGGTCCAGTTGGGAATGCCCAGGTACCTCGCCCAGAGCAGGGGCTTCACACTGGGTGATGGAATGCTGTGGATCATGTCCTTGACATCTTCTAATGCAACACAGCTACTGTCACACCAGCTCATTATGGCCCATTGTGGTCCATCAGCAGAGATGAAGGACCTCAGGCCACACCCCAATGTCCTGGTACTTCTCCAGGGAGAGGAGGGGGAGCCCCACAACCCAGAGGTTTGTGCAAGGGAGCATGAGAAGAGGCACCACAGGATCCGTCTCCCATCTCATTCATAGGCCATCTCCCACCCTCTGCTTTATCACATCAGGAGCTCACCTCCTCCATTTCAAAAAAGCACCCTGGCTCTCAACAAATTAGGGGGTGCTTTGAGTTATTACCCTTAAACATTTCAGTCTCTCACAGTGATGCCAGAAATTTGACAACCTTTCCAAGCTGATCTGTACTTGCTTGGAACTCAGACTGCATCCCTTAGACCACTATAATAGAACACAATAAAAGAAAACACATTAAGGAAAGACACATGAATCAGGTTAAAATACAGAAATTTGTAAGGGGTCCATGGCAAGGAATGGTGGCTCAAGTGTTACTGGGGTAACCACGTGTCTCTGGAGGGCTGAATTTAAACCTTGCTTTGCTTTCATCACAGGCCCTATTTGTTTGTGCCACGAAAGAGCTGACAAATATTGCCTAGTTAAGGTCCAAAGTAGGAATAATAGGAGATCTGTAAGCTAAAACCTCCACGGACATCTTTGATACACACTTGGCACTCGCTACTATTGTTTGATCAAATGGCTCATCACTGCACCCTCAACCCCAGGAAAATAAATGGACAATAGAGTTAAAATGTCTTGTGTGAACCAATGGAAAACCTGAATCACTCAAATGTAGAACAGGAGAAGGCAGTTTAGTCACTCAAGAATAGCTCGTGTTTCAAGGCAACTGTCAAGGTCTGGCAAGAATTGATCCCCCCAATATTGGACACAGGAGCACTCAGTTGATAGGTCTGAAAGGTTTGACAAAAGGAGCAAGGCATATTCTTCTCCCAACTGTGTGCCTCTCTTGCTGTGAAAGATTCACTCTCTGTTGCATTTGAATGCTTATTATATGAATATTTAGTTCTGAACATATACAAACTTGGTATGAAAAAGGAAAGGGGAAAGTGTCTGAGGAAGTCTCTTGAACAATTTGCATCTCCCACATGTAGTCAGAAACTACTTGCTGTGCTGCACTGAGAGCAGTGAATTCCTATCACTGCATTGTGGAAGCAGAAATTGTGTGTTCAGAGCTCTTCTCTCCCTTGGCTTCAATTTCAAATGGAGCCACTCTGTTCTTGGGTCACATGGAGTTAGCTGATGTCTGTATGTCTGTGGCCATGCCACGTATAGGCTTTTTCATTTCTAGAGGCAAGTAAGAAGAAAGCCTATTGTATATTCTAGATTTTTAATATTTATTCAATTTTTTAATTGCAAATGCTTGTCTGATTTTATAAGTATGTAAAACTGCAAAACTCCAAAGTATACTTTCATTAGTAATCTAAAAGTAAGTACTTAATGTAAAATGTGATATTTTTGCATTTCTTCACAAGTAAAAGTCATTATATATTTTCTATTAAAAAAGATAGAAAGTAATACAAAGTCCCACGATTTCAGCATGCTGTTTGCTTTATAAGCAATGCAATATTGGTAGTCAGACTATGCCCTCCAAGCAAACATCCAGACATTTCTCTTAAAGAAAGGGACACTGTGTTATGTTAGATTTTTGAACAGTGCAGGAAGGGCAGGTACTCAGTGATTTTCCGTGCCTATCTTCATATTCAGCTTATTTACTGACAACTCTCTTAAGATTTGGTTGAGGTTAGAGAACGCTTCAAATGTTTAACTGTTTTCTCAGAATTTAGCCCCAAGTGTGACTGTCTCAGTGTGGTGATGTGCCCCAGGAGATTTTGTGCCCATCTCCTTGAAGATGACATTTGGCAGCATACACCAAGAACAGCCTTGGCATTTATGTCCTTGGCATTACTGATTTCAGTCCTAGGTTTAAAATAGATCTGAAATATTGTGGAAATATAAAAAGTTAGTAAGGCTTTTTTTCCTCTCTGCTGGGTGAAAAGACACTCAGTTTCAGCATGCACGGCCTAATAATCTCTGTGATCTAAACTGTGTCTGAGAAGGTCAGGAGACTCCTTTGTAAAGTCCTCTAAACACCTCAAGCTACATCATGGTAAAGTCTATGATCGACCTCAAACTGCTCTCTGTCGCTCCACAAAGAAACTGTAAATTTCCAAAATTGCTAAGAAAGGAGGTGCTCATATAAATGGCAGTGCACTCCAGCGTGTCATAGTTTTCTCCTCTTTTAGCAGGGTCTTTATGTAAAAACACATATAATTGCCTGTGTAATTTACCACTGGTAGTCAATTTAGCCTTCCAGAACCAAAAGGGACCTACAGGAAAGCTGCAGAGGAACTTTGCAAGAGGGTATGTAGTGATAGGACAAGGGGTAATGGCTTTAAACCTAAAGAGAGTAGATTTAGATTAAATATCAGGAAGAAATTCCTTTCTCAGAGAGTGGCAAGACACAGGAACAAGTTGCCAGGAGAAGTTGTGTATGCTCCATCCTTGGAAGTATTCAAGGCCAGGATGAATAGGGCTTGAGGCAACCTGGAAGCTGTCCCTGCCCATGACAAGGGGGTTGGAACGAGGTGATATTTAGAGTCCCTTCCAACCCAAGTCATTCTATGATTCTACACATTTCTATGGATTTCGTAGGCTTTAGTAACCCACATGCAAAATAGGACAAAACAGTACTGCTTTTCTCCCAGTGTTTGTCTGTTTTACTGATTTAAATGGAAAGCTTTCTGAGCTGGGATCATCTTTGCAATTTGTGTGTACGTGGACTCTCATAAAGGGCTTTAGAGTCTCATCTGGGTTAGAGAGACATTTCTGCACTAGAAATATTTACCAATTATTGGCAATAATTATTCCTTCATGGAGACGCACTGAAACACAGGAACGACTATTTGGGGAAAGAAAAACTTGCTATCAGCTGGCTGAATTGTTTGTATTGGCCTGTGTAACGGTGCAGACTGGAATTATTTCACTTTACATGATTGTTCTTGTAACTAAGGAAACTTCAGAGCAGCTGCTGACTTATTGTTGATTTGTTTGCCAGTTAAATTTTCTGGAAAAAACAAAGAAAATAAATTTGGGGAAACTAGAAGATCAAAATGGGCACATTAATTATTTCTCTCTCTTTTCTTTGTAACTGAGATACCCTGCATGCCTCAGCAAATTATTGTTGAAGTATCTGAAGTATTAACATAAAAAGTTTTAATTGAAAATATATCTCCTGAGAATTCCAATTCTTTAGCTGTGGGCTCAGACCTCCAAGATTTTTATACATATTGCTGAGGGCTAGTGCACTGGGACATACAATCTTCAGCAGTAGATGATGCAAGTAATTAATTATTATAAAAAGTACTCAGTTGTCAGATTTTCTTCCCCACTGAGCTTGGTAAAGCACTAAAGCAGATATGTTCTTGCCCCAAAGAACCTTCTTTTTATTATTGTGAAATATGGTGAGAGAAAGCAAAGCAGAGCCAAGAGGATAATTTTTTAAAGATAATCCTCACAGTGTCTTAATTTTCAAATATTTTCCAGTTTTGCTTTATTCCTAATTATTGTATTTTTTTAAAGAAGTGAGGCTTATGAAATTGTACCAACTTTCTGTCAGTATGCCTGCTTACAGTATATAAAAGATACCATGTTTCTGAAAGTTTCAGAATTGAGAAATTCTGAGAAGAGCAAAGGTCTAGTTTTTGTCCCCTGTGAAGAGAAAGGCACTAAGAAGAGAGAGATAACACTTAGCTTTTGGGAAATTTACAATAAAAACATGTCTCAGAAAAGCTGTGCATATTTGGGCTGGGTTTTTCAGGAAGAAACAACAATAAATCTAGACATGGAAATATGAAAACTCTTCTTTTTAAATAATTTAAACCTCACTGCTTTGTGGTTTTGGTCTTATTTTATTTATCTAAGCTCATAAAAAGTTTGGATCCACTATGGATTAAAATTTTAAGGGCTGAGCTCTGAAACTTTCAACAGGGCTCCCGGCAGGACCTGATGCATTCAAACACTGTTGAAAACCCAAACAGAGACTGATCTGCTGTGAAAAGTCATCATCAGTATCAGATGTTCTCATTCATCTGGAATATAGGTCCTCATCCTGGCAGCCCAAAGAATTTTTTCAAGGACTATTTTAAAGCAGATTTCCCTCATTTTCCTCCTCCATTTCTGAGAAGAGCAAACTGTAGATATCACCTCCCTAGTGGACATAATTGAAATCATCTCCATCTCAAAATCTGGATGAGAAAATATTTTCACAATGGGACTTTTTGATTTCACACAGAGGTTTGAATCTTCAAATGTAAGTAAAGCTAAAGCCATGCCCTAGATGTCCCAATGATGTTTTTCTCTCTAGTCCATTCAGAGGAATGTTTTATAATACCTGAAAAGATGACAGAAAGACCAGTTGTCAGCCATCAGATGATGTTTTTTCTAATGAAGTTCCTCAGGAATCAATAGCAGCCATGCATCTTGCCAACAATTTTATGAGCATTCTGGAAGTAAACCACAAATAAAATTTAAATTATTTGTAGTGAAAGCAGGTCAGCCACTTTTAGAAATGTGAGGTACTTGGTGACTGCAGGAAAGGATCCCTCTAAAACCTGTTTTCTTCTAGGGAATTCAAGACTTTGTAGCTAGAAATAAGAGCAATGAAAACGTGGAAATCATCGAAGAGCTAATAGGGAACACCACTGCAATGTAGGAGGCTAAAGCAGTTAAAGCAGTGGATGGGAATGGAAGAATGAGGAGGTGATTTTTCTTTTGCATGTGGCATTATTGAGACTGATGAATCCTCTTGGCAGTATTTTTAGCAGATCTGAAAAACTGGAAAGCTCCAGAAAGAAGCACAAGGAAAGGACAAAAGGCTCCACTTAACAGCTTCGGCAAGGGACACTTTTGGCTAGGCTGAAGGAAATGGGTTTTTACAGTGGTAAAAAACTTGAAAGAAGTCCTTTTCCTTCTTTTTCTTTATATGTTCAATGTCTGTCAGTATTCTATCAAATGGTAGGATTTAAGCACGACTGACATCTTTAATGAAGTTCAGGGGTTTTTGCTGTGTGACCCTAGAGACAAATGAGACAAATCTGATTTAATCCTTTTCGTTTCATGCAGGTATGGATATTTGTAACACAGCTCTCACAGGACACTTTATCAGTAGAACTTAGAGCACATTGCAATTTTTTTTTTGGCATTCCTCTGTTTCTCTTTCATAGAAATTGAAATGCAGAGAAGTCAAATGACAGAGTTTTCTAGGGGCAGATGTAGGAATAGGGTCTGTACTCCCTCAACATCTCTGTCCTGAGCTGCTTGCCTCACTTCTATGCCTCCTGCCTTCTCTGAGTAATACCAGATCTACTGCAGCAGCTTCCAGCCCAGTTATTATCATCTCATTATTTCTATTTTCTAATCTGCCCATTGCAGATCAGCACTGGATCACGAATGACATCTCACTGCAAAATGGGTGGAATTGCTAGTGCGCCAAAGGGATGAGTTTCTCTGAAACTGAAAGTGAGCTGGACAGATCTTGTGAGAAGGCAGTGCCCAGAACAAATGTCAAAGCAGATGATAGCTCATAGTCATGGTAAATATCCCAGTATCATTCCAGCTACATAGAGATAGCAGATGTTAACAAGAGCAGGGAAGATGAGAAGGGTTACACTTAAGGGACAAGACTATGCTTGGCTTTCTTTCCAGTTTTGTTTTTATATTGTAGTGCAAATGTGAACAAGCATTTTAACCTTCCTGTATTTTCACACTGAAGAAAAGTGAATAATATTTTCCAAGTTTTTAGCAGCTCCTTGAAATCCTTCACTTGTGAGGCGTCAGAGGTCAGTGATTGTGTTTGTTGTTTGGTTCTATTTTTCCACAACAACCCATAGAAAAGCAGAGGATAATACAAAGCAGTAAATTCTCTTCAATATGTAGCTCATAAATCCCTGGAACAAAATAATAAAAGAGAGATTCAGATTTCTTGAATACCACAGGAATAATAGAACCTACATATAATAACATTTGATGCATTTATTTTAAAATAAATGTGGTGGTTTAATTTTTTATGTATGAAGTATGCCGAACATTTTCTGTTAATTCAAAAATGTATGATACAAAAGAACAATATCCCTCTTCCTACTGTTTTTGAGACTTCAGTTTTCCAATTTTATATGTGATGATCTGGGAAAACCTGATCTATTTGCTAGAACCATTTTGTTTAGCTGCTCTTATAAAACTCCTATCACAATTCACAGGTTTTATCTAACAAGAAAATGATATTATAGTCTGTGAGCTTTAAAACATATCTGTGCTTAAGAAGAAAAGGAAATACCAAATAATTCAAACAAATACAACAACAAAGCACAAAATGAAAATAGTAGAGGTATGTTACTCTTTGCAGTAATGTGCTGTAGAGTAATGGCTTCATTTCCTGAGGATCAACTGAAGTTCAACATTTTGAAGATAACTTATCATTTTCTGTGATTTTTTCAAAGTAATATCTTGGAAAAGTACCAGCAGTCTTATCAAAAAGTGATTTGAAGACCAGATATCTATAAAGCTCCTTTTGCATTGTAGTCAGTAAACCAGGACAAGACTAAGAAAACAAGTTCAAGACCTTTACACAAAGTGTGTACAAAGTGTGTTTAGCTTCAGTGATTACTGGGACTCTGAACCACTGTCATCCAATAATTGTTAACTTGGGTAAATGCATTTCAGGCTACTTCAAAATTTAAAAAAAACCAAAAAACCAACCAAACAAAAAACCCAAAACAACTTAGAATGCTTATAGTGGCCTCTTGGACATGCTCTAAATATTAAAATTAATATTTGGTGTGTAGGGATTTATGGTGGGATCCTTCAGAATAGTTCAAGCCACGACCGAAGGACTGTCTGGTTTACTTTGGAGGCTGTGCACTTCCAGATCACTTTGAAAGTCCCTTGTCTGAGAACAACATCTGTGTTGTAGATGCTTGATGCCACATAAGGACAGTGTACTTCCAGTGCCATGGCTGCAATGTTGCACTGATTTGGGTGGATGTAGGACTGGGGTTCTCAGGAACAAATATTTTTGAATCAGTGCTTTGTGGGTGTTCTTTCCTTCTACAAAATACTCAAATGCATTTGATTGTTTTCTGCACAAACTAAAAGTGAAAATTAATGTATTCTCTAAGGCTATGTCTTGTTTTCTTGTAATCAGTAATGCAATAGTTAATAATTATTGTGTGTTATTTGTTATGTAAGTTTTCCCTTTTCTTTCTTTTATTTTGGTGCAGCAAATATTCTTCCACTAGAAGACAAAATGTGACTGTGAAAAATGTTGTTCTACATTTTTAACATCATTAGTATTGATTTACTAATTGTGTGCTGAATTTCTTCCAGTGAATTTACTGCCATGGTGATTCTCATTCCTTCTTCTTAGGAAGTGTATTTCTTTTTAAGTTGGACAGATGAAAAAGTATTCTTATTCTAACCAGTCAGTGAAGAAAGATACATGTATATATTTTTATGTCTATATATACATATGGTACTGAAAAATATTAAAACCAAGTATTTGAAGGAAAACAATATAAGAACAATATGAATATACTATAGAAGCCCAGTTTTTAAACCTTTAAACTGTATCTTACCTCAATGCATATTAGTGAAGTGACCTCACTGGCCCATATAGAGAAGCATATATGTGGAATACTTCTGTTGGCAGCCCCTTTGGCCTGCCTTATGTTGCCACTTTTTAAAATTTTTTGCGCAGCAACCCTCAAAATAAGAATAAAATAATCAGCAGCATCTCAGTACATCTCAACCCCTGAAAATGGCCAGAGCTCATTGTTGAGAGGCAAAACTTGAGATCAACAGCTTTGAAGCAGCCTGCACAGGTGAAGTGTCTTGATTGACTGTGTTTTGAGGCTTGAGATTGTTCAAATGATGTCATATTCCTAATGTGATTCCGAATGCTTCTTTTTCCTTCAATATGTAATCATTTTAATTTCAGTTATGTAACATTTGTATGCAGAAATAAGACACCCTCTAATCCTTGAAGGTTTTTTTAGAGCTATATTTACCTAGGTTCCAGTTTGATAGTTCTGAATGTTAAGTTGGCTAATTTCTATATGCTGCTGGGCAAGGTGGAAGAAGAGAAAACGAAGGAATTTAAAATTTTATTGCTACTTCTCAGACATCAAAATACCAGATTAGAACTAAGGTCTTAAATTTAATAACTGTTTGTCCTGGATGTCAAAGCTGCCTTGTCAAAGAAATGTTTTTTCTGTTTTTGATGTTCGCTCACCAACTCTTTTAGAAAGAATTGCTTGTGAACCTTATGCTTCCAAGGGAGCAGTTCTAAATACTATCCAAATATGGTTTGTCTTCTTGTCCATGCTGATCACTGTTGCTTTTCCCAGTAGTCTTAAGTTTCAGGAGGCACAAGTTGAAAGTCTCATCATACCAATAGCATGATTGCGCCATGAAATTCAAGTTTATCAGAGCTTGCAGGCCAATTTTCAAAAGCATTTACCAAGATGAGACTGAGCAAAATCCAAAAACATCACAAAAACGGTAACAAAAGTGGAAATGAAAGTAATAACAGGAAGCTATTTCAACTAATGTTGAAAATTCTGTTATGGAGAGATGGCCTGTTTTTCTCATGTCAGTCCTCTTTCAGAATAGCTAATCATGATATGGTAGAAAGATGTACACAGAGCCTAGTTTAAAAGGTTTAGTTCTCTGATATCCTCATCCCAGGGATACTGAGTACTTCTCTGCTTTCTGTGCAACAGTTTTTCCAGCTCAAATCATAAAGAAGTGGCAATTAGGCTTCACTATTGTATTTTCTCTTCTCCCACTCTCGGGCACAGCACAGAGTATGCAAAACAATGAATAAAAAGCAGGAATTGTCTTGCTACTAATGGAGCAGGCAGGTGGTAACCCCGTTTTCAGCCCCTAATGTGTATGGGTGATGGAGAAAGGCTGTAATCAACCAAGTCAGAATAAAGTGCCTTTGCATGAAGTGATCTCTGAATGATGCAAACCCATGGTTGCCTGGCAATCTTTTCAAGCTTTTGATACTGCTAATTTGTTATGTATTTTTCACACAGCACCATCCTTAGATGATTACCGTAGCTAGTGCCATACAAAGAAATCTTTAAATTGTCCATCTTAGATGGTTTTGCAGATAAGATTGCCTGCTAGCAGTCTTCTTATTGTCCTGTGATGATTCGAAATGATTTTTTACAGAGCATGAACATGAGCTGGAAGCCTGGGAGTTATTGGATCAGAGTTCTGCTCTTGGCAACAACAAAACATTTTGCATGGTGATATGTGAATGGCAAAAATCCACTGTGTTCCCATATGACTGGCTGTTTAGTGGAGAAATGACAAGAAATGATGCCTACCTCAAGCAGATGCTGGTACACTGTATTATTGTAAGGGATGGCAAGAGTTTCTGCAGTCAAGCTGTGAGCATACACAGATGGTTATCTGGACATTTTATTAGTTTTCCTACAGGAGGTACTGAGACCCTTGCTCTAACAGATAATAGTCACCTCTGCTATTGTTGCTTGGAATTTCCTCACCTTCCAGATGCTGCTATGGCTGACACACACACTTTAAAAAATAAATTTCATTTTCCACTTTTTCTTTCTTTTTTCTTTCTGCCGCATGCTTCCATCTCATTTTACTTTCCATTTTGCCATCCAGATCTCATTTCCTCTTCTCCTCCTCTTTTTTCCTTTTCTTACACTTCTGTTTTTTCTCCTTGTGTCTCCCTCCTTTATAGTGTTTTCCTTTTCCTTTACAGTATTTTGTCCTCTCTTCATTTCTTGTCTTTCATCTTCTCTCTTTTTCTTTTCTACTGCTAAATTCTTTTGTCGTTTTCCTTTCTACTCAGTATGTTAATAAAACATTTGACCATTCAAGCATTTTCTGTCTCTGCTCTTTAGGCTTCTGAATTATTGCTATAGTTCTACCAAAACTTAATTACCACATCAAAGAAGAGCTGTCCTCATTTAGGCAGGATTTCAGCCTTTCCAGATTTTTTAAGCATGTTTGACCTAATTAGAAGTCCCATTTAAAATGACACTTCTACAGAAGCAGGAGGAAATTGTACAAGTTGTTTCCAGGATATTTAACATGTCTTACACAAAATTTGAGGAATACAAAAATGTTAGATTTTTTATTGAGGTGTTGAAATAATACTGATGGTTAGATATAATGACATCCATCTTTTATAATAATAGCACATTCTTTCTCTATCAAGTAAACATGTTCATTTTAATATAGTAAGTAATAATCATGTGTCAAGACCGGCAATTACTCTACTTCATGACAGCAGCCATTATTTTATGAATTACTTTCAGGAAACTCGCTTTTTTCCATCACATACTTTTTATGGCTACCTTATTCCTAATGAGGTAAATTCACTTTCCACAGAGCCCTCATAAGAACTGTATATAATAAACTGGTGAATGCTATGATTTCCCTTCTGTAAGTATAAGTTGTTACATTCTCCAACTACTAAGTCTTTGTATGTAAGCCAATGCTGTAACTGCTCGTTATTTTAACTCTGAATCATTACTGGTCCCTTCCAACCCTGTTTCTGAGATGGTGAGTCTGAAGTTATTAAATCTATTAAAATTAAGATTGGCAGTAAAATGAAACATGTTAACAATCACACTGATTAATAAATCAGGAAAATAATTCACTTTGGAAAATGGGAAATTCAAAACTGCCTGGGAATTGTAATCAGGAGCACACATCCTTCTGAAATACACAGAGATACTCAGGCAGATGTAGCTTGTTTAGCACAAAAAGAAATTTCTTCTGCAGGCAGGATATTCTGTGCTCTCTGTCATGTAAGAGCACACTGAGATCTTGCTGACCTTAAAAACTATAGGCAGCAACTTCACCTGGCTTAGCTCTGTTGGGAGGGACTTGGAAGGAGTTAAAAGAGCAGAGAATTTATTACTGCATTCAATTTCCTTAAATCCCTAGGAACATGCAGGTGCCTCAAAGGTGTGTCTTAAAAGTCACAGCAAAACTTAAGGGTATAAATAAGACAGACTGCTGCGAGAATGAAGTACTTTACCTGTTCCCTCCTTCTGCAGCTGAGCTCCACAGGGCAGTAAGGATCCTCAAGTCTCTGAGATAATCACTCATAAACCTAGTAGTTTTCAGACCTGTTTTAGTATCTCCCTATGGTTCACTGAACACCACTATGACAAAAAGGCAAAAAGTGGTTCTGGTGTTGTTTTGTTTTGTTTAAATTAACTGTTCTGCATCTGGAATGGCTGGGAACTGAAGGCTGAATGTTAAATGTGGGAGAAAATTAGAACCAACTGAATAATGTTCTAACTCTGCAAACACTAACCTTGAGTAAGTTATATTAGGGTATGTTGTCCATTATAATTTTTATATGTACAATAGCTATTTAATAGAGAATGCCCTGTGAAGGTCACATTCAGAAGAAAGGCAGCGTGTGCTCTGTATATGTTTGTAGCTAATTTAGCAGCATAGAAAGCATGCACTTTGAATAGAGGGAGATTTTGAAGTTACAATTCGCATTCATTTCAGTGATCACAGTAAGGTCCCTGCATCTTCTGATACACCAGATCAATAAGTCAGAGATTGAATAAGCCTCACTGAATGTTTCTTGGCTCTGGTTCATTTTCTCATGAAGTTCTTGGCCATCTGTTTACTGACTCCAGCTCAAGGGGGAGCAGACCAATAACATAAAACAGCACTTTCATGCCGAATAGCCTGAAACCAAATGGCTCCAGATTATGTATGGATTATGAATTTACAAGCAGAATACTGATTTCTTGAATCAGTTAAAAAGCTGAAAGAAATGGGCCTTCATTTGACTGGAGCCTGCAGATATGACAATAATTTAAGTGTGCAATGATGCATTTCAAGATGACATTCAAAATCTTGAGGACCTTACCATATAGATTTGGTTCTTTTCAGTGTTTTCTAGTTCTTTTTCTGTGTGATCGCTGATGTAATGGATACTCTGATTAAGGAAACGAGTCCAGAAGTGGCTGCTTTTTGGTGGTCTCATGTTTTATCTGTGATCATTTAGTTTGCTTCACATCTTTCAGGGGGATGAGCTGTTAAGTTCCAGTTATTACAGAAAAGCAACCGCTATTGACTAGTGGCTGTAGCCGTTTGTCATGGGGTTGGAAGATCTTTGTTATTTTGGAATATACATTTTCATAATTTCCTCTATTCTTGGCCTCTTAGAACAAATGAGGGATTTGTGAACAACAAATATATAGTGTCTTTCTGAGCACCACACATAGCAGCAGGAATGCTAACAAAAGCAAACAAACAAACCAAATCATAGGCAGCAAAATTCCACAAATTCTATAAAACTACCCTCTTCTTTTGCCATATAAGATGCCTATCAATAAAGGCAGATGCTGTGCTAGATAGTAGACTGGCAGATTTCCCAAGAAGTACAGAACAAAACTAAATATCTTTCATTAAATACCATTAAAATAAATAGTTTTTGGGTATAATTTCGTGCTGCCGCCAATTAGCTGTGTGAAGCAACTTATGCAAGAAATGATACTGCATATTATGGGAGCCATTAAAGTAAATGTTGCTGCTATTCCATTAATTTAAATGTGAAATTACGAGTGTGATAAACCATTAAGAAACTTGGCTCACAGCAGACACACAAGGACATTTCTTTTAGAAACAAAGGACCTTGGACTGTTCCAAGCAGAATTCTGTTTGGGAGACTTATGGTCATACACAGAGTGCACTCATTTTCCATGTGGCTCACCATCAGCTGGAGGTGTTCAGCATCCCCCAGTGAAACATTAGGTAGGTTTAAAATGAGGCCTCATGCTCCAGAGATATGTTTGGGACATAAGTCTTTTCAGATCGAAGTCAAGCTATTCACGGGATTTTCCAGGAATGAGCTGTTTTTGGTAGTGTGATAATCCTGATTGTGTTCACTTTGTGGATTTTAACAAGTGCTGATTCAGCAAAATGGTGTGTGACAGTCCCAGAAGAGCTTACTTTGAAAGTTGCTGTCTTAAAATATAGCTTTTCTTTCTTAATAGCCAGTATGAGAAAAAGAGATTTTTTCAGTCCCATGTGGATGAACTCTGGGAGCAGGCAGTGGATATAACACCACAACAGAGGGAACTAATAGGCACACAGGGCAGAATTTATCATTGCTTCCAGTTAAATCTTAAGTTTCACTGTGGTAAATATGAGACAATGCAGTAGTATATATATAATTAATGCATTTGAATGCATTTTCAATAGCATTTCTATTGTGTCTTGGTCTCTTGTAGTGAAAGAGCATCCACACACTAGAAGTGCACCTGTGCTAGGTACAAACTTGCAAGCTCATGGAAAAAAGTTAGTTCCTTTCATATATGCATTTTCTTTTTACTTTTTGTTTCTTTTTGAACAGAAAAACAGGTTGCTCTGTTGAGAGCAAGTGAAACGTGCCTCTGTGGAAGTATTCAAATCTCAAGTGGACACAGCCCTGTGCAAATTGCTCTCAGTTTGAAGCCCTGAGCAGTGGGTCTAGAGGTCCCTTCCAACATAAATATTGAGTGATGCTACTTTATACTTTGAGCTATAGACAATTCTGCACTTCTATTGTAATCTCAAGGGCATATGAAAAGATATTTAAAATTTACTGTGTTGCACAGAAGGCATTTGAGGTGTACAGGAATAGTCAGAACTCATTTTTCTGTTTACTCAGTGGTATAGTGATCATATTCCTTGACTCCTCTCACAAACTCAGTTCCAGTCAGCCTGAACAAACTTCTACAGAATAAACTTCTTAAGGTGCAGGAAATAGAGCAAGCCAGCCAAAAAAAAAAAAAATTATCTCAATCACCTCTCAGATGCAGCTGCATTTTTTTCCAATTTGAGGCTTAAATGAAACTGTAAACTCTTTGCTTTGTCATGTTTAGGTTTTTGTAATTTTTTTAGTGAGGTTTGCTACTCACAGGAATTTCCAGCAAAATAAAATCAGGGTGAAGAAAAATGTGCCCTTGACCTCAGGTATGATAAGGTTCTCCTGTCATGAGGCTGTGCTGTGTCCCACAGATGCTTTTTGTGTGTGTTTGAGCTAGTTGAAAGGATTTGCTCTATTTGCAGTCCCTTCAAAAGACGAGAATGGCAAGACCACAGAAACATCATATAATTAGGGATGTTCTTGGATTTGAAATTGTTGTATCTCCCAGATATGATAATGATATTAGTTCTGCTTCCATCTCCACTGGCAGATATTTAGTGCTGAATGTAGCCAAGAAAATACTGCACAATGCATGGAGAAAGTTGCACTCTGAACATCTTTAGGACTATCAGGTTAGTTTTGTGTTAATGCCAGAAATCTGATTTCCTGAACTGTTGAGGAAGAAAGAGAATATAGGAATAACATGTGAAAAAGGTAATGAAAACTCTGTTTTAGATTGCCAAAGTAGATTTGCCATTATTTTTCTCCATTGCTTTGGGGAATAGAAAGCCCACTTTTTAATGTGAACTACGGATTTCAATGTCTTTGTTGCAAATTAAGAAAAAATCTACAAAATTATTTTTTTTAGTAATTCAGTCTAGTGGAGCAGAACTGGGAACTCCTCCTTTGTCAAGTGGGTCTGCAAGTCAAGGAGCTGCAACAAAAGGTCCAGAAGCTTATACCCATTCACTATTACTAACTAGAGACACCAGAGCTCCCTTATATATTCTCCTACCTCCAGTAGGTGTACAGATGGGATGTATGATGTTAGAGCTCCTCAAGGTCACTGCTAGCCATGGGCTTCACACTGTTCCTAGTTCAGTTGTGTAGCAGTTCACCTCATGGACATTTTGCATCCAAGGAGAATTCATATTCTCACTGGGCTGGGCTATGAAGTTGTGAACATGCGACTTTTTTAGTGCTATTTGTTTGCTGTTTGTCAACATTTTACTCCTAATTTCTTGTTTTGTGCTGCGAGTGAATATATTTAGTGCATTTTATGCTACATAAAAGGGACTTTATTGTTCCCACAGCTCTAAAACAGGTGGCCAAAGTTAGGTGGCCTTAGACTGGAATCAAAGTTGTCTGCAAACAAAACTTGTTTGCTATTATTTGTCACAGACAAGGGTTTTTATGCTTCGATGCATTATGGAAAAAAACCAAACCTGCAGAATATAATGAAAAACTCCAAGAAAATTCACAGATCGCATTTTAATCTCCAGTAAGTTTTTCTACTGTGCATCAAAACAACTAAAAGAGTTTACAGGAAATGCTTCTTGCTGTGGCTTAGCTATTGAAATTAATGGGACTGTTATACAATTCAGAAACTTGAAAATGGAATTTATCTTTTCACATTCTTTGAGTGTAAAGAAACGTATTAGGCAGACTGTGTCTTCCAAAATCTTCTATTGTAATGAATGTGGTATTAATAATTTTTCCTAGACAAGTTTATTTTAGAAAAAGAAAATTAATATAAATGGGTTATTGAAAGTCCTTTGTGAATTCACTCAATATTTTGAAAGAATAAGAAAAATGTCTTGGCCATTGCTAGATAAAATTACTATCTTTAATATTACAGAGAGAGGGTTATACAACACAGACTGATCTTTTTCCTGTCCCTTGCTACAGTTTTCCAAATTGCTGGGTACCTGCATTGTGGCTTTCTAGCTCATCTAAGCCATGAATTGGAACTCTTTTCCTCAGAAGTACACAGATAAAAGACCTGTCTGCATTTCAGGTTTTCAGCACAACACGGCTTTCATTTTCACACTCTTGCCTTTTATCCAGGCAGGTCAGGAATGGAGGGGATGCAACCTGTGTTTGTCACCTCAGTCTGAGCTTTGGCAGCTGGAAAGGGAGGATGCCTCATGGGCTGGAGGACAGCAATTAGCTCCCTGGGAGAAGATGGCAAATGGACCCTTTCCTAAGCCTTGTGCTCTGTGCAGCTCTCACACTTGCTCACAGTCTAAAACACATCCTGTCCCACATAAAGCTGCAAAAATTAGTGGGGAAGGAGGGGTGCAGGGAGGGAATAGGAGGAATGAGGAAAAGGTGACATAGTCAGAAAGTGGCAAAATACAATCTTCTGTTGGCAATTAACATTTTTCCATGATTTTGTGTGAGTAAATGAGCACTTGGAACCCAGTCGTGTAACACAAAAAATGAAAAGAAGCTCCCTGACTCTTAAAGCTTCTTCTTGATGTGGGATCTGCTCTGTGGCATTAGGGGGTGAAAAACTGTGCTCCAGCAGAGGCTTCTCCAGCAACTCTCAGCTGTGTGTTGTCTTGACAATGCCAAAGACAGAACTGCATAAATCGAGCAATTTGGTGGTTCAGAGCTAAAAATGTACAGAAGAGTCATTGGTTTATATCCATCAGAAAAAAACCAACCCTATGCCATCTTTTATTCTTTTGTCACTGAACAGAATAGGTCATACGTAACAAAATCTAAGGAATGAGGTCATCAATTCACAATAGTGAAGAAGCTGTGGGCCTTTGTAACATTCCAGTGGCTGAGTCCAATCAAAAAAACCCAACCCACCTTCAAATCCCTCCAGTATTTAAAAGCATTCCTCTCACTCTTCCCCTCCTAGAAGCTCCAACACAATGTTATTGCACGTCCCAGGAGGGCTGCTCTGATCATGTCAGAGATGTTGCATAGGTTATGACAGGTAGTCACAGCTGCTGAAGTAAGATTTGGAACTCACATATCCTTCCTTTTAGGTGTGTGTCTTACTTACTGAGTCACATGTAGTGGTAATAACTAGGTTCAACAAAGTAAGATATCTTAATGTGAGTCTTGTTATTTTTCCTGAAAATTCAATAAAAACCTGTTTAGAAATTGCTCAGTATTTCTGGTTAAAAAGCTTCTTAGATACTTTCCTCCGGAGTTATCATCCTTGAGCCATCCCACTTTCTACTGTTGCTGTTAGCAAAGTGTTCTTAAGATAGCCAAGCAGCTCTATTTATGTTTGAAGGAGGTAATATTTTTAATTACACACTTCCTATTATTGATTCTGCATGACAGGGCATAGTACAATTTGAAGTGCTATGTTCAAAATGTTGCAACAGAAGAAACAGGAAAAAACGAACTTCCTGGGGATGTTGTGCTATCATCTGATATCAGCTCCCCAGAAACTCTGTTTTGACTTACACAGAATTATAAATGCCTGTCAAACCTGCCCTTGAGCATTCCCAGGGATTTGGCATCCACTACTTCCCTGGGCAACCTGTTCCAAAAAAATTTCTTCCTCATGGCCAACCTAAATCTACCCTCTTCCAATTTGAAATCATAACCCCTTGGGTCACTACAGGCCTTTGTAAAACATTTTTCTCTGTCTCATAAGCCTCCTTTATACATTGAAAGGCTGCAGTAAGGTCTCGCCAGTAAGGTCTTCTCTACTCTAGGCTGAACAACCCCAATTCTTGTAGTTTTTATTTAACAGGACAGGTGTTCCAGCCCCCTGATCATTTTTCTGTGTTCCTCCTCTGGATCTGATGGATGTCACTATGTGCTACTTGCTGCTCACAGGTTGCTCTGATTCTTCCTTCTATTTTCCTTTAAAAGCAATTGTCTCCAGGTGTGCCTGGATTCCCTCTATAGAGATGCTCTGCTATTCAACCTATTCTCTTAAACTTTAGAGAAAAGCAATACAACAACTATTACCCACAGTGAAACATGGTAATGACATTTGATCTGTTTGTGCATGAACAGAACTAAAGTCAGGACATGAATCATGTGACTTCTGAGCTACAGCCCAGCTTGTAGAAAAACAAACTAGTCCAGTTTTCACAGTCGCCACTGATGGAGACCCAAGCACAAGCACATTTTTAATGGATAAGTGTTCCATTATTTATTAAATGTACTTGTCTAGATTCAGCTTTCAACACCAATAAACCTTTTCTTGCAAGATCTCTGCTGATTTCCTGTTTGTGCAGATACTTTGTAATCCAACACCTTGTAACAACTCTTTTTTTTTTTTTTTTCAGCTATGTGGTCTGAAATGCTAGAGTTTTCACTGAATTTTCTTGTCTTCTTATCCATTTAAATTTTCTCAAGATTTTTGCCATCAACCTCCTTCTTGGACTTCACACACCAATATGGTAGCTGGATATTCATTGCAGTCTTGGCAATGCCAAATACAGCAGAGAGGTCCCACAAGATCAGAAGTTTTCCAGACACTCAGTTGGAGCCCAGCCCACTGGACTTTTTCCTCCTTAGGGATTCTTGGCTCTCCTGGTGCTGCAACATGACCTATTACTATCACCTCTAGCAGCTATCACCTGTTAGCTGGGCACAGTTACTCAGGTTATTTTTCTGTGAAGTTTGCCCCACCAGTTCAGCCTGCTGATAAGTGTAACATTTCCAGCAGTTTATGCACAATGTTTCCCAAAATTTCACTATAGTAAGCAATGATTTACTGCACACCTTTGGATAAGGGTAACAAATTGTCAGCTTAGAATTTGCATGGTATTCTTAAACACATTACTTAGATGTTGGGGGCAATATACTGATTGAAGCAAAGATTTTCCCTGTTTACTTTCATTTCCTTTTCTCAGTCTGGTGATATGCTGGCTGTTCAAAACTGAAAGAAAAGTAAAAACCATTTGTAGCTAGGGCAACCACCCTTATAGCTAGAGAACCAGTGGCTATTGTATGTCTTGTGTACACAGAGTATTTGATATTGACTCACATTCCTTCAATCAAAGATGGAAAAATGGTCTAGATGAAACATCTGTGAAATAAGTGCAAAAGTGTTCAGAAAATTTTATTCTCAAAGTCATTATCAGCTTTTCTCTGCCAAAGGAGGAGGAGGTATTGACTGCTGCTCTGCAGAAGGGCTGCCCAGCAACTGACACTCTAATCAATGGAGCAATTGAGTGGAAACCACATTTTTCATTTTCCAGATGATATCAAGCTTGGAGGGACTGCAAGGCTACCACTGAAGTGGCTCATGTTTCAGAGTGGTCCTGACAACCGTGTGGAGACCACCTGACCTTTACCTTCTATGCCAATTCTGTTCAACAGAGGCAGACACATTTGACTGGGAACAAGTGCAGGAAGGGAGATGAATGATTTGGCAGCAGCTCTGTAGAAAGTGTTCTGAGAATCACGGGGGACAAGAAGAACATGAATCAGCATTGTGCAAAAAAGGCAAACATCATACAGGGATATATAAATAGGAGTCTTAAATATAGGCCAATTAAAATAGTCCCTCTGCTCCACTTGGCATTTTAGAGAACTTGGCTGGTATAAAGTTGTTTCTGAATTTATAATTAAAAAGATTCAGTGATTGGTTTTTGGTTTCGGTTGTTTTGTTTTTCTTTTTTTTTTTTTAATCAGTAGTGAAGAAAATGGAAAAGATAACACAAAAGTAATATAATTAAGCAGAATCAAAGGAGTTTACTCCATTAGCTCTTGATGCATATCCTAAAAGAGTAGTAAGCACTGGTAAGTAGCACTGGCCATGAAGTTATGGAGTCTTTATTATTGGTTGTTTTTAAAAATAGGTAGGATAAACTGATATTAGGACTCCAGCTTGTACAGAATGTGATCTTACCTGTTGGCAAGAGGATGGACTTCAGGGAGCACATGTACCACCAAGAGCCTTCGCAACTCCACCTCAGCCTTCCCCTGATTTGGCACTGGGAAATGACATGAGGCTGGAAAATTAGGCATGTGGGAAAGAGTAACCAGAGACCTGGGTTGTTGTCAGGACCTCTCTACTGGACAGAAAATTACAAGATGTGGAAAATGTAAAAATGATTGCATATCCATGCCACACATGACACCATTTTCTTACAAATAAAGACATGCCAGCTTGAAAATACATTACGTGACACATATTATCTTTTGTACTGCATTAGTAGTGCAGTAAAAAATGGACACATCTTAATATCAAGACATTTTCTTCTGGGGCTTGACCTTAAAAAGCTTTAAGGAAACTCATTCAACAACAGATTGTCAAGCTAAAAATTCAACAACAACTCTCGAAATGCCACTTGCATTTCCTAGTCTGCAGAAATCAGCCTAATTCTTCCAAAACCTCAATGTGCTCGCATGCAGATTCACTTTTGTGCAAGGCCAGCAAGAAAATCACAAGCTCTCTTTATCCAGCCTAAGTAAAAGAAAAATGGATTTGACAGCTGGCCTTAAACGCTTTCTCCTTGATGATTCAAAGAAAATGGAATCTATCTAAAGCTGTTGATTAATTCTTCAAATACAGATGGAGAGCAATACCTTGAAAATCTACCTCTTGGAAGTATAATAAATGAATACTTGGGGGTGGGGGAAGGGCTTTCTTTTACAAGATTTTCAGGCAGCTCTTTCCAAGGGATCTAATACCTATTTTGTATTACAGGACAACTTTACAATTTCTGAAATGCAAGAGAAGAGCTTTATAGATTCTCATAAAGGTGATATGTACTACACAGAGTCTAGATCTTGAGGAGTTGTCATAGATCCAAGCTAAATCTCTTCCTCTTCATACAGTCCAAGTAATTAACAGAGGTGGCAAGAGGCTAGCCAAAAGACAAAATATTATTTCAGATAAAGTAACTTCTAAAATATATCTCAACATTTTGAAAGAATAGCAATTGCCATGGATTACAAGGCACATTTCTAGAAAGTACCAGGATATTTCATCAAATAATTCAAATGCATTTCAATGTATTTGAAGATATTGAATAATTACATTATCTCTTTAGGTCTAGTTTTTAGCATACAGGAAGTTTTTACTGTTGCTAACAATAGTATGCATTGTAGAGTTAACAAAACTAAAAGTTTGAGAATTCCTCTAAATTCTTACAGCTGTATCAAAATTTTTCAAACAGCTACATGGAAGCAAAACGGAGCTTTTTATCATGACTGAACTGAAATCTGCCTCTAATTTAAAAATATTATAATAAATTTGGTGAAATGTAGTCTGTCATTCTGTGTTTATATGTACCTATAAGAGAGCTGAGAGTAATAAGAATTTTATTGAACACCCATATGTACACATTCAGTGTGATACAAAATATCTGATTAAATCTAATTAAAGGAGAACATTGCAATTAGAAAATCTCTCTTTTACTTCTTTTGAAAATGGCATATTTTTATTAAAAGGAATGCTGTAGAAATGTACAATTTGCAGGATCTAATTTATCTTATTTTTTTTTTTATTTCTTGCAAAATCATTGGAGATTTTTAGAAGTCATTTCCTCCCCAGAAACTAGGAAATATAATACACTAACTTTTATTGCATCCGGAGAAGATAGTTTCCTCGATTGTGCCATTCAATGGTAGTTACATGACTCTTCTAGACATGCTGACATAAAAAAATCAAAACAATTTTTGAAGGATGAAAAAAGAAACTTCAGGAATACGTTTCTCTGGTTCTCAGCATTGAAGGCTGCAGTACAAAACCCCAATCTTTTTATGAGCTGTCATTTCTAATAGTAAAACATATTAACAAAGGAAAGAAGCAAGTCAAATATATTCTTACAAAGCAAGGCCCACTGTGCATGCAAATGAGATCACATAAAATCCCAACCCCTTCCTCTTGGTGAAATATTGTATTGGAACTCTTTTAGAATATAAAGTAAAGAGAAGCAGATACAGCATACATATGCCCTCTAAGCAGAGAAATCTTGCTTTCCTTTTAAACCAGGGATTTTAATCAGCAATGATTAATCCCCAGATATAAATGAAATTGATATTCTCATTCCAGTAATTAGAACAGATTAGAATACTGTTGTAGTCATTGTTCAGCAGAGGACCAGAAGTGTCCAAGAGAAAGTTGTTTCTGGACACATCCCACACCAATACACTGAGCAGGACATTATAGGAAACCTGTACAGGACCAGCAGGTGAACTGAGCTTGAGATTTGGTTCCAGTTCATTCCATCTAGCAAATGACACTGGGGATGAACTCCCAATTTGAACTGGATGTCATCTAAGAGGTCACTTACACTTACAAACATAAGATAAGGCAAAGCACAAGTGGTTTCAAAAAACACCAGTCCCCCGTGCTCCAGCCCTGGCAGCTAAAAACCAACTGGCTTCACCTGACATGATCTCCTGCTGCTCTGACTGTAACTGCTTGGTGACTTTACGTTAGTGATGAAGTCTCTGGGGTCAAATACATTCCTGGGCCAAGACTCAGTTCAAGATTTGTATATGGTTTAACTCCTTCCTCTAAATGAGAATTAGAAATCCACAGTCTGTTTTTAAAATCAGTGGTGTACGTTTCATTCATAAAGAAGATGCACTAGTTTAAAATAATCAGAAGGCTGATGTCTGTTTGATAAAAGGGGATGGTAGAGAATAGAGAAATGTTATTCTTTACACTGAGTCTTAGAGGCTTAGTATAAAGAATAAAAGTAAATTTATAAGAGGCTAGTTAATGATTAATGAATACTATAAACATGTTACATAGCTACAGAAAATCGGTATATTGTATTCTGGGAGACAGCAAACAATGTTTTCAAAGCAACCTATCAGGCCTTGTGGTAGGATTTTGTCTCTGAAGTAATAACTCTAATCTACTTAAAGCCATTTGTAATTGGATTTTAAGTATAAAATATGACCAGAAAAAAGATTAACATAATTATCTACAGCTATATCTGGTACAAACAACATAGTATGTCTGTAAACAACTTTCACGTATAAGGAAATAAAAGCTGGATAGGAAATATTTGAAAAGTGTTCTTGCTTTGCTTCAAAATGAACTCTGGACTTTCTACCTTAATCAGACAGAAACCAAGCAGACAAATGAATTTTAAGTATTGCAGTGGGGAAGGGTTTTCAGCTATTATCAGTATGAAGACATTCATGTGAAGGTCAGGTGTTTCCACAATACAAGGTACAAAAATCACACCTGTCATGACAGCTTGTAATGAGAAACAAAGCATTAAATTGGCAGAAGTCCACTCATGACAGTATAATTGCAAAAGGTATTTTTGCAACACAAAAAGAAAATATGGTGATCCTTCTCCACTAGGTATGAGGCTTCAATTTTTTTGTAATAAATTCCATGACAATTTTTGTATTTAATTTCTGTCTATATGTATTTTTCAAGGTGGGGTGGCTACATTGCAAATGGATGGATGATAATTCAGAGTGTGTGACTTACAGTTTGTTATACTCTTTGCTTAAGGCACACGTATGCTTAGGTTATGCTATCTACTCTTGTGCCTGGCCATAGGAGATAACACAGTTGTTAAGCAAGTCACATTTATTATCTTGCTACAGCGTGTCCTTTTATTGCTACAGCATGCTTACTCAGCAATTCTGGATACCTGGAGGAAATCTGAAATGCCCAAACTCCTGTCAAGAGATAAGATATGTGGAGGCAAAAGCCTCTTATTTTTACAGATCACAGAGTGTTTCTCAAGAATGTATCTATGCTTTCATCATCAGTCACTCCCTTGGAAAGATGAAATACTTTTCCCTTCTTGAGTCTCTTCTCCATTTGTAGTCCTTTATATCATTGGAATACCATGTTCTGAGAGTGTCTGCTGCCAAGTGCATTTTCCATGCATACTGTGTCTGGCTGAAGTCACAAGATGCAGTTGGAACTAAAAATGGGAGAAGGCAGATCATTCAATCTTCTCTGCTGTTATCTGACCAGAGACATGAACTCCCTTTCATTTCTTTTCTTGTATGTTGGTGCTATCGTCACATTGCATCTCTGGCAATGACACTGCATGTGTGAGTCATGACCACTGGGCTGCAAAGCAAACCTAATTTTCCTACTCTCTTGCTTCTAGATGAAAAACAACTCATCCCAGCACAGCTGGGTAAAAGGAATATTTTCCTTGAGAGTAGAAAACAGATCCTCAAGTCTTCAGGCAGAGTCATGCACATCCAGAAATCTCAGTCATCCCCACAACCAGATAAATGAGCCAGGCTAGAAGACTGTTATGACTTAGGCTCCTCTACTTTGATTTTTTGATATGAAAATACAATCTGTATCAAAGCTGGCATGTACATTGTTATAAAAACAATGTGGTTTTGATAAAGCTGCATTTTCCAATTTTTTCTGTTGGATGACAAACTCACTAAGATAAAATCACCTTAATAATGACTTAGGATTTAATATACATTTACCAGCAAGGAAGGCTAATCCTCAAAAATTTTCAGAAGTCATTTAAAGAATACCGTGCCTCATCCATCTGACTTGTTTTTGAAGTAGTCTTCTGAACTTGGATATTTAATGAGATCCTTTCTGTAGCATCATTAGGGTCTTGAGCTCTGGAGACAAATCTCTGTTGGAAGCTACTGATAACCACAGCAACAACTTGTATTATTATAGTGCCTTTCATCCCTTTCCAAAGCTTTCACATTCACATTGATGACATCTTCACTTTCCCTTCTTCCCCCTGAGTGCCAAGAAAAACTTTAGGTGAAAGTCAAAATTATTATAGATTAGACTTTTAAAGAAGCAATTAAATAATATTAATTACAGACAGTATGCTACATGCTATCAGCTCAAGTACTGTAAAGTTTTGGGGGCTTAAAAACACATTTTTTTTTTATTTGAGAAAGGTAGGTAAACTTTGCAAATCTAAGGCATGGGAATAAAAAAAGCAATGCTCTACTGTATAATCGTGATCTAAGGTTACCACCATTGAGCACCAGTTTTATCACCAGTGTTTAGAGATATGTCATGCATGTGTGTACACACTGAATTTCTTCCCTATCTAGTTGATGGTCGTGTAACTTTCTCAGAAGTGAGAGGATTAGGAATGTTTGTAAACTTGTCTGAGACATGGTAACTATGCTATTCATTCAGATCATTAATATAAAATACATTAGCTGCTATAAATTTTTCTCCTTCTCTTAACATATGTGAATCAGAGCTCTTCTTTACTCTCCTGAGCCCACTAGAAAATACTTCATGCAATCAACAATGTGCAGTTGCCCAGCTAGCCTGACAATAACTTTTCTTATACCTTACTACCTTCACAGTTCCAGGAACCATGAGTCTCCTTGGCCTTACCTAGAGCAATCCTTTCCCACCTGACAAGAAGCACCCAAGATTTTCATCTTTGATGTTTCTGAATTTGGGAAATGCAGTCACTCTGTGCCAGTTGGCATCACACAGTGTCTTGGAGCGGGACAGAGAAGAGTGGAGGGTTTCTCATCACAGCAATAACAATGGTAGATCTGTATGTGGGGTGTTATCCCTTAGACAGCAGTATGAACACAGAATCATAGAACTGTTTAGTTTGGCAAAGATCTTTAAGAACATTGAGTCCAGCCATTAACCAACACTGCCAGAGCCACCACTAAGCCGTGTCTCTCAGTGCCACATCTACATGTTTTTGACTAGCTCCAGGGATGATGACTCAACCATTTCCCTGGGCAGCCTGTTCCAGTGCTTAACAACCCTTTTAGTAAAGAAATTTTTCCTAATATCAATCTAAACCTCCCCTGATACAACCTAAGGCCATTTCAACTGGCAAAACAAGATACAACAGTCAATTAAAAGCTGGAAAGAAAAGTTTGTAAGGACTTACATAGATGTTTATACCAACTGTCAGAAATCTTCAAGAATTTTGTGTAGGTACAGATGTGTCTTCTGAATAGGAGATGGTAGGGAAGTACGCTAGATAAGCTATGGAGATGTTTTGCTGGTTATTGCTGCATGTGTAGATTTAAAAAAAAAAATCCTTGTACCAAAAAGAAAGGGCTAATTGCACTTTAAACCATTTTCATGCTGCTGAAGAAAAGCAAATAAAAGAGACTGATTCCTGTGCCTAGGGCTAAGCAGCACTATTTGGCTCAGGTCTGCAGTGGTTATGGCTGCTCCCTTTTGTAGCAGATTTGTCTTGCAGAGAGTTGTGCAAAAGCAGAGACAGAACAGCAATTAAACAGATTAGACAGATTAGACGATGAGTGTACACACACACCATGTTCTCTTTTATATGCCAGTACAGTTGGACCTGTAAGTTAGTTTAGGACAGAGTAGCTCTGGAAGGACTACTCTTGTTTCATGCCCTATATGGCTGCTGGATTACTTTTCTCAAACAGTGGGTCAGTGGGTAACCAAAACATTCCCCATGTCCAAATAGGAATAGAAATTAAAATCCCATGCAAATGTAATTTTTGTCTCCTGCTTATGGGTCGTGTGTTAACCCTGTCCTCCATGTCCTGCTCCCTGGCTCCATTTGAGTGCATCAGGGGAGAGATTACTGGAAAAAGAGGGTGCACGTGAGGAAGGATCGAAGTGGTTGGATTATTAGTCATATAATTTTTATTGCTTATGATTGAAAGAACCAGGCTATTCTGCTGAAGCAGAAGGGCTGGGTGTTGAGGGGGAAGGCTTTGCTGTAGATGTACAATGGAACAGCTTCTCCCTTGCCTTCTCCCTGTTGAGTGTAAGTCTCAGACTTTGGGGCTAGGAATTTGCTCCACAAGCCCTTATGTGTGACCTAACTGGTCTCTGGAGTAGCTGCAGTACTGACTGCTGGGGTCAAGCACCTGGAGGAGGAGAAAGAGAGGGAAAGTCATTCATTTAAGGCATGGCAACTTCACAGTTCATGTACGAAACAGACTGTCACCCAGACTGTTACTGCAGATCAGATAGCACTTGTCACCAACCAGAGGCCTTCTCATGCATCCATACCCCCTGTTAAAGAAGCATAAAGATGCTTCTGTTGGTTAACATAAGTCCCATTTTAGAAGAGGCACAAACTAAGCCACAATTAGCATAGTTATGCCCATCATATAATTTTTTACTAATATTACCATTCCATTGTATATTAAATACATTTTGCTAAAAGGCTTCATTCTTTTGATACTGCCTTAGTATCATAAAATCACAGAATGGTTTGTGCTGGAAGGGACCTTAAAGATCATCTCCCTTATACCATGGTGTAGGTGAAGCTGACACTCAAAGAAAGGCAGTTCCTTCCAGTTTACATATATTTCACAGTTAAGAGCCTTCCTAGCTCTTCTTTAAGTAGTGGCTACCTTCTCATGGGTATTAGCTGATATTTGCTGTTGAAAGAGTTCACTCTGCAGCCCCATTTAATACTGCTCAAATATAGGTCCAATGCCACACTGGCCAAAGAAAGCCTGTAGAGTGATTTAAGAATAAAAATGGAAAACCCTTAACCTAAGCTAAAATATTAATGTGAAAGCATAGGCAAGATGCTGCTGTGGAGTGTGGTGTCCTTTCATGGTAGGAGAAATGACTCTATTATAAATGGTATAGTCTGGGACTTAGGTGGAGAATGGGAACAGTGCAGGATACAGCTGAGAAATGACAGGTGTGAAATGAGACACCTGATCTGTTTTGAGCACTGAAAAAGACGAGTTAGAAATCAAAATGCATTGTTTAGTCCCGAGGTGCTACAGAGGACTGTGTGAACACCTTGTTACAGGCAAACAAGAAATGCCTTGCCAGGCAGATCAAGGGGTGAGGTTTGAAGGGGCATGGCTTGAAGACACCAAATCAGGCAGATCTTTTCCCACCAAGCCAAGCTTGTCAGCATTTTAAAGAGGCAAGAGTAGTGCTGCAGTCTCTGGAGACCAAATTCACTGACCTCAAGGTCTTCCAGTGCTAAGTGCACTGAGAGCTGTGAGATGGATCTTGAGGATGCTGGTAGCTTTGGGAAGCATGCTCTCCACACGGTGTGAAATTTTGCTGAGTTTTTTTTGGAGATACCTGCCTCACTTTGAAAAAACACATTTTCCGGCTTTCATTTGTGATCCTCGGGAAACTGCTGCTGGCCTGCTGAAATAATAATAGCAAACATGCTAAGACAAGCCTTGCACACTGCAGGCATTGAAGTTCTGCCCTCACAGAGCATATGTAAGGGAACATCCAGAAAAGCTCTTGCATACACAAGAGGAACTCTCGGGCAGCTATGAAAAATAGGCATGAAAAATAAGTGGATGTATTTAGAAGATCACTTTCCTCAAATTTTCCAGCTTTTTATATTAAAAGCTAATTTGAACTGAAGATAGAAATAATAAAGAGCAATGGACACAGATACCTTCCTTTCAGTGACCATCTGTTCATCAGCTGAAAGCCAGGCCTAGAGGAACTTAAATGCTAAGTTAATAAAAAACCAACCAAATTAATCTTTCTTTTTATCTATGACTAAGCTACATAATTCAAACAGAAAAGTGCCATATCAGCCTTTGTGACTATAAATGGCCCAAATGATACCTGATCTGACAGCTTGCCCCAAAAATTGTAGCTCACTCAATAGCTACCCCTTGCTAGCTAACAGAGAAATCAGTTCGGAAAATACTTTCTCCTCACTGTCCTTGCAAAGAGTTTTTTCCCTATTTCAGTCCAAAGAAGGAATTGCTTGATGATGCCTAACTGTAGTACATTAAAAAAAACCCTAACAGATTTAAAACTCACTTGCTGCTGCCTCCTATGAAGTGTGTTTCACAATGGCAGGGGTCTGCTTTTCTCTCTATGGGTGGACTGCCTCACTGTGTATATATAAACAATTTTTTGCTACAAGGAACATTTTTTTGTAATTTAAAACAAAAAAAAATGGTTTAGATGAAGAATATATGCACCGTACTGGTACAGGGGTACATTCTTCCAGCATTGAATGCATTTGAACAGAATTACAGGGGCTGCAAACCACTTTTTTCAAGCTGAACTTTTGCATGGCTTACATTCTGTGCACATGTGAAAGAGCAATGTAAATGAAAGATTTACACTTGGAAAATGCTTGCTTTAGATGCAGCTCCAAACAGTAGATAAACTTGCTAGTGGCCCAACAATTCCAGAGAATAAGCTTACTTAACTTCTTTGCATACAGCTCAAAAATACATATATCAAAGCTTAAACAGTACTTCCTTCAGTCACAATTTGGGAGTTTCCTCACAGCCAATGAGCAGAAATAGCAAATACTTTTTTCTTTAAGAATCTCTCAGATGCAAATATTTTCTGAAGTTACCTGATGGATGAGGAAGACTAAACACTGATGTCCCAACTGTGTTACTTCATCACTGTGGCACTTTGTTACTTATGCCTTCAGTTACCCACATTATAATTGTGGCATAGCTTGTCCCTCCTTATTAGATTGCTCATCCTTCTTTGATTTGCAGCAGATATGCACTGTAGGAGTGAATCAGAGAGGCTGGTGGAAATCTAATCACTGATCTTGAAAATATTCAAAATAGTCTCACAAACACTTAATCTCAGAGACCTGAAGGCAGTGGTAGCACACATGACTTCCTGTTTTGCCCTTGATGGTTTGGTCTAAAGAAGGGGTTGTAAGTCCATCACTTAAGGGAGACAATAACCTAAACAGACTGGCTCCTGCTCAGGAAGAAGTATTAAGATCCTGACACTGCTAAATGTTATCCTTTGTCTAATTTCACTCTAAGGAAGAGATGGACATCACATTGTTGGAAAGAATTGACATCCTGTGATTTCAGATGAGGATAAAGCAATATATTAATGATAAAAGTAGATGTATGATGTATAGGAATATTATTAATGGTGTTAAGATACAAATTTCTCTTAAAGTACCAGTAGAGTGAGACTGTATGAGATTCAGACACCCATATGCCTTCAAAAAGAGCTGGATGAATGCAGGACTCACAGAGGTCTGGCAATAGCAGATTGCGTAACTGTGGCAAACAACCACTATGGTCAAAGCTCTTATCTTTACACATGACATTGGGTACCATTCTGAATATATGAGGGTATTCTGTTTGTCTTGCAATGGCCATTATGGCTGGACATGGATCTCCCACATTTGGTTGGCCACAGGAGGGTACACGGTGTTGCTCAACAACCATTGTGTCATGTCATAGAGTCACCATATCGTCTGTCCAAAGCTGATGGACACAACACAATATCTACATGTTATTTGTATTGTTTTTGAAAATTAAGTGGAAGACAGGCGGGACACCTAGCCAGAAGTAATTTCAGCCACAGGTAGGCGGATGAAATGAGCCCTCTGTGCAATATCAGCAACTCCAATATGGATGTGCCAGACACTGTGGGCTGGCTGCTGGAGGTGGAACCAGGCATACATGTTTGGGCAGATGAATCTCCTTGGTGCTTACTTTAGGCTGAGCTGAATCACTCTTTAGGCTGCACATATTACATTGCTTATAGATGGCCTTGAACTTTCAAGGTCTTAATTCAGTTACCTGAACACAGGCATCTTTTGAGATGCCCCGAGGCCCCCAGTTAGCATGGAATTACCAAAGTATTGGGTTTTTGTGGCATGAGTTTGGTAGAAAGGGTGGCTTCTGTGAAACTACCAGAAACTTCCTACAGTTCAACAGAACAAATGCAGATGGCTACAAGATGGACCTCTCACTGGCCGAGCCAAGCCCATCCGTGATGGATTTAGAGCTCCTGGCATAACAGATTTAAGAAGGAGAAAAGTTACTGTGGAGGAGCAATTGCAGCTGGAGAGAGGAGTGAGAATAAGTGAAAGGAGTATGTGAAAGGAACAGCCCTGCAGACACCAGGGTCAGTGGAGAAGAAGAGAGAGGATGTTCTCCAGGCACCGGAATTGAAATTCCCCAGTAGCCTATGGTGAAGACCATGTGGAGGGTCAGCTGTGCCCCTGCAGCCCATGGAGGTCCACGGGGAAGCAGAGATCCACTTGCAGCCCATGGAGGAGCCCATCCAGAGCAAATTTCCTGGCAGGTCACCACAGGAGACCCATGCTGGAGCACCCTGTTCCTGGAGGACTGTACCCTGTGGAAGGGACCCACATTGGAGCAATTAATGCAGAACTACAGTCCATGTGAAGGATTCCATTGGAGCAGTCACAGAGGATTGCCTCCCATGGGCAGGAGGGTAACCACATGAGGAGTCCTGTCCCTCAGAAGAGAGGATCAGCAGAGACCATATGTGATGAACTGACCACGAACTTCTCATTACTTGGCTGCAAAGTAAGGTACAAATTTTAAATTCCATTGCTGCAAGCCTACTTACTATGGAAATTATGAGACCTTCAGTTATTGGAGCAGTGCATTAGGTAGCAGCTGTGAAGAAATGCTCAATGCAAAATGCCTACTGGCCATGCATCTATGCTTTCATATCTCAGAAGTGAAATTCATTGCAATAATTGTCAAGGTTTTCTTTTTTCTTTTAGTAGGGTCTACTTTTCAAGTCTGAACTGTTGCAGAATACTCTGTCTTGGTTGGCCTAAGCTGGTTCAACTCCTCAACCACATTTGAAGAGGTAGACCCCGTGTAACTGTGCATACTTGCTGTTTTGGTAATAAATATTTTGATTTCCTGGTGGTCTTGAGCCAATCTTGGAAACGCAGAAGTAAACCCTGGGTAGAGTAACTGGAAATGGCTCCCAGATACACTTATGTTAGTACACAGCAGCACTAAAATACTAAACTACTTCTCAGCTGACTGTAAAGCACATTTCGGTACTACACACTTCACACAGAACCGAGACTAAGTTTTTGCTCTTTGGTTGAAATTGAAACATAATAGTTGTGTTTATTAAAGAACATCATATAACTGTAGCCCTAAAAAATGTTTATTCATTTGCAGCCAGTGTTGCCTGTACATTTAATGATGCAGCAGCTTAGTGCAATATATTTTAATTTGCTAGTTTACAAAGTTTCATCTCAGTTCAGTTTAATGTGATATAACTCTCAACTGCAAAAGAGTCATTTAGGCAGAAAATCTGACAAAGAACACATTACACTAGTATTTTAAACCAATCCTATTTCTTTGTGAGCCAGTCTTTGCCTTGTAGTAAATGAGACCAAAATTTCCATGAGCTGAAACCAACAAGAAATAAGTATCTGAACTGCATTGTCATTCAAGTGTTTATTAAAATACAGACTTAGCAAGTACAGGAGTAATTCTTATCAATTTACCTACAGAAATGGATCTAAAGGTATGATGATAAAAGCAATTTTGCAACACATTCTTCCCTCAGTGAATTTAATGAATAAAAATATCAACTTTCATGTACATAAACTCAGCATTGCATTTTCATTTTTGAATAGTAGTGTTTTTTATTTCTTCATTTAAGTTCCTGTGGATCTTTCTGTTCATAGAAGATGTGGCATGTTGGCAGAAGTTTTAAAATACTGGGAATCTGAAGAGTGAAGGGAAATGCTTCAGCTGTGCCTGAACTGAAGAGATAGGATGACTGTATGTGAAAAGTCACCATACATGTCTCCAGAGTGCTATCAGCTCTAAACTAAGACACAGGATTCAAGTTTTTGAGCCATCCTATGGAGGCTGAATGAAATTGGTTCCAAAATTATAACAGTGTATCATAAACAGAAATTAAAAGAGCAGTGAGAAGAATGAAATTATCTTTCTGGTTCTTTTTATGCTGCATCAGAGATCACAGACCAGAATTTTCACAGGTATGCAACTCTTAAGGTTGAGATCCTGTTCCTCCAGATCCCTTATCTAAATTGTTACATCTATTTCACCCTTGTGAGTGATCCAGTCATTCTGCTTTCCAGGATTTTCTGCCCTAAAGAAGACAAAATTCATTAGGCAACTAACTCCCTGTTTGGTCTGTAATTTCCCTGGACACCCACTGTCACTGTTCATAGAGGCAGAGCAGACTTTATGGAAATGGGTCTATTTCTTTAGTCACTGCAATCAGGGTTTCACGCAAGTCTAAAAACCAACTGAAGCCTGTGGCTCATGAGCTGCATGGCTGGAGTCAGCAAGGGACACTCTTCTGTCCTTTGTCTTCTCCCTCAGCTCTGAACTCCTCTTGCCACACAAATCCACATCTCCTGTCCAGAGACATGAGCGTGTCTTCTTTAGCCCCCTTCTTAGGAGAGAGGCAACTTCTTTTCCCTTGTGTCTGCCCATCCCTTCTTTCACCCATTCAGAAAGCACTTTTGAAGACAGGGAGATCATCTACAAACTAGAGTGCCCATGATTCAGAACAAGGCATTGGAAAAAAGTGGAACTGAGAGTGACTTGGTACTTACAGATATGAGAGAGGAGCCTTCAACATCTTCCCAAGCATGCCACTGCACTTAATACATCAGCAGGTTTATTTTGAACCTGAAAACACCCTGTTTCTAATTTCAATACAATCAGTCACTAGCTGTCTCTAAGATCATTCTGAATGTACAGTGAATGCATTTAAGTAGTGTTATCATGGGAGAAAGAAGGAACAGGTATGGAAGGCTGCATTTTTCAAGGAAACTGGGCTTGTAAGAGAAAGAGCTTATTTGTCTTTTAGTCTGTGGTGTCCAGTCAGGGACGAAGAAGGTAAATCTAGAATACTGCTGGACATCCTTCCACTGGAAACAGCTATTGATGAGGAAGCGGAAGTAAAATTTGACAGCTCAGCAGTTTGCATTTAACAGACAGAATAAAGAAGTAGTACTGTTATGTAGTGATGGCAGAGAAAATGCTTAAGTCTAAATCTGGTGGTGATTTTTAAAGCACTTTTTCCAAGTGTTAGCAAATACTTTTGTGTCTTGAGATGTAATGCTGAGACTGCAAATCTATTAGACAAGGTTATTTTCAACTTCTTGTATGGCTGTATGCATTTGGAAGTATGTTTGTGAAGAAAGGAGGGGCATTAAAACACGAGATGGAGGTTTTAGGCACTGAGATCACTTGCTCTACAACAGATACTTCTGGTATATGGCTTCTAGCTCTTCTCTGGAGATCTTAAAATGATAAAGGGGTTGCTGCATTGAAGCATGATTTACCTCAGGGGAAGCTGTTAAATGAATCAAAAGCAGTAATAGAGTTATTTTACCTAAAATTAAGTACCCAGAAGATTCAGCCCCTTTGGGATATAAACAGAAGTGCTCAGTCAGAACACTGTTAAGTTTGATTGCATGGACTGACTCTGTACCTAGCAAAGAAAATCTCAGCACAGCCTGAAGGAAGATTATAATGACACAGTACTATACATTATATATATTATCAAAAGTTGAACGTTTAGTAATCACCAATACAAAGAGACTGAAAGTCAAATCCTGATCTGCTTACCTGGGGCAGAATTGAAAGTGTGCTTGCTCAGCAACACGGACACAATGGAGCCACACTTTGAACTCAAGGAGCAGCGAGGGAGACCTGGATGGCTGCAAGTGTTTGGCTGACCTTTCTGCATGGTTAATATTGCACAAAGCTTGTTAGGCTGTCTGCTAGGAAAAAAATATATTGGCTCAGAGGAGTCGGTAATTGTGTTGTCCTACAACATGAAAACAAGCTTTCTAAGAAAAAAACCCAAAAACAACACATGGAACTGGAGGCCACACTGCACATTTTCTGTCATTTACATGCACACAAAATAAAGGATAAAATTTTCATCTGGCAAACATTCAAGTAAAGTGACAGCTGAAGTGATAGCTTTATGCAACCAGTTTATGGTGAGATTTTGTCCCACAAAAATGGGCTTCTGGCTTTGGGAGTACAGTCCACTGTATCCTAGTTTTTGGGTAGCATAGTCTTCTTCAGAATTTGTCTAGACTGACTTAGAGTAACACCATGAGGCTATTTTTTTTCCTTGACTGTTGAGAGGCTCTGGAAGAAAGGAGCTCCCTAGTGAAGGAGCTTTAGTTCAGTGTCTACTTATTGATGCTGTCCAAGTACAAATAGGTTTGATCTAGGTTTTGGTTAATAGTTAGCACATGAAAAAAGAATGCACCATGATGTATTTCAAAATCTCTTGTGTCCCTATATACTCAGTGATGTTTTTTCCTTTAAATATTAGCAATAGACTTACCTGTTTTAGGTGGTGTTGTTTCTGAGACATGCCTGTACATTCCAATTTTTAAAATACTTCGTCAGCAAGATCCAGCGAAGACATTATGCTTCCCTTGAAATCATATCTACAGCTGAACGGAAGCCTGGCTCTCCACTCCTTGCACAGGGACAATTGCAGCAATGCCCCAGTGCACTTAACAATTTATCTCCAGTTTCTACAAGTAACTAGCAGGTGATGCCAACACCTTTTTCTGTTGTTGAATCTGAAGTTGTCATTTACTCAGACTGTAATTGAATTTCAGCACCTTCTCAGACTGTATCCCAAACTCACTCCTGGAATGTTCAGCCTTGGTTCTGGGCCTCTCACCTCCTCTTCCTGCCCTACAGACTTCCTCCTTTAGGGAAGGCCTGTCAATGGTCCACTACACTGTTCAGATCTGCATCTTCCTAACATGGCAATTAATTAATTGCCACAGTGGAATACTTACTCCACTCCTGTCCCCTACATCTTTGGTCTCTTTAAAAATAGCACAAATCAATCCCCAAAACTGATCTGGATCAGTGCAGAAAACGTGGAAGTTGGAAGTTCTAGAAAGGAGTATGGCAAATGTCCTGCCTGTATTTGGGAGAGGTGAGAGCCCATCCTGTGTACAAAAGAAGACCTTCATTAGTTCACAACCGGCATTTAAATCCATTGACTCATTATTAGTGATTATCTGCAATTTTCCCCTGAGGGTGTTTATTTTCTAAAAATAAAAAGGAATTATGTAAAGGCCTTCATTCTGTAGATAAACACCAACCTTATCTCCTGGGAACATCTCTCTGTGCCTAACAGCCTGTCTAGTAGATGTATTTTATTCTTAGGTGTCCCAAACCACACCACTGATGACCAAGTTCTGCAATATGTTGGGCTGTTTCTTCCTTCGCAGTCTTGGTTGAATTATTCTGTCCAAAGGAGATGCAAAGGGCAGTTTGCGACTGCCTTTAAAGAGCAGTCTATGCTCACGCCTGCTCAGTTGGTTACAAAATGTAACTCAGTAATCAAACTTAGCTCGCTTTGTTTCCTCTCTGTAAAGATTCATGAGGCATTTCTAACTGGAACTTGTTTTCTGTGCAACAAGCAACCAAATATACCAACCTCCTACTCTGGGAAAGAAAAGTGCTGTTACTGAGAGGTGATAGCCCATGAATTCCCGGGGAGCGGGTGAGGAAGGGTGAGTGTATGATGTCCTTGGACAGTGAGTTTCTCTGCAACTGCTTCTCCATGAGAGAATGCAGGTGCGATGTGTCTTCCTAAGGTACCGCGACGGAAACACTGAGTGAAGGGAAAAGCGGTTTTATTTCTTCGCCTGTCCGCACCCCTCCACCCCCCGCCCCGCGATCGCTCCCCCTTCTAGGTGCGGCGCTGCCCCACGGACTCCCCGACGGCGGCACTGCAGCGGGACACTGGAGGGTGCCACGCTCAGCCCCTCGGAGGGGACGGATCCGGCCATCGAGGGCTCTTCCGATGGGAGGAAAGGCGACAGGGCAGCGGCGAGGGTCCCGCCTCCGAGGGGGCACCGGAGCTGCAGCGAGGTACGGCGCCCGGCGGGGCGGGCGAAGGACTGCGGCACCCCGCCTGCCGCCCGCGGACCGGGATCTCCGCCTTTGAGGGGCCGTGGGGGTACCCACGGGCACCCTGAAGGGGCAAGACGGTCTACGTCTCCTGGAGGAGCCCACGCCCCGCTTCCCCCCCTCTCCTCCCCGCCCGCCCCGTCTCACGTCCTGGCTCCCGCCCCCGGCGGCAGCTCTCCCCGATGGAGCCGGCTGGGAAGGATGCAGGCGGCAGCTCCGAGGTAATTATTAATGGCCGTGCCCACCGGGGCGGGAGTAGGGGGGGGGCACGAGGTGAGATAAAATGGGGCGGCGGGGAGCTGGGAGGCGGGGGTTGTCGTCGCGGAGCCCCGCCGGGAGCATGGCCCTCGCCGCGTCGCTGCTGCCACTGCTGCTGCTGCTGCTGTTGGGGCGGCCGGGGCTGGGGGCGCCGGGGCAGGGCGCGGGCACCTGGTCCCGCTTCGCCCGGCTGCCCTACCCGCAGGACCAGCTCTTCCTCCACGACACCTTCCCCGACGGCTTCCTCTGGGGCGCGGGCAGCGCCGCCTACCAGACGGAGGGCGGCTGGCGCCAGGGCGGCAAGGGCGCGTCCGTCTGGGACACCTTCGCCCACCGCCCGGCCACGCCGCCGGCGGCCGCCCCGCCGGGGCCCGTGGGCGGCGACGTGGCCAGCGACAGCTACAACAACGTGTTCCGCGACGTCGAGGGGCTGCGGCGCCTGGGGGTCTCGCACTACCGCTTCTCGCTGTCCTGGGCCCGGCTGCTGCCCAACGGGACCGCGCCGCCCAACCCCGCCGGGCTGGCGCACTACGGGCGGCTGCTGGCCCGCCTGCGGGAGCTGGGCGTCGAGCCCGTCGTCACCCTCTACCACTGGGACCTGCCGCAGGCCCTGCAGGACGTCTTCGGCGGCTGGGCCAGCCCCGTCCTGCCCCGGCTCTTCCGCGACTACGCCGAGCTGTGCTTCCGGCACTTCGGCGGGCAGGTGCGCTACTGGCTGACCATGGACAACCCCTACGTGGTGGCCTGGCACGGCTACGGCACGGGGCGGCTGCCGCCCGGCGTGCGGGGAGGCCCCCGCCTGGGCTACCTGGCGGCCCACCACCTGCTCCAGGTAAATGGCGGCTGGCGCCAAGGGGCCCGGCGGCTCCTCGGCCGTGCCAGGGTGCCGGGTGTGCAGGCCACCCTCAGCCCGCCCCACCGGCACACCTGTCCCCTGCTCCGACACTGGCGTGGAAAACAAACCCGCGTGCCCCACAGAGTGCGGGCAGCAGGTCTATGGGCAAAGGAGGCAACACTCATGGTGTAAGGCGACTGAGCTGGTGGAGAGCTAAAGAACTCTCCGTGTCTTGCAGTGCTTCTGGGTGGGGGAAGGTCTGCAGTCCCAGGACTGTGCCAGTCCAGTGCTGCCTTTCTAAGGTGGAAATGCTTAATGTGACTGTAAAGGGAATTTGCGTATTTGATAAAAAAGGCTTACTGAGTTAATGGAGATGCTAGAGGTGGCCAAAATGTCATGCGGAGACATTTTCTTGACAAAGCGTGGTGTTTTTTTGAGCGAGCACTTTTTGAGAGAAGAGATCCTTAATTCCCCAGTTAGTCTTGTAAGTGGCACAAGTAGTTTGCTATACGTAAGTTTTATTCTGTGTTTTTATATGGTGTAATTGTAATATTTGCTGGGAGCAACCCGTGAGTATTTTCAGAGAAAATTAAGCAGAAGTGTGTACAAATCCTTCCAATGACAGGAAAAAGGATTCAACCTATCTAGAATGGGATGGTTATTTAGGCATGATCTCTTGTATTTTAATATACATTCACAAATTCTGCTAATGTCTGTCTGCTCAACACACACTTCCTGGGAGGAGCATTGTGTATTAGGTGTGAGCATGAAGAAAACATCCAATGCATATTTGACTTTTTTCCACTTTCCTGTATTACTTCTGCATTCTTGAATGCTACAAGTGAGCCAAAGGAAAAATAGAGATGGAGAAAATGTGGGTAAAATTTCAGGTTGTTTTCCTCATCCTGAAAACTTTAAGCTCTTCATGTAGTTACCATGGTGTGTACTTGGCCATATTTCATGCTTGAGTATATCTGCATCACCATAGTATCAGAGTCCCTCATAATGTCAAGCATGTTCTCATAAAAGCTCTGTGAAGAAAGATACTTTTCTATTTAATAAATGAGAAACAGGGGCACAGTCTTGCCCACACCATGTCAAAAGTGTAATTAAACCCAGGAAGGCCTACCAATGCTTGCTTTAGTGACAGAACCATAGTATTTAGTTCTGTCCCAGTGACTGTCAGTCAGGATTTGCACATCGGTGAACATTTCTTTTTACGTGCAGTGGAAGGCAGCAAGGTACCACTTTTGCCCCCCACATTTTATGGAAAAGGAGCTAAAACACAGATGCAGTTAAGAGCCAAAGCAGCCACTGGTTGTTAGTGCCCTTTTCCTGGTGTATGATCGTTGTAGCATATTTGTCAGTTACAATATACTTCCAGCTCTTCTACAAGTCATATCCCCACATCTCAAATCACCTGCAGAGAAAATCAGGGACATGTATTGTGTGCAGAGGAGCTCACATTCCTGACTTCTCCAGGAAAGAGTCTTCGTAGAGGAAGAGGTAGAACCTAGCACTTCAGTACAGAGAAGTGAACAGCTTTAGCCTGAGCTTCTCCTTCTTTTTACTTCTGTGTAGCACATTAATATTAGACCTTTCAACTTGTGCAAGCAGTGATGCAGGAGGAAGCTACATAGTACAGCTTCTTCACAGCCTGATATCCATAGAGAAAGTATGTGCATTTGTGTAAGAAAGGATTAAAGTTCTACCATAGATGATCAAGAGAGAATTACATTTCATGCATAAATTAAATTGTTTGACACAGTTCTTGAGTGATTGACTTTGCAACTTGAATGTTGTTCTTTAATGTGTGTCTGTGGCTTGTTTAGTTTCGTAGGTGAGTTTGGTCATTTTTTGGGAGCATGCACGGCTTTGGCTTGTATCAGAAGGGTGCACAGATGTGCTGCTTTATCACATGAGCTGCAGGATGTGTGCAGCACTGCACAGTGTTGCTGGGAGGATACAGTCCTCTTAGACCCACTGCAAAAGGTGTGGCTGAATCCTCTCACTGGAAGAAAACCCCCTTTCATTGTCTAACCTTTTGCTCCTTGTGTTGTAAGATCTGGTCCCTGGTTTCTTCTTGTCCTTTTCCCTTCTCTTTGTCATTCTTGTTTTTTATTTTTTTCCGAGGAAATTGAGTTTGCAGAACATGTTTGGGTTGTTTTATTTGAAGTTAGAATTTTTTGTCATAATTGTTTGTTTCTCAGCAAATATGCAGACTAGCTCTTAATACACATGATTTCTGATTCCTCCCCTTATTTACAATATCCAGTTTTAAATGTTTTCTCTTTGCATTTATTCAAATCAAAGACTCGCATAAGTGGAAAGCTACAGCTAATGAAAGCTGATGCCTCCTCATTTATTTTACTGGATGCTAATTATGTTGAAAAGCAAAATAATTTCCTTTAAGTTCTTTAAAATTCAAAAAATATAAATGTGGATTTGGAGCTTTGGCTTTTTGAGTGACTTATTTATTATCTGAAGAAATAAATAAGAGTTTGATTCAATTTAGCTTGTTCAATTCAGAGCTGGTGAAAACAGGGCAATGAAGTTTGATTTAAATAATGCTGTTTGAATTCAGCTTGAATGGATTTCATCATATTGTACTGAATTTTTTAATTACCTCTCATTTTTCTGAACTTCCTTAAGTGAGTCGTAACAGATGCTAAATTGACAGAGTAGGTAGGACCAAATAAAAATAGTGTAAAAAAACTTGTAAGGAAAAATGATTTTATTAATGTATCCTTCGTGTGTTCTTGAGAGATGTTCATCAGTATTCAGTGAAAGTTTCACCCTTTTATAGTATTTCCACTGACACTTGTCGCTTTTGATATGTCTAAGCCCTTCAAATGTGGTAAGAAATGGAGGAAGCTGTTCATGTTTATTCACAAAATAAATGGAATGGATCAAGTATATTTCATAAAAGTTGGCATTCTCTCAAGTCAACAGCCAGAAAATTTAATGCCAGCAATCTGTCATATATATGATGCATCTCTTTTCTCGAAATAGGAGTTGAGAGAGGTCAGCGTATTATGTTCTGGTTTTTGCAAATGCGTTTTTTCATTAATGGTTCACAGTATGTTGTCTGAGTTGAACATACTTGGATTTACTCATTATAAACAGCATTTGCAGAAACAGAAGAACACGTCGTTTCCCTGAAGAAGTGAGTGGAACTGCTGCCTGGAAACCAGTCACATAGCAACAGACTGATTTCTATTCCAAAACTCTTTCCAAAACAGAAGGTAAGTACTCTTTCATTGACCTTCAGTGCTAAACCTAATAAAGTATCAGTAGTTTCAGCATAGGAGAGTGGTCTTTTCTTGGTGTGTATTGTTTCTTTCAAAATTGAGACAGCCCTCAAACTTTCACTCAGTGCATGATTTGGGATTTTCCTGAAAGTAACATAGCTCATCATACTTGTGAAGGCATACCTCATTTTAAGAAAAAGGGAGGAATACTGCTAAGTAATAGTGTTTTTTTCCTATTCTTGCTTTTTTAAAGCATAATTAAAAGAAGAACCAAGAAGAAATTGATTCTTACCTGGGTTTGAGTATTAGTTGGGTGGCATATGTTTACACTAGTGATTATTCTATTCATTAATCATTTGAATCAGGTTTCTTTCAAATACCAGATTTGACAAAGAGGTGCAGTCAAACCATGGTGTAAGTTCAGGTCTGATGTGGCAGTTTTCTGTGCCAGTAGCTGCCAAAAGTCAGGCTATTATCACAAATTATATTAAAAGCTATAGTGAGTTGTTTTTAAGCTTTAATCATGAAAAGAAAAAAATGCATTGAGTTTAATTTTAAAATTTGATAAACAGAGGAGTTTGAGTTTCAAGAATACTTGTTTTATTAAAATGAGCTCCGAAGATAGATTACATAACTTTCCTTTTGCCATTCCTACCTGATACACGTTTGTGAAAGGATTGCTCTTTTCAAATATTCCATTGTAACAAAAAAGCAGTTTGTTACCTTTACAGACTACTTTGATTTTTACTCATAGAAATACCAGGACTTCATGGAGAATAAAGTGTTACCATGGAAGAGTGGATCTCCCTCAAGTGTGAGGTTTCCATAACTTGAAAAGCTTTTTAGAGATTATAGTAAATCTTTGCAAAACTCAACAGGCAGGACCTGGAAAGACCACACTGAAGTGACTGAAATAGAATGGAAGCAGAATTTGTTTGTTCTCTATGTGGAAGAAAACCAGGTCAATCCTGTAGGTATGTTAAGTCCCACCTCAGCTCTTTTGCAGTTCATTATGAGGATGGGATTTCTTGAGAGTCTATTCATTTTGAGGTTTTGAGAGCTTGGTAGTTGTAGCTGTACAGCTGTGAATCTTGGTAAATTCTATTGACAGCCCCAAATCTGTGTTTTCATGTCTCATTTTAAGTGCCACCTGCCTGATTTCTAATCACCGTTGTAGCTTTTGCTGGAGGCACCTAAGTAATAGTTCTGGTTCTATCCAAGGTACTCTAGTATGCTTCGTTTTTAGGTAGCAGTTGTTCATGTTGGGCAGGGCTCTGCTCAGTGCTGGGAAGAGAATGACTACTGGTTAACAGCAGTTGGATGCAGATCGGGGCGTTTAGATTGGCAACATAGAATTCACATCTGGTAAAATCTCACTGGGTACATGAGTGTAAAGCTCCTTGATACTGTTCAATTTTGCATAATAAAGCCTCATAAGGTGTGAGATAGTCCTTGTTCTTCCCTTCAACCTCTCTCTCAAGCAGAAGGGATTCTGTATTTGTTGTAGTTTTGGGGATTCCAAAATGAAGCGTGTGGTAGAACTCATGTCACTGTGTATTCCTTTGTATGACAAACTTTTCCAGTTTCCATTCACTTTGTTACTATGTATAATTCCTAGGTGTAACTGGGACCTGGGAAATAGATCTAGTGAAACATCTGTTGTAGTTTAAGATAGTTCACTAGTTTTTAGTGCCTGCATTTCCTTTTTGGCTGAAAGCTAGGAGCTCTTAAGAGCTTTTTCCATTATAGGTCCAGTAGACACCTCTGTTCTGCAACCATCAGCAGTTGGAAAGTGCAGAGATTGTCCTTCCTTTTGAAAATGTTGTCTTCTGTAAGGAAGAAATGCTCTATCATGTGAGAGTAGGTTGTTTCACTCATAATATATCCATCTTCTAGAAGGTCAAATTGACTTCTCTTGCTTTGGTTGAAATTGCACTTACCTTAGGTTTGATCCTCACACTTATTAACTCTTTCTTAATAGCATCTTCTTCCCAATGTGCTCTGGGAAACAAAATATTTTTCCCTTCATCTTTCATTATTTCTTCAACTAGTTATAAGCAGTGAGTATGTCAATACAGCTGGTGGCAATGTTGGCAAGCAGTGACCATTAGGACAGGATGTAGGCATTTAGAAGCACTTCATTTTAATGATTTTGGTTACCGTGATGCATATCCTTCTGACTGTGGGAGAAACAGGAAAGAGCAGATGTGTATGTAGACACATCTGTAGTTCACTTAACTCCAGTTGAAGAGTCCTGTGGCTTTCAGTTAATAATTGGCAGAGTTCAAATCAGTTTGTTAATCCTCACAAATGAGTGTGATTTGTGTGTTGGGTTGTTGCTGATGAAGAGATGAAATGCTGAACTTAATCTGAAGGTGCAGGGCCAATGTTGGCAAAGTTTTTTAAAAGCCAAGAAGCCAGCAATCAAAGGAGTCTGCTTGTACAGACTTCTAGGTAAAGAAATGTACCCAGGAGAATTTATTCTATTTTTTAAAATTCCAGTATGGTAAAAATAAAGAAGAGGAAATTACAAAGACATGCTTCTGAAGAAGAAGAGCGGGTGACCTCCACATACAATGATGAGACCTGGTTGAATGGGGCTTTGGGCGACCTGGTCTAGTGTAAGGTGTGCCTCCTGCCCATGGCAGTAGGGTTGGAACTAGGGGCTTTTAAAGGCTCTTCCAACCCAAGATAACACCCAAGTGATTCTATGGCAGGTTTTAGCAATTAAAGAATGTGTTACCAGTTTTAAATATTAAATAAAAACTCATGCTTGCATATTTGCCTGCTGAAGTATATAGAAAAATATCACAGTCAAAACTGCATATTGATTTTAGATTAAATCAGAAGAATGGAACTGAAGAATATGGTTTTAGACAAAATTCTCAGGATCCTTAGGAAATTAATGAAATGAAGATTGGACAGATCTCTGAAAGAGAAGGTGACTCATTGAATATGACCATGAAAGAAGAGACTGGCTTCTGGAGAAGAGCTGAATTACTTCACATGAGAGAAAATGGGTCAGCAGAAGGAGATGAGTTGTCAAGAAGGAAGAATAACTAAGTACAAAAGGAGAAATGGATAATAGGCCATTGCAAGAGACTGGAGCCTTTGGAAAAATGGCATGAGTAGAAGATGAATGATACCAAAGAAGGGAAGCAATTAGACTCCCATTGTTGCTTTCTGTAAAGACTCCTGAACATAAATATCAATGACAGGAATAAAATTCAGAATTAAAAGACCATATCCATACACACACAGAAGGATATAAATACAGTTAGTTTGACTCTTAGAAGTCATGGATAGCTTTGGAAGAAAGAGGTGCTGGAATGGGCTTTCAGTATTAATGGTAGGAACAAAAATCTTTTAAGACAGCTAGAGCAGTTTGGGAAAATAGACTTGATGCATTTAGTGGCAGTGGAGGTTACTGTAGAATGTGAAATCTTCCTGTTTGCTTTGCAAAATTCTTTACAGTGATAAAGCATGGTCTAAATCTGAGAACATCATTAATGAAAAAAACAAAATGCAATCTATATTAACAGTAAACTGTTTAGTCTATCAGTGATGACATCTTCTGGCTTGCTGTAGCTTCAGCTCTTATCTGAGAGCACAAAACACTCATAAGAGGCCTGGCCTGTTAAGTTTGTGGTGTGTCTCCCTGGAGATTTTTCTGGGAGGGTCCTTTGAGATGCACAGTGGAGTAAGAAAAAGGACTTTAAAAATGTCTAGATTTGGCCACATTGAAGCCCATTTATGTTGCTCCATCTTTATGTATATTTAGTTTGAGAAGAGAGAGACTTCTGTGTTATGAAGAATAGCAAAAGTTTAAAGCTTAGTTTTGTTTTGATTCTGAAAAAATCCCCAACCTGTATTCTAAATTCTCCCAGTTACTGAAATCTTTACAGATGCTGTTTACAACGGTTGATATAGGAACTGAGGGACAGAGGCCACAGGTGGTTCCAGTGACACCTGACGGCAGGATCTCTGTGACATCTGCATGATGGAAAGCACGAGGGCTTTTCCCATCTCAGGATCTGGCCAGCCTGGGGGGCTGAAAGACCAGGCAGTGCTGCAAGACACTCTGCAACACATTCTTCAGTGATGGAGGGAGGGAGCTGACAGGGGGCCATGCACATTGCCAGGGGACTGTCACTTCAGTGTGCACATGATCAGTTTGTTACTTGCACATTAGCTCTCATAGTGACAGCTGAGATCTGACTTTTGTTTTCAGTCACAACTCTAAAGACAGCTGAATGGTTCAAAACTGGCTGGGAGAGACTATCCTATGGAAATGCCTTTCAATTTTGTGAGTCCAAAAGTCAACCCAGGAATCCTTTTGTAGGTTGATCAGTTTAATGCTCTTACTAAGGGCTAGAAAATGTTTGTACCACTGAGATTATATTTTACAAGATTTTTCTTTACACTTGGGAAGACAGTAGCGTCTGTTTTGATCCTGCTCCTAGAAAAGACTTCAAATGGTCAGGTGGGGAAAGGGGACAGACCTTTAGCAGCTGGTCACACATTCTGGTAAGAGTTCACAGTGATTTTCCAGTGCCTTTTCTCAGTCAGCTTTTTTCTTGTTCTGTTGAATATGTAGTAGCTCCACTGGATCAGTTGTTTTTCAGAGCTGAGGGCAAAGTTTACTCTGTTTGTTTGTTTTAACTTCCAGAGTTTTAAGAAATGAAATAATTTTTTTGCTGCAGGTGTGGAACTGTTGAACATAGTTATTGATTAATGATTCTAATTATGGTTCCTTAGACATGTATGGAAATGGTAGAATTATGCAGCATATCTTTTCTTTTGAGAAAGTAGGTTGGAAAAATACTGCATTGTCAGCTCAGTGATTTTTTTTTTTTTGGAAAAGTTTTTTTTGTAAGTAATAACATATTGCTTAAAAATCAATTGAACAAATCTGACCACATGGTTGAAAAGAAAGTTCAGCTGACACCTCGCTGTACAGTGATGACATGCTCTTTATAACACACTTACTTAATTCCTCATTTATTTTCCTCTCATAATACTGTGTTAACTTGGGTACAAATGATGCTTGCAGAGAGAACAACCACCACACCAGAATGTTCATGACCAGTTATGTATCCCCTCAGGAGGCAAAATCCAAGCCAAAAAGAGTTGTAACAAAACACGAGAAGGAGGAGTATTGGGAAAACAGATAATGCACGAGGGTCTGGTGAGATGGGGGTGACTGGCCAAGACTGGGAATGCAGGAGCTGGGTTTATGAGACAATACTCCATTTTTGTGTGTATATTTAGCATTAAAAATTAAACCCAGCATGAAATTAGATGCCTGGAGTCCTCAAGGATGGGTTGTTTGTTCCCTGTTTCAATTTTTTAATAAATGTCATATGAATTATTTTGAGGAAGCTGACTGGTGGTTTACAGAAATCACAGACCATGATTCACAAGGATGGGGCCTGCTTCAAAGTCTTTCTTGGCTTATGGTGCCCATTTTCTGTCCCCACATTGCCACCAGCCCTGGGAGTGCGGGACACCGTGAGTAGCCTGCTAAAGAAAGGAGGGATGATATATTATGTCTGGGTTTCTCAAAGGAGCTTAAGGAAAATAAGTGAAAATTGATTTTCCCTTTAGCTTTTTGGGGAACCCTGTCACTTTCAAGCAGTTAAGTAAATTAGGAAATTGAACAGATGTATTCCTCTTATCTCGAGGAAAATGTGCATTCCCATATTCAAACAGCATCTCTGCGTATGAAACGCAAGACCTTGGAAATACACTGAAGGAGCTCTTGAACTCAGTTTATCATCCTACTTCCCTTGCCAGCTATGAACACGTCTCTTGTATTGAGAGAGGAGAATATTGGGGTATATCACGCAGAGCAGGGAACAAAGCTGCGGGAATGTGATTCAGCTGAAGTTTTGCGTCTTAATTATATACTTGGTAGAAAAAAAAATCCTATTTTCTTCATACCCCCCATCATATCAACTAGCTCATTCTGATCTTCCTAATACCTCCCAAATTCACAAAGTCATATGTCATTAGAGCAAGTTGGAAAGGTCTAAAACCTTTGAAACTGGAATTTGCTGATTCATTGAAAATAAAATGTTTGAGAGACTTTATTTTCCAGAAAAAGTTGAGAACTAGGGGAAATAAATATCAATAATTTTATTTTGCTATAGAAATTCTGGAGTTTCCATTTTAATATGATACTGAAAAATTAATTTTGATGTAGTGAGTCAGTCAGTCATTTCACACTCTGCCTTCTGTATTCTTACACTGGATGAATGCCCACTGCTTCAAACTGGGTCAGTTTACCCTTGTGAAATTGCTGTTTAACCTGCTGCAATATGACTGACTTATTGAAACTGCAGATTGATGCTTTTTATTCTTTGATGAAAGAAATAAAATGGAGCTGTCAGGACAGAATTCTTGCACTGTAGTGGTTACTCTGTGTTTCGTATTTGTAGCTGGGCTGCTTGTGCCACTTCTGTGTAAAACTGTAATTATTCAGTCATTTATCCAGCTCCTCTTTCCTATTTCTGGTAAAAAGAAAAGTGGTTCTTGAAGGAGGCAGTTGCTTAAAGAAAAGTGGTTCTTGAAGGAGGCAGTTGCTTAAAAGGGAGAAAAATTCTAATAAAAGCAGCATCAAATTCACAGTCATTCTGATTCTGAGTATTAGAACCAGCAAACTGTAGTAGCACAGGGAAGTTCAGAAACAGCCTTTTTCCATAGCTCAGCTTTGGATAATGAAATTGAGACCACTTCAAAATTGGTTGGTGGTGAAATGGTTATAGCAAGAGCATTGTAACAGTAAGCCATGATAGGTGGAAACCCTAAACCACACCAGTCAGATCTCACTTTACCCAAGCTGGACTCTTCTGGAGAGTAATGTTTTCTGTATTTCTGATTATTTGGAATAGGTTTGTAGAAACCAGAGGGGGTGAGCATTGGTCTGGATTAGATACTAATGCTTGCCTGTGGGAGCTGGTTTTGTTGACTCGTGATCAGGAAAGAATTTAAATTGTCAAGGAACAGTGCTGGTTTTTGTTAGGCCTCTTTTTTCCCTTTCCCTGTGCCGTGGCCAGGCTCCCAGGATCACTAAGGCATTTTACCTAAATAATTTGCCTGCTGTTACAAAGGTTTAGGGTTGTGATGATATTTTTGCTTTTCCTGGTTTATTCCTGTGGCTCACTATGACATCTGGAGCATTTGGCATGGTTTTTTGGTGTTAAATATCTTGGAATTGGCTTTTTGGCTCATAATGCCATGAACATAGGATAACAGAGTCATGGGATAGTTTCTGTTGGAAGGAACTGTAAAGATCATCTAGTTCCTAACCTCTTGCCATGATGTGACATCCCACCCTCAAGGGGGAGGAAACACCCATGATTCATGGATGCTCATGGTTGAAAAGGAATGATGACAATCAGAGAGTCCACAGCTTATCTTCTAGACTTCTATATGTGGGAAGGGATGCCTTCTGCTAGATCAGGTTGCTCAAAGCCCTGCCCAGTCTGACCTTGATCAAAGGAATTGCGCATCCACAGCTTTTCTGGGCAACCTGCTCTACTACCTCACCACCTACAATATTGCAGGCAAATACAGACCCAAGGCATTGCAATAACAACAAGGTGGGTTGGACACCCTTTCTAGTTACTCTTCTATTGTTCTCCAACTAGTATAAGAAAATAGTACGTTCTCAATCCCCACATAATGTTTCTGGTAAAATTAATTATTGACCCCACTCCTGAATAATTCACTATTGTTTTGTGCAGTAACTATACAGAAGGTTTGGAAGCACCAGCCCAGAGCATTTTGTTTCTCAAAATCTTCAAAGACTAGAATATGTAGAGAAGACATACACATATATATATATATAGGCAGTGGGTATAATTCTGGAGTGTGGCCAATGAAACCACTGCAGTTCTGCACTGGAGGAATTAGACTGCTGATGTACATGCTGAAAAAAATGTACATTATTGCAACCATAGCATAATGTAGTAGTAGCTCGGATACAGCTAAATACCTGTTCTAAGTGAAAAAGTTGTCTTTTGTTTTGTTGACTGTGAAATAGATGGTTTAACTGACAAGTATTCTGGCAGATATGCAAGTAATTTTTTTATCACCTTGCATCATCCAGATTGAGAACACAGGAGATTATGCAAGGAAAACCAGTCTGCCTTACTGAAGCTGGATATGGCCTATACAGAACAATCTGTTTTGGTGTCAGGTGGCCACCAGCTCTTGAGCTGGGTTTCATGGATCTCATAGGAGAGCTGGATGGAGATCAAAGCCTGCAGAGTAAATGCACTCATCTTTGTGTATCCTGTACAGCATGGAAATAATTTGTGGGTACATCTAGGACAGTCTTCAACCTGCAGAGATTTATCAATAGCAAATGGTACTTAACCAATGGCTGAAAAAACAATGTAAAAGTACTCTTGAGTTCAAGTCCACCCCCAGCTACAGCTGTCAGCAGCAGGGCATTTTGCTACTTTGAGTGAGGCTGTAGTATGGAAAATTACTGCTGTACCACAGTTTAGAAGCATCATCATTGTGCTGGTCTTCCAGGCAGCGTTTGCATCAGCCCTGAGACACAGTTTGGCATCTGCTTGGCCTTGCAATAGCTGGCTTTCCAGTAACCATTATAAAATGTTGTTTAGCGTAAAGATACTTCTTTTAAAGTGGTTTGGCAGCATTCCCAGTGATCCCAGAGGGAAGAGCAGCTAGGACTTGTTCTCCGGCTCTGAGGCAGCTGTCCACTGGGCTGACCAGGGTGGAGCTGTATGTGCTTTGGCTCTGCACTACAACTAGAGAGTAAAGACATGGACTGAGTTGTCCTTGGCTGCCTGCAATCCTTTGGCGTAGGGCTACGTCATGTGAAGTGGTGGGCCAGCAGCTCCAGGGCTGTGCCGTGGCTCTGTGTGAGGGTTTGTGATGGCTGGGTGGAGAGGGAGAAGTGCAATGTAATAGAGCCATCTCCCTTGAAGACTGTGGAAGTAAATGTAGGGAGCAGCAGTCACACTTGAGCTAATTTTAGCTCATTTCAGCTTGCCATCCTAGGTTCCTTTTCCAGGTAATGGTGAGTAGTGAGCATATATCTCTTGTTCTATAACCAAAAAATACAGTAATTGTCCCATTTCTGTCTATGGGGTATAGGTAGACCTGTGGTGCCAAACTCAAGCCCAGACTTTTTGTAGACAGACTTTTACCCTTAGTCTAATTAGAGTGTGGAGAGGTTCAGTAGATGACAGAGAAGGGGAGTACTGAGGGGCTAGTTCAAAAATTGGCTTGAAATGCATTCTGTTCCTGTGACTTCTCAGAGGGTGAGCTTTGACATATGGTCTGGATCAAGTACAAATTTTGCCTGAGTCTCCCCTGTTTCAGGAGTGTGCTATCTCCTTCATGTCTGTGGGGAAGACCTGTATCACATACTCTCTCCTGGTTTTCCTGGGCATGGAGCTGAACCTTCCAACCCAGGAAACCAGCCAGTGTTCCCCCCTGCAAGGGTGGTCAGCAGCACCGGTTTGGTCCTGTAAAGCCAGAGTGGGCAAATAACTGTGGTGTCCCATGTAAGATGTCATGGACATTGAGTAGCCCCATGCTGCAGCTCTTCATTCCTTTTTTCCAGTCATCTGCTGCTGACCCACTGTGGCTGCTGGAGTATGCTGAAGGCATTTCACGCTTTTTTCCAAAATATAAAGAGAGCAGTCCTTGTAAATATTGTTTAAAACATTAAAAAAAAAAAAGAAACTTTAAAATAGCACAGTCTTTTTAGCACTAGTTGGAACTGATATGCACATGCAAACATATACTAGTTGCCACAGTCTCCTTCTGTCTGGAAACTTTAAAAGATTTCTCTCCTTTAGGGGCCCCATTGTTTTCTGCAAGGAAGCTATTGAACCCCATTATTAAGTAATGGAATCGGTATTTACTAGCTATCCTAAGCAGAAAATTTAAAAATGTGCATTCAATCTTAAAAATATTTTAAAAATTTTAAAAAAATTTAAAAATATTTTAAAACACATCACAGATATCTCCCAGTCACCTAAGAAAAAGTAGCACAGGGAAAGACACACCCAAGAGACATACTCACATACTCTTTTTCTGAGGAAAAAGAGAGTTTAAAAAAATGTACTTCCAGAATTCTTTTTGTCAGATCTATCAAGAAAAGTGATCATGTTGAGCATTGGGATTCATAGACAGGAAGGTTAATGAGGGTGAGGATTAGATAAATGTTGGTAACTGCAGGTGCAATGAACATAAAACGCTATGAATTTACAGTATCAAAGTCAAGCCAGGCCCATTTGATATCTTTCTGTGATAACTGATTGTCTAAAAAAAGAAAATATGTTAAACGTAATCAATTGGTGTTTTCAATAAGCCCCTTGAAATGGTGGCACAGGGAGAGTTACTGTTTCAGTGGAGAAGGAGAATGTTCAGCAGTAGCTAGGAAATTGCTAAAGCAAATATCATAGTGAGTTGTGCTGAAAGTAGAAGCATCAGTCTCAAAGGGCAGTTCACAGCTGAAGTTCTTAATGCATTTTAACTCACATGCCTTGGCACAGGCTAGGATTGCACTACTTAGAGCATGAGCTAAAATTGAGGAAACAGTGCCAGTGTAAAGGATAATCAAAATAATAAACAGATGGAACAGAAAGACTCAAATTTTTTTCCATAAGAAGAGAACTTGCTGATCACAGCATGACCATCAGATGCTAATATAATCCAACTGTGACAAAGACACATTTGTTTCTAGTCTGTATCAGGTGATTTTTCCAGCAGAGATGAAGAATTACTTTACTAGAACATGGCTTATTACCTGGGCAAGAACACTAGGAGAGGATATACTTCTTGTCTATAAATAGATCAGTGGTAAAAACAAGTGAAGAAAAATAACTAAGTGGAGGGAAAGTTTTGCTGCAAGAACAAGTGTTTGCACTGAGTATGAATAAATTTAATCTGAAAGCTGGGGGAAAAAGAAAACCATTTGTGAAATGTGAGTCTGTAGTCATCTTCCAGAGAGAGTAGTATGAGCAAAATATCTAGCCTATTTTAAAGTGAATCTGGATCAGGTTATAAATAGGACTTGTATCATATATTGCCTATAGTAGCACTGGATTGAATCTGATACCCTTGAGGCTCTTCCTAATTTTACAATCCAGTTTTCCTAATTCCTGACAGGTAGTAGACAGAGGATCATAAATATGGTAATAACTTTTTTTTTCAGTAAGATAATTTTTGTATTTCTGTTAAAATTCCCTGCAAGTCCAAATTTTTCTAACATGGTAATATCACTCATCATTATCTTCTCTTTACTGTATCATTTAACAAAGCATTTGAAGTGTCTTACTCAGAATGTTTCATGCTTTTATGTGACATATATTGTTGGGTCCACAATGAAAATATCATCTTGCAGGAACTTAGGAAGATTGACAATTAACAGGACTAGCTCCTGACCTGCAGTAGATTGGGCTTGTGAAAGGCTTCTGCTTTCATTCCTGCTTTTCTCCTGCAGCACAGAGTTATCTCTGAAAGGAGGAATTATGGAGGCAGTACTCTCCAAGTAGCGATAAACTTTATATTTATATATATTTATATATATAAAGTATATACATGTATATAAAGTATACCAAGTATGTCCAGTGGCTCATTTGATAATAAACATCTAATGCATCTAATGTACTTGAGTATGATACTCTTTCTATTAACCAGCATGTGCCCTTTTCTGTGTGGCTTAGACTAAATAATCACTCTAACAATACACTTCCTTTAGGTGTTTCACTGTGATTTTTTTCTTCTTTGCAAAGGCTGAGCTTGCAGTATATTAGTGTAGTAAACCCCCCTATCCTATATTGCTTCATATAAATGTATGGGATATGGTTTGAAAAGGGAAACAACTGTAGCTGATACTTTTATATCAATTTTTCACATTCAGCTCTTTATCAACAACAGTTAAACATTTACTCACTGTTATGTCATCCAGACAAGTTAGATTCTTTGTATACAAACAGGCAAAACAGCTTAATTTCAACAGGTAATCAACAATATGAAGATTTTTTTATGAAGCAAGAATTAGATATTTGCTTTTAAATACTTTTTGTTTCTTGCACTTATCTGTTCTACAAGAGTCCAGCTTTTATTAGAAATGGTGATTCTTATTCTGCCAGCTACAAGAGTAAAGCAGGAAAACTTTTATGTGTACACTTTTGAGTTAATACTCATCTCTGCAGTAAAGCAATTTTATGTCTACCATTAAACATGCATTTAGAAACAGACATAAAGGGACTTATTCATACCTCAAAAGTGTATTTTCATGGTTTCAGTATGCTTTGGATGAGGTTCTAAATGTATTTCCTAAATCAAAGGAGATATAAACTGAATCCAATTTAATCTGTGACTGCGGTATAGTCAAAAGCTTGTAGAAAAAGCTGGATAAATACACTTAAATCATCCTTGCCACTGAAGAAATGCAAAGATTCAAAGTTTGTTTCCAGTCTGAAGCTGTATGCCCCATTTTGTCTTCCATCTCTTGACTCATGTTGTTGCTCTAATTTAAAAAAGTGGTACCCCAAGAGAGTTTCCCTTCTCCCATGAATCATTTCCCCTCCATCTTTCCTTGCACTAGAATTTCTCTACCTCTTCTGAATTTTGATTTGAACAGCTGCATTTTGTCTTCATGGTGGCTGCTGAGGAGTGTAGTGATTCTTCAAAATGAATATGTCTGACTAAAATCTGCCCCCTCCAGTGACTGTATCCCCACTGATGTGAGTTTGCTAAGTAACCAGCTTGAATTCCTCCTATAGTTTCCCAGATCTTCCTTTCATAGCCTAGCTTAGTGGAAGCAATAACATTAAGGCAGAATTATGGCTAGTAATAACCATTGTATTAATTAAAACTTGTCAGTTAGCCCTGTGGTTCACTGTGGTGGTGCAAAGAGGGTCAGACTGCTGAGACATCCAGACCACTAATTACGAGTCATTCAGTTCTGCTTGACTTGTCCATCTGAGGGTCCTATGATTTGTCTTGTCAGCCTTTCAGGAGTTGGTGCTGGTGTAAAACTTCTGGAGTGAAAAAGTCTTAGATCCACTTGGTTTTCCTGAATACTTTCAGAATTTTGATTTATTCTTATATATTGTTCAAGAATATATGTCCTTCTCATGGTCAGAACTTCATGCAGTAACAAGGCTACCTCTTAAGAAACCACTAGGGCTAAAGAAGGGGCGCACATAATAAATGTGTACTATTTGAGAAGCCTACAGTATCCTGCCTTGCCTCAGTTGCCAGTCCAAAAGACAGGTTTTACAGAGGTCATGTGTTGTGCATATGTCTCGATAGTCCAGAAGATCCCAAATGGTACTGGAGTGACTCTGTTTGAGCAACTGAATCTTAGGTCAGACATGGACGTTAACCCTTCTGACTGCTAATGCCATGTGTCAGGGTCGGGAGCTGCTTTCTGCTTCATAGGGGTGGGGTTCAGTGGCTGGAGGACAGATATTTGCTGCTATTTGTGTTGTGGAATTCCCATTACATTTGCACTGGCTAACAAGTTTGACAGAGATCTGCAGGTGCCCCATACTCTTTTGTAGCAGCAGGTCCTGGCTACGCAGGTTCTCTGTGGGATCTGAGTGGACACAAAAGCTACTCCAAAAGTTACTAGATTAATGTTAATTTACTGTATAGTTTCAACGAGTTTTGCAATTGAGCACTCCTTTTAAAAAGAAATGTATAATTGAAATAAAATACTTCAGTCATTTATATTACATGTGCCCAAGCTGGAACATTTCAGGCAGGTTACACACAATGAGATAAGCCTGTAGTGGTTGCTTTTTATTGAGTATGCATGGAAACACAGCTGGATCTGACATAAACAGTTGCAGACTGACTGGAAAAAGAAGGAAGAGTTGCATATTCACATCTAGTCAAATTGTAATCTAAACAGTTGTCTGAAAACTGAAAACTGGTACCTTCAATTTATATTACTTATCCTGATGTGCTGCTTTCTGCATCCATCTAGAGGGCTGAATGGGACATTCCATCTTATTCCATAGCCTGTTGTCATTGATGCATAATTCTGATCTCAGAATGGTTAAATTTAGTGGCCAAGCTTACAGCAGAGTAAGCACAGGTTGTCATGTAAGTGACTGAACTAGATTTGGGTGTGAACAATCAAAATGTTTGGTTTAAAAAGAATTTTGCAGCAATTGCTTCAATCAAGTCTCCTTCATTCTAGTTTTCATTTGCCTATATTATAGCACAAAGCTCTGTTCTAATATATTAGTTCCATATATGATGACTGAATCTGTAATTCCTATGATAACTTTGTTGAGCTGAATGCCTTCATATTACTCATTGGTACCCTCCACTGATGGAAACTCTTACAGTTCCTTTACTGTTGATGTCTAGTGTTTTTTTTTTTCTCACAGAGGAGCTCATAAGAGAAAAAGTTATCCCCCAGTACATTTATCTGGAAATGCCTTCTGAAGCCATTTGATGTGCCTAGGCACTGCAGTACCATTGTGTTGTAAGACTGGTTAAGGAACTTTCATTTTATATTTGCAACCATGGAACTGATATCTTTGAGTGCTGAAAAGAAAGAGGATCCAGTTTACCTTCTAGAAACATTTCTTGTAATACACACTATATAATTCTGTACCAGTTGCTTAATATCTTCTCCCAGAGGGAGCTATCTTTCTCTTGTTCTAGCCTCTTTGAAGTGACTTTTCTTGTGAATAAATTGGGTGAGATCCCCACGATATGCTCTGGAGACCACCTGTTCTTGTAGTTCACTTTTCTGCTGAGCCCACACTCTTCATACACTTAAATGTGCCGAGCTTGTGGTAATTGCACCTTTCACCCACTCTGTAATTTCTGAGTCACTGCGTTGAGTCTCCCAAGAGCACCATGTGTACCTTTTTGTACAGTGAACTGACTGACTTTCTTTAGTTTTGCAATAATATAACCTCTACTGCTTCTTGAGGAGATAACAAAGTGCAAATGAAGTGGCTGTACTAGAACAGCATCCCCAGTGTGGCTGCCTATGCCAGCCTTTTTGAATGCTGCTGAGATCTCTTTTTTTCTGAGATCTGAGGTTTTTTCCTGATCTCCACTCACATTCCTGCACCTTCTTTAAAAACTTGGTTAAAGGCTTAATCATATCTGCAAACACTGATACAGAATTCTGGGGAAGAATAAAACTTGCAAAACATTGCAGCTTATGTGAACTTGTAGAGCAAGGAGCTTCGTACTACTTTTTCTCATTCATCTTTCTAAGGTTATTAGTCTATTTCTAAATATTTTTCTATTCCATGTACCACTTGACCTGTTCATCAGTTGACTTGGAAGTGAACAGCTCCCAGAGTTATGGTTTATATTTGTATAATTCACTCTTTCAGTGGTGTTTGAATCTGACTGTAGGTTAATGCATCATCTGTTCATGAAATTACATGGATTTGATCAGCCTCTGATAAATTTTTCCATGTTTGGTTGATATGAATATTGCATAAAGCTAGAGCACAGTGAAATCCTGGGGCAGTAGATGCTTGTAAAATGGTATTGCTGCCCTGCAAATGTAGGGGGGAATTCTTCCCATCCTTGCCCTCATAACAAAGTCCCAAAGACTGCATATGCTAAATCTCTTTTGCCAGACTCTGGCATTTTTTGCTACAACAGGTGTGGTTTATGGTACAACAGAATTAATTGCTCAAACTCCAACCATTACCCAGTAAATCCTGCTATCTGCTTTTATGATAGGCCAGATTGGAGCATCAGAAATGCCTCATCTTTGTGCAATTATTTGTTACTCCTGTAAGCTTTTTTCTGTGGTTTGGGGATATTTTTACTGCTTCTGTGGTTGATGGTCTGGACTCAAACACTTTGCCATACTCTTGCAGTCTAGTTGCTTTTGAGCCTCTACCCATTCATCTCTAGTTCAACTTCTGGAGTTTTAGGGCAGCACATTCATGCACCTCAGGAATAATTTCTGACTGCCACTCTGCCAGCCTTTCCCAACTCTATGAACATGGATTTTCCAAATCCAGTATCATTTGATGTTCTTGTAATAATAGCATGGCAAGGATTTCTTTCTGTCTGTCATTTGGGAGCATTAAGTCACACTCAAAATGTTCCAATACCTCTCCAGGAGCAGTTGGGTCAATTTATTTTTAATCTGCTGTTGTGCCCAGGATAAGATTCAGGGTTAATTATTAACATCAGAGCATCGGAGCATCTGTTCTGGGTTCTTTCAATGTAGGGATGGTGGTAATGAGTAACCTGGGTTCTGTATTCTATAATATTCCTGCCAAACTATAGGCTTTTTTCCAAGCTGAGTTTTTGGTTTAGCTAGTTAGATTAGGTCAAACAAGCTGAAATCTTTTTGTCACTTCCTTATCAGTCGGGTACACATATTGATGATGGACTTTAGTCTTATTTGTGTTTACCTGTATCTCTTGCTGAGAAAATTTTTCATTCTAACACACTGTCTTGTTTGTTTACCTTCTGCTAACTGCTCAGACTTTTCAAAGCAATTTTCTCCATGTGCTTCCCCTAAATCATCAGAAATACATTATTTCTCCCTGTGAAACACCCGGCTTAGCAAATTTAGACAAGTATGTGGAGGGGCCAAATATTAACAGATGAATATTTGGCTTCCCTATATGCATCTACCAGAAAATGGGGTGATGCGTCAAACATGGAAACATACTTGACATTAGGCACTTCTTCCAGAATTTTTACCCTTAAAGATATTGGAGACATTTACCTTTTATTTTTATTTAGTTACTTTGATTATGCATTTAACCAAAAGTAGTTTTGTTTTTTTTTTTTTTTAAGACTGATGTCACTAAAGATTATGTGTGCTACTTTGTCCTCCTCACTATTGCTTTGGAGGGCAACACTTCTCATTTGGCTTCTACTTTAGCACAAGGAAGAGTTGTGAGTTCAGGGACTTTGGCTTCTAAAGCTGTGTTCTGTAGTTTGAGAGCTTCTGGGGCAGTCATCTTCTTGCTCCTCTGCTGGTGTTTACTCTTTCAATCCCGTTTGTACAAATCTTCGTGAAACCACAGGTTTGAAGTCTGAATGGATGTCTTCTCCTTGACAGTACTATTACAAAGACTGGGAGTTTCAGTTTTGAGTATTCATTTACTCTCAGTGCTCTGACTGGGCCTTGCTTTATCACTATTATATATTCTATGTATGTTTTTGATACATCGTTTTTATGTGAGTTTTATGAGAGTTTTATATGCTTAACATTTTTTCTCACTGCTGATTCTAGCATCATTCTTTCTAACCAGAATGTGACTTAAAATCCACTAGTGTTCCATTTATTTTCCTGGCTAATGGTGTATTCAGTTGTCAGAACTGTTACCGTGATTCCCATTACGTGTTTGCCCAAAGTCACGGTGCTTTTTTCATCCTCCTTATTCATGTGTCTGACAAATATCAGCTCCTGCAAAGTGATGTTGTCTTGGTTTGTGCTGTTTACTACAGCTTGTGCAGTTCTGTGTACTTGCTTTTCTGGATTGCAGCTAAGTTCTTCATGTGTTTTCCCTTGTATCTATATTCTAAGTACTTGAGTATGATCATGATGATTGGAGCCTGGCCTGTCTTCCAAGAGGTTCATGTTTTGGTAGGGGACTTTGTCATTCTCAAGTCATTCTCAGTACTGGAGGTTTTGTATCTCTAGCACGCCAAAAGCAATTTTGATGGCAATGATTTTTATCTTGGTCTTCCCCTAAATACTGCCTGAGCATTGTGTCCCAGATTTCAAGTCTTTTATCTGTGACTATTTTAGTTCACTTCAGTACTGCAAGATTGTCTCTAAATCACTCAAGAGTTCTGCCCTGTACTTTTATCTTCTTTTTGTACTCTGTTTAAGAATCTCTCATATCTTTAATATTCACATGGGTCACAACATTCCTTGAACTATTTTGGTGCAGTTCCGTAATTAATCTTTTCTGTCAGAGGTAACGGAAAATGATTAAACACATCAAGTGTCTCAGAAGCACTTGTTGTCAGAAATAAAGCTATTTTTATCTTGTCTCCCATTGCTTTGCAAAGTCGAACGCTGCTTAATTCTTTTCCAGATGACCTTTATATTTTCAGAGAGTGTTTGCATCTCAGGAGACTTGAAACTGCTTTTCCAGCCCACTTGTCTCTTGGTGCTTTAGTTTATTTGGACAGGATGTCGACTCCAGTGGTTGTGCCAGCCTGTCTTGTGTGGTGAGTGGAGTGGAACACACACTTTTTCATCTCACTCTCTTGTCCGGGCTTTAAAAATGGCTTGAGTGAATTGTGGCCCAGAGATGTCCCTGCCTGCACTGCATGAGAAGTGCTTCAGATGCAGGTGATGGAAAAAATGGGGTGAGATGAGTCCCTGCCAGGGAGTGTGTCCTGTGTTTGCACAGCCTCTGATGGTGCTGATGGGGTTTGCAGAGTGCTCTGTGCAGTCCAGCTGCCTTCTCTGTGCCTGCCATGCCACAGGGTGCTGGCCCAGTGGGTGGCCCTTCAAAGCAAGGTGAGCCTGAAAGAGGTTTAACTCGGGGCTTGTGCCATGACATCTCAGCTTTCTGTACTTCTAAGGAGAGGTTTCCTGCAGCAGACACCTGACACAGTGGAATCAAAGGGTTTTTGTTTCCTTCCATCGTGTCGTGGTCACTATGTCTCCCTGCTGCATATCTGGTAATGTTCATTATGGCTGTGCATACAGTGTATGAAAGTAAAAGCCTTCCAAGACTTTCATCTGCTCTAAAATTCAATAGCAAAACATTAAATAACTCTTACCTGCTTTCTTATCTTTTGGGTTTGTTTTTTTTCCCTTCTGCTAATATTTTTGGAGTACCTGCAATGCATCCTGATGCCTGTGGCTTACCTTCGTGCTTTCAGGCTGCCTTCACTCTTTTCTTCTCATGCTAGCAAAGCTCTATTTTGCCCACGATGAGGAAAAATAGTATTTTATCTAGCCACTGTGCCTTCAGACAAACACTTAATGCTTTTTTGGGTATTTTTTCTGTAGAGGTGAGTATCACATTAAACAGAGGCACTTATTCTGGAGTTAATACCTGGTCTACAACTTGGGATATCTGATTTAATTTTTCTTTTTCTGTGCATATTGTAATATCTCTCTTCCCAGTTATTAAAAGAGGAATGTTATTGCTTTGGGCCTAATATGTGGCTGCCATAAATTTATTCATGTTCATGAGGCATCAGAATGTTCCAAAACAGTGACTAATGTATATTGAGAAAGGAACTGGAACAAAGAGTGTAGTTCAGATGTGTGATCGATACTTAGAGCTGTAATTCTAGTAAATTTTACATGGAGTGGTTGTAGACTGAAAATGCTCACTTGGTGTTCTATGTACCATTTACATAGCCTAATTCTATTGCAAGGTTGTTGAGATTGGTCAAAAATACTAAATCAATTGAAAAGATCATTTGTGGTAATGTTGGCTAACAGACTATAAAAATAAAACTGGAACGCTACATATTTGGGAAGGAATTGGGGAGAAACAGAGTAAGTGTATAACTAATATCTATAAAAGTCCTCTGCTTAATATATGAAGATGTTATTTTACTAGTTTGGAAATATGGGAAAAACCTTAAGTAATTTCTACATACCTGTATCTGTAACTCAGTATTAAGAATATAACTTGATTGTGAAAGAGAATGTTTGCCCAAAAACTGTGTGGATAAAACTGACTTAGGATGTAAGGGTGAAAAGTACATTAAATGTTTCATCCTTTTTTGGAGCTTTTGATTGAAATACTTATTTTTGATTATATGAGTGAAAAAACCACATTTTCTCCTTCCTGGTACAAGGCACATTTTGACTAATACATACTAGGTTTTCTCATGTTATTCATTCCCATGTCATTCAAATATTTCCATTTCAGAAGGGCTTTTGATGTGGAACAGAATAAGGATGTTTTTATTGGAAGTATATCAGCCCAGTTTCTACTAATCAAAACCCCTTTGTACACCCTTTCCAATTAACTCTTCTCTTTGTACTGCTAAATCATAGAATCACAGAATCATTTAACTTGGAAAAAAATCATCCTCTCTGGGCAGCCTGTGGAGGGCTTGACAGACCTTTCTTTGAGTGACAAAATTTTTCCCACTATCCAATCTAAATCTCCCCTGGTGCAACTTGAGGTCTCTTGTCCTGTCACTTGTTACATGGGAGAAGAGACCAGCTACACCCTCATTTTAGGTGGTTGTCATGAGTGATAAGGTTCTCCCTGTGCCTCAGTTCCTCCAGGCTAAACAGCTCCCTCAGTTGCTCCTCATCAGATTTGTGCTCCAGACTCTTCTCCAGCTCTGTTGCCCTTCTCTGGACACGCTCCAGCCCCTCAATGTCCTTCTTGTAGTGAGGGGCCCAGAACTGAACACAGGATTCGAGGTGTCACCTCACAAGAGCCATGTACAGTAACGCTTTCCAATTCAGTTTCATTAATATGCAAAAACCAGTTAATATGCAAACATAATTCATCTGAGCGTGGAGAGCAAGGTATTAGTGCAATTTATTTATGAAATGAATGGTATTATTACTGTTTCAGAAGACACAGAACTTAAAATTGAGAGATCTTTTTCTGGAGGAATGAACACAAATTGTGGAATTGTGATGTTCCCAATTAAAATTCTTGATTTGCTCTTGTGAAGTCTGTGCATCATGATAGATGTAAATACTGAGAACTTGCAGAATGATCCATATCAGTGCCAGACTCAGGAAGATCTTAATGATCATGAAACTTAGAGGAGTAGTCAGGCAAACAAATGTCTTTGTATTACTACATTGTATCACTACAGTGATTCTTGGACTGTATAGATCTGTCCTGCCACAGAGTGGACAGTCTGTGACACAGTAGGGCTTTGTCAGATTATGAAGCTTGTGTGCCTGTGTTGAATTACTTCTGCTATCACTGCAGGACTTTGGTAGGACCTAGCCCATGCCATGACATTGCAGGGTTTTTTTTTTTTCTGCCTTGGAAATGTGTTTGACCCTTCCCAGGCTATTCAGGTCTCCTGCATGGAAATGACAGGTGTGACCTGAGGCTTCATTATTCTAGAGTGCCAGCTAGTTGCCTGTGTAAAGGCAGCTGGTGGAGCCAGAAATCTCCACTGGCTGTAGTGGGAGCTTGGGCTCACATGTGGACAGTGAAATATAAGGTGTCTTCAGCTCAAAAGGATTGCCACCCTAGAAATAGGATTAATTTGCCTGAAGATAGCAGTAGTGCAAATTATCATTTGGTGTGTTCTGTAGTATCTCAAGTGTCTCTATGGAGCTAAGAGATGCGATTTAGGGTTTATTGGGAGAGTCACAGCTTTCTGAAACTGGCTGGAATTTGGGCTGGAAGTCTAGTTTGCTCTGAAGTCTCTAAAGCTGTATTAACGACCTAATTTTAAGCAAATCAGTTCTCTTCCAGATCGCCATATAGGCTCTCTGCTTTGTCACTGGCTTCTTAGAGCTTTCTTTCTATGCAGTTTTGATTGCTTCCTTAATCTACATCCACAGAGCCTGCGGACTTTAATGCACTGTTTTCTACGTTTAGCATTTTTTAAATGGAAATAATATAATTCCACTTCATGCACACTCTAGAGGGCAGACATTTAAGTGGGTTTCTTCTTGCCACCTTTCATCTGCTTATAGAATATGTCATGTCTAAACTGAGTAACAGGTTTGGTTTGTCATCAGTGGAGAGAGATGGACTCGTAAAGAGTAACTCACACTTCATAACTTAGGCAACAGTCTTCTCATTTTCTGTGGAGACAGACCAGGTGACTTCGAAAGTAAAGTTGAACGAGATGATCCCACATTGCTACACTTCATCTTTTTTCGTTGCAGTGAGAGAGTAAACAGCACCTCGTTATTCATGTAGAGGGGTAATCTCTAGAATTCTCTTTCTCCTTTCTTCATGGTAGATCCAAAGCTAATAAAATGCTGGAAGATCTCTCTCCACTGATAGGGAACAGAGAGGCCCGAGAGTTCTGGGTGCCACAGTCCTCAAGGTGTTCTGCAGGTGGGCAGCATACTTGCAAATGAAGATGAAAGAGATGAAATTATGTGTTTGAGAGTGTGCATGGTGGTATCTTAACGTTTGAGATGGTAAACTAGAGATGAGTCATGTTTAACAGAGGAAAAAATATATGGCCCCTTTATGAGAGAAAATTTGGGTGTGCAAATTTGAGTTGTAAGTATTGAAAAATTTGTTTCCAATGGCATTTTAAAAATCATATTTTAAGTGTTGGGTGTTGGTCCTGATGTGTAATGTCTTTTGTTCTTTCCTGAGCATAACAGAGCTTCAGTGTGAAGTAAAATAAAGTCTGTACTTAGGTCAGATCTCATTTATGGTATGAAATTTTGAAGTTCTTACTATAGTTTCTCACGAGCATCAAAACCCATTGTATTAATTCAGACAGATGGTCAGGCTGCATCATGTTTATTGGAGCTATTGATGTATTATAAATGAGAGCATCTACACTGATGTCTGCAACTGAGAGCCTCATTCAGATACATGCATGTAGGTGTGGATTGTGATTCACAGTTTCTGAGATAGTTCTTTTTGGGTTTTGGTGACCGCTCTAAAAGGATATAGCCCCTGTAGGGCCTGTGTCAGGTCTATGCTGATGTTTTATATAACCCACAATGACTCAAAAACAGCAGGGGTTATTGGTCTTGCCTTTAATTGTCCTTTTATTCCAAATGGTCTTTCTCCGAGCAGTGGTAATTAAAATTCTGCTAGAGCAGTAAAATGGTAGAATTTACTATTTTCCTGGGTAATTAACAATGTGGATGTCAAAAATTATATTCCTAGTAATGCTGGCAACTGGAAGTGGTTGTATTTCAAAGCTTATGTGGTAAGAGTGTATGAAAATAAAACTCTAAACATCAGCTATCAATAAATTAATGATAAAATTTGCCAACATGTCAACTGTATGGAGTGAAATTATAATGCTTTCTATATGATTTATATTTCAGGGAGGGCTAAAAATGCATGTGATATTTTGATATATGTTCATTTCATTGGCAACTCCGTATGGCAAGAGTGAAGGTTCATGTCATCACAGCACATATGAACAAATACTGAGTGATGAGTCTCAAAATGCAAATGTAAACTGTTAGTAGAGTTATTAGGTGGCTTTTTACTCTAATGAGTAGATCTCAGAATTACAGAATCACAGGATGGGTCAGGCAAGAAAGGACCACAGTGGTTTGTCTGGTCCAGCCTCTCCACTCAAGCAGGGTCATGCTGGATCACATTGCACAGTATTGTATCCAGACAGTTCTTGAATATCTCCAGTGAGAGGAACTCCTCAACCCCTCTGGGCAGCCTATTGCAGTGCTTGGTGATCTGCACCGTAAAAAAGTTCTTCCTTATATTCAAATTCTTCCAGTGCATCAGTTTCTGCCTGCTGCCTCTTGTCCTATAGCTCAGCACTGCTGAGCAGAGCCTGGATTCATCCTCTTGGCACTCTCCTATGGATATTTACAGGCACTGATGATATCCCATCTCAGTCATCTCTTCTTGAGACTGAACAGGCCCAGCTCCCTCAGCCTTTCCTTGTAAGAGAGATGCCTCAGTCCCCCAGGCATCCTTGCTCTTCTCCACTGGACCCTCTCCAGGAGCTCCATGTCTCTCTTGTCCTGAGGAGCCCTGAACTGGACACAGCACTCCAGATGTGCCTCACAAGGGCTGAGTAAAAGGGCAGGATCACCTCCCCCCGACCTGCTGGCACTGCTCTTCCATCCTAATCCACCCCAGGACACCAATGGCCCAGGGCACCAAGGACACTGCTGACTCAGGAACAGCTTGTTGTCCACCAGGACCCTCAGGCCTTTCTCTGAAGAGCTGCTTTCCAGCAGATGTCCCCCAGCCTGTCCTGGGACATTGGGTTATTTGGTGCAGGACCCTTCATTTGCCTTTGTGGAATTTCAGACAGTTCTTCTCTGCACATCTCTCCAGCCTCTTTAGGTCCTTCTGGAGGATTGCACAGAACTCTGTTATATTGGCCATTCTCCCACGTTTGTGTTGTCAAATCTCGTATTTTTACCTTTTAATCAATGACCTAGGAAAAATCCATGACAATTTCCACTAATGTATAGATTACAGGAGCTGGGATATTGATTCACAGAACAGTCAAAAATCTTTGATAAGCTAGGTTCAAAGAAAAGATATGTTTTAGATCGTGAAGGGCTCTGGAGATATGGTAGTTTAGATGTGCATATGCTCACAGTGTAATTCTGTGGCCACATAAGCAGAAATGGTATGGTAAATCCTCTCTGGTTTTACTGCTGGCAAGACTGCCACTGGCATATTATGTCCAATTCTGCTTCTGCAGTTAAAGACAGATGATGACAAATTGGAAAAGAATCAGAGGAGAGCAGTGAGAGTGGTTAAAGAGCTTGAAGGTAATGCCTGAAGATAATGCAAGGCTTCAGGAACTTAATCTATTTAGCTTTCAAAGGGAACATCAAGAGACTCTTATAACTGACTCTGTAAGATCTCGGGAAAGAAATTTGGTACAAAATATGTTCTTACAGTAGAAGATAAAATTATACCAAAACAAGTGCTTAAATTCTGTTGCTAGGTGTAAATAGTAAATTTTAATAGATTAAATTGAATTATTGGAATAATTTTTCAGGACCTGTGGCAATTTTTTTCGTCAGACCTTCTAAAGTCCAGATAGGTAATTCTATATCCCTATATTGTGTGTTCTGATTCAAAGAGTATTAAGTTCAAAGGTGTTTCTTTGTTTTGTATTGTTTCAGAGTTTTGGGCCGTTCTTAAGATTCTTCTTTATATATCTGTGAATCTGCAGATAAAGTGATATTCCTATAATGACAATCTTTTTTGAAGCCTGTTTGGTTAAATGCATTTTCATTTTTGTAAATACTGGCAGTATGTCTGAACTCAGTAATAGAGGTTAATAAAGCCAGAAGTGTGTTCAGTGCTGTAATAGTATCTTGTGGAAAATGGAGAAGCTCTTTTCCCCAACCAACTAGCAATTTCTGGTTGATACATGGTGTTAATATGGTATCAAGAGGTAATTTAGGTATTGTAAACTACTGATGAATGAATAAGACTGAGCCCCAGTACTTAAGAATAATTGTGTTACTTAAAATGGATTTTTGTGTCCATTAATTACATCCTTTCTTTTCAACAGGCCCATGCTAAGGTCTGGCATCTCTACAATGACCATTTCCGTCCAGCTCAAAAAGGAAAAGTGTCCATTGCCCTTAGCTCCCACTGGATAAAACCCCAGCATATGACTGAAAAGAACATAAAAGAATGCCAAAAATCCCTTGATTTTGTGCTTGGCTGGTTTGCTAAGCCCATATTCATTGATGGTGACTATCCAGAGAGCATGAGGAGCAACCTCTCATCTCTGTTGCCTGAATTCAGTGAAGCTGAGAAGAAGTATATCAAGGGAACAGCTGACTTTTTTGCTCTTTCTTTTGGAGCTACCCTGAGTTTCCAGCTTTTGGACTCCCACATGAAATTCCAGCAGTTGGAATCAATAAGCCTGAGGCAGCTCCTTTACTGGATAAACAGTGAATATAACAACCCCCAAATATTCATTGTGGAGAACAGCTGGTTCGTTTCTGGTACCACCAAGAAAGATGATGCCAAATATATTTACTATCTCAAGAAGTTCATTATGGAAACGTTAAAAGGTAGGACTTACTTTGTATTAATACATGCTTGAAAAAATCATACTGCAGTATAGCCTGTAGAGGTGTGTTGAGGTACCAGGCTGAAACCAGAATTTTGTGTTTAGCATTCATCTTGGCACTTGTGAAATGAGACTTCAAATCCCTTTCCTGGGTTTGTTTTTTTCCTTGAAGAACTCTTTTATCTGCAGATAGCATTTGGTGAGCTTGATGCTGCTGTCCTTGAAGTCAGTAGGAAAATTTCAACTGACTTTGGTAGGAGGAAGTGCAAGATGTAAACTATTCTCAGTGGCCTTAGGAGAATTTCTGTGTTATATATTAATAGCTGCTTTCCTTATCTGAATGCATATGTACAAAACATAAGAATATATATATGGGAAGGTAAATACTGTGCAATAAGAATTCCCCTGAAAAAACCCATAAGGCTGAAATAGTACATTTTAAAATGAAATATTGGAACCTTTTCATTCTGCATCTTGCCCTTGCACAAATTTTACAATTGTACAGCTCTGGGCATCAATCAAAGTAATTTGAATTTGCATCAGTTAAAGGAGAACTGAATGGTTGAGGATATATAATAAAAATAATTTAATTTGTTAGCTTATTATTTTTTCCAAACAGTAAGAAAAATACACCACCTTAGATGAGACTTATTTGCTGTTTTCCCGTTTCCTTCTGGCAAAACATTTTTTCAATCCTAGTAGTTGCCGATAAGTTGTTGGGGTTCCCATTTCCACTTTCATTGTCTTTTAATTTCTAAATTTACAATTTATTAAGTGATTTACTTGTCTACAGTTTACTATTCTTGGTTTAAAGAGTATTATTATATCTATTAATTCAGATGAGATAGACATTGTGTTACATTGCCATTTTCATATGGTGAATGAGAAAAAATTGCCATCATTTTATTCTCATCAGTAATAAAGATGCAGTGGACTCGCAAATTGGTTTCATCTGCTATTCCAGAAACCTAATTATTGCAAATAAATTCAAAGGTGAACAAATACCTGAGCCTGTGGATCCAAAATAAAAGGTTGGAAACAAAACAGTAACTAACTGTTGCAAGTATGGTATCACTAGTTTTCATAAAGTCAGATGAAGAGCTCTTCTTCATGAAGAGATCATAGTCCAATTACCCCTATTTCTGCTTAGATTTTAAATTGCTGGAAATATATACATGGATCTGTCTTTTAATCATAGCTGGCTGGAAGCAATCTCAATTTACAAACTCCTTTGTTTTATTGTATTACTCAATAAATAATAATAACAACAACGACAGTATGATAGGCATGCAATAACATACTGGCACTTGCCTAAATCTTTTATAGTAAAAAAAAAAGAACAAAGAAAGCAGAGACAGGCTGGGTCTGCAGAGGAGACTTTGGTATCATTAAAATGGAAAGCATTGCACCCAAATCTTCTGTTGTTAGAATCTTCAAAATCCAATGTAAATACCAAAGTTCTCTATGCAATACCTTGGGGAATTTAACAGAGAAAGATCCAAAAAATGCATCATGTTGCCTGTGAGCAGAGTGGTTGGACAGCATTAAAAACCAAACACAAAGGCGTAAGCTTTCTCTCTGAGAGATGTAGATATGCCTATCCAGTGAAATGAAGCACTGTAATATGAAGATTTTGGAGGTATTTACCATGAAATTTACTCCAGTGGTGAAAGGACAGTAAAATGATACTGGAGCTGTAGCACTGAGAAGCAAGGATGATTAATTTAGACACGGGGCTGCATAATTGGGATTTTGCTACTTGCTAGATCTTGCCAGTATGTGTGCCTGGTTGCGTGTATGCACTGGTTCAGACAACTGCTTATTTCTGCATCTGCTTTAACAAGTAAGTGCAGTCCAGTTGGTGCAAGCTTGTAGAGAAAAAATGAATTGGTGTTGAGGGCCGGGTGTCCACACTGTGTATATTCCCACTTCTGGATTAATTTCACCCCAAAGGAGCCCAGGATGTGCATTCTGAGTCCACTGTGTGATGTGAACTGAAGCATGATGAGGGAGATTTGCTCAGAAATGTGCTCCTGATTTCACTTTAAGTGCTGATGTAGGTGTCCATTCTGATACTGCATGCTGTAGTCAAGCTCTGTACATTTTTTTAAAATTTATTTTTAAATTTTCCTTTGGGAAAGGATATTTGTTTGGGATTCACAGCCTTGTTTGCTATTTTTCTCTTTTCTTTTCTTTTCTTTTCTTTTCTTTTCTTTTCTTTTCTTTTCTTTTCTTTTCTTTTCTTTTCTTTTCTTTTCTTTTCTTTTCTTTTCTTTTCTTTTCTTTTCTTTTCTTTTCTTTTCTTTTCTTTTTTCTTTTCTTTTCTTTTCCCCAGGCATCATTTAGGGTTGATTAGAGTAAATAGAGCTGTAGTATAAAATTGTTAAATATTAATTAGAGGTGTTAATTGGTTGGAGATTTCTTCTCCCGTGTGTGAGTATCTCACCACTTACTCTGGGGTCATATTCACTTCCATTCTCTGTCTCTGGTACGACAAACAAATGGATTGTGCCTTGTAAAGCAGAGCACGTTGCCAGGGAGGGCGTCCAAGCTCCTCTGGGTCATGTTGACTAGTGGAGGTCAGATCACTGTCTAGGGAGTTACCAGATCTGAATCCAGAGTCTTAAGCAGAAAAGGAACAGCCAAGCCCATGACAAGTAGGGCCAAACTATTCTCTGGTATGTCCAGAGGCAAAATAGAGGTCTTGGGCACCTTCCAGATGGAAGCATGGGCTGAGGGCTTCACACATCCCCCCTTGAGGCACTGGGGTTGGATACTTAAGGGTCTGCCACATTTCCTTGGACGACTTCTATACTATCGAGCGAAACAGGGCATGAACTGACCTGCTGTTTAATTTTTAACCCAGTTCTGGCAGAGTTCTGATCTGTACAGTATCATGGTTGTAGGTGTGCTCTGGGGGATTGCTTAAATCAGGAGTCACTTGCTGTGATAGCATGGACAAGGCCACTCAGTTTCAGAAGCAAGGACAGTCTAGGTTTCAGCCCTGTTTGGTCACCAACGAACATAAAAAGAAAAAAGAGACATACACAGAAAGAAAGGAAGAGAAGAGAAGAGAAGAGAAGAGAAGAGAAGAGAAGAGAAGAGAAGAGGAAAAGGGAAAAGAGATGAAAAGAGAAGGAAAGAAAAAAGGAAAAGGAAAGAAAAAAGGAAAAGAAAAGAAAAGGAAAAGAAAAGGAAAGAAAAAAGGAAAAGAAAAGAAAAGGAAAAGAAAAGGAAAGAAAAAAGGAAAAGAAAAGAAAAGGAAAAGAAAAGGAAAGAAAAAAGGAAAAGAAAAGAAAAGGAAAAGAAAAGGAAAGAAAAAAGGAAAAGAAAAGAAAAGGAAAAGAAAAGGAAAGAAAAAGGAAAAGAAAAGAAAAGGAAAAGAAAAGGAAAGAAAAAAGGAAAAGAAAAGAAAAGGAAAGAAAAGGAAAGAAAAAAGGAAAGAAAAGAAAAGAGAAAAGAAAAGAAAAGAAAAGAAAAGAAAAGAAAAGAAAAGAAAAGAAAAGAAAAGAAAAGAAAAGAAAAGAAAAGAAAAGAAAAGAAAAGAAAAGAAAAGAAAAGAAAAGAAAAGAAAAGAAACACTGATTATCATTGTGGTTTCCCAGTAACATGCAATCCATATGGGACACGGTGTTAGAGACTTCCAGACTTTTTGGAACTTCCAAACATTTTTTGAGTTGCTTCTTTCCTAGGTGACACTTAAAAGTTAATACATTTTTTTAAAAAGGATTTGAGGAGGATTTTTACAAGGCGCTCAGGAAGTGTGGGAGTGCAGTGTGATGACTTACAGAAGGGTGAGATGCTGTTCAAAGAAGTTCTCACTGAAACTGGTTCACACAGTGGACCTGTACTGGCTTTTACTCTGCTGTATGGCAGATGTCATCATGGGTGCATGCAGAGGTTAGAAAAATAATGACATTTGCCAAACACAAAAGAATGGTGCCTTTAGGAGGAGAAGTATTCCATTTCCTTAGACATTTTCTCATGACCTCTGACAAAGACTGGGCCAAATTTGTTGCTTATTTAACTGCATTGTTCCTTTAATTGATTCAAACAGGGTTACAATCAAGAATCCATGTGGTTCCTCATAGCTGATTGTAATGAGGTACATTAGCAGGAAATTAGGATCTTGTTATTCTGCTTGCCTGAAATAACGCTTTCAGTGTTACTAGGCTGGTAAACATTATGTTCAGTCAGTATCCAGTTTGAGCTGACAGAAAATGGTGAGTAATAAAGATAAACTTTGCTGGCTACAGAGCCAAACACCAGTTCAAAAGAATGCTTAAGAATGTGCTTAAATGCATTGCTGAATTAGGGTGGGTCTAATTATGTAATTAGAATAAGCACACTCCTTTGTGCTTTCCTGGAGCTGAGCCTTGCTCAGGAACATTTTGCTGAATCTCAGTGTTTAATACAGCTAAAAGTGAGTATTCTGTGGAATCTTAAAATAATGCTGGTAAGACTAACAGATGCCAGTAGATCCTGACATTAACCTTCAAAGCATATAGTGATTTTAGATGTCAAACACTTGACCTAGAACATGAACATATTTTTAGAAACCCTTAAGTATTTGAGCTGTAAAATGCTGTGCCATAAAAGATGTGAAGAGACAGAATTACCAAATAAACAGAGTTTTTCTGTATTATCACTTCTACTTGGAATCCGTGGTGATAAAAATTCATGTGCACACCAAACGTGCTGTGAGGTTTTTTTGTCAGTATGTATTTGGAGTGGAGGGGGAGGAGATGAAAAGCAGTGTAACTTTTGTTTGCATACAGGGTAGTGCTGCAGTAACAGCTACTCCGGAGTGAGCTGCAGTGTGGACAGAGCAGAGGGCAGTGCAGGGCAGTCACTGGATCCATGGCTGCAGATGGCTCAGGCTCTGCTCCGAGGCCGAGGTTTGGCACGTCTGATGAGCAGCACTGCTCAAAAACCATTGCTGCATGGCTTCTCTTTCTAAATCTCACTGCTTTAAAGTCAAGCAGGCACCTGTGCTGCCTTCTACCATAATCGGGTAGCTCCCCGAGTGCAGCTGAAGTATGTTCCCTGAATAGGCTTTGAGGAAGGCCCTGAGATACTTATCTGACCTGTTGCATTGTTCTTACACACTAATACTGCAAGCATTGCTGATAGGGTGTAATCTACAGAGGAAAAATGAGCTCCCTTTTAAGTTTGGGTTTGTTCTTTCCTCAGCTATCCGGTATGACGGAGTTAATGTGTTTGGCTACACAGTCTGGTCCCTCCTGGATGGCTTCGAGTGGCATAGGGGGTACAGCATTCGGCGTGGACTGTTCTATGTTGATTTTCAAAGCCATGACAAGAAGCTGATACCCAAATCTTCTGTCTTGTTCTATCAAAAGCTGATAGAAAAAAATGGCTTCCCACCTTTGCCTGAAAACCGGCCCATAGAAGGTATTTTTCCCTGTGGCTTTGCTTGGGGAATTGTTGACAACTACATTCAGGTGAGTCTAATAATAAAGCCGACAGGCTGTCCTGCCAGATCAGTGCACAAGTTCACAGTGGCATATTTGTTAAATTGATTGTCATTGCCACACTCAGTGTGTGTGTTACCACTGTGCTGCAAGGAGATGGGTACAAGGCTTTTGTGCCAAACACTGTCTTTGATTCTTCACCAGAGTTTCTGTGTGTGACCAAGGAGAATCAGTCAGATTGAGACACTATAAGTAATGCTTTAGAAAAATGTGTGGAAATGGAAAGGAATCTGATTATCTTCCCTGAACATATATGATCAGTTATGGGAAGTCAGTTCTTTTCAAACGGAAGTCAATTAAATCTGCTAAACTGTAAAATACATGATTCGGAAAACTTCCTGAAAACTCCTAAAACTCCAGTGGCACGTTTCTACATCTTATGCATATATATCCTGGTACTGTTCTTAGAGAGATTTTATATAAAAGGAAGTGAACAATATTAGATTTAAATGAAATTTCTGTATTCCTTCTATTTCATTTTATGTTATATTTGTCTGATGAGGGCTGCAGTGCCTCTGCATAAAACCTAGCTAGTTCATGGCCCTCAGTCTTTATTTCAACTGATTTGATACTTTGGGAGAATTTTTCAAATTCTAAGACTTTGTAATATGAGTACTAGTTATGATCACTTTAGCTGTTGGGCTCTGTAATTCTCAGATGCTATTTTGGGTGCAGAGCTTCTCTAACCACAGTAAAGAGGTGTAAATTCAAAGCCAAGGCTTCATCCAAGAACAGAATTTTAAATTTATATTTTCCACAAAGGCAGAATCTTTCTTAAGGCCAGAATGTGACGAGCTTGTTTGTTTTTTCTCATTCCAAATGTAAGATTTGGCTTTGTTCTCTTGAGAAGTATTGCAGCCTCCTTACCTCATGCACCAATTTTCAAGAAAATTCAAGTCATTCTCCTAGCTCTCAGATAGATTAAGAATTGGAAATGGAATTGCTGCTTTTGGAGTCAATAACAACAATAAAGTTGCGGAGTCAGTCAGCCTACAACAGCTAAAAAATCCCTCCCATCCCCAAAACTTTCAAAGCTGAATATTTTCGTTTCAAAAGGCCGTTCAAACATTTTGTGCTGTAAGGCTGAGGTAGTTTGATTTGTAGATGCATCACAGTGGAAAAACTGTTTTGACAGCATTCCCACAGTATTAGTGGCAATGCGTGCTTTAGTAATCTACAAGGGACAATTCTCCAGAAAAGCAATTTCCCTCAGACATGCTGTTTTTTATTACTTTCTTCTATAAGCACAGTGCTGACCTCTCCGGAGAAGATAGCAACTGATTTTCAGCAGCTTCTTTTATACAGTCTGCAGAGCCTCAGCTACAAGTTGAACACTGGTTGTAGGCTGACACCTGCTTTTCAAACAGAGGCCAGGACAAGGAATCTGAATTCAGGGGGAAACCACATGCCAACGATTAAAATGAAAGAAAAAAGGACAAATAAAGACCATGGTACCACTATCCTATGGTTTGGAATTAGGAAGAATTACACGGAGTGTGAATGAGGAAATTTCACACTGTGCATTATTATAAGCAGTTTAATTTTTCATTTTCTAGTCCTTACTGTGGTGCTGGTGATTGTCATTAAAAAGTGAAAGTATAATTCTGAGCAACTCTTAGAAGTTCATCTTGTACTGTGTTACTGTGTGTCATACAGGCAGTTCTGACATCTGAAACCCTAAAGGCTTCTCAGAAATGCATTTTCTGTTGGAGTAACATATAGTGGGTTTACTCAGAGGCCCAAAAAAAAATTGATTCAGACATCAACAGCCTGCTGAAATAACTTGGAAATGACTTCAGTGTGAATTAAATAGAGAAGGATGTCCTCAGCAAGAAAGAGAAATTTTGCTTGTCAACTGAATTTTTGCTAGAAATCAAGTGCAGAGCATTACTCATCTTTCATCATAGTCAGGAAAAAAACAGAACACAGAAATGATGTTGTATTCATTATTTCTTTTCCTGCATTCAGGGCGTGGTCTTGAAACTGACTGTACTGGGTAATTTACAACAGACAGTCTCTCTGTATACCCTCCTTAATCTTGAAAGAAATACATTTTAAAAATTACTGTAGTCTTCATTGAAGATGTCCTTCTCTGGAGTTCTGTTGCAGGCTTAGTGCCTTATCCCTGAGCAATGCCTTGTTTCTTTTGGAAACTGGAACAGCTTAGAGAAGACATAAACATGATGACCATTAGCATAAGGTTGTTTGGAAAGTAGAGTGAAAATTATATATAGACTTGCTACTTTTCTGACATCACTCATTAACAGAAAATCATTCATTCCTGTGAGCCTGAGATGCAGTATCAGAGATGCTGAATGCAATGCTTTGACTTAGGATATTTTTTCACTAAGCTGGGCCTGATGGTTCTGATGTTCTCACCTACCTGGAACAAGCAGCTTGAATCTGGTGTGTTTCTTGTTCTTCCTAGGTAGACACGACACCCGCCCAGTTCATTGACTCCAGTGTTTATGTGTGGGATGTTCACCAGACAAAGAAGCTCATTAAAGTGGATGGAGTTTACACCTCGAAGCGCAAGCGTCACTGTGTTGACTTTGCTGCTATCAGGCTTCAGATCTCTCTTCTGCAAGAAATGCATGTCACACACTTCCATTTTTCACTGAAATGGTCTTTAATCCTTCCTTTAGGTAACCTTTCTCTAATCAACCACACACTTGTACATTACTATCAGTGTTTTGCTAGTGAACTTCTCAGAGTTAACATAACTCCTGTTGTTGCTTTATGGCAACCTATGATTGAGAATCAAGAGCTTCCAGTTTCTCTTGCCAAATATGGAGCTTGGGAGAACACAGAAACCGTTCAGGCTTTTGTTGAGTACGCCAGATTCTGCTTTACAAGTCTTGGGGACTATGTCAAATTTTGGATCACCATGAATGAACCATCTGTGAAAAACCTGACATACACAGCAGGGCACAACCTTTTGAAAGCCCATGCAAAAGTCTGGCATCTTTATGACAAAGAATTCAGGAGATCTCAGAAGGGCAAAATATCTATAGCTTTGCAAGCCGACTGGGTAGAACCAGCTTGTCCCTTTTCCAGGAATGACCAAGAAGTTGCTGACAGGATTTTAGAATTTGACATTGGCTGGCTTGCAGAGCCCATCTTTGGGAGTGGAGACTACCCAGAGGTGATGAGAGTGTGGCTTCACCGAATAAACAGTGTTGACCTGTATAATTTCCACTTGCCTTACTTCTCAGAAGATGAAAAGAAATTAATACACGGCTCATTTGATTTTTTTGCCTTGAGTCACTACACTACTACCCTTGTGGGCTCAGAGAAAGAAGATGCAGTAAAATATGACCACTACCTTGAAGCTCAAATGATCAATGACATCACATGGCTTCACTCTCCCAGCAGAGCTGCAGTAGTGCCCTGGGGACTGCGTAAATTGCTCAAGTGGGTTAAATCAAAGTATGGTGATGTCCCAGTTTATGTCATGGCTAATGGGATTGATGATGACCAGAATATGGTGCATGATAAGCTCAGAGTGTATTACATACAGAATTACATCAATGAAGCTTTAAAAGGTAAAGAACCACAGATGGTTTATATGTCACAAGTCCCACTATTTGTATACATTGTGTGATAGAGTATGTTTAGCTTTATAAGACATGTTCTCTGTAGAATACACCATAAATGAAATGTTACTGCAGTGTAACAGGTAATTTTCCCCTTGATTTATGATTGATTGGTAGTAAACGTCAGGAAGACTGACCTTGCTTATATTCTGCATAAGACAGCACAAGTTTTTTATGGATTCAATAAATTTAAATAGAATTTATGTGAGTAGCTCCTCGTGTATTTAGTCAGATTTTCATCTTATTGCACTTCTCCTGTTTTGCTCTGTTGCTTCCTTCCACTGATGTGCCTCAGGGCTGGGTATGAGTTCTGCTCCTCAGTTGTCTCTGTATCTTATCCAACAGTGGTCTTATCCAAGAGTGATCTTCAAAATAATTCAGCTGCCTACCTCATTATGCCATTTCCTGGACTGTTTCCTGCTATTCAAAACACACGAGTCTCTTTCTCTGTCTCAAAGATTCATAAATTATAAGGCAAAAAGGAGGCATTTTGAGTCATCTTGTCTTACAGGCCATGTTGTTTTTTCAGAAAAGCACAAGACCCAAATGAGATAATTTTTTACTGATGAAGAATTTAGCACCTCACAGTATGTGTATATATATATATAAAAATCTCACTTCTACTGTTAATTGCTCTAGCTTTGGCTTTAAGCAATTTTGTTGTGCATTTCCACATGTATTTTACCTATATAGGTATTTGCAGACACAAGACAAGCTATCTTTCATTTATCTCTTTGGTAGGTAATACAGACAAAGCTCTTTGTGTCTCTTGCTATAAAGCATCATTTCAAAGCTCTCAGTTATTAAGTTTTTCCCTGTATGCTGGCATTCCTCATGAGAGGGGTAAACCTAGACCTGGACACACTGTTCCTGTCAGACTTAGGCAGGCATAACAACCTCTTACCCTCCTCATTTCTACATGCAAGCAGGCTGTTGGCCTTCTTGGCCATGGCAGCAGGTTGATTACACAGATTCTGTGGTGATTTGCTGACGTTTTAAACTTAGTTACAGATTCCTGCCCCCATTCCAAGTAGGACTGCCTCTTCAAAACTAGGTCTGCTTGTTCTTTGGTATCTTCACATTTGGTCATGTTCAAATGCCTGCTGCTTGTTTGTGCAAACCTTGCTACACTAGCTAAGTTATGTCTCTAATCTTTATGATACTTGCAGACTGTGAGAAATAGTTTTACATTTATTTCATGTTGCTGATATATTTAAGATCAGTGCTAAAAGCCGAGCTCCATGACCAATACACACGCTGACACTTACCTGCAATTACATTTCTAGACTTACTTCTAGTTCCATTAGTTCTTAATTCTACTTGAGACCAGTTGAAATCTGTTTATTATGGGCTTCCCTTGACCTCATAACATTCTATTTTCTTATTTCAAATGCCATATAATACCAAGTCATTTGAATTGTGGAGCTCTAAATATGTAACATCAAACATCATTAGTTTTATTGATCTGCTGATCTCAGAAAAAAAAGATGTCAAGTTATTTTGGCAAGATATATTTTTCATAAAGATAAGATGATTAACATTAATCATGTATTATCGCCTAAATTTTATATTTATCAAGCTTTATATAATCTGTTCCTCTCTTTTGATAGGTAGTGAAGGATGGCTGGCAGTTCCTGTCCACTTTATTAACTATTGGCTTTAACTTCCTCCTCTGTAATTTCCACCTCTTTCACAAATTACTGAACATCAATGTTAAGTGCCCAAGAGCTCATCCTCCAGTATTTTGTAGCACTGGATGCATGTTTTATAAATCTGTAGTTAAAAATCACATTTTGTCTGTATTTGGGCTTGTGGTTTCAAACTTTTTTTTTCTGTATTGCTTGTCTCCTTGGCACCCCTGTTTTCCTATCTGTGGATATGGGCTTTTCTTCCAGTTCCCATTAGCAAGAACACCTACATATGCCTCTGTTTTTTACAGAACTTTGCCCTTTGAACTGTTCTGGTACCACTGTCCCCCAGTAACTTCTTTCTCCCTCTTCTGTCCAGCCTGTAAATAGCTTCTGTGTTCTTCGGCTTAACCTATTTTCTTATCTTTTCACCTTCTTTGTAATGGATAAATATGTCTCTGCTGACTAGCCATAATACTTTTCCTAAAGCTTAATCTTCCGCTTTAGACACCATGCACTCCTCCATAGTGTCTGGTCCATCGGCTTTTCCATTTTTTCTTCTTCCTCTTTAGTATTTCACTTTTATTCATCTTGCCATTACATAACCTTGGCATCGTGGCTGATTCAGGTTTCTCCAAGACTTGCATTTCTTTTTTGCAAGACCTTATGCAGTAACTGCGATGAATTAGAGATCTTGTGTCCTTACCTCAGTGTAACAGGGTAGAGGAGGATTGGTGCATGTGTGCCCTGGCCTTAAAGTCCCTATTTTGCCTTCTTCCTCCATCTGGTTTCAGGAACTGCATGTGGAAATTTTTGTGCATGTAATATTACTCACCTGCATTGTTCCAGAGGAACCTGCAGGTTTGTGCAGATAAATGATTCCAGCATACAGTACGGGACCCTTTGGGCTGAGACTGTGTTTTGAAGTGCCTTGTACTCTGTTTAAGTACATCTTTGGCAATTGAAAACAAAGAACAGCAGTAACCATTTATGTAACACTGTTAAGTCCACCTGCAGTTCTGCAAACACAACTAATTATCCTCGGCAGCAGCTCTGTTAAAGGGCAGGTAAATATTATTTCATTTTTCATATGAAAAGTAGGTTAGAAATGCTAACGTCCTGTATATGGCTTCAGAAAGATTTGTTTCCAGAAGCATATGAAAATTCAGTTCTGTTTTCATCTGCTTTAATTTGTTAAAACAGTGATTTTGAGATATAAACTAGTTTCTGTTTACTACCTTGGATTGATTGTTTTTTGTCAAGTGGGATGGATGGCTCAAGGTTAACACTGCAGCTGCTGCACCTCTTCCAGTAGCTGAGTTAGCAGTATGGATTATGGGCATGTTCTCAATAAAGACTAATACAGGTCATCTTGGATCAGAAAGTTGTTAATAACTAGAGAGGGCAGTGATTTGCATAACCTTTCCCCTTGCACCAGTGATATCCCAGTACATGACCTCTGCTTGTCTGTGCGATTTTTCTGTCACTGTGCCTTTGCTAGTGAGAAGTGCAGCCTGATGTCCTCTGTTTCTTGACTGTCCCCAGCAGGACGTGCCCTGCAAGGGAGAAGGAGTAATCAGAGAAACAGGCTGCAGAAAACTAGGGGCAGGAAATTCAAAACCTGTATTCTTTCATACATAACAAAGAGAGCCATCTTTTCATGATAGGCTCCATGCTGATCATTAAACACAGTCAGTCACTCACAGCTGTGTTTACCAAGCACAAGGAAATAAATTGCAGGATACTCACAGATCACACTGTTTGGCAGTGGCTGACAGATTCTTACTTTTTATGAGAAACGCTTAACAGATGTACATATACCTTACCTAATTTTGGAGAGGAGAAGTGCAGATGTGGGTTTAACATTCTCCTGCCCCTCCTTTACATATGAACATATGGTACTGCTCTTGAATGCAAAGTGACATTGATTCATTTCTTCAACCCTTTGTTTTCTTTTGCAGCTTACACCTTGGATGATGTTAACCTTCAAGGATATTTTGTCTATTCTTTTAATGACAAGACTGCTCCTAAGTATGGTCTCTACAGCTACGTTGCAAATCAATATGAACCAAAGCCTTCTCTGAAACATTACAGAGAAATAATTGACAATAATGGTTTTCCTGGTCCTGAAACTCCTGAGTTGCTGTGTCCGGAAGATGTTGCCTTGTGTCCCGAATGCCACTTCTTCCGAACAAGAAAATCGTTATTAGCCTTTATCTCTTTCATATTTGTTGCTTTTATTGTTACTATATTCTTCATAATTTACTACTCCAAGAGGATAGAAAGAAGATTATAAATAGAGCTTCTCTTTTGAATACATCACTCACAGTCCTTTTTCTTTCATCCCCTTGGGAAATCTCAATAAGAATGCACAATGCTGTGATTGCTTCAGCATTAGGAAGGCATTTACATTGTCTGATACTGCAGGATATTGAGATTGAGAAGCTACTGCTTGCATATGGTTTCCAGAAATAATTTTCTCTGTTGTAGTACCTTTGGTTTATAACCAGTTCTTGATACCTGTGGTTGGAGTTGTCTCACAACTTTGCCTGGGATCTTTTGTTGAACAGATGATTTCTCCTTCTTGGATTTGCCTCGCTGAACTGGACAGGTGAAAGTAGGTTTTGAAAACATGATGTGATGGAAGAGCCTCAATGCCAAATTCTCCAAGACTGAGGTGAAATAAGAGTTTACTTTTCCAAACTGGGTTTAACACTGATGTTTCTTAACCAGAGCTAGAACCTAACTGGAGCAGGGATCAAGACTGAGAAGAAAGATGGAGGAGAATTACAAAAAGCAGTGCCAGGGGAAAGATTAACCCCTTTCCTAAAGCAGATGCAGGAGGAAGAACAGGGGGAAATGACTCTGTACTGCTGGGAGCTCTTGGTAAATCAGTTAACTAGTACTGAGACTCCATCTGACTTCAGAATGCCATTGGGGAACTTCAGTTAAAGGAGCTGTGTCCTTCTCAGGGGGGTAAGAAGCAGGGATATATCCAGGGATTGCAGGGGTCATGCCATCTACTGGGAAGAGATGGGAAGGGTGAAAGGGCTTCCCTTTGATTTGCTCAGGAAAAAAAACAAAGAGCAGGAACTGGGATGTCTTCACTGTCTCAGTTGGCAGAAAGCTGTGTGCCTGACCCCGTGCCCTCTTGCCCTGTACCCAGGGACATGGCACAGCTGGGACACCCTATTTCTGCACTTCTCAAAGCCAGCTGAATTTAACTGCCACTGCTGCTGCCTGGCTACTTACCTTCTGGAAACCTGTGGTAACTTAGCAGGGATGGTCTCTGCATGCTGTTTATGTTGAGTACAGAGACTTTAAAAGCCAGCATTTTAGTGTCATAGTGCAGCACTTTATTGCTACCAAGGTCTGAGACTGTGGGGCGGTTGGGTCAAACCTCTCACAGGTTGGCTGGAGATTCTTCTTTGAGCAACTGGACCTGGCAGCATTTCATCCCAAAGTATTACTGGATGTCTGAGAGTGTTTTTCTCTCAACAAGATAAAACAGTAAAATGTTAGCACCATTGTTTATTGGTAGAAATAGAGAGAGAATGGGAAAAAGACCTGTGTCATTTTGCCTGCCTTGTGAATTGCTGCATTTGGAGGATGCTCAATATAAAGCAGTATGGTCATTCTTCTCTGCTCTCTAACTCTAGGCCTGCATTACTTTCAGCTGTTATTGTATTTTTATTGTTATGTGAACAATGTCACTCACTGGAAAGAACATTTTAAAAGAAATGTGCTCTTTGTTAATCAAGAATGATTTATCTACTAAAGCTGATTATGCTGTATTAAATGTGATGTTTATCTCATAGATTACTAGAAGATGACTAAATAACCTCCCAGGGTTCCTTTCAACCTGAATGCTCTATGATTCTATACTGTAAATTAAAACTTATATATGAAATATGCTTTTAATTTGTAATTTAAGATTCTATTTTTTCTTAAATAATGTATAGGAAAAAAAATTGCTATCTTCTCATATAATTAATATATTTTTCCTCCAGTTCCAGTCTTTAAATGGTCTCTCTTCTCAATTATGTGTATTTTGATATTGAGATTAAGGTGCACGTTTCAGGGATGAAGTATTACAAATATGTATAAAAATTATTTATAGACTGATAGGACTTGCTGTAGAAGAGAACATTTCAAACTGCTGTATATTTATGCGTTGGTGCCTGGTGCACTGAGGATGATGAAGAAATAGCTCTCCCTGAGTGTATGAAATGTGGAATGGCTTTTCCCTGGCACGGCAGTGAATCGCTGTGCAATGTTATGCCAGCTGCTGGATGCCTTTGCAGTAGGTAACAAAAAGTGATGCTCATTTAGCACAGGCTGTACCCCGGTCATGCCCAGCTTGTGCATTTTGTATGTGTGTGTGTGTGGTGTGTGTTTTGCTGTTGAGCAAATGTTGGGGAGGAGCCAGGTGTACCTGGATTGTACCTGCCTCCCTTGGGTTTGAGGGGGCTCTAGGGGCCTGGGCAGGGCAAATCCAGAAGAGTATATGTGCCATGGGCACAGTGCTGGTGGACACTGGCCTGAACTGCTTCACAAGCAGTTCCCATCCATCCAGCTGCTGCTGGGAGCTGTGGAATGGCCCAGGCACAGCACAATGTGTGAAACTGCAGTCCCAGCACAGAGACACGGCAGGCTCTTCCCATAGAGGCTGGGTGATATGTAACCACCGACAGGCAGATGGCACCAGCTGGATAGCTAATTTGTAGGTAAACTGGGATTTGTTACTGTGTGATCTTATCCACTCATGGAGCCATGACCCATGGAGCTAACACAGCCTTTGGCATAGCTGCCTTTGGAAGAGGTTTTAAATATCACTGCAGAGCACAGCTGGCTTGAGCAGGGCACAGTGATTGCCAAAGCCTTCTCCCAAGCATCCTGCCTGTGGTGCTGCCTGGGCCACTGAATTGCACAATGATGGGGTGTTCTGATGGAGGTAATGATATGGTTTTGCCTCTGGAATTGGCCTTATTTTATGTAATCAGGGGACAGTGCAAGTTTCCTCTCAATTGTCTTGAAAAAAATCGCTCTTCACTAACAACAAAGAAGCCCTTGACTAGGCAAAGATTGGGTACCTTCAAGGTGTGCTTGTGCAAACTGATGTTGCAATCACCTCCTTTGGTCCTGCTGTGGGGCACTTGCTGCCTTCCCTGCCAACATGAGAGCAGTGACCTGGCACTCCCGACCCCATCTGTGCATCCTGAGCAGAAATGCAGGCAGCAGCAAGGACTTGGAGCAGGGGGGGCTCCCGACTCAGGCTGCAAACACAGCTTGGTGGTGGCTGGTGGTTTGTTTTCTGAAGTGCAACAAGGCTCGGCATGTTCAACTTGCAGTTTTTTTGGTAGACTGCTTTCTTGATTTTTAACTGTGTTTATAGGATGAAATGCTGGTGCCAGTTTACTCAGTGCTCCAGATTAAACATTATATCTGTTCAAAATATTTTTGTGACGTGTGTGCAAATCTTCTGGTTTATTTCTTGAAAAGATTGTACAGAGTGACTGTGGGAGGGATGTCTTTGCTAAATGACAGGATGAATGTTATTTTGTTTTTATAACAATCACAGAAGTGAAATAAAGATACTGAATGTAACAAATTGTAACATGATTTTACTGTTTAATCTGTCCAGTTTCTTTGCCTGCAGCATGAAGTACAGAGTATCTCAGGAGAGGCTATTGTGATAACTCTGCAAGGAGTTTGTGTTGCTATTTGTTTTTCCAGTGACACAGAAATAACTCCAACTTTTGTTGGAGATTTCTGGGGCCTGTGGCTAAACAGATGTTTTTCCAACAGACCTAGGAGTTTGGAGGGTTTTTGTTATTTGAGGTTTATTTTATTATTATTTTTTAAAGTGACTGTTGCTATTTAGAAAGTCTGTGGAAGTAACCGTACCAATTTAAGAGTGCTTTGGTGCAATATCTTATTCCATAGTAACACTGCACTAAATCTGAAAACCCTTTTATTTCAGTAGAGTTACTGCCAGGCTTCAGGGATTCTGTCAGCCTGGTTCAGCACTAAGAAGTCAGTTTGTGGTATCGTTGTTAAACATCCTAAGGGTAGTAAATGTCAAGATTAAGGGAAGTGGGAGTAGAATGGGACAAACCCAATGAACGGAAGAGGGAACATACAAGTGTCATCATGTTTAAACACACAACTTGCCCTTTTCTCCTTGCATTGTAGGTGTTACTTTCAAGTTAGAAAACTTGATCTGTTCATTCTACTTGCAGAGACCACTGAGGTGAAAATTCCCTTATTCAGGGTGAAGAAGTCAATTCTAGGTGCCAGACTTTAGCTTTGGCAAGGAAAGTTCAATCATGATCATTCTTTGCTCAAGCAAAGCCAAGAAAAAGAGGCATGGAAAAGAAAAGGGAAAGCTCTTCCTGTCTTTGATGTGCCACTCATGAATTGCCAAACCACTCTTCCTCAGCCCTCTAAAGGCTATGGCTGGTGCAGGCCTGTTCAACCCACCCTTCTTGTTAAGCCCAGTCTTTATAAGTTTTTGGAAAAAAGGAATAATAAGGTGAGAAGAAAGTGTGAGTGCTCAGTGTATCAGAGCCTTTTACTTTGCTTCATAAGTTGAACAGAAACACCACTGTCAAGCAGTTCTGAGAAAAATTAAGATTTTTAAGAAATCAGAAAGTTGAAATAACAGCAGCCTGCAGCCAGGATGCTTGTGGGTGCTGACATTTCACTGGCTATTATCTTGTGATGTTTTCTATGTTTCTGAAGGAGTAGCAAAAGCACCAGTGAGGCAGAGAGAAGCCAGGGAAAATACTAACGAGGCAGAGCAGAAAAGCCACAGGCACAAGCAGATGTGCAAGTTCCTCTTCCTGGTAACTGAGTGTGCAGTCTGCTTCTGTGGGGATGGGCCATGTGACTTCGAATATTCTTAGTGTTAAAAATAATTTTTTTTCCATATTTTCTATATTTCTCCCTCAGTGATATACCTCCTTCAATGATACACCTCCTACATGAGGAATTTAGCTGTCAAAAGCCTTTTTCTTGTCACAAGAACTACTCACAACATGGTGAAGCCTCATTATCTGATCCTAGCTCTCCTGAGGTCATCCAAATCTGGCCCAAGTCCCAGGAGACCCATGGGAGTCTGAGGTGCAGGAGGGGTGGTCAGTCACCAGCACTGAGCAAAGCAGTGGGAATTACAGCAGTGATGTTTTCTAAATGCTGCAAATTCTCAGTGAGTGGGATTCGTTTCTACTTTAGTTCTTTTCTGTTAGTGGAAATGGTTTCTTCCTCACTAAGAGTAACACAAAACTTCAGGTGTTTGGTGTTTTTTTTGGTTTTTGTTTGGTATTTTTTTCATTGGGAAGGGTGAGTTCTAACATTTCCGCTGTAATCTGGTATGTCTGATGGACTTCTCCCTGATGTTTTCTATGGCAGTGGATGAGAGCACCTTGGTAGTCACTTCTCAGTCCCACCTGTTTGGTTCTCAGGAGCTTCCAAGCCAGAGCTTCCCCTGGGGCTGTGCTTCATGAGGTACATTTCCAAGCTGGAGCAACACCTCCCAAGTGGGATGTGCTGGGACCTGGAGGAAAAGCAAGGCCAATGGCATGTCCTGGTGAGATGCTGGCAGAAATGGTGGTTTGGTTCTCAGCACTGAGTTGGCCAGTGCATCGCTGCATTCTGCATTCAGGGCCCTGTAAAAGGCCCTCGGCAGCTCTGTAAACCAGCAGGGCTGCACAAACACAACACTTGACCCAAGAAATCTGGTTTTCCTCCCACCAGAGGAAACTGTGAATTGGCTGAGTGTTCAGTTCAAGAGGTGTAATGGTATAAACTACCTGCGCTGTAAAGTTTTACGAGGTGACAAAGTTTTGTAGTCTGGCAATAGTGCAGTTTGAGCTGGAGGCCATCGGGTGCCCTGCCAGGAAAGGGAGGGGAGCAAAAGGGTGAGGGCTTCCCAGCAGGCTGCAGCCTCTGGGGCAGCCTGGAGGATGCCTTAAAGGATTCAAGGCTGCTGCTCCTCCAGTCTGGGATATGCATGGCCCAGGAACTTAGTGCTGTGTGAAGAATGGAGCAGAGCAAGCTCCAGCTCTCTCATCTCTCTCACCCCTTCTTCCCCCTTTGTGTGCATATTTATATGCACTTGGGCTATGAAATGGGGAGCTAAGTACCAAGGTATGACAGAGGTATGCCAAGGCTATAGCTTACTTGGAAGGCAAAATGCCATTTACAGGCCTTACAGATTCTTTGTCAATAGTTTTCACTTTGCAGCGACCTTTCTGACTCCCCCTCTCCACTAGGATTAGATGGGTCTTATTTCCAAAAGCTAAGAAAATAAGTGCTCACAGAGGAAAATGCCAGTGTTGCAGCCGCCTCTCCCAGCACTTGCTGAGCTTTTAAGTCCACCTCTGATGCAAGTTTGTGAATTTTATAGACATTTGTAACTCATTTATCTGCCACATTGCTGCGGGATCCATGAGCGGATATTGCCTTTCCTTGCACCTCACAGCAGGAGGCGGCGGGGTCCTGCTCCAGGCAGCACGTGTTTGCTCCTGCTTGGTATTCACGGGCACATTCCTCTGGCTGATGATATATTATTATTGGCCTGGAAGAAAAATAATGCAACCAAGCTCTTATTATTTTCTCCTTTTATCTGTTTAGTCATATTAGTGTGGGATCATCGTTACATAAATGAACAGGAGATGCAGTCAAGGACATGTTCATTTTTAGTCCTCCAATGCTCAGTCATTCATCTTCTGTCTTTAATTACAGCAAGTGATCTCAGAGGCACTTAAAAGATTAAATTACTCAATTATTTGAAAAACCCAAATACAATAACTGTATCTTTTTGCTGATAAATACCAGCCATTGCTGGAAAAGGTTGCCCAAGGCAAAACATATTGGAAGGCCAAGGAGGCCATGTTGTAACATTTTGCCTTAACCCAGTGATACCCTTTTAATTTTTCATCATTTGCAACCTTTATTTTTATTTGTATTGATAATAACCACAAACTTTTCCACTGCTGTCCTGATGGTTTCAGCAGTGTGATGAATGCCAGTGCCCAGCACTTTATGAGTGTCCTGGCACCTCCTTGGCTGTGGAGAGAAGGACATGAGGACAGCCATTGGTTAAAAAGGCTGGGCATCAGTATGGCCAGCCAGTGAACCCCATCCAAAGCAATGCTTGTGGATGGGGGATGGTTTAGTGTTTGGGAAGGGGATGTAATTAAAACACAGGTAGAGGCTCTTTCCGTGATGACGTAAGTTCCCTATGGGCAAAGCTGAGCATCCATGCTGTGCTAGTGGGCAGCTGGCTTGGGCTCCTCAGCCTTATAGGAAACAGGAAAGAGAGACTAAAAGTGGCTCTGAAATGGTGTTCTGGGTGTCCCATGGCCACAGAGGGAGCTGTTGATGTATCCTGCATGTGGGCATTGCTGCCAATACTGCATCAGTGCATCTGCAGCAGCAGAGTTTGTCCTTCCTGACCAGCTGCCCTATTGCTCACTGGGGATCCCCAAGTACAGCCACTGAACAATGGGAAGTTTTCCCTAAACAATTTTTTTGGCCTTTTTTGCAAAGCAACAGATGGGGTTGAGTCCAGTTCTGGGAGCCTGGCTAAGGCACATGTGTGTTCCCTCCTCCCTGGGCCAGGAGAAAAGGGATGTGATTCTTCAGGGAAAGAGAGTTGAAGGAGTTTAAATCCTGTTCTTTCTCTTCATAGGTCCAGTTCTGAGTTCCTGTTGTGCTGGGCACCTAACAACACTGGGCAAAATACCAGAGCAGCCAGGAAACTAGAGTGCTCTACACTTCAGCCATGGTGGGCTCCTTTCTTGTGCTGGTTGGCCAGCAGTGAGGCACAGGGATGGGTTTTTGGGGTTGATAAAAACTTCCTGCTTTGGACTACCCCCACGGTAAGTCTCTAAACTGAAAGAGTCTGGGGGCAAAAGATGGACTCGCTGTTTTTGTCAAGCCAGACCAGCTGTGGTGCTTCATGTCCTGCTGCCATGAAGAGCAAGCCTGGCTGGTATTAGCAGGGAGCAGTGGGGTGGCCACATGGGCTGGCAGACCGTGGGTGGGTCTGGGGGTCAGGCTGCCCTCAGCCAGCATCTGTCCCACACGTGTGGTGGGGCACTGCTGGCCCGCAGATGTTGCTGCTGAGAGGGTTACTGTCCTCTGCTCCACCACCTGTGGTTCCCACATTTATTTAATAGGAAAAAAAAAAAAAGTAATTCGATACACATCCTCTCAAGGAACAGCAGTCATTCCAGCAAGGAGCAAGCCAGTGGTCTGGGGAAGGACAGATGGCCCTGTGGCTAATTTGCTCCCATAAATCGCAAGCTATTGCAAATCCTTACTGCAGTAAATGCTGGCTCTGTGTTTGTGGCCATGTGTCTATCCTGGGGCTGCTATGAGCAGGGGATAGAGCAGAATCTGTAGTTTTAGGCTGAGTTTCCCTTGTGTCTTTTGCAGAATTTAACATTTTGATTAAGAAATAAGCTGTAATCCTGTAGCTGGCTGCCAGCAGAGCTCCGTGCAACTGCTCTTGCAGCAGAACCAGGTATTCTCTTGTTGAAGCACCAGCACAGCCAGGAGTTTATCCTGTGTCCTTGCAAACTGCTAAGGACCTGCACACTGCAGTTTGAGTCTCTGCTCAAGGCAGAGAGCAGTTCACTCTCTTTAGGTTCTCCATCTTGCGGGATTCTCATCCCTGGGAGAGGATTAAAAGCCCCAGCTTGTCATTGCAACAGGACTGAGACTTATGGTTATTTTAGTGCTCTGGCCTTCCTAAAGAGAAGCAGAAGTGATCTCACCTTGAAGTTTTGTCCCTGTTGTGGGACACAGGACATTCTGTACTCAAGCCCTGGCAGGCTGTCCATGCCTGACTCCCCGTTGCAGCTGGAGCTGGGACCACTGACCACCTGGCCATGGTCACCCTGCCCTAAAGGCTGTGTCCTCCTGTGCATCCTGGGCTGGTGCAGGCTGGAGCCCTGCCTGCAGGCAGGCATGCAGGGACTGAGTGAAACAGAGGGCAGGCTGGGCTCAAGGACTGGGATCAGGCAGTGGAAAAGAGCAGTGGAAAATAACTACCTGTGGGAGGTCAGTACTAAGGTATTTGGATAGAGATCCTTGTTTCAGAGTTGAAGGGATGGAAGGAGCTAAGTGTCCAGGTTAGTTTTCTGCAAGAGATGCTGACCTTCATCAGAGGCGTAGAGGCTCTGGTGTCTGGTACCTGCTGTGGGGTTAGGGAGGTTATCTCAAGTGTGTGAGACCTCCCCAGCACCAGCCTATGTAGGACAGGCAAATAGTTCTGTGCAGTGTTGTGAGGTTTTCTCTGTCGTTTACTCATTAACCCGGACCCACTGCTCTGGCCTGTGTTTGCCCTTGAGTTCCACACGTCCTTGTGTTTGCTTTGCTGAGCAGAGTCTTGCACAATGGAGCAGGGCAGTCTGCAGTTACACAGTGGGTTCTCCTCTGCATCCATTGCTACTCTGGGGGAATTGTTGACTTTCTACATTGTATTGCTGAGTGGCCCAGGATATTGAGGGTCACAATTTAAAATGTATATTTTAGGAAAATTCAAACACCTACCTTGTTACGGATCTGGGGCTTGATGCCTTGTATTCCTGGTCCTGTCATACCCTGATGTGTAACTGCATTGTAACAATAGTCTGCCTGGTCTAGCACCCATCCAAATGAAGTTTATATGCAGTTGTGGCTGACACACATCTGGCAAGGAGACCATGACACGATCATGCTGAATTCCCATGGGATCGTGAGTGGGTCATGCTGCTTTCTGTCTGGCAAGGTCTGTGTTCACTCCCCAGCATTTTCACATCACGGCTGAGCTGGAGCAGCAGTATGTGTTTTCATCCTCTCCTATCTGATTGGCCGGCTCCAACAGTCTCCTAGATATTTATTCCAATATTTTCACCTCACAGTCATCTCAGGGTGCTCAGCCTGTGCTTTTGTCTAACAGCTACCAACCACTTTGGAGAGCAATACCTCTTAGGCCTGCCAAAATCCTCTGAGAGTGACACTGATTCTGCAGTGTAAATGCAGCAAGCAGAGGGATTGCCCTGCTGGTGACTCCTGCAAAGTGTTGTAGAGAGGCCAGGCTTCCAAGACTTCAACACTGTAAAGTCTGTGCTTACCAGGAGCTGAAACATCAGTGCTGTTAGGGCTAAGACAACCTCACTGCCCTGACATTGCTACAGGTGGGTGGGAGGGAGAAATGGGAATGAAAGTGCATAATATACAGTGGTTTTTTGCAAGAAAGAATGGACTTACACAGCTGACCATCTCTGCCATGTCAGACAATTGGAAAAAAGTGCTTCCTTTCAATCCAAAGTTTAATACAGAGCTTTCTCTGAATGGTGGGACATAAAGGCTTACCCCTCTTACATGGTCTCTCATAGCTGACTCTGCTCAGCACCCTGTTTTCTGAGACTCTGCTTCTTTTAGTAATTCAAGAGAGAGTTGGAAGGATATAGGCACATGACCTGCTTACAGCTGCAATAGAGTTAATTTTCTTCTAAAGCTGGTATAATGCTGTGTTTGGATTCAGTATGGGAATAATGTTGATAACACAGTGATGTTTTGGTTGTTGAGTAGTTCTCACCCTAAGTCAAGGACTTTTCAGTTTCCCATGCTCTGCCAGTGAGGAGCTGCACAAAAAGCTGTGAGGGAGCATGGCCAGGACAGTTGATCCAAACTGGCCAAAGGGATATTCCATACTGTAGAGCATCATGACCAGTATATAAACTGGGAGAGTTGGCTGGGGGTGAAAATTGCTGTTCAGGGATGGGCTGGGCATTGGTCACTGGGTGGTGAGCAACTGCATTGTGCATCATTTGAGTTTCTTGCATTTTATTCTTCTCTTTTTTATCCCCTTGTTGTTAATAATAGCAATACCAATAACAACAAAACAACAATAATTTTGCTTTATTTCAATTATTAAACTATTCTTATCTCAACTCTTAGGTTTTACCTTTTTCTGATTATCTTCCCTATCTGTCCAAGTGGCGGGATAGAGTGGTTCTTAGTTGCCAGCTGGGGTTATACCACAACACTCATTCAAAGGAACATTTAATCCATCTGTAGAATGTGTAAGACAAACCACAGAAATCACTGTCATGCCACTGCACCTTTTACTCTTTTGCAATGGCTTGAGGGATTTCACATGGCTGATGTCTGATGATGTGAACCCAGCACTCATCCTCCCAGCTCCAGTCACTCCTGTGAACCTAGACCTAAATTACTGACCAGAACATAGATGCAGAAACATGGCTGAATTTGGAAAACATAATCTTTGCCATGAAGCTCATGTATACGTAAGGATACTACAGGCTAAGTATAATGGACAACAATATCATTTTGAGCCTGCAGCCATTACTGAAGTCCCACACCAGAACAGTTTAGTGTATAGCAGGTCGCAATAAAGAAATCAAGGGCTTAAATGCAGAACTTCTTGAGGGAATGGATGAAAAAGAGCACAAAGAAACATTAGTGTATGTAAATTTATTCAACTCTGAAATAGTTTATTTACAACTAATGACTGATACCAACAGATGAGGTAAAAATATGAGGTATTGATATGAGTATAACATTTAAAAATGCAATTATCATAATGTATCATATAACAATACAAAATACTGTGGTAGTTGAATGTAGACATGGCATAATGTGCATTTTGAAGAAATCTTATTTCAACAATACATGGCTTGGAGATGCCAGAAGCTCATGACAGAGCTTCTGCAAGGGCAGGATGACAGCCCTACCCTGCTAAGGGTGGCAGGTGGCACAGGGCCTCTTCCAGCTGAGCAATGACTTGTGAGACAGGATAAAACCACTGTCCAGGTTTTCCCTTCTTTTCCTTAAGACATGATTTACTGCCAGACACTGCCATTCCCAGGGCCAGAAACTCTGTGCCTGTTAATGCTGAGGCACTGTATTTATTTATGTAAACTAATGTAGCAGAAGTACTCTAATTGCTCATGTTTTGGAAAACAGCTGGCATGAAATCTGCTGCCATGGCCACGGGTGTTTGGGAGGAGGTGCTGCTTTCTGGAATGGCATTCTCAGCTGGGGAGGCACTGTTTGCTCCTGGGAAGGCTGAGCCTGGGCAGTGGTGGTGCCTGCAGCCAGCAGGTGACTGCCAGACCCCAGCACGGCCACATAAGGGCCCCGTGAGTGCTCCCCTGTCTGCAGGACTTAAAGCTCGTGATAATTGCACATTGCAACTATTGGCCATAAACTCGAGGCAGGAGCTCCCAGGCAGCCAACATCCCTAATCCTAGGACTTGCACAACAAAACATGAGTGACACAGCTCATGGGCAAAGATGACAGTAACTTTTTGGAGCCCTGCTCCTTCACAAGGACACGCTGGAGCACTGTGGGTCACCTTGGGTCTCCCTATCCACCCTGAGCTCCCACAGGTGTGCTTCCTCAGCTCACAGGGCTGTCCCCTGCCAGCACAGCCCCCATGTGTGTGCAGGATGCCACATGGGGTCATGCTCTAGCAGCTGTCACCAAACTCAGTCCACTGCACAGCTCCCACACCTGGGGAATGTTCAAAGCCCTGGCTTTGAAGAGACTTCCTCATTCACTGAATCAGGGCACAAAGCTGTAGCTTCATATAGGAAATGCATCCTGCTTAATCGACCTCATACTAATCTTTCTGGATTTTGTTGGAAGGACTGAGCTGAAACACTGGCTGTGAGTGACTCCACTGATTTATGCAGCAATAAATAAAGTCTAAGTGAGCAAATGTGATTAATAAAGAACAGTATTAACAGGCTTGTACATTCTTATTGAGTCATAGATGTAATAACATTTTGGTCGTAGGTTAGTTAAAAACAAAATGGAACCCTGCCTCAAAGGCAATGTCGACAAATTATTATTATTACTTTTAAAGCATTCTTCCATTAGCAAAATAATAGGTCCCTGAAAATGAAATTATATAATAGGCTTAAATGGCTCCTACTCCTCATAGTCCTAACCCTGCTCCCACCAATGCCTCCAGAGGTGGGATCATACAGATCAGTGCAATATAAGATGAAAATGCTTGCTGTTACTATAAAAGCAATCTTTCCAAGAACAGCATTTATTTAGTCTTTTAAATATCCAAGATGTGTTTAAAATCTTAAAAAAGCATAGTTATTTGTATAGTAAGAATATTAAAAGGCATGGTGTTCATCTGCACGTCTTTGTGTCCACTGGATGTGGAAAACCTGCTTTGGATTAGCCATCTCTATGGGAGAAGGAAAGAGCACAGAAATACTCAGAACCTAGACAAAATGCTTACAAAAATTAAGTAATTTACAGCTTAATAACTTACCAGTCTGATTTCAGCCATCTCAGGACACACAGCATTACCCTGTGATGTCTGAGGATGAACAGTTTCCTGGAACACTGCACACAGTGAGGTTCTCTACTGACAGACACCAGTCATTAAGGCAACAGGTAAGTTTTCAACACCTTCTACTAAAAGTCACAATTCTGCAGCTGAACATAAATGGCCTCCACAATGTCCTGTCTCAGATGCATCTCCATGTATTTTATTTGGTGAGACTGATTCCCTCCTCATTATTTTAAAATGCACTGTAACCTCCTTCTTCCTTAGTTCCTGTAGTTCTTCCTACATCTATTTCTAGGTACCTTCTCATAGCACACACAAACACAAAACATATTTGAGAACAGGCTTTTGTTATCACACGAATTATGCCTGGTAGCCCTGTGACAACAGCAAACACAGCTTATGTAGCAGTGACACACTAAGAAACAAGTGACAGATCCACTTAAGGTCCAACTGATGCAAGTGATTTGCACTGAGTTATATACAAAATAATTAATTTATACATATACATATATATATATAGATAGAATATAGATAACTATATACATACTGTACATTATTTATTTACAATTAAAATATGCTTCTTAGAAGCCTTTAAATAACAGAGTTACATAACATACAAGTAATGGCAATAATCTGTTTTTAAAGTAATAAAAGCTCTCTGAAGAAATGTTTAGTTCAATAATCAAAATTAATACAGAGTGGACGTGGGGGAGGGGGGAAGGTGAAGTCTCCAGAAAAAAAGAACTTTCCTATAAAATTCCTTTTTCGGCTTTGTGTAGACCCAGGTCTGGTCACATTTCTGCAGCTTAAATAAGACCTTTGCTTTCAGTATACCTGTTCCCTGCCAGACTCTGATTTATGCTCACATGCTCCCAGGAATACTTCCTCAGATTTTTGTTTCTGGTCCCTCAGCAATCAGAGGTTGAAATGAGTTTCTGATCCTGGCAACTTCTGCTGCACACAGATGTCCAAAGCCTTTGTTGTACCACTCTGGGGAATGTCCTCTGAAGAAATGAAAAGAGAATTATTGAGAAACTCAAATACTCAAGAAGCATGCCCCACAGAAACGTGCTTCCCATGCCTCCTGCTTCCCACTGCCCATGGTGGAGATTCAAATACTTGTCTTTTAAAGTGTACTTTGAAGTTCTCCCTTGCAGCAATCAAATAAGCAGATTTTATTTCTAAGATCATGTCCTAACAATGTTCTTAGGCACTGAGTGGAGAAAAGACTGCAGGAAAACTCTAAAGCAGCAAAGCTACCCTAACCATGCTCTCTGTTCCCAACATCTCCCCTCCCTGAGCTTGAGGATTTTGTCCTGCTGAATGGGCATTACTTTGTGCAGGTGGGATACTTACTTTAGGTCAATCCTGCAGATGTGGGTCAGCCTGGCTTTTCCTGAGCCACAGGGCTCTATCAAGTACTGGGAGTCCATGACGATGGCTCGCACAGCTCCCATGAGAGGAGCCTCCTCATGCTCCACAGAGATGGCAACCAGCATGCACATCCCCTTGGGCAAATCTGTCCTCCACGTCCTGCAGGAATGGATGCAAGATGGAATCACATTAGCTAGGAAACTTTTGGGCACGTGAGTAAGAACCAGAACTGAAGTTTGCTTCTCTGCCTATCCTTGTTGCCTGCAATGCCAGTGCACTGTCCCAGGGGTCCCTGGTGGAGTTTCATGTTCCCCAGCTGGCAGTCTGACCATGATGTGGAATGACCACCCATCTATGTGGCTCCAGGTGGAGAAGTTGTGCTTCTCCACGGGATATTTCGTAACCATTCGTATTCTAGGGCATGATAGAGCCTTTTGCTGTCAGACAAAAGTTTTGGAAAGGAGAAAGACCGATGATAAGCCATCCAGCAAATGCTGAAACTGCACTGTACCCATGCAGGCTTACAGAACAAGAAATGCAGTTTAGTACAGCAGAAATCCTCATTAATACCCAGAATATGTTTCAAGGGTGTCTGAATTAAAAGCAAAATGTCCTTCCATTTATTTCCTATCCCAAGTTTCTAGCCTCTCTTACATGCTGGAGAAGTTTTCCACCAAGTTCGATACCTAGACTTTAATACTTAGCACTTTTTTGTTGTTCTGTAAGCATTTTCTACATACCCTTGTGTCCCACATCTTTCTCATCTGCACTGAATCTCAGAGGATAGGTCTGTGCTCTTTCCCATACTGCGGGAAGAAATGAGAAATTCCCACTGTGCTGCGCAACATGCATCATCTTGCCGTGGATTGTCTGAGACAGGGATTATGCTTCCTTGGGAAGTATCACATTCTAGCAGGTAAGCTGCTTTCAAGGACTGTTGAAGTTTGGACTTCAGCAGATAATTTTAACATTCTGCATTTTTCTTACATGAAACTGAGCTGTTATTCAAGACACTGCAGGAAGATACTGACCTGAAGACTTTACATGGGCATTAATAAAAGTGATGAGCTATCTTGGTAGATGAAACACATGAGAGAAGGAAATCACAGCTGAGATCCAGTATGAGAAATGCTGAATCACCTCCTGTGGGTGCTTGCACAGTGTTTAGATGTGCCCACATCATTTTTGTAACTACCCAGCACTACCTGGGCCATTTGGGAAATAGAAAGTTCTCTATACCAGAGATTTCAGAAGACTTATGTTTCCTGCTCCCAGTCATATGGATTTAGGCCCGTTTCAGTAGTTCTTTGAATGCCTTATAGTAGTAAAATCAGCCATGGCACCTAACTCACCAAAATGCTGTCACACTTAATGAACATTAAACACCTGTGGATTCTTTAATAGGAGTGATGCCTGTGCAGGGCAGCTGAGAGCTGTGTCATATCCCAGGCATATGAAACATTTCCCCTCTCCTCTTACCATCAGAATCTTCTCTAGGGAGCCTAATCCCCTTGTTATGACTGTCACATTGAAAAAAAAAAGGGAACAACTAAGTTGATCCTTTCACAGCCCAAAGTTTGACTTAGAAGGAGAACATTGCCATCTGTTAAAATATATTTATTCATGTCCCCAGAGGTGTATTATAATTTCACTGTTCACTTCCCACCAATCATAAGGTATGAAATTGACTGCGGTATTGCTGGCTAACCTTGCTCTAGACTTAATGATATCAGTCAAAAGAGATAAACAACAGAACCTGACAGATCTGCCTGATGGCTGTTTTCAGCCCTTAAGAACCCACCAGGATTCATTCTTATGATATGTATTTCAGTCCTCCGGGGTCATTCTGCCTGGGTTAGTGAAAAGAATGAGAACTCGATAGCAGGATTTTCCTTTAACTGATGTGACTGCACAGCAGGTTTTTAAAGAACATAAACCACCACGAAACCTAATAGTGAACTAAGTGGCAAATGAGAGGACCAAATTACAGCCATCAGAACCTCCCCGCCGCTCGCAGGCGATCTTCTCGGTGCCATGCACAGGGCCAAATTTATCACTGGTTCAAGCTAATGACATTATAGAAGAAGATTATTTATAAAATAATGATAGATATATAATTATATAAAATATATAATGTATATTTGATTATAAAATAGTTAATTTAGCCCAGTATACTCTGGCAAGGCAAAGGAAATAGAGTAATGAGAGCATTGGTTACAGAAAGCATTTTTTAAAGCTTCCCCTAAGAGTTCCAATAATTCTTCCCTTATACCAACAATATCTGCATGTTGTCATCCTTTAAGAGACTACTAAAGTTCATTAAAGTTCATGTACTTTTGTAATTATATTTTATTTGGCTCATCTTTTTCCTTCAATCTTCATTCCCTTTAATACAATTCTGACTCCCTGGACTACTTCCTTTTTCAAAACTGCTTTGTATTTCTCTGGCATGTCATTTCAATCAAAGAAAGCAGGGACCAAAAATGGGAATGCACAAAATCATCCTGAAATAAATAACTGTAGGACCGACCCTGTAAGTGAAATATGTCAGCAGCTCCACAATAGCTCCTAGCAAGCAAAGGCCAGAATTTCAAAGACAGAAGGTGCATAAGAGGGTTTGTTTTTTTTTTTGACTGTTCTGTACAAGCAGATAGACAATGGCAGAACTGGGATTGAATGTGGAATATTGATACACAGCTATACATTTATTTGAGAGAAGTCATCCCCTGGAAGAGAGAATACAAATCTACTGCATCTTTCTTTTCATTTCCACACTAGGATTTTTATGGATCAGCATTTCTTCATTTACAAAGACTCCAGCTGAAAATTTAGGATAATAACTTATATAGACACTGTATAACAGCCTTAGCCTAAAAGAACCACTATCTTCTCTTCTAAACATTTGGCTCTTAAACATCAAACATTCCCCAGAGAACAGCAAAAGCAGAATAAAAAACAATTGGGTTCTATTTGCACTGTTTTGACAACAAACAAAGCTAAGAGAGAAGAGCAGCTATTATCAGACATCTGTTCTGAGGAAGAAATGATATTTATGGCCTCAGGAGTATGTGCTGCTCAAATTACATCAGAGAAAAGGTCAGCATGCTCTAGGTGTATGACTAATTCAGTTTGAGAAATCAACACTGCTGCCCAGAAGTAGAGTTCCTGGAGAGCAATTACACAGATGTGAAGGCTGAGATAAGTCCAGACCTTCCTTTATGCATTGCAGGAGGCAAAGGTACCAGAGAACTGCCCTCAGCTTACCTGAGAACAACAAAGTCTCGGACGGGGTGAGGAGCCATGCTGTTCAAAACATACTGGTAAACTTCTGTCTGCTTGTCCAGGCTCTCCACCACCTTCCACTGCAAGAAGTCCTCGTCCCAGAGGTGACGTTCTCTCAGCACTCGGTTCAGCACAACTGATGGGGGGGCTTCAACTTCAACTGAGGCTTTCCAAAGCCTTAGTGGGTTCCCATCCCCAACCTGAAGTGACCAAGAACACAAACCCCTATAATTTATATGCCTATGTTCAGCAGATGATAACTGAGGACAAAATCTCAATGTGTATGTCTGACTTCAGCTTAAGAGCATTCATTTTTCCCTGCTAATCATTACTATTACTGCAATTGCTGCTGCTCTACTAGACCTGGATGGAAATCTGAAGTGATTCATTACTTTGCTCTCACAACAGAATATATCTGGACTAGTTCTCATAGAGCCAGTGAGGTTCTGCATTACTTCTGGTGTGACAGACAATTTTCCAAGAATTTTCCAAGTCAAACATCCTAAGTGTAATGATGAATATGTGTCTGCAGAAGTAAAAAGAGATGAAGGACTGAAATCCTGGGCTGAAATAAAGCAACTACCTTTGGCAATCTTATACACGACCTGGGACTGAGAGTCTATTAACCCTCCTGGTTAATTCTGGGGGAGTAGAACATACATCGATTCAGTTATGTATCAGGTACACAGATGTTTGCTCCTCAGAATAGCTGCAAGAGTGGTGTTGGGAAAACACCTTTCAAAGAGCACCGACTGATTGCTAACTCCTCCTTGCTCACAGATCCTGTTTCTTGAAACACCTCCAAAGCTTACAGAAAGGGGAGCAGAAAATGCTGGGCTATGCATAAGGTGCAATCTTAGATTGCACACATACAGCTTTTCTGCATGGTTTTAGGGGTCCTATTTCAGACAGTAAAGAATTTCACTGTAATCACTGCATCTTGCAAGCCCTGCTGTTCTAACCCTTCCTACCCTACCCTTCTCATATACCAATATGAGTACTTTGGAAACCTCTAGTACCTCCCACAGACCCAGGACTGTTTCCTCAGAAACCCACCTTCCACACCTCCCACTTTAAATTATTTCATGTTGTTGTAATTCTTTCTCCTCAAAGCTTTCAGCGCCCCATTTCCCCTGTCCTGGAGCCCCAGGCTCCCAGTCCCCTCTGTAGTCTCACAGGTCCTTGACCACTGGCCGTACAGCCATCAATTCCCTCTCTCTCATCTTCCACATCCTGCTCCCACCTGTTACTCTGTGCCCGGCCTCCCACAGACCCTCCCTGGAGAGGTGACTCACAGAACCTGGCTACAAAACACAGTACCTGCAATTTCTTTGGCCTTGCAGAGGGCTTGCACATTCCCGAGCTGGGGTAATGCTGCCTCCTGCCCCCTCACCATCCCGATCTCACATTCCTCCCATGCTCTTCTCCTGCCTAATTAGTGTCACCCACCCCTAATCCATCCCCTCCTCTTGCTAGCTGCTGCTGGTTTGGAGACCTCTGCTTTGCTATTGCATTTCCAGCAGCCCTGAACTCAACTCTCTGCAGAGACCCTGCAGCACCCTCTGCCTCACTGCAGAGGTCTGGCTTTCCCTGAAAAAGTGATGGAGCCTGAAACAAATTCAGAAATTTTAATAAAAGCTGCAGTATCAAAAATCCACATGAAAAAAGGACCAAAGGATCAGGGATAAAGCTGCCTGCTTAAAAAACACAGGAGAGCCTGAAAAAGTTTTGTAATGACCTATATTCTAGCTGTGTTCTCCAAACTGCTAGCAAACACCAAGAACTGGTCAGAAACTTTTCATGTCCCCCAGTCAAAGAGCTTGCCCAGGTAATGTTCTCTGTTGTTTATCATCTCAGCTCAACTCTCTGGTTGTATTGTTTGCTGCATCACTTACTTGATCTATTTTGGAGACCCCAGCTTGCTTTGTGTGCCTTTTTCTGGAATCTCATACATGAATCACTATTATATTACATTTATAACTGCTTTTAGTAATATTTTAAAAAAATAATAGTAATAATAAAAAAGAGTGCCTTGCCAAAAAGAACAGTGTGAGTTTTACCATGAGACATGCTGATCTGCATTTTGCTTTGGTTTCCTTGCTGCTTCTTTCATATCTTCCCAACTCACCTTTTTGTAGGCGAGTTCTGCGTTCTCTACACTGGAACACGTGACCCATCCTTTGAATTTCTCTTTTGCTTCTTTCTGGAGATTCTGCATGAGAGTTTCCAGGTACATCTGATAGTTCCCTCCTTCCTCATCCACTTGTTTCCCAAGCTCATCCAGGGTAGGAGAATGTACTTCTGCATCAACATAGGAGTTTCGGGATTGGGTGATCATCTCGTGTGGGACCTGTGGCACAAACACACAAGGAAAATCTCCTGCTGAGAACTTTTCCTTAAGACAATGTTTCTAGGCTGATGGACCATTCAGCAACGGACTGGACGAATCTATGATCTGTAAAATGCACACCAATTTCTGTCTTTATGCAAGATGAAACATCAAAGTAGTCTAATGCAACAGCCCATGGCTCAGAACAGCACTGCTCAAGCAAAGCCCTGTTAGACTGAGCAACTGGATGCCAATACACCACTGTTACTCCTTCAGCCCTCAGAAATATTGCCTTGTGCTTCTGGGGAAACGAGATATGAGCATTTGCTCTCCTCCAGCTGCAGTGTAAGCAGCTGCAGGAATGATTGCAGCTCTCTATGTGATTTTTACTTTATTGCATGGCACAAAGAAATAAAATGTATAAGCAATTATTTTTAAGATGAATAAGTTTTAATTGAGGCCCTAAAAGCGTTGTAATACGATTTTATACTTTTTACTGCTTTTTTGGAGCAGATTTTGATTTGAATTAGACTAAAATTTCCTAATCCAGTGGTTTGGGTTGAAAACTGTCACAGAATAATTACCCTGCATCTTTTGAATACTAAAAGGGAACTGCCATAAAGAAATGAGATAAATAAACTTTGGATGAAGCAAGTTTACAAATAAGTGAGGCACCAATCTCTGAGCTAACACAAAACAGAAAATATAAGCATAAACATAAATACTTCAAAGGATGCTGCATTATGAGCCCATGAATAATGCTGTTTGAGTCTCTCACTCACCTCAAAAAGTTTGTTGCATTCCATTATCATGTGAGCAAGTCCCTGAGTAGCTGCCAGGTTTTCACTGAGGTCCTTCTGATCTGGCTTCCCTGTTGCATATTTTTTCTGTATTACTCTGTAATTGAATTCAGTATCTCAGGTAAAGAGCTGAATCTTTTTAATATGAAAGCAAAAAGCAGCAGGATATTCCCAACATCAAAGAGAAAAGCCCCCTATCTTTAGTTTCTATTTATCACCAAGACTGCTCAAACTGTTGGGCCTTTTTTAAAGGAAAAGTGTTTACCTAAAATATTGCTCAGCCAAAGGTAAAAGCAGGAAAGGTTATGCATATCCTGCATGATGTGTTGTACATTTTGAAATGGATTTTTAACAGACATGATGTAAAGTGGTTTACATTGTTACTGCTTAAAGCCCTTGTTCAGACATGGGTTATATATGTACTTGACCAAGAATCTCAGTGTATCCTGAACCAGGTGGGAGGAGAAAAAAGTCAAGAGGGACCACTAATGTTTAGCCAGGCTATGCCCTGTTTAGTCTACACTCACCATGTTACAATTTTAATGTGGCCTGAAATAAACCCTGTCTCCGAATGGCAGAATGTAGACAGTAAGTTCAAAGTGAAAAAAACCACTCATTGAAAATCTACCATTTAAAACATGGTTAATCTTTGACTTCAACCAGAGCAAAATAAACCCCTTTTCCTTTACAGAAGTCAACTTTACTCATGTAAAACTCACTAGTGCCGCATTGAAAATTCCACATGGAAAGCAGGCACTGCATATTCACAACAGACAACCAGAAATGCCTGCTGGGCTTGTGAAAACAAGTGTGCTTCTGGCTCTGCAGCAAGGGTTTTCCCCTCTTACTGAAGCCGTGCCCTCTTTAATGTGTGCTGGAAAGAAGATGGTTTGGAAAATTTTGTCCTGCATACCACTGAAAGCATCACTCCATATTCACGATGTGACTATTTATAATGCCGAGAAAAAAACATACCTTGGTGAGCTTTCTTTCTTCACTATATTGAGATGGAAGAGGGAAGGGGCCAGGCAAACAGCAATGTTCATGGGAGTCATCTGATTTTCCTCCACGGAGGTGACGTCGCTGAGGAAGCAGAGCAGAGTCTGCAGAACCTCCCTGTTCTCATCAGCCATGAGCATGATGGCTGCCTGCACAGCCTGCAGCCGCTGCTCCTTGGGGACATCTAGGGAGGAGCAAGTGATGGTCAGGGGTCAGTTGTAAGGTCACATAAGGAGCCAGAAAGTTAAAATTACCACAGACATTCACAGTCCCCTCCAGTGCCCAAAAACGGCGCAGATGCGGTGCTTAGGGATATGTTTCAGTGGTGGACCTGGCAGAGTTAGGTTAATGCTTGACTCAGAGAGGTCTTTCCCGACCTTAGCCATGGCTTTGTGAAGAGGCAGATGACAGGAGACCAAGGGGAAAAGGTCAGCTGGCTTCTAGAGAGCTGGGTTTTGCTCCTCCCAAAAGCACAGCTTCCCTTGCCGGTGTTTGGAATTTCTCTCTTTGTTTGAAGAGCTTATTCCAAGACAGACACTGGACTTCATTTGAAGTTTATGAAGGGAGAGTAGTAGTCAGCACTTGTAGCTTCAAATGATATTTTTCAGGTTTTCTTTGTCCCCTGGCAAGACAGAGGTTTAAAAGTCTTAGGGATGCTTCGGGAACACTAACATTTGTGTCCTAAACCGTAGAAGAGTTTAATGGAAGTAGTGGATATGCTTAAATAGCACCTCAGACAGATTCATTTCTAAAACTACCCTAAGTTCTCTCAGTTTGGACTTCAAGTCCTCCTCTGGGTACTACATAGTCTCGATAATTGAATGGAAGAAGAACAAAAGCAGATTTACAGTAGAGGGAACAGCCAGCTCTTAAGATTTAGCCTTGTACAAGCACTTTATTTTAAAAGCTTTCAGATGTGAATGACACAATGAACACAGCTAAATACTTCTAAAGTTTCTGAAAGCAGCAGGGCCAAGTTTTTCTGAGAAGTCAGAGGAGAATTTGCTAAATCCATGCAAGGTGTCTTTTCTTCCCACAACACCTCCTGGTAATCCCTCCCTCCCCTTTATTGTTGCTCTGATGGGTCTGGTGCGTGAAGCAGAAGATCAGCCAGTGCTTCAAGTCACAGGTAAATATTAAACAACTGGGAGTTTTAGGAAAATGGAGAAATTTTCATCAATGCTCTGGCATATAGACTACCACACTAATAATCTCATCCAAATCCTATGTGTTACCACAATTCAAGCCATTCTGGATATATGAAAAAGGTCTTGGATATATGAAAAATATCTTTAGTGAGTCCCAGAAAATCAGAAATACCCTGCCAATACACTAGGAGAGGAAAAATCCTTCCTAACTTCACTTTAACAATGTTCTGTTAAACAGAACAAAGGCAAGGAAAAATCTCAGCTAGAGATGAGTTTAATTGCAGATATTATGAAATACAATTGGTATCCCAGAAATTGTTAACATTTTTCTTTCTGTGAAAGGAGTTTTGTCAGTACTTTCTGAAACAGAAAAATATATTTGTTGATGATGACATAAAAAAAACCCTCCTGATACTCATTCTTAATCCAAACAATATTTTCCGGTGTCTACAGAGCCCATCTTTTCTTGTTCCTACCTTGGTTTAAAGAGACTCATCCTCAAATCTTTCTGAAATCCTTTAACTCCTTGTGCATTTTGAGAACATCTTTCCTAGCTAATTTTTCCCCTTCTGACCTGTGTAAAGAGATGTTCTTCAGACTTCCCACTGCAGCACCACGCAGACATTACAGAGTCAGCCCATGCCTCTTCTTACAAATATTTGTTGGCCGGTATCAATGTATTCCCTTTCAGCCTCATGTCCAGGAAAAGGGGAGCCCTTCTGGCTACAGACCTGCTTATACTGATGCAACTGGGATCTGCTGTGTCTCCCTTCCTTTAGCAAAGGGGTAGTCTCCTCTGTGCAAAGATGAGACATCCCCAGTTTTCATCAAGCAATAGTTTAAAGGTGATTTGTTTCCAAGGACATGCAGAACATGGATCATCTCCTTGGCCTTCTCCCCATGGAAATGAGTGTGACTGCCATTTTATTAGTGGCCAGAATTCCTGTTGCTTTTCTGGGCAAGCTTATTAATGTGTGTGCAGGCAGACAACTTGTGAGCAGGAAAGAAGAAGGGGAAATGATGGTCCAGGGCTAGGCACCAATTCTTGTAGTTAACTTATGTCCCAAGACATTGCACACAGCCAAACCCAATTTATCTGCAGTGCTGTCTCTCACGTGCAGAATCCCAGCGTTCTCTACAGACACAGTGATGGTAGATTCATTAGTGACTGTGTGCCACAGACAGATTTTTACAGTAAAGGGAAGTGACGGAAGTATCTGAGATTCTTAAGCACTGGGATTATGCAGTGTTTTAAAATGGCTTTCTATTGTTTTGGCAGCTGAAACGTCTGCAAGTGGAAAGACTAGACACACTTCTCTTTAGTGCTTCCAATTATTTGGCTTAGGCTGGCTGCATCTGCCAGAGTGCTGGCTGACTTGTCCTCATAATGGACATTGTCAGGAAAAATCTCTAATTCCTCTGGCAGTTCTGTGCTTTCCTCACTGTTTATTTCTCCCTCAGTCTGGAGAAGAGATACACAGTCATTTCCTGACTCACAGGGACTTTCATTATTCTGATGTATCTGAGTCTCAGATTTTTCAGGAGATTGCTTATGCTGGAAAGAAAAGAAGAAATCCCCTGGTTTCTTTCTTTCTCTATGAATTCTTTATATAGAGCTTATGATCTACATGAAGGCAGCTTGTTTTTTTTCCTGTACATTTTATTGACTATAATGAAAAAACAAACAATCAAAAGTCACAGCAAGGAAGGGGACTACAGAGAAATATTCTCATGGTCAAGTACCACTTCTCCATGCCCAGAAGACTCACTTATGTTGAGATATAAGTGCATGAAATGGGCCCACAGTTTAAAGAAATCTGACAAAAATATGAGTCTTCATGCTTTTTATGTCCAGCAGCCTGTTCTTCTGTCTTCTTTCTGATTGTATATAGGTTGGTATGAACATTATCTTTCCATTAAATTTGACACTGAATCATTTAGGTGGTTCTAAAGACCTCTTAGTGAAAGATTTTGAGGGCAGAGGATTTTTTTAATAGCTCAAAAGCCAGCAGAAAGAAACCTATGCAGTGTTAACATGCCAAAAATATTTACAGTATGTTACTATATAATATGTAACAATTTCTAATCGTTCATAATGATAGAAATATATACAAATATCAACTTACATTGATAGATGTGCAGAAAAGTCTCTCCTAGTTTACTTGTGAGGAGAGGTTCTGGCAGGTCCCTGAAGAATTGCTTGACCATGTCAGCCACATCATATGCTGACTGGTCTTCATAGCTGACGTTTTCTGGGGAGCTCTCGTTCATCTGACGCAGGGCCTGGATTCGGGATTTCACTCCAGATTTCCGAAACAGACCCACCTAAAAACGTAAAAGGGAAAACGGCACTTGAAGAATGTATATATGCCATATACATGTATACACGGGGACTTTGACCACGACCAAAGCTTGGGTTACTTATTTCACTCTAGCCAAGACAAAGGAAAATGTTCAAATGCAACTGATGGCCCCACAAGTCTTGCAGGCAAGCACAGGCTCCCACAGCAGGATTGCAGGGGTTAATAATGCTGCTGCTCTCTGTCCCGCCCTAGAGAGAGGGTTCAGAGTGCCTTGTGGTTTCTCTGCTGCCTGAGAAGTTTAAGCAAGATGCTCTGCTGATATAAATCAGCCTGGCTTGCTTGGCTTCGGTGACTGTTGATTTACTCCAGCTGAGAACCTGGCCCCACATGTTTATTTGGGTATATATTTGAAGACTAACAAGAAAATATTATGCTTAGCGAAGTAATAAATGCTGTGGCAAAAGATTAGTACCTCCTGGCAGAGCTTTAAAATCAAGACAAAATCTATTTTTTCCCTTTCATGCTCTCTGCTTCCAAGAGTTCTCCCAAATCCCACTGAAAAGTCCAGTTCGAAAGTGGGGGGCCACAGAGGGATTACTTGTGCAGTGTCACTAAGATACATTTTTATCCTGTTTGCTTTCTATTTTGAAAGGAAGTGGTAATTCTTCAAATGATGCCTTGGAGGCAGGGTTGCCCTTTCTTGTCCTTCTCTGCCTGAGGAATTTCCCCCGGGGTGAATTCCTGGGCCTCAACCACATTATTTATTCCCAAATGAGTTTACAGTGTTTCATTTGGGAAGTGTTAACACTGTTTCCCTTCAGTTCTGCCGGGAAAAAGGCAAAACACAGAGAGGCCTATGGAAAAGGCACATTTCCAGTTGGGAATTATATACCCTTGTTCCTCTGTAACTGCTATCTCACTGATGATCCATGGTGATTCCTGCCATCAACAAACAGTAAAGGCAAGGGAATAATGCCTTCTGGCCTTCTCTCCCTTACCTCTGAGTAAGAAGCAGCACAGAGTTCACAGAGGACCCTCCTCTGTCTAGAACACCTCCCATGCTCACTTGGAGGGTATTTAGGACTTTGGTTAACTCCCACATTAATGACACTAATTACATAGATCACAGCTCTGTGAGGGAGTATATTTATTTAATTACTTATATGGAGATGAATTGCTGCACCAGACTGTCTGTGAGGCAGCTCTTCAATGTCTTCTAATGGATGAATTTAGTGTCATTTGAGAACTAAATTTATGTTTGGGAAGTAGAGAACCAGAGTGTGCCCTCTGTTCTGTACTTATGATCCCAAGTGAAGCTCTGCTCTTCTTCCCGACAAGAGCATACAAGAAAGAGCATCCAGCTCTTTTTACTTGGTTTTCCCTTTCTCTTCTTCTTTTTAAATGCCTTTTCCTCTTAGAAATGTGTGCTGAAGACGAAGAAGACAGACTTGGTAATTCTGTCCAAAAAATAAAGTTTTGGCCTGCAGTAGATGAATGTCAGAGCAGAGGCTCAGTTCTCTCCTTTTGATGGAAAGTGTCCCTGCTGGTATAAACAGCCATTAAAAACTTACAGCTAAGTCTGATTTGAGAAGTCAGATGTCATGCAATCTCCTGCTGCACACCATTCTACTACTCTTGATCTCTGTTTAAAGACGTTTATCCAAGCTCCTATTTCCTGTTTTTTTATTAATGGAAAAAAAAATAATCAAAAGAGATCTTCACTCAATAGAAAAGGATGTTTTAGGCTCTGTTATGCATTATTACAGACTTGTTCTGTAAGTAAAATGGACTAAAAATCCAGAGGTTAGCCTGTCCCAATCTCTTTACTATCCTCATGCTGTGTGGATCATGTTCCCTACAAGCAGACATATGATCCATGACAGGAAAAAGAGATTCAGTTGGAAAAGGCAAAGTAGTTTCTCTTTCACAAATCAAACTGAATTACATATCCTACAAATAACTGTGGGTCTCCTCATGCCAGTTTAGAGATTTCATTGCCAAGAGCCAGACCTTGCAATGGTTTAGCGAAACCTCAACTTTACCGAGTGTGTGCAGCAGAAGCCCTGACACCTGTTCTGAACTCTAGCCCACCTTCTGCAGTGCACAGGAGACACATAAGCAAGATGCTGGGAGAGACTGGCGGCTGCCAGGTCTCTGTCCATGCATTAGGAGGCTTTGAATTAAATGGGAACAAAGGGAGTAACCGTAAAGCAGAGAAGCTGAACTACCTGGAGCGTTTTTTTTTCATTCCAATAAGAAGCCAAAGTTGAATTGAAATGGCCTGCCACAAATGCTTCCCAGCCCGTAAACACAAATGGTTGTCTGAGACTTCCAACACCTTTTAACTGCCTCAAATCTCTCAAGAGCTTTTTCTTTCTCTTTTATACTCCCTTTTACATTCTCCCCAATTAATCCTCTCTCTTCTCTTTCTTCCTCTTGCTCTGCTTCTTAGCTGACAAGCCCATCCCTGTCCTTACATCTCCTGTTCCTCTTCTTTGGGCGTCTCCTCCTCCAATCTCATCACTAATTCCAGGCTTGCTGCATCACTTTTCTTCCTACACTGGCTTTCCCAGCTCAGTACACAAACCCAGATGAGCACCGTGGCAACCAGGCATGTTAGCTCCTGAATATATCACTTCTACTTGTCTCTATGCATTTTTCCCTTTCATCCTCTCTTAATACATTTCTGACAAGCTGTTCATCCCACCCCTCAGCTTCCACACTACGTATGACTGGCAGAACTCATCTCACCTCACTTTTGACACTGTGGAGTTAGATATCAAGGTCTGACCACGACAGGATGCCTTTACAAAGTGAACTGATAGGAACGACCTGTGTCTTTCCCCCTGTCTGCAAAGGCAAATGGTTGTGATTCACTGGAACACCTTTAATTTTCAGATTTCAGTTTTGGGGAAGGTCACTGTCACCCAACAAAAATCCTGAACAGCAACCAGAATGGTGATTAGAAAATTTGAAGATTCAGAACAGACTAATTCCACCCTTTTCATGTGCTCAGAGCTAGGAAAGCAGCTAAGTCTGCAGAGCAAAGTGCTTGTTGCTCCTTTCAAACTTACAGCTATCTAAAGGCAGATATGAAAGAGGTCATATGACATGAGGTCAATAACAGTAGAGGGCTGAACATAAGCAGCCAGGGGGTTTCTCCCAGTCCTATGTTCATAAAAATACACATCCTCATCCTTAGGGGAAGAACAGTAAAAATACGATTAGTATGTCCCTCTGTAGCTAAAGAGAATAAAAAAAAGTGAAATACTTTGAGCATGAGGGTGTCCCAGCTGGCTTGTTGTAGCTAAGAACACTATAAAAGGGCAATGTACCGTAATGGCTTTGGCATTGAACCCCTGCTGACCTAACTATCTGGATATATCTGACTGTGTCAACAGAATACTTGGAATATTTTGCTGAGTTTGCTCTCTATTCTTGGACTTTTCTGTCTTTGCTAAGTAAATAAAACCTTTTGCACCATATCTTGTGAAATGGTGAATGCAGTTAACCCTCAATGGCAACAGTAAGCAAAAGCAGTACAGATACATGTAGAAGTGGGGAGTCCTGATCTCTTCCCAGGTTTCATTCAATATACATGAAGATCTCAAAACGTTCTTTGAAGTAGACTGTGGTATACAAATCATCAGGACTGTTACAGCTACAAAAATTCAACAGATTAGCTGGATACAAATCTCAAAATGGAAAGCTTTTAGTATTGGCACCAACTATCAAATCACCAGAGGAGATTGAGGCCCAACATGAGAGATAATAATCTCCGAATAATCCTGGCACTTAAAACCAAAATGCTCACTGTTGCTTGCTTAAAGTGGCTTTTCAGAATAAAACCAACAAGTCCATGGAGTAAAGCTCCTACCTGGTCTAGACAGTTGCTCCGTAGGTAGCGCAGGGCTTGTTGTATGCTCTGGGGAAGAGGCTGCCCTGTTCTCTGGACATGGACTATCAGGGGCACACCAAAGACATTCTTGTCCTTGTAGTCAGGGACTTTCATCCTCTTCATGAACTTTGGCACAGACCTAAAAATTAACATGAACAGGCTGCATGAAAAAATCAGGGTGTTTACACCCTTTCTGAGTATCACTACTGACATAAATTGGTAACCAGGGCCTTTTTAATAAAGACAGTGAAATAATGTTTAATGCACAATACTCAGACACTTTACAATTTGCATAACTGATCAATTTCTCAATGTCTGTAAGTGGATGGCCTCTAGGCATAACATCAATTCTAAATAAAATCTTTTACTACACAGGTGTCATCCAGCTGAAGCCAACAAGGTTTAAAGCATCTTTTAGGGACTCACAGGAATGGCAGAGCAAACCGGAGTGGAGAAGATACCTGGGGGAAAAGGAGGTTCAGTCCTCTAATATGCTGAATGATCTTTGTACAACCAGTTACATTATTTAGTATTTCTATTGACTAAAACTTTACAATAAGAAATGATGGTGGGAAATCCCTATGTGTCAGATTCCTCCCTTGTTTTATGTGATTTATTCTAGTTGAGTAACTTAAGCTGGTGAGGTTGCTTTCTTCAAAAAATTGTGATGAAAACAAGAACCAGCTGGATTCCCTTTTTGGGAGTCATGACTGCCATGGAATTAAAATAAAAAGGAAGAATATGACCTGAATGTGACTAAGAGTTTTGTCATCTGTGTGGGAAGAAGCAAAAACTCATTTTAAATTACCTACTGAAGAAGTACAGTGTGTAACTCTACAGCTATTCAGAGTTCCTTTCTTAAAAATCCTTAGAGACTGATTATAAAAACTTAAGAAATATCTCTCAGGATGAAAACCCTGTACAAACAGCAGGACCTAGAATTTGCTATATTCTAGTCTGCTTATTTGAAGGTGGGTAAGGTGAGATTCATTTCAGTGCAATGTCAGCTAGCCACAGGGAGTACACCAAAGGAGAGCAGTGAAATGGAGATTAATCTTATTGAATTTTAGTTCTCTTATTAGAAAGAGCCAGCGGTCTGGACCACCTCTATACCCACTATGGAGAATGACAGCTCTGGAGGGTGACCCAAACCCTCAGGCTTGGATGTAATGGGCTGCTTTGGGGTTGCCTGTCTTTTTCCTCTGACCACAAACAGCCAACCTGACTTTCCCAGATTAAATTTATAACAGATTCCTCTTTTAACTTTTCCTAATGACTGATGTCAGTGAGGTGAATCTATTGTATCTATTTTTCCATTTCTAAAGGAAAACTTGTCTTACATAGCTAACAGATTAATATAGTGGGATTTTGGGGAGGTGCTTTGAGCATGAAAACCACAACACAAATATCAAGTCATACTGTATCTGGACTGGGTGCCTCAGTGCATTAGGGAAAGTTTCTGTCATCCTTTTGATTATTTCTCAAATACTTTTAAACTCTTATCCATGCCCATTTCCATTTCTGGTGTACTTCAATCTGTGGGGCCCACCAGGGTTTGTGTACATGAAACATGCAGGTTTCTGTAGCCAGTTGCTACAGAAGGAGCCACATTGTGAGCATTCACATCCATGTGCACTTCCCTCCACTCCTGAGTGACCAGGTAGCTGTCACAGCTGCCAGGCTGCAGGATCCCTCTAACACAGGTCCAGGCCTAGGCTAAACCTGCATCTTTGATTTCTGGAGAAAAGTCTCATAACTACTCTAACCCTTCTTTTAAAGCACAAACAAACAATAACAAACAAACGAAGCAGTAGTTGTTTCTTTTTGAATCACCAAATAAATTCTGGGTAGAACTTACTGTAAACTTTTCCTACTTTTTAGTCACTCTCTCCTGCTTATTTTTCTGGAACTGTAGCATTGTTCGAAAGGCCAGAGTTGTCTTTCTGTTAGAGCACAGGACTGATGTCAGATTTTCAGGATCTATTTCTGACTTTGCCAATGAGCCACTAGGCAGCAACAGATTAAAAGGGACAGTTTCAAATCCTACACTTGAAGTCAATGTTTCCTTCAAATGGAATTTACTTATTAATAGAGTAATGGAATTAGGAGAAGCTACTTTCTTATAAAAAGTCTCCTTCCAGTTACCAGTAGTACTCACCAGGTCCAGCCATGTTTGTTTGACATGGAGTACTTTTCCATGATGGCAGTGAGACGAAGCAGAGAGAATTTTTGCAGTAGATTCAGCTGGGCTGCTGACTGGTTGCTGATGTGAAGCGATGCAATGGAGCGGCTCAGGCGATGAGAGATTTGGAAACTATGCCATCGTAATTGCCTTTAGCAAAAGAAATGATAGAAAAATCAGAGAACTGCTTTTGTTGGGCAGAAAAGATAGTGTGCTGTGAGATAGGGCTCGGCAATATATAAAACACACACAAACACACACATATGTGATTGCTGGTGGTGTGTCAACTGAAAGAAAATATACCTTGGAGATAAAGAAAACAATCTAGTCAATCTCTTTAATTTCTGAAATGCCCAAGTTTTGTCTTTTTAACATTAGATTCACAACTGGGTATGAGTCCTGTCCATATACTTGGGGAAGCAATGCTGCCTGCTATGGTCTTTAGCCCACACACTTCCAACAGGATGTGGGAGATACAAATGGTCTTTGCCTGACTCAGAACTGGTATTTGATGCCTAGTTCCTCACCTCCCAGGGGACTGACCTGACCACTGAGGTATTTGGAGATGAGGTTCTCCAAATATCTCTGCTATTAAATGCTGAAGGATTTTTTTGATAAAGGATTAAACCCTCTGTCTCCTTAGCTAGAGCTATAACTATCAAGCTATTGAACCGCTCACATCTTTTTTTACTCCAATGTACTTTCTCTATATACTGGATTAATAAGAAAAGAAATCCCCTAGTTTTATTTTCTTGTTTCACTAAATATAAATTCTGGCTCAAATCCTAAATACTTTGGCACTGCTCCTTTACACAATAGTTTCCTCCAGTTCACTTTCACTTTTGTGGTGGTGAGCAAGCACAGGCAGCAGCAAACCTGGCATGGCAGAGTCCTCCATGAGGGTGTGACAAGACTGACATCAGATTGGAAAATACCAGTATTATCAGGAATACCTGTATCAGAAAATACTAGGTATATTCTCCCTGCTTTTGCACCTAGAAAGCCACCCTACATACAACAGTTTAGACCCACAAAAGCTTTTGGCCAGGACCATTGGTACTTGGCTCAACAGGAGCTCATCTCTCTGACTTAAAACAGGTCTGTAAACTATTAACAAAATTCCACTTTATACTTTATTAAGAAGTCAATTGTTCACCATCATTTCACCCCACCCATGTAAGGGGCTGAGCCAGAGTAGGGAAGCTCTCTTTGAGCACAAAGGGGCATATATTTAAAGCAGATCAGTACACTTAAAAAGTGCATAAAGCTACAGATTCATAAAGACCCGGGTGCATAACTTAGAAGACAAATTAAAAGTACATCCTACAACATACACAGGGTCCTACCATGTATTCAATGGATCAAGGGATAAAAAATGCCTTAGTTTGCTCTATTAAACCAACTCTGCATTGATTCCATGTAAGAATCCCCACAGCAGGATGTCGCTTCCCTCAAAGTCCCACCTTTCCCTGGGAAGTCTCTATCTCCATACAGGATGAACACTACTGTAATGGTACCCTGTGCCTTCTGACTCCCAGGCTGAGAACCCCTGCTTCATTATATTGTGTTTCACAGTTGGTGGATTTGTATACAAAATTTTGCCACTTACCTGCTTGGCCTTGTGAGTGATGCTCCCACCCCAGAGTCTCTCCTGTCCCTAACACCGGTGGCTTCGGATTCATTCAGGGATGTTCCATCTCTGTCCATATCACTCGGGGTGGTCCGGCCATCAGACACAGAGTTTCCTTCAAAATCCAGAGTGATCTGTGTAGGCGACTGGAAAGGCAACGATGGGGATTCCCTGGCTGACACATCCCCAACCGGCAGACCTGGCAACACCTTCTTGGACCAGCCATCTACCACCTCCTGCAGTCCATTGACATGTTGCAAAATGTCATCTAACTGAGGAAAAAGGACATCTTTCTCTATGTCCAGGAGGTCCCCAGTACTAGCATACAAGTGGGAACCTGGCACATTGTCATAAATACTAATTCTGCTCTCTTTAGGACAGCAAGCCATCAGTCCAGATTCCTTTGGAGTAGAGCAGTTCTGCTTTCCCAAAGAGATGCTGCCTGTCCTCCAGTTCACACTGTTACTGTTGTCTGTAGGTGAGAGGCTTTCGATGGAAAGTGCCTTTGGGAAGGTCCCTGGTTTGTGATCCTTGGGAATGTGCACAACCAAGTTCTCTTGGGAATGAAATTCATTTTTGCGGTTTTGGTCCATCACCTGCCGTAAGGCTGTTCCTGCCAGAACATCCAGGTCCTCCAGGTACATCCCACCTCTCTTGTTTGCCTCATGACATTTGCGTTCCTTCAAGCACGGCGTGCTCACCCCACTGCTGCTGTTTTCGGACTGACTGCTGTCACTGCTGGATTTGGCAGAAAATGGAAGCTCTTTTTTGACTGAATCTTGCCCCAAATTTTGGAGATCACCATTGACTATCTGTACACAGTGCATGTCTTTCAAGGATTTTGGCTCAAACTGGAGAACCGGTCCACTGATCTCTAAAGGACCTGTTCTTCCCGAGCCTTTTAGTTTTCCATGCACAGCCTTTGCTTTTAGTGTCTCCATGCGTTTTAGAAAGGTTTTTGCTCTGGCTCGTGTTGGATTGTCATTCTTCAGGCCATCCTTGGGGGACAGGGCAGTGTTTATTGCAGTGGAGTCCTGCAGCAGGGTGCTTTCCACATCATGATGGGCAGAGCAGTCGCAGGTCTCCCTGGCAGCGCCGGTGGTGCCAGATTGACTCCTGTTGTCACTGCCCCCACTGCTCTCACTGTGAATCGATGAGACCTCAGGCTCGCTCAGATCTGTAAGGACGCTCTCACTGCTCGTCGTGTTTTTCATTTTAATGTCCCCAGAAGAGCCATGTCTGTCAGATCGGTGAAGCAAGGCGTCAATGTCGTCCACCCGAGACCATCGTCTGCTGGTTCTTTGGAAAGTCCATTTATTACTGATAGCACAGAGGTCTTCTTCATCTGAATCGTCACTCTGGAAAAAAAGCAAGTGGCACATGTTAAAATTGTGTGCTTTAACTTGATATTTGAATTAACATGATTGGGCTGCTCCAGGTGAGCAACAGGCAACAAAGCCTCTCTGAAGCAAGTTCATGGAAGACGGGTCACCAGTCCTTTCATAACGTCCTCTTTCATTTAATTGTAAAGACTGCAAACATCTTAACAAGAAAGGAATATAAGCCTGCTCCATGTTAGGAGTCCCACTGATACATCTTGGCTTCCACGGACTGCCTGTGCAGTGTAGGGCTGATTCCCACAGTGAATGTTTACGAAAAAAAAAATGTTTTGAAAGGCCAAAATAAAACAATCCTGATTTGTAGGGATGGTGTTAAGATACACATGATAAAGACAGGGAAGTAGCTGGGTACTACAGCAATGTGAGCTATTTAAAAATCCAAGACAGCAAATATCTGGTGCTGCACATAGTTTTGCAGTGAGAACTAAATAAACATCTATAAACTTCACAGGCCAGATATATCTAAAAAGATTTATGTTTCAGGAACATAACTACAGATAAATAACCATGATGCTTAAAAGGACAATAAAAAATATTATTTGGCAGTATTGCTTAGGGTGTATCTGAGTGCAGGCAAAGGAAAGCAGAGAAGGCAGCCATGGGGGTGTGGGCAGGAGGAGCAGCCAGGCTCAGGCTGGGGTGAGGCAGCATCTGCAGCTGAGGTGAGTTTCCTACAGTGGCAACCACTGTCTTCCCTGCCATCACCATAAGAGGTACCCCAGACTTAATACCTGCAGCCTGCCCCACTGTCTCGGGCTTCCTCCAACCTCTCCTGAGGCAGCAGCAGCCCCACAGCCCTTCCTGGTCTCATCCCTCAGCCTGAGACCTGCACAGCTGTGCTTATGTTTAGGCAGCTCCAGGAGTTACTCTGCAATGCAGAGAACGTGTGCCTTGGAAAAAAAATTAGATAAAAAACTTCACCCTATGACATTTCTCTCATCTCTTTGCTCAAACAAAATAGATACATCTTCAGCATGAAACCCACAGTTGCTAATGAGTACCCTTTTCCTGACGTTGAACTGGACTTATACTGCATTATTCTTGTGCATTTGTTTCAAAGCAGAACAAACTAACTTCACCTACATGACATCCAAACAGCTCTTCACATTCTTGGAAGCAGTATGAAGGCAGTAAAATATGACAGGCTGTCAGACTAAAATGAGGTGCTAAACCAGAAAGACTATTTTGGGACTGGAAAAATTCTCATTTTAAAAGTCTATTATTAGAAGTATTTTTATATGAAGTTTCGATGGTAAAGTTATCTCCAGTCTCTGACTAGATCTTTGCTGGCCTGTCTAATTGAAAAATGTAAACCAAATTTTACAAGAGCGCCCAAAACCTTAAAAAATGTGAAACCTCAAAAGCTGGAGATTGGGATCAGCAGCGTGCCAGGTCTCACTGATGCCATAAACTTTTGCCAGTTTATCACTTCAAGTCAGCCAGATGTTTTAGATCATGTCCAAACCATAGAATAAAATATAGTTGTGAAATTTTGGGTTTAGGCAGTCTTCTTTCTTTTGTTAATCTTGAGGTGTGCAGTGCTCCTGTGTGTTTACAGGAATGAATGGAGATACTCATTCTGTGGCTTGTTAGAGAGAAAAATTGAGTACCTAGTGAAGTATGAGGGAAGGGGCTAGAAAAGGCTAATACTGCTTTGGCCATTTTGTCTGCTGGGAAGAAATGGCACATCAGACAGCTCTACCTTTGTTTTAACTCCACAGCTTGCTGCACAGCCTCAGGAACTTAAAAACCCATTTATTGTGGTCTTAGTAGTGCCACAAAATGGATATTTTAAAAACCACAAGGGTACGTACTTTTAAATATTTAGCAGTGGTAATTATATCTACAAAGCATACCACTGCTGAAGCGTTGGTGGCACCAGCCAATAGGATAAACATATTTTTAAAATTTGTTCTACATTGCAATATGCCAAAGGGACCTTAAAGAAGATTCTTGGCTGACACAAATCCCTGTAGTTGCACTGACATTACTATATGAGCTGACAGGATTTAGCCTGTATTTTCTACAAGCTGGAATCGATTAAAGTAGCCAAAGTGGTGGAGACATTACAAAAAACATCAGGAGAGCACAGAACAGAAGACAGAAAAAAATTCAGTAGTAAATATACTTTAAATCAAAAGTTTGTCAGGTTTTTTTTTTGTTTTTGTTTTGCTTGTTTGTTTGAGGGTTTTTTTTTGACAAAGCAGAGATGAACAGAAATGGATACTGGTAACAAACAAGTTTTGCCTCTAACCACAGCAAAGACAGGATTACATTCTGCCCAAGAGTCACTTAGAAAATACAGAGGCTTTTCAGTGTCAAAATTTGCAGCTCAATTAAATAAAGGCTTAGTTTTGGGTTCCTTTTAATTGATAAAGAAACACGCTTGTGTTTCATCAGAAGAAAAATCAAGCAAATATGAAAAGAAATATCTGGATGCTGAAATACTGCCATGGTGACTCACTACAAATTCAGCTGCACTGTGAGTCCTATGACATACTGTGCTTTTCTTTTGATGAAATCAGTAGAAATTCTGGAAGCCATGAACATCCTGAATGACCCACTGTTCTTGTCAGATATCTGAGTGTCCTGACAAACAAAACTGCCCCCCAAAAAGAGGTTGAGAGCACTTAGCCCACCCACATGTCACCAGTTAGGGGGGCAGCGGATCAAGAGAAGGTCTGAAAGCAATGATTCATCTGACACAGGCAGAGCAGACATTTTGGAGCACTGACTGTATATTTCTACTGACCTGGGGTGAAATCAAGTGCACAGCTTTGGAGCATATTCAAAAGTCCAGTTAATACCTTTATGTTTGGAAAGATGAGAAGGGGCAAGTTTCTTGAGAAGTGACTGGTAACATTTGCCAAAGAGAAAGAGGTTTTGATTCACAGATTTGTCACAGCTGATTTAAAATAGTACAGCTTTTTGACTAAGAGTGTACTTGCCTGAAATACAGAGGGATGCTAACAAAAGGCAAATAGTGGATTTATTTGCAGTGGAATTCTGCCACATTTTTCCAGCTGGGGGCAGGAATTCTCATAAATCGACAGCTGCAGAAGGCAGTTAATCCAAAGGCTAATCTCTGTCTGTCCAAATCGCTTACGGACATATTTGCAACACATACAGGAGGATTTCTGTTTGCATCTTGACAAAGCCAAGGGAAGACAGCAGCCCACAGTGGGGATGGTCTGAGTGGGACAGTGGGCAGTGGGGAACGCTCATGCTGTGCTGGCTTTCACAGGAACCTTGCCTGGTAGCTTGCTTGGCCATATTTTGTTAAATCACTCAAGCAGCTGAGCTAGTCCTGTGCATACCTGTTACATTGAAGCTCCAAAGCAGGCTGATTTTGCATTTCATTGTCCAGATCACCATAGAGACTATTAGGAAAGGCAGTATCTACAGCAAAAGATTTATTTAGTTCGGTGATCAATCTCAGACCCAGTTTCTGGCTTTTACACTTGCATTTACACTTCCTGCTGTCAGCAGGCTCTCCTTCCTTTTCTTCTCTCACCCATATTCTCTTCTACTTTCAGTTGCTCTCTATCTGTGGACTAAAATCTCCTCTGACACCTCTTTGTCTACGTTTTTCTGTGCTCAGCTTCTCTGTGGCCTTGTGCAGGTATGGACTCAACTAGATTCTGTCCCCTTGAAAGAGTACCAAGTAGGACCATGTCTCTTCTACCACAAATTAATGGTCATCTGCAAGGAGAGCAGCTGAGGACTTCATTCAGAACAGGGAAGAGTGGCAGCAAAAATTAATGAAAAACAAACATAACAAAAAAAAATCTCCTCCCTTTTTAACACAATATAAAACCCAAGGCAAGAAAAAACCCTGATGCAGTGAAGTCCCTGCAGCTGCAGGGAATGGAAAAATAGAAGCTAAAGAGGCTATACACAGAGGAACAAGCAGACATGTGCCAAAGCAGGATATCTGGACATTAAAACCATCCTCTGTTCATGTTCCCTCAGACACTGAACAGATTATGATGAAACTGAATTTGCAAAGACATCAAAAATGCAGCAGTTTTAAAAAAGCACTAGACAAACACTCTAGGAAGGAAAAGCAGAAACCAAGATTTCTCAGAGCTGACAACTACCACTGTACAACACTCAAGGACTTTGGGGAATTTGTGACCAGAAAACCAAATGTTCAACAGTTAATGCTGGACTTGTTACAAAACTCTCAAAATCAATAGACTGTTTCTGCAGTCCTCACCGAAAACCTTTATGCTCAGATAATTCCCGAGTTACACAGCAGCTTGTAAGGATGACAGAATATATTTTCATATTCTCAACTGGGAAGAAGTCAGTACAAGAAACAAAGAAAAGCTGTTATTTTCATCTGAGGAGCTTCCATTTTTTCTGAGCAGGATTTTCCACTGTGTACCGTCATATGGCATTGACAAACAAGCCAGTCTAATAAAGCTTTACTGTCTTTTCACCCACTAACTTTAATTGCATGCATGTAGAGTTTAAGTACTGTGTGAGCCTTTCTAACACACGTAGTATTTACTCACCATTTCTATTCTATTTATAATTTCAAGATTCAACAGTTCACTTTATCGTGCATCCAGATAATGCTGACATGCATGTTCAAAGTAAAATAAACCTAACTTACTTTTAAGAGCATTACTGAATCAAAGGTTAAATTGGGGTGGTCTTATCACAAAAGCTAGGGTATATTTAATGAAGTTCCCTTACCTTTTTTCTTTGGAAGTTCACATCGAGTTTCATTGAGGCGCACTTGTTCAGTGTGTTCAGTCGTCTACAGGGCAAAACAAATTCAAAAGATTAGCAGCCTCTGACTAAAGGGCACGATTTTTTGCAAGTTCAAAACATTTTCTCTTATCTTACTGTAGGGTGCCAACTGCATATAACAGCTTCAGAAAGGTTACTGGTCATCTATTCCAGCTATATGACCACTGCATGAAAAGGGACCCTTAGTTTCACTTTACTTGACAGCCAGGTTTGATAGATTGCTTTTTAATTCATAGATATTTCCGTACTTAGCATGGGAAACAACTATAACTGAACACCTGTGATAGCTGGGGAAATGACAAGAAGATGAGTTGCCTTATACAGGACTGTAACATAATTGGTCTAAAATGGGGATTTCAAAGCACTGATGAAAGACCAAACAAAAACCCAGCTGTAGTTCCTCACTTCTGGCAGTTGGCACATCCTTAAAAAAGTTGACATTAAGAACTTCTAGCTGCTACTTAAAAGTTTCTCCAAAGCCAATAGTTTATTTTCTCCTATCTGTGGATTTATACACAGGTTAACACACCCAACATGTAACAAATCTTACATTTTAAAATAAGTATTTTTAGCTATTTTTTACCATATTCATTCTGATGTCACCAGAATCTCTGTAAGGCTTCTGCTCCTTAAATCCAAAGCTATCTGGTGATGACAGTGAGTAGAAATGACAATCCGTGTGTGTGTGTTTGTGTGTGTGTGTGTGTGTGTGTGTCCATGTGCAAGGACAGCCAGAGGACAAGTAAACATGCTCTTTCAATAGAGAACCTACTGTGGTAATGATAATTGATTTGGTTTTATTTAAACTTAAAGATCCGATCCATGAAACTATCCAACTTCTAAAAGCAGAGGCTCAAAGTTTAATATGTCTCACTTGGAAAATTTTCCATATCTAGGATTGAATTTCAAAATAAAGGGAGGCGGAGTGAGAAAGCCACATGCCCACAGCACTTCTCTGTTGGCTGCCTGCATCTCCTGTATCTTTATAGCAAGCCCTGTCTCTGTTGCTTTTGGGTTGCAGGGAGAGGCCTCCAATTTCCAGAACTTAACATTTGAAATGCATGTGATAAGCTACAAGGACACATGAAAAAAGTATCAGATCAATAATATAATCTCTCACATAGCATAAGAAGATTATGGCATTAACATATTCCTCCGCAGAACTTCTAATATTAGAACACCTTTCAAATTGCCACCACTAACAAAGAATCGACTCACCAAATGTGGATCTTCCTTAAAAAAAAAAAATCCCTCTCAAAATATCACCTGCTTATTTGTAGATCAAATATTCCTTTCTAAGTCAAAACAACAAATCCGTTATGCGACATCAGAAAAGTCCTGTGCTCATGGTATTAATTTGGGTATAATTTATGCACAAGCACACCCTGCATTCATGATAGCAATGTTGAAAAAAATGCCAGGGTTTGTGGCTGTTGCTATATCTGCAGTCTTCTGCCCACAAATCTTCTTCTGGGATTATATCTATTATTGCAAATCTCCTCTTTTGCCCAAACACAGAATTTCTCAACCCAAAGTGGCATTTTCTTGGGGCCCTGGGGCTGAATAATGTTCAGTGCTTCTTTTGAGCACAAAATGTTTAAACGTGTGTATCGATATCAATACCAAATATACAGAGGCACAGACACATTTTCAAAGGACTCCAGCCCAGCTTTCTATCTCTGGGGACAGCTTCCCCTGAGTGGTGAATATTAGCTAATATTGGAGTCCCTGCACAGCTTTGTCAGCTGGCCTGTGCTGAAGGGAAAAGCCTGTAGCTACATTTCCACACTTGCTCCACCAAAACCAAAACTACTTTTTACTGGGTGCCAGGGAGTTCAACCCCAGGTTTTAAATTCACCCCTCTATGAAACATTGGTATGTTTTTTGGGGCTCTTCCAGGGCCAATGGAAAGATTTGCTAGTGAAATTAGAGAACTAATGATCATATTTGTGAGTTTGTCTGGTACTACAGCTCAAATCAAAGTCAGTCTGTTTTAGCTTCTTTCGCCTTGTTGATGCGCCAGTGGTAGCAGAAAGTTTTTCTCATCAGTTTAAAGTTGTCAGACAACTGACAGCCAACTCCTCAGCAAGTCTTTTGAAAAGAAAAAAACCCAGAAGTTTCTGGCTACAAAGGCTGTCACCAGCTGAAGTGAGAGGAGCACTGCACTTTTATGCCACTGCTTAAAAACATGGGGAAAGAATGCCTGTTTGTAATGGTAACAAAACACAAAGTCTGGATTTGAGAAAAGGCAGGGAAAAACACATTAAATAAACACAAGAGAGGAGGCTATATAAAACCCAAATAATCTAAGGATGCATTTGAAAGAGTATCTGGAAATTTCTGCATTGTTCAGGGAAAGAACGCAAAATATGTACTAGAGCAAGTGTTTCAGTGATAATTTTATTTCTTCTCCAGAGCATCACAGGTGGTTTAACACTTTGAAATAATTCTTAAAAAGTCAGCAGAGATATCCAGGTACCCAAACAGATGTTTCTGGTGCTATATTAGATGCCCTGAAATATCAAGCCTGGCCTTCAGCTGCTGCAGGTACCTTGGACCAGACAACACATGAAGTCTGGGCTATCTGAGGAGATTTGAGATGGCCATAGACACAAGTTCTTAGGACTCTGAATCCTAACCCCAGTGCTGTAATTCTTGACAGAAGTTCTTCAGAAGCAGGAAATCTCCAACTTTTGCATCCTTTACAGCACTGAGTAATGTTTACAAATAAATACAAGCTTGTAGCTATGCAGGCTCAGGGCAGCTGGAAAACCTTGTGAGGTACCTGTTGTCCTGCTTTAAGAGCAATCCATGCAAGAAGGAGCAATCCAAGTAATAGGGAGACAGCTCTGAAGTGAGCTGGAGTTCCAGGAGAATCCCGAGACCTGTTCTGCTGCTGCTGTCAAGCAGGTGCTTTGGAATGCAGCCAGGGTCACCGGCCAGTCATGAAGGAAAGGCGTCATGGGGAGGACAAGCATGGACAGCACAGTGTCCCCTGCATCAGCAGATCTGCAAATGCCCTTTCTTATGGATTTTGACCGGGAAAACACACTATGTGGTTCTGAAAATGCCTCCCTGAGGGAACCACAACACTATTTCTTTGCTTTATTGTTATTCCTAGCCAAGTTTAGGTGCTGTGTACACATGTCAGTGCCTGGCTGCTTCTGGTGCTGTCAACTTTGGGAAGAGGACATCAAGCTCCTGATGCTGGGCTTTGCTGAGGTCTTAACACTTAATAAGAGTCCTCCCAGCACCATTAGGGCTGGTGTGCAAGGCTGGCACCGGCATGTCCCTGCTCCACCAGTTTTGTGCATGAAAAGAATATACTATTTTACAGTCCTATCACCTTTTTATCATGGCTGTCACTGAGGGAATTACCTCGTAGGCTCCATGCTCACATGAGATGAGTAATCTCTCCTGAAAGTCAGTGGGAGCCATTCTATTGCCTCCAGAGCAGGGATTTCTGTCCTGCATGTGGAGAGACAGGCTTATCCCCCAAAAGCACCTAGAGCAAGATAACTCAGCAGATGGTACTGACTGTACACCCATCATTTCAGAACTCCAGTGGGAGGATGTCCCATGCCATACAGCAATCTTCACTTTTTTTACCAGCTGTCTAAGAGACAACAGCTATGGAAAAAAAGGCTGCTGACTGCCTGGCACAGCTCAAATTTTGAGAGCTTGGTTTAGCGAACTAGGTATCAGACTGTTATATACTTGTTCTTCATGTTCTTAGTCACTGTATTTACGTGAATACAAAAAGTACAACGTGGCTTGGCTTCTCCTTCTCACCCTCTTATCACAGCAGCCACAAAAGTTCCCAGAGTGGAGCTGGTTGCTGCTATTTTGGAAGCAACACAGCTATAAAATTTTCATGCTCAATTATTGTTTTGGCAGGCTGACAGCGTTTGCCTGCAGATTGCCTGGCAATTCTCTATTGTTCATTACTCAATAAAATCTGAGTGCAATCTCTTGATAGATATGCCTCTAACTCAAAGGCCTCAAATTTGGCTTTTACTCTGCCAAATTTTTGAATTATATTGTAAACAGCAGGAATGTTAGAACATCTCAGAAAGGTCACTGAAATCTTTTATAACAGGGAGTCCTAGACTTTCTGACTAAAATACTACCAGCTGCCTTAAAAGAAGATTCCTTCTCATTGGTGCCTCATGTTGTCTGGTATACTTCAATGCCATAAGAAAACTGATTATAAAATGAGATTGAGAGTCTCAACCCACAAGAACAGAGAAATTCAGTGTTTATGCTATTACTATTCAGAGCTAAAACTGCTCAAACCGATTATCCATGCTGGCATTTCAGCTTTAAAATTATCTTCCAAAACAAAATGAGAAGCCCATTTTGTTCAGCACGATGTGCTGAATGCACTATTAGTCAGCATGATGGCTTGGTCACACATAGCTTTAAGGGTAGATTTGAATATTTGAAGAATGGACGTTTGACTGCCAACCTAGAAATGTGTGCACACAGAAATAACAACCAGCTTTTCTTAACTTTCTCTTTGCTCGAAGTGCAGGTCTCGTGTGGTACATTGGCATACACCTTGCAGTAACATCATCACAGAGCAATGGAAGGGCAGAGAACTGACCACAGTGGTCAGCTGAGCTGTGAGGATTTCCATTGCACTGGAAAACTTGGAAAATGCTGGTTTGATAGCTCATAGAGTAACAAAGCTGGCACTGGGAGCAGCAGCTGACACTGTTCACTGTTTCTGGTGAACCTTGGCATTTGGTACAATGGCTTTTTATGGTTTGCTTTCAGCAAAAGGTTTGAAGCTTCTGAGTCACATTGAATTAAAGGTCTGCAATCTGAAAACATAATACTTGCATTTCTAATATTATGAGGAGCTATTCCTTTTTAAAACTCCACCCAAAAATTCAAGTAAACAGGTGTTGTCTTCTGAATAAAATAATTACAGAAAAATTGTTAGAATGTCATAAAAACCCATTTATCTTTAAGGTGTGGAAATATCTGTGTCTATGCTTTTTTTCTATAGGTCTCATCATTGTCCCTTGATTTAGGCTAATGTAAAGCATCTTTTTCCCATGAGTACATCTATCCAGTAGCTAGTTAATTTTCCAAACCCTCATATATTAATAAAAGAGAAAAAAAACCCCAACCCAATCAAGTCTCTAGCTTCTCAGCTTGCAAAATAATCCTCATAAATATATCAACATAGTGTAACTGTAGGTGTATCTGTGAGTCTACAGAGGGGCTGGAGGAGCAAGAGTTGAGCTGTTCCCATTTTTAGCTGTGTAGGTGTTGGATGCATGGTGACCATGACTGTAGCAGCACCATTGCCAATTACTCCAGAGAAGAATGATTAGGGAGAGTCACAGAGCTATGAAATGACTATATCTCACTGTTTTCTCTCACAAGAAAGGGGCAGGAACAGACATAATTCTTGAATTTTTTAATGGTCCTTCAACTTTGTGGTAAAGGGCAGAGGGGATGAGATTTCAATCTCCTATCTCTATCACTTTCCAGTTCCAAAACTGCAGCAAAGTATGTCTTCCATCATGTCAGACTGAAGCAGGGGGATGTACATATGTATGGGAGGAAGGTTTCTTAGGTGTAGGCATAGCAATCTCTCTCAGCAAGTAGCACAGAACAGCAGTGGATCAAGTCTGCAGTTAATTCTGTTCTCAGGCATCTGTGAGAGAGAGATCTGGAGAATCCAAGTCTTTCTTACTGATTTATCTTCAGACACAAAGGCTATTACACAGAAAAAGAGAATATTTTGCTCCCCATAGCCATAATAGACAGCATGAGAAGCAACAGGTCTTGCTTGCAGAAGGGGAGTTTTGGGAAAGCAATCTGACAGCCATGCCCAGAAACTACCTGGATCTGCCAGGAAGGGGGGCATAGCCTGGAATGGAGAGGTGAACTAGATGAAGTCTCTTCCAGTCCTATTTCTGGTGATTCTCAGAAACCTTCTCTGCATTCTTTCACCACAAACTGATCAATCGTTGCAATGTAGAGTATGATGTGGAACAGCATCTCCTAAAGCCATCTCTGCTGAATTTAGCCACAGTTGCAGAAGGGGAAATAGAGCCTTGTCCAATTATCTTGATGTTGGTGTTGTGAAAGTTTCCATAACATGTAATGAAGCCTGCTTGGTTAAGGGCCAGACGCTCCTTTGTCCTGAGCTTGAAGAAGAGAGGAGCTGAACCCAGCTCGAGCTGAGCACAGGGGAAAGAAGAGGGGAACAATGTCTCTGCAATGTGGTTTTGCAAAACTGCCACAGAATTGCTGTATCTTGAGTCCTGAGGGACAGGACTTGAGCAATGCAGTATGGTATATTCATCACAGAGTATGAAAAGCAAGATAAACAGCAAACACAAGACCTCTGGGAGGGGCAAAGCACTGATCAGTTGTAGCAACTGTAGTACTGGGGGTCTGTAGTACTGGGTCTGGTCCCACTTCTGTTACTGGTGCCAAATGAGAGTACCAAGGGAATCACATGAAAATCATGCTTGCTGCCAGAGAAAAAGCCTTGCAGAATTCTCTGCAATGAAGTTTCGTCTTTTTTGCTGGACTTAGACATAAGAGTTATTAATATGCAACTCAAATGTGACTCTCATTTATTCAGTTTGCTTGCACTACTGCTAGTTCTTAAAAAGCGTCTGTTTCAAATGCATTGGATTTGTGTCTTCTAAATCATGTGATGCTTTCTGTGAGTGTAGTGGGTCTCCTACTGCAGCATCTTCTGTAAGAGAAATTAACTCAGAATGGTGGCATTATAGATCTCATCACTTAATGCACCTGGACAAGCACACATCTCTACTGCTGCAATGCCAACAGTTAAAAATCAGCTTATGATTTTAAATTATCAGAAAAGAATCTTTGAGTATTATTTACCTGCAAAGAGGTTCTACAAGGTCCTTGTCAAGAAAATCATGATCTTTCTTTACTGCAGCAATGTCAATGGGAAACCGGGAGTCTGTAAAAAGAGACACAATATTAAGATGACTGCTTGCTACTCAAATGAAAATACATCGTCCACATCTAAATTGCTTTGCAAGTGTTTGCTCACTGAAATCTAGTATGACCAATTTCACTCAGCTCTGGTTGCCTTCCAGCTGTACCTGTGACTCTTTCCAACACCATAGTGTTTTTTTTCTGTTAAAGCTATAGCTGAATGTCCAGTGCCTTATCGAGTGACAGCAAAATAATTTCATTTTGGCTTTAAAAAACACTCAGCTGCTAGCTGTTCATTTTAGCACCTTGCACAAATGGATGAGACCAGGGAATTACCACCACACTTACTTTATCTACATGAGCAATAAGGTTTTCCCTTCTCTTTACAGAGACTTAATGAGTTATTTGCTAGACATACTTAGCCCAAGCTCCAGAAATGTTCTCTGCTTTTTGTTTTTAAAACAGATCCAAATAACGATGATTTCAGACAGAGAGTTACTCAATAACAGAAAAAAAAACCAAAAAAAAACAACCCACCAAAACGGAATTAAAATCCCCAATATTAGCTAAAAAGCCAGAATAGCATGCTGGAAGCTGACATTTGTAATGAAAAGCGACACAGCTCTGTAATAGTGGGATAGGTTCCAGTGCTGTGGCTGCTCTCCAGACTGCTCTGCCATGCTTAGGTACCTCAGCAGGATGCTGGGATGCAGGAACTTCAGCCAGCATTTTCAGACACTACTGCTCCACACTGACATAATAGATGCCTAAGAAAAGCACCTTGTTTTTGGAGACATAGACTGTCTAGAGCACATATTGACTGCATTGGAACTGTTGGAGCCCAGCACAGATTGTTTTTTTGGAGGGAACATCCCTTTGAGTTAAGCAGGCAGAAGGCACTCCTTTCTCTGGTGCAGTCAGTATCTGACACTCCGAATACAAGGCAGACACAAAAGTACTACTGGCTACCCAGGGACTGTGGTAGATAAACATTTGTGTCAGTGTTGGTCTCGCAGGCTTATTAGTCTTAGTTTTTGCTGGATTTAACAGTCTGCCTGCCTCCTGTGGAGCCACCTGAGCATCTCTGAATGGTTCTCTTGTCCCCAGGCACCTGAGCAGCCCATCAGGACCCAGCACCTGAGCCCTGACGGACCTCAGCTGGCCATGGGGGAGTCCTCAGCATCCCATTCCCTGGCATCCTCAGCCCCACACGAGGGGAGGGATGGCATCCAAGCTGACTCCCTGTGGACTTGGAATTGACCCACGAGGCTCCTTGGCCCTCATTCCATTTGTGGATGTGTGCTGCCTCCAGACTCATGCTGACCCTGGAAGGTGTCCAGAGGTGTTTGGCTGAGCTGCCTTTTGGCTAATAAGCCTGAGTGGGCCTGAGCTGGCTCTGTGTCTCTGGCAGGGAGAACATACATTTTGGGAAAAATGGGGCTCAGATGCAGTTTACCTCTCAGCATTGAGCTGGGGAGAGCTGGAAAACCCAGCTTCAGTCCCCAAACTTCAATGAACACAGCAGCAGTACAACTACTTTCCCTGCCCTTGGGGACACTGCTTCCCTCGGCATGAACCTTGTGCCTAGGAAGGGCACACCACCATTTGCATTGAGCTAGCACTGAACTATCAGCTTTTCTTACTTTGCAAATGTGAGGTGCAACTCAGGTTATTCACTATTGGTAACTCTGCAGAGGTTTCAGTCTTACTTTTGGCACGATTGAGATTTTCAATAACTTCTAGTGTTTTAATCTTATTTCAGGCACAGTTCAGAAAGTTTTTAGAAAATAGACTCATGTTTCTAGATATTTTGTAGCTGTTTTTGTTAACCTTTGAGGTTTACACAAGCTATGTCTTTTTTTTTTTTTTTTTTTTTTTTTTTTAACTTCCCATGGCTACGAGGGTAAGAATCTTACTTTTCTTTATACACTGGTATGACTCCAGCAGCTGAGGCTTTGTGAAGCATCCAGCCATGGCCATAACTCAGTCAAATGTGGAGTTGGCCGACTGCAAGCTCTCTTGGCAGGGGCCCAGTGTACTTTCAGAACCACACAAAGAGGAGAAAGACCTACTTACCCTCATAGAACTGAGCATATTGGGGAAATCCAGCTGCACGTAACCAGTCACACGCTTCCTTTGCTTCGATTTCTGAGCAAAAAGAGGAAAGAGAAAAAAGTTCACACTTTGTTATTTTGAATTAGAAGTTCTTTCAATTACAAAGAAATAACAAAGAAATTTGGTAGGATCTATTTGCTGCTAAAGTACTGTCATCACTCTGAATCACTTTGTATCATCAGAAGAGAGTCCCTCTAAGAAATCTGCCCGTCTCCACAGGACCCTGGGGTGCACAAAGCCACTCGGTGGCTGGGATGAAGTGTTACCCATCTCCTTGCAGTAGAAGTTGTTCAGCCAGGTTTGTGGCTCTGTGAACTACTCTGCCCCAGGGGCAAGCTGCTGGTAAGTGGTGAAGATGGAGCAGGGTGAAAATGGGGTGGCATGGAGCAGGTACTGCTTTCTTTCCTCTTCTGATATTTCTCGTGGAGCAGAATGCCATGTGAAATCCATGGAAAACTCTGCCAGGAAAACCCCAGTGCAGGTGTCATGATACTGAAGGGACAATTGCAGGGGCACCTCTATTTTTCCCAAGCTCCATGGGCTCATATTCTGGAAAGCAGTGTGCTGGGTCCAGCTCTGCTCAACAACTGCACTGCCTGCATGTGCAGCTGCTCCCAGACCAGCTGGGGGAACAACTGAAAACAGAGGCTCATCCACACAAATGTGGGTTTCAGGGGAAACCTGGGAAACATCTCTGCTGTCTAAACCTAGATCAGGATCTACCACTTGAACAGCTTTGGTTTACAGGATCAAAGTCAAAGCATATATCTGTACCTCTTACATTTGCAAAACATGAAGAACAGAGCATGCAGGTGTTGGAGAAAGTAGACATTTTATGTAGCTTATTAATCAACCTGAACGAACCAGTCAGGAGTTTTGGCACATTTGTGGTTGTAAAATCTAGAAAGCCATAATACAAAACCCTAACTATAAAGAAACAATGGAACTGGAAAACTATGATCAGGCTCAGTTGCTCTTTTGCATATTTTGCCTTGGATGTGAAAAAATTACAGTTGTAAACAGTTTTCTACTAAAAAGCATTTTTTAAAGTAAGAGATGCTGGCGTGAACTTTTGCTCATGTAATTCTGTTCACATCACTCATCATACCCTTAATGACTTCATTCACTGAAGCTTACTATAAAATCTGCTTTGAATATACTCTGCAGTATGTGACCTGCACACCTTTCTGATCCCCTAAATAATGAATCACACTAGCAAATTTTGTAGCAGAAAATCAAAATTCAGAATACAAGGTCTGTGTATCAAAAGCTCAATTTCCCAAAGATGATTAGACAGCCAGGAACTGCTCCACAATGGTCACAATCATTAGCAGTGCTGAAAAGGATTTACCACAAGGTCTTCATTTGCTTTGACATTAGTTCATGTCAAGGCCAGAAAATTGAGTATGAAAGTACATTCAGTTCTTGACACTGCACAAAAGAATAAGCAGCTTACATAAAACGTGGCTCTCACTACAGCACATCTGTGTGCTGAAAGCACATCTCTATTATGTTCCAGTTAGACTATTTCTATTAAATGCTTGGAAAAAAGACAAGTTTTTATACTTTTTTTCTTTTGCTTAATTCAATCTCATGAAACACAGACAAATCAATCCCATTTCAAAATGTATTTTACAACTCAGAACAGCTGTACATTCTAGCTTCATCTGGCCTGGAAACACAACTGACAGAGGCTGTGGGTGATGGAGAATGCTACCATTTAATGCTCTTATATGCTTATCATATTTCAATGTTTTTTTGCAGTTGGCTGCTCAGAGGAGCTTGCTGAGAAATATTCTTGCAGCCCAAATGAGATCTAAAACATCTCAGGTTGCAATGGGTGAGTAATTACAGGGAATAACCAAGAAAGTAGATCCCACTCTTTTCTGAGGTTTTGGGTTTAGTTTTTTGTGTTGTTTTTTGTTTGTTTTTTACTTTTTTTTCGGTGAGATTGTTTGCAACACACTGTATTCAGTCAAATATCATTGACCGATTAACTTCTGCCTTCAAAACTTTGACTCCATATCCTCCATGAACGCATTGCTGGGGGATAATCTCATTTTCTGAATTACTACCTCAGCCTTGAGTAAGGTTTGCTAAGCTGAGTCTCAAGACACATATCAGTTCCCAGTTCCCTCCCATATCTCTCTGTCTGGTCTTATTCAGGGGACAGGAGAAGGAGAGAAGTGCATCAGGCTGCTGGCACAGCCCAAAACATGACTTTGCTCATACAAGTGTGTTCCCACTGGCTAAAGGCACCTGTTCCAGTCATTCCCCCCTTGGTCCCTACTACAATTTAGGTGAAAAGGCACCAAACAAAGGATTCACTCCTCAGCAGATATCAAAGGTGATTTCTACTATTTTGCCCTGGGCAATGTAATCCAAGTTATAGTTCAGAATGCAATATAGATGCTTTTATTACTGCATACTGCAATGTTTGGACGATATTTTGACATGCTAAGTTTAACCTTCTCTTTTTGTGCTCATATCCTAATATTTGCTTTTTCTTACTTCACAGTGAAACATTAGTGAAGAGTTCTTTGGGAAGAGATGTGTAGCACCAAAAAGACCTCAGTGGAGGTGTCAATGAAGGGTGGTAGAAATACTTTTGGCAGTGTTGTCCCAGTGCTGTTCCCATGTCCAGGCTAATACAGAGGTAGTACATACATCCTGCCTGCAGCATATCCACTGTCTTGGTGCAGCACTGAAGGACTTAGAAACCCACATGTGTTTCCAAGTTTCCACATGTGTTCACAGGTGGCACCAAGGCAGTTTGTCAACAGCAGAGAGAAGGGCTGTCATGGTGAGATGAGTGATTTCAGAGGACATGGCTCAAGGCTGGCAGAAGGCACAGTTCCTCCAATTCCTACCAGAAGCACATGAGCCACCGCTGACCCACAAGCAGCATCTCCCTTGGCAGGACCAAAAAGGCTGCTTGCCCCAAGCACACCTGATGGTGAGTTTGTCCTTATGCACCACTGCTCTGCTCTGTGTCTGGAAAAAAAAATTGGGATAATTTGCCTACTGCTTTCCACCTGCTCGGGCAGCAGTTAACAACAACCATTAGCTATTAAGGCTAGATAATAATTCAGTCCCAGATATTGACAACTGTCAGTATGTCTCACTGGACTTGAATTCTAAGGAGTTTCTTTTCAGTTTCTAACTGAAGCTTGGAAGAAAGCAATTTCTCTTTTCCATTTCATTTTACTACTAGTAGTGAGTTATAATTCAGAGCAAAATGAAGAGAGAGGTTCACTCAGGAAATGTGACAAGTATTCAGAGCACAGATGGATCTCGTCTTTGAGTCCATTTCTAGTATTAAACAAGTTTGAGCTTATCTCCTACAAACCATGTGGGTGGCTCTGGCTATTCTGGGGCTGAAATGAAGACAGTTGTTTGCCATCTCTTCTGCTCTTCCAACGCTTTCTCTGATTCTTCACAATCCACTTTGTTTCTGCCCAACACCAGACAGTTTAGCAGCCAGCTGCCACCATTCTTGCCCTGCTTATCCAACGCCAGCTGGCTGCTTCTCCTGCTTCCTTTTGTGCCACACTAGCTCCTGGCTAACCCTTCAGAGACCCAGCTCAACTCCCTAAGCTTGGAGGGTGCAAAACTAACCCTCCAAAAGTGGGAATGGTCTGCTGTTGGATTAGCAAACTGACCCAAATCCTCTAAGGGTTCTGTTTAATCTATGTTAGCTGCATTTTAACAAGCCCAAGAAAGCCAAACCACTGGAAAGGTCCTTCTCTCACATGAGGAGCACAGAAGAACTGTCCAAAAAGTTGTTTGGAGAAAAGCTCTGACAAGAGAAACTCATGTAAATGAATTAATTTTCTGACTTGGAATCTTATCACCATCCACAAATATCAATGCTAAAGACCTAGTTACTGTAGTCCTTTCCCTTTTCCTGTCTAGATATCAGTATTTAATCTTATTTCTGCCTTTCTACCATTGTCCCTATCTCTTCTTTCTTCTGTTTTGGTATTTCTCCTTTTTTTAAAAAAAACTATGTTGTTATTTAAAATGTAGATGTCCCTTTGCACAATGCAGTGAAAGATTTGTAACTAGAATAAATAAGGCACATAATTACCCCTTCTATTGTGTTTATGTCAACTTTATGGGATAACCTTTATTGTTCATCTTCTGTAACAAATCACTGTTAATGTTCACTTTAGTATTCCCCCTGTATTGCTCACCATTTAGATCTGATTTACTAAATTCAGACAAAATATCTGGGAATGTTAGAGAAAATGATTAAACAATTAATTAGAAAGAAGTGCATTTTACTTATTTTTATTTATTTTTATTTTTTATTTATTATTTTATTTATTTTTATAGAGCCACACCAGTGAGCGAATCGTTATTCTCACAAAGGTTACATCAACGTTTGGTCCTTGACTTACTCTTTCCTGCAAGAGGAGGAAAACTGTTGGGACGAGTTTGTGCTACATCTTCCAGAACAAAATCTACCTGGCATTCTAGGGTCAGTTTGGAGGCTCAGCTCAACCCAGGGTTGTATAATGCCTTTTTACTCTCAGGAATTGCTGGGGACTTCTATGAAAGGTAATCCAGAGAACACTCCTGGGGAGGAAACCCTGATGGTGTCTTAGGCCTGAGGCATGCTCCAGGCAGCTGTAGACACTCAGACAGCCTTTCCTCACAGTTCCTGATACATCCCTTGTGTTCCGTAAATCTGTCAAGTCACCAACAAGCAATGTCACCACCCTGATGTCTTCCCAGAAGAGCACTCATGAGGGAAGACAGGTTCTTTAGAAAAGTTCAGTTCAAGCTGAAGCTGTGTGAGAACAGCTGTAGCATGTTTCAACTTCTTGCAGCTCAGTCTGAGATACTTCAGTGGCTGCCATTACTCTCCTGGCCCTATATCTCACAGCCTTTAGGATATTTATGTTACTCTCCTCGTTTTACAGATGGGGATTTAAAGTACTTCAGAAGTACATAAGCAGGTTAGAGGTAAGGTTGATGGGAATTGGATGCCTGACAGATATCTGGCCATAAAAATAGGGTTATGCCACTCCTCAGTTACCCTTAGAAATCTAGTCTGGACAACCCAAATTCCAAACTTCTGATATTTAAATGTCTCACTCTACCATCCCTGGGCTATAATGTAACACTAAAGACTGAGTGACATTTGCAAAGCTTCTTCAGAGCTCAGAAATTAGATTACAGTAGGGTATAAGGGTGCTAAATTGGAAAGAAGACGAATGTGTTTGTAAATATGAGAAAAGATGACTTTTCAACTCATATAGGAAATTCACAGTAAAACAAGAGCTCACATGTGAACAACCTGGTCTAATGAAAGGTGTCCCTACCCACTGCAGGGGGGTTGTAATTTTAAGGTCCTTTCCAGCTGTTCTATGGTTTTATGACTCCATGATCTACAGCTTGCAAGGAGCAGGTTAATACCTTAATTACTGTATTATCATCTCACTTCACTAGTGCAAGCAGTTGGTGTAGAGCACGGAAAAATTAAACTTGTCATATTCCCTAAGGAAAAATCCCTGTGCAATTTAATAAAGACAGATACAATTTTCAGTAACCTTTCATGCTTTAGGTAGAGGTCTAATGGTTTACCCCATCCTCATCCACTCTGTAGGACTTTTCCAGAATAATTCCAATAATAAAACAACAGCAATTGTACCATGCAGCTGTAAAATTACCATTTTTAGTACAAATATATAATAAATAAAGTAAACCATAAGCATACAATAAATTCATGTGTTTTACTGCACTATGGTTTATACTCGTCAATAAATCCTGATAATAAGGTTTTCAAAAGTGGAATTTCATTGGAATTATTTTATGTCATGCCATATAATTAGTATTAGAGACAAGGTTATGTTTTGCAAGGAAGGGACAAATAAAACTGTCAAAGTGTTATTTTAATAGTCCTAAACCTTTCATGGAATATTGTGGTACTAGTAATATTGCAATAAAATACAGACCTTTTAAAACTACTGTGGCTAAATATAATTTAAATGTCAATAGAAAAAGATCTTTCATGAGTAGTTCCTTTATGTGTAATTCTTTACCCTTGGTGAATAATAGTCAAATGATGTCCATTCATGCTCTGACTCTTAGAGAAGCTGACAGTGAGAAGCCTGATTATTTATGGATATGAAAAAAAAATAAATCTTGTATGCTGAGAGATTAAAAGAGTGTGACTGTTTACCTTGGAGAGCAGATGAATAAGGAACGGGTAAGCTAAAAGGGGGTAAAATCAGGGGTAACACAAAAATAGGAAATTGGGAACTACTATTCACTCTACACACAGCACAAGAGCTGGGAGATTAATAAAAACAAAGGAATAAAAAAGAAGGAAGGCAATCTGAGCTGATATTGCCACAGGACACAGGTATCAGGACACAAACTGGAGCTGGAATCTTATCTGACTACTCACTGCTACCACCACAGATTTGGAAAAGAATTCTCCAGAATGGAATAAATGAAACCAAGCTAAAGACAGTGTTACGAAAACGCTTTTTCCTGGTTAGATGATCAGCTTGTACAGCTTTTCCTTCTGAGCTACTGACACTTCTCTTACTCAGACATAGTCTGGGATTGTATAAAATGTTTCTTTCAATGACTACAACAATTGTTTTGTTCTCTACGGCCACCAAATTCTGCACAGCCCAACTGGGAGACTTCTCATCAGCTTTTTATCTTCAGCAAGGCTGCATTTCCCAAGAAAAAAGGTGTTATTCCAGCAAGGAGTTAGGAAGCTATGTCCCCCTTGGGTGAATGGATTATTCTGAATTCTCTTCCCGAATTAATGGGACACTGGTAAAACTGGTAGATCCGAGATTTATAGCAGGTTCATCAAGCACAAAGCTCGACAGGTCTGGGAACAGTGTCTGCATTAGTATTTTTTACATCTGGGTATCATCAGAACTAGGTGTACAACACAATGAGTTTCCTCATGCAAATAACAAGATGGCTGTGCAAACAGCAAGAGGAAATCAGAATTTGCAGTGCAGGAGAGACCTTTGTGAAATGTGCTACACTCCACATGCTCTTTAAGCTGAGAGGTGACTTGCAGGGGCCACCGAGGCAGCCAGCACACCAAGACAGCAGGCATGCAGGGACACAATAAAGACCTTAGGAGTAGGAAATGTCCTGAGGGACTCCCACTTCAGAGCAATTAGCCACTCCATCAGGCAGCCATTACTGTTCCTGAAAGTCTAGGATAAAATCAACTCCCTGGATTCCCTCATTCTACAGACTTCCAAGGTACTCCTTCTGGTAAAAGGGTATACAGCAAAATCAGGCATCTAAACATAAGAATGCAATGAGATTTGGATGCCAAGTGATTTAAATATTTGAAAGTTTCAGACATAACATTAATAACACTGCAAAGATGTTTCACAGATCCAACCAATGTTGAAAATCCCATTCATGTTATATGGTCCAGTAATGTGACGAAAACAAGAGATTCGATCCTTCCTTTGAGCATACTCTTGAGATTTTGGGTTGCTCCTTATCATCATCATAATTCCTATTTACTGCTGGTTTCCTTTTCTCCTTTCCATGTTTTCCCTTCTGAAGTCACTTAAAACTAACTTTCTGTTATTAATTTCTCTGACATCTTTGCTACCTACTGTCCCACATGTCCACTCAGTTTATACAACCTTACGCTAAGCTTGTTTGTTTCCTATTTTTTTGCCATCTTCCTTTCAAATTCCTGAAACTCGATTTTGAATCCCTCCTAACCAAAAAAATCTCTATCTTCAAGTATGACCTCAAAGCCACTTTTCTTCTTAGCTTACAAGTGATTTGTACAATGCAGCACTTTGTGATGACACTAATAAAACAATAGCTTACAACCTACATCTCATCTTGAGGTACTTTAAACGGTTATAAAAACTGAAGAGAAAGTTATATATTGGGATCACTTCATCCACGGGTGAGATCCAGCTGCATTAGGATGAAATGCAGCAGCTGCACAAAAGAATGCTGCAGCAGTTTATGACAAGAAACAAGGAGAATACTTTATCCAGATGAAACTACTAACAGGATTTATGAGATAGAATAAATTTTGCATTTTATATATATATATATATATATATACATATACACAGAGGGAGCTGACAAGGACATCAGGCTCTCCTCCCTTTAGTTTTGAGAAAAAATACTCTGGTATTGCTAATGTACAAAAGTGATTAAGAACTTGGCTCCCTTAACGTCCTCCTCCTTCCCCATTAGGATTTATATTCCTTTTCTTGCCTTCTGACAGCCCCCATGAGTCTTGGCTTCATACAGATTTAGAGGACAGAGTACCACCCATCTATTCTTCAGTACCACAATGCCCATCCTACCTATTTGGCCTGTCATTCAAGAGCTGAGAATTGCTGACTTGAGAATTAACAGAGCTCTTATGCATGAGTACTGCATGATCACTGAAAAAAATGTTTGGATAATGGTCTGGAAAATGTGAGTCTTTAAGGACTCTAGGACTCTAATATAAAGTATATAGTGTTTTTAATGTGGAAGAAACACTATCAAATAGGTAGAGAAGAGGTAACAATCCATCCCATGGGATCTATTTAAAAACTTCTGGTGACTTCTAGAGTCACCATGGGACAAATTTTGAAAACAGACTCTTCTTTTACAAGTTTCTGCCTTTGGGCTCCCAAGCTAAGAGATCTAGGCAGCATCTAAACTTCCATGTATTATGGACCAAAGAGTGGCCTGAAGGTTGGAATAGCTGATGAGCTCACAGTGAAAAGGGAAATGTTGACTCCAGTTGGTATTGAGAAAACTTCTTGTTCCCTGGATGTGTTATAAAGCAATTTTTGCAATGTACCATCACTAGTCCAATACCTACAGACATTATGAATAAGTAGTCAGTGAAACTGCAGCTATATGTAGCTATTCATGATATATATATATATATATATATCTGTTATATATCCTTGTCATGTATCTTCTACTGAATCACTATTGTTGAAGAGTGGAGAGCCCAGACTACAAAGCAGCTTTGCAGAAAACAACCTCAGTGCCTGGTGGACACGAACAGAACACAAAGCAGCCATGTGGCCTTCTGCCAAGGAAGGCAGACAGCACACTGGGCTGCACTAGGAGGGGTGACAGCAGGTGAAGGGAGGTGATTCTTCCCCTCTTCTGACCTGGTGAGGCCACATCTGGTGTGCTGGGTCCAGTTACGGATTCCCCAGTCAAAGGAAAATACAGATTTACTGGAGAGAGTCCAGCACAGGGCTAAGAAGATGATTAAGGGCCTGGAGCATCTGAGAGATGAAGAAAGGCTGAGAAAGCTGCAACTGTTCAGCCTGGGGAAGATAAGCCTTGGTGGAAAATCATCTGTGAGTATAAATATCTGAAGGGAAGATGCAAAGAGAGTGGAGCCAGGATGTTCTCAGTGGTGCCCAGTGACAGGCAATGGGCACACACTGACACACAGAAGGCTCTGTACATCATGAAACACCTTTTTCCTAAAAGCACTGGTACATGCTCCTCAGGAATCTGGTGGAGGCTTCATCCTTGGACATATTCAAAAGCCACCTGGACACAGATGGCTATAGCTTGGTGGCCTTGTTTGAGCAATTGGGTTGGACAAGATGACCTCCAGATGTGCTTTCCTACCTCATCCATTCAGTGACTCTGACTGTTTCAAGAAGTGTGTAAAAGTAACCCTGAACTTCCCCAACAGTAGACAGTAAGATACCTCCATCAGCAACATCATACTTTCCTTAGTGAAGAATTTCAGATGAAGACTTGCTGTAAGCTCCTCTACACCTCTTTTCATCTTGAGGAAAACTAGCACTATTGATTTTTGAACCCAGAAAGTCGCAGGAAGGGCAAGAATAACACCAAGGAGAGGAACAGCTAATAGGAAATACATATATATCAATTCCAACTGTGACACTACTGGAAACTTGCCACAACTTTATACTTGGAATTATAAGTGTTATTATCTTTGTAGCTGGACCAACTCTTTTGTTAGATTGCTAATACTTTAATCACTAGAGCAGTAAAGTCTTCAATCTGTACACAAGGTATGTTTCTTCACTGCACATAAAGTGCCCAAGGTGTTTTGTCTGCTACTCTGCCCTTGAGATCTGGTTTGAATTTGGATGCAGCAGATGGACCCCACTACATGTAGCTTGCAGCTACCCTCTGTCCTTGCAAGGTTTTGAAAAATGTCATCTCTTGCAAGGCTAGGGGACACTTCCAGACAGCCTGAACTCGAGCAGCATACGAGATGTCTCTGGAGTGCTCTGACATTCAGAGGGCTCCCTAGAGGATGTAGTGCTGGTCTGACCATTAGTTTTGACTCTCATATGTATTCATAACTCCAATTAAATACAAAGATTTAATGTCTCTGGAAGTCAGGGTTTTCAAGCTCAGTATCCTAAACTGGATGTCAAGTTTCAGACCTCAATGCCTTGCTTAGATTTTCCACAATACCCAATGTGGTTTGCATGTGTGCGGTACAGAAGTTAATTGGTCAGACAGTAATTGGAGCCTGGCAGATGAAAGGCACTATGGAATGTAGGAGAATGCTTCATGTTATAATTCGAGTGAGAATGTAAACAATACCCCAAAAGATAGATGTTGTCATCATAAACTTTCTCTCTGAATTATGCAGATAAGTAGAACAAAATGTACTTCCTTATCAACATATTAATTATTCTTTGATTATGCCCTTCATGTTCTGTAGATGTTCAAATTACATACAGGCAATCAGATATACATCAGAGAAACTCTACCCATCCGAGGTGGTCTTCATGCTGTGAATTTATATTAAACACTGAACATTAATATGAAAGTAACTCCCCTTGGAGATAATACTTTGATGTATTAATAAAAAAGACTTCACAGTTCTTATTTACCATAAATTAAGATTAAAACACTTTCTTTTGCAGTTCTGTGTGAGATGAGTAATTTATAGTGCAAGGAACATTGATAAAACACGGCACATGCAGCAGAGTTCAAATATTCAAAATTGAGGTCCAAATCCATGTCTTGCTCAGCAATGCAAAGTGCTGAGCTCTCACCCTGTGTTATCAGTGTTAGCTGCTGTTATCAGCTGATTAACACGACAAGCAGATCTGTCTTTAGATCCCACTGCTTATTACCTCTTTTCATGCAAGGGCCTATGAAGAAAGATGTCCTGTGCATTTCTTCCAAAAAACAAGAACCTCAAACAGCAGATGGCTCAGACTTATTCACACAGTTTGTAAGAAACTGTCATCTATTTAAAATCCAGGAGCAGGTGGGCTGACATTATCCTGAAAGTGCATGTAAGACCAGTACCTACAAATCCAGATGTCTTTTTCTGATTCACAGCCATACTACTATTGTTGCCATTGAAGTATATCAACATGATTAACATTTAATCATGCCTTGAGACTGTAGGGAAAAATAATTTATAAAATGAGGGTTAACTTTTTTTTATGTATAGCTACTGTTCTATTATGATAATTTCTGAGAGGATCAAGCACCCGTGTCTGTTTAAAGCTTTATTCCAGCTGCTATTTTCTGTAAAAACATTACTAAGGAAAGCTACCGTGATGTCTTTTATGACTCTATGAAGAAATGAAAATTCAGTAAATTTAGACTCAGTGCAAATTATTATTTTCTTTTATTGGACATTCTGAACTTGATCTACCTTCCTTTTTGGAGCTGGACTGATCTTTTGTCAGTGCCAGATGTGATGTGATAAGCTGGTTCTGCCCTGGCCAGGGTTTGGGCAAGATGACCTCCATTGTTTGATGGTTCTACTAATTTTTAAAATTATTTCAGTGGTGAAAGAAATAAAATATGCTTAGGGAAAGATGTTATTGTGATCTAACTTTTTCCCTTTGCTTTGACTATGCAGTGCTGTAAGAACAGTGGAGTCACACCAGTGTGTGTTTCAGCATGATCTAGTCCAGAGCCACTAATTACATGGCTGTGTTCTGATCTTTGTAGAGTCATGAGAAAAAACCAAAGAGATTAAAGGAAACAATTACTCACCTACTAAAAAAAGAACATCTTTCCTCACTCTGTTTTCACAAAAGCACCCGTTTTTACAGAAGTGCCCTTCAAACACTTTTCTCCAACATGTAAACAGTATTAACGTGGGAAAGTCAAATTAAGGATTTTTTAGAGAGCAGTGGAGCTACTGCTCAGACAGCTGTTCAGTTTCCATCATCCACCATGTGATGGAAATTTTATTTAATTTCACTGAATTGATAGAGATAACTTTCAATATCTAAAGCCAGAATTTTAAGGGCATTTAAATTTCTTAACTGCCAGTGTACAGATTTTCAGAGATGTTCAAAGTATTTTACTCTCATTTACCTCCCCAAGCACAATGGATTATGATTTACCCAGTCCTGTCTTCTACTACCAGGTGGCTGCAGACATTTTTTGTGCACTCCAGCACATATACAGCTAAATGTTTTTTGAACCTCCAAAGGGATGATACAGAGACAACAGTTTTACCAACGAACTCCAATATTTTGGATATGTGAACTAACAAACTTCCATGACTTTTTTCACCCACATAAGTAGATTTTTTTTTTTTGTTCATCCCTCTTTACAATGAAAGGTGCAGTCCATATGGCTACAGAGCAACAGATAGAAAACAGGCTAAAACAATTCTTACATGATAGCTGTACATAAACATTTAGCATTCATACTGCAGGAAAGAAGGAACAGACAGCTTGGCTATGATGATTTAGTTATTATTTTTAGCCTTTTGGCTGAAGTCTTTATTTTCCTTTCCATACATTTTTAAATAGAAGGCTGTGGGGGTTTTACGTGCTCCTCCAAGTAGAGAACAGACTTTTAATGTACCAAAATACTGATTTTCCATTCTGCAGCTCACCTAGGTCTGTTTCCATCTAATATGCCATTGTACAAAATAACTGTTTCCTATAACAGGAAATTCTGCTATGGCAGAAGTAGCACTGGGTATCCATAGTACTGACACTTCTCATTTCCTTACCCTTGTTACATTGCAGAGCAAATGGGAGTCAGATTCATAGGAACCCTGTAATTACTTGACAATAATCATTGCCAGCAATGGAGAAGAGTTAGCAAAGAACTAATTAGCACACCACCCAGGACTAACAACACTCTACACTTTTTTCCTGTTATTTTTAGCTACAAGCAGGAAAGACATAAATTGCTCTTTTATCTAATAGCATGAAAGAGCTTAGATAAGTTAGATGTTCACAGTTATTACTCTATAAAGCCCCACTCTGGCTTTCAGCTATGTTCCATATATTAGCTTGGAAGAAGACGACAGGAAGGCTGGAGACCTAGCAGTGCTTGCTCCCTGCTGGTGCCAGAGAGTGGATCTGTGGGGTACCCGTCAGGAGACACCAAAGCACCAAAGAAGCACAAGCCTCCTGTTTTCGTGTCAATGACTCTTGCTGGATAACAGGAGGGAATACAGAAGGGTTGGCTCTGCAAATATCAGTGAAATACAGACCCTGTCACTTTTTAACTTGCTAGATGAATTTCAACTATTTCTTAATCTTCCCATGGTTGATGAGAAGTCACTTGGATAGTTTCAGTTGCCATCTCATGGATGGAGTCCCTTTGCTCTGACTGCTGGAGAGCACATTCCCACTCGTCTGAATCATTACTGGCATGACTGTGGGCAAAGATGGTTTGGTCTCTAGACAGCTCTAGCAGCTAGATATTTGGAAAGTAAATGACTAATCCCTTGCCCAGCTAGACTTTTAGTGGGAAACGAGACACATCACTTAACGCTTACACTTCAGTTTAAAAATGGAAAAATTATTCTTCCCTCCTCAGGAAGCAAAATTGTTAGACTACATATGCTGAAGTGTGTACTACGATCAAAATATGCTCCAAATCCATGAGGGCCACATAGTTAGCTTGCATGATCTCGTCTTCTCTTACCACTTTAACAGACAGGTGGCCTCTTAAACTGGAAAGATTTTTTTTTAGTGCTACTAAAGATTTAGTCCAGCCATTGGCTGATCTCTAAATTTACTTATTTCACAGTATCCTTTGCTCACAGGCATACACAAAACACTTGCTTTTCCAGCAGATATTACCCAGTTAGAGTCAGAAGTTGCCTTAAGTCATGACCTGATTCTAGATCAATTAGAGAGCATTCACCAGGAGATCAATGAATATAAGTCCATGCTATAATTTAAGGTCAGTTTAGTCCAGGAGAGAGGCTAGCAAAGTAAAAATAAACAAATAAAGATCATGGGTTTTTACAAAAAACTGAGAAGAGTGCTGAAGTGCATACTTGAAATATTTCCTCTCAACTCCACAGTGCAGCTGGCACACCACAGGTTTAACACTTGATGCCTGTTCAATGTGTCCTACGTGGATGCACCGAGCCTGCACACACACACTTGCCAAGCAGAATGACAGAAGTAATGTGACTGTTTCTGAAAAATGAAGTGTTTATGGCTTGCTCAGTTTCATAATCTTCAACACTCACAATGTGTCACTCATGGGCTTGCAACATATTCCCTCTGAACAGAAGCTGCTTTGTGCTCATCACTGAAGAAGCATGTGCTGTGCAAGTGCCATACTGTATTTTGGCAGTAGCTGTTAGAAGTAAATTTACAGAGGATTAAGGAGATGGAAGGCAGCATGCCTCACACTGTAATTCTGCAAAGCATTAAAACACCCTGTTTAAAGAAGAGATGAGAGATGGCTGCTATTCAAAATCTTGAGGCCTGAGGTTCAATTTGTTTTGACCAAATTTGCATTTGGTCCTTGAGAACGTTCTGAACAACAACAGCTGCCTTTGCCCAGAAGGAGTGTGTGAGGATACCTCCCTCCTTTGGAAGTCACCTTCAGCACAAGGTGGGAGCTGTCCCCAGGGGCACAGAGCCACTCAGACCTGCTCCAGAGGGAAGCTCCTGCCAGCTGCTATGCTGCCTCTGGGATCAGCCCTTCCCCATCTCCAGATGTGCTCCATGAAGCACAGGATTCCAGGGCTGCCCTGGGTTTATGTCCCCTCAAGGCCAGGAGAATGAAAGTATGTGCTGAGGACGTGAGACATTTTTGGCTGTCCAGAGCTACAATAATGACATACAGATATGCAGATAAACACAGTGATTGAAATTTGGTTGTGTATGCTTTGAAGGAAACTTTTTTTCCAAGCATATTCTTTTTCTAGACTTGACCTTGGTCTGCACTTTTAAGAATCTGACATTTTTTGATGGTTTATTTCACTTTCAGATTTTGGCAGGATGTAGCCTCAGATATGCCAGAAGTATGATGAGATAACTTATTCTCCAGATAAAAACAGAAGCAGAAAGCAGGCAGTTGCCCACATAAGATAGCCTCTCCTACAGATCGTACCATAAAAAATGCCTGGCTCAATTTTTGAACGGAGAAGACTAAATCTGACTATGAAATCTCAACAAAATGCCCATTAAAGACATCAAATAAACACCTTAGAGCTCACATGTTGCTCTGAAACTGCTGGTTAAAACTGAAGACATGATAAAGGTATTTTGGTTTAGGAGATGGGCTGTATTTGGCAGGGAGTGTTGGAGTTTTAAAGTTCCTCATAATGTTTTGCCTGATGCTTTGCATTTTGCAGTGCTTTTTTACACTGAAATAGTAGTTAGAAACCCATTATCCACAGTATTTTGTGGCCATGCCGTTAGGCTCTGAAAGCTTACTTATTGCTAAGGAATCACACTGGTGAACTGAAAATTACATTTCCATATTTTCTGGTACAGTTTCTTCACCTCTAAGGACAGGCAATAACCCAAACAAATCAGCCTGGAAGTCACTGCTTTACCTGCACTGGAGGATATGCAGGGAAGACAACACTGCCAAAAGGTGAAAATTATAATTGCGATGCTCCATTGGCTGACATAGATTTTGGGAAGAGAACTGGGGCTTTCATTAATCTTTTCCATAACTGCACACCAAAGCAAATTTGAGGCTGCTAAAAGTAGCCTCAAAACTGAGACTACAAAGCTCCTATTTGTTGTATGTATTTCAAAGAATTTCCTTCATTCATTGTTTACCAATCTGGCCTTTCCTCATTGGGGGTAGAAAAACATAATGAATGCTTATCACCTGCAAGCTCAAATCCCACTGGAAAACTCTTTTTCAGGAAAATGTTATTGTGGTGAGGACTTTCAGGGAGTGTTGGAGTTTTAAAGTTTCTCATGATGTTTTGCATTTTTCTTCTAAATGAACAGGAAAAAACTCATCTGGCTCTCATTTGAATTCTCAATAGACTTTAGAGAGGAAATTCCAACCAGAGCTGTATTCCTACACCTAAAATCTACATGGGAATGATGCAGCATGCTTGTTTCAAACCCACAGCAGCCAGAAGAAGCAGAGCTGGGTCAGCGGCACACCTGTGTGTCCAACACAACAGTAATGGTCTCAGCAGAGGGGCTGGTTTTATAAAACAGCCTTTAATAGGACTGAGATGTCTAGATGACCTGCCTTCACAGCAGCCATTCCATCATGTATGCAGTTTATTAACATACATGGGGATTTTCAGATATAAAAAATGGAAATAATCTCACCTATCTGCAACTGCATTGAAACTATTAACCCTAGATGCTACTGAAGGCTAGGGAGAGAAGGAGGTACTTCCTTTAAAATATTTATCTTATCTTAATGTGTGAAAGAGGTAAAATGGCTTGTGCACAGATAGAGCTCATTCTTCTTTATGGTCTATACATAAAATATGGGATGTACAGGCAGACAAAGCTAAAGACATTTCCAGTGAGATTATTCTTTGAGGCACATCCTGTTAATGTATGGTTCATGTACTTAAGGTCCCTAATTTCACTTATTTGCACCTGACATTCACTATTTGCAGTGGTGGCATAGTGATCCGTATCCATGTTTGCAATGGGATTTGAGATTTATGTAGGAACATTCCTGTGTAGGTGTTTACCACAAACAGCATGTATTTCCCACACAAAGCATATCATGGAATTAGCTACCTGACCTCAAAATCCACTAATCCGAAACATAAACAACATAAGTAAGTACTTAGGTTGTTCACCTCCTAATCACCACAATGCTTCAGTGATGAACAATTCATCTGCTGGATTCCATATGTACCTCTATGTATATATTCCAGATATATGTATGAATACATGTTTTATATGTATATCTCACAAGAATTAAGCTCCGATTATCAAAATTCCCCCTCTCCCCACAGTTGATACTACACACTCTTGTTGTCCAGGTTTTCTTAATTGTTTTGTAAGGCAAAGTATCTGAAGCTTGTAAAAAACTCCCAGTACTTTTAAGTTTTAGAATACTTTTCTTTCCCTAAGTATGTGGGCTGCTTCTGGACAAAGACGTTAGCTCAAAGCACAAGGCTGGTTCCAAGTTAAAGTCAGGTTGAGAGCAGGTTTTCCCAGACAGATGGGTAGGCATCTCCACTTTCCAGCTCCCTAAGAGCCCTGTTCCTAGCTCTCCCTAGACATAACAAGGGACCTGATTGCTCAGTGCATAACAGAGACTAATGTGAGAATGTGATCCTGGCAAACCTCATCAGAAGATTCTTGTAATTGATGTGAAGACAATATAACTGATTTGTAGACACATCACTCTTCTTACTGTATCAGCTTCCCACAACTGTTGTTGATTGCCTCCTTCACCAAGCATTTTCTTCTCTCTCAGTTTAGAAACTCTGGGAAGAAATTTGTAATAGCAATTTGTTTGTGCCATGCCTATTTGGCATGCTGCGCCACTCTTACACAAATAAACAGGGAACACGATGTGACACCACAACAGCAGATTTAACTAAGATCCAATTGTGCTTGGTGCCATCTGAATATGGGAAGAATGTTCCCTTAAATGAAAAATCTTCAACAGAAAAACAAGTTCACCCTTCACAAGTATGTACCATAACAAGTTACAATGCACCATCTTTGACTTATGACTTCATTGGTAAGAAACTGGCCTGTTGGGGCATTCCTCCTCTAATAGGCAGCACTGCTCTATATTGTTCTTTCTGCACAGATCTGAATTTGGGTTGTCTTTTAGAGCTAGTATGAAGCCAGTCTTTGCTAGGAGGTGGTAGTCTGTCCAAAATCACCTCTCAAATAAGTTACCTTTGGCTGAACCACCAGTGTTTGGGTGCGAGAGGCTACCAGCTCTTGATTTATATTATGAGATTGTAAGCAACTAAAACAAATAGTTTCTATTTCAAGGTACAATTTATTAATTTAACTGTCTCACTTTTACTGAGTTCCTCACACCAAAAGCTCAGTGACAGCCTGAGTAAATGCTCTGGCTTGAAACACAAGTCACCTAAAAAATTAGTGATGAATTATTTTCCCAAAAGTTTTAAGGACAAACACATTTCCAGGGCCTCTGAAGAGGAAATACCTCAGGGAGAATACTGTTATTAGGTGACACTGAGCAAATGCTTAAGCCGGAGGGATTGAAGAAGACTGTGTACCCTAAGAATTTAATGAGCAGCTTGAAGGAGTTGATGGCCTGAGGCATAGCCTCAAGTCATTAAATCTCAAATGGTTATTAATCCCTAGGAAATGCTTTCTGTCAAGGTCATTAGTGCTATTATGCAGTGGAAATTGAGGGTATATCAAGATATTAGCATATAGCCTGTTTGCAGGAAAAATGCTCTCAGAGAGCATGGGCAGGTCATTTCCAGGAGGATGCTGCAGTGTTCACAAGCCACCTGGCTTGGCTGAACTTCCATGTACCTCTCTGCACCACTTCTAAGCTGAGCTGCTCTTTTGCAGTGTGGTAATACAGGAACTTTACCACGCACTGAGCACTTGATTTAGCAGTTTAGCATAAATCTAAGGGATAACATTAGCTGAGATCCCTCCCACTTAGCATATGATTTCAGGTTGGAGTCCTGCCCTACTGTTGTTTCTCAGCATAAATCCAGGAAATCTGATTCAGTTGATATGTACTAGTGACCACAGCATTTGACCAAAGGCTGAAACTGTACTGGTGTTGGGATCACTGCCCTTTTCTCAGAATTTCCTAGGATAAAGGAAACCTTACTGCCTTCAAGCACAAATACCTGGAACCAGAACAAATATACCAATTGGCACTTGTGGGGTTAAGGCCAAGAGACTGATCAGCAGGCAGGGAAGGGCAGGAGATGTTGAAATCCCAGGCTGGGGTTTCCTTCTTGGATCCCATTTCTGCATTGGACACCTTGCAAATAAAGCCTCGGTTTCACAGTCTCTGCTATCACCTTCCCATTAAGCATGGAAAGTGTTGGTGCACACAGATCCTGTGAGTTTTTATAAACAGAGTCTAGAGTTCAGGTGGTTATTTGATGCATTTTGTGTAGCTAAAGTCATGATTAGGTGTCAGATTTAGTGATTACTATTTTTCCGATTCTCATGCTGGTTTGTGATTTGAATCTGGCAAACCAAATCCTATAATTCTGTGAATTGTCTTTGTGGATCAGATTTTCCTACACTGCAACTATATCTACCACAGTGGTTATTCTGAATTTTGAATTAGGTTCATTTACAAGTGACCTGGAGATCTTAGACAATATAATACTGCATTATAATGATCAATGCTTGACTTAAGGCTAACGCAAGAGATTGCAATTACCTAAATCTCTTTCTTCTGCTCTAAACTAAGTAGAAAACCCAGAGAATTGTTACATAGTAGAATCATCCCTGAGGATGATTTAGCACCCCAATTATGCAGCTGTCGAAATTAAGTGAAGAGATCTTTCTTTATTAAAGACCCTGAGGGGATTAAGAAAGCATCAGTATATTATACTAAATAAAGAGAAAGAACAAAAGGACATCATGATCTATTTAATTCTTCTAACAATGTCTGCATTAATTGATCAATGCTTAGACATGCATCGCTATTTACTGTTTGATTAAGTGTCCTCACATTCACTGGCATCAGCTAATGCATCCTAACTAAATGGAATTTATGCAAATGTTATTTCAATTACACATTTCTACATAGGTGTCAGGAACACACTCATATATGGGAAGCTGAGGGCAAATTCACTTTTTTTTTTTTTGTCTGATTGCTTTCCTGAGAGATATTCATTGAATGGAACTGATAAATTATTGAAGTAAAGAAAACTACTTTCACAATGATACTAAAAAAACACCCCGCCCTTGTAGGATACGACTTCATGTTTTTTGCATGTATTGAGTCTTTGATTTTGTTAAGCATATCATAGATATGTTTGAGCACTGATACTGTAAGAAATGAAGTTACACTTTTAAAATGTAAAAGACAAAATTGCACCTTAAAAGTATAACTAGAGCTGAATATTTTTAGAAGGAAAATTTTGCTTAATTTAAATGTTAGACAGCATTCCAAATACCTTAAAAAGAACTGCATACATATCACAGTAAAGAAAATTTTATTTGGCACTACTGGCTTAGACATGGCTGTGAAGCCATAAATCAGATAAAGTATGTATTTGGACACTAAATTATTTTTGGATTTGGAAAATTCCAGTAATGCTATATTTTTATAGCAGTATATTCCTGTAACCTAGATCACAATCAAATGATACATGTAAAGTAATTTTCTTCTGAGGAAAAGACAAATTTAAACTCCTGTTGTAAGGGCTCCAACTGTGCAGTTTCACACTGTCTCAAGGGATATGGTTGTTCTCCTGACCAAAATTTTTAACAGATTTTAATCATTGAAATCAGTGCACCCAAATATGTCTAACGTTTCTTTTCATCCTTGCTTTGCTGGATTGTGCCATAAGGCATGCATTGTACTATTTTACATAAGAAGCAGATCTGAAAAAGAACCCCACATCCTTCATCTCTCCTGTATTTTCAACAAAATAGAGAATTCCTTACTGCTGGGCTCCTTTTTGCTTTTATTTTCACAAGTATCTTTTCCTTCTGGCTCTCCAACTGTGTTTTTTACTGCCTTGGTTTTCACAGCTATCCCACTAATGCTCAGGATACTTCAGTGACTCTCTGTCAAATTTCATTCCTCCATGTGCTCTGTCACTGAATTTAGGAAAACACCGAACTCCACTGCCTGTGAAGGCAGTCACATTTTCTTCACCGGATCTTATGCAAACACAGAGTAGGGAATAACTTGATAATTTCACCATCTGACTCATGTACTGGGAGTGATAATAACTGTGGCCACATCCTGCAAAATGGCCAGTTTAAAAAAGATTAAAATAAATAGAGTTAGCTTTTTCTCCTCCCAAGGATGGCAAGCTCATTTTTATTTTAAAAATATTTCAACTAAGAAGCTGAAATAAACCATGGAAAATAAGGCCAAAGTGGAGAGTGAACGTTCATCTAATCCACTCTCTTTCAAAACCTGCAGGACTAATATTTACTCTTCCTTAGAGGAATCCTGGATTCAGGACAATTTCTGAGATACACCTGACTAAACAGGTTGCTTTGGTCTCAAACCAGCTAGGTGGCAAATTTACAACTCTTTGCTGAAGTTGATGCTTTGATGATATAATTCCAGCTCTGTTCTCAGGAGGAGACATTAACTTGAGCAGTGTGTGGCTGGAATGCAGTGCTTACTTTGCCAGACCTTGCATTTAACAGCCTCTGGATTGCCACAACTGTAACAGAAACCCCATAAACTTCTTCTCTTGCAAGCAGTATCTTACATTCCTGCCATGCTGGCATCTCAGCACCATTTGCATCCCTGCTCACAGAAATGGTGCCATTTCATGCAATGCTGCTTTCCATGGTAAGGGGTGTTGGATGAAAACCTCAGCTGCAGTGCTCAGATTTGTTAACCCTCAATTCTGATGAATAGAAAAGGCAGATCTCCCCAAACTATCACAGGTTTCTTTGGATCAGAGGTCTGCACAACTGTGAATTTCAGAAGGCAGAAGAGCAGATGCCAGGAAAGCAAAAACACCAGCGAATGAAAAGCTAAGAATACACTTCGGGTGAAGCATAGAAGAGGGAATTGCCAATTCCTCAAATAACATTGTTTATTTAACAGTATCCTGTCGGGGGGGAACTACGCAACTGCAATGACTCTGAGTCTGTGCATACTTTATGTCATGATAATGTAATGGATTATCATGGAAGTCTACTCTCAAGGGAGCAATATTTTTGTCAGGCAAATACTGTCTTCTGGATAGCCCATGGTTATCCTGTACAGGGCACAATGAACAAAAAGTGTGTCTGACCAGCTAAGAGTATATTCTTCTAAATAAAAAAAAAATCTCTAAATCATAATCTTAGTGATAAATACTTCTCCTTTTATCAAACACCAGATACTCTCACTACTAATAAGTAACCTGAAGAGTACATGTCTATTTAGTATCAGTAAAAATATCAGCATTTAGCCCTAAAAGCTTTTGCATTTAAAACCTTGTGAGTATTTCACAGAAAATGATGACTGTGTTTCTCTGCTTTGGCAAAGAAAGATATTCAGTCAAATATATACTTGCTTATTTATAGCTCTTTGAAAAAACTGACAGAATTCAAAGAAATATTTCTATGTATAACCAAGTCTCTGCATTTAGCTGGTGTCTGCAATCTGCAACACACGTAAAGTAGTGAAGAAGCATTAATTAGTATTAATTAATTACTTTTTGTCATGTTATTGTTTTTCTTCAGTTTCAGGGCCTGAGCACTAATATTCCCCAATAACCTTCCAAAGCATCAATGCAGAAATTGCACTCCTCCCCACCACCTGCTCTTTTCTCCTTCCTTTTCTTTAGAGTATTTGAAGGCTGAGGTAGTAGAACACAGAAAAGATGATATTTAGTCTCTCTTCCAGTACATACAGGCTTTGAAGTATAGCAGTATAGGCATTTCCCAAAAAAACAGATTAGTTTTTGGAAAATGTTTCAGCTTGCACACACTAAGTGTGAGGTTTAGTAAAGACAACTCCTGTAGCACTAAATAGCAGGATGAACAAAATCCAAACAGAATTTGCAGGGAACTGTATGAAAAAAAATCCTCAAATGTCCTCTACTATTGTTTTCCATTTTTAATGCTAAGGAAGACATCATTGTGGTCAGATGAGAGAAAAAAGAATGAGACGAGATGGAAAAAGAATAATTTAGAAAATTAGTCTTAGAAAAAGCTGTTACTCAAGTGTCTGTCAAGGGGATGAGTTACAATTGTTCTGTTTCATTAATTTTTAATCACATCTGGCAATTGGCCTCAAAAGTCTCCAAGACTTTATGATGCCTCAAAATGAAAAGGGCAAAATGCTCTCCTCCATCATTTTGGAAGACATCAGGTGGTAAATGTAAAGCCCCTTCCAAAGTGGCCTTAAGGGCTGAATGCTAAGGGAGCTGCTTGAAGGACAGCAATTAGCCATGAGACCAGTAGCACCAGCTCATTTTTATCAGAATGATACCATACCCCTAAGGCAAATATTGCTTTCAGCAGATGAAAAAAGGACAAATGACAGCACCACAAATGAGACCCCAGGAATGTTAAGATGGAAGATCCCTAACTAAAATTTAATAAATAGCTTTACTATGGGGTTTTACCTTTATTTATTTAATATTTATTTAGCAATTGTTTCATCCATAAATATACAACATTTGTAGTTATTTAGATTCACTCTGACAGACATTTTCTCAAGTAATTTTCTATTGGAAAAACCTGTACTAGCCACTAACTAAAATTTTAAATTTTAACCATAGCCAGAATCTTTTTCTAAAAAGCAGACTCTGGTCTTCCAAATCTGACTTTATCTATCTCTTAAATGTTCTTAAATAAAATGGGCACATGGACTTAACAGCACTTTTAATAGTTTGCCACTTTTAAAGGGGGCAAAGTAATAGATGATCAAAACAACTGTCACTTCATAGGTGCAATGTACTGATATAATGTTAACCATCTGTGAGCTGTAGAGGTGTTTACTACGCTTGATTAATTCAGACCAAATTCATCAGTGTTTGGGCTGGAACACATTAGGATGAACTGGTAGGGTGAGTCCCACATTTTCCTCATGACGGAGAAGCAACTCAATTGTTGAATTGCTCAAGAATTTTTCAGTATAATAATTTAAAAAATTTACAGCTAGCCTAAAAATGCATTCCTTTTATGTCTTCCTTCACAACACAACTCAGAGAACTTCACCCACTAATTTCTTCGTAAGTCTTTTAATTTCTGCATGCATTACAGAATATTTCTACAACTTAAAGAAATAATATTCATACCATCTGTCTCTCTGGGGCACTCTCCTGCCCCCTCCCCCCCAATAATAATTTTAGAATCTACTAGCCAGTTTCAGTTGAATCTGGCAGGAGGAGCCATGTCTTAAAATATCACATTTTAGAAAAGCTGGAGCTGAGGAAAGTATACAAATTAGCATTCCAGCAAGGGAAAGGCATTTGTGGGGTGACCCACTACGCATGCTGAGAAGCAGCAGACCGTTGGCTGAAGAGCACACAACATTCTGCATCAGCATCAGTGTCTGCACCACTTCTCTTGCAAGTATTTAAGGGATGGGAGAGAGATCTGGGAAGTGACATGGAGGAGGCGAAGGACTTGTTTTCAGTGAGGTGGGGGAAAGGAATCCAAATTCGTCGGAAACCAGGCACTGATGTCAGCGCTCAGAAAGCAGAAATTCATTTAGCTCAGTTTTACAATAATAACGTCTAAGATGGAAATAAAGGTCAACCACTAGTCATCCCTGGGCAATGGACTGTTCCAATTTTTGGCAGCTCCAGGATGATTCATGCAAGGAACAAATCGCTGTTGCATTCTTCGCCAGTGTTGCAGGAGTGAACACATAATGTCCCCACATCACAATGTCCTCACACTGTTCTCAGCCCCATCAGTCCCTCCCTCCCACTGCTTTCTTCTTTAGAAACTTCAAGAGAAAAGGATAGTGAGGGGCTGTGTCACCGAGTAGGAGCTCTGCAGCCTACCCCTGTCCTGAGCTATGTACATACTTGCCTAGATCCAAAAAATCTCCTAAAAGACTTATTTGCAAGAAAGGGCCTTGGAGCATCATATTTCCCAGTCCTACAGATCTACCAAGCTCCAGCATGAATGGCTCTAGAAGAGACAATAAAAATAAGGACATAATCATGGCCATATCAAACCATCAAGCAACCAGCAATTCCCCAAATACACATCAAATCCAACATCTCTGCAGACCCATACTCTGTTTCACAAACCATTTCACAATGAAAGGGTGTACAAAGCCCAACTTTTATCCATACCAGCCAAAAATATGTAATGCATTCACAAGAACAAAGCTTTTACTCAACATTTTTTGTGGTATGAAGAGACAAATTTCCACAACTATTGTCATAATTTATATTTCATTACAAAGCCAAAATCAGAACCTTGCAACAGTCAGTGATACTCAAACATTTAATGACAAACTAGCTGGTGCCCTACAGAGCTTACAGTCCTCACAGACAGGCAGAAAAGGAAAGAATAAAAATCCAAAAGCATGGAGACTTACGGATGGTCATCCTAGGAAGGGAGGAATTTAGCTCTTCTGAGTTAAATGTAGGAGATGTGAGCTCACACTCAGAACAAGTAGAGCCCAGGACTGCCTCTCTCTGGGGGTGTGCTCTAATTCCTGGGCTATTATGCAAGAGGAAGACAAGTCACATCCATCTTCAAATGAGTAAAACCCAACTGCATGGAGCTGCCAGCATTTATTTCCTATTGTTCCTCTATAATCCCAGTGGAAGAGGTATTTACTTGAATGAGGCAGACTGAATCATCCTTGGGTGGGTGGATGGATGGATGGATAGATGGATGGAGAGGGGGAACAGATCTTCCTCCTCAGATCTTCAGTAAGCAACTGCTGCTGCTCTCCTTAGACTGTACAAGGAATTTAAGCAGTTGTGACAAATTGACTGGACCATCTGCTTAACCCCAGGTACCTAAATCTTGAATTAAATGGAGAGGGTTCTCCACACGACACATAGTCTCTCTAGCAAGTGCCACTGTTTCTTGATTTTTGAGACAAATACCTGGCCTTGCTAATTATAGTGGGCCTGACTTTCATCTGGAATAAATTAGTGTTGTTGCTGCCAACGACTGACATAGAAAATCCATGTAAGACTGAAGGATCCTTGCAAGAAAATGAGGCTCTGTGTTAGGTGGGGCCTTGCTGCTAGGAAGACCTGTTGCTGAATGTTTTAATCCAAAATATTAAAAACATTTTTTCACATTATGGTCTCTGATTTAGCATGGTAAACAACCTTCAAAACCACAATCTAGTAACAGTGCCTTCGTCCCTCCTTGCCATCAATGGCAGACTCTTTTATCTTTTTTTTTTTCCCAAAATCATCCAGAAAAATACAACAGGATAGACCCAGGAAGCAAGCACTTTTTCAAAAGTATAACATAATTTAATCTTTACAACAGAGAATAGAAGAGCGTGGGTTTTCTCTGACGGTGAACTTCTTGTAATTTCACTGAAGATAAATATTTAGATAGCAACCAATGGGATATTTAATTGTCAGTAACTATTACATTTAAAGAAAGTGCTAGAGATTTTCAGACTTGTTTTCCTATGTGTGTTGACAACTCATTCCAATCATTTACCTTCTGTATGACATATAAATACAATCACTGCTGTAATTTGTAAATTGTTAATATTAGGACTGTAGGGATGACTACGCTTTCAGTTGTACATAAAAAAAGACAGCTTTTACATCAACATCTGGGTGACCTTCATTACTTTCCCATCCATTATTTCTCCTCCTCCTTCTCCTTGGCCTCTCTACTTTTTTTCTTCTTGTGGCCCTGTCTGATTTAATCCAGGAAGCTGCACACCCTGACTGCTCTTGGCCTCTGTGATACTCATAAAGCAGGAGACAAATAAACACAGGGGGAAAGGACAAAACGAAAGCAGGAGGAGATCTGGCAAACCCACCTATGTGGATCCTCCAGCTATGCCCATAATCAGTCCATGGCACCATCGGAACTGACACAGCATTCCACCAAAACTTCTCATAAACCTGACCAGCACTCACAGAAATAGAACTGGCATTGGGAAAACTGGTAAATGATATAGTCCTCTGCCAGGAACTAACCCATAGATCTGATAAACCCACAATGGGTAGAATAAGGGTGTCAGAGCTCAATTTCAGGAGCTTTTCTCAGTACTATTTACTCTTTGGGGGACGTTTTTCACATAGCAGCTTATTTAAGTGTCAAATAAATTCTGTAATAATATGTAGTTCAAAGAGATTCTGAGAAGTGTTACTACTTGGAACTTCAGATCTCTGGAGGAAAACCACCCCGAAGGTATGTAATAACTGGAATTGCATGGATAGAGTCTCCAGCTGGTTACCAGTAAAGTTACAGATTAGATACTAGGTTAACATATGCAGCAAAAAAAGTTAAGTAAGAAATGCACGTATCAGTAGAAATGTATTTAATGACTTTATCAGCTTGCATTTGTCAAATCCTTTTGGGTTATGAGTACAGCCACAGAAACACCCCCAAAAGGATCAAAATAATGTTATTTCTCATATGAGAAAAATAATTTTACTTGGAGAATAAGATAATGAAACAATTTCTCACGAAGAAAAACGACCTTGTAAGATGACGCAGCTCTGAACCAAATTACATATATTCTACTAATCAATAAACTACAGTTGTCAAGGAAACACTGACATCAGAAAGTGAAATACAGAGGTCTGTCTTACATAAACACATACACATACCAATATGTTATGTGAACTTTTGTAATCTAGCAATGACTTCAAGGAAAAATATGTTTTTACAAAAGAACTCATATTTTCCCAGGCTTGATAGATTCTTGTGTAAGAGCTTTTATGAGATTTTAGACAAGTTGCATTTTGTTTGGTAGTCTTTGTTCTTGGGTTGTTTTTTTTTTTAACTGGAAAAGAAATGTTGCAAAAAAACTGCTTTCAGTGAAAATTTAGACTTGCTATAAAAGTGATTTAGAACAGTGACAATTAGATGGGAGTTAAAACTCAACCAAAGCATTTGAATATTGATCCTGAACATAGTTCAGACTAAAGAAAAATGAATTTGTAGATCCTATTTATATTATATTATATTATGCAGACTTCAAGGGACAAGTTCTGAGAACCAAGACTAAATACAAAAGGATGTTCTAGTCATAGATCTTACAACACTCATTGTATGGGTTTTTCACCTTCAAGCTCAGTTCTGCTGCCTTATTCAACAATTATTATCCCAGTGAGTTGAGTGGAACGAATCACAGAGTGGGATGTTATTGAGCATGACTATAGGTGATAGCAGCCATCCCCCTCTAATCTCTGATCTTGCATTTAATTTGAACAGATCATTAAATTATTTCATAGCTTGCCGCCAGAACCCCTCAGTGCATGCGCAGGCTGCTGGTACAGGCAGTTTCTTTTCACTGTAGCTAAATAAAGCCCAGGTTTCCCAGCAATGTTCACAACTTCTTGCCCCTTTTTGCAAAAACTGTGCACAATGCCTTCTGGTCACAGAACACCACCTCATGGCTCCCAAAATTACTGTTCATGTTTCACCTACCTGTGTGCTCAGCCACCTGGAGCTGGCAGATATTTTCCCAACTTGGATGCCATAGCAACCAGGGCTGTGGAATCAAGGCAGAACTGTAGCTGTCTATTGAATTTGCTCTGGAAGTTTGTGTGGACAATATAAATGTAATATAAATAAATAATATGAAACATGAGGATGCTTGACTGCTGCCTTAGAGGTCTGCAAGCATTCTCATTATAAGCATCAGGCTTTCAAGACTATTTTCTGAAAGATGGTTTTTAAACAATTTTTAAAAATGAACTGGTTTAGCTCATTTAGCATCTAAGTTCACTGAAAAACTTCTCTGGAGATATCCCACTGAGATCTGGGTCAGCTTCCTAATTTTCAGTTCAGTTAAAAAATGAAGCTAACTCATTATGCAGCTGTCTGAAATATTCTTGTAACTGCAAACCCATGTTTTTTTACAAAGAACTGAGAATATGGGATGGTATTTTCAGGTATGTATAAGCAATTATAGTCCAAACAAAATAGCGTCTTCATTCCTCATTGGGTTAAGTGATGAAAAGACTGACTGTTATGTGCGATTACCTCTATTAATTTGGATGTACAAATTAGACATGTTCCTGCAGGCCTATGGAGATTAAATGCACTATGCAAGTCCTAAATATTAACATAAATCTACATTTTGAATTCAGTGGCTCAGAAGCACAAGAGAGGTGTACATCATTGTGCCTCTATCAACCACATTCGCTTCTGGTTACTTTGTGTATATGTTCTTGCAAACCAAATTAATGCAGGTCATTAGCCACTGGTGCAGGGATGTGACAAACTAAGTATCTCCTGAACAAATCTAAATCTTCTGCCCAAAGAAGTTGTGGATGCCCTATGCCTAGCAGTGCTCAAGGCCATGTCGGGTGGCCTGATCTAGTGGACAGTATCTCTGCCCATGGCAGGAGTTTGGAGTTAGATGATCTTTAAGGTCCCTTCCAACCCAAACCATTCTATGCATCTGTAAGTCTACTGCACCCTTCTTCTATGACAGGTGAGGGCCCATCTCCTGTTCTAGGTGTACCAGATGGGGGTCACAGACACAGGAGAGACACAGAAAGAGTAATGCCTCAATGCTATGCTCTGCTGTGCTAGAAAAGAAGACAGAGAGGTTCTCTTTGGAACTGGAGTTTAGGTACAGAAATGGGGGCCCCAAGGACACGGGCAGCAGAAAGTAGGTGCAATCTCCAAGAAACTAATTCCTGAAACGAAGCCAGTTGAGACCATTTTATGATTTTTCAATGGCACATCTATGCTCATGGCTGGCAAAACACTGCCTTTTGCAGTTTTTGTCCCTGATCAAAGCCTGTATAACAATTGCTAAAGCACACAGTGCTCCTATTTCCCACAAAGTCACCCCCAAATGGAAGAAACATTTCCCACTGAATGAGGTAAGTTCAGCATCACTTCTCCCAACCCCTTCTGCAGGATTTCTGGTTCCCAGGCTCCTTCTGACTAAAGTGTTGGTTGCACTGGCAGTTTTCAAGAACTGAGGCAGCCCTAATTAGTGATTTCACAAGACCTTCCATTCACTTGCAATTCAGTAACTCAATTCCACCTTTTAGAGACATCTACCACTGGTTTTACCATCTCCACAGAAGTTCCCTCCATCAATCCTTTCCTTTTGTCTATAAGGTCCACAGATATAAGAGGAAATTTTACGTGACACAGAATGATTCTGTTTTACTGCATCTATTTGCCTTCAAAAGCATCAATAAATCAACAAACCAGAGGTAATTAAGGAACAAAAACAATACTAAGGGCTTGATTTAAATACATAAACCCTGGAACATTCAGGACTCAACCTCAGCCCATCCTGTCTGTCCCTGTGCAAAATGTTTAAATAACAAGTGAGCTTATCTCTTCTAGATGTGTTTGGTGGATGGAAACTGAATTTAATGTAGCTTCTCTGCCTTTTATCTGCTTATATCAGAACCCTATTATTATTTTAACCTTACAATGACTTAATTAAAGTCCTAGCCAAAAAAAAAATTGCCTGGGTGGCCTGAATATTATACCTCCATATTTTTTTATGAAGTGACCTTTCTGAGTTCAAGTAACCATGTTTGATCACTGGTTTTGGGTGGGAGTTTTGCTTGTAAGGATTATGAGTGCATTACAAGGAAAGCCTACTTGATTTATGTGTAATTTTTCACCGAAGGTACAAAACAAGTAGCCATCAACTTAATGCCACTTAATGCTGAAGGCTTTAAAGGGTCACATAAAGTCATTCTTTTTACAGAACAGCAAACAGTCATGATTCTAGGTTAGGGTTATAAATGAGTAAGTAAATCACTTATGCAGTGCATTCAGCTGGCCCCCACTCTGAACTCATCTAGTACATAACAGCTTGGCTGTTGCCGTATGTCTTACGCAGACATTCAGTGGGTGGTTTCATAATGTTCTACGGCCTACAGAGCTCTTTTTTTTTTTTTGTTTAATCTAATTTACTGTTTTTATCAATATCTGATAAGAAAACAAGAGGCAGCTGTAGCTCTACCACCCGCCCCATGCTTGTCACATGCCATATTACAAAGTACGAATGGCCAAAAATTGTTTAAAAATGGGAGAATATGCAACATGTCTAAAATACGGTCTGAGATATTTTATTTGTAAGAACTTGCACACTTTTGTGGTGACCACATGAAAAACGATTCCATGTAATGAAGAGATTTAAGAGCTGACTAACAAAAATGTAGGGACTGCATGGGCAGCAGACTAAATGGCTGGAGCCTGACCACACCACCCTACCAATCCGTATGGAAGAGGAATGATCAGAGGCTAAAAGTCCTCAAACATTACTAGGAGAATGCACTCCCATTGGATGGAAAAACAAACTTGCATCACCTTAGACTACTCTTTTCCCCTCCTGACTAAATTCAAGATTAAAGGGAGACATTGGACTTACAGTGGATCTGTTTCCCAGCACTCTCTCTCAAGGATGAGAGATGCCATCAAGAACCCCGTGGTAAAGACAGATCTAAAAACTAACTGGGGCACTAAATTAGTTCTGGATCATCAGGCAGCTCAGTGGCATACCCAAGGAAGGTAATTGATACCTTCCCCTGGAACCCATGGCACTACCCACTGTCCTCTTGAGTTAGATATACCAAAAAGCAGGAAAGGCTCGAACTAAGTTAATCAAGAGCAAAAGTAGCTATGCCTCTGTGAAGGTGCCTACAAGGAACTGTTCTGTGGGAGGATAACAAAAACATGTAGTGTCTGGAAAGGGAGTGAAGGAAATTAAGAAAATAGAAAAGGTTACAATTAATCTAAATCCTGTAAACTTACAAATCCAAATCAGAGGTCAACATATGAGTAAAAACAAAATGTCTAATAGCCATAAGAACACCCTCAAAACACAGAGACAGAAAACGAGTGCACATTAAGATAGCATGAGGAACAGTGAGACTGAAGAACCTGAGTGGGCTGGATGATAGTGCATGGCAGGATGCTGTACAGAAGAGAGGTGATGCTGAGTTTATTCTTGGAATACTGTTCAAGCACAGTGCTTAACTGCTCCTACTGCTCTGATAAAAATACTTGGTAAATATAGGAAACTTTTTCACAGGGTACATTACAAGATTCTTTCTTTCCTTTCTTTCTTTCTTTCTTTCTTTCTTTCTTTCTTTCTTTCTTTCTTTCTTTCTTTCTTTCTTTCTTTCTTTCTTTCTTTCTTTCTTTCTTTCTTTCTTTCTTTCTTTCTTTCTTTCTTTCTTTCTTTCTTTTTCTCTTTCTTTCTTTCTCTCTTTCTTTCTTTCTTTCTCTCTTTGTCAATGAAAAATGTCTTGACTGTACTAAGTGGTTATTTCTGGGAAACTGGATGTGATGGGGGACACACAATAATTTTCCCTTTCCCCACGTTTGTTATGTGATTCTGCATTGGACTTGGCATTGTTGTAGAGGACCTAAGAAGAGAAGGGCCTAAAAGGCACCAAATGAAGTAGTATTGTCAATTGAAATATCTATTTTCTTTTCCATTTTTGTTAACACAGGAGCAGTGTTAGCAAGCAGCACTACTTGCTGACTAGAAAACATATCCCCCACCCTTTTGTTTCATCATACGAAAATCTTGGCACTCATTCCCTGCAACATGAAAGCAAATGCCTGTAGACATGCCTGGTATATAACAAGTGCCTGTCATGCTGTGATGTGAGCTGAATTGATTTGAAGGCAAACACCTTGACAGACAGGCCGTTAGAGCACACATAAAAATAACAGAGAGATAAATTAATAACAATGATATACAGCATATCCCTGTTGTTTCTAATGTGCTTGGCAAGCTCTTTATTCCATATAAATAAATTTAAAAAAAAGACAGGAATTGTGGCTATTTTAGCAACAAATGTCAGAAGAAAAACAGTATCATCACCCTAGCATACAAATCTCATGTGCTAAAGAGAGACAAGCTGTTTCTGCAAGCCTCACACACTGAAAACCAACTTTCCCCCCAGACCTTTCACAAAGGCTTTCCTCCCTCTTCAGTAACAGCACCCAGCACCAGCCAAGCTTTTCACAGGTTACAGAGACCTGTACCCACATCTGTCCTTTCCCCTTCAAACCTCTGCAAATCATAATTTCCAAAATGTGCCTGGCACTAGTGGAAGCACAACTTGCAATTCTCAGCTTGCTGAGACCCAGAAAAAAGCAGCAAACCTCTGAATGTGTGCAGTAGCAAATGCAGCAGCAAGTCATGTCCATCATGGATCCTTCAAAAGGTGCCAATAACCCCAACCAGAACAGGATGTCAGGATAATGCAAAGAATTCACTTTTTGCCACAGTTGTCCCTGCCATCAGTCACCGTGACCCCTCCTCCTAAGTAAATGAAATCAATCAGCAGGGATTTCTGTAAAATACATAAAACAGTCATCTTCCAGACTCTACCAGAAGATAAATGGTTCCAGACATTGGACTGCAGCCATTTTCCCACACATGCTACAGTGTTTTGTCATCCATATTGGGCCATAATAGTGAGTGGGTTTTACTTTTTGGGTTTTTTTTCTCAGTCAGCAGCCAATGCTTCTGCTTCTAACTCGTACACTGAAATTACAGCAACAAGAGTAATTTTTCTGCACAATTTGTGATAGAACAGTTTAACTCTCGATCAGATAGTATGGGGTCTTGTATAGAACTTTGACACTTTTCTGCTACAGATAATATCATCTTATCACTCCCAGCTGGAGCTCCACAAACCTTTTTAGGATTAAAGCATATCATCCCAAATACAAGCCACTGAAGTGAAATGAGCATGAAATTATGAGCAATGCAAACCTTATCTGAGAACCTGCTAGCAAGAAACAACAGGACTGCTTACAATATCTCATGCTGGCTTTTGTGCTAATTTCAAGGAAGGATACAAGTATATGACAAAAGATGCATCACAGTGTGAATTTTCAATTAATTTTAACGTATTTTCAAGCAAGTCCTTAATAATCTGTTAACATAAAATGCACTTTGGAAAGAACCATGGGGCTTTTTCATTATTAAGAAATGTGCAACCAAATTCTATCCTTAATTAAATCAGGAGTAATTTTATTAACTACAGTAGACTTAAACCTGACTTACAACAGTGTAGCTGAGGGTAAGATTTAGCCCCGGGGTGTTTATACACTGTAGTTCCAGTTAGTTTAGATCTATTTGGGTGGGAACTCCTTTCCCCTTTCCAGAAAAAATATTCTTGCCTACCCTTTTTCACCTCGCAGCTGGGGCCAAAACAGTCTTTTATTCTAAGATATTTTTCTGAAAGGTTATGAACAAATCTTATCCTCGCCAGGAGGTGATCTTATTAAACAAAAAAACACCCTCTGAAGTAAGGGACACCAGCAGTTTTAAAGTTTGTTTACAAGTTTTTAAACAAGCCACCTCAAACAGATAAGCTTATTTACATCCTACAAATAAATTAAAACTTTAAGTAAAAGCTACTTAATACAGGAGCTGCTTATGTCTGTTCTCTGTTCTCAAAGCTGAAAAGCCCTTTCAAACTGTATTAGCTGCTGTATTAAACATCCCTGTTCCAGTATAGAAACTTACTGTCCACAGATATCCTTGGGCTCCACTGCACCTCTGAACCAAAATCACTTTCTTCTTTACTTCATTTTCTGCTCTCTTGAAATCGGATTCCCAGTTCCTGACAGATGGCTCCTCTGTCACCGAGCTCTGCTTCCGCCTCCTTATCGCTGCCAGCTAATACTTCCACGATGCTTAGCTGTTGTCTGCGGAGCTGTGCTCTACATCATTTCTACTCTGATCAATGCTCCGCTTGGTTTTAGGTTGGTTTCTAGTCCCGCCTCCTGCTCTTGAAGAAACGAAAACTCACAGCTGGATTTTCTATAAATCATCCCTTTTAAGAGTGGCTGAGCAAGTATGGCAAATACTACAGCTAAGACCTGCTGCTCTATTTGAAACTTCAAAAACAATTCCTCATCTTAATGATGCACACATGAAAGTTAATCATGTACTAAAATCACTAATACTGAAAAATAGTGGCCAGATAATTGTGACCTTCAGGGCTTAGATGCTGATTAATGTAATACAAAACTCTTCTCTGTTCCGGGGGTGGGGGATATGGTAAAACCTCCTGCCTCGTTGATCTGCTTTATATAGTGCAGTGTTCTGGACAGGAGCTTATCATTCTTACAAAGATAAATTTACATTTGCAATACAGAGCTTTCTGACAGACTAGCCCAGTGTACTCACTGTTTAGGCTAGCAGCCCTAAGCTTGAAAGAGACTTTACCATCACAGCAGCTCTTCTGAAGTGTGGGCAGGAAATACTTTTATTTTCTGCACAGCACTAAGTGCACTACACAGCACAGAGCTCATTACCATGTTAAACAAAGTGTGGAGTATAAAAGCAAGGTGTTACCATAAAACCAGCACTACGAACTTTGTTCCCATGAAAACAGAAAAACAGAGCCGTGTTTTTGTAAACTGTTAAATGTTCTAATCCTCCACCCTCCAGATCTTCTTAAGAAACTGTGCTGTGGAAATGAAAAACGACTGGGCAGATCTGGATACAGTCTGAATGGGCTGCAAAATACTGGTGTTTTCTCTAGGGCTTTTCTATGGTGAGAGCTGCATCCCAGCTTAGTGTTTCCAGGGCTAAAACCAGCTCCTTCCTTACTAACAGCTGCCTGTGTCCTGGTGGCCCATGAGTTCCCCTGACTGCTGCCCACACTGAAGAGCAGCTGAGCTGCTGCTGTAGTCTTGATGAAGAACTCCTCAGGTTTTGATCAGGGAAGTGTGCAAGAGCAGCATGAGCCAACAGCAGCTCTTCCCCAACTGTGCCACTCAACTCCCAGCAAGCTGGGACCCGTGGGCTTCTCCTGCCAGCTGCTGGAGCTGGACTACTACATCACTAGTCTTCCTTGAGTGAATCTCATCCCTTTTTGAGTCTCGTTCACTCTACCCTACCGTGTTCCAAAAATGCAGTGGAAAAACACCAAAAAAAGCACTTTTGTCTATTTATTCTGACTCCCTAACCACTTCATTACATGCCCCACAATTCTCCAAAGTTCAGTTTTTCCACATGATAGATGACTTCGTGGGTTTCTGTCAGATCCAATTTGAGTGTCTTTTTTCCCTAAGCTGAAGAATCTCCTCTGTTTCATTCTAGGCTGGTCAGCCTTTCTGCTTATTGCCATAGGTACTGTGGCTCCCATAAGCACTGCAGCCAGCCCTTTAGTTCACCTGGTAGAAGCTGATGCCACAGCACCCAAGCTCAAGCCTTGCTCCCAGTCCATGACTGATATTGTTGAAAATATTCTCACTCTCTTTGCTTTCAGTTCTGCAGACAGTGAGTGAGGACACTCTGCTTTCTCCTTGTGATCTCTACCACCATGGCATGAGTGACCTGCAAACAAGAATTTCAGAACAACCACACCAGAATAATTTCAAAATGCTTACTAGTCTGGCAGCCCAGGAGAAAGCAGTATGGATTAAGTAGCCAGGAATGCTCTGAGCCAAGGACAACACCACTCTGATGCAGCTACTACTCTCTTAACCAGCAGCCATAAGACACAGGTCCTGGGCCCCTGTCCAAGCTGTGACTCAAATCTGAAGTGCTGCAACGACAGTGCTCTCCTGTGGATGCGCTGGTTGATCAGTGCCAGCAATTTGATGATGGAGAGTGAAATGAGCGTGGGCAGAGCACTATCCCTGCACCCAATCCAAATATGCAATGGTAAATATAGCAAATCTGCTTTCCAGGTGCTGTGGTACATTCAGTACTTATCAGCTGTCAAAAAAACCCCACATAACCGATTAAAATTACTCGTTTGACCTTTAAAGTGTACTTGGAAATCCATAAACGAGACCCATCAGTAGGACGCATCCACTTGAATAATAACAGAATTTTGAATCTCTAGCAAAGGTTTCCAAAGAGATTAAATACTCAATACCACGGTGTGACATGCGCTATATGGATGGAGATCTTCCAAGGACTTTTACAGAGAATTTTGTTTAATGTCTGGAGTAATATTTATGGTACACAGGTCAAAATTTGCTCTTTCTCTGCCCTGAGAGTGCTGACCATCACTTCAATAACAAAGAAAAAGAATTTGGTGTACGTGGAAATAAATATATTTATGCTACATCATCCTCCATGTGCTTTAGTTCCAGAAAGTGCACTGAGTTCTTTGGGAATGAAAGGGAAGATCTGCTGCTACCATTAGTGAGTGTTCAGTTCACAGGCTTAAAGTAGAGTAAAATCCCAATAAGGCAGCAAAATGTGGTAGCATAGATGATGGTTCATCAGGACTTTTTCTCTCTGCAAGTCTTGTCTTGGTCCACACGACTTGCTAATTGTGAACACAGCCCTACAGCAGCCCAGTATGGCTGAACCTAAGGCCATGGAATGAGCTCAGATCCCAGGAAACAATCCCCTGCATTGCTGGTCCCTGTTTTGGACTACTTCTACCAACTTCTTCCTAAGCAGTGTGAACATGAGTCCGTCTGTGTTCTCTGGCTGTGGAATCCCTCACTGTCCCTTGTTTGGTAGTGCAGATGTTGTCCCAGGGATGAAGGACAGCAGGATTGTTCCTCCTGTCACTGTTGTGCAGCCCTCACTTCCATCTCACCTGGAAATGGTTGTGAGATTTGCTGAGACCCTGCTGGCACACCAAACTCATAAATGGTTTCAGCTCCCCATAACTAAACAGGGAAGGGGAAGAAGAAGGAATAAATGACTTGCCATTTTCCCCCAGTGACTTGTGACTAGAAGAGCTCAGACTTCTCCATGCAACCAGGATAGCTGTGTTGGCTTGGCCCTGAGCTCTTTATAGGAATTGTAAATATTTAATATGTCAAGTCTTTTACCATGAGGCTGTCTGGGGAAAACTTTTAACAGTTTAAAGGCACTCTGACTGTAGTGTATTTGCCTATAATAGTGGTAAATAGTGGTAAATAGACTTAGCAAAAACCTTGCCTTTTGCATCTTAAAACTAAGGTACTCAAGAACACATTATTTCTTCTTACTGTCAGATTTTGCTTTGCTAAGACAGAATGTATGAGACACTAGACAAACGTGGGAAAGCCTCGAGTTCTTTGAGAAGAACAGGTATGAGGACACTGATGGAAAGATGAGCAAGGTGAAGATGCTTATCTATGAAGATAAGCACTTGTGTCTGCCTACAGATCTGCTGCATCACTGCTCTGCAGCCTTCCTTCTCTGATAGTCTGAACATCCATTTTCAGCTGAAACTTCTCCACAGCTAAGACATACTTGGGTCCTCCAGCTCAAGTTTGCCTCATTAGTTTTCACCATCCAGTTGAAGGGAACAAGACTGGCCAGGAGATCTTTGATCCCGAGCACAGCCCTATTTCAGTCTCCTTTGCTAAAACAAGCCATTTCCCCTCTAACAGCTTTTCTGAATCCCCTGATACAAGCTGAATGGAAGCTGGACCACGGGGAATGAGAACTGAGTGCAGCAATGAAGATGTGCCCCCCTGTGCCATGTACTCACCTCTTCCATGGGAACACACTGCCAGACAGAGCCGATGGCCATGCTGCACTGCCAGCCCACATTTTGGGAGTGACTTGCAATTATTCTCCAGTCTGCAAACGCACTCAAGCCTTTGATCTCCTCTGTTGCTCCCAACCGCCAGCCTCCCAGATTCTGCCAGCATTTCCTGCTGCTGCTCCCTAATCACAGTACCACGCCACTGATAACCACGGTACAACTGCAAACTGAGCTGCCTGCAGAGAAACGGCACGTGGAGCCAGTGCCCCACTGCATGACCCCTTCCTTTCATCCCACTTTCCTATTGCATGTCCTCTGCTAATCCTGACAATTCTGGAGGAGAACTTGAGGCTAAGGTTTTACTCTGTGCTACAAGGAATGGGCGAACCCTGCTTCCAGGTTTCCCCTAGAAACACATTCATATTTTTTCCTAAAGATGACGGAATTTGATAAGTTATAGAGTTTAGGGAACATAAAGTGCTGCATCACTTTCAGCAAGAAGAAAAGGGGGAAAGGAAAAATAACACTGGGTTATTACTACTTGAAACTGTGCATAAAAATTGATATTTTGACGTAAAATCAAAATAAAAAAACAAATTGAAAACTTCCTATCTAAACCAGAAAACTGTAATAGTAACATGTTAAGTGGAGATTTTCTCCTGAGCAGTTTTCATGCAGTAGATGCTCTTACCTCTGACTACCATTTCCCAGAGATCCTGAACTATCTGTCATTCATTTAGTATTGTGGTTGTTATGTAAAGTAGGACAGTTGTGCTATCTCCACCTGATGAGAAAGCCATACACTTTTGCATTTTAATATCAAACACATTCTTCGAAGAATCAAAATATGCATTGCCTAACTTACTTTCCAGAAAAACTTCTCTCATTTATACTTGGTCCTCATTTAGTCTTTCTTCTGCTGGAAAATCTCTGGAGTTAACATGGCATATCTCTGTGTCACATGTGTTCCTTTTAATAGCCAACATAAATGTTTTTCAGCTCTGGACTCTGCAGCTCGAGTCTCACTTAGGAAAGCCAAGCTGTGCCTCTCTGCTTTACTCATCACGCAACCAAAGGATGCTGATCTCCCACTTGTCTACGGGCAAAGCAGGGGCTCCCAGAGCCTGGCACAACACAATTCCCTTTGGTTTGGTTGAACTGATAAACTCCATCCTGATTCCAAACACTCTACAGAAATGTTTCTCAGTATTTTTCCCTTCCCAAGGACCAGCAGTACTCACTCAATGTCACCTCCCTCTCTCCTCTGTGTCCCTGCAGGGTCTGGGACAGGTTGGCTGTTCGCTCCCACCAAGGGGACGCTGTGTGACAAGGCATGGCAAAGGCTCCGAAAGTGGCACTTGCCATGCTTCAATGACAGCAAGCCCCGTTTAACATGAGGTTCACTTTGTGGGTGACACAGGCACAGTATTTCATTAGTATGTTAAAATGCTTCAAAGAGTTCAGAAATAAAAATTCTTGGAATTGCTGCATGAGTCAAAACTTTAAGAAGTTTATATTAAAATATGAATCACTGGCTTGCTTCAAGGGAGGAAAAAAAATCTTGTTTTCAGCAGAAAGTTAATTGGGTGTCCTGAAAAAATCAGTAATTAAAAACACCATTAGTAGACAATAATCATCTGCAGTGCTAGTTTCCTTCTGTACATAAAAGGCTTTAAAAGGACAGAGTAAGAGAGAAAAGTTCAGCATCAGCATTTGCCTCAAGACCCAATGCACCCAGGGGCTGACCCAGCATCCCTTGTGCAGGAAAATGAGAACTAGAAAAGATATTTTTGTTGCTGTGAATAAAAGTTGGATATCTGAAACTATATGCCTGAAGCATTTAAAATTATCTTGTTCACAGACAAACCTGAAATGTCATCCTGAGGGACAGCACCACCATTGCTATCATCCCCCATGCACATGTCAGAGAGAAGTGCCACCACCCTGGGCAGAAAATGCATCCACTCTTTGCTGTGTAACAACACAAGGCTGGAAGCAAAGAATATGGTTTCCAAATTAAACAGCAGGAGTAATTTCTGCCAACAGGATGTAATTACTCCTCTTGTAAAAGAGCTGTGGAACACTTAATGGTTTCGAGCACTAATACATATGGAAACAGAGTGTTCCACAAATACCCAGCCAAGCACTGGAGCACCACTGGCTTAGGGAGCAGTAAAAGGCAGAGAACACATCCTGTACAGCCTGAGACTTCAAGGGCCTCCTTCCAAATGCTGCTTTAGTGGGACTGCTGAAGTTTCTGTAACAGGTATGGTCACTGCCCAGGGTGAAATTTCTTGTCTCTCATATCAGCTGTAGTTATGGCAGCTGACTATGTCACAGCACTAAGCATAGATTTATCACCATCATATCTCAATGCCAGGTCTGTAACTATTTCAGGTAATTTATCTGACTAGACTGCTATCTTCCCAAACATCTCTTTATGAGCAAGCGGGATCTGAGACTATGTCAAATATATCAAGGCAATTCCATAGGATATATGGAATCTCAAAGTTGATGTGCTACTGATACTAATTTTCTTAAGGCCTGACCAAAATACATTTCCAGATCAGAAATAAATAACAGCACCTAAACGCAGGCATTTAAAAATTACGCCAGGACATTCCCAGCATCTGGAAGCCCCTTACAGAAAGTGTATTTGTTGAATGAAGGATGTTAGGCCTTAAATACCCTATGGCAACTCAGCCATATTTCATATAATTCATAGCCATACTTAAGAAAACAGATCAGCAGAATTCTCCATAAAGTAGGTCACCTGGTACAAGATTTTTACTACCTTAACTACTGCAGACTGGAGCCTGGGAGGAAACAAATGTCCCAGTACCTCCTCTTTCACGTCCACTGAAAACATGAAGTTTTCACAACACATCCATATACATAAGATCTCTTGCAACAAAACCAGCTCCACTCACACCTCTCACAGAGTACCATGCATTTCCCAGAGATTTGTTAAAATTAAGAACAGTACTTCTTATCACAGGAGAAAATTGTCAGGAAGACAAAGTTTTTCTGCACAGCTCTGCTTCAAACATCAGCAGAAAAAAATACTTACACACTGACAACTCATCTGAGGAGCTTCTCTGGAGCTTAACAGGCCATAATCAAGATATCAGAGGTTTTGAACAAACCTCTTGGGGGAATGGGCATGAATTCTCCATGTAAGCAATGCCTCTCAATGTGTGATTCTCTCATCCTCACACCGACTGAAGAGAAAGCTAATGAGTCTGGTTGGTGACTATTTCATGACATAAAACTGATTTTTTTAAACATGCAAAGATTCTTTTTGAGCAAAATTCAGCATGACTGAGGTATGAAATATTGTCTTCCTGACCTTTCAGAAATAAAAAAAATCTAACATTTGGTTCTTTGGTCAGTTATGCTATTGACAAATTCATTTTCTTTCAACACACACATGCACAAAAAACTTTACTAATCATATTTCTATTACCATCATCCTTCAGATCCTTTAGCATGATTTACAGAGGGGGAAAATGAAAGAAAAACAAAAACTGGCAGTACATTATGCAGCTTTGGGCAAAGAAGATGATGGATTCTCCCAAAGTAATTTCCTGCAAAGTGAGATTTGATATAAGGATCTTGATTATATATGTCAGTGCTGGGAAGGTACCCAGACATGTGAGACTATCATTTACAACCAATGCAGCCAAGGCCGAGGCCACTACTGGGTTTTAGAATTGAAGAGCATTAGTGCTAGGGAACAGAAAGAAAGGATTTTTCAGAAGAGTCGGAGACAGCAATATTTGATTTAACTTACAATACTACCTCCTAAGATGGTCCCAATTAGACTTTTTTCTGCATACCACACTTGGTGAATGATGCCACACTTGGTCTTGTCCTCCTCTAACTCTCTTGGCAAAAGCAACAAAGACTTCCTAGCACTAAAAGGCCACACTGTGGTTTTCAAAAATCACTTCTAGGAAAAATGAGAGGGTAAAAAAAGCTCTGTGAGATACTCTGTAACCAAGGACAAAGCAGAATGGTTCCATGTGAGTCATTTTCGGTCTTCGCAGGCTTGGCATTTGTGGTATGAACTCAGAAAAGTCATTTCCAGTAATTCTGCCATTTCAAGTGTTTGCAACACATGAGAATTAAGTGCTTCTAAAATGAAAATCCTATCCTAACCACTTCAGTAACACTTTCAGATCAACTTCCTACAACTTCAATCTAAATCCGTTTCACTATATTTAAAAAATATTTCTCGATGCTCTAAGTAAACCGAGACATTCAACCTGTGACTTGAGAAAGAGGTTTTCAAACAAAAATGTTGCAAGAAGCAAGACGTGATTAAGGAGACAACACATTTCCATTTGTTCACTTGAAGGACTGCTTGTTGGATTAACCCAAAGTGAGCTTGCACTCCAGCCATATCTTTTCTCCCATCTTTAATTCAGCTAAGCAAAAACAAAGAAAAGAAAAGGTATCGCATGTACAGCCACTTTGCTGGAAAGTTTTAAGTGGTCTAAATTAATTCTTTTGCTCCTACTGACATATGGAAAGTGCTTTACTGAACTCTGATGAAGAATCCATCTCTGAGCTTCATTTTTATTTGCTATATTTAATGATTGCTGAAATAAACCAGTCTAAATAGGGAAGCTACAAACAGAAAGAAATAAAAGACAAGATTTGGGTCTTTCAAGCACCAGTTTAGGTTTATAAGCAACAAAGCAGGCAGTGTGCTGTGATGGTCTGGGTAGTCCCAGCAACCTGGAGTCTCCCCTCTCCCTTCCCAGCAGGACTATCTGACAGTGTCATGGAAAAGACGTGTTTTTAAAGTCCCCAGTAATCAAATTATCAAACAAAATTAAAGGTCAGGATTTCTAAGGGCACGTGTGCAAATGTGACTCACAAGGGATTTCAAAGCAGCTTTTCCCATACACGCAAACCCTCTCCGATGCCATTATTTTTGGTGCTTTGTACTGTGTGAAGTTGTACGATGATAATCTTGCTGCTGGAAAACACAAAGCCCCCCCTTGCCGCAGGCACACCTATTGACACAAACTGGAGGCGCTGGGTGTGAAATCCCCGCGGCTCTGTCAATCCAGCCTGGAATCAGGCTCCGGAGCCGGGCGTGGAGGCGGCGCGCACAGACACTGTTTGCACCAGCCTTGTTTCCATGGGAAACCGCGGTAAACACATCCCCAGCTACAAAAGCCACAGTTTTCCATGGAAGTGCCTGGAAAGTCCTGCAGCTCTGGCCATTGCCCACTAGAGGCCGTGAAGCCCTTACGCCTGCCCTGGCCCCGGCTGTCACAATCCGGCGAAGGGGAGGTGAGGAATGGGAAGCACCAAAAATGAGACTTATTTTCTTCTGACATTGAAATCTTAACACTTCCTTAGTGCAGCGAGGAACCCCAGTCCTGGCAGGGGTTCCCAGTGGGAGCAGCAGGACCTGCTGTGGGTATCCAGCTCTGCTCACCAGCGACTGGAAACCTGAGCAGGAGATGGATGAGGAGGATGATCAGAAAAATGAGAAGCTACAGCTGGCTGGAGGGAAGCTACTCCTCTGCAGCTTTCTGACAAGCCTAAATTAGCAATGAGTAGCCAAATTTAATGGGTCACTTTTAAAATTAATCGTGCTTTTTGAGCATCACTCATTGGAGCCTGGCAAGCTGCATAAGTCAACAGAAAGGATGCCAAGCATAAGGGGGATTTAATGAGCAGCATTTGCTGAAAAACTGTAGCAACAAACACATGTGCACAGAAAAACACCGTGGAGGCTGATTTGTGGGGAAGAAATCCTAGGGTGTTTCTCAGTACGCTGAGAAACACATAGGGGTAGTATAACAAAAAGAAGCAATACTCAGTTTCTCTGGTTTAACTCCAAATGGGCTTTGCTGGTTGTTCAGAGATTATATCCCACCCCTCTGTGAGGAACACAGGGAAACAGACGAAAATTAGGAGAGGAGACCTGCCCAGAACTGTGCTCTAAGAGAGTACATCAGACCTGGACTTCCACAGGAGGCATAGGAACATGGCCCCTACAGAGCCTAAGGCTGGAAATCACATCTAAATGTCTTCTTGCAAGCTTGTGACTGGTTATATAGAAAACTACAAAGGGTCAGTGTAGATCAGATTTTTCTTATTATTATTCACAGCTATTGATTGTCCTGCTTTTTGCAATGTTGAATTTCATCTGGCACTGTGCTGTGCACACACCTATCTTAATTATGTCCCATTTTAAGTTCCTTTATGTTCTGCCATCTGGATTAGTTAAATACTTTCGTGTGTTCTGCAAACTCTGTCGTGTTCCACACTTGTACCACAGAACATTAAACAGCATAAATGTCACACAATTCCTAAAATGAAATTTCAGGGCAGCCCAATAAAAATCAATGACCTTAGTAAAAACGTGTATTTATTTGTCTTGCATTGCTCTCAAGTACTTGGCAACCTTGTGGTGAAACATTCTATTAAGACTGGGGAATGTGGGTTTAAGGACCTTCTGGTTGGTGGTCAGACATCTCAAAAGCATTAAGGTATAATGCATAATGTGAGTCCCACTGTGTCCTTGGATGGCCATTTTACAGGAAACTACTGATCAGGTAGTTTGTGTTCAAGTGTACATCTTGGGCAGCTCAGTGTGGAAGAAGATTTTGGCTTTTGCGTATCATAAGGATATTTAGTGGTAGCTGTTGGCAAGTACCTCAGTGCAGGAGACTGTGTTGATGTCCCTTGCCCTGGTTGGGCTGGGGCTGACAGCCCTCCCAGCAGGGTGTGATGGGGATCCTCGGGCTGCGGCACTTGGCTTGTCCCGATGCAGCATGCAGGGATGCCACAGCAGAGCTCATGCTGTGACAGCAGCTCTAGAGCAGGAGGAGACCAACACACAGTTTGTGAAGGGCGCAGCACACCCTGCACACCAAACCCTTGTGTTGGGAGCAGTGTGCAAAGCACTGTCGGGGCTCTTGCTGGGACTGGTCCTTTATCAAAGGAGGGTAAATAAATGTAAGACAGATCTGGCTGCATTCATGAAGACAACTTTTTTTTAGCTGTTAAGAAAACAGAAGTCTGGTGGTTTGTTAGCAAAAGAAAAATGTGGGAAATGGCACGAGTGTTTTTCCACTTTATGAAGGCAACTATGAGGGAGGGGGGTGCCTGGAGATGTGGAAGCACATCCCCACCTCACACTTCCAGCTCCACTGGGCAGCTTGCAGTCCCTCTGGCCAAGGCTCAGGGAAAAGCTGGGTCCTTATCTCTAATGTGTTCCAGTTAGGCGGCCCTGAGAGCAACCCCAGGTGTTCATACAGTCTCTAATCCCATTAGGGCTCTTTTAAAGCAAGTGGTTTGGGTTTTTTTTTCTGGTGTCACAGAATTTACACTTAATGGGTTTGCAGTTATTAGGCAGTTAGAAAAGTTATTTGCACTTTGTGGTTTGCAGCCAGAAGTGTAGCAAGAGACAAGCACTGAGGTCCTTGTGAATCCCACAGCTGCTGTGACTTTTCCATGTGAGGAAGGAACAGTTGCCGGAGGCATTTCAGAGAAATGCAAGAACACAGGAACAGTTCATTAATACTGGAAGTGAATTTGCAATTACTGAGAGCAGATGGCCAGCTCACACAGTGAATAAACCTTAAACCATCTAGACTTACAAGACTACTGCAAACATTGAAACACTACCAAATTCACAAAAAAAAAAATAAAAATCCTACGTGCTCACAGTCAGAAGTCAGCTCAGATTTGGATCCTATATACAGTGGCTTAAGTCCAGATAAAGCTGTCAATATTAAACTGAGTCAGTAGATTTACCACAGAGTTCATGCCCCTTCTTTTTACTTGCATAAAAATCCTCTCAGAGCAGTCCAAGATAAGCAAAAATAACAAGAACCTTAATAAAATAACACTATCAGCATCATTAATAAAGCTAGGAATCAAGCTAATCTTCCCTTGTACCAATGCAACTCAGTTCTATCAGAAATGGGGTAGCAGCATTAATAAGAATAGAAATCAAAGCTGAAGTTACATGACTAAGTTTTTCATTACTTTATAGTCCACTAGCAAAAAAACTCCATACACAATCTGCTTTAACAAATGTATCTGTGATGCACTCCAGAGCTGTTGAATTCTTTCCATACACATGCTGCTTGTAAAGGCTCTGTGTAGGAGCTTAAGAGAGATGTGTATCTTGAAAGCACTCCTCAGTGCAGCTCATGGGCAAATTAGAATTATTATTGCTATAGGCATGTAACAGTACATATGTGCAAAGGGAAGGACTTGCTTAGCCCCATATGCATTTGCCCCTGCCAGCTCTTCATTTGGCTTGGCAAACAAGACTGTAATTACTGGGGGGAAGAGGGAGGCTATAAGCAAAGAGCTGTGTTGCATGGTCCTCCCTGCACATGTCCAGGGAGTGAAATGCAATGGCTCCACCAGCCCTGAGAAGGCCATGCAGTCATCCTTCAAATTCTTTTTCCCTATGACATAGAGTTTCAGCAGCCCAGTTGTGCAGCTCTGGACAGTGAAGGCTCCCTAAGGTTAACACGACCTGCAGCTTACAGGTCTTTGTGAATGGGTGCACAAGAGCTCCAGTGCTGTGTGGATGTCAAAGTGGCTGGCAGGGAGAGAGGACACGTCAGATTTGCCAAAGCCTTGTGCAAAAAGGTAACTGCAATTGGACTGCACTCTGAAGGCCAGCTGAAAGGCTGCAACAGCAACAAAGGACATAGGCAAGGTATATGACTTTTAAAAGAATGGAAATTGGATTTTCAGATGAGGAAGGGTTGTTGGCTTGGTGGCACTTGCGATCAGTGCAACTTGCTGAGCAAGGAATAGTTATAACTTAGAGACAGATCTCTCCAATCAAGACAACTGCTAACAAGGCATCCAAAGATTTGTCCTTGGTTTCCCTCATAGAATTAAGGGTGTATGAGCTTTTACTCACAAGCAGGATAGAATTTAAATTTTCAGGGATGCATTTGGGGCAAAAAAACCCAGGCTTATTTCGCACAACCAACTTAATTCTTCTCTTAAGCCAGAAATCTGCATAGCAGGTTAGTTTGTTTAGAGATGGTGATGTAGTTCAGCAATTTCCTTGTCTGGCTTCATGGCACAATGTACAAAAATATGTCAATGCATGTGATAAGCTTATACTCAAACCAAAAGGCTACTCCCTATCTGCAGCTACAGAAAGTGTGAAGTGTTGTAGCTACTTTCACATTCCTTCCCTTTACACTTCCTTTTCTAACACAAAAAGTAGAAAGTACAGGATAATTGAAGAATTCTGCAGTGCCAGATATTATATGGTTAAGACATTGGTATGTTGATTCAATATCTCAGAACTGCTTTAAAGTTTTCCAAAACTTTAGGAAAACAAAGTTTATATCAGAAGTTATTTTGAAGAAAGTGGTTTACATATGCATCTATTTAGTATGCTGAAAAATAGTATTAAAAAACCTCCTGACTATAAAAAGCTATTTCTAGCAATATCTTAATAACTCTGGTTATTCTTTGAAACATTTTGCATTCCCCTGAAATGGTGTGATTCCAGAAGTATTTGAAGCAGCCCATGCTATTGTATATGCCATAGCAATTACACTGAGCCTCTGGGTCCAATTCTGCATCTGGATTTGGCCATTAAAATTTAAATTTAAATTCTTTTTCTCCAACAAATATTTATCCCATTGTAGACTGATTAAATATATGGTAGCACTTGTAAACTGTTGTGATGACATAATACTTGGACCTCTCTCCATTATCAAAGACAGATCTGGAGCAGACACTGGCTTACATACTCAAGGATTTCAGATTTCCAGACATATTTCTAATTTTGTATAAATCATTTCTTTTCCTTTCTAAATCTGACATTGCTCTTCATTAAGGGCTGGGATTTGGAAGAAAAAAGGCAGAAAATCCCATGGGATTGAAAACAACAGATGTTGTCTGTTTTAAGCTTCCATTATTCCAAATCACTGAATTTTGTGCTTTTAAGATTTTCCTGCCTCTCTTTTCAGAGCCCCATGATTTGCTCTTTAAATAGATTTTCAAGAGGCTGACTCTAGCTGGAATGTATGTGGGAGAGATTTTCCACCTAAAATGCACCGGTTTTTCTTTTTTTCACTGAAGTTACTAGAAACATACTAAAAATATAACAGAAGCACTCCCAGGGCAGTACCACTGTGTATCCACACTGTGAGCAACAAACCCCACAGGATACCATCCCGACAAATAGGAGGCATGTGCTACTCACTTCCCACCCAAAATCCCTTGTGCTTCCTGCTCCTCCATTTCAACACGGCTGAACTGCCAACCTCAAAATGCAAAATACTGCCCCAGGACAGCCACAAAGGGATTTTAAAGCTTTCCTTAGAATCAATTTTCTTCCGTATAATCAGCAACTTTCCTGCACTTGCCTGCCCTCCATCCATCCAAAGAGCCCTTGCCCTGAGGAGGTAAAACTCATTCCTTCTTCAGGTGAGTGACTGCATCCTTTGAAAAGATGATGTGATCATGAAGTCATTGATTCCAAAACGTTCTGGGTGAAGAAATAGCTGTGTAATGCTGTGGAAAAAATGGTGTGTAATTTGATCCCTAAGGATATGTCAGGGAAATAATAAACAGGCAAGGATGCTGGGGACAGATTTGACATCCTTTTTTTATAAATTGAGAGGTTTCAAAAACAGCAATAGGAATTATTTATATATTGGATAAAGTAATAATAGCACAGTGAGGAGCAGTAATTTTGCCTATCCAAAAAACTGAAACTTGATAAATAGTTCTATCAGAATGCAGTGGTATCTGACAGTGAAAATCTCTTCATTCCAGAAAGAAAGCACAAGAAGAATGTCTGAAATGTGAGGACAGACAAATTCAAATTAGAAGTTAAGCATATGATTTTAATACATTATTTTTTTTATTTTAATTTTTGTCTCCTAGTCAATGCAGGGTGAGTTTCTGGGAAGGATATCGAAGCCAAACAACCAAATTCTGTTTTCAACACGTTAGATAGACAGGAGGCCAAGCTAAATGAACTAATGGGTTTAAACTTTACGAGGTCAAACCTTTCTATTAAGTGTCAGAAACTCTGTGTTTACAGTGATTATACCCATGGTCATTAATAAAAATAATTGGAAGTGACTAACCCTTTGATTTAATCAGATTTGCATTGGTACAAGTCCATTGAATTGCAGATGGAAGAAATATTAAATCTCACCCCTTCACAGATGGCAAGATTTTAACAATGCCTTCACAAAGCCTCAATTGATATTTTATGCCTTGACTTCCTCTCGTATTCCAGATTTTTGCAACAGCACATGCACTACAGAAGCAATAGAAGCTAAATTGTAATAGTTTTGTTTTCCAAGCTTGAGTGGATTGCAAACATCCATCCTTTTGGAATTAGTATGTCATTCATGATCTTTTATAAATAAAAATCTATTTTCAAGTTAGAAAATAGGAAAAAAAGATGGCATTTCAGGTCTTCAGTAAGACGATCTCTGCTTCCACCTTCTGTAAGCTTTTGTCGTTCCTGAGGCTCTCAGATACTGATTTCTTCTGTTCTTCCATTTCCTCAGGCATTGCTGACCAGCTGGGAAAGTTATGTGTCTGCACTCCTTGCCACATGCAGGAGATGCAGAAATTCAGTTGCATTTTCTGTAGGATCAAAGTTGATTTTTCTAAATTTTCTTCTGAAATGAAATTCTAACACATTCACCTCTCAGAAATACCAGAAAAAAGAGTGCTTGGCTCTGGCCTTTGCTAATGCCTCTAGATTTTCCAAATGAAGGACAAGGATGCAATGACACAACCTTTGATACGAAATCAAGACCCAGGTCATTGACAACAGCTACACCAGGAGCAGCCAGCAGCTGTCATGAGCTCCAAGCTTGGCAATTCTGAGGTGTTTTGAGGTCACTTATTTTGAGTCCATGAACTCAGAAGATCCTCATATGAACAGAAGTGCCCTGAGCTGCATGTATGAAAGCCTTTGCCATGATTTCCAATATCCGAATAGGGCACAGGGAATCTGGAAACTTGGCCCTGTACCAGCTCAAGGGACTTTGGCAGGTCTGGCTTCCTCAGCAGTTCACCAGCTGAGATATGGAAAGGCATGTTGGTTCACCAGAATACTGTCAAATCTGGCAAGCTTTTACTGAAACTATCAAGCCCATCACATCTGCCAGCCACAAAAGGCCTGAGAGAGTTTAAGTCTGATAGACTGAAATACCAGTGTGCCCAGCAATACTCTGGTGTGTGTGTTAGGACTGAGCTGGGGCAGCTGAGGTGGCTGAAATGTTGAGTAGCAGAGCAGAGGGCAAAAAGATTTCAAACTTACTTTGAGCATGTGTACCTAGATTAGGCAGGTGGGAGAAATGCCCATTCAGAGATATGGGATATGCCAGCATAGTACTGGCAATGGAACCACAGCAGCGGGGGTGTCAGGAGAGAGGAGTGCACAAAATTACACTGGATAACTACTGATAAGGCACTTAGCTAATATGCATGTTTCTGATTTTCACTAATAACTAATTTGAGGAAACCCTCAAATACATGGCAGTTCAGCCACTGGCTGTTGTCCTGTTACTGAGAAATTGCCTGCGAAATGAACTGAAATTTGGAAAATTTTACAAAATCAAAAATATTGAAGTGCAGCACTTGTTAATACGTTTGCTCTTGATGTCCCTTCAGAAAAGATGCATGGGATTTGACATGTTCCTTCTTTTCAGCATTTTTTCCTCATCTATATAACTTACTGTCACAGCACTGCAATTTTACTGACAGTTCTAATCTGTGAATTGCAGACTTGCTGTAGTTCTAAGGTTCATGGTTCTCCTCTGGGTCTGGACTGTTTTTGACCTACAGAATATGAGAGAGTTTTGGAAACATCACATGCTTATAGTGATTATGATTCTCCCCAGCAGCTTCCCAGAAAACTTTGTGGAAACTGTATTTTGTCTGACAATTCATAAGGACAAAGCATGTCCTATAAATTTCCTTAATTAAACTTTATGAGAAGCATGCAAAGGTTTCATAAACAGTAAGGGGAAAGCACAGTTGTAAAGAAACAAATATATACATATATATATATATATATATATATATATATCTGTCAGCTTTAACACACTCATCTGGGGAAGTCAGCTACTTTGAGGAGAGACATAATGGCTAGATGTTTACAAGAAGCAGCAGCAAGTTGTATACCTCCAGCCTGTTCCTGGGAAAACCCTGATGAGTGCAAAGAGAACAACTGTGAAACACTAAACATGCTGCTAATGTGCGAAGCCCTATGTTCTGGGGAGAGAAGAGCATTCAGAAATAATTGAATCATCCAGGGCTGTGCTCAGTGCATACCCTAAGGTGATTATGTTCAGAATAGAAGCTTTCAGAATGTCATTTAGTAAATGAAAACAGAGTTGGATACCAGTAATAAACCAGTGCCCTCAAGCTACTCATTTTTTATAGTGACTTAATTGAAACTAACAAATCACTGAATGCCAGATACTGGGAAAGGGGGCAGCACTGAGACCAGGGCCAGAGACACTGAGATCCAGGAACAAATCGTGATTTTCCCTCCAGTAAAGAACAGTTTATGGCTACAATTTTCTACCTCTGGTAATAAAAATAAGTCTGTCATGCTCTGAGTACTCAACTGTACTCCCAGGATAGGTACAGAGCTGGGTATCAACTTGTTTTCGACTTTCTAATTGCTGATTAACCCATTAAAATGAAACCAAGCACAAAGTTCTGTTTTTTCTTTCTTATTGTAATAAAAAGGCTTTTAAAAACTGCAGTAGTTCCTTAATCACATTTCTATTACCTAATTTGCAAGAAGCATAATTCTATTATCTTTAAAAAGCAAGCATACATTTAACTCATACCCATTGTCATTCAAATGATATATTACATTTGGGATCTCTGTCTTTTCATATACATTTAGCACTTTCTTATCATAAAAAAAGAAATAAAACTTAAGCAAGATTTCCAAGTTTTTCAAATTAGTACTGCTTCTTGCAGAGAGATGTCCCTAACAGAGCTGTTCTATTAAACTTTACACAAGAACTAAACTGGCTTTGAAAATGTAGCATTGTAGTTTTCCAAAGCTGAAGCCCAAAAAGAATAAAGCATTTCTTTGGATGTAATAAATCTGCAGTGATGAGTAAAACATGAAGGAAGCCTCTCTCTTCTTGAAAGCAGGGGACACTCCCTTCCTTTCTAATAACGTACTACAAGGCAGAACTCCCAGCCTGTCATTTTACACACAAATGGCTCATCAGACTGGTTGAGAATCATTTGGACATGAGTCTGAACATGAGTTTGGGCACTGACATTACGTGCTCAAACCTGAATTAAATCATCCTGGGAGGGGAAAAGGCGCCAGAGAAGATCCTCACACTCCATAGGCAAAGAACCACCCCCAGCCTGCCCATGCAGCCCTTCCTACCAGGTGTTGCTTCACTCAGGAGTTTGGGCTGCAAGACTTCTACAAACCCGAGTCTCCAACCAGTGTCCCTCACTTCTCCTGCCTGTTCTCAGATTTTTCATTGCTGAAGACTGAGCATGTCACACAACTGCAGTTAACAGAGAATTTTGCAGCCTGCCTCTCCCATGCCAGAGAGCTTCATCACTTTCTGCAGAAGATTAGTTTAGTTTTAGTTGCTTTGAAGATAATTGCTCAACAACAAATTCAATTCTTAACCATCATTTACATTTCCTAGAAGTTCTGTCAAGGTAGTGCCTTTGGGGCTGATGCTTTCTGGGCTTAATCTCAGTCCAAAGGTGATTTTCATGCATGTAAATGTAAATTCAAACACTTTAATTGTTCTCAAACCAGACACACATATGACATGATTTTTCACAGTACCTCTATCCAAAAAGCTCTGTAATTGCTCAGTATTAGGAAACTATTTCCCAGTTCTCACTGAGCTCTAAGGAATACTCCAAGTTAGATGAAAATCCTGTTTCAGAGACATGAAGAAATGAAATAAGAAATAAAAGTAATGCAGAACAGCATTGAGCTGCCTGATTTTCTCGCTGGGTTAGTGTGGGAAACTAGAGTGACGTGGAATATCCAAAGCAAATACTTAATTTACAGTCTGAGACACTCAGATCTGTCCTCTGAAGGAGCTGTGACAGCCTTTGGCTCTGCTCAGCATCCCTGAGTACTTGCATCTGCCCCAGCATGTGGATGGCTTGAGCAGCATCTGGATGCTGGAGCCACCAAGCCCCATAAAGGTTCTCAGTCACTACACACTGTCAGAAAATATTAATTACCCAAGTTTTCAATAATTCAGACTTCTGGGCATGTCAGCACCACAAACATCCATGTCCATCCTGATTATATATATATATATATATATATATATATATATATATATATATGTATATGCGTATTCTTCACTTACACTAAAAGGTGAGAGCTGGGTGTAAGATCTGGGTTTATTCATTGCACATCAAACCCCTGCCTGTGGTGTGCTATCATCTGTTCACATTCAGGAGAAAGAGCCTTAACTTAATTATGGCAACTGGTGTGGGGAAATTAATCACTGAACACTGCAAAATAGAAATCAATACTTTCCTGTCTTTCTGAAATGGTCTATTGCTAGGTAGATATTCATGGCTATAGTTCTCTCATCCTGTGAATATTAATAAGGTAGCAAAGACTACATATATATATCAAAGCCTTGGAAACAAGGCTACTGCTAATGCAGGTCCTCAGCAGTAACATGTTATAGCTACCAGCTGACTGATTTGTGGAATGCTAAGTAACAGCTCCAGTATAATACAGTCCTTCATTTTCTATTCTGAAACTTGTTTACTTCTGTTGCCATTTATTAAACTACTGTCCAGCTATAATTAAAAAGGACAGGACTACAATAACCTTTAGTACCTCCTTGCTGTGATAAGCGAGATGCTTAAACAAGAATTTAGACAGTTGACAGGCAAGTACAAATGGGGCTAAATTCACTTGGATGAGCTGTGTGACGGCTTCTTCCACAAATGAGACACAACAGAGAGGCAGGTCATTAGAAATTGCCCTGCAATGGGATGACTGGCACACACAGCTTTTGCAATCCTATTAAGCTGTTGCCAGTGAATGAAAGCACCTGCTCATTGCAGGGGTAGGTAAGAGATGTTGTTTATACCTGGTGTGAAGGGCTGCCTGTGCCTGAGACACCACACTTGGGTAAATGCACCCAATACCTCTGGCCTGATTCAGCCTGAGTGGTGATACAGATCTTAAATGACTTTCAAGGCATCAAACTATTAAAAAAATGCATTTAATGCTGAAAGGCTGTCTTACTGTATCTGTTACACTGCATTGTATCATAATTTAATAATTAAGAAGCCCAAAGGATAAAGTGTATATTGGGGTGTCACCTAATGCATGGGCCTCTAGGGTCCTGACATGGGACCCTAGTGGGAAAAAAAGCCCCAGCTTGCTTCAACCTCTGACCAGGATATCTGATCCACATATAGGGGATTTGCTATGGTAGCCACATCCCATATAACAAACACACAATGAAAATTCTGATATTTTTGCAGCATCAGACTGTTTCTCAGATGCCCAGGAGTACCACCAGTGACACTTAGTGACCTATTTTGTGGGATTATCAGGCATTCCTAGTCAGCCCTGGGCGTGGGGTTTCCGTGTGGTCATGAAGACTTCCCTGCTGCAGTACTGTAACATAATGAAGCAACTATTCAGTTATGACTAAAGTCCATTGCTATCTATGTCCTAAGAATATTTTATCCATATTATAGGGAAAGTGGAGACAAATGTTATATGATAGTCTCATTTTACCATCTAATGAAATGATATACTACTTTTAAGCATGAGAAACCTAAATTTCCCACCAGGCAATGTTTTATTTTTTTTTTTAATTACTGAGTGTGGAAGAAATACTGTGTATGTACTCATACAGAAGCCATATGTACATATCATTTGCCTCTGGCCTTGCTATGTTTTCAATTGCTGATAGTTATATCTTTCTTAGCATGTGCTCCTCCCATCTGTTGTAACCAAATGTTGTTCCTAAGCCTATGTTCAGTTTGGAACCTACAATGACTCACTCAGTTGCTCAACATAACCTCCTTTGTTTGGGTGGAACTCTACACAGTGCACCAAGATAAGGGTTAGAGCCATTACTGTAAGCTTTTTGAAGCACTAAAGTTATTTTGTCAAATGACTACTGAAGGCCTGAAGCAATGGTACTGTGGCTGCAATGCAAATAGCACTGTTCCCTGAGCTGACATGGGCTGATTTAAGAGACTTACTCAATGTGAGCAGATTTGAACTCCACAGGTAATGCCAGAGCTCCTGGGCAGATACAACGACATGAAATGTAAATGATGGCAGAAGAAGTCTGTGAACTAGCAAGTCAGATGTCCATGTCCATCAGGTGCAGATTTCTGAGCAGATCCCACTGCCACAGCTGGACAGTTCCTCTAACTGAGCAGGTGCTTTTAGTACAAATACCAATTCTTGGTCTCAGGCCTTGTTTTAGGCTTTCTCTCATGCTGCATTTGAAAAATAGGAGAAAGCTCCCATTTATAGGGTGAAATTCTCTTCTATCTCTTTTTATAAGCCAATTTTTAATTCAAAACTTGGAGAAACATGTATGAAAGAGATCTAGTCCACAAAGAAAGACTTTTTTTGGTTCAATCTATGTTTAGACTGACTTCCTAAGGAAATGCTGGTGACATGGCCAGGGTTTGTGTTTTTGGTCTCTCTCCCTTTCTGTGTCAGGCTCCTTATCACCTCCACCAACAACTTTTGAACGAATTGGCTGATTTGAAAGAGGGACAGATGGCTCAATGGTATTAAACTCTTACAAGTTTTGTGAAAATAAGCAGCAGGGTAATGGAAAGAGAGCCTCTTAGTGGCTCACTAAAGAAAAGGCTTCGGCACAAATTCAATCCTTATTAAGCCAAAGAAAATCTCCATAAAGCTGAACCCTGATGTGTAAACTCACCACAAAGAAGCCTTTGCTGGGGCTAGTGTTCAAGAATTAGTTTGTATTATCCATTGCAAAGCAAGCATCATCTTGTTTACCATAGAAATAGCAAGCTAAATTTTTAATAAAGACACTGCTGAGGCAGTTAATATACAATGCAATGATATTCATTAAGAAGACCCCATAAGCCACAAGCCTTGTTGAACTTATACACTGCCTAACTTTGACAGTGCATCTGAGAAAAGAGTTATATCAGTACTTAGGGCTCAGATTAAGATATTTGACATTGGCACATACATCTAACCTCACACAGCAGGTTTGGCATTAAACAAATTGCACTTGGGACTTGTTGAACAGGCTCTTGAACACTCCCCTCACCACACATACATTGTCCTACAAAGACCCTAGGTGAAGGTCTGCACTTGAATCTGACAGGAAGCTTTGATCAGACAAATTAGGACAGGCTTTTATGCAGAGCTCCTGTCTCTACAGACTGTGTGTTTGATGGCAGTGTCCCTGCTGGAGATTCCTCTTCCATTATCACTCACTGCATGATGCTCAGCTTACAAAGGACACTGCACTTCCCAATTTTCTTGCCTATTCCATACCACTTAATTGTTATGAGGACACTTGGAATGTTGGTATTTTAATGCTTACCTAATTTTAAATTAAATGTTTTGACACATAACTATACCAGTTTCTGAGAGCTTAGCTACCAAAGAAGAGGCACAAGCCTGTATCTAGAGCTTTTAACCATATTTCAGTCTCAAACAGGGACACATTAACAGTATAAAAATAAACAATGGTGACAGTCTCACACAGCACTGCACTCCCTGCTATAGTGGTACTGAGCAGCTGCAGTGAGGAAAACTGCAATTTCTGGGTGCATTTGAAGACACTGAGCACACTGGCACCTTTGTAGGCACCACCATCTAGCCTTCAGTCGGACAAATGTGCTGTCCACCAACCAAAACAGCGATAGGATTTCCTTCCTTTGGTTGCTATTATCCCATGATGCAGTTTCATACACAAAAGCAGCATATAACCACAGGCACAGACACTGAGAAAGGTAATTATTCTCTTCAGAGCAAAAGGAGATTCCTTCTCCTCAAGCAGGTAAATGCCAGACTTCTTGGACGTGTCAGCACCACACACATTGCCAACAGAACCTCAGCTGCCTGCTTTTGGGGCCACCTTACATCTGCAATCCTTTCTGCTGATGTGCTCCTCAAGGCAAGCAAATATTGCCACCATCAGCCCAACACACCTAAACTAACTCTTCTTGAGGCAAATAGTATCTTACATACTAGCCACTAGTCCATCATACCTGGGTCTTCTCTCAAATCCCCAGAGGGTCACTTCTTATTGACTTCTGACACCTGTCTTTTTAGCCTGTGACAGTGTAGTGATGGCACCTAACTTCTGGGCTGGGATGGTGTTCAAAACTTGCATCTGCATGGTTGCCTCTGGCTAACTTCAAGAGCCTTATGCAAAACTACTTGATGGTTGTCTTAATCTCCATGAGCATGTAATCCCCTCACTGGTGCACTCCCTCCGTGCCAGACATTCCTGTCTGCATGCAGCTGTGCCACAGGGATTGCAACAGGCAACAGCTGCTGTCCCAGAGGTCCCTCAGTGCTCATGATCTCACCATTCCTGTCTTGGGTCACAAACCATTTTGTAATACCCCACAGATTCCTCCTAGACTGGATCCACACCATGTTGCAAGGAGGGCACAGCCCACTGCAGAACAAACAATCCATGTCTGTGCACTGGCTCTGCACCTGGCCATAGCTATAACAAAACTAAAGGGTGTGTGCACAGCCAAATGTCTTTCAATTACTGTGTTACCCAAAAGCTTAGCAGGGAGAGCCACAGTGCCCCACAACAAACTGTCACACGATTTACTGAAGGGTCTAAGGTGATAAGAGCCTGCTGGGATAAGCTGCCTGAAGTGCTGTCCTTGGCTGTCCACAGGTCTCCTGCATGGATCTAAGCTGGGACATCCACAGGTGGAACTGGCAACAAACCTTGCAGGAGAGAGGAAGGAAACAGGTGACTGACTGATGGATGCTTTGCTGCTGGAGCACTCCCAAAATTCTCATGGTTGAAGTCAGCAGTACAGACTTTCTTGCACAGATGAATTTCATCTTCTCCATGGCCTGTGGCAGAGTTATTTAGGGCATATTGAGCATATGTTACGTGTTCGTATAGCTGAATTGTGCTGTATTGCAAGTGTCTTAGAACATACATGGAGTAGACAAGAATCCTTAAGTCAGTCTACCTTCAGCAAGCTTTAATTCCACATGCATTTTTACATTGCTTAAATAACTAAAATTATGGGAGGATGCACTCAAATATGTGATGTGGCAGTGTGGGGTTCCCAAGCAGCCACACTCCTATGGGTATAGCCCATTCTTGAACAAGCTATGGACAAGAAACCACCCTTATCTTAAAGAAAAAGATCTGAGAACACCTTGAATGAAGTAAACCACCATAACACTACAAAATTAGCAAATTTTCCTGATTCCAGTCTGGCAGTGTCCCTGTAGGGTCAGGCTGTTGCCAAGAACAGCACATGGTCCCCAAGGGGACTTCTAGAGGGCTGTGATGAGTTCCCCTCTATCACAGAAGCTCTGTTAGTGCTGCCTTGCACTCTGTCCTTCTTTCCCAGCTGCCAGTGAATTTGTATTACAGCCTCCCCAAATGATACCACTTGGGAACGTGCTATTTTTGCTCATGAGTGTGTCTGTAGACGAGTGTTCATCTCTGATTTGTAAATGTGCAGCAACAAAGGCTTCCAAATATAAAACTTGTATTTTTAACTACAGCTGATACATAATAAAACATTCTAAATCCGTGATTTTTTTAAATGATCAGCTTAAAGGCATATTTCCATTTCCATTTTATTTACAGAGTAGGGAAGAATGAGAAGAAAAAGGGTTAAAGGGGCAACTATACAAGCAGATTCTGTGCAGCCAAATTAAAATGTGCATAAACACTGACAGAAACGTCCATAAAGTTTAAAAAATTTCAAAAAAAGGGAAGATTTTGTTTAGACAGCTTTTATTTTTAATGATCAGTCATCTTATGCATGCTAGAGTTCTGTCAAACATGTAAAGGCACATTGCTAGCATACTTTCTTAGCAGATTTGGAAGAGGGAGCATGTGCGTAGTGTGATAAGGAAGGCAAAAATACCAAAATGAAAATGGCAGTTATGGAAAGTTATCTCTGTAGGCAGATGCAAAACATAGGGCCAAAATCTGTGTTATTATTTCTTATGGTAGAGAGTGATAAGGCAAGAAAGCAAAGCAAATAGAGGAGAAAAATCAGACTAGTAGATAGATAAGCAATTAAATCAAGAGCTTAGACCTGTTCTGAACCTCTGAATTTCCCAAACATGCTCAAAGAGCACTATGATATTACTGGCACATTGCAGCCTCCTACCTGCTGATTCACATGAGGTCCCAATATTGCTCTTTATGAATAATGCCAGAAGAATCTGGCTTTTCTCTTCCTAAGCACTGTATGCTTTGCTTGTGCTGATCTCTCTTGAAATGTCAACTTTACATTTCCAATATCCACAAAGAAATTCGTAATAAAAAGATATGATCTGCATTTCAGAATGAGACCTTTAAATCCTTTAGTCCTGCCAGTTTCTAGGGAACTTTTGTTAAGAATGAAACACCCTGTTTAATAACTGCTTTCCAATAGTAATCAAGAGAGTTGCAAACATCAGTGGACCACAGAAAACAAAGGCAGTACAATCCAGGCAAGGGCAAAAGGGGGTTTTCCCAGGATTTTTGTAAACAAATGTGAACAGCAATTTAAAATATGTTCTGTGCATAACCTTGCCATATTTTAATTAGATTTCCAAGATACTCTGAAATGTCTATTTAAAATAATTCTCTTGAGTTATGACATAAGGACACATTAGAAATATGCAAACAAATCTAATACACCCAGCTGCTTTTTTGCCTTTCTCTGTATTGCTTGTGCAGCTACAGTCTTTGCTTTTAATTCAGTAACGCTGCTGATTGACATTAAACAGAGCTGTCCATTCCTTACTATACATTCTTATCACCTACCTTGTAATAAAACCATACAAGCACAATCTTTTGGACCAACGGCCTGAACAAGTCATCCTGTAGTCACACTTTTACCAGCCTCGATCTAGGGGAGGGAAGTGTCTGGGAACAAAACCAGCCCTTTTGGCAAGAATGTGCATTTCAGCTGGATGACATGTCCAGTGACACTGCCCAAAGCTGAGCAGTGAGCTGCTCACTTCTCCAGACCAGCACCCAGATTACAGCCAGCACTGCAGAAACAAGCCCCAGGCCTTAGCCCACTCACTCTGAGACTCCAACCCATACTGCTGCCAGCACAGGAAATTTCAATCTAGTATATATATATATATATATATGTATATAAAACTGGAGTTTCAGTCCAGTTATAAGAGGTGTTATGTAGTGTAGTTTTTATATAAGGTCAAGAATTTCTCCCAGGGTGCTCCATGCCAGCTACTGGCCCTGACTGATACCTTCTCTCTGATGTGCAGAGATGTTATGCACCTCACTGGTGCCACATCTGTCACCTTGCTACTGCCATGCCTGTGCCCTTGCCAATTCCTTTGGAAAGAGCTGTCGCTGGTGCCAGCATGCCTTTTATCTTTCTATTCTGGCAAGGCAGTGTGATCTAGTATACTTGAACACAGTGTTGGGGACTCTGGTTTCGCTGCTCTGTACTCCATCAAAATCTCTGAGCTTTGCTGTGTCCATCTTCTGATCTTCAAATTGCAGTAACAGCTACAGATTCCAATTTACAGAGATGCTACCAGAGTTTTCTAAGGCTGCTGAACACTTGTCTCTTCTGCTTACCTCAAAGGTTTCAAATGGTCTGAGGAGGAGGGTCAGGGAGATTAAAAAAACTGCATCTTTAAGGTCATTCTTTACTTCCAAAGCACCACTTATAAAAAAGAGTAAGCTTAATTATTTCTGCTAGCCAGTGGGAACTTTTTAGTTTTTGATGTGGTATAAAACATACCAATTAAGAAGAGACTAGTAAAGTTTTCTAGGTTTTCCAGATACACAGTGGACTCCTTATAACCTAAAGTCCTCCAGGCTCTTTAAAGTCAAAGTATTTTAAAGCCAACACTTCAGAGGTGTACCTTTTTTTTTTTTTTTGAGTGATTTACTTTATTATTAAAGCAAATAAAACTACTTATCTAGCTAAGCTAATTCCTGCAGTCTAGTTGCTGTGATCATATAAAGATATCTGTGATGGTCTTTGGCCTTTTAAATGTTTCCTAGAAAGAGTATGCAATTTTTTTAGCATGTTTAGTTGTCTGGTATTTTTTTTCTTTCTCTACTGATAAGAATTGGGACAGAGGATATAAAAAAAGTAGATAACAATAACTCCAAACTCTTCTGCCTTCATAGGACTAAAAACCTGTGTAGATTCATTTTCTTATGTGTACATCCCTGCAGTAGACCTGCATTAACTTGCCCTCCTTTACCTGAGTCACATTTGTAATCCTGGATAGATAATGACAGTTTAAATACAGCTATCCGTTGCCTGGGGCAAGACTAAGAATCAGAAGGCAGGGTGAAAAACAACTTCTGATTCAGCATCCCTGGATATTTTTGGTGGACTTCTCTATCTCCTGCATTAGGACAACAGTGACCTACGTACCTTGTCTGTCTCCTTACCCTCATTTGACTTATATTTGATCTCTGTTGTAGCTTGTTTAGTTACTCTGCAGATGTGGCCTCACCTTATGCTGTACATTGGAAATAAAGGGTGGAGCAGACATGCTGCTCCCCTCTTATCTCACCCTGTATCTCTTTGCTCGAAATTTTATTAGACTAATCTGCAGTTCCTCAGGCTGGCATAAAACAACTTAATTCAAATGGCATCAACTCATTTGCCTTGACTGAATACACATTAACAGCTCACCAAGACAAATCACAAATAAACAAAGCTACAAAGTCAGTTTATTTTTGCTCTGCTTTTATCTTATTTTCTTTTTAGACTGCAGAACCAGAGGTTAGTTTCATTCAACAAATTATGGATCCAATACCATGTATTCTACAGAACTGGAAGGTCTACTGAGACTGACTTAGCAGCATAGTGCTCATGGCACAGATCAATGAAATTGGAGGTCCTGGTTCAATTATCTGTGCTGATGTATAGTTATTTATCTATATAAAATTGAAGCTGACAGAAGTTACAAGTGAGAAAGGTTTACTGTTGCTTATGCTATAGGAATGTGGGCAAGATCTTGAACTTGGGTCATTTATAGACACAGCATTAAGTACACCATAACCCACGAGCTGTTAGAGACTAGTTAGGGAAGGAGACAGAACAAGGAGGCTTGTCTTTAACTTGGTCTCTCACCACATCCTTATAGCTAAACCAAGTAAGTGTATGATAGATTACATGGATAACAAATGGCGAGACAAATGACTGGGCCACTGTTCTCACAGTTTGTGCTCAGCAGTACAAAGTCCAGGTTACTATTGGCATCCCGGAGGCAATGATACAGGGCTGATACTGTCTGATGCCTTTAATTACAGCCTGGATGATGGAATAAAGTACACTCGCAGCACATTTGTGGATGATACCAAACCACGGAGGAGAGGTTGAGACGCTGGAGAGCTGCTCTTCAACGTACCTTGACAGGCTGGAGGGACTGGCTGACAGGAGCCTCATATATAAGCAAATGTAAAGTCCTGCAGCTGGAATGGAATAACCCTCTGCAACCAGGCAGACTGGGGCTAACTGGACAAGGACAACCCTTGCAGAAAAGTCCTCCGGGGTTCTCTTGGCAACAAATTGAACATAAATTTGTCCTTTTGGCCAATGATACCACCCTCACATTAGACTAGTGCATTAGGAAGGATGTAGCCAGCCGATCAAGGTACGGTTGCTTTTCTGTTATCCACACTTGTGAAACTACAGGCTGCTCTTCATTTTGGGGTTCCCCAGCACAATGACATCATGGGCATATCACAGCAAACCCTGCAGAGAGCTGAAGCACTTGACATAGAAGGGAAGACCAGCAGAGCTGGGTTTGTTAACCTTGAGAAGAAAAGTATCAGAGAGCCGAATGATGGCTTCATCCGCTTACCAGGGAAGTGAAGCCAGGGTTTTTTTAGAGGTACACAACTGTAGGATGAAAGGCAACAGAAACAAGGTTACAGAATTTTAAATGCAATTAGACATAAGAGAAAAGAAAATTCACCATGAAGGTGGTCAAATAACATCACAAGCTGCCCAGAGGATGTGTGGAAGTTGCATATCAGTCCTTGGAGAATTCAGAACTAAACCTGGCAAGGTCCTAAGCAACCTGATCCAGCTGTCTCTGCTCTGACCAGGAGATGGACTGGATAACCCCCTCAATATCTCTTCCAACCTAAATTATTCTGTGATTCTGTAAAGTTCTCAGTCTTGTTGCCTGGGCAGTTCTTGTACATTGAAGTTTTGAAGGGTTTAGGATGTTTCAGTGAAGCAGACATATCAAAAGAGAAATCATGGTTTCTACTACAGCCAGGATTATTTCTTGCACTTAACGGTACCACTGTGATGCTCTTGCATATATTATTTTTATGCAAACTAGAGCTATTTTGTTTCAGCACAGTGTTTTTCTCTGCTGGGGATCTGAACTCTGGGTCTCTAAGACAACAAAGGAATATGTGCCTTACCCAGCTGGTGTGAAGTTGTTGTGTAACCATAGGGACACAGACTGAGTGAATATCACCTGAGTTCTACTTAAAACTAGAACCTGGACTGTATTTCAGTAGATGGCAGTTTGATTAAAAACAGACTGAGTGAAAGCTCAAGTCCAAAAGTCAATAGTCATTTCAGTGAAATAGAACTATGTGGAGTCTCATGCATATTTTTAATCCATACGAAAGAACTTCTTAAAATGTCAAGAGTCCAGACTGCTGAATGTTACATTTCCCTCCAGGTTAAGCCTCAGAATGGAAATCATCAAATCTCTGTCAATCTCTCATGTGAGCAAGAAATGGTCTAAAATTGCCTTGGTGCCAACAATGCATTTTACAGATTACCTGATACCTTTTTTACTTTTTCAGTGCAAATTAAAATAGATCACAGAAAAGATAAGGTAATGGAAAATTGAGTTAATCATAAATTTTCCATTTTAGAGAAGATGCAGGCTCAAGATACATGAAAAAATCTACCATACCTATATGTCTTTCTAAACAGTTCTGAAGCATAAATGATGCATGTATTTATTGCTGTCTCAGACTGAAGAATTACACCAGTGCCATTAAAAAAAACAACCTCTGCTAAATTATGCAATTAACAGAATGGCAGCATCTGATTTGACAACTGCCCCTGCCATAAAGATCTCCACTTCCGCTAATAAAAGGATGACATGCAAAGATTTTTGCTTAAATCAGCAAATTAATTTGTAACTTTTTAATTTCTATAAAGTTGTAGGAAGTCAAATTTTACACTGATACAAATGCTAAACCCATGACAACAGGGAATTTGATTATTTTTAGTGGATTGTTAAAAAACCATCGCAATTCAATATTTTAAACTCCTGGTACAAACCATTTGCACCTCTTAAATATTAATCCTGGTTTAAAATAATTTTCTTATAGCTACCCAAAGAAGCAGACCTAAATTCAGTATGAATTACATCAGTAGTTAAGTATCTAACAAGAAATTAACATCACTATAAATCTATTTTACATTTTAGAATGATTATTTAGGACAGCTGAGCCTCATATATGCTGAAAGAGTATGTCAGCATACAGCAGCTGCTGATAATAACCAGCATGTGTTGGCAAGAGCTTTTTGTTTTCTGAAGATAATTAAAACTTGCTATAGTTTTCCAGCTGCTACAGAGTCAATAAGGAATACTTTAAAAAAATGAGAGGCACATTTTTGGTTCACTTTAAATGGATTGTGGCTATGTCTATTGAATATTCACTAAAGACAATAATTCTACAATTTTGGGTTTTCATAAGTTTTCTAAAAAACAAGCTATATGGCAATAGTTTCAACTAGAACATTTTTAACTGTCAGCTTCAGGTGCTAAGGAGGAAGAAAGCATTCTGGTAACAGAAATGTTTTGTTTAACAAGAAAAGCTACTCACTCAACTACGTGTGTCCTTATCCTTAAAATTCTGTGTACTATATATTCAGATTGCATTTTAAAAGCTCTCTTTATTGGTCTTGGCAGTTTTTTGGAAAACTTTCTGTTCTTAGAAACATTCACAGGCATCATGGAGCTGTAAAAAGCCTTGCTAGTGTGGGAGTCAGTGGTTCTGCAGAGCTACCATGAAAATGCCAATGATCCTTGCTGAAGACTCGAGATGGGGGATTTTCCAGGACTTTAGACCACAGTCTTCCTCCAGTTTTCACATAATATCATACCTGGTGGTGGGTGAAAACTCTCTCCCTGCTTGTACAACAACTTTTAGGCCCCATGCCTAAAACGAGAGTCCAACAGCAATACAGTAACTTTCTTAACCAGAGTCTTCCTCAGAAATGGGCCAAAACACAACTTCCTAGAACAATGCAATTTCAAAGGTCTGAGACACTTCTGAGTAACACATAATTACGTAGCTGAATAAACTTAGCTGAGTAACCAAAGTGACTTCTCCTTGCAGCTCTCATTGCTTTCCATGAGCACCTGGAAACTGGTAGAAACTGGTTTGCACTCTCTGACTTAAATAACTGAAAAGGAACTAAATTTCCCTCAGCAATAGTCCAGTTCTCTCACCCATCTTGACAAGCTGTGGATGTCAGAGGCCAGATTACAGCCCTGAAATATGGATCATCTGCTTTGTCAGTCTTAAAATAGACTTTCAGTACCCAATATTAGAGAAAATAAGTATCACTGAAACAAAACGTAATTTAATTTTTTCTTTAGCAACTGCAATTTTTTCCTTTTAAACTTCAGAGGCCAGAACTAATGAATTGATCTTCAGATAAGAGGCCACTCAAAATAATAAGACTTTCAGCAAATAACACTGCCATTATGCACCAGGGAGCTGAAACGCTTATTATGCAGTTCAGTGAAAACTCAAAAGACACAAAGCATTTGATATGACTGGCAGCAGCACTGTCTAAAAATAGCTCTGCATAAAAGAGTATTAAAATGTCACCGGAAATCTCTTCCTTCCTTCAGAAGCTGCTGCTAAACAGACCTTTCTTAGTCTGAACTGACAATTGCCCCACATGCAAGGGCAAGGGCACCCCTTTGCCTCTTGCTGGCACCCACGGCCTTCAACGAGGATGTCAGGGCTGTGAGCTGCTGGGGAGGGATGGCCCCAGGGGTGAACTGCAGCCACGGATGTCCCCAGGTAGCACCTCTGATGTGATGTCTGAGCAGCCGTCACCGCGATGAAGACAGCTCCAGGTGTCAGCATGAAGCACTGGATGAAGACAGAGCAATCCTGGCCATGAATCAGTGCCTGTATTATTTGATCCAGGCTACAGCACTCAGGCAGTAGTATGAAATGCAGCTTTTGCTACCATGGCTCAGATTTTGGCAAGGCTGTCCAGTTTTAATGCAGAATCAGCAGTTCGAACGATAAAGTTTTGGAAAAAGTATTCTGATATCTCAGTCTGTTAATCTGGAAGGAGCTTTTAAGACGCATACAGACTGATGCTTGCTGACTTTAAGAGACAAGAAACTCCTCTTAACTCTGGATAAGACCTAGGCAGACTGCCACACTTTTAATGAAGTGAAACTGACAGAATGGCAGTTTTAAAATGTCCTCAGAAATATATATAAATATAGCTGTAAAAATGAAAAGAAAAAGGAAAAAAAATTACAGCCAAGAACTTACTGCCTCACCCTCTGTGCCAAGCACTAACTTTTGGATTTTACATTATCCTCTTCAGATAAATGTTTGCAGGAAGAGAAAGCCATTACCTCTGAAGTTACAAAATGATTAGATATTCAGCTGCCGCCATCACAAGCAATTAAAGACACAAAACTTAGATTCATCTCGCAGAACATTAAAGTTTGCCAAATATATTATGAAAAAGCCACATTGTGTGGCTCTGAGAGTCTTGTCCTGTGCAGACTCCCACTCCCATATCAGTTGGGGACTAGGGAAAATGAAACAATCTGTGCTTCCTGAAGCTGAAATGATGGAAAAGGACTGTGCCTTTCACATGAGTCCTGCCCTTGTGCCATCTGAGCATTGACAGAGATACTGCTTCCTCCTCAAATCTAGAATCATCTTACGTCTTTGGTCCCTCTTCAAATCTTGGGTCTTTTGGAAGGACACTTGATGATGCTGCAGTTATTGGGATCAGCAATATGATCTAACTATTTGGAATGTTTTTTGCAACTTCTGACCTTACACAGATTTGGAATACTGATTTCAAAAGGAGAGGGATGGAGTTGTGGTTAGCTAATATGAACTGTCTGTTTCACAGTATGAGATAATGAAAATTACTTAAGTACTTGGCTTTTAAACAGAATTTATTTCTGCATTTTTTACGAATGAAAAGGCACTTCATGACAGGATGCATTTATTTTTGCATACATCCATCAGAAACTTCAAGCATTAAAAATTATAGTACCTCTTTTGGAGGATAATGCTACAGAAACTTTAATATTGGATCTTTAGACCTTGTGAGCAAGGTTTCTCCTCATTTTGCACCTTCTGTGGCAGCAGCAAGAGCGGTTACAATTACAGCGCTAAATGAAACACAGAGTGATTCTTGTTTTTTGGTCAGGTGGCATCACTCACTACCTATAACCAGTCCTCTCTTAGGCTTAGTCTGAGCTGAGCCAGCTGGAGAAGCCCAAAACAGAGCCAGAGAATCTGCTCAGCAGCCCAAGGGATACTTGAAGCTCACCTCCCACCTCTTTTATTTAGCAGCACAGATATACCCACTCAGACTCAAAGGGACATTTTACTGCTGTACCAACACAGGAACATGATTTAGGTGTTAACACCTAATATCTGCAAGCAGGAGTTTCTGGATAATAACGTGGATAAATGGACATTAAAGTAATTGGCCCAAAGGATACATGCAGTAAGGAAGGAGGAAGCATTGTCAGAGATCTAGGGAAAAAACACATGGTTCAGCATGTACTGGGGGGCTTGGAGAAGGAGCTGTTCCTTGCAAAGGAGTAAAAGCTGTACCTTCACCCTCACTTCCCAACCCATTCAGCAGTAAAAGCTGTACTGCCTTTTCTTAAAGCTGAGGGTGCTGTATTTTCCTGCAAATTATTCCAGGAAGGAAGCTGAGAAATCTCCCAGAAAATGGCAGGTCTGGTAGGTGCTGGATGCCAGCTGGTGTGTGTTTGTGACTAAAGACGATAAAAGCTAGAATTAAATTAGAGATTCTGATTTGAATTTGCTGCTTTTATCCATATTCCTAAACCATTCAAGTAGGGGAGGACTAGAAACAAGCACAGCAAAATCAATAAAATAAACAAACCATGAAAGACACTAGTGACACATTAAGGGGGAAAAAGTCAGATACCCTTTAGGCCATTGGGACTAAAGGAGAGTGATGACAATAAATATATAGAGATTTTGGCTCCAAATCCTGAAAACTTTGCTCACACAAACAGACCTTCCTCCAACCCCACAATCCAATTAAAAGAGAGCACAACTGTTGCCAAAGGCCTGTAACATCTAGCTCATTAAAACAATACCAGCTGACATTATTAGGATATATTATTTTGCTCCTTTAGCACAAGGGAAGATTCATCTGAGTAAGCAGCAGGGCTGAGTCCTTCTTTGGCAAAGGGCTTTGAGTGGAAACCGAAATGTCTGGTATGTTCCAGGCAGGCAGTTTCCATGCCTGGCAGATGGTATTTACTTAAGATGTACTGCACAGCCCATTATTTTAAACCAAGCTACTTTGCTGAGTTTACCTAACTTATCACAAGGACAGAAACTTTTGTTCATCTCTGTGTCTGTGTTAGTCAAAGTCCCATGTATTCTAAACTGCTATGGAGTGATTGTTTTCTCCCAGCAGAATTAAACTGAGTCCTATAACAAATGAGAGGCGAAAACCCACAAGATGTTTTGAAACTGAGTCACACACATCCTTTTCAGCCAAGCTGTAATACTCCCAAGTCCTCTGAATCATACTGTCTACTCTTCAACAGCTTCTAAATAGTTCAGCTCAAGGTGTTTGAGCCCTTCTCTCTCCCACCATATCATAGTGTGCTCAGCTGACCCATTAAACTGAACCTGAAAGGGGAAACTCCTTAGGTTTTTAAGCAAAAAGTGCACCACCAGGCACAAAGATGCGGGTTTTCTGACCTGCTCACATTTATATATCTATAAAATGAGTATAAATAAGAAATGACACACCTAGTATATACTGGATCAAGTTCACAGGACATGTAATTCATCATTTTACACTCAAAAGCAGCCATTAAAAGGGGTAACAAACTCAACTACAGACAATTGTTTAATAACCTAGTAACAAGGGTCCTGTTTGCTCAGTCCCTTAGGCACTAATCTAAACATATGTGATGCCCTATATGAAACAGCTCATATATTTGTTTAAGTGCAATTAAACATCAGAGAATATCATATGATAGGAGTAAGATAAAAAAAATTAGTGAGGCTAGGATGCTATCAACGACTACACAGCTTGCACAAGAATAGAAATTAAAAGTATATAGCTATCTATTGCCAAGAAATAATAGTATCTATTTAGAACCTAAAACTGCAGATTTTTAAAATTAACATTTACAGTGTTCATGGTACAAATACTGCACTTTATTTCCAGGGATTTCTGCATAAATACAGATATAAGAAAGTGACTTACAAAAATGCTATGTACGTATTCTCTTAATTAATCCACTTTTGTGAGTCATTTCCATTATACTTCTGTTATGTAGCATTTTATATGCCACAGTGACTTATCACTTCTAAATTTAAACTAATTTCTTTCCCTTCTGATTATTATTACTCTAGTGATTCATTTATTGAGCATAAATCTTGCATTTATTGGCTTAAATGTCTTTTAATATTACTATCTCTACTTATACAATGGGCTTAATATGAAATTCAGTCTCCTCCATGATCAATACAGAAGATATACAGCACAACTACAGCTGTTCATTTCACAATTTCAAAAGAAGAAAGCCTCAAGCTAAGATTTCACCTTGGCTGAAATCTTGCTTTCAGTGAAACTGAGAGCAAAGTCTCCTAACTCATAAGAAGAGCCAAGATTTGCTTTTTGGTGTCCAACCTGCATGTGTAAGCTGAAGTGCCCCTGACACTTTGTGGCTGTGAAGCTTTAAGGCCAGAAATAACCACTATTATTGAATCTAATCTCCAGTACCACACAGGCCATGGTGTTCTAGTTACATATCACACAAGTATTTCCAGATCGTTTCAGTTTTTGAACCTTTTTTCCAGAGAGTGGCTCCAGTGAAGGTTTCTCCCTTTTAAATATCCTGTTGTTTATGAAGAACAGCTTTTTAAAACTTTAATTCGCTGGACTGCACTCTTATACACCAATATTTTTTATATATATAAACACATCTCAGGGCACTTTGAGCTTATAAATACCTCTAAGGATGCTCACATTTTTTGTGTTAAAGTTTCACACTAATACTTCAACCATTTCAGAGCACAAGCACATAAAAGTATTCTTTAAAAAATCCTATTATTTAATTGAAGAACTCTAGTTTCTCAATGTCTAGGTCTAATGACTTGAGGAAAGAGTGTATAAGGAAGAAAAGATTATGAAGAAGCTTCAGCTGACACAGGATCTCAGTTTCTAAGGGACCTTAAAGAGTGTATGAAGCAGTCAGCCCAAAGATCCCTCTGCTGTGAGCACACACCTGCCCCACACATATCTGACAGTGGAGGGGGATGGACCATGTCCCAGCTGAGGTCTGCAAAGCAGCTCTGCAGCTAAGGAAGCTCCAGGCAACCCCAGCCCCAGTTCTGTCCTCTCCTGCATGCCTGGGCTGGAGTGTAGACAGAGAGGCACTGCAAGAGGAGGCACCTGGGGCTGAAAAGCAGCTACAAACTGCTGCTGCTGCCCTGACTCACTGGCTTACAGGCTCAAGGGGCAGTAGACCACCAGCACTGGTCAGAGATGACATAAGTGAGGGTGTTTGTATTGTTATCACCAAGGCTGAATCTTGTTGGTTCATCTTTCACTTTCCCCTCTTCAGTCAGTGAGGTTTAAACATGTGCAGGTACAGTGGCCAGCATCCAGAACATGAGAAAGGCAATGGTTCAGGTTGCCTGAACAACTGTATTTTGTCCTCTTTGTACGTCTGACCAAACTCACAGTCTTTAATTTTTTAATTGCATCCCATTTCCCATCCTGTAATCCACACCTGTGTGCATACCAGGAATTTGATGTGGGCTTTTTAAATGCAGCTTATGACTGCAACATTTTAATCTACATGACTTCCCTGTTCTCCTTCTGAGTATGTTCTTCTTATGAGAGTATATTATCTCTTATGGTACAATAATAATTGAAATTTAAGTCGTTTGAATTGCATAATTTTTTCCAAGTCACTTGTACACCTCTGTAACACTTTTCACAAATTCTACTCATGCTTAGAAAAAGAGAATTAAACACCTTGAACTAATCATAAAGGGAAGACTATAAGACAGAAAAATGCATTTGTTTGCACTTCTAAAACTCGTTCAAACCAGACAAATCCAGGTGACCCAAAGGTAATAGTAGATATACAAGATCAAAACTGAAATTGCAACACATAAGAGTATAAAACATCTGCTGAGTGTTGAATGGAGAGTTTGCCTTGAAAAGTTGAAAGTCTGATTTAATATCGCTCCATCGAACAATTTTCCTCAAGTGTTCTTGCCTGTGGACATAAACTGAGACAAATCACAGAACATTATGCACTGTGGGCAGGAATTTATTCACTGAGAATAGGAATTTGTCTTATTTTCATTTCTTTCTTCATATTATTGTCTTACTGAACATGCAGGCTAGGAATCTAATTTTACTGTAGATGGAAGGGAATATTTCTTTACCAGCCTGTCTATGCTGGGGCAGATGTGGCTTCATTCACCTTGACTTACACTATACCTGTACTGCACAGTCAATTATTTAAATTTAACATTTTCAGGGTATGGCCTTAATTCTTCATTACTTTTTATCTACAGCTACTTGTTATATTTTCTGTTCTGCACTGAGTTTAGCCATGTACTGTGAAAGAAATAACGACTTTGTGACTCATGTAATATAAATTCTTGAAAGTCACCACCTTATTTATTTAAAGAAAACATGAGTAATCGTTAATGAATTCTCATACAGTTACTCCATACAGAGTTTGAATAAATACCTCCAACCAAGCATGCTACACCCTGTTCCTTTGTGCTAAGACATGTGCTCCCTTCCGTGTGGAAACTAACGGGCTTTTGGGGCAAAGGGAATCATCAAAAAACATCACATCTTGAAATTACCTGTTTATTATCAAACAGATAATTTCCACTCACATTCACAGGCCACGTCATAATTCTGCCTCAAGGAGTTGGTGGTGTACATGACCCAAATATTTCGGATTTTCAAAGTATGATCCGATTGAAATAACAGTCTGGTTCCTGTCATTTCCCTTGTGGTGATTTTCTTTTTAGAAATGATTAAATAGTGTAATTCCTCTAATGACTCATTTAGTTTATTTTTAACTAACACCAAAGGAAAACACAAAGGAAATAGTCTTCATCAAATGTGTTTTTCAAGGAGGAAGAAAAGCTATATAGTGATACGATAGAGTAAATTAGCATAGTTTAGAACAGTACATGCAGCTTATGACTGAAAAGCTAGCAGTATATGCAACACTTTGTATCACACTGCATCACGGACCAGGAATGGAAACTTTGCTTTCTACATTGTAAATTGTATGTTGTGATTTTGTAATACATTGCTTTCATTAAGGAAAATAAATTTCCATGATATAACAATCCTACTTTAGGTGTCTCCAGTCTGAAAACCGGCAAGTGAAAAATAACTGGGTAAACAGTAGAGAGCAGTTATTCAAACAAGCCCCAGGGCAGCTTAGTACTTAAACATGTGGCAGATCTGTTTTCAGCAAAGCAATTATCAAGGTAGGATTCACCATTCCAACAATGCAGGCTGGATCTTTTTCTAAACATATGCTATAATTCAAATTATTAGATTGGAGAGGTGCTAACACAAGAATTGGGGTAGCTATGCTCAAGTACTTTATCTTAATGGCCTTAAAATGTTTGACTCAAAGATATATGAATTCAAGCAACTAAATAAAAATTACATGCTTTACTCAACTGGATGACTGAAAGAAAGTTTTGGTTCACATCTTGCATCTCCTAATCTACTTTTTAACATATTATTGATAAATTTTTCTGTGGCACTCTGCTAGTTATGAATCCCATTTGTTAATGGGGTAAAACTCATTCACCTCTAAAAGTATAGACTCATAACTCCACCAGTTTTAGAGTACTCTTCTAGTACCTTCACACTGCTTACACCAGCAAAACTTGGTGAAAGTCTTGTGAGGGATTGATGGATCTAGGTTTTTTCATCCAAAGTCTAAACTGGAGTTTTATAACTGAGTCATATTAGCTAGGCTCAGATTTTTTAGTATTGCTAATACAACTATTTGTATCAAAATTATTAGTCATTACTTGGAGCACTGTAGAAAAATTGTGTGCCTTGGTTTTGCACTAGATGTGTGTCTGCTTACATGTGGGGTTATAGATAGACATCAGCATCTATGTGTACACATAATTTCCTTACTGCTAATGAACTGACACTTAACCAATAGTGGATCCCGTCCCAAGCTTACATCAATAAAAGAAATGAAGGAAGCAATGATGCATTTATTATTAGTGACCCAAAATAATACTGAACAGTAACATACATCACATGATCAAGGTACTATACAAATATAATTTCCAATTGGAAGGCTGTAAAAGAGGAGCAGAGGTCATTCAACACAGACTGACCATCCATGCAACAAGCTGCAGGAAGAAAAGTTACAACTTTGAAACTCCTCACCATGCAGCTTCTCCAAGGAGTCAGCACCACTGCTGACTTTGGCAACCCTGGCTGTCCCAGGCAGATTACAGGTAACAAGAGGGAATGTTAAACAGCACCATGACAGGTCGAAGAGGTGTGTTAGTCCACCACATCCTCAGTTAATGCTGTTTGAACACTAAGTTGGTACTAGCACTGCACCCAAAACATTTTCAAATAAACCTGTAGAGAAATAAATTACCCTTTCTTTCCATTCAATCCAGGCCATACACTGGGTACACAGAATGACATAATATCCTTCCTGAAATTAGAGCTGCAGTGAGGACCAGTATCCTTCAAACACGACCAGTTCCTGACACTGCCTTGCAAACAACTACATTTTCCTAATTGCCACAGAAACTATCTTTTTCATCTTTTTAAACCTGGCCAAAGAATTATGCATTGTTTTCTTTATAAATGCAATAAAATTTCATCACTATATTCTTTACTTCTGCCAGATTTTGACAGCCACAGGTCTAAAGAATCTTACTGGAAAGCAACACACAGAAATAGCCACTCCATTTAACTGCTGCTGATCAAAACCTCACACCAATTACTGTGGTATTTGCCAGATATGGCAGTAAATGATGTTATCTCTATGCCTACCCCTTGCAAGCCAAATCAAACACTTTTTTTGCAAGCTGTCTACAAAGTGGCTATTATCATCAGAAATTTTTTTTCAACATGACATTTTTCTGCATGTAGGACTCCATCCACTTTGGAAACTGGTGTTCTTGGAAACAGGATTCCATACAAAACCATGATCAATACAAAACTATGTATTGATTTGCTTTTTAATCCGGAAAAATTGGTACAGTTGGTAAGGGCTTTTATCTTTGCATTAGCCATTGTGAAGATGATTTTAAATTGTGCGCAGGCCAAAGGATTTTTTCTGAGGCCAATTTGCATTTAGCTTTAGTGCCATAGACAGGAGTTCAGAAAAAAACCAAATCGATACGTTCGTAATGACTGCTTAGCTGCTCAAGCAGCTGAAAAATGCCAAGTCAGCAATTATTTTTAAGGATATGTGACAGATTTTCTAATGCCCTGACAATTACACACACTTGTTTCCAAAGGATGTTATCCCAGTTGCCTTCTTCCAGTCGCACGGGACTTCTACTTATTTTTTAATTGGGTGACTCTCTATTCTTCTTTCGTGGGTTACCAGGGGCAGGTTTGACCTGTAGCAATCAGAGCAGATGGACTGGTGCCAGTAACTGCTCAGACAGTCAGACAAGATGAAGTTCAGCACCTAAGATGCCGCACTAGTTTATGATTAAAAGGTAATTTAGTTAAATCGCTAAGCATGCCCTGGTATTTGTCTCCTGGTTGTCGGTGTGTGTATGTGTGGAGACGAAGAGGTATGAATGACTATTTCTAACCCTGCCTCTAGCCAGATTCGTTTGGAATAGAGACAGGAAACGAGCCTGAAACATGAGGCATTCAAACCTGTTCTCTTACGAAAGAGCAGACCTGCAGACCCCGCGCCAGCGCCGGGCTGCGGAGCGCTCCTGCCAGCAACTCACCTTGCTGAATTTTCGTCACCAGCTGGTGACGGGCGAGGATCCTGCTGGTCCTGTAGGGAGGGCGGCGGGCGGGCGGATCGCAGCGCCAGAAGAGCTCCTGGCCCTCGGGGGACACGGCGTTCAGGTAGAAGCAGGCGGTGCCCGCCGCCCGGGGCACCTGCTTCAGCATCGCCGCTGCCCTCGGCTCGCCCCGGCCGTCCCGCGGCGCTGCTCCCCACCGGAATCAGGGCAAGGAAAGCGGGCGGGCTCCGAGCCCCAGGGAGCTGCGAGGAGCGAGCGCTTTAAACGAAGGAGTGCCAAGAGCTACTACAGCTCGGGATTCCGGCTCTCTCCCACATGATCTGTGCGGGCCAATCGCTCCCAGTGCAGCCTGTGGAAGTCAGCCTGCGGAGCGGGACAGCCAGCCAGCCCCAGCCCGGCACACAGCCTCAGCCCCAGCCCCAGCCCCGCACAGCCTTGTCCCAGCCCCGCACAGCCTTGTCCCAGCCCCGCACAGCCTTTCCCAGCCCCGCACAGCCTGTCCCAGCCCCAGCCCCGCACAGCCTCTCCCAGTGCCGCATAGCCTCTCCCAGCCCCGCACAGTCCCAGCCCAGCCCCGCACAGCCTTTCCCAGCCCCGCACAGCCTGTCCCAGCCTTTCCCAGCCCGCACAGCCTGTCCCAGCCTTTCCCAGCTCCGCACAGCCTTTCCCAGTCCCGCACAGCCAGCACCGGCAGCCCCCGGCTGGCCGGAGTTTACCCGGCACGGAGGGACCGCTTCAGAAAGCAAAGAAGAAATAGTTGAAGACGCTCGAGAATGCGTGTTTTAGAGTACTCGGGGCTGCCGAAAACCTTTTTGTCCTTTGCTCTACGCTGCCCAGAGGTTGACTCATCTCTAGAGATGGTGCCCTCGCTTACTTTTCTAAAAATCATACCCTTGTTTGCCAAGAAAAAGTCCGTTTACGGAAGGGCTGTCTGAATCTCCAAAACCACACGGTACACCGAGCACTGGAACAAGCGAAGCCCTTGGGATGAAAAAAATTCAACAACACCTAGCAGCAGTCACTCAGCAGTAAACAAAACCCAAGAGTCCCTAACATTAATGCTACCAAGAACTGCTCACAGCCTGCCTGGAAGAGGGAAACGGGATGGAGAGGTTCCCTGTTATTCAGGTTCCTTGCTATAACATCATCTTGTTGTTGGTGGTTTTTTTCGACAGTCAGAGGGGCATGTATTTTCATTCTATCCTCACATATCAACCACTGAGTTAGCAGAAGATACTATTTCTTGGATTAATCATACAGACACAGAACATTGCCATTTTTATCAGCAGATGGGCAGCAAATCTGAGTGAAAATATACTAAAGATGCTCTCCTAGTCACATAATTTTTCATTATCTTTAAAAATACCAGTATTTTGGATTAATACACCCCTAGTGTGTGCTGATTTCTAAGAATCACGGGAAATGACCGATTTCTAAGAACCACAGCTCAGGAATGATGCTGCCACCTTTTCCATGAGACCAGTGTCAAGCCGGGGCCTGGCAACTGACAGCACTGTTGGAGTGGCTGCAAGTCCCAGACAGAAGGGGCTCAACCCATGAGGGATCTTGACCTCCTGAAGCTCTACCTGGACATCTACCTGTGTTGACATTGTTGTCCTGTTCTCCAGCCTTGAGGCCAACAGTATCTCATGACATGCCATGGTACAGTGGAGCTCTCCTGTCACTCCCCACCTCACAGATGCTGACCAGGGCAGGTGGCATTGCCTGGGACCCACCTCTTCACAGAGGACAGGGCAGATATAGTCACCTAAACGGGAGAGGGGGAAGGACAGCTCTTGTGCACAATTATTCATTAAAATTTTTCTCCATGTAAACCCCCTTAGGGCACAGTTTTACTGTGATACAATCTCTTCTCATTACACCTTATGAATTTTATTCCTCATCAATGTGAGACTTGTGCAGTGCCATAAAATGGAGAATTATAATTCCAGGTACTAGAAATTTAAAATGAATGTTGTAGACTGGAAGCCTCCATTACCTGTTATTACCTTTAACAGAATCTGCAAGTGCTGTACGTGTTGATTTTTCCTCCTGGTATGGCTGCATGGTCTTCTCTGAGACTCTAAGCAGAGATTTCAAACTCAAGAGCGAAGACACAGCACCACTACCATCTATACTCCCAAACAGGGCTGGGCACTGGCAGCCAGGCACTAGGACTGGCCAGTCTCCTCTCTGCCTGGCTGTGCAAAGACGAGAGGCAGGATTGCTTCACTGGCATGAGCAGAGAGAGCCTGAAGAGCAGGGAAGAGATGGCTCTTATTCCTACCCCAGCTTGTCAAGCCAGTGTGTCAGTCACTGTGCTGCCATCTTTTCAGGAATAAATATTCCAGAGACTCCCAAACATCAGTGACAGGCACAGTGTTTATCCAAAGAGACATTATTACTACCATGCAGGGAAATTCTTATTCGATTAATCTACAGTTCTTTGATCTAATTCTATTTAAAAAATGCTATTGCTAATGTAAAGCAAGTATTAACATTTAATACCAGCCTGCTTAAATATTCAGAAGGATTTCTTTTTCTGTTGGAAAATGCATTGACTTTTTCAGCTAATGGGATTCTGCATTCTTCCTTGCAATACTTCAAAGTCTAGGAAGCAGTTTAAGAGAAATGTAATGCTTCAAAAGCCAGTCCAAAGAAACAAAAACCATGGCAAGAGCCTAAGTAAGGTGTATATACTAGTGAACAACTCCACTAAGGGCTCAGCAAGCCCAGTTATATGCTTGTAACAAACAGCACAGTACAGCCTCAGTGCCCTCGTGTCTGCCCATCCTTCCCATGTCCCCACCAGAGGGTAAGGCAACAGGGCAGAGCTGCCCTGCCAGCTTCCCAGCAGCTCATCTCAGAGGTCACAAAGGACAGAATAAGAAGCCTCTGTTGCAGAATGATGACTTTCCTCTCAGACACGAGGGTCCAAACACAACTTCAGAGCCAGAGGGTTGCCCCAGGCTCAGTGCTGATGAGTGTTGCCTGTGCTGAGGCTGAATTCTTTGGCTTCAGTCCAGTACTTGCATAGTAGTCAAATAAAACAAGAAACAACAAGAGTTAGCTGGTCTTGTGGTGAGTGTTTGAAAGATCCTGTGCTTGAAGTTGTGCATGGCGAAAGAAAGAAGTAGCCCTCCTTGCATACTTTTAAAATGACTATATCCTTGTTTGGTGACTGCCGTGATACTCATATTTATTTTCAAAAATGTACCATTCAGATGAGGAAACCCCTTTGGCCATCAACCTCTCAGACAAGAAGTACTACAGAAGTCTAAGTTGTTATATAATAGCACTAATTAATATTTTAGTCTCAGTCTATAGACTGTTTCTGGAATAGTTAGTAGAGCAACACGGAATTTCATGCTAATGCATCTCATAAAAGCACTTCAAAATAAAAGCTTCCTTGTGCATTTTACAAGGACTATGAGGCAGCTCCAGCATACACCTGAAATTGCTGCCAGTCTTGACAGAAGCACAGCCCATGAGATGAAAACCCAACCCCATGCTCCCATGTTGTGACTGATCCACTTTCATAAAACCATGTCTGAGATTAGTGTTTTTTGTTTTTTCTTTTTTAAACTAATCAGAAATGTCCGCACTGATATCTACAGTGTAATAACCACATGTCACATCTAACATGACAATCAGTGACTTGATGGATACTGAAATACTCTGGGATATCAGGAATCTTTAGTTAAAGGCTTATTTATACAGCACAGTGCTTCCGAGGACTGCATGGACTTGGTGTAACTGGCAAAGTCAGCTCAAGGAGTCATACTCTTCTCTGTATGCATTCACAGGCAGAACTACAACACTTTATTTTTGTTAATTGATTTTTATGTCTCTCTGTCACCTTTTCTCCCTGAAATGGTGTTTGGTGTGAGAAAGAAGGAGTAAACTATTGGCTGGGAAAATCACCCCAGGGCTGCCCGTAGATACTGCAGTATCTCAAGCAGTACTGGAGATCTGCTTCCATTTCACTGTGAGCAAAGTGCTGACATCAGCTGGAGAAAACAACCCAATGTACTCTAGAAAGGCTAACATATATTTGATAACAAACTATCTACTTATGACTGGCTTTTCTGGGCAAGACAACAGTTGAGTTTCTACATACCACCATGGCCTTAGAGCATTACTCCATGAGGCAGTGCTACAGTGGGGTAGTTGAGGATAAATTGACATGAACAGCACTTTCCCATTTATATTCCTATAAATAAATAAATAGATAAATAAGTATAAATATATATATATAAAAGAGGACTGCTGATTTACATCTTAGAATGCACGCCTCACAGTGAACTGTGAAATAGGTCTGTGATGTTGTACCTGGCACGGAGTTCTCCAGGCTTGGAATGAACCTGCTGTTCTTACACAGTAATCAGCCACTTGATCTTCCCAAAATGACCCATTTCCCTTTTATTGTTAGTTGCACTTATCTCGTTATTTCACATCTAAAATTTAATGGCAACTTGACAGCCTCTCTTCATCAGAAAGCACTGGTTCTATGAGAACAAAACAGCTTCCTATCCAGTAGAGGAGCACATTTGTTATTAACATTAGTGACATTAGTTAGAAGAAGCAGGAAACTCTTGTTTTCAAGTCAAAGAAGAAAAAACTCAGGCATTTGCTTTCAACTTTCTGATCTCTTGATTCCTTTCTATAATTCTGCTGGTAGAAGAATAGTCCAGTTTGCTGGATTATGGCCTAACTCGAATACCTTATATATATGCAATATATCCTGGATACTGAAGTCCTATCCACATATCCCTATCCTATACACACATATTTCTTGCCTGTCTCTGCCTTTATAGATGCCTGCACAGCAGCTCATAGGCTAAGTACAGGAAGTTTCTCCTTTCTCAAATTCAAGAAGAGAAAAAATTCACATGCAGGGAACCCAAAGCCGTGTTTAAGATGAAGCTGTCACTTACTTCATCCTGTCTCTGGGACTGGGACTTTTAAAAGCAGAAGTTCATTGCCTAGTCTTTAGGAAAAATGTTTCGTGTTTGAACACAGACATTTTTTTGAATGTTGTTTGCTGGGATTACTACAGGCTGAAAACTTTTTCATACAGGGCGTGAAGCAGCAGGGACTCTGGAGCAGCCAGAAAGGTTTCCCTCTGGCTCAGCAGCACTTTAGCTTTCTTCCTGAGGCGGTGCTGGGGCGCCAGGGCTCTGCAGCTCATCTGGGGCTGCCAGGAATCAGACTGGGGCAAAAGGAAAATAGTTTGTGTGAGATTTCTGCATAGCCAGGAAGTGAGATGGAGAGGGCTAATAGCCGCATGGAATTACAACAGAGGATTGTTTCTCTGGAGAGCCCGATACTGATGTGCTCTGGAGGAAAGTCAGCTGCTGTGTCAACTGTCTGATAGTGAGCTTTAAAAATGAACACTGCTTCACAGGGCTTCTTATGCATGAGAGACAGGCTTACACACACCCTTGAAGATCAACTTCAAACAGGGAGATGAGGCTTCTGAATAGTACATTATATTCTTTTCTTCTCTTCCAGTGTCCCTGTTCCAGCATCAGAGGACTATCCATTTGCATTTTAAGACCCATGTGTTCAATGGATAGTACTGCTACATAAAATACCTCCTGATTACAAGAACATCAGTGGCCTGGCAACAGCACAGAAGCAGAGAATTAGAAATTATGTGCAGGGAGTACAACAGTAGTACATTTAGAGAACAAAAGGATGGTGGAAAGTGATTGACCAGCCTCCCAGACAAACTTATGGGAATAAGGACACATGCAAAAGCCAGGAAGATGAGGGTCAAGGCAAGAAAGTGTGATTTATCTCATCAATTCGCCTGTGGAGGTGCTCAGGATGTTAAACAAGCAAAATGAATAGTAACTGATTTGATAAAGGCCCCTCCAAGATCCTCCACCAAGCAATCATAAAGAACCTCAGTTATCACAGATAAAAAGGAAAAGGCCACTTGTGGTTTAATGATAGCTTAACGACAGGAAACAAAAAGTAGCAATAAATAATCTATGTTCACAATGCGATTAGGTTCCCAGAGGATTCACACCGACATTACTGTTGGAACCTGTTTTGTCCACCATCCATACATGGTTTTTATAATGGGACTGATTAATGAGTTGGCAAAATATAATGATGATACCAAGTTAGTCTGTCAGTCAAAACAGAAATTGACTGTAAACACTGAAGGTGTTTAGTACAGTATTGACTGAGAAGGCCTTAAAATTTTAGCTTTTGAGGGCTGATAAATGTACAGGACAAAAAATACCCTAAAGATAACACAGTGCATAGTGATGAGATTGAATGGAGCTGTTATCATTAAGGAAACAGATCTTGGATAGGTTTATGAAAATCCAATACAAGTGCTCAGTAGAAACAAAAAAAAAGCAAAGTGGATTTTAAAACTTTTTGGAAAAGTAATTGAGTGCAAACCAACAAACATGGTTATGCTATTACAAATGTCTGCCTACCATCTGGTAATTAAGAGGTCTTTTCTCGCAGTGGATAAGTTGGGAACAGTAAGTGGGGGTAGGTTCAAAATGAATTAACATAAATAGTTCTCCATATATGCACAGCTGACCCCTGGAAGTCATTGTTAGAGGATACTGTGGTTGCTAGAAGATAGCAGAATTCAAAAAAGGATAAAATCCCTGGAAGAAAAATTCAGCAAAATTCCAGCTCATGGCTCAGGACCTCCTTGAACCACGTGAATGCAGGTAGGATATACAACATGTACAAAATCACTATATGCTTATGCCAGCATGATATTTTTTCCGAAAATAGCTGCATCTGCCCACTGGTCAGCACACGTAACTGGGTGGATGTGACCTGTGGCCTCCCCACTGGGGCTGTTCTGAGCAGGAGTGGCCAGTCTGTATTCTCACCTGAGCTAACCAGATATTATACCCCACGGCCTATGTAAATGTGGGCTCCAAACAGCACTGCTAGTGCATAAATGCATCAAAATAACTGCTCCTGTGGTCTGTGGCTGCAGACTGTGGAATGACAGTATTTCCCTGGGCACAGCCTCTCCGTGCCCTCCTGTCACATTTGCTGGTGAAGTGTAAGCTGCTGGTCTATTGGCCACAATGTCACGCTCAGAGGACCTCTCTGACCTCTCTATCCCTTCTGCTCTCCCATGGGCTTAGAAAGGACCAGGAGCTCCTGGAGGGTTGGTAAAATCATTGGAAGGGATCAGCTGTTTCATCCAGTGCCTGACTGCTAATTTAGGCATTATGGTCTCACTCCTGTCCAGTTTTTAAACATTTCTCCTCAGTCAAACCACACCAGCACATGAATAGAGATTCCACTGGCCTTAGCTGAACTCTTCACAAGCCAAGAATAGCCAGCATCCCACACTCTGTAAAGTCCCTAAAGACAGTGGTTCTCAACAGTAAATTAAGGAAAAAAACACAACAGTTGGGTAATAGAGTTCAAAAGAGAGGAAGGCATTTCAGGTGGCAGACCTCCTCTGCTAAAGTATTTGGAGAGCATTATGACAGAAATGAGCTAAAAGATGTTTCCATACCCTTAGTGCAACTCCATCTGCTGAATCTATACACGAGTTCCTAAAACTAAACTCACAGGAACTCTGTAAATATATTTAAGTAGTGGTGGGCTTATACACATCCTAATCTCACAGTCTCACTAACAAAGTGTTTGGATAACACAATGATAAGGTAAGGAAGTGTTTAGATAAACTTAGTTTCCTATAGTTATCCAAATACATTGTAAATCCCCACGCAGCCCTACTGCTGGTCTCACTCAGTCACAGACAAACATTCCTATCTGAGCTGAAGGTTCATGCCTTTGAAGACTTCAGGTAAGGGCTTTGCTATTTATTTTCTTTTCAACAGGACTCCAGTACTATCACGATCTAATGGGCAAGAGATGGAATATTCAGGTTCTGATCTGGTTTTGACAAAAGTTTTTCCCTCTCTCTGTGCTAAAGAATCAATGCCAAAGTTAGATTTCGTAAACGTTTTTAAAAAGCAACAAGGCAGAACAGAATAATTCTTGGCAACACTATTTCAAATACAGCAGCAGGGGACTGGTGTCTGAGAACATGAAATTCTCCAGGCTCCTTGAAATCAATGAATACTTGTTGCATGATTTCAGTCTCTGGCCCAGTAAGGCAGACAGACAGGGCACAGGGCTAGCTGGCAGCGACTCGAGGGAAGACTTGAGGGAAGTTGTATAACCTGTCTCTGTACACCAGTTTCCTGACTGATAACAGTAATCTTTGCCTTTCTTAATTATTTTGGTACCCGTACGTAAAAAAAGGAAATAAAATTTTGTTGGAAGATTAATTTTCCTTACAAGCAATATCAGTCCACTAGAGGCAGGCTAAAATCTACTCTAACTGCATGAGCTGAGGAGAAAATAAACATCCTTTAAAATGGTCCTACACCTGTAGTGGATTCCTTCAGATGAGACACTTACTGCCTAAACTTGCAGAATGCCAGAGATTTCCCAATGTGTTATTAAATGTATGGTTATAAGATCTTATCAATTCTGTGTAACAAGGATGTAGGGTTGTACATGTGGCTCTGCAGAGCAATGTGCGCTAACAAATAAGCTAAGCCTGGACTCTGGGCTTGCTCAAGGACTGCAGCCTTGCACACAGGGAAGTACTCTGAAGGATACATATAAAATATTTTGTTCACTGACAGTTGGAATTCCTCTTTATTTATTCTACAGTCCCCAAGCCATCACCACCAGAACAGGGTGTACACATTTTCTTCCCTTCCCCGGGTCACCAGAACCAGAAAAAAGGCCCAGTACAAAAACCATCATGAAGAATGACCAGAGAATCTGGTCACTGTCCCAGGTTTAAGGCTTTTCTGGCTGCATAGTATCAGCCATACCCGTGTCTGATTAGCAACCTCACAAATAAAGAAGCCAGGGGAGTATGAGACATGCATGGATCACTTATTCCTTACCCAAAGTTAGAATTTATCACAATCTACAGCAAGTGTTCTATATAGCCCTGTCTGTTTGGAGCAGAAAGCATGATGACTATTTAACCCCAAATTATTTCATTCTTTCTTCATATCATAAAATTTAGTAGTATAAGTTGCATATATGTATTTTTTTTTAAATTAACAAACAAACAAACAAAAAGCCCAAACAAATCCCCACAATAATTCCTGGCAGAACATCCACAATAAAACAGTAGTGGGACAGTTTACAATATTGATATTATGAACTGGACAAGTCCCTGGAGAGGATTTTCTGTCTTCTAGAAACAAACTGCTCTATGAAAATGTAAGCACTTCATTTTTAGACTCCATATTTTTTGCATACTTCTTTTCACTCACATTTTACACTGTGCTAAATACACACCACAGAGCTGATGTGTCTCACTGGATAAAGGTGCAGGTGATTTTTTTCACAGAGTGGAAACCCATCAAACAGCAGGAGCAACAGAGAGGAAAGCACTTCCCGGAGGTCCCTTTCCAGCCACCATCTGCTCCTTCTGAAAGAGGGCAGGCAGCCTGCAGCTCTCTTTCCCCATAGCCTGCCTCTGGGGAATGCTTCCAGTGTACAGGGAGGGCAAAAAAAAGGCTGGAACCTGCAGCAATGCAGGCAAGACACATTCCTACTATTTCTCAGCAAACATTCCTTACTTCTCCTCCCGTCCCCAATACAGGTGTACTTCCCTTCTCCCCTCTCTAACTCACACACTCCCTTGCACACTCTCCTCCAGCAGCCACTTACCAAGACTTTTCCTCTGCTGATTCCCCCTCTGCTCGAAATAGGCACACCAAGAGAGTTGGTTGATAAGTTCCATTCCAGCTGTGAATTTCTTTTTACTCTCTCAATTACAGAGTGATGAAAATACTGCCATCTGCCCTCATGTTTATCCTGGCATCCTATCACATCCTTCTCACAGGCTTTCTTCCTGTCCCACTGTCTGAATACACAGCTCTGTTTCAAATCAACCTCATGGTGTTCCTCATTTGTTGTTGTCTACTTAAGGTGTTGCTCCATGTTTATGGAATGTAGTTTTACTGGAAAAATTCCTTGGCCAAAACCTTCAAAAGAAACTACTCATCTTGGGTCTATTTCTCATGACACTTGAAAAGCTCTGACTTTCTGGGGAGATTGGTTTCCTCAATCTGGACATAAGACCTCTTTGAAGTATCTCAAGTTGGGCAACAAAATATTGCAAAACTGAAATTGCACCTGACCTGTGAAGAAGGTTGGTCCTGTTTATGTTTGCCAATATTTTTTGCCTCCTGTTCCATCAGATTTTGACAGGCAAGTGCTGCTCTTAGCTATAAGGACATGAAATTAAGGGAAAACTGGCTCCTGAAAGAAGTTTCTGGACCATGCTGCTGTGGAGATCTTTTACTCCAAGGCAGAATCCATTGTATATCCTGTAAGTGCTCAGGATTTGCATGTATGTAGCTGAGACTGGAATTGGCTTTAAAGTGCTTTGTATATACTCTCTTCTTCGATTGCAAAAGAATTAAGCAGAGATTCGTGTATTTCAGTCTTTTTTTTTTTTGCCTCCTTTTATGTCCTGGGGAGCTTATGACAAATAATGTATTCAAATAATATACTCACTGGTTCCTAATATGTTACCAAACATAATAGGTTGGATGATAAATTAAAACCAAATGGAGTTCTGAATGTTCTGCTTTCAAGCCACTAGCAAACCTGTATTGCTTTAAAAATAAACTTTGTTCCCACTTTGCTCAGATTAGTGGCACTTCACTTTCCTCAGACTAGTGACACGGAGGCAACTCTGACCATGACACCTGGGAATGACATGAAAATAACTTTTAAAAATAGCAATTGTGACGTGAGGGATTACTCGTCTGCAGAACATTTCAAACGGGAAACAGTCGGTGTGTCTCACAAGCTTAGGTGTAGCTCAGCTAGGAAGTGCACAGTCACATCATAAACCTCCCTTTTACTTTGCTCCTAATTGGCAGCCCTGTGAACAACATCAGCAAAGAACTATTTACTGAAACCTGGAAGCTGAGAGGTCATACCATAAACTTGTCATGTTGTTATACTCTTTCCTAGGCATTCGCTAGCAGCTGTTGTGAAAAACAGGATACCTGAGCCTGATGGACTTTTGTGCAGACTGAGGACACAGTAAAATATATATTTATGCATCAAATAACTACGTACTAGTTTGAAAAGTGAACCTCAAAATGCACTTTAAGACATGAATTATGAATTCTGCATGGCTGCTGCCCCTGATGCTTAGCTAAGTCTGTTGGGGTTCGCATGTAAAATCACGCAGCTTTTATTACCATGAATTCAGAATGTCTTCTAAAGCTGTGTAAGTCACAATCTGCCTCCCCAGAATAAACTGGAAATGAAGAAATACATTTATGCAAGGTTCAGGTACACTGGCAGGTTACTGTCAGAACATGTACCCTTAAGTGCATGTAGAAGTGCCACTGGAGTCTCAGGTGCCTCATCAGCTCCATCTCCTGTTTTGCTGACTTTAGCAGGTACCATAAAATGAAGCTAGAGATGTTATGAGCAGCAATCTCTAAAATTAAACTTCTGCACTGCTAGTGGCTCACTGATTTCCATATCAAAGGCACTTATGTGGCAGCTGAAGAGATGGCTTTTCCCTGTCTGTCACTGCAAGCAGGTCTTTTGTGCTCTCACTTGGCTAGGATTATGGTAAGAAATAAGCACCACCGTAGGGCAATTCATTCCCCTTGTCTCACACGCCTATTTCAGGATGACAGGACTGGCTTTCAGAGGTACCTATTTCTGTCTTGACTGTAAAGGACCTGGTGTGACTAGCTCAATCCTTTTAGAAGACATCCCCACTAGACTCACTGCTTTCAAGTCAGGGCAGATGCTTTTCACTCGGTATGTTATTTATAACATGAATCGAGACTGTGTGGATAGAGCATAAAATAGAGCCTGCATTCTGAAGACTAAATGAAGCCTGAGTGTAAAAGGAATGAATATTTCTTTTCTCAAGTATTTCTGTCAGCTGGTGCAGCTTAGTTGACTTGGCTGCTACATTCCCATTTTGGGATCCAACCTTAATCTGCAGTTCAAGTTGAAGCTATGCTCTCACAGGGCTGACAGGTACATCAGTGGCTGTGTCACACAACTTGGGAAGCCAGAGAAATGCCAACATGGATTGCATTCACACCGTCATTGGCAAGCCAAATCTAAGGATCCTTGGGATAGCAGCCTCTATTATTTCACTAGCAGGGTCTGCAAAGAGAGTGGATGAAAACTGTTATGTGCTAAGAAACCCAGGGGAGAATTAAATGTTAACTTCTTCCTACTTATTATTTCCTACTTATGTTATTACTGAATGTTTCATCCCTACAATTGTGTGAACATGTATGTTTTAGTCAGGCATCTACTGGCAAAACTGAGGTGAGACTTCCGGTGTAAAACAATGCCCTCTATTAAAGAAGTAAGTCATCAAATAAGGGCATCTATAAATAGAAAGGGTTGTAAAAACAAATAGGGGAAAGCATCTGGTTTGCAACATCTTTGCACAATTTGCAGTAGCTAAATCTGGAGGTAATTAATGACCTGTTTATTTTCCAAAATTTCAGTAAAATGCCTTGGCAAAAACTTAATCTGTCTCTGGAGAACATCTTACTTCCTTCCATATGTTGCCCGATCTGTCACAGCAATAAACTTCTTCCCAGTTTCAAGATCCCTAATGATTGCACCAACTGATGCTTTCCACAAAAGAAGAGATAATGGTTCCAGCCCTCTACAAGTCATGATTCTCCCTTAAGAGAAAGAAACACAAAAGAGCACAAAAGTGAGTGCCCTGTGTTACAGCCTCTGTTGTGACCTAGAATCCAGAGATTTAAAACAGTTCCTACCTACAATTTATCCCAGCTGTTTTATAATCCTTCTGAATTTGATAGTTTCTTTAAAATGCTGCCATGCCATGATTAATGTATATGCCTTGGCTTTGTAAACCCTTGTCCTGCTGTCCTTGTTTTTTAAGGTGCCTTCCAAAGAAACAGCTTAGGCCATTTAGTAACTACGCATGCTTATGGCTTCGTATAAAACAAACCAGATGTTTCAGAGTCAATTTTATTTGGTGGTGTTTTGTCTAACCTAGATTCTGAAATGTATTTGTCCTCTATTTGAATCAGATTAGGTATAGTATCTTCTGTTTTATTATATGTTGGAAATATGGATGTTCTGATAACTTCCTCTTTCTGATGAACTCACACATCCAACCATACTGATTTAATAGATAATCTTCTTAAAAAGAATCTACTGTTGGCTTAGAAGTAAAATATAATAAAACAGACTAGTCCACATGATTTGAACATTTAATAATTTAAATTTATACTCCATTTAAATGCTTTGCTGAATTCAGATCATAATCAAGTTATCAGTTTTGTTCTGAAACAAAAGCACTCAGAGCTGTTAGGGATAGACAGAGAGCACAAATGTAATTACAAAATACTCATCTGCCAAGCTGATATACAACTATATGTTTCTGATTCTCTGTGGACTAACGTTTCTTTATGTTCAGGAATGATGGAGTGGGTCAAGTCAGGGCCATCCTTGCATCAGAATTCAGAGTGTTTCTGCTGATTTTAGAGAAGTTCTTTATTTTCCTCAAAGTGAGTGGCAGGAAAACAAATGATCCAATTCTTTAGCTGATAATGAAGCTGTAAACGTTTCTTCCAGGAAAAAAACTGAGCAGATCCCAAACACCTCACCATGTGGTGGAAATTCATGTAGAGGCTCAATGTATGTATGTTTGGTCATGCATCTTAAGGGTGATTACTGACATTTTGAATTTTCACTGTGTCTTTTAATAATACAGTTTCCCAGTTTATTCAAAGGAAGGTGGTGGGCTGTCACGGGGCTTGAAAATTCTCAACTGAGGAAAGTAAGAGAAGATAAGGTAAGAGTAAAAAAAGTAATAAATAATGCAGAAAAGAGGAATCAGTTGTCATTTTTACCTTCCTATAATATCAGAAATACAGTGATGTTGAATAAAACTTTAAACCTATAAATTAATGTTTAACAATCGAAGAGAAATGTGTGTTACACATTGGTTTTACTTTCAAGTACCTGATCTGAGTCACTAGTTATACTGTTACCCAGCAGTCAACCACCCATCATTTTTCTTTAACTTCCAACTCCTCTAGCAGCTGCCTATATTGTATAATTAATTTCCCCTACTTTGTTTAGTGAGCTATTCTGAAGATGAACATTTACCTTCCTTCAAATGGTGACTTCCACAAATGGAAGCCTTCGGTGAAAACCCTCACTTCACCACATCTGTACAGACACCCTGTCCCCTGTGACTGGGGCAGGGGCCAGGAGCAAAGGATTTAACTCAGTGTAGATGAAACGAGGAGCCTTGAGCCTCCAGAACTCACATCTAGCATGACAGCAGCTGGCTGGGGGCCAACCACACATACAAAATAAGCCCTTCGGGAGCAGTGGTGAGCAGGGTGTGGCACTGCAGTGTGCAGGAAGGGCGCTCAGGCAGTGCCAGCCCAACCAGGGAGCAGTGGTATCCGCTGGCAGAAATCCAGGGCCTCGCTCAGCTCCACACCCAGCACGGCTGGCACAGCTGCCCAGAGAGCTCTGGCAGGAACACACGGCCACCCAGGTGCCACCTGCAGGGTGAGCCCTGCTCTCTGTGCCAGTAGCGGGTGGCACCTGTGAGCACAGCTGTGGGAGGGTGCCCAGGTGGAAGAACTTCTCTGCTTAATGACAGGATGAGAGGATCACCAGCCCACCTGAGGTGTATCTACACCTATGCCCACAGTGGGCAACAAACAGGAGCAGCTGAGAGCCGTTGTGCAGCAGGAAAAACATGACATAGTTGCCATCACAGAGACATGGGGATGATTGAAACCACTGGAGTGCTGCGTTGAGTAGCTATAGACTTCAGAAAGGACAGGTGAGGAAGGAGTGGTCGTGGGATAGCTTGGTAGGTTAGAGAGAGTTTTGATTATCCAGAGCTTGATGCCAGTGATGATTGGGTTGAGTGTGCATAGGCAAGAATCAGGGAGAAGACCAAGAACGCAGACATCCTTATGGGAGTTTGCTGTAGACCACCCAAATAGGATGAAGAGTCAGACAAAATATTCTGTAAGCAGCTGAGAAAAGTCTCCCAATCACTAACCCTTGTTCTCAAGGGGGACTTGTGCTCACCAGACATCTGGAAACAAAATAATATGGCACTCACCATTATTAAACTTAATATTTTTGGTGATTGCCCAGCTGTCTATCAAGATATCTTTGCAGAGTCTCTCTGCCTTTGAGGAAGTCAACAGCTCCTTCCAGTTTAGCATCATCAGCAAACATAGTATACCTTCAAGTTCTGCATCCAAGTTGTTTATGAAAACATTGAAGAACACTGGCATCTCTATCGTTTTTTGAATGCAGGGAGAAACATAGTGACAAAGGATAAGGGAAAGGCTGCAATACTTAATGCCATCTTTGCCTCAGGTATTAAATAGTAAGACAAAGGATAAGGGAAAGGCTGCAATACTTAATGCCATCTTTGCCTCAGGTATTAAATAGTAAGACCAGTTGTTCATGGGGTACTCAGTTCCCTGAGCTAAAAATTGGGACGGAGAGCAGAATAAAGCCCTCGTAATCCCAGGGAAAATGGTCAGCAATCTACTATACCACTTAGATACACAAAAGTCTATGGACCAGTTAGTATCCACACAAAAGTATTGAGGGAGCTGGCAAAAGTTCTCACTAAGCCACTTTCTACCATTTACCAGCACCTCTGGCTAACTGGGCAGGTCCCAGTTGACTGGAGATTAGCCAGTGTGACACCCATTTAACAGAATGGTCAGAAGGAGGATCCAGGGAACTGCCAGCCTGACCTCAGTATCAGGGAAGGTCATGGAGCAGACCATCTTGAGTGCTGCCATGTGGCACATGCAGGATAACCAGGGGATCAGGGCCAGCCAACATGGGTTTATGAAAGGCAGGTTCTGCTTGACCAGCCTGATCTCCTTCTTTAACAAGGTGACCCACTTAGCGGATGAGGGAAAGGCTGAGGATGTCCTCTACCTGGATTTAGTAAAGCCTTTCAAACCTTTTCCCACAGCATTCTTCTGGAGACACTGGCTGCTTATGGCGGGGACAAGTGCACTCTTTGCTGGATAAAAAAACTGGCTGGATGTCTGGTCTCAGAGAGTGCTGGAGAATGGAGTTATATCCAGCTGGTGGCCTGGTGCTCTCCAGGGCTTAGTACTGAGGCCAGTTCTTAATATCTTTATTGATAATCTGGACAAGGGGGTTGAGTGCACCCTCAGTCAGTTTGCAGGTGAGGCCAAGCTGGACAGTAGTGTTGATCTGCTGGAGGGCAGGAAGGCTCTACAGAGGGATCTGGACAGGCTGGATTGAAGGGCTGAGGCCAATTGTGAGGTTCAACAAGAAGAAGCATCCTGCACTTGGGTCACAACCACCCCAGACAGTGCTACAGGCTGGGAGCAATGGCTGGGGAGCAGCCCAGTAGAAAAGGACCTGGGGTGCTGGTCAACAGCAGCTGGACATGATCCAGAACATGCCCAGGTGGCCAAGAAGGCAAATGGCCAGCAGGACCAGGGCAGTGATTGTCCCCCTGTACTTGGCACTGGTGAGACCACACCTCAAATCCCATGTACAGTTCTTGGCCCTTCATTACAAGAAAGACATTGAGGGACTGGAGTGTGTCCAGAGAATGGCAATGGAGTTGGAGAGGGGTCTGGAGTTCAAGTCTTACAAGGAGAAGCTGAGAGAGCTGAAGGTGTTTAGCCTGGAGAAAAGGAGGCTCAGGGGAGACCTCATCACTCTACAGCTGCCTGAAAGGAGGAGGTAGCGAGGTGTGGATTGGACTCTTCTCCCAAGTGATAGGACAAGATGGAACAGCCTCACATTGCACTAGGGGAATTGTAGACTGGATATTAGGAAAAATTATTTCTTCACCAACAGGCTTGTTAGGCATGAGGCTGCCCAGGGAAGTAGTGGAGACACAATCCCTGGAGGTATGAAAAAGCCATGTTGATGTGGCACTGAGGGGCACAGTTTAGTAGTGGACTTGGCAGTGCTGGGTTAATGCTTGGACTTGATGACTATAAAGGTATTTTCTAGTCTAAATGATTTTATGCCTTTATAATTTAAAACATTTATTGAAACAAGGCAAGTTTTTGGGAGTATTTTTAAACACTACTTCTTCAATTTCAAAAGAGTATCATATGGATAGTGAAATTACAATATTTTAATGTTACTCATGACTCTTTAGTTCTGTGCCTTGAGATAGATGGTTACATATTTGTTTCTGAAGTAACATTTGCAAGTTGGGATTGTAGCAAAATATTTGCTAAAAAAGAGTGTGAATAGTTCACAGACTTGTCAGAATCCATCTGTTTGTGTCTATTAATGGGTGCATTCCCAGCTGTGGTCTTTCTAATGTAATAAAAAAACCCGTTTCTCTCTTACTATAAATCCAATGGCTGAAATCTCCTTGTAAAATTGATTTATTTCAATAAAAATCTGTCCTTATGTTAAAGACTCCTCTTAAAATGAGCAAGACCATGAGATGCCATTCGCATATCATTTCTGACACATAAACGACTCGGCCTCAAATAATTTACTACAGCATTTTTCTGGATAAGCCGTGAAAGAACATGCCATTCAGATCAGGATGAGAGGGACATGGATGGGAAAAAAGAGGTGTATTTAGCAGAGGAATGAGAGGCACATCCAAAATAATCTAAAGGTTGTGACAAATGTTTAGGTACTCACCCCTTCATGCAATGAGTCCAACAAATATTTACACAAGTATGCAACACTTTAAAGAAGACCAAGCTATGAACCAATGCAGTAGGTCCCTAAATCTTTAGGAACCCTTTTTTGTAATGCTATGTGTAATTTTTTTGTATTTTGACTGAGAGAAGTTACATTTCTAACTTTGGTTTTGACTTACATCTTCCACAATTCTCTTAAGCTATCCTTCGATAGAGCTGGCAGCTACCCTGCATTTGCTCATGAATTGCAGCAACAGAAGACCGTATACAAAGACATTTCAAACTAATTTTTGCTCAAATTCAGACAGATCTACACGTGATCTAAGGTACATTTGAACTATGCTACTGTTCTGAGGCAGTATGTCTTTAATCAATACCAATACTCCAGTTTCGTGGCTGTCTTTTAAAGTGCTTGTGTATGAAATGACCTGTGAAAGTTCAGTGCCCTTCTGCATCATCATGGCCTGGAAAACCAGTCCTCTCCAGAAAACATTCCCTGGTTTATCGAAGTATTCATTTAGCTAAATTCAGAAGAAATTAATTATCCCCACAGTATTTTACATCTGTGACAAGTAAAATTTGTGAAGTATTTATAAAACTAAGCAAGCTGTTTTGAAGTTAATGAACTTACCTTGCTGCTGAAGAAATACCTACGGTTTAAACAACTTTTTGCTAAGTTTTAAGTCATAGTGTTTTAAAATAGATTATGAATCAAATTCTTACAGCTTAAAGAAAAACAATATTTTTAAGTTCCAGTGCCTCCTCTTCCACTCTACTAGAACATGTTGCTGGATCTGTAGCAATGATTTCTGTATAAACGGTTTTATAGGAAATCTTTTTTATATACTTACTGTTAACAGCAACAAAGAAAAAAATCAGTATCTCTGTGAAATGATCCGTTGAAATGCAATTCACTCTGGTGATTATATACAGCAGAGTATGCTTAGTTTTGATCACCATGCTAACTGAAAACATCTTATTCTTTAATTCTCATAAACTTTGCTCGACTTCTACATTGCTAGGCGTGTTGCTGCAAAAGCTCAGGAGATAAGGCTCCTGGGTGGCACTCCATCCTTGAGGAGAGAGAATGCCTGGAATATTGCACTACCTTAATAAAACCAGCTGCTGTGTCTAATACCGAGTGACACACGCACACTAATTGACATTACTGTATGTAAATTACTGCCCTCTACTGGAATGACAGGCTGGATGTTTCATGTGAAATGGATTGTTTCGTAAAGTAATTCAAGTGATTGTTGAAGTCTGGTGTTTTATGGAAACAAGTGCCACGAATTCCAGGTGTTCCCGATCCCTTCTTGGAGCATAGCTGTTTGCTGTACACAACTCTGTGTGCATTCAGCTCTTGCTTTTTTGCAGTCCAAGGTGCACCAGGTTGGTCTGATTGTCAAAATATTTTCCTTGTTTAACTGTAAACAGGATGTGCAAAGGACTACAGAAATGCCCTCTTCTTGTGAATGCTCTAATGTCAGTCAAGGAACCTTCTACACTGTCATATTTTTAAGCCTGTAATAATCAAAAGAAAATATCACATATTCTTAATTAATTCAAAATAATATTCCCAAATCCAAATTTTCAAGAATTACAAGACAGGCATCACTTCTTTATAATCATGAGTTTAGCTTGAAACTGACATTTTACGAAATGAATTTTTTCTTGGTTTTTCGTACTTTGAAGTTCACATTTTCTTTTTAAATTTGCTATGCAAATGTACTTAAGTAGAAGTGAAAGCTGGGTTTCACAATGAATTATTACTCAAGGAGATGATTTTTAAAGGAGTTATAATATATAGCAGCACAAAATTTGGCCATGGTATGACAGAAAAACCAAAGAAATAAGGAAGAGCAAACCAGAACATCTGTCTCTCAAGAAATCCAAGTACAAAAGATAAGAAGACAAAGCACTGCTGTGAAACAAGGCCAATGCCTGGCAAGAATTGCACAAAATCAAATTGTTAAGTCATCTAAGTTCTTGGAATCCCAAGAAATATGACAATATGGGACATTTTGAAGGGTTTTTTTAAGGCAAAAAGCAATCAGACAAAATTCAGAACTGGGACTTCATGATTCCCAAAACTAAACACCACATCCTACTGTAGCTGGGAAAGCAAAAGAATGGGAGTCCAGTCTCCAGTGCTCTCCTGAGTCTAGAAATTTCACATGTTTTGGAATTAGCTGGCCAGCCACCAATAGACTACTGATGTTCACTAAGCAGCTAAAAGTTTATTGTGGATATAAATGTTCCATATAAAGATCCTGGCATAGGTATTATACAAATAAAGTCACTTGCATGGGGATATGGAAGCAGCCTATAAGATTACAGTCAGATGAATAAATACAAAAATACCTAGTACGAAATAACTGAGAAGATACATTATTTATTATGTCATGACTGATCTAAAGAAGCAATCTTGGAATGGAAAATCATCATCACTGTTTAATGTAAGACAAATACATTAAGTATTTTTATCAGTCTATGAGCTCCTATATATCTTAGAAAAATGTGAGCACCAATAAACATATCTATCTAAATGTACAGGAACTTAAACAGTATTATGTTATATTTACTACTTTTAGAAAAGTAGTACTATGAATTGTTTCCAATATTTGGACTGCAAACATCAGGATAACAATCAGGAATACAGGAATACTCCATAAGTCACAGTGTAGAGAACTGACAAGGTATCAGCTGCCTTCTTGTCACATAGAAGCATCTGAAGGTGGAATTACCTGAGGCCATGTATATGTGCAGAGAATAAAGGAGAAATATTTGTTTACTGAGAACTGAAAGAGCCTTGTGAATACTTAGGGAAGCACAGAAAGCCAGTAGAAAAAAAAACCTAAAAAACAAACCAAAACCCAAACCAAACAAACCCAAACTAACCAAACAACTGTACTATAAAAAGAACTGACATCATAACTTTCTAGGAAAAGAAAGTGTATTTTCTAAAGATTAATGTGTCACTGAAATCTGTGAACAGCCAAGCTCCAGAAAGAGGAAGATCTGTCAAGAATATTTTTTTAAGGCTATCAAATAGAAACTGACTGATTCAAATGGTATCCAGTTCTATTGTCAGGACTGATTCCTCATTTTATCAGCTGAGATTTGTATCTCTTATTGTCAGGAAATTAAGTATCAAAATTTAATTTCTTTTAGGAAAATAATCCCTGATACAGCTCTCTGTGATGGAAGCAGTACCCATTCAAATACAAAATCTATGTATTAAATGTAAAACCAGAAGATGAGTATTGTTGTCACCCTAGGAACCTCTGCTACTTCTCCACGATCACTCCAAATCTTACATTACAAACTGCAGCAGAGCCATGGGAATGAATATGAGAAAAATACATCTTTCTCTGGACTTTAAGACAGTGGGGAGTCCTCCATCACCCCCCCTTTACAGTCTCCTGCTGATACAGAAATACTTGGTGGGTCAAGCATATTGGTATTTTTGTAATTGTACTTCTGGAATTAACTTCTTGTTGCTGAGGGTCATGAGAGCCTGGCAGCAGCAGAACTAACAATGGTGGTATTTTGCAACCACTGCCCCCTTTCCAGATTCAAACCACTGGCCTTCAAGGAGTGCCTGGGGAAGGAGATGGAACTTACAGGATACTGACATAAACCATCAAACGTAGGTGCAAAGAAAAGCCTCTTCATACTTTAATTAAACTAATCTAAACCCTCCCCTCACATTAATAGAGAATGTATGGCACAATTAATTTAATTTATCAATGACTACTTTTTTGGCTACTACATTTTCTTTAGGACTGAGAGCATAAAATTTCCTGGCATGCCTGGCCAAATGAATCACTCATAAGTCACTTTCTTTTTTCCCTAAAGCACTCCAACATGAATAAAGAATGTCTTTCATAACTTTTCTCTTTGACAAAGGACAGTCTTTTCCCATTGATGGGGCTGGGTTAGGGAGGAATTTACACATACACATCTTATCAACATACATGAGAATCAGTATCTTGTACTCTCCAGTGCCCTGGTGGGGACACAGACTGCAACATCTCCACTTTGCTTTCTAAAAATGTTGCATGCTTGATTTTAAAATAGAACATAAAAGTATGCCAGCCAAATACTACATTTTTCACATATGCATATCCTACACTCCTTAATAAAAACTGATCTTGCAAAATTATTTTATGAAAAAAATCCACTCATTTCATGAATGGCTTTAAAGTAGAATAATCTGCTACATTTGCACAAAGGTCCTAATTAAGAATAAATTTCAATAATGTAATAATACCAAGATGCAGCAGACTCAAGTTTGGTCCCATACTGGGACACCTGCCTTTGCTCAGGGGTTCTCAGAGGACCTGAGAGCCAGGTACACATATTTCCCTGGGGTTTCCAGTGACTTCACCCCAAAATAAATTTCAGCTTTTCAGAGTAAAAACTTCAAAAATAAGTTCTTGCAAATATTTAATTTTAAATGAAAACGAAAACCTATGAGAAAGCTATAGATTTGATGGTTCTTTAATTAGGCTGCAGAAACATAGCTACTCTTGTCTCCATACAGGTATGACTGAAAACTGTGCTAAAATTCACATAGTTCTGGTTGTGACCTCTAGTTTTAGTTTCTTAAGACCCACTTTTCACTTCTGTATTCCCCAGGATCAACAGATCAGCAGGTGCCAAGGAGTACCATGTTGTCAGATGTGCCATTACAAATTTAGGCTTGTTCATTTGCACCCAATAAAACCACAACAACCCACGAACCACCACAATTTACTTTTGAGAGGAGCAGGTGCATTGCCTTGTTATTTTTGCCACATGCTGAATGTGGCAGTTACTTTCTGCTGGACAAATTATTCTCTATTTTCTACCTATGTCAGATAATGTTCCATTTAATCTCTGATAAAAATGCATTTCAGTCACATTTGCAGAGACACTTGTAGCTGCTAATCAATTTATAAGGTCCTCCTGAACAGTTAAAGACACCTAAGAGTAGGACTTCCAAAACTTTCCATTTAAAGGTCTTAATTTTGGCTTCTTTAGACTGAGATTTTCTTTTACTCACAAGCCTGCCTCATTCCTGTCTCAGTTTTGGAGGTAATAAATTTCTAAGAACAATTTAGTCCATGGTGTGTTGTCCCACTATACATTTTCATTCTACTTGATTTGAGACATCAAGTGCTTCATCCTTTGGAACAAAACCCTGCAACTTCACAGGGGAAGTCCAAGAGTCAGTTTAGCACTGGTGTCTGAAAAATCTATCCAAAACTGGACAAGTTAAAACAGTTTGAAAGGCCAGTCTGAGCAAACCACTAGAGGTGTGGTGGAAAAATTGATCCCAAATTTACCCAAAGAACGGCCAAGCAAAAAAAAAAGAGTGGGAGCATCCAAAACTGGTCCCCAAAACCACCCCAGGCAGTTACTTCTGCGGAGCTCTGTAGCTGAGTATGAGTCAGGACAGGGCTGAAGGCTGTCCTGTCTGGAAGGGCTGTCACAGCAGGCCGTAGAGAGGATGTCAATGGACAGATAAGAAGAATTGTACCAGAAGAGCTAGAGGAGATCAAGTAGGGATTTATTCTCTTCGAGAACACAGAACATACAAAGGATTGTGGGACATGAAGCTCAAGTGAGAAGAGATTTGTCAAAAAGACTGAGGGTGAATCTGTGCCACAGACACAGTGGAGGCAGCCTTACAGAGCAGAAATCTTGGCAGTAATCTGTGTAGATTGCTAAATAACAGCTAAAATATAAACTTCAGAAACTAGATGCAAAGCTTTCTCTTATCAGAAGAATGCTAGGGTCACAAAATTAATTTTGCAAACTTTAGTACATCTCAGAATTGAAGTCACCTTCTCAGCCCTCTTTCCACTAGGCACTAAGACAAAGTCTCATCTTCATCTGCACATGCAGTTTCAAAGAATCCCATCTAATGATGGGCAATGGTCATGTATCTGCCCTGCTAAAGCTCTTGCAGGTAAGAGACAGAAAACCCCCCAGGTTTTTGAGACTACGACAAGTAAATGGTGCCCCTGTGGCAAAGCATCTTCCATTCTTCTCTGTTTTACACCAAGTAATTTGATACAAAATCTGACCAGATCACCAGAAAATGCAAGTTATTAATTCCCTGGGTGCAGTACAGTTACACCTCAAATACTGATTTGCACAAAATGTTGTGCAACAGCAGCTACTGAGAGTTATAATTTGAGTACTGAACTAGATAATTCAAGTTCTAACTTTCAAAACCTGATATTTCTAGGGTTCCACCTCATTTTGCCTCTTGTTTCTATCTAAAATAGGAGCAACGTAAGCTTGCAGCATCTAGGAACAACTAAAACGTTAATGGTATGACATGTGCAAGACAGTGCTCCTAAGCACCAGGCTCCTGAGCACCTGAGGGAATTTGTAATGCTGTGCTTAGTCCAGTATTTCAGAAAGCTGCAGTACAGCAGGCTCTAAGTTAAGAGATTCAGCAGTGGGGATCATCACTTTCTGCAGTAAATGAGACTGAAAAATTCTGAGCAACAAAAAGGGTGAGGTGATCATGTCAGTCAATCATGTCAGTCACGACAATTGTACCCTACAAAGGGGGGCTGTGCAGTACAGCCACAGGGGTCCTTACCTCTGGTGTTTCCTGACTTCAAAGCACTGAATTTAAAAAGCAAATTTTAATTTTATTTTAGTGTATAGTAACTGAAAGAATGCTAGATAGAAAATGGCACGTTCCCCTTACATACAAAGAATGTGAGAACTGCACTTGTTGTTTTACTGTAATAGGTGATCATGATTTGAGCAGGGATCTCAGAATTAGCTTAGGTGATCACTATTGGAGGATCTGTTAAACACTTAAGTCAAATTCCTTAAACAATGGTTTTCAATAATGGCAAAGTGCTACAGGATTACATTAAACCAGCAGTATTTTATTTTCAGGCAAACAGATCCCCACAGGAAGTTAAAATTCTGGTACATTTCCCATTCAGTTTGTGAATTCCAAATTAAACCATAAGTGGAAACAGTGTAAAATACCTCTGCAAAAAAAACAAAAGGCATAAAAATCCCCTAAGGGCGCAATTTTTGGCACTGTAGATGGTACATCCATTGTTTAAAAGACAAATCCCAGTCAGTGAATCAGAAAAAGTGACTAAGAGCTGCTGTGCACCACGGATCTGTCCTGAATAAGAGACAGTATGGAGCAGCCCTGTCCAGGAGCATGCCAGGAGCCAGGCTGCTGCTCATCACCTCTGCTGTAAAGGGTGAGGGAGGGAAGGACACTGCACACTGTACCAGTCTTTCTGTGCACAACCTACTTTCCACAGCAACCCAGGGGTGCTCTCTGCCTCTTTGGGAGCAGATGAGTCAAAGTTCAGCTCTCTCCTTGCTTTAGCCAGGACTCAGCTCCTTTCTCCAGCTCACACCCCTGCTAACCTGCAGTGTCCTGCTGCCCTCTGCTCCAGCATATGGATGTCAGGGCAGAAACTCTTCTCAAGGAGCACTGGGGAAAGCCCTGAGTAATCTGCTCTGCTCCCAGGGCTGATCCTGCTCTGAGTTGGAGACTAGACTGGAGAATTCCCATCACCTCATCCAACCCTAACAATGATATAATTTTTATGAATTACGAAAATGTGCTTGCTTTTTTTTTACAGGTGTATCTTGGTCAACTGGTGTCCTGATCCTTAACAAATAGATAAAATACTAAAGCAGACCAAAAAAGTAACTGTGTAAGTGCCTGCAAAACTGTCATCACAGTGAGGATTTAATCACAAGTTTTTATTTGGCTTGATGGCTGGAATATGACAGCACACTGATGGTTAAAACTGCATTTCATTTTGATCATTGCTCTTTAGTCTTAGTCACCAGTTGCACTGCTGCTCTGCCAGTCAGAGCTGAACTACAATGCCAACTTTGAGGAAAAAGACAGAACTTGTACAACTGTCTACCTGATTTGGATCAGATCTATTGCGATGTAGAAGAAGCTGGGCTGGCAACCAGAAAATAGTTGACACATTTAGATCAGCTTAAATTTCCTGCCTTCTCATTAACAAAAGCTGGAAGAAGAGGCCGAGGAATATACACTGCAGCTATGCAGGTCAGCTCGATGAACAAATATAAAAGCAAGGACAAAAATGCCAGAGACAGAAAAACAACAGAGCAAGAGAACATATCTGGCATCAACAGATATTGTATGCATTTCATTATGTCGTCAGATAACTAATTTAATTAAAGGGCAAGTGCATCAGCATCTCACCAGAGTATTATGAATAGCACTTAAATTATGGCAGTGCGTAAACCCAGGACATTAGTATTCTACCCACCTTAAATAAAAAGTTTTGACTCCATCAATTTTAATACCCAGTTGCTTTAAGAAGTTGGCTACAGTATCATGGCAGCCTGCCCAGGTTCTTTGCTCAATCAAGCAATAGTTGTCTTTGACCAAAAAAGAAAAAAATAGCCAGCAGTATCCTTGCAGAATGTCTGCTGGCATCTGCTATAAATATAGGAATAAGGGAATTAAAACTCAATTAAAACGTTAAAAGTTTAGTATTTTGGTTAACCATAATACTACAAAATTATTTGTTTTAGTAATTCATTGTTGAAGCTACCCAGTTTAATTTTTAAAAAAACTACCATGCAATTTTAATCTTTCTTTAATTGTATGTACATAATAACTCATGTGCTGTAGACATAGTCTGAAAACCTGCATCATTTACCTCTGTATTATACAATACCAGCATGTCACAGTGCCCTAGGCAAGGTCACCAAACTCTTAATAATGCTGTAGGATGTGACAGAGGAATCCATCTTCACAAATTAGACTTCATTATACATGATCCTGCTCATAAATCTTGATGTATTGTTGTCTAATATAATAACTCTACCTTGCACTTGCATGTACTCTCTAGGTCTTCTAATTCATGGAGTATTTTACAAATACACAATGGAGTATGCTTGTGTGCATAAAGCGACTGTGCTGCTGAAATAGCAGTGCTCTAAATGAGATCCGACCTCCTGGAGCACCTGCCCTGCTCTGTGTCCTTCTGGTCCCCACCTGGGGATGGAAAAGCTGCAGGAGACCGGTTTTCCAGAGCAGGTAGGTGACCTGAAGCTATAGAAGCATCTGAAATGAAAGAGACCATTTTTCTTTGAGAGTTGTGCTACTTCTCACATGCAAACCCTACGAGGACACAACCTGGTTGGTTAGACTTAGAAAACTGATCAGAGAAGCAGGTGAGCCTGCTTCCCGGAGGCAAAGGCAACCCTCTTCATTTGGGAGATGCTCAGAAGGTGCCTCCGGCACGGAGCGACGGGGAGCCTCAGCCGCGAGCCCGAGTGCCGATGTGAGCAGCCCCGAGCTGCCCGCACGGGCTGGGGGTGCGACCCTCCCGAGCTCGGCTCCTGCCCGAGCCCGGCTCCTGCCCGCAGCCCGACCTGCCCGCACGCTGCCGACCGCGCTCCTGCCGGGAGCTCTCCGTCCCGCCCGACCGAAGCAGCGGGGTCCCCTGGCTCCGGCGGGGCAGCGGAGATGGAGCCCCCAGACATCCCCCCGGAGCGGGACCCCTCCGCGCCGCTGGGGCCGGGACGTGCCCCGGGGCGTCCCCTGGGGCGGGCACGGGCAGGGAGCGGCGGGGACTGACCTGCGAGCCGGCGCTCCCGGACATTCCTCCACAGCAAGTCCCAGGCTTTGGCGGTGGAGTCCCGCAGCTGCTCGCTCAGCGACCTCCGGAGCTGCGCCTTGGCCGGGCGGCGCTGGCCGTTCATCCTCGGCGGCTCCGCATGCCGCCCCGGGCAGCCCCGCTCAGCGCCCGCGGCCGCTCTCCTCGCCGGGGACGGGCGGCGGCGGCCACATGGGGCCGCGGGGCAGCCCCGCCGCGCCGAGCCGCGTCACCGCCGCCCCGGGCGGGCGGCCCTTCCTTCACCTGAGCGCCGCCCGCCCCGGCCCCCGGGCAGCGCTGCCGCTGACAGCCTCCCTCCCTCCCTCAACGCCCCGTCGCCCTCCGCCCTCCTTCCCTCCCCGCGCCTCGGCCCCCGCAGGGCGGGGAAGGTGCCCCGGGCTCCGGCCCGGCTCCTGCCCTGACCGGGACCCTGCGCCCTTCGGGCTCAGGAGTCACCGACGGCCCGAGACCCCGCACGTCCCGCGGCCCCTCGCCTAAATTCCGTGACCCTGCTTGTGCCCGTGGCCCTCATTTGGGAACTGTCCGGCCAAGCCCCGGCGGTTGCCCTGCTGTCAGCTCCCAGCCGCCTCCCGCTGCCGCCTCTGCGCTCCCTGGACAGCGACCGGGAGCTGCTCGCCGCCTCCCCAGCCTTGCCTTGCCACCCCAGCCTTGCTGCCCGGCGCTGCGAACGGCCGGCGTCCGCTGCTCCAGGGAGAGGTCACCCGCCGCAAGGTGACAGAAAACCTGGCCGGCAACGAGCTGCCTTTTTCCCGGGAGGCTGCAATAGGTGCTTCGCCCATGCTTCAACTTTGCGGAAAGAAAATTAGGGTTTTTTTCAGAGGCCTAGGTTCACCAACTCTTCAAGATCAAGCCACAGACCTCCCAACACAGTCTCTCCCATTTCTTTGCCACTTTCTCTGCATTCCACCCACTTTCTCCCCACCTCCTTCCCCCTGCATCACTTCTTCTCTTACAAGCTCTTGCACTTTTGAAAAGGTTTCAAAATTAAACCCTGGCAGACACTTTTTGCACACTTTACAGACCAAAATGAATCCTGATTTCTTCATCCGTAGACTAGACAGAAATCAATAACAGGGCTCTTATCCCATTTAGGAAAGCCATTTTGTGTCTGCTTCTTCTGTGCTCTGGGAAATACTGTTTTAAAAGCAGCCCCTTCCCTATCCTGGATGTTCCTCTAGCACAGAGTTTGATAGCTGAGAAGGACAACAGTGGCTTAATTTCATTCAGTCACAATCAATTACTTACTGCTTGCTCTTTTGGCAGAGCATTTGTGATGTGCAAAGCAGAGGCTGATGTTCCTGCGAGTGCCTTCCTCTGAAAGAGCTGCATGCCCAGGTAAAGCAGTCATGTTAAACGTTATCGATATCCCCATCTTGTTTGGATTTAAACTGTAACTGCAATGTCAGCAGTACCCATAGAAGCTAAAAGCAAACAGACTTATTCCATGTTACCACTGTTTTAATAATGTCTTCTGCTTACTTTGTGATGTGAATTTGTTTTCCTTTGTCCCTGTTCTTAAAAGGTTCATCTAAAAAGGTTCTTCTTAAACTACTCTACTTTAGCTGATATAGTGGATACGATGTGCTTGTCCAGAACTTGTGCAGATGTTGTATGTCACTCCTCTGCCTGCAATTCCAGCTACAGTGTCCTCCAAATGACTGGACAAACACTTTTGAGAAAAGGGATGCCTTCCAGGGATGGATGCATTCAAGATCTGGAAGGGAGACAGCATAATCATGTAAATACTCCCACATCCCATGACCCAGAGCAAACACCTGCTAATGTTAATGGGAGAAGAGAGGATTATGGTTCCTACAATCAGCTCCTCTGCCCAGTAAATCTGCCTCTGACCTCTGCCTCTATTTAATCTCTCACCAGCACAGCCATTACCAGTACATAAGACCTACTACTATGCCTGTTTTCTGTCAGAGGCTTTTATCAGTTAGGAACCAGGCAGAGATGAGAAATTAATTCCTGATATTGTACTCAGCTGCCCTATAAAGATGAGCCATGACACAGTCTAAAGGTGAAATAATAAACTCGGTTTTGAAGGTTTTGTATCATACTGCTGGGTCACTACCCACAAACACCAGCCCACATCAGCCAGTATTGCAACCTTCAGCAGCGCTCTTCTGGCAGCTACACTCGGATGCACCATCCTAGCGTGCCCTGCCTGTCTGGAAGATAGATCTCTCTTTCTTCAGCTGTCTTTGATGGCCAGAATGCAGCAATAGAACAAAAGATATTCTCTTCCCTTCTGTACCATTTTTGAAGATCTTACTTTATCAAAAATATCCCTAGACTTCCAGGTTTACTGAAAGCAGCTAATTAGTGACTAGATACTAGCAATTGCTAATCCCATGTTATCTCACCACAAGTTACTAAGATAAACTGCAGTGATATGGCTGTGTTTCATAATCAGCAACAGAACTGAACTGGCAAGCCTAGACCAAACTCTGTAGCAGGCACTGACAAAAATCTTACTAATTTCAGGTACTTTATTGTGGAAAACTAAATCCAGAGGCAAGATCAGATGTGGTAGTTTTCTCCCCAGAGAAAACAGTGCTATTGAGTAACGAGAACACATCTCATGCAGCTACTGGCCTGTTCCGATTTTATGCTTTTAATCATAGTCAGCTGTTCAGAAGTCGAATTACCATCATGAATATTTTTGATGTATTACACCTCATAGTAGCACTTACAATAAGAGCTACTCTACAGAATCTGCTTGAAGGAGGGTATGTATCAGGAATCATTCATAGGAAAAACATGCTTAATTAATTTCCTTTTAGAATGTTAGAAAACCTGACAAAATGGTAAAATTCTGGTCTCTCACACATTTTGCATTGGTTGGTTAAGTGTATAAGTAGCCAGCTGATCAGTACTCATGTTTCCCTCTTGAAACAATCTGACACCCAGCACAAGATGGCTAACATTTCTGGGGGAAAGAAAAGGAAGGCACATTTTCCACAGAAAATGCAGTTTTCCTGCTTGATATGGTTCTTTTCAGAATAATTGCAATGAAACCACTGTATATGATGAACAGAAAGGAGGAAGTTCCCAGATGCCTTAAAAGAAACTGAACTATTATATTCGTCTTTGCTCATTGATAACAGAATATTGGCAGGCATTAAAGTACTGCCTTTAAATCTTGCAAGCATGTAAAATGTTGGGGAAAAGTATAAGCTAGTTATACTCATGATCTGATGCTATTGTGGCACAGAAGTCTGATACACTAATTATATATTTAGCAATTTATAGTTCCTTCCAATCACCATGGTAATTAAACGCCAAGTTAATTGATACTGCGTGGTATTCTGGCCTCAAATTAGCAGTGTGTTTTGAATTTGTTACAGATTCCATTATGCAGCCTGATGTAGTCCTAGTGAAACTCCAATGCATCTGGTAAAGAAGAGAATTGAACCTAAGGACACATGCCTACATTTTGGTTTGCCATTTGTAAACTACTGAAAGACTATGATAAACTTAAAACTTCTTTCCTTTCCATCCTCTTGTCTTCAATTACCATGAGTCAGGATTTTTTGTTAGTTTAATCACCTCCCAATGTTTACCTATGTGTAGAAGAACAAAACAGGATATGTCTTGTGGAGGAAAATGCAGGGAGAGTGCATCCTTGGTTACTATGTGCTGGTTACTATGTGTGGTTTAGAGGACACAGGCTCCTTACACTAGCATCCCTTAGAAAGTAATACCAAAGCAAAAGAGGAAATAACAGGATCTACAAGATCAATGATGCAGTTTGATGCTAATCAGTGCAATGCCAGACTTTATAATGAATCTCATTCTTCAGGAACTGACTGTAATGAAGCTTCTGGAATTTTACTATACTCAAAATGGTGTTGCTGTGCTTTTGTAGCTTCAAATAGTAGCTCAGAAAGCCTAGACATGACCAAATCAAGCAATATTTATAACTTTGCTAGTGGTCTTTATATCTTTGGGGGTCCTAGAGCTGTGGAATTTGTTTTCTATCACAGGTTTAATGGTCTGAGTGGGATGTTGTAAGTCTGGGTTACCACTGGAAAAAAAGAAAAGATTTGAGGTTTTCCATTGCTTGTTTTCCTAACAGCAGACTCCAGTGAATTTCACACTAATTCTGTGTTTGAAGTTATGTGAAAAGCACCAAGGGCATATGAGTAGGTGTCCTCTTTGACATCTAAGTAAACAAACAAATATTTGGGATCGAGAAAAATAAGAATCACTGTGAATGAGGGCAAAATGTTCTAGCTTGTGCCCTGGTACTCTCTCCTTGCTTTTTATTTACATTTACAAATTATCATCATTTTAAGGTAGCTTTAACAAGAATAAATTATAAATTAGTTTCACTCTTTTCTGGTTTATCAAGACATTGGCACCTATATATTCATCCTGCTTCATTTTAGTTTTCTGAAGCTCTGGGAAAGAATTGCTCTGCACTTTGCCAACAGCAGAGCACTGCTGGCTTTCATTAGTGGGGGCCAAATTCTTTCACTTTTGTTCACAGTGATTAATGCTGAAATAAATGGAACTTCTTGCAGTATTCACTGTGAAAAGACTCTAAGTATGCTCAGATACAGACTACAGTAACAAAGTGTCTGCTGTTTGACTGTGCTCCCTCTCCCTTGCTTGAAGTGGCATGGAGGGCATGGGGGAAATTAAGCTTTAATTCTATTCATACAAAGGATGGTACTTTATTGTTATTATTAATAATAACAAACTGTGTTCTCAAAGTTCTTGGAACCAAAAACTGGATGGAGCTGAAGTACAATCTTTGCCCTCAGGAGATTGCAAACTAAATATAAAACAGGACACCGATGGAGAGAAGACCTGATTGGGGTAGGAAGGGTGGAGTATGAGACAGCAATGAAACAGTACTGGCCAGAGTAGTAACTGCTGGTGTACTTCTGGCACACCAGAATTGGTGTTTGGAGGCACTGATATGAAAAGTGAGTTAGCAAGAGAGTCTCCAAGGAGGTTAATGTGGTATCTTTATATATTCAGAGGACCAACTTTCAAGAATGAGGGGCATTTTTAACACAAGCACACAATTGTATATTTGAAAACATAATGAGTAGACAGCAAAAGCTGGGATCCTGTAGACACACAGGCTGTGGGAAGAAAGCTTTTCATATTCAACAAATAGATGGGGCAAGAGAAGGGCCTTCAGACTTTAGTCAAGCAGCCTCTAACTGATGCACCATAAAGGCAGGATGAGCTGCAATGAGCAGTGATAGTAGAGAACTGCCAGGGTATTTGCATTTGGGATGCAACGCAGTAGACCAGATTGTGTCTATCAAGGCAGAGTAAATGGTAACAAAAGTGAAATGATAAATGTGGGATGACATTTTTTTCTACAGCAATCAAAAATTTTCACCTGGCAACCTACTTCTGACAAAACCCATTGTTTCTTAAAGAATACAAATTAGAGAAACCATACATTTTTCTGGAAAATAACTGCTATTTTCCTGGGTTTAACACAGTAGGATTTTCATATTCTGGCTAGCTTTAATGTGCACTTTTCATCTTGCATTCTGCTTATATCTAGCTCTTGCAGGTTATTTTTTAACAACCCCTCTACCTCTCCAATCTCTTGTACTAACACAGCCTAAATTGTCACAGGACATTATAAACTCCAGGTGAAGGTCTTGTGTGACAAGTAGAGGGTTGCTCTGTTATATGAGAATGGTGAAGAAGGGGACAGGGAGGCATCTGTGGTACAAATGATAATTGGATGTACTGCCCTGTGAGTAAACAGGGAACTTCTGTGGAATAGTAGACAACAAAGCTGATGCTCCAGCTGAAATTCTGAAGAATTGCAGCCACAAGAGCCCTTGAACATTTCTCAGATAACAGAGGAGAAGAACGGACAAAACAAACCAAGTGCCAATAAACTTTCACTTCCTTTCGTAAGAGGCTCTGTGGACATCTTTAAAATATATTACATAGAAGATATGAAATCTTGTGCTGAGCAAAGCCAGTCTCTATAGAAATAGCCAATTATTCAATGATTAAGGAACTGGGAAGTGGACTACATTTTATATGTGTAGACATATTGGTTTTTTACTGGAGCTGAGCTTGAAATTTTTAAGTGATTAATGCGCTTGAATAAGTGAGCAGCTACGTTGAAACACAAAGTGTCTCAGCACAGAATATTGCCCCTGTTCTCATTCCAGCTTCTGGTGTCTGATTTTCCCCCTCTTCTTCAGTCAGTTGAAAAAAAAAATATTGTTTTTAACTACATCTTTCTTTGCTCTCAAAGTGCTCATTTCCTTAATATTGTATTGGGACTTTGTCTAAACCACAATTTAATTTTTTTTTCCTAAACTTCCAACTGTTATTACCATCACGGTAGAAATAATTAGAACATTTGTGTAAAAAAGTCTTGCCTTGCAGCAGTCAATGGCAATTTTGCACAGACTATAGCAGGATATTGGTTCAGAGACCTGTGAGCATTTTCTCTCTTTTTTTTAATAACTCTCCTGGATTACACAGGAAAATGTGATCAATCTTGACAGCAGGTTCTAACAACAATGCAAACAAATTGTTCCCCAAACCAAGTTTTATATAAGAGCAAGAACATTTTTTTAGATAAGCAAATACCTCTCTGCACACACACGTTTTGAGTAATCAGGTTATTGACTGATGGCAGCATATTGCCAAGTATCAATATATTGCAACCCTCATCACTGACCACACAGCTACTAGTCTAACATATTTAGCAGGTTTTAAATACATATATTTAATAAAATTAAAAAACAATGTCACTCATGTTTTTGGCCAGTAAATAAAGAATGTTGTGGCCAGTTGCTATAGGGGATGGAATTTCAGGTAGGAAGATTATAATGATCAGAATCAAAATTTGGCTGGGGCCTAAGCCAATCCCTATTAACCTAAACAGTTCAACAGGATCTTGAATCACTAAAGCTGATTTTAAATTTCTTCTTGATTCCACAATAAAGAAGGGCTAATTGTCTGTCTGCAGTATTGTCTGAGTCTCATTTGAAGTGAAGGCTGGTGACGATTCGATTGTAAGCATCATTTCCCACAGCTCCATTGGGAAGGTTTCCCAGCCGGCTCAGAGCCTGCCTAAGCCCACTCCATCACCCAGCTCTGGCATTACAGAACTCTCTGTTCCAGCAGGCTGAGTGGTACAGCCATTCCTGGGAGTATAAAGGAGCTTAAGCTGAGGAAGAATGCCTGTTTCATGACATTTAACATATCTGTATATTCCCACTGAGAAGCAGGATATTCATGCTGTGAAGAAGGGGCTGGACTAGGTGGATCTGCAGCTCTTTCTGTCCGAAAATGTCCCTGTTTCTGTGAGAACGTTTTGGTAGTGTCAGGCAGCACCTGTATTCCATTAACTCCAAAAGCATTTCAGTGTTTACAGTAACCAGGAAATGTCCATGTCTGTGTTATATTAACAAGTCAGCAGTAACAACTGCAGTTTCAGTTTGTAGAGCTATGCAGAGAAGGGTTTACTTTGAGTTGTTGAGTGTTTTACTTTTTTTGGTTGAAACACAAAGAGGCCTGTAGTACTGCCCTTGAAACCATTACAGAAAGCTCTGAGGAAAAAAGTTACCAAATGATGTCCAACAGTGCTTCAGTAATAGTTTCATATAATGAGGTAGGCAAAAGCAAGTCTAAAAAACACTTGTGACAACAAATTTGTAGCTCCTTCACCTTAGTATTGTTTGCTTGTACTCTTCCTGCCTACTGCATGTAAGGGGGTTTGCATAATGGCATAGCTTCATTCAAGATTCATTATCTTAGAAACAAAACTGTGTTATATTTTTATGTGGACTATACTACATATGCTCAGAGTTAAGTCATAAGGTGTCACTGCATAGTAGGCAGCAGACTTTATAGGAGCAGTGATGCAATGCTGGAGAATTACAGTTATGTAAAAGGACTCACCTGTGAGAAATTAAAGCATAACTTTTTGTAGTTTTCCAAATAGGCTCCAGTTTCTGCATGCAAGAGGCAAAAATGCTAAGCTATGCACTCACGTGCTTTTCACATAACTGAATCTTAATAGTCACATTAAATTATTATTATATAAATACTAACATCAAAGACCATGGGAGAAAGCTAGAAAATGTAAATATATTTTTCTTTTTTCTTTTTTATTTTTGCTTTTGGATAGAAAATAGTACATAGTAAAGCAACTTAATTCCCAAGAAAGGCAGTAGCAGGGACTGCTCTGTAGCTGGCCAAGCGTAGCAAAAGTAGAGAGAGCTTGAGGAGGTGTTTCCCCATCACCTGCTGCTGTGTAGACTGATGTGACCAGAATGATGACAGAGATTACAGCCAGAGCTCTCTACTGAGTGTGCCACCACTTGCCTGCCAGAAAGCACAATCTTTTTTATTTATAATTACTTGAAAAGTTGATTCCAAAAAGAACAGAGCAGGCTTTAGCTCCTCCTTGCATCCCCCTGAAACACTGTATTCAGCTGGCCCAATCCCCCTCTTATTAACAGACACTTTTTTGAGACTCCACCAAGACATTTCTCCTTGACTTCATTCAAGTGCCATGCAAATGAAGGAGATATGCATTCAGGACTGTTCCAGGAGGCAAGAAAAGGTTTTTACTTTGCTTGTAAGTATTGCTGGTTCCAAAGTTCCAAAGTTCATTTTTTCAGTATTGCAATGACTTCTAGTGAAGTCAGTTCCTACAGATGATGTTGGAACACCTTTACAGTGCAGCTGTTGCTCATCTTGTTTACTTACACTACTGTCATGCAGATTTGTTTCAACGCCTTTTTGTCATTTTGGGCTGACACAAATCTGTTCAGCAGTAATTACCTGAGATTGTTCTACATTTCAGGGAATATTTTTGACTCATTTACATTACAAAAACCCATGCAAATTTCTTGGAGAATAGGTGCTAAAGGGATTATAACTCAGCAGGATCTTAGCACAGTGGTGGCTTTTGAGACAGAAGATCAGTTAATTTACCTGACAGAGAACATTTACATTGAGTAATTCTTGGTTTGATCAAAGTTATCAGATAGATACTTTTAAGAGTTCAGGCCTTAAAAATATGTGACTGTCAATGCTAAAGGGAAAAAAAAGTGTCAGAAATAAGTATGAAGACCAAAAACTTGTCTAATTCTGACTCATACTGGAAGCGATTCCTTATTTCTATTCTGAAATGTTGCTAAATGGTTTTAAAATGATCTAAAGTACTTCACTGCTGCCAGTCAAGTCATAAAGAAAACTGTTTCATCTGGGAAACATTATCCTTCTTTAGGACTTAAGTAGATTTGGGTTTATCCACCTCTTTCCTGTCCTATAGCTTATCTTTTATGGCTGGGCAAGATAAATGCAAAATAGGTTGTATGTACTACTAGAAAGTAGCAATAGGCTCTTACTTTGCTTTGCACAAGTACAAATTACCCTTTTAATGCAGAATTGCTGAAACCTAGGGTCTTCTCAATAATCACCAGGGACAGCCTCCATTCCTAAAATAAGACTCTAATCATTCTTAAAAAAAACCCCAACAAACCAATACCACAATTAAGACCAAACACTAGTAACAGTCTCACATTAATGGTGAAGTTATTAATTTGATGACGTAACTGCAAAAGTTGCCATGTGCTTCACTGGAAAATTTCATCTACTATGGGTACTCTCATCATGTTTCTTAAGAATACATGAACACAAAGCCCTCCATTTTTCGCTGATTTGATGATCTTCATTAATTGGGGAAAAAGGTTCCAGCACAGAGTGTGTGCTGCTTCTTCTGTATCTTGCAGACATTGGATATCCCTATGACTTAGAGGTGAGTAGGAATTCAGTGCCACATTTTTTCATGGAGCAAGTAAAACGATTGTGTCTTCCCTGCTTACTATCCTTTGCTGACTTCTCTGAATATTTCTTTTTGTAGACAGTTTTGTAATGTCGATGATGCTGGGCATCACTGTAATATAGTTCCCTGAATTTATATTATTACATTATTATAATATCAATGCTGGTTTTTATGGTTCATATAAATCAGTGCTTTATTTGCTTTCACAACTAGTGCTGCAAATTGAACAGATGTTTTCACTGAGCAGTTTTAATTAAGCTGTCCATAATGCTGCTTAGGTATCTTTCTGAGCTGCTAAACTTCATTAAGTATGCAGTATCAATGAACACTTCAGATCATTCCTGAACATTACCTCACACTTAGGTAAATTGAAATCTCACCTTCACTGAGGTTGTCAAATCACCTTGTTCTCGTGATTTGAATTTGGTTTTCAGAAATCTTTCTAATCTTCAGGACCCTACGAAATCTTGAATTTGCTACAGATTTTGCCATCTGTTCACTCACTTGTCAAGATAATGAAGCTTTAAATGATACTTGCCCTAGAAAAATCCTTTGGGCAACCTATTATTAGCCTCTCTTTATTCTGAAAACTGACAAGCTCAATTTATGTGTCTTTGGATCTTTTATGAAGTTTATGTTCTATGACCAAAATTTCCTTCCCACACTGATTTCTCACATTATTTCATCTCTGTTTTGAATATCTCTGGAATATTAGTTTGGAAAGCCAAGATAAGTTTTATCTCTTCCTGTTTTTCTGTGCAAAAGCAGCTTCTTTTTTCTTTTTACAAACCCATACTGGGTCCTACATCTGTATTCTTATTTGGGAATGTTATAGATTGCTTTGTTGTTTTCACAAACATATGATAATTAATATGGGAAGCAGTAATTATTTTTGTTGCCCACAACGACTTCTTTTCAACTTTAAATATGGGTATCATTTTATCTCCCTTGGACAGCTGAACCTGATGAATGTGTTCCAACACTTCCATGTTTAGCTCCATTTCTGACGGTGGAAATTTCTTTGTCTCTTATTTGCAGAAAAGACTCCAGAATGTACTCACATCCAGGCATTAAGTCTGTTAAGGAAATACCAAAATTTCATGGTTTTATAAACTATGCCCCTAAGTTTTAGAATGTAAATCCCTTTCCAACTTTCAGAAATGAAATTTCCGATTTCCAATTTAAAAGTCATCATCTGAGAGTATAAACAGGAATCTGAAATTTCAGTCCTTTTGGTCCTCAGTTTTTAAACCTTGCTTGTTATTACCCAGAAAGGTGGCTAATCTCCAGCTGGTCAAGAAGACATAACCCACGGGTGATGCAATGATAGACCATGACATGCCCATTAACCAGCAGAAAGAAAAGCAAGAGTTTGTTTGATTGCAAGGGGGGAAGAGCAATTATGTTGCATGGGTTTAGAGATCACGCAGAACCATTTGCCCATTTCACTGGGAACCAGAGTGGAGTAAGATGCTCTGGACAACACAGAGGTATGGAATAGAGGCAACAGGAAAGGCAGGAGAAGGAAGAGAAGGAAGACCACTGTAAGGCATCATGAGCAGGAAAGTAACCAGACTCTAAAGCAGCAGTGACTTTAAGAGAAACTAAATAGTGGTGAGGAAGAAAACTAAAACTGGATTTTGCAAAGAAGGAAATGTAGAGAAAGGGAACAAATACAATGGAGTCCAGAAGACTATCACAGACAAAACCAGTAGGTGGGATTTGTGCATGGTGTAGAGAAGTGAGGAGAGCAATGAACAAAGTGCTCTGGGTGCAATGATCTCCATTTGCATGCTAGTCCAGGTTAATAGAATTAACTGAGTTAACTCTAGAATGCTTGGTTTTGCACTTCATTCACTTTAACTTCATCTGTGAAACAGAAATGTTAATAAAATTTCAAAAGCAACAGATTTCCCTTCCTTGAATTTTGGACACCCACTGTTAAAAGAGAATTGAGGGAGGTGGGAAGGTGGGATGGAAACACATGTCCTTGAGAGGATGTCTCATTCCATCCCAAACCAACTGCCTAGAAGAGGAACTACAGTAGGCCTATGGAGCAGGACTTGATCTAGCTGAAAAAGATGTTACAATTTGAAAATGCCTCTCTACCGCAAATTAGAGGAGAGGTTCTTAGAAAGCCATCTTGGACTGGAGGTAAACTGGAGGTATCAATTCCATCTCACATTTCCTGTTTCTGTGGAATTCTAATAGTATTTCAATATTCAACACTTTTAGATTCATTTGAAAATCTCAAGTTGAGTGTGCTTCAGTTGCACTCTAGTCTTTTCAATCTCTAATAGATCTAAAAACAAATTCATCATGATTCTCAGTAGAATTTGTGTTCTGTAACTTTTTTCTTCCTTTGTTGTTTTTTAATATGGGCTGTGTTTTGATGTGGAGACGTAGGAAGTGTTTTGCTGTTGAATAACAACTTTTCTCTTGCAGCACCAGCTGTAAAACATGAACACCTTGTTGGATCACACTCCAAAATCTGAAATAGGCATCTTGCCAAAGCTCAGGGCTTCCTTTTTGTTTTGACTGTTGCAATGTTCTTGTTTCTGTTAGTATCACATTCCTACTACTTGTGCTTTTCAGACACCTATGGCCAAACTCAGTGTAACTCCACTGAGCTCACTGAAGCTGCAACAGAAGTGAATTTGTCTCGGTATGTCTGTAAATTAACCAGTCATTTAAGCTGGAGAGTGACATTGATAAGCAATAACAGCACAGGAGTGGTGAAAGGAAGATATCTCCTAGTTAGTTTTGGACAGTTGACACTAACTCCATTGTCAGATAAGTCTTACTGACTGTGGGAAAAGCTGAGTGGGAAAAGTCACACTCACTGCTTGCTAACCGTAGGAGGAAAACAGATCTGGAATGCAGAGGAAATCTTGACATTATCTGTTCCCCAACCCCTACCAGCCAGGCAATCAAAGCTGAGTATTGGCTGCCTCTGTTCCTGGCCCAAATAAACGTGCTTTCTTGACAGAGTTTCTGCTCACAGGAGAGAAGGCAAAGAGAAGGAAAGAGTCTGAAGTGGTGTGGGGGAGTGTTTCCTGCCAAAACCCAGGAGCAGCTTCTCTGTGACATCTAAAAGAATATTGATGACATAAGCCTAGTGCTGTTAGTGGAGGTGGCTCTACCATTTCCAAAGGACAGCAATTCATGCCCAACAGCCCTGCAGCCCAGAACTCCAGTACTTCATTGCTTCACTTGGCCTCCATTGACATCGCCAAGGACAGTGTGCCAGACTCTGCTAAAAGAAGGATCAAACCCAAGGGAACAAAACCACTGGAAAGAACTTCTCTGTTCCAAAATTGTGTTGTTTAGGAATAAAGTGTAGCTGTTGCAAATGAACACTTGCAGAGTAAATTTATTTCCTTCTGAGCCCTCATAAGACACAGGATTTATCAAGACCTAAGGAAGCACAGTATACTATACTTACATCAATGTATCATATATACATTACACAAATTATTAGAGACACTCACATATTTCTGTGTACTCCCACTTACCTAGGTGTAGCTTAATACTTTGGATATAATCCCTATATGGTTGTTACACTTAAAAAATTCCAGAAATATGGGGTCACAGAAGAGGATCACAGCAACAAAAGCAACAAATGAAAAGGTGCACTTTAAACTATGCTACTGAATATACTGAGTTCTCCAATACATCATCCAGCCATTGAGTGTACTGCATCAGTTCTGTTGTCTTCTAAATAGGTGAAAATATAAAGCAGAAGTTTATTTTATCTTTGGAAACTCATCTTACCTTTTTCTTACCACATGAGAGTCCAGAGAGCTGTAAATTGAAGATTTTTACCATGTATTGGTCAGCAGACAAGAAAATTGTGTGAAAATAAGGGGTAACTTTATGTGTTATATGGTTATCAAATAAACAGATCCCAATATCAATAGTCTGCTGGTGATGCCAAAATACCTGTGGCCTTATGCATGCTTTGCCTGCTCAAAGAGCCTGGAAATCAAAACTTGTGGCTTCTCTCAATGGAGTCCTAGCATGGACAGTAAGGCAGCTGCTTTTGGGGAAGGCTGGAAAGAAGACCAGTTGGTTGCGGGATGTTACAATTATTTCTTTCTGTATTCCTTCTTCATTGCTTTGGGATGCAAGAACAGAGAAACAATTCTCTGAATCTCTCCCTCCTATTTTGTACCCCAGACACTTCTGTCTTTCTTTGACAAGTGAATCACCAACATTCTGTAGACACTCATTCTCTGATTTTTCTGTACTAAGGAGCCTTGAGCTGCAGCTGGCTGAGCCAATGCTGACCACTCAGGTGAGTTTTTGGGCATGCATGAGCAGGTACAGAGGCTCTCCATACAGCCACACAGTGCTATTGTAAGCCCCTCCTGGAGCCAAGCTTAGCATGCATAAATGACACAGCAAAGAGCACCTGGCAGGATGGGGACTGTAACCTGGACACCAATCAGTTCATGGACCAACATGCATGAAAATAAGCTCCTGACAAATTATTTGAATGCTGAATTAGAAACAAATGTAAATGTTTTAAGTCACTTTTTAAATTAATACTATAGATGATAATGTAAGGTTTGTGAGGGAAGGACTTTTTTTCTGTCTGTACAGTGCTCACAAGGACACTACTCTGGGCCTGAGGCCAATTGTCACTACCTCAGTTCAAAAAATTTAAAAGTAATAAATGACCTTATTAGCAATCCAAGTAAGAACATTTTTAAGAGTTTCCTGGAAGAACTACATAAATTTTATGAAATATAATATTTCCCATTATATATACATATGTGTGTAATGTTTCCCATTTTCTCAGCTACTAAGACATGTTGCTGGATTCTGAAATCTGTGAAAAGTAGAGGCTGTTTTTTCTCTTTACAGATACAAATAATTTTCTCTACAGCTAAAAATGCATCATTAAGAGACTAACTATAATCCCAAAAAGTTGCTGGTAACTGCAATTGGCACAGAATTTCACTCTACAAAGAAAAATTCCTAATTTTCTACAGGATATACCTGCAAGATTCTATGCTAGAATCAGTTTGCTTTCCAGAGTTAAGTCATAGAAACCTTATATAACAGCGTCTTTGGGAACCAATAAAGACTCCAGGATAAGTATGTACCCAATAGAAATAAATACCAAATAAAAACCTACAGCCATTACCTTCCCAAACTCTATGTCAACAGCTTACAGTTCATGAAGGCTGGAAGAGCAGCTTCAGATCCACTTAATAATACCCACGTGTAAAGCAACCTTTTGGCCATCTGTTTTCATGAACTTGCCTTTCCAATTGCTCTGCCTTCATAAAGACACAGAGCCAAGATCACAACTGGCAGATGCCATTATATGCAATGGAATTATATGTGGGATGGCTTTGGTATGTCTTTTGCAGCCCCAGTCTCCTCCTCTGGCTGCATTTCAGCAGTGGCTTGACAGCATGGTGGAATTTACTAATTTGTTTATGCCTTGTGCTGAGCGCTCAATAAATACCAGCAACTCTATGTGCATTTCTGTCATAGCAACTCACTGGCCTGGGTGGAATCTAATACAGAGAACAGGAAGGGCAGAGACTGGATGGTTTTCAGCTGAAAAGCCTTCTAAAGCAACCCTCTGTTTCTTCGTAGTTGACATCAACACTAGATAGCTCTTTGTCCTCCTCTAGTGGTCCCATTATATCTAGGGAGAGGTTTATGCAGTGATTACTTCCTTCAAATTAATGCAGTCATTACTGCATTGCAAGCTCATTGAGGCTCAGCCTACAGGTCCTGTGCTGTGTTCTGATATGAGCCACAGTTCCATGGTGCTCACGGAAGTGGGAAGAGGTGCCTCTGCTCAAAGCCAGTCACAGTCACACAGACACTGCGTGTCCTTGAGCCACGGCCATCTCCTCTGAGCGGAGGCTGCACCACGGCAGGTTGTTCAATAGCAGGAAACAGTGGCATGGTCTGACTGCAGCCCCACAAAAGGTCCTGTGCTGCAAAAGCCCAGAAGCTGACTGCTTTGTTTGATTGCTTTAATGTCCCAAATACTTTGCAGTATGTTCCAGCCAGAAGCTTTTCTTTGTGTTTTCCTGCCTGAATTGCAAACAAAGAAACAGCACAAAATCCATCTCATGTGCTGAGCTGTTCAGAGAGATGATGCATGTCACTCTGATGCAGCACAAATCCTTAAACATTAATCCTTAGGAGCAGCTACTAAAGAGTTAAATAACAAAAGCTGAACCTAAAGAATAGTTGCAAGGGAAATGTTTTCTAATGGGAAACACTAAAATTGTTGGAACTGCTAGCCATTAGAAATGCTTTCTGTGAAAACAAAAGATTCCTACCATATAGATTATTCTTTGTGTGTGTCTCAGCTGTAATGCTTAGTTAGCATAATAAAAAGCTAAAGGTTTATTTTGCTGTTTGTATACTTTAACATTGGTTACAGGCTGTCTAATCATTGAACTTTTGCATTTATGTCTTGCACAGGAAATAAACCACGAGGACATAGCTTGTATTGTGGCTATCAGAGAGGTCTGAGGGAAAGGTCTAATCAAAACAGAAAACAAATATACTTTTAAATTGTTATTATTGAATGAAAATTTTCCAGGCATTTATTGCTTTTGGAATAAATGTTAAATGGCAAAATGTGCCCTCTGCCATGACTCTTGGAAGCCCCCAGTTTAAAACAAGTTGGCTGCTCAGGAGCAAGGGAGTTGAATATGGCTGTCTGTCTGCAACATTTGTCAGGCAATTTTCAGTCACAGAAAAAAATGACTCAAGAATCCTGTGTCTCCATGAACTTCATTGCTGGAAACCAACACAACCTAATTCCAACAGAGGCAAAACTTTAGAGCAATTTATCAGTCTGAATTAGATCACCTTTTACAGCAAGGTTCCTGTCATATCTCGAGAGTTGTTACAAACCTAAGCTCATCTACCAGCTGCTTAGTGTTCAGCTCTCCTTAGGAGCTCAAGCTATAGCCAAACTGAGTTATGAAAAATGCTTATAATATCTTCATTCTGAAATGACCTATATTTTGTACAATTATGGAATAGATATTATTTTTAACATTTATCATCTCTATTTTCAGTATTTTTCTTTCTTATTTAAAATGAGTCATGGAGCAGGGAACTAGAGAAAGATATTTATAATAACACTGAGTAGTTGCATATGTATAAAATGTTTATATACATTGCTGCTTTATTGTTTTAGAAATGTCATATAAAATTCAGACTGTTTCTTAATGGATCAAGCTTTTGTTTATAATTAGCATGCTAAAACATATAAATAATAAACATATAATTAATAAACATATAAAATATAAACACATAAAGCATAAACATATAAATAATAAACACATAAACATAAATTTCTAATCTATACCTGGCTGTTATGGTTATTTTTTTTAAGAAACAGCAATATCTCATTTTCCTCTTGCTTTTGAGAGCAGGAGATCTCAGTGTGCCCTCAACTGCTCCAATACATCAGTAAGAGTTCACTAGCAAAGATTGCCTTTTTAGAAGAACAAAGAAGGGCTTTATTCTATCATTTCTGATTATGAAAGGAAGAGGCATTCTCACTGCCTAATTTTGGAAGCCAAACTGATGCTGCAGAAAAGTTAGAACTGGACCAAATGAAATGACCCTCTGATGCACGGACTGCAGGAAAAGCACCAACTCTACCTACTTCTAATTTGAGCAATACAGGGCATAACTAGTTAAGAGGCCAAAGCCATCAAACAGCTGGGTTTATTCAGTAGTTTACTTTCACTCCTCAGGAAAACAGACTGTTTATTTTTCATTCCAAAGTAAGCACCTCCACTTCGTGCTGGAAACATGTCAAAGTGACCCTGCTCTGCTTTCTAGTAAGTGCATGGGATCATTAGATGAGGATGTTTTATTTTCCTCAGTTATTTGAGGTCAGGTTTTCATTTTGAGTAAACTTTTATAGCTGGAGTAATGACAGCATGAGACACAGTGCCTAGTGACCTAGTGACCTAGGTCTTGCAAGGCACTGCTGAATGTCTAATCCAGCTGCTGCTCCCCCCTGAAGAGGATGAGCAGAGGGGTTTTACAGTCACAACCTCAGCCCCACCACCAGCAAACTTGCCAGACATCCATGGCAAGAGAACGGCTGAAAGAGATCACCTCCATCCCCCCATGAGCAAGAGGAAAATCCCAGAATAGGACACGGTTCTATGAGCCACATCCATTTCTCTGTTCAGAGTGTGATTAGCCCATAATTCTTGCCAAGGGACTGCAGCAAAGGTAAAATAAAACCATGAGCATAAAACCTTAAATGGCTAAGGAAACATAAAAATATGCAATCAGTTGAAAGTACTGTACTCAGGTTTGATTTTGTGATGAATCAAGCACCTTCAGTTTCTAACAAGAGCCAGAAGGAGTTGCAGCTCCCTCCCATTTCCCAGAATCAGGCCCGTTGTTGGCAGTTGTTCATATACAGCTGCTATATAGCACAATTCTGTTTCTTACACTGTGGAGACCTCTCCTTGAAGTCAATTTGTATTATGCCTGTGCAAATATTGCACTATCAGGCTGCTCATTAAAGCCCTGGGACTACTACTGCCACTGTTTGAATTTTGCATTATATCAGTCAAGGATACACAATTATCTGTGGAGTACTTCTGAAATGGCCAAGGTCACATGAGGATTTTATCGTATTACTGCAGTGCACCATCTTCCTTGCCAGCCCATTGCTGTTCTGCTACAGACTACATTACCATGCATCAGCAAATACACGAGCATGCTGCTATATTTAGTGTTTCATACATACCACTAAAATAGAGGATGTGTCAGCTTTTAATCCGACTTCAAATTTTTGTCAGCAAAGTGAGGGCTCATTTTCCCTACCAGTGATGAAGTGTGCTCTGCCATAGTCATCTTGAGTTATGTGGTGATAACTTCAAAACACATTAGGTAGCTAGAATGCTCAATCTGAGTGGAATGTTTTTTACTAAGACATATACTGAGGATAGCAAGAACACACAGCATCAATCAGCCAGGTTTTAGTAGTGATTGCTACAGGCTACCTACAAACCCAGCAGCAATCTGATGGCAAGAGGAGCAGCTATGCAAGGTGTTCTCTGGGTACCACAGCAGACAATTAGGACCTCCTACATTGCAAGGGCAGAAGACATAGGTGGTGCAGACTGGGTTTGGTGTTATGTATCTGGCAATATGAGAAGAAAAGCATTGATGATGATGACGTGAACAGAGTGGTCTATTGCATGGCCATGGGACAGGGACAGTCCTATTAATGGCATCATCTATTAGTGACAGCAGGAATGTGGTTTAATGGCTGAAACCACAGGTACCACCAGGACAGCCACATTCATTCTCAAAAAAAGCAGAGTTCAGTGGAACAATCTGGTGTTTTCACAGGTCTTGTTAAAGCCACAGAACAGGGTATTTTCTACATATTTGTAACACTTGCTTATTAATGCCATCACATAGAAGCAGTACAAGTGTGAATTGCCTTGCTGTCTACTGCTTTTGCAGAAAGCAAACAGACAACTTGCTCACCTCAGGCCAAGGGTGAGCCTGTCTGTGTGAAACCAGCTTTTCCACTCCAAGCTTCTTGTCCTCTCTTCCAGCTGTCCCTGGCACTTTGCTAACTACATCTCAAAGGGTGTGGGCAACACCACATTTCCACCCTAGGTCTAAGTCCAAATAACACTGTATTTCCACAGTAGTGTGAAATTACATAAGTATATAAATTTCCAAGTCTTTGTGGAACTCCATTTCAGCCCAACCCAGAGCTGTCCATCCCAGCCCCATGATGCTGTGACAGGGCTGTTCTCTGCCACAGCGCTGCCAAACCATGTGACCCAACTTATAGACTGACAACCCATCCCATCCTTGGCCCCTCCCTGTCCCCAGGCCTCATCCTGGAGCTGTCTGACCTCTGTTCCTGTGTCTGCCCCAGTCCCCAGGGAGCCACTGCTACATCCTGTCATGATTAAAGAAAACAGAAAGCAGAATAAAAGAATAGCAGAATTAATTCATGCCTCTAATCTCATCATTATTTAATTTTTTTTTTAAATGGTTAGATCATCATTAATTCCAGTGCATACACTGTTATAAGTACCAATGCAATTATATCTGGAAGTAATGACACAAGACCTGGCAAGCCTGCAGTGACACTACCAGCAATGCTGGTACTTCAAATCGGGTTCCCTGTTGTGGCTGGGTGGTCTGTGCAGCTGTAGCTTTTCTTAGACACATTTTGGGTATCCTGCTTAACACATTCCAAGGCTCCCACTACAAATCCAGGTAAAGGAAGCCCAAAAGATTGCATTTATTTGAGGAAAAAAGAAACATAAAATTAATCAAGAGAGAGAATAGCATTCCAAAGGGCAGGTTTTTTCCCTCTCACACACAAAAATGGTTTACGTGGAGAATGACTGGAAGCTGAGGACAGCCCAGCCTTGGAGAAAGGGCTGCAGCAGCTTTGAGCCACCCTGTGCATCCCCAGCTCCTGACAGGGTGGGGTATAGGTGCTCCTTGGTGGGGAGGCCCGGGTGACTCACTGGCACTCTGGGAAAAGACTCTTTTGGCCCCTGAGAGCTCTAGAGCTCTCACCAAGAACAGGGTCAGAAGAATAATAACAAAACAGAAAGACTAAGAAGTAAGGATGTAAGGGGAGAGTGATGCAGAAAACAAAGTTGAGTAGAACAGTGAGTGCTGTGTTCTGTGTGGGGCTGATACAGGCAGGATAGGTTTTCTCCTCATGCAAGAAATTCCAAAATTTATTATCCAGAAAGCACAGAAAATATCAGAAATGTTCAGCAACTGCAAATCTGGAAGAAACCCTTGTCCCTCAGTTCAAGACATAGATTTACCCTTTTTTGTAATTTAAATGATGTTTTATCTTTTTATCTTTCTCTCTTTTTAAAAATACTTCAATGTAACAAATTTCAAAGCTGAAAGTTTCAAAGGTAAATAAAGATTAATACTTCGCACTTTGAAGACTGTTAAATCATTGTATGTCAAGACATGTGTGCCTATTTTACAGAAACTATTTGAAAGAGAATGGATGCTAACCTTTTCCTATAAAATGTTCTATTTGAAGAAATGGACATCTTCTGCCAGAAGAATTTTAATGATAAATTTATTACCAGCTGTACCATATGCTAGATTTCTATGACTAAAGTTTCACCTCAATGACCAAACTGTGTCAGAAAATGACCTGTCATTCTTCTTTCATGCCTGCAGTCATCAGATTTTCAACCATCATTCTACAGTTCTAATATTAGGATGAGTGCTAAAACTTTATCTCTTCTAGTGAAAAAATGAATATTGTCATAAAACTAAAACAATTAAAAATCAATCATACTATAAAATAGGAACACTGCTGAAATAATTAGTTTTATTTAAAAGGCATGTAGCATTGACATATTTTCTTTATAAAGTGAGCCTTCAGTGGCACAGAGAGGTTTTGATCCAACAATGAATACAATTAAAACAATTGCTCAATCAATCTCAGAACTTCTGAAATATTTTAGTTTTGGAAAAGCCCAGGCATGTGTTTCATTGACAAATACCATCATGGAATAAATCCACATCCAAATCATAAAGCAGGAAAAGTTAATGTGTGTACAGCTTGAATGAAAATATGTACATTTACACTATGCTCAGCAGCCTTCATGTTTTGTTGACCTGAAGTTAACTACATGAGGGTGGAACTGCCTATGGAGACCTGAGTTTTCTAGCCCAGGTTTCTGGAATTTTGCTAAGCCACCACCTTTTCCAGCAGAGCCACTGAATCAGCGAAATTGGCTCCAAAAAGTTCATCTGATAAACTGCAGATGCAGTTTAGATCAGAGACAGATGCAAGAAGAAATCACTGTGTGAGCAAACTGGCTTAAACTAGTACTTCAGGCCAAAAAAAAAAAAAAGATGCAAAGTCATCTAGGGACAGAGGGGTAATTACAGCAGCGATGTCCAATTGCTTTCCTTTTAATTGGCACACATTGCATACATCCTGACTAACAAAACAGAAAATGCAGTCAGAAATGGGTAACTCCAGAGGTCAGTTGGTTTATGACTGAAATATTTCTAGTTGGCAAAGACTTTTATGGGAAGGAGTATTTATCTAGACTTTGGGACATTTCTTTTTGCAAAACTGTGAGGCTCTTATTAAACCCCAGTAACCCACATTCTGGGAAGCAGTTCCTTTTCTCTGTATTTCTTAATTGTGCTTCATTACAATTTAATAAGGACATTTACTCTCAATTAAGCAAATCATCCAAGCAGTTTCTCATGCCTGTTGCAATTAATTGGTTTTGTCAAATGCGGGTTTAATTGTGTGTTAAGTATCTTGCTGAACCAGGATCTGTGTGTGTACATATCTATCTATCCAAACCTTTTCTTAGCTCCTGGCATGATAATGTTTGTGCAGTTCAGGGTATCTGAGTCTTTAGCTCTGTTTACTGCCCTGGTCTTGGTGCCTTGCTGGCCCTAATAATTCCTCCATAATGGTCAAACTCGCTAATGCTATTATTATTGAAAAATGCTTCAACCAGATAGTGGGCTTCTGTGGGACATGTGGGTCCCAATGGGTTGTTAGATTTTTTTTGTTGATTTTTTAAGACAGATAAAGCTCTGAGGAGTTCCTCATCTGGACTCACCTCACACACACACACACACCAGTGCCATGGCAAGACCTTGAGTCCCACTCTGACACCAGTAGCAAACGCTTGGGTTTATCTCCATTATTTCAGAATCTACCTTGCATGGTGCAAGTCAAAAGGTGATGAATTATCAGTTTTCCTAAGAACCACCTTAATCCTACACCAATAGGTCATCAACAACAGCATGGAAACGATTGTTACAAATTCACTGAACACTCATTTAATAGCAGAGACCCCCTGGGTCCTCCATCAATGCACACATGGTTACACAAACCACCAAGAAACTTTCAAGAAATTATGCAGCCTTACCTGCTTTTTCCTTGCACAGCTTCTGAAACAGCATCTGTAAGAAAGTGATTTTCTTTTAATAATGGTACATTTTTTTCTTCAAATAAGTTCCACATTTCAAAATGACAATCTATGCAATTATTAATCATCACCATCTTACACAAGGCACAAAATCCAGAGCTTATCAATAAAAATAATGCAGAATAGCTAATTTTGCTTGCTAATGACAACCTGGCATCCATTCTCAAATAAGGTTCACCTGTTTTGCAGTGAGTGAGTCTAGGAGCATACTCTACAAGCAGAGGATGTGCTGCAAGGATACATGAGGTGCAACACACAGGAACATGCCTGAAAAGGTCTTGCAATGCTAGTGGGGCTGAGGGAGCAGACAGGCTGCTGAAAGGTTGTGTAGGCAGCTCTACTGATGGGCAAGAAACAGGACACTGTGACCTGGGAAAGGTAGATGCATGTTTCCTGTTCATCTGTGACCGAGAGAGTTGCTCTGCCTGAGGCTCATGGGCAAACTGACCTGCCATGTTGTTCTTTTCATATTTTTCACTTTGCTGCTTTGAGTTTGCCATGCTAAATGAAAGGAGTGCCATTAACACCACACTTGGATGCACCTCTTGGTCCATTACTTTTCTCTTTAATAGCTTTCAGTGCCCAAATGAGGAGGTTGTTGACAGTGATTAAATGCACTTCCTTTCATAGATCCATCAACTCTCTCAGCAGTGCAGGCTGTAAATGAAACTAGCATAATGGGTTAAACAGCACCTAATTTAAAAAAAGAAATTAAACAGAAGGGTGATCTGATTCCTCCAGGTACCAGTGTGAAGTGCCCAATATGCAGCCATTCCTGTGCCTTGCAGTGACACACTCCCTGTTCCTGCTATCTGCTTGACCCCACACAGACAACTGTCTGCACCTTTCCATCAGGTACACCAAGTGCTCTGGTATCTCTTCAGTCAATATTGCTTCTGCAGCTTTGATAGGAATCTGTCTATGAAAACATGCTTTTTATTTACATTTTATTTAATGAAGAATTTTACTGAGATATTGGAAAATTCCTCCTCTGAGCATGCAACTGAATTGATTAGGCATCTCTCTTAATAATAGGGAAAGCACAGCCAGGCTATATTTTTTTGCCTTCTGCAAAGCAATTTCATTCAAAAAGAGCCTCTTGCTCCATTGCTGCCTGAGCAGCAGCTGAAGCTGACCTATCTTTAGCCAGCAGGGATCAAGTGGAGTGGTCACTTTTGATGGGAACATAATAAGTGGCTGAGTCCAAGTCAGGTTTCACTAGTGGCAAAGCATCTAATTTCCACAGAAAAGCAGGAAATTCAGGCACAGGCTGTGTCAATTGGCAAGGACCAATTGGGAGTGTCCCAGGTTTTGGGGATGCCTTTCTGAGTGAGGCATATTATAATGTCTCTCCACTCTGTAAGCTGCAGTGTATCAGGGGTAGGCACCTGATTTTTAGCATCACAACTCTGGCGTAAGCCTGGTCAATGCCTAAATTGCTATACTGAATCTTTGGATAAACGCTTCTTGAAGAATACATAAATGATATGTGAATCAAAAATAAATATGTCAGTCCTTCATGGATAGCTGGTTTGTGTGTTCTAGTGCTGCCAGAAGGACAGCTATTAAAATCATACCCAGGCTATGTTAACTTCCAACATCTTTTTAGGATGCCATACAAATAAGGATGCAAATTATTGCTGGAACAATCCCAAGTGGCAACAGAAAGCTGCCAACTAAAAGCGATTTATGGAAATGATAAAACACTATATAACTAATTGTGTAACAAAATACATTTATTTTGGAGGACTAGCAACCCATCTGAACAGCATGGCACCAGCTAATCAAATATATAGAAACCGTAGACCAAGAGAGTACAACTCTAGCCAAAAGACTACTGTAGCACCTGCTGCTATGAATAATAAAGAAATCATTTGCGTACAACTCCAGCTGTAACAATTTTGCAAGTGGAAGTGTCAAACAGAAGCCAAAGATAAACACACTCTGCTGATATATCCATGTTTTATTTGCTGAAGCATGTAAACCAGCCCACAGAAACCAGAAATGTTCAGATGCTGGGTCCATTCCTCCCCCTCAGCAGTCCCGTGTTTCAGCAGGGCCATCCCACATTCACCTCTGTGAGCAAAGGTCTCCAAAAGCTTGCCTGGGCAGTGTCACCCTGTGCTCTATGATCAGAGCAGGATGAGCCAGTGACATGAATGAAGCAATTGTGCTCTCAGTGTTGGTGCAGCTAGCTCAAGAAAGGCTGTGGATCTGTTCCTGGGAGAAAAGTGGGCATGTCATATTTATGAAGAACTTGACACAGCCTCAAGTTTCACCAGGGGAAGTTTTTGATTGGATTTTAAGAAAAATTTCTGCACAGAAATCATTGCCAAGCATTGAGACAGGCTGTTTGTTCAGGGAAGGGTGGAGTCACCATCCCTGGAGGAATTTAAAAGATGTGTAGATGCAGATGTGGCATTGAGGGACATGGTTAAATGGTGGACTTGACAGTGTTAGGTTAATGGCTGGACTTGATGATCTTTGAGGTCTTATACAACCTAAATGATTCTGTGATTTTGCTGAAAGGCATTCTGTGTGGAAACAAATTACTCAACTCCTCAGATGAAGTGGAAGTGAAGGTAGAAGCATAACACCCGCATTATTAAGTCAACAAGGAAAATACACATGTACATCAAAAAAACTGTTTCTCCTATGTATACATAATCTTTCATGGTTATAAGTGATCAAGGCATGGAATTTATCAAACAACTGGATTAAACGACTTAATAACATCCCAGAAAGCTTGTTGTCACATAAAAGCTTTTTTTTTGGACATAGATTATGAAATGGTTGACTTGAACAACTTCAAAACCATTTTAATTTGCAACAGCTCAACGATTCTGCAATACCAGCCAATCCTGTAATATTGTACACAATTTCAAAGAAAAGAAAAGACCATTTTGCATCTAAGTCTTTTTCTTCCCTCTTCCCCCTCAACCTCTATTAGTTATTAGCTCCTTTATGCTCCCATTTCAAATATGCCCATATCTTCCACTGATATTTCTGAGTACCTGTCTAACTGTCATTATTCACTCTCAGGAAATCACACCTTCCAAAAACAAATAAAAAAGGTAATTAGTGTATCTGTTCAGCATGCAAATAACTCTTCTAGACATTTAATAAAAAAGACAGAGAATTTATTCAACATAGATATGGTATCAAAAATATCACTGCTATCAAATAAACCCTGGCATTTGGACAGGACTACTTTATATCTGCTGTTAATAAAAAAGGCTTTGGATTCTGTCAGCTTATGTTCTGTGGTGAGCAACCGGCAGCACCACTCTGAAACTTGACACTCCTTGCAGAGAAAAAAAGGATAAATCTGTATGACTTCCTACTGGTTCACTAATACTGAAGGAAAGCACTCTGCACTGAAGAAGGTCTTGCAAAGTAAAACGACTGAAAATCATGCTGGTTCTTCATTCTAGCAATTTAATAACCTTCTAGGTGTTAATTAGAGTGACATATAGGCAGTTTTAAAGGAGGAAAACAGCAATCCACATGCAAAACTCAATCATCTGTGTAGCAAGTTTATTAGATCCTTTCAGAAAGATGTTGACACAAGGAAAGAAAATCCTAGTTACTACTTCAAAATAAAGCTCTACAGCCCCAAAAGGGAAGTAATATTATGACACTCAGCAATGTTAGCCTGAACTTGAAGTTACCTAGCCCCTGCAATGAGATCTTCAATCTGAATGACACTTGCAAGTTCCCTAGAGTACATTAGTCAGCTGAGAATAATGGCAATACTGAAGCAATTCCACAGAAAATACTGTTGAGACTGCTGTGTCAGAACTTTGATTTCTCTCAGAGACTTGGCACCCATCTTTGGTGCAGGGTTGAAAGCGCTGCTGGATTTTAGTGCTTAAGATGGATCCTCAAAGGCTCATAATTTTCCTTTAAAATACAGCCACTGCAGAGGTGTTTATTAGAGACCATATTTAATATATGGCCTGAGTGGTATTGGAGAAGTCACTTGTGGCACGGAAGACAGATCTTGGTTGGATGGGATTCTGCCTCCTACCTGTTGCATCACAACACGTTGGCCTCCTCACCAGGTTAGAAAGTAGGGGGAAGGTGAAATTCTCCATTTCTTCCATTGAACCTGAGATACTGTGCTGCATACTATTCATGATGGGGTCAAAGACAGAAGATTAAACAGCTCCCCAGTCTGCAGTCAAGCAAGACTTCTTGCTTGTTCACAAGAAGAGTGGCCAGCAGGTCAAGGGAGGTGATTCTGCCCCTCTACTCCTCTCTCATGAGACCCCACTGGGAGTGCTGCATCCAGCTCTGGGGATCCCAGCACAGAAAAAATGTAGTTCTGTTGGAATGGACCCAGAAGAGGGCCACAAAGATGATCAGAGGGCTGAAACAACTCTCCTAGGAAGACAGGCTGAGAGAGTTGGAGAACAGAAGGCTCTGGGGAGACCCCACTGCAGCCTTTCAGTACTTACAGGGGGGCTTCAAGCATCTGTAAGAATTCAGAAGACATAGACGTGTCTTTTAAAAACTCTAAACTTAATATTCTGAGCTGTGTTCTAAAAAGGTAAAAGTAAATATTGCCTAGAGATATAAAAGCATATTTAATAATTCTGCACAGCTGTTAAAGAACACTTAATGAAAATTTGAAAATTATTTTCCCTAGTTTGGTATTTTAGTTGGCAAAATTACCCTCACTCGCAGTTTTTAAAATGCATTTTACTTTAGTCTAAATATTTATTTTATTTAATTTTGCACCAAGATCAATGCTGGTTCAAAAAACTGTCATAGAAAGAAAGAGTTATTAAATTGCTTTTTTGTGTTTGCTACAAATATGTACATATTTCACCAATGTACTATTGATAGAAGTTTAGAAAATAATGTGACATTTCTTATGGCTGCTGTTTTGAAAGCTTTGATCAAGTAGAAAACTGCCTGGAAACTATTTTAAAGTGAAAGCTTTTGAACAGCATTAAAAAAAAAAGGTTTACAATAAGTGGAGCAGGGCAATATTAAAGTATATAAAAAATGAAAACCATTTCAACAATGTTCCAAGTGAGATTAGAAGAAAATTAGTTACAAGACTAACAGTAAAGGAACATGCATTTCAGTAAGTGATTTATCATACTTATCTAAAAGAATTTATTATATTAACAGACCAGGGAGATTTTACTTCTAGCAGCTGCTAATATGATTTCCAAGTGTCAAGCAATTACAGCCCCGGGGGTTATAATCAAATTTTTATTGAGGAGAATACAGTTCCAACATGTGAGAAGCAGCCACTTGCAGTGAGTGCTAGGGTGTGCCTCTATGGTATTTTTTACTGTATTAAACCATTGTAATTGCTCATTTTGCCATCAGATTGGATGATACCATTCATCCCTGTGGCTCAGGTGGCCATACTTATTTGTCTTCCACCAGAACTAGCACTCATCTTGACAAATGGGAATCAAAAGCAGCAGAACATTAATTTTATCCCCAAACAGTTTCTGCTGTTTAATTTGCTGCTTTCATCATAAGAGCTCCATTAAAGCTCCATTTCCTCTGTCTCACATGTTGCTCTAATGCAAGCACTTTGTTTAATACTCTGTAATCTTGGGGTTTTTGCTGTCATTCATTCTACATTACCTTTGCTTCTCCTATGATTTCCCCTATGGGATAAAATGACTGTGTTTACTATTCCATGGTCTTGAAGAGTGAAATATCTGATCCCCTAAATTTGGCCCCAGTACAACTAGTGGAAGTCTGAACATGAAATTTTTCCTATTATTTAATGGATAGCAAAAAGCCTCCGTGTTGACAAGAGCCTCTTTGTTGCTGATTATGCCATACCACATATGCAGGTATGCTCAGACACCACCATTTACATTAGAGTAAAAAAAATGCTGCAGTAGTTTCCAACTGATCCACAAATCCCACAGAAGGATGAGAGCAATAATATGGAAATCAGTAGAAGTGGTAATTTAGAGCTTGCAACTATTGAGGACTTTTTCCACACTCTTTTTCCATTCAAAAGTTCAATTGTCATGACTTTTCAACAGAGAATGTGAATTATCAAATAAAAAAGCAAACTGTTAAATGTTTTAATTTTGATAACTTCGAGAGAAAAAATTATTTTGATGTTGAACCATATAATAAAATTTTACAAACTGGCAAAGCATTTCACAGAAGAAAGACTATTTCTATCAACATTTTTCATTGAAACCATGAAAAAAGGGCACCAAGGTATCATAAGTTTAGAAACCTTTTTCACCTTCAAGGATTTTATTATACCTGTGATTTTGGAGGTCACAGTAATTAATTTAGAAAATACCTCTGAACAGGTAAAATTATTATTTTTTAAATATTATTTTGGATATGTAGATATTTAAAACTACAGAAGGCTACTTTGCTGTAATATGTCCATGGTAATTTTCTTAAATTTTCAGGGATTCTGTACTGTGCTCATGGAAATCCATGTTCTAACCAAAGCAAGCTGTGAGAACAGCTTCTGTGTTGTCCCTATTTTGCCCTTTGTGGCCAGCTGGATATACCTGAGAGACAGAACACAGATGTTTCACTGCAGAAACAGATGCCCCTCGGCCCTTCAAGGTGACCAGGGCAGCCAAACAGGTCTGGTTCCACCTGGTGTAAAGTGGTGATATATCCCCATTCTCTTTCACTTACACAAACTCTCAAAAGCACTTCCCACTTTTGTGCATTTAGATATGCTTTAATAGTAGCCAATATTTTGAAATCTAACCTGACAGTTGGATATTATGTTCTTGCAAAGCAGGTACAGGCAACCTCAAGAATTTAGCCAAGGAAACAGCTTGTGGAATATGTATGCACTTTTGGTTTGCATCGTGTCCTAAATGTTCAGTTCATCCTGCCCAATTCTCAACACCCACCCTCCTTAAGGATCACTTCTTTACAGGATACAGTTCTCAGCAAATTCCATCCTGATAAAATCAAAAAAGTCCTCTTCATTATGCTTTCACCTTTAGCAACTCCCAGAAGCACTTAGTCATGCTGAACTCTCGACTCTGCAGCAGGACTAACATCAACATTCTCAGAACTGTGCAAATAACAATTAATGCTCAGTCCTGTGCTGAGATAACCAGCCATGCTTCTGTATAAACAAAGACATGAATAAAAACTGGAGATAATGTAGTTGTCACAATATATGTGTGGGAGCCAGGTGGAAATGTGATGGAGTGGAGGTGGGAGGAAGAAAGACAAAAAAGAACAGCAATGACTGCCAAACGGAGATGAACAAAAATGAGAGGCCAGAGTAGCCCCTGCTTTTTACAATCCTGGAACAATACAGTGAGTCACACATTGCTATCATTTTTACCCTCTCGAGTAGGAAGAAGTGCTATATCTATTTTAAAGATAGAATTAAGTGGGAAAGGTACAAGAGGTCACACAACAACAAAGAGAGGCATGAAAGCTGGGGACTGCTATCCTGCTCTGGGAAATGAGTGACTGCTAAAGCAAACAGCAGTTAGCAGTAATCCATGGCAGCACATGAAAACCAAGCCTTGTGAGCTCTGGCTACAGCTGTGGTGTTATTTTAGCTTGGCCCACAGCAATACTTAGCTGGGAATGAACTTCAGACTGCCATTAGCAGAAATTTGTTTGTTTTCACTACTGAGTGTCCACAGAAATGTTTCATGATGGCTAGGCTCTAAGTGGATATCAGGTATTCTCCTTCACAGTCATCACTGTAATTTAGTCTTAAACAAAAAATGCACTTTTCCCAGTAAACTGATGTATTAGCCATCAGTTAAAATCTTGGTCAACATTTTAGGCTTCTTGAGGAAAACCAACACAGGTTTGTTTAGTGGTCATTTTTCAGTTAAAGGTAAAGTAGGGATAAGTGAAGAATAAATTGTTTTATTTTTTTTTATTTTGTATTTATTTTTATACACTAACTGTAGTGGTGTATTTGATTCAACACACCCTGGAGACACTGAATCTAGAAGCCTTCTCTACAACATACACATCATGCACCCTAACCACCCTGTCCTCCCCTCCCCAAGTAAGCATATGCACGCATATATAGACACACACGCTTTTAGGTAATATGTATGAGTGTGTGAACCTCTGATTCACCCGCCCTAGCAATCTTTTTCCTGCAAAAATTGCTGAGGTTGTGAGAGAGCATAAATTTGTGTGCTCACATACTGAAGGGGCTGCTGGCTTAATCTGTGACCTCCAGCAAGTCAGTGCAGCACTGACTGAACTAAGAAATGAATGTTCTTCAGCTAGTCATGAACATCTCCACTGCTACAGTGACCCATGCATTACTGCTATCCAGAGCAAACCCTTAAGCAGTTTGGTCTCTAACTTCTGCAGCTATCTCACTCCTAATACACAAGTATAACTGCAAGTCAGAGGTGTTAAGGTTTCCACAGCCATAATCATATTTTATAATTTATAATTTACTGTCTTACAGACATCACAAAATGTCTGTACAGAAGATTGACCTTGACTCTTCTGTGTCATATCAATGTTTAAAATCATTGGCAAAAGTCACAATGAGGTACTTACTCACCTGCATGCATTCTTCTCTGACAACAGGAGAAAGCAGAAATTTGTTAGGGACTAGCTCAAATTTCCCCCCCTTGCCCTCCATATTCCCCCCGCCCCCCATTCCTGCATAGCCTAAAGGAGATTCAAACTCATTTTAATATATGTGGTAGTGGCTAAAGCTATTTTAAAGGAAAAAAAAAAAGGAATGCTTTACTTCTTGAAATGGAGAAAAATAACTGCACTCCCACAGAGGGGTTATAAAATTGACATGTATTACTCCTCAGCTGTCATGGACAGCCAAAACAAATATATTCACAGACCTATCTCCATACTTTGTGCTCCTATATGAATAACTTATTTTATGGTTCTCTGCAATGCAGACAAACAATTAATTTCTGTCCCCCCCCCCGCCCCTTTTTTTTTTTTTGGTAGCTAAGCACCACGACCTTCCTAGAAATATTCAAGGATCCTTTAGTGGAAAATTCCACCATCTCTTCACAGTGTTACTGTAATCCATAGCTCAGTATGATTTCTAAATTGAGTAAACTGAACTTAAAATTATAGAATTATAAAATGTGGTATTAGGCAAGATTCAGACAATTAAATAAAAAGAAACTTTTCATAGAATTGTTTAAAATTTATGACATGTTTGTTGAACAATTTTTATACCACTCACATGCATATCATGGACTACAACCAAATGCTGATGGAAAGAATGGAGATTTTTCTATCACCTTGCATACCTTTACCTTTTTGTCCTTAATCACTGTGAGACAAATATCGTCCTTCTCTGTTTTCTGTTGTGTAATTCAAGTTAATGGCCACTGCTTAAAATTTGTTTTTACAGTTAGATTTAAGGCACTATACATCTTTCGAAAAGCACTGATTTTACAAAAAACATCATTCCTTCAGCTAATCTTAAATCAAGGTAGGTCTGATTTATATGAACTACAAGTCAGGCCCAACAAGTATAAACTTTTAAAGTGAAAATTATTGTGTCAACCTAGAAAATTGAAAAACCCCACAGTAAAGGGTGCACTTACTGATCCACATCTATCTTCTGCCCAGTTTTACTCAGTCACAGCAACTAAAAATAATGCCAACTCAAGGTGCAAGAGATGAGATCAGAAAGCAGTTATTGCTATTCAGTTTCAAAAAGTTATCTCCTAATTAGTATAGTTCAATGTTCCAAGAAAAAAAATAGAATGGAAATGTTTGAAAAGGGCTTCTCAGTGGGCAAAACCTAATAATTAATGCAAGAAAGGAATTTCAGCTTCCTATGCTCTCTGGCTGGGTTTCTGGACTATTGTCAGAATGCACATCTGCAACAACCTTGGTGATAGCAGCTGCTGGAAGATGGGATGCTGAGATGTCTCTCTACCTTTACAGCATGAATTCTATTTCAGCATGGAAATGTACATTTGATTAGAAATTGTTTTATTAATTATTGAGGGAAATGAAGGTGGCTTCCCAAAGTCTCATGGCTGTAAGATGAACCAGTTCCCCATTCCTTGGGACATCCATGCTGTCTGTACAAAGAACAATAGCTCTCAGTTATTGAGAGACTCCGTTTGCTATGTTATGGGAGAGATTTCCTACACAAATCCTTCTTCCAGAATCTGAAGCAATCATTTTGTACTTCATGGGGTAATGACATGAGAATAAAGGAGAGATGTCACATTACAGTTATTCTGCTGCCTGTGCTACAATTCCTAGTGACATGTATTTGAGGACTTGTCCCTGCTGCACTAGGAGTAAGATAGGACTTTTACAGAGTCCTGGGGCCTAGGTCTTCATATAATTTACAACACACACGAGAGCTTGAAGGAGACCATCAAATACATAGAACCTTACTACGAGCTGCTGGAGTTAATTATATAATATCTGAAATTTTGATCTGCTTATTACGTAATTTAAAAATGTTTCATCCCTTGCAGCAATAGCTGGGGCTGCATGGCCACCTGCACCTTCACATTCAGGGCCCTCCAGTGTCTTAGGCTGTCTTTAAAACCCATTTATCACTAGAAACACTTACTAATATTTTACAGCTGATGAAAAGAAGAAAAAAAATCAATTAAAACATTAATGTTTACACCAAGTCAAATAGGACCAGTATCAAAACAGACAATGATGTACAGCATATTTTAGCTCACCAAGTATAACAGCCGTGCACAGTGTCAAGCCTCCTTATCATCTACATGATTAAAGAACGAGAATATGTAACTCTAGGCAGATGATTTAAGGAAGGAGAAGAAGCTTTACATATTAATCGACTGTGAGATTAAGGAACTATCATTATTTCACTAACTTTTTTATATTTCAGAATTTAAGTACCTCTTTAGTCTGAATTCACAGCTATACAAGCCCAAACAGGCAGCAAACGCTGGGTGTATGGAGCACCATGATGCACTGCCTGGAGTTCCTCCAGTCTTCATGCTAAACATTCTTAAGGCACTTTATAGATAAGAACCTGATTTCTTGCTGCGTTTTTTCTACAATGTATTGCAATATTCACCTTCATTCTATGTCAAATCTAATATAATTCATATCTAATCTTGGGCAAGCCTAAGCTCTCTCTTGACTAAAATGCATTCTAGCATGAACCTTTCTACTTTAGTAGTGACTATTTTATAGAGTTCTGAAGGAAAGAAAGAGACACTCAAATTACCTTCTGCACAAGGGCTTTTCCACATTTGGTACCAGAATGTACTCACCTCTCTTATCTCCAGAAGTTTTAGGGTTTTTGACCCTCTGTTGTAAACTGACTACCTGGCAGCTTTTTGATAGTCACAGTGTTTTGGAGCATATATTGAGAGCTTTATCCATATGAGATTAAAGTACAAATTCAAGGCAACAACATAGAGAATGCAGCAATTTACTGTTTATGTAGTGTTATATTATTTTATTGCTTATATTACAAAATGCCTCATATTTAAGATTCAACCAGAAATAAGGTCACTTTTAAAATGGGAACACACAATATATGAAAAACGAGGTCAAATCTCATGCATATGTATAGGATGAAAGGATCATCCTTGGATTGAAGACCTCACAACCTAGCTTAGACTTTCGTTCTAGATGCTATTCTAAATGTAACATTTTGCAAAGGGAACACTCATTGCTCAGTTGTGTGCTTATTCTTAAAACTGCAATCTGATCTTAGATCTTGAGAGGATGGAGAATGAAATGTCTAGTCAGGCATTTGAGCTCCAGAGGACAAGGAACTCAGAAAGCCTCAGAGTTCACATTTCACAACAGCCAGCTGTAGATTTCTATGCCAAGATTGGGGTTGTACTTAGGTCTCTCAAAAATGTGGTTTTCACCACTACAGGATCTTACATTCCTGAACCTCCAGGTGGGAGCTGGGGGAGTGAAGTCTCTCCCACTATAAGAGAAAAGAGGGTTCAAGACCACTTGGTGAGGCTGAATAGCCAGAAGTTCATGGGACCTGATGACATGCATTCCAGGACTCTGAGGAAGTTGGCTGATGTTGTTGCAAAGCCATCCTCCATCAAATTTGAAAAGGCATGCCAGTCAGTAAAACTCCATGGTTACCGGAAAAAGAGAATCATTAATATTATTTTAAAAAATATAAGAAAGGAAGACATGCAGAATTAGAGGCTCATCTCTGTACTTGGGAAGGACATGGAGAACATCTTCATGAAACCAATGTTAAGACAAGACAAGGAGGTGATCCAAGACAGCCAGCATGGCTTCATAAGGGCAAATCTGTTGGTCTTCTATGATGGAGTGACTGCAACTGTTGAAAAAGACAGACTGACAGATGTCATCTACCTAGACTTCTGTACAGCCTTTGACACCGTCCCATATGATGGTGAGATGTGGACTATTTGAAGAGATGTGGATTTGAAGAGGGGACTATTTGGTCAATTAAGATTTGGTTGGATGGACACAGCCAGAGAATTATGGTCAATGGCTCTGTGTCCAGGTGGAGGCCACTGACAAGTGGTGTCCCTCAGGGCCCTGTCTTGAGACCTGTGCTCTTCGATGTCTTCATCATTGACATCAACAGTGGGATTGAGGGTGCCCTCAGAGAGTTTTCAGATGACACAAAGCTGAGCAGTGCAGTTGAAACAACAGAAGGACGGGATGCCATCCAGAGGGACCTGGACAAACCTGAGAAGTGGGCCCACAAGAACCTCATGAGGTCCAACAAATCCAAGTGCAAGGGGCTGCACCTGCATCAGGGCAATCCCAGACATGAGCACAGACTGGGAAGGGAACCATTGAGAGCAGCCCTGTGGAGAAGGACTTGAGGGTTCCCATGGATGAAAAGCAAGACGTGAGCCAGCAGTGTGTGCTCACAGCCCAGAAGGCAAACCACATCCTAGGATTTCTCCAAAGCAGTGTGACAGCAGGGTGGGGGAGGTGATTCTGCCCCTCTACTCTGCTCTCATCAGACCCCACTTGGAGTGCTGTGTCTTGCACATCAGCACAGGGAAGACATGGATGGACCTGTTAGAGCATGTCTATAGGAGGGCCACGAAGATGACCTGAGGGGTGGAGCACCTCTCCTATAAAGACAGGTTGAGAGGGGTTGTTAAGCTTGGAGAAGAGAAGGCTTCAGGAAGACCTCATGGCAGCCTTGCAGAATTTAAAGTGGCCTATAAAAAAGAAAGGGAGAGCCACTTTTCATACTGATGGGAGCAGGCAGTGGGTTTCAACTAAGAGAAGAAAGATTTAGATTAGGTGTTAGGAGGAAATTCTTTTCTCAGAGGGTAGTGAGGCACTGGAACAGGTTGCCCAGGGAAGTTGTGGGTGCCTCATTCCTTGAAGTGCTCAAGGCCAGGTTGGATGGGGCTCTGAGCAACCTGATCTAGTGGGTGGGATCTCTGCCCATGGCAGAGGGATTGGAACTATGATCAGGATGCTCAGGTGCCAACTAGAGATGTTTACAATTTCTGAACTGGTGCCTGTAGATAATAGATACCAAAATAGACATGGCCATCTTTCTACCACTAGTTCTGCCCCAACAATGTAATTAAAAACTGAAACATGCCATTTTGCATACACAAGGAAATATGTATTTACAGGTGATTTCAACGCTGCTCTGATTTTTCAATATACTCAGAAGCTACTCTAGATCAGGAAACACAAGATTACAAAAAAATTTAAGAAAAATAAAATTAAGGAATTCCTGGCAAGTTTTACATTCCCCTTTAAAAAAAATTACATACACCCTCCCTTCCTCCCTTCCCTCCAGCAAATACCACTCATGTTTAAGATTAGATTATTTTTCTCCTGATTCCTCTTTAGCTGCCAGAGAGTGACTCATTGTCAGATTGATCTAATTACAACTACAGACCTTGTTCTTCTGCTGTTACAAGGGAAAACTAGGAAACATAAAGGAAAAGGTCAATACAGAAAGACTCTACAAGTCAGGATATGTTAAACAGTGCCACTAGTGATTTCTGTTCATTTTTCTACAGCATTTTTTTACAATAATGCAACAGAAATCAGTTACACTTCTCAGACACCTACCTGAAAGGTTGGTTTTGTTTCTGTGCAACACATTACAGATTTTAGCTCTTTGGCATGAGAGTGAAAGAAGAGTATAATAGTTTAATAATATAGTTTAATAATAGTATCATATAGTATAATAATAAATATGAGCTATTAATGTAACATGCATTTGATGTTTTGAAAGATTTATACATTTGGTAGCAGGAATAATTTAACAACTGTTCTCCTAGGACACTAGCAAAATGGGAATTTTTTTAAGATATTTGCAATGTTTAGCTTTTTAATATCATTATTCTGAAGATACTATCATGAAAGCTCTATGCTAACTTATAGAACAAGGCATATTGAGCATATCACATATTATCTAAGCAATGTATATAGCTTACGACTACTTTTTTGAAGGCAAAAGTATACCTTAGAGTGAAATTCTTTTCCTGAGAAGACCTATCTGTTGCTTGCCTTCAAGTTTTTCTAGGAGCCAAAGAGAAAGGTCTAGTCTAAGGATTTTGCTTTGTCAGAAGGTTTATTTAATATTAGTAATCAAGAGCTTTAAATTTGTACATTACTGTAATAACTTTTGTGTTTTCATATACTTCTAATTTTCCCAGAGAATGTAATTAGAGAGTAGGTATTTAACTGCACGATCCTTGTCACTGCATTTATCTAATAGCTGACATTATGCAGCTAAATATGTCACCCTTGAGAGTCTTCTCAATTTGTTTTGAGATTCTTACATGGTTGTAAAAAAAGCATGGCTATCTTAACAATTTGGCAGGGAAAACAATTAGTAAATCTTACTGGTTTGGTGTTTCAGAATAAATTAGCTTTTCTGGATAAGTTCAAAATACTGAACAAACACAATACTTATGCAGTAATACTTTGGAAGACATTATTAATTGCAATTAGCAAAGCAGGTTGTTAAGGCTATTTACTGCCAAATTTTATTATGTTTCATTTTGGTTAAAAAAACCAAAACCCTAAACCTCATAATTGCATATATTAAGATTTTGCCTTTTTTGTTTTGGAGAAGAGATATGAAGTATAGCAAGTAATATTGTTTTTTAGTGGCTAATTAAACAAACATAAAGGAGGCTAGGAACATAAAGTGCAGGCTACCTGAAAATCTTTACTGCAAAGGGACATCTCCTTTTAAGCCAAACTCTTTTATTCCCGGGAAGATGCCTGTTACAGAACATGACTGTCCTCAGCAGTGGCTAAGGCAGTTGCATAGAACAGACTCATTTCAAGAACAGAATAGATTAAATGAAAATGAGGAGTCAAGAGAAAATCAGAATTTCCATTGCAAACATTTTTGTCATAAATAATGAAGAATAAAATTAATGGAAGGTATGTAAAACCCCCAAACCTATATTGAAAATACGTGTTTCATTTGTACATTTAACTGAAAGTAAGTGCCTTTATATTCCAAGTCGTTAAGATGCTAAATTTTGGCACCTGTAACAAAACATTGAGCTAATCTTACAGTACATTGCACATGTGGGATTGATTTCATCTAGTAACAGGTGTCTACAATACAAACATTTACAGCTGAGCCATTTATTCTGTATGGGGTACTGGCCATCTCACAGTATAATCTCCTGAATAAAGTACTCTCTAAATGTGCCTGGTTTTGCCTTTAAAGAGGATGACCACCTCTCCTTACATGTAAAAAGTCCAAGAAATCACATACATTTTGTAGAAACAGCGTTTTCCACAGAACTGCAGTTCTGTGCAGCATTTGTCTTGCTGCACTGAATAGTCCCATGAAGGTCTGCAGTGGTACTTCCTGACCTCTCTGAGTCAGTACTAAGATTTAAAGAAGGTACCTAATAAATGTGGAAAATTTGAACCAGACAAAAAATGTAGCAGCCATCATGAGAGGTGTGAAAAGACAACATGAAAGAAGATGGTAATAGACAAAGTCCCTCATGCCAAGTTTCGTTCTTCAGTGTAAACACATTTCAATAAAAAACATAAAGTTGGTATCAAAGCTGCCTCCAAGGAGACAGTAGACATTTGTGTCAGTTTTTCAAAACACATTTCCAATAATCTGAAACTTAGGATTGGATTCATGTAGCAGAGCTAGCCCTTACAAACATATTTACTGAATGCTCAGCAAGTGAATTACAAAGGAACTGATGGAAAAGATGTTGATAAATAAGCGGTGATGCCTTGTAATGCAAAATAATGTCATAGAGGCTGGTAAATGGCCTTGGTATGCTGACACAAATTCTCTGCTCTTGTGGAATTCCTCCTGCAGGTCCTGGTCCCTGCTACTCAGATACTATCCTCAAGCCCATGACTTCCTTATATTTACCCTTACTTCCCCTCTTAATCTCCCCAGGATTTGCTACTGGAACAGTTCTTGCAGGCACCTCCATCGCCTCTTCCACTGAAAAGGCAGCAGGTTTCCCACGATCTGCCATTAAAACCACTGCAACCGTTAACAGTTACATCGTGGGAAATGAGCAGCTTGAAAATGAGACCTGGGGATGTAGTACTGGCCTGGTCCTGAAGTGTAGGACAATATGGAAACATTTGCAGCTGGGATGACTACAGCCAGAAGAGAATCTGTTTAATTCCTAAATAAATGGAGCAGTCTGTCACCATCACAGCTCAGTGACACTCCACTCTCTGGCTGCTCAAGCCAAAAAATGCTCATTACATGTTAGGATACACATAGAGAAGAAAGGAGAATCAGATGGATAACAAGGCAATGTCTTTCTGTGAATTAGTGTGCAGTGTCATGAAGGATATCATGGAAGAAGCACTGATCATCTCCCAGAAGAAGCACAAACTTTTAGAGGATTGACAGAGGAACTACTCAGAGTTGTTAAAAACTATGGAGAGAGCTCCAAAAGAAAGGAGCATCTGTTCCTATGAGAAATTATAGCATGGAAGATGTTCAGAAGTGCTTACTATAAAAGGTGTAGCAAGACCTCTGTCTTAATTTGTAACCCCAGAACACTAACATCCAAAGCAATGAATTTTAAAAATGGGAATAGGACACAGATTTTTCATGAAACAGGAAATTATACTATGACATACATTTCTACAGGAGGTTTTGAGTGGTAGTGTTTAGCAAAGAGACAAAAGAACTCAGACAGCTTTTTGGATGTCAGAAATACTCATATTCATTATTTTTCAAGACAGTGTATTTTTGAAATGAAATTGCTTGAATAAATCTATTTCTACACAGGAGCCAAGTTTTCTGGGTGGAGGTTAAGTCCCATATTGTTAGCAGCATATTCCATGTAAGTCTACTCACCATGCTATAGTGATGCCCTTTGAAATTTGTGATTCTGGCCACCCTGAAAAAAGACACTGTGGATCTCATCCAAATAACAAGCCTCCCAAAATGCCTAGCAAACATTCAAAGAAGCATTAAACAGAACACTACAAGGTGCTCAAAAAGTTGACATTAATTACAATTATGTTTTAAAATAATAAATAACAACCACAAGTGAAGTACCTTAATTTTTAATTTCCTTAGTAAAAAACTCTAGATAATATGGTCTGTGCAACACAATCCACTCATCAAACTAATTACAGTATAAATTTCTACTCAATCTGTTTAACTAAGCATTAGTTGGAAAGTTCTTGGGAAACCCTTACCAACATAGTGAAAACCTTCCTTTATATAAATCATTTCAAAGAATATAAGAAAGGGAAGAAATCCATTGAAATTTAGCTCTTAGAAAGCTGATGAATAAGCTAATCTGTTACTGAGTGACTCAACATTCAACTGTTTAAAAATGGCATATGAACAAAACCCCAGGAGAATGCCATTGTTCTGAGCTATTTTCTTTTCTTAATTAGTTCTAATGCTATTTATAAAACTATTATTCTCTTTTTTAAGGTATCTTCGATCTGAACACATAAATATGCAAAATATATAAAAAATATCAAATTACAATAACAAACAATTTCTAAAGTTAAAACTTGCACCTTAAATTGGAACTGCAGTATTGAGAAAATTACTGAATTTAGGCTTCTTTTAGGATATAAATTAAATATGTTAATTTTATTCATCAGAAACAATGGCTCAGTGCACATACATACAAAATCCAGTAGAAATAAGGGAAGGTCACCAGGCTAATCACTTTGGCTTATTTCCCTTTTCTGTACTCCCATCTGCCTATTTTCTCTGCTCTTCATATTTAAAAGGAACAACTTGAAGAAAGTTAGGCCAAAATTGTCCTACTTTTTTTTTAGTTTTAATGAATTTCTTTTTCTTTGCAGCATCTCTATAATTTCTATACCTTCTACTTCACACATGGTTTCTTTTTAAAGCCATCTAAATAATGTCATGGTTTTTTTTGCCACTGATGAGAAAATCTGTAACAGTACAGTACTGAATCATCATCACCAGGGATGGATCTTTGCATTCAAATGGTGTCGTATGCAGGATGGGTATCTCTACATTGAGAAACAAATCACCTTAAGCCTACATGAAATTAGAATTAGCAAGTCTGCAGATCAAGCTAATAGAAGCAGAAGAGCATGTTTCAATAACATGGTTTCTTGGAAGTGTATTCTTTCCACGTAATTTTGTGCAAATAGATTAATTTCACTTCATATTAAAATGCAGCACTTTGCTCTGAATCCTCTCCTCCCAAGCCAGCACAGTCCATGTTACTTATTAATCAAGGACTGTGGAAAAGGAATTTTATCAGTAGGTGAGTACAGTCATTTGAGAGGAAAGAAAACAACCAAAAGTACAGAAATCAAATCAAGTGCTACAAAAAGTACTCTGTTCTGGTATCAGCAATGCCAGCTTTTGAAAATGAACATGAAAAAATTCTCTGAGATGGAAATGGAGCCAAAACTCACTGCAGAAACAGACAAACCTGGCAACTGCTTATAACACAGCTCAAGACCTAATAACAGGCCAATCTGCCAGTTAGTTCCTGCAATGGCAGGAATTTTCAGATCAGTTCAAGAGTGACTGGGATGCATGGACCACAACAGCTGCCAGCTCATGAGGGCTCAGCATGCTAGGATGAGCAATGAGGAATGCAAACTAGAGACTGAAATTGGAAGAGATCCTAAAGTACAGCTTTCTTCCCCAAACCTACTTCTCCAAACTTTGTTTTCTACTTTGCTATGAGAAAAGCATAAACAAAAAAAATCTAACAGAGCTTTAATGAGGATTGAATACAAGACAAAGAGGAGATTATGGAAGAACATCTAACTGGAAAGGGAAAAAAAATACAGAGCAAAGACTCTTAAAAATAACTGCTTTTAGATTTATTGGCCCCACTCAGAAATCAAATCCCACCCCTACTGAACTGTCTTTCCAGCAACTTTCTGTGCTTGGCAGGTAGGATGCAAAAGGAAACAGTTTGAGTGCAGTTGCCAACCTGAATTTTATGGGACCATGCTAGACTATCGTAATCACATTCATACCATTTTGCTTTGGCTTTCTCAGGTCTCAAAGAAGAAGCAGATTTGCAATGCAAGGTTGCTCAATGAAAACAAAAGGAATGAAGAGACTGCAAACAGACTCTGGCACTGAAGCAGAAGAGTTGGTATTCCCTGTTATTTCACGTGAATCCAAAACAAAATCAAGTGTGAGACAGTTTAGTTCAACTCAGAGCTTACATGAGATTATCTGATGGTGGCAAACCAAGTAGCTGGGGCTGGATTCAACTTTCAACCACATGCAGGAGTGTCCTTCCTACCACTGCTTGGTAAAGCAGATTGCAGCAGGTACTTTGAAGTGCATTTCACTGCACAGCTACATTCACATATCCTCCAAGCAGACAAAAATGTGCTCTCCTGAAGGCTATTGTGGTGGCTTCTGAACCCTCCAAAGAAGAACTGCATAAGGGCTCTGGCTGAAAATAAAAGACTTAACAGAACCTCCATCCCTCTTTCTGCTGGTGGCTGGAACAAACTTCTGCACCTTGTATTTCTGAAATTACAGGAGCTCTATCCCCTTTGGCCAGTACTATACAGGTGAGCAGAAGAGAACAGCCTGGTTTCTCCAGAAGGAAAGAGAGAAGAAATATATTGCTAAGAAAGGAATTCTTCATCCTTCCAGCACATCTGCAAAGAGGCTAAGCTGGGAACTGTAAATGTGGTAAATAGTTGTGGGCAGAGCTTCTGGCAGTGGTAGCTCTACTAGCTACTCAGACAGTCTTGTCCAGAAGACAAGAGTGGACATCCTATACGACAGAAAATTAATATCATAAACTAAATCCCATAGAGTAGCTCCATCACTGTAGTCTTTCTTTCTAAAAAAGGAAACCATTACACTATTGTGTGTCATGCATCCATGACAGCCGGCAAGGAAAATGTGATAGAAAAGCTGTTTATTCTTGGAGAGGTACTATCTTCCATCCTCTTTGGAGCCATATAGTTTCATAGGGTTAGGATCCTATCCCAGAGAGCATGGTCTGGAAATTTGCTATTCTCTACTGGAGAAATGCTAATGAGAACAGCCTTTTACCCAAAATATCTCGATGTCTGAGGCTCTTGCCAATTTGTTTGTTTGTTTTTTTAATTAAGAAATAAGTTTGCTTCACATGCTGAGAAGCAACTGGAGAGCCTGCTATACCAAGGAATGAAGACAAAATGTGAGTCACGTTTGGCAGCATCTGCCATTACACACAGCAGAAGCTGCACTTAAGTCAGTGCTTGCTAAAGCAAGTGAACTAACATAAATAGTCTTATCCATCAGCATCACTGCATAGGTCAGAGGAGGCAAATGCAGCATGTCAATTTGATCTGGGATGCTGTATCAAAAGACCTCGGGAGGGCTTTCACAGAATGATTCCTAGCTCTAGAAAGTCCCCAGGCTATTTGAACTGAATAGCAGATGTAGGGATAGATGATACTCCTCTCAGGTACAGAATGGATTGGCTTTGTTGGAAATGCCACTAGATATTCAAAGGAAGGAAAAGTACAATTATGCTGTCCTTTCCCTTTTTCCTGAGGCTATAGAATGGAAACTGGGATGCAGGTCTGCAATTAGAAGCATTTTTGCCTTTGACTACAAAGGAAACAGTCAAAATCTGGATCACAATTCAGCCCATGTCTAGAGTCGTAGCCTGGAATCTGGAGTAGGGAAAAAATAACTACTCAGAAGAAAATTGTAGCGCTCCCTTTGGTGCTCCTTTTCTTTCCCAGGTACAGACCCTGAACATCTGGAGGTGTATTTGTACACCTCACTCAATAAAAAGGTGTTTTTACATTAAAAAAGTATCAAACACATAAAAATATTGCAAAAACTTAAATGTGTAAAATTCAGCATAAAAAACCCCAGTGACCAGACTCCTGTTTTTCTCATAATAAAAATAAGACAAAATAAATCTAAAATCAGCTAACCATCATTAACAGAAACAAGATAACACATGTCATAGAATCACTGAAGTTGGAAAATATCTTTCAGATCATCAAGTCCAACTGCCAACCCTGTATCACCACCACATTCACCATCAAAACATGTCCTTGAGTGCCATATCCACATGGTTTTTGGAATACTTCCAGGGATGGTGACTTCCCTAGGTAGTCTGTTACAATGCTTTATAACATTTTCTGAGAAAATATTTTTCCTAATACCTATCTAAGTCTCCCCCGATGGAATTTGGAGCCTTTTCTTCTCATCCTGTCATTTGTTACCTGGGAGAAGAAGTAATGAAGAACAGACCTGAAGACCGATGAGATACAAAATACAGAGGTGAAAACTCTTTGATTTTGGTAGTGCTCTATAAAAGCAAGAGTGAGGGCACTGAACTCTTACTTTGGTGATGAAAATAGGTTTCCTGAACTGAAAAGATGAGATTTGCATCAAACAGGTAGAGAGGGCTTCTCTGTGGAAGAGTACATATGCTAGGAAGAAGCAAGGCAGGGAATAAAGAGATGGGTATTAATTTGAAGTGATTCACTAGTACGTACATAAAACTACCTTGTTTCTGTTTGGGAGTCCCTGGATAGAAGGATGCACAGGGGTGTTGTGTACCATACAACAATAAAACACGTAGTGTCAATCCTCCTGTACACACAGCAATTTTGACAGTCTACTGCCAACAAATCTACATTAAATTTAACTACATAAAGCAAATTTAGTTTTTTGGATGTCTGATTATCTTACTTATTTATCCACACACATATTTATGTCACCAGTGCATATTTAGCAACCATTATTTCTTTATGTCTATGTGCATATTTACATATGCATCGATAATTGAGAAACATTTATATCTTCTGGCCTTCCTTCCAGTTATGTAACTGTTAAGCAATGTCTTCAGCTGTTACCTCTATAAAATTGTTCTTCTGATCCTACCTCACTTACAGTTTGCTGCATCTTGTTTTCATTATGCTGTAAAACTGAAGTAGTGGAGGAGTAGGACTGTAAGAAAACCATTTGTTCAATGAAGAGCCCCTCAAAATAGCAAATACGTTTTATTGAGCTCTTTTGGTAGAAGCCATGCTTTTCTGAAAAGTTAACACAGGAAGTTTTGTCTCTCTCCCAATGGAATGAAATTTCATTTTTACACACACACATTGATATCAGAAATAGATGCTTGATTCCTTATAAATATAAATGTATCCAAAACAAATTAATGTACTGTGTCATAAATATAGTTCTATTTTTATGAGTGCCATATCTTTGACTGGTTGAGTGCCAAAATCTCTTCTCAACCATTTCACTTTCAAGAAAAATTGTCAGTATCCTCAGTGGCATGTATTAATTTATAGAGGAGCAGGATCTCCATGGGATTACCAGCTGTTCTTCACATTTACATCCTTTGCCAAGATAATATTTCATAATGTTTTCTTGAACCACTCGATTACATGGAAAAGCCTCTGTAATGACCGGTCCTTGGCTCACCTTGCTCTCCTGTGGAAATACCATTAAAGTATAATTCTATGGGTTGGAAAAACACATGTGAAGATATAAGAGTTGTCTTGGAAATACTTGGCTCCTTGTGTAAGGAACAGTAGGATCTGCATAGGGCCATATCTCTCTAGAACATTTACCAGCATTGTTATCAGGATTATCATGTTGACTCTAGACCAATCTATTGTGTGAAGTACTTCTCACTTGACACATAAATCATGGCCTATATTCCAAAAACCTTTTCTTGTAACTGTAAAGGAGAGATGAGGCAACATGCGTGCAGACCAGAGAGAAAAAGGAAGCACCACAGCTGTGCTGGGTTGGTGCACTGCCTTCCGTGGTGTACAAGTGGCCCAGCTCCCACCTAGGTTTGCAGAAACAGTTTTAAGAAGGCTTTAAAAGGAAGGGTGTTGCTGCGCCCTGGCTGTTTACAAAGAATTTTCTTAAAGCATGAGGCCTCAACTAAGAGAGACCACAAAGGAACTATTAAATCTAGGAATTTGAGGCTGGGGAATGGAGAGATGGAAGGTGAGCGAGTATGCCAACAAGTGTACATGATAAGAAAGGAACGGGCTATGACGGAAGTTGCAAGTGAAAATAAAGACCTTACATTTAATACAGCAAAAGACAGAGGCATGGCTTGAGGAATGAAAAAATAATATGACTGAAGTGATGGATGAGGAAAATGATCCCTGCTGTAAAGTTTGGTAGATCTGAGTGGCAGGACTACACTCCTTTCTCACAAAGAAGCACTTAGTTCAGTGTCTCTGCTGAATCCAGGGGGATTACTTTGGTGAGTTAAGAGTCTCCTGTGTCAGACAGAGCTCCATGAACTTTAGCATGCTTCCTATTGAACTGCATTTATCTGAAGAATTCAGTTTTGGGCAATGCATGTTAAAAAGAGCATAGACCAGAGATCAGAAACAAAAAATTATCATGGATATAGAAAACGTTAATTGCAAAGGAAAACTGGCTGAAGTAGGACTGTTAATCTAGCAAAGAGTGGGCTGAAACCTGAGAGTAGTTTCCAAACCTATGTTATAATGAGAAAGGAAAAATCTTTTTTCCACAGCTGAGGAGAACAAGAGGAAATTAATTTAACGTGCAAGAAACTTCAGACTACACTTTAAAGAAGGAAATTTCTTATGTTAAAACATAGCAAAACAATGGTTGCACAGTGAGACTGTGAGGTCTCCATCATCAGAGGTCTTCAAGAAGAGTGCATACAAACATCTCTCAGAAGTGATATAGATCTACCTGATCCTACACTGTAGCCAAGGAAATGAAATATAGTTTACAGGAATTCTTTAAAGACTTTTTTTCCATCTCTTGCTCTATTAACCTTCAAACAACCAGTTTATAACTCCTAACACAAGGTATTCTTCATTACTTGATCAGTACAATGAAATTTATTTTCATCAAATTTTACTTCTGTAACCTCACTTAAAATACTCTTTCATGAGTCCAAGTACTGTGCTGTGCTTTTTCAAGTGTCTTCTACAAGTTAAAATAAAAACTGGTTAGAAAGCTGAGACCTGAAGTGGATCATTATTCTTCAGGTCTTGTTTTACAGCTACTTCACACACTGACAATGGCAGATATGGTACAGAAGTTTTTCTTTCAAAAAGGCAGACAGTAAAGGTATAGTCCTTGGAGCAGAAACAGGATGGGATAAGTAAGGAAAAGATTGTTACTTGAGTTTAGTTTTGTCACAAAGAGTAAAATGAAAAAGCTCTCCAGCAAAATGAACCACTATCATAGTAACTGTTGCTGATTCAGAACTATCATCTTTCCTATAAAGCCAAAAACATAAACAATCATATTTTAATTTGAAAATAACTTTTAAAAATCCCAAAGACTACCTGATTGCCAGTATGTCATGTTCTTAAATAACTGGCTACACTTAAAACAGAAATTTGATATTTCTTATTTCTTCAAATGTGGCTTCACATTCAAGTTCTGTGGGCACTGTAATATTTTCAAGAAATGAAGTTTCCTGGACAGTTGGAAGTGATTAACCTTTTCAGATTGTAGTGGGGTTGAGGAGTTACAAAAAGAAAATACCAAAGGACTCAAATTTGGAAAACACTATTCCCATTCATGTCACCAAACTCACTACAGATACTTGAAAAGCAATGATTAAAAATAGCTAGACTAGATGCATGTGTGTCAAGCTGCAAGTGTTCCCAGAGGGTAATCACACAGATGTCCAAGCTCACACAACGGAAATTACAAGGCAGGGTGCCTGCCACTAAAGAGACATTTTTCCTTCACACAGAAAATGGTAGACAATTCAGAGAAATGCTGAGGCCTTGTTCACACAGATTAAACGTTCCAGTCCCTGAGGGTCCTTTTTCTAGCAAGAACTGTGAGATAAATAAAGACAGAGAATCTGCAAAGAAACAATTCTTCCAAATAAATCAAAACAACATTATTGGAAATCTAAATACAAACAAATCGCAGCTGAGGTCAGGATGCTGCTTTTAGTTCCCATGCCAAATCTTCCAAAATCAACATTGAGGTTTGCCTGTATGTTATCAATAACTGCTTGCCATGCATTCATCTGACATGACTCACTGACACTCAGCTTCCTTCCTGCACTTCCTTTGGCTCTCAAACACAGCTCTGTATTCAAACTTAATTAGTACTGATGTCACACACTGGCCTCTTGCAGCAGCACCGAGTCTAGCCCGGCACTCACACAGGCAGAAGCTGACAAGTAGGTATGGCCATACACACTGGTAACGTGACTGGCTTTAAGAGCCTGCCAGGGTACAGCAAGAGCATGAAATTACTGAAATCTGAATTTTAAAATCAATATTAATGCTGGGTACATGCAAGTGTCCAAATGAATCTCTCTGCCTTGTGTGCAAACACACGAAAGCAGCTGAGGAGCCAGGCCATATGGCTCAGGCAGCTCAACATTTAGACTGCTAATCTGCATAGTAATAGTCTTTAGCTCTTAAACTTTCTCACTTTAATCATGAGCACATGACACATTTTTTGTGGTTTTAAGAACTTCAGATTATGCTCCAAATAGAAATTTTATATAATTTACTTGAGAAACCAGTAGATAGCCAGGAAATTTTGTTGGGACACCAGACAATACAGGATAGACTGTCTCTGCCAGTCTATGAATTTCATTATTTTGGCAGGCAGGCAATACTAGGCTGCAGCTGAAAAGAAAAAAAAAAAAAAAAGTACAAAAGTACAAATAGCAAATTACTGCTGAAGATGTCAATGCAAAGCAGTTGCTTTCAGTGAAGAGGAAGGCTACACTTTCTGAATACTGACTTCCAAGCTACTTTGCTGAATATATGTATGTATGTTGTTATTTGGAACAACTATTTATTACAGACATGTTTGGCAGAGAAGTATGGCAAACATTAAGTATAATATAAAAACAAACAAAAAAAGGTGCTCTGCAATTTCTGTTTCTGGAGACAGCTTTGAACTGGCTTTGCTACTGCTGCAAAAAAGCTACAAAAGCTTTTTAGGTTCATAATTCTTCACAAACACTAAGTAAAAATAGATGTCTGCCCTTGAGTTTTAAGCCAACATAAAATATTTACAAGGATGGCATGACAACCAGCATGCTTCAGTTTCTGTAAGAAGTTGGAATTCCCCTGATAAGTGGAGGTTCTGTGAAGTGTTATCACACTATTTATATCAAGTGTTATAAATGAAATTCTTATGCTGAGGTACATGTATCCAAAGAAAATACAGCCTACCTAAACAATATTTTTACTCTTGATTTTCATACAAATTAGCTTTTTCATCTGCCAGCAAGTTCTTTTTGATTATTCTGCAATTATTTCTAATTTCTCTGAAGCAGCACATTAAGGAAACAGAAATAAAATATTTTCCATATCTATGAAATCATTATACTGGAGTTAAAATGTGAAGGACTCCTATTCTCAGTTTTCTGAGGGATGAGGTGGACCTGAGTGGTGACTCATGACCATGTCACAGATGAAGTACAGAGATCAGATCTATACAAATCCTCATGAAGCAATGTTGGATGTCTGTGTTATATATTCCTACATCATAATCATGAGAGCATGGTGCAGGGACACCCTGGATCTGAGTGATTTCAGTCAAATAAAGTTGGGTTTTCAACCTCACTCTCAGTCCTGGATCTGTTAGCAAAGCTGGCAATGGAGAAGTAAGGATGCAGAATGTCTGAGAACAGTCATGAAACAAGAAAAATTATAAAGAAGACATACAGTAGACCAGAGAGAGATTTTAGTGAAGAGATGAAACAAGACACAATACATTATCAATATACTCTAGTGAGGAATCAATTACCTAAAAGTTGGGGACCTATGGTCTAGGTGCTTGCAATGCTCCTGAACTTTCCCCTGGGCATGGTGCTCTGAGGCCTTGAAGAAATTCCTGTAGAAGGGCTCCTGCTAAGCTCTCCATGGGAACAAATGTAACCCCAGACCTGCAGGACTAGAACTAAAGCCTTCATTTGCACAATGTCGTACACAATGTTGACAATACTGTTCTCAAATACTCAAGTAGCCAGAATTTTGCCTGCTTTTGCATTATGTGCAAAGCAATTTTAAGTTACAAGTACACGTCTTAAATTATTGGTCCCAACAGTGAGCCTATAATGTAGCAATGATTTGCAAAACACTTGCAGAGAACCTTCAGAGGAGCAGTTAATGATAGGATGTCGTGTAACATCAATATACTCACTCAAAAGCCATGAATCATACAGAAAAAATAAGCCACCAACTCTATCCAATGTCTTCTTGGGGGGTAAAAATACAACAACAAAAAAGAAAATCTTCAACCATAAAGCCATTATGCCTGAAAATGCCCAATCTATCTCTTGTCTTTCAATATGCAAAGTTCATCAAGAGTTCCTTGGATAAGGTAGGGCTAAACAGAGAAAACAGATGCCTTCACCACAGCCATCAGTAGAGTTGCTGCATTCTTCAAAGCTCTTGCAATTTTGTGCCAAAGTCTACTGGAGCTCATCGTGTTGAAGGACATTCAGGGACTGAACTGCCTCCAGTAGGCCACTGTGTCTTATGCTTTACCTGTGCATCCCCCAAAAGCCCAGTGCCCACTGACTGGCTATATCCATCCCTGAAATTGAGATTTTGATCTACTGTACACTTTGCTGAGGAGTCAGTTTTGATCTTCACAATGTAAGATTCAGGGCATTAGTTTTCAATATAAAAAGCAGCGTAACAGCACATTGGCAAAATGTCAGGTAAATACATAGGCTCATTCCCACACTGAGCAGCATTATCATCAGGAGAAGTCTGGAGGGAGGAAAGTCTGAGAAAGGAAACTCAGAACCAGAAGTCATTATGGTCATAACTCATACACAAGACAAAGCATAGTGTTTATTTTAAAAATTATTTCAAGTGAGATATGCCTGAACATACGATTTCGCCAGGGATATCTGGGTCTCTGGCAAACACTTAAAACATCCATGCTCCTGGGATAAAGTTTTTTGAAGACAAAATGCTACCATATTGATTACCATGGGAAGGAGAATAATTGATTTTCAAAAGTATATGATTTCTGGAAGTTCAAGCTAGTCAAGAAAAGCGGTACCATATGCCGAATGTGATGGACACTGCTGAGGATCTGGCCTTGTCTCTTCAGTGAGAATTTAATAGGAGGAGAGTTAGTGAGAAAATAGTAAGAATTTAGTAATTTTGAGTCATTTGCTGCAGGAAAAACAAAACAAGACCAGCAGATAGCAAGCAAAGAAAGCTCTAAATCCCAAGCCATCTTTACTTTGGGTGCTTTTCCTCTCCTGTATGCCTGGTGCATGAACTGCGCAACTCTGAAAATAATTCAGGAATCAGAACCTGTCTTTCCCACCCTTAACTGTAACTCAGTCTTGTTCTAGATCCTCTCAGAAGGAAGGCCCATATGGGGTCTTCTCCTCACATAGCTCCCCTCATAACTCACTGGGAGCTTCAGTGAAGGCAAATCTTCCAGGTACGGGGCACACACCATCTGACAGGGCCACTTCATCATTCCTAGCAATCCACTGCCCTTATTTATACCCAGATGTGTCTATGGCCCATCCTCAGTTATTTTTACCATATTGTTACCTCTAAGGCTTCCAAAATTCCTACAGAGGTTCCATTGTTACTGTCTGTCACTCTAAAACTCAACCTTTTTCATACCTGAGGAGTTGTGCAAACTGTTTTTGCCAGTCCATCTTCCACATGTGCATCCTGCAGTGTATGTGGGACCTGAGCATGCTCCTGATGATATGGCAAATCTAATTGTATAATTATAGCCATCTTAAAGGGAAAGCCAAATTTTCATATGCCTAAGGGGAGTGGCTTAACAAATTTATATGCAGATGGAAGCATATCAAGAGCAAACAGCTAGTCATTCACAGAATAAATATTCCCATAATAAGTGCATAACAAGGAGTGATGGTAGAGCATGCAAAGCAGATGGCTGATCTGTGCAACTAAATGTGTGGCTCCCAGCAGCCTCATTCATGATTGCCCTTTCCCTTTTTCAGACCCTAAAGAATGAAAATAACAAAACAAGCAAAAAAAAAACCCCAAAACCACTGTCCCTCTCCCTACCCTGTTTCCCTCAAAAACAAAACCAAAAAAAACTGTCACCCAAAACCAAAGAGAAAGAAGAGGCCATTCCAGGAGATGATCTGCTGATTCAATGAATGAGAACTGCCAGATATGATACATACTGGAAATCAGGATGACCCAGAATCTGCTGTGTTGAAACGCCTACCACAACTGTGTACCTGTCAGTCAGACTGGGGGAACTGTTATCCCCAAGACCCTCAGCTGTGTGCTACAGCCGAGTGAGGGATCTTCTTAGCTGTCAGAAGACTTTGCTTTGCAAATGCAACCTTTGCAGATAGAACAAGGTATAAAATGGGGGGCTACTGGCTGTCAACCATGTTATTGGGATGCTGAGTCACTAAAAAGTGCAGCTACATTGGTCTTAATGGGACTAAATCTATCACAGGACCCTGAATGCCTTAGACAGCAATGTTCAAGATGTACCCGATTGTATTTTAAGTTTGAAGGAGCAAATAATATTCCAAATAATGGTATTTTGTATATTCTGGGTTAGGTAGGAAGAAGCAAAGCAAGTGTTGATGGAAGTACACAAGAGAGTCCAGCACATCAGGAAAGATAATCTTGTGACTGTTGGTGCAGGACTGAAGATAAAAAGAGCTGGCTGATCCTTTCAGTACTGTGAGAGACCTCATGCAGGGTGCTGGGCAATCACTTCTATTCTGACCTGCTGCTTTCCAGCTGCAAAATGAAGACAGTGAAGACCACAAAATGTCCTTCTTAGGTCTGAAAACTTAAATATTGCAATTCACCTCTTTGCATGTGGCTGTCTTTCTCCTGACAAAGCAAGCAGGGAATGCGAACATTCCAGAATGAGATGAAATATATTATCACAGAAATGCCTGTCAGGAAATGCTGGGTATGAACTCAGTCATGTCTACAGAATGCTTTCAGGTCCCTACGCTAAAATGCTAATCATCACTGGTTTATAGTTGCAAAGGTCTCATGTCTGCTTATGTACAATGAAAAGAATACAGTCAATCAAACCTACATTTGAGAAATGGGACAGTGTACAAACCATTTCAGTCTTTTGTCCTCTTATTTCTTTCATAGTGATTTTTCAAAGCTATAGAAAATATACAGCTTGATTTGCTGTAAAATTTGTTTTCAGCAAACCATCTCTTCAAATTACTGAGTATTTTAGATGTGCCATATGGTACATCATTTTAGTTTCCCACACAATTTTTGTTTACCCCATAATAAACTTGATGTCTTTAGAGTTGGAGAATGTCTGATACCAGTAATTCATTTAAGAGCTCAAGGGGAACTTTTGTAACATAATTTTCAATATCCTAGAGTATTACATGTCTTAAAGGGAAAAAAAACCTTCCACAGGCTTGTTTGATTTAAGAATGTGTACCCTGCACATGCACTTCCTATCAATGTGGTTTAATATCAAGATTGGCCAGATGACTTTATTGTCAGGGGAATCTGGACCTACTGTAGTCCTCATTGCAGGTTTTTAGTTTAGTCTGAGACTATGCATTACGTCTTGGAATTCATCTCTATTGTTGAACCTCATGAACCTTTGATATGGTGAAAAAAATTAACCTTGAACTTCAACTACTATGGGCTGTATCTCAAATGATCTCAGTATTACGGATATTTAACAGATATTACAGGGATTTCTCAGAAAAGATGTTTGCATCTGCTGTGAATAAAGCAGAAGTACTTCCTCTGACAGCACTCCCCAAGAAGCCCACCCAAATTAAGGACGTACATTCCTGGGACACCACCACCTCAGCCACTGTGAGAAATATTGAGTTACTTCTTTTGCAACCACCTTCATAAGACTCCCCACTAACCATCAGTCTTGTCCAATAGGCAGTGACTGGATGGGCAGCTTGGCCACAAACTTTCAACAGAGCTACAACAGGAAAAAAATTCACTGTCCCAATGTACTTTGTGTCAGACAGTCAACAAAACCCACCATACTCTCATTTGTCACATCCTAAGAGAACGGCATTGCAGGAGAACAGTAAGTGTGTGACACACATGCCAGTGAAGAGGAACGGAGCCACAGGTGTGACAGCCAAGGCGCTGTGGAGCAGAAAAACGCTTTTGTTTCCCCAAAAGGCACAAGCCATTCTTGCTGATGGGATTTCAATCAGTCCACAGCAGCTGGAACTCCACATCACAGAGGCATACACAGCTGGACAGTTTGGCATCAAAATCAGTCTCTCTCAGTGTAAAATAACAATCCACCTAGTAGAAGATAAGTATACTGAAGCTAGATGTCTAAAGGAGCCCTCTCAAAGAGGTGCATACAAAAAAAGCAGTGCTTAGCAGAAAAAGTCATTCTTCTGATATGTCTTAATAAAAATATACCCTGAGGAGAGAAATGCCAATAAATTGACTCAGAGCTACCTACTACCCAAAACTCCTGAAGAGACTGTAACAAAGGGAGGCTCCTCAATTAAAACAAAGTCAACAACTGTGCAAGCTTCTGTCAGCAAAGAATCAGACAATCCAGACCCTGGGTTGAATTCCTGCTGTGATACAAGGACTCAAATGCAAGTCCTTGGTGAAACTTCAGATATACCTTCAGAAAACAACACTTAAAGCCGGCAAGAAATCCTTGAGGCTTTGGTACAGGTACAGCTTGGGGATTAAAACTCATTATAACCATTTTTTGCCAAAATTTCTTTTTCTTTTATTTATATTGCCACAAGAGGTAGGGCTAGGGTGAACAAGACTCACAGATCAGGTTCCCTGTTTAAAGAGTTCATTAAAAAGTAAGGGTACAATCATACTGAGTTACACTTCGAGTTTATGTTGTTTAAGCTCTCACTAAATTCACTCTGCAAACAGACTGACTGACTGGCTGAAAAGCCAGTGCAACACACAACACAGTCTGTAAGAATACAAGGATTTGCATCTCAAAATGCTCCAACTGTACAGTCCAGGATCACCACTGCCTAGAAAGACACTGGTGTCTGATATCAAAAGCACAGTTGTGTTAGGATTGCACTGCCTGAGCAAGAAGCAAGGAATAATTTACAGAGCCATGGCTATAGATAGACATCTCATTAGGCAGATTATCTGAGCTGAAATTTCAAGAACCTTTAGTAAACTATTTTTATACATGAATCAAGGACGACTCCACAAAAAAAACCCCAGCGATCAAAAGAGGTCAAGGCTTTGGGTTTCACACTGCATCCTGAGCTGGTGTGTCAGCAGAGTGATGCCGTGCACTGCTGGGAGCTGCTCCCTCCCCACACTGATCCAGAGGGAAGAGTGCCACCTGCTGAGGTCCTGTCAGCCTTCCTGCATCAGTCCTCTCATCATCTCTGCCACTCTGTCCACATCCACCCTCCTCTGCCCCGTGTGATATTCCAGATTGCTCTGGGGTACCATGTGCCTTCCATCAACAGAGCTTCCTGCTGTGCTGAAGTTAGTGAAAGGAGTGAAAAGACATACAGTCTAGGAACTTAAAAGAGAATAGGATTCCCCTTTCACCTGAATCAGGCTGCAAATCTCCTGGGAACCAATCTGGCAGGAACTATGCTTTGATGAATCTTCTATTTATCCGTACAGGGATCCTCTGTAGTGTAGGCACAACCATGGATTAGTTTTAGTCAATTTACACAAACAAATGAAACATGTTTCTTATGATATTCTAGGAGTAAGGACAAACAGGCTACAGGAATTAATATCATTAATGGAACTGTGACTTTTGCAACCACATTTGTAGAGAAGATGAAAGTGAGCATGAAGGATAACATCCACTTCAATGTCTGTGCAACTTGCCAGTCCCATGGGCATTACAGAGAGTCCAGATTCTGCTACAGCCTCAACTGCTAAAAGTCTTTTTGGTATTTTTCCAGATGAACTTGTGAGACATGTAACTAGCTCTGAACATGCTCAAATTAATATTTAGTGTGCAGGTTGAGACACTAGATGAAGCAAGGAGTCTGTAAACCAGAACCTACAAGAAAAAGCTAGATGAACCAGATTGACCTACAGATGGAAGGCAGAAGGCAAAGAACAAGAACATAACTTGTTCTGCATACTGATGATGAACACAAGAAGATATTTTACACTACAAAAGCATAGTAAAACTTCTAATTATCAGTGGGGTACTGAAATGTATAATTTGAACAGGCTTTATAGTCTATCAGTGGGGGGTCTTAAAAAAGATGTCGGAAAAACTTACATCAGCGTGACACAGGTATAGGTATATGTGATAAAGAGGAATAGCCTAAAAGTCCTCTTGAGGTCTCTTAGACTGTAGGTTGTTGCAGTTCCTCTCTGAGGCTGTGCTAACTCTGTTTCAGTGCAAACTCACAGTTCAACATGCAAACTCCGATTTGTTAGCTCCAGTTTTAAGACATGCAAGTCCTTCTGGAAATTTTAAGCCTAATCTGCAGCCTTCTGGCTAACCCAAAATGTTCTCAAGCTTTGAGTGGTTCATCTGAAAATTTCTATTAGAACATTTTGCAATAAAGAAGCTTCAGGTACTTTTATTTCTGACCACTTTGGTTTTGTATCAAATGATTAGTCATTGTAAATTTTAATGCAATGCACGCAATATAAAGAAGATCATCATTATGACACTTGGCTGCTTCAGACAACACGTGACCTTTCTTCTACAGTGGATTATCAGCAAGGCCCATCTAACAATCTCAAAAATCACTATTTTATCACTCTGTGTTGAGTTCTGGGAATTTACAGAAAAAAAGGCCCTATGAGTGGTAGGAAAATAGAAGAACTCACCAAATAATTTTTCTGAAGTTGTACTTCCCATGTGTAAGTGCATATCCTTTTCACAAAGGGCTACATACATTCCAAGACAAGGGGGTGGCAGTTGGGCAAAGCTGCCTCCTCCAGTAGAAGCACAAGAAAAAGTTGTACCTTGAGAGGGATTATCTCTGTTAGAGAGACGGGATGCACAATTTGCTCCACTCATTTGCATAAAAAATGCTCTCCCTGTGCATTATGCTGGCCTCTGTCTCTGGTGTGTTATAGATGGAAGTTCCTTCTTCCTCAGCGTGGGAAACAGGCAAGAGCAGCCTACAGGCTCTCCAGAGTACAAAGAGCCACAGGCTGGTATTATGAGAGACCTTTGCACCACCGCTTAAGTGGGACCCGGGGTCTGACTCTGCCCAAGCTCTGAAATGCTACAGAAGCACTTTGTCAGCACAGGCAGGACACATTTTTAATTATACATCTCTGGTAATATTTGAATCCCTTTGCTTTGCTCTTGCTGTGAACAACAATTGTAAAAGTCAAAGGCTCCGTCTCAATCATGCATCATTTGATCAACATGTGAAATAGCCGGGAAAACTCTGCCTGAATAAAAATTACAGAAGTACTAAAACAGAGGCCAAGATGAAGAAAATGAGTAATAGCTACTCTAACAGAGGTGTTATGATAAAATCATAACATAGAACATACTGACTCTTTTTTTTTTCATGCTGTTGTAACAAATATATCACAGGGCCAGAAAAAAGAAAATGCAAACTCCTGGCCAGATGGGCAAACAGATAAGGTATGTAGATTGTACATACTTCCCTGAAGAAAACTGTGCTCAACCAATCCCACAAACAAAAATACAAGAGATGGCCTCGTAGGGTTGAACCCAGCACATTCCTGCCATTCTCATCCATGGGAGCTGGCATACTCTATCATCTGTTCTTACCTCTGAGTGCTATAAAACACAGTAGAAAATTGTACTGTCACCCAGGTATATAAACCGTGTGTTGCATCTAAAAGCATGAACCCAGTGGCTGGTATAAAACATGCAAAGAGAAGAAAAGAGAGGGAAATTGTTTCCCTTTTGCACTTCACTGAGTACAAAGTGAGCTGCATGGAAGTGAGGTTCTCTCTCTTTATATTTGCATAGGCTTGGTATAATTTACTAGTATGGTTCCAAATCACCTCTTGTTATGCCTGTACAGAGATTCTTATCTTCACAACTTGAATCTCATATCTACGGACAAAGAGTCAGGACATTTCAGTTTGTCTTGAAAAGCAATGCATTTCTGAGGCTGTGTGCTAACACTGAAACGTAAATCAGCAAGTTTAGTGTATATTATTAGCAAGATTGTACTACTATGAAATGAAATTGTGTTCCTGCAAACAGTGTTATCAGAAATACAACATTAAAGTGTTTCTACAAAATAATTCAGTCAGAAGATCTGTAAATAAACATAACAAATTTCATTCTAGAATATTTAAATTTAGATATGATAAATATGTCTATAAAAGTCAAGCAGCACACATAGGATTAATTTGGTATGTAGATACTAATTAATCAATACCAGCCTGCAACTCATTTTGTCACTACAGCTGGACCTAGATGGCAAATTCACTGTGTGAGCTTGGGACAGTTATAATGAGAAAGGGATTGGGCTGGCTCAGAAAAGTGCTCATTCAATAAATTTTGCTGGCAGTCTCTGCTCATGGGGTTTTGGCAAAATCACCACCCAGCTGCTCTGCAGCTACTGCCATCCCTGGTGGACCTGCTGGCTGCCCTTGCAGAGGTGGGTGCCCTCTATTTCCCAACTGCTCCTGTGGTTCTTCCCTTGTTCAAAGCTTTTCTTGCAATATAAACAGACATTATCAGTTTGAACTACATAAATAGCCATGTAATGCTGAGCAATAAAAATAACCAATTCTAGACTATTTCCACTACAGATTTGGACTTCATATACCTTTTGAACTACATTAAATGAACTTTACTCCAAAATCAGTTGGAAAATTCAATTTTACTTTACACTGTATAAAAAAAAAATGCATATAAATTATCTTGTCTACATCCATCCAAGAATAATTAAATATTTTAAAATTATTTTTCAATAGCATTTTATGAATAAGACAGCTCTTTCCTTTCCTGCATAGGTAACTCAATGAGTTTTAAAAATAAAATACACAAAGCACGTCCCTAGCCTCCAGGTAATCCTTATGAAAACTAAATTAAAATAATGAATTTGATGCAAAACACTGTGTTAAAAGGATACCATTAATGTAATCTTAAATACATATTTTCATAAGTCAAGTGATTTAACCATAGCAGTTTGAACTAATGTAATTTTAAATGCTGCATAGCTACATTAGGATGATCACCTTCAGCTTTATTTTTGTCAGAAAAAAAAATTAATTGCGCAATCAATTAAAAAAAAAATTGTATTGGGTCTGGCTGAGATGGAGTTAATTTCCCCCAAAGTATCCCTCAACAGGGCTGTGCTCTCTAGGAAGAAAGGTGTTGATAACACATCAGTATTTTGGCTACTGCTGATCAGGCCTTGAACTGCACCAAGGGTCTCTCTCCAACCTCACCCCCTGACTCTCAAAGGCCAGTGGGCTGGGCGTAGACAAGGTCTTTGGAGGAGACACAGCTGGGACAGCTGACCCAAGCTTGTCAAAGGGATATTCCATACCATATGATGCCTGCTCAGCAATAAAAGTCAAGAGGAAAAAGGAGGAAACAGGGAAGGGCTTTTGTTATTTATGACATCTGTCTTCCAAAGCAACCATTCCATGTGGCGAACCCCTGCTTCCCCAGGCTGAACACTGCCTGCTATTGGGAAGTAGAGAATAAATATTTTGTTTTCTTTCGCTTCTGGATGCACAGCCTTTTCTTTTGCTTTATTAAACTGCCTTTATCTTGACCCACAAGTTTTTGGTTTTTTTCAACTAATTTCCCCACTGAAGGAGCTGACTGTTGGGAGAAGGAAATAGAGACAAAAAGGAAAAGAAGGGGCTATGCTGAGTTCTTATGTTTGCAACCAGTCCTGGTTAGGAGCACACTGTGGCCAGAGTGCTGTCAAGTGCACTGAAAACAAAGCAGATGAGAAAACCTGGAGTATTATAGATGTCAGAATATACGGCTCTCAGGAAGGAAGGGAGGTATCTCCCCTTCACTCCCTATTATTGATTTTCATTAGAGTTAGTACAAGCTCTTCCTGGGCAGTGAATTCTTTTATGGCCAAGAAACTACTTAGTCTTAAATTAGAGAAGATTTTGTCTTCCAGGAGCACTTGATCATCTCAGAAATGACTGCAAGTCTAGAGTGCTCCTGGGAAAGAAAGGTGTCTCAATGTCCTCATTGTGCAGGCAGAGCAGGGGAAGAACAGGAAGGCAGCCATCCTGTTCAGAGGCACAAAAATGCATCATATTGGGGTACACCTGGAAGTGGAGTGGGTCACCTACCTGACTACTTCAGCATGACTCTGTCCCATTGAGACACTGGTGAGATTAAGTACTGAGGACAAGAAGAAAGATTATACAAAGACAAGGTTTTGAGCTACCAGCGTCTGTACTGGAGAGCTACTTTGCTGACATAATTAATAGCAACATTAAGGATAAAGAGGAAAGCATTTCACATGACTAAAGGACACAAAGGACTAAAGTTTGAAATTTGTTTTTCCAAGAATAGGAACAATTGGAGTTAGCACACTTTATGAGGAATGGTTGGTCTGGTAAGTAAAATCAGAGACTGTATACAGATCCTGCTCTTGACCATTTTGCAACCAATCAGACAGTTTTGAGACTTTGAGAATGAAAACCTGATTTCTGCAAAAATTTCTGTACCTCTTCTGCATGAGCGATGGTACTTTTACAAGTGCATTTAGTTGAAGTATAGACAGAAATATTAGCTCCAACATAGCCAAATAATTGTGTCTTCAAACACGCTACCTCTTTGAGGAAATGGAGCATTAAATGCCATGTCTTCATCATTCAGGTCTAGGCTTCTTCTTCTTCTTGTACCTCATCATACAAAGTAGCCCAATTCCAGGATGGAAATCTTTGCCCAGAGATTGCACAAGTCTTCCTGAGGCTTTACTATCAACTTCGTCAATGGGGGACAAGGTCAGAGTAAAGCATGATCTGCCTTATCTTCACCTTGAGAAACACACCCTACTAGGTAATGGATGCAATTGTCACTATAAATTCTACCATGTACTGAAAAATTTATGACTGTATCCAGCAGTGACAGTGCGTGAAACTTATTTCAGGCTTAGGCACTTCTAATCTCAGATGTAAAATTATGACTGCTTACATATTTTTTGGAGAAATGAAGGATCAGCTCAAGGCTTTTAAATAGCTTAAGATCCTCAAAATTCCAAAGAGTGCTAGCAAAGTAAAAACTGTTATGAGTTGCCACATGATAACCTTTTCTGCTTGTTGCACATGCTCACTAATGGAAAAATCTCTGACCCCTGGTGGTCCAGAGCCAGCAATATTGAACAAGTAGTGCACGAGAAACACAGTGATTCTGACTTTGCTTCAGCTGTTTTTATTTTTTAATTTCTCTGCCTCAAACATGGTCAGAGGGTCACAAAAGCATTACACTTACTACAGAGAGATAATAGCCGTAGATTACTGCCTTATTAGTTTTGTATTTCTAAACAGTGTCAGAAGATATCAGACATCCCTGGAACCTCTGGCCTAAACTCTGAAACACTATTTATAGCATCAACTAGCATTTCTCAGGGAAGAAAAAATCTTGAAGGAATCATAAACACTTCAGTCATGTAGGTTACAGGGCAGTTTTGCTCCTCATTTTCTGAATCAAGTGGCTTAGCACAGATAAACTATAGTTCACAGTTTAAACTACCAGAAGCTGACACTGATGTGAAAGAAGCTGTTTGCCCTGCCTCATCTCCAGCCACTATGACCCTCTCTTGCTCCTTTACCAGCCCACATAATCAAATCTGAGCAGTGACTCAGACTGAGAATCCAGGCTAAAACAAGCCCCCAAACTGTAAAATAATTAATTTTAGTCCTATTGATTTAATATGTTCAAGCCATTTATCAAACTAAAGCATAAGAAATCAAAACCGTGCTCCTCAACTGTATTTAAAAAGAAAACAAAAATGCAGACTTACAACAGATAAAGGAAAAAGCCCTTTTTACCAATACATGAAGTTTTGTTTTCTTGCTCGTTCACAGATTGCATAGTGCAGAGCATTACTTGCACTACCTGCAAGAGCTAGAGGGCGTGGTGTGGTACTTCACACCACCATTAGACTCCTAAGTTAGACTATCAAAGTTTTCTTTGCTCAGAGCATAGAGAGGCAGGCACTACCCATCAAATGCCAGACTGTAATTCATATGCGCTGGGAGGGATTTAGTTTATCCAGCCCAAAGGACTGATGCTTTGGGCAGTCATTTCCTCAAATACTTGACCAAGCAACATCAGCACTGTGGGGGCACAAAGCATGTCAACAAGAGACCTCCATTCAGGCGACTGCTTCAAGGCAAGGTGTATCTTGCTATACATGGGCTTTTTCCTCTCCGTTAATGGAAGCTCTGTAATGTAGACATGGATTTACAAATGCCAGCAATCGTCAGGTGAAACTTTGCTGTTTGTCTCTCAAGCACCTGGCTTCCCTGCCACCTTAGGTATATATTTCCTGTAGTACCTCAAAAAGAAAGTTTCAGTGAAGCAGCCTTGGCAGGCAGGGGGAAGGAAGGACAGGAGACATCAGCCCTAAACCCATGATTTGCTTTTTTATTCTACCAAAATATCATAAGAAGTGCAAGTCACAAAAACAGGTATACAAACAGCATACCTACTGTGACAAGTTTGCCAAAGAATGCATCATTTTGTACCTTTTAGGCTTTTGGCCTAGTTGTTATCCATGAAAAGTGTGCAGCTAACATCATTGCTTGTATTGAGAGATGAACACTGTGTCCTGCCTAATCTCTGCATATCATTCCTGAATTGAAGCATCTCTGCTATTTCTAGAACTGGTCAGTGTTATATTTGCTAATCTCAACAACTTAAGTATTTCTTTCTTTAAATCTCTTGGGTATATGAGCTCCTGGGGAGCAGAGACAGATACGTTCTTTTGGACCTTTTGACTCACAAAAAATTGGAAGAGAAGAAAAATTGGATCATCAAAATGTTGTGTTACTCACAAGTTATGTATTATACCATCTGGATCATGGGAGTTAAACAGATGCAGCCAGGGTGTGACATGGAATGAATGAGACCTTTTGTTATTCAGTCTCACCCCATTTACTATAACAAAAGCAACTTCAGTATACCCTTTCCAAATAATATGGAAAAGTCTGTACCTTAAAGAATAAACAGTGAAAAATCTGTATATTGGAGAGATACAACAGACTCATGCAGACTGCATGCCTGGAGCTAGGCACAGAATTATTTGAGTTTGCAAGAAAAAGAGCACCAAAAGCAGCACTTTGAAGGAAATAAAATGATAGCTCTCCTGAATGACATTTGCAAGCACCCAGTTTCAACATTTATTCCTAATATAAAGCACTGTCCAATTAAAAAACATCTCACTAATGTCTCAAGAAATTCTTGCCTTCAGTAAGTTTCTAAACTAAGAAACATCTGTACTTTGTGCATTACCCTGCTCTTACTCCAGTATACAAAAATGATTGATATGATGCACAGACTGGTACTGATAAGGATTCGTAGAACTGCTTTTTCTCGTATTTCCTGATTTTCAACAAAAAGAAAAGAAAGCAGACTTCAGAAAATAAAAAACCCCTAAAACTTACTTTCTCTTCCTTTCCTCCCACACACCACTAGCCAAACAACAGTATTACTGCAACACCACTTTGAAAATATTTACATAGTACTAGTGGGCAGGCAGCTAAGCCGTGACACTTGTACATGCCTGAACATTTGGCCAAGGTAGAAAAACAAATAAAGTTGGCAAGTTTCTATTTAATTAATTCTGTTATCTATTCCAACTAGAACAGGTAACAAATCAGAACAAATGTTTGTGCTTTTGCAAAAATGGAAAACAGCAAACTTCTTTTCCAAGGAAATTAAATAGCTAGTGGGAAGACAATAATGTTTTCAATTAGCAAGCAAATGGAGCCAACCTTCAAATTTCCTTTTCAGTGCACTGGAGTAGGTTCATTTAATGAAACAGAGAATTTTTATGGTGGCATGCATATCATTCCTTGGTAGATGAATATGACAGTGTTCAAGATCTATTTATTATAATAGATTTTAATAGATTATAATAGATTTTACTTTAATCAAAATTGCACAGGATAACTTAAAATAAGGACCTCGTTTGGGGAAAGAGAACTGCTGAGATGTTGGCTTAATGTGTAATTACTGCTAATACCCATTGGCTTAGGGATAGAAGGAAAAGGGGGTGGCAAATGTGATGCCAATGTCTGAAAATGCCAGTAACAAATTAACAATAAGGAAAAGGTGTTGTATCACCTACTCCAAAATTCAACTTTGGAAATAATTGCTACAAGACATTGAATATAAAAAGAACAAACAAATACAAATTAGTGCAAAAGACACAGAGTAAAAAAAAGACTCCTAGGGGCTATTAATTACAAAAAAGCAATACAGTGTCTGTCTTCAATCTGTCTGCATGATAAATACCTCAAAGGAAGTTGAGGTGGCTTACTATCTGCTTACTACGTCCTTACACTTCTTTCCTGAACATCCAACACTGGCCACTGCCAAAGAAAGGATACAGAGCAATAAGTACTTTTGATTCAATCCAGTGCAGCCACTTTTTATGTTGTATGATCACAAGTACTGCTGGCACACAAGTAATTTTAAACAGGGAGACAGCAACCATCTACATTTCCAAATGCAGACACTGATTCTAAAGTAGCTTACATTTAGCTATTGGAAAAGTAAATCAAAGCCTTTTGAGAAAACATTCTGATGGACTTTGATGGACTTTTATTCAGGCTGCAGCCATGACCTCATTAAAAAAAACCCCAAAAAACAACCTAGTAAATATTGCTATTATTGGTTAGAAATAGGATTTAACTAGAACTCCAGAGCTGAGCACTCAGGCTTGCAGAGAATGCAGTGTGGAATTCACCATGAATTGGGCATAGCTGACTGCCAAGCTAAAAAATCCTAAGAGAGTTCTTCTAAAATAAGCCATGAATAAAAAGTCTGGTAGTGGCTCTGATGCCTGGAATTCACCACATGTTACCCCAAGATGAATTATGCTTTAGAAATGCCTGTTTCTTTCCATTGACTATGGAGGTGATCCAAGTGACTAGTTCAGATATAGAAGTTTTCATTAGTGGCCTAAAATCAGATTAGACGAACCCCACAGCCCTGGAGCCTCATTACCTGAAGTCCAACCTACTTTTCAAACCAAACTCCTCCATGTAGAGCAATATTTGCAAGAATCAAACATTTGGTATATGTGGAACAAATTATTTAGAAGAAATGCACAGACAATTTTAATGATATGTAGTAAATTTAGAGGTTACTGAACCTGTGAGTCAGATAATGTTGTAGCTACTTACATCAGTTTTAGGTCGTGCTCCAGTTGACACTTGGTAAGGTAAACAATTTAGATCCTGGTAGTCTCCTCTTCTATTTCTCCAAGATCCTTTTTCTTGATGATCTCCATAAAGGCCTGTCTCTACTTGAACAGGGGACTGTAAGAGATTTTTTAAACCCCATAAATAAAGACAACTCAGAAATATTTTTAATGTGAACTCTAAGATAAAAGCTTTCGAATTTTATCTTTTCAAAGCCTTTTTTCCCCCTCTGATGTAAGGCAAACATTTTATTTCAATCTTTTTTTTGTTTTGTTTTCTTTTAAAGCACCTGCTGCATCATTTTTACAGTTTGCTAAGCTAGACATCCAGCCATTATGGGAAGTCACTTCCTTAACATCCAGTATACACAATTGGAGAACTAATCAATAATAGTACACCTTCCCTAAACTTAAAGGAACTGAATCACTTTGCAGAAATAGAAATAATTTTATTAAAATTATTTTTAAACTATCTTTTACTCTATTTCATGTCAACTTTTGTATATTAAAAAGAGACACAGCAAATTCCCATTTTCAAATTACAGATTCTGAACTCTTCAAATAATTTTTTCCTTATTCCCTGAAACCTGGGGAGTTCTCACTCAACTGTTCCACTCCCACACCATTTTTTAAAAGGTAGATGTCCTAACTCTGAGGCCACACCGAATTCAGTGTCAAGAAGAGACCAACTGCACAACATTCCCCCACGTCTCACATATCCTGATTTGCCCAGGGAATTGCTGTGTGAGCAAGCAAGAAGCAACACATGTTGCAATCCAGCAGAATTCATACTACAGGTAATCAGGGAAATAGGGTCATGGGTGCACTCCAGGGCAGTCCTAAGGTGTTGGGTACAATCATTCTAATCAGCCCATTTTTAGGCTATTCCCCTTCACAAAGTGACAAATGTGCTGTTGATCTTTAACATGAACTGCCCAGTTCCCAGTTAGTATATTTTGTAGGGATGCAAAAGGAGGAAGCTTTCAAAAGGTGACAAAATAATTAGTATGCAAAAATATTTGAAGACGACATACTAATGCTAAAGAATTAAATGAATGCATGTTAAAGGTGTTGTTCAATGAAAGTCATATCTCTAATATAAGATGGAGTAACTACAATCAACAGGATTTCCCTGTCATTCACGAGTAATAAAGGATTAAAACAACAAAAAAAACCCCAACCCAAACCAAACCAACAACAAAAAAGTGGTTCTTAAGATCTCCTGCCTTTTCTGTACTGAAACTGAGTACAAGATACTAAGTGGCAATGAAACAGATACATTAAACAACAGGGAAACACACTGCAGCAAGAGTGATTTATCTCTGATATTTCATTTACAAAGTGCCTCCTGTACTGCTAAGAAAGATTTTTTTTTTCCATAGGAAAGGTCCAGATTTTACAAGAGTGGAACTACTAAATATATTTTTCCAAAACTAGCAGTTTTGCTGTTAGTACATCCAGATAGTACAGCTTTTTGAATTTAAATGATGTGTTTCTAGCATTGGTCAGACAATGTTTCAGAAAATAATTTCATTGTAGCCAATTATTTTTAACATCTTCTCTGGATCAGCTACTAAGGAATCCGTTCAGTGTTACATCCTTGGAATATCTGCCAACAAAAAAATGACCAGTAGTAATTTGTAGTTTACACAGACGTAGAAACAAGTAATCCCTTAGCATTCATGCAAAAGTTATTATGTTTTAGAAAATACCTTGAATTTGCTCACCAAAATACTGCAAGACTCCCTACTCTCACCAGTAGGTCCCATAATATTTATTCATTCAGTCGGTTTTCGTTAGCACATATTTTGGCTTCTTCCGTAAAAAAAAATTCTGTTTAAATGAGTATTATTAATAACAGATACCTTCACAACAGGAAAATGCAAAGAGTTAAAAAAAAAAATCAAAGAATTACTTCCACGAACAGGTGAAAAATCCTTCAGTAGAAAACTGACTGGCTCAACCAAGTGATTAAATTGCAAAATATATCTCTAAGATAGAGCATTTGCCATAAGAAATAACTCTGTCATCTGTTAAAAATTGTTCACATCCTCGAGAGAACAACTTTAAGAGCAGCAGCTCCAACAAACCATGTTCCCACTCATACAGTAGTCACCTGCTTTGCAGATCTCAGGTCTCCAAAGCCAGCCTTACATCTCTGAACAGTTCACCCAAAACCACTGTCAACCATATTTTCTTGTGTCAGTACCCAGTTGAGAATAAAACCACATGAAGAACACAAAAGCAGTTCATTTTATAGCAAGCCAAATGTACACAGTTACTAGTAAACATATGTTTGAGAGAGGCCTTCCTTCTATTCAAGTTTCATGGTAAGTGACAAGAAGAAAACATTTGATATGTGTGGAACAAATTACAAGCTATAGTTAGAAATATTGTATAAATAGCATGAACTGATAGAATGTAAACTACTCATACAACTGGTGTGAAAACCAGATTGTTATTTTTTCCACTACAACTGTCATTTTGAGATCTGTGGTTATCTGTTTCTTCACAGTACATTTATGGAGAGATTTATGAGGATCTATCTCTTCTTTGACTATAAAGTAAAACGAAGGCCACCCATTCTCAGGCAAATTATTCATTAATATTTAAATCAGAGAAGATTACCTCCTTGCTCTACAAATTCTTTTGCAGGAGACAGCAAATGGTATCCCTTCATCAGTTCCACAACGGATTTTCCAAGACTTTTCTTACTCTGATCACAATTGTTAGTCTCATCAGAAAGACTTTGTATTAAGTGACCTGTGAAGCTTCTGTATTGAAATTGGCTCTTTAAGGTTTAAAGATAATTTCTAGTTTGTCAAATAAGGCTACAATAAAATGTGGCTGACTCACATATTTGCCTATCCACAGCCAACCAAAATGAAGAGATGTCTTCATTATTTAGAGTGAGAAGAAGATGTGGCTTGATAAAGAGAACTGCAACTGCTTAAATATCATATTAAGCAAAACAACCTTAGTGCTGGTGTTGGGAACATCCTAACACCCTAGCAAAGGCTTTTGGTGGGACCATATGTTCCAGGAAAAAAGCCATGATGAAAGTCCTGGCCTCTCTGTCCTCAGAAGATGTCTCAGGACTAGGCCTCAGGAAGAGAAGTGCAAGCACCTAGGATGCTGGTGATGGCATTCTCTGTGCAACCATTTCTAATGACGCTGCTCTTATGTATCAAAGTTCATTTGAAAATGTCACCAATTTAGATTTTTCTGCAGTTTACATGCAATATGCCCTTCACTGAATGCTTCAGCAAAGGATTTGAAGTCATATCCTATAATCTTCAAGCCATCATGGAAAAAGAAGGATGCCTAACCAAACCACAGATTTTACCTTAGTAGAATAGGCAGAGCCATAAAATAATGGGTTTTTGGATCACTGGTTGCCAGACTGCCTCACAATGGGAAGTGTTTAAACTCTGATGGCTGGGATTTCACTTTCAGACAGAAAAGCAGACTACACTGTCACTGTATTTTGACAGAAGACATTGAGAATTCTCCTGCAAGAAGACGGAACATTGTCCCTTAATAGGCAAATTAATTTTGAAATTAATTCAGTTGGACAAAGCTGGTTCTGACTGGCTGACAAGTACAGTAAGAACGAAATGAGAGACAGTGCAAGATTCTGAACATCCCACCTAGAGAGACATTAGCATTTACATTGTGATGATCCATGAAGATGCTTACTTTAGGAATTTATTTTTACAAAATGAAGCTGCAGTGACAGCAAAAACATTCACAAAAGATCACCTTCCACAAATTTCAAGCCAACATTCAGAGCTAAAAATCCACAAAATTCTGTCTTAAGCACTGAGTTTAATCATAGCCTGAAGCAGAGAACAAACTTCTATTTCTCATGCTGGTCACTCTCCACTAAGTGCTTATATAAAAAACCTTGCTTATTCAAAAATTAATAAAATAATATCATTGCTTCTTTATTCCTCTTTGCCCTAAAAATAAAAGCTTGAGAAACTGTTTGTCAGCAAATGATGACACCTGCCATCATAAAATATTCTTAACTAGAGGATTGCAGCTCTAAATCAACTATTCAAATAAAAGAAAGAAAGACAGAAAGAAAAAAAAATCTAGTTGTCCTGGGGTGACAGAGACACTAATTCAACTCTTAATGAAGATAGTGTCTCGCTTGCTGTTATATCTTTAAATAAATATAACAAATATTGATAGGCTAGCGCTTACGTTAACAATCTGAAAAACATGCAAGCAAATATTCCTAGAAAAAAGAAAAGGTGTTTAATGATTTTAAGCCATACTGACAGAAAACTTACAAGTTTCACCCTATCACAGTTCTGGTTATTTGAACTTTAGTTACTTAATGAAATTAGAGATTTCATTTTATTGAGTGAAAACTTTTAGCTTCACCTTAACACGTAAGCTCCTCAGCCTATTCAAAAACACAGCTGGATCTGAAAACTATGGCTTGAGGAGTGTTGTAGCTAAATGTCAGAGAACGTATCACATGACACACACACATTCTTACCAGTTGCTTGTGCCTTTTAGAGGAAGGAGTACTGGAGGGAGAAGATCCAGCACTCAGAGCTTCTTCAATATCTAAGTTCAACTGTTCCAGTTTCTTCATAAGCCACGACATAGAGTCTGGCCATTCAGATTCTTTTTCTGGTTGGGTCTAAAAGAAATCAAACATACATGAAGTCTTAAAATAGTCAAGCTGTTTGTAACTTGAAGATGCTTATTCTCTCTTCCAGCCCCCAAGGAAAAAGCTGACCAGCTCTTTCCCTGTCCTTGAGCAAGATTTTCCATTTAGAAAGCTTCAATTACCACTCCAATCCTGATGACACATATTCATAGCTGGTCTACACACTCAAATCACTTTTGTATATCTGAATGGCTTTCTAACACTTCATCTTGGGTAACCCACTGCTATTTCAAGCTAAGCAGAACCAAGACTAAAACTAAAGTCACTTTAATGCCTCTTCTTAAGCCACCTCTATTTCAGCATCTCTCCACTGATTGCTTGTTGCCAACAGGAACCAGAATATTGAAGGTCATCATGTGCACTGTATTATATTCCTTACTATAATTCTAGACTTGTAAAATCCTCTGCCCATACGGTGGGAATACTTTATTGTTCATTTTATCACTAGGATGCATCTTTCCTTTTTATCTGAAGAGCTTTACTGTATTACAAAAATTTTAATCCATTGTAATATAATCGACAAAGATGCTTTTCTTATTCTTTAGTTTCCTCAAAATCTTTTCCAGTGCTTTCCTTAAGCACCTTTCCATGGCGGTCCCTACGCATACTGCTGCATTATGCCTTGCTTTCTTTATTCACATCACTTCTAATGATCCACTATAAAAACCAGTCACACTGACCTCCCTATCAACACGGGCAGCTACTGCTCCCCAGATGTCTCTGTCCTGAAGCTACTTCAGTTCTTTCATCTTCCTTCCTTCCTTTCACAAACAGTACATATCTTTGCACAGAAGATAATTCCATAGTGAGCATGAGCAGACAAACAGTAATAATGCATTTTCATCCTGCCATAATCCTAAGAGCATCATAACCAACACTCCTCAAAACCTAGAGGAGATAGATGAGTACTGTTATTACTCTTACCTGATAAATCTTTATGGTGCTTTGTTTCCTTAGGAGGGTTTCACAAGTGGGACAGAAAGATAACTGTAATTGGCTCTTTATTGTAGGGAAAAAAACTTTACAAACAGAATCCAGGAGATGCACTCCACTCTTACACTGCCATATATTATTACTAACGGAATTACTCATCTTCTCCACAGTAACTAAGGTCCCAAATCATCAGACACTGAGTCCCATATTAGCAACAGACACATGTTCCCTTCAGAAGGGCTAGTATGATCTTCATAGGGATTGTTTCAAAGCACAGAAAAATAAATATCCCAATTTTTACATTTCCAAACCTTTATTTGGAATTTCACAACTTTTTACAACCTCTGGGTATTTTGCCTGAAATGCTGTTATAAGTGCTAAGCTGTACTTCAACTCTACAGCTATTAAAATTATTTAGAGATACTTTGATTGCTTCCCATTGTCTTCCCAACTATTTCCAAGTAAACTACAGGATGCTCCGCAGAAAATAAGTATTAAAAGACACTTCTCATATTGAATCCATTCTGAATGAAATGACCTCACACAGGAAATGTGCATATTGATATATGTCCACAACACTCACTTGTAAACAAAGCGAATGTTTTCCTGTGGTTTTGCTTCCTCACATACTGATCTTTCCAATACTAAAGAGCACTCAAAAAAAGACTCAACAAGGGCAAAACATGGAAACCCGCCCAAATTCCACAAACAATAATGTATAAATTCTGTGAAAACCTAATATTATTGTTCTATTTCTCAACACAGTTAAAATCCAATTTATGAAAAAGGGGCTGCAAGAATATGCTTTCTTACTTAAGAATAGTAAACAATTATTAAGCCACAATCACATAGGGAAATGAGTAAAGTGTGTTTGATTTCTGTGAGCTATGCAAAAATTGTTCTTGCCAGGTGACAAGCACTGAAGGTTACTTTAGAAGTTTGGATTTCTGAGTTTGATAAGACACAGGAGCAACTTCCACATGTTGAAACAGACCACTTCCTGTTCCATGACAAAAAAAGAGTATTTTGAGGGATGTTTGAGGAGTGTCTCCAATTTAGCATTTTCCATTAAAAAATGCAAAGAAATAAATTCATGAAGACTTCAAAAAATTTCTAAGACTCCAAATGTATGCGATAGCACACACGATATTGCATTACAATAAAAAGTACAGCTCCATGCACAGGGAAGCACTTTCCCCCTTTATCTCAACAAATATTTACCTACTGGAACACTACCTCCAATATTCACTAATGTTCTTTCAAACAACTGTATAAACCAAACCCCCTTATTTTTATAAATTTCTTGTTTTAATGCTACAGAATTCAAATCACAGTCATTTCTAAAAAATACAAGTCCTAAGGAGTTTCACCAAACCATAAATCTCCTAGCATTCTCCATTCAGTTCTTTTTTTTTTTAGTTCAGTAAGACTCTATATTGTGTCTATTAAGGGGATGAGGAAAAAGATGGGGTTTCATTATCCTTGAAGATAAAGCCAAACGGGCCTAGTTAACAAATGCCATTCACTAATTGGAAATTTGGCACAAAAGCACCATTTGGAACAAATGCTGATTGGCTACGTATTTCAAAGGTTGCCTGAAATTCCTGCTAAACAGAAAAAACATGATGCTACTTACATTCAAAAATATACAGCCTGCACAGTAGGACTTCTAGCCAGTGAATAAATTTTGCCTAATCCATTCATGAGGAACACAGCTCCACAGTGTTCAGCCCCAGCAACTAGGTTGGACACTATCAAAGTGCTCTGAAGATCTGAGTACCAGTGTTTCCTGCCCATAGCAACTGCAGAGGCAGTAGGGTCAGGGCGCTTTTGGAAGTTTTTGTGTCTTGCCCTTCAGAAGGAAAAAAAACTCACTTTAAATTATCTACAGAATCACAGCATGCTTTATTCATTGGGTTTTTTTCCTAAAAGGTTACAGGCAGAACACTCCTTTCCATATATTCTCAAAGTCTCTCTTTGTTGGAGCCATAGCCATTCAGCAATGCGTAGGAACACTATTACCTTTTGAAGAACCTTGAAAGCATAGAGACAGAAGTTCTTTACAGAAACACTTTTTACATGATACCTTAGAACACAGAATCATTTTGTTTGGAAAAGACCTTTAGCATCATCAAATCCAACTGCTAACCCAGCACTGCCAAGTCTACCACTAAACCATGTCCCTCAGTGCTGCAGCTGCACATCTTTTAAACACCTCCAGGGATGGTGACTCTGCCACTTCCCTGGGCAGCCTGTTCCAATGCTTGACAACCCTTTTAATGGAAAAAAAATAAAAATTTCCTAATATCCAGTCTAAACCTTCCATGGTGCCATTTGAGACCATTTCCTCATGTCCTATCCTAGACAGATGAGCACTTGTAGAAAGTGAGACCAGAGAATCCTTTGTCAAACAAGTGTTTCAATGTAGAGCAACATTGTCTATGAAGATCATGGCATACCCTAGGTCAAGAACAAATTATTGCCCTTGAAAGTGAACTCCTTTGCCATATAGATTTTTCAAGTCCCACATACTCACACTAGATTAAAAAACTCATAATCATAGAACAAGCATCATCCTCCATGGAAAATAGAAAAGTAAGTGGTATGAACTTCCTAAAATCAGTTACAGATGCAGCTATTGTGCTTAAGATAGCTATTGCATAGAATTATCCCAACAAATAAGATTTACTAAGATATATTTAGCAATCAGCCAAACATAAAACTCAGTTCTATGTTGCTATTTCCTTCAGCAACCACAGTCTATTTTAGAACAGCTTAATGACTTTGTTACATGTACACATTCATATGGATCCTGACTGTATTCATTCACATAGCTGAAATTTCATTACTACCAATGAAATTTCAACAAATTAGAGGTAAAACAAGGTGCAAGATTGTGCCCAATCATCTAAACACTTACTTGCTCTTTTCTAACACTAAGAAGAAAATACGTTCCAGACATTCAAAGGTTAGTGCCTTTTGGACCAAAGGCTTCTGCACATTGTTTTTCAGCTTTCGAGTGTTCTTCACTAATCTTATTCGGAGAAAACATCTGTGATGAAAGGCATATTTGTTTCAGTGTTTGGTCATGAGGCTTATTGCAAGAGGCATAATAGCTGCCAGCAAATCTAAATTTAAACTGAAAGAATGTGGCAGAAATGAACAAGTCCATATAGAACACTCAGGGGTCAGGGTTTAACCCCACTGCCAGACCTCATCCTGTACTGGAAGCAGAAAGGCTTTCCAAGTGAAGGGTTATGAGAAAATTACACAACTCTAAATTTATCTGATAATTTCTGGCTTTCACTTCAGAACTTCAATAGGTCCAATTGTTCTGGTAATTAATGTATTGTACACCTTCGGGTAGTAAATCAGTAACCTCCAAGTAAAAAATACCAATGCTATTTAACGCTCCTCCCTATTAAATCTGCTCAGATAAAAATTCTCTCTGATGTACAGCCGAGATCTGTAAATAATGATTTTGTGGAACAATTTCGGAGACCTAATATCATATTCTGCTCTTGCTGCATGGACGGGGCTCCTCTGTTCTTAAAAGAATCTCTGTATGAAAGAAGGTCTCTCAGTCATTGATAGCTTTGCCTACAGGGACTGGGGGAGGAAGCCAGATTAATTTCCAACGCAAAATTCTTAAAAAAAAAAAATAGAATACAAAGGACTCTTTCATTCCAAAAATAGATTTATGTGTGCCTTCTATATTGAAGATAAAATATTTCAAAGGCAATATTCCTTAATATCCTACTACAGTGTTGCTTAAGTATTTACAGAGCTGTTGGATAGACAACTAAATTGTGGCACCTTCATCCTGGAAAGCAGGTGAGTAAACTCAGCAGTTAGCAACTTTTTCACTTCTAAGAACTGTATGGATATATATCTGAAATTATCAAGGAAGTCTCTTCCATCTCTCAAGTCTGCAGGCAAGGCCATGCATGCAGGTTTCTGGGAAAATGAAAGCTCTTCAGGAACATCACATAAAATTTAGAGGAATCTGGATCCTTCTGATCCCCAAAATATTCACTTAAGATGGGGCGTAAGGACCTTAGCAATTTTGCAGAAGAAAAGCTACACAAATATTAACATGAAAATATGTGTTAATCGGTTTCAAAAGAAACACCATTTCCAAGATGAATCATTTCCCCCCAAACTTATTATACTTCTTAAATATGTCTGTGTATGGAGTTTTGATTTTTCAGTCCTGTCCAACCACTTTCTTTTTGCTGCTTTCCTGCATGAAGGCTTCTGCCTCAAGCTACTGATTTCTTCAGACAAGTTTTCAGAAGTGACACAAGCCATACCTGTATGAATGATGAAACCTTCTGTGTTTTTGATGCTCTAGAGCAAACGAAATTGAATTTTAAACACGCTTAAGGTGGTTTCCAGCTTTTCTGCATTTTCCCTTACAGTGGCCTCACACTCCTGCCTTAATTTTCTTTCACTAAGGTCAAGTGTGTATTTCTACAATTTTATCTGTCTGTATTTAAGCATATCACTATGTCTTTGAATAATGAACACAGTAAAATATAAAAAATACCGTGGAACTACTAGCTTCGAGATATAGTACAATAAGGATATATGCTTGGATTTTTTAAAATTATTAATAGGTGCACAACATGGGAGAAAAAGGAACCCAAAGAAGCCATGAGAAAATAATGTAACATAACCCTTACTTCAGTACATGTATTTGACTACTTCACTTTTCAAAGTCAAAACAGCTCAGAAATTGACTAAATTCTTTTTTATAACTGCTTTTAATTTTTCAGACACTAAATTGGCAAATTTGACCTTTAATTTGTATTCAACACATTGATCTTGTACAGTGATAATGTCCATTGTATTGAGAGAAAACAAAATTCTGAAGTCCTATCTCTCTTTTAAGAGTTCTTGTATCATTTTTAAGGAGTATTGCTCTGATCTAGGAAGGACAGGACAGAAATCCTTGTATGAATGCAATCTTCCACATATTATGTTTATGGAAAATTTCCCAGATGAAGAAACTCAAGCTAATTCCTAGGCTTGAAGGCCACAAACTGCGTCAGCATGGTATTTCGCCCAAGATGAGAGAAACTGGAGGGGCAGAAAAAAGGAACTTAGTTGAAGACAAGGTTTGGGGCAAAATGTTTAGGAAAACAGTTCCACACTGCAGAAGTTTTAAAGTACAGTAACCTGGACAGTCTAATATGAAAATTCTGTTGCAGCTTCATTTTGTTTCTAGCAAAAGCAATTAGTTTTGTATTGAACTTCTCATTTAAAAAAAACCAACAAAACAGAACCAATGACAACTTAAAATGGCATCTAGTTGGTTTTAACATCAAATTAGAATTTGGGTTTGCTCCAATGATTAAGTTTTCCACAGCATCTCCACCTTCTCACAAAATATGATGTCAAGCAACACCAAATTTCACAAACAGGCTGTTTGTCAAACCTGTACTGATGACACCTGCTACAGAACTGGCACCCGAATGGCCAGACAGGCTGTCTTAATTGACATCTGCTCCTGTTTCAGCACATGAATTATCCTCTTGGGTTATCCCATCTTCAGCTGCTTCACAACAGATGCCAGCTCATCATTTATCTATTCTACCATTTCCTCCACCTTGTGAGGTGGAAGAAGTGAACTGTACTTCTAGTATCCCAAACACCTGCACCAAGCAGTAGTCAAATACCTGACACTGTCCATATTCATTTGGTCTGGCACCATCTGAAACAGCGGTTGTATCTGCACATCACAATTAGTGACAATGAATCAAAGTTACTGAAAAATTACTAATTACTAATTGCAAAATCCTCTCTTTCCATGACTCCCTTGGAGAATGTAACCAACTTGTGTCTGCTCACAGTGAGTATCTCCCTGCAGTGCTTCCTGACTAATAAATTCTTGGTTTCAGACTGGGTTCCATGAGACTGAGGGATCTCACCCTACTAAACCCACAAAAAGTCACAGAGCAGAGTAAGTAATTTACAGATCCTTCTCCCCAGTGTGGTTAGCTGCACCTTTTGAGATTGGGTAGGACTTAACCAGTTTCCTAAAACAGAGTTCTCTCTCTAAAAAACATTGTGGTTAGAGCTGTCCAGGATGTGTAAAACCTGGGCTCAGCTTCACCTTTGGCCTGATACATTTTATATGCTTTAGGGGGAAGGGGACATACTTCTGAGTGACAGAGAAGAACAAGAAGTAGGGAAGGTTCCTCCCAAAAGCTGAGGCAGCCACAGCTCAGCTAAAATGCCTCTATGCCTATGCACATGGCATGGGAAACAAGCAGTGGAGCTGGAAACCACGGTGCAGTTAGAAAACTGCGACATAGCAGGGAAAGATGCTGGGACAGAACTGTGGTCAAAGGCTATGAGTTTTTTTAAAAGAGACATGTAGGGGAGGAGGGGCAGAGGTTTTGTGCTCTATGTTAGGGAAGGGATAGATTGTGATAGATCGCCTCTGTAAAATAGACAGAAAAAGGTGGAAGGCCTGTGGGCAAAAAATTCAAAGACAGGACCAACAAAGGACACCTGCTGGTTGGGGTCTGATCAGAGGGAGGACAAGGTCAAGGCCTCCTGCTTCAGATACAGAGACCATCACACTCCAAGACCTCATCCTAGTGGAGAACTTCCACCACCTAGGCATTTGCTGGGAAAGCAACACAGCTAGCTGTAAGAAATCCAGGAGAATCCTGGGGTGCATCAAGGACAATGCCTGGTCCAGGTATCAAACAAACCAATCAGATGAAGAGCACTACTGGACCACGGCAGTGGATGAGCTCATTAAAGGGGTTAAGACTAGAGGCAGTCCAGGCTGCTGTCACCACGCCCTGGTTGTGAGTTAACAAAACCAATTAGGTTGGAAAAGACTCTGAGTGCATAGAGTCCATCCTTTGACCAAACATCACCGTCAACATCACACCACAGCACTGAGTGCCATATCCAATCTTTTGTTAAACCTTTCCTGTTCATGATCTTGAGAAACATGGGCCTGATTAACTTGGAAAAAAAGGATGCCAGCAGTTAAAAGTAACGTGAACTAGAAAACAGTAACACCAGGTGTTACACAATAGGGTGTTTTAACTGAAAATGATTTTGTGATCCATAGAACATTCAGGAGATCTCATTCATAAACCTTACGAAAGGCAAAGCAAATTTAGGAAGGTTTTTCACCTTGGGAAAAACCCTTCAGAAGTGCTCGGGGAAAGCCACCAATGGGTCTGTCTACAGCATAAAGCACTGGAGCCTCCAGAAAGGAAGCACTCCTGCCTTACTTTTACCGCTGGCCCCAGAATGAAGAGAGTTGTGCAGTGTGTCCCAATGGGAGCAGGGGCAGCAGTACTCCCCCTGGAACAACAGGGGCCAAGGCGGGTGCCCTCCTCCCTTGCCCTGTCAGCTCCAGCTGTGAAACAGCACACACAGGTGACTTATTTCACTGTTAACTGCGGTTTTGTTTGGTATTTATCGGTAAAGCAATAATCTTGTTTAATACAGCAGTTGAATTAAGCAAGGCTTTGTCTGCTGCCTTTGCACACTGGCAGCCACGGTGATCAGTCACAACTGTCAGATCTCACTTGGACACAAGCTGGTGCTTGGTGTGTGGGCACTCCAAGGCACTGAGAGCTGGGAATCAATCCCTGTGCTGGCACCAGGGCTGCCCTGGGAATCCAACACACAAGCTGAGTCATTTCTTCTAAAAATACCAGTGTCAGTATTTCCTTGAAGAACTCCAGAGCAGATTCTAAAGATTAAGATAGTAAAAGACAGAGATCCCATAATATCTAGCAATTTTCTAATTGTAAAGAAAAAGACACCAGGTGCCAGCATATTTTATTTAAAAAAAAAAAAAAAGTAGGTAACTATAACCTTAACATTTTCTTATCTTAAAATACCAACATTCTTGTTTTCAGTTACTGGGATTTTAAAAATTTGTATCTACAGTAAAAGAATTTCCAAGAAAACTGGCACTAGAGATAGTCTCCAACTTTGGAACTTCAACTGTTTTCAAAGTAAGCTGCTCCTTTGGTACCTACATTACACACAGAAACATAACTCATAAAAGCACTATTGATAATGCAAAACCAGTAAAATCACAGCAATATACTATCACCATATTTATGACAAGCTACCACACATAACCCTCAAAGGAGGACTAAAAGGATGTCCTCTCAAATTCCGAAGCATTCATGGAGTTCTGTCAAACCTGACGTTCCATGCCTAAGTTCTTATAATGCACTAATGAGAAGATATATTAATGTTAGCAAGCCGTTTGTATAGACAAATCTGAAATTAACAGAACAAAGAAAGAGCAAGAGGCACCTTCTGGAATTCAAGGGTATTTAAGGACAAAGATGAGAAAGCTTGGCAGAAGGGATGCTAATTTTAGTGGCTAAGGATAGGTGGTGATGGGACAATGGATGGAACATAAATTTATGAGAGGACAAGAGAATAGATGATAATTGAAATAATGTAAACCTTCTAAATTATATCCTGAACCAATTTTCATCAAGCTAACAATGAAGAGAGGGCATTAATCCCAGGAAAAGTAATTAGGCATGATTCCCAGATCTCCACTGGAAGTTTGACACCCAAGTATCTAGGTTTAACCACTGGGCTTAAGTATTATTCAAAACAATTCAGATGCCATTTATGCACTTGTAAGTATTTAATGATGTTTGAATGGATTTTTAAAATCCACGACTATTCCTGAAACTGTTTCAATTTCTAGAGCAACAGAAGAAACAAAATTTATGTAGCTCATATTGCTAACACAATTTCAAAAACTCGCACAATGCGAAAACCACATTACTGTTCAAGAAATGCAACTACAGTTGCTAAAATATCACAGTATTATCTCACATTAAACCCATAATAACTGATATGTTAAGTAACAAAAAAAAAAAAAAAGGAAAAAAAAAGACAAGTTATAGCTCATGTGCACAAGAGATTCATCCAAGTTTCCCCATATTACTGTGAGGATGGTGAGACACTGGAACAAGTTGCCCAGAGAAGTTGTGGATGCTCCATCCCTGGAAGTGTTCAAGGCCAGATGAGATGGAGCTTTCAGCAATCTCGTGTAGTGTAAGGTGTTCGTGCCCACAGCAGCAGTCTTGGAACAAAATGATCTTTAAGGTTCCCTTCCAATTCAAACCATCATATTATTTTATTACACCCATGTATTTCCACGAAAATACTTGTGGCTGTCCCAAAATAACATGCACCTGCAAGTCTTACAAACACCTTGGTCTCTTCACACAAAATGAGACCTGACACATGCTTTAATTGGTTTAACATGCACACTCAAAATGTCACGTGTGATTTGCAAAGAAACCAGATTTTACAACAGCAGCACTTGCAGCAGCAGGGAACCTCCCTGGGATTGGACACGAGACAGCAGCACCATCCCACGAAAGGCTGCACAAAAGGCTTCTTCCTCAAAAGTCATACAGAGGAGAAAGAACAAAGAAAGGGCTTCTCCAATCAAAAATTAATTTGTGAGCAATTAATATGAGTAGCATACGTCGCAAAAAAAAAAAATCAAATCCAAAACAAAACCAACCAAACAAACAAAAACAACCCCCCCAAACAAAAGTGTTGCTCTTCCCGAGCCTTCTCTTGGAGGAAGCATTATTTTACAAAAAAAAAAAAAAAAAAAACCAACAAAAAAGCCAACCAAAAAACCCCCAACCAACCAAAACCGGAGACTAACAAGAAAGCCCCTCCCAAAACAACCCCGCAAATCGCTTCCACACGCTCGTGCTCAAGGTCACAGCGCACCAGGACCGGGGGCAGGGCGGCGGCCACCGGGGCCGCGGCAGAAGGGCTCGGGGCGCGTTTGGGGCACACCCGCCCCTCTCGCCATCGCTGCGGCCCCGGAGGCGGACGGCCCTGAGGCAGAGCGGGGGAGCAGGGAAGCGGGTCCCGGGCGGGCCGGGGATAAGGAGGTGAGAGAGGAGGAGGCACGGCGGGGGCGCTGAGGGGCGGCCGGGCCTTCCCGCCCTCCCCGCCAACAATGGCCGCGCCCGCGCGCGCCCAACGGTCCCCGGCCCGGCCCCGCCCTCTCCAGGAGCTCTCGCGCGGCTGGGGGTGGGGGGGTTGGAGGATGGGAGGGGCGGGGCTCGCGCGCGAGCCAGCGCCCCGAGGTGCGCGCGCAGCGCCTTCCCCCTTTCCCCTTCCGCTCGCGCCGCTGTGACGTCACAAGGCGGGGCGGGGCCAGGGCGGGGGCGGTGGCCGCCGGCGGCTCGCGGGGCGGCAGCGCCACCTGGCGGGCGGCGCCCCGCCGGCCGAGGGCGCGCCCTAGCGGTCAGGGAGGGGAGCGCGCCCCCGGCGGGCAGGGGCGGCGGGAGCTGCCGGGGCAGCGCTCCGGGACCCGGCCGTGCCTCGCTCGCCGGCCCCGCACCGGGAGGCGTCCCCCGCTCGGGCTCTGTGAGGAGAAAAGCTGTGCCAGCGGGGAGCGGCTCCTGCAGGGGGCGAGGCTGAGCCCCAGAGCCGCCTCCCGCTTGTCCGTGGGAGCGCTCGGCTGATCTCTGTTGCCTTCAGGGGCGCAGCGGCCGCAGCGGCGGGGACGAGGGGCTGCCGAGCTGGCCCTGCCTCAGGCTTGCCCTGAGAGCCTGCCCCGTGGTGTTAAAATTCTCCCAGATGGGTCTGGCTTTTCCCCTCCAAGAAGTGACTTCTCCATAGCGCCCCGTCTCAGGTTCTGCATATGTCAGAGCTCTCCAGCTTGGAAGACTGGCCTCATGCCTTGGCTGGGCGTGCGGAGGATGCTGCTGGTGCCTTGGCTGCACAGCTAAGCTAAGAGGTACACAAGGCTAAAAAGTAATCTAAAGACAAGCAGATCTTGCATTTCTAGGCTCCTCAGAGCAAGAGAGACAGAAAGTCCTGGAGCAGAGAGTTGCAAGGGACTGTAGCATCTCTCTTCAGCGTAGGGTTGCAAAGTGTATCAAAGGACTGGAACACCTCTCTTACAACGAAAGGCTGAAGGAACTGGCTCTGTTCAGCCTTGAGAAGAGACAACTGAGAGAGACTTCGTCAATGTCTGTGGGTATCTGAAGGGAGGGATCAGAGGATGGACCAGGCTGTGCTCCATGCTGCCGAGCAATAGAACAAGAGGCAAGGGGCAGAAACTGATGAACGGGAAGTTCCACCTGAATATAAGGGAGGACTTCTGTGCGGGTCACCAAGTCCTGGAACAGATGGCCCAGAGGGGTTGTGGATTGTCCCTCTGCAGAGATATTTTCAAGGCTACAGTTGCTATTAAAATTTTATCTTTTTTTTTTTTTTTTTCCCCTTGGTGTTTTAGGAGAACAAAGTCATACTGCTCTGGCTTTGCGTTGCTCAGCTGCCGTGACATTTCTCCTACAACTTTTGAAGAGTTCAGATACCTTCAAGCCAGTTTGAAAGATGGGAAGAAATGTCAGAGACAACCAAATTTAATCAAAATTTAGACTGTACAAGAGACAAAGTGATGGCCCACTATAAAACTAAGGATGAGATAATAGTCAGTATAATTTTTGAATAGCTGCTTATGTGTGCTAATTCACAGGCAGTGGGAAGGTAAAGCACATATTGATCGTCCCGTGCCGGAGTCATAGAGGGGGCTGGGGACATTCTGAGGGAAGGCAAGTAGAGAAGAGATTGGCAGTGTTGGGAAAATAGCGGGAAGTAGAAACTGGAGATAATGCAAGAACAGGAGAGGACTGGAGTATGGTGCAAAGCAGTGAGAGGTGTGGAATAGTTTGGGCAGCAGAAGGTCCTGAAAGGGGTGAGGCAGGAGGCATTAATTCTGCAGAATGTCAGGGTGGTAATCTTATATCTGAAAAGCATTTTGGAACAATTAATTACTTTTCTGAGATAATCATCATGGGGTTATTAGGTGAATTCTGTAGAATCAGTAGGACAATAAATTTTCACTTCCTATTCTATGATGCTTGATTTTATAAATTACTTTTTTTCCCCCCTCATGAAGGGCAATTCTGAAAGAAACTGAAGAAAAATACATTACAAGGGTTGTTCAAAGCTTATTTTCTGATTTTACAGGATTCATATCGTTCAACCCACATGCTCTTTTATTTTTTCATAAGCAGCAATGGGGTTTCTCAACAGCTTCTGTTTAGGTGTCAGCCTTGCCAGGTTACTCCTTGCAGAGCACTCAGGGAGTGCAGTGAACTTCATTAGATGCCTGTGTCTCGTGGCCAAGGATCAAGACAGGGATTTAGTTAGTCCCTTTCTGGATGTTACGCAGGGGAAGAAGAGTGGATTAAAAACAGTCACATAAAAGTAAATTTTTTTTTTGTGGCAAAATTGGTGCAGATAAGTGCATTTTTGAAAATCTTTTCTGAAAAAAACCCCATCATTGGAAATGAGGAAGGAAACTAAATACCTCTGTAATGAAAACTACAGTGTAACACAATAAATTGTATATATTTTTTAAAATTTTGAGTTGGCCAAAGTTAAAGGGAGGTGGGAGTAAGTTTGAGTACGCAGTTGAATACCATTATGCTTGGTGACTAGATAAAACTAGCTCCAGGTATAATTTATAGTATATGTACATTGCTCAGTTTTAATGTTTTGTCTCCTCTGTTTTGAACGGGCTGTGGGTTGTAGCATTTCAATTATAAGAAACTTGTCAAAGTAACATAAGGATACTGTCAGAGCAACAAATAAATTTCCTTGTATAAATTTTTGGAAGTGAGAACGATGAGTAAAGGGGCACATTTCTCTTTTCATTGTCTTAAGTTTCTTAAATGCCTGCACTTAATCTCCCTCTGGAGCTCTTCAAAGACATCAGTGTCTTTTTCTCAACTGTGTAAGAAATTTATGTGCTTCATTTGACAGCCTGCTTTCTCTGTAGCATGGAAACTGGATATGTTCCCTAACACCCAGATCCAGATAATATTCTGCTGATGTCTTAATGCTGTGTTAAGGCAGGATGTGTTGCTCTCCATCCCTACTTCCACTCCTTCTGATCTTCCTCCTACTTTCCCAGTTTCTCTGGAAGAAAATTTTAAGAGCTGCAAGCCTACTCTATCAGCCTCCATGGATGATCAAGAACAACAGATATTTAAATATATGAGTGTCAGAGAATTAATAGCCTAAACTGTAGAGATCAGATTTCACTTCTCCCTGCCTAGTAAAACTGCAAAAGCTTTTAACCTGGAGAAACAAAGAGTCTTACACATAACATTCTGAACAAGCCATTGGCTGTACCAGGGACATGTCTTGCAAGTCACCTCTCTGTGTCTCTGTTTGGGTTTTTTTTTGCCATCTTTTGTATGGTAAACAGAAGTATCTGTTTCTGCTACTTGCCTGTGCTAAAAGCTACAGCATCAGTGTGCTTCAATAATAATCTGCTGTGGTTTATGCTTTTTCTTTTTTCTCGAAATGACAATAGCCATTACAAATATAGAAACTAAGAAGCTGAAGGAATTGGGCAGAATTTAAATGCTGAATTAAGATCATCACAAAATGCACAAAAACAGACATCTGTGCATTCATCCTTTATTAATTTACATAGTGTGTAGTTACATCTTTAATTATTAATGCTAGTTATGTACCTAAAGTGTTCAGAATTTGAACTATGTTTCTTCTTTCAGAGATTAGGAACAGACATAAATAACATGTGAGTGATCAAAACAACTTTCAGAACTTTAACTATTAATGGTATTTGTAATTATTAATGGTATCCATAAACAGCTGAAGCCTTGTCTTGCTAGAATTAAAAAATAAAAAAGGAACCGGGAAGTAAATGTTGTATTATTACCACATAATACTGACTGCATATGGTGACTGCATGTATGTATAATACTGACTGCATAATATTTTGCTGACCCTGGACAGCTTACTTTATGAAGACTCTTATGTGACTCTTTTAGTCACAAACAGAAACAAAATAGTGATTATATATTTTAGCATGTCCTTTTTAGCTTGGGAAGAAAATAGCTCAGTTAAAAATCCTTAAACACTTTCTGTTAAACAGATAAGTTTGATCTCAATTTTTGAAGAAAATTTGCTTTGATAAAGCAGCCTTAGGCATTGTTCCTGAAGGAAAATAATAGTTTCTGTGTTCCCACAGCTTGTAAACATATTTCTTATACCATGTAAGTGTTTTTGTATAGCACATAGATTGGAAAATGAAACCTGGAGCTCAAAAATATCTGTATTGCTGTAGGACTGTGATGGTCACTAAACAGCAAAAACTATTGTTACTAGAACTTTTAAGGTTCAGGCATGTTCCCTGTCCCTTGCTTTAGACATCGTCTCCTGGAATGAGAAGGGTTGAGGGACAGCGATGGCCTGTAGTAACTACTTTTAAAATATGCAAGAGTTTTGCAAAATCTTCAAAATACAAATGCACTGAAGAAGTTCTGAGGCAGGTGAAGCTGAAAGCATAAGCCTATCCCAGGGTTTCACTTTTCAAGATTTGGTCTGACTGTCATTGACTCTCAGTTTTAATATAGTTTGTATTTTGGAGTACTTTAGTTTGATTTGTATTTGCCTGTCTCTTTGCAAAGTGCCTTAACTGAAAGCATTCAAAAATTCCGTTTATCCTTGTTGAGGTATTTGGTAAGGTTTATTTATAAAAGTAATGGATATTAAAAAGAACAGGAAAACATTACTGTTTGGAATTACTAGGAGAATTATAAGAAAGAGTGAAAAAAACCCTGCTGTGGGATGATTACCAGCAGTGATTTCTATTTGCAAATATTTCAATTCCCTGTGATATGGAATATTTTAGGAAGGCCCCATCAACCACAAAATCCACATAAAGAGATCTATTGGTATTACTCTGCAAATAACTGAAACCAAACCATTCCTAGGCTAATTCAAGGATTTCAGCAAGTTTCTCCAGTTACGTACTTCAAACAAGCGTATTTTGAAATGCAGGATACTTAACAGTAGCAATAATAAGTAAAATCTGGCTAGCAAAATACAGTATAATGTAGAATTGCAAGATTTGTAGGTTTACGAAGACCTCTAGATATCCATGAGAAGAAAGCTTTATGTGCACCTTGGGTATATCCAAACAAGCCAGGATAAAAGCTGGAAGGATCATAGTTCGTATTTTAGCACCTCATCTTAATGCAACGCTTGAGGAACTTAAAAAACTGACAAGTTCTCCCAATTGCTCTCCAATCCTGCTTACCTCTGTATAGTCCCAATGTTATATTGCCACCCATAAAAAAACCAAAAACCCAAGCAACAAACCAAAACCCAAAACCCCAAAACAGTTCCAAAAGGAATTGGGCTAGGCAACTCTGAGAGGGAAAATGTGCATAAACTGATCAATGTGAAGTTTAGCCCTGATGGAAAAATCCTGCTTAGAAAGTGTAGAAACCAGCCTGGTTGCAAACTCCCCAACATATATTTGAATTTAAAATGCCAAAATGATAGCAGTTTCATATCTTCCATGATAAGTGATTTTCTTTTTGTCTAATTGATATTTGTCAATGCATCAGACTTGAATTGCTTTTCAAAGACAGCTAAATTTTGACAACTTTCCTCTGGGGAAAATACCTTTACCTGCCGTTTAGGCTATCCAAGCTCCTTAGTAGCCCACCTATCAAGCTGCTGGAGGCTCCTGACACATCACACCCAGGGTAAAGGATTATTCACTGTCATGGAGAATTTTGAATCTTTGAGGAGTTTTTTTCTGAACTAAAGTTACCTCAGATTTTAAAATAATTACTTCCTTTGCAAAATGGAATGCTTTTATTTGTCATGCTATACCTAAGAGGTTGGGTTTTTTGATATACACTGCCAATTTTAAATTGGATGCATAAACAAATTTTCCTTCTCAAATTTTTACAGTTTTCAACTCATACTTGCTACTCTTGCAGATTCATTGTAATTTGGATTAGAATTAAATGCCTTGTGTTCCACGGTGCTTGTGTGAGCACTCCTTAACATTTACAACCATTTGAACACAATTTCCAAATAAGATAAAAAGCACCAATCAAGAAGGTCTAGGGTTTTTTTATTATTATTTTTGGCTTAGATATCTTTGTTCTGTTTAGTGCAACTTAAACTCATCTTCTTAAGAACTTTTTTTTGCAAAACTGGAAACATTGCATACAAGAGAAGATGACTGGAGATAAAAACTGCGAATGTATACATTCCAATTTATAGCAATTCTTACTATGTTAGAGTTTACTGCTATTTTTCTTTGCATTCATGGAAAATTCGTTTACTTGAGGAAGTGGCAATTTTAGAGTTTGCTGTCTGTCATTCATATGCAAAATGCAGGCTTTGTCATGTCTGAAAATTGTGTTTCAAAGGTATTTTCTGAACTTCTATGATTTGTTTTTGCCTTTGTTTCATAAAGAAACGACTTCGTCTCTGCTTGCTTAGAATATTGGGGGTTTCCCACTTAGGCTTTTTAATCCATTTCTCTCTTTCAATTTTTAAATTTTTTTTTTTTAAGCCTCAGTGGCATTATGTGTCCCCCAAGACAAGGCTTGTACAATTCAAGATAGCATGTGGTCTGTGTTACACAAAACAGAGGGGTATCTTGGTACCCCTTGCATTAGATATGCATCATAGTATTGAAACTTTTATTTTAAAAACCCCAAGGCCTTTGGAATGTTTCTGTCTTCCAGGGGTAATATTTTTTAGTTTAATCATCTTTTATCTCACAAATGTGATGATTTTCTATATATCACCAGTTATTTGTAATACCTTGGGAAAATACCTGGGAACACAGCAGATAAAAGTACAGCTTGAGGTGAACTCTCGGAGTCTAGGTCCTTAGTTGCACAAATACTCAGTACTCCACTTCCTCTCAGTTTAGGCACCTATCTTGGCATGTTAATAAAAGGCAGCCTGTATATTCTTTCTTCTAGTTACTGGCTTTGTGTACTTTTCTCTTGATCTTGATATGTGCTGTACATCGTAGAGAATAAAATACATACAAGTTGCAGTGTTCTGTTGTTTCTTGGCAGGTTTAGCAGCTTTTCTTATATTTTAATTTAAGTAAATCAGACCCCAGACTAACTCCCAAGGCTTTTGCCACAGTGAAAAGTCCCTATTATGTAAATACTGAAATGTCACCATTATACTGCTTGAATAGAAACAATATATAGTAACTGCAAACCTTACAGTAGTTTATCTACCATATCACTAATTGCTTCATCATAAAGATAAAAGCCGAACAAAGTTTCTCTGCACATACATTAGAAATGAGCTGTTAAATCTGTGATGCCAAAACATTATCTATTCTAGACCTGATCTTTGAAACATTGGATTGATAGTCTAAATGCCAAAGAATTTCAGAATCCATAGAAAGCACACATAAAGAGACCCAGTAATACAACACAGAAGATTGATGAGATTTTACTGAAGCTAATTTCTGGAAAAAAATATTTCAAATGCAGACGTAGACTTCAGTCTCCTGTCTGATTTATTTCAGGAGAACTCCAAGCTAATTCAGAGAAAATTTCCCTTCACTGCAAAAGTCTTAGCTCTGAGATAATTCAAAACTGGGCAAGAGTTTTACAAAACCATCAGTTTGAACAAAAGCTTGGCTAGAATGAACAACATGTTTCCATTTTTATTACAATTTGAAATACTCCATACTTGGAGAGATTGTTAAGAAAAGGCTTCAGGCTTATGACACTTTCCTATAGAAAGAAACCACACAAGAATGTTGTAAAATGAAATCTCGGATCCATCAACTCTCTATGAAGTTCATGACATTTAATTTTTTTTTAAAGTTTCTCTGCATTGGGTTCAGTCATGCATGTGTGTTCACACAGATTTCTGGTTGTATGGTAGCGTGTGATGTGACAGTACCAAGATGGTCATAGGTCCCTTAGCATGTCAGATCATATCAGTTGGGGTCCCATGGCACTACCAAAGAAATCTGTCTGTTACAATATCAAGCTAAGATTTTTATTAAAATTTCATTAAAAGAAGGACAGAAGCTGTATCACTAGAACCTGATTTTCATTAATTGGGTATGTGTTACCCAGGAAGAAGTTTCAAAAGCACCTAAATGCCTTATAGGAAGTGCCACAATCTTCCAGTGGGACTTTCGTGTATGAAGAAATTTGTAACTAATTTTTCTTAATCCCTCTAAAGAACTTTTACATATTAAAAAATATACTTTGCGAGGTTGTTGATTCAGTAAAGTTCTGTTTCTTTCTGGTTTCTGTTTTGTTTTTTTTTCTCTTCTATACTTCAGTTCTATTGGCTGACTTGAAAAGCATACGAAATCCCCACCTGTCAGCCAAATGAGCTTTAAAATGCAACCCTTCTCCAGTCTCCTCATCTTTTGTGCAAGTTTCTGATCTCACAGGTTCTGCTTACTGCTCATCCCACAGTTTATCCAGTGTCTCCATCTGTTCCTTGAAGAAATATCTTAATTTCAACGATAAACAGATTAACAGATTTCTACGTGTTTCTTCTGGTTCTCTGCACCTAAGACACAGTCTGTAATTCTCACAAGTGCCTCTTCCCATGCTCTGACAGAGGAATGTTGTTCATCACAGCCTTGACTTAGACAGGACATATTTGCTGTTGACTTTTTCTCTCCTTCTGTAGAGATACATGAAACACTTGAATGGGCTCACACTGCACAGGTTCTAGATATTTTGAGATACTTTTAAAGAAGAATTTGGATATACCTCTTATTTTATGGTCTCAGTGCAACCATGATTCTAAAATATTCAAATACATAACAAATAAAGTAGTCAATATTTGAAAAAAACATAACTCAAGTTACAAGTAATGAATATTCTCCCCCTTTAGTATAATACATCTGTTGTATTAACTATTTAGTCTTCTGAAGCTTTGCAGATAAATAAAAACAATAACAATAAATATAAACAATAAACAGCGCACTAATACTCTTGAACACACTAAAGCAGAAGCTCCCAAAATGCTGTTTGTGGGGTCTTTTAATGTGTGTGTGTGGGCTTTGATCAGACTGTACAACAAAATTTGTTGGCAGTTCAGTATTTTCTTGGAAGGACAGCTATAAAGTTCTACACATTAACCTGAACAGCCCAAGGGTTTCACTCTGTGCAAGGTAACTCCGTAATCTCACCTTCTATAATATATATATTATATATATGAAATATATTTATAACCTAATTCAATGCCAAGTTGAAATGTACTTTGTAAATTTTTTAAAGGAGTTTGAAAGTCGAGTTGTCCTTTTGACTAATTATCCAATTTTCTTCATTAGTTTATCCTAATTTTAATTTTCTCAGAATCACACTATATCAGTAAATTACACTATGTACTACACATTTTTAGAGTGATGGTATTCCTCAGAGGAATCCACTGCAATGCAGCCTTCTGAATTATTTGCGTGTTTGTCACCCCATCACATGGAGATTTGTTTATCAGCTTTGCTTTTGATAAAGAACAGCTTGTGTCCCCTCATATTAGAATTGCTCCCCAGGAGGATTTTGGCAGAGCCCAAGATGAAAGGGACTGCTCTAAATATGTATGGGATTTATTCTACAAAAATCAGAGTGCATCCTTTCTCTAACCTCAAACCCATAGCCACTGATACCTGCTGAAGATGATCTTGTGATTTAAAATAGGTGAATCTGCTAATGTATCTTTTCTAGGGCCATACACATTTTTACTTTTTAATTCTATATTCATCAACAATGAGTGATGCATATATATTAAAACATGCAAGCAGCATGCAAGTATGCAGAAGAGATAAAGGGCAGTAATTTTGATAGTATCTACATGTTTTCCTATGTGATTTCAATATAGCAATTATTTTCAGTATGATATTTTAGCATATCCTTAAATTACTTTTCTTCTTATAACTTTACTCTTATTTTCCAAAGTTCCTATAATTTCTCAGTAGAAACATTAATATAGCTAATGTCCACAACAAGCAGGACACAACGAATGCCACACTGTAATGGGAAATGGTTACACTATTAGGAATACTGAGGTGACAGAAAAAAGTACTCCATGCAAAATGCTATATTCACCATTAGGCCTTCAAATTTGTGAAGCTAATAAGAAATCCTTTCATTAACTTAATAATTCAAGTCCCGAAGTCAGCATTTATCTGACTCTTAATAATAAACAGCTGATTATGATTATTTATTGACTGATAATAATGGATCACTGCTAAAGTAATCAGCAGTTCTCCAACCCCTTTTCTAAGCAGGCAGAAAACAAACATAAACACTAAAAACCCTGCAAAGTTCGAGTCACCATATCCTTATCTATCAGCTCTCGAGAATGTGTCACTGAAATACAGAAAGTGCAAATCTTACAGACACACAAAGGAAATTAGAATATATATAGCTCAGTTCATCACTCCTTTCTTAGACAAGTAATTTCCCATTTTCCTCCCCTTGACTTCATAACCTGTTCTCCCTGGGTATTATTATTACAGTGCTCAGCTCTCCTACCTGGGTAGGCTTCCCATGTCTGCAGAAGGTGACTAAAAGGAGAAAATAATAACTGTATTATTCCTCACGAAGAATCCATCACAAGTTTGCAACCGTTCTCCTCCTCTAGCTTTGGAGTCTCAGTTTCATAGGGTAAAATGAAGTACAAACTTCCAAAGTATGGGAGGAATGAGACTAGGAATTTGTACTTTAATGTGTTCCTCTAAAGTTTTTGCTCGTGTACAACTGAATTAGAGAAGAAGGAACTATTGCAGGGCAATTTTCAGATAGCTTGAATTCCACCTAAGTTCCACTGCCTCATTAATGGAAACAGAAAAGTACCTCTCAGAAAAGTGCTTCCGAGTGGCTAAGCAAGGCACTGAGCAGAGTGTAAGCCACCCATGTACAAGGGTAAGAAGCTTCCTTTGGCCGGTCATGTACCTCATCACAGATCTAGGCTTGACTGCTGCTCTGGTTTGATTATTTAAATTGAATGAACTCAATACAATCTGACTAAGGAAAATTCACAGGTTTGCAGAGTCATCAAGGTTGGAAGATACCTTCAAGATCACCTAGTCCAAACAGCAACCCAACACCACCATAATCATCCCTAAACCATATCTCCAAGTGCCACATCCAGATATCTCTTGCACACTCCCAGAGTTGTTGACTCCACTACCTCCCTGGGTATGTTATTCCAATAATTAACCACTCTTTAGGTGAATTTTTTAATAATATCTAATTTGATCCTCTCCTGGTACAGCTTAGAGTAATTTCCTCTTGTCCTTTCACTTGAGACATGTCAGAAGAGACTGGCTCCCACCTCACTACACCCACCTTCTCCCTTGAGCCTCCTTTTCTCCAGGCTAAACAATCCCAGCTCCATCAGTTGCCCCTCATCAGACTTGTGCTCCAGACCCTTCCCCACCTCTGTTGCCCTTCTCTGGACAGGCTCCATCCCCTCAGTGTTCTTCTTGTAATGAGGGATGCAGAACTCAGTGCTGGATTCGACGTGTGACCTCACTAGTACAGAGTACAGGGGCACTGTCACTGCCCTGGTCCAGCTGGCCACACTATTGCTGAAAAGGGTCAGGATGCTATTGGTCTTCTTGGCCATCTGAACACACTGCCAGGTCAAATTCATTGTCAAAGACTTAAAATTTTTTGATTCCTTTCTCATGGGGTTTGATTACTTGATTAAAATATTTGCAAGTCACACAGAAGGACACATATGTTTTAAGGAATGATAATTGACTTTAAGGACTATGGCTTTTGAATAAATTTTATGAGATTTATCTCCTCTACTTGTGACTGCAGCAACAGAAGAAGGAGACAGGAGGGGACTGAGCAATATCATCTACCTAGACTTCTTTTTGGCCTTTGACACAGTCCCCCATGACATTTTTATCTCCAAACTGGAGTCAGAAGGATTTGAAGGGTGGACTAAGTGGTCAATAAGGAATGGGCTGGATGGACCAGCCAGAGAATTATGGTCAATGGCTCTGTGTCCAGGTGGAGGCCACTGACAAGTGGTGTCCCTCAGGGTCCTGTCTTGAGACCTGTGCTCTTCGATGTCTTCATCATTGACATCAACAGTGGGATTGAGGGTGCCCTCAGAGAGTTTTCAGATGACACAAAGCTGAGCAGTGCAGTTGAAACAACAGATGGACAGGATGCCAGAGGGACATGGACAAACCTGAGAAGTGGGCCCACAAGAACCTCTTGAGGTCCAACAAATCCGAGTGCAAGGGGCTGCACCTGCATCAGGGCAATCCCAGACATGAGCACAGACTGGGAAGGGAGCTCATTGAGAGCAGCCCTGTGGAGAAGAACTCGGGGGTTTGTGTGGATGAAAAGCAGGACATGAGCCAGTAGTGTGTGCTCACAGCCCAGAAAGCCAACTGCATCCTGAGCTGAATCAAGCAAACAAAATGAGGGAGACAGATGCTATAGAAACTTCCATATTGCATTTCAGCAAATTATTCCAGCCTAAATCTTGTGTTTTAAGCTGATATAATGCTTATCAAACTTTTCATTTGGTAATGAGTGTGTAATGAGGATAAAATTTACCTAACTGTACTACAGGGATGGAAGAAGGAAGTTAATGACAGTAAGTGAATAATCAGGGAAAGAGAAACTGATCATCCAATTTTTTCCCCAGTAAATGACTGTTTTCTGAAATGTTTTTCAGTGTTCAGTTGCCTTAGCTTTAAATGTCAAAAACAATGGAGCTTTCACAAACCTCCTTTAGAACACAGCAGTTTTCCTTGAAGATTCACTGATGGTGAAAGGTGATGGCACAGCTCCCCTGCTAACACAATACAGAGCTGCACACAGAGGCTATCTCTGACATTGCACTGGCCGCTCCCATGCCTGCGCAGCCTCCTCCAAAAGTCTTTGAACTTACATTCTGAAGGCCAAATCCTGACAAAGATATGCATTGTGAGTGCTACCTTAATTATCCAAATTATCTGTTTCGGTCATCTTGTCTCTCCTGGGGAGTGGCATCTCACTCTTTGTTTGACCCAGCTGAACATGGTAACATTCAATGCAAATATTAGTCCATCCTTATGGTGCTTTAAACAAACAAGCAGGTTTGGTTTAGATCTTCCTAACTGCATGGAAAGAGGCATGATGTAAATATGAGTGCAGACAGGGAGGCTGCAGAGGGCCTGCTGGAGCACCTAGCACGTCCTAATGATTACTCTAAGCAGTTCCTTTCCAGCACGAGGCCTTCCTGACTTATCCCCTTGTCTCTCAAGGGAGAGCGAACCAATAGAGGAAGTTGTGGCAACTCTCTTAGGTGCCCTAAGTAATGTCAACAGCAACAGAAACCTTTTTGGCTGTTCCAATTGCTAATATGGGCTGCCCAAATAAACTATTTGAAATTGCCCCAGAAAGGATTTTCAGTTTGCAGCCATAGCCAACAATATTAGCAGGATTTCTATACAATCCCCAGGGTGAGGGAAGATCCATGACAATTCACACTGTCAAGGGTATGATTTCATAACACTTTCTTATTGCCTAATATCTATCAAATAGCTTCATTTATTTACTTGCCTGAAATGTTATTCCTGAAAGTAACACATACTGTTTTCAGGGTAGGATAAGGATAGGATAAGCTTACTGATGGAAAGTTGAATAGTAGTTCCTGCTTAAATATGGTCTTCTGCTGTGCCATGCTCAGTATAGTTTGAAGAAATGACGATCTAGAAAAATGTTATGTTTTAGAAGCTATTCTGAATAATTTATTGTCCCTGCACACAGAGCTGACTGCATGCACAAACACTGTATCCAGTTTGAAATGAAGACTTGAAGTTAAACAAACAAGGAAAAATGGCTGAAGGTCCACCTCAGAGCTGCAAAAGAATCTCTGGACAGAACTAACCAAAAAATTATAGAATTATTTAGGCTGGAGAGGACCTCTAAGAACATTTAGTCCAACCATTAGCCAAAGTATTTGGGCAGAACTGTGTTGGACATTAAATGTACTGTTGATTACAGACTCCTGACAAAGAGAAACAGATTGCCAAATTTAGATTTTATGAGAAAGCACAGGAAATATATGTGGAACTGCTACAAGGGTGGAAACTCAGGGACCACGCTGAATCCATAAATTGAACAGAAGTATCATTTATCTTGTACCACTCAGAAGAGGCAGAAGCCGTATGCCTTTGGAAAAAGAAGAACATTTTTTTAAAGGGCATCATTATATGAATTGTTTTCAGCAGTTTCTTCCACTTGATATAGAGTTGGCAGCATACACAAGTTGAATTTTTTCCATCTTCCCTCTACTTGTTTACTGCTCAGTGCACTTAAAGATTTGTCTTTGTTTATTAATTAGAATGAAATAAGAAGTTCAAGAGTGGTCACCTAAATGTGTGTAACAGCTATTGAAGAGGAGATTGGGACACTGACTCTGCTTGTGGTGACTGCCTGCAAGGGCCAGCGCTTCCATCTTGGAGAAGGTGACAGCCTTTCCTCCTTTCTAGACCTCAAATAGAAGGTTTGCAGTCAGTAATAGGTACATCTGGCTAGGAATGCCCCTGCAGGAGAGATCTTAAACACAATTTCACTGTGAACTCCAGTAGCAAGGATTTAGCCAGGATCTCGTGCAGGGTGCTGTGTATGATTGTCTATATCTGTATGGCCGAAGTAATCAGCCATATAATAATGTTTATTATATGATTTTTAAGTTTAAGGTTTTGCAGTTACAGTTGCTCTTGTCAGCATTTTTATCCCATGCTGTCTTTATTTATTTAATTTCTTTCCACTAGAAAGACATTCCTCCCTAACACCATTTCTAAACAATAGAAATAAGTAATTTGACAGTTACATACATTTGCTTCAGCCTGACTCATGGGGGGAGCTTTCAGTCTGCATAGTAATGCATGACTGCTGCTAAAATTTGAGAGACAAGATAATATTTTTAAATTTTTTTTAAAAATTCTTGGAAGCTTTCCTAGAATGCTGCATACTTATTTACATAGAAAAAAATCAAAACCAGGACTGCAACATTGCATATAGGCTTTGAGATGTTTTGACACATTTACTGAGATTTACTAGGTAATTTCACATGCTTGTCTGGCAATTTATAATCCATTATTTTGCACTACAAGCTGCATCCTTGAGTTTATTTTATGGCATAGACATAAAGTAAACTAAATGACAACATCTCCTGAAGTGTCCCTTTTATCTATGGGAATGACCTTCAGTAAAGAAAACAACATGCAAAGGATGTTGTGCATCCATTTGGAGGTATATTATTTTCATTAATGTGAATGTTTCTGAGTAAAGGAGGAAGTAAGGTTAGAAGAAGAATGCAATTACTTAATAAACCATGTGTCATGAGAATCAGGACAAGTATTGCATTAAAAGTCGCTCTGTTTGGGAGCCATCTTTGGGCCTTGATCTTCTAATAATTGCTGAGAAAAAATTTTTAAAATCTGGCTTATTTCTTCATGTGCTGATGGGTTTCTGCAGTGAAGATGGGATATTTATGAAATACAGCACAAAACTCACAGTCAGTTAAAGGCATAATTAGTCACCCCAAACTGGAGACAGATTAGTACCAAAGGAGAAAAGCAATTAAATATTTTACACCATAGTTTTGACATAAACGTGGACATTATAGTCCAAATTCTGCTTCCCTTCATTTAATCAGAAATCAACTGAAAGCAGAAGCAACTCTGTGTTATAAGCACTAGAAGTAAAAGAAGAACTGCAGGGAGAGTAAAATAAAACACTAGGTAAAAGACTACAGGATTACAGCCTGGTTTTCAAGGCACAGAGCAAATTTACATGGAAAATAACTTTTAAAAGCTGGAGGAAGAAGAAGAGAGAGGAAGGAACGGTATGCCTGGCCTCCAAGTTAAGATCAATTTGTACTACAAGGTCAGGAACACTGGAATTCTAAGGGTTTGTTTTTGCCCACTATTTGGAGTCACATCATATTTATGTACTAGAACTGAACTTCTCCAATGATAAATGTGTTTAGCTCCAGTCATTTGCTTTGTCACCAGCTGCAAGCAGGGGGAAACCGTGCTTATTGTTCTGACTAATGACAATTCAACCGGGAGGCTTCTGTTCCTCCAGTTCCAATAAACAAAGTTAATTCACTCACCATTTCTTTTCTAGAAAGGTTATATATAATTGGATGATTTTTATTACACAGGGTTTTTAATTTTGTCCTGAAACTTCTGTTTTCATTTTGGTCAATGGTCTATAGAACATCATGCTATATAACAACACAGATACAAAAAAAACCAGAAAAACCCAACCAACCAACCAAAAAATTATTATATACCACTCTATAATTTGTCCTCTACGTTATTTTAATGAAATAATAGTACAGAAAACAGTTATTGAGTGGAAAAAGTGCTGTGGGTTAGGTGGCTTAGTGCTACAGTGCCACCACACTAAAAGCCCATCTTTCAGCATGAAGAAATATATTCTGCTCTAAGACTAAACATGAGCTCTATCCTTTGGAACAGTCTTTAGACTGTGTGCTGTATATGGCACAACACATGCTCTTGTAGGAATGCAGGAAATGGAGCCAATGTTCCCATTTAAATAAAAAAGAAACCAGAAAAACAAAGTTTGAAGTTCAGACTAATAGAAGTGTGGTCAATCTGAAGTAAAATTTGTCTAGTAAAAAAAACTAGTATACTTTTACTATAGGTTTAGGTTCTTAATTTTGTAATTCACAATAATTATCACCCTATAAAAATGTACACAATTCCTTTTCCTCCTGTGACCAACCATAAATGACACCACTTATTTAAAACACACTTGAAACTAAAGAGTAGCTTGTATTACCTCCAGCTCCATGTGTTTTTCTTCCTTGTCATGGTCCTTTAATGCCTTTTTGGAATGATTATTGAAGTCTTCTAAATGACAGATATGCTGATATTTAGTAAGTTCATGTTTAGCTTGCTTTCTTTGAGAAACACTCCTTCTCTGAAGACCCTTGAAAAATGCCTCATAGAGTGGCAGTTCTTTAAGTGTATCATCATCACCTCTGTTCTCTGCTTCTTCCTCTTCAGAAGAAAAATCATCTGCTTCTCCTGCCTCACAAATATGGAGCTTGGTGTCAGTTTCATGTGACAAAAACTCAAAATCAGAAAATGTGATAGCACATGATTTGTGTTTTATGACTCTGATCTCATAATTTGCTTCTGGTTTCTTGTCTGAATTTTTTCCTGTGAGGACTGGCCATTCTGTGTGCATGGGAAGGTTTAAAGGGTGTTCCTTTGATGTGTGCATTGTAGAACAGGATAAATCTTCATAAAGCTGCTTTGTCTGGGGCTGGTTGGTGGCACTGGCACTCCCTGCAGCCATGCCAAGTTGTAAGGATGTCTCATTGTGGTCCAATAAGGATGACACAGACAGCAAGCTCAGCTCAGATTCCAGTAATGCATTCTGAAATTCATATGGACTTGTCTGATTTTCTGTCTTTCTTTGGTGTTCTTCATACTTGACTTCCTTTGGAGTTCCCAGGCACTCTGCAGATGTAAGATAAGGTGACCCCTCTTCTTCTTCATAGATGTTCGTTTCCATTCCAATGGGTTTCATCCATCAGAGATCAAAATTACTTCATTTTTGCTTTTCTTAAGAAACATAAATCTGCAAGTGTAGCCAGGAAATGTATTCTTAGTTTTCCAAAACTATGATCACACAGTCATTATTAATGCTTGGATTCTCATACAAAACATCTGAATCCTTTCAGCTCCTGAAAAAAAAAAAAAAAGACAACATGCTTGCGATGGAGTGCATCAGCAAAAGTAACATGGAAACATGAAATGTCCATATCAAATTTACTTCACTTTACTATTTTACTTGTGCCTCTTCAAAAATATTTAATGTATGTAGATTAAATAAACTTAAAACATGAGAATTATTACTTGTTTTGCTTAGAGACTGGGAAAATGGCAAATGTAGAAATATGTTTTAATTAATGACTCTGAGTTGATTATTGACACAACAGTTCAGAATAATTTAAAGTGATGTTAAACATATGCTTGTTATCTAAACATGCCTCTGTTCACTGTATTTTCATTGTCTGTTAAATCACTGACAACTTTTACACTGCTCTGATAAAGCTATTAAAATACCATAGGGAAGACTAAGGAACAAAACAGAGAGAAATGTCATAGGGAAAACAGACAGAAAAGATGTCAGTACAGGCATGATTTTCTCTGTCTCGAATTCAGTGAACTGCCAGTGCAGTGCAGTACCTGCCCATTTCCAATAGATTTGAAAAGGAAAAGGAGGAGGCTAAAAATACCAGGGAATTCATTACTACATGGAGTTGGCCTTGTCTGCTTTAAAGGTCTTAACATCCGTACTCACATCTGGGCAGTGCACCTCCAATGCACTGGGAGAAGGGAGCAGCTGAAGAACTGATCTTACATCACTGAATAGCTTCCATTCACTCATACATGTCATTTACTTCTTGTGACAGATTGAATATTGTTAGTATTTATTTTAATGATTGTTTCAGTACTCCATCTGTGAGAGACAAAAGCTTTTCAAAATAAAAAGAGAAGCTTAAGCCTTTGCTGTACGTGGCAAACCTGTCAGTGATGAGGAAGATGTGTCAGAAGGCAGCACTGTGACTGTCAAAGTGGGAAGCAAGCAAAGTAAGATGCTGGCATGTGATGTGCCTGTCACTGCATGTGCCATAAACTGAGCAATGCACACCAGCTAGGCATATTTTAGTGCTGGTTAGTGTATATTTTACTGTTACAAGCATACCTTTGGTAATAGAAAGAATACGGCTACACATCCAGGAAATTTGGATTTATTGTATTACCTTTGTCATTTGAACTGCAGCTGTAATAGATGTGAGCAGGCAGCTACCCATTGTTTATGTAGACCTCCTCTCAGCTATTGATAGCTATTTAAACGTCGGACATTATTGTAAACTGTCTAACCTCCTGCTGGAGTCAGTGGAGAGAAAAAAATACTTCCAGAAGGTAAATGCTCTCACTTATCTTGTTTACCATTTTGATGTGGGAGAAGTCTCCCTCCTGGCTTGACTGCCTAATACAAAACTATAGAGGACATCTAGACAAAAAGCTTACACCAGTCATCCAGCCTTTAGAGGGACAAATAATGCCAAGAAGAATTTCAGCCCATATCTGTGGTACATAATAAAAATAGATTACATTATCTATGCATGAATGAGAAACCTACTTCTGAAGGCCTCATTTTCTCAGGTGCTTCAGGTTAGCCATCTACACAGAACTGACTTAACTTCCAGAAGTGGGAGAACTAATTGAGCACAGTGTCTTCGAAAAAGAAAACACATTCTCACATTTAGATGGAATGATTGGAATAACCAACTTTTCGCACAATATCTTGTACATTGTGGTCACAGTGAAAAAGCCTCTTGCCATTTCAGGTGATTATCATCTGTGCTTCACTATGAGCCATCACCTTTGCTTCTGAGTTCCTGACACCCAGCACCCTGCAAAAAGCCACATTCCCATCACACAAAGCCAGCTATAAGCCAAAAAGTTCTGCCTACTCTAGCAGACAACCCAGGGCAGCAAAAGAGCTTTGGTCTGGCTGCCCACATCAGGTGGGAGGGTGAGCTGTGTGCACCAGCCGTTGCTGCTGGTGGCTGTCCCGTTCTTCATCTGATGGTAATTCCAGAAGAAGTACCAGTGCTTAGGTGTCCAGGGTTTTCTCCAGAGATTCTCTTTCCCAGTCTTCACCCCATCCTATTGTCACTCTTTCTTCCCATCCTTGGCCTGTTTCCTGGACCCTCTTTAATTTTGGTAATGCTGCCAAGCAGGATCTGCTGTGATGACATTGTGGAAATACACCTCTGTGTTCATAGTAACATCTTTGCTGTAATAAGCCAAACATTTAGCAAAAAATGCTCCAGAAGCAGTTACAGGAATTCACAGGATCACAGGATGGCTTGGGTTGGAGGGGACCTCAGGGGGTGCACCTCCCTGCACAAACAAGGCCATCCTGGAGCACATGGCACAGGATTGTGTCCAGACATTTGTTGAATGCGTCCAGTGAGGGAGAGATTTCACAACTTCCATGGTCAATCTGTTCTAGTCATAGAGACTAGAATACAGAATAATAAAGAAGTTATTACACTATAAAGAAGTTTTTCCTCATATTTAGGTGGAACTTTCTGTATGTCAGTTTCTGCCTTGTACACATCAAATTCTGCAGCAGGAATGCACAGGATAAGTGAATTATGTATTTTTTTATTTCTAATACTTTGGGATGATTCTTTAGACTCCCAAACATGAATTATCATCCAAAATATTGTATTTTTCATTATCTCTCTATATAATTCTATATTACTAGCATTTAAAACTAATACCCAACTTCTTTTAAAACTTTGCTATGTTATTTCTCTCAAATGAGTTTTGGTTTTTTACAGGATATGATGTAAAACTGCAATTTTTACAGTTTAATTGCCAAAATAATGAAAGAGTTTTTCTCTTTTTCTCTGTTTACTGGATTTGCTTATTCTATTGTTCTCTTTATTTTTCCTGGGATGAGACTGGAAGAAATCAAGTATGCAAAAGCAGTCTGGTTCTGTGCAAGTATGGCAAAAAATCTGGCAAAAAATCTCTGAGGAGGAAGTGGTAAGAAGAGAGAATGTCAGTTTACCCTTGTTCATCCTGTGCAACATATCTTGCTCAATCTAGCAGTGACTATAAAATATAATATTAAATTTCATGTTTATAAAGAGTTACACATAGACATTTCTAGCTTGTAAAATGGAGCATTCTTGGCAAAGCAGAGAATTTAGAAATCCTGCCCACAGCAAAATTTGTAAGTCAGAGTGCTCTGAAAATTCAGAGCTAAATCTGCACATGTCACAAAAGGCCTCTAAGACAATCCTGCAAAAGAATGTAATTCTCTCCACAATGATGAATGTGTGCACATACAATTTCTGAAAACCAGTAATCTTTCTGGAAAAGGTCTTCAAGACTTTTTAAATAGGGAGATTACTTTTGTGTGCATATGTAATTCTAAATATATACTGTAGCATTAGCTGTACTGGTAGAAGCTAGTGTAGGTAAGGATGTGGAATAATGAAAGTATATGTAGGTTTTTCAACTAAAAATGGAATGCAGAGCTACCAGAGGTAACTGTCCAACCTGAACTGACACCAAGAAGCATTAGTAAGTGCAAAAACATTAAAAAGCAACACGGGATTTTTTTCTTTGCTAAATGTGAAATGCATATCTGAGTGTAGTGACTTCAGCTGTTCACACACTTGAGTTTAAAACTTACAAATGTTAGAATGTTATTTATTAATGAAAACTCCTTACAAATAATCAGTAAATTAATATAGATTTGTGATATAACTAGTGACATGCTATGGAAGGGAAGTTCTCATAGGTCTGGCACATGCAAGTGTGTATGTGAAGCCTCACAGATCAACTTCTGTGTATCATGCTCTACTGGCTCGATTCCCCTCTGCCTGAAATAAAATTATGATTATTTATTTCATAGCATTACTCTAATAGCAAGTCACCTAAACCAGCTTTTCAAAAATGGGTTAAATTACCGCATTTCAATACCCATTATGTATTTTGGCATGACAGAGCACGTGAATATAACTTTTTCAGTTTAAATTAAATTTAAATCTGAACTGACATAGTAAACCAGCAAATCAAGTCCTGATCTTGGCTGGAGCAGTACACCACTTATCTAAATTAAAAAGTTTCTATCTCTCAGGCCCTAGTGCATTTTTTTCCCCTTTCACAATGACTTTGCTTAGTATTTTCTATTGACTTATACAATATTCCCCTGAAAAATTAGGCAAACAAAGCAAGAGAATGCAAGACACATAGACTAAGAGCAAATGACGAGATTAGGATTTTTTCCTGTTGATAAATTTACCTGTTTTGCAAGGTAACCCCATATTTTTCAATTCAGTTAATTTCCATAAGTGTAACAACAGGAACTGCGTGAGTAGACAAAAGATCCTCCAAGCATTGGGGCAGAACAGAAAAAGAAGTGAGCAAATCCTTAACAAAAGACATTGCAGCTTCCTTGCTGCACAAGAACTCTGTCAACAGAAATATGTGTGAGAATCCCTGGGGCGAAAACAGCCTTCTGCAAGCATTGGCCAAATTATTCAGAGAAAAAGACAGAAAAAAAAGGAGAGGGGAGGGAAAAAAATAAAAAGAGGGAATAAGAGCATGCTTCATAGGAACACCAGGCACTTCTAAAAATACAGCATGATCTCATTCTTCACATTATGCCAGACCTTAACATCGTACTTTGCTTTATCACCTGGAGCACCTGGAGTCAGGTTCCCACTGCTTGAGTTTGGATGCTGTCAGATTTTGAAAAGGTAGGCAGTGAAATGCCTTTTGATGTAGTGTAAAGCCAGTGTAAAGGAATACCAAAATTAGCTTCCGTGTCACTTGCAAATTCTAATTATTTTTTGCTTATGTTTCATCAAGACCTACATTTGCTGCCAAAGCTTTACAAGCCTTTCCTTTTTTTATATATTAATAGAATCATAGCTTGCAGACCGACTTCTGCATACACTGCAAAATGTAGCTGTAGTGCAAGTTACTGGACACATGGGCTTCTGAGTTTGATTATAAATCTGTTATTTGCAAATTTAGCTTGGAAGGGAGAAGGATATATTGTCACTGGAAATACAGGGTGAGAAGTCTTTGAGTTATAGTTAAATTTTGGAAGTGTTTTTCTCTATTGCTTTTGAACAGAACAAACAGCAAAAATAGAAATGCTGCAATACCCTTCTACTTGTGTAATGGATGTATCCATGTACTCAGGCTTGTAGCTGTAGATTACTTTTCACCTTGAGATATCTTTGAGGCACAGATGCTTGGCACAGATGCTGCCATATCTACGTCCATCCTGACTCATTTCAGTGAGCGAAGGAGGTGGCTCTGAGATGCTGGCCTCTCTTACACCTCATGCTCCTGATTGCCTTCACTGGAGTTAAGCAGTATTTTATTCAGCAAAAAATCTGGTGCTGTTATGAACGAGTCAGTCAGCAAATTGAGCCACATCTTGAGGCAGCCATTTTTCAGGAATTACTTTATATGACAGTTTTGTGAGGGTTGTCTCAATTCAGAAGTGTTCATTATCCCAGAACAGCTGCACTACCAAGTCTGTCTACTACAGCTTTGCCATCACTGCCTCCACCTCCACTGTGTCAGAAGCTCATTCTCATTGCCAAGGAAAATAAAATACCTTCTCAAATGCAATAAACTAAAATGATAAAGAGACACTTTGTTAATTTAATAGTGCTTGCATTTATGTTCATCTTAGGTGCAACTGTTGGTGGCAGATGTGCTGTTTTCCAAGCACCCTCTTAACACAGCAATGTCAACAATTTATTTATAGCTGGACCTACTTCAATATATAGGAGGAAAGACTGCTACGAGAGGAATCATTGCCACATTTTGTGCTATTAGCTGAGCTTGAGGCTGAGTTTAATCCAGCAGAGGCACTAGCATCCTGCCAGTTTGCTGACTCAATTTATTTCTGCCTAAACCAGCATTTCCAAAGGCACTGTCATTGTCATCTTACACCACGTGGTAATTGCAAATAAAGTGAGAAAATACCCTCTGCGATATGACTGTTGCCCTTTCTAAGAGCTTAGATCCATGGGCAATGTTTAGTTCTAGTTAGTTTACATAAAGTGGGCCTTGAATTTGCAAATCTTTCTGCCCTGTGCAGCCTGTGAATAGCATTGCTACAATCCCTAGCAAAACCAAATGGCAGGAATGTGTGAGCAGCAGTACAGTATCTTCAAAGAATAAGATATGTCTTTCCTTCTGCCAATAGGCACCTTTTACCACTGCATTCAATGGGTTACTTTGTATTGCCTCTTCTGCCTCATGTACCTTGTCATACAGGTATGAAATGTACCATCAATCTCCTGATGAGATATTGGCCAGAGGTTGTTTGACTACATGCTTTTAGAAGGCATTTTTGAGTGAGTTTAGATTACACTCTGAATTGCTTGAGAAATTAAACCTGATGTAAAGATATTGTCCTAGAATACTTTGGCTTTGTTTTTATATGGGCAGTACAATCAATGTGGAACAGGAAGAGCACCCAGCCATACACGGACACTGTTCATACACACAAACTCCAAAATGAACCAACACCTGATAAATATTTTTGAAATAACACTGGATAAACCACATAGGAAAAAATGTCTGTGTCCCTTTGGCTCATGAGCTTCATAGTGGTAAGATCCCAGGTTTTTATCTAAGCTGCCAGTCCACACCAAAGTCAGGACACATCCTTTCTGCAAGCAAAGGCACACAGGTATGAGCTCCTGTTCCTTCAGCTTGTAAAATGAATTCCATTATGTGTGTTCATGAGATGCTCAATGGACTGTTTGGAAATTAATCTTCATTTTGCACAAGTGGAGTGAAACTGGAAGGACCAATTTTTTTCATACTGGAGGATGACTATGATAACATATAGTTACATAACATAGTTCTATTAATATCTTTTTATTTTTAAGCTCCTGAAAGAAAAATAAGACAACCACTTCTCACTCTACAAGTTAGGTAAATAACAAACAGCTTGGTTTTAGTTTTTTTTCTGTTTAGCTCTTCTCTAGTCAAAATTATTTATCAACAAAAATTCTCTTTTGCAGCCTGCATCTTCTAAAATTGTACATGCCCCTCTGAGAAATCTCTGCTGAACCTGTGACACTGACTAGCAGCCAAAAGCAGTTATTTTGGCATTTCATAGGGTCAGAAACTGGTATGGTCTGGTTTTGTATGGTTAATAACTCCTTAAAATGAAAGAAATTAAGTTCTTTAAATTTATTTCCCTCTCTGAAAAAGAAAAAAACATATCACTGTCTAGGGTGCCTTCATGAGAAAGTATCAGTTCATATTCATTTCAGTTTTAATCATTATTGTCCACAGTTTGCATATAAGGAATTGGACACTTGCATCTGCTGTGACCACAGAGCCAGTAGAAGATTTGTAAGCTAGAATCAAAATTTCTCTGTCATTAAAGCATTGCCTTAATCACTTTGCATCTTCCATCAGTAAAAAATGTTTTATTTACTAATGGTCATGATTGAATTTGCACAAAGAACATAAGGGACTGAAGCTTCATCAAGCATCATGACTGAAGATCAGCACTTGTTTTAACAGGATGAATTCTTCTTGCTAATATTGTTTATGGAAAGGAGTTACATTTAATTAGAAATATGTGCTCTTTCTTCCCTTAACTGAGTTATCTTAAACAGGGATAAACAAATAATCTTAAGTAATCCCCAACACCCCTGCAAGCTTCTGATTTTCCCACAATCTATTAAATTCCCCCATCAGTTCCAACACCCTTCAATAACCCTTTAATGCAGTGCTTCTGCTTCAAGCCTCCTTTATTTCAAGTCCTGGTCCTGATCTTCAAAGTAATTTCGATGTCTTGATCCTGCCTTCAGCACCCTCTGTTCTTGCCACCTGTGGCCATGGCCAGCACAGGGGTGAAAGCCTGGTGCAGGGGAAGAGATGCCCCAGCAGCCACCAGGAGCTACTACACTCATTCCAGGAGATACCACATAAAATTACATCTCTTTGCTGCTTTCTGAGCGAAGTACAGGGAGAAAAATACTCACAGGACACTGGTGTTTGGGATAAGAACTGCCTCAGTTGGTCTGAAACCAGCCAGTCTGGAGAGTGGGAAGCAGCCAGACCCCAGTAGCTTCTGAACCCTGCCCAAGTACATTAATCCCACACACAAGACCTGATTGCTTCTGATAATTAAGCCAGCTGGCTGAATACCTGAAGGAAAAATAGGTAAATTCAACTGCCTAAACATAGGCTTCTAATGTCCTTTGAGACGTCCTAAGCTAACCCACTTGGCCTTCAGCTAGCAGCTCAGAGGTGTCAATCTCCTCCAGCTCCTCTGACATTCCTACTGTGTGGATGTGGTAGTTCAGCAGGGCATCTCAGGGGCACTGCTTGGCACCTGCAGGTAGGCACTTGTTTAGGCAGATGAATTGTTCTTTCAGATTCCTTAGTAGTCTACTCAAAGAATTTAACTTCAGGCGCCTAATTTAGATGACTAAGTTAGGTTTCTTAGCTAAGAGCCTTACTCTCTCTTTCCCTATACAAAAAGCCTGCATTCTTAATGCATGCACCTCAATTCAGCTGGCATAAGTACCGTATTGCTTCCAAAAAAAAGTGTGTGCTAGTCTCCTGGTTAAGCAAAGAAGCTGCTGTAGGAAGCCAGATTGATAAAAATTGCCAGCAGCTCCCTGCTGCTTAAGGACCTCTTCCTGTGCTCCAGTACATTATTAGGGAAACTGACAAGGCTAGATCAGAACATATTCAGAAAACAAACAAGAACAAACACTTTAGTGCCAGGTTTGCAGCACTTCAGCTCCCCAGGTTTGCACTCAGTCTTACAAAGTTTCTGCGGTGTTTTGGCAACATGCTACATTTCTCAGTTGAAATATGCTGCTTAATGCAAGACTGGTAAACAGCTTGAATAGGCAGGGCTTTGATTTATGAACTGCATCAATATGGTAATGAGCACGTTGGTTGGGCAATTAGTTTTAAATTGTATAAGCTCACACCAGCTCTTGTTATTATGAGTACAAAGGTTTGTCAGAGTACCTCTGAGTTCAGTATTTTAGAATCCTCTGGTGTCTTTATGCCTATTAGACCAGAACTGAAGCAAATTAAAGCCTCTGCTACAACTTCTGAATCTAATACGACTAAACTATGTGTATGAAAATATCACCAGTGAATAGATTAAATAAATGCATCCATTTAAAATGCTACTTTGCATGCTTTTTTTTTTTTCACCAGTCCAAGATGGGCTTTGATCTCCAGCAATGTCTTTATCACCCTCTCTAATCAGTGTCTGTAATGAACGCTAAAGAAATGATGACCCTGCAATAAATGTCAATTACTACAAAGGTCCTGCTGCAGGGCAGCCCCTCCTCTCAAGACCTGCTGGGTCCATGAGATATAAATGGGCAGCAAGGGAGGACTGTGTCAGCTGCAGTGAAGATCAGTCATTTCAGAGGGACCAAAAGTTATTTTAGAGGAACCTCCTGTGATCCCTATGTGTTTGTGCAGAAACTCCAAATTGAATCTCGCTCAAACAGTTTTGGTCAAGCAACACTTTTTGGTACAAGAACTCTTCCCTCAAAACCAGCATATTTTTGATGGATTACCCATGCATTTTTGTATAATCAAAAAAACCAAACCAAAATAAAATAAAAAGAACATTTATGGTGTGAGATATTTACTCCTTTTGATTAATTTTCAAAGGAAGTGTTTCTTAAGCCAAGGTACATATTTGAGGCCTGAATAGCTATTTTGAACAAATTCGCTGTTTGCCTTTCTTCTTTTAGGTTATTTCTTCTGCTGTTATTTGAGATCTTCCAATAATTAGTTGCAGTCATCTGTTTTCCAGTCTCAGTTCTTTAATTCCAAATTTCTACTTAGTCTGATTTCTTGTTTTGCTTTCTAAGTTAGAGAGATTTATGGTATCATAGACCTCTCCATAGAAGGGGTCACTTTTTATCAAATAATAGCTGTTCTTTTTGGATAAACTCAAACATTTCAAGTGGTTTGACAAATGTAGTCTAAAAATACCTAAATTAGCTCTCAGCCTACTACCCTAGATCTCTCAAATAAAGAAACAGCAGAGCTGAGGCACACTGCTGTGATACACTTTTTTTGGGGGGTATCCAAAGAGTAACTCAGGTCTTTACATGATACCTGCAATAACAGAATGCCAAGTTCAGAGGTCATTTTTGAAGCTATTCCCTGGCGCCTTCATAAGTTTGGTTTCTTATGCCATTTTGTGAGACTTCCTCAGATTTTTTCCACCTGTGACATCTTTCCTCTATGCAGACTGAAACTACCTGGGGTGTTTCCACATGACTTTGTGGAGCAAAGTGGCAAATAAGTGTCCCATCATGAAAAATTATGCGATCTACTAGTTTGTGCTCCTAGGAATTTTAAAGGGTCTGCTACATCTGAAGTGTAGTCCACAAATAAAGGAGACCTGGATTTTTTTTTTAAGTGATTTGGAGTAGAAAAAATACCTGAAACACTTTATATAGAGTCTAACAGCCATATAAAGCAAAAATGCAGCATAATTATTTCTTAACTTTTTCTAGTTTTCCTTTCCTTTATAAGCCTTTTCTTTCCAACCCTTAAAACTAAAAACAAATGATAAGTAGAAATCTTAATCAAAGGAGATGTCAACTGCCTGGCCGGATGAGGCTCACACAAACATGAAATTAATTTAATCTGATTTTCATGAAAACATGGCATTGATGCAAATTCTGTTAGTGAGTCCCTTAAACAAGCAGAATGGTTATATTCAGGTTTCACATAGCATAGAAGTATTAAATCAAATGGTCAACACCTTCCTCTGGCCAGGCAAGGGCCTCTGCAACTTTATTCAAATAAATGAATTTGTGACAGAGATGGTGTGTTTCACCTTAATTTTTACAAGTACAAAGTTTTGCGTCAACATAAGAGAGATTTTCTTTCCTTCAGAATGCTGAAAGTCATTAATTCAGATATCAGAGTGTAGCAAAATTAGCATTTCCCACCTTTGTGACAAGAAAAAAAGACTAGATGCTTTGACTAAAACTTTGGCTTTTAGAAGTGCCACAAATTCAGTTTCAATCTTCTTTCATTAAAAACGTGAATGTGCTCATCTGTGCATATTGCATGTACTTTTACAGAGACCCTCATGACTGAGGATGCCTGTGGATCTTAGTGGGAGTTAAAGATCAGCTTTTCATGAAGCTCAGACACTGTAAATCATAGCAGTCTAAAGTGTTAGTGTTTATTTGTAATGCTAGATATAAAGTCTTATTTCAACACTGAGGAATAACCACCACATTGGTAATATTTTGTTTAAAAGCATAAAAAAAATATTGATGGTTTTATTACCTCTCTGCTCAAACAAATGTTAGAACAAATGCTCTAAGTTTAAGCACTCAGTGTCTACATACTCTAATGCTCCAAACAGCTTAAGGCTAAAGTTTTGATGTTTTTATCACTAAATATATAAGGAGGCTTGATCTTCAAAAAGCAAAGGCCTTTCCCTTTGTAAAATGGGAGCCACTTCTAATGTGTGTCCCTCCAAAACGAAAAAAAGAGCGAAAGCTCTGATTTCAACACTTCAAGCTCTCTCTGGCTGTTTTTTGATACATGTCTTGTCCACACTGTTCTTAAAAGAAGCTTAAAAATGGTCAAAGACTAGAACTAATACAACTTTGGCTCCCCAAGCCGAAGTGATGACAGGGCAAAGCAGAGGTGTGAAGTACAGACTTCCCTGCACACCTTGTCCAGGCATAAATTGCAAACCACCCACAGCAGGCAGAGTGGCCAGGACCAGGAACCAGCAATGTCACCATCCCTGGCCACCCACACCAGGGCACTTACTGCTGACAGGTTTTCCTCTGCCACCTCTCTCCCTCTTTAAACTGCAGCAAATGAACAGTTTTTTCATGCTTTTTGCTGGTGGGGGAACATGGAATTGGTCTTGTTCATCTTTCATCACCAGAAGCGATGTGAGCACATGGCAGTGCTGCAGCCACAAAGGCTCCATGTATTATTAACCACAGAGCTGCATTGCTTTAGTCAAGCCACACTTTGCAAGATGATGGCCAAAAGCTGTGAAGAGCAGTTACTTTTAGTCTTTCCTGAGGAAAAACAGAGCCCTGTGTAGAAACAATGCAAGGATGCACAGTAAAGAGAGAATTAGCTGTTCCACTTCCCAAAAAATATGTCCTCAAGGCTTCAACAAGCCCTGGAAGAACCATGCTCTGAGCTTAATAAATAGGCTGCATGATAACAACAAATGGGCAAATGAAGATTTTTAATAATTTAAAATTTCAGTTGTTCCAGCAGACGAAAATTAACTGTCTTGATCTGAGTCAGATTGTGTATAAATATAGAGAAAATTGTAACACCACTCTAAAATTGCTTGTATTCACAGCTTAACATACTTTTTAACCTTTACCCATTGCATTTTAGGATATTTATATTCTTAAAGCATAACATCTCATATGCTAAAGAAATATTCGCACATATGCAAATACTCAGGCAAGGACTCTGCTTATTAGACAACCTGGGATGTACTCCCCATGTGTTTGCTAGAATGAACTACTGTCATCCCTTTAAATAATTGTGATTTTATATTCCTAGGAGTTTACATTGTGAAAATGGAAATTCCAGTGAGAGATTGACAAATATCAGACTGAGAGCTGCTTGACAGACTTTCACCTCTCTCCCTCCGAAAATGTGTATTACCATATGGATTTTAATGACTTGTCCCTACCATTCTGAAGCCTGGGATTTCCTGCTGCACTATGCACATGAGACAGGCAACCAAGGACGTGGCAATACAGGAAAGGCAATGGTGAAACAAGACATGTTAATCTTTGACTGCGTGCTGTGATAAGTAATTAACGTCACTTTTAAGTGAGTTATTTACATGTAATTGTGTAATTTTGCAAAACGTTCAGTTTCCCTTTAATTCAGATGCAGTACCTACCTACCTGGCAACATCAAAATTTTTAGTGAATTCTTGTCATAGATGACCTTCTGCTAAGTAAAGAAATGTTAACTTGCATAAACAATTCCAAAGATATTTGAAAGTACACTAAATAAACCCCATACCTGTGAGGGTACAGGCAAGTAGAAGGCTTTTATGAGCGTCTACCTGAAATACTGTTGAGTTTACTTTTCTCAGAGCAAGATGCAGAGTGCCATAGGGTTTCCCTGCTATGTGTTTACTGCTACAAAGCCCCCTTACCACACCCCATTTCCCTATACAATGTAGATATATGGGAAAGCAGCAGCGTCCACCATTAATTTGCATTCTTCAGGCTGAAGACATTGTCAGTACGTTGTCAGTGTGTCCAAAATAACACTTTCAGTTATGAACCTCAACCTATGCGAGCAAGATAAAATACTGGGACTACTAACTTCCAGGATTTGTTTTGGGAGAGTTTTTATGTAATGATGTCAGTCAAACAGTGTATATGACAGCAGTTCTTCAGAGACAGTTCAAATGCTACTGCAGAAATGCCTACCAGACTGTGAAAGATCTGTTTTAAGGGGTATTAAAAGAAGACAAGGAAGGTTCTCTCAAGCATGTGTACTCTGTTCATGCATGGCCATGACAATTATTGTAAATGCTCTTTATCAAACACCATTTTATCTCAAATTAACATTTGTGTGGCGAGATTTCTGTTTACTGTGATAGGTACTGATAATTAAAGAAATAAAATTATACTAATTTCAAGATTTTTGAATTCTCCGTTTCCACCTGTTTCCAGAAAACTTGATAGCTTTATTTTGTGCAACATTTTCCATATGGGGGTGTGCCTCACTAATGCATATTTGAGGAGCTTATGACAAACAGGAGTACACAAGTGAAGATAAGTAGTCACATATTTGTGCGCCTGTTGTTATGAATTCAGCAATGCTGAGTGCCTCTCACTCTGTCACACCTGGTATGAGACTTAGGAATTTCAAAACACTAGGTGCTTCTACATTTCGCCAGAAACAGTGGCTAAATTAAATGCCTTCAATTTTTTCCCTCTCTCAAAAAATGTGTGACAAATCCACTGCCATAGAAGTGCAGAGGAGCTTAGGAGTGTCTCTGGCCTGCAGAACTGGCTGGGACAGCAAACTGACCACTAATGGTGCAGAGAAATCCCTTCAGGTTTCCTTTGTCCTATTTATGTCAAACACCTTGGTGCTCCTGATGCTTCCCTTCTCTTGGTGGATGCTCTGCAGTGGGTGATACTTTGCAAGCAGGGACAGGACTGTCCAGGTAGCATAGGTTGGGCAGGTAGGAAGGAGCTGCCCATCGTCCACGACTCTCCCACCGGCTCTAGGAACAGCTCTCAGGGCAGCCCAGAGCCAGGCAGGAGGCAGCTCAGGCACAGCTGTGTTCAGCAGGCCAAGCTGCTTGACTCTGGAGGTTCCTGGATCATGGATTTGTAAACGTGCTGAACATGAACAGCATCTGTTATTAGGCGTCTCTGTCTTGACTTGCAAAGCGAGCAAAAAGTCTAAAGGAAGGGACCCAAGCACAGAACTGTCTAGTACAGAGAAAGAGGGGTTTGGAGATGGCTCACATGATTGACATGAAGGCTTGCTTTCACAGAGATTTGGAAATGCCTTATATTTTAGTGTAAATATTGATATTTTTGAGCTATATGTTGCTTTTAGTTATCTGGCACTGCTCAGAGAATTAATGGGTGAGCTCATGCTATACAGTTACATGTGGAGTCATAACTCAGCCCATCTTAGAAAGAGTATGAGCCTCAGTGTCACCAATAAGCTGAGAAAAATTGATAAGTGGGAGCAAGGAGCAGGGCCTGGAACTCTCCCTTTCCAGGGAGATTCTTCTCACCACAGGCCAAAGACCACCCTGCTACCTTCTTGCTCACTAGGTTTAGCCCTGTAAATCTCATCTCCCTTTCAGAGTGGTGTTTGTTGCTGGCAGGAGGATAGTGCCATGCCAGAGGATGCTGAAGCCTGGTGGACTTTTTCTGAAAAGTAAGAGCAGTGTTTTAGACAGTGGGTCTAGAAAGCAAATGTTCCAGCTCCTGGGCAATGAGAAGCCTCTTCTGCTGCTGCCATTAGGGCATCATTTTTTCTGAGTTCATGAATGTCATTGAGCAGAAGATCTGCTCCCAGGAAAGAGGATCCTGCTTTACTCACAGCCTGGGCTGCTATCAGCACAGGTCACTGGGTGGGTCTTGCTATGGGCTGGGGGCAGATGGACCAAAGCTCTGGGAGCCACTGACCCAGCCCGAGTGTCCATGCCAGGCAAGGGAGCAGGTGAGCTTTCACAGGTAAACCAGAATGGAAACCAATGAACAGGCAGCATTGATGAACCTGGGGATCAAAATCAAGGGCATGTGCTAGCTGAGTTAATTGGTGCTTAATGCACTTAAGGCAGAAATTCAGAAATTAAGATCTGATGCAAAGATGACTCAGAAGCAACACACTGGGTTTAGCTGGCATGCATAGGGAGCTTCCCTATTAAAGGAAGCTAAACATTTGTCAGTGCTAGAGGGCTTTTATAACAAGAGAGTTGCTTTAGCCCCAAAATCGTGTTTTTTAACAATGCCCTGTCTCCAAATGAGGGAACACCAAAGCTGACTCAGAGAACTCTGAGCTGAGACTCTGCCCAGAGGAATAATATGAATCATCTAAACCACTCTTACAGCTCCCCTTGTCAATTTACTAAAAGCATCATATCTTTAGTTGGATCTGTAGCTTAAAAAATGTGGCCTAAGGCAGGGGTTTTTTGGTGCTATGTCAATACATTAAAAGATCCAGAATGTGTTTAAGGGTAGGTTGATGTGGATTAGAAAATCCGTAGAATTCTCAAAGTATTGTTCTTGCTTTCTCTGGATAACATCTTACAGAAAAACATGCTTCACATGACATGATTTTAAAGTGATGAAATCTTTGCTTCTTCACTGCCTCTTTTTGTGACTCCTCCTTTTGCTCAAAGGAGTTGTGCCAATATTAAAAAAAAAAAAGTTATTTATACTGTGGTAGAGCCAGGACACCACATAAAGAACCTGTTCTTTATTGTGTGAAGTGCAGTAAATTCCCAGGAATGAGTCCCTGCCCGAGGAACCCACAGCCTATAACTCTGAACATGGAACGGCACAAAGAGCTATGGAAAGCACAAATGACCATACAGAAGACAGATTGTGATGGGCATAAATAAACACCAGTGTTGGCCAGTGAGCCCCTAGAGGCTCATGAGGCTGGTTGAAAGCTTTAGAAATACTGATACATCACAAAATGCTAATTTTACAGTCACATCCGGGATAATTTTTAAAAAGCATTAAAATGCATTTATAAAAACCCATAAAAACATTAATGAATGGTGCCTCAGTACTAAAGACATGAGGATGTTCAAGGGGGTTTGGCCATTCTAAGTTCTGGTGGAATCAGGAAGCAAAGTACAATTTCAAAATATAGATGAAAATATTTTCAGTGATTTTGTAGGAATACCATTCAGCTAGTTACTTATGTTTCTTTATGCATTTTGACTGAGGTGAGATTTGGATTGTTTAACTCATTCAAATTCCTTCAGCCACCTAAAGTAACTATTTGTAAAGTTCTGATAGGTCAATGCAATCCCACAGTTTGCTGCTATGCATTTAATACCATTCTTTCTTCAAAGTGTATTTTTAAACTATTTTGAAGAGTTAAAAATAGTTTCTTCTCAGCCAGAAACTAATTAAATGCCATTCGTTCAAATGAAAATAATTCTGTCTACTCAAGGACATTTTCTCTGTTAGTGCCTCTTTTCCAAGATTCCATAAAGTACTCAACAAAATAAGTATCACGATTATGGAGGAAAGACCATGGAGAAAACAAAATAAAAGGCTGTGTACATAATTTCTAGAACATTTTGCATCTTAAAACTTCTGGAATTAAATATTACATCATATTTAAAGACAAAAACCCGTACATTTTACTCTTCATCTTACATAATGTGTTACTAGAAACAAGATTGAATTTTACACTGAGAGCATCTTGTGAAGTAATTCTCAGTCTGGCACCAAGTTTACCCTTAAAAAAATATAATTCTGGAAAACTGCTCTCCAGAGAGATGCAGCTTTTTTGGCAAAAGATGTCCTTACCAAGCTTCTTTTACTACCTTAATATAAAACAATTTCCTTAGTGAAATAAACTGTATGGTAAAAGAGAACTGTTTGCTATAAAAACTGAATCTAGAATTTCTTCCATTAGAAATCTCTGGGTCAGAGATATTATTTTTCTCCATTAGCTACTCAGCTCTTATTTACTGTAGTTATAGAAGACAGTTCTTCAGATGATACCACACCAAAGAGCAGCAACAACAACAAAGGATTAAACACGGTGTTTTTCTCCAAATGACTGGCTGAATCAGAGCAAAACAGATTGCTGAGGTGTGTCTTCTGCTGAGGTTCACAGTCTTGGTTTGGCATGTTTATGGCTCTGCTGTCTAGTTGCATTTTGTTACAGTTGATTAATTTAACTAGATTTTATAGATCTAGCTCATCTAATAAAACAGTCCATAGCAATACTTTGAACTTTTTGTAAAAAAGTGTCATTGCTGCATTATTCATTTAATTCACTAGTGCACACTGGGAATTAATCAATTTGAGCTGTAAAATAAAATTAGATGTAGTAGGGATTTTAGCATAGCTAAAAGATTTGGCTGAGGAAAGATGTGAGGAGATGGGATGGAATAAAAATTAAAGCTATTCAAAGACCATTTATTAAAAAATTCTTTTCATGCAACTGCGAGAAAAATGATTGCAAACCAAACCAAACCAAACCAAACCAAACCACTATGATAGGTTAAATACTCTAGTTCCTCTTTTTAAAAAAATTAATCTAGGGAGGCATTTTCCCAGCATTAATAATATGCCTTTTCTGACATAACAGAAACTAATTTTAGAATAAAATATTTTTAATATTAATTCTTTCAGAAATTCCTGTTTTGAAGAAATTAACAAAGTTGTTCCCATCCTGATCTGCAGCGAAATATACTTTGAAATGTTAAATTGTCTTGCAAAGTCTAATCTAAATTTCTGCTATTCACCTGTCCAAAACCTAGAGAAAATAGTCTCTGCTCTAGAAAATTAACAAAATTGATAAAGAAGCATTAATAACAGTATTTTAAATATTATTTTTTCTGTCACAGATGCTGGATGAAAAACCTGAGGCTGGTGGATTACAATTTCAGTTTTCCTGTCTTGGAACAGAGTGTCAAGGAAAGCCTTAGAGAAGACAAAACTATTACTCCATAATCCAAGCTTGGAAACAAGGACTGTTAGGCACACTCTGTGTGACCAATTTTCAATGTTTTTCTGAAAATAAGCTGCATATTAGAAGAGTCTGTCTCTCTCCAGGGATAGCAGAAGGAGCTTAGGATGACAACTATTGATGGGTTATCTTTGCTGCCCAATTGAATCTCACCAGGACAGACCAGCCCAGTTCCACCATGAGATACCAAAACTGATCTCCCAGGAGCATTTGATTTAGCTTGTCACATCTCCATTTCTAGAGGGGGCCAGTGCAGTCCTCTGAGAAGCTGTGGCAAGCAAAGTCTCAGTACTTCAGCAGGGCCCTTTGAAGGATGTAGAGGTCCTAGGCATGCCCCATCCCCAATTAATCTACAGATGCTGTAGTCTTGGGATTAGTCTATCAAACTTGTTAATGGGACATTTGCCATTAAAAAAAAATAAATGGGCAGAGCATACACAATGATATTGGCAGAAAGAAGTGCTGCCTTACTCATTATTTTCTCACTCTTCTGGCAGAGTGAATAAATCAACTCTGAACATTGTTTAGGAAACTTGCAACACTGGTGTAGACTGCCTAAAATAACTGCTTATTGATGACCTATAAATCCAACTTAAATCTCACATTAACCTTTTCTCTGAGTAGCTTTTTCATTAGAAGATGATTAAGTGATTGGAAATGGCTGAAAATGAAGCCACTCAGCTTGCAAAAGGGCAGACCAATGTCCCTGTTGCATTTACAAGTTCTGGTATTTTTCAGAGTTGGAGGCACCAGGTGAAACTGGGCTGTTTCCTGCACAAGCTGATTCCAAAACTTGAACACAAACCATTGCAAGTTAGTAGAGAGACACCTTGTTTGGTTTTTTTCAAAGGCAGCTGAAATTCATACTTCCCATGCTATGCTCAGCTCCCAGACTGGATCTCTTACTTTTTCTCTTAGTGCATAAATATTAATAGGGTGGAATTCCCATTTATGTCAGTACCACATTACCATTTGTAAGAAACCTTACTTTTCACCTGCCAGAAGCTCATCAGAATTGCACAGTATTAACTGTGCTCTTGTGCAGCACCAGACCACAGAGGGAGTGATGCCATTTTGCCAGACCTACCATACTCTGTACATAAACTTCAAAGCATTTAATGAAAAAAAATAACTACGTATTTCTTACTGTTAGTCTTTAAATACTGCCTCTATTTTTAATCTCCAGAAGCTCAGTTTTGAAGAAGCCTCCCAAAATAGCACAGTAGATTGAAACACCAGAAAATACAGAAAAAGAGCCACTTTTAACTGACAAGAACCATCAGCAGGGCCACCTGATCACACTGCAGTGGTAATAAATTGATTCCTGCATCTACTACCAATTTCCACTGCATTGTCTGACAGATTATTACATATGCAGAGAAGCCTTCTGCTGGGAGACATTTAAATTTCAGCCTGTGACCTCATATTTTACCTTATTGCTAGAGATGCAGACCTAGTTCTGTGTTCTACCCTTAGGTACTTGTACACTGTAATTAAATCCTATCTCACCTGCTCCCTTTTCACGGCCCAACATGTTAAGGTCTTGGAGCCATTTCTTCAGAAGATATATTCTCCTGTCTCCTAAATAAGCCTTGTTCCCTGGATCCCTTCCAAGTTTTCCTTAGGGAATGCACCAAATTACAAACCTCTTGAAAGATTTAAAGGTCCAGCGGAGCTTCACGTGGTGCAATAATTGGGGGAGATTGGCTTTAAAGGATATGGCTGGGCAGGTTAAAGTCAATGGAAGTTCAATGTGTGGAGAGATTAGAGGATCAAGGCTTGGTAGGCTGAATGCAGTATGTGACCTAAAAATGTTAGTAGGGATTGAGACAACAGTGTCTGTTCAAATCCTTTATCTAGGACTGATTTTCATTCTTTGGTGTGCATTTAAATACCTGTGTAAATGGCTGTGGGTGTGGGGAAGCCCAGGGAAGAATTGCAATTTGCTCCAAGTGGTGTGCATAAAATGCTGCAGGGACAGAGGACAGTAGGAGTCCCAGTCCCAGAGTCTGGGGTAGGCAGCAAGGTAGGACCAGCTATGGAAGCTCCTGCATTCTCATCCTGTCTGGAATCAGGGTCAGGATGCTGCCTAAAGTCACCTGTCCTCCAAAACTGCTGGCAAGTAAGAGAGAGGCATTGGACCTGAAGGGCCAGCACCCCCACCTCCTTAGCTAAAACCTCCTCCTCCCCACCCTTCACACTGTGGAAATGCAGGGGATCTGTCCCCAGTCAGGTCAGCTGTCATCCATCCATCCATCCATCCATCCATCCATCCATCCATCCATCCACCATCCATCCATCCATCCACCATCCATCCATCCATCCATCCATCCATCCATCCATCCATCCATCCATCCATCCATCCATCCATCCATCCATCCATCCACCATCCATCCATCCATCCATCCACCATCCATCCATCCATCCATCCACCATCCATCCATCCATCCATCCATCCATCCATCCATCCATCCATCCATCACCCATCCATCCATCCATCCTTCCTTCCCACTTGACCAGCCTCAAGTCACAGGTCTGTGCAGCCACAGCTATCATCAAACACTTAGAGAGGATGCCTGGATGCAGCGAATCCATCCCATAAATAAACCATAAGTGTAATTTGCCCTGGAAATGAAAGAAATGCTCTGTTTAACGATGCCCGGTTGTTCGATGATTGCAGCGAGCGCAGTGACAGTCACAGTGATGAACTGTGCTCCTCTGAATACACTCTCAATAATAGCTGTGTGACAACTCATAAATGACATTTCTCATATACAACACCTGATAATGTCAGCTTCACTACACTAATACACTCATTGCTCTAATATCTCAGTCTTTCAGCTGGAGAATGCTGCCTGCCTACAAAGCAAAGCAATTTTTATGCTATTTATCAGAAGACTTTGTGCTTTGTTTTCCATGGAAAATGGGATCGTCCTTTCTATGTCGTAGGATAGTCCTTATCCCAACAGATAATACAAAAGATTAAATAAAATTAAGGGTAGGAAAATAGATCACAGTGTTTGCCCATTTATCCCATGTAAATGGGTTTAATAAAAAAAGTTATTTTAAAAAGCAATACTGAAAATCCTCTAGGGGAAAGGTCAGGAATTTCTGAAACATTATTCAAAGGCCCTACCTGTAAGAGATGGACTCCTAGGGCTAGACAGCACATTTCCAAAAACTGGTGAGCTCCATGAATGTTATATATCAAAAGCAGGACTGCTCCTTAACATCATCCTGTGCACATTCCACTAAGAATCCTTACAAAATATTTCTGCTAAGGATCTCTGTAAAATATGTGTCAAATCTAGTATTTTGTGTCTCAGCTCTGCCCCCTTTATGAAAATGCCTTCCACAGAGCAGCTAGTCTTGTTTAGTCTTTATCTTTCCAATATGTACTCAAACTCCTATAATCTCTCCTTCCCTCTACCTTTTATTCTACTTTGTGTAGTTTTTATTACATCTCCTTCCTTTATATTGTGGGAGTGATGAAGAAATACAGTCTAATTCAATATCAAGAGTACTTCTTTCTAGAATCCCTGCTGAAATGCTGTTCTTTTACTTGTGGTCCCTCAGTCTTGGCAATCAACCAACAACACTTTTTGATTTTTAAAATGTTAAGGGAAAAAGTTCAGATAATGAAACAAAGTCCAATTAGAGGGACTAATGCCAAAGGGTTGATGTCTTTGCAAAGGATTAAAATGTGCACAACACCAGAAGTGCCCTTATTTCAATGTTTTAGACCAAGTGGAATAGAACTGCTGAAATCTCCCATAAAAGTGGCAGCCTTTGCCTTTTGCAGCCTTCTTGGTTGTTTTTCTTGCAGCACAACCACAGATGACAGACTCTCTAAATCTGTGGTGAGAAATGGACCTTGTCTGAAGGAGCTTGCAATTTAAACATGCAAAACAAGAGGCTGGAAGAAAAACAGAATCAGAAAATTCAGGTGGCAGGTGTGCGATAAAGGCAGCAGCTGCACAGGTCCAGGTCCTGTTCCCTTTTGGTTTCAATCAAGGATTCCAAACCTTAGGTTTTTCTCACAACAATACAGAGAGTGGCAAATTAAACCAACCAAAGTCATGACATCTCCACTATATCTAAAAGGTGCTAATACCCAACTGAAGATTTCTTTCATTATTTAAATGAGTTTTAAACAGACCAGGAACAGGCACTGCAAGGCTCCTGCCTTTGGTAAACCCAGTAGTAGGGTTTAGGAAGACCAGACTTGGTTACAGCCCAAGTTGCTGGCGAATCTGCCTCACTGCCACCTTCTTAGTCCTTTGCTGCTCTGTCCAGCTTAAATGAAGGATTAAAAAGGAGAGTGCAATTACATGCTACATTGATGTAAATCCTTCTTCTCTGCTTTTCTAAAACTACATTTTCATTTTTCTTTGTCAAAAGATTTAATGTGTAATTAATCTGTTTAATTAATCTGTTTTAACAGGCAAGAAAATGTGTTCTAGCAAAAAGTTCCTCCCATGTATGTATGGTCTGTTCAAATAACCTTTTTCCCAACTTCTCTGCAATCAGAAGGTTTGAATGCTAATGCAAAATGTTCATGCTAGAACCTGATCATATCCCAGAGCTACAATTCTGAGTGGCATCAGTCCATGGTATCTGTCAGTATTTGCCAAAAACATGTCAGGACTCCCCTATAGTTCAAATCACCCATAAATTCTACACTTGCACAACATCGGTGACCTCATACCCAAGGCATGCCTTAATGATCAAGCAAGTGGAAACGTTCAGTAAATACATTGAATGTTTGACATTGTTATCAGTGGGTGTTCCCTGGGTCTCTTGTGAAACAATCCCAAGATTAATGCAAGGCCAAGAAGTGTCAGCCAAGTGAAAACCTTAAATGTTAGTTATGAAATTTAAATAGACAACAGCAGTTTTCCTGCGTTAAAATTCAGTAAAATAATTCTTAGAGAAGTATTGGGGGAAAAAAACCCCTGAATTTTCTTAACAGTGAGTTGTTTGGTTGCTTTGGCTGATTTTCTTTTAAGTCATTGCTCCTGAGATTGTGAAGCTGGACAAAGTATGCCAATCTCATGAGAAGTTCTGAGAAATAAAGCATTAAAAAGTCTCTACAAAAGTTTTGATAAAGTCCATGATAAAAATTAGGCTTGATACAGACAACTATTTCAGACTTTCAACCTCTCTAAATCAGATCTTAGAAATACTCCCAGTGAAAAAGAAGGCTGATTCCCTAAACCAGAACACAGTGCCCCCTCTACAGTGCACAAAAAACTTGGCTACTTCTACTGATTCCTATGTCAGCAGAAGGCACTGACAAGCTGTAGTAAAATAACAGTGAGGAAAAGGAATCAAATCAAAATGAAAAGCAGATTTTTCATATTATTTTCCTTTCTTGTACTTCACTTTGCAGGCTAAGTTGACTTTAAATACATGTGATTGTTTTTGCACACTGGGCCTCCAGTGGCATCTAACCTCAGAGCTGTGGGGCAGCCTCTGAGGGGATGTGTGGGGTGCTGGCAGGGGGTCCATCCACACAGCTTTGGTGCCCCGAGCAGCACATAAAAGAAGCATTTAACAGCTTTGTGTTGCAACCCCCATGCTCAGCATTGCCTTTCTTTGGCAGTCTTGCAAGGAATGAAAGCCTTACCCTGTAAATATTATACACTCCTAATTATGAACCTGATTAGTCTGCTGAAGAACATGGGATGAATCAAATGCTTTAAGAACATGTAGGAAGGATATACAGGGCAAGGGTTGAATTTGGAAGCTTTGTGTTAATGTATCTTATATCAATACAGAGACATAAAAGAGTCATGAAGAAAAGAGTCACACAGATACATTTGTCAACAGCAAAAAGTGCAAAACTGATTTCCCAACCTGCTGGCTGACACTCAGCCACAAACATCACCTGGTTGTCTTTGCACTGAAATTATTTCCATCAAATAATTCACATCCATAAACTAAATGGAAGACTGTAAATGATGGATTTGCAATGGCCTGAGCTGAAAAGAACTTACTGCCTAGGTCATGGAGGTACTTGGATGACCCTACAAGTTGGCTATAATCGTGTTCAAGGCGGTGGTAAAAATGATGGATTACAATCACATTTGAGTGCTACATTACTAAGTAATGAACTGCACTGTACTACATGTTTTGCCTCCAGGAACATCTACTTATGTCATTCTTTTTAGTCATCTTTTTGCAGCAGAACATCATAGTTTGATAACCAACATCTTTAGTTTCAGGTGTTCAGAAGTGTGCCAAATCTTTAGTGTCAATTACTGTGTGTAAAATGAAATATTTATGGGTTCTATGGACAAAAATTTTAAAATCCAGCATGAACATCCATTATCAGAAGTTTTTCACTTTTGCTCCCAACCTCTGAATTCAAACCCTTGACATGTCAGTGAACACTTTCACAAGAAATAGGTGTGAAAGGAAAAGTGGGGCAGCGTCCTCCCAACAGCATCCCTGTTCCCAGCTGTATCATGCCTTTAGCATGTTCTTGATGGCCTGACTTCCAACAGTGTCCAAATCCTTAAAGAGGTAGAAAATAATTTTAAGGGATGCAAATGAATTAAGTGTCCCATCTGGATGTCTGCTTCAGGAAAGAGCTTGCAAACTTTGGTGTTAGGAAAAGCTTTTCCGTAGGAAAAGAGATGAGCCTGCATGAAGAAATGAGTAGGCTGACATTTGCTCCTGCCCTGGATCCCAGAGCACTGAAAAGGCCTTTCAGTGCTTTGAAATGAAGCAGCCTGATGCAGTTCTCTGGCCTAAGGTAATGGATTTATTCCTCATCAAAGATGAAGCTTATTTTCATTTTTATCATAGTTTTTTTCAACTTAGGGACTTCATGTGGATGACACCTTATTGGAGTAAGTGATACCAGCTGTTACATGATAGAGAATGTCTCAGTAATGATTTTTAATGTGGGTAAAAGACTGTATTACAATAAACAGAAAATATGTTTATCCTATTACAGCTAATGCCAAGGATAAAATCCTCTGTGATTCCTCTGTGTGCATACAAACCAGATGCTGACAGGCCCAGCTGCAGACCCCATTTTACCAGTTTATCCAAGTCATCCTCAGTGAATAATTGCATCTTGTCTTGTTTATAATCTAATTCCATCCATTATCCAAAATGGATAATTTCCAGGGATACATTATAGCGGCAGAAATGTCTGCAAAGAATAAAAACTGTGAGAATCTACTTTTTGATATATGTAGTGCACAAGTCTTCTGCCAGCCCTTCTTCCATTTGAGCAGGTCTGAACATGCAGGAAGAGGAAAATGAGAGGCATGAGCCACAATCTGAATATCCAGTGTTTATGCATCCCACGTGGTAAAAATGAGTGTGTGACAAAAATCACTGATGCTGGTGATGGCATGTTAAGACCACTGCCTATAGCATGAACTTATGTATTTACCCACATTCTCTGCCTGTCCATACCTCTGTTTCTTGCCTCGTGTTAGATGGGAAGTTTATTCACTCAGCTGTCACTTTTTTCTGTATGGTAGGATGGCCTGTGCCAAAAGGTAGCCCAAATTGCAACACTGCCATGTAAAAAGGACATGCATTAGGTCATTGTCTATATGAGGTAAAGCAGCCTAGCAGGGTGAAACTGTCCAGTTCTGGTGGGACAGAGGTCAAATTTCTCCAGCACTCTTTTTTCTCCATTTTTGTCCATACAAAGCCATCTAGGCACTTAAGAATGTCCTAGCACCTTCTCAATAAATGCCCTCTCTCTCAGTGCCTCAAAATTCCAACCCAGTGTTTTAATTGGGAAGTGTCTTCAACTGGAAGAGAACCTGAAGGAACAAAAGGTAAGGTATCTCCTTGTCTCCAGGAAAAGAAGAGAAAGCAATAAAAGCAAGGAGTCCTCTTTTCCAAAGGTGTAAATCAGACTTACAAGCTCACAGCCCTAAGGGAACTGCATGTCCTATCCATAATACCAGATTGTTTATGAAATTGGATGTTTGTTTAATTCAACAGCATTCATATGCCTGGCTCATCATAAATCTTAATATGTTAATCATCCAACTACATGGATTTCAGCATAAGCAGATTTCACACTGATTTCCATGCAGAAGACATTAGAGAATTCCTGATATAGTCATTAGGACTGTTTTAAGGGGTATTTACAGGAGCAAAAATGTGTCTCTTGTTCTCAGTGGCCTCAAATCCTATAAGCTGAGGGTGGGGTTAGGGACCCCTTCAGATGCAAGCCTGGGTGCCAGTAGAGACCCTGCTGCCCAATCCCCAGCTGGGGCAGACATAGGTCTAAGCCATGCCCCATGCAGTGCTGGAGCCTTAAGCCCATATTGTGGTATGGATGCTCCTCCAAGGAGGATCACATGGACAGAGGGAAATGGAAGACATCACCAACTCTGCTAATAGGTGGTCTGAGCTGCATTTTTAACACAGAGTTTATCATGACAGTTGATGTATTTTAAAGTTGGATGCTGCTGAGCTCATTCATCTCACAGAAGGCGGCAGCAGGATGGAGCATAAAAACACACCACTGACACAAAAGGAGACTGAAGTTAATTTAAAAACAATGCTTAAACATCTGCTCCAAGAACCAGCTCTCTAGTGGATAGATGGGAGCACTAAAGTTTGAAACATTACAGAGTGTTTAACCAGTACCACACCAGCTGTTAGACGTTTCTGGCAATGGTATAGATATTATCTGGCAAGTTCTTGTGAGCAGCTGACAAGAATGAAGAGTGACATATAAGAAACAGAAAATGCCAGCCATATGGCATGAATATTATGCTAATGTTTCAGGTGTCAAGCAGTAGTCGCTTGTGTTAAATTTGAGTGAGCAAAATTTATATGGAATTTAATGATTTCACGATGTTATACACAATTTCATTTACATCCCCATATTGTTACAACTGTAATTTTGCCACTTAACAGTAATATACACTGAACTAAATTTCTCCACTTAGGAGCAATGTTGTTATCTTTATGGCTTTAATAACACATCTCCACCTCTCAGGTATAATGTTTATTCCTACGGTGCTACTGCAGTCAGTGAACGGGCTGTCATCCAGCCTGCAAGGCACCGCTGGCTGACACTGTAGCCTGAGGCTGTTTGGTAAATAGCAACAGCCTAAGAGAAGTGCAGCAACCAGGCTTTTTATGGGTGTGTCTCCACAAAAATAAATTGCCGCGATTTGACTCCCAAAGCTCAGCATGCTGGTGGTGTATTTACTGTGCATTTTCAGGAGGGGGTTCTCACGGCAGACTGGGTGTCTGAGCTGCAGACACTGAAGGGGAGCCCCACTGGCAGCTCAGCTCCGCCACCCTTCCTGAAGGAACATGGTGACAAGCTGCTTTACAGACCACATGTCACATCAGAATCAGATTTTTTCACTGAGAAGTGGAAGTAGCAAAGTCTAGTGCTGTAAAATTTGTGTCCTACTTGCTCTGCATCTCACCCTTAAAGAAGCTTAGATTAGCCTCATATCTCTGACAACAAAGGGAAAGGAAAACCAGCCTGAGCTGCTGGATTGTCAATAGCTGTCTCACACAGACAAGGCATAAAAATGGCTATCTGTTGAAAGTGAATTTGTTCAAGGATTCATTTTGGGTTGAGGCTGCTTCTTGGTCAATGCATAGAGCAGCACATGACACGTGTGACATCTGTGCTGAGGCACGAGAGCAATGGTTGGACTGACTGTGAGGAAGGCCAGAACCACTTCTGTGTCTATTTTATAGAAGGAATAAAAATTTTAAAAAAATTAAATTAAAAAGAAAAAAAAAGGATGGAGATGAATTAAACAGCAGCAAAGGTCCTACTAGGGATGAGATCACAGACTGCTTACTGTGATGTTATTTACATCCATGGAAAAGGTTTAAGTGATAAAAATATCTCCTTATAATTATATTTATGGGGGAAGTTTCCACTCCTTGTGGCATTATATGATGACTGTATCATGCAGGTATAATCAACATAGGCTAAAGAATGAGACAGACACACAGAGCAAATTGTGGGAAAGATGCAGGTGGGCTAGGAAGGTTGGGCCCTTCCTGGTTCTGAGAGGAAAAGAGGAATTCCTACATCTTGCAAACACTCCTTGAAGTATTTGTGATGCAGGTCTTTGCTGTGTGCTCAAGCTACGCTGAAGACTAATTGAGTAGGTAGAAAATGTCTGCCTGGTGCCACCTACCACAGTTGCAGGGTTATTATTAAGTGGATGGAGGATATATTGGCTGGAGTGAACACTTTCTGTCATGAAAGCTCCAAAAGTTGGCTTAGATGTTGCAAGACAGACTATCTGCCCTACAAGTTGGGCCATTCTCTGTTGAGCTCCTCGTTACAAATGCTCGATGAAGGACAGGTTGTCCTCCACATAACTTTGGCAGTGGCATTGCCAATGTGATAATGTTTTCATTGCCCTTAGGTGGGAGACACAGTTTCCAGGTTCTTTGGGAGCAGCATCTTCTGCTGTTTCTAGCAGGCTTTGGAGTCTAGGCAGCATCAGTGTCTCCTGTAAGGACTCACTGTAAGCCCACTAGAGCCCCTCAATTTATTACCTACTTGTCACACTAATGCCATCTCAGCATGTCTGCCTACTCTTGACTGCTGCACTGGTGCTCCCATGAGCACTGTGAGGCAGAACAGCTCTCAGTGGTTTTATTTCCTTGTTTTCCTAAAGGCTGCATAACCAAGTTTTTTTTGTAAGCACAGTCTGGTTTCTTCCTCTTTGAAAATCTTCAGACCAAGCCTGCATCCCATTTTCCTTCTCTATATGGTTTTGCACTTACAGGACTGTTAGGTCTACAACAGTTTCAAAGCATTGTTCAGTGTATTATTCATATAAACCCAGGGTTGATGCTAGTCCACACACACCCATCTGTGAGATTAAGCTCTGTGAACTGCATTTTTATATGTAGAGAACAGCTCTGGTCATAATGCCAAGTGCAATAACAATTACAAAAGGAGCAAAAATGTTACCCTCCAATTATCCCTTAAGTACTGCAGAGGCAAAGCAAGGGCAGTGTTTGGGTAGAGCCAAAAGTGAGATCCAAGTCTCATAAGTGGGGATAGGATGCAGCTGTCCCACAGTATGGCTCTGAGCTTTCAGTTTAGTACACCGTCAGTCTTGCACCAAAGATATCTTAGATCTGTATATATAATATTACAATCATTTTAAGTTACCTGTTTTATTTTTCTCTGAAGAGAGATTAAGCCATCTGGTCTCACTTTAGAGGTGACAACCAACAACCTGGAAAAAACTCTCTTCTCCCAGGGTAACAAGAGGGCAGATGTGAGGAAAGGGCCACAGGTTGCACCAGGGGAGATTTAGATTGGATATGAGGAAAAAAATCTTCACTGAAAGGGTTGTCAAGCAGTGGAACAGGCTGCCCAGGGAAGTGGTGGAATCACCATCCCTGTAAGGCTACAAAAATAATGTACATGTGACACTTGGGGATGCAATTTAGTGGTGAACACAGTGGTGCTGCATTAACAGTTGGATTTGATGATCTTAGAGGTCTTTTCCACCCTTAATTCTATGATTCTGTGGAAATAATGGAAGTTGAATCATTTTGGGGTGCCACAGCAGCAGCAGTGATGGAGAGGCTGCAGCACACCGTGGGGGAGGCAGAGATGTGTCTCCTGGGCAGGGCTGTGCCATGTGGCGAGGCAGAGATGTGGCGAGGCAGGAAGGTGCCAGCCCCAGGAGAGGAGGACACGGAGAGGAGTAGCAGAGGGCAGTGTGGACGTGGGCAGGCAGGAGCCAGGGGACAGGAACACCGCTGCTCCCTGCCCTGGTGCTTGTCCTCAGGTTACAGTGGGTATTGCATTTCACATCTCTTTGTTGCTGTTCATCCTCCCATCTTTTGCTTGTGATCTTTTCAGAGCAGGACTGTCTCCTAATACATGTTTTTACAGTGACTTGCACTGTGAAGCCCTGATCTTGCTTGAGGCCTCTAGTCATGACTGTAATACAAATGATAAATCATCATCATAAAACAGGACTGCACAAATCCATAACTCCTGTCATAACTCAGGGATGAAGTGTCAGCAGCTCACAGACATGTGACAAGGTCAGGGAGACCATGAAGGGCCAGAAGAAGTGAATGCTCACAGAAGAGAGGAGGTTCTGAATGGCTTTGAAATATTTCTAATATGTGTCAGTGTTATATCCATGTCAGTTCACAGCTGATTTCCTTTATTGATGTCATCTCCTGACAGCGACGTGGCCAGGAAAAGGATTGAGCCACACTTCACAGGCCGTCACCAAGTGCAGCTGCATGAAAACGTGCATGCACAGTCAGTGGGTGCTTGCCATCCTCAGGCTGCTCTGAGGGCACCAAGCTGGCAATCAGGCTTCAGCAAAACCATTTCTTAGTCCTTTTACTGATGCCTAGAGACACTTACTTGTGTCTCCTCTCGTTTTTTCCTCTGCCCCATAGAAGAAAGCTGTGTGGGTATCTCATGCAGGGAATTTCAATAGTTCTGGAGACTCTCCCTTTCACCTGTGAGTCACCTCAGACATATACAAGGATCATTGGCCAGGGAACTGCTTTCCCAGGCAGCCTCTGGGACCATGGCTACATTCCCTGACAGACCCCATCAGTTGCTTGAATCTGTACAAGTCAACAACATGCTTTGCCAAAGCTGTCATCACTCTCTAGGGTTGCACATTTTTTCAGTGTCCCCTAACCTGTAGAGGCAAGGAGTTTGGGAGACCCAGAGCATAATAGGAAAGATTTGTTGCAGGAATGTGAGGAGATGATAGTGAAAAACCCAGCAGTTCTGTCCATTCAAAGCAAGTCAAATACGCATAGAAATACCTTTACGCCATTTTATCTGGCAAGAAGCCATGCTGTCTTTTCAGCCAAAGTGTGATGCTTGGAGAAAGTGTAGCTTCAGTGAGCTGAATAACAGGTGAAAAAGAAACATGAGAGGAGAGTCAAGCTATATTTATGGAAAAAATGTTTTGTCCTTGATGAAGGATTTACGCTATTCCTTCCTGTAGCTTCACAGCTTCCAGACAACAATTCCCAGTTTTCCTCCTTATTCCTGAGATCAGAACTTTCAAAATATTTTTAAGTGTTTCAAAATAAATGTAGTCTTTAAAGCCTTCCTTGCTGTAGGCTGCTGAAGGGTACGCTGTCTGTCACATTGGTTTAATGGCTTACAGAACCAGAAAAAATCCATCTTGTTCTGAGTTTTGAGTGCATTGTAAGGAGCTTCTCTAGTGACTCCTGTTTGCCAGATGACTTCGTTTGTAGACAGACAATTACAATACAATGTTGGTTTTTTTAGAATTTATTGTTGTCAAATTTTACATTTGGAATTGAGTACTCTAAATGAAAGCAGGTTCATTGTTCAATGACATTGCCAAAAATCATGCATGCTATTGCAAGAAAGAAATCAATCCCAGATTCAGATCCTGGTGTATCAGCAACACTCCATCTTTGTGGAGTAAATTGCCATAATTAGGATGAGAATTGGGCCAAATAGCTTTGGCACAGATGACACAGTAAATCAGATGAACACAGAATTAAAACAATGAAGCAGGAAGGAGAAAAGCAGGAAGGGCTGAGAAGTGACATCAAATAAAGAGATGTGAAACAGATGTGCTTGAACCTGAGCAAGGATATGCTTTGGGATAAATGAAACAGACAACAGCACACGAAGCAGTTTTCCCTGAGAGCTACCCAGAAGTGCTTTAAAGAAGAACTTGAATTCAGAGAATATGCCATAGTCAGTATGATAACACATGCATTAGGCACTGAGAGAGACCAGCGTAGAAAATGATCCAGAGCAAGAAAAGGAGAAAAAAATGTTCAAGAAACTGGAAGTCCAGACAGAAAGCATAAGCTTTGAGTATGTACAGGCACCAGACTTGGGAAAGCTGGACACTACCTAAAGGCAAAAAGCACATTGGTCTTCATAAAAAACTAATTACAATAATTTGGACTGCACTTAAGTATGATGTAAAGGAGCTACTGACTTGCTTAGCATTTGATGCAGTGCCACTAAAACATTGCTTGGACATTCCTGTTCTTCATTTTACAGCTGTAACAATACAACAGTCCATAGAGCACCACCACTAGGATGCTCTCTCTAGGCTACCAGTGCTTTTGTCTTGCTCTATGAAGGTCAGATCCTGGTAATGTTAGGCCAGCTCTATTCTAATTGTAATATTCAGGCACCCTCTGAACCACCTCATTTAAATCCATACAAAACATAGCTCTTGGCATCCTGGTCTCAGGAGATCAAATTGCCATCCTGTCTTATCCTCCTCGTGGACACAAACTTATGGTCCTCCCTGCTCTGAGCTCATCTTTTGTATCAAAACTTACAACTATGAGACTGACTATTCCTTACTTTTCCCAGCAGCAGATTCAACTTCCAGTCTAACACCTGCCTCCCTGGTTTCCTTTTCCTCATATTTAAAGTTAACATAATGAACATTAAACAAATCTTTTATATATTTATATTATTTATATAGTTAAAATCTTCAAATATAGTTAAATTTTAACTTTTAACATAGCTTACATAGTAACAATCTTCAAAATAACATCTTCAAAACTTACTTCTGTAGTACCCTGCAACTCATGCTCATCTGACCGTGGTTAAGTGAATGTGCACTTTCATTCTTCTTTGTACTTTTTATTTCTACTTCTACCTGTTGTTTTTTGTTGTCATCTTATCTCCCTAGCTCTCAAGTGAGTTTGGAGCAGAGTGGGGCTGTGAAGCCATCTGTCTGTCTGTTCAGTCACTGTGCTGCAAGGTCCTCCTGCCACAGAAAGCCTTCAGTGTGGGCTGGGCTAGGAACTGTTTGCTCTCATTACCATCATCCCTGCGAAGGCTAGGAGACATCTGTTGAATGTGTGTAATAGGCCTGACTTCCATTTACCCTTTGTCTTTTCAGCTGTAGAGACCCACCCTGATGTCTCATTAACAAAGTAAAAATAATGACACTGTTTTGTTTTCCCACCTCCAGGCAGCTGCAGAACCTTCCCTGACCAACTGTAAGCCAAGTCTCTTGTCCCTGGAGTCCTGATGCTTGAGAAACCCACTAAGCAGTCTTAGCTTGCAGTTGGTTTCCCTTGTGCTCCGTGCTTTTCAGCTGGCTTCATCTGGGATCAGCAATGGAGGGAGAGGATATGGTGTGGGGGAGATGATGCTGACTGAACTCACAGCGAAGGAATGCAAAGGAGAGAATGTCAGTGGCAGAGGAACAAACTAGATACTAGGTAATTTCATTCCTCAGCCGTATAAATTGATATTTTAAATGATGACTACCATGAATTGCCCTCCCTTTTGTGGATCCCAATGTTTCTCTTTCTTTACTGCAATGGCCTACAAGCCTTGGGCTCCTCAGAAGGCTTTTCCTGGCTCTCTTGGCTTTACAAGTTGTTGACAGTGACAGCCCTGGAGCTGTTGGATGAATAAGGCAGCTGGCAAGGGCTGGCCTCCTTAATTAATAGCTGCAGACACCTCACGTGCAGAAAAGATGTGGGATTTACTAATGGGTGCAGCTCTACCAGGAGAACCACGTCTATGGTCACTAACATTTTGGCATGCGTTCTAAGCCCTGACAAATTTCCAGGGACTTTTCTATAGTCATTCTGCCCCATAGCATCTCTTGCAGAAAAGACATGGAGCTGGCCAGAGCACAGAGAATATCACTCCCCCATGTCAGGAAGATTTCTTGAGGCTGCCTCCAGCAGACAACCTCATGGAAAAAGGAGGAGAGGGACTGAGAGTTAATCACTCCCACTTACACCAGGGCTGCATCCTCACTGGCAGGTGTGGCCTTATTTCCATCATTTTCTTGGCAGTTTGGAGGTTTATCATCAGGTAAGATTGCTGGCCAGATCATGGGTGGGTGCCACAGCTCTGGAGGCACAGTACGAGGAGTTCCTCATCCCTGCTTCTCCTGAGGTCGGAGCAGAGTCCCCCTAAGTTGTCATACACACAAGGGCATGACCTTAAAATAACAATTTTTCAAACATTTTTGAGGAGCACAGGTTGCTGACAGAGAATTTGAGGCAATCTAAATCTTAGGCGAGGACAAAAACTCTGTGAAGCTAGCTTCAAAAAGGATTTATTTTGACCATGTCTTTAACCTGGGGGTCGATTAAAAGAAGAGAAATTTAAGTGACTAATTTCTACAGGGTCTGAAATATAACAGGTTATTAAACACACAACCCAACAGCTGCAGAATCTGACATTGTTCTCCCTAAGCATTTGGTAATAGAGTATTTCAGATGATTAAATAGCTAATAAAGTCAGAGTCTTTGCTAAGTAGATGGATACCAGCAATATTGCAAAGTTAATTATAGATTTCTATCAAAAAATTCTTGACTCAAAATATTTATTCTCAAACTGAAGCTAACACGCAGGTCTCAGTTAAAGAAAAAGTATTTTAGCCACTGTTTAAAAGGTTTCCAATTTGCTCTACCATAGTGGCTTCCAATAACAACCAATTTCAAGGTGTAAGTTTTCAGATTGAGTATTCCTTTTTTCAAGGTAAATGCTCACCAGCTGTCACAGAAAACTAGTTTTCCCATTACTCATGTTCTTATGCTTTTTGGCAGCACAGGGATGCTTATTTCCTTTGCTTCTTCTCAGGCATTAGGCAGTTGTGATATCTGTACCTCTATAAAATTACAAAGTGGTAAGAAAGGATTAGAGGAGCAGAAAACAGTGTTAGGGATGCTTGCAAAAAAAGTGCAGGAGTATCCTTCATGCACAAAGTTTTTAATTTGCTTCTTTGTTGCTATTTCAGCCTGTCTTTTTTTTCCCCATTGATCTTTCAGATCCTTTACTCATTCTCTGTGAAGGCCACTAGAAAGCCAGGTTATGTTTTAAAATCTTGCATACACAGTTATGTCAGCAAATTCATAGGCTGCAGAAAAAAATTCTTTACATCTGTAACTTATCCCATTATCACAGAGGAGCAAGCAGCAGAGCTTGTACTCACACTTAAGCTAGTTTATCTCTACCTCTGATTATTTTTGCCTGGTTTATAAAAATGTAATGGATACTAATTTCCATTTAGTTGAGTCAACCCACATCGTACAGCACTGCCCATGACTGCTTTGCTTTGCATTTTTGAGTGTCACCTTCTTTGCAGGCTTTAGTAAGCCCATGCCCTGCCTCAACACATTTCATTTACGTCTTTGAAACCCTGTCTTGAGGACTCATTGCTATTGTAAAAACTGTGAGAAATGAGATGGAAGTGGCTCAAGTGTAGAAAAATATTTGAAATATATACAAAAAAAAATGTTGCATTCTTCTCCTACCATTTGGGTAGTGCTACATTTCTTAGAGGAAGCATTTCTGGGAAGCAGAAGAGAGCACTGGAGACCAGTAGCCTCCCACTGCAAATGTGGCTGCCTCTCCCACCTGTGCCAGCATCACCATCCCTGTGGAAAAGGACAGCCCCTGCTCAAAATGCAGCAAGGACATGACAGTGACTACAGCAGCTTAACCTGCTCAGATGTTGCTGTGAAATGCCCACACAGATTTCATGTCCACACATAGTAAAAAACACACATAAAGATGCCAGATCTACGTTCTAGCCCTCTAGGAAGACCTGCTAGGATCAAAGAGGACTGCTGGTGGGCTCTATTGTGCTGATGAGGTGCAAAAATATCAAAACCATAAGCAGGACTGTCTTTATTTATCCCTTATGCACAGGAAGATCAGTTTCACAAGCTAACTGTAAATAAAGGGTGCCAGCAGCACGCATGGTCAGAGGGGGTTGTTGCACCAAGGATGCAGGCACAAGGTGTGTTACAAATCACTGAAAGATGTAGAGTTTGCTGCAGATTGGTGCAAGTACTTGTGTGTACAGGATCCAGCAGGTTTTGGAGGCTGCTACAGTGCATGTTAAACAACATATTCTTCTGCATCTAAATATGGTTGCCAAGTACATTGAGAATTAAGTCCAAGCAAAATCACAATTTATATGACAAAGGTCAAGGAGACATGGTTTTGTTTGGTGTTGGTGTTTTTTTGTTGTTTTTTTTTTTAATTACTAGCTATGGAAAGAGATGCTAGCTGCTAAATGTTTGCTTAAATTTTCAAGGCACTTTTACTTCATGCTATGCTTGTATCTAGGGTTTTGTTCCCATTTCTAGCAAAATTTGAGCCTAATAAAGAGTATTCTAATCTCAATTTATTGCAGTGGCCATCAGCTAGCTAGATCTTTTATTTCTATTGTCAGTGGCAATAAGAAATTGGTGACAAAAATGACTATTGTGGCTGTAACTGCAGTGTTATTTATAAACAGCTAGATGCAGAAGAAATGCAATTTAAATTTCATTGTGAGCAATATTCAGTTCTAGAGCTCTCTAATGCACAATTCATAGCTGCTTAAATTGTAGTCATTACTCTCATACTACAATACTCTTTGTCATGACAAAGGGAAATTACTTTTCTGTCAATTACTTCTGCAAGATTAGTTAATTTACACTTGCAAAGGGTATGGAGCAACACCTCAGTTCCATGGAGATGTTTCTCAGAAGCATTTGGCAATGCAAGTTTGGAGGAAAAGGTAAATGGAAGTCACCTTCAAAATGTAAAAAAAAAAGGGACAGTGCATACATCCCAAGGTGTCATACACCAGTGAAGAGCAGCAATGAAGAGCAGATCTATCACTGCCAACCTCAGTGCTGCAGAAATATGTACTGAGGACCTGCAAGAAGAATGCCCCTCTCTGTTTCAGTACTGAGCAGCCACTGAAATCACTGGCAGCATTTGAAATCACTGCCCCTGACTACACGTGAGCTGTGCATGCAATTATCTATATAAAACATCCTTCTCTTTGGCATCGCCTTCTGCTGCTATCTATGTGTTTGCTTAATGCATGTCAGAATGGAGATAGCAAGAGCCAAAAACATGAGGAGGAATGTTATTTTTACTTACTTGTTTGGAAATTCTGTGTGAGCTTTAGCATGGCTGGCTTGGATACCCGCCTGAGGCATCACAGCTCCTGACCCCTAGCAGCATAATTTAAGGTGTTGAAGTTTTAATGCCTGAATTCCTTGGAGGGGTGATGGAGTAACTCTGCAACATCGCCCAAGAGACAACACTGTGCTCTTCCACCAGGCTTGAAAAACTGTTTCAGGAAAGTGCCCTCTTCTTTTTCCTTCATGTGTCTCCACCAGCAGGTGTGTCACTTAGGGACATGGTTTAGTGTTGGGTTTGACATTGCTGTGTTAATGGCTGGACTCAATGACCTTAGAGACCTTTCCCAAACTTTTCCACTAATTCTGTGATCCTATGAATGAGTGCTGGAGCATCACCTGGGATCCCTCTTGCTAAGACCAGGGGTATTGTGGGCAGGAGGTGCAGCTGTGCCTTCTGCACCCTGTGCTGGCTGCAGGCCTGGCATGACATGGTACTGTCACTCCCCAGCCCGCAGGGATTCACACTCACAAAGAGAGAGCAAACACGACCCAACAGAGACAGCAAATCTTCTCCTCCCTCCATGAAAATAGTGGAAAAGCCTTTGCAAAATAAGGCATTCAAGAGAGGCCTCAGATTTTGCATGAAGAGTGGGTGGGGTTTTATACTCTACCTTTGCCCTGCAGCCAGGCAGGGTTGCTTAAATCACCTCGAAGTTGAGGTCACAGGTATTTTTTTGTAAATGGAGCAGAACAAGTGGAGTGCAGACACACCATGTAGCTGTATTGTCATGCACTGCGTGCAGCTGGCACAGCACAGCTTCACGTCTAGGTATTATTGCAATTAAAATGATGAAATAGCAACAGCACAGGCATCCTCGACAATGATGTTTGTGTTTAGGCATGTCAGACTATGCTGATACTGATATCCCGAACCTATATTGGCATCACAGCTCTCATGGAGTTTTGCAATATTTTAAATGCTAACCCCTACCAAATTCCAACAAATACAGACACGGCTCTCCTTCCTGACACTGTTCTCTTGACACAACAAGGGGCAGAGCATCCTTATCTTTCCTCCCCAGCCTGAGCTGCCTGTAGGTGCTTTGGTGCGGAACATTTCAAAGGCAGAAATTACACAGGAGGGAGTTCTCAGCAGAATTTACAGAATGTTTGAGGGCACCTTAATCATATATTATTTCTGTTCCCATTTGGTTAATGGATTTGCAGCACTGCTCAGCCCAAAACTAGACTCTGCTCCAGCCACCCATGAAAACTTTAGAAAGTGTTTAAAAATCATGAGTGATTATGTTACCTTTAATTATTTTCCATTTCATTCATCTGAATTTTCTTTTGAGACACATGTTCTTGGTTTACATCAAGGCTACGATCCTACCTTGCACAAAAGATAAATCCACATTTGTTTCCAAGAATTAGAATTAGGTGGGACTAAATTCTGCAGGTTGATAAAGATAGCTATAAAGACATGAATACAAGTGTAAGGATATAAGAGTGTAAAGATATATATATCAAAGTATAAAGATACAGGTTGGAATTTTCAAAGTTTCATCTTGAGACAATGACAGACAATTTTAGATTTTTTTCCCCCCTTTGGCTAAACTCCAAAATATTAATCAGTCCCACTTGTTTTTTCACAACCAGTCTTTAAATGCCCCCCTGTTTAAAATATACTTAGTTCATCTATTCGTGTCACTATAATAACACGCCAGGGAAAGAGCTGTTAGCTCTTTATTCACAGAGGGACAGAGAGAAACCACATCAGTTTCTGGTTCTATATGATATGGAAACTGTTGAAAAAGGTAGGGTTTTTTATGATGTCTCAGGTTGCTATAATTTCAGGACATAATGCTGTGGTACTAAAGCATCTGGGGTTCGAATGTTGAAAAAGCCAGTTGTGGCTGTAAAGGTTTTGGGATCAACAGTACTTGGGATCCCTCTCATTTTTCTGGATAGAGCCAGAGAGTTTGTGGTCTGGGTTGCTCAGTGGTGCACCTCCCTACAGCCCTGCACATTCCTCTTACATGTGTGATCCCAAATGATGCCCTTGCCTTTGACATGTGAATACAGTTGGGGTTTTTTTTCTGAGAACCCACAACCAGCAATTTAATTAAGGTAATTTAATTTGTCTTCAAAACAATGCACTATGCATTAATTAAAGTAGCTTAATTTGTCTTCAAAACAGAGTATTATTCATTTACCCTAAGGCATGAGACACATAGCACAAAGGGCAAAAAACAGCAGAGGTACATGACTCTTACTCATACCCTCATCTTTCCCGTTGACAGCTTTTGTGCTTTCTCATTTTCAGTTTCAAGGAACATTTGTGTTGTATTAGCACCAGTCTGTTTTTACAGTGCTTTCCTTTGCCCTTAACTCCCTTCCTTTCACAAAGTGCTTCTGGACAGCTTCTCTCAGGTGACTCAAAAGCCCCAGTTTTGCAAAGCTTTTGTGAGAGTACAGTGTGATACTTCTCAGTCCTGAAAAAACAGAGATATTAGCAGTGTTGTGACCAAGGTGCTATCTTCTAGGTCCACAGACCTCCTTGACTTTGTGGACTCTTTTGTATGTTCTCAGCTTCTCTTCACCTGTTTGATCATTTTCATAACCTCCGTTGACTGACTGCACAACAAATATCCTCATCTCACAAATGCACATGTGGAATGTTCATTTTAAAAATAAAAATATCAGGCGCATTTTTCTAGTTTCCTAGTGGAACTACTTGTTCCAAAATAACAGCCCGTGATACCTACCTTTTATCAGCAACAAAATGATACAGAATACTAAATACTAAATCATACAGAATACTAAATAGTTATAAAAGGTAAGGTTTTATAAAACTTTAGGTTTTGACAATTTAATTTAAAAATCATTAAAAAAAATAAATAGGCTGCATACATCATGTAAATATTTTGTAAGGTAAACCTTGTGCCCATACAGACAGAATTTAGTAAGTTATTTTTGATTAATGGAGTGTTGTTGTTGAGAATGTGCCCACATAGCACAAAAATATCTGATATATGATGATAAAAAGTACTTCAAAAGAAACTATTTTAGCTACAGTTCAGCAGAGTCTTAGCTTCATTTAATCCCCACTTCAGTGGTAGATATCAACACATTTCATTCTAGGAACTTGGGAAACACCAAAGAAGAACAGGCCTGTTGGCTTTGCTGGTGTGTTTATTTCTTGGTGATATTGAATGTTTAGAGACATGTGTGTTCCTGGAAGTCCTCACAGCAGGTAGCATTTGTAATGAACTCCTTAAAATCCGAATGTACCATGTTTTGTTTGCCCTTTGGAGTAACTAGGGAACCAGCCTCACCCCAGAGCCTATGCAGAGTCATCCCCTTCAGACCCTTTTGTGGCTTTGGCATTTCCAGCTAGCTGAGATGAATTGCTATTGGTAAAAATACCCCAGAATTCAGTTCTTTAGCTGCAGCAAGAGAGGTGTAAACTGGATATTTCTGACCAACAGTATCAGTCAGAGTTGACTCTCCCATTTGAAACAAGACCAGCTAATGCCTTTGGGATGAATCTCAGGAGAGAGGACAGGGCCTGCAGAGAGCCACAGAAAACCTCTCCTCTCTGTAGTGCAGGAGCTCTGGACTGTCCTAGCATGCAGAACAGGGAAATCACAATGGTCACAAGGAAGCCCCACCTATAATACAAAATAATCCCATTAGTCTCTCCACGACAAAGACCTGGGAGTTATTTTGCTGGGTAGGTGGCCATGGGAACAGTGTGGTTATCATCACACAACAGAGACGGAAACAAGAACTTTCTCCAGGAATGGGGAAGCAGCTTCCAGGAGTATCACAGGGAGCAGCACTTTCACAGCAAGAATCCAAGCTTCCTAAAACAACATCACCACTACAGAACACCACAAACATAAAAATTATCAAGGAAAACCTAAAATCTTTCTGAGCAGGAGGAAAGAAAATAAAGAGTAACACATACGTTTGCTTTCTTGAGAAAGATGTCAAAAGGTGAATTCTATGAATTCTGTGAAGGTTAGACAATGTATGAAGGCACGTAGCTAGATTTAGCTTCAACCTTGCATAGACTGGAAACACAAAGCTGAAGTTCATAGAATAAAAGTGAGATTGCTTTGTTTAATCTTTGCTTTTGGAAGAAGCTGGAGGTGAAAGCACAGCTGAGAGCTGGCAGGTCCATCCTTCTGCTAGCAACATGCACAACTGCAGTAACTCTTGGTTTATCTCCTCGGCCAGCCTGGCAGGGATGGCAGCTGCCTGTACTGAACCACATTCCAACCCTGGTCACGCTGGAATGAAGCCAGGATCATGTCATTGGCTTCAATGAAGTTATTCTCTATTCATGTTTGCTAGCTGAGAATCTGGCCCGTTCTATCTAGGCAGCAATACGTAATAGAGAAAATACTGCCAAATTAAGGGAACAAGAAGAATCTAGCTATGTGACATGAAGAGGAAACATTTTACATTATAAGGATTATAGAGGCTCTTTACTTTAAGGACTTTATCAGCATTTAAAGGACAGTTGGCTGAAATGCATTTCTATATATGCCTAGATTTTCTTTTAAGTCTCATTTGCTATTTTAGAAAGTGAAAAGAAAATGTAATGATTTTAATATTATTGAAATAGAAATGCTGTAGTTTGTTCAACACAGAACACTAATTCATTACACATCTATGAGCAGAACTCTTCCGTTTAGCATTTCCTCCACATCAATTAAGAAGGCCTCTCTGGCCAAAATATGTTGAGTTTCATGATTTTCTCTGTGGAAGCACTTTTCTGTTGGTGCCAAATTCAGTTTTGGGAAAAATGCTGTGTTTTGCTCTGCTGGGTAAACCCAGGTTGTCCCTGCTGTAGTGACCAACAGAAGACAGAGAAAAGGACTCAAGGTAAAGGAAATTTATTATCACTGTATTATTTTCAATAAGTTCAGATTAATTCTTGGCAGGGCTTGATGATCTAGTTTATCTGACTTTAAGGAAGCCAGTGCTAACAAAAACTCTCCAACCAATGATAAAAGAGTAGCAAAAAGTTATAGGTTTACTCCAGCAGTTCATTTGTTAAAGAAATACTGACATTTACTTTTTAGCAGGCAATGGACTGGATTGCCTCACCGCCTGTTGTACTAGGTTGGTATCATCCCATGTTATTTACTCTGACTAATGCAGCAGAAATGCTCTTGTATGCCCACACCTCATCTGGATGCTGTTTGTGTTACTGCATGATCTGGAGGCACCCAGGTAGGGAATGAGAGGTGATGGATCCACCAGGGATGGGGTTTCTGCTGTACCTACTTAGCAGTAACTTGCCACTTACCCACAATTTTCACTTAACCTTTGGATTTCACCTGGACTCATCAGAATATAAATTTATAAAGTGATGCAACACCCTTGCCAAGAAAGAGAAACATGAAGAAGAGATGGGAAACACTCCTGCTTACTAAGGAAAATGTATGTTAAATTGAGAAAGGTAATGGACTGTTTTGAGTAGCTAGAAAGAGCTGTGGAACAATCCAGACAGGATTTAAGACAACTTCTTTTTTTTTTTTTTTTTGAGCATTTATCTCAGCTTGCACTAACATCAAAGGGAATCAAGAAAAGTTGTTGCATATCGGTCTTTTCACACAAGATTTGTATATAAAGTATATAAAATAACATCCTAGGATCGTGGGGGTCGTTTTAGACCATCCTGGACAGTTCCCATTAGGAAGTGAAAATATCACAAGCCTGGAGTGGCAAACTGCCTGCTCATGTTTGGACCCCTGGTCTGGATATCAACCGCTAGAGCTCTCCCACAGAAATTAACTTCATTATTCCTATACAAGAAAGAGCAGGTTATTAATGTTTCAGCTACAGAAATTATTCTCCTGTGCTAGTGCAATGTATCTGTTAGAATTAGTTCTGTAAATCTGCATCACAATGGACAATATTCTCTTAAACTAATTTCTTGCAATCATCATTAATTGGCCAGCTTTCTAACACCTGGTACCAACAGATTTTTCATCCAGCAAGTGCAGTTCCACACAATGGTAACAGCAGGGTTTTACCTAATCCCTCTCCATACACAAGCAAACATCAAATGTGCCTGTAACAAAGACATGCAGACCAGCCTGACATTTGCTGATAACTCCCAGGAGATTCTCCCTCAGTACAACTAGTCCTGCTCAAACAGATTTTCCAGTGGAAAAGATGATTTGAAATAATTTCCAACTAGACTAATTGCACTCACTTGAAAAGAACATCCTTCTCTTCCTCAGTGTACACATATATTAGTCCAGCTGAAAATGCAGCTTCACACTTTGTGAAGTTTTCCAAAGCAATAATTATTTCATCTTAAGAGATGAATTCACAACAGCTTGCTCGATAATGAAGTTATGGAGATATATGTACTTCATACAAAGTTGCACACACATACATACGTGCACATACAAAATAAAAAAAAAAATAAAAAAACTGGCATTTAAAACTGCTTCTAAATTCCACTCACAGTTTTGAAGTTCAAGCATAAAACTTCTTGCCTTGCATCTGTAGCTCCAAGCTGTCTGTAAAGATAACACAGTCCATCAGATATCCTGGTTTTGTTTTCTCGCATAAAAATATCATCTGTCACAGGCACAGGAGCTGACTTCCAGGGCCAGCCCCTTCGGCGGAGCACACCAATCGGGAGACCCCGGGAGCACATGTGGAATGCTGCTGCTCGCCGGAGCGCCGGCCACGGCCACGGGCAGCATCTGCTCTGTGGACACAGCACCGCGGTGCCACTGCTCCTGGGGACACCGGAGCCTGAGCCCAGGAGCTGTACCCTGCACCTTCTGGCGCTATTCTTTCATGTTTTAACCAAAATAGTCTCATTTGCAGTTATATTGAATGCTTCTTCACTTTTTCTCTTAGTTGCTATTCTAACCCCATTTAGAGCTTTATATTACAAATTTTATCCCTGGAAAACCATGCCTGTGGAAAAGTCCTGGGCATTGAAAGCCCCTCATATTAGTGCTCCTAACCCTTTGGGTGAGCCTCACCTGGGGTTTTCTTCCTTTCTCCCTGCCTGCCCACAGGCTCCCTGTCCCTCCTGCCCCTTCCACATCTGCCCGGGTGTTCCGTGCAGGCTCCCCGCACGCAGCCCTGCTCTGCGCCCGCCAGCCTGAGGGATCGTGTTCTTCCTGCATCTCTTTAACCTGGTGACACTTAAATGCAAACCGCTTAGAAATGGTGTTTGGGGGCACAGACCCGCAGCTTCCCTGCGTGCCCAGCCGTGGCACAGAGCCGGGCTGAGGGCAGTGCTAAGCCGGGCTGGGAGCGCAGCGCTCGGAGCCGCAGCTCGCACCAAACAGAGGAGAGCGTGACGAACTCACGTCTGTGCATCTGTTTGCGCTCCTGGAAGGACAAGCCACGACATGCTGGGAAGGGAAACCAGGAAACACACACTGCAAAAGCCGTGCCTTTTCCAGCTGACGGAAGAGACCTAAAGGCCTCCCCACCTCGCACCTCTCATAGTCTCAGTGCTGGCTTTATTAACTCAAAGACTGGCTGTAATAAATACTGCTATCTCCAGGCTGTGAATAACTTGCCTGTTTAATGAAATTAAATTTGCTTCTAATTTTAGTTTAGTAGATTAGTAATTCACCAAATGGTCATTTTACAATGTTTTCCGGTGGTGGATTAACCAGGCTGGCTAAAAACCTAGACAAAGGTCCATTTTCCACTCTCAGAAGCCGCTGGCTTCAGAGGAAAAATTCCCACAGAATGTCACTGAGACAGGACGGACTTCGGTCAGTGAAATAAGTTCCCGCCGGATCCAGGGTGGGATTTCCCATTTCCAGAGGCTAAGGCCAGCACACCCCAAGCAGGAAATAACTCTCCGTTAGCAAGAGCCAAGAACCTTGGTGGAAGCGCTTTCTTTCATCGGCCGCCGGTGGGGCGGGGAGGAGCCCGGAGGGACCGTCTTTGGCGTCTGGAAGGTCTTTTGCAAATCTGCTACCCGGAGCAAACTCCTTTCCAGATCCCAGCCGGGAACATTTTGTTCAGCGGTTTCCGAGCTGGGAGCAGCTGGGGCAAGGCTGGCTGGAGGTTTTCCTGCCTGATCCCGATCCTGGTTCTGCACCCAGGGCTGGGCAGAGGGGTGGAGTTGGGTCAGCCTGCCTGGTCCTACCTGGGGCTGGGACAAACATTCACCCTCTTTTGCTGCTGAAGAAGACGCACTGTCTGGCAGCACTTTGGAGGGAGAGGCAGAGGAAAAAATGCTGAGCCTTGTAAAACGGGTATTTCCACTGTGTCTGGGTCCTTGCCGGGGTGATGCAGGGGAACCTGAGCAGAAACCTTCCTACACAGCCAAGGCTGTTAAGCCTGTTAAGAAGCTCACTGGCTTCCCACAGGCTTTCAAAGGATCTTGCTTTAATTTTCACATTTTGGTCCTACACGAAGCCAGACCTCCCAAAGAGCCAGTTTTGCCCCATCCAGACCCGTGCCCACATGGCAGTGACAAGTGGGACCGTGAATCTGCACTGACATGTGAGAGAGCTGCCCGAGCCCTCTGCCTGTGGGTACCTGCTGTGGCTCCAGCACAGTGGCCCAAATTTGCTTTGGGCCTGGGAAAATCAGCCTGATAGATGGTGTTTAACGTGCAGCAAAGCCGGGTTTTGAAAGCTAAGCATGTACACACATAAATGGCTGAGATTTAACAAGTCACTATACCACAGCAGTGGGAGATGGACAGTCCTGACATCTCTCTCAGCCTATTTACTTATCAGCACTTTCTTCCCTGCAGCATAGGTGTGCCATCTATTAATTCCCAGCTGTATTGCATCTCACCGAATTGTCCTTTTCCTTTACTCCCAGCATGTATTTTTTTTCCTCTCTTTTTAGTCCTGATTATGTCCGACTGTGTCCTACCAAATTTCTATCCTCGGTATTTACAGTCTGCAAATATTTGTCAGTTTATCACATTGCCTCTGAGCCACCATTTCACCAAGGTCTAGGTATATTTTTCCTCATGAATCAGTTCCTCCAGATCCCCTGTTTTTTGCTGCTCTTTCCTGTAGAGTTTGTAGACTTTGTTTGGTTTTAAAAGACAGTGGAGGGAAGTTTAATTATTTTTTCTTTAAAGAAGGGCAATAGCTGGATGAAATTATATTGCATTATATTAAGGAGAGTTTCAGGCAAACTTGCATTTGAGATGGCCAGTTCTAAACTTCATACTTGTTCCTTCTTATTTGTCACATTTGTTTGGATCACTAGTGTTTTATGCTGGAAACCTTGACATCCCCTTTTGTCAAAGACACTAATACATAATTCACTGTCCTGGGTAAATTCACGGACTCGCATGAAGCCCCCTGGACAGGCAGGTATGTGTGTGGGCAAACAGTTGTGTGATTGCAGTCTCAGGATGGGACCTTCAAAGGTACCTAGGAAGCCAACTGTCATCATTGCCAGAAAGGTGGGGTCTTCTGCAGCTGAAATGCAGAGCCCAGGAGGAGCTTTAGTCCTGCCTGAAATACCAGCCACAGACGGCTGCTGGGTCAGTGGTCACTGAGAAGGTCACACTGGTACCTGTCTCTATCTCTGTCTCTATATCTCCCCTGCATTACCCCAAGGCCAAAGTGAAAACAGGCATCTGAGTAAAGAGAAATCTGTTGCAACATCGTGTGAACACAACAAGTCTCTCCAACCTTTGCCACCAGACGTTGCGTGGTTGCCTTCGGCACAAATTGTACTTTACTCTGCTAAGGATCCCACTGGAATCTCACTATGCTTGCTAAGATTTAGTGGGAGCTGAAGGAGAAAGAAAAAAATCTCCAGGGAGTTTAAGTAAGGTTTGATTATTCATGGGAGCAGCAGGGGAATGGTAAAATTCTTCTGGATTTGTTGTGAGCCTCTGGCATTGCACCAGACTGCTGTTTTCCAACCACTCTCTTTTTTTTTGGAAGCCCTTAAATCCAGACTGTAACTTTAGATAAGTGAAATTATGCATAGATGATGAAGAACTGGAGGACAACTCAGGGCTGCCCTACATCTGGTGTATTTTGGATACTTTAAGGAATTTTGACTCCTTATAGATCCTGGAAATAAAGTTAAATCATGCACCTTTTGTATAATTCTCTCCATCGGAGGCTATTCCCTGTGGAATCTGTCTGCAATGCAGCAGCCAGAGAGAACAAGGTCTGTAATTTTAGTTCAGGTATATTTGGGCTTATTTTTATGCACTTGAGCTACAGCAAGCTGTAGCAGGGCTACAGATGCCATTTCAGCTGCAATGTTTCCATTAAGGCTGATTTACTCAAAAGCAAAGAAAAGCAACTTAAAAACAGACAAGATAAAGGCAACTAAATAAGTGTTTAACAATGATAACTACTTGCCTTTGCAACAGTTTCCGTGGTCTTGTGTTTTAGACCTGTTTTATAGTCCTTTTAATTTCATGAAATGTGTGGCATGCTGTCAGTATTTTTTCAGCTCTTGAAATAACTGATAAGCAATGTTTTATCAAAAACTCATAGCAAGGATTCTTAAATAATACCTGAATTGAATTCAGTCCTATCATGTTGCCCTAGAATGATTTCTTAAGAGTGTGAAAATGGGGAAAACCAAATTCCTATGTAAAATTCTTCATAACTTATACCAAGAAAAGGCAAGAATGCCTTCCAGCTGGTCTGATTAACAGCTAATATGTCATATAATGATATCAGCATAAGAAATGTTTCATTTTTCCCCTAGATAATTTCAGTTAGTAGCTAGAAGTATCACTCAGGTCATAAATTAATTTTAGAAAGTAAATGTAATTAACTGCTGAACTGCATTGCCCTCCCAGAAAGTAAGGTCAAAATTCTGGTTTAAAAGACTTTTTTCCCAGTAAAGTTAGCAGTTTTCAGCTGCATAAAACCAGCTCTTTGAGGATGAATCCAAATATTCTAGACTGAACTTTCTGAGGGAAACTGTTTCTATGAATCAGCTCAACCAGGTCCCCTCAACAATAGAGCACTTGTAAGTGCGATAGCACCGTCCACTTTTCATTAATATGCAGCTATCAGTGTGGTGAGTCACACGATAAAGCATTTAACAACTGTTCTCATAAATACCATACACCATCTGGTAACTGAATCAAAAGGCTACGTGCCAGTATTACTTTGGGATAGAAAGGTCTGTTTTAAATTTACACCAATAGTCTCAGGGTGCACAGATATTGCAAAAAATTAGTATAGAAACATGTTATCCCATACAATTCCCCAAAAGTACAGCTGAGAATGAAAAAAATTTATTCAGGGGGAAATTTTGACATTATATTGTTTGTTCTCATTGCAAGTCAGAATTACAGGACTTGAAATTTTCATTATTCATGTCAAAAGACACCAACTTTTTTTTTTTTCAATATATTCTTGGGGAAGATGTCTACATTAGGTTTCTTACTAAATGATATTGAAATGAAGTGTTCTGACATGCCCAAAATACAAAAACAAGTTTTCTTCTGAATTTGGTGGAGCGACATAGAATACTTTGTTTCATAGCAATTCAGTCTGAGATTTCCACTTGGTGACAACATCACCTCATCTTGCAGGAATGCTGGCTCCTGCCATCATCCCATCACTCAGGGTGGACTCTGATTAGGTCACACAAGAAGGCCTGGAAGTCCCCTGATGCAGCTCACTCAATGACAAAGCATGGGAGACTTAACAAGAGGAAGCTTTGGACATTATCACTGCTTTGGCAAACACTGCACAGTTGGAATTCAATTTCTATAAAACTCAGATAACTCAGACTGCTGAGGTTTATTGTCTTTACATAGAAGTTAAGGGCATTTTGGTCGGAAAGGGTTTAAATGCTTATAAGATGTATTAATTAGTCGAATGAAACGTACTTGTCAGAACACACTTCTCCCCTGCTACCCATACATTTTTCAGCTTCCATTTCTCAGAAATAAACCAATTATTATCTAACCCCTTTCACTGAAGCTGCCTCCAGTCAATTATAGAGTGTGAACTTAAACTGGCTGCACTCCAGAGGTTATAGTGGAAGGGAAGGAACTGTGGAGGTGATGGAGGGACTGAACGTGACTCGAATATCCCATGGGGAGCTGAAGGTGAAGATGTATTATAGTGTATGGGCCCAAATGAGTAGATACGCAAGAGGTAAACAGGAACAAATCAATATTTAGAGTATAAAAATAAAATCCTACCAAATCATGCATATCTCCTTTTCTCAAGCGAATGTTAGAAAAAAAACCTGTTCAGAGGTTTCCTGGGTATAGTTTCAGAACAAGGGATACAAATTCCCAGGGGAGGGAAACTTATATGCAACTTACATCTGTCCTGCTCTGGGGTAACTGTGCCCCTCAAAGACCAAGCGTTTCCATCTAAATACAAGCAGAAAACTCTACCTTCTAAATGTCCCTGTTTCTTCCCCCCGACCCTGTCAGCTGGCTGCAGCACTATCCCATTCCTGAACACCAGCTTCACAAAGTACTTCACAGACATATCTAAAAGCCTTCCACATTCCCCATACAGAAATGTTGGCCTTCAGAGGCTGACACCATCAGCTTTGACCATTTTTGCAAGGCACTGCTGAAGTTTTAAAAAGGAATACTGAAGTATTGAAAACTCTCAATGAACCCTGCAAAGAAATACAAAATTGAAACGACTTCCCTCCAGTTGTGACAAATGCTCCATTGCTGATGATAAGATCTTCCTTTAATTATAAAACTGCAGGCAGCAACACTCTTGTATGTTTATTTTCTGCACTGTTTTTGTTGTGCTTTTGTGATTCACCAAAGCAGCTCTATATGTTCTAGCTTATTTGAAACTGGTGTCAATAGCAGTAAAAATTCATACAATGTCTTATAGACCATCATGTGCAACTATGACAAGAAGGACAGCCCTTTCATTCTTAGATAATTTTTGCACAGGATAAAGCTCTCAGAAACGGAAGTGGAAGAAGATTCAGAAGAGAAAGAGACCCTGTTTCTTCCCAGTCTAATCACAATAGTCATATTGAAAGCAGAGGTGAGATAAAGTGACTGGCATGAGATCTCTCCAAACAGGGCCCCAGCCTGTGTGGGGTACATGCTTCAGCACCTCTGCAGGACTCATGCCATTATTCTTTATATGCTGTATCTATATATGATATACTATTATTCACTATCCCATTTAATGGAGTGTTCCTGCTTCTTTATCTAGCACAAACGTTCAGGAAATGAATTGTATTTAAAAAAAATCGCTTGAACCAATTTGATTTATGAAGTTGTGTTTCATCTCTTCCTTGATCATCTCTCTCTTAAAGCAAATGAGTCACAGCAAGTGAGACAGTTCCCTGTCATGCCTCTACACACCAGTTCTGGCACAACAGAACACCTCTGACCCTTCAAACTCCCACCTAAACCTTCCCAGGGATAGATTTTTGTCTTGCTGCTCAGGTTTCTTGAACTCACAGAGCAAGAGTAGAGCTGTGGTCTGGAGTTTCATCACTGAGTCCTGGATTGCAGCCTGTGTGCTCTCTGAGAAGCAAAGACCCCAGCCACATATCTTTGTTCTTAGAGCTGAACTTGTAATGCTGTCAGAATCAAACCGAATTCAGAATTCTTGAAATGTCTGTAACGTTATGATCTCCTTGTTCTGTAGGTATATTGGAAACATTGCATGTGCCAGATCAGGCTCAGTCTCACCACCAGTGTGCATATTGTGAGAAACACGTGTCCTTGCCAGGCTCTGGGCAGAGCTGAACCACTTCTGCCTTTGATCCAAGCAAAAGAAGGGAAAGTGGATTCCTTAGGAGCATGCCAGCCATAGGTTCATGCATTATCCTTGCCAAGATTGTATGGCTTTCTGCTTTTGGCACAAAATTGTGGCATGCTTTTCTCTTTTTGGCAAGTGGACACATCTTGGCAGTGGCACATTTCAGGCTTGTGTGTGCTTGCAATATGCACGGAAAATGTGCTGTCCCAACACCCCACATGACTCCTGCAGGAATAATAATAATTTATTTATTTTTTTTTTTTGCCAGAGGACCATTCTCAGGAACATATCATAAGCTCATAGAAACATTGTCTGGGAAGGACCTCTGGGGCTCACCCTGCAGCTCTATTGCCAGCACTTGGTCAGGTCAGCCATGCTTTTTCTAATGGAGTTTTCAGGACCCATTCCAAAGATAACGATTCGACCACCACTCTCATGTGGCTCTCAAACTGTTTCCCAAATTCTGTCCTGAGCCTCTCAGAACACAATCTGTGGCCAATGCCTCTTCTGTAACTGGGCATCTTCCACTTCCAAGAAATCCTTGATTCTATGGTCTTTGTAATACCCATTGGCATAACTGTGGGCTGTTACTTAGTCACCTCCTGGTATCCTTTTCACCCTAGACACCTCAGCATCTCCTTCAGGTATTGGGCTTTAGGCCCAAAGGTGGACTCTTTCAGCTGTTTTCACTGTTCCAGATAGGCCAGTGCCAAGCAGAGGGAATAGTAACAGTCCTTGCTATGCTTTGGTCCCAGCAATGGAGCTGAGGAAGCAGCCTTCTTCCTCTGTGATGGAAGCTCAGGCTGGATCATATTTAACCTGGCACCTGGGTTCTTAGGTTCCTTTCAGTGGGGCCAGCCTGACTCAGCCAGTTTTTTCCACTCTGTCCTGGTGCAGGGGTTATTCTACCACACACACAGAGTCTGCCCTATTCCTTGCTGAAGGGAAAGTGGAATGACCTCTCAAGGTTCTCAAGGTTCTCAAGATCATGTTGAACTGAAGCACAGGAGTCGAGTACCAGCTTTTTACTTTACCCTCAAGTAGTGTATTTTGAAGTTTCCTGTTAGTCATTTCAGAGACAATTTTCAGTATTTAACCTGTAGCGCTAACCACAGACCTCAACTGGAATTATGGGGGCACCATGCCTCTGTAAAAGTAGCAAAACTGAGTTTTTTATCTTAGAAACATAGAAAAGTTCAGGCTGGAAGGAACTTTTAAAGGTCATCTAGTCCTACCACCTTGCATTGAGCAGGGGCATCTTCAACTAGATCAGGTTTCTCAGAGCTTGATCCAGCCTGGCCTTGAATGTTTACAGGAATCTGAAGGATTTGCATTCAAGAAGAGAAACAGAAGAAATAGAACAGAAACATAGAGAAGCCAATGAGGGATTCTAAGGTAGGTTTTGTTGATATTACATATTCAGGGACAATCAAGGCCATAGAATCATAGAATCATAGAATCATAGAATCACAGAATCACAAAATCATAGAATCATAGAATGGCTTGGGTTGGAAAGGGCCTTAAAGATCATCTAGTTCCACCCTCCCTGTCATAGGCAGAGTCACTAGACCAGGTTGCTCAAAGCTCCACACAACTTGGCCTTGAACATCTACAACTTCTTTGGGCAATCTGTTCCAGTGCCTCACCACCCTCACAGTGAAGAACTTCTTCCTACCCACTAATATAAAACTACTTACTGTCTTTCAGTTTGAAGCCATTCTGCATCATCCTGTAAAAAATTCTCTCCATCTTTCTTGGAAACTCCCTTCAAAACCTGGATGGTCTTAATTAAATTGCTCCAAAGCCTTCTCATTTCCAGGCTGAACAATTCCAATTCTCTCAGCCTTTCCTCATAGGAGAGGTGCTCCACTTCTCTAACTATCTTGGTGGCCTCCTCTGGACTTGCTCCAACAGGTCAGTCCTTCCTGTGCTGAGTACCCCAGAGCTGGATGCAGCACTGCAAAGTGGAGTAGAGCAGCAGGATCCCCTCCCTCACCCTGCTGGCCACGCTTCTTTGGGTGCACCTGGGACATGATTGGCATTCTGGGATGCAGTCGCAGACTTTGCTGTCCAGCCCCTCATTCCCCAGCACCCCCAAGTCCTTCTCACTGGGCTGCTCCATCTGTTCATCCCCCAGCCTGTGCTGGTACCTGGTTGCCCCAGCCCAGGTGCAGCACCTTGCACTTGGTCTTGTTGAGCCTCAAGAGATTCCCATGAGCCACTTCTCCAGCTTATCCAGGTCCTTCTGGATGGCATTCTATTCCTGAGATGTGTCAACTGCACTGCTCACCCTGGTACCATCTGCAAATTTGCTGAAGGTACGCTCAGGTAATTTGCTTGTGCATGTTGATGCGCTAGAATGCTGTAGCCTTTTTTAATTAATTATTTTAATTAATTATTTATTAATTATAACTCTGTCCTGAAGTGTGGCAGGATGCATTAAAATTCCTGATACATTATTTGAACTTTACAATCACATTGAACCACTTCATTGCCAATATACACTCCAATTTTGCTTCAACTCTATTTTCAATATTATTACTGCAGGCTGCTTTAGTCAGTGTAGTAGAATTTATGGAATCCAATAGATTGTAAAATAGAATTGACCTTGTCATTTACACTGTCTGTCCTAGCAAGCAGGGAACATATTGTTCACAGCTCTTTCCAGTGTCCTCGCTTTACAAGATCACAGAAAATACAAGCAATTTTTCCTTTAGCTAGAGAGAACATTTTGAGAGAAGATGGCAAATGCTGTCACATTGGTGTTAAAATCAGACTGTGGTGGTCATAAGAATAAGAAATTCTATTAGGTGAAAGAGAGAAAAGCTGCTTTGTTCTTAACATATCCTTTCTATTTTCCAGAATGCTGTGGCAAGCTCAAACTCTCTCTATATTTCTTTGCAGAAAAGTTGTCAGTAATGGTTTCTGCAGAAAATTTTAACTGAAGAAGACTTTTTACCAAACTTGTACAAGTCAGTACTATTTTTATTTTCCATGCATATGAATTACTGGTGCATGCAGTGGGGACAACAGCATTTCAACCTGTGCCTCACTTCAGCAGAGTGGTACTGAAATACTCAAGAAATATCTAAAAGTTGGGCACACAGAATTTGTTATAAAATACAGAGCACTAAGAGGATCACTCAACATGAAAAGGAGAGAAAATTTTCAAAGAAAAACAAAAGTAACAAGCATGGGGTTTCTATATTCTAGTATGTAGCTTGAAACGGCAGACTAGTGGCCTTATTACAGTACAGTCCAGAGGTCTCAGCAATGTATTTTCTCTTGTACAGAGTAACACCTGTTAGACACAACCTATTACTTGTAGTAAGGAGGATGTGCAAAGAGGGGATGCTCAGAGAAATGTGGAGTGAGAGATGTTCAGTTCTCTTTCAGGTACACAACGAACAGCAGTCACAGCAGCCTGCTCTGTAATCCAATTGCTCTTGTTAACTACAAGATTGCTGCATCCTCCATTCTCCTGAAACAGCCTCCTACCAACTCATTATAATACGATCCATCTGCTAGATTTGTAGAAAAAAGGAGGTGCTCCATCGTCTTTAAACACAGTCCCAGAGGCACTGTCCATGTTTAACTCTTGCTCTCTGAGTATGATTTGTATGATTTCTAGAGTCCTAGTACTAGGTCTGTATATACAGTAGCAAAGGACCTTTGAGATACCACAAATTCTTTAATGTGTCATCCTTATAGTCAAGAAGTCCTTGGGGAAGAGACAATGGATAAGTGAGAAATGCATGAAGTAAAATACAGAGTCCAGCTTGGGTAAAAAAGATGAATATTCTGTTTTAAATGGGATGTATCACACCAGTATGTGACAAGGCAAAAGTATTTCATTTAGGCGAGGAGTGGTGAGCTCAGCTTTAAAGAGGATGGAAAGAGATAGCTAGATCCTTAGTCTATAGAAAACATCTTCTGGGTCTACTTCTTTTCCCACTGGAGAATTACAAACACGAAGGAAGCATTCAGCCCAGATTCTATGACATCTGCTCAAGAGAATGTCTTTTGATGAGGCACCAAGAAGAGATCTCACTGTATCTCAACACATTCCAATCCTGTGAGCGTGCAGCATTTAACCTTTTCTGACACAGGGAAGCACATCCCTGGAGAGCTGTTCTCACCAGGAATCTCTTCTGGTATAAGCAGGCATGCAATCACCAGCAGTGCTGCTCAGCTCAGCTTATCCTTTGTAACAGAAGGTTGAGAGACAGCCTCAGGCAACTCAAGTGTTGGCCACCGAATAATTTGCCGTAAGTACAAGAGGTACAAGAGCACCACCTTGTGATCCCTGAATGCCAGCATGCCAGCTGGAGGAGGAGGATGGCAGCAGTGGGCTCCTGCCACCCCCAAGACTCCTCTGTCCCTGGGACAGCCATCACCAGGCAAACCTGGATGTGCTCCTGCTTCGTTGCTTACTGCCTTAGCAATGTGAAAGACCACAGAGACAAATGTGGAACAACTTACCGCTGATATTTGATCTGGGAGAAGATGCAGGCCTGCTAACATTTCCTGGTGTGCGTGTCTGGGCGAAGAACAACTTCCAGAGCAAGCAATGTTATACATCCACTCGAAAGGATGTGTCAGTAGCAGTAATAAATCGCATGGCTGCAGCCACAGCCAACAACCAATTGCCCATATGACACAACAGGATGCAAAATTTATTAAACTGGACTGCTGTAAACCAGGCAAATTCCTAGGCTATGGCAACAGGTTTATTTTTCTGGGTTTTGAAGTGCTAACAGCACAGTCTTGGTCTGCGTAGATGATCGGCCTTTGTCTTCTGCTCTGTCTTCAGCAGGACCATTAAAATGGCCAGCCCCAAGGTGTAGCTTCAGCTCTTAATGAAAAGACTCCACTTCAGACAAAAAAGAAAGCTATTTTCCAATTTTTAGAAATCAGCACACTCACTCAGAGATGCCTTTCGTGTTATAGCTAAATTTCCATTGCTGTGGGGAATTTAAAAAAAGTTTGTACAAGCTGAGGGTGTTTGTCTGGCAAATAAGGTGTAAAGGTTATATATAAAATGCAAAACAGTGCCTAGATGTTATCTGAAACAATATTCTGGGACAACAAAAATCTGGCCTTTAAATCATGTTTGCAAAAGAAAAGCTGGCAAAGCAACTTAAGAAGTCCTGAAATACTGTCCAGAAATTTTAATTTTTTAACACATAGCTGTGGTCAAATCAATGAAAAGCACTTTGGAAGTGCTGAATTAATTTAAGTCCTATTCTGGCAATTATGTTAGGAAAATGAAGGAATCTAGAAAATCCAAAACATCACCTCCTACTCATTTACATAGAAAAATTGGAAACCATTTGAATCTTTGCCATATTATTGAAACAAGATATTTTTATAAATTCAGATATTTAGGAAAAGATTCCAAAAGCCTTTATCTGCCTATGGCATAGCTCAAGCAGAATTTAGATGCCTGCATTCAAGGGAGTGAGTCACAACAATTCTGCCTGTGGCAAGCATACCTGAAAGGCACCTAAGCTGTCATCAGTAAAGTTATTTAGGCACCTAAAGTACTTCTAATGTGTATTCCCAGAGGCCTTCTTATCTTGGATGAGACGTGTGTCTCAGCAGATATTTTGTTTCACGGTGTGTTTAGGCATTCTCTAACTATTTGGTGGGGTGCCTAGAATCCTTTGTTTATTAGGGAACAGTTACACAACATCCAGCCTGTGCCAACAGCACTGAGCTCAGCACAAAGCAAAGAGCTCATGTTCCAAAGTCATCCGAATTAACACCCCTCTGAAATGGTGCTCATCATCTGCTCTATGTGTAAGGTGAGGAACGTTTCCATTACTGCAGGCATCTTCTTTTAACACAAACTCTGTGGTTGCAGGTTTTCAGAGTTACAAACCCCTCTCACTCAGCTGTCAGAAGCCCTGGGACAGGGAGAGGGAACTTAAGACTCATCACTTGTTTCAGCATTTTCTCTGCATCCCTTTGCTTGGCACCCTGGCTGTTGTACATCCCACAGTCTGGTGCCTAACTCTTTTCCTCAGCTGCATAAGACAACTAAGGTGAATACTCAGAACTGCAAATTTCTGCCTCTGAGGTGGCACTGGAAAGTCAGGTTGGATGTCATCATGCTGAGGTCTCTGCCTCTCTGGACTTTGGTGACTTTTCATCCTAACATATGAGTACAAATTCAGATTCTGGCATCCACTTTTCTAGCATTGCTGAAGACAAGACTGTCCTTTTACAGCCATTCATTCCCTGAGATAGTTCTGGAGGCTTTATAAAGCATCAGTATGCACGACATTTCATGGACAAAGGAATAATCTGAAACTTTGACTTATTGCTATAAAAAAACCCCCTGCTTTTGAAGGATACCCCTTTTAAGACTAAAAGACACTAAATGGAGCACCCTAGATCACAACAATCTTACCAAGTATTCCTTCTGCTATACTGCAAAATGCCCTCACAAGTCTGAAATCATTACTGGCATGTTTTCAGACACTAGATAACATGGCAATACTCTCTGTAAATGAGAAATGTTCTAATTATAGAGCAGCAATACAGGAACTGTAATGGTGAGGACCAAACCTTGTATGTCAGTATCTCAGCGTTGTGGCTGGGAAGGACCAAGGGCACTTGTCAGTCTGCAGACCCAGAGTGAGTGTTATAAGAAGCTGAAGGAGGGAAAGAATGGCCAGTTTTCATCTGTCATCTGACTACCTTAGGACTGATTTATTTTTTCCCTTTCAGAGTTAAGATAATAGCTTCTAGAAGAACGTGACCAGAAATGGGATTAAAAATAGCACACACATAACAAACAGCTCTTAATGTTGTGAATAAATATGTTCACATCAGTTGGCAGAATTTTTCCTTTACTTGAAAACACTTGATAATTATTGTGCCTCAAAACATAAGCTGTGGAAAATATTCCTTTGTTTAGGCCAAGAAGAGAGACACAGTAGAATGAAGGTCATTATTTCTTTAGGTATCTACTAAAATGGTGCTGTTCCCTCTTCACATTTTTCCCCTGTTTGTTTTGGGGTATTTCCCTACTATGGGCCGCCCCAGTACTATCAAAACTACTCCAGTGGCAGATGTCCAGCAGCCTATTCCACCTTCTCACAAAACCCACAGTCCTAACCTCTTGCTGCTCGGGACAATCAGACACCACCCCATGCTCCTGAGAAGGGAGGTTGAATTGTCCCTCTGCCCGGGGACAGAGGTTGAAATAAAAGCTACAGCTAGCAGAGCGTCCATAGGTACCTGAAATGCTGCACTAATTGTGGCTCTGTGTGTATCTACGTCCCGGTGGCAGCTCTTTGAGCTCTGAAGGTCACGAATGCTCACAAATATTTAGCAGTAACAACCCACCAGAAATGTCAAAGCCAGGAAGTGAAATGCTACACCCACAGTTCTCTATGCATTGTATTTCACTTTCACTAAAGCATAACAAAGCAAAGCAAATAACCTCGGAAAAGTTCATTTAGCCAGTTAGAGAAAGATGGGATTTTTTTAGTATGATTCTGGCTTATGTACGTATCCGTTTTCTCTGCCTGACCTTTTCCAGATCAGCCTCTGTTGCTCAGATAATAGGCTGTCTTTTATTCATGCTGGCTTTCCACCCAACATCAAAGAGGTTTGCATATGTGGATCAAGAGATCAAAGGTGTTGATAATCTCCTGAAATCTGCTTGGTTGTGCCATTCAAATTAATACACTGGTAAGAGTTATCTTTGGTAGTTATTATATTCAAGAAAACAGTGAGTTTGGGAAGTTTTGCTTGAAAGGTTTGTTGCCATTCACAGGTTTGAGATAAACTCAACTGTGTAGTATCCCTAATTAGCCTAACTTTCACACTGATTTCTCTTCTTTAGCAATTGGTGCTACATTTAATTCATTTTTTAAAAAGTGAAATTGTGAACTAGGAAAAGTTTGCAGACTGTAAGCAGTCACTCTCAGTCTGTTGAGGCTTGAACAAATGCACAATTCATGAACTGAAACTACATGATATAACAACTCAACCATTTATTGACTTGATGAAGCAAAGCTTGTTATTAACAATAGGCTATTCAGACCATCTCTCTTTTCTGATAAACACACTAGGACAAGAAAAGATTTGGAATTCTGGTTTTTGAAATACAGATGAACCCAGTTTAGCTCTTATCATAGATGGAAAACATTTTCTGGTTTATTCTTCAGATAATTTTGAACTTAAACCTGTTTTTAAAATACTTCTGCAGCTTTTCCTAGAGAAAGACATTCCAGAGCTATGGAAAAACTTTACATTTGTTCATATTCTCCATCAGCTTGCTCATTTCAAGGTTATAACAGAGCTCATGCCAAAATGATTTTAATAATTAATGGCAGTAAACATCTGTGTTCCTAATACATGGAATAGTTCATAATGTACATGACTCATATTTAATTCATTCAATCCAAGTCCTTGAATTATCAAATGGAAAACAAGAAGTGTGGAACAAAATTACTGCAATGTTTTAAGAGAAAATCAACTTTGAAAAGCCGCAGCATTCTGAATAATTTCACAATAATTTAAGATGATCTGCAGCAACAACAAAAAGCAGTAAATGGAGATCTTGTTGCAAATTGCATGTTAGATTCTCATGTATCTTTGTATCTGAGAAACATGCATACTGAAAAGCAAATAGATGAAAACAAGTCTGTCAATACTGACACAAAGTTTGACCTCCTGATTTCACTAGCGAAACTGGAAAAAGTGCTGTAATCACTGCATCAGAGAAGAACACTGCACTGAATGCACAGCAATTTAAGACCTGCTTTGGATGTAGTTTTTTAATGCAAAGCAGACAGTGAATTTTTTTGCATGATTAAGAGGCATTTGGGGAAGGACACAGCTGCATAAATGAAGAATATTCAGCCAAATGACTCAGGAGGTCACTGCTGCAGAAACATATTTTTATTTGGATGGGAACTCATTGGTAAAAAAGCATTGAGACTCTTGATTTCCATTTAATTTGACAATATAGACACTTCAAGCATCTCGAACAGGAAGGACTGGTGAATACCTGTAGAAACTGTGATGTACTCCAGATTGGAGAAAAGTCTCTTGGGAAATCCCAGTACAAATTCACTTAAATTAATAAGCTTTCCAATAGAATTATATCAAAGTTTTAAATTTACTGGTAGTATAACTTAATTACAAGCCTCTATTCTTAAGTGGGAACTGCTTTTGTCTTTCTTGTGGTACTTGGTTGATTTTTTATGACACATCCAAACAGACATGGAAACATGAGTGTGAGTGTCAGGATGTGTCTCTAATCCAGTGCGTTGGATGTCCTCTTGGAAATCTGCTGCCTTGGGTTCTCAGTAATGTTTCCATGTGAAATCACGTCATCAGGAGAGGAAGACTACTTTCTCCTTCCCTCTTACCACATTCAGTTGCCTGAGCTACTAGTCCAGGATATGGGAAGCTTTAACTTAGCCCCTACATCCCATATGAGCTATATGTCAAGATCCTGGAAAACAAGTCTTGAAACCTTTGGGTAAATTCAGCCCAGCTGAGGTGATGTGAGCAGTTCCCATCCCATGAGGCTGGTTTCTAGGATTGTCCTGCAAAGGCTGTGGGTCCCTAAGGCCAATCCTGGCTGCCACAGAGGCAGAGGAGGGCAGTGGCAGCTTGTGGATGATCACAAGGGACTTTGCTGCCCCTTTTACTACTCTGCCAGGCACTGAGGGTGCCTTGGGATCTCTGCTGTGGACAAAGCCTTGGCAGTGAATCCCTAGGAAGGTATAGTTGCAAGGACACAGGAGTACAGTGCCAGGCTTGCTGGGCACTCCCAGTGATGTGGCTTTGGTAGAATATTTCCCTGCCTGCCTGGAGACTGTGCTTGGGCAAGGGGCATCTGCTGGAAGCCACGTGCAGCTCAAGGCTTTTGTAAATAGTCACCAAGAGCAGAAAAGCCATAGGTGCCTTGCCATGCTGTGCCTGCTGCTCTGACACCAAGGTCAGGTAGGAAGATTCCACTATCAGTCCTTAAACAGGGACATGAAGAAGCTAGAAGCTCATCTCCCAGCAGAATGCTGGGATTAGTTCTCTTACTTCCCAAGAGATCAATTCTAGTGATTATCTTCTCTACTGCTCTGGCTTTTTGATGTGGGATTGCAAAGATACTTCACATTAGCACTTGTGATATACACATTGCTTTAAACAGCATATTGTTTGTGAGATCTTGTAGTCAGACACATTTTATTAAACCAAGAATGTAGTAATGCCATTATTTGTAACTAGATATTGCAAAGAGTATGTGGGTACCAAGGAGAACACATTTCTAATGCAGATCCTGTGCCAAAACTTATAAGATCATAAAATTCCCTAGAAATATCTTTTCAAGTCATTATTGTTTTCTGCCTTCATCAGTTCATGAAAGCTCAAAAGAGCCAACTAAATTTCTTTTGAAAGGAATTACAAATTCCGAAAAATCAATAAATACAACTGCATTCCCAGAACAACATTTTTATACTGTGCTAGACAAGGATGAAGATGCATTTCCTGTAAACTTAACTATGAAAAAGACAGCTCAGAGAGTACAATTTAATTACTAAGATATAACAAGACATCTGGGGAAATGGCTAGATTGGCAGCTTTTGAAAGTGTTGATAAAGTGATTTTACAGAAAAAAAAGGAAAGGATTAATTTTTGTATAGGTTTTTTAATTAAAGAAGTTTAGATATTTATGTGGAATGGAAAGTTTGTCAATATTTTAAAACAGGAAACAAAAGAGTTTTTAAACTAAAAGGCTGATATAACTCAGTAGAAGTATGCTACTTCAGAAAAGTAAGTGTCCTTTCATAGCCAAGTATTTGTTCTTCCTTTGTTGTATGGATGACATTTATAGCAGATTCTATAGCACAGTGTTTATTAACCTGGAGAACCAACAGTTGAAATTATCACTCTCTTACCCTTTGAAAAGTTTACTGAGCAGTGAATTTATCAGGAATGGCATTTCTGTTCAAATAGCATTGCTAATTTTTCCAACCTAATCACGTTTCCATGTTCTTGCAGCATTTATTTTATTATCAAAATAAGCAAACTAATCCTTGATCTTGCTTTTCTCTTTGAATTCAGAATGTCTTTTTTTCCACTGTGTTTTCAATGCTGGTGAAATTCCATTGAATTTATGGGCAGCTACTCTGCTATAAAACTGAAATAGTAAAGTATTAAGCTTTTCTAATCAGCTTTTCTTTTATCACCTCAGATAAATAAGACTCTTTATAGAAATACACTCTAGTTTTTTATGACAGCTCCCCCTTGTCTAGTTTGTTGTTCAGAAGCTTTAGTAGATGTTTATCCGAAGCTGGACATAATGGTTGTTCTGTCTCCACATAGATAAATAAAATGTCACCAATTTCCTTTATCCTCCAAATTCGCTTCTATTCCTCAAAATCTGCAGATATTTCTTGTCTTTACATCATGCCGTAAAAGTAATTTTGGGAGAGGTGTGTAATTGGTCAGTGTCACCAGCTCACCTTGCAAGAGCTGCCCAGGTCTTTGCAACACCAAAATCAAAGCCCATAGTTATGAGAGGCCTTGTGAGAGGCACTGGGATAAAACCAATTTAGATTTATCCCACTAGTACGAAACCCATTCAGATTTATTGCTCTAGGTACCAACAGGTCTTCAGCATTCATGAAGGAAGTGTCAGTCCACTGGCATTCAGAAGTGCTCCGGGTTTGCTGATTTCCCCACAATGGTGCCACAAGAAGACAGGAGGAAAGCACAGACCTGAGGCACATCAGTCCATGAGACAATAAACTCCCATTCTCCATGCTTTGCACTGTGGTTTCTGGTGTCTGATGACCCAGTCATGTCCAGAGAGATCCACAGCCACCACCTGGACCACATCAACAAGGGAAGCAGAGAGTACCACATAGGAATGATTTTGCTTCTGCATTATAATGAATATTATGTAATCTGGTGAAATCCCTCTATTGGTGTCATCAATAACTGTGGAGAAATCAAAAATTATGACCTTTTGATCACAGTTGCAGCCAACAGCCCTCAGCTAAAAATGTGATGCACAAGGGGAAACAGTAGCTTGTCAAAACCCCTGCAGATTCTTGATTCTGAGACAAACAAGATTGTGTGTGACACTGGGACACTGGGACCAAATCATGCTGGATTTCCTGTCCATCAGTGGCTTTTGTCCTCACACAAGCAGCATTCCTAAGCAGCCAGTCATGAAAACCTCCTAGCAGCATTGTGCCATCAAAGCAGCACAAAGTAGCTGGAGTGTCCTGCTGAGTGAGGCAGCCAACCCCCTTGCCTGCCCAGACACAGTTTTGGAAAGATCTGATACATTCCGTACTCACATGATATTCATTACTCATTCTGAGCACAATATAGCAAGTGTTGCTCCGTGCTAGGGTGACTACATGTCCTGTACTGAGCACTGTAATAAACAGGGTGTTATAATAGACCTTTGGCAAGAGCTTGTGCCTCTCTCAGTGACAGTATCACCATTAAAGCTATGCCTGTAGGCCTAATCTCTCTGGCTGCTCTTTTTAAGCTGGCAGTCTTTTCTGAAGTCCATTTTCCTTCCTTGCGATGTTATCATTTATTACTGACAAAGGGGGAAAAGCTCAAACATTTGCAAACAAACGTGGCAAGACATTCCCACCCTGAAGATAGCATCATTTACTTTGGATATAGATAAATTAATCGTTTATTCTGAACTTCTGGCTCCTTTATCAAAACTTTACCTGCCCTGGTGCTCAGTCATCAGTGCCAGACCGGTGCCATGGGAGCAGAACAAACCCCAGCCTGACCTGTGGGGCAGGAAAGGAGATCAGAGCAGTCCCAGCCCTGGTCAGGACCTGATCCCTGATTGCAATTCACACTGAAACTGCTTCTGTTTTAGTAGTCTCACCATCAGCCAAAAGGAACTGCTCTTATATACAAAATACTTGTTTTCTCAAAATCTGGCCATGCTAAACTGTTGATATGACTTTCTCTAAAATAAAAGGCTCCTCTAAATAATTCAGACTTTGTAAGGAGCTGAGAGGGAAACAGGTGAATCCTATGTTTTTAAACTTCCCCATATTAGCAAAGAAAGGCACTTCTAGAGAAAAATAAAATAAACCACCCTACCACCTTGTCCTTCAAATGCTTTTTTTAGACGGCTGGCTTCACTTTCAAACAGGTTTTATAACAAGAGCAAATAAACTCGAAAAAATTGATGGTAACCCATCCAAAGTGCTTGGAGTTTTTGACATGCTTTCACATGTACTTTTGGCTGCTATAAACAGCAGGTTAATGTCAACATGAGTTCCTCCTTTCTGTTGCCCTTCTGAGTCCCCAGGAGGCAAAGGCACTTCATATCAGTCTTCCTGAAGGTCACATTTTCTCCTGCTCACGCGTTCTGCAAATAGAGAACTCGGTTTCATATCGGTCAGGGCAGGGGCACTGGTAAATCCGTGTGTTCTGCAGCATCAGAGGAGCTGATATTACTCCAGCACTATACTGAGATTCACTCCCTCTGTGTCCTCTGTGTCAAACTACACACAAATTCTTTTCTGCCTTTCAACTACTGTGATCCAGTTTGGACTTCCTGTATACTTGCAGGAGAATAAAATCAAATATTATTTACGAGAAGGTTTGAACCCTTCTGGACTCTGTATGTTTGTGTAAAGGTTTTTTCATGCTTTTTTCTTTCATGCCTTTGCCCTTTAATAATGTTCTGCTTATGACTGCGCAAATAAGATGCTTTCACTGAGACTACACTGCTTGTCCACAAGTTCAGAAGTTCAACTTTTCAAATGGTGCATACAAAGGCAAGAAGTGGTGCAACCTGCAGGTGCAGGTAGGAGCACCTGAAATTTTAGGCATGCATAAACTAAGGCCAGTTTTGGAGAGAACAGGTCCCACTCCTCACAGTAGTGGTACATTTACATACTCTGACAGGCTTCTGGCAGTAGGCAGCTGAAAATGATGAGCTGTCTCAACAGATTAAAATTAAATTCTATTGAGGAAAACAACATACAAAAATTATGTTTCTGTATAATCTGTGTGATTAAATGTTACTTGTTTCAAAGCTAATGTTTCTGTCACTTTCAATTACAGCTTTTGGAAGCTTTATTCTGCATCATTTAATCTCTTTAAATAACTCTCCTGTTCGGCTTTGTTATAGGAATTGGCACACTTAGTACGAATATTGCACTGCTACTAACTCCTACAATAACATCGCTGACTCTGATTTAGAACTACGTTAATATTATCTGCTCTCCCTGTCGTGTCTGAAGTTGGAAAAAGGAAGAAAAATCAAATGGAGTCACATGCTGGAACTTCCTTGCTGGTCATATTAATCAGGCTCATGTCAAATATCTGTAATAAACAGATGAAAATTTAATAATTTCTAAAATTTCTAAACAGTGACAGACATTTCTTATTGGGGAATTATTTTCAAAGCTTTTTTTTTAAAAAAAATTGTTTGCTATTCTAAAAGGTGAAGGGCTGAACATTTTTCACTTGGTTTTGCCATTTCCAAATTTTGAGACAAACACTGAAACAGAGTTCAATTTAAGTGAGGTTAAACAAATTACAACTTGTTCAACTAGCTTGAAACTCCTGACGTAAATGAAGTCAGACAAAAATTCCTATATTTGTTGACAGAAGAACCTTTGAATCAAAATCCATATAAAAACTGATCTCCGTGTCTACATTTGGCTGAATATTTTCCTTTATTTGTCTAAGGAAATTATGATTTATTTGCAAAAAGGAAGCTACATTTGCAATTAATGAGCAAATGGAAGAAAGCGGGGGAGGAAGCTTTGCTAGCAAAAAAAAAAAAAAAAAAAAAAAAAAATTTTTTTCACCAAAGGCTGCTCTCCAAGGCGAGCTCTGCCACCTTGTGGGCTGCAGCTCTCTTACAGGGTAGTGCCCAGAGCTGGGAGCAGGAGATCCCAGTCATATAGGAAGACGTGGGTCTGTAAAAAAATCCAAACGACCGAGTATCTAAAATAAAATGTAGAAAGAATTTCAACAACATCAGGGGTTTGTATAATAATTATTAAAATCAGTCTCTAGCTGGAAATGAAATTATGTCGACAGGATAGCAAGGTATATTTGGTCTAGTTGATTTTTTCCATGCATAATTCCCGGATTGCAGTTTTTAAAGCAGCATTAGAAATAGTGCAGATACTCAGTGCCAGTATTACTGGATCTGCACAAATCCCAACTCCCTGCTGCTGTGCTCCAGGCACATCCCTGACTCACAGGGACGTGAATCCATACAGACCCCAAAGCATCACAGGTTACACCCTGGCAGGCAGAGGTAGGTGCACTCCTAGTCCAGCTTCATGACCCAGATATATCTCTTTTGCAGATGTTTGTTATTTTTTTCTAACAGAAGGTCACAGAACCATGCAAAGCACTGGGGTTTTATTCAGTTTGCTGACCTAAACAGAAACCTGAATCAAGTTACAAACAAACAAGGAAAATTGATTCTCTCTTGTGAAATGAAGAGCTGGAAAAATAGTTTGGATCAACCCACACAATTTCTTTGACTGAAAAGAATAATCACTAAGCAGTTGAAAATACAACCTTGGTGATTTCCAGCTATGAACATTGTTTAGTGGATGCTCCTTTTCAGAAATGTGTGCTTTTCTTGCATTTTCAGGAAGCAATGAAATCAAGACAAAATAAGCAAATACTTTCAGTCCCCCTAGTTTTAGTATGTTCCCTAATCAACAGCTGTACTCAAGAAACACAGACAGCTCTGCTCTATGACTCGAGATCCTAATTGAGACCTTCCTGGCTGGCAGCACCAAATAGGAAGGACTGGAGAAGTGTGGGGAGACCTTTTGTTGTACAGTGTTACCTCAAACAACAATCTCATCTGCTGACATAAATATAGCTGTCACCCTCATATATCTGCTATTTTAGCCATATTGACCCGCCAACAGTTTGCAGGCAACCTATCATTAGAGGAACAAGCAGATTTTTAATATTTATTTAACCATTTAAACTGAAAAGCCATGAGAAATAAGGAAGAATGTCTGTGCCACATTTACAGGGACTAATCTTTTGTTACAGACTTCGACTGTTATTGCCTACACAAACATGCTCAGCTCTCAGAGGAAGTGGCTCCTTTGTCATTTTTCTGTGACAAAACTGAAAAAAGAATGAGCTGGAAGAAAATTCTCAGATAAATCCATATGGCTTTGATCATTTAGGGGTCGTTCCCAAAGTATGTTGAGAAATTAAAACATCCGGTGCTTTTGGGGATTGTAACAACTTCTTATAAGACAAACCTCTGAATTTTGAGCACTAGACAAATGGCTAATGAAAGCAAGGAGCTAAAGGAGATGTGTACAAAATGTATTGGTCAATTTTGGTTCTCAAGTCACCGAGCACATAGACAATTTTGCCTGAATTACTGGATGTCATTGTAATAGAGTGAAAAAATGAGGGGGGGGAAAGTGTATTTCAACAGATGTTAAGCAATGTACTTGGAATGACATTTATCTATTATATATTTTAAATGATAAATTAAATATACTGAAGAATCAGAGATTCTAGGTGACTTTGCTGTTATAGCTGCTTTAGCGTTGAAGGCACATAAAATAGTCAAAATTAAAGTTATGCTTAATTTATCGATGAATCATACTTCCTTGATGAGGGCTAGAAACTAGCCACACTTTTGTGATGATACAAAAGTAGGAAACTATGTTTCTAATAAATTTTTCAATGAGCAGTGCTTTTTAAAAATCAAATAGTCATAGGAATTCCTGAGGTAGTCCATATTTTCCTGTTAACTCTAGAGAGTTTACATGACAGATTGTTACATTTATTTTCATTTTTACAATGTTCATTTAATGGTATGACTAATGAGATAGTTTTGAGGGTGAAAAAGCTATGTAGGTAGCTTGGATAAGGAATACAGATAATTGTTTACCATTAACCAGTGGCAGCAAGGACAAGTCTCTAAGTGATGGAGCAGAAAGTTAAAGATCTCCTGTAGGAGCTGACAAAACATTACAATTTGATTTCAAGTAAAGAAAAAAAATCCTGAAGAAAGCCTTTTTCTTTCCTAGCACCATTAGCAGAACATTTATTATATATAGGACAGTTATAGTTTAATAAGCACTACACATTGTATTTGTAGTCACAGAGATTTAAACAAGGGACCTGCTGGCTCCCCAGATACATGGAAAGAGCAGGCAATGGGCTCTAGCTCTCCCTCTGCATTCTGTCAGCAGCTGTGTGACTCCTACCTTTCTCACTTCAGAAGAGCTGGCTGTTCTAAGAAATATGAGGTGTCACTGGACCCTTTAAAACATGGCCAGTATTCACTATCCTAACATTCATATGGCAATGGGATTATTTTAATCTTGGAAGCAGAAGCACAGCAAGACAGATTATTTGCATCTTTTCAGGCTGGTTAGGACCAGGAGCAACCTACATCAACATTACTGAAATGCAACATCTCTGTGGTAGTTTTAAAACAATTTGATGGACTGCTTCCCTTGGCTGTTGATCAGAATCTACATCATAGAACTGCCCCTGAGTCATATGAGTCTGATACATTAATCACAAAAGAGGACACCAGAGAAATACAGAAAAGGCCTCAAAGGGCCCAGAAGACGCTGCCTTCTCTGATTGTAGAGAAGGTTGGTTCTGTTTGGCTTGGGGATGTGAGGCAATGCTTGCAAGAGGTAAAGTCAGGACCAGAGGAACACACACCTCTGCAGCCAGATTTGTATCACTTTGCCTATGGAGAAATGACCTGATACTTTAGGGCAGTGCAATAAAATCTCCTGTTCTGTACTACAGACAAGTACTTACATTTTTGTTAACATTTGAATTCTGTCACAGTAGGAAGCTTCTCGTGCTGCACATTATTCTTGTGCCAGCCATAATAATAAAACATCCACCTCCTGAATTTTTTTATGAGCAATAATTTATTTTTACAATAAAAAAACACTTTAGATTATTTTTAAACAAAAACAAACCTGTGAGTATACGAGTAGCAGCAGCTACAGCAGGAAGATCTAATTTGTTTTTCTCATCCGGAACCTCATGAAGTGTCATTTTTCTTTTTCACATCCCTGTGCTGTTCAAAACATCAGTTTATAGAGCTTACAAATGCACTTTCCTTTGGAGTCTGGTATGTATTCTCCTGAGGATCTCAGACAATTACAGTAAAAAATAGAAGCATCAATTGCAATATTTTTGCACAGCATGGTATTACTCCTGCTGAGGTTTTAATTTGCCCCAAGACTGCATATATCAGCAGATTTTCAAAATTACATTATAAACTGATATTTCATTTGGCCTAAAATTCTGCTTAGTTTCTTGTTGTACCAAGGTTTCCCAGACACCAAAATCAGTGTGATTCCCAAGCTCACAGGCAAAGGAAGTTGGGATTTGAGATTCAAGAGTAATTACGGAACCTTGCTAGACTGGGGAAGCAGCAAGGGGCTACAAACCTTCCTCTGCACATCACACTACCACTACCAGAAGAAAGCATTAAATACAGGAAAATATTATATCCTGGCACAGAGGGGAAGAGAACAGGGATGGAAACTAGTTGAAGAAAGGGAAGAAAAAATCTCCCACCTGTCTTTCTGTACATTGCCTTTGCTATCTTGTCTAAGCCAAATTTTTCAAAGCCATCTCCTATTCTCTGCAAAATCTGTGGGATTTTTACTCTACTTGCAGCGACATGAAGACTGCTTGAAACATCCTCCATTCTAATCTCTGGGAACACTTGAATTTACATAGATTTGAATTAGATTGCATCTTTGCATTTGCTTTTACTATAATAAAGTATCCCCAGCTGAGGGAGCTGGGTTTGTTTAGCCTTGAGAAGAGGAGGATCAGGAGGAGGTTGTAGTGAGATGGGGGCCAGTCTCTTGTACCATGCCTGCAGTGAGAGAACCAGAGGAAATAGCCTCAAACTGAGACATGGGAGATCCAGATTAGATCTTAGAAAAAAATTTTTACTCTTAGGGTGATCAGGCATTGGAAGAGTTTGCCCAAGGATGCAGTGGAGTCATCATCTCTGGATGGATCAGAGAGGCATTTGGATCTGGCACTGGGTGATCTAGTTTAGTGGCTTAGAGGTTACAGTGATACTGCTGTGTAGATGATGATCTTGTAGGTCTCTTCATGGTTCTATGATTCTATAATTCTATGTCATTAACAAAGACATTAAATAACACTGATCCCAGTACAGAACTGAGGGACAACACTGACATCCATCAGGACTCTGAGCCATTGACCATTACGCCCTGGATGCAACCTTTCAACCAGTTCCTTACCCACTCAATAGTCCACCTACCAAATCCATCTCTCTCCAATTTAGAGAGAAGGATATTGTGGGTCATGCTGTCAAAAGCTTAACAGAAGTTCAGATAGATAGTAGCTCTGTCCTTGTCCATGGATGTAGTCACTCCACTGGAGAAGGCCATTAGGTTAGTTAAGCAGAATTTGTCCTTGGTAAAACCATGCTGGCTGTGTCAAATCACCTCCCTGTCCTCCGTGTGCCTTAGCACAGCTTGCAGAAGGATCTGTTCCATGGCCTTCCCAGGCACAGAGGGGAGGCTGACAGGTTGCTGATTCACAGGGTCCTCCTTTCTAACCATTTTAAAGATGAGTAAAATGTTTCCTGTTTCCCAGTCACTGGAAACTTCATTTGGCTGCCATGATTTCTCAAATATGATGGGGAGTGCCTTGGCAATTACATCAGCCAATTCCCTCAGGATTCTGGGATGCAACTCAGCAGGTCCTATAGACTTATGAACAATTCTCAGGTGGCCATGAACATGATCTTCTCTCACAGACAGAAGTGCTTTGCTCTCCCAAAACACAGTGTTTCCACCCAGCTTCAAACCAACTTTCATGATCGGCAAGCATGATAACGACACTACAGAAACTCCTGCTCCAGATTAAAATCTGTCCAAATGAACCACTATGTAATAGAAGTGATTTTTAAATCTAGGATTTCCTCATATGACATATAAAAATCAAAGATGACATTCAACCATATCAAGAATAAAGCAACATTTAAATGGAACACACTTTGGAACAGAACAAATAACCTGTCCTAAGAGCAGATCTACATTAATTTAAAATTAAAAAAAAAAATCTGTTATTACTTCCTAAACTCTTACATCCTGCTCGATACCTTCAAAATATTTCTGTAGAAACTTTTACAATGCTGACAAAGTGTAAATTTTGCTAATTACATCTGCCCTCCTCCTTGACAGTCCTAATAAAGATGACTGAATTGCAGAGTAACTTATTCTAGCATGCCTGTGTGTTTCTTAGTTATCTACAATATAATTCCAAGGCTTAAAACACATAAGATTCTAAATTAGAAAGATAGCAGATCCACAGATAGAATCTTGTTTCAATCTCAGACCAATATCTGATAACGCAAGCCCTGCTCTTAACCATCCGCCTATTTATCAGTTACTGCATGGGAAGAATGATTCTTTCTGATCTTTTTTGGCAATCTGCTTACTCTTTGATATATAAGATATAAATAGTTTTATTTTTACCTTTTAAATAAATTTAATGGGAAATAATTAAGTTTACATAAATAATTAATCATCAGTGTTTGATTGTTGGAAACAAAAAAACTTTGGACAATCCCTTTATTCTGAAGTCAGGATGACTGACACCAGCACATACAACAGGGGAACAGAATGCATGATGCTATATTGATGATGTCAAGAACCTGCACCATATGGCAGTCAATGATAAACACAAGTTGCAAAACCAAAAGGGAGAAGAAAGAAATGACACTTTACCTGAGGGTGCTTCTGTAACATTTAGCAGAACAGCTGGATTGCCCAAGAATGAATATTCCATTATATTACTAAACATATTGCAAAGCATTAGTAAGATTTTAAATCTAGTAAATCAAAGTTCCTTTGTACATTATAGATAAAATCCTGAACTTATGGAAATCAACAGCAAAATAACTATTTCCTTCACTGTGATAAAAATCCCTCCCATTTCTATATTTATTTAATAATTAAAACTTTTGATAATATTAAAAACTTTAATGGTATCATATTTTAAACTTGCATATCTGACTTTTCTCTGGGACTCTCTGACTACAGATACAGGATGGATCTCACATGATCAGTGAAGCTAATCAGCTGCCTTATGAAGTCAGTGGAAGGTCTCAGAATTATTTTGACAATCACCAGTTTGATAAAAACAAGTTTCCTGAAATAATACTATACCTCCTGTAACAAGATGAAGACTTTAGATGTCTATTAAAAATACATGAAAATTTCTATTAGAAACAGAAGCAAATTTTGTTTGTATATTTAGCATTAAGATTTAGGTAAGGTACAGCACACAAGATAAACCCAGTGATACGGTGCTGAATGTATTTCATGTGTATGTCTGTCTTTTTACACAGTCTTAAACATTTAGTGCCTATATAAGCTTGTGAGTTCACACTTGTATCTATGTGCAAATAAATTTTCCTCTGTGATACTGCTATAACTCATTTACCCTTATCATCTTCTCTCCTTGTTGTTTATTAGCACCATTTGTTATGTCGCATTTAAAATTAGATTGGGAGATATTTGGGGGAGGAATCATTAGCAGGTTGCAATCAGAACTCTAATTATGCTGCTACTGGAGGGTGTTGAGGAACCCATAGCTGAGTGAACAGATGTACTCATTTTTAATAGGGGAAGTCATGTCATAGTAAATTACAGCTCTATTTTCTAGAATATGGGCCTATTGGAGGATTTGCAGGTAAAAAGTGGTAGGAGAGCTGAAATTGAAAAGCCGTGACATATCTGACACGCTAAGTGCAGACACTTCATGCTGCTGCTCAGACACTGCACACTGATGCAGAATGCAAATTGGCACAAGACTTCCACCAGCTACCAGCAGAGTTTAGAAAGGCAGACTTTCTGGAACAGATAAACAAAGTGCTGACAGGAAAAGTTACAAGAGAAAGTATGGGTTTATTGCCTGGCAGTGTTAAAGAATTACAGCAGCTTTTTCTGGGGGCAAGATAATTTACAAGCAGAGGCACTAATGGCCTAAAAAGCCAAATTTCTGCTTCCTAGAAGAAATAGGCTGCTCTGGCTGAGTGGAAGAACGACAGAAAAGTTAAAGAAGAGCCTACTAAGCTAAGAAGAAAGCTTATGATGACAAAATGCCCTAGGTCTGCAGGTGCTGAAAAAATACATGACTTGATCCTGTCTGGACTAAATCCCCACAGAAAGCAATGGAAAAATAATGAGCAGTCTGAGCAGCAGACTCTGTATGTCTTGAGTTCACTGGATGCATGCACAGTGATGGAGATGAGACTGAAGATAAACATGGTAGAGCACTGCAGCTGGACCAGACAACTCCAGCTCAGTATTCTGTCTCTGACAGCAGCTACAGAAGGTACACAGGACAGAGTATATAAGGGGGGCAGATATAGAGTGCTAATTTCCCTGAACATTCTCCCAAACTTTAACAATGATGTTTTAGGGACTCTCTGTGCCAGATGTAGCTTCTACAAAGCCAGTAAACGCTGCAGATTTTTCTTCTGTGAGTTTATGTGGCCCTAATTTTCTGTAAAGTTTTAGCCTCCCCAGTATCCTATGTCAAGGACTTCTGAAGCATAACTATGACCTGTGTGAAGAACCACAATCTTCCTGTTTTCAACCTTTGAAAGTTCTACTTTGAGTTTGTGCCCCTTACTTCCCAGAAGCAACATAAGCAGTCTGCTTGCTGAAGGTTTTCCAGGAGGCCATCAGCAGGCTGGCCAGTGAGTTCTGCTGGCTGCTAGGACCAGCAAGTCATATGAGACTCATCTTCCTTTCCATTGATAAGTGATAAAGGCCAAAGAAAGTGTGTCAGCACTATAACCCTGCTCATTCATACTTGCCAAGACTAAGCATGTTCCTTGGAATCATCCTGGCCCATTGTAATACTTCTAAGCCAATGCCAAGGCACACTCTGGAGGAGAGCATATGCTGTTTCTAACAGGCAGCATAGAAAGACTGCACCATATCCAACTTCCTTCATGCTACCCCCTCCTCCAGCACTGCCCTAGCAGGCCCTTCATGCCCCCAAACAAGCCATATGCACTTATGCCATACCCCAGGATATACATATGTTCACCTCATACTATGAAAACTTTGGTGGGATGCAACTCAACCCACAATTCAGCATGTCCCACGGATGGGAACAAAAATTTTGGTGTCTTCCTCTGTAACCTTTGGTGACAGCTCATCTAATTAACTGAGAGTGGCCATTCTCTGCTTTCATTTGCTACTACAGTTTTTTATTGTGATTAGCAAGAAAAGGCCACTTGCACAAGTAGAAGTGTACAAGTTTATGCAGCCTTCCAGACATGATCTGCAGGTAGTATGTCTAGAGCACTCCAGTGGAGCACATTGGCCAATTCCAAAAAGATGCAGTGGCAGCCAAAGAGTCAAGATACACTGATTTGCTCTTCACCTCTTTCTTATCAAGCTTATTAACTTATCTTAAAAGTACAAAGAATTTATCACGGTTTTGACCTCTGATACAGATGTTTAATTAACCATCAAACAAGGATATTATGGACTGATAAAAGGAATGACATCTAAGTGCAGAGGACATAGCAGAAAAAAAAAACAGGTTCCAGAAAGGAAAGGCCTGTAGGAGACAGAGAAAGTGACAGTCTGTGGTTTGAATGCTACTCACAGCCACAGTATCTCTATAAACAAGTGACTTAAAGAACTGTTTATAAATTGGCAGAGCCCTCACTAGATAATTTAAAAAATATTTAGCCTATGCACTTTATTTTTCTGTCACAAACTGTGCAGTCACATATGTGCAGCTAGAAAATAATCCATCAATTTTAACAACTGCATCTCCAAAGGACGGACTTAATGGTTTTTCAAGGCCTGCATACGTTGGTTTAAGCTGGTTCTTCAGATGAGAGACATCTGAGGCAAAACAAAATAAGAGCACAGCTTTGTCATGAATACAGCAAATCATTCATATTAACTCAATTCTACTTGCACTGAAGCTTGAAAAGAGGCTCCTCACACAGTAGAAAATGAGTTCTCTTCACTGTAAAGAAGTGTACATTCAGACAGATAGCTGAAGAACTGGAAGGGCAAAATAGACTAAGAGGATGAAAGCAAAGTATTTAATCTACTATGCCTTGTTTTCCTTAAATTCAAAAGCATAATAGACTGTTCCTCAAGGTGTGCTTAGCATTTAGAGCTGGGTTCTGCATTGCCAAATTTAAAAAACCCACTAATTTTAAAGTGTCCTTGTGTAAGAAATGTAAGAACCAGAGGAATGATCAGAAGACCTTATGATACTGTCCTTGTTTTTGTTTGACAAAAAGAAAAGCAGCAGTTTTGTCACTATAGTGTTGTAATGCTGAAGAACAGAAAGTCAATCACTTAATCTCCGCTGGTAAAACCTTCCAGCACTGAGAGCTCTGGGACTGTGCTTCATTCCCATTCACATCAACAGCAATACAGCTGCATGAAGACCTATCAATACTATTAGCTTTTCATAGCGGGGATTGCTCTGTGGTAATTTTCCAAGACCTCAGCTGGGTAATAGTGTTTGTTATGTGCACAAATCCCCTGCTACCAAAAGGTGGATAAATCTGTGGTAAGTATTTTCAAACTAAAATTCTACTCCAGATTTCCTTTGTCATTGGACATTTTAATGCATAAAACTAAGAAGTGTAGCATGAGGTAGCTTGTTATGTTGTTATAGATGTGTTCATAACAGAAACACATTTACAGTGAGGATGTGAGAATACACTGCTTTTAAGATTCCACCTACTGACACATAAATGGGGCTGGCCTCAGAATTAGCTAGTAAATCTGAGTAAACCTCTGATGACTGACTGACATCAAAACAAAACTTGAAAGATTAGCCAAATTTATGGAAACTGACACTGAACGTAAGATGAAAGCTCTTCTGAAAACAGAGAGTCTCTGGAGAAAACTAGGAAATTCAAAAGCTTTGGTATGTCCATTGATTCAACAAAAAAGTAATTACTCTACAAGGGAAAAGACAAATTAGGAGACATGAGCAAGACTACTTTGACCTCAATAAAAGCAATTCTACAAGTGTAAGTTGTTGATTTTATAGGGGATGAAATGATGATAGCCAAGATATGAAATATTACTGTGTTCATAAAACATAGTATATGTTATAGAACCTTTGAGTTTCAGTAAATGTATGAAAACCATGATTAGGACAATGTGGTCTGCCAGTGGCACAGGATAGACACAGGTTTGGGTAGCATTGTTTTCTAGTAACTTACTTTATAAGAATTCAACAGAAATCTGATTTTTATGTGTCACATTTATTGCCATCTTTGGAAATGCACCAAGATGTGTTCAGAGGTGTCTGAATTTAATGTACTAGCAGCATTCTATGACTTCAAAGGAGCTGAGACATTTATCATCAAGAGAAAAACTTAAATTAAAAAAAAAGTTATCAAAATATAGAAAACGCTTATTATCCTCACCACAGTATTTGGGATATAACAGGCAAAGGTATCTAGGATGTAACTTCTTTCCTCTACACTCATCTAATTTTTTTAAAAAGTGCGTTAGTTGTCATTATTTTGTTCATTGTAAAAGTAACTCAGGTCAGTAAAAAAAAGTCTACTTCAAGTCCTGACGAGAATGGAAGCAAAACACTTACATATAAAAATAATCTTCAGTCCACTGTCAGTGACATTTACCCTGACCTAGAAAAAGACATAAAAACATCATATGTCAAAATCTTCACAAAACTGATTTCTAATTACAGGATAAGCACTAAATTTCTTTATAAATTTAAATATCTGACAGCATGTCATTCTTTAAAGATCTTATGGACTGGTTTCCATAAGGTACTTCTGTGTCTTATGTCGAATACACCCAGAAAAGAATGCCGATTATTTCTTAACTTACTGATTCATATTCAGAACACTTTCAGGAGACTTAAGTTCAAATCTGCAATCCTTAGTGGACAAGAGCTTTCTTTCTGTTCCAGTTCTGTTATTGCAAAATGCAGGCTGGTGGAAACTGAAGAACATAAGTGTGTATTTTTGTCAGTGGCCTTATAAATCTCTGAGGGAAAGACCCAAAATACATATAAAAATAGCCATGGTTTAAAACAACACCCTCAGTAGAAAAATGGGCATGTATTCAACATAGCTGAAGTTCATCTGAAGAATGGATCTGTAACTCTACATGTCCCCAGACATGTTTGAATTTATGTTCAAGCTATTTAAACAATGTCAACAGCCTCCTTATGTTTTTCTATTATGATTAACTATGCTGCTGTAAATCTTGCTTTAAACATGAAGCTGGACAATTCCTACTGTTGAGGGGGAAAAAGGGTCTTAGGTTTGCACAGCTCTGCATAACTGAGGTCCCTCCCAGAGGGCATAAGAACATCAAGACATACCTCACTTTTTTCCTTGGCTTCTCCAGGTACATTAGAGACTAGGGAAGCTGAGCAGGGTCTGGTTCTCAGTAGCAGGATTTGGAACATGAAGAAGTACTGATTACATCAGAAGAAGTGCCCTGGGTGGGTTTATTTTTTAACACACCTAATTATTTTCACCTTTCCACATCTTTATGAAAGGGCTTTTTTTAATCTTTTCCAGATGGAAAAATGTACAAAAGACTTCACGGTAATGACTGATGCACAGAATGTATCCTCTAATTAAATATTACCTCCATAGCCTTTTCCAGAATACAGTTTTCCTGGTTGTAGAGAAGTATCATACACCTTTTTTGCCTCATGCTTGCATGGAAAACTTCTGTAAGGTTTTTATTACTTCAATTTTCCAGATTAAATAAAGAATTGCAAGATAAACTATCAGACTCCTGAAGAAAAAGGACTTCTTGGTTTTACTTCTCTTATAATGAAGCAGCTTCTTTGGTGCTGCCAATCTGTATGACATAGGTTTATTTTAGATTATTTGGCTATCACTATTAGTGGTTTTTTCCACTGTCAAATTCAATCTACATGACATCAGCATGCACCAGTAGAACAGATGTCACCTTATTATGGTCTTTTTAAAAAATTAGTGATCTCGCCTTCCTTGACATACGACAATTTACTTGCAGCAATATAGGTACTCTGATGAGGACAGGGGGACATAACCTAGAGTGACAGCCAACAGAGTAGAAGTGATCTGTTGAAATATTTGAAACTGAAAAGAAAAATCTATCTCAGTCAGATAAACAGCCTGAAGGATCAAAGGATGACAAAAAGTCTTCTGTTTGAAAAATACAACTCATTGTACAGCAAAATGGCACTTGGACCTTTTAATGTCTTGGATTGCTAGCACTAATCATGCTGTAAATATATATTGGAGGTCAGTGTAACAACTCTCTAATTTGTTCTAATGCTTCAGTAATTGTTTTAAAGCTATCTTAAAAATATATATATATATACACATACACATATATATATTTTTAGACACAGGTCTTACAGTTTTGCTTCAATTTGAGAGCTTCTCTTACAATACCTGACATTGTGTCACTTTCTGATAACGTGGCTGCTGGTAGTAAGAAGTTCAAAATGCCATTTGTAGTTAAAATCTCTATTTTCAGATATATTGTCTAGTTTATTCATGCAGAGAAGTAATTTTACCTTTTGACCTTTCTGCTGGACTGAACAAAATGAGTGAAGACATATTCTAAAAGTCTTTGTGTTTGAGTGAATTGTGACTGCAGCTGAAATTGCCAGTTTCCCGTATTATTCACATTAATTTATTTGTAATACAGTTGGCCAAACCATTCCATTTTAGATTGTTATTTCATTTTGTTTAGATTTATAGTGAAGTTAAAAAATTAATGAAGCAGAAAAACAAAGCATTGTAGAGGATTTTAATCAGACATAAAGTACCATAACTGCAATGCTTCATGCAGGCACAGGTTTTAAAATGATAAGATTTTTACTTAACAAATTAATTTTGTTCATTTGCCTAATTATGTTCTGTAGCATGAAATAACTGAAAGTTTAGGTATAAGCCTATGCTTAAACGCATTGCTGAGGTAGGGCACAATTTCCAAGATTTTCTTTGCAGGATAAGAAGAAATCCTATGGAATTTTAATAATAAATAGAGCTAATAATAAAAAGAGCCTTGGGCTTTTCAGACATGCTATGTTTTCACTCCTTGAACTCTTCAGGAGCTGAAAGTATCTAAAAGACTGCTGGATTCTGACCTCACAATAAAAGGATTTATTTCCACTGGTGCTTTAAAAACGTAGAGTATCTGTCAGAGCACTTGCTGGAAGCTGGTATGAGTTAGCAAAAGCTCTCTGGGGGCTGGAAAAACTGTGTAGGTTACAAGGAGTTATCAAGACTTTGCAATTAAATGACATTGATAGACACAAGAGCAGCACATCATTCAGAAATTATTAAAAAGTCAGGCAAATGAGCTAAGGATCTGGAAAAGCATAAAAAGGCAAGTAATAAATACAGCTAACCAAAGAGAATACCAAATAAATTAAGGGTCAAATTCAGAGATTACTTTGAAGAGCGGCAGGTACGGAGCAGAGAGAAGTCATGCATGAGAAACAGTGTAGACCTCAAAATGTAAATGTAGCAAAGGGCGGAGGAACGGGACATCCTGTGGTGCTGGGTAGAAGATAAGCTCTGGGTAGGATAGTGCTGCAGCTTGCACAGACTCAAGTCATGCACCAGGGCATTGCTGACAAAGAAGTATCAAGAGAATCATAGAATCAACTAGATTGGAAAAGCCTCTAAGATCATCGAGTCCAACCCATGACCCCACTGTACACCAGACCACAGCACTGAGTGCCACGTCCAGTCTTTCCCTACACACCTCCAGGGACAGTGACTCCACCACCTCTCTGGGTAGTCTGTTTCAGTATCTAATTACTCTTTCTGTGAAGAATTCTTTGTAATTTCCAACCTAAACCTCCTCTAGTGCCGATTAAAACTGTGTCCTCTTGTCCTGCTGCTGCTGGATGCCTGGGAGAAGAGGCCGACTCCCACTTGGCTACATTCTCTTGTCAGGTAGTTGTAGAATTTGCTAATTCAGGGCAATCTGCAAATAAAACTGATTAACAAATGTCCATGAGAGCAAGTCATGTAACTATTTCAGACAAACAGGTAACATGGTATTGATGAAAGTGCTCTACTACGTCATGCCCCCAGCAGGTTTTTGTGAGTAACTTGAAAGTCTAGGTTAGAGCAGCCATTACCTGCATTATGCTAGTTGTGTGATTAAACGTACACACAGACCTGATAAAATATGAACAGCCACATGAATGTTTCATCTACTTTTTTCCCCCACAGAACTCATATCAGAAAAAAAAAAAAAAAAAAGAAGAAAAAAGAAAAAAAAAAAGGCCGACACATTTCAGCATTTCAGACTATCCATAGATACCCATGTTTCATTACTTCAAGGAATTCTACTTTCAAATAATATCACTTGTGCATATACTTCATTTATTAGGGCTACAAGACAAAGAGCTAAATAAAACTGTCTATTACATACATATTTTTTGTGTAATTCTCTGCCTAGACATTCTGTATATGCAGAAAGCCACATACAGATGGAACTTGAAAATTCATTGTACAATACATATATTATGGGCAACTCATTAATTTATAGTGAGGCTGCAGAAAAAAAATTTGAGAAAGGGAAGAAAAAATCCAAACCCTTCTGAAAGCTGTTTTTTGCCATGAAACAAAGTAAAGAACTGGTGCAGGAGATACATTTTTAAGGATAAAATGGCAAGATGAACATCATCAGATCAGATTATCAATAAGATAACAGTGATGACTCCACGAAATAACAAGAAATAAAAGCAAGCCTTTTTAGGTATTGTCGGATTTTGGAGAATGCACATTCCAAATTGCTGTCTGATTGTAAACTCCCTCGACCAAGTCTCTATGGTCTTAAGTTGCTGCAGGGGAGGTTTAGGTTGGACATGAGGAGGAATTTCTTCACAGAAAGGGTGATTAGCCATTGGAATGGGCTGCCCAGGGAGGGGCTGGAGTCACCATCCCTGGAGGTGTCTGAGGAAAGACTGGACGTGGCACTCAGTGCCGTGGTCTGGTTGCGTTGACGGTGTTGGGTCATAGCTTGGATGCCAGAGGTCTGTCTCTTCCAGCCTAACTGATTCCGTGGTTCCTTGAAATGAGCCGCGAGAGGAATGATTTCAGACGAGGCTCGGAAGGTCCGCTCCCCCGACGGAGCGACAGGCGGGCAGAGTTACTCTCCTGCGCAGCGCTTGGTAAGGGGCTCTCTTGTCAAAGCCTTCAGGGAGTACAGCAGCTGCTGCTGCCAAGGCTCAGGGGCCGTCTCGGTCCCTCCGGAGGGTGTAGCCCCGCAGCTCAGGCGCGGCCCGGGCGGGCGGCGCTGGGATCTGGGCCGGGCCGGGCCGGGGCGGGGCGGGAGCCGCGGGGCAGGGCCGCAGCCGGAGTTTGTCCCTCGGCGGCCGCCGTACGGAGCGCGCCTCCCGCCGCCGGCCCGCGGGCTTTTGGAGCGCCATGAGCCTGTGGGCGGACAAACACCGGCCCGGCGCCCTCGCCCGCCTCGACTTCCACCGCGAGCAGGCGGCGCGGCTCCGCAATCTGGTCAGTGAGGCGCGGGCTCTGCTCCGCTCCGGCCGCTTCCCCGCCGGACTCTGCCCGGGGCCCCGGCGGCCTCCAGGTCCACTCGGCCCTGTCCTCCTCCTCCTCCCCGCAGCGAGAATCCTCCCGGGGTCGGCATTGCGCCTGAATAAGGGGGAAAAACTTTCATATGCGAGTGACTGAGCACTGGAACAGATTGCTCAGAGTGGCTGTGAAGTCTCTGTCACTGGAGATAGTTGGGAGCCATCTGGATGCAGTCCTGCACCCTGTGCTCCGGGAGGTTGGACCGCTGTGGTCCATTCCAACGTGCCCCATGGTGTAATTGGGATTCCTTCCGGGCTTGCAGCGCTGCTCCTGTGGTGCCGGAGTCAGGAGCTTTCCCTCCGTGCAGGCCTTGGCTTTCCGAGGAGCGCCCGCGCTGCGGGAAGGTGTCCCGGCATCGCGCCCTGCTTGGGAGCGAGGCCTTAGTGCCGAGGGAATCAGTGGCACGACTCCTTCAGGAGTGGTGTGCACATGTTGTTCCTGCTGGTTTCAGTGTCCCTGAGAACGGAGCTTGGCTTGTTTGCCTAGTGTTAGCAGAAATTTTTGGGGCGAGCAGCTGGGAATGAAAGTCAGGACTGCTTCCCCTGCCAGATGTGCCGACTGGCACATTTGCTTCCTCCGGGATTAGTGATGTCTAACTAATCTAAGTGCTTTCCGTGGGGTATGGTCAGATGTGCTCCAAGTCATGCTTTTTAGCTTTTCAGGAAAAACTCCTAAACGTGTGTGTACATATATATATGTATGTATATCATAACTATATACATAAGCATCTGCTTTAAGCTTCGTTTCACGCCTTTTTTTCTATGTGTTTCTCACAGCTGTCACTCTGGTAACCGTGGGAAGCGTATAAATGTTGGAGTGGGGTTTTTGGGGTTTGTTTTGTTGTTGGTTTGCATGGGGTATTTTTCAAGCAGCGAGGTGTTTGAAGTTAAACAAGTTGCACGTGGCCTTCAGAAAAATACGTTCTATAGGAAATGTTGCTGCAGGAAGGGATTTCAGCAGTTTTAATTCTAGGTGCTAGGTTGTGATGGAGCTGGAAAAGTAATTTAATGTAAACTTGGGTGAAAATGGAAGGATAAATGATCTTATAAGGAAAATACTGTGGTAGCTAACTGATCTTGTTTCTTTTTGTTCAGGTTCAATGTGGGGACTTTCCTCACCTCTTGGTGTATGGACCGTCAGGAGCTGGAAAAAAGACAAGAATAATGTGTTTGTTAAGGGAATTATATGGTCCAGGAGTGGAGAAACTGAGGATTGAGCATCAGAGTATAACGGTAAAAGAAGTAAATTTCCTATCTGCTGTGAAGTAATGTGGAAATACTGACATAATTCTGTTGTGAGGCCTTTGTATTTCTTTGAGTTTTTAAAATTAATTTTTTATTTTGCACTTAGTATCTTCAACCTTTTTTGTGTAATCAATTACACCAGTTTGAGTATACAAACGAGTTATTTTTCAGATGTTCTTTAGACCTTCAAGATGTGGGGTTCTCTCTTATTTTCCGTGCCTGTGGTGTAGGTTTTTTTTATTCAGAGTGGGTTTTTTAATTTATTATTTACAGTTCAGTTTGGACAATAGCATCTCTGCTGTTTCTGTTTTACAGGCTGGATGATATATCAGTATTCCTTTTTTTCTTTAGAGGTGAGGCTGGGATTCTAGTAGATAAGCAAGTCTGTGTCTCAGGAGTTCTTTGATCTCTGAGACTCTTGGTTTGCCTGTGACTTAGCCAAGTATAAGCTGTAAAGAGATTTTTTACACACTTTCTGAAACTTAATACGCTTATTTTCTACATAGGCACCTTCTAAGAAGAAGATTGAAATTAGCACCATTGCAAGTAATTATCACCTTGAAGTTAACCCAAGGTAAGTGCAGTAAAAATGCCTTACTTTAAAGGTAAGCCACTGGCTGTGAGTGCCTTCAGCCTGGGTGTATGAGGGACTGGTTGCCTGATTTGTTGCCTGAGCAAGTTAGGTCATGAGAGCAGGGAGAGAACTTTTAATTGAACAGCTCTAAATGAACAAAAATTTCGATTGCTGTATACTAAAGGCAGAAATGTTCTTTTAACTGGCTGCATAAGCATGCTGATGTTGAGGACTGGTAATGGAAACAATTCTGGATTGACAGATTTTGCCATTTCAGTTAAAATGGAGAACTTCTACTGGAACTAACACTACCATATTATGAGTTCTCTCACAAATACAAAAACTAAAGGAATTTGAAAGAAAGGTTTACCCTGCAACTCTCTAAATAAAGTGTTTAGAGCATGGGAAAGACCACCATAAAATACTGTGGATCCTGGCTTGAGTGAGGTCAGATACTGATTTAAACAACAGAAGCTCTAATGGGAGCTATCTACATTTTCTTTGGCAGTTATGAAATTTTTGTTGATAGTTTGGAGACTGAAAGCAAATATTTGTATTTACCTGAAACCCCATAATGTTGCTTTAAATCACAATGAGTGAATCCCATTGTGCACTGGGGGGTGTTGGTTACTGCTAAACCATAGTTCATGCTGGCTTGTGTTTTAGCAATTATTCTGCTGTGCCAGATCTCATTTAAAAACTCATTCTTCTGCTGTTCTGTTTGATTAGTGAGTATCTGCTGGTGTTCTAATACAGACACAAATAGTTATCAGTTAATTACCAATAAAAGCTAAGGCTTATTGGTAATCACTGTTGTGAATGTGTCATTTTGGTGATACCAAATGTGTGACCATGCAGTTCAGCTCTGATAACTTGATACTATTAACACTTTTCCTCTTACTCTGTATAGATTACTTAGAGCTTGAAACATGGAATAGTTAGATTTCAGTTTAAATACAAAAGTGCTGAGTTTTGATAAAGAATGAATATCCTGATTTGTAGGCTTTCAGTGATTGAGTAATTGTCATGTTTGTGTCTGACCAGACAGTAAACCTCTGTGCTGTGCAATGGCCTGTGAGGTTTGCCTGAGCTATAGCAATGGTGAAGTCATGTGCATCTTGAGCAACATGGAATGGAGTGAATGGCTAACAAGGAGAGGAAGAGAATTTCTAGGAAGGACTCTGCAGAATAAAACCTCTCATTTATATGAGTCCTTTGAGTCAGGCATCCTATTATGTGGTTAGGCTTAATTGTTCTTCCCATAATGAGTAAAAAGGTTCACATTGTGTATCCTTGTTCAAACTGTAGGTAACAAAAGTTTAGATTTCTTATCTGAAGAAAATAAGTTCTATGTTAATGAGTTATTAAAACATTTAACAGTGGTTTTACTACATTTGAATACAGTGCTACTAATCCAGTTGCGCCTGCATAAGCTTTGGGTTGTTTTTATTATAGCGGAGGTAACTTCCAACAAAGTATAGTTTAATTCTAACTCAGCAGCTTCTGAATTATTTTGGCATTCTTGCTCATTTAGTTGACTTTAGGAGGATTTATTTTATATGCAATAGAAAGTTGTTTTAAAGCAAGATTTAATCAAACTCTTGGTACAGTGATGCGGGAAACAATGACCGTGTGGTAATTCAGGAGCTCTTGAAGACAGTGGCACAGTCCCAACAGCTTGAGACAAGTACTCAACGAGATTTTAAAGGTGAGTGAAACAGTTAAAACCAGTCAAAATACTTTTTAAACATGAGGAGATTTCAGTTCACTGTTTTGTTTGTACCTGTATATTGCATGAAGATTGTACAGTCAAAAAGGGACACAGGTAATCTTTATTTTCCTGCCTGTGGAGCCATGCTGCCTTTTTCTGTGCGTTATCACTTATTTTGGTATTACTGCTTGTATGTCAAAAGTATTTTTTTCTTAGAAAGATGTGATATTAATACAGAATCTCACTATGTTTAATCCTTTTTTCAGTGGTGCTGTTAACAGAAGTTGACAAACTCACTAAAGATGCTCAGCATGCTTTGCGAAGAACAATGGAGAAGTACATGGCGACCTGCAGGTTGATCCTGTGCTGCAACTCAATGTCAAAAATTATAGGACCCATTCAAAGCAGATGCCTGGCTGTACGAGTGCCTGCTCCCAGCATTGAAGATGTATGTTGAAACAGAAGCAAAAATAAGTTACTTTAAGATTCTTACTAGATAAATTCTTGCTGTGGACTTTTATTTTCACATAATGACCTAATTTTCCTTTGTGTTGGATGATTTGCCAAGCATGGCTTATGAAAGACTGGTCCATCTCTGGTCCAGAAATCTTTCTAACAGGATAATCTGTAGGTGCTGAACAGTTTCCTAAGTGTTGTACTCCCTGCTCTCTGTTTTCTGGCTAGATCTGCCATGTCTTGTCCAGTGTGTGTAAGAAAGAAGGCTTGACCCTTCCTCAGGAACTGGCTCAAAGGATTGCAGAGAAGTCTGGCAGGAATCTTCGGAAAGCACTACTTATGTGTGAGTCCTGCAGAGTACAACAGTAAGTCACTGCAAAAGTTAATGTACATTATGCTGTCAGACACATAACCTTGATTCTAAGGCCGTGTTAAAATAGGCAACAATTTGCTTTGATTGTAATTGCTAAAAGTGTTATTTTGTAGGTATCCTTTTACTGCTGATCAAGACATTCCTGAGATGGACTGGGAAGTTTATTTGAGAGAAACTGCAAATGCTATTGTTGGTCAACAGTCGCCACAAAGGTAGGTGATTGCACTTGTTAAGAGCTATAAATGATGTTTTCCATGTACTCTCCAGTTTTGTGTAATTTTCTGTATTTCTGCTGGAGCTGATACTTTGCAGCCAGAGTAGTTGAGCTTTAAAGTTGCCAGAGAAGACTGAATGAGTATCAGGAACTGAAGAACTGTTGCTTTTTCCTGTCAAAGCTTAATAATCTAAAGTGACCATAGGCTCAGTTGCATGTTGTGTTTCCTGGTTTGGTTTTTTTTTTTTTTTTCGTGTGGGAGTGGTGGGTGTGTATGGTTGTTGTGGTTTGTTTGTTTTACTTAAAAGTTTCTCTTTGACCATCTTTTGCATAAAACACCTTTGTAAAAGAACTGGAAGTGAGAAATTGTTGCTTTATTTTGAGCACATTAGGAGGTGACCCCTGTATCCATCTCACTGTCATATCCAAAGCCTGATGCTTTTAGTCTATTCCATGTATTGCTTGAATGAGATGTCACTTAATTTAAGTGCTTGTAACATCTGTCCTCCTATTATCAAAAGCTGAGCTTTTGATAATTGTGTCAGTTCTGCCACCTAATTGTCTTAACCCTTCTTATAAACAATGAAGACAGAAAAACAGCATAAAGGAACTCTCTGGCTCTGATAAATTGTGACTCCTCACTGGTCTTAAGCATGAATAACTTAGATATGAAGAAGAATTAAAGGGAAACAATCCTGAGACAGATTATAATAGCCTTGTAGCTTCTAGATTAACTGAGACCATTGTAACTAGAGTATATTATTTGTCTTTTGAGTAAAAGGTGATATGCAGCCTTTGAATTGAAACCGACTCATGCAATGCTTTTGGTTTTAAAATAATGCCCAAAACCAAAAGCAGAAAAGAAACTTTGCTTGGATTGCCTCTTTTTTTTGAAGTGTATTTCACTGGTTGGGAAAAGACATTAGTATGCTTTGGGTTCATACTTCTCATGTTTTGTGGTGTCTTTCCAATAGGCTTTTAGAAGTCCGTGGACGGCTTTATGAACTCTTGACACACTGTATCCCTCCTGAGATTATAATGAAGGTAATTCAACTGTCTAGCTCTTAATGTGTTATAAATTTTAATACTATGACAGTCTCAACTAAAGTTTTTTCAAAAAATACACCAAAACATCATAAATTATCCAAATAGTGATGAAAAGCTGTGTCCCTTCCAAACAGACTAAAACTTCTTCAGTGGTCAAAGAAAAACAGCATCATAGCTGAGTAAAAATAAAGGAGGACATTCTTAGTCCCCTTGACTTCTCAGGCCAGTTACTGTGTTAAAGCATAGTTGATGATCTTGCTGGCCTTTCTCATCCTTGAAGACTCTATGATTCTTTGGGCTAATCTTGATATGATTGGTTTTCTTTTATAAAAGTTTTGTTGTTTAAAGTTCAATATTTGCAATGTCTTTATGGAGTGGTGTGCTGAAGGATGCTAGACCAGCAGGAATAGCATTCCTGGACTATTCAAAGAGAGATGTCACCTTGGGAGGAAAAAAGCAAGTGGAATGTGCATGTTCTTGTTTTAAGCAGGATGAAAGGATGCTGAAGACAGCTAGAGTAGAACAAGGATTAAAAATAATGTTTACAACTTAACCTAGTAATGTTTGTTTTGCTGTCAGACATAATTTCTTTTCACATTAGCAAATTTCTGCTTTCTTATGGTTTTGGTGCTTAGGTGTTTCTTTAACCTTCCTTTCTTACAGTCAATTAGTGGATCTTGCATTGCTGTGTTTGAGAGGAAAAAGGTGCATGTTCTCTACCTACTCCCTCTTCATAAACTTGAAATGGTCTAGAGATACTTCTCACTTAATCGTGACTTTTAATTAAATAATGCATTTCAGGGTGTTGTAATGACTAAAGTATTGCAATCAAGTTGTCTTGTGTGTCTGCACATAAATATGTTCATAAATACAGAGATACTTAAATGCTAAATAACCGTCTTCTTGTTTTTTATTAATGTTGTTTCTCTTAGTGCTTGATTCTGTCAAGATAGAAGTAAGTGGTTTTAAAGCACTTGCTGTCTTGGTAAGAATTCTCCTCAGGCCATGTGCCTTCATGCAGTAGAGGTTACAGTATTTGGAGATGAGGTTAATTAATTTTCTTTTATTAAGGCATAAATTATTCCAGTAAATGAATATATTTGCTGTTGGATTAATGAGTGAACTATTGGTTAGTGCTTGGCTATTTTCAGAGAACCAAGGTTATCCTCTTAACAAAAAATATCTAATTTTTCAAATACTGCCCTGCTTTTTTTCCATTTTAGGGTCTTCTGTCAGAACTTCTAAATAATTGTGATGGGCAACTGAAAGGGGAAGTTGCACAGATGGCAGCCTTCTACGAACACCGCTTGCAACTGGGCAGCAAAGCCATTTATCATCTGGAAGCGTTTGTTGCAAAGTTTATGGCAATTTACAAGAAGTTCATGGAGGATGGACTGGATGACATGATGTTCTAACTCTGATGCCCAAAGTTTTACACAGAATTTTGGGTCAAGATACCAATGGTGTTGAAAATGTCTGCTTATCAATGCTTAATTACGTGTGGGTCTCATCCTTAGTCAAATATTTTTATTTTGCTATTTAGTAAAACAATGTTTGTTCAGCTTTAGAAACCAGATGGATTGTTTGACAGCCACAAATCCATCTTTAGATCCATACAAAATGCATTGGCCTTTCAGAAAGACAACACATTGCATTGGAAGATATGTAAGATCAGAGCTGCTTTGCAGTATTTGTAAGCTGACATTAAGAAGGGAGAGCACAGGTGCTGTGTGCTTAGTTTTTGTTTGTTAATCACAGATGGGCAATGCTGAAAGAAAAAGATGTTTTTTTCCATGTTCTGCCAATTTCCACCTTGAACATGTATGTTCTTCCTGCAAATCTATGTATCTTAGTGCTTGTCTGGCTTCTGTTTTTTTAGCCTCATTGTTTTCTGTGGTGTGCTCACACCAAATGATTTCTTTCTTTTTTCTTTGTAAGCAGTTGCATTGAAATTAGCAGTACTTTGGTGTTGCTTGTAAATCACGTGGAACACCTTGTTTAGAAGGATTATACCTTTATAAAGCAAGTCCACGTGCTGTCTGACACTCTTGGGTTTAGGTCAACCTATAAAATGCTGTTCAGGCAAAGGTTATTCCTTTGACTATTTTTTAATGAAATGCAAAGCTTCAGCTTTCAACAAATACCTTTCACCTCTTAAACTGATATGTAACATTTTTAAAATGGCAAAATAAATTGTAGAAAATATGAAAAAAATGCTGAATTGGTGTTTTACACTGTCTGTGATGGCCTAGATGCATTCATCTGTTTTGATGTAGACATCTTTCAGAAAGGTGGGATATCCCACACACACTGTAAGAGTGAAGGGAGCCACTGAAGTTTAAAAAAATCCAAAAAAATACAAAGCAACAAGAAAAAGTGAAAAAACAACCTCCTAAAATAATAATAATGCTAATAATAGAAAATCAACAATACCTGTGCTGCAAGTCTTTCATGTATTATGTCTGTATACCATGGTACTCTAAAAGTTACTGAATTCATGCTCTTTCTTACTTCACCACACTAATTTAGCCTATTACTAGACAGTATTTAAAGCTTAATTAAATACTGCTGCTGTTCTCAAGGACTTAAGGGTTCCATGTGGAGTGTTAATGCACAGCTTGCATTCAGATTCATTCTCAGATGGTGCTGCCCTGTTTCCTGCTCAACTGAGTTCCTGAAGAAGTAGAAGATAAGAGTTTTTTTCCTTCCATATGCTTGTCACCCAAATCCACAGCACTGGTAACTTGTCATATTGTGAATGTCTTCACTGTCAAAAGATCCTGGAGAGACATTAAATTAGTCAGTGATAGTGGAAAGGAATACTTAAATTCATTACAAAGTAGGGCACAGCTTTGTAATAGAGTAGGCATAATTGCTGTACATAAAAACTGCCCTTGTTTAATATATGAATTTTTAAAAGCTGAAAATTTTTCATGATTTCCCTACTCTTGAAATACAGTGTGTGATAAGTAAAAGTGTGAGCTCAAAGGATGATGGAACACTTCCCCCTCCCAAAAAAACCAACCCCCAAAGCTAATGTGGGAGAAGAGGAAGTTGCAAAATGCTCAGGGGCAGTGTTGCTGTGGAGGATGGGGAGGCAGGAGCGTATTGGAGGTTTGTTGGGTGTGTTGGTTTGAAAGTAAAACCAGTGCGAGACTCCAAGTCAGTAATACAATTTAATAGGAGAAAAGAGAAAAAAATAAAATGCATGCAATAATATAAAAGAAACAACCACCAACACAGTCAGAAATACAACCTGACACCCTGTCAGTCAGGGTGTTGGTAGCAGTCCGTATAAATGGTGGCTGCAGCCCTCCTGGATGACAGATGTGGTTCAGTTGAAGCAGTGCTCCTGTAGAAGGTGCAGTTTTCCTCCGAAGATCCAGCGATGATGTGGAAATGATCCAACTTTCCTCTGGGATCCAGTGGAAAGGTCTGCCTTCGTGTCCCAAACCCCAGTTTTTTATCTAGGTAGGAAAGGCTTGGCTCCTGCCCCTGGCTGGGGCATCTCCCAATGGGATGATGTAATCTTATCAGTCACACAATAGGACTGAATGGCCCATTAACAGAATATATCTCCTGGAGAAAGGGTGGGTTGTGAATAGATAACGGTGATCATCCCCCGATCTTATCAGATGGCACATCAGCAGAGGATATCTCCCACAGAGATAAGGATCACCACCCCTCCCACATTTTAACAGATGGTGATAGAATACACATTTTTGCATTGTACCCCAGGACACTGGGGCAGAGGAGCAACTTGCTCTTTCAAAAGGCCTCAGCAGCTTTGTCTAGGAGTCAGGAACCCAAATATGAATCTCTAGAGATTCATATTCTTGCTTCTTGTTGAAGTTTTATTTTTATCCTTTTCTACCTGGGATGAATCAAGAGTAGCCAAGGATGGGAAAATGGTATAATGACAGGATTTCTGTGAGAGAAAATGACTATCACTCTTCCTGACAGCCAGCATTTCTCCCTGCTAATCCTACTCCTGCTTCTTGTCTTCCACGGTCTAGAACATAAACACATGAGCACAGTATCTGAGAAGTCTCTGCACATGTCTTTCCTTGCTAGTAATTTTCCAGGAAATTTGACTTGGTGTCCGTAACAGACTTCAGGCGAAGTGGTCATGCCACCAAGCCTGTCAGAGTTCAAAGAGTGTCTGGATGTTGCTCTCTCATGTGGTTTAGTTTTAGTTCATCCTGTGAGGAGCACAGAGTTGGACTTGATCCTTAGGAGTGACTTCCACCTTGAGAGATTCTGTGATGATGATCAGTAAATATGCATTCTGGGAACATTGTAGAGGCTCACTGCCTTAGGTGCTGCTTCCTGTCCCTGAGGGCTAGTTGCAGCTCTTGCTTTAGAGGCAGTGTGGTGCAGATCTGATGTGCTGGGCTCTGCTGAAGGGCGCAGGGATCCTTGAGCTCATGCAGGTGCCTGTCAGACACAAAACTGAGTTTTCTGCCAATTTTTTCCCCTTGTGGGGCTCCTGTGCAAATCCTTTTATCAAAAATACAGAATGTTAGCCTGGCAAGTGAGCATCTCCTGGGGTGGGCACAGCTGCCTCTTCAGCCTGGAATAGAATCACAGAATCATTTACATTGGAAAAGACCTCTAAGATCGAGTCCAACTGAGCCTGCATGCACAAGGCCCAGCAACAAGGGACCAACACTGGGCACAGCACACCTGCCTCACAGATTAAGTAGAAGAGGCAGTGCAGATAGACTCCTGAACACTGACTAGCACAGGACCAGCCTCTAGATGATCCATTTCTTCAGCTGATTTCATCTTTCGAGACCTGCTTAGAATTGCTACTGAATTGCATGCTGAGAGGATTACCCTCGCTTTCATCCAGCGACACCTCCTGCTAGCTGGAAATGAAAACTCCAAGCTGCTCCCTCCCACGTGGGACTTAAACACTGAAGGTGTCTGAGGGGTTGCAGAGGAGTCAGCTTCATGCTAGCACAGAAAGCCAGAGGTGAAACCAGTTTGAAAAAAAGGATCAAGAAACTAAAGGCAGCAACTACTTCTGTTGAACTTTCTCTGCTCTGCAGAGATCAGCTGTGCAAAGGGTGAATGGTACATTCATACTTTATTCCCCGTCTCTGAAATCCAAGTGTTAACTCCTGTGAGGAATATTATTAAACGAATTTGACCTCTTCTGTTGACTGTACCCTGAAGGCTAATCAATAGTACGTCATGCAAGGTGCATGTCAGGAATTAGTTACGTTTCACAAAATGGGTAAGATTAAAATAATTTGCCATTAACTTCAACACATTGAGAAATTGACTCAGAATTTTCCTTGTCAGCAAAATTGAAATTATTTTCTGCCCAAATTAACCAGGACCCCTGGTTCCTACTGCAGGTTTTTGCTTTTTTTTCCCCCCCTTTTTAAAGCCATTGATGCTTTACTTGTTTGCAAATTGAACCCAGTAACAGTTAAACATTCCTACAAGTTGTCTGTCTTCTACAGTTGAGTACAATGTGTGTGCTGAACGTCTGGAAGAGATTGTATGCTCTTGTTTCAGCAATCATGGAGTTAGTAAATTGTGTCCCAATCATTTCAGCCTTAGGTGGTGTTTCATTGGAGTTGAATTTGGCACCTCCTAAACAGGAGTGAGGCACCAACTATTACAAGTGTGTAGTTTCACCACTGACACCACTGGTCCATCTGTGTTCCTCCAAGCAGCCACCACCTCTGTCCTGGTACCTTCTTGGAGCTATCTCCAGTTCTGTCCCAAGGCATGGGTTAGGTGTTGGTCTTTCTTGTATGTTTTAACCTTTTTGAAAGCCACTGCATACAGTTATAAAGAATAAAGTTTGGGCATTGGGAAGTTGAAGACTGAGATCTGGAGGCCTACTGTGCTGCTCTCTCTCTTGACTGACCTCGTGTGTCCCCAAATAATTTTTCTTGGTTTTCTCTGGGACAATCTACTTTGCTGTATGAAATGCGATGCTTTTAGTTGGCAGCCTGTGACAGCTAGTGAATGGCACAGTTTCACTATAGCTAAATGTTGCCAATGTGGGCTTTCACTGCAAGCAAGCTGGTGTTCTTTTTTTAAACTTGTGATAGTATGTTCATGTCAAATGATTTTTGTGCCAAAGTATAAAGGCAACACTTAGCTCACTCCTGGTCACAATGAGATATGAAAGGCATGCTAGTAAAGCACGTGTTTTGAGAAATCCATGGAATATTTCCTGTGCTTTTTACCACTCAGAATCCTTCTGCAAAATGTTATTTCAGTCTTGAGTGAGAAGGAAGGGAAGAAAATCAGGAGCCCCATCAAAGAGAAGAAAGAAAGAATCAGAATGACAAAGCAGGAAAGGACAGATCCTGAGGGAAGACAGGTACACTCATTAATTGTATTTACATTTCAAAGACGAGTCACCTGGGGTGTTCTCAATCATACCCTATACTTATATTCCCTGCCACACACCATGAATAATAAATGCACTTTTGAAGAGAGAGTGAGTAACCAAATAGGTTTCTTCCAGATTTAATTTTGTGGATGATCTTAATTTGAGAGGTCAGTACAAATCCCTATGGTAAGTGACAATTTTAGGCCAGTAATTGCTAATTAAGACAGAAAGCAAGATGCTGGCTAAGGCACTTTCAGATAGATCACAGATAACCTTGCAGGAGCTGATTAACTCAAACGGAATACCTCCGTAGGTGATAGCTACCAAATAATACTTGGAACAATTTTTAAAATTAAAAAGGATGAGGGGGAAAAAGATTTATGAACCTCTTGGCCTCATTTTCTCCGGAGAAAGAATTTTGATACGTTGGGTTAGCTGTTTGCCAATTAGCAAACAATTAGAAGAAAGACATTTACCCAGCAGGCAAACATCTTTTATGACAGACTCACACTCATCAAACCTGTTTATGCTGAAGGAGGATAAACATTGCTGTGCTCACAGTGTCTCAGTGATATGAGCTGCACTGGCTGCTGCTCTGTGCCACCTTTGCATGGGCTGGGTGGGACTCAGTGTGACAGTGCTTAATGTGGCAAGCAAAGAACAGAGGACCCTGTGCTGTGCTTATGATCCTGGGGTAGCTGTAGACAATTTCCCAGAGCTCCGCAAAAGAAATTAGGAACAGCACGGCAACCGACTGTGGAGAAAACAGAAATCTCCAACGCTGGGGAATATTTTTGGACGTGAAAATCAGAAAAAGTGAGAAGACATCAGTTTTATTTATATTAGTGTCTGTAAAGGAGATCATCACTGATAGATCAAAGTTAGTGTCAGACATTGGAAGCTTTTCTGAAAGTGTCCCTCAGACAGGTGAGGCCTCAAATGACCATCAATTCAGAGTGGTGGATGCTGTAAAGTAAAGCAGAGGTAAGACAAAAAGCAGAAACCTTTCAACACAATAGGGATGTGTCATCAGCACTGCCTGGTGAAAAGGTGGAGGGGATGATGAATCTGAGTGTTAAGGCTGAACTCCTCTCCATGCTCTTTCCACAAGCAATGGAAAGAGATGAGCAGGTGCTTGCTAGTCCAAACAAATCTTCAAGGTGTACTCTGTTGTTCATCCTCTAAAGGAGCTATCCCCTGCCATTAACTCCACAGAAAATAAAGGAGTACGAAACTAGATGTATGTACAGATCTACTGACTCGATGCCAAAATGAAGCCAGAAAAATTGCACTTATCTATTCTAGAATCCAGCACAGAACAGCAAAGGGCACAAGAGGAAAACAAACTGGATCAAGTGCTGCTCAGGAGTGCAGAGCATTTCCCTCCTATGTCCCTTGGCACAAGGTAGTGCCTACCCTGCAGACTGCAAATGCAGACTATGTAGAAGAAATTAAGGAATGCACTCAGTCCTGGTTTTGCTACTGGCATCCTAATCAAAACAAGAATTTAGAATAGAGCTTATGGCTTTATAGTATTTCTGACATACATAAATGTGACAATTTATTATTACATGATCTTTTCAAACAAATATGTATTTTTACCTTTTTTTCCACTTTGAGGGAGCAATTTCTTTTGCAAGAGTCTGAATTAAGTCTGATCCCAAGAAGCCCAGAGGCAGCCATTGTGAGTGCCAGGCATCCCACATGGAAGCAGGTCTAACCCATCCTTTAGGCAGAACTTCCCTGCAGAAGAAGCAGCTCTTTGCAGTTCATTTCATTCAAAACAAAGGCATTTAACTCCCTGTTTGACGTGAGAGTTGCTTTTAGAGCTCCTAACAGTTGTCCAGAGAATAAAAATCCTTCCAGCTGGCCCTGTGACATGGATCTTGTTTGGAAGCAGCTGATGTGGATCAGGTAGACAGGGGTATCAGCATTAGGAGAAATCTAGTGGTGACTCATTGTACCTGAGGAAGGAACTGGAGATGACGAGCACTTTTCACTAAGGGAATGCTGGAACAGGCTAAAACCTTCCAGCAGGTGTAGTCAGGTTCAATTAAAATACCTTTGTTGTTCCAGGAAAAAAGTAGTATCAGGTGTGCTTGAGGGCAAGGACTGGCAGCTACCATGAGAGACTTTTCTTGTGCAGTGTGTGGGTAAACAGCCTGTTGAGTTGGGGAGCAGATATGATGGAGGGGATCAGACCTGCTTTGGGAAACCTGAAGATGCACTGAAAAATACAGAGATGCTGTTAGAGAACAGTGTTAGTAACGTTAAGGTTGTTCAATCCTCATGTGGGCCACTCATTTAAGAGTTGGACTGGATTATCCTTGTATGAAATGAAGGGAGTGATGTCATCAGAGCTGAATGGCAGTAGCATTTTGTGGCTGAAAATTACTTTCTCCATTTGCACAATGATGCTAAACTAACATTTAGGGGGAAGAAAGGAGCACTGCAGAGGCAATTATTACAGATGGAGGACACTGATTAGCTTATCTAGCTCTTCCACCTGAGAATACAAGATGTACTATGATGACACTATGGAAGGAAGTAAAGGAAATGTTATTACAGATATTATATCCAAATTGAATTAAAGCTGCATTAAAAACCAGAGATTACTGCACTTTTTCATGCTAGGTCTGAAAACATGATATATGTCTGCTACTGACAGGCACGTAAAGAACATGCAGGAGCTTATTTCTCAGAAAACAAGTTTGCTCTCTGATGTGCTGCTTCACAAATCCATGGAAACAAAAGCAGGAAGTAAAATTATAGGCAGACATTAATAAATAAACATCAGCAAAGCAGCTGTGTTGTTTGGGATTATTGCTTGTTTTGTTTCCAAATATTTACTTTACATTGTAGCCTTTAATAGTAAATTGTTGCAGTTTCTTTATCTATAAAAATCAGGTAATGAATCGGATCTTCTTTGCAAAAGGTGAGTCTGCAGATAAAAGCATTATGTTAATAAATATTTTCTCAGTTGACTAGTGGTTGCTGGAATACTTTTCTGTGCTGTGCTCATTCACTGTAGAGATTAAAATGAGTTACTCAATCCTTCTGGCTTCTAATTTTATTGGCAGGGCGAAAGAACAATCCTTAAAAACACGAAGTCCCCTTTTAAAACTGTGTTTTTGAGGGGTCATGTGGCGGTGTACAGGGAGGCAAATATCTCTTTGCTTCCTTGGCTGTGGCTGCGACAAGTGAAAATATCTCTGGAATGTGACAGTGTCATGAGTTACTGCCTCTGCCACGAGGGCTCTGTACACCCAGTAATTCTCATAAAAGGCAGTCTGTCTCATATGACTGGAAATATCATATGGGCTGACAAGGAGGAACTGTAATAAAATGGTGTATCTTTCAATTACTTCCCACGTTATGTTACATCAAGCGGCAGAGTACAATAAATTTTAAAATAAAAAGTTGACATGAATGATCATATAGTAATAAATGAACAACAAAGACTTTTGATGCACACATAAAGAAATATCCAGCAATCAGCTTCCAACTGTATCTTTTCTATTTGCAAGCATCAAACCACAGCTGGCAGCTATTTATGAAAAGGGATCAGTGTGCTAAAGTGTGCTCAGCCTGAAATAATAACTCCAGGAAAATATTTCAATAAAGATGTATTTTAAGAACAAAATCAAAGAAAACAAAGTTACAGAACCTGAGAGTTTCAAAGCAGTTTCTTCCTCATACAAGCCCTTCTCACCAAAACAAACCCAGGGCTATAAAAATTTTAGGAATGGTTTTCAAAGACGCTGAGTTTTCAAAAGAAAGAAAACCTCTAAGCGCTTCAATAAGGGAATTTTCCCTAGAACTTCCACACTTCAGTGTTTTCTGTGATCGTGTAGTTTTGGTGTGATACAAATTAGTAATGCATAGCTCAGGAATATAGTGCTCTATCAGCTTGGCTATGCAGGGTCAGGGCACTCTCACTGACTTTTTTTCTGCATAGAAGTACCTACTCTGCTTTTGCTCTGAGGTTAGCAAGAAAGCTCCTTGGTTTGGGTGATGGTCTATTTTAAGTTGTTGTCTGACAGCTAATTCTTTCTGACGTGAAATCAGGTCAGGTAAATAAATACACTCTGCTGCAACCACGGTGACTACCTGCAGCTGTTAGGGAGCTGTACAGCTGCTTGCCCTAATTCCGAATAGCAGCGTCTGGAAGCCTTTGAGCAGCGTGGTGACATGGGCAGCACAGGTTTAACAGCCACTTCAAAAGTTGTTGTATTTTAGAAACTCAGTTTGCACTGTAGAAAAACTGAGAAGCATGTTTCAGAAAGCCATGCTCTCTGGGTTTTTTTTTTTTTTTCAACTTTTCTCCCCTTTTTAATTAATTCAGCTCAACACTGTAATTGCCATAACTAACGAGCCCTTCTTGGTGCCACTGATCTCCCAAACCTAATAATGAGTCAAGTGATCTTGAGAACAGAGACCATCTCAGAGATTTCTCTGACACTGTGCACAGTGCTTTTTTCTCCCCTCTGCAGGATGAGCTCCTTGCTGTCCTGCATAGCTCTGAAGTCCCATCCAACTTATGACAGGGCTGTTTCAAAGCCAGTTCTTTGTCCCTGTGAAGAATTGATTTTTGTACTCCATGTGAGCAAGGCTCACCTGAGGAGCAGGAAGGAGGTGAAGGTTTCTAAGGAACAAAGTTGTCTTGCTTTTCACATCTTCCCAATTTTTGCTCCATTGCCCACACATATATCATTATCTGGCCTCCTACTCTCAAGATGTGAGCCATCTCTTTTATCACTTGCATGCACCTCTCTTCCAGTTGAAAAATGGTGTATCACTAGAACAGAACAGATAAGGTGAATAAGTATCCCTTGAGGTGCTAATGAATACAGAGCGTAGGGACAGGGACTGGCTCTGACACACTGGAAGCCGATGGTTTGCACCACAGGAATACATCATTTATCTTCTGTTGTGCTACCTTTATAATCTCTGACATTGTGCTAACTTTAAAGAGTCTCTACCACACTGACATATTTTAAAAACACAGCTGAATTTAGAAATCTTGAAACCACTGGCATCTGTCAGGCTGGCAATAAACAACAAAATGTTATTTTCTCAATGAATGGCTACCACCCGGTCAGTGGCAAAACAACCTGGAATGTTGAATCAACATACTGGTGAAAGACACTTGGTCAACTAGTATTTGTCTATTTCTTCCCAGTAACAAATATATATAATTAAAACAAATAGATAATCTCACTCCTGTGTGATGCCCACCTCCTGGCAGACAAACATGCAAGATGTGGAGAGCACCTTATCAGTAGGATGGTAAAACTCAAGCAATAAAATTTGCCTTGAGCCAGAACCCAGTTTAAATTTCACTCTAATTTCAATAAAAATTTTTGCATTAGAAAGGGCAATTGGTCTCAGACTTTGGCAGGAATTTGCAGAATGACAGTGCTTCAGGTTAGCTCCTGCTCTTAGGCTGAGCAGCTTTGGAGCAATTCACAACAAACATCGAGGTTGATTAGGTCTTGGTGCACAGCAGGGACTCTGGCAAAGATTCTCTTACATCAAGGGAATGTTAAATCCTGTAACAATGCTGGAAAAGAAAGGGCACACACTAAAGACACTGAAAACAAAAAGCAGTAGAATTAATGATAATTATCCAACCTTATATTTCCCTCAGTGAAAACTCCCCGTGCTAGAGATAGAGCAGACATTTCTACACATACCACTTCAGGTTACAATGACAGGCCATCTTTTGGTTAAGCTTTTGAAATTATAGCTTCCACAGAGAAATAATGTGTCTTTCAAGAAAAAATAAACAAAGTGCAGGCTTGATTCTTTCTAGAAACACAAGTATAGAAAATGCTAGCAGAAGCTTTGTATGTGTAGCCTCTAAGTGCCTCTCAGGGTAGCCATTTAGCATCAGATCCATTTTGCCACAGAAAAAGAGATATTTTACAATTAAAAGAATAACAGCATGCAGTCCAGCTGTCATAGGAAAACACTGCAATGAATGATGCATTCAGAGTCTCAGTGGCAATGTGAGGATCAAAAGGCAAGCTTTGAAGAAATAGGATGTTTTAACATTCAGTTATTCGACTGCCTGTAGGTTTTCCTTTTCTGAGATCAACAGAAATCAATTCCAAAAGCTTAGGTCTTCTAGCAGTAGTTGAGATGTTGATACTGAAATATTATGGCCTTTGTAATTAAAAATGCATCAACTATCATTAAGGAAATTACAGTTTATTAATATAATCTCACACTGAACAAAATTTTAGTGTTGTCAAGATAAATTTGTCAGATAACTTTAAAAGCCGTGGGTGATGTACTCCATTTAAAAAATGCATAAATCTAGGAAACAGAGCATTTGCATGGGGCAACATCACACTATCCAGAAATCACAGATTATCATGTGAATTACTGCACGACTGTTTTTAATCAAAGCCAAGCCTGTGAGACTCCAAGACTGCCATGAAGCCACATTCACTTAAAGCAAGCAGCTCACAAAACATAATTTTTTAATTTTCCTTGACATCAAAGTCATTGTCTATTGAAATTGTTTAATCTGAACAAGTTGCACTGTGCAGTGTAAGTGCTGGTTCAGAGATGGAGCTGAGCTGGCAGGGAGGCACAAACACCAAGGCTTGACTGCAGCCCAGCAGAGACATGAGCCTGCTTCCCTCCCCTCCAGTGGGAATCTGCTTCTCCTGCAGCTCCTCTCATACTGACGACTCAATGGCACTGGAGAGGATATTTCATAGAATCGTAGGATGGTTTGGGTTGGAAGGAACCTGAAGATCACCTACTTCCAGTCCCCCCCAGCATGGACAGGGACACCTTCCACTAGACCAGGCTGCTCAGAGCCCCAGCTGACCTGGCCTTGAACACTTCCAGGGAGAGGACATCCAGCACTTCTCTCACAGCCTGTTCCAGTGCCTCACTACCCCATCATAAACCTCACCACCTCATCATAAAACATCTGTTCCTATTATCTAATACAAATAAAGTTTAGAATGTCCCTCTCCATCTTTCTAACAAGCCCCCTTTAATTGTTGAAAGACTACAATAAGGCCTTTCTGGTCCTTCACTGCTACCCCTGGCAATCTTTCACCATCCGTTCAGCATATTTAAGTTGATTTTCCACCATCCAAGCACTATTAAACAAGGGTCCAGATGCTTGAAAGTGCGTCTATTGTAGTGAATGGCACTTTAAATCAAAAGTAGCTTTCTCCTAGATTGCAATAAACATAGAAACTTGCAGGTGTTGAAAACAGTATCAGGACAGAGGAAACTTATTCTGGGTCAGAGCAAATATCCCTCCAGCATGGTGCTGTGGCAGCAGTCAGCACCGGAGGTACAGGAAAAAAAGAAGGGAAGAAGAGTGAGACTCTGTCCCCTTGCCTCCTGTGGTTGGCAGCCTAAGAGCAGTATCTGATAGCCAGGGATGGATCTGCCCTCCATGGATGCTTTCTTGGACTCACTTGTACTTCTGATTACACAAATTCACATACCAAACTAACTTGCAATTTAATTATATGGAGATTTTTTTTCTGTTTTAAATCTTTCCCAGTGGTTCTCCTGTTGCAATAAAGCACAGAAATTTACTCCTTATTCACTACTTTATAGTTTGTGGATTCCAGGATGCAATCTCCCTCAGGAGCAGTATGAATTACACACTTCCTTTAAAACGCTTTTGTGATGACACTCTATATAATTAGGTAAAGATCCATAGCCCATTAATCTGTCCTCATGCATAATCAATCTGCACCTTTGATGATTATAAAGACCTTTACTAGTTCACCTATATCCTTCCAGAGATGGATAAAACCTGAATTTCATGAAGTATTCGAGATATGGGTGCATCAAGTATTTCTTTTCTACCACTCTTCTGCATTTTAATTTTTGTCCTTAATATTTGAATACTTTTTTGACCATGTTTGAACACTCATCTAATACTTTTAAAGGCAATGAAATTGTGTCTTATGATGATTTCAATAGCTTTCCTGAACATGAACAGAGGGTATCTCTGTGCTTGTACCCTTAGTTATTTTTTTCTATGCACATAACCTGGCAGTTATCCACAAATACTTCACGGAAATTTTGCACCCAGTCATTAGTTTCATGTGAGAATTTTTCTTGCAACTCCTTGCAGCCAGTAATCCTGAATAACTCTGTGTCAGCAGCAAGCTTTATCACTAGTCTAGTAATTTCCTTTGTAATTATAAATTGGTATCTTTTGAAGAGCAGCCTTTATATAGGTGCTGTACACATGCACTGGGCATTCAGCATTGAGTCCTTCACCACTTTCACACTCCTCTACCAGCATTTTACCCTTCTGGGTTTCTCTTCCAATTTTCCTTGAGTTTCTTCCTTTCTGGTAGTCAACTTTTATGCAGTGTATTTTTTAAAGCATTTTCAAGCAGGTGGTAGGATTACAGTCCCATTAAATTTAGTGAGAGGATGTGGTTCTTGCACAATTACTTATTGATGTGGGCCTGATGTACTGTTTCAGACTAATAAGAGTTTTTCCCCTTCTGGGGGTTCTCAGATTAATCTTTTCAAGAGATTTTGTGCCCCTGTTGTACCATTTACACAACCTACATATGGAAAATTGTGGTTTCTCAATATTATGTTTACTGCCCCCATTGCCCCTCTAGTCTCTTTTAATAATCTGTGGTCATTTTCTCTAAGTTTATCAAAGAGTTGGTGATACATCCTTATTATTACACTGCTTTCCTTTGTAGCTCTCTACCTACTTTTTTTTCCTTCCAGAAATTTATCCTCATGCTACTTTTTTCCACAGAGCAATATTTATATCTTTTTTAGCTGTTATGCAAGCCTTGTAACAAAAGATAGAAAAACCCCTTTAGGGATTTGATGAACATTATATCATTATCACAGTAAGTAAAATCATGCCATGGTGATGAGGACAAGAAGGACCGCTTTCAATCTTTCAAACATCCTAACAAACCATTGAAAAAAAAATTTGCATAAGTGCTTGACCAAAACTGCTGACAGCTCTGCAGCAGCAAAGCCTTGCTTCATGGATTATTGGTTGTTTAAAAACAAAAATCCTTTTCATTTTGGCAATACCCTACCAAAAAATCAATCCAAATTAATTTTGGGTCATATACCACTCATTCCCACCACTTTTGTTTAAATTGAAGACTGAAAGATTTTCCATAGCTGAAAAATACATAATGCAATTTTATATTTTAAATAGAGAAGGTGAAAGAACATTTAAAAAATTCTTCTCTTCTGTAATTCACAAGAATATAATTACTTGCTCCTTCTCTTAATGAATACTGTGACTAATCCTACTAAAAGGGATTATTTAGAACAAGCAGACAATGCTAGATACATTTTTGTGCCATTCAGCTGTCTTCAGAGAACAAAACTGAAAGCATAAACAACTTTTCTGAATTTTTTACAAGTCACTTTCAAAATTAATATTTTAGGTCAGTGATTCAATTTAAACCCTGTTAAATGGCAAAAAAGAGATCTGTGTAATCAGAAATGGCTTTTCTCTGTTAAATTTCTTTATTGAAGTTAAATCCCTTTGGAGACATTTGGAAAGTATTTAAGGATCACAGAATTATTATCTCAGAGACTCGTTTGTATATACTATATATACACTTCAGATGCCACTTTATCTCTGTCAGCTGTAATAATGGGAACAACTGGAACATATATAAAGACATGGTTCTAAGCGAAATGTTATTTTAGTCTCTCCATTATGGTGATATCAAAAATAAAAAGAGGAGGAAAAACACGAATATACCAAAGTATTATTTAAAAGCATTATTGAATAACTTCAAACAGTGTTTCCATGAAAAGCTTTTTCCTGTTCCAAGCGCAACTCAATTACTTAGGATGGAAAATTTGTACATTCTTTTATTTTCTGCACATTTATGGTTAACATGAGGAAATAAGGCTGCTGCCTTTATAAAACCATCATAATTGTGAAATTTAATTAACTTATTAAAGTATTGATTCAGGAATCATGTGCTTTTTAAGCATTTGAATAGCTACACTGTTTCAGCTGCATTACTTCTGTGTTTATTAAAGATGATTCTGAAATGTTTGTCACAGCAACATTAAAGTGGGGACACCTATAACTAAAACCAGCAAAAGAAGATAATAAAATAAGGTAACATAAGGCAGCCTTCATCAAGTCATCTCTCTCTCCTGCTTTGTGTAATCCCTGAGTTGCCTACCCTGGATTTCTCCTTCCCTGGTCCCCTCACAGAGCAGAGTGGCCTTTCCTGGAGCTGCTGGCCCAGTCTCACCAGCTGCAATACCTGGGGTTCATCTCAGAGATGGCTGTCTGCCTTCAAGCACCATTTAGTATTGCTTATATGTTTCATATAAGTTATTGCATAGAGAGAAAATCATGCAGGCAGCTGCTGCCTCTCCTTCCCTCACAGGTGTGCTTCTGTGTGCCTGCCTACAGGATAAGGCTCCTTTTCCACCTCCTTTGGGCTATTTGGCTGAAGGTTCCAAGGGTTGATGGTGTTGGTTTCCCCACCAGTGCAGATGAGTGTTGAAGGACTGGTGCCCGTCCCTGAGGAGTGGAAATGTGGGTTTGAAACCCCTCCAGCTGTGGAAGGAGGTGAATCGAGCTCTTCTGCTTTCTGGGTCTTCTGCGTCCTGAGGACTTGGCTGCACTAGAAAGAGAAAAAAAGCAAAGTCTCTGTAATAGTCTGTTAGACACCAACCCCAAAGAGACCTTGGTGCTAGGGATCCTTATTTGGTGAAGAAGGTCCAAATGTGCACCTAGGTCAGGTGCCGGGACACTGTTCTAGATCCATTCTGGATCACAATGTCTTATTCATTAGAACAACAATCTTTTGGCAGCACAGTGTGAAACCCCTCTGGGTAGGGAACCCTGATCTCAGGTGACAGCACAGTCCTGACAAAACTGTGATGTGGAAGTTGCTCAGCCATGCCTCCTTCCACAAACACGGTCGTGTTGCTCTACCCCGAGAGAGAGAGAGGGAAAGAGCTGTACATGGGCAGCTTGGGCAGCTGCTGAGAAGTTGTCACCTCTTTTATTGACACCCAGCAGCTGGCCAAGACCTTGCAGCCAGGTAACGCTGTTAAGAACCTGTAGGTGAGATTTAAGACAGATACACTGTCAAGATGGTGACAGTGATAAGGCCACAGACTGTGGTCTAAAATAAATTATTCCATTTAAAAGTGATAAAGAGGCTCCCGGCTGTTACTGTGACAATTAAACTAAATATAAAGGTGTATTTGTTCTGCACTCCAGTAACTTGGAGTAGTGGAATGAACAATAAGGAAAAGAGTTCCTTCTGCTGCAATGTTGTTTTTCTAAGTAAAAAACAAACAAACAAACAAAAAACAAACAAAAAAGCCCCCAACCCCAGCAGAGTCTAGTTTTCTGACCTGAACACATCCTGAGATACATACACTAGAAATAAACTTAGGATATTTTTGATAAATCAGTTATAACCAGCATGAAAATATCAACGCAAGAAACACAGATCTCCTGATTTGGTTGAGATAGAAATCCTTGCTGTGGGTGATAATTGCCTAAACAGACAACACTGTCAGCTGAATGAGTCCAGAGAAAAAAACCTGTGGAAATCACAGAAAAGCCTGCAGCTCCTATGGAGCTTCTTTGCATCTCTAAGAATTTGTGATTACTAGTTTGAAAATACTGCATTATTCCCTTTAAATACAACACTAACATTGGTGAGGCCAGAGCTGAAATCAGGGCTGGCAGATGTCTCAGAAGCAGCAGAGGTACTCTGTGGGTCACCTCATCAAAACCAGAAAATCCCACAATGGGTGGTATTTCTCCTGTGTCTCTAAGACCTCTTGTGATATTTAGATTTTGTTAATATTTTGCACATCTGACTTCCACCAGGGAGGAAGGTTCACTGCTGTGAGAGGAGCTGTATTAACATTAGGCAGCAACTGGTTATAGGAGAGTCAATGGATTTTTCTCAAAAAGCTCAGATGGGCTTTACATTACAATAGATGCAGAAAAATAGAGGTTATTCATTTTCTGTCTCCATGGAAGACTTAAACACTTGGCCCAAATGTGACCCAATTTCCTCCAACCTGCTCTTAAAATCCTCTTAATATCTGAGGTAAATAACCTTTGCTGCAGGGTAAGATTATTATATTTTTTCTCTTCCTATGTCAAACAAAAAGAAAAGCTTTTCTAAAAGTAATTTATGTATTTGAAGGCTATTATTTTCTTCAGTCTTTTATTTTTTCTCTTTCTTGACTAACCAAATCCAATTCCTTCAGCTTCTTCTAATAATTTAGATTTTCTAAACATCCGTTGTTTTAAATGTCTCAAAACAGACTGTAAGCTTTCTAAGGAATGGTCCCCAAAAGCAGATTTTATAGCAGCATGACACTACTTGCACCTTTTTGGCCTGAGGTCCATCTTGCCTGGTTATTATTTCTCATTTTGTTTGTTGAATGTTTCCTTGCCGAGCATAGCATGTCTCTTTGGGGGGTTTCTGTATGACTTCCTGATTCCAGAGAGCCCTCCATTATTTGCCTTTGTCAAATCCCATCTCCCAAAAGAATTCCAGCTCCTCTTATATAGGAACCATTCACAAATTGTGCAATATGCTCTCTAGCAGTCATCAAAGTTATTAATCAAAATTTTGTGCAGAAATAGAGATAGAGTGGCTCCAAAGAGCGTGCCCTTTTTCAAATGCGTACTGTGCAGAGAGTGAACCACTCATTCATTTTGAGAATTATTTTTTTTCCATATTCTTAGCTCCATTTACTTATTTTACTTGCAACATTGACACAACAGTCAAGATGTATCATGTTTTCTCCTGCTATCCTGTCTATTGGGATTATTACACTGTCAAAACCAGAAAATAGATTGACTTGCTCCTGACAAACCCATATTGGCTGATTCCCCTTACATTAGTATTTTGTAGGTTTAAACAATGTAGGCTTAAATAATTTATTCTATTTAAATTAGATTATTTAAATTATTTATTCTACTATCCTTGCATAAATCTGAGTTAGCCTGGCTTCCCCTTAATGTCCTTTCTCTCTCTTTTGGAAAAAAACATTATATTTGCTTTCCTTTACTTGCTGGAGATCTTAATTATGATCTGCTACTTCACAGTAGTTTAGGATTAATTTCAAAATTTCCTAGCAATTTGTGTAACCAAATTTATATAAATATTCTTTAAGACATTATTTCACTTTTTATAGTCCAAACTCTTGTTCTCTCATTAAAACTCTCCAAACTTGTTGTTTTTTTGTAAAAGTAACTGTTAATTTTTTGTAAAGACCAAAGAAAAATGCAGGTTTCCCTCTCATCTCTTATTTGCTCTTCTTTCTTTTTTTGTTTTCCTCTTGCTGTGTATAAATTTATAAAACCTTAGTCTAGTTCTAATTCATGTTATTTTGTAGTCATCCCGATTTTGGTTCTTCACACCATGCCATGTAATTATTAACAGTCGTGGTTTCTGCTGATTTCTTTTCAACTTCTATTAAAGAGTTAAAAGCATTAAAGAGTTTCTGTCATACCAGACCTCTCTGCTTTCCCCTGGGACAAATGTCTTGTTGTGCCTTTAACATTGCCTGTTTAAGGGAATTCTATGACCTCAGTGCCTTCTTGTTGGAAAGAGTTAACTTTTAGAAAATAATCCTGATTGATTCTTTGGAAAAATGGAATATAGGAGGACTGGCAGGTAGTGGTGCCATACCTATCTGAAAAAACTCTGTGTTATGCAGTAACCCAGGTTGCATGGAAACATGAAGTTTCTTTATGGCATAAAGAAACTGTCATTATGGCAGGGCAATGTTACGCCCATAATCATTTGCACAGCATTGCAGTGTAACTACACTAAGATCTGACATTAACTCTTGGTTACTTCTCGCTCAGTATCTCTCTGAATTTTACCATAAAGTCAGAACCTTACAGACTAAGGAAACTCTCCAAGAGCTTTTATTTGGACTTTTTTTCCTCCCAAGAGACTCTTCAACTTTGTGTATTTTAAACAATTATACTATTTGCAATTACATAGACTATTTTCTGAGACAGTATAAATTAGAACTATTCATGCTTATGACCCTTAGGTTCCCCTCACTTTTTCTGTTAAATTACCACAAGACTAAAAGATCACAGATTAATGCAAGGTTAGTTTTCATATATTGGTATTAACAATGAGGAAAGCCATTTGATGCTTTTCACTCCAGGAGCCCTTTTTCCCACTGGGCTAAGAGTCTGATCAGATATTTCAATAATATAAAATAACTTTACTGACTTGAATATCTGACACTTAATTGGAGAGGCAATATGATGTCTTCACCTTTACATTTGCAGGAAAGAAATTTCATATCTATATTAACAGAAAAAGCTTCTTCTTATCCCTTGCCCATCTCAGAGCACAAGAGCTCAGTATATACGGGACTTTATTAACTCAGAACATGATTTCTACATATAAAGGAAAAAAAAAATATTAACAGAGGTAAAGCCATGATAAAAGAAGTCGGTCCTATATTGTGATTCCGAACAATTCCTTGGCCAAAGGGAAAACAAGAGTGCAAGTCTTCTTTCCATTACTGTGAGTGGCAAAAATCCTACTAATTTCAATAATGCAGCAATGGCTTAATAATGTTAACAAGTAAAAAATCTATTAGTATGTGGTAAAGGAGATGATTTCTGCTGTTTAGTGATGTTAAATAAAATTAATACACTGGCCAAGTGAGTATGATTTCTCTCTTAAAGCAGTGAAAACATTGTGGAATTAATTGCATATGCTCATAGTGCAAAGTGTCTTTTGAAAAGAAGCTAAGTGTATGGAAGTAGCACATTTTAAACTTTTTTTGATATATCATGTCTGTATTTGTTTCTTTTGAAGTTACTCTACACTCTTTAGACTATTTACAAGTACTCCCGGGGCACAGACTTTACACCTTCTGAAAGTTGCTGCATGCCCTTATCAACAAATCTGGCTTTTCCTTCACTTGCTTACCCTGGATTTCCAGAAAATGCCAAATCACCTTTGGGCACAGGATGATCCCTCCGGGCATGTGGAATACCAGTAATAAGGACTATTAGATGTTGGTCATGTTTCTTAAGTCGTAACTGAAGAATTTTCAGGTGGTGTAACTGAGCCTGGTTCCCAGCCCTGTACAATGACATAGCAGTGACAATGACACAGCCAGATTTCCAGATGGATTTGGAATTGAAAAGTAAAATCCTTCAGGGCTTAAAGGAGGATCACCTGAGACATGGAGAATAGGATGTGCCAAGATATTCACTAACTTCAAGAGGTGTGAGACATTAGCATTTTGCTTTGATTTGATGAGGCTTGGAGACCTTCACATTCCTTTGGTTGAAAAAAAGGAAAATCAAGTTTGCTGAGCACTGCAATTTGTTTTATTTACAGTACTGTCTAACTTTTAATCAATATAGGCTTAAAACCAAACTTTTAAAAGCTGGTTCAGTAATTTCAAGACTCCCAAAACAAAAGAACTCTCAAAATGTAAAAGAGAACAAAGCAGAGGTTAATGTTATCATTCAGCATTTGCTTTAAATGTGGCCAAAAGCAGGTAGCTGCTCCACTGTTAAATTAGGATGAAAAGGGTAACTAATCAAAAGGGAAAAATCTGACAAGAAAAGAAATCTGAGGTTACTCAATGAACGTTTTAATGTGGTAGTGCTGAAGTGAGCACTTCTGCTTGATTTTTCATCAGCTTCTTGTTTTTCGCCTGCATTATGCCCTCTTTTGCTGAAACAGGTCTCTGCAGAGAAGGAACAGGTAACTGATTTAGCAAAATAAACTCTTTCTTTTTGGCTGGGTTACTTTCCAGCTCTATCAGTGTCATGGTCATCCTTCTTCATGAACACAAAAATGATTGTGCTGGCTGATGAGCCATGGAACATGGGAGTAAATCCAGTGTTTGGGCAGGTTCAGAGGGATGTAATATTGAGCTTTGAATGTGTTCAGTGTTCTTAAGCAAGCTTCTTTGTTATATCTTCTTCTTGACATTTCATATTTCTGCCATGTGATAAGGCATAAACAAGTCTTGCCTCTTCTGTTTTTCACAATGTAGTTTAGTTGTGCTTGGACTAGAAAAAACCTCACATCAGTGTGACTTACCCCTTTTGTAGTTTTTCACTGCATTTGCAATAATACACATTTATTGTGCTAATACAGATTTAACTGGTCTACACAACCCAGAATATTCTGTTGGTCACTGAAAAAATCCCAAAGGTAGAAGAGACAGCAATGCCAGCCTAAGTGATTTAGACTCTCTATAAGTCTGTCTTGTAGCCACTGGCAACACACAGAACTACCAGCAATGGACAAGACAGTGCTGCAGCTCTCATTCCTACGAGGCAGACGTGAGCTGTGGCAGATCACTCACTGCTTCATGGCCTCCAGTTTAAGCCAATTCCACAGATGGGGAACAGCAGTCACAACCCAGTTTATCAGCTTGAGAGCTGATGTGAGGTTATGTGCCATTCCTCCAGCCTGAAGGCATAATGAGGAGGAGAAAGGAAGGGAATTCAGTGCCTATATAAAAGAAAATGTATTCCTGACATATGCCATGATGTATACCCTTGACCGGCCTAGCTTGAAATTCTCCACCCATTTTAAAGGAGATGCAATTGCAGTGGAATGCAGGTTATTTTTTACCCTCACAGTACAATGAGCACAGGCTGCTCTCTCCTGCCTAGCAGGCTCTCTGCTGTGTGACAGGGGGTGCTCAAGTGAGATCACTACAGAAGGCCATTTACCTTGGCCTGCTCAGCACGTATGAAATAAAAAATATTTATGGCAACGATGCTGCTGCAATTCTGTTCGTAATAGACTCAAAATGCGATGTGAAGGCATCATGTCGTGGGAGCACAGCACTGAATTATTCCTGTATATTGAAATGCTGATAGACAAACTAGGCTGCTAAGTAATTGAGTCACTATTAGACCAAACCATTAAATCCATTGTCTGCAGTTCTAACTGCTGCTAATTGCTGTCACCATGACAACAGGGGAGTTTCTTTATCTGATATCTCCATGTATTTTCCGTTTCATAATGGAGCCTGCCACATGGAAATTGACATCTTCCCAACTTGAAATGCTTGTGTTGAAATAAAGGCAGACATCCTTAGATAAGAACAACTTTAATATCAGTGGATCTTATCTAAATTTTTTATAATTTCTTTGCAGAATTTTCTGGATCTTAACACAAAGTGCATTTTAAAATAGATTATTAATTTAAAAAGCTTGTCTTCTCACTTGCATGATAAAATTCATGGTTCATCTTAAATTCAGGGAGGTAAATGCATCAGGCTTATATAATACTCTGTACCTTGTGCAGATTTTAGTTCACATCCTGTTTATGGCTACACTTGCATCAATATTAACCTTGGTCAGAGACCAGATTTTATCTCTAAATTTTTTTTTAAAAAGAAAAATAGTTATTTAGAAGCCTTTCAAATATTTAAATCCTATATTTAGGTCGCAGCCATCCCATAGCACCTGTTCTGAAGCCCCATCAATCTGTTGTTCCATTTGAATGGAGGTGAATCACTGCTGAGCTGCAAAGAGAAGTCTGCTCTGAACTGCTTGTCTAATATTCGCTGCTGATGCCATCTCCTAAGAATGAAGGAAGGATATCCAGAGAAAAGCTGGAGTTCTCTCAGTCATTCCCATGTCTCACTTCAGCACCAGCTGAGAAGAGGTGCTGTGAAACAGTGCCAACACTTGGCTAATATTAGACTGTATTTTCCAAGGAGAAAGGATAGAAGGAGGACTACCTGGGAGCTCTATCTGGAAAAAGGACTTCAGGACTTTTTCTGTGTTTGACTTTTGAAGGTAAAGGCTCTCATATAAACTGAGAAAGAGCTACTAAAAGGATTCCCTCGAATCTGACATCAGAGGCTGCTTCCCAGGGCTAGAGGGCAGAGGAGGAGCCCTGCAGGTGGATCCCTGTCCAGTTCCATGGCACCACTCTCGGAAATTTTGTTTCATCCGAAAATCATCTCTATCCATGGACACCACAACAGTTTGGCAACAGCTTAAGCTTAAGTTACTGCAATCAAGAAGTTGAAAGCCTGTGACATTGGTAAAAATTCAATGCGATGTGTATTTTATTTGTCCGTATTATAAACATTGTGAAATCTGCCAAGATCTGGTACAAATATGCTTCCAAACATTGAGACTATGATTAACCTGGAAAAGTGTACGGTAAAGTTGGAGGGACACCCAAAAAGTGTCCTAGAGAAAGGGAAGGGAGAAAATCATGCCCTGTAACTCGTTACCCAAGTACATTTCCTAAGCAGTATGACATTGTTTACTTAGGACACAGCATTTCCAAATATTATGTTGCCATTAAAGAGAAATTGCTGAGGCTTTTAAAGGAAGAAAGGCTACTTGTTCTCATTTTTGTACAATGTTCTGTTTTCTCATATAAATCTGAAAGGAATTTTATTACCTTTAACACAATGTTTATTAACTTGTTTATATTGTACTTAGAAGCTGTTAGCTTTTGCTTCATAAAGTCTACCAAAGCTTTTAAGTCCACCCTTGAAAAAGATATTTTCTAACAAGTCCATTGTTTATAGACACATCTTTAAAAATGGCAGCTGAAAATGGTGATAAATACCAAAAGAATCTCAGAGTCTGAAACAAAAGCTCCAAGACATGTCGTTTGTCCTCTGCTTCATTCAGCACCCAGGAATATCCATATCTACAGATTTCCTACTGCACAATTCATTGACACCAGGGGTAAAAAATCTTCCCAGCTTTCCAAGCATTCATTTTTTTTCAGCTGTTCTGGGTTGGCATGGTACACAGGTATTAGCAATGTCCCTAGGAAAACCCTGTGATACTGAGCATAGCTGATTGCATCCTAAGCCATTTTCAGTTGAATGTAAAGTTTTGTACAGACAAGCTGTAAAAATTGTGATCATCATTGAACACATACTGGCCATGACAGGATTTCATTAAATTATCGAAGATTTGGGCCACCAAGACAGACTGCCCCCACTCTACTAGCATGATTCTAACAACTCAATGCAAAATAAGTTCTCTGAGGCAAAAGTATTGATGGCAGAGCCTAACCCAAGATCTCTGCACTGTAGGCTTGCCATTAATCTGACTCCTGATACAGTCCTTATCTGGCCCTTGTTTTCAAACTCATCTACATTTTGAATCCCATCAACTCAAAAGACTACTGTTCTGCATTTTCCTGGGCAATTACATCACAGAGAAACACTGGAGCAAACGAAGCCCATATTCAAACTTGCAGCAACAGCAAGAAACTAACTCTAGAGAAGGTTTAGTTATGTCATTTATTTATCTGAAAAGCTGTGCTAGGATTAAATTGTGTAGCCCTTGGTGTCTTCTGTCATATCAGATATTAAGTCAGCATCATTGGAAAATTGCCTAGATCAAAGTGATGACAAGTATTGGAGTGGTATGAAGAAATTCTTTGGAAGTTCATCACTGTTCTCTTTATTATATGTGTTACTAGATAACAGCCACTCTAGAAAAGCAGATGAAAAAAAAAAAGACAGTGTAGATGAGTTGCCCTGCTTTAGTCACTCCTGCAGAGCATTGCATATATTTTTAGCTTCTAGTGAGGTTGAAAGCCATCACCTTGCAAGCACTTACACAGGTGCTTAACTCTGTGTGTGCAAACAATACTGCTGACTGACTCCAGTGGGGATATTCCAGGCACGGAGTTCACGACATGCATCAGTGAGTACAAAACTGGCTCTCCGAGGCAGAAGGATTTTTTTTTTATTGTTCTTCATTATAACCCAGCTCTGCTGTAGAAGCCAGTTTTTTAAAAAAGCCTTCAGAAAGACCCTGGTTGAAATAGCTGAAGTGCTCTACTGGGGATCGTTTCAAGAGGAAGCTGATGTACTATCAAATATACAGGGAAAGCCAGAAAGAGGCTAGAGAAGGAAAAGGAAATTGCTCTTTGGAAAAGCTGCAGCCTCATTTCAAAGCTTTGCTATTGCTTCGTTTGACAAGGAGAAATAATAACTGGTGAATTGATGTAAGATCACAGGAGTGAAGAGCACAGAGATGTTTAACTCTAGCACACGCTCAGGATAGCTCGCTTAGGCTGAGGGACAGCCTGGGATTTGCAATTACCTTGATTCTTAACTTAACACTTAACACATCAAGACGCCCTTTCAAATTAAGGCACAAAAATGTTTAAATGCAAGAAACCCATCATGAGCTCTGTGTAATGCAGTGTCTCCTCTGCAAAGGGAGAGAAAGATGTTGCAGTAGCTATGATTCCCACCTAGAATTACAAAAAATATTGTATCTTTTGTTTTAAAAGGCTAGCTCCAAGAGGGGCAAATGCTCTGGACTCTCTGAAAACTAACAATTCTGAAAGCCATTATTAAAATAAATTTTCCATAAGGTTCTTTCAAGAAAATAACCCTCCTGGGAGAGGTTGGAGGGAAAGAGCCATCAGGTTGATTCCCAGCAGCCACCAGCAGTCCTGCTATGGGTATATCTGTGTGGAGAGCTTCAGTGGATGTCCATCTCCCACACTTACAAACTATAAACCACAAAATACTCAACAGCTCTCCATTCAGTGCTTTTAGTACAACAGGCTGAAACCTGTATAAAACATAGTGCACCAGAGGAAGAGAGGAGAGAGATGTTTGAGGGCACAAACACTGAGATTAGTAAGTAAAAAATGTTCTGACCATTTTAGGAAGCTGATTACAACTCACATCACAGAAGCAAGGAAAAAACATAAAACCAAGATTGAAAAGCAAACAGGGAAAATAATTTCTAGGGGTTTGACTCAGATTCAAACACATGATTTATACATGCCAGTCTGAACCTCAAAGGTTTCCAGTTTCTCTGCTATCCCCAACATTCTTTCTCTAGTCACAGGTAAAGCCATAAAATAATCTGGAAATCAAGCTATGCTTCAGGACAAAGGACGTTTTCTGCCCAACAGAAAATCAGATATTTGCTGCTGCAAATGTCACACAATGGCATTTTACATTGCTGTTGTTTGCTTACTTGCATAACAAAGGCTTTGGGGAATGCAGATTTTTTTTGAGCACACTCACTCCTTTATGTGAATTTAAAAAAAAGCAAATCTGTTCATCCAGGGCTGACTGGAAACAAAGAGGTACAGAGCAGCAGTTCAGTCTTAATGCCTGTCACCTAATCTTCAGCTAAATTTGACACAACTTGATTGAAAGTGAAATTAAATTAGAGTTTAAAAGCCATTGAAAACTTCTGAGTTCATAAATGATGATTAAAATCCTGAGCACTATGAAGGCTCTGTCTGTTCATGTGAGACATGAGCCTTGTGCAGGCTGTGCCTGATGCTTCTGAGAGCCCTTACACCTCACAGCATTGCTCCTCAGGGGAAACACAAGCTGGTGGTGGAGGGAACTCTGGCTCCCACATCCAGAGCAGGAGCTCATCCTCTGGCTGTGGCATGGCAGTTTCTGCTGTGTTCTTAATGCCTTGAATTTATCTTTGAATTTTAAAATACATTATTTGAGTCTGCTCTGTTTTTGGCTGGTAGAGTTAATTTTCTTCCTAGTAGCTGGTACCTTGCTGTGTTTTGGATTTAGTATGACAATAACATTGCTAACGCAGTGATGTTTTGCTTGTTCCTGAGTAGTGCTCACTCAGCCTTAAGGACTTTTCAGTTTCCCATGCTCTTCTGGTGAGCAGATACACAAGAAGCTGTGAGGGAGCATGGCCAGGGCAGCTGACATGAACTGGCCAAAGGGATATTCCATACTGTGTTAAGTGTGGGGAGCTGATTGCTGCTTGGAGACGGGCTGGCATCAGACATCAAGTGATGCATTATTTGTGTTTCTTGGGTTTTATTCCTTCCTCTACTACTACTATCACTACTAGTACTATCACTATTATTAATGTTATTAACATTACTATTATTATTAACATAAAAATCTCAATCATTAAACTGTTCCTTTTTCAACCTATGAGTTTTCTCACTTTTACCCTTCCAGTTCTCTTCCCCCAATCCTGCTGGTGGAGAGGAGTGAGGGACTGGCTGTGTGGTACTTAGCTGGTGCCTGGGATTAAACAACAGGGAGAAGAATAGGCTTTCTAATTCTAAATAATGTCATTCTTTGGGTAACACCCAGTGATGTCAATTTAACTCAGCAGCTTTGTGGTTCAACCTAATAGGAAAGAATAAACTGAATTGGTAATAAGCTTGCTTTTGACAAGGACAGTCTTCTAGAAGGATGTGTCATCAGAAAGCTCCCAGATGGAATGAGTAATTCCTGATTTAAAAGAAAAGCCTATTCTTCCCCTCTGCCCCTGAGCACTTGCAGCTGTGGGGGCAGCCACAGGACCAGACTGCCTGGAGCAGCACGGTGGCTCTTGCCAAACTCTCTCCAGCTCTGCCAGGACCCCTCTGACCCCTCCAGAGCCCCATGCACATGGGATATGCCATGGAAAAGCTGGCAGGAGCACAGGGGAAATGGAGCTGACTCAGAATTGTGTCCCAGCACCACTGAGCCCTCCCTGATGCCAGCCAGAGAGACAAAACTGGAGTAGCCAAGCTGAGCTGGGCTTCTTCAGAGAGACAATTAGCTTAAGTCTTACAGCAATTAGTGCCAGCAAATGATGGAACAGCTGCCCTATAATCGCAGAAAAACCAAAACAGCAACTCCAGGACCACACTATTTCCAATACCTATGAAAGAGATGATGATGCTTTACTCCCCTCAGTTAAATGAGCATTTTTCTGATGATTCATTTGGAAAACCTGCTTAATCCTTCTCCCTCTCTGTGCCCCCTGCACCATCAGCATTCCTGTCTTATACACAGATAACACATTATGACTGCACTGAAATAGCTTGCCTGTGAAGCACCAAATCTTTGTGTGAAACACAGCAAATATTCATCTGGACCTTGTTAGGGTCCCTTCAGAAACCTTCACCAAGTTTGTTCTTCCACCAGCAGGTGCAGCCACCACAGGAACACTCTGCCAGTCAGACTATCAGCTTCTACCCTGCCAAGCAGATAAGAGAACAAGAGAGGAAAATTCAACCTTAAAGCCCTTGAAGGATAGCTCCCATGAGGTGTCAGAATGTGGGGAAGGGCTTATTAACAGAAAGAGAAATGCAATATGGGACACAGAATTGCTACGAGAAAAGGAGAAATGAAAGTACTTTATGGGAAGAAAGTGATAAAAGGGAATTTTATAAATAATAAAGATGGAAAACTAAGGACAAGGATGTAAATGAAAAAAAGAAGACCAAAACTGAGAAAAATAAAAGGGGATAAAAAAAGCAATGATAGGTAGAGAAGCTTCAGGTTAGTATTTCAATTAATTGGTTTTGGTGCATTTTTCCCAGATACCACCATGCACAGGCACAGCACTACAATGTGACAGTTAATCAGCTATTTGTGGATTCCCCATAATGCCCTATTAATATTAGTACAGTGTGGTTGAAACCTGCTTACAGCCTCCCAGTGTCTGCAGCACATCATACTGGCCTTTTCCTTGCCCTTTTGAACAGCTGAGAGGCAGCAGATCTGCATCATTGCCGTATTCCTAAAGCCACCATTTGGTAACATGCCTTTCCAAATCCCCAACACACTGCAAGTGCAGCCAGGGCTACATGCAGAAGAAAAGCAGGAAAGAAGAACTCGAAGGGGAGGATGGGATCTGAAACTGAACCAACACTCACTCAGAAAAAGCCACAACTTTTGGAACACCTGACATGGGAACATGTTTACTTAATTCAGGTAATTAACCCTGAAGGGCAGCCTCACTCATTGCCAATACCCAATACAGCTTCCAATACTGCAGGAGTGGGCAAGGAGAGAAACTGACTGGAAAAGGCTCAATGTATTTTGAAAGGGAAATGAGGGCAAAGTTAACTCCAGAGGGAAGATGGGGGGAGTATCTGGATATTGTCATAGAAGGCTGGATTGTGAAGCCTGATCCATAGTCCTGGATTCTGAAATGCAGTATGGAAGCAGGGTTGGAACCTATGGGAAAACCTTTTGGCCCTTCAGACAAGAGAAAGTGCTGAATTTTGAAGACCTAAGCTATACACTGATGCCCTTTGTGACTTTCAAAATGTGAACTTTGGTTGTGGCATAGAAACTAATTTTACCAACACTTCTGTAATGAGGGCAAAACCTGTTTAGGGAATTTGGGACACTGGATACCTGAGTATTAAACTAAATATTAGCTCATGCTGTTAATACTGGTGCAAGGGGGTCGCCATGTCTGGAGGCATTTAAAAGTTGTGTAGACGTGGCACTTAGGGACATGGTTTGGTGATGCACTTGGCAGTGTTGGGTTAATGGTTGAACTCAATGACCTTAGAGGTATTTTCTAAATATATCTAAAAGATTCTATGATTCTATAACTGTCAGTGCTAGGTTCATGGACTTCTCCTTTCTTTCCATGCTGTCTGCTCTATGCTGACCTCAGGCATTACCAGTCATAAGATTCCCCTCTATGTTCTTGATGTCTTCACGGACAGACAGATGTCTTTCTGCTCACTAGCCCACGCCACAGTGGCACAGTTTGCTGATCCAGCCCTTTGGAGGTGTAGCACTACAACACATCTTTTCTTAGGACCCCGTCTAAGTAAACACAATGCATGAAAGGAACAATCTCCACCTCAGAGTAAAGGAGGAAAGAAGCAAATCCAGACCGTGAAAAATAACAAAAGCAGGCACATTTTCTTAGTCCTAATGTGGTAAGAAAATTGACTCCACAGTATTTGAAAACGCACTGGTGGTGGTGTCACCTCTAGAAGCTCAGCTGCTGTGCCAGTTACAGTTTACTGTCCTCAGCTGCATTTGTGACACAAAATTCATGTCTTGCCCAATTCATCAGATATCTGAGGAGAATTTTTATAAACACACGTTGGCATCAACTTTGCATCACCATCACATCTCTCTCTCCTGACATGGAGCTGTCACTTGAATGGGGGCTTAAGCCACAAAACTTCCCTTGGAGGTTCATCTGTGCATCCCTTAGAATGCTGATGCTGCCCAGGTGGCATCACCCTAAAGGGGGCAGAAGAAAATTCCTGCAGAGAAGATTGACTGCAAACTCTGCAGTGTCTAAAAACAGATACATGTGAAAACAAAGGCAAATATAATGATATAGCTTACTTGTGGTGCCAAGTGTATATGTGAAGCCATAAAATCATCACACTTGATGGTTTTCTCCTCTTTAAGAATAAGGCATGCCTGAGAGAGAGAAACAGTAATTGGATTAAACTGGATTGAGTGTCTTAGTGCTACTTTATGCCATCACTAAACTGACATGATTATATAAATGGAAAGCATAAAATTGGAAGTATTAACCTGAAGTTCTTGTAAATTTAGTGCTTGATTTTTCCTGCTCCAGAGACCTTGAAAAAAAATACATATTTCTGTAAGTTGCATTATGGCTGAATCTTCCCCACAAGCATGAGGTACTGAGAAGGGACTGTACCTGGGAACAAAGAGAAGAAAAGATTTCTAGGACTCCGCTTAAGGTTTTATGCATTCAATTTCCATTAATAGAGCTAATATTTACATTCAGAATTCCAAACTTGAAGAAATGAATTATGTTCAGAAAAATAACAGGTTTTTTTAAAAAGTCCATAACCAATGAACTGGATTTTAATTTTCAGTGTTTTATTTAAAGAGTTATTTAAGGGGAAGAAAATAATAAGATAAGCCTCTGGCCACCAAAGATCTGAATCATTTTATAGACGTAGATGCAAGTAGTCAGCAGAACAAAACGGTACACGACACCATTTCACAGTTCAGGGATTGCTGGAAACAGACATCATGTGAAATAATTTTCAATACATAACTTTTTGTATAACAGCAAAGAAATAAAGAAACAAAAACAGAGAAACAGACAATGAAGAAAACAAAGAAACAAACAAACAAAAAAGTAAAGGCAAAAACCAGATGCCAAGAAATCACACAATGACCACAGCTGGTTGTTGCAATGAGAATTCCTAGAGAAAATTTTATTATCTATGCCATTTTCAGAGAAAAATGTGGTTTCAACACTTCTTTTTCAAAAACTCAGATAATTTCCTGAGCGCAAACCAGTACCAGGCTTCCTGAGTGCAGAGTAGCATGCAAGGGAAAGAGATGAAACAACATGAACACACAGCTCAAACACACTGGAATTAACCAGACACCAGGTATTTTTCCGTAGCAGAGCATCAGTCATGTAGTCTTGATATAAACAAGTCAGAATAAATTGCTTACATGTTGTAAATCTGAAAGTCTGATAGTCTGCTCAAAGTGGCTAAATTATGTGCTTTAAAATACATGTTTTTGTACTCCACAAATTCCAATGCTTTCCAGTTTGGGTTAACAGACATGGAAAGTTCTAACCCCATTCTCTTCCATCCTGACAGATCCTACAGTTACAGTAAGGATCTCAAGTAAATATGGATTTAATAGAAGATCTGATGAGAGTATCAATAGACTTGCTTAAGTTTTAATGGCATTTATATTCCTTGGTGGCTTTAGGTTAATGGTTGGACTTCATGATCTTGGAAGTCTTTTCCAACCCAAATGATTCTGAGTCTGTCTAATACAGAATCCAACATGGGAACATATCCCACGGGAAAGTTTTGCCAAGACGTTACTGAAATATCACATCTCTGTACTTTCACCTCTTGCTTTGGAACAGGGAGATGATGCTGTGGAAGAGTAGGACTGGCAGCCTGTCCAGCTCTTAGAAATCCCTGTGACACAAACTGTCCTTCATGCAGACCCTGGTGCACAGGTGTGGGCAGTGCAGGTAGATTTGTGAGATTCCCTAGTTACACAGCATTATACTCTTTATTTCCTCCTTCTCCTCCCCATCTTGGGCTTGAGACAGTGCAAAAATTGGATTAAAAGGCGAAATCGCCTGAGAATAGCTCAAGCATTTTCACTAACATAGTTTACAATAAACTAGGCAGGAAAATACTGCCAGTTGCCCATATTGGTGACTTTTCCATATCTCCCTGTGACAGGTTTCACTTTCTTCACGTGCAGAATCACAGCCTTCACTTCTTAGTACTGCTGCATCCTTGCTCTCCAGCTGTATAAATGAGCACTGCCATCTGTGCCTGGTAATCCCTTCTTGCATGCATCCGGCAACCCCTTACAAATCTGTGTTTTTCAGATAGAAGCAATCTGTGGTAGCACTGGTCATCTGCACTCAAGCACATGTCATCTGATCCTTGTTTACTTAATAAAGAGCTTGTATTGGAAACCACTGGCAGTAATTCAACAGCAAAGGACTGTGGATTTAAGCATTATGGATTTACGTAAGTAGAGAGAAAACCAATCTAGTTCGTGCTTAAATGATTATGTTGAGTCCTGCCAATTGAGCTGGGGGGAAGCTCTTGCCTTTGCAACTCCCCTGCTTAGCCTGTGGGATATTTGCCATGAGGGAAAATGGGAGCTCCTTGTATCATATTCCCTTCTGAAGACAAAAGAGCAGAGGAGATTAAATAGAAATAAGTTTATCTTCATTAAAACTTAAGTATTGTAAACAAGGCATCTTATAATAAACTGGATGAAGTTGCACAATTTTAGACAAATGAAATGGTGTAATTAATTTTGTTACTGACAGCTGCAGTTTTGTGACTGTAATAGTTAAATTTTAAACTTTTGATTTACAATCATTTAACAAGCTTCTCCTTTCCCTAACTATATTCCTAATTTCTTTAATTGCAGAACCGGAAAAAAAAACAGAAAAAGAAATATCAAAGCAGGTATGGAGGCATCATGAGGTGCTGAAACAAAAGCCAGTAACCTGATTTTGCTTTTGCTTGGACCATCATTAAAACTTCACATCCATTTAGAAAGGGTACAGCTTCCCAGCTTAGAGAAGCCATCCTGAAGTTCCTGAAGCATCTCTCCCTACTCCTGCATCTTCTGCACTACTACATGTGCTTATACAGTGCATGTCAAAAACACATCTCTGAAAAGGCAGCCAAAACCCCAGAATGAGAGGATGACTACAAAACAACAGATGAAACAGTGAGAGAAAAGAAAATTGCATGCATAAATACAGCAACAACGTCCACAGATGAAGTTTGGGAAGAGATGGTTAATCTAATCCATGTAAGGGCAGGGATAAAAAAGCAGTTGTCCAACATATTAGGGCCGCCGTGAAAAGAAAAGAAAAATAAAGTTGTGTTAAAATTTGGATGCTACAGAAATCCTGAAGAAGATACATTTGTGTGAGTGGATGCAGTGCGAGGCGAGCTGTGCATCAGTCCAGGACTGTGGTCAGGCAGGGTTTGAAGGTCTTTAAAGATGGAGACTCCAAATTTGTCTGGGCAACTTTTTCTAGTGTTCATCATTCTTACAGTAAAAAGATGTTTCACATGGTCAAGTAGATTTTTTGAGAAGTGTCTGACTCCCCCATCTTGTGTTTACAGACAAGAATAAAATCCCCCTCTGAACTGAAAGAACACATGGAAACATCATCACAATGTGTGGTCACAGAAGCATCACCCAGGAATCAGAAAAGTGCTCAAGCCATGGGCTATGTAGTATGCATGTGGCCAACCTGCTCCAAGAGACACTTAGCCCAAAATAGCATGGACACAAGCCAGACTGCCATTAGATCAATGGGTCAGGAACTACTTCCAAGACCTCTTCCCTTTGGCACGACAGACAAAAACCTCAGGTATACACCCACACTGAGTAGCTTTTAGCTCACCCCTGTGCTCTGACTGGTTTTCTCTAAGTCTTACTGCTTTAAGGAGGGGCCCATAATGAAGGGGGTAAAGAGCAGTGCTGGCTTAGGGGCTAGGGGTCGGTACCTCACCTATTAATTAGTAGTATGGATGCAACTGAATTTTTAAAATACCTCGTGTTTTCATACAGGATATCCTACTAACTTAATATTAGACACTGTAGAGCAAAGAGGCTGAGTGAAGCCATCATCTCTTTCATGAAGTGCTGTGAGTAGTGCTGTAATTGCTCTGCTGAAGTTGGGAACTGACATTTCATATTGTCCTGAGGTCTGCTCAGGAGGAGAGCCTGCAGTGTGGATCCTAGGGAGATGGAGACTCAGATTTCCTTCTGGCTACATTTTCTTTCCACTCAGACAGCCAAATACTGGATTTAAGCAGAATGGAGGTGTCCATTAGAGAAGCATATCAAGCAATGCAGTATCAACGTGGAAGGAATCCACAGACTCTGTACAGTCAGTGGAAAGACAAAGGCACTGGATCTAAATAGGAGAATCCAGTTTTCTGCACTAATACTGAACTGTGCAGTTCTATTGAGTTGCCTGATCCACTCCCCCTTCCTCCTTGCTCTCTCCACCTCAGACCAGTAATGTGGAAGTCTGGTTGGTGTACCAGTGCTCCAGCTAAGCAGGAAGGATTTCATCATAAACAACTGTAGCCCACTGAAATATGCACATCCAGCTCCACTGAAGCTGGCAAGGGTTTCCACAATGAATTCCAGCTGCAGCCTCCCCTTGCTGGCTTTACAATGCTCAGTTCATCAAATTTACAGGGACAATATATACAACCTGTTCTGTTCTCAGAGATAGCTGTGGGATCGCAGCGACACTTCTGATAATGCTATTTTTTTTTCCTGGATTTAACACTTGAGGGGAGAATAAGGACTGAAAAAGTAGGAGACAGTGCAAAATAGCTTCCTGCCTCACAGAAAGGATCATGAGAATTTAAACTAAAATATCCCAAGCAGGATTTACTAAACAGCCCCTGGCTACAGAACTTCCTCTCCTGCAGCTGCTTTCAATAATAAAGCTTCAATGCCCATTGTTTTTTTCCTTACTTACAAACAATTCCAAATGGTTGATTTAATTATGCTGAATACAAAGCTGCGATGTCTCTGGCCAGAATTGCTTCTGACAGTACAGCAGTTGAAAGGCCCCAGTCTCACAGACCTCCAGAACTTAACCTGTCTGCAAAGAGTAGTTTTCACAGCCCCCAGGTTCTTCTTTCTGTGATGAAAAGAGATAAAACGATGCTGACCATTCATCCTAAAGAAGATAAAATTTTAAAAACCTTTCAGAAATTGAAAGCATAGGAGCTCTTGTCTGCTACAGAACAGAAAGAATGGCAGCTTGTTTGCTATTTCCTTTTAATTTCAGAATAAAACAAACCCCTCTACAACTGACTTAAGACCAAGAGTTGTGCATAAATCCTGAATTATTATCTTAAGCCAAACCAAACAAACATGATATAGAGAGAACAGGCAAGAAAAAAGGCAATCCATAAACATTTAAAAATTGGAGCCACTTGTGAGCTTGTGTCGAGATAATGTAGTGCCAAAGTAACTCCTCCAATGACATCAACAGAATCACTCTGGCTTTATACCAGCATGGCTGGATTCACAACCTGGCACTGAATGCATTTGTAATTAAACTACCAGTGCACTTGCCATTCTCCCCAGGTTTATAGATGTTCTAAAATTGTTCAGTGAGCAGCAGCTATATCCAGGGTATGGATATAGTAAAAGATATTAGCCAAGATGGTCTAGGCCAAATCTTAAACTGATGGAACTCTACCAATAACTGACTGACACGACCTGTGCATCCCATCCACCCCTCTGTGTGTTGTTGCGTATCAGTCAGGGCAAGATGGATCTGCAGAGTGATCTCATCTTGCCAAAGTACTAAAAAAACATAGTGAGAGCAGTGAAAATTAAATGTGAGGTCAGCAAAGAATCAGACTGGGGACTGTGAATATCCCAGCAAATCTTATCCTCTGGCATGCAATTGAGGCTGAGCCTAACGTAAAGACCATGTTTTGCTCAGTGAGCTTATGGGATTCCTTTCAGCAGAAGCCTGGGCTTGACTCAGGGTGTCCCTTCTCTTCTGGTGAGTGGCCTGCAATTCTCAGCCAAGAAATTGACTGAATTCCAGTCCATGAGAGCCTCAGTGTGTGAGAGATTTGGAACTCATGCAATATAAAGGAGCCCTGGCCTTGGCTGCTGTTGTGGAGAAATGGTGGGTGGGTGGTGGAAGTGAAATGAGATACCAAAGCAAATGAAGCACAGGATAAAATGGAAGAGAGGGAACTTTGAGAAGTCAGAGCTCTGTTTTCTGCATCACAATAGAATGAAATAAATACACTATTTGTATTTCTTAAAGGACCTGGCTTATTAGTAGTATGTCAGCTTTCCAAAATCTCTAAGCAGCCCAGAGTCAGATTTTCCAGCTATTGCCTGAAGAGCGCTCCATGTCTTTATCTCACTATTTTTCCCTCCAAAACATTCCAACAGGTAAGTTCTATATCGTCATCTGTTGACTCCTCACTCTGTATCATCCCATTTGGCAGAGTTCAACCAGCTGTGGTCATTCATTCCATAAGGACTCATTTAGGGAGCAGCTGCATTGTTCTTGTTCTTGTGGTCCAGTGTTGCCTTCTCACTTTCTACGGTAGCTAGCACCATAATTTGGTTTCACATTTTACTTTTCTTTTAACTTTGTATTTTTTTTTCTAACACTGTTTCAATTGAGACTTGCAGACTTTGGAAATTTTTTTATCTCTGCTGTCCCAAGCAGCTTCAGCCAAAAGCAAGAAGAAACAGGATTGGATGGCTGATACTCACCACCGGCAGTGGATAAAGGTTTTTATGGTTTAGAAATAGTACAGGACAATATGCTCCTGTTACAGAGAGCAGCCAAAATCTCTCAGCAATATTAGCATAATATCAAGTAATTTTACATTGGCATAAAACCTAGAGAGTTGTGACTGTTCCTTTATGACCAATTCAGTGATGTTGGCACAACTTAGCCTTAAAAACATACAAATAAAGTCACAAAGAAGCCCTTACACACAGATGAAAGTGGTGTGATCTGTAAAAAATATATTTGTTGATATATGAAGGTAAAAAAGTTACAAGTCACCTTGCACTATAGAATCCTGAACATTAAGTTTTGGAGTTAAATGAATTTTCTAAAACAGTTTTAATATACAAATCACTAAACAAAAGCTTCACAACAGGAAAGAGAAAAAAAATAATAGGAGTTATTAGCAATTTATTTCTCATGAGTGAACTTGCTTCCAATTCTCCAGTCTCTTTACATAAAACAATATAAAGGGATGAGAAAAAACACAGTGTGCTGTAGGAAATTAATTCTGAAATAAATATGGTTTTAAAAGTCAAAATAAAGAAGGTCATTCTGAAGCCAAAGAGAAATTTCAATGTCCCCAACAGAACTATAACTGATGACAAAGAATAGCAATTCTCCTGCTTGTGCAATCTGTCCTACTCAGTGTCCTTGGCCTAAGGAATGATATCGGATATAGGGTGCCAAAAATTCATTCGCATTATATTCTGAAATTAAATGAAAAAATAGCTAAAGAAAATACCTTATAACATTTTCTCCATATTTTTGTCTTCATTGGAACAAGAAGAGACAAAAGAATAATGACCAGCTGGTGAATAAAGTGGCCTACAGCTTCTTCAATGGCAAAATCACCACGGAAGTTCAATGTCAAAGCATCTGCTCCATGCAGGATGTCATCAATCCAAGTTTCCAAGCAAAGGAAATAAACCTTTGCTGCTTAGACAGATATTAAACCTGCCTAGAATCTGAAATATATGTCCCATATTAGAACAGTCATTCATGCTCTTCAGAAGAATTGTCCTCTATTGTAGCTGTTAGATGAAACCAAGACAATTGAAAATATTTATAAAAGATAGATATGTTTGATATCATGACCGATAAGAACTTGATAAATCAAGAAAATTTTCAGTGTCCACTCAGGAGACGAAATTCCTGGTGAATTATGGCAAGACACAAAAAAAGATATTTCTGTAAGAATAGAATATAAATGTTTTGGATCTGCAAGTCATTTTAAGGGTTCTCATTTCTCTTTGAAGGACTCCGGGGAGAAGAGGACTTGGCCTTGTTGCAGAAGGATTTCCAGTAAGGTGCTTGGTGCTCCCTCATGGCTTGGGCAAATGCAGCATGCCTGTGCCTTTGTCTCTTACTGCACAAGTGAACTTCCACAACAAGAACGACCTTGGCAGGGTCGAGGCTGTGTGAGGGGGCACACACAAAGCTGAATGAAGCAGCTGCAGGACCAACTCACGACAGAGGCAGACAAATTTGTGGGACCATAACTGAAAAAGATGGAACAAAGACACCTTTGTCACCCCTCCCTTTTAGCCATATTTTAGAAAAACCTCAAATATCTCCTAGCAGTAAAAATTCTGAGACACATGGATGAATGGATTTGATTCCACTAGCACAGAGCACTACTATGCATGTAAATTGGTGCTAATTTTAAGATAGCCTGTTTTCAGTATAATTGATATCTTGGGAGGCCCAAAAACTTATTTCATAGAAAGTAAAGGTGCCTTTCTTTTAATTACAAACTATAAGTTATGCATTTGGAAAACTGAGAATTCTTAGAAGTGTAGCTATTCTCTACTGACTACCAAATTTTAAAGCACCATTAACTCGAACAGATAAAATAAGATTAATTTAGATCATATTATGTCAGTAATGGCTCATAAACATTTCTGCAGTCCCCAGTTCTATCCTAGGAACAGAGCACGTGCTGCACTGGGAGAAGCCAAAGGTGCCTCCTGCCCTGAGGTCTGGTTCTGATGGTAGCACATACCCGAAACCTGTGGGGAAACCTGTAGGTGACACCACGGCAGCCCCACAGGAGGGAGGGGAAGAATACCTCTGGTCTCCTGAATTTCTGGAAGTGACAATCTTTATAATCACCCTATTTAGAATCAATTTGGGATTGCTCCATGTCCTTGCTCCCAGTTTGAAAGAAACCGTGAAAAACTACAAGAGACAGCCATATGTTAATTGTCACAGAATATGCTTACTGATATATACATATTAGTATGTATGCATTAGATATGCTTTCAAAAAAACCAAAGTTTTATTTGACTAAAATTGATGTTTGAGGACTATTAATTGATGACTAATTTTATACTAGCCTTTTTATTTTTTTTCACGCTATATGGTGTTATTCTTGCTTAAAAAATATTCACTACCTTTCTACAAAAATGGGCTACTTCTAGTCTATTTTATGTCACACTTTTTGTTCTTGTTTCTACCTGTTCTATATGACTTTTTAGTGTATAGCATCCTCTGTATCTTGCTGTGCTATTCTTCCTAAAAGTATAGACGCCAGCTTTATTAAATGTGCTGTGACACCAACCCTATACAGAAGTATTTGGGGCTTTAGTCACATCTCATTGATGCCTATGAGAAAATAATTGTCCTCCAAATCAATCGATGTTGTCCAGGCAATAGGCTTGTCACGTCAATAAGGAGAAAGCTGTTGCCCAGCTGTTAAATTTAGAATATTTATAAAGAAAGAAATCTAACCATTTTCCAGATGACTTATTCTTCCCCCACTCCCATCTCCTGCCGTGCGCTCCTGCATTTTGCTGCTTCCCACTACTTGTGTGATTCTGGAGAGGGCTAAAGCAGGTTGTCTGCATGTGGTCAGATCCAAACCCTTGCAAAATAAACCAACCAGACAAATCTTGCTGTTTTGGCAAGTTACAGGAAGCCCAGGTACGTGCTGACTCAGTCTTAGCAGCCAAAAAACCCACCAGCCCCTTGACTCTTGTGTCCTGAGGATTTGGCTGATGTACAAACATGAACAAAAGAGGAAATTCTCCAAACTGCTCAACTACTTAAAATATAAGTTAAAATTTTAATGGAAATTCTTAGTTTGCCTTGTCATCCAATTACTTATCTGGCAGGTTACATTGAAGTCTGTAAATGTCACTAGCATATTTGCCTATTAGCTGCTTAACCTATGAATACATTTACCATTGTTTCAGCTCACAGGACAACACACCATGAGCTCATCTGCAGCCTAGGGTGGACAGTCTGTTAGTGCACACATTTTTTTCTATAAGCTAGTCTGTTTTTAGTATATGGCAAGACTTGATCACTCTGTGTTTTTTTAGTTTACTCAAACTCCTCCGAAACACTTTTATCCATCCTTTTTTGAAGGGTAGAACTATGTCCCTTTTGTTCTTCTTTCCATAATAAATTGAAAGTGCTTTCAGAGAACACCAAGGTACTAGAGAAACACAGTCTTTCACAGACAGATGTATTCTAGTTTTTAATTTAGCACCCCCTATTACTTGGCAAAGTTTTTGTGAACTGTGCCTCTCCCAGAAGCAAAGCAGATGTTGTGAATTCCAGGTGGATGATGATGCAGGAGGACCTGAGAGCATGCATCACAATAATCATACATGTTGATCAGAGGAAGTTATTTTTCACTACCTCCTCAAGCTTAGTAGAATCTCTCCACACAGCAAAAGCAAAATGAAAACTCCTGGGCTTCAGGTCAGATATTTTTCAAATCATTGCAACCAAGCATCTTCTTTTTTTTTCTTTTTTGTTTGGGAGACATTTCCCATCTTCCTACTGTAGAAACACAGCATTGCTATGAAGGAATTCTTTCTGTGCAGACATAAGCCCATCTTTTTCTACACCCTGCTCCCTTCAAAGCTTGCCTGGGGCCCATTTGCTTGAGCAGGCTGATGTACAAAGACACTGAATCAAAAGGAGGCAGCAGGGGACTGCAGAGAGTATGAAGCGACTTCCCGGCCTTATCCCTGTTTCCCTGACATGAAATATACCCAGTGAAGGCTGGGAAATAAGTACAGAATCCATCCTGACACCATAAAATACTCGGCAGTGTTTAGGCCACTGTCTGAGACTGAAGCTGACCCAGAATTTTCTCCCCATTTCCTTTTCTATCCTGCCTGCCAGAAATCCTGTGCTGTTTCTTGAATCACCGCCCAGGCCACCTTCATGGTAGACATGAGCACACTGTTCTCTGCTGATGTGAGTTATAAAATATTCGTTCTGATGCAGTTACACAAGGGTAATCCAATTGTGCTGGAAATTGAATAACTGAATTAGCTGAGCTGGTAGAGTTTTCCTTCTTCGGGCACAGCACGGTGCCAAGGAAGAACCCAGTTCCTGGAGCATGGCCACTCACGTTTGTGTGCAAAAGACTACAGAGGTGAATTGTAAGCTCTTTTGTTTGTAGCTTACCACTGCTCTGCACAACAGGGAGCCAGTCCATGACCCAGCATCCTAAGCACCCCAAAAGTGCTGCTGTAACTATGCAACAATAACTACTAATGCTAGCAGCCAAGTAACTTTCATTTTGACCTCTGATTTTATACAATGTTCTGCTACTTCCTTTTTTAAAAGAATTTCAAATAAAAAAATTCATACCATTCACCCAAAATCAGTTAAACAATGCCCTCTTATCTTTGGACTACGCAGGCAGGAGTCTATGTAGACAGAGACCAACAATCTAGAATTATGCTGCTAGAGAGGAGGTCACCCCCTATCAAGGATGAACACTGCTGATGCTCTGAAAAGTACTGGTACTTCACCTCTGAAATGCTGCAGAACCACTCACAGTGTGCATGAACACAGTGAGGTTTTATCTCAACAAACTGTATGACAGCCTCTTCACTGAAGACTAAATTTCTTCTGAATACTAATGCTGGCATTGTGTTGACTTTACAATGCAGAGTTCTCTCACTCCCACTATCAGCTCAACCACCATACAAATTTCCTTTATTACTGCTGTGACCTCACATTCCAAAACTCTCTCTTGCAGGAAATTACATGCATTTCAATGGTGGCAACAAGCAAGGTCTGACAAATGTTCTGCTGCAATGGGATTTGAAATCTGGACTTTGAATGCTTTCATCTCTAGATGATATCCTATCATAGGCTTTTTCCCAGGAAGCTTTAAAATCGTGTGTCCCCCTTTGCAAAGACACAAAAAGAATCACTGAAGGGTGTGAAATTGTAATTAATATTGGCTTCCAAAAGTTAAGCCAATTAGAGAAAGAAATTCAATTTATATGCACCTCTTCAATAGGATGAAAATAGAAAAAATCTTTTAAAAAGCATTTTGAAAGAGAAAGAAAAGCTTCCTGTCTTCTCAATTATATGAATGAAATCCCAAGAGTGTTAGAGTTGCTACTTCAAGTTGTACAGGTAGTATGAAAAAAAAATCATACAGAATCAATATGAGTACTGTTCTCACTATGCAATGATAAGAATTTATCCCACACAACCAAATCCAAATTCTAATTTAAGAAATAATCCCTCTTATCACAGATAATCTTCATCAGTACTTTAACAATACTAAAAGCCCTTATAGGGGGAACTGTTATCTACCAAAGTAGGGAAGGATTGCGAATGGAATGTGCTGTGTTTTGCCAATCCCAGGCTATGAAAAATTCCTTTTAGGGTCACAGGGCAGGTTTTAGTGGTTTTCAGGCTGTGAAATACTGCAAAACTTCTAGAGCCTAGCAGAAAGGAAACACAGCTTACTCCATCCTGGCCTTCTCCTCTGGTGTTCCTGAAATTGAGCACCAATTCTAGACAACAGAACAGAATTCAGCTTTATGTTATAAGTAGGAATGATTTCCATCCCTCAGATTCTTTCTCCCATGACTCTGTGCCAATATTCTATAAAACTCCAAGGTCAGCAGGCTGTAAGCTGCACCTGAACTGTACCACAGGCACCACCAGTGCACCACACTTACCTTACACTCCCCTTTTGTGTTTCAGCTATTACCTATGTGGGTAAAAAACAGCTTTCCATTTTTTGTTTCATATGAATCTCATAATTTCAGAGGTCTATTTGTCCCACTGTATCATACATGCCTATAAGCAGGCCATGGTGGGCAGAAAACACATGAAAGGGCCAAATGATAAAATGCTCAATTATAACTGCCAGTCTTGTGGTGGGTCTGGATTTCTTTCCTCTAACCTCATTCAGTTCAACATACATGTTGGAACATGGTACTTGGGAACCTGGCACCTGTCTGCCCCTTTGGTTAAAATCAGACAGCACTTTAAGAAATTGCTAGGGAAAGGAGACTGTGCAACACAGTTTCATGAGCCAGGTATCCTTTGGAAATCAGGAAATGAAATAAGTAATTGGATTCTGTAATAATTGACTTTGTGTAAGTGGGTCTGAATTGATTCAAAGGATTAATATTTGTGAAAACTTGGAAGGAAAAACTCATGAACCCATATATTTTTCCCTCCCCAATTCTTCTCTCTTTGTTTACTGCAGTTCATTTGATTGCCATGCAGGTATATATTTTAATCTGAGCTATTCCAGGAAATTCTGTAGATATTCTGGAGCTGCTGTACATTTTCACCAAGGTAACTAAACTCAGAAGATATATAAATATATATTTTGTCTCACTATTTTGCTTGTTTTTAACTTCTGTTCTCAGCCCTTCAGTTCTTTACATCTGCATTCCTGCATCAAGTCTCCACTTCAGAGGCATATTCCCAGAAGTCCCAGGTCCTTGAAACACAGTATTTTTTTTTTAAGGCAGAAATGACTTTGTGGTCTGACACTTGAATACCTGAGGGATTTCTACTGAACTTACTGTGTGAATGTTGACAGAATCAGCAGGAGACAAATAGAAGCTTTACTCTTCTAAACAGGGTCGTGGAAATGCCACTGTATTTATAACGGAAGGTATAAATCCCCAAACCCCTTTGTTCATTGTTCTGCAAGAACTTGCTTAAGCAAAACTCAGCAAAAACCACTCGTGCAGCAGTTCTGTTAGATTACACCAACAACAGAGGAAAAAATGACTGTGGAAGACACAGTCTTTTTCCAGAATTTCCTTGTTTTCCACCATACCTATTTATGTCAACTGGAGAGGAACACTTATCACGCACAAGGTGTATTATTAATGCTATGTTAGAGGTAGTATATGGCAAGGTCTGCAATAATCAATCACTGGACATTCGTTGACATAATAGGAAAAATCACTACCTTTGAATACCTCCTGTGTTTGTTTGACTGAGCTGGCAGAGCTCCCAGCAGTGAGAAAGTCCCTGTGCAACCACGCTCCAGTTTACTAAAATACCCTAGTCTCATCTTCATTTGCAGGACATATGGACAGAAGAGGTAAAACAGCCATATCCAACTCTATTCATTCCTAAGTAAAGCTCAACACCAAGCAGAAGATTAACAACTCCAGAAAACTATGCAGTAAACATGATGAGAGAATAATAAGAGAGGAACAAGTGAAGAAACAACTAAGATTAGATTAGGATAGGTTTGTACCTCATTCTGGCCCAATTCTCCTTGCAAAACAGGATTAATTATTTCAGACATGTTTTGAGATTTATGTGTGCACTCTGTCCCACTGCATGCTTTCTGCCATCTTCATAGGCAGAAAAGAGACACAAAAATTGGAAAGAAATACATGGAATTCCTCATCAGAAAAAGGCAATAGGGCATAGTGAGATACATAAGACTTTTGCCATTTATTCAAAACTGATGACCAAATTTGCATTTGGCAAAACCCAGGGTACAGAGAGCAGAAATTCAGCTGCACACACATACACACACAAAAACAAAACAGGGGTAATATGTGGGAGCCTTACAGTTCTAAGGACCATATTAAGGAAGGATAACATGATGTCTCTCCCATCTCCTTCTGGGTTGCATGTATAAAGATATGATTAGTCCACTTCTGCTCCTTTGATGCAGAGAAGCTTGCAGCAGTGAAATTGAGGGTATGTCAACAGAGTATTCACAGGAGTAATTTTGGATTGAATGGGTATACCCAACTTTTCAAATGTACTCAAAGCACTTTAACTGTGAATAGAGTCCAACACATATTTTCTGACAGTGTTGCCAGAAAACATAACTACTGAAATTCTGTCCAGACTGGGTCTCATTTTGAAATCCATTCAACCTAATTTTCTCTTCAAACCCAAGATAAATGAGTCACAGAGAAATTTATTTTTTTTAAATAGGATACAACTCTCTGCTTGGACTATTCTAACCATAGTACTGTGACACCACATCTAGCAGCATTACTTCTATAGCCAACAGCAGCAAATCAAATGTGCTTGAGCCTGTGCTGGCACTGAAGCCAACAGATAGCCAATACATGACAGCCAACAGAGACAGCGCTGCCATGCAAACCCTGTTACCCCTCTGTAGTGGACGGCTGGACCCATACTTCCACTGAGACAGTTCCTGGTCCATGCCTACTCCTGATCAACAGCTAGGATTTGTGTATGATTGCAAGCATAGACCAAGCTAATGGCTAGATCTCTGCTCACACCTATTATTTGACTCTTAGAGCTTGTTTTGGGTGACTCAGGAGTGCTCAGAGACATTCAGGGACAGTTTAGAGGAGAGCTCATTCCAGGAACTGCAGCAGGGGCATAACTGTACCTGGAGTGGCTTACAACAATCCCAGTTTTAGCTCCTCAAACTGTCCTGACATATCTTGGGGAATGTCATGGACCTTGTGTCACACTGTGCACACAGGACTGCAGAAAGCTGCAACACAGGTATCCCATTTTTTCAGACAATCCAAGCCGAAAAGACTCACAAAACAGCAAGTACATCTTTGGGCCTCAAAAGCATCACTGGGGAAGTCAATGTACTAGATAAAGAACAAGTAATCTGGATGTGAGACAGTTTCCCTCAAATTGCTCTGTAGAACCTCCTATTAAGCACTACAGAAAAAGATTTGGAGGTGTTGTAGAGATTTGGAATAACCATCTGATCCTTCAATTTCCTTTTCTACATCCATTATATCTTGAGTCTTCCCTTCCTCGCCCTGAAATGTTGTCTCTGAAACTTTCACAGCAGGGACAATATGAACTTCAGTGCAGTGGTCCCTTGAAATCCTCTACAGACACTCTTTTGCACTAGACGTTAACAAAAAGGATGTGAGGGCCTTCAAATTATTCTGTACTTTGGGTCAAATTTAAAGTGACCCTCACATCCAGGCCTGCAAGTCTATCTATACTGTAAAAGTCTACATTTACCTTAAAATAACCAGTTTGAAACTACCATGCTTCCAGCTCACCCTGATTCACCCTTTGACTGTCTCATCCTTCAGTTTGTTCTGCTTATGCTGAGGATTTGAGAATGAGGCCAGTAAGTGACTGAACCACAATCTTTCTCATATTCCTCATTTCTGACCTTCAATACCTCTCTTTGCTCTCCGTATGAAGAGACCAGCTGGAAAAAGAGCCAAAAATTTCACACACCACTCGCTTGTGAGGTGCCCTCTATTTTGCAGCTAAGAAGCACAAAATGTGGGCTGCTCTGCTGTGCATTATGAAGAGAGATACAGATGGTGTAAGACAGCTCACGTGGCTCAGAATAATTGAGAGGGAACCTCAGGATAGACCTGACATATCAGTGCAGACATATTATCGTTCCTCTGCAGATGGTGCTCACCATGGCATATAGATGTACCAGAAGCTCTTCACCATACAAAAGTAAAAGCTGCATGCTTTCTAAATAAAAAACCTCAAACACAGCCACACAGCTAAAATGAAGCAATCAGTAAGCATGCCACTAGGTCTATTTCTTGAGCTTGACAAGGTGCCTGACTAAAGAAAAATAAAGAACATTGTCTCTTATCGTAAGTTATGGACACAAAGTGATTTCTGTTTCCTGAGTACAGGCAGAAAGGAAAGGATTCTCTCCCTCCTTTTTAAATGACACGGAGAATATTTTATGTAATCAATTAAAGTTTGATGCTGCGACACTTCAATTAGAAGTTCTGACTGTATTATACTTTTGTTCCCTTTTAAAAACGGTTTCTACTTTTTCACTGTAAAATGCTTCGAGCTGCAAATTATTTCTGCGTTTCAGATTTATACAGAAATATGTATAAACCGAAAGAAGAAAAATGAAAATATATTCATGCAGCTGTTTCTGCCTATCACCTTTAATCTTTCATGCACTTTAAAATATGTGCTTCCCAAAAAGGGAGAGAGAGATCTATTTTTGCTTTATGTGAATATAAAAGTAATTTGTTGCCATAGCAATATTTTTCCATCCAAATGCTCTGAACACCACAGTTGCTTCAGGTTTCGAGCAAACTGTAACTATCCCAAAAAAACATGTAAAGTATTATGCTTCAATAACCTTTTCAGTTCCATTACAATCACATCTTTCTGCTAGACATTATTAACAAAAAATAATTCAATAAAGATGTTTATGTCTATACTAGCTTAGTCCCAGAGATCACTTTCAAAATCATTTGTTCTCATCCTATTTAATTCAATTTGCTCTAAATTTCTGCAGAATGGACTGAAAAAAAATCTCTATCCAGTGGGCCAAATTCTGAAGCCCACAGGAGCAGTGAACAGATTTAGAACAAGATGTTAATCCCCTACATGTTCTACTTTCTTAAATTCCTCACCTCGTGTAGTGCTCTTAGTAGGGCTCTCAGAGATGTTAGCCCTGTTCATTTCCATAGCAACCCTCTCCACAGAGTGGAACAATTTGTTAAAATTGTTGCGGTTCAGCCTTTGAAAACAGCAATACCACAAAGACTTGTAGGAGAACCCTCACAGAGCTTGGGCTATGAATCATCACCAGAACACCATTTTTTTCACCTTAATTTTGACCCTGTCCTGGAAACAGCAACTTCTATAGCTCTGGGAGGGCATTTCATGCAAGTTGGAACTATGGATTATGCTACATAAAAAAGCAGCACCTGGTTGAAGCTTACTATACAATCTTTTTGCAGTATTATGTAATGTTTAAATAAAAATAAAGCAGAAACCAGATGAAATATGCAATCTTCAAGATCTAAATAAAAAACCTCAATCCCAGAATGCAGACACGTTGGCAGCTTTCCACTCTCTTCCACCTACACTGTAAGAGCAATTTCACAACATGGGGGATTTATGTAAATTGAGGTCGACTGCTCCAGCCCACCGATGGTGCTTCCATGCATGATGACACATTAAACTCCATCAAAACCTCCACTCTGGCCACCTGGTGCTCACAGGTCTGGTGAAATTCTCCTGATGTGACCATAGGTGAATCCTTGTGCAGTTAATTTGTAAAGAAGGCACTGCTGGTGTGCGTGTGTCCATTTTTTACTGTTTCCGACTGGATGAGAGTTGTGCCTGCCTAAATGTCTTTGTTCCTTGCACACATTTTCACCAGCCCTTGATGCTTGCTTGTCTGTTTTGCTGCACGTTTTTGAGCTTGTAAACCCTTTGGGGTTTTTTACGATCTATCCCACAGGGCCCCAGCCTGGCAAGCTTTTCTATAAAACTACAATATAAACACTAAATAAACATGCTTGTTACAGCTCAGACACACTAACACAGTATCTTATTTCTTAAAAAATCTATCGTGGGCTTTCTTAATCCAGATGTAAATCATGATTTAGTGCTGTATTTAAATTATCACCATCTGTTTAAACTGGACATGAAAAGCAAAATGGTCTTTTTTTCCATGCTCTCACAGACAACCTGAAATGCAATATGCATTTAGTACTTCTGAATATGCTGAGTCTGCTGTGGACAGCTGCTCTGTGCAGTCATCTGCACTGGTGGTGCCTACATGTGTGTTTTATACAGTGGCACAGAGAGGGAAAGGAGACAGCAGAAAACAGCAGTGTAATAGCAAGCATGAGAAAAGTGGTCAGGAGGTTTTCAACTGAGAAGATATTTGCAGCACATGAACTGCCATAGCATACTTGTCTCAAAGTGAAGTTTCATGGTGGGCTAAATCCACACAGTGCAAAAACATGAGCACTCTTGCCTTCCCTTCTGTCCCAGTCTGCAAGTTTCTGTGTACTCCCTTCTGCCAGGATTAACACAAGACTGGGAAAGGGATCTAGACCAAAACGTTTTTCTGTTTTTGAGTTTGGCCAGGTTAAAGTAAGGCCAATTTCCAGACTTGCTCATGCAAGCAGCCACGTAAACCTCAGTGCAGGAGTGAAATTACCCCTTTCAAGGGCATCACACCTAGGGCAATGGAGGTCAGTGAATCCCTGCTGTGAAAGAACACTCTTAACTGACTAAGTTTCATATGGATAGTGTTCTCTAAGGGGGAACACACAAAATAACTATGTGTCAGGAAGTTTACTGCCAGACGAAGCACCTTACCGTAAACAATGTTTCTGTAAGACAGGAGCATATTTAAATCACTATTTTACAGATAAGGAAAGAAACTGAACCACATCAATTTTAATCCCTAAGGTCAAAGAGGAAATACAGAAAGCATAAGAGATCTCCTGCCTTTGTACAAGGCTCCTTTTCTTTGTATATGCACCTTTTTGTCATGTGTGAGTGCATACATATAGACAGGGATTTATATTATATAAAGAAATGGGCCTAACACTGTCAAAAATTGATTTCCGTGTGAAAAACAAAATAACAACAGATTTTAGTAGCAAAACTGTAAACTGGCTGTTGTACTTTGAATTAAGCAATAAAGACCCCATCTGTATTCTACACTGCTGACTCCAAATGTGTTTTGAGATTTTCTTTTTAACATGTAATTTAAGTAATTCTGATTTACCAAGGAACAACAGGTGTCAATATTATTGCAACAAGTCATAGTGTTTATTAATATCATTTTATTGTTAAGTTCAACTAAATACCACTTGATATGCTGTGAAGGTTAGCTGTTTTAAACACAATGGCAGATGAGTTCCAGTTGTGCTTGTATCAGTGTCACAGCTTTAGAAACAACAGCTAACAATGAGCTTCATTATACCAAATAATGCACTGAACCATTTTCTTTTTGGCTGTCTACTTTCTCTCCACAGTCAGGCAGTTCCTCAACTGGCAAAACTCCAAAAGCATGGAGATTCATAAATGCAAATAGGTATCAAATATGCAAACATTATGGATCTATGTGCCCTGAAATATGCATGCTCTTAAAACACAGCAACATAGTTTCCTGATAATACCTAATGACATCTGACAGCTCATATTATAAGCAGATTTCCTTCTGGGGAATAGAAATGGAGGAATACAAGAAAGTAAAATAACTGTTTATAGGAAGGAAAATAATGCACGGACAATACAAAACTTCCCAGTGTTTACTGTGCTGCAGAAACTCCTGACTATATTGCAGTACATGGGGTGGAAGGTCCCCAAATTGCACTGCAGAGGGTTTGGGAAACTCTGGAAAAGGAGAAATGTGAACTAGGGAGCAGAGGTAGGTGAATGAACCTGCAAACATGCAGGCTTCCCAGCCAGACTCCTCTGGAAAGAAGGATGAAGCACTGTGAAGGTACTTGAGGAGCAAATACCCAACCCTGACAGATCTCTCCAACCCATGCTCACGATCATGTGTTAGATCAGGGCTTTGCACTTCATGGAGCCAGGGATTTCTTCCTCCTTTCACACAGTGGAGCATCCATCGAAGTTGTGCAGCAAGCAGCTTCACCAGCTGGAAATAATGGGGCAGAGGAAGATTTTATCTAAACAGGCAAAATACTGGGAGGACTGCTCTCACAGTTACATAAGGGCCCTTCATGCCACCCTGACAGCCAAAGCCAGGCATGCAGAATTAAAATCCCATGCAGCAAAGGCATCTTGGTGTTGGAATGGTGTAAAAATCTGAAGTTGTTGTCAGTGTCCTTGGAAAGTCCGAGAAGTGGAGCCATGGGCAGGGCAGTGTGGGGCTGGCTGGCTGCTGGCCTGTGGAACCTCAAACAAAGGGCTCAGGAGGGAGCAAACCCTCCCTGGCTGATGGCCCCTGATGTCCATCCTTCCCCTGCAGCTGCTTCTACTCCAAGGAAACCAACTCAGCACTCCCGAATGTGGGCCTGGCTTATGCTGGGATCCAGAGCACTGGCCATGGGCCCTTGGCAGTCACAGCACTGCCAGTGGTGTCCGAGCCTCCCCTAAACTGGAGCCACTGCCCAGCCCAGCTCGGGAACGTTCAGCACAGTGTAAGCAAGGATTCAGGTCGCTGAGGTGGATATGGATGAGAAAATCTTGGGGTGTGGGGAATACTGTCATAAAAGATAAAGCCCTGATACGTGATACTTCTCATGAGCTAAAAGAAATGGTGGATCACACACAGCTCCATCCAGCTCTGGCTCTAGTCACAGTTTCACCACTGACCTGCTGCCCCAAATTGCTCAGATTCATGGACTATCCACATACATTTTGTTCTGTTACAAAGAGTGATAATGTGTTTTGCCTTCCTGTAAGGTGCTTCATCTTCCACAGAGGAAAATCAGAATGAATGAATATATACGAATCTCCTTCTTAATTAATACATGAAATCTGCCAGGCACATTTCATGATTTTACTTTGTATTTGTACAGCACCTCATGCAATATGGGTCCCTTTTTTTGTTTTAACTAGGGCTTGCAGGCATTTACAAGGTCAGCAACAGTACACAGAGTTAATTATTCCCTTGCATGGATGAATAAGGAAAAATATTTTTTAGAAATAAAAGTAAAAAAAGAATAAAAATTCTGCAAGACTGTCTCCTGAGGCAGCCTATTTGCATCAAACCCCTTCAAAACTAACTGAAAGAAAAAGCAGAGTAAACACAGTATATGAATAAAAAAACCCAAAACAAAACAACAAAACAAAAAAAACAGTCTTAGCAAATATGCCTAAATAAAATTTTAAAATCCTGCCCCTCCTTAGAAAACTAAACAAACATACATAAGACCTATTTTAATTTCACCATTTGTTCAATGAATTATTTGATATCATACAAAAAAACCCCAAATCCCCTAAAAGATACCCAGTTAAGATCGTAATACTAGGAATATATGCATGTGTAGGTTTTCTGATTTACTAAATTCAGGTGATCCATTTATACTTGAAGAAGTTAGAAATAAAAGTTTAGTTCCTGATCATGCTGATTCTTCAAATACTTCCTTAGGTGAGTAGTACTCACTCATCTAAAATGGGGGTTTAGTCCATGTTTTTTTTTTCCCTCCCTTCCTCCCTTCCTTCCTGTTTTTGCCAGAACTTTTCACTGATTACAGCTCTTTGAGGAGTCATCAGCATGTGCTCTTGGCAGTAGTTTTGTTAGAGAAGGCTATCTTACCTACATGAAAGGCACAGACTTTTCATGCCAGATTTCAGAACAAGTGGACTTCTGTTCTTGATCTGCTGATGTTTGTAAGCAATTAAAAGGAAATATACTGACCTTGCTATTGGTCAGTGGGTGAGGTCAGTGAGAACCAGTGTTTGTCACCTGACTATGGTGACTAATATTTAAGAGAGGCAATTTAGTTCTAAGCATCCCAGTTCTATTTTGAGTCAACTGCACCTTGGAGAGCCTCCAAAGTTGTCCCAGTCCAGCTAAGTTAGCCAAGAACAGGAGTTATCTCCTTCTGCATCTGTCCTGGTCTTTTTAAAGTTTTAAATGTTTCCTTTAAAGGCCTGCATTTTTTTTTTTTTATGCTTACATTGCTGTCCTCCACTGTGCTCTTTTTTCACCTCCTCACCAGTAAATAAACTTCTCTGACAGTACCATGGTTGCTTACAGATTTTCAAAAGCAGAAGTCTTTGTTCAGCCTCCAAAGGTCTCTAAGAAGGGGCTGCTCATTTATATGCCAACTCCACTGAAAGCATGAGGGCAAACCCTCTGGGTATATGAGCAGAGCTCATTAAATTCAGTGGAACCATGGCTCCAAGTCACCCACAAGTCTGCTGTACACAGCTGTCAAAGTCAGGAATTCACAAGTAAAACAATCTGGTAAGAAAATTATTTGGTAGAAAAATAAAAGTCTTTAAGGATGTGTCATCACACATCTTGCTAATGCTTTCATATACATTGTTTGAATTCAAAGGTGTCAGGAAGGGAAAGTCCTGGACCATTAGAATATAAAATTAAGTAAAGGCTCCTGTTATTTCTCTAACATGTAGTCTTTTATTTTTCATTATGAACACTGCCTGGTCTGTGATTATGATGACACTTTGCTTCCTCTGGCTGTGCACTTCTGCCCTTATTCTACAAAGCACCCAATTTACCTCAATTGGATATTAATTCCATAAATTTATAATATATTTTTAACCTAAAACACAATTGAAATGCAGTTCAAGTATACAACTTTCTTGGCTGGCAAAACTGTTTTCAGTGGTGTATTTTTATATTACAGAAGTGACTGAAAAATTATAAGGGACTGACTAGAACATTCCTGACATTTTTTATTGATCTGGGACTTGTTTCTACTGAAAAAAAAAGTGAGGGAAGACATCAGAAATTTCAAAGTGATGGTTGCAAGAATATTGTTATTGAAAACTGAACTCAAAGACCATTTCTGTCAGTCAGGAAACTCCTATTACCTTCAGATATATTGCTGAGAATGTCATATAAAACATTACTGTGAATGTGTAGTACACTTACAGAGCATAAGCAATAATGCTTCTTAGCACTGTTGATGCTAGAAGCTGAAAGGAATTGAGTAGAGGTGCTGAGTTGGAGAATCAAATGGCTCAAAAAACAAATCTTGACATTATTATGAACTAGAGATGCACAGATGTAGTATTCTATTTTGGCATGCTAGCATTTAGGTAATTTAAGACAATATTTAACAAATAACAATAGATGTGCTGTTATATTCTGGTGAATTGTGCTTGTGTTAAGTTTTATCCAAAAGCTTCTGTAATGAACTAAGAAACTAAAGTTACTAGCGAATTTTCCAACTCCTGTTAATTAATCAGGTGAGATTAATTTGAAACCTTGTCTATAGAATAAATAGGATGATAAGATATCCTCATGTCATATTTGCCATATCAGGAGGAAATCTGCTTTTTTTTTTTTAAATATATAACAATATTTTGTTTTAAATAAACCCCATTAAACTGGAATACATTAGTGACTTAATGTTCTGCTGACTTTAGTGATTGTTAAGGTTTGGGAAAGTCACAATAATAGTAACATGCATAAACAGAATACAAGAAATTCTGGATCCTAAGATACATAGAGGATTTTCTCTAATTTCAAAGAAATCGTGGAACATCAGAAAGGCAGAAAATTTTACACACTACTATAAATTCTAAGAAATATTTTGACAGTTATCCCCCTAAACCCATTCATATTATCAGATGCCTAATAATGGACACTATAACTGCATTTTATGGTAAAGGATTAGTGGGCCATGAAATTTGCTGATAATGTGACTGATGATTATAGGATAGATGAAAGGTGACAAATATGATAACATTTGCTAAAATGCTATGCTAGAATTATTTATTTAGCCACGTAAAGGATAATATTCAGTTTTTTATCAGATGTTGTTTTTCAAAGTTTTACTTTTTCAGCTGAAGTATGATATACTTATTATCAAATATGAGATTTTTAAATAAAAACTTGCTATCGTATTTTCTAGATGGAAAGAGGATGAGAAGGTGGAAAAAGCCCTTTTATTCAACCTTCATTTGAACAACAGTCACATTGCAATGAAAACTGCTGAAAAATTGAAATTGTCAGAGGCATAGTTCTGGAATGTAGATATGCCTTTCATTGGTCTGCTGAATAATCTGATTTAAGATTATGGTGCTTTAATAACATACTTTATACACAGATAGTAAATTATATTAAATGGATAAAAGCAAAAAATCTTCTGTTTTTATGGCACTCTATCCTATGAATATATTAAATAAGTGAATATTGATTAGATGATGTCTCAAGATTCCATTAGCTATGAAGATGCAAGCACAAAAAGGTGGATAGAATTTAGTGCTTATTTGGGAATTGAAAATAAGATCTATGAAAGATAATACAGATGAACTCCAGGTTCCAGAAAATTCATGATGCAGAAATACACAGAGATTTCCTCTGGCATGATGAGGAATATGTAGCATGTAATGTTGTGCTTTAATTAATTATCTAAGAAATTGCAACATACGACATTTTTTTCTTAAATGGGAAAAACCCCACGTTTCTCAATAAAGCACTTGGAAATTATGATGCTTTGAGGTAAATTTTGCCTCTCTGAGCTAAACCTTCCACATTTTGCATCCTACGAGAATTTGGGGCAAAGAGTCTCATCACACTCTGGCTTTCATTGTAGAAAGCCCTGTGTATGGAGAGACCTGGGAGTGGTGGAGATGCTGCAGGTGATTCAGAGATTGATACAGTCAGCACAGGAGCCATGGGCTGCAGGGCATGCCAGACAATGCATCACCAGAGGCTTAAGAGAACCCTGTTCCATGGGGTCTGACTGGCTTTTCAAGGAAAAAGCTGTGACAGCTCTTTGCAGTACGGGTACAGCATTTCTAGGAGGGTAAATTACTGCACAGAACTCTCTGTACACAGAGCTCACCACACTGACTTCTGAGTCACTGAGAACAAAAACAAAATGCAAAGACATAGTCCTGTATGCCCCCAGTTAAAAGGCTGGAGCAATTCCTGAGGCAACTTGGGCATCCAGGGTTTGGGTAACTCCTGAGTTGGAGACCTTGCCCAAGAGGGAGGTTGGATATGGCTATGCTGCCTTGTAGCTAAAACAGCCAAATAGTATGGCCGTGGCTAGAGCATGGCCATTCATGTCAAAGAACAGACCCTGGCACAGCGTTGCTAGGAGAAAGTTTAAAGTTTTGGATTTCAGGGGCCTTTGCTGACTTCTGAAGCTTCTTTCCTAAGACAAGCACTTTGGGAGCCCAGCATAAACACAGACAAACGCTGTAGGCTGTTAGGTGTGTCTGATTTAAAAGCTTGTTGGTCCTTCCTTATAAAACATAAAACACTTTTCTTCTGGTACTACCCATAATAGAATGAGCCCTTTTCCCTTCTTCACAGTCATCTCTAAACCCTTCTTGAAGTTATTTGCTTTCCAAGGTACACCTCTCAGTTCCATGCTACCAATTGCTTTCTTGTTCTGAGCTTTTGGAGCTTGAACTTGGTTTTCTTAAAGTGTATTTTTAATGGCCCAGCTTATAAATGTCTTCCATGACTTCCCTATGCTTGTTACTATTTTTTCAACATGTAGAATAGTTGGCTAACTTCTAGTATTCACATCCAAGAGTTTTTTTTGAAATACTATTTTTAGTTTATGATTTTTTACTGATCACTGGTTTCTGAAATTTGTCAGGTAGTTTCCAGCTGTTGTTGATTTGGATTTTGCAGTGCTCATTCTACTCTTACTCCCATGGAAGCAAGGTGCCTAATTTTGCTTTCACTCCCCCCGCAATATTTTTTGAGGTTGTTTGTCATTTTCAAGCACATTTGCTGAAAGATAAATATCCTAAAGATAAATAGGTTTCATAAAAGTATATATGTGTAGGGAAATATTACTAGAGTTCAAATATCACTCTCAATAATTTCTGAATCCATTGGGTAGTTTCTGTAGTTACAGAAGACAGAATGTTTGTCATTTTGAAATACCCTGCAGCAAGAAATAATAGCCCTGTGATGATATATGCAGAGTAAACAGAAAATCTAAGTGTAATACAGTTGAACAGTCAATTAACCAAGAGAGACACAATTCCCTAGAAAGCCAGATTTTGTTAGCTCTCAGAACTACTTGTTTAATCAGACTGTCATGTGATTCTAAGGCAAATACCTTACAAACGTCTGCCACACATCCTTTATCAAACAAATTTGTAGTACAAAAAAATGAGATTAGTTTGACCAGACTGTTTTAACATCCTAAAATTATTTTCCCATCTCTTGCTATATATTCAATTTTTGACTAGTTCTTATGTTATTGGGCCCAGGCTGACTCCATGCTGAAAGCCTTATCAACTAATACACTATCCTTTTTTGATCACTGACTTAACATTTGCACTGTTTGTCCTTCCCAAATTTCCTTAATAATTTGATATTTATTGAAAATTAACCTAACCCATTTGTTCTCTAATGTCCACACCTCGGAGGCACTCAGTTAAACATCCTTCTTTACTAGGGATGGGCTGGGAAGTTCTTCTGTCACTTCTTATGAAATTAGATATTTATTGAGTTCTTCTGCCTTTTCTACATCATTATTTAAACATCTCCTTGATTATATGTCTTATTAATGAGACCAGTGTCAAAGTGCTTCCTGAATTATGCATGGTAGTTTGTGGTGATGAAACTGTGGAATATACCAGAAGATGAATGATTTTGTGGTTATGGTATCCTCATACCATTAAGAGATTTAAGTTTTATTCCTACAGGCTTCCAGTGTGACATTATCAAACTAAAACCCTTTTGTGTCATACAACCACCTCCTTCTGGAGTTGCTAGTGAAGAATTTAAAACACTGCCTGTTTTCCTTGGTCTGTTCCCTCTGCTTCCTTCATGGCAGTCTTAATTCAGGAAGACTTTCTATTCTCAATTCTCAACCTCCCTCTTTCCTAAAGGCAATCATGGTCCGCTGTTCTCTCATATCAAAAGACAATGAAAGATAGTCTCAGACATGTCCCAAGATTTCATTCACCTTTGACCTTACTTTTTCGCCTTTCTTCTCTTCATGTCTCAGTTAATCAAACACGTGGTGTACAACCCTTAAACTGAATTACCATTTATCAGCTTTCATCTATGCAGGCCTGACCTCCCTGTGCTGTGGCCTCTCTACCCTTTCCTGCACTGAAACTTTTCTTACATGGTCTTCTGTGATCTCTTCTTGTGCTGTGGACATTTCCTACATCAGCACATTCTATTTTCCTTGGCAACCATGTCTTACTTTGGAAACATCCTTTTCTCCATTTTTCAACTATTTAATTTCAGGTTTCAGCTGTAGCTGCTCTTGCTAAATTTTTTCCTTTTTTGCAAATAATTTATTAGTTAAACAAGTCAGGAACTTTTAGGAGTTTAACCATATCAGTTGCTATTTTATTCTGTTTTCCTGATAATGTTAATTGTACTCCATTTACCTGATAATGTTTGTATCTTGATTCTGTTGCAAATAACCTTGATTATCATTAAAATTTCTATTGCCAGTTTCATGCAAGAAGTAAAAAAGTTCACTGATAATCCAGCAGGTCAGATTTGATGATAACTGGAGCTGGTGAGAATATCTCTGTGGGCAACACTGGGTTCATCAGTAGCATTGTCTCTGGACAAGTGGTTTTAGATGACAGCAAAATGAGCTATTTCTGTGTTCAGGTTCATGAAGATCCCCTTCCTCTCCTCCTCTTTCTGGACATGATTGCAAATAGGTCCATCCACAATCAGCCACTTTATCCAGGTGTTACTACTAAAGATCACCAGCAAGTTTTTCATTCTTTATGGCCAGCATATACCTGGCTGTGGTGCAAACAGGTCACCATTGCTATTTTTTAGACTTCCTGATTTTGAATTCTGTTCCTTTTTTGTTCTATCTACCAATGTTTTCCAATTCTTTGATTTCAGTAGGGTATCAGAGAGAAAACTCTATTTCACCATTTGAACCACAAACTAGACACAGTTTATCCCTGCTAAGACAGTTTAAAGATAACTTACCGGCATGTGAAGAATTTATCCGGAAAAGTACACTGGAATTGCAGTTGAGCAATTCTGTCAGTAGTTCAAGCCTGTGGAATACAAATGCACTGGTGTGGGCATAGAATTCACAGTTTGGGTTTTTGCAACTTGCCCTACTCAGCACTCACAGCACATAGGCTTTTTCTTCCTCCCCCTCCACTTTTCAAAAGTGTAATTTAACACAGACAAGAAGATGATCTCAAGGAGGAGTCCCAGGCTCTGAATAGAGCTATCATGGATCAGCTGTAATCAATGAGACTCAGACATAATAAAAAAGCTGATATAATAGATGACTTTAAATAAATGGAAGACTTACATAGGGGAAGATCTGGGAATGACACTAGGGCCCTAGAACAGTAGGCAGGGGAATGCATGGACTTGAAATACAGCCATAATTCATTAAGACCATCTATCCTATTTATTACTACCTTTAAGCCCATAAAATGTAAATACAAATGTATTTGGGAATAATTTTCTGGGCTTTGCCCAATACATTAACTGCTGCAAGAAACAGAATACTTCTGGAGTGTGCTTAATTTCAGTTAAGAGCAGAGAATATGAGGTGATTTTTCAAAATGAATTTCCTGTCTCCTACTTCCAGCTACGTCCTTCTGATCTCATAAGTTCAAAATGATGGGCAGAGAGAGAGAGAAACCCCTCAACATTCAATCCTGCCTGTTTCCTAAGCAGACTTTTGCACTCTTTACTGTGATTACAGAATTATTTTCATAGCTTGAGTAGGATTTTTTATATAATTGATTTCAGAGAGTGGGTACATCAGTCATTGCTGGGGCTTATGCCTTTGATGTAAAAGCACTGACCAGGTTTTAAGAGCATGTCGGCTAAAATAATGTACAATGGTGATAAATGCCAAATTGTTCAGGCAGTAGCCATAACCAGTCTTCTTCATTTTGACTGCTCCCTGGGAGGGGGTTCCAGAGGTCTGGTATTTCTTGCTTGGCTAATATTAGGCCTAAAATGTTCTGATCTAAATATTCTGGGCACAGTCAAGATCTGAAAGGAAAAATGAGGCATAAGTCATTATGCATCCACTAAGGAAAATCTGTGCCAGCAGAGAAACTGAGAAGTCTGAAGAAAGGTGGAGTGTGTTAAGGGACATTCTGCCACTATCAGTTCCCCCATTCTTCATTTAGGATTAGTCTCCTTTTTTCTGATCACAGAAGGTATGTCCTGAAATAACACCTCAGTCATCAGCTCTGGACACTCTGTTGAGCTCAGTGCAAACAGATTCATCTGAACATCTTAAAACAAGAAGTCCTTTCCTTTTCCCACAATAATTTTTTCCACAGGCAGTAACAGATAGGAAAGAGTATAATATCCATTACTGGCATATGGGTATTTTTCAGATCCTTTTATTTCCTTAGGGCTCATTCACTCTGGATTGATTATGTGTGCTCCTCTCTGCAGTAATGATTTTGAAGCTATCATTAAATACATGAAGAAGTTAAAGAGTATGAGAAGGTAAAAACTAAATTTCAAAACATAAAAGTCATCAAGACTTCACATGGGATGCCTCATACAAAGATGTTGGATGAAATTGATTATGACAGTCAATTTTACATCTAATGATCAAGACAAAAGGCAAGGCTGAGACCTGAAATTCAGAAAATATACTTTATTCTTCAAATACTAATAGCAGCCCTCCCTACCCATCCTGTGATGATAACAGCTCTTTCCCTGTGCTTCCACAGCATTCATGCAGTACAGGTATATTTACAAAGTGTTCACAAAACAACTCACCAATGCATTATATAATAGAACATATGGAATACCTATTTTTTCCCCCCTTTTTAAAATGAATGTATTAGGACTCCCATTCCACTTAACCAATAATGTATTGCATACTCTCCTGAGTTGGTCTCCCCACCATCAAGCTGTTGGAGTATTGGTTTTGGAGGAAAATGTGGTCTCCTCTGTGCTAGCTCTGAACCTGTCTCAGTATTGTATGCCACAGTTCTCTGGGTGTGTGACTAGTGGAAAAACCCTGTGATTTTTCCTAGATACTTTCTTATAAAAGTGCTTCAATTTACCCCTGCAATTCTATTGCAGAGTTGTACAGTCTGGATGATATTTGTCACAGTGGTATCCAAATGCTCTTTTAGTTAATGTCTGCTATGTAAATGCATACTCCATTTAACCCGCTAAATGTGTTCACCACTGTATTATGGAAACTGCTTTGTATTTAACCTAAACTTCCTGTTCTAAGACATATAAAGCCAAAATCAGTCCTCCAGAATAGCTGTTGACACTAATACCTCATTGATAACAACAACATCAAGATGAAAACTAGTTCCTATGTGTCCCACCTAATAAATGCAAGGCTTCCTCAACACCCTGACATTATATGTTTTGCCTTTGCTTCCCACTTGAATACAAATGAAGTGAAATATCTTTTGCCTCTGACATTTTTGGCTCCTCCTTCCTCAGGGAAAATCCGAGCTATACCCATGAGAACCAAAAATTTTAATTTCACTTACTTTAAGTTACATATCTTATCCCATCCAGCATGATCACCCCATGATAAGAACTTATTGCAAACTTGCAGCACTTTACAGGCCAGTACCAAACTGATTATACACTTACCTGTGCTCTTGTGGTTTATTTTGTTCCAGCAGTGAACAAACATCAACTTGTGCACTAGAGCAAAAGCTATTTGTTTGGAATTGTGACAAGGTTTCAATAGTAGTTTCAGGATTGCCTGATTCTTCAATTGAGGTATCTGCTTCCACTGCTGATATCCAAAATGGGATGGATCTAGTCTCTTATAGCTGGCACAATTTTGTGGATCATAAAGCTATAGCCAGTCTAGCCTCTTAGGAAGTACACCTTCTCATATGCCATGTGAAATGAAGAGCTTTGCTCTCTAGAACACATTCATTCACTCTCTCCATTATCTTTTAGACAGTGCTTTCCATACTGCAAAATCATTAGCAAACAGCACAGCAGTCTGATCCCAAGACATAGCCTAGCTGCCAATTTTGATGCACCATGTATAATAACACAGCATGGTATAACAACCTTCCTGAAATTTATTTTTAAAAACGTTCTTTGCTTTCCATAGTTCTCTCTCTTGTAAAGAAAAAAAAACCCCAAACAAGAAAGAAAACCTGTTGTGGCAGGCCCTGGGGCGGTGGTGGAGTGCCATGACCTTCTAGAGAAGCGTCCTGGGGAGGATGTCCTCAAGGTACAGGCACGTCCTCCGTGCTCGCTCCCGGGCCGAGAGTGATTCCAGCTCCTTTAGGAGCTCTCTGCTTCTGCCAGCACAGGAGGAAGAGACAGGAGTCACGTGTGGTGATCCAAGGCAAAACTTTGCCCTTCCTTGAAGGGGTCCAGGGACAAACTGGCTCAAAGGGGGTTGAGGGAGCAGGGTTGATATAGGATATCCAGAGGGGCGGGGTAGAGCATTAAACCAATCATCTGAGGGCTCAGGGCAGGTACAAAGGGGGAAGGACCAATGGGGTACAGGCAATTTACATGAAACAGCAAGGCATGCTGGGAGTAACTTTTTGTAACCATTATGAGAGGGAGTGCCTAAGGGTATAACCTCCAGGGGAGAGAAAAGCAGATTTTTTTCTGGAGAGGCTTTCAGCCTCCACAAAAACTCAGAAGTTATCACAATGTCAGTGAGAGTGAAAAGCCCATATTAGTTATTGCTATTATCAGGAGCAAGCTATTGTTGAACAACACCCATGACTGTACTTTTTAAGCCTCTTGACTCATTCTTGAAATTGTCCCAAAGGAGTGTAACAGAGAGCAAGTCTGATTGCAGAGTGTGCAAGCATGCAGTTGAGGGAACAGAACTCAGACCTCAGCACAACTCCTGAAACCAATGTGGTTACACCACAGTCGCTGAGAGCAGAAAGTACTATTATATATGTACTACACATTGGAAATCTTGTCATGAGTCAGGCAAAGAAGGAATACATAGCACACACAAAACTAATTTGAACTAGCCATTTAATGTGAGAAAATCTTCTGTGTTCTGGAAAAAATAAAGCTTAGTTTAAAAATACTAAGACTGTTGTACAATGCATCTATGGAATGGCTTGTTAAAAGTTATTTTTACTTTATTGTAATTGGTTTGCTTTTATTATAGCAGGAGCCAGAAGCTGCAGCAACGACTGAACAAAAGTTAGAATTTCCATCTACTTCAAGACAAGAACTGAAAATATCGACATGCACCTTGAAACAAAATGTTCTGAAAAATAATTGTTCAGAAACAATTTAACATTTGATCTTTACCTATCTGAGCACAAAATCTGCAGGTTTCTGCAGTGTTACGCTGCCTGGTGGGATTTGGAGGTTGAATTGTTGGTAGTGTCACCCTGTCCTGGGCAGGTAAGACAGTGGGCTCATCACAGCCATGGGGCTGGCAGTGAGAGGAGAGACAGTGCTGTGTCCATGGACAGAGAATCCAACCTGGGAGTTCACCACCACAGGGACAGAGGAGGCTAAAACTACAAACCCAATTGTAAAGTACTGTGTTGTTACAAAACCCAGTTTCTACTGAACTGAGTTAAAACACAGTATCTTGGCTCAAAGAAAAGCCTCGGAGCCATTTGGGAGATGTTTTACTTTTTCGTAGCTGTTTTACTATTCTGTTTTACTTTTCTGTCCAAGGGTGCCCTGATGGTATTAGGGGCTGCACAAAGCTAATTAGACAAGACAGCATATTTTTAGGTGAATTAGGTATTCCTGTCTCCATGTCATGAACCCAGCACTGATGCACCATTAGGAGATATTTCCCCCTCTCTCACAGTGCTCTGTCTACACTAATACACTGAAAAGGCTCAGGCTAGGCTACCCCAGCTAGCTTTTGCCAACATCATCTCGTACTATGTCTGGCCATGGCTCAGGAGACTCATCCCCAGTAAGCAGTATGGATGAGAGCTTCTGTGTTTTAGGTGAGGAAAAAACCCGTGGGGGTCCATGAACAGACAGAGCTCAGCACACCTCTCATCCTCTGTGTCCTGTCTGTGATCTATTCCACGTGCTTGCATGGTAAGACAAATACGTGTCCATGTGGTGGGCAGGATGGACAGGAAGGTCTGAGTGGTAGGAATCCTTGTTTTTTGTAACATCGGTTTTAGTCCAAACCTGTCCACAGTTCTCTTCATCAGGCAAACCCTGACTGCTTGTGCAGGGACCTGAGGAGGGGAGGAGTGAGTGCTGATGAGAGCCAGGAGACCGGGAAGAGTGGGACTGCAGTATTGGCTTAAAATGTTTGTGAATAGTAATATCCATACCTGACTTCAGGTATTCAACCAACTAAGTTTTTTGAGCTGTCATTTCTGGGGTTCCACACTGGCTTTCATAAGCAGAAGATACCTCAGGTGAGCACAGAGCACACTGGAGAGCTGCAGTGTTCTCAATGTGGGGACTTTGCTAAGTGCCCCTAGTCAGGCTGGAGGAGCAGTTTCTAGGTTGCAAGAACACACAAAAGGCCTGTGAGAGAGCAGGAAGGTGGTCCAAAATGCCTGATGCCAACACAAATGATTTAATATAGGAACATATTTCTCTTCTGATAAAGGTTTTTTTTTATTAATGGAATAATTTCTATGAGCATTTTATAATTGGACCAGGTACCTGGAAATGAATATGAAGTATTGAAGTTACAGAGCAGAGTATGTATGTACTTATGAATTGAAAGGAGAAATTCTAGTTGAAAAATGCTTCACTGAACATTAAACCTTCCTCCAGTGAAAATTAAAGGGTTGCTTAGGACTGCCTACTTTTGCTATCAAAAGGTACATCAGATGTTGAAGTGCAATTAAAATCCAGTGGGGCCAATTTTGCAGCTAATAAAAATTTGTATAATTCGAGTTCATTGGAGCAATTTTGATTTTCAGCACCTGAGGATCTGCCTCTTGGTTTTGATTATTCTTTCAAGTGTTCCTCTGCTGTGGCAGAAAGGGAGAAGAGGCAGAAAGAAGTCAGTATGAAAGAGGAAAGACGTATGTCTCTATTATGTTACAAAAGCAAAGGTAGCCATAGGGAAAATGGAAGCTTTAATCCAGACTAATACTAATAGATGTAAGAATACATGTTTTCTGTTTTGTTTTGCTTGGGTGTTATTTGGTTTGTGTTTTACGTAAAAAGGATGAAAATACCCTTCAGAGCTTAGTCTTGAACAGTCTGCTAAACAGGAACTTTTATCTGTGTAGAAATAGATATTTGTGAGATAGGCTTATTGAGAAAATTACAAAAGGCTTACTTCTCACTAAATGAAAGGATGGCTCTTCCTTCAGTTATCATTACCGTGGTTTGGTGCCTTCCATTTAAAAAGTAAATATAGCTCTCAGTAAATTGACCTTCCCTTTAACATAAAGGTCCTCCTTGGGGTCACATAAATGCAGTAAACTGTGTAAGAGCATGTACCCGAGGGGCGGGGAGGGTATATTAAATGCTTATTACGTGGGGTCCTTAATTTGTACTCATCCATCTATAATAAATTTCTGCAGAGGGAATGCAGTCTTAAAATCCGTACTTTAGTCATCAAGCACTTGCTAAATGATGTTTTTGTGTTGCTTTATCAGTAGCCAAGGATAATATTTGATATGATCAAATGACAGCTGCACTGACTGTATTTTCTCTCCTTTCTAATATGGTTGTGCAAAACAGCTTTGATGCACAACACACTGATGAACTCTTAGAGAGGGTTTGGCATAGCTTGCACTAATTTAAGACAATGTTTTAATAATTGTTGGCTGCATCTGCAGATCAAAAATGTGTCCTATATAAACATCAAAACAGATGATTTGGAGTCATGGGGAAGCAACTCTTCTCCTAAAAATTTTCCAAGGCGGACAATGTCAGAGCCTTGCCTGGCTCCCATCCAGCCAGATGGGAGGCAATCCCTCTGCAGAACTGCCAGGGCTGGGGATGCTTCTTCCCACCCAAGCCTGGGAAGTGGGGAAAGAAAGGCAAGGCAGACTGAAGGAGAGCACAGGGCTGCTTTAGAGGCCACAAAACAGCTGTTTGTGCCCCTTACTACCCATAAAAGAGCAATTACTGAAAACGCTGAGTGTAATTAATAGTACATAGGAAAATCTTCAGAGGGATATTTTAGGCAAGTGAGGCTTGTTTCTCACCATATTGGTTGCTGCCTCTGATCTGCTCACTACACTGGATTCAGCAAGGGTGTGTGGGGAGCAGGGGTGTAAAAAAGGAAGAAAATGGTTATTTTGAAAACATTTCAAATCTTTAGTATGTGCATAATCACTTGATCATTCAGAGGAAACAATAAACCTTTTACTAGAACCAGAGTCCTAAAACTAATCTACAGACAGTAAACAAAGGGGAGTGAGAAAGAGGGGGAAAAAATAAAAAAAGCAAGTCTCTACCTGCTACTACCATCTAGTGGTAAAAAAAGAAATAAAGGACGTTTTTGTAGGAACACTGTGGGAGGGAGGAGGCTGTTGAATAGAATTAAGAAATCAGAGAATAGTTATCGATCAGACACTTTCTCCCCGCAAAAGCAAACACACGATCTGCTGCACCCACCCCTTGCTCCAGTCATGAAAACTAAGCACAAAGCCAGATCCGTGAATAGAAAGGATCAGTCAGGGAAACGTATTTATCCTGACCTCAGAATTCACATCTTTGCTTTCCTCACACAGATATGAGTTAAGATCTTCCACCCACGGCCGTCTTTGCACTCAGACATATATGTGCCATAGGTAGCAAAGTAGAACCTGGGGGAGCTACGGGGGGATAGAAGGTCATGCACATAAAAACCCGAGGGCTGCTCCTCTCCTGGTGGCTGTGTGTGGTGGAGGTGCTGAGATAACTGTGATGGCCTCAGCCGTCCCCACATGTCCTGCTGCCTGCCCAGGGCAGCTCTGCCACCCTGCCCATGGCACGCTCTCCCTCCTGGCCCCTCTGGCCTGGCACCTCAGGGGAGCAGGGCAGGTGCTCTGCTGGTGCTCCTGGTTGGGGGCTAGCTGCTTCCTCATGGGACACAACTGGGGCTCCACCAGCACCTTCCCTTCAGCAGCACCTTTGAAGGACCTCCTCTGAAGCTGCCAGTCTACCAGGCAAACTTCTACCTCCCAGGAGAACCAGCTTACTAGTCTGAGATGCAGGGCTAGGAAGCCATGTACTCTATTTAGGGCAAGTACAGGGAGGGAAAATAATAGCAGACTTTACAGCTGCCTTGCACTCCTTTTTGGCTTGGAGCTATGTTCCCTTCAGCTCACAGAGAAGCTGCTTCTCAAGGTCATGCACATCTCTTCACAAGCCACTGGGAAAGTCTTTCACTTCTTCCAAGCTGCTCCATCACAGCTTGCTTCCTCTCTATCATTGATAACCCTAATCCATTTTAGTTTGGTTGGGAATCTCAACAGGAAATTCAGTAGTAGACTTTTGTGTCTACATGTGTAATGCAAAGGAATTTTCGAAGGTATACAAAACAAGAACACTACAGCTATTTGTTTTTAAGGTGATTAGTGGTCAGGATTAATTAATTTTTCCACACATGGAAGACAGAAAAAAATTGTCATTGTCACCCAATGACTTGGACTGAAGTCAGCTGCTGCTCTCTCATATTTCAATAGGGTTCCTGATGCATACGTATGAATGTTGGCAGCTTCCTGCAACCTTCAGTAGTTATTCCATCAAGGCATCAGCTTCAGTGTCAGGTGTAATTGGAATCATGCACACCATACCTGCAGCTGCTGGCATGTTGTGTGTCCTCAGATTGCCTCTTCCTTCTGCCTGGACCAGGACAGCTTCCACACTACTATAGCTCAATGCAATAAATACATCAGTAAATCGTGCCTTTTCCTTCTAGACATCTCTGAGTGCAATCAAAAGTTAATGTACCTCAATTCAGAGCACGCTGCTACTGTCTGGGCAAAAGTGATTTCGACCTTAGATTCAATGCCTAAAATTAGAGTAACCAAGTGCTGTAAGTACAACCTGTACCCCCTCCAAGGGGGGAAAAAAAACCAAACAAGAAGCAACCATCTAAAATCAACCCTGAGAGACATATTTATTTTAAACTTATTGTTTCAAACTTAAAGTTGATGCCTAAAATAGGTCATGAAACCACCAAAGTGCTTCTCTCCATTGAATGTAGCAGAAAGTGGGAGTGAACAACTCCAGTGCAAGATATAAAACTAAAGCTTCTGAAGTTCAGCATTAGGTGGATAGGAGTTTTCACTCCTGTTGGGACACTGAAAAGCACTGGAGAACTGGACAGGGAAGAAGTTCTCTATTGACAGTTTCCCTGTGAAGAAAGTAGCAGTTAGCCAAAAACTGATTCTAGAAGAAAAAGTTAAGGTATAAAATACTGCTGTGACAACAGCTCCATAGGCAGGTTGGATGTCCTTTTACCCCCAGATGGAACATCACTGGAAGGCTCGTCAAGGGTGTATCACTGAGATAGGTCCTGGTCCTTCTATCAGTAGTCAAATTCCCCCAAGTTAGGGGGACAAACTCTGTCCCGTGTCCCAGGTGGCACTCAAGCATTATTTTTTTTTGCAAATGAGTTGTATCAGTGAGAATGATAAATAATTCATGAACTGTCTCCTTTACATTTCTCTGGCTGCGTGACATACAGTCATTTATTAGAATGATGCTGTCTCACATTTATTCAAGTATCTATTGCTGAGAGATCCAAGAAAATAGAAAAATAATTATTGTTCATCAGGATGCAGTTACATTTATAGAAACATTTGTTATATTTATAGAAGTGTTATTTACCTAATTTACTCATGTGAGTTTGTATGCTAAGAGATTCTATGGTATTTATAGTTAAAGGAAATAAGGAACTTGAAATAAAAATTACATGCATATTTGTCTGATAATCATTTAGTTCTGATAGAAGTTGCTTTTGACATTGCATTTATTTAATTAATCTATTTATACATTTTATAATCTCAAGCCTTAGATATTCACTTGCTAGATGGGTACATTTTGTATCATCCTTTGTACTGGTAACTGTATATTCTTCTTCTCATGAAACACCTAGAAATATGTTCCTCCTTCATGAGACAGCCACAAAGACCTTTCTGACAAAAATTTGTAGATTTAATTTTCAACCTCCCACATAGAATTGAAACAAAAATAATGAATACTACCGAGATTCTCTAATCATTCTGGTTAGATGGTTGACATCCTGATGACTCAGTTAAAAGGGACATTTATACTTCATTTGCAAAAATATTAATCCTGCATGTCAGGATTTAGTCCTATGATGATGGCATATTTTTTTCTCTGTTTCCCCCTAATGAATACATTACACAGTTAGATTTTTTTTTAGTCTGATTTAATGAGAAATAAAGTCAATAAAATTGTTTTATCTCACTTTTCTCCTCCACCTCTTCTCCCTCTTTGTCCCTTCTAAATCAATTCAGGCAGAGGCCTCAAAGACCATGAAGTTTTAAAAAATTTTTAATAATCAGGAGCTGATTAGAGAACTTCTGACTTCAACTGATTTCATTGATTCTGCTTCTAAGTGAAAAGAACAGAGGGTTTGGCCATGCCTCGGTTCTGGTTATCAGCATGTCCCGGTGGTCCAGCATGGGCAGTCAGTGTCACTGTGGTCCTGTCCCTTGCCCAGGCAGTGAGCCCCGAGAGGCAGATGGGGGAGGGATATAGGGCCACGTGGGGATACTGTGCTCTGGGAATATGGGGAACAAAGAAGTCCTGGGGGCACTATGGGACAACTATGGGACACTGGAGAGACTGTGTGTAAAATGGGGGAGTTGCAGTGTACTGAGAAGCTCTTGTTCTAGAGATGAGCAGGTGTGAGGTGTCACTTGGCCACTTGCAAGACAAATCCATGTGAAGTAAGATTTCCTTAGCTCCCCTGTTTATGTACCAACTTCCTTTCTTTTATGCTCAACTTCTGCTGTTATTTTGTCCACTGTTCCTGCTCTGGTGTAGGTCACACTACTTACTCAGCCTGTAATATTTTCTGCAGAGGACATGCTTTTGTTATTTTCCATAATCCCTTTCAAAAGGAAATTCCATGTATCCTAGGTTATTGTTATAATTTTTTTTCATGATCATCATTTTCTAATGTGCAAAGCTACTGAAAGTAAATGTATGCTGCAGTTTTGTTATTACATTCCATTTACCAAGAGTATTTTTTCTTGTGCGTAAATGTTTTGTGTTGCCTTTCGTTTGCTTTGTGTTTATTTTAACTCCCCATTTCTTGTTTGCTGCATAAAAATAATTTATTACCCTCTTCTCTGTAGTTTCTAGATGCTCAAGAAGTGCAATGTCATGTGCAAACTGCATAAATACTTCTCATTTATTCTCTGTAATCTTACTGCAGTACGGTTTTCTGAAAGCTTCCACCAGGCATAGCATGTAGAGAAAAAGGGGGTGGATAGAATTGCACTAGAAAATTTCCTTCTTTCTCTTGTTCTTGAATAGTTACCTCATGCTCTATGATAATTGTTACTATGAGGAGATAAGTGCTACTTTAGCCCCAAATTGATGAGCTTCACGTGGCAATTACTTGGTGGAATTTCATTGCCTATGGTATGCAGGTCAGATTAGATGATTCTACTGGCATTAAAATTTATGAACCTATAAATTTCTGTTTCTCACTTGTTCTCGTAATGCCTCCTAACATTTCCAGTGAGTAACAGCCCTCTCATCTATCAAATACTCAAAGCTTAGGTGAATTATCCTGCATGACCTTCAAAGCTCTTCTGTCATTTTAAGTCTGGTCTTCCAGATGTTGTGCCCCTAAAGCTCTAAGTAGGTTAGGAATTATGAGTGGCTAGGGATGCTGGATGAGTGTTTAATATACTGCTTTAGTGTGAAAAATCAGGTGGCTTGTCATAGCCATAGGTTGCTTGCCTTGTAAAATCGTCTTTAACCAGCTAGCTTACAGGAGTAAGATATTTATAACTCAGAGGGAATTTTATTTTTGGGGGGTATGTGTGTGGATACATAACGATGACAGAAACTTATATTGATGTGTTCAGGAATTTATTATAGTTGTTTTTAACCAACCCCCTCTCTGCAGACCCAGTTGTAAGATCTCTCCTGCCACCCAGGGTCTCTCTGACCATGTACTTGGACCAAAGACTCAGCTCTCATGCAGCACAGTTGCATAACCTCCACACAGTCTGAAAGAGATGTGAGAAAGTCTGTATGGAGATAAGAAAGACAAAATTACTGGCAGAAGTAGGATTGTTGAGATAAGATCAGAAGTAGCTGGTGTATTCAAGAGGAAAAGCATCAGTGTGGAAAGGTATGAAAAAGTAAAGGAAAAAATTTAGGACACTGATTGTGCTTGTTGGGGCTGCTGGTTGTGAACGATCAGCTCACCAGGTAAGGATGGTCAGTGCCAGCAGGAGCAGGTGGATGTGGATAACCCTGTGGCAAGGAAGCCCTGCTTCGTGGAGCTGCAGAGGCTGCAGAGCTGCCCTGCCCCTCCCTGCTGGTGCCTGCTGGGCCAGCCAAAGCACTCGGGGTGATTTTCTTAGGAGGGGGCAGCACATCTGTGCTCAGCCTTACACCTGGTTAAATACTGCCTACGTGCTTCTCTCTGTTTGCCATGTTTGCTCTGTGCTTTAAGTTGTTTTTTTCATCTTTTTGCATAATCCTTTGTACCACAGCACCAGGATGCTGGAACAAATGGACTCTGGAGAGGATCAATAATAAATTCCTTAAACGCCAAGTTCAAAACCCCCAAGTATGTTGCAAAACTCACTTTTTAAAAAAAAGTTAATTAGCATTTTTAAAGTCTGCATTCTAATTTTCCCTTTTGTCACGATCTTAGTAATATTCCTGTCCTTGCTTTCTGCTGCTTCTATTGTGTGTGTTGTATCACTGAGAAATTTGAAACTGTTTATAATGGTTAATCTTTTTTTCTTCAGGAAGACGACTTCTCCTGCAGTGAAAGCTTTAAGTCAGAAGCAGGTTTATCATACAGATTTGCAACATCCTGGTGCAGCATTAGCTGAAATCCTCATGAAAAACCTTTGCATTGTCACGGAAAAGGTGTTTGGACTACAAGGCTAGATCCTGGGAGATGACAGACATGTTTCTAAGTTTGTGCCAAGCACAAGTTCAAGTTCAAGTTGCCCTGATTAAGCAGCTGAAGATTCCTCAGAAGGGAAAAAGGAGAGTGTCTGCTGAAAGAAAGAAAAAGTGTCTTGTGAAAGAAAACTTTCAGAAATCAGATGTGTGCCCTTTGCAGCCTGTCCAACAATTTTAAGTGCTCTTAAAGACCCCTTCCTAATGGGCTAGAGGAAATTAAAGCTTCAAAAACACTGAGAAAGCCTGTGTGAGAGGGCTGAAGGAGGGAGTTTTGGATACATTCTGAGTGACATTCGGGCACAAAACACTTGGAGAGACCAAGCTACAGCTGCCATTAGGTGTAACAGTCTGTAACTGGTTGCTTGTCAGGGCAGGCAACCTCAGCATCAGAACTGGCTTATCTAAAGGGATTTTCGAGTGAGTGATCTGCATAGAAATTTCAAAAGGTGGAAACACATTAAGGGGAAAAAAATGTAAGAGGCAGATCTTGAAATACACTTGTAAGTCAGGAAATACTTTTCTTCCAAATTTGTGGGAGAGGAGATTGGAAAACACTTTTAGAGCATATTTAATACATATTAGGATAAATCAGCTTTGTTAAATGAAAATTGTATAGTGACTGATGGATGAGGGCTGTTATAATAATTTATAAAGACAGACCCACACAACTGTCAGCATAAAGACATGGAAGGCAATGAGAGCCAAGATTTTCTCATGGAAGGAAAATTGAAGCCAGAGAAATAAGACATTTGTGTGGGCACATGGGTTATTAGTTTTTGATTAAATTTCATTGTTGAATCAGTAGCTCTATTGTTTGCTAATGAAGGATCATTTTTAGAAAACATTTTTATTATCATTTATGTTTAGTATTGCAGCATTTTTGATAATAGTGAGCACTAAGAAGTCATGAGAGGATTTAAAATCTTACTGTTTTAGACTTATTGGGTTCTCTGTATTTGTTTGAATGTTCAAGTTCTCAAAAATTTCTTCCTCTAAGCACAAGAGCTAAGAACATGGCTCCCTCAAACTCTTATTTAATTGCTTCAGCCAAAGAGTTTAGGAACTTCAGCAAAAACACAAATTATCTGTGAGCCAAATAAAAATGGCACAGCTGACAACAGTGATTATCTCCTTAAACCATGTACAAGGAAAGATCTCAGTGTACATTTGAAGAGTAAAATACCCAGAAGGAGTTAGGCTTTAAATAAGTGAAAGAACCCAATAGTTGAAGAAAGAAAGATATTTTCTCAGTGTCTCAGCTGTAGATTACTGAGACTCCTCCAGGGAGACTTTATCAAATAAAACGCAGATATCAGTTGTTTTGCAGTTTGGAGGAAGAGAGTTTGCAGAACATATCAGTTGAGACATAAACCAAATATCTCTCTGATAAACTTTTCTTTTTGGGCAAAACTAAATCTGTTTCTGAATGTAGTAAGCAGAAAAACATTTGGCATCTCCTCCAGAGTAAGAATGGGATTCTTAGGTTAAGGAAGGAGGAAGATGGTTGCAAGATGTTTTTAAAATTAACTGATTTGTGTGGGTGTTCTAAATAAGATTGTGCCTTACATTAGCCACAGCTTTTATGAGTGTATTCACTTATTCTTCTGATGTCTTCTTAAACAATGCAATAAATCCTCTGTAAGAATCTCATAGTCTAGGGCATAACCCAAACAGAAAGTCAGATAGAAAAAACCCAGAAAAAATTAAAAGCATTCATTTCTAGTTTGCTTTTTTTTAAAGCAGTAAAAAAGAAAAAAAAGTTTTCCACCTTAATACTTAAATGTGTACTTCAGCTATGGCATTCTTTTACTTGGAAAGCAAAAAGACCATTAACAGGTTTTGAGGATCACTTTCCTTGAACCAGTCAAACGAAAATATTATCACTTGTGTGAGGCTGACGTGGTATTTACCTGATCAGCTAAAGTGTTTCCCCCCCCCCCCCCTAACATCCCCCCCCCCCCCCCCCCCCCCCCCCCCCCCCAACCACCCCCCCTCCCCCCCCCCCCTCTCCCCACCCCCCCCCCATCTTCCTCCCTCCCCCCACCCTCCCCCTCACCCACACCCCCACCCCCCGCCACCCCTTTTATATTTTTTATTTTTGGGGGCCTTACCGCCCCCAAAAACACATCATTTCATTTCAGGGAAACTTCTGTCCCAACAGATTCCGCTCATCCCTTTTTATTTTTCTTTTTACTTTGCATCTCTTGTTTTACCAGCTGGTAAAAACAGAGCATAAATCAGTGCTGCTGGAAAATAAAAAGAAAAACAAAGGTATAGATAATTAGATTTGTATATGTATAGAAACTAATCTGCAGAAGAAATAAAACTGTTACTTTAGAACATGATAATTTTAACATATTTTTCATCTACTTTCTACAGAATTAGAGGTACATTAAAACGCTTTTAGGAAAAGCTTCTAAATGTATTTTCAGAATTTTTTTATTCACATACAATCTTGCAGCTTATTCTTACAAATCAGTGCTCACCATTATCTAACACATGATAATGAATCCCTTCCTGTACCTATGAAAGTGGGACCTTTTCCTGTGCTATACCAACTCGTTAAGGGAGATTGCATATTTATTCATTGCCTTCTTCTATATGTGCTTTAAAGCAGGATTAAAAAATAGCAATAATAGAATTTCTATTTGCCCCAATGATGATCTGCGGAAATTTCCTTTGTGACTTTGTGATCTGGTAACTTTTAGTTAACTCCTGAATTTATAATAATTTCTACTACTATCTCTCCTAAGCTTTTTGGTAGTATGACTTGGATTTCACTTTTCCTTTAACAATATCCTTATGGCAGAGGGTCAAATGGGTCAAATCTCATTTTCAGAGGCAAATGGTGGGATATTCAACTGACTGAAAAAAAAGCTTTAAAAGCACTGTTCATTGGTCTTTACCAGAGCTTGATTTTATGTTTTACTTGTTGACCACATTGTTGCTTCAGCGCCTCAAAACAATCTGTGCCAAGAGTTAAAACTATATTTTCCCATCTATTCTTCATGCTGCTAAAAATTACTGGTCTTTCAGTTGTAAACAAAGGGTGATTTATCTTCGTGCTAGAAGGAATGGAATTAGCCCATCGTAAATTCAGGGTAATCTGTTTTTCCATTACTAGCTTTAGTTCAACAGCTAATGAAGGCAGAAGCCAGTACATTAGAGCATTATTGTAAGGTGACATTTTAATGAGAACATAACTTTTGGGGAACTGAAAAAGGATATGCAGCCACAACCCCCACTAAGACATTGAGGGCTGGCCTGACTTTCTTTCATCTGAGGCAAATAACTGCTGGAATGGTTTTACTTAAATGTGCCTCACACTGGCTGTACTTGCTCTGCATAAAGAGCAGGGCAGCCCAATTCATTAAATAGAAAGAAAAGGATGCCTCTATTCAGGCCAGGCATGGCTGCCACACAGCATTTCAAATCTTGAGAAAAACACTCTTTACTTGAGGCTGAACCTCAAGTATGATGTTTCTTATGACCAATTTGCTATAAGTGATTCATTAAGAGCATTTCAAAACTATCCCCTTGGGTGAAAAAAAAAATAAACATTCTTTTTATGCATGCATCCAGATTCAAATAGACATAGTTACATCTTTCCTACTTAGAAATGTGCTATGTACATAAACCTATGTCCTTAATCCACTTGCCATATCTTATTTATTCTGCAGTTGGATTTCCCTTCAGTTTGTGACATTAAATACCACACTGCTGAAATAAAATATCTGTATTGCTTAATTTCCAGCCATTGAATTGGCAGTGTCCTTCTTCATATTGTGTACTTTTGAAAGTCTTCGATTATTTCTACTTTTTCTTTTCCCAGTTACCTTTTGCCATCAAAGCTTGCCACATTTCTGTAATTAATCTCTATTATAAAAGCACACACACACGTCTGTGTGAATACAGAAAGAGGAAACAGGGCTCAAAGACAAGATCTTTGGTTCCTCCCGAGCAGTGTAGAACAGACTGTGAGGCACTACCCATGGAGAAGGTGTGCCTGTGTCCCTTGGGTGCCAGGGCGTTTCCCTGTGAGCCTGGGGGGACAGTGCTCTCTGCTGTCCTATTTCTCCAGCCAGCAGTGGCCCTGGTCTGCAGTGCCCTGCTGGAGTTGGAAAGCATCACCATGTCCATTCTACACCAAGGGTAGAAATATCCAAACTCAAGGGATAAAAATCAAGTTCTAAATATTGGCCAAAATCTTTACCTTGCTGTATTTGTATGTATGAAATCTGGAAACACATCCCAGGTTGGCACTGGAACCCCATCAGGTCCTTCCTCATGGCCAGCTCTGCCACAGCCAGCCTTGGCACAGATGTGAGGGTGGAGCTGCAAGCAGAAGCCTCGAAGAGAATAGTTATGCTTGAGTGGTGGTGGGCTGGAGACCCAGCTCTGTGACCCTGCATGTAATGGGGAGATTTCTGCTGAATTTAGTGAAAAACACGTCCCTTTGAAGGATGTTTTCAACAGCTGTAGTGTTTTAACAGCCATAATTAGGCCAGGACTTCTGTGACAAATTGGACCTAAATCAGCAAGAACATTTTAAAATATCTGAATGAAAGCTAGAACAAACAGAAGGAGTAACCTTCAGTGATGAAGTTGACTCAAACATGTCTTATTTTAAACAGCGGTGCTAATCTTAAGGTTTACATTTATAAAAAAGAAGGACGAGTGCAAATGTCTTTGTAAACATTATATTCAAATGTGAGCAATTGAAGAAATGAGAACATTCTGTCCCTCAGAGGAACAGCGTGAGCTTTATAATATTTGCTCAGATTTAGATAACAAAGCAAACTGAATGCAGCTCACATTGCAGTCAGTGAGAAGCATTATTTTCAAAATCAAAAGGGCAATTATGAATGAAGAAAAGAGTAAAATTACACAGTGCCATTTTAGTGTACTAGCAAAACAGAATCAATGAAGCAAAGTCAGAATTTAAGATATCTGGATAGCTCTTATTTAGGTTGGCTGGTTATTTCTAAGGGTGTCTGGGAGACATGGAATTCCATAAATGCTCTTGAAATGCTAAGGATGAGAAAGCTTGTGCTGTTCTACAGCTGTTGGGGCAAGAGAAAATATTTCCATTTGAATTCTGATTAATAATGTGCCAGTATAACTGGAAAAATCCACGTGTAGTTTTGAAATTCCTGATACTTTTTGGGGAGTGTTGGGACTCAGCCATGAGATCCTTTAGGTGAAATTTCACACTCGTAAGAAGCTACAGAACAAATTAAGTTGTGACTGTGAAAGCCGCTCTTTGACACAGATGAAGGAAGGAAAATCAGATCAGGAAAGCCAAACTGACAGAGCTGACCTTGTGGGACCCCTCCCACAAAGAACTTTATTAAGGAGGCTACTGATACAGTAATGAAAGGGTTTAAAAATGCAGTTAATATTTGGAACAAATAAAAGAAATGAGAGTGCAGTTTTTTTGAGGAACTGTAGATTACTCTTTTTAGCTAAGGTTAAAGAAAGCAGTGAGCATAAAGCTTACAGCAGCCTGACTGTTTATAGTCTCTGAGGAGGATAAAGATCAGTCTCCAACAGAAGATTGTAGCTGCACTCAGAGAGGTTTAACAACCTGCTGCCCCCAGGATTGAGAGGTCCAGGAGACATCAAAACTTGGTCCAAAGACCGAATCCATTAAAAAACTTTCTCAAAATGCACACATTTCTACAGATGCAAATAAGTGAAAATGTGGAAAAAGTAGAATCAATATGGATGTGGAAAGATAGAATTAATAAATGACTAATCAAAGTTTAGGTTAAATTCTATTTGGCTGTTAATGAAAAGGAGTGATGGTGATTTTCAGCTTAAAAAACCTGAGAAATAGCATCTGAAGCAGCACTTCTCCTTGGTCTGTCTCATCATTCAGTTTTCAAGAAAAATTTATGAAGCTTGAAGTGTCTTTTGACTTTCCTCTTTCCTGAGCAACATAACTCAGCAGCTACCTACTATAAGGAATCATGAGAAAAGTTCTTCATGGATTGCAGTGAAGCACTGGCTGTAATAAAACGGAGGAATTTCTTGACCAAGGAGCATTCAAGGATGACCAGAAAAATGAGGCAAGGAAGAGCAATCAGCTCCATTACCCTTTTCACTTCCATCTGCATGTCTCTCACAGTAACATGGCTAGTGATAATCTTGAGTACCTCATAGAGCAGCTGTGTTGGGATACCCGTGCAGACTAGATGTTGCTCTGAGGTGAGGGAAAGAAGTAGCTTTGCACTGCTGCTGTTCTGCCCATGGGAGATACAGGAAGTCAGGCCCAAGGGATGACTGCCCTGGACAGAAGGGATGCTTTGTGGCTGTGTGACAGTCATTTCAACAAAGGTCACAAATTTCAAAGTTGAAAATTCAAAGCTAAAATAGAAATGCTGCAAGGAAGGATTCTTTACCTTCAGCTTTGTCCCATCTCCAGCTGCCAGTACTCTATTTTTACCCCATATCTGCATGCTTCAGGCATCTGTCTGATGTTGGGAGGGGCTGTTTTAAGACAAGCTCCTATATATTTTTCTCAGGAAGTTTCATATGCTGATTCAAACACTTTACTCTGTTCTCATTATCTAAAGGGAGAGATGAGCTCAAAGTACTTTTGTTCTTCATGAAAAAGGAGAAAATTAAGACTTTAAAGGAGAAGATGTTGCTACTTGCATAATAGCTGCCATCTTGGGCAAAAACAAGTTTGTAAAATTTTCCCAAACAAAATGTAGTGTCATTTCATATCAGTACTTACATCTCCTTGTGGCTTTAGGGGAGATATAAAAATCCTTGGACTATTTGCTTCATTCTCAGCCTTTCAGCTGATGCATAGCACTGTAAAACTATCTGACAAGACAAGTTATCGTGTCACTCAGTTTATGACGAGGATATGATAACTTTATGCCTGTGCAGAATTACATTTCTTACCTGAATACAAAGATGAAAAGGTGGGAGGAGGCAATGAAACCAAAGATATCAATAAAATTCACCTGCCATAATCACTCCATGCAAGAACGTCTTTTGAAGCAAAGATCTGTGGCAGAACCTGTACCTGTATAAGTTAAGTGGTGCAACCCAAGAGGAATGGATCCGAAAAGACAAGGAGCTGAGGCTATGGACTGCGTGTTTCTCTGCACCAAGAGGCCTTTCCTGGCCTAGCTCTAACCTTCCTGCTTGGACTGAGCACCTAAGAGTGGCTGGTGTGCCTTGGGTGCTTCCCTGAAAGGTGTTGGACAGGTTAGCTCCGCAGGGAGGGGCACAGCTTGCACACAGTGACTCCACTCATCTCCGTGATGTCACCCGAGGTGCTGCAGGTGGGGACAACTGGGAGGCTTTCAAAACTACACACCTGATACAGATTAAATTCTGCTATGGATGCAGCCCACACAGAGTGATCTGGAAAAAGTTTTGCAGTTCTGTTTTTTTGGGTCACTGGACGCAGGTGAACTTTTAATCGCGTTTGTGCTGTTGATGAGCAGTTTGCTGCTGTTTTTTCCTTCTACTCTCCCTTCCTTCCCTCTTTTTCCTCTTTCCTTTAAAATCTTTGAGAATGAATAAGTAAAACAAGATAATTCAGTGAGACGAATTACCATGCTATGAACAGGGAATTATTCTTCAGGCAAGAGATGTATTACTGTTTGCATATTTCCAATGGAATGAGATTTGTTTCACTGCACCTATTGATGATTGAGTGGTTTGGTTCAGAGCATCTCTTCATGCAAAAATGATTTCCAACGAGCTACAAGGTGAGACTGGCTAAGGACTAAGTGCCTATATTTTCTACTTCATCTTCTTCCTTCATTGTTTAGAAAAAAGAGGATGGAGTACCAGAACTTACAACTTCATACATGTCTTATCTTTATTGGGCCAACCTTCTGGCATATTTTTATAAAATCATTAATGAATCTAAGATAATTTTCAAATTGAAAATGTCAGTGTTTATTATGCTGCTGCCCATTCTGCTATTTTTGGCCATCTGAATCGTATAAACATAAATAGGATAGAAGGGTCCAGACTGAAATTGCCATCATAGAGGCAACAGATGGCTATGGGAACATTGAGTAAAGTCTGGTTTGTTGCTGATTACAGAATGGAAAACTGTCAACAACAGCAGATTCTGATCATCTCTCCAAGTTTGAAGACCAATTGGAGACTACTTTTAGCCTGGACAGGTTAATCTGAACAGTTGAGACGCCCCTCAGTATGAGTCTGCACAAAATCAGGGTTCAAGATCCAAATCATGCATACTTTAAAGATTCAGGATGTTTAAACGATGTCACTAATTGAGGCTGCATAGCCCTTATTTAGTTTCTTTTTCTAGTCCAGGTCTGGTGGCACTGACACTGGCTGCCTTTAAGTTGCTTCTATGGAAGACTAATCACAAACCACACCACTCTTGCACGCTGCATCTGGATTGTTCCTGATGAACGTTTCTTCTGCAAAGTCTGGACCAGGATTTGGAGGTGAGTGAATGTGTGTTGCTGCTCTGAAAAGGCTGGGTGGTAGTGGGGTTTGGGATTCCTCCTTCTCCTTCTTGGCTGTGTAGCTCTACACAAAGGTTTGGATTCTGTATGGTCACTCAGTTAAATTAATTGAAAACCTCCTGCCTTGAAAGCAAAAATACTTAAAAATTTCTAACCACCACCACCACATAGATATAGAATTACAAAGTTAAATACACATTTGCATATAAACAAATGCCTCATATAATTTGTAATTGCTGAAAAATCTCATCTGATTTAAAAAAATCATTTGGAATCCACCCCCAAAATGACAGCTACTCTCCCTGTCATAAAAACTACTGGCTGGATTGGCTAAATGTAACAGTCTAAACAAATAGGCAGAATATATTTTAAGTATGGATTGAGCAATATAATCAACCCTAAGGTCATCTTTTCCGGTCATGGATGAGGCAGTGTATGTAAATAAGCAGCTGAAAGTTCATAGAATTTTGATTTTGAGAAGTCATGGTATGATAGTAAAATGCAGTTTTGACTCAAGCTTTTCTGTAACAAAATATATGCATATGTTGTTTGAAAATGGAGTTACTATGGTAATTTGTTATTTACCAGAGAGGAGTAATTGAACAATTTTTTTTCCTAACTGGTTTATGAACAAGTCACACCTGTTCCTGAGTGGGTTTAAATTACTCACCCTTCTTTTCTACGCCGAACTTTTCATGTTCAATTGCTTTGCTGTTTCAGATTCTATACACTCCTTCCTCTGATGACTGATGCCACTTCTCATTTGCAGAAGTAATTTTTTTCTATCTGACATCTCAAAAGATAAAAACAAATATTTGGAACCTCTGTCTAAAAATTAAGAAAAAAACCTATGCATCGATCATGTCTTCATATGTATATAAAATGTATATATCTAGGTAGATATATATATATACATCTGTATTTCACTGAAACTTGGGTAACAACTACTCTCTTTAAGCTTGCATAGATTTAATATTCATCAGTTTTACCTCTGTTCATGCCAAAAGAATTCCCTGAACAGATGAGGAATTTGATCCGTGGAAGAGAGTGTATGAAAAGAAATTTTTTCCAAAATTAATTGATTTTCAAGTTTGCACAGTGTGGTGTGCAGTAAGCCAGCTGCAGAAAAACACAGAGACATAAATGTCATCCCTACTGAATTATAACAGCTGGAAAGCTTCCTCTGCCCTTTAGTTCATATGGAAATTTCAGGTGGGATGTTGGCTTTTTTGGGGGGGATTGGAGTGTGGGTTTTTAAGCTCACACACGAAAATAAGTTAGAAAAATCAGCCTACTTTGTAAAACATCAGTAGGTTATAAGAGTACATTAGTACCCATTGACAAACCCTTGGCAAAAAGGAGGAATGAGATCACCAAATCATGGATATATTATGATTTGATCCTACCACATACTCAATTAGATCAAAGCTTACCAGCTCCAAATGCCCATTTTTAATTTTATACTAATGCCTCAGGCCAAAGAAATGGGTGCCATGGCAGACATGTTCTGTGATGATAACTGAGACATTTAAGACTCAAAATATTCATGATTTTTAGGGCTATAATGTCAGCTTTAAGAATTTTTAATTAACACCTTCTGCATGCATTAAATATGCTCCTTTCACCAACAGAATTTTTTCCTCTTGAATTCTGTGAAAAGAATTTTGCTTCAGGTCTTTTATCACTATCAAGAAATAATAGCAACAACCACATTAAAAAGAAATTACCCGACAAAATGAAAGATTTGCTTGGCTAAGAACATGAGAGAATGCATACAGTTGTGGGGTAGCTCTTACCATTAATTATATTGCTGCATTCTTTAGAGGACGAAACAAGATGTTTTTGTCAAGATGCTGGGGAATTATAGGGTCTATGGTGAGTTTATGGTAAAGGGGTGGGCAAATGCAGAATTGCCTCCAGAGAGACTCCAAGCAACTTCAGTCCTATATATTTAAATGCCAGGTGTGTTCAAGGCAGATGTTGTACTTGCATGCGCAGAAATCGGCTCCTGACTGACATTTTCCTGGATCTCTCACGAATCCGTGGGCAGTGGAGGTGTGGTTCCCTTTCCAACCTGCTGGTCTGTGCCCCAGAGCACCCCACAGACCACTGGTGGGTTACTGTGAGACTCCTCTTCCAGGCAAGGTGTGTAGAAGAGCAGTTTTGCTGCAACCATACTGGTTTTGTCAATGGATTAGAGAAACGTGTAAACAAATCCATTGCTTGTCTGTGCACCAAACTGCTCTGGTACACAGGGCTCCTCACTGCTGAAAAGCTATCAGCCTCCAGAGAATCCACCAGCTTTTCCAAGGGAAGATAATATTGTCTGTAAACTGTAAGAGGGATTAATTCACTGATTGCCAAGAAAAATGTATAATTTCCTTCTTGCTTCTCTCCACCTCCACTTCCCCAGCTTCCCCTACCTTTTCTTTCACAGATGCTACTTTCCTCTTCTTACCTGCTTCTTTGCTTCTCAGCTCCAAAACATAGAACAGCCTATGATGTCTCCCCATTCATGGTATTTGAACCTCTTTTTCTCTAAACCCTTTGGGGCACAGCCCTTCTCTTCCTACTCTTCTCAATCATATTACCATGGAAAATGGCTTTCTCAGCCCATCCTTTTTTCTCTCCTCACTCCTGCTTTTCCTTCTCCCTCTATATCATCCCAGAAATGTCAGGTTTTATGTGCTTTTTATGGGAGTCCAAAGGAGTCTGACATGAGTAATCAAGTCCAAAATTTCAGGCTGCTCTTTATACATGTCACACTTTTCAATAATGTCCTTCCCAAACTCCTCCTCCCTGTCCACAGTCAGGGAAGCTTCAGTATTTTGTCAGTGTGGCTTGGGGATGATTTGAGAGACCGGCTGTTCATTAGCACATTGGTAGAATCAAAAATCTGATAAAACACTTAACAATTTGGGACAAAATTTTCTTGATTAATCATGTCAATTACTTCATATTACTTTGTGTGTGCTACTGAATTCTGCTGTAGCAGCACCTCTGCAAGTGTCTCATGAACACTACTGTGCTAGGTATTAAAGGAAAGTAAAGACCCTGTTTGGGAGTCATGTTACAGTTTTGCAGGATTCGTGTGGATTCCGTGTGAATCCCTGGCACACTTCATTGCAGGATTGAGATTCTGCAAGCCTATCATCCTATTCCTGTGTGATGTGCCAGCAGAGAGACCTGTGATATCTACCTCTGTGCAGGATCAGCTGGTGTTTATTTGTAACTCTGGAGAATCTGTTCCTCTTTATAACAATATGATCTTGGTGACTAGACAGAAATTAAATTAAAAAAAAAATAAATTGCTGCTTCCAGGTGGAATTTGCAATTTGAGATGGATAAATTGGCGCGGCTCCTATGCACAGGGAGTGCTCACTGACAAGAGGACACCTGAGCAATGTGGAAGGTTTGTTATATAGGCCTGTAGAAGCACTTTCTTCATCAATATCAGCTCTCTCCAAGATTTGAAAGGGACAGCCTCTTCAGTCTTCCTGCCTTTATTCTTTATTTTAAAACGGCTGTTCTCCTCAGGTGCCTTTAGCCCCTTATAAAACACTTCTGAACTTTTAACCCTCCTAGGTCATGTGCTTTGAGTGCCTGTCTTGTGGCCAATATCTCTTTCCGCCTAAAATGCCCTTAACAGTGGGATTTGGGGAAGGCTTTGTCTAACGGCATCCTTCTGGAATGGCTCAGAATCAGCCTGAGTCTTTCAGGTACCTTTTCCTCTGGGAACTATCAATCTATTTATATCCTGAAAGGCTGGACTTTGTACCTTTGTTTTTGATGTTACTCTGCAAGCTGACAAATATGAATGCTGAAAAGCCCCAAAATCTTGGAATGGAAAGAAATCCAAACCATTCTGGCAAAGCAGATTCAAATACTTGTAACTTTTAATACTGACAAGAGCTGCTGTCATCATATCCTTCAGCTGTAAAATGCAGGCCTATGGCACAGACTTGCCCTCTGATTGAGCTAGAATATGTTTTTCAAAGATTTCCACACTTGATTTAATGACTTCAGGTGATGGCAAATCTAGCATATCGCCTCATGGGTTATTCCCATAGTTCCATGTTTGCAATTCTGATCATCATAGATGCAAACAACGACACTGTAAGAGATTCCACTATGAGAAATATTCTTCCCCAGCTATTCCTTACAAACTGATGGAATCATTATGAGGACTATATTTCCAGATTCTATCCCTCACTTAGTTACTGACTTACTGAAAAAAACAAAAAACTGCATAGGGCTGTTTCTTCAAAAGAGTTTTCTGAGTGTCGAGAGGTGAGTTTCACCCCACCTTTGTAGTGGCACATATTTGTTAACCCAAAGCCTGAATTCAGATATGTGGCTGTTTTGGAACTGCTTTTTTCCTCTTCCATCCTATTCCAAGCCCAAAGGAGCACTGACACAGTTACAGCTTCAAAGCGAAGGCTCACTTTTGTCCCCTCTGTGCTGGACAAGTGGTGCAGGAGGATCTGAGCTCTGCAAGGTGCCTCTGAGGGGAGCAGGGCTGGCAGCCAGCCCTGGACGAGCCAAGGTGGGACACAGAGAGGGCATCAGCAAGCACAGTGCTCCAGCTTGGGCTCCTCATCCTGCTGGCTGAGCACATGCTGGAGGCTGGTGAGGAGACTGGTGCCCCAGACAGCTGATGACCTCTCCAGTCACCACTGTTGGTCCCCCACCTGCTCTGTGGTGCCTTTGTTAGCCAGCATGACTAATGCTGCAATTACATGCCAAGATTTATCCGTGCTGTGAACTGACAGCTGACAATGTGAATTTCTTTCTCTAAAATCCTTTTGTGCTGGCATTTTGCAGGCGATATACTGGAATCTGTTTTTTCTGTCTGGGTGCTTACCATGTATGCTTTGGTTAGTCTAAATTGAAATATTAGACACAAACGAAGACTACAAATCCCCCTAGTTTTGTACAAATTTGCCAGATGTCAGTGTGAGTCCATCTTGGCCAATAATGCTTTTAACATTTACTTTGGTACTAGATATACCAGCTTCCAGCAGAGGCTTAAAACGGCCTTGACCATTCCATTTGGCCTATATAACATTCAACCTGCAGCTTCATTTCCTTGCTGTCTTCAGAAGCCCTTTTTCAAACCGCTTCTCAGAGTTAATAGGAGTTTATATATTGACTGTCTTTTATTGACGAAGAAATCAGTATTTTTAAAAATGTATTTTTAGTAAAAAAATGTGAGACCTTATCCAGATAAAAACGTGTTTTATAGCAAGTTATTATATGGAGTCATTTTGTATCATACCCAGTGCTGTTAAAGGGCTTTCATTAGCGCAGAAGTCACTTGCTCCTGATGTGAACAGGAGTTTTACTATTGGCTCCAGTGGAGCCAGAGTTTCAACCATCATTTAAAGGCTTTTATTATAGGAAGAGGTTTATCGAGTGATTTTACAGTCTTGAGGGAAGAAAATCTGTCCAGTTTCCGGCCTTATTTTTGCACCTATGGCTCAGAAGAGAGATGCAGACAAAATCTATAAAACCTAAATTTCTTTTATAGACAATGGAAAATGTGCTGGGTTGAATTTATCATAGTTTTGCTTGATCAGCTGTTCCTATGACTCTGCATGCACTGTCTGTGCATAGTGGGCACATGGCCAGCCTGCTGTAAATGAACTGCACCAGCAGAAAATACAGAGGAGGGACACTATTTTGCTTGAAATAGCACTATGCAGTGTGCTGTTTCATATTACTTTAAAGACAGCACACAGTTACAGCAAAGTGGCTGATGTCTTCCAGCTAATTTTTTTACTAACCTGAACACAGAGGGAACAAGCTTCAAGTCATTCAGTTGATGTGTTGCTTGATTAAAAGAGACCATGAAAGGAACAGGGAGTAAAATACTCAGTGAACTTGTGGTGTGCAAAAGGAAGGAAGAGGGCAGATGGAGAAAAAAGTACAGAATGAACACAGCAGAAGAAAGGCATTCAGAAAAAGAGCTAATGAAATATTAAATACCCATAAGTAGTCAGTGAAACCTGTGTTGTGTAGTGCAGCATTACTATTATGATAACGCTTGAATTAAAACACTTCTGTAAAGAATTCACCAAAAGCCTAAGTTTAATTCTTCTCTGTCATTAAATGGTTTTTGAAATGACTGGTTTATGTCAGTTTTGATGAAGCTGCATGAAACACAAAACATACCTTACACATGATAATACTTTGTGTCTAGAATCTTGTTAACTTTTCCTCTGGACATTGGGTTATGAGGTGTGTTTCCTGATGACTGAGATATAACACAGGCTAAGTAAATGTGTAAGATCACTAATTTGTCTCTTGGATATGGATTTAAGTGATGCAGAATAACTTGCTGGATCCTGCAAGTCCTTCCTAGCAGTTTTTGCTGTAGGTGCTGATGAAACACAGCTGTTGTTGGATTGCTCTATTTAATATGCCTGCCTGGATGAAAAATAATTTTCTGGCTTTATATTTTTGATGGATTTGTAATGGATGCTTATATGAATAGCCTTATTTTCCTACAGAGAGAATTAATATTTTTTGGCTATAATTTGTGTTTTCAGCTGTGGTATACAGATCCTGCTATAATGGGGTTCTACCTTCAAGTCTGAAAAATGAAGGGAGAAAAAGGCTCCAAGTGGAGAAGGATTTAGTTTTCTCCTTTTGAGCTTACAGGATCTCTATAAATATGAGGAATTATATTAGGTTTCAAGAATGATTTCTGTATTTTTCCCCATTAGGGCAAATTTCCAAAGTCACAGACCAGGGCATGCAGGACAACTGGTCTTGGCAAGGAAGAACTGGAGACTTCCATAGCAGTGCCAGGACACTCACTCCTTGTGCAGGTTGGCAGCAGGTGCCAGTCCCCAGGATGTGCTGGGAGGTGTGTGTGCATGAGAGGCCACAGAAAATATGCCAGAGAGAGCCAAAGGGGTTGAGGACACAGCTTCCCCCATTGCCCAGAGAGAACTGTGGGTGTCAGTGCTTTCTCTTGCCTCTTGCTCTGCAGCAGTGCAGGTGCTCAGGTAACCCCTGCCAGCTGTGCAGGCAGAGGTCATGGACTGCAGCCCAGATGTCATCTCCAAAGGAACAAATGTTTTGGGAAATGCATGACTCTATAAGCACGCTATTGTGAGATTCACCCTGCCAGATGATCCCACTGAATGCCAGCTGGAATAGCCCCTCCTGAATGTAAGACACGAAACAATGGCTGCCAGAGCCTCGTAGTAGGCATTTAATTTTGCTTGGCTTCCTTCAGGATGGGAGAAGCCTTCTTTTTTATAAAATACTCAGTAGACCCATCTGAAATTATTTTCCTCTTGAAAAATTGCTCTGAGGACGTTGTTTATAAGCTGCTGACCTTTAAATGGCCTTCTTGTTCCATTACCATGGTTCTTGGGTATTTAAAGCTCCAGGTCACTTTCACTTTTAATTGTGCTTTATTATTCTCCGTTGTTGCAGAATGTTTCAGTCAATTTAACTAGAAGGGAGTCTTATACTCTTCCCTTAATGGATTGAATTTGGGTCATAAAAAATGAACAATTATCCTCGCCTATTTTATTAATCTTAGTCTTGTCTCATTTATTTTTAAGTTTCGGTGGACCTCCTTTGAAGGCAGCTATAAGGAGAGTTTATTGCAGGTTAGCAGGAGAGACTGTTCCTACTGCTGGGGGTGAAAGTATGATGAGGAAGAAGTAAGAGATGGGGAGAGTTTAATGCTGGCAGGATTTTGAAATAATTGCACGGCTCATATATTTTGTTTCAGAGTAAAGTGAAAATTAATAAAGCAGAGGCTTTATCTGACATTTAATCCTGACTGTACATAGAAGCTTGTTGAGCAAAGCATCAGCTTGCTTTCCTTTCCTTCCAAGATTTACTAATTAAACTTTAATGGTAAAGTACTAAAGCTTAGTATAGATGAAATCTTGCATTTTCCTATTAACAAATGTGATTATGAAACACATAGAACACATGATGTTAACCTCAAATGCTGTTTCTGTAATACCGTGGCAGAATTGTAAGATGCCAATCAGCTTACTAGCTGTGAGCTTTCAACATGGGAAGTGGCTGGAGTTTATTTTTAATTATAATTCTTTTCATCTTCTTGAGCTTTATACTAATTCTGCCTTTCTCTTCTTAAACCTTTTGGCTCAGTTTCTTCTCTCACCCTACCTTTACTCAGACTCTATGTACATTGTACTAGTACATTGTTCCCTATGTTAATTTAAAATATTATCTTGCTTCGTCTGCAAGATAGTTTCTGTTTCAAGTAATATGAAAATTGCACAAAGGGATTTTTCCTAGGGGAAAAATTACATGCCTGAAATTCCCCAAAGCTCGAAGTTTCAGTCTAAACCCACCTATCTAGACGTCACTGAACTCTGGGGTACCTGAGCCATCCTTTGAAAGCTTCCCTTTATGACAAAATTTCCTCAAGTCTGAGCAATTTATGGTTAGTTGATGCCTTAGCCTAATGATGGCACAGAAAATAAGAATCCCTTTGCCTGCAAACTCCAGGGTCCCGAATTCAACCAACATTCTCCAAAAACATACAGTATATGTGCAAAGATTTGATTCCTCGTTAAATGCAGATGTGGTTACTTCCCTCTAATACACAGTTATAGGCTCAGTGCTTGAGCACAGTGGGTAAATGCCAGGAGGTACCTATGAAGTAGGAGATCTGACTCCTTCCTCAGCATCAATAGTTCAACACCTTTAACTCCTGTGTCCTACAGGAGCACCCAAGCCAACAGAGGAAAAGGATGAGGAGAGAGAATTATGCTCCCAAAAGTGTTTGTGAATTGGTCCTGAGAACTCGAATATGGGAACTGGAGTCCCATCTTTTCTCCTTCCTATTCCTTTTCTTTTCCCTTCCTGAAAGGAAACTTCACCAGGCTCCTATTCCTGCTCCCTTTCTGACCTCATTCCTGTGTGTGGTGAGGAGACACTCATGCAGGATGTGGTTCCCCCTCCTCCATCTCTGCCCTTAGCAGGTTTTGTTAAGGGAATTGACTTGGAGAAGAGGGAAGCAAAGGAAAGAGGTGGCTCCAGGTGTGTGTGAGGGTGTGTACACCTAGAGCTTACTCTCATACAGCATCAGACCAAGGTGCAGCAGGTACTGAGCCTCAGGCACTGAGTCCCACAGCTGTGGCAATCTTCAAGACCTGGGATGCAAGCAGAGGAAAGCCAATGCCCTGGGTTAAGTTCTCAGCTGTAATCCAACATTCAGCTCATTTATGCCATTGACTGGCCATTGTGCTGCTAAATAATTCCCACATGAAGAAATGCTGATGTAATGAGGGTAGTTTTGGTGTCTGGTGGCAGTCTAAAAAGATGCCAAAGTGAGTTTTGTTTGCAGAAATAATATTTTTTTACCAAGTCAGATAGTAAGGTTGGAAAAATATGACGGGCTTTTGTATGCATGAGAATCAATGCAGAAACAGCAGCAAACTGAAACTCACTTTTATGGTGAGGACCATGCAGAACTTACCTGCAGCACAGTCTAGTCCAGCTGATGAAGTTACTGAATCATGTAAGCTGCTGTGGGATTCACCTCATTTGATGGTAAGCATCTTTTGTAATTGTTAGTGTCTGAGATAAGTCTCTGTGGAAGTCCTATAGAATCGACAGAAAACCAGTTCAAGCCATTAGATTTCAATTAATTGATCTGTAGAGCTTTCTATTCCCTTCATGACTGATTAAGAGAATGTAGACAAGTCACATTAGATCATATTCTCAGATGCTTACCTTTGATCCAACAATTCTCTGCTGATGTGTTTCAGTTGCAGGGAGATCGTGTGGTGGTTGGTAAGATGAACTTTTGGTTTCTGGGCCAGATGACATATTTTGCCAGGAGACAGGCAAGGATTGAGGGGCTCAAGTCTAATCCTGAAATGCTTAATGACTCCTACTCTCACTTAAAGGAGTTAAGAACACTTATTTCATTTGGAAAGCACTTGTTAACAGCAAATTCATGCACCATAGGAAGTTCTTGTGAGCAATTTACATATTCTAATTTGATTATATGGTATCTCATGCTGGAAATGGGTTAATGTTTTACATTCATAAACTTCAAAGAGACTGGTAGTAGCAGAAGAATTATTTGACCATCCTGTGTTAAGAGGTATGTTAGCTGAACAGAAACTGACTGGATGCCAGTATTAGGATCACAGAAGTTTTCAGACTCAATCCAGATAGTGGGATGTGAAGATTTGTACTAAGGAAGATGGTAAACCATTGTGGGCAATTACCTGTTTTATAAACTTGTGTACGTGGTAGTTTCTGCCTAGAAATTGCAGGATTTTTTCCACAGGAATTTTGCTAACTGCTGCCCTGAAACAGGATTCACAGCTAAGGTAATGTTTATTTTGTATTTGATTTAGCAGTGTAGGTCCTCATGCTCTCTTGCAAACATCAGATACTTTTTTGGTCCTTGTATTTATTGGTCTCATTGATTACATCTATGCTGGTAAAAGGCTAATAGATGCATACCCATTGTCTGCCTGAGTGTAAAAGATGTGGCACATCTCACACTGCTGGAAGGCTGGAAATGAGCTCCAGGACTGATGGTACCAACTGGGTTGTACTCACATTGCCACTCAGCAGCAAATTATGTCTACCATACCATGTCTTAGTGTCTTGGCCTAAATGGTCAAAAGACATAAGAACGATTCTTTCTTCCTTTTTTTTTTTTTTTTCCCCCTCAAAATATCTGAGATAATGTCAGCAAAATGTCAGATCTTTGAGAGTGACATTTTCACAACATGAAACTGAGGATTCATCTCTCGTGGCCTGGAGTGCATCTGGGAATATTGAATCCTTTGAGGATATCATTGGAAGGCAGAAAGAGAAAAACTGTTGCATTGTCCATGCAAAAGCAGCTGCCAAAGGGAACTTCTCCCAAATATGCCTTTGCAAGAAACCAAATTGGAGCTGCTGAGAAAGGTGTAATGTTTAAGCAGAGGCAATGCCTAAATGTCCAGTATGTGAGCAAACTCCCTGCCCCTTCTTTTGCTCATTAGTGGAGGTTCTCAGAGGCACCTTGCAGCAGTGAATTACAAAGTCAATTGCTTTTCACAAAAACTCACCTTTGTAGCAGCTGGATACCAGTGATTTCATTGAATATTCTTTGCCTATTGTGTAATGAATGGAGATAAAGCAATGCAGGTATCTATATTCCTTATACTGCTTGGTTTATATGGTCTTTAGACCTTTGCTGTTTCCCCTTGTAATGCAAAACAGCTGTTAGGATTTTAGGCTGCAAAATATTCAGAGAAGAGAGTATCTCTCCCTATTTTTTTCACAGATGTGTCCAACAAAGAGAAGTGTCTGGCTTCTAGGCATTACTCTATCAGAAATCATGAATGGTGGTTTATTTTTATTTAGTACCTTCCCATATGTAGTGGGGTGGACCCTGGCTGAATTCCAGGCATCCACCAAAGACAATCTATCTTCTTCTCCACAACTGGACAGGAGAGAGAAAATATAATAAAAGGTTCATGAGCTGAGATAAGGACTGGGAGAGATCACCCATCAAATACCATCACAGGCAAAACAGGCTCGACTTAAGAGATATGAAGTGGATTTATTACTAACAAAACCAGAGCAGGATAATGAAAAATAAAATAAATCTTAAAAGCAACTTTCCCTACCCCCTTCTTTCCAGCTTTACCTTCTCCCCCTCAGTGGTGCAAGGAGATAGGTAATGGGGGTTAAGGTCAGTTCATTACACATTGTTCCTGTTTCTGCATGGGGTTCCTCTCATAGGAGACTGTGCTCCATGAACTTCTCCAGTATGAGTCCATCACACAGACAACAGCTCTCTGTGAACTGCTGCAACATGGGTCACTCTTCCATGCATGCTGTCCTTTAGGCACAGCTTGCTTCAGCCTGGGTCTCCCATGGGCTCACAGGTCCTACCAGGAAACCTGCTCCAGCATGGGCTCCTCTCTCCACAGGACTGCAGTCCCCCGTACTCCCATTTGCTGCCAAAACCTGGCCGTATAAACCCATACATACACATAAACACACGCACCATATAAAAGTCTTTCCAGGTTCCTAATTGCTTCTATTACCTGCAATTATTTTAAGAAATCAGATAACCAGATATGAGCCTAGAAAACCTTTTTGGTCATTCAATGTTTTGTATTAATTTTGTGAACTACCTTGAACTAAGAAAAAACCTCCCAGATGCTGGCTACCACAAAGTAGGTGTCTAGCCTTAGGGCAAAGCATGAATTCTAATTTTCATAGACGTGAACACATGCACTCCTATGTTAACTGGGAAGTTTGGTGCCACTGGAAACCAGGCCACTTTTGTTTGTATGCTCCCATGAAGTCTGGAATGTGTACCTTGAGAATTCCAAATTGGAAAATACAGACCCAAAGTGGTTTGGCTTTTAAACCATCTCCAACCTTATATTTTTTGTGAAACAGTAATCTCCACTATCATTGCTAGATGCACCCTTTCCAGTGCCTTTTCAGTATATCTTGTGATATATATCCACAGAAAATGGGGTGAAAGCTGTTACAATACGATGCAGTGTTGGACTAAGGTGTATCTGTGATAGACCTGACCAAAACCCCAACACCCTTTCAGGAGTACTTTTTCCTTAGAGCTTCTTAAGTACTTAAATGAGTTTATCTTCTAACATTTCTGCCTTTTTTAAATTTTAAATTTTGTGAATCCCTTACATATTGTCCCATCATTTGGTATGGTTACGCTTAGAGCTTACATTAAACCAAGTATTTTTTTTTTAGGAAAGTGGGAAGAAATACCTGTTAAGGGTCTGTGAGTGATAAGATATCACAATGAATAATACTAGATATTGTATGTTCCAGAAAATAGAGTTAATCTGCACTTCTGAATCATATTTGTTAATAAAGGCAATCTGTTCATGTGTTCAGCATAATTGATGGTGCTACATAGTCAGGTGGCTGTTGCTTGGGGGAAAAGAAATGTTTCCCCCTTGCCTCTTTTACTAATTTATGGTTCTTGTATCTTAGTCAAGATTGAATTGTAAGTGCCTCAGAACACAGTCCAAGGTCCAAGAACTGCTCTTGTGAAGTAGATAGGATGCTTGCTTCTAAAAAATGAATAAATTCCTAATCTATTTTTGAATAATAAATCTTGATTTGCATTAATTTTTTGTTAGAATTTGCATTGAAAATCCTTTCTAAAAATACTTTAAACGGGGAGGAAAGTAATAAGTATTGCAAGAATAATGAGAATAATCAAATTAAGAGTATCTTAAATTAAAAGCAAATTAATAATTACACTAAGAATTATACCATGATTAGGAAGGGAAAGGAGAGCAAAGCGTGAAAGCAGAAAAGTCCCAAGTTTTCTGTGGTCTGGGACTTCCCAGTCTACATAGTAATCTATCCCATAGGGATATCACAAAGCATTCAAAAACTGAAAGTTAATGACAGGAAGAATAGCATGAAAATTTAGTGCAAGTGCTGGCCCCCATGGTTCATTCTCCCAAACAGCATGGTGGGGTTTCAGAAAGAGCTGAGCAAGTCAGTCTGGTTTAAGACAAGAATGCAGTAACACACAGCAAAAACCCATCTCCTGAGTCTTAATACTGTCATTTTGGTGATCTCAAATCAGGAAAAGTTGAAAAGAGCTGGACAGGAGTTTTGTGGGAATACCTTTTCCAGTGAAAAATGAAGTCTGTCAAAACAGAAGTCTTTTATGGTAGAAAAGCTACTGGTTTCATCCATGTTCTCACTTAATTGCTCATGTAGATTTTAAAAAAGTAGCCCTATTTCATGGCTCCCATGTGTAAAGCTCAGAATCAATGCTGTGTTTTAGTGTCTCCTGAAATTACCTTTTCACATGATTTTCCTTTCGGTTTTATCTGTGATGTGAGATGATATTCAGTGCATAAAGCAGTGGCAGTGCATCAGAGCAGTGTTTATAATCTGTGAAGATCCCTAGTTGTCTAATCTCAGCTAAAGACTTTCAGCTCTCAGATAATAAAATATCCACAGAATTTAATTGACCCATGTCTGATCCCTTACTGAACCAGTGGTGGCCCAGGGCTTGTAGCTGAGCTTAAGATACAATTATATGTATTCAAACTATGTCACTTTACAACCACCTAAGCATCTTATTTCAGATGAAGCCAGATGCAATGATGATGCCAAGGCTATATAACCTACTTACTGCAATTTTGAGAACTTGGATGGCAAAGTAATTGCCCCAAAGCCCAAGAACCGTGAATTATTTGCATTTCTTTGGGGAGTTGTTTTCCTGCAGGACAAATAGCAGTTGGCAGAGGAGTAAGCCCCCAAGACTAATTTAATTCAAAAGCATACACTCGGATACAAATAAATGCTTCAATATGAAACATAGCTGTGCATCTTTAGGTGCAATGGTACTAGGAAAAAACCTGTGTTTTCAGAAATTCTTTTGAAATATATGATTAAATACTAACGAGGGAAATAAAAGAGCATCACCTCATCTTTATAGTCTCGATGATATGACTGTATTTTTGTCAATACCTCTTGCCAGATAATATAATAGGAGAAAACTACTATTCCCTACCCTCAGGTGGATCAGAAATAAAAGATACAGAATGCTGTGTTTCAATGAGATGCTGATTTCTTTGCCCTTTGATGAATTAAATCACTTTGAAGACATGAGGTGTGCTTTTTTGCTTATTTTCCAAACACCTACATCTAGTATGGTCTCAGAGGTCTGGTTGTTTCTTTTTTCAAAAATGTCATTTATTTTGCATTGAAAATCCAATTTCTTGCTAAGAAACCTTCACAGGAACAGACAGTATTTAACTCTAGCTGTATTTGCTTGGTCTTTTGAGGTTATCTCAGGCACATAATAAGCATTTTCAGCTCATCCATTAATAAATGACTGTGAGCCCAAGACAGCAGAAATGCTTTGCCCATCAGAGCATATTACAGACCTCATACTGTGGTCTGACTACAATGCCTTGTCTTTTTTGAAAGCCACATCAAAATGAAAGACAAATCAGAGCTTGAAGTTTAGAAAGAAAAATGGTTTGATATGTAAACTACTAAAGAAAATAGGTAGGTAGCTTGACCAACATATCTGTCACTCTAGAAATTTCTCTTTCATTATAAGTCTTATGTGGGCATTGGTTTGTTTTGCTTGTTTGTTGTTCTTGTTTTTGCTTACTTGTGTGTTTTTTGTTGTTTGCTTTGGGTTTTTTGGGTGGGGCTTTTTTGTTGGTTTTTTTTTTTTTGGTAGGTAGCGAGGTTGCATAGGTATTTATTTGTAGCTTACAAATGTAATTACAATGACATGATACTGCTTCCACAATAACTTTCAGCTTTCTTGAGAACTGATCATTGTTGCTATAGAGAGGCAATTCTGACCTTCTTGTTTCAGTTTTGATTATAACAGGCTTTGTTAAACTCATGCTGTGCCACAAGGTAAGTTCCAGGTTCTGATATAATCTCCTTTTCACCAGGATAGCTTTTTTGAAAAATATTGTTTGTCTTATAATATAGTAGCTTTTGTTCTCAGCAATGATGTGCCAGAAAATCCTGAATCCATTGTTCTTTGCTTATCTCTGATAAATTCATTAAATGTGATGCTAGTGTATTGGAACTTTCAGATTAATTTTCAAAATTTTGCCCCAAAGCACTTTACAGAATGAAGTTCAGAATTTCATCCTTATTCAAGAAGCTATATAAGAGTGACTTAATTACTTTGCTGAGATATGTTTATTTTCATGGTTAAAAGCATGTGTTAACTTATGCTTGTGTTTAATCAATACTAGAAGCTGTAATTCTGAAATGAAGAGGGTGTTGTTGTTAGCACCATTTTTTAATGTTTTTCAAATGAAAATAAGTCAAACTCTTTTCTTTAGGTGTATTTTGCCTCAATCCATGAGTGAAAGAAATACCCTTGCATTGCTCCATTAGTTTAGGTTGTTTCCTATTCTGAAACCTCACCACCTCTTCTGCAGCTGTTTCTCCAAAACCTCTGACTCAGATCCACTTTATTTTATATCTGCTATCTTTTACTGTGGGGTAACTAAATAAATTAATGGATCAACAAAGAAAGCAAATTTACATCTATTTTACAAAAAAAATATCTTTGTCAGAAAAATAAACATTTAAAAACCTACTGCAGATGCTCTTTAGGGGTATAATTGACTAAATAATAGAGAAAGAAGTTTGGCATTCACCTTTAATTTTTCACCTTGCATGGTGTTTCCTTTATTGAGAAAGGCATTCATATGAAGTGGCCAGCCTGGAGATCACTGTACATAAATGTTGGTACATTCTCTTATTAAAGTTCATTAGGAAGTAGAAAGGAGGACGCTGAGTACAGGAAGTGTCATAAACCATTTTGTTGTTTCTGGACTATGTCTTGGCTTGTTTATGTCTTGGCTGCAATGCTGACTTTTTGTAAATGCTGCCTCATTTAAAAAGTATAAATGTGATTACCTTGAATAGGCTGCGTGGAGTGCACTGTAACAAGATTTTCCCCTGTTGCATTATGAGATGCCTGTGAAATGTGTATAATATTTTCTTCCCCTGGCTCAGGACTCATTTCCCAGGCCAAATAAATGGAATACCTGGTAAAGAAGCCATTGGAGTCAGGGAGATCAGAACCCAGCTTCTCAGGACAGGCTTCCTGCAGGCAGCTTGCTGTGCATGGTAGAGAGACTTCAGTGGTCTCATTACTGCTGTCTCCAGCCTAAAACTTCTGACATCTTCATCACACCCAGCATTTTTAGTGTGAAACCAAAGCAGAATAAGTCACGTTATGCAGTGAAGGAGGAAATCTGAAGCAGAGTAATTCATAATGAAACTGATTTCCCTAAATGCAAGGCTAATTCTTTATAAGCAGCTTCATTGATTCAAATGATTAATAAATTCTCCCCTTCAGTTGGTTGTTAATGGTTATAAGAGCCCGTTGCATTCTGTGCATATTCAGAGAAGGCACAGGACAGTAAACTTTTAACTTGGACACAAACCCTGTGGGACATTAGAGAGCCTTGCACAACAGAGGAATGAACATATGGAGGCTAAATACCAGACAGTAATTTGATTAGAAAATCAATACATAGAACAGTTTCCTTGCACTTCAGCCAATTAAGACAATGATCAACAAAAGTCCCTGGACTGCTTACGCATGTTACATTAGATCTTTATCAGATAAAGGCCAGGGGAAGGAACCAGAACTCTCTTATCCCACCTGAGTCCCCTAACTTTGAGGCTTTGGGGCCACAGTCCTTTGCTCCAGGTATTTCTGGCTTGTGAAGATTGTTCTTTGGCTGTGGTTGCCACAATAATAATCTCTCCCCTCTCCCCACCAAAAGTCTGGTGCTTTAGTGCACTCCTTTCATATTCATTCCATCAAATCCAGTAGGTAACACAGTTTGGGGTCAGGATCTCAGACCCCTGGTAGGTGCCTGCTCTGCCTGCCGGGGTCACTGTGTGAATTGCTCATCTCCATTTGCTCTTTTTTGCTTTGCTCAGAGCCCTGTGCATGCGGGTGCCTCTCCTTACCTGGGACATCTGCACTCTGAGAAGAGGTATTTTGTGTTGGTCTGACTGGCTTCCTTAAGCTCCACAAATGGGTGGGAGGTTTCTTATAGTCATTTTCCTACTGGTTATCTCTAGGACAGGGCTCACAGAGAGAGATTCTCTCTGGTTCAGTTTTTTCCTCTTTGCTACCTAAGTAAAGATCAAATCTGGATGTCCTTGCTGACAGTCAGATTCCAATTTTGTGTCCTGCAATCCACAGTTTGAATACCAGAAGAGGACGGGTTGGATCTTGCCCAATGTTTTACCTTTTTTCTTTAAACTCCATACTTTTTTCCCTGTCAAACATTGGAAGATCTAGTGCCCATCCTTTTTTTTTTTTTTCTTCAGAATCCAGGTTCATTATGTGAGTGCAAATACTGTGTGACTCCTTTCTTTCTGCATGAAGAAGACTCTCATTCTCTAGCCTGTGAGTAAGCAGAGTCTAGGATTAATTTCTTTCAAACCATTTTTTAGTTATTCAAGATTTTTATAATCTGAATGCATACTGGGTATATGGATAATGGAATTAGATATTAGATTTCAGTTCATGTTCTCCATTTCCTTAATGTGATTGGATGGTCTTTTTTTCCTGTTTTAAAATATTGGTTCTGGATGTCATGCTCCTAAAAACCGATTTGATTGGTGACTGCAGAATGGTGGATCAAATCAATGATATGAAACCGAGTGTGCATTTCACACATTAGCTGAGAGCTGTACTCATCTGACCTCATTCACACTCAGTTTTATGCTGCTGCCCTTTTGCTGCATTAATGGAGTTATTCCAGACTTGTGGCTGTGTAGGGAAGAGCACAAAGAGGATGAAAGGATGGCTTTGTGCAGCTCTGGCTGTGGATGTGTGCGTGGGGACAGAGTGGGTGCTGCTGCACCCCCCTGTGTCTGTTCCCTGGGAGGTGACAGTGAAATCCGCACACAAGAGCCCCCAGTATATTTCTAAGCAGGGACCTCCTCTGGGAGCCATGGGCTGAGGGGAGTGGGAGGAGGAAGAAGAGGACCCTCATAGCTCTTTGCTTGGTGTTTTCCTAATTTAGAGGTTTTCCTTTACCTATTTTACATCATCAAAGTACCATAAAAAGACCCTTAAAATGTGACTAAAGCGCAAACACTTGATTCTTTTTGGAGAGACGTAATTTATGTGAAGGATATTTTCCTTCCATTTTGTGTGGCACTAAGTCTTTGGATTAATAGTGTTCATTTTAGTGATAGCAATTGTACGCCCAGAACATCAACTGTGGTGCAGTTGTTGTTCAAAAATTTAGACCTGGTTGAAATTAAATTGATTTGGTCTCAGTCTGAGTTTCCTCTACTTGGCCTCAGGCATGGATGGAACTTGGTGAGCTCCTTGCTTTTTGCAGTTCAATACAATTAATTTAATTCAACGAATTCCATAAAGAATCTTGATGTTTCTTAACTGTGAGCTTTATTTTACTCTCTATATCTTTTCCACTATTTAGTTTTTTATGAATCTGGAAGTAGCACCAGAATTAGGCATTCAATTACCCCAGCTGATGTTGCAGGGCTCATTTATTGATGACTAGCTGGTCCTTTTCAGCTGTTTGATGTGTGCACTGAGGGTGATGAGAACATTGTTGAATCAAATGTGTGTGCATGCTGGAGATGTTGTTAGTGTTTGGTGTCAGTGAGAAATGTGATGGACCCTTAAGGCTGGTCCTTTGTGGGCTGAGAACTGGTTGCTTAATGTGTTACTTGTTTGTCCACTGTGATGAAAGACATTTGGAGAACTCTAAATCCACCCTAACACACCTTTTGTGGTGGAGTTGCCATTACATTATCTCAGATAATGTTTGTATAGTGCTCATAGCATCCTGTGTGCTTCCAGGAGTAAAGACAAAGACTGTGCCTTGAAGAGATGGCAAATTATCGTTTCCACAGAGCTCAGCAGCCTTGTGGATTGTAAATTGCAAGGACTGGCCTTAAAAAAAAGAGCAATAAGGTGGTGCAGGGAAATGTAGCAAACGCTGTACAGTGAAACTACAGGGTAGCAGCCATCAAGCTTGTGATTTTTCAGTTCTGCTATTTCTCTATCGATATTTTAGATTCTTTTTCTGCTTCTTTGATTTTAGACATTTAGCATACATCTCTTCCAAGGATAAAACAATAGCAGTACATCGTGGAAGGCAGGGCCAGGTAGAAGTTTCTTGCAGGCAAATTAGCATAGAGGAAAAACCCCCTACTACGGCTACCTCCTTCCTTGAATATAGTATTCAAGTTTATCAAACTTCTTTTTAACAGAAATTTATCAAGAATTTGTGGTTATTTAAAAATATTTAGACTATGCTAAATGGTGTTCAGAAAATACTCTCCCGATTTTCAGAACCTGCAATTTCTCAGTAGAAGATTCTTTACCAAGAGTTTTCAGTGGAAACAAAATGCCTCTAACTTTTTTATCTGGAACCACAGATCTCGTCGTTTGGATTTCCCTGCAGAACTCTCATAAAATGTTCACATTTTTTTCAGTATTTTTCCTTTGTCTCTGTGTTGTGTGTCCAGGCTTCCCTACCTGTTCATGAACAGTTTCATGGGCATTTGCATGGCCCTTCTGCTGCCTGACCACGTCATAACCATTAAGTCAGTCACTCTGGATCTCACTCCACTTGGCCACCCAGGAATTGGGTGTCTGATCTGAGAGAGAGAGATCTCTCTAGCCAGTGGGGTGAGATGGGAAGGAAGGGAGCTGGCACAGGATAGTATGCTACTTCTGAAGAGACGTGTCTGAGGCAGGTAAAATAAATATTTATCTGTGGAAGAGTTTCTCTCTTTCAACTCTGCTTTAGAAGAACCTCATTTTTACATGGCTAAAGTCACATGGGATCAATTACATCTTTTGTTTATTTTATTTTCTTAGGTGGCGAATTCTTCATGAGGGAAATACTGCTTTCTAATCACTGGGGTAATAACTAGTGTAATAGTATCTAATTTCAGAAGAACCTCATTACATTACTTTTCTGCTTCCTGTTCTTTCATTACTGATTCTTTAATATTTTGAACAGCTTTTCAATGTGGCTTTTAAAATGTTTTGTTTCTGTGGGGTACCAAACGTAATTACATAATTACATAATTACTTAAACTTACTAAAAGAACAGCCATTGTTTGGGGAAGATTTCTAGTAGTTGAAACTACTTATAGTTCAGTGTAATGCTCAGATAACTGAATTAGAAATACTAGATGGATTCCTAAGGCTATAATTTATTCCAGGTGTTTTATATACAACAATGCCAGTTGCAGAGTATTCATACCTACCTGTGTGCCTTTTATGGGCAGAAATGTTCTATCACATTTACAAAATTAGACAGCGTCAAACAGTAAATTTGCATGGGAGGGTGTCTCTAGGTATTGCTGGAGAAAAAACATCATAATCCCTCATATTCTCCTGCTTTTCTTCTTCTCCCTTCTCCTGCTGGAGGATTCTGCTGGGAATTCTTTATTATCTTTTTCTGGTTTATTGTTGTTTACTGAATTCGGAAAAGACTGGAATCTCTTCTCTCTCAGGTACTATAGCACTCTTTGGGCCTGAGATTGTTGCTTTGCTATTTCCAGCTCTGCAGAATGCAACAAAATCAAACCAGTCCAGGCTGGAAGTGACCTCCAAGAATCATCTGGTTCTATCTTTTATGGGAGAGGAATCCTAGCTGGCATTAGCTCCCTGTCCAATCTCATCTTAAAAACTTCCAGTGGTGGGGACTCTACCACATACATAGGTGACTGATTGTTCTGACTGTAAAAAAATTCTTTATTATGTCAAGATGAAATCTCTCCCAGTGTAACTCATATCCATCGCCGCTTGTTTTCCCCATCTGGCTCCTAGTGAATAAAGAGCATCTGTCACCTTTGAAGCTGTCCTTTAAGTACTGAGGTACTGTGATGAGGTCCCCACTGAGCCTTCCCTTCTTCACAAATGAATGATCTAACTCCTTCAGTCTATCCTCATAGAGCAGGTTCTTCAGCCCTTCTTGATTCTCTTCGTGGCGCTCCTGTGGACCTTCTCCAGTCTGTCTGCATCTTCCTTGAGTTGTGGGGAGCAGAGACAGGCACACTACTCTGGATGCAGCCTGGTCAGCACTGACTATTGCAGAATGATCATATCTCTATACTTCTAGTGATGCCCCTGCAAAAGCAACCCAGGAGCTGATTTGCCTTTAGTGCTACAGTGGCTCTCCCCTGACTCATGCTCAGCTTGTTTTTTGCCAGGAGCCCCAGGTCCCCTGCAGCAAAGTGCTCCCCAGGCACACAGATCCTGCACTGTGCTCTTTGGTTATTTTGTCCAGGTGCAGCACTTTGACTCATGCTTGTTCATACAGTTCCTGCCAGCCTTCTCTCCCAGCTGCCTGTGAAGATGACTCTCCTCTCTGACACACTCTCCTTGCCTCTCAGCTGAGTGCCCTCAGCAGATGTGGGGAGGGTGCAGCAAACTGCTCCTTTCTGTTCTGAATTTCTGTCTGAATTTTCAACTTCTTATTTCTTTTAGATCCCATATACTTTCTAACAGATATCTCCACAGAGACTTTGCCTCCTCTGTTCACCCGTGAAAAAGCTTTCATTAACAGTGGATGGCTTGGACAGAGCAGGGCACCCTGGCTGTTTAGGGAGCCTCCTGGAGTTGCACATGACAGCTGCAGAGAGCTGAATGCAGGCGCTGATCATTATTGAAACTTTATTTCTATACCATATGTCATCAGGAACTGAATAAAAAATATTCAATTTTCTTGTTTTCAAGTAGAAGACAATACTTACTCCTTACGAAGCTTGTCTTCCATTCAAAATGTTCTCCTTTTCACATGGCTGTGAATCTTCCTTCCATCTGATCTTCCTGATCCTCAAGAGTATGCAATAGATAGCCACAGGAGCAGACACTGTTCTTAATGATTTTTCTCCTTTTTCTATCCTTTGACATTTTCTTTTACAGTGGAGCCCAATATGGCGTTTAATATTCTCTTTATTCTTCTTTAACCTTTAATCCTTGCTTTTTAGATTCCTGTCTGCCACCTGTGTAGCAGCAGTGAATAAGTTTTCTATCCAAATGCAAAGCCACTGAACTTTAGTTTCTGATGCTATGGTGCAGGCTATGTACTATTACTGAGTGACGTGTTCTGCAAATCAACTAAATGTGCTTATTTTTTTCTTCAATATCATCTGAGGTTTCCTCAATCAAGAGGAAACATAAGTGCAAATAAAAGTGAGAAGAGATTCTGAACACAAATAAAGAATGTATCTTATACAGTAATCAGGTCTGTTAAATGTAAACATAATATATAAATGATCAAACTTAATAAACAGGATAGATGTGCAATTTTTTAGTACATAAATTGTACTGGCATTCAGCCATAAGGAATTTAGTTGTCCCACATTATTTCCCCTTTATTTATTGCAAAGTGCTGTAGGGGCTGGTAAGTGGTTATAGCAAGCAAAGGGCAGAATAACTGCAGAAGACAGGATGCTGGGCAGACAGCTACAGAAACTTTCCATCAGTGCACATCAGGAAACAGAAACTCCAGGTAGTCCTTGGGATATGCATGATATAGGTCACTTGGGTATGTTCCAAAGAAAAAATCAGAAATTGAATTCTGTGTCTTAATATTTTGAGCCTTTATAACAGAAGGGAAGGGAAGGGAAGGGAAGGGAAGGGAAGGGAAGGGAAGGGAAGGGAAGGGAAGGGAAGGGAAGGGAAGGGAAGGGAAGGGAAGGGAAGGGAAGGGAAGGGAAGGGAAGGGAAGGAAAGGGAAGGGAAGGGAAGGGAAGGGAAGGGAAGGGAAGGGAAGGGAAGGGAAGGGAAGGGAAGGGAAGGGAAGGGAAGGGAAGGGAAGGGAAGGGAAGGGAAGGGAAGGGAAGGGAAGGGAAGGGAAGGGAAGGGAAGGGAAGGGAAGGGAAGGGAAGGGAAGGGAAGGGAAGGGAAGGGAAGGGAAGGGAAGGGGCTTCTGAACCACGAGGCTGAAAACAAGGGGAAATTTGTCAACTTTCAGGGAGGCAGACTTTTTTTACTGCCTGAAATAACTGAGCTTGAGGAGGTCACACAATGGCTGTTGAAATTAAAGTCCATATTCACTAGTTACATCTAGAATGCAATTATGGTAGTATTTATGTACCACCAATTCTCTACATAAGGCTGAAGGGCATGCTCACCCCCAGCTTTGTGTGTTTTGTGTGATTTTTATGATGTGTTTTATGGTGCTGTGTCTGTGTTTGCCAGAGGGCTGTGAAAGGTGCCAGCCTATCCCTTCTCCTTGAGGTTGTCCATCTCTTGATGTCTCTTGATGCCTGTGCAGCAGCTGGGGACTGTGAGGTGGGCTCAACACTTCTGCTGTCACTGTTTCTGTCAACATTGGCAATCTGCAGGGGGACATAACAATTTGGAAATCCATCCTTCTACCAGCCTCAAGGGGAGGATTTGAGATGAGACCTGCTATACCCCACGTGTATTTCTGCTAGGAGAATATCACTCTTAATGATTATTAAATCCATCTGTTGATCAATTGGTGTTTCTATCCTGCTGCTCCTTGGCAGCTCAGATACATTGTGAATGACTGGTTTAGACAGCCGGGGCAGAACAAATTGTTCTAATTGCATGCAAACATTTCACTTCTAAATTTCTGCCTGTATAAGAGTATCCTAGAGCTAATCTTAGGAATAACACTTATTTGATTATTTTCCTAATTAAACACAGTTGACTGCATGTACGAACAGTGGTTTCAAACAGTATTTTGTTTGGGTAATGACTGAGCTCTCACCATCCCTCGCTCATAAGGTGTTTTGCAGGCTGCTTTATGGTGTGTGTGTCAGGCTGCCTTCCCCAGCAGCATCTCTGGAGTCAGCCTCATTTAGCATCTCTGCCAGGTGCTCTCAGGCCTGCCCCAGGACAGGGAAGAGACAGCAGTGAGCTGAGCAAGGCTCTGTGCTTCCCCAATTATGTGCTTTTCCCTGGGGAGGGCAGGGCATTGAGAGAGGACAGACAGCAAGCAGAGCAAGGCATCAGCTCCTGTTTTTCTCAGTTAACTTCCTGAGGGACCTTCCCAGCCCAGCGGGACTCGCTGCTCCCAGGGGAGCTGTCCTTCCCCGGTTACCAAGCCAGGCAACGTGCCTGTCTTACAGCTGGATTTTTTAACAATGTCATTTCTAGTCTCTTCAAGACCAGTTCCGCGCTCTCTTAGGAATACCTCACACGGCTGTGCAGGGAAAAACACCTTTCCATTCAGAAAACTGTGAAGTGACAGCTGCAAGGAAGTGTATTAAGCCTTTCCAGGAACAGTCCCTCCTGCTTTGTTTCCAGTGAATATGTTACTAGCAGGGAGGTAGAATGTGTTTCAAATGTGGTGTTGAAAAAAAATAATAGCTTCCTTAAGGAGCTGTGACATTTTTGAAAAGCCAGAGCTCTGACACCCTTCAGAGCAGCAAGTTCTGGAAAGCCTGAAGCTGTCCCTGTCCTTGTACCTTCATGGTTGAAGAATACTCCAGTGGGAGAGTTTCTTCCTCTGATTTAGGTCTAAATTTATAATAAAGAGAATCATAGAATCCTAGAAACTCTTAAAAAAACTTTTCTGTTATCTCCAAGGAATTAGATATCATACAATAACTTTATGAGGACTGTCTCATAAAAGTGATATTTGGGACTGGATGGGTGGTCAGCAGAAACAGCCATCTCCTGGGATGGCTCCTGAGACATGCTAGTGGCAGGAGGAAGCCCAGGGGGATTTCTTGTCCACACTTTTTAAGTTTACATGCTGCATAGTCTTGAGTCACTGGGCTTCCTAGGTGCATATTGAGATGTAAAAGTACCATCTAATAAAGTAATTCAACCTTGAAGAATATACAGGAAAACCACTGCCTGAGCTTTGATTATAGAGGTGTGAGGAATTTTATGGTAATCATAAACTACAGCTTTAAAAAATAAGTCGTGTACACCAGATGTAGAAATTTATGCGGCTGAACCATTATAAAGAAATTCTATATTTCTTATTACAGAGTTCAAAGAACACTAAATGTGGAATATTTTATTTTCAAACAAAGATTTTTTTTAAAAAAAAACCCTGTAAAACCGGTAAAATCTTGCTCATTAAACATACTGCAAAAATTTGATTAGTATAAAACCTCAAAGGTCAAAAAATGCCACATGTCATATTTAAATCTCCTCAGACTATCAAAGCCCAAAGGTCACAGTTTTGGTTGGAGATTTTAGTTTCACAGTTAAGTTTCCCTCCTTGTTTCACAAAGAGCTTCTCTTCTGTGCAACAGAAATTTCTCCTTTCCTAAATGTTAATTTGTGAGTCTAGGTTTGATTTTCATGGATTATTTGTCTTCTAGTTCAGCAGCAACATGAAAATTGAGCCCGTTTTTCACCAGGGATATGGGGACATTTTACTGGAGTGGAGGGGCAGCACTGGGCTCTGTATTCAGTTGTAGTCTAATTTGCAGCTCTTCCATACACTAATGGAGTCACTGGTACCTGCCAGCACATCTGGAATAGATCCTCTCTGGTTACAGGCCTTCAGTAATTGATGTCAGAGCACCTGGAATAAATGTGTAGGCTGCTCCACTAAGCAGGGAAAATGGGTAGGCTGCAAAGTGTCTTGGTGTATGGGATGTAAACTGGCTCCCAAATGTCTGTCTTTCACCGAGGAATGACTCTAAACGACTTACTGGGATTAGATTAATCCTGCCTCTTTGTCTTTTCAGCCAAAGTTTTCTACAGCTAGACTCCTGCAGGAAGTTTATTGTCTGCCTTTTTAAGAGGTCAAGCATTCCCAAAATAAATATCCTTCCTCATGGAAAATGCTAATACTTAAAGTCCAGGAAGAAAAGTGCTTGTCATGGGTAGGAAAAAGAGCACAGAAAAAAATGCTTTTGAGGTTTTCAGATAGTGAGTATAGACAACTTAGGTAATCAGATAATAAATTCAGTGTGTTTTTTTAATAGAATAATCTTCCTAGGAAAAGGAAAATCTCTGCTAATATAAAAATATTATATAGGAAAATGTTGGGGGTTTTTGCAAATATTTAATGAGAAGAAGTCAGATATTTTGCTTCAAAGACTTTTTTGGCATTTATTTTTGTGTCAATAATACATTATATATATGCTTATTTCGTTACTATTCAAATATTGATCTGAAACATGATAAATCTGAACACCACAATTGAAATACAGCACTCTGAGTGTCTCAGAGCTTTTTGGAGCTCCCAAACTGAATTTCTTTTTTTGAGAAGCCTGAATTTTCTGTAAGATTCTAATGATCCTTTACTTTTGAGGAAGAGTTTAAAACAGATTAGTTGGCAGAATTGTGTGTGAATACCAAGTCCTTGATGTCCAGCAGCCCTAACACATTACATTATCTGATTTCCCCCTTCTCAGAGGGTGGTCCTGGCTGGTGCTGCTAGGGAGCTGCAGTCCCTGCACCTGCACACCTGTTTCCCCCATAACTAGCAGGTTTTATCTCTAAGGATCAAGCATATATGGGTGAACAGAACTATACAGCAAACACAGGTGCATGCTATAACAGTAAATGCCTCGTTGTTTACTTAAATTAAGACCAGTTTCAGAGCACAACTGCTTGGGACTAATGTGTCTTCCTTAGGTATTGTTTTTAACAAGTTGTGAAAGCTGCTCAAGGAGTTTTTTTGTCACACCTGCTAGTTAGGTATTGAGCATGTGATAGAGCAATTATATGTAGAATAAGGAGAAAATTTAAAAAAAATATCCAAATTTCACAATTTTTTAAAAATTAGATGAGGGCTTTGAGCTTGACTAGCAGTGATGTATCAATGTATAGGTTTCTACAAGAAAAAAACCAACTTCTTTCTGCAGTAGGAGGTTTGGGATATGTGTCTACTTCCAAGTATTAGCCCAAAAGCAATGATCTAAGGATTATTAATTCCCAGTGTGCAAATGAGCTTTATACAGTAGAGAAGAAAAGAGCAGGTGGTACCGAGTAATGGAAGAAGAAGACAGTCCTTTTACTGTTGATTAATTTTTTGAAATTGAAAGTTTGAGTAAATAGTTGGAGGCAAGAGGGTGGTGGAGGATGGTCACCAGGGAATTACTCTTGAGGTCTGAGTGGGCACATGGGCTGTTCAACGCATTCATGAACCACCTGGAGGAAGGTATGAACAATGCCAAGACAAAGGGTGCTGATGATGTAAAATTATTCAGAGCAGGGCTAACAACAAAGGCGAGGGTTGAATGTGAAACTGACAGAAAGAATTTATGAGACTGAGTGACTGGAGAATAAAATGACAGGTGAAATTCAGTGTAGAAATATGAAAGAAATGCACAGATGGAAAAAACCTAGCTTTGCATACAAAATGATGGCCTTTTATCTGACCATTACCTCTCAAGAGTAAGATCTTGAGGTTGCAATAAATATTTCCATGAAAATGTCACTCTCGGTGCTCAGAAGCAGCTGTAAATGTTAAGGATCATTAGAAGAAAATAGAGAACAATAACAGAAAATGTTATAAAGCCATTTTATGAATTTATGGTTTGCTCACATCCTAAGTGTTGTATAAAACACAGGTACCTTCATTTTCAAAAGGAAATGTTAAAGCTGAAAAACATTCTGTGTAGGGCAACAAAAATTATCAAAGTATTAAATAACTTCCAAATGAGCACCAACTAAGTAAACCAGGACTCTTCAGTGCTGGGAAGCAAGCCCCTACAGGAAGGAATAAAACAGAGGTATGAAACATTATAAATGATGTGAAAGTCATAGTGGTTGATATATTCACTGTTTCTCTGATTCAGGTATAGAGGAATCTAACAGAGACTGTACAAGAGGTTGAAAACAAACAAAAAGGAGTGTATTTCACCCAGTAGGCATTCAGCTCATATAAACAAAGTCCCTGAGACTATTGTGCTGAATAATCAAAAGGCGACGGTGCTGGGCATCCTGAGTCATATTTTTGGCCTAAATTTGTTCAATCCTTATCTCTGGTTCAGTGGATTCCCCCATTATATTTACAAAGGCTAAAATCTCTTCCATATATTGATGGCAACATAAGGACTGATGGCAGCACGGACTCCAAGCTTGGGAAAATTGTTGTCAGCCCTGGTAAAATGACTCAATAAGTATTTCTTTTCTTCTTGCCACAGAAGATGCCTACAGATTAGCAGCTGATCTTGTTCACTCATTTACATCATCAGATGCTTGCTTTGCATACTATGGAAAAAAGGAGACAGGCTTCTCCAACACACTTTAATGGCTGATAATAATAAGGGTTGAAGTTAAAATGGTAACAAAAGAGTATGTGAGTTTGGAGTTTGTGATCATAGGAAACTCTGTATGACCACAAAGAGATGCCACCTTATCAAGAAGGAGCTTCAGGCTACTCCCGATGCTTGATTTGTAACTGTACAAAGAGACAAATTGTCCTTTTCCCTATGTTAGAGCAATGATTTGCAGTCCAGAGATGGGTACAGCTCTGATGCTGCTGTTGGAAGCTGATGTGTTCCTCCACCTGTGACCTTTAAGGACATTTGAGTATTTCAGAGCCTGAAGGACAATGCTTTTTCTCTGGCAGGCACCTTCATCACAGCTTATGAAGTGTTTTTGAACTGGCTAGTAGGTTCATATTTATTTCATCTTCCTTCTGATGAGTCTGTGTGGAGACCTCCAAAGACTGTGAGCAAGAGGGAAACCTACTGGGTGCTGCTGTTTTAACAGACTTGACCATTAGAATTGCAAAATATAGAAGGTGCTGCAACAAAGTAGGGTTGAGAAGAAAGTCTTACAGATCTGTGGGGAAAAGTAAAGAGGGAGGAAAAATAAAAGAAAAAAAAGAACTTCTTGAAAAGCTCTGGGATTATGATATTACCTAAGTTTTGTAAAGTTTTGTAAATTCCTAAATATGATGAAGCATTCTCAAAAGCAAAGCAATTATCCACAGATCTCAAGAAGACCATTGAAGAGACAAAAGTGTAGGTGAGAAAGATGCTAGAGGAATGAAAGGAAGCATCAGGTTTTTATTCCTCCAAAAGACACAACCACACTTCTTCAGAGGTTATCTTTTATTTTCTACTTTTCTTTTCTTTTCTTTTCTTTTCTTTTCTTTTCTTTTCTTTTCTTTTCTTTTCTTTTCTTTTCTTTTCTTTTCTTTTCTTTTCTTTTCTTTTCTTTTCTTTTCTTTTCTTTTCTTTTCTTTTTTCTTTTCTTTTCTTTTCTTTTCTTTCATATCTATGTATTGGAAGGTTTTGGTACAGTTCTAATAGTTTGGTAATGTTTCCTATTTATTGCTAACAATGGAAAAATGAGTTAATAGACCTTTTTCTGCTTGTTTATGAACCTCATTCCTTCCAGACAAACAGCTTAATTTGACTGACCCTCTCTATATCTCTGAGTCTCTGAGGATCTCACTAAATCAAAAATAGCTTCAGGAATTATCTCCATGTAGTGCAGTCAGCAATGATATAAGGAAGAAGGATTTTAGCCAAGGTATTTAGGAGCCTTGCAGTCTTGATTAATAAGAGCTTCATATCTACGTGGTTCTAAATAATTGTGCTTATCACCATTTCAGAAAACAAATGAGATGGATGTTAGTATACACTTGTAAAGTATTAGTGTTGTAAAGTATTATTGTTATTAGGTAATTAGAAATTAAAATATAAGTTTTTCTAAACTCATGTATTTAACTAACAAGAGGACATATGTTTTTCCTTAATGTGAAATGCCTTAGAGAAAAGCTGAAATTTATATTTACTGTCCAACAGAAGGGATGAGTTGGCTTGTTGAAGGGAAATTGCATTAAGGTAGAAACCCAACAAAAACATCAATTGCAGTGTTAGCCCTTATGCACTCAGCTTGAGGTTGCTCAGCAATCATGTGGGAACAATTATCTTTATGGATTATTGATTATATTAAACCCTCAGGCAACTGTGGGCCTCATAAGGCACTTTGTGGTTGCAAAAAAGGTAAATTTTGTTGGCTCTTTCAAGAGCCTTCTTGAATAATTTGAGAATGCATTAATCAGCCTCTAGGGGCAGTTACCACTAGTAATCAGGCAAGATGGATAATTTGATTAATTACAGATTCTTCAGAACATAAATAGGTACAGTAATGAGATTAGGTAAACTAAAAATACAAGATACTGAGACAAAGGTCTAATTATTTTATATATAAGGCAAGTAAATTGTAAATATGTTGGGACTGGTTGTTGGAAACAGCCAGGGATTGCCAAAGGGAAGGAAATGATGGCATGTTTTTCTCCTCATGACTGCCTTAGCGGAGCATACCTACTGCAGAAGTTTCTGAAAAAGAGAGGTCTTAATATTTCCAGTGATGAACTGATGCAAAACAACAGGATTTGAAGCAAACCCCACCAAGGTCAAGGGAAACCCTTCTGTTTTGAACACTACTGTACTGATATAAGACTCCTTAATTGTGAGAAGTTTGGCTCTTGTTTTACAGGCAATTCTTGAGTTTCCTGTTTGCTGCTCTTAGGTCTTTAAGGGTTTTCTCACACTGTTTAAAGGAAATAATATTCTCTGCATGCTGATACACAGCTATTCTTTTTGTAGCACATCCATTGAGAATATTTAGCATTGGGTTTGCTCCTGCCTACCATATACATTTTTTTCCTTTAATCTTCTCTTTATTTTCTTTGTGTGTGTGTTTGTTTTGTTTTTGTTTTGCTCTCACAGCAATTTATGCTACTCCAGTCTAGTAGAGAGAAGACAGGATTTTAAACCTTCCAGCAAGTTCTTCCAGGAGAGCTCTGTGGGACAAGGCTACCTAGGAATCTGAGGAACAAATATGTCATCTCACATCCTTGGCAGTTTGCACTTAATGGAAAATTGCCTCCCATTTCCCAAATTGGTGATTTCCCTTTTATCCTCAAAGGAGTGTCAAGATGTGTTTGATACACGTGACACTGTTTGGAAATGGGCCTGGCTGGGTTTCACTGGTGATATAGATCTCACTGCAAGTCACCAAATGAATTGGAAATAATGAAGATTGTACTGTGGATTAACTTTTATCCTTCAAGAAACCCTGTCTAACTGCAAGCTGGACACATGTATCTCTCAATTTCTGCTATTTATGATAAAAATCTCTATCTTACAAACTATCTATCTAAACATCTCTATCCTGCAAACACAAACAGTATCAGTCATATTTTAATTCAGTGGCTTGTACACCTCTGAAGAGGAGCAATACTACAAAAATTTGTGGTTTGAGTTACAGAGCCAACAAAACTAGGTAAGCTATAGGAATCCAGATCTCTTTCTCTCTGATAACTCCTGCAAGTGATATATTTACACCATAAAAAAGTAAAAGTGCATGGACAAAATTTGCATGCCATTGTACAGTTGTGTTAGCAATTAGAGTCCTAACAATTGGCAGAATAAACCTGGAGGATAATGAGTAACAATAAAGCTGGATTTAGATCTAGAGCCTTAATTTTTTTTACACAACTAATTTTGGCAGAACATGTTTTCGTTAAAGAAGAGCATACCTTGTGTATTAGATTTCATCATTCCTATCTCAGAGAAATTAATATCTGAAACGCATAGCTGTTGTTCATTCTTAATTACAGTTACAGAAGATGTAAGCTGAATCCTTAATATTGTATAAAATGTCTGATTAAAAAAAAGTGTTTTATGTGCAACTGATGTTACATCTTGAACCAGAACCTCACAGTGTGTATGAGACCTTACCCATGAGACAAATGTGTCCAGTGTATTTATGTTCCTGTAATTTCCAAGCATTTGAAATTAGATTTACTTTATATTTTTAAGAAAGAAACAGAAAGAATGGCAAGTTCTTATATAGTGTAGCTCTATACATTTGCTAAATGTTTATAGAATCATAGAGCCATCATTTGGGAAAGTCCTCTAAGATCACTGAGTCCAACTGTTATCTCAGCACTGCCCAGCCCTCCAATGAAGCATGTTCCTCAGTGACACATCTGCATGTCTTTTAAATATCTCCAGGGATGACGATTCTGCCACTTCCCTGGATAGCCTCTTCCAACATGTGACCTTTCTTTTGGTGAAGAAATTTTTGCTAATATGCAATTTTATGCCTTGCCTGGTGCAACTCAAGGGCATTTCCTCTAGTCCTTACACTTGTTACCTTGGAGAGGAGACTAAACCCCATCTCACTACTACCTCCTTTCAGGTAGGTACAGAGAGCAATAAGGTTTCTCCTGAGCATCGCTTTTTCTCATTTTTTTCAAGTTCCCGGGAAACTTCCCCAAACCTTTGTGAGAGAGGGGTACCCGAGCCTTTTTATCTGACTGTTTTCCTTGTGTCATAGCAGCGAAATTCCTGTACTAGGTATACTAAAATGACAGGGGGCAGTTTATGCTTACATTGCCACTATTTGTATCTTAATAGAAAGAAGGAGAAGAGGGCAGTAAATAATAATGGAGTAAGTGGTTTTGATCATGCTTTAATGAAAGTCTGGATACAATAGGGAAGGTGCTTCTCTGGGGCCTCTTGGCTGGCACAGACAGTGCTGCAAAGTGGCAGATTTTTCAGATCCAGCTGGATCCCATGGCTGAGCCTGAGCTGAAAGCGCCTCCCAGGGCCATGCACTGGCACAGGTGTCAATGTCAGTCATGTGCAAGTGGATGTCACTTCAGGAGCAGATGCTGAACATCTACAAAGAGAATTTTAGAGAAGGACTGCCAATCCGGAGATCAAGTGGCATCATGGAAATCTTATGACTACCCTGCATCACAATGAGCTGAAACTCATCCCAAGGTCAGGGCAACTAGTGAAAGGTTTGTGTAGCTCAGCACCTTCTGTCCAGAAACAGCTGATATTGCCTGTCCAGAGGGGAGTGCAAAAGCAGAGCATGTGTGCAGGGTGCCTCTTCAGAGATGTGTCACACTGGGGCTTGCTTAAACCAGGGGTGCAAATTCCTCTACACTGCAAGCTGTAAAGCAAAGAAGGAAAGTGTTACTGTGTGGGGGAGGAAAAGAAAGAATAGTGTGTCTGTATTGAGCAAACCACGACTCTGCAGGCAGCCTGAGGTGTTCTTCAGCTGGAGAGAGATTTTTAGAAGTGGGTTTTTCATGCACCTTCTGTATGCAATTTCCTAAATTAATTGATACTTTACTCCATAAGGCTTGTACTGCCTATGTTTGCCGTCTGAGAAGCTGTACACCTGTCAGACCTTCTGCTTGTTATCTAGTATGTGTTCCCAGACTCCTCTCTTTTGCAGATCTAGATTTGAACTCATGAGAAGATGAAACATCCTGCCTTATCTATTTCTTCTTCTCCCTGTACAAGTCAGGCTGTTAGCATGTGTGGGGGCAGTGCATCTCAATTGCATCCTGCCGCAGCCCTGATAAATTCAGCAGCGTGTGGCAGAGAAGTGCTTGGCAGACCTCTGAGATAAGTAAGATAAATGCTGTGCACTTTTCTGGTGAGGATCTTCATACAAATGTGAAGTCGCTCAGGCTGTGATTCGGGCCTCCTCCTCAGAGAGCTGCTGTGTTTCCCCATCTGCTGCCTAAGGGCAAGACTTATTTGTGAAACTCGAGAGTTTGGGGAAGGGAGCGTCATCATGTAATGCCTATCGTAAAAGCAATCAGAGTATTACTTATAGACATTATAGTTACAAGTGGTGGGAAACCTGGCTTGATGTATCTTTTGTGAGGATACAAGCTCTTTAGAGAAGTCTTGAGGCAGCTTCAAGCAGCGTAAGTCTCATTTTGACTCAAACCCTCTGTAGAAAGGCCTACAAGTGTTGGATCTGCACTGCTGTGTCAGGACAAATTAAAAAGAGAAATCAGCAGCTGGCATACAGGTCCTTCTTCACCAAGCATTGCTGTTTATACCTGTCAAGTTCCAGGTTTTTCAAATTGTTCAAGGAGGGAACAAAGCATAGAAAGATCTTTTTTTTATTATTTTTATTATTTTCCTAAGTCATAAATGAGGGTGAACTTTCCCTGGTTGTGGGATGTCGACCCAGACATCAGCCCAGGGAAATACATTGCTACCAGAGCTGAGACTGACAGGAGCCTTAAGCCAAGAGTCAGTGCCTTCAACTTTGACAGCATAACTCAGTATTGAGTTGTGGATGCCTGCAAGCCTGGGCTGGTATCAGCTGCACTAGTAAAAGCAAAGCTGGTATTTACAGATAGGACGGGCCTGTGGTTGCCCCAGTTTGCACAGCATGGCAGGAAAAATGATTGTCATGCCTGCCTGCTGCTTCCTGACCTGTCCCGTTCTATGCTGTGTATTTATGCCGTGCTGCCCTCTCTGTGCTCTGCTGTGCTATCTGTGCTGTGCTGTGACATGATGTCTGTGCTTGAGACATTCCTCCCACCCCAAGGTACTGTGAATGAGACTCTGTGATTTCCTCAGCTGCAGTCACAGGGCAGCAGAGAGAGGACAAAGATCTGATCTCTTCAATCTGTTGTACCGCAGCAGGTAGGCAATTTAATTCTCTAAGGCTGACGGTATTTTCACAGACACTAAGTTTCACATGAGGAGGTGAAGAAAATTAATTAAATTGAAGCAGAACATTGAAGGTGGGCAGAAGATACATTTTGTGTTTGTTACATCTGGTCAGACAGTGTTTTAAACAAATCATGCCCTCTTTGCCAGATAGATTTTCGGTAAATACTTAATCTACTGGTCTGTGTAATTTTAAGATTTCATTTTGTAACGCACATTGCAATATAACAGAATTATAACAGTGCCTCAGTGAAAAGATGCCAGCTTCTTATTGCAGTAGTTTGAGCTCCAATTCATTTGAATAAAAAAAAGCATTTCAAAATTATAAATTGTCACTATCCTTCAACTACAAAATCAATAGATATTCATGATTCTCCTTTTTACTATTGAACCTACTGAAATACAAGGTAAAATACAAGGTAAACCTATTACATAAAGACCATAAAATGGTCATTTTTCTGGTACTATAGCAAGTAGCCCCAGAATATGAATGTTCACCTGCTTTTTCCAGCTATGCTTTAATTTTGCTGGCATGTTATAATGCTATCCTGTGTGTTAGCTCTTGACACATTCCAGAAACAATGGAATAGTGCAACAGGGTTTCCTTTTCTCATATATACTAAGAGAAGTACAACCTCTAGTCAGTCCCTGAGTTGTACAGGCATTTCCCAGGCTTGTTTTCCAAAGAAGGAGCTGTCAGAAGCACACAAAGCCTGTTGTCGAGTCATTTATTATATTTGAACTGGAGCCCCTAGCTGAGATCTAGACTCCATCAATCTAGGCAATGTATAGCCATGCTGTAGAAGACAATTTTCACTTAATGGTTGGGCAGAGTGGCAGAAAATACAGCACAGCAGGGGCATGCTCCACCTCCACTGCCAGCTAGCCCGGGGAGGAGTCACTGGCAGGCACCTTCCAAACTTCCAGCTGACTGATGGTAGCTCCTCTGCCACCCAGCTCCCAGCATCCTGTCGCTGTGAAAGCATAGGGAGACAGCATTCCTCTTCCCTGTGCTGAGCCCACTGAGCTGTCACAGAGAAGAAGGACATGGGGTACAGGGTAGAGGCTGCATCCTGAGTTCTACTACTTCACCTGCTGTATTTCGAGCAGGTGAGATTCATAGACGACTCGAGTTTTGTCTGCAGTTTTAATACAAAATATCCCAAATGAGATTGGGTGTAATTTAGCACAGCCCTGCACACCAGGAGATGGCATGAATCTTACCCAGTGCCATTGGGTAAGACCGGTTGCTGCAGTCAGCATGGGATGAAGCTTCCCCAGTTCTGTAGCAAGGACAGTTTCACATGCCCATGTTGAGAAGGGCTCCCCAAGAGCTCTTCTGAGAAGCACAGCTGGGGGCATTGCCCATGTCCTGACACACTGCAGTAAAGACAAAATGCATCATCAAATGGTACTGCGTGGCATGTGCAATGAGGAATGACAGAAGCCAGGAATTTGTGAGGAGCAATGGGCATGTTCCTGGACATGGTAACTTAGCTCAAAGAGCAGAGAAGGACGTTGTCCCATTTGCCTCTGCATACCAGTCTTCTGAATGGGAGAAGGAATTAGACTTTCTCAGCTGTACCCCAAAAGCAATTCACCATGTCTTCCAGTACAAACCAAAAGCTCATGTGCTCAACAGGGCTGTTTGGGTGGATCAGGAATGGTTTATGGCATTTATAACAAGGACAAATAGGAAAAGTACCATCTTTCATTATGGGTTAAGGTTGTGCCTGAGTAATTATGTATTATAATGGAGTTAACTTGTAAAGGCTTCTTCACTGGACTTGATCAAATCACTTTTTCCCCACCATGTTTACCTTTTGAGGGTGTGTTCCTACAGCTTTAATGCAATTTGTCATATGAGGGTTGTGAAATAAAAGCCTTTAGTTTAATTTTTGATAGATCTAATTTTTTTCTTGGAGATATGTAAGTTGGATTTGACCTAAATCTGTAAAGGTCAGAGATAGCCCTTTGGAGTTTTCATTTCAAGAGATGTATTTCACCAGCTGTGGTATAACACACTTTGTTCTATCTATAAAATAAAAAAGACAATGAATGAAATATTTTTACTAGTGAAGTCTGACCTTGGTAGGAATTCACAATTATTGAGTGCATTTGCATGTTGCATGCTTAAATAAAGTCAATGAGCAAAAACAAAAATCTCAAAAAGAAACCATGCACTAAAATACCATGGTCAGACATATGCAAAATAATAAACCTTAAAAAAATTCCCACTAGTAACAGGAAAATTCTTCATGATTGGTGGGCTTTGCCTGTGTCCAAGCTGATAAAGTCAATGGTCATGCAGTTTTGCTTTACTGCATGTCATCTAAAAAGCAATTTTCCTTTCATTTCCAGGAAAGCTTCATATTTGATTGATTGCATTGCTTTTTGCCTGCATTTTGCCTGTACAGATTGATAACTACCGTATTATACATGTAGAACCTGAGCAAATAAACAAATTTTGCTATCATTTTATTTATGGGGCACCTTCAAGGGATATTTACATTCTTCATATAATATTTACATTCTGATACATTTGCCTATGACAAATGGTTTTCCTTCAGGTTGTTTACTCTGTCGTGTGGCTTGGCAAAGGTGATTTCACTAAACAAGGAGTAATTTTGTTTGTTTGCCCCAGGTTGGTTCGTTTGCCAATCAAAAGTATGCCTCACAATAAAGGACAGGTGCTGTCTCATGGAGCATGCCCAATAATTTACCAGTTACAGGCAGAAAACCATACCAGAACTGACATAATGTCTTCTTTTTATTCTTTTCCACTCAGTTTGAGTTAATTGTCTTAGTGTAAGTTGTATGGTATCTGTACTGCTGCAAGGAAACACTCTGACCTGTAGGTACTTCTTTTCTGGTGTGCTGTGTGACCTTATCCATTGGGATGGAGCAGCACAGGAGAATACAGATGCTTCCATAGGTAGGAGGTAAGTCAGGAAAGGACATATTTCTGAACACCCCCCTGGAAATTGTCTGCTCCATCCATCACCTAAGAACTTCTAGGAATCTAAAGCTTCAGACTTAAATTTCCCAAAGATGAATGAAAGGTGTAATTACTCAACTAGCTAGGGTTGAAATCTAAAGTAAAGAAAATAAGTCAGATGGCTGAAAGTCAGGTAATGTAATAATTTTAAGTCAAGTAGTCGCATTAAACTGAGGAAAGATAGGTTTAGATTAGATATAAGGAAAAAAAATCTCTATTATGAGGGCCATGAAGCAGTGGAACAGGTTGCCCAGAAAAGTTATGGATGCCCCATCCCTGGAAGTGTTTAAGGCCAGGTTGGATGTGACTTTGAAAAACCTGCTCTTGTGAAAAAGGTCCCTGCCCATGGCAGGGAGTTGGAACGAATCAATCTTTAGGATCCCTTCCAATTTAAACCATTCTACAATTGTGAAATTTTGGGACGTCCTAGGTTTTGCTGGTTTCTGTTGAACATGCTCTGAGGATGCAGACTGGAGCAAATAGCTGAGGTTAGGCAGAGGGTACCACAGCAATCTGTGCTTGCAATCAGGTCACCAGGGAAGCCGATTGCCTCTCACTAACAGCTGACTCGAGCCCAAATGATCTGCATGGAGCAGTTTTCTGGGGATGAAAAGAAGCAACTGTGCTACACACATGGCTGGGGGAACCATGGTAATTTTTAATAGGTAGGACTAAATGTATAATCTGGAACTTGGGATTTTGTGTGCTTTTCTGTGGTTCACTTCTTGTTTTCTGTTTTTATCTTGATTTGCTCTTTTTTTTTTTTTTTATTGTTTGTTTTTGAGGGGTTTTGTTGTTTTATTTATACTTTTGTTTGGATTTTTTAAGATGAGAAACTCAGAGAATATAAAAAGCAGCTACTGAGAGGGAGATTTTACCCTATAGATGATAAGCATTTATCATCAATATTTTTTTTTGTTTGTAGATAGTGCACCATCTTCAAGGTAGGAAAAAAGGGGAAGAGGTCCTTAGCAAGCCATATTGCTTTCCTGAAGAGCCCCAGCTACTGCAGGGTCAGACCCTTGAGTCTGACTTACTGTTTCTTTCTCTGAGAAATACCTGTATTTTCTCACCAAGTTTTTTCTGAGAGTCAGGATGGTGAAGAAGGAATTCAAGTCTTCTTCCCCTGTTTTTCAGACAACCCCACTGGCAGCAAAAGGCTGAAGTCTTCCTTGGCAAATCTTACTCAGAATCCTCTCAAATATTCCTATAAACAAGGGTTTCACCAGTTGATGTTTCAGAGTAAATAAAACTTTTGCTTTATTTTAAAGAAAGTATTTGAAATAAATTTCCTTTTGAATGAAGATCAGTATAAATAAGAGCCAAAAGCTGAACAACCTGCCTAGTGTATCCCAATTAGCACTGGATTATTAGTCTGCCAGAGTGCCAGCCTAAAAGTCGCTGACTGCTTTGTAACACAGCTGGGCAACTCACTAATTGTTTTTATTAACGAAGAAAGCTTCCCTTCCTCAGCTGTTTTTTAATGAAATTGTGGATTCTTCCTTGGTTAGCAAATCAAATCAGACTGCATTTGTACACATTTGTGTGACCAACAGATTGCAATTTGAATAAGAACATCTAAGTTTCAAATACTGCTCATGGATAATTAATGACCATTCATTGGTAATAATTAAATTTACTGACACATGAGATACTACATCTGACTGAGAGAGATTTGTTAGGTTAGGAATACTGGATCCAATACAGAAAGAGAAATATTCGGAAATAAACTTTGGCATCAACTTAGAATGTATTTATCTTGAAAATATTACATAATTTTATAGTTCAAATAAGTATTTCAACGGCTCTTTATAGAATTATGTGATGTCGTTTGTAATAAATATGTGACACCAAAGTGCTACTAAGAGACTGTTATTTCTTGCCCCAGTCACTTGACGCAGGTGATAGTTTTGTGAGATTAATACTCCTGCCACATAACACTTGCTTCTGCCTAGTGTTATATCTTCCCCTTTATTGTGCCTGTGAATCAAATGCAAATAAAATTATGGTGCCAACTAAATTTGACAAGAATAAAATAGCATCCTTAGTCAATTTTGTGATGCCTCTGAAAGGCCAGCAGGGATTTTTTTTCTTTTCTGATTTTACTCATCATATTTAATGATGGAATAAACAGACATTCCCTCACAAGATCCTGGGCTGGATAGGGCTGGTGCAGACAGCAATCTTCTGCTCTGCTCTTTTGGCTGCTATTTCAGTTCTGTTCTGATGCAAGCTTACTGCAGCAAACTTGCAGCAGCTGAACAAAGAGTGTGTGTCCATTTGTGATTTCTAAAATTGTCTTCCTGAGAGAGCTGTGAACCATGTGCTAACCTGAGAACATTGGTGCACACTTCGAAAGCCATGCTAATTGGGACACTGGGTCAGGCATGAGAGTGCTGGAAATCAGAACAAACTTTCCAAATGTAAATAAGAGTATGAGACATCATGTAAGAACTTATCCTGTGTGATTATAGTGCTATTCCTGGAGCAGGAAGAATTGTGGAAACTTTTATCCATCACCAGTCCCATGACCTACTGCCCCACTTATGTGTGCCTGTAGGATGGGCTCCATAAGCTGACACAGAGCTCGGATTATAGCATGGACCACCTTGCTACAGTGTTCTGCCAACTCTGAGTCTTCACAAAGCCCTGTCACTGAGCCTCTTTCCCTTTCAACTTTTCTGTCAAAATTGTTATTATAGTATCTTCTCTGGGGTGCTGGAGCAGCAGCTCTCTATTCATAAAGGAGAACAAATAGTGAGAAGGCATTGAGAAATCAGGGAGAAGAATGAACTCTTGGAGGTTGCTACAAGGACAGAGTATGGGGTTCTTAATTTTCTGGCAAGAAGGTGTCTCATTATTTCAGTCCAGGATGACTCTAACAAGAGTAATTGTTAGGTATTTTTTTCAAGGGAATATATTAATTGAGAAGTGCAGTTATCTTGTGACAACTTATGTGAGATTTTAAGCAAGAAAGAAGATGATGAGCAGGAAAAATGCCCAGGAGGGAATATTGTTACATTCTCTCCTTTCTATTTCTTATCCACAAGGATGAGAACACTCTGGGGTGAGCGGTGACCCAGGTTCAATGCAACTCTTGCATCCTCTTTGGTAACATAATGTTGGACTTCAATTAAAATGGCTGGGAGGCTCACATGGACAGAGCAGTTTTAGCAGGCAGAAGCGATAAACCAGAGTGAGGACCTGAGGAAGGTAAGATGCTGATAGTGCTGTTTTCTTTCCGCTGAGAGGGTAATCTAGTTGTGACTATTCAGTGCACGTCTGCCTACATCCACATCAAACAACTATTCCCCAACTGTTCCCATGAGTTAAAGACCATTTAGCTGTTTGTAAGTCTGTCCCATCACTTCTCTATTTGTTTTTAACCTCCATTCTGGAACAAAACTTCAAATCTCGGCAAATTGCTGTTAGCAGCCAGTAACTTGTTCTTGGTGATAACCTGGGAAATGAAGTCACCAAATCAGCCAAAAAAACTGCTTTTCTATGGGTTGAACTCTAATTAATGAGGTAGGAGAGAAATGAAAAGGCCACTCATGTCCAGATGGAGACCTTGAGAACTAATATATCCTGGGTTCTCATGAGGAAGTTCTGGAAGATGTGAGAGGTCAAGATAAGCAGGAGTTCTCTGTACTGATTTCAGCTCTTTCAGCCACAGCAAAAGAGAGAGAAAGGCATTCAGTACTGATCCCAGGGTAGCCAGGGGGGGTCACCCTTTTGGAGAGACCCAGACATCATCCAAACCCAGGCAGGGCAACCACTCTGACCCAAGCCTCATGTGCCCAGGGGACACAAGAGCAGGTGGCATTTCTAAAGCAGAGTTCAGCGTGGGTGGTAGATGTAGTACTAAGTGAGGCTATGCAAAAATATTATGCAAGGTTTTAACATTTACAAAATAAAGCCTATTTCTCAAGCAGAATCTCTTCCCTCAATTGATGCATTAAGTGAGGAATTTTCGATGGACCACTTTTTCCAAATGTACAATAAATAAAATGTCAGCAGCTACTGGAAAAGACTGAAAAAAATTCTCTTAAAATAGTTGCCTAACCTGCACCTTTTCCTTTCAGCTGCTATAATTTCTCTGCCACTCAGCAGCCCAGAGAGCAATGCTCAGCATGTTTTACAAGCACTTCATGTAACTTGCAGAGAAGAATAAAAAGGTCATCTTTCTAATGCTGTGTAATCCTGCACACTATTAACTACTAAAGGTACTTCTCTTTTGAACCAATAGTACTGAAAAAAACAAGAGTGGGAGTCATGAGCATTTAAAAAGGGTTCTGTTGGACATATATGTGATCAAAGGTAGGAACAGTCCTTTGCTGAGAGAGACACACTATGCATTTTCAAGTTGTAGAACTTATGTATTCTTGCCCACATCATAGCACATATCCTCAGCTACGAGGGAGCTATGAAATGTATTAATTTCTATATGTCTGCTATGTGTACTGATTATCTGAACAAATGACGCTAAAGCAGCTAAGTCATGTTTACCCAAGTTGAAAAGATAATTGGCCAGATCCATCCCTGATGTAACTGTTCCAACCAGTGCAGCTCTGTCAAGGAAAAATTTGTCTCAAGAGAAGGAAAATTCCCCATGCCATGCCTGTTAAACCAAGGCAGGTGCCAAAAATAAATCAGAAAAATGAGGCAGCTTTCCAATAAAAAGCACATCTTATTCAAGTTTGTGCTTCCCTGAAAGGATCCAGAAAGATGCTGTTGGGAGGATGAGTTCCTCGGGCAGGGTGCTGCTGCTGCAGGGCTTTTGTGCCCAGTCCTTGCCCAAGTGTTTGTGCTGCAGAGCCTGCTCTGAGCAGGCACCCAAAAACCTTGGCCTGAGTCTCCTCCTGGACACGTCTCCATTGTGGGGTGGGCACAGGTGGGAAGCTGGTGGAGACCTCCTTGTCTCTTCCCCAGCTGTACTTCTCAGTAAAGCAGGAACACACATCTGGGCTGATAGACCCAACAGACAGCTTCTGCTAACCATGCCTGTGTCTAGTGCCACTTAGAGAGGATGTGAAAGAGAGACAGCTTGTTAGTGAGGTCGAAACAGAGCCCGTTTATTTATCAGCATAAACATCCCCAGGGGGCTGGATTAAATGTTTGCATGCTGGGGAAAATAGATTGTGCCAGCAGAAAGGATGAGTCAGTCCTAAAGAGAGATGCATCTTGCATTCAGCTTCTGTGCCTGCCAAAATGCCCTGCACCCTATTACTGGGGAAACTCAATCCTGGAGTGTGATTTTCTAGTACTAGTAGATATTTTTAGTCAGGTTCTCTCTGACATCCTCTCTTAAATGCTAGCCATTAATGCAATGCACATTCTGTTGTGTCATTTTGTCCTTAGAGTTTTCTCGATGGATGGATTGTTCTGTAATGCAGGTAACCCTAATGAATAAATAAATGTCAACTTGATTTTTCATGAAGTAAAATACTCAGTAACATGCTGAAGTAATTTCACCTTTACAGGAATTCAGATCTTAACTTCAGTATTTTCAAATCTATCCAATATAAATCTGAATGAACAATTCATTATGAATAATTTATGCAGCAGATTTGACCCACTTTTCCATTTGCAAATTGCTATAATTCCTCTGTAATGGTTGTGTTTTCTCCTCCAGTTTTTTCCTACAAACCTAGATTGAGGCCAAGCAAGGCTATCTAAAATAAATGGTAATTTAACTCTACCTACTGCTTCCTTCCAGGCTATGGATGCTACACTTCTATGAGAAAATATGATATGGAAAATACACTGTGATTATTTAAATTTCGTATTATTCCTCTTTGATGAAAAAGCATAGAGGTAATTGGTTGTTTGCTGAGAGTTTTATGCAACTATCACTTGCACATGTATAGAATTTTTATCTTGTGATTAGTCATCTCTGCACTACTATTGTTGCTAATTAGTTCACAAAGTTAATTTTGTAAAGAAACCCTAAAAAAAACAGTAACACGCACAGAAAATTAAGTTGAAACTTCAGAATAACATATTTGCCTCCTCTTCCCTTGAAGGCTTTGTCTTCAAGCCTCAGTTCTAGAAAAATTCTGGCTTTATTTGATGTGATACAGACATGGCAAGCACATTTATCTGTGGCTCTTCCGAAGGCTTTACGTTCTTCTTTTTCCTGATATAATTTAAACAGCGAAATTATATTTGCACAGTGTTTCTCATGAACTGTGTAGTGAAAATTTTCCCTATTTCGGTTTTTGATTAATTATTGTTGGATCTGAGCACTGTTCCAAGAAGATGAGGAGCTCCTGAGCATTCTGTATACAGCTCAGGAAAGGAGTTTCTAACTGTGCATGGGGAAATGAAACCACAAGCACCTTTAATAAGATGGTCCCAGTGGTTCTGATGCAGAGAGTTTTTTTATCTGTCAAACAGCTCTTCTGAAATCTTTTGGCTCTTCAATTTGTTCTTTTGTTTGCTTTTTAGAATACAGTGTGGCAACCTGTATTTCAGCGTCAATAAAGTGCAGAATTAGGCACTCATCCTTTAAAAGGATTCTTATCCCTTTATAAAGATGGATAGCTCGGTCATGGAAAGCAGAATATAGCTTCTGAAAGAAATGGGAACTATGTACAAATGAGGCAGTAAAAATAAATGGCACAGTACATTCACTAGCCAAGCAAGATGTTACAGTCCACATAAAGGATAAGATGCTGACTTCACAGGACAGGCAGAAGCAATTCACAATTATTGGTACATTAATGACAGTATGTGATAAGTGAATTACTGGGACATTGGTAAATGCTATTCTCATTAAAATTCAATCTATTGTTGGCACTAAACCCATAGTTTTCAGATATACCTACATATTAAGCCATTAAAAAAATGTCAGTCTGAGCTATCACCTGGCAAGAAGAGTCTCAACTGAGGAGTGAAACCTTATTTTAGTAGGTGCTGTAGAATGAATCTTTTTTTAAGCCACTGGAAAATCATACATATGTAAGGTACTGGAAGACACCTTTCTATTAATTTCCTGCAGAAATGCAGAGAAAGTAGGTTAATGGTCTTTGAGTTACAGGTTCAAGCTGTTGAAGTGCAGCTAATTTTGAAAAATGAAGTGTCCTGGAAAGAAGGCTTGGGGCATTTTATATTTCAGGTATTGGAAAGATATTACTAAAATGTCTCTAAGATCCAACTTATTCCATCATGGAGTGGATTTGCCTTTTAGGTGTCATCCCCATGGTGTTGATTACTTGTATATCTGAGAGGAATATAGGCTTCCAATTGGCTTAAGTGACCTGGTGATGGTTGCTGGAGGAAGCATTGCTAAATACAGAACCTATGGAAGGTGTCCCCTCTAGAAAATATTGAGCTAGCAAAAACGTGGGGGAAATGGGGGGGGGGGGAGGAATAATTGTGATTAGGAATAGCTAACAGTCACTCTTCACATAAAGCCAAAGAACTAGGCATGTACTCCTAAATTTTTTGTAGTTTTAGACTATTGTAAGCGTGAAATATTACTGTGCTGTACTTCTTCTCAAGGGGTCTGGTCAAGGAAGTCTGATAGGCAAGCAGGCCACTTAGTTTTTGAAGACAGTAGTTGAACAAGAATTCTACCATGGACTGACCCTTGGAAAGCATTCTCCGATCAATGATGGATCAAAGTGTATTCTCCTTGACGTCCTGCTTATGCAAGCACCTGCCAGCAAAGATTTGTCTCAGCAAATTGACTGGAGGGCTAAGACTCTCTGAAATTTAAAGGGTTCCTGGGAAATGTGAGTAGGGACACTAAGATGCTCACATCCCAGAAAATGGATTTCCAACTGGGGAAGAGACCAGCAGGACATGCAGAATAACAAGAAAGAAGACATTGCTGAGTCAGCTGAGAAGTTCCATTTATTTTATTGTCTATTTTCTTCTTAGTCATCAAGGTCCATAGATAACCATAATTAGCATCTTTCAGCCTCCCTCTTGTTTACTCTGACTTTTAAATAGCTATGGACTGTGATAATAATCCTGCTCCTTGCTGATTATTTCATATTTGCATGTTTTCATATTAGGTAGCTCTTGGGACACGTGACATTTTAGGATTAAGACCCTTTCTGATTCCCAAATCATTTTGAACTAAGATCCGACCTGACTAAAGGGAAATTGTTAAAGCAGTAGTGTGGTACAGTAAGGCCCTGCTGCCTCAGAAGCCTACCGGGAACACAAATGTTTCAATGAACTCATAGGCCCAGGCAAAAGGACAGCAGTATTTGTATGGCTGTAATCCTGAGGAAACGTGTAAATGCACTGCATCCCTTAGGGATGGGCGCCGTGCCCGTGCTGACAGACTGTACAAAGGGGCTCTGGTACTGCTCGAGTCTCAGCGTCTCATAATGAAGCTGATTAGACCTAAAGGCTTCCTCCTTCATTGCATTTGGAAAACATATCCTCAGTGAAGAGCATGCTCATTCAGGGTTTGAGCAAGCTCCGCGGGGGGCCTTTTTTCCCGGGAATAATTTCTTTCTTCTTGCGTTGTTCTTCAATCACACTTTGTGCAATAGCCTCATGTTTCTCATTGGCATGTTGACATAATTGTAGTAATCTATCATGTAAAGAGGTACTGCATGCAGATTGAAAGCATTGGATGTCTTGTGAATCTTCAAGCATCTCTTAGGAATGTTAATGAATCCCATTGTTACTCATTCCATCAGTGGCCTTTGGGTTTTTTTTTTTTGTAAGAAAAAGATGAAGTGCAAAATGTTTAAGATGTTAATTGTAAAGTGCTGAAAGTAGAGCCTTAAAATAAGATCAATATTCTTCTCTGTACCACACAAGTTTAAAAGAGAAAACGTAGTTTGAAATGCAATTTCAGTTTTCTTTACTTGGGACTCCTATTCGAAGCTCATGTTAGAATAAACCGAATTTTCCTCCACTATGTCCAAAGGAACATTTTTACTAATATCCCAATTAACATTTGTAGTATTCAAATTGCAAAGGAACCAGATTGCCCATCACATATTTGTAACACAAAAATGTTGGAAGTATGTTTTACCCCAAGTAATAAAGAAGATTAAACTAAAATTTGGTTTAGGGTTTTTGAATGGCACTTCATTAAAATCAAGAAAAAAATGTGGTGTTCTGTACTTGAGAGGTGGTCTTATGAGTTTTTAATCAACAATTTGATTATCTTGAACTTAATGGGAAATTGAATAGGAAGATTAAAAAATTCTTCATTCATATAGTATATATGAACATACATAAAATTTCTAAATATTTTATTTGTACATCTATATTTATATACATACAAAGGCACAATATGCTTTATACACGATTAGACTTCAAAGACATATTTCAGTTTGACAACTGAATTAAATAATAGCTTGCATATTGATGAGTAGTCATTCATATTTTACCTTCTTTGATGAGTTTATAAGTTCATATGGCCCAAGAAGTCTTTTCTCACCCCTCTTCTCCAGGCAGGAACTTTAGTTCTGCCCATCTGGCATTTAAATAGGAAACTACTTAAAGTTATTTCTACTTTTTAAAACTTTGGATTTACAGTTCAAATCTATAAAGCTATATTCATGTTGTCCCATTGCATCACAGCTGGATTTCATAGCCAGTCCTCATCTGCTTGCAAGATGTTGCGTGTTTGGAAGTTGTCATGAACACACACTGCTCATTAGGATGAGCTGATCTGAACTGTGTGCATGGCTCCTGCCCAGTATTCCCTGCCCACACAGAGGTCTCCAAAGGTACCCCTGTGATCTCTCCAACTTCATCCTCATCCTCTCCTGCCTTCACATGCACATTAGGCATTTAGCTGTACACTGTGTTAAGGGCTTTCTGATGGAAAGCTACCAACAGCCTCTGCCTGCAGACTTCCCTTGGTTCTGGACCTTAAAGAAGTGGCCAGGAGAAAGTCCAGAGAGCTCTAGAGAGCATGTGATGTACATGGTGGCTTTAGCAGCCCTAACCTCAACTTCTGCCTAGGTGCAGGAAGCCACTCTCAGCTCCTGGTTCAGATCTAGCATAAGACTATGTAGGAGTTATGTGAAGAGAGGAATTAGTAGGGGCTCTGGGTGGCTGTTTTGGAGAGGATTTGATTGAAACTTCAAACCTCACATTTTTGTTTTAATTGCTTTATTTGTATTTTTAAGGCCTTTTTCATTATAAACAAAAAGCTTTGTTGAAATAAAATTCATTCTAACAAGCTGTGGAATCTCTTCATCTTCAGTACTTGCTCTTACTCAGTCTTTTAACTTTTTTTCATTTCAGCCAGAGCAGGTCAACTGTGCTTATGGCCCACAGCAGTAGTCTGGCATGGTGACCCTGCTGGGCCAGGTTGGTGGAGGTCATGAGTTCAGCCTTGAGCTGTGTGGGGCTAAGGCAGTGCCAGTAGCATAAGCAAGGATGCAAGGACTGGCCATTTGCCTTTCCTCTCTTGCTGTGCTGAAAACAGTATCCAGAAGCTGTGGATAGTGCAGCTATTCTGACAGTACTTGGGATGCCCTCAGTACCAGCACTGAGGGTACCTATATTGATGACACAAGTATGTATGTTCTTTCATTAAATAATTGGCGCTGGAGCCATTAGTCATCCTTTTATGTCCAATATTTTTAACTCATATTTGAGATCTGAATTTTCTCTCTTGAGTGCCTGAGTAGCTATAGCATGGAGTGAAAACAAGGCTGAAGAAAAGGACATTTCCCATGGGATAGGTTATCACTGACAACAAATGTAATCTCATTATCCTTTTCTTACCACATTTCCCATGGAGGAAACCTAGAGTGAGATTTGCCATAGGGTACTTCAGTATGTCTCTTATTTATTCAGGCTGGGACCGCATGAAAAAAACAGAACAAAACAAAATTCCTCACTATCTCCCTTGGTACCACTGCTCTGACACTGTCTTTATTCTACAGCTTTCAGGTGGTTTCCACTGGGACTAAGCACAGCAAGAAAGAGAAGAGAGAAATGTTTTGTTTTTTTTTTTACAAATGAAAAACATCTGATTAATGCTGTCAACTGGTCTGCCATGAGAAAGCTTCACTTTTTTTACCCTTCCAGTTGCTGCCTCTACAGCCTCTTCCTCTCACAAAAATATTCCAGTTCTGGGCATCAAGTGGCAAACCTTGTGTGGTAGCCATAGGCTCCCTGACAAGTTAGACCAGAGAAAACCTTCAGTGATTCCAGCTTCATACAGTGAAGTAGCTGATGTTTTGGATAGACTAAAGCAAAGCTGCCAGTATGATCAGGCATCATGGTTTTGCCTCGTCTTGTCTTGGAAAGCAGAATGGCCTCTTGTTGTCCAGGAAAGAAAGCTCTGATAGGCTCTGGAAAAGGTTTAGGAAATTGCTGCCAACTTTAGAAATTTGAAAGAACCATAGCCAGGCTTGTTATTAGAGAAACAAGATCCTTGGGATTCACTGTGAGATCCTCTGACCTTCAAATATCCTAAATCATTGAGATAAATGAGTCTATTGAACAACTGCAGTGACTTGGGTCATTGACCCTGACTGAATATCAGGTGCCCACCAAAAAAACTCTGTCAGTCACTTCCTAGCTGGGCAGGAGAGAGAACATAAAACAAAACTCAGCAGTAACTGTCAAGAGCAAAACAGCCACACAAACCCAATACAATGCAGTTTCAGTGGGAGCAAATACTTTATGGTCAAATCCAATAGCACAAAATTCCAGGAGAAGAATCATATCCAGATTGACACAATGAGAAAATTTTATCTGTTAAATACACTTTCTGCCCAGCTCAACCAGTAACCGTTAAACAATAAAAGCACAGGCCTGAATGTGGAATCTAAACAGGTGCAATAAGTGAAACACATTACTTTATGATATTATTAAAATCCTAAATCTAAGTCCATGGAGCCACATCCCCAGCTTTTCGTCACTTAGTGATTTGCTGCTGAAGGAAAGGAAGAGTTCCAGGACACTGACCAAAAGTAAAGCCTCAAGTACACCAATCACACAAACTACTAAAAGTAGTAATCTAGAGTTGTCATGATAGCAGCATACTTCCTCTATTGCTTGTTTTAGCTCAAACTGGTAGAGTCATAGATCTTGCTGAATTTTGCATATATCACCAATAGTAATACTCTTTCAAATGTAATCACAACATTAATATCCCAGGCAGGGCAAGAAATAATTAAAATGTAGTAAATTCTGTATAGAGGTTTCCAATATTAATGTGAAGCACCTTAGTCAATAAAAAAGAATAGTAGTTTTAGTTCAAAAAAATAAATATTTAAAACAAATACTATAATGCATTTTCTTTCAGTTTCATTTTTTCCCTTGCAATATTCATTCTTCTTGACAATAATGGCATTGTTTTCTCCAACTAATACCTTTCATTTTTCCCTTATAAGAGCTGAAATGATAACACATCTCAGACATCCCTCCCCCATCACTGGGCAGCAATATATAGCTCCATAGATATACCTCATATGCCTAGATAGCTCTTTCCACAAAAATAATCCAACTTCAAACTTTGTTATGGGCCCAGCTCATCTGTCTCTCCATGCTGAAGAGTTTGTATAAAAAAATGAGACTCCCCACAGGAGGTGGCAATAGCTGGTACATGTCTGCAGCTGTCAAATAGAGCAGCACTTCAAAGAAATGCTTTCACATCCTTCAGGATTTTGTTTTCTAATTAGCTTTGATATGTAGCCATCTCTGAGCCTGACCCTATTCATGCACAAGTTACTGTGACATCTCGTCTCTGTTTACAGGCATCTACAGTACAACACAAAAGCAGCCCAGGGTGAGCTCTCCAGATTCCTCACAGATTGAGGTATTTGGATTCAATAACAAGATTAGTGATTTTAGATTACTAAGGAAGAATCCAATTACCTAGATAATGGTTTATCTGTCTCCTAGTATTAAAAAGAGGAATGGAGTTACTTGGCCACTTGGAATTTTCTGTGGCTAAAAATGACGATTTTGTAAATAATTGAATTGAATTCAGAGAGCTAATGATGCAAACTCAATAGCTGTACTCTTTTAAAAATAAGTAATGGACTGCCCATGCATAAGGCAATGGCACAGCCAAATGCCAGTGTTGGAGAGTTACAGTCAAAGCCAGGCTTTGACATTTGGCCCCTGAGCTTGCCAGCCTTATTCAGTCAGGGATTGCAATAGATGACAATGTTAAAACAGAGAGAGCGAGCTGAGCAGGGATGCAAAACAGCCACCTTTCACTCCCATCTCTTCTCCTCCTCCACCCCCATATGTCACAGTGCTAGTGAAAAGAATGATATCCTGCCAAATTAACAGTTCAATCCCATGTCTATGACAACATTTTTGGAACACAAAAGCTGTTCTAAAACGTAAGCTTGTATCAAAGTCTAATCTGTGACCTTTGAGACAGGATGTATTTGGAGTGGAGCTCAGAAAACTGGCCTTTTCAAGCCCTATAGAATCGGGTCATCCAAATTCACTGTGATCATGCTGCTCTAAAAATGATGTTTTCCAGCACTGTTATGACTTGACAGTGTGTGGTGTCAGCAGGTTGCTGGTGAAGCTCAGGGTGCCTGATGATACTGGCCATCATTAATGGCTGATGGAGAACTGCTAGACATCATCTTGTGGTTCTCTGGAATTGCTCTTTTTAATTTTTTAAAGAATATTCTCAGTCCTTTCTAAAGGGCTTATGAACTTTAACAAATAGCTGCCATTTAGAGCCTCCCTACATTTTGATGCTGAGGGAAAACAACCCAAATTGAATATACTGATTTTGAAACTGATTACTGAAGTTACATTAATCCCCCAAACCTGGGGAAACTATTATGCGAAATGAAGCTTACTTTCAGTCACTATAATTTGCTTTCCTTTGGACTTTAGAAGTGATTTAAATTGAATTGAATTTAGCCTTGTTTCTTTCTGAATAAGAGTGTCCATATAAAAGGTTTAATCTGGTTTTATGGTTATTTAGATTAGCTTTACTGAGGAAGATGAGAGAAATTACATGGGAAAAGATAAATAGAGACTACAGAAAAGCTCTTTAGAGTACGTAAAATGCATCTTGTTGCCTAACCCTTATTTTAGCCTTTCTACAGAAACTGCAGATTCAGTGGTCATTTTCTGCAATGAAACTGTCATGGAAATATTGAAATAATTTCACTGTAGGCCTTTATCACGGTAAAATGTGTACATATGCACATTTATCTTTAAAATCAGTAAATTACACAAAAGTATGAGAGTCAGCCACCTGAGCTAATGTTCACAAGGTACAGGCCTGTAAGTACAAGCAAGGTATGACAGAAAGAGAGGCCTTGTAAATCTGTTTATCCATTTCTAGGCTCATACGAATGTAAAGAGTAATTTATTTATTTTTTCAGCTTTCCCCAGGGATTCATGCCTCAATTTTCCTACAGTGGACATCAGTGACTAGCTGTGGGCATCTGCAGTGGGAACATATTTGTCTCTTTTCTGCAGTTCTTGATGACTTTTTACAACTTGTCTTTTTTACAGAAGACAGCTGTAATAGTCTTGTACCTTACTTGTGGAGGACTATGGAAATCACCATGTGTAAGTGGACTCTGCTGCCCAGTTATCACTGATGGCCCAGAAATAAGGCTTATGCTCCTGCAGAACTTCAAACTGCCTGTGCTTTTAAGGGAAGAGAAAGGATAATGCTGTGGTCTGAAGCACTCTTTTTTTTACTCTTCCCTTTTCAAAAGACTGGAACAAAATGCAAGATGTATTTTTTCTCATAAAACAGTTAGGAATTTGACTGGCTACAAGCAGTGCCTGGAGCTGAAGGCAAATGTGTGCTACCAGTTCAGGCCTTGACCCTTCCAATTATGAAGTTTTCCAAGCTGGTCAATCAATAACAGAATACTACAGAAACCCTAAATTACACCATTCCAGGTGAAACTTCTGCCAGATTCAAGTATAGCCCTGAGACCAATAGGGTGAAAAATTTGGGTAACATTTCTTGTGTTTACTATCTGCATTTTACAAAGATTCAAGATTTCACACATACTTTTATATGTGCTCGGTACCACTGTACTCCTTTCTCCTGAGCAATTTATTAAGCTTGTCATTGGGTTGCTCTGTGGTGTGTTATTTTATTAAGTGTAAGTATTCACAAGCCATGCTGGGATTCCCCTCTCTGAAAATTCAGTACTACAGCATTTTGAAGAGCATCCCATTCTCTCTAACAGAGAAAGAGTGAGATTAAGCTCTTCAAGGAGTATTACTGACAGAAAGTCTGGCAGTCTAGCCTGACCTCCTGAGAGTAGTTCAATTGTGGCAGTGACAGACAGAAGAGGAACTGGACTCAGCCAAAAGAGGCATTTGGAGAAAACAGAAGTGTAGTGAAGGTGGGACAGAGAGCAAAGATTCATCTATATAACACTACACACAACTTCAGATTTAAAGCATTTTATTGCATTGCCAACATCACACTTTTATTCTGTCCAAGTAACCAGTCAGCTATATTTAATGCAGCAGCTATTTTCCCCCTATCCAGATGTGCTTATGTGCCACGAGATTGGAAACAAGACCCTGTTTGAGCTGCATTCATATTTTCCAGAAACCATGGCTGATGACCAAAGCTTGAAATAATTTTTTTCTGGTCTCTCTGGGGATTTGACCCATCAGAATTTAGGCTGGGTCTTGAACAGGACATCATTGTGTAAAATAAGATCAAGGAACAGTTGAGAAGTTCCTCAATGGTGTTTGTAAAAGTCTCATGATGCTTACTCCCTGCCCAGACTCATTTTCAAAGACTTTGGGAAAAAAAGAGTATTTAAGAACTTTGAATGCAGGCTACACACAATTTGGTACAAGAGAGTACTTCTCCTTTGCCTCCCCATGGTGCCTAACTTGCTGAAGCAGCTGAAAGGCCTGAGTTTTAGTGATAAAATGTTCTCAAGTGCCCAAAGTTATGCTCCAGTGAAAGGCTAAATGTTATTTCTTAGTCGGAACTGAGCATCCAGCTGTTTATTTTCCTCAGAAACCTTAACAGTTTACTTTCAAACATACAGCTGAGGAAAGAGGTCCTCCTCTGCACAGTCTCTGAGGAGACCTGGGCCACCAGTGCTCCTATTCAGTAAGTTTGGCTCTACCTGAATTCCAGCAGAGCACTTTGTGGATCTGCAAGTCATGGGCAAGGGCATTGTGCCAGGACCTGTAGGGGCAAAACTGCAAGCTTCATGAGCCAGGACAGGGAACCGGGATCAGTGTTCCTCCATATTGGTGGTACCTTCTGGAAGGCATGGCATACTTGTTACCAGTTTATTCACCTGGATAAAACCCCAGAAGGGATTCTGGATATTAATATCAGAGCCTGAGTTTTCTCTTTTGCAGGTGACTACCACATATTCTGAAGAGCACATGCTCTCTGATTTTTCCCAGAGTCTTAAGAGTTTTCCTACAGAGTGTGATCACGTCAAGGAAAGGCGTGGACACTGACTACATCCAGATTAACTTTATTCCTTACAGACATGAAAGAAAGTACCAGAATGTGTTCTGTAACCACACAAGCTGAAGAAGGAAGTTGCCTTGGTTTCCTGCTTTCTTCACTGCACATTGGCACTTCGAACCCTGCTTGTGCAAAGAAGGGACTGTCTGTATCTTTGCAAAACTGACTGTAGGCTTCGTTCTAGTGAGCAGGATGCCATGCTGTGGATCCAGACTGCATGCATACATAGATATATATGTATTTATATATATGTATGTGTGTGTGTAGGCATGTATGGATGTGAATATGGAGGTGTATATCCCTCCAATCTTGCCTCAGCTAAACTCTGTTGAGGGACTGGGTTTGAGACATTTCATTGTGTTTAGTGTCTCCTAAGGACAAACCTTAGATGACTTCTACTGAAGGTAGCATGTCTGTTTAAAATTGCCCTTTTGAGGCCAAATCTCAGCTCTGGGTTCCACCCCAAGACCCAGAAGTCCTGGCAGAGGCCTTGCAGAACATTATTTTCAAGTACATAAATCTTCCATTGGACCCAGATCTCAGATATCAAAAAAAGGCTTGTTGTCTGCTTCTCATGTAACCAAGTGCTATGAAGAACTCAGAGATAATTCATACATATTGTGACACAAGGAATTGGCTGTGTACCAATAGGAGCTAAAGAGCACAAGAGGTCAAAGGAAAGATATGCTGAAAGTTTTGCACCATGTTGTTATGGGCACCTGCATTTTGGGAAAGGGAAGAGAGGATTAAAGGTTTCTCACAGTTGGGCCACATTCCTTTCATGATTATTTAAGTATTATGTGAAGCAGATTCTAGCTCACACAAATATCCGATTAGTGAAGATAAGACTGGCAAGGAGAAGGCATTCAGTGTGTGAGGTCAATTATGTTTTGTTAGAATGAAATGTGCTTGTAAACATTGTTCTGGTACACCAGCAAAAGGTTTAGGCACTTTGATTCCTACATGGATTTTTTTTCTTGGTTCAGAATTGTATAGACTTCACAGAGTTTATGAAATAATCGAAATGTAAAGTTCTTGCTAAAGAAGATATACTACCTCAGAGTGTGGAAATGCAAACTTATATGCAGTTTATTCTAGTAAAAGATGCCAATAAAGAGGGTGATTTTTAGAAATATGGTGTAGTGCTGACTAGAAAATAGTTCCTTTTTTGATTATGAGCTGCCTGTTTGTTAGGTAGCTTTGACAATCTAATTGACAATCTCAGTATATAGACTAAGCCACATCTTAGATCTTCAGTCATGTAGTTTTTGTTTGCCAGCAAGTTTGTGAAAACAGTGCCTGGTGAATCTAGATCAGTACTTTAGTGCAGACCAATTGTCCCTGTTACCTTGCTCTGAGTCATAGAGTGGTCTCTGAAAAAGATGCACTGCTTTTGTTTGAAGTAAACAAAATTAAGTGCTTCAGCAGAGCCTTTAGTGTGTTCCATCCAGCTATCCCATTCAGTCCATGAGACAAAACTAGACCTACCTGAGTTACTGATCCCTGAAACGGGGATAATGTGTCCTTACAACCAACTGTCCCACTCTGTGGGTTCACTCCTATTACACATCACTTCTTACTAATGCAGAAAGGAACCAGGCTTTGCAACCATGACATTGGAACAGAAGGGAAAACAAGATGTATTAAAGAATTTCTATTCCTCATCCCCACATGGCTTCAGTGCTGGATTTTGTCACTGAGCAGCACAGGCATTTTTGCCACTTAAGATCAAGATTTGTGGAGTGATTAGGCTGGCATTAGGTCTTTCATAGTGCATTTATTATTTCATAAGAGATTTTAGTTTCCTCTGCATGAGTAAGCAGAACAGCATGACTCCTTGTCCTCCTTTGGGACTCATGGCATGAGACAGAGAAAAGCTGTTGCAAATAAATCAACAGTATTTTGACTCTACTGAAGAAACCTCTTTGTGTGGGAACAGACATCTGTGACTTGTGCTGTTTGCAGTTTCAGGACTGGTCTTCTCTTCTAGCTAGCACAGTCTATTCCCTAAAAATAGATGCAGACTGTAGGTTTGTCCAGACAAGACTGAAGAGGAAATTGGTCTAAAATGCTAGATAATAGATATAATTATGTTGGTTATGTTCAAGAACATTAGTTTCTTCTGTGAAATTGAAAGTTGTATCTTGAGTAGCAAAATAGTTTTGGATTTAAGTGTGGAACACAATGGCCAGTTGTGACATGGTTACTGCTTCATTTTTTGGAAATCAGCTGCCTGGAGATCTGACCTAGGTTGCACAAGGCGACAGCCCAATGGGTAGGTACTCCCATGGTCACCTTGGATGAGGCAGTACTAAAGGGAAAAATTCAGGCTTCAGCTGTCAAAATGCTGTTTATTCAGGCTGGCTCAGCTCCTGACAGGACGAGTGGGGAGAGACATCTTTGGCGGACAGTATGTCCCAGCCAGCTATCTTAGTGTGTGATGTACTCTCCTTGGGAAACCTTTCTGCTCTGTTAGACCTTATTTTATACTGGATATTTAGTATTTGAAGTGCTGAGGTGACTTCCACCCTATGTTTCTGTTCCCTCTTCTGCCCTCTTCTCCTCAGTATGTCACAATAATAATTATGTCTGTTTGTCTGCAGACAAACTCACCTTTATAAAACTGAAACAAAACACATTCTCTAACTCCCAGGACCATTTTGTAGTTAATTTCAATAATTTTTGTGATCAGGCTCCTCAGTATTGGAGACAGAAGATGCTAGAAGATCCTAAAATTTGCCATTATGAATTACGAAAGAGAAAGTGTTTCCACATCTAGTATGACCTTATGCTGAAAACATGATTTGGTCATTCAGTGACAATAATTTCTCAAACATGTTCTTACAAATATCTTTAAGAGAGTGACAGAAATTACAGCAAATATTTTTTTCTGTGAGGCACTGAAAAATCTTTGTCTTTGGGCTGATTTTCCAAGGCATTAAATAACTTTGTTAGAGGCCAAGTGACAATGTAACTCGGGGCATTGTGATTACTAAAGCCATTACTGGTTATATTGCTTGTTTCTAGCAGTGTGGTGAGAGAATGTGTCAGTGCAATGAGCAGTGTGGCATCCTCAGCCTGTCCTTTTCTCTCTGTCTTCTCTTTCTCTTGCAGAAAAAGAGTTTGCAGTGCTTTTGAAAAATTGAAGACCTACAGAATAAACGGAGGGTAACAATTCATACTGCACATGGAAAGGGATCTGATAAATGTGGTGCATTCTCTATTTGAAAAACACAGCAAGCTGAAAAACAAGGTTCTTGGGTGCTTTATATCTGTGCTTGATGGGACAGTCTCAGATCTTATAGGTGTTTCTAATGCCATCCAAAATTAGTTTTCTCATGCCAATCATACATTTTGCTCTATAGCAAAACTAGAACTAACTACTCACAGCAAGAAAATCCAGTAGACATATGAAATGTCTCTGTTCTGAGCTGCTAGGACCTTGAGATCTCTTCCTTCTTTCCATGGGGTTGTTTCTATACAAAAGCTAATTCAAATATTTAAAAACAATTCATTTGTACATGTACTGCTGTAATATTAATCAGGACAGCATCTGAGGACCTTCACCTTACTTTAGGTGTGCTCATTTTTGGTCCAAACTGTTTGTTTACCACACTAGATATGTGCTTTAGCAACGCACAAATGAAACAGTTTTGCATAGTGAAATAAAGCTGTTTGATGGGTTTCAGTATTTGTTCCGAAAAAAAAGTAAGGTGCAGAGGATTATTGTCATCAAACACATGCTAGGCAATGGCACAGCCAACATGCAGCACTGCATAGCTATGGCAAAGGCAAAGCTCAGGAAGATGATGGGCATTGACAACTCATCTCCCAGCCTGTGTCTAGCTGGTGTATTTGTCTGGGAGTCCTACAGACACCTAGGACAAATAATGCTAACTTATTCTAATCTGAGGTAGCAAATGAAGGCTTGAGAAGACAAATATGCTCAAATAAGATGCACTTAGTTAAAAGAATCAGCCTACAGTTCCTTATTCTCTGGGGAACACTGGGAGATGGCATCCAATAATTTAATTGTCCCAGAGATCTCAAAGCATGTATAATGTTGAGTCATGCTTGGAAAAAGAAGACAGTAGACCTCATTCTGGGTGGGACTGACAAATAAATAGGAATTGTATTTCTAGATGGTGCTTTCACTACTGTCTTAGTATCCTTTGGTTGATATTATTATGTTTGCAGTTTTGTTTTGGACAATGCCAATAAAACTAACAAGTGATGTCTGGAGAAAGGACAAAGACAAATCCTCAGCCTGACACTGATCTACCTCTTCAGCTGGGGCCTTTTGGAGGGGAACAGCCTTGCCATCAAGAGGCCACTGTCAGAGGTATCGTTCCTGGATGCTATTTGAAGCTTCCCTTGGTGGCTGCTTATTTCAAGAGCCTTGGCTTCTCCTTGCTCTGGAGCTCGCATTCAGACATGAATAATGACAGCCAGGCATTTGCTTTTCAGGTGAGCATCCATATATCTCAGTCAGGGGACAAAAGAGCAGCTGAGGGAAATGGAGTATGTGAATATTTATAGGCACACAGAATGCATGATTTCCTCTTTAATGCTACACAGGCTTAAAAAAACCCCAGAAAAGATTGGCAAAGGAAAAGCATTACTCCAGGTTTGTTACTTAGCTGACAAACAAATAGGTGGTGTATTTCCATTCTAATGTTTTTGCTGACATTTTTAGTATCATCTATTTGGTGTTACCCTATTTTGATCCATAAATACTTGCTGACATATATTTGAGCTGTAAAATACACACTCTGTGTATTTTTAGAACAAAGTGACCCCTACCCTATTTTTTACACAGGAGAACAGCAAAATGTGGAACAGTAATTGAGCTTTGAGTTTTGTATTTGCAGGGAGCTTTGCATATATTAATGTGTTTGAAATTAATGATCCTTTAATTAGGATGATAAACCAGAAAACTAAAGCAAATATAGGATGACCAACTCTGCCTTTAAAATTTTCAGAATCTGTGAACCCCACTGATACGAGAACTATCAGTGTTTAAAAATGCATGTTTATTAAGATTACAGAAGCCTGCAAATTACAAGATAAAAAAATCTACTCATTAAAATAAAAGTAACATTTTGAAAGTTTTTAAGAACTATTTGCATATCAGAGAATGGAATCCAGTTTGGAAAGATTCTTCTAGCACAGTTCACTAGCTGGTTTTCCTGAGATTAGACTAATCAGCTAGCAGAGAAAGAGCTGGCATTTGGTCTTACTGATGCATTGCAAAAGTACACTGTAGGCTTTGATTAAGGTTTTACACTGCTGTTAGGAAAACGCCTTGTTGCAGTAGCAAGGAAATTTACATTCTCTAGGTCCATGTGGCTGGATATTATGAATGAGAAAGAATTGTGTAAGGAGTGGATTAAAGCAGGGAAACTTCTGCTTTTCAGCTCAAACAGCAGAGCAGGCTGCAATTTACCTTGTGTTTAGCAAGTAGATAAGATGAAAACAAATAGGGACTAGCAAGAAAGAGGTCATGAGAAGAGAGAAGAAACTGCCTAAAGAAACAGTGGAAGTTTTTCAGCTGACACCCACAAGTTGGGTGCAGTCAATATGCTCGAGGGCCGGGCTGCATCCAGAGGGACCTGGGCAGGATCAGCCGACAGCAACCTCTTGAAATTTGATAAGGAAAATGAAGTTCTGCCTCTAGGCAGGGAGAACTATGGGGATGGATTTGCTCTGCTGTGGGGCAGTTCTGCTGTAGGTGCTCTTTGGGTTTGGTAGATGGTGAGCTGGGTATGAAGCAGCAGTGGATCTGGCAGCAGCAATATCCTAGACTTTATGAATAGAAACAGCCAGCAGAGCAAAGGAAGTGATTACTTCCTCAGCTCAGCATTTATTACACTACATTTAGTCTACTGGATCCAATTTTGGCTCCCCAGTTCAAGGCAAACATTGGTAAACTGGAGGGAGTTCAGTTGAGGCCACTAGAGTGGGAGGAGGAAGAGAAGTTACGCTGTGAGGAGAAGCTGAGGAGGGACCTGGACTTGCTCAGCCTGGTGAGCACACAGCTTTGGGGGCACTCAACAGGGAGTGAAAACTGACCCTGCATGGGGCGAGAGGTTGCAATAGAAATAAGAAATCCCTTGCAAACTGAGCTGTCCTGTAGTCCTACAAACAGCATGGATCATGAGTGCTGTTTATGCACTGGTGTGGCAGCACAAAGAGGCAGTGTAGTAGAGTAGCAGATAGATTGCTTGGTGGCTAAGCATTCAAAAAAGACATCCATTCCACTCAGTGAGCAAAGCAAGGCTTCTGAAGTCTCCAAAGGGAAGCAAACTGGAGAGAAAAAGAGAGACTTTAGGACAGATGGTGAGACTAGGAGAGGTGCTCTGGTAGGCACAAATACTCAGCCTGGGGCTGGATTTGGGTCTCTGAGTCCTCATGAATAATAAGAAAATAAAACAACCAAAAAAGCCTTAGGAGCATGCTAGTTGGTTTTGTTTGGGACTAACTGAGATCTTTGGGGGTAAAAAGTAAAATTGGAAGACAACATCAAATGCATAATTCAAAGTTATAAGAGAACATGAGTCACATGCTGAATGCCACAAAATCAAGTCTCAGGCTCAGAGATACTATTAAAATACAGTAGTTAAAAATCAACATAATGTTTGTGAAGGAAGTTGCAGCCAATTTGCTGATTAATCCTCCTTCAATCCTGTAGTACAAGTACTCTTTGGCCTACATAAAAAGCATCAGAGGCTAAAAATCCAGGGCACTTGAATGCATTTTTTAATGAAGCTATTTTAATCAATATTGAAGAATTACATATATTCAGGGAGACTGCATGTTTTGGGTGATTTATAATGGGCAGATGAGTCTTTTGTTTTGTGTCACTGACTTGAATACTGCCCAGCACTGGAGTGGTTGGATATCATTAGTATTATCTGCTGGCTTCAGTCCAGTTTCTAGTGGGCAGGTGTCTATATGATGAAAAAACATCATCACCATTGACACTAATTTGTATCTTTATTGAGAATCACTGTAAAGAGGCCAATATTTAAATGCGTATGACTCCTTTCAGATTTTTCAGGGACAGAAATGGAGTACTAGAATAAGATGGAAGCTTCACTGGAAAATACTCGAGTTGTATTTTTACACACACATACACACACACATATACTTTATTTAAAGTCATCCAAGAAAAATACAGTTTCCAATGCTTTAAATTTTCCTGTTTCCAGAAATTCACTTTGAAAAAAGACCACATAGATTTTACCTTGCAATCAAACTGTCTTTCTGATGTTTACTTCATCACAGTGTTTGCTTTATTTAATGTATTCTCAAACTATTTTCCTGCACAAGAGCTTTTCCAAATAAAAAAATCAAAGTGGAGAACTGCATCCCCAACCCTTAATTCACCTTCTGGCAGTCACAAAAGACAACATTTCCAGAGCCCCACTAATGCTCACAACTTCCCCCATCAGTTGGCTGCTGCTTTGCATAAGGGAGATGTTTCAGAAGAAGGTAATTGAGTAGGTGCCTGGTTATTGGATTAATTTCAGGCTTTGGTAGCCTTTCTGTATGTGAAACTGCAAGGATATACCTGCCTCCTGGGTGAGCAATAGAAAGGGAATACATCTTTGCACAGCCCTGGAGCCCCAGCTGCCCTCTCAGCCTCAGGTGGAGCAGCTGGAGGAGGGGCTTGTGAGTGGGACAAGAAAACCGCATGGCAAAGAGAATCGTAAGGCTAGATTTCTACTGTTGCTTCTAAATAAAGAACTAGAGACATTGTTGGGGCATGAGAATGAAAGATGCAGCCAAACATTTCATAACATGGTCCATGCTAAAAATATAAATATTTCCTTTGGTGTTTTCACCTCCGTGAAAATGATGCGCTCACCTACACCACCCAGCTGTCATCCTACAGCCTTTGGTTGTGATTTTAAAATTATTTATATGGTCTGGGGCTGATAAAGAGATAGTTGGCAAAGTAGGATAGAGAGACATAAACCATTATGTAGTTTTTTTGAAAGTGCAAAAGTTCCATTAGAATTGCTAGAACTTAATGATTTTGCATTATTTACTCTAATAAGGGTGTATCCAATTAAGCCAGTAAATATAAACATCTCCAGTCTAAGGCAATTACTTGCCTTACCCTTTTTGTTCTGGCAAAATTTCTTCTTGTGATTACTTTCTTAGTGTGGCACTTGAGGGTGCCTAAAACTTCTGGACCCCAAAGAAATCTATTGTGGAATTCAATTTCTTACTGCTTCTGGATGTTGATGAATGAAAAAAATTTGATATTTAGCCTTTCAGGACCAGCCAAGTCTGTGGGAAATGGAGCTTGTACTCTTTCTGCTTTGTTACCTGCCATAAACACCTAACTCTCAACAATTCATGGAACACTGTTGCCTGGTTTTGTCATTTGCAGTTTAAAACATGACTTGGAAAACAAATGCATTACTGCATTTCCTCCATCATTATATTGGTTTATTCCCAGAAGAATGAAAAGTATATTCAAGATTGTTTTGAGATGGGTTAACAGCTGTCAAGAAATTTAATTGGACTTTCGTTGAGTAGTTTTGAAGACTGGCTCCCTTGTGTCTCTATAAACACTCTCACAGTCCTTATACCAGTGTCAAAAATCCTGCATGAAATTACTGTACTGCCAAGGGGACAGGGCTTGGAAAGAGTGAGGGAATTGGAACATTTTTTTTTTTCTGATGTTGTTTATTGTCCTTTTTGACTGTTCTGAACTTGTGTATTGCAATGTCATTGATCTGGGAGAATTCTAGAAAAGTACCCAAGACATACAGCTCATAGCCCACACGAATTGTTAAAGTCAGGCACCTCACAGAAACCCACGATTTCCAGGACAGCATAGAGTGAGGCACCTGCCCATTTCACTGGCAGGGCTGAGCCATTTTCAGTCACAAATTCAAGACTGGTATAAAATTTATTTATACATTTTAGGTCAGGGAATTCATAAACACCAAAGTCACATAATTAGCAAAAAAACAATAAAGATTTTAATTTGCATGTCCTGTAAAATCTTCCCAGTCAGCTATAATCAAGAGTTCTGTCTAGAAATATAGAAGAAACTTGCTTTATGTGGACAAGGAGGGATATATGACATTTTTTAAAGGTTTGTTCTTTTTATTTTGTAATATCTGAAAATGAAGCAACCTTCTTTTCCTTTCTCAGGCAGTTCAAGTAATGGACCTACAAACGTTGGGTTGTAAAAATTGTGTCATCCCTAATAAATCATACCATGTCCTTGATAAGAATATAGTCCATCAACATCAGACTGACATGGATGGATACCCATGGTCTACTGGGCTCTGCTTCAACCTGCTGGAAGACTAAGGAGACACCTAACCCCAACCAGTCTCACATTCTCTGCCTCTCTCTTTAGTTCCTTGATTTCTGATCCGCACTGAACATCCCTTCTCAATGCTTTCATCAAAGTGAAAGCGTTTATAAATCACTCACTAATATTCTACAAGTACAGAAGATTGGTTTAATTGTGACATTGGAGTTAGACCTTTGGTGTTGCTTAAAGCTCCAAAACCTCAGAGCAGAGCTCTGTTTCTAAGAAGGGGAAAAGAACTCCCTTTATAAAATCAAGACTTTTCCATATGCAGCCTTCTTATAGAGAATAAGTTTCTTACTGTTAAAATGACAAGCAGAAAGAAAGCAGCATAAAAAAGGACTTGGAAATCACTTGATTACAGCATCACTTGTTTGACACTTTAATAAAAGTGACATTGAAATAATATTGGACAGTAAAAAAAATGTAAGATTAAAATAAAGGGGACTTTTGGAACTTAGGTTTTCTTTTATTAATATTGAGTTACTTTGCAATGTTCATAACTTTATCTGCAGATATGATTCAAAGGAAAATCACAGCTTAGCACCATGAAAAATGTTGAATGGAGAAAGGAAAGCCATAGTACATGCAAGAATAAGGATTTCTCTCCAGTGTAAATACAGTTTTACCCAGACTTCTGTTTTACAGCAAAATACAACCTTGCCAGCACTAGGAGAGCATTAGTGGGCCCAGAGTTGTCAATTATACCATTTTTTTTGTTTGCTACTCACAAACTCTGGCCTCCCCAAAGAGGCTTTCCTTTTTATAATTATGGAAAGGACAGAAGTTTCTCAACACTGTGGCACTGTACAACACTGTTTCAATTTTCTGGAAAAGAAAATCACTAAATGTGTGAAGTGCTATGATAGTGCTCCATCGTATACCTGAGTGTCTTCCTCATGTCCTACTGATAAACATTATGACAGACATTAACCTTGTAGATTCAATTTAGTTCTGGAAAGCTAGGCTCCATTTTACCATTTTATCATAACTTACATTGTTCAAATTATTACTTCATTGAGAACATCATTGTCTGTAAATAAATCTTACCCTGAAATTCATTCATCTACTTCCTTTGGTGACTTTGTGGATCTGAGATTGTAATTAGAAATTCCAAATTAGAATTGGCAATTGGGTCCATGACTGAAGGTTGATAAATAGTTTTTACACAGCTGTGAAGAAATTAAATCTACTCCAATACTTCAGCTGTATTGGCTTCATAGAGTTATCACAGGCAAAATGTAGTAAAAGCTTACTTTTGCCATTAAAGTGAACAGATCTACTTCTGAACACATTAAAGTGACAAATCTGATAAGTTGGTAGGTGACATTTTTGGATAGTTACTCTACAGAGTAGAGCTGCACTTCAAAACATGCTGTGCTGAACAGGAACACATTCTACCAAAGGAGAAGATGGGGCCACAATCACAGTGCAAAGGGAATGAGGGGGGCCAAGCCAGTTCCATCGAGATGGTGGCCTTTGAGAGTGTAAAGCCTTTCTTCTCAACAGATTTTTTCTGCCCACTGTACTTTGTCCTGGCAGAAGAGCAAAACAATCCACAGACTTGAACAAGGTGGGATTCAGCACTGCCTAGTGTGGAAGACATGAGCCTGGGGCACTCCAGCCTCTGCTAAAGCTGCAGGTTGAGCTGGAAGTCACTGCTTGCCACTCACCTGGTCTCTCTTTTGGAGCTTCATGGCACTGATTGTCTGCTAGGCACACTTCTGGGACTTCTTATTTGGTTTGCCCAGCTCAGTCTTCATTACACTAGTTTTACTCGGTTCCCTGAATAATAAAAATTCTTGCCTGTTTAGTGTGAGATCATCAGCAGATCTTGCTAAAAAATCCCAGGCACAGATATATTCTCCTCGTTTTATCAGGGCAGAACCTATAATACCCAGAAGTATCCAGGAATAATGATTTACATGTGTTCGGTGGATGGCTTTTTTTTCCCCGAGTCAGCAGGGTGTGAGCTTAGTGCTGTGAATTTACAGTGAATGTGTCTAATTTAGTAAAAAATACCCATGTGTGAATGTTCAGGGCTTTATTATACCCCTCTCCCCATCCATCACCTTGTTTTATCCTGATACTAAGGTATTTTCAAGGAAATGTTGAAGAGAGATCCCCATTCTTGTGCCACCACTTGTGATGACATACAGTACTCGGGACTCCTCATTTTCAAAGCATCACAGAGTCATAGACTAATTAGGGCTGGAATGGATCTCTGGAGAGCATCTAATCCAACTCCCTACTACAGCAGGTTGACCTAGAGCACAGGATGGCATCTGGGCAGGTTTTCAGTATCTCCAGAGAAGGATACTCCAGCAACCCCTCTGAGAAACCTGTTCCAGTGCTCTGTCACCCTTGAGACTTCCTATCTCTGAACTTGTTTTTTCCCCACAGGAGAATTTGCAACTTATTCTTAATATAATTAAGAATAAAATAGAGTTTAGCATCTCACAAGCAAACGATGCAGAAAACCAGGAAAAGAAAAGATGAGCACATTTCATGTTTGGCAGTCATAAAGGTAGTTAAGGGTGTTCAAGACAGAATTACCAGTAGATACCTGCAGGGAAAAATCCAGTTTGCCGTTTTCATGACAATAATCCTATTGCTCAGGACTGTAAATCTACATATGGCAAGTGTTTTTATTAGAAACTGCTTATTACATACCTGATATTTCTACAGGAGAAAGAGGCCTAACATTTTGTGCTCTTGGGAGCTGTGGATGTTCATTACCAGACCAGAAATATCTTTCATAAACTTCACCTGAAACAAATCACTTCACTTTCATAGTCTCTCTTGGGGCAAGATCAATTTACACCAGCCAAGGGTGTCGCAGGCTGCCTGCAATCTTCAGAACTGTTGCCTGATGCTGCAGTGCCAGATTCTGATTCTCCCAAATGCCAAATTCGTATTTTGAAATAGAAACAATGCTAACAAATTACAGAAACTGTATGAGAACTAGCAGGCCTGATTTCCCATTATGCTGCCTCAGTCTGCACTAACATGGAGGTGAATGAGACCATCAAAGCATGCTTCAGTGCAGTGCAGGAGTGTTTATAAGCAGTTTCACCAGGCAGGCTTGTTGTTTTTGAACAAACTGAAAAATCTAAGTCGGGAAAGCCAGTAGATTATGTGGATTTGAGTCATGCACGCTTCTTACTGCATATCATTAAACTTTATTCTTTAAAATGTATTCACACTCTAAAGACTCACAATCCATGTGATTGTGCTATCATGTAGGAAAAAAGCTAACTAAATACTACTTGAAAAAGGAACATTAAGTAGCACAGTATCTTGTGGGCTAATTATATGGTGAGGTAAGAGCTGGAAGGGAAAATAAACAGGACTAATGAAACTACCAGATGATACTTTATAAAGACTTCAGCACTCTTGTATGAATGGAAAAATCATTTCTTGAAGGGCTCAGAGCAAAAGCACAACATAGCATCCACTCCATAAAAATGAGGGAAAATACCTGAGACAGAGATTTCAATCTGAGAGAAAACTGAAAAGTAATAGTGGCAAGATAAGGGGAAGCTCAAAGCCCTAACCATCCTGGCCTTTACTACTTCTGGGGGTGGGGCATCCCTGACTTCTCTGGGCAACCTGTTCCAGTGCCTTATTACCCCCACCATACAGAATTTCTTCTGAATATCTCATCTAAAACCCTCTTCTATACCTAGAGGAAGTCAGGAGGATAAAAGAAAGAGCAGACATTCTAAAGCTTGCATTATAGTCATGGAGACAACTTGCTCTTTTGCCTCATGAGCATTCTGAGAACAAAGAACCACATTATTGAAAAAATGACAAAGTCACTCCCCACATCATAATCATGAAGTACAGTAATATTCCCCAAAGTCTTCCCCCTAATGTTAAAATCAATACATGTAAAGTAACAAGAAAATATGTGGCAGCATTTTGTCTGATCATTGTAATATGTGTGGGTGTGCAGGGAGATTGTTTCTAACATGGAAATTATTTCAGTACAATCTGCTTTAGATTGAGGGTTGCACTAGTCAAACCCACTGTTTTATCCTTTGCACTTGTTTTCCCTATTCACAATCACTTCCAAACAGTCATTTGCAAAATCTTTGTGGATGTGTCTCCTACTGATGCCTGTAGTGGCTACCTAGAACAGAGGCTAGACAGTTAAAGGAATAGAGTAGGTATTTATTAAAGGCCTTCAATAGATACACCTTGGGCAGTGTAAAAGCCTTCCAGAGGCTACACCCAAGTCACAAGTTTCTCAGACAGATGTTAAGTTTGGTGTATTTGCATATCAAAGGTCAATTGTCCAATTACAGCTTCAGGTAATGAAGTCACATTCCCCCAGTTTTCTCTCCCCAATTTTGTTGATACTTTTTGAGGCCTGAGGCTGTGATGGTGACCTTGGTTCTTAGGCCTGGAAGGATTGTTTCGTCTGACCAAAATGTGAAGAAAGGTTACTAACACTTTATATGGAGTTCAGACTTATACACTAATGCAGTACAGGATCTGAAAAATGGAAAAGCTTAAAACTTAAGGCATCATTTCATATGCATCGTTCCACTGCAGATAGTAGCTTGATAGAAACAAAAAAAAATTAGAGTTTTCACAAAATGTTTAATGAAACATCCAGTTAAGAAGGAAATAGAGTCACAAAATGTAGAAGACTTAAAATTTTTTATATAATTTGTTCTCTAAGTACCAGAGCTTAAACCTTAATTAAATTTTTAGCAATTTTTTTCAAATCTTCATAGACTATGCTCATAGATAGTCACCAGGTACCTTTTGCCTATACACTCATTTCATACCTAAGGATATTCTCTGAAGACTTTTGCTCATGATATTCTTTACATGATTACCATGTTCCTTATATTGTAGACTGTTTACTTTCAAGGTAAGATACAGTGATAGAAATTTATCATTCTGATCTCTTGTTCATATTTCAATAACAGATAGAATTTCCTGGAGTGGGTCTGCCTTTCTACCTAACTTTTATTTTTATTGTTATTATTGTTGTTGTTTTTTTCCCCAAAGCTCCATGCTACAATGCAATACGGCATTTAACCACTTGCAGAAAAAAAAAGGAGAAAAAAGTGTTTCTAGCTTTTCTCATCCATTTAATTATCCATTTTCCCATTTTATATGGGATCTTAATGACACAATTATGAGGTATGAAATACTAGTAGATAGATTTCTATCACCCCAAGGGGAAAACATCAATGCCCTTATTAGAAGTTTATTGATGCATTCTTTCATATTCAGAATTATCCCACATAAACTTTCAGAATGTTTTTCTTTGCAAAACCATGTAAATAAATATTATTTCCTGAGGTCATTTATTAGTCAAGAGATAGAATGTCTAAGGACATACTGCTGGTAGTTAGGATAATGAAATATGAAATTCCATGTAGTTCATAATTTTTCTACAATGCCTCTAGGTCAATTTAAATGCTCCAGGGTTATGGACCTAGAATACTTGTTCTTACACTATTTTACACCTTGGATAGTATTTTGGCAGTGGACAGAATGGGCTGATATGTCATATTGACTGTTGGCCATAATGACACCTCTCCAAACATCAAAGGTACATATTGAAGCTTTTTGAGCATGGGCTGTGAGATGGATAGCCTTCAGGACTCCTAGACTCTAAATTTGGCATTCATATTTAAATCTGTATGAAAGGAGTGTCATGAATGTCACCAGGACTAAGGACACCATCAATTTTCACTTGGAGATATTCTGTGTCTCTGTGTCCAATTAATCTGCTTTTTTTTCAGTGACAATCAGAAACATCTAGTTAAGGAGGAAATAGTCACAAAATGAAGAAGATATGCATTTTATTATATGACTTGTTCCATAAGTACCTGAGCTTAAACCTTAATTATGCCCCACCTCCTTGTTCCTATTTATTTATTATTCATTCATTTTCCTGATTTATTTATCTTAATTTTATTTAAGTGCCTGTCCCATAACCTGAACAAAAATTGAAAGACAAGACAGACATTTTTCCTTCTCTGCTACATATTAAAAGAGGAAAGAATTTAGAAGAAATAAGAAAAGTCTTAAGAGAATGCAATTAATTTACCTCTACCCCAAGTTTGCATTTCTTTTTGCTTCCACACGACCTCACAAGACAGACAATTGGGCTCAGCCAGACAATTATTCAGAGTGGGATGCAGTCAACCTGATGTGATGCAAAGCACCTATATTAAGGTAATTGCCAACCATCCTCAGAGCCTCAGGGCTTGATATAGCTGTCCTTACATAGAAGTGGTTTCAAATGCCAGATTCAGACAGGATAGCTAAAGATGACAAGTAGATCTGACACTACGCTTACGTGGTGGTGCATCCAGCCCCACCCTGGGCTGCACTATCATCTCAGAAATGCTCATTATGTCTTGTCCTTGGCAAAAAGCACCTGGCTTAAGCTCCTCTTGACCTTACTAGAAACACTGTGTTCTCCCAGGAACTTAAGTAGTCTGGGGAGCTCCTGGGAATTTTTTACAAACAGCCTAGGAAATTTGTTTCTTCACTGAACAACAACTTCAGTAGAACAGCAGTTTGGTTTTGAATTTTCATGGGAAGTTACTGATCCACATTATGGCCAGGATGGAAAATTACTATGACCAAAGCAACACGCTTGCAGACCTATAAACAATAGTCCTAAGTGAGGCCCTTTGACCTTTTCTGGACCACAGCAGGCTGTGACCAGGAATCCTGCTCTGAGTGGGTCTTCAGGGATCTCTCAAGTTTGCTGTGCCTTAAAGAATTGCCAAATGACCATGGCAAATCCCCACTCCTTGAGGCTCAGCTCTTTGCCTTTGAAAAGATGTGAAAGTATCCAGCTTCACTGAATTCAAGGGGAATTTTTCACAGATCTATACCTTGTACATACTCCTTAAGGTCTGTGTGTTGAATGTGCTATAGCAAATGTACTAGGAATTTTTCTCTCTTGGATTCTCAAGTGCATTAGATTCTCAAGCAAGTTGGGTCTGTAAGTGAGCTTGTATAAGCATCGTCATGCTTATAATAAATTCTGTAGAATATCTTGCTAATTTTTTTTAAATTGTGTTTTTAATTAAGTGCTGTTAAGTTAATGTGCAGCTGAAACTTTTAGGCCTAAACATTTGGCTAAAGGTCTATGGCTAAATTTGGCAAGGGGGTCCATGCTGAACTTTTTATCCTTACCTGTCCTTATCCTTTTTCCAATCCTAGCCACCATGCAGATAATTTTATTTTAGTTCTAGCTTGATTGATTTTAGATTTTAGTCCAATTTCTCTCTGTGTGCTTTAAGCAACTAGTAAATAGTAGAATGAACCTTGCCAACAACTTCATTGTACTTCAATATTAAAAATGCTTTTGCCGATACCTTGGCTGGTCATTTTGTGAGCAACCTAAATCACTTATTCATGACAAATTATAGGATAAATATGCCTTCAAGATAGGCAGCTAAAGGCCAGATGAACTCCCTGAAAACATCTCAAATTGTTTCTCAGCTTCCATATCTAGAAAGAAGCCTATTGCGAAGTTTTTTTTCCTCTACTGCATGAGAGGTGAGATTTGGCTGCCTAATGCCTCTGCTTTAATCATTTTGTCTGCTCCAAAGGAACTTGTACAGCCTTTAGTTCCTGTGGAGGAACATAGATGTCCCATAGAGGACTTTGTCAAGCCTGCAAGTCCCAGGAAGATGACTCATTTTCCACAAGGTATCTGAAAAGCACTTAGAAACTTATGTTTAGGTATTCTAATGGTGCCTTAGGGAGTCCAGTGAGACCATACTCTTACCACAGGAATCTCTGCTGGGAGTCTAAAACTAGATGTTACAAGTCCCATGAGCTCAGTTCTGTTGTCCACAGATACCTTCTTATCTATGTCATGCATAAGGTTCTTTTGAGATGCCTCTAAGCATCCCCACTAGCCTCTAGCAACTGTTCCAGGTGATCACCAGTCTCTCGTGGGTCCTATGTTGTGGTGGATGTCTTCTAGAAACCCTAGGGCATCTAAAATACTCCAATGTAAGCAACTGAATCAAATATCTTTCTACAATAAGACTGTGAGAAGCCACAATGTGCCAAGTATCTCAAAGAATGTTATGTATATGTCAAACTAGTGCCATGAGCCATGCTTGAAATGGCAGAATGGCCTTAGTTATGGACAGTGATAAAAAACCTGAATTATGGAGGGCAAAACTGAATGACAGCTGAAACATATATGCTTGTGAAATACTGGTGGCTTAACATCTTTTCTTGTTCTGAATGACAACTTAAAAGTCTTTATGAAACAGATTGTGTAAAATAGTGTAAAATAATACAGATTTTAAAAAATACTTTCATAAAAATGACCAGAAGGTTTTTTGAAACACTTTGAGTCTACTGAACTGTATACTGCAGAGGTTTTCTTGGGTGTTTTTCTTGGGGTGTCTAGTGTAGTTCAGAGTTCAGCTGCTTTCACTGTCATGGCTCCTCCTGGGAGATGTAGCTGTAATGCTTTTTATTCCCATCATGTTAACCTTTCTGGACAACCTGACAGGTATTGTAGTTTATTTTTCATAGCATGTGCAGAACCCAGTGTGCAAAGTTCTGCTTGAAGACAGTGACTTGCTCATGCATATTTTTTCTTCATTAAACCTGTAAGTTAATATGTAGAGTAATACTTAGAAAAAAAATCTCCAGTTCACAAAAATCCTGACAGGTATGTCATAAGAAAGTGAATGGGGAAGGAAAAGAACCTGGTTACGTTTTAAAGTGACCTTCAGCAGCATACAATTAAATGTACATTTATTTACCGTAAATAAAAGGGAAAGAAGAATGACTTGTTAAATACTCCACTAAAGAGTGTACAACTACTTCTGTCATGGATAACACTCATCCCTACATTGCCTTCATAGAGAGAAGACAACAAAGTCTTCTGCATCTTCACTTTTTTTAAATTCATGAATTAACATTTGCCTTTTACATCAGCATAATCAGTAGGTAGTCACAAGATTTGGCAATATTCTGGACCACTAGTTAGGTGCCATGCCCTGTGCAATGTTCCTACTCAGGAGAAACTCTGTTTTTCATGGCCAATATCAGTCATGCAGATCTTGGAAGAAGTGGCTAAATAATAAGGAAAAAGAAGAATATGTGCTTAAAGTCCTGCATCTAAAATCTGCTAATATCAAGCCTCTGTTGCCTTTCCCAAAAACAGTTACAAATCCTTATTCCATTTTCCCCATTTCTCAGAAGACTTCTTATTTAGAGTGAGGACGTCATTCCTCTTGCCCAGCTAAGAACAGATGATTTAGGATTTTCTAAGGTTAATGTGCTTCTGTGACATCTTGAAGAAGAATAGAGACCGTGTGTTCAGAAAATATGAAAAAACTACAGGTAAACATAGTTCCATTAAAGTCAGAATACAACAGCTGGCATGTCATATTGAAGACTTCAAAATCAAATTTCCACCCTTTTGACTTCGGTGTGACCAAGTAGGCAAAGTCCCACTGCAGGTTTATATAGTTTTTCCAGACAAAGATTTCTGCCCCTTTGAACTTCAAGTCATGTTCTTTCAGTAGTGAAAATCATAATACAACGTCTGTGTTACTATGGAAAGTGAAGAAAAAAAATTGATAAAGATTTGTAATAACCTAGAAGAAATTTCATACATCACTGAAGACACAGAAAACTGAAAATAAAAGAGATTGGGGTTATACTTCTTTTTAATAATGTCAGTCAAAAATGTTCCAGTCAGTGGTCTGAGCACCATGGATGAGGACAGATTTACCACTTCATTTCACTGAATAACAATTTCAAAGCCTAGCAAAATCTTGCTAAGAGGAGATGGTGAAGCCTAAACTGACTGTCAACAAATCACACTAGACAAATAATGCATTTTGATAAAATTGCTGCATGATCCTTGAACTGGAATATCTAAATGAGACAAAAGGTTTTAGAGGAAGGATGAAAGGAATTTGTAAAGAATCAGTGACACCAAATAGGCTTATGTGCTGTTTTGCTGCCACAAAAGAAAAGGGGCAAAGCTGGGTCATGCTACCTTGTAAACTCTGTGTAATGAGCATAGTAGTAAACTCTGTTAGAACAGATGTGGGTAGATTTTTGACTTGAAAAAAATCAAGGACAAGAGTGTAATCAACACTGTAACCTCACTGGACGCCCAAATGGCTGCTCAGAAGTTAATCAGAGTACTGTTCAGATTGTAATATGGGCCTAACTTTTTTTTGTTCAGAGCAAGGTTTTACAAGTAGCTTACACAAAAGTATGAAGCTTATGTAACCAGTGAAACAGGACCCTGGTTTCCATCACCTAATATATAATAGCTATATATAGCTAATTATATCTGCCCCACACCATGCAGATGGGTGTCAATCAGTTCTGCTCAGTTCCTTGATCATGTTCACTATCAGTCCTACAAAAGTATGACCCTCTGTGTCATGGGTCTACCACTGGATCTCATGCACTGAACAGCTTTGTGATTGCTGGTGGGAATAAAAGGGAGAATGTGGGAACACGGAATCCTTATAGTGGTCTCAAGAATTGAAACTACACTTTTATCTCAGAATTAATTTCTCATCAACAGTTGTGTGCAGCAGCAACACAGAGATATTCCACATTTGGATTCTTAACATTATGCTGGATTTGATTGCTTTTCTTTCACTGAATACTCTTTCTGTTTACAGGCTGAACAAAGAAAACTTACAAAGAGGGAGATAACAAACATACAAATTGACAAAAGCATTTTATATTAGATTTCTGAACTTTTCAGATTTTATAAACATTTCCATAAGAAAGGGGAAAGCATAAGTATTTGTGAATTAGCAAGACTATGGCAGAGCAGAATGAATGCCATTTTATTTCTTTGTGTTCATTTATTTTACCATTCTTCTTATTTTTCACATTGTCTTTACTGTTTATGTTACACAAACATGCTCTGCAGAAATGTGAATTGACTAACAAAAGTAGTTAGTGGCAATAGGGATGAAGTTTGACATCAGCTGCGGGCTACAAGAACAAATGAAAAAGAAGCATGGAAACAATTCTACAAAAAAATTTAAAAAGGAATATGCTATGGACATTATTTTACCCTCAATCAACATATTGTACAGACCTGATAAGGCAGAATATCAAAAGCATGTTTAGTGCTGGGTGTCACTGGAATTTACATGGAAATGCTACAACAAGGAATATATAACTGTGTAATTAAAAACAGAGTATATAAAAATAAATTACTGTATTATTGACATTTGGAGTTGTTCTCTCAAAACTGTTGCAGAGCTTGCACAGTATTTGTTGAGTCATTCTAACCTTAAATGGAATTCAGAAAGCCATTTGTACAAAGAAAAGTATTGTGAGATTTGGAATGCTATACCCTTCTTAAATATAAATATTGTGTCAGATAACACAATAAAGTCTTTCACTGTACGAGTGAGAACCAGCGCTTCTGTCTGTGAACAACAAATGAATTTTTAAAATATCTCCCAATGGCACAAGATAGAATAACTTTTTTAATAGTTTAATTCTGTTTTTCATCTGTTTTGAATTCATAGAAATATAAATTTGAGAGTGTCTGAAGCCAGTAGAGCTACTCCATTGTGAGATCAGCTTGAGTTTTGTCATAACCTATTTTAACTTTTATTTCCTCATTTCATTCATTTACCTTCAGTAATTTTCCTTGGCTTGACAGAACTTAAGTCAACTGTTTTGGCTTTGACACAATAAAGTAATTGACTTTCAGATGTTCTCGGACATCCTGCCTAATCAACACCTTCCCATCTATGGATGTGTGTGCACAGACATATGCATATATGCACGGAAGATGTAGCTGAGAAATGAAGCTGAGAGATCAATGTGGTTCACTTTAAAATTTCACAGACCTGATTATTCCCAACAGTCATGTAAGTACCTGGTGAGATTAAGTGTGAAGGTTCATCTCAAAGGTTAGAATCCTAAAAATTACCTTTGAAAGGCTGGACGGTTGCAACAACAGAGAAAACTGTTCTTGGCGTGCCAGAACAGCAGCAGTAGTCTTTTGAAATCTAAAGATAGCCCCACTGACCATGGCCACCAGCTGCCTCAGGTCCTGGGCTTGGAGAGAGGGCAGCCCCAGAGGTGGCCACAGGCAGCAGCAGCACCACAGGTCCTAAAAAAAAGAAACTAAAACATTCTTTGTTAATATTCTTGCTTAAAAGTCAGTCTCTTTAAAGGGTCCATTTAACATGAAAATAGTGAAAAACGATCATGGTACACCTGGAAAAAGATACCAGACTGCAGGGTTTATTTTTTGAAATGAGAAGGAAATGCAGGGAACTACATTAAATGCTCTGTCAGAGAGCTAGTCCTCAGAATAGCCTCAGGCACTGGTAGTAGGTGGGTGAGGAGTGTGGGGGTATGTGCTTTGAGGGAGCCATGCCTAGCAATGGTGACTCCCAGAGAGGCTAGTAAGACCAAGTGAAGAGAGGAAAAGGGGGAAAAAATTTAAACCCAGAAATCCTTTCTATTGTTGTGAGAGAGCAAAGGAGTACAACACTGCTGGAGGCACATCATGCATTATGCAAGTGACCACAGCTGCCCTGCTTCTCCAGAGCCTGTGTGGTTAGCACCAGTGCAATTAATGATGCCAAATGTATAATGAGTGGCTAAGGGACTAGGAGCAGGCTTAGTCACTGAGAGATCTAAAGTACTGCTGAGCTTTTCCACAGACACAAAAGGGTAACCAGAGAAGGACCTCCATGCACACCAGAAGATACAAAGCTGCTCCTGGAATTCTCATCCAGGAGCTTCAGGGCACTGTTCCCTGCTGGATCTGAGCCCTGGTGTGAGCTGAGCAGTGCTGGGGGACCCGCAGAGGGCCAGCTGTGGCAGTGATGTCAGGGCAGCGGGGGAGTGGGTGCCCAATGCATGGTGACATAAAGGCATGATATTTCTGAAGGGCAGTCATGGGATGTAGAGGAGTGCTCAGCCTGGTGCTGAAAATAGGTTTGGGGACTTGCATTGATCTACATGGCCCAGTGGACTACTCCAGTTCTTCATTTGTTCTCTTGCCCAGGCTCATAAATCCTCTCCTGCAGTGGGCAGAATGGCCCCAACATTAGCATGCTGCTCCTTATCCTAATTCCCAGAAACATGATGGATTTTCTTGTGTTCCTGTGCTCCCCAAATCACTCTGGCAGGACAATAAGGCATCAGTGTTTAGTCCCACAAGCGCTTGAAAGGCCTAACTGGTACTACAAAAAGTGATGCTTTTGACAGACAGAAGTCTGCTTTGATATCAGTAAAACCAGAATTTTCCCAAGGTAAACAGTAATCTGCTAGCAGACATTCACCTTATCTGCAACTGGTGATATAGCTCAAGAATGACGCTTTCTATGTTATCTTCTTTTTCCATATAAATGCTGAAAATGCATTATGACAAACATGTTCTCTTTGCAAAAAATACCCACTTTAGTTTGAGAACTTGCTTTTCCACAGCTCTAAGGGCACGACAGATCACCAACCAGTATGTAAATGGGACAATCTGGGGAGAAAAGGTCACAGCAGCAGCAGCTCTGACATGGTCCAATGTCTCCACTACTCACAGCTTGCTGCTCTAGAGTACTTTTCTGCTTCATTGTCTGTGTTAGCAGCCCCTGAAGCTTCCATGATGCAAAAAAATCTGCAGATGACAACTAAACATTTCAGAGACAGAAGGAAAAAAAGGAATTTGTCAACTCTTCAAACCAATTGCCTTTATAGATCTGATTTCTGTGGTGGTCAAAGTGGACTTGGTGCCTCAAGGAAAAGTAAACACATATGTTTTGGGAAGGCTTTTAAACTACTTGGCACCAAATCACCTTGTGCCACACAGAGAATATTTTTGCAGCCTTACAGACTTCTGATGTGTGTGAAGCACTGGCTTTCACGTGTCTCTTTGAGATGCAGTTGGTGGTGTGGTGGTACGTGCGACCTCAGACATCTGGACTAGCTGTCGGCCAGAACCATTAAAGTTTGCAGCACCATACTGAGGCGCTTTCACATCAGATGGAGAGGAAAATATTCTCAGATATTGGCTCTCTCCCAAAACCAGTACTTCCCTTGGATCACACCTCATGCAAAGCTCTGTATGAACTGAAGAGAAAGATGGGTTATTGGCATATTTTGTACAGGCAGTCTGTTGGCTTTACTGTAAGTGACGACAGCTCTAGCCTGGAGGAGGCATGACTGCATGTTGTTTTGTGCATATATATACTACTTCGCCTGCTGTTTCAATTTGATTTTGTATTTTCTCATTGAAAAAGATAAGACAGATAAAAACCATCTGACTTCTATAGCAAAAAGCATATGTCAGTTGCAGGTATTCCTGCAAGAAAAAAAAAAAAAAAAGAAGTGTATACATACAGTGAAAAAGAAATAAGTTTTTCACATATAGCAGCAAATCAAATTAGATTTGAAGGTAAAATCTATTTAATCCCTCTTCTCCACAGTTGCTAAAAAAATAAGCCACAAATTGGTGCTAACAGTGAACAACATCACTGAGACTCTTCTACAAAGTGTCCTCATTATAAATTTGCATCCAGATCCTGTAGGCTTTTGGAGGAATTGCTGCAGTATCAAGACAGAGCTATCATTTGCCAAGTAATTCTCTAGGATAAAATTCTCAGATACCTGCTGACTTTAATCAAGCAGAGACCAATATCCATGGAGCAGCCCATGGAGCTCGTGTTGTCTGGCTCATCACTGTGCCCCAGCAGGGAGAGAGCAGGCTGTGGCAGGCTGAGGGCAGTGCCCACCTTGCTCCAGTGCAGGCATGATGAGAACCTGCCACACTGCGGCTGCCGAGGTCACAAGTCACAAGTCACAGATCACTCCTGATCTTAAACACTGCTGGAAGTTTTAAATTGGTTTTATGCACGCTGGTGAAATTTGTAAGAGTTTTCACTCTTTAAGATGACCGAAAGTCAATGTCCTGAGCAGCTAAGAGCAGTCCTGTAACCCAGTAGATGCCAATTGTCATTGCGAGCAACACACCAAGAGCTTCACTCAGACTCCAGGAGGCCCCTAGAATTGTCAGGGCTTGGCTGGCTTTGTCCTGGGCTGCCTACAGCTTTGCTTTAACTTGCTTCAGCTGTTACCAGCAGCTTCCTAATGAACACGTGGCTACTGGCTAATTTGTTTTACTTTTGCTTGGCTTTATATAATCATCTGGTATAACCATAATTTTCACACAGCTACTATTTAGCAAGCTGTTCTTTTATGCAGAACAAAATATTTTTGACCGTAGCAAAATGATGTGGTGTAAAGGAATGGTACTGTAGCCTTTGCCAAGAGGGACAGAGAGTGGAGGATTACAGGCATGGAAGTAATCTGCTGTGAACAAATCATCAGTGGTTAGTTGGAGAAATGCAGTCCTGAGGACTGAGTAAACTGGTTTTAGGGTTAACAAAGAAAACAAGGAAGAAGTATCCAGCATATATGAAATCTGCTGTACATGAAGTCTCACATTTCCAATGGGGAAAAAAGAGAAGTAGCACATTGTGATAGAAGACATAAAAATAGCCCCACGAGGTGAGCAAGAAGAATTCCCCACCCCCACCACCAGCATCATACTCTGCTTGGCAAAGGGCCTAGGGTGCTGATGACCTGTGACATTGAAGCACTTAACATCTGTGTGGAGAGAGAGAGTAGGGGAACAACACAGAAGTGGGAAAAGGGACGGCCATTAGGAAGGGAATAGAGCCTTTGTCCTACACCAAGGCTTTCAGGAGATACCTCTGAAGAACTACCTTGTGTCCCATAAGGCTGAGAGTGGCTTTACTTAGTGCAGAACAATTTACTACTGGAAGGCAATGAAGATTAAATTAAGAAAAAGAGGAACACGGTGAACGAATGCAACAAAATGCTGTTTAATTCCTGCTTAGGGACTATACAGTGATTTGGGTAGACAAATGCATCAGGGCCTGCAGAAGCAACCAACACAGCCAAGAGCCCCTAATCAACAGCATAACAGGCTTTAAAATTACTCTAAGAGATTATACTAGAAAGCAATCTTTCCCACCTCAGGTGAGTGCTGTGACTCCAGACATTTCCATTCTTGAAAAACTCTCTTTTACTTTTCCTATTTTTTTGTGCTTTTGTTTATGGCTTTTATTGGCTTGATTTCATTCAGAATCAGAAAAAAAAATCATATTTCAAGACTTCAAAAAGTTTTGTTTTCCATCCTTGCTGAAATCCAGTGCCAAATTCAATTTTCTGCCACAGGTTGACTAACTCACAGTGAGGAACAGAAGTACAAATGTGACATTATATTGAGAGGAGTAAGATATGATGGAGGAGTTTTAATTTCGTAGTTAAGGGCTCCATGTGAGAAGTACATTGTCTCTGAGGCCACTGTTAGCAGCTTTTCTTTCCAACACAGTTTGCTCTGGAGTAGGAAACCCTCCCTCCAGAACCAGAAGCATAGTTTGCTACCATTTGGGCTGATGACATGGCATAATTTGTTGACACGTACGAAAAAGCTTTTACTCCAGTGATGAGTTGCTCTGTCAGCCAGCTACATGTACAGAGAGATGGTACCAAAAGTTCCTTGCTATTGACATAAACACACTAGCATAATTTGCCTGTTGTTAGAAGAGATAATGCCAATGCCAATGTCAAATCTATTTTGTCATGCATTATAGTATAGGCCTCATGACTGTTTTTTTTTTGCTGGCAATATCACTTAGCAGTGACAAGAATACAGGGGAGAATGACAACAACAGTCATCTCTGGCAAGAAAAGAGGCTTTAAAAACATTCTTAAGGCAATGTACATTCAGAGGGATTATTCTATAAAGCAAACAATTTGCTTGCAAGCACACTGTGATGATGACTCTCCCTGTGAAGAATAGCTTTGCTGCATGCCCATCTTTGGCAGTGGGAGAAGGATGTATGAGGTCATGGATAATTACCACTAACCCCGCTGGGTGTCCACTACCAGCAATTCCAGTTGCACCCGTGTGCATCCATGTGCACAGTCTGTAACGTAACACATAGCAGACAAATATCTCGTTGGTTTTTAATAAGTCATTTACTTTGTGTGACAGATGTCCAAGGTTTTAAATAAGTGCACTGTGAAAACAGAAAATGAAAACAGCTTGGATGGCTTCATACGAGGTTACAGGATGAAGCACTTTATTTCCTTTGATGCCAATGTATGTGAGTATGTTAAGTAAATTTCATAAAGGGCTAAATGTGTTAGCATATTGTTGTCCAGTAGGGACATCAATTGCCAGTAATAAGTGCCTACAACCAAAGCATGTGGAGATAATTATGATTGACTGGACAGCTCCTGCTGTAATGAAGCTAAAAAAAGGTTCAAGTTGTCTTGGAGACAAATAGCAGAAATACACTAAAAGAGGGTGAAAATAAGGGGAAAGTATTGAAATACTAATAATCCATAGGGTGATAGTAAAAATCCACTAAGAATCTATGGGGTAGATTTCCCATGTGCAGAAGCCATGACCTCAGTTTGCCAGTGTTTTGGAATTCCAGATCCAGCACTCTTGGGTACATCTGCATGGGGCAGCACACAGCCCCAGCATAGTTTGTACAGGATAATACTAGCCTGAATGTTTGGAAAGCATGTTTGCACGGTCCCAGGTCCAGCCTGCAAAACCATAACTTGCCTGTTCAGCAGGGTGTGTTAGCTCAGGCACAGCACAGGACTCCAGGACCAGCTCTGAGCAGAGTTAGAGTTAGCTCAAATCTCTCTGCAAGTACTCATTTAGACATATCCTCAGAGTTCTCAAACACATTTTTGCTGTGTTTGCCAAATTCCCAGTGGCAACAGTTTTGACAGTCACAGTCAAAATGCAACTGTGTAATAATAAGTTTTCTTGTGGCAGTTGCTCATAAAGTCCTTGGTGACTACACATTGAGACCAAGAGATGTTGTGAAGTGCTGCTTTAAGAATGGTGTGACTTTGGTAAAATCTTTCTGGGTGTTATCAATAAAATCATGTTACAAAGTTCTGGAAGCCTACTACAGAGACAAGAATTATGTTTTCTGGTGTTCATTTTCTTTCTTGTGAAAGGTTGGGAAATTAATTTCGAAGACCCTCCATAAACCACGTAAACACATTTAATGATTTGGTCTTAGAATAATTCAGAGGCCTGGTCAAGACAGGTTAGTGTTTCTCCACCATGAAATTCTCCATTGCAAGGAAAAAAAGGTAAAATCAAAGAAAGATGAGAAAAGCTTTAAGTGTAAACCTCATTTTTTGTACTTTTTTTGTTTGTCTGGTTGGTCTTTGTTAAGTAGATGGAAAAAATGGTTGCCACAGTAGAAATAAGATGTTGTTACATATGCACAGCTGTGGATTGCAGTGAATGCTTTATATGTCATAACTCTCATCCTAACTTGGACCTGAGAATTTCCCATTAAAAATACAAGCCATGATCTGTGCAATTGGCTGAAAACATTGTGTCAACCTGATCTTTCCTTGTGCTTCCTCAGTTGCTGCCCATTCCTTCATCTTTATCAGGCAGTAGCTGTTTATCTCATCTACCTTTTGAAAACAGGATGCCTTAGACTTATTTCTGACTATTTTAATTTCAACAGTTGTCTCCCATTCAAGAGAATGTCACAATCACTGTGCTCTTTTCTATTTATGCTAAGTCCTGCATAAGAAGATTTCCCAATAAACCTATTAGACTGTTTCTGCCTTCCCCTCTGAGATGGCACAGGTGTGCACTGCCTCTAGAGGTGCAGTCACTTTGTACAAAAAAGCCACCTGTTCCAGTGCTGGAAACAAGCAAATTGTTTCACATTTTTACATCAAAACTAGAAAGGGAATAGGACCAAACCCTGATGCCTATCACTGCTTTGTTATACAATTTTGCATCTTGAGGGGTTTAGATGAATGTAATGAGGCACTCCAGTAAAGTCCTACAAAAGGGTCATGCTGATACAGCTAGTCTAATAAATAATGATTGCACCAGGCAAATTATTCACACCTGAAAATTGCTCTTTTGCATCTGGCTTTTGGTTTGGACCACTCTGGGCCAGTCTCTAGAAATTGGTGCTCAGGTACAGGTAGGCAAGTACGTCAGTGCAAGGACTAATTCCAAAAGCCAGTATTGATGAGTCTGTACGAGATCTGGCTCACTACATTCTGCACAGTCCTAAAAATCACAGAAGGATTTTCCTTCTCACAAACACCCACGTTTCCATCTCAGTGCAGGCAACAAAAGCCTCAGGTTCTTATTAATGGACTGCAACAGGACATTTATGTTATTTCTGAACCTAGAGCTGAGGAAAAAACACATGCATTAATACTTAATATCCCAGACCTCAGAGCAGTTTCTGTGATACTCATGACAAAATTCCATTCCAATTACTGTGGTGTAACTCCCCTCTGGGGTTCTGTTATGTAACATCCACCAGGCTGACCTGTTCTAGGTCAAGCAAGCCTGAAATGGCACACTCTACCACTTGACCATAGAGTGATGAACCATTCACTGGAGTGAATGCGACCCTAGTGGTGTTTTCAAGCAGGGACTCAGGGCCATCTTTTGATATCCTCCTCTGTTGCTATTGATTTAATAAAGGAAGTTGAAAGCAACTCTTTACCTAAAGCAAGTAGCTCTTACTCCTGTTTGGAGCTATAAATCTGCCTTACTGCTGACATGAATGATATGCCCATATCACCTCTAAACCCTGCACTCACAATTAATCTTTCCTATATTACAGCTGGTTCATTCAGTTAACCTCTGTTTTGGTTTTGGGGATGGTAAACTGCTTGTTTTGAACATAATGCACCAATGTGGAAGGAGGAAAATGTTAGAAAAAATGACAAAAAGACAGGAAGACTGGTAGAGAAAAATATGTACCAAACACTCAAGGATTTAGGACAGTAGATAGATAGCAGCATTTTTGGAGGCTGAGGATGTTTTCGCTTTCATTAAAATTCTGACCCTATTCAGCGGCAATTTTTTTGTGTTTTCTCATCTAGACTGTGTCAGGTTATTTTTAATTGTGTAATTCTCCAGAAGCTTGCAAATATAAAACTTTCATTTTTTATTAAGAAGTTCTTTTCAGTTGATCTACTATAATAGAAAATGAAATTTCTATGTGAGCCAGCCACTAGAGAGTCTGAGGGAAGCAATATCTGGGTTAACAGACTGTTTTAAACACATTCTCTCAGGACCTTTCTCTTTCCCTTTAGCATTTTCAGTCTGCCTGCCTCTTCTTGCCTGCTTATTTCATCAGTGTTCAGGCCAGTTGTGATCTACTTGAAAAGTTAGGATGGATGCATTAAAGGATGCCTTTTCATATTAAGTGAACGTTCAAAATAATCTGACAATAACAGAAATGTGTTGGAGAACAGCACCCAGGGCAGGACTGCAGGAATGGTGGTTGGATCAAGGCACATTGCACAGGACAAATAATGAGCACACTAGCAAACAACTAACTTTTATCTCATTGGTTGCCCTTGAGGTAGCTCTGTTGCTTTGATCTTAATTTGCAACAGCAATAGCAAAAATAAAGTGAAATATTTAATCTTTGAAGTGCAGTAGCCCCATATTTGCTCACATTTATCTGCCTCAAAGGTACACAGCTAGCATGTACATGATTTGAACTGTTTCTATGCAGTCTGTGTGTGGCATAAAGGTCTAGGGACAATTTGCACAGCTGAAAAATAATAATAAAAAAAGGTTTTCTTAGAAGCAAAACTTTGTATGCACGTTGCATAAGAACATTTTCATAGATTGTTCTCTGTGCTGAAACCTCCAGACTTCCATTTGCAAGCTTGCAAGCTTATGTTCTGAAACACTCAGGGCCTGAGTCAGTGCTGTGAGCTGCCTTTGATATCAGCAGCCTCTAATATTCCTCCCAGCAGGAATGCTAAAGTTCACTGCCAATACCTTGGAGGTAGGCTGATGGTGTCCAAACTAAAGGAATGCAGAAAGAACATTTTATGCCTGAAAAGTGCTAACATGTCCAGTGAAAAAGAAATCCACGTTACAACACCCTCAGGGCTTTGAAATAGCACTTGTGACAACGTTGCATTGTATTCTGATGTACTGTGGTCTAACTCTTATCTGAAGAACAGGCATTTTGGACTCCACAGAGACAGAATGTGTTGCTTTGTAATAAGATAATGATTGGCTGAAGCCATACAAGACTGTGCAAAGATCATCACTTTCACACAGAACTTTAGGCTAAATTATCAACCACAGCACAAATAACATAAAATCTCTTCAGCTCAATTATGTGGCTTAGTCTGGGAGATCAATACCTCCAATTCATAGTCCATATTTAACTGTCTTGTGATGGAGTGTCCCTCTCTCGCACATCAAGATAATTTTGGAAAGCACTTGAGGAGACGTGCCAGCATTTTGATATTAAATCCATTTCATCAGTAAATGTTAGATATTGGATTTACTAAAATATATCTATGCTTAAGGCACTGAAAAAATGTAAGTTGTAAGAAAAAAACATACCTGTATTTTTTTCAGGAGAAAAAAAGTATGTATTTTGATTTATGGGCACAAAATTACACAATATGATACTTAAGTAGAATTTTTTTAGTTATGATTTTTTTTCCAAATTAATAGGCTGATCATATCAAACTAGTCTTCTGCCCCACATTAATCTAATCAAACTGGTTTTTTTTCATTTCAGTATTATTCTGGCATTGAAAAATTAGTTGATAACTCATGGTAACTGAGTTGTCAAGTCAGTTTGCTTGAAAGCCAGAAACAGTAACATAAGAAGGCACAATCTCTTTTTAACCTAGTGGAGGTATCATGTGATAAAAATGCCATATTGAGATCCTAGAAATTGGAAATTCTCTTTCAGTGGCTACATGTGACTTTGAGTAAATAATTTAGTGGATTTCTAGACCATGAGAAATACCAGCCCAGTCTTAGCATATCAGCTTTTTATATTGCTTTTTATATTTTTATAACTGCTTATGCTGAAGAGGAAAACATGTTTGTGATGTTAACCTGTCTGAGGTAACACAGTTTAATTGAATGCAAGCTGGAGTCCATTCTTGCTTAAGAAGTGCCAGTGCAAGTCACACACTGCATTCCTAGGGATCCATCAGTGCTGCAAAAACAAAAGTCCCTGACACTCTAGGTGAAGACATTAAATCCAGCCAGATAACTCAGATCCTAGCAGTATCCTACAGTATTTGTGCTACCCTTTCTGCTGCATGAAGTGAAAGAAGTAAAACTCACGGTGGGACCTGAGGCAGATTTGCAAGGGTGGAATTTGGGGAAACAAAACTGATACTCTCGTCAATCATATTTGTGTTGCTAATCATTGAGACAATGTGGAACTACTGTTATGGGGTTGGAGTTCAGAGTAAGCCAGCATCATAAGTGAGTGAGCTGAGCTGTGTAGAGTCTATTAAATGCTTTGATGTCCACAGAAGCAAGGTGCAGCAAACACTCACAGTTACCTCTATTGGAGTGTTAAAGTTGCTGAGCCCTGGCTCCTGTTTGGAAGATGTACTGAGGATTGTGCAGAAGCCACAATGGAGGAACACGGCTGTGTTTGAGAGCAGAGCGGGGATATTTGGCAGTGTAAACATCTTGTCTGGAAGACAGACACACTGCAGAATTCCAGCACATGAGTTCAGGTGGGCAGCTCTTGCTGGATACCCTGGAAGCACGATGGACCCTCTTCTCCATTTTAAATAGGGACATACTTTGCCCTGAAGGAATGCATCACAGAAAAGCTAATTAAATAACCATGACAGATTTTACTGTGACAAAGGATGGCATGGTCAATTTTGTGCCATGCTCCTTTCATACAGAAAGATAGTTCTTGCATTATTCTTTGGAGTTATTGGGTAATGTAAAGAGATCAGGTTCCCGAGGTAAAGGCAAAAACATGGCTGAGATTGTGAACTTCACAGCTACATTCACAGGCAGCCTTCCACTGCCAGGTGTCCTGTTCTCTGAAACTCATTGGCTATGGACCAAAATAGGCATCAGTAAATTAAAGTTCACTCATTTAGCCACAGCAATGTAGATAATGTCATTACACCATGACAAAAACAGTTTCAGAGATTAGTACCAAGCCCTTTGGATAAAGACAGCAGAAGACCCATATACATTCACTCAGTTCCACATTTTCATGCTGAAGAGCATGTCAGAAACATGCAGTTTATCTCAACCCACAGAAATCTATCCATAAGGCATGTGCAGAAACACGTCCCAACACAGTGACTAATCCTGCACCAACAGCAATGTTTTCTTAGTCACTTGGCAGCTTGGAAGATACATTTAGAACTGATTTGACAATTGAAAGCGGATATTTTAATGCCTTACATCAACTTTTTCCTAAGTATTTATTTGCAGACTCATGAAAATTTGCTTCCATACTGCAATTATTCCAAATGATTCATATTTTTTCCTTATGTACATGTGTGGGATTATGGATATATTGAGAGGTGCAAAATACAATATTCAATACCTATAAGTGACAACGAATTATATAAGTAACATGGTTCTGTCTCATTTCCCTCACTCACTGAGTGTAACAGTTGACATTTGCACTGGAAGAAGCTAGTGCAGGGCTGAACACCTCAGGAAGGAGTGGTGATTTAGGAATAGGTTGTAGCTAAAAGAAAGAAGAGCTACTTTAAGCACTTATAAATGCATCCTTTTCAAACTACATAAGACATCACTTAGTCAGGATCCTAAAAAATCCACAACCTCCTACACTCTTTATTGGTATAAGTGCAGAGTTTGAACTTAATTTTGGCTCACACTACTCATACAAATGAATCATCTGTGTAAATGCTTGGTGCACTGACAGAAAAACATCCAAACTTGATACTTCTTCTTTGGGTCCAGAAGGTTTGACAGATCTGATACTGGCCCCCATAATGGCGTTTCTAAACTTCCCACTGCCATTCTTGAGACCATCAGTATGTCCTAGGCAACAGCAAGGGAGCACTTAATGTAGTGTATAACACAGGATAGACGTCTGCTATGCTTTTTTAGTGTTGCCATTTAAGTGGATTATTAGCATCAGCCTTATGTAGGGATGTAACTGGAACCCAAAGGATGGGACTGTGGAAGGAAAAACACAAATCTGAACAGAAGCAAGGAGCCAAGGAGTTGCCCCAGTTGGCCTCATTACCTCCTCCAGGCAGTCCCTGACTCTTGCACAGTGCTGCCAAGGGTTAAATTGAAGTTCATATAATTTGACAGAACTTATATAACGTCCTCTCTTCTTCCATTCTCTTTTACAGATAGATTGTCCTAATACACTCCATATATAATGTAAGTTTATCTCTCTTTATTTTGGCAGGATATTGCAACCTTTGAACTGAAATATCCACAGCCTGATATAATAGCAGAGCTTCTGACATATCAGTATAACCCAGCTTGGCAGGCATCCCTGCAAATACTATTAAAAGTTTTATTGCTGAAAAAATGCAGCTATTCCCTACCTTACAGTCTTTTAAGGGATCAGGGCTCCTGAATACCATGAGGAAAGAAACTGCCATGAGCATGTGAAGGATGTTGAGGCAGTATTTTCAGGCTACATCTCCTTGCTATATCCTAAGGAACAAGAGAAGGGGTGGGGATGTGAAATGGCTCTGGGAAAAATAAATTGATAGTGTAATGGAGAGACACCAAACTAACAGCAGAACTAGTCACTGATGATGTTTACAGGATCTGTGAAATTCTTCATTGGAAGAAACACAAACTCATAAGAAGCATAAACAAACCAGGAAGAGGGGATATTGCCTGGAAAGATCACTGTGGTGGGCTTAGCATTAGCAAAAACCAGCCCAATCACCCAGGGGACTGAGAGAGCCACATGTGAAGTCAAAGGAGGGGTAAGGGATGGTTTCTGTTACGATATGTTGTTGCTATGAGGTAGCTGATGTCAGCTTATGGTGGCTTAACCAAACATACATGAGATAGAAAAATTAACGCATCCTGAGACCTGGATTTAATCAGCATCTACAACAAGGCAGAGTCTAGGGCAAGATTTATAATCTGTGCTGGATGCCACGTTACTGGAGTGAAGTTTGCTCACTATGTATGCTAGCTAGTCTACACACCTTGGACATCCCTATAGATCTTAAATATTTAACTTGAGTATTGCAAGTGTGCTTCTATTTATGAGGAGCCAGGGTCTTGGTAGCATACATCACACCACACCACATCATGGACACTCTTCTGGCAAAGATGCAGACCGAACCTCACCCCCTGATTTCCACGTTTATGCCTTAGCTGTGGTAGTAAATATCTTAGTAATATCAAATGGACACAACATCTGGAAATAGGAGAAGATGTGCTGCTAAGTAGTAAGACCAAGTGGGTTGCAAAGCATAATTATAGTGACAGGGAACGGGTTAGGAATTATCTGAACATGTTGATCAGCCATTCAGTATGACTTGGGAAGGCATGGCTAAAACATGTGTCTGTATGTTCTTTACAGCTTTTGAGTGTCTCAAGTACAGGTTGACTTGGGTCACACTGGCTTTGTGGGTCCTCACAGAAACTCTGCAGCCTAGTCACTCCTGTACTGACCATTCCAAAGTCTCTTTTACTGGTGCTGATTTCTGACTGATCTAAGTGGGCTTGGTCTCCTTTCAAAGCTGCAAGCAGCAGCTGCTAACAGTGATCCCAAACAACCTTCTAGAGCACAGTTGAGTATAATTAAATCAGCACTGAGGATTGCTCACACCTGAGTTTATTTTCTAGTCTTTATTACATTTGTTTGGCTAGGCTTTTGATGCTGTTTTGAATGATCTCTTACAGTTACTGTCTCACAGTCACCCCATGTTGCCTTCCCCTGGTTTCTTTGTCCCCCTACATTGCTTTCCCCCAGGTCTCTTTGCTCTCCACTCCTCCTCTCTAGAAAGATTTTAAAACGGATAAGTGTCCTCTGATCTCAAGCTATAGAAGTGGGACAATAAGCTTGTTAACCTAAGCCTGAACCAGGCAGGTAGGCACTTTGAGATTAATAGCCTACCCGTTGTTCTCTGAAGGACTCTTGGTATTTGCCCTGGAGATATCTTATCTCTATCACTGAACAAGCAGGAAATGAAACATAGATTCATAAAGTTTAAGCCCAGAAGGGACCATTAGAAGCACTATTCTCATCTTATATATATCCGAAGCCCTTTAATTTCACCCATTTATCCTTGTAGTGAGTTCAATAACTTCTATTTGAGCAAAGGAAATGCTCCTCCTAAGAGATGCTCCAGATTTAAATTAATGCATTCAAACAAAAAAAAATATCAAGCACATAAATGGAGACAGGTAAAACCAATACAGGTGTCTCCCTCATTTGCTGTAATAGTGTCTGCCTCTGTTTTGAGACAGACCCGACATGCTTTAGGTTGTCTGTATGAGACACTTTAAAATGCACCCATCCCCAGCATAAGAGATCCTGGAAGTTAACACATGTTTAGCCCACTGATTAAACACCATAAAAACCTATTTAGGTAGGTTGCACATTATAGTATATCAGTACAAAAATAGCACAATACCCTATGCAGGACTGTAAATGTCAGTGACTTGTAACTCTAGATTGACAAATGAGGGAGGCCTGTCCTGACAATTCGGTTTGTTACTTCTCTTTCCAGCTCAGTTTTTGCTCACATCTACTCTCTCTATTTGAGACATATTGACAGTAGAGGAATCTTAGAGCATTGATGATGCAAGACAGTCCCATATTATTACAGTGAGAGCCCTATAAGCTTGTAGTCCTCTTTTATTTAGCTGTGGACACTGGGAATAAATCTAGGTAGCGTCTAAGGAAAAGCTGAGGCCAGGAAGGAAATCATTGAAATAAGTGCAAAAGGGTAATGTAGTCTACGATGCTTTGCAGCAGGACAGAGAATATTCCAAGTCATCTTTAAAAAAATTAACCAAATTTACTAGGAAATACGATCCTATTGTCAAACATAAAACAATTAAATACAGTAACATCTTTGGACAGTTGTAATATGTGCTGAGACAAGGAAGATTTTTTATCTCTATGTATTGCAGTTGTACACGGTTCTGAATGCATGATTATACCAGCACTCCTTCGGGATGTTTGCAAGCAGTCATTGAAAATGGGGAAGGTTTGAATGATAACACAGTCCCTGGTGGCATATCATCCCAATGAAGGAAAGTAAATGTGGTTACAACACTCTTTTTTCTAAAGACATCACAACATTTAAAGTTGACTTTAGTTCAAGAGGTTGAAAAAGGTTGTATTTACATATCACTATTTGCTTGGTAGATTTTATACAAATGTTGGCCTCTAAAAGTCATAAACATGGTTCTACCCAGGTCAGATAATTCCAGGACCATGTTACATTGATTTATTTTTTGATGGCAGCAATCTGCAGTATGTTCAATTACAGAACATTTCAGTCTGGGGTGTACTTGACAATAGAAGTCTAAAAGACCAGATCTGAGAAGATTTTGAGCAGTCAGTTTCCATCAGCTTTTGATTTTGAAAAAGTACCCATATGAAGTCACTGAACTCTGGTTTCTCACCTTCAGGGTATTGTGTATCTCTGCCTCTGGAAGTCAAGACAAGTGTGCTATTATTCCTGTGAAATCTCTTTTTAACACCCGAATTGTCTTTTTACTACACAAAAGAAACTATAAACTCCACAATTTCATCAAAGAAAGTTAAGACAATCTGAGCATCTACCCACCCAGGGAGAACCTTTTGCTGACATAGACCATAATTTCATGACAATGTTGATATAAACAAAGTTTTACTTCGTCTGTACAAATTGTTAGAAGAGGAATTCTGCAAAGACTTTGAACTGATTCGTGGGAAAGAACTGGGGAAGAACATGCCTAAAAATGTAAGGGAAATGAGGAAAATACCAAAATTAATTTTATGTGTGATTCCTTGAATTTAAAAAAGTTAAATTATCTAAGTTCTCATTTAAAAATTGGACATAATTAAATTTTAAAAATTAATTATTAAACCCACAAGGTTTTACTGGAATACATATGGATTGATTTCAGAACTGTAGATTAGCACAAGGAAAGAATCTGAAGGACGTTGCATACGGTTGACCCTTAAAACCAGAGATTTCTGGGATATCTCTAATTTCAAGCACTCCATCTAGGATTAAATCAGATGATAGTTTACAGTTCCTATTTTGTGATTTTTTTTAGAGCAGTTCCTGCTGATGAGAATGTGTGCTAATCTAGCTCAGCAACCAATCTATCAGTACTAATAATAATCAACAGACTAATTAATGCATGCCTGCTGTGTGTATTTCAACAATATAAATGTCTTGCTATGCAAAAAGTGCAAGTTAGTAAGGTAATTTTTATGAGTCAGCTCTCTGTCCTGGTTGTCATAGACGGCTGAAATATCTTTTGGTCTTAGTGTTCAGGAAGCATAATTATATTTTCAGTATTTTATACTGAATAGAGTAATTATTCACTTTCAACTATGTAACTGAATTTCAAATTTATCTTTTTACATCTGTTGTTTTTCTTAATTCTAGTATATATTGATAATATGTACTTTTTGAGAGCAAGAAGCCTCACTCTTTTTATTTCTGCTAGTTTTCTGCTCCAGTATGGCTCCAATAATACTGTTTTACACCAGCACGGCTGAGAACAGAATGAGGTCCAGTGACAAAAGAAAAAAAAAAAGGGAAACTAAATTTCAGTTCTGCAGCCATCATAATAGACAGTCCAGTAATTTAGAGAATCTCATCTTGTCCATGACAGTCTCTTTACTGCACAACAGAGAACCATTGAAGCTTTCACCTCATTGCCAGTGTTTGCGTATGAGTGCAAATTCATGTGTTCCTATGAATACAAAAAATCAGTGGGATAATACCAGGCCTCAATTTGCCTTCCTACATATACATTTTATTCTTATTGCTTATTTAATATCATCATGTTTAGCAATAAAGGTCATAGCATCTTTGCCAACACTGTCTCTACTAGTCAAGTGTGAGAAGCCAGATTAAGTTTTGAAAAAAAGCATTTATACAAAAACCAATCAAGTCACTGAAGTTGCTTCTTATTCTCTTCTTATTCTCCCCACAGTAGTATCCAATAAGCATTATGGAGTCAGCCTGACTGAAAATAAAGCAAAGATTTTCTTATGAAGTGTATAAATACTTGGAGCCTTTTCCAGGTTTGGAAAACTGCAGTCTCCTTTCCTTCACCAGCTGCATGATGTATGTTTACAGAAACCATTTAGGATCCCAATACTCTTTTGAAAATCTAAACTTTTAATAGATGTCATTTGCCGGGCTTGCTAAGAGCAGTAAATGCTGTCTGTAATGATCTTCCCTGGCAAGGAAACTGCCTAAAGGGGGAATATGTGTGCTGTTTGCCACTATCATTGTGCATATGCCTCCAGAGACACCCCAACAGCCTTGTGACAGCAAGCAGATCAGCCAGCCCTTGCAGACAAGGTACTTGTCACAAAACATTTTCTGCAGACTCTCCAAAGAGAGGGAGATCTCTCTCCACATTCCCTGCACCCTGCAGTCGGACGGTAGCAGTGATTTGCTCAGCGCAGTCTATGACAGCCTCCATAGCCAAGCCCCAGCTCCTTGCCCTGGGACCTGGGACCTGGCTATGGTGATGGTGGACTGCAGAGCTGTGGGGAGCTGCAGGTAGCCCACAGCAGCCACAGCAGAAAGACCAGGCAGGATGAGGAGGACGCTTGCTCTGTGTAGTGCAGTGCTCTCAGCACGTCCCCAGGGATGGACTGCAAATTGTCCCTTTAGTTTCTTTGGTGCTGACGGTGCTAAGACAAATGTCCTTAGGTATTTCTAACTTGTCTGAGGTATGGGGCTGTTTTTGTGAGGATGCTGCTTGTGAGTGAATGGTATGAAGTTTTGTGCTGAGGGTACCTGTTGCCACACTTGGCATCTGAGCTGTGGTGGGCCCACAGTCCTGCCTGTCTGCACATTTTTGGCACCAGTTCCTCCATTATATTTTACCCCTTGGAGCAGACATGAGACTCTGGCAGCATCACTGCTTCATTGGGGTTACATGGAGCCAGAGTTAGGGAGAGTTTTTGCAGCAGCAGCTCTGGTGGCCAGGAAAGGTGAGTTGCCCCACTGAGTTGGTGAGGTGACCTGGAGTGACTTGTGCAATGGGAACTGTGCTGCCAGCACTGAGCAGCTGCTGTCAAGTTTCCTGCTGTGACACTGAGAAGAGTCAGTTCTCTACATATAATTGATGATTTTGAAAAGTGACAGATATATTGATGCCCCAAGAGCCTACAGCCTCTGAGGATGTTCATAGTTTACCTAATAATATCCTGAGTCACTAAGACAGATGTAGTTGCTGCTGACAACAGGGAAAGAAATGGAGCCAGTGATGAATGTGGTAACACTTCCCCACATTGGACAAAGGCAGCTTCTATACACTGTGGAACAGTACTTTTTGTCCTAAAGGATCTAATACATACTTTCTGTACATTGTATTATTTGCTGAAAAACTAGCCTCCTATTGCCAAGTTTCTAACAAACTGATAGCATTCCTACCATGTATTTTAAGCAGACTTTGGGGCAGATTTGCATTATGATAACTGGCTTGAGTGAAAGATACTGTCTGAACTTGGATCCCACCTAGTCAGCTTTTCCTCAAACTGGGATCAGTATATCAGCATGACTATGGCATCTGTGTAAGGCTGACAATATCTGCATCACCTTATCTAATGTATGTAACACCCCTGTGACTCTGTGTTTGCCGAGATGTTTCCTTGGAGACCTCTCTAAAAATTTGACTTTTTTTTCAATAAGAGTCATTAATACTGGGAGTAATTAATTAATACAGTATTCAGTGATGCTGCTTTGACTTCACTGATATGCTCCTTTGTACTTCATTTTGTTTGATATTTGCAAACAATGTTTGCAGTGTGCTCTCTTCCTGCCAGGCAGTAAACTGCAGGACTCTCTTTGTTTCTGCTGGTTTACCTGCACTAGATCTAGAAAGATCTCTTTTGCAATTACGTTGGGTTTTTTTTCTATTAAATTAAATGCTAGTGTTAAAAGATTTCTATAACACCAAGTTTTGATGATAAAGAATAAGGTGCACATCTTTAGAACCCTTTCTACCACTGCATTTAAATGCAATTTACGCACCTCTGCCTTGACAGCAGTGCAGCACTGTGCAATGCCTGTCAGCCCAAAATCAATAGGCACCTTGCGGCTAACCTGAAAGCTTCCCAGGCACTGGAGTTACGCTCTGTCCATGCTAACTTGGAGCCTCAGAGAAGCTGCTATCACTGCACAAGTTATGCACAACAGGCTTTCAGCTGGAGTAATCATCCAGGGGTGAGGGAGCAGAAACACAGGGCCTGTTATTTGAACAGAAATCTTGCAGTTATGCTCTTTCCTCACTGTTCTTCTTTTAAACATGTGTATCTTGCATGCCAAGCTGAGGCCTGCCAGGCAAATACTCTTATCTTCTTTCCCTCCCACTGCACCCCATAGGAAGGGTCTGTGATGTGCTCTATAGGGAAACCTCTGGAATATGGGTCTGAGCCCTTGTCATCTGAAGGAGATTGGAAACCCAGGTTACCCCTTCGTGGAGCACTGCTTTAATGCCATTGGTCTATCATAAAATATGCCATCAGCATACCTATCAGGCAGCCTTAAAAAGACAGGAGTACAGTCCACTTGGGCAGCTATGTGGAAAGGCAAAATATTTTTCACCTGGAACAGAAACCAAAGTTACTGAGAGAGTGAGAAGCCTTCTTTGTTATCTCTCTAGGGTTTTTGACTATCCCTGTGTAGTATCTAGAGCCAGTTTTCATGGACAGTATCTCTTTACAGACCTCTAGATGATCTAGACAGCTAAAGTGGTTTGTGTGGCCCATCCTCTGAAAAGCAGGGGTAGGTGACTAAACACTCAAGTTTCCTATATCTCTAAAAATCCCTTTCAAGGTCAACCATCTTGCACAATTTTTTCCCTTACATTCGCTTCCCCACCGCATCCAGAGCACTCTACCAGGTGCAGAGGTATTGAGAGAAGTCAGCACTGTAGTGGATCCCATGGTGTTTTCCTGGGACTTCTGTGTGGGAGTCAATGGACAATTAATTGTCCTGATGGCAACTCTCTTCAAATGAATTCTATTTCAGACCAAATTTTTGTTTTCATTTAATACCTCAGAGGGTAATGTATTCCTTACCCCAGCTAGGCTCTCAACATTCTGAATTCTCTGGCTTCAGAGGCAATTTCACCACGTATTTTAAAGAATCCAAATATATTAACAGTAATTGAAACTTATTCATATACTCTATAGTGATATTCTCATTTGCCTAAAGTTAAAAGAATGCAAAATTTCTTTATTAAAAGAATTTTTATAAGGTTTAGTACCACAAATGCTTTACTCACGCTAACAAGACAACTACCCACTCCATCTCAACGATGGATAAAAACAATATACATTGCCATAAAAAACTTTGCTTAAACATTTTTTGAAGCATGAGGGCAATTTTACCATGTTTGGATGAAGTTAGATAAAAGTTTCTAACAGAAATTTCATCCAACTTTCTCCATCTCCTGGTGAGTTCTTGGAAGATTTTCAGAACTTTTAAAAACTCCAGTGATTGTCTGAGCAATTTGCGGTTTTGATTCATTTATAAAGAAAATGTGGCAATCTTTTTGACACTCTGAGGAGACAGCTTGGCTCTAACAAGGAGGTCAAGTTGTAACTATGTGATATTGTCCCATAAAATTGCCACCCACTAAGGATAGGATTCAGCTCCAGACTCTTGAACTTTGAGTCTGGTTCAATGACCATTAGCAGAGTTCTGTGGCAATTTGAGGTGCTCTCACATGCAGCAGCTGGTCTCCATCTGCAGTTCCAGTGGGCACAGTTCTCTGCCATAGCCTCCAGCCCTGTGTGAATCTTGGATGAACTAGGCTATTTCATATTGCAAAAGATGTGAGCTGTGTGTCTGAACTCCTGGTGCAGCTTAGTGATTTCACCATAAGGTAGACATCTTTACTGGGTCAGTCAAATACTTTCACCGACTCTTAATCTAAACAATTCCTTTTAAATATTACTTTAATCTGGAAGATTATTGTCATGACAATGATTAGCATCAAGAGAAATAGAATGAAGAAAATTGCTATATATAAGTACCTAAAATATATGAGTTCTGTCTGCCATGAGCTGTTGAGTCTTCTCCATATTAGTGGCTACATATCCTACAGCTTTGTACAGAAACACATAGATATGGGTGCACATCTGGGACCTGAGAAGAGATGCTGCCAATAATGACTTTTCATTTGGTGTGTAAGAAGATGTACATTTCTACTGTTTATTTTCACCAAACTATGTTGATAACAATTTTTCAGTCTCATATATGCCTTACCTACTGCCAGTACAATGGATTGAAGCAGAAATGAGTTGTATTCCTGATTAAGAAAGGTCTGGCAGTTTCTGAACAAACTCTGGATGGAACGCATGGCTTCCCATTTTTTTCAGCTCTTATACTTGAAAACACACTTTTGACTTTCTGATGCTTTCCATAGGGTTTATAACTTTGTATATAATTGACCATATAGACATCGTATTTATTTCATTGTTAATCCAGGGCAGCATAGACAAGGTAAAACCAGCAACAGAATCTAATAGACAGTAATCTGAAAATTGGGTGATGCAAATCAGGCACTCATATGTATTTTGCTCTGGCTTATGGCAACTGATAGAATCAGAATCATAGAATGGTTTGGCTTGGAAGGGTCTTCAAAGATCATCTAGTTCCAGCCCTGCTGCCACGGGCAAGGAAGCTTCCACTAGACTGGATTGCTCAGAGCCCCATCCAGCCTGGCCTTGAACACCTTCAGAGATGGGATATTCACAGCTTCTCTGGGCAACCTGTGCCAGTGCCTTGCCACACAGACAGAAAAGAACTTCTTCCTAATATCTCATCTACACTTACTGTCCTTCAGCTTAAAGGCCATAAATCATATCACAGTACAATTTCAAGACTCATCACAAGATTCCACAAAACTAAGTGTTTCAGGCATTCCCTTGTCGTGCAAAGAGGTCTGAAAATACTGTGGGCAAATGTACAACTAGAAGAAATGGGTCTTGAAGACAAAGAGTAAAGATTTTTCCCTTGATGGCAAACCTTACGCTGATCTCAGTGGGGAAAGGATTTTGCTCCTAGGAGTTGCATGCTCCTGGACAGACACTACAGTGCCTGGGCAAAGCTGTTGTTAGCAAGTTCCTATTGAAACAGGCTCCTTGGAAGGATGAGAAATATGTACTTGGTGAACAAATTAGGAGCCATAGCAACTGCCTAAACACACCAGCACACCCACTACATGAATAGAACCACCTCAGTGGTATGCTCCCATCATTCAATCTCTGTTTGATAAATCTGCGCACAGAGCAGCCAAGGGACATTTGCAGATTGTTGGGAGGGAGAATGTGGGAGAAGCCATGGCCAAATGCAGTAAATTTCTTGCTACCTATCCATCAAATTCCTCTAATTCGACTAAAATCAAAAGGCAAACTCTTGCTATCCTTGGCATTTGTCACCCCTGAAAGCAAACCACACAACTCACAGTTGGCTCAATTTTAACACTAAATATATAAGCGGGAATTTGCTGTTTAATTCACCTGAACAGAGCCTGAACTCCACTTTAGTGTGTAATGATGTTTCCCTGTATTTATATAGATGTACATATTTAGTAATTAATATTCTCTGTATTTATAGGTTTCTATCCTTTCTAAAAAATGTAAAATTGATTTTTTTTTGTCAAATGGGTTCAAAAGATGGCATTAGAGATGTGATTAAGAACGTTTAGCTCTGAAAGTGAGATTTCCCATTTAATCAGTCAGAAATATTTTATAAAGAAACCTTACAGAATAACTACTCTCACTGTGAAGAAGTGAGAAGTGAAGCATGGAAAAGGAAAAGGAGCTGTCTGTGGCAATTGTGTTTCAGGTCACTGGCAGAGCTGGAAACCAAATCTTCCAAATTTTAGTCTGGCATTAGCTCAGCTAGATCATGCCTCTCTCCAAGTAGGCAGGTGTAAGGACTAACCTGAATAGCTCTACTAACCACCTGCCCTTACCAATCTGATATCGAGATAATAGGCTTTCAGTGACTTTCAATGATCATTTAGTGTTCTCAGAAACCTTTGTTGTGTTTTTATTAGTCCTCTATATTTCCTGTTAACTTTGTTTCTTTTATTTGCTCCATTCAGTTTTATTCCCACTCCCCACCAAGAAGATGCCAATTTCCAAAGACTAGATTTCATAACCAGCTGTCAGCAGCTATACCAAAAGTGCGAACAATACATGTCATTTCATCCCTGAGTGTTTCCCAGGGTATTGGTGGCTGGGATCTGCCTCTTCCCATGTTCCCTTCAGGTAAGGTGGTGAGGCCATTCTTCTTGCCCTTTGAGGCTCAAACGGTGGAGTTGGTTCAGCTCACTACTCAAATCCCTGATGGTAACTCTTGTATGAAATCCTCTCACCTGGTTTTAGACATCTAAAAATTAGCTTCTTCGTTGCAGGTTTGGTTATCAAGTCTCCTCATGCAGTCAATGAATACAGACAGGATTTTCCAGAGGACAGTTAAATCCAAAGGTAGGAGCACAGAAAATGTGTGATAAATAAGACCTTCTGGAGGTGCCTGTCTCTTTCTATAGGCTATAGACAGAACTTATCTAAGTAGAATAGACAAGATGCCTTATATTTAGATAGCTGTCATTAGGTGAGTTAAAAATCTACCTTTAATAGCTTCACACCCTGTTTTTACCCATCTGTTAACTGAGACTAATGCAGCCATCAGTGGAATGCCAGGTGTCCACATTTATTATCTACAGTTATGGGGAGATTGTTGAATGCATAACTCTGTGGAAGTGCGAAGAACTGATTATTCACAACTGTGACAGATGGCAGAACTGTTTTGGGCACAGTTTACTGTAAATATTCCATCTATTATGTCTTGCTAGGAGGTGTAACTAGGCAATGAGGAGGTAGGAGGACTCCCTATATTGTCCTGAGTACAGGACAGAGGGTCCAATAGCTGGTACCCCAAGGAAGAAGAGACTGGTCTCACTTTTCCCATGAGCAGGTGGATATGCTTGGCTAGGAGCAGCTACTAGAGTGCTGTGTGGGGCAGCAGAGGAGCTAGAGATACTCTCAGCAAGGGATGGCTGCAGTGGCACAGCACATGGGCTCCCAAAAGGAATAAAGGACTGTTTTGTAGAGCAGAGTACAGGCCCAAAGCAATGCCTCTTGCTTTCCTGGGGAGTTACAGTAGCCCTCTCCTGGGGACTCAGGATAGCCCAGAAAGTTGCTGAAAATCACTAGACTAGAAAGCCAGATTGGAAGATGCCTCTTGGAAGGGCATGGTAGGGAGCAACATCTATCTTACCTTGCTTTGTTTTTTTTCGGTCTGATAAATCTGGCTTTTGAACCACTGTAGTCTGTAGATCTCTTTCATTGTTCATGCTCTAAAGAAAAGGAAAGGTAATTTCATACCTGCCTCATACAGGGTCAGGCCACAACCACCTACTTTGCTCTCATGCTATTCACACTGGCCAGTGTGGATCCCTCCTACAACTGGGTACAGCATCTGATTCAATTTTAGTGGACATCCACAAGAAATAAGTATTTAGTCCTTTGTGAAGGGCCTGGAGTCTTTACATGAATTTACAATTTGTTGCACAAATTTGCTTACAATTTGATTTTAGAAATGTAAAGTTACATTTAAAAGCAACCAGAGTGCTGTTGAAATAAGGTGGCTACAGAGTTGAACAAGCTACATAGGCAGATACTGCAGAGTAAAGCATTTGCTGTAGATCAATACTGTCACTAACTCACAATAGCTTCTTCAGAAATGCATGACTGATGGGCCCACAAGTGCCTTGAAGCTGATGGAACTGGAATGCCTAAAGCCAGTAGGGAGTTTGGAACATCACTGGCAGTTAATATGAGTTACCTTGAAAAAAGAGAGTGTTTTTGTAAACAAAAAGGTTCTTTGATGCCAAAATACAGGCAGAAGACCACTTTTCCTGTTCTGTCATACCTAGCTCAAACCATTTTGACCTTAGCAAAAATAATAGAAAAATTAGTATTTGTGAGGTTTTAGCAGCAGAAATAGACATCAGAGCAGTTGGAAATGTACTCCATTAAAAGGTTCACAGTTATGCAGAGACCAGGACAGGGCACAAACTTAATAAAGATGTATTTTTCAAATTTACTTGATCTGTGTCCTGGTTTAGGGGGTGTGATGTGCTGAAATGAGACCACTCTGACAAAGATTTTGGCAGATATTTTCACTCTGCTTTTGCACTGTATATTTATTTCCATGGAATTTTTCAGCCTTGGGATTGTTTGTACAGAATGTCAAGCAGTGGAGAACAGGCCTCACCATTGTACCAACCCTACCCTCTAAACTTCTTATAAACTTGATGAATTAAGTAGATTTGCGCTGTTCTCTCGTTTAGATTTTTCTAGGCAATAAATCTCATTCCTGCTCTTCTACCTGTACTGAATTCAGTTCACTTTATCTCAAAGGAATAGCCCAGCATTTGCACCAAAATATATGGAAACTCACTGCTCACACTTGTGTTGCAAATGTCAAGGTAATGTGCAGCACTTGTTTGCAGCTCCCATGAGCAATAGTACAGAGGCACATGCTGGTATTAAGAATTATTTGGGTGTTCATAGCATTTTTTTTATTGAGCTGATGTCTTGTCACACACAGAGCAATCCATGGTACTGTGAAAATGCAAAGAAAAGGGTTACTGTAGAGAAGCTTTGTTGCTACTTTTTTTTAATTATTGCTTTTTACTGCAAGATTGTAAAGCAAGGCAATTAATGTAAATTCAAATTATTTATCTAATCAAATTGTTTTTACCACCAGATGTTTACCCCTAAGAATTACTACAGAGAATTTCCATAAGAAACACTCAAGATCATGAGCACTAGGAGCAGAGTACAGCTTGCATTACCAAAATTACCAAACATTTGCTTTCTGATGATAGGTAATAGGACATTCATTTTTTTCTTACCTATAAGCATCTGAAAACTTGGAATTTATTTCTGACAATAGTATTTTTACTTAGAGGATCTTAAAACCGCTAAAAGATTATTCTGAAAGTCAAGCTAAATATATGCACAGATTTAAAACATGTTAATTTATACAGATCTGAACCATTCAATTAAGCTCATGCTCAAAATGGTTTCCTCTGATAGGAGCTGCCTACCATCTGTTAAGTCAACTATTTCTATTGCCAATGATCTTAAGTTCATGGTTTATGCTAGAGTGATTGAGATTCTTAATCATAAATATCATCTGTTCATTTCCCTCCCTGTCCTCCCCTTCTCCACTTGGGTCATGATATTTTGGGGGCTTTCTTGATCAGCAGTTTCTGAAAGCGAAACCACAGGAAGAAAGCAAGCACAGCCTGGGAAGGAGGAAAGGGGCAGTTGTTATTGTTGCCTGCTGGCTTGCAGTGATTTTTCATTGACCACAGCATGATCAGATTGTGTGCATTTTCCTTGCATTTGATACACAGCCACAATTAGAAGGGATGGTGGCTGCAGCTTTGCGTCATCTATTCACTGCCTTTCTGCATGTCAGTGTTTTTCACACAGACAAAAACCTTTTAATTTTTATAAAAGGGTCAGGTCCCTGAGGAAGTGTAAAAGACATCTGAATCAGCAATATTTGCTTCAGTAACTCACAGAAGTTTCCTTATACAGTTCCTTCTGGTAAGTCCTTGTATCTGGAGCTATCATATCCTGAGAATAGCATATTGTTCCAGACAAAAATCTATGTTTAAATGAAATTAAGAACCACTTCAAACAACAAGGAAGAATGGATTTTCACTGTGTCTTGCTAGGGCTTTCTGGAGATGTACAACAAACTAAAAAGACAAAAATTTGCTGCTATCTTGTTTCATTTAAAAAATAATTTGCTGTTTATGTATTTCTGATACTTACACACCCTTATATATTTATTTTTCTGGCTGTTGTATTCCATGGATAATTCCCTTTCCTTTGTCTTTGCAAACATGCAGTTTTGCCAAGGCTCTGCCACCAGGAAGAGAGCACAGAAAGGAGAGGTGAGGACCATTGCCTTATAATCCCATCTTCTGCATAGATGCTGAACACATAATTCATGCTCCATAGCAGCATGGGACACAAGAAATTTATCTTTACATTCTTGCTGCTGGCGCTGGAGTTCTCTGGGTCTTATGTTCAGCCCAAAAGTGCAGATGGGTTGGCTCTGTGATGCTCATAAAGTCTCGATGGTGCAGATGCTCCAGGGGCTGCAGAGGAGGCAGTGAGCACCTGTCACCTGAGAGTCATTGGGCTTGCATGAACAGCATGAATGGTAAGAACTTCTCATGGGTCATTCTACTCCCATCCTGTCTCACCCTGTAAATTTGGTTTAGATCAAATGCATCAACTCAGGCTTTGTATTCCCATAAAATATATTAGGGAATAACAATTAATTAATTACTGACTTTTTAACTGTATGTTCCAGGGCTGTTCTACTTATCTTTGCCTTTTTCATTATGAGTAGGTATCTGACTATACGAGAGTTGGAGTGCAATTCAGCATAGAAGACAAAATATTTTTATCAGCTGGGTAGCAGTGAGGGTACTACTACTTTTGCACCACCAGCTGCTTACTACATAAATGATTTATGAAAGTGTGATTGTCTGACTTCATATTAGGTTCTGCTATTTCAGCACTCCTATTAGCAGGGGTATTAGCAAAAATTATAATTCTCTTATGTTTGAACAAGAATTTAGAAGCTTATTTTATTCTTGTAAAGCAAACAACAGCACAAACTCAAGTAGATGGCATTAAGAACGCGATACAGGGATGAACTGAATTCCCACAACTCCCACTGAGGCAATGAAGTGAAGGCACTCTGCATTGCTTTGGATGGGGAAATCTAGTTCACTCAGTGGTCTGATGAATTATAAATACACAGTTGATTTACAACTAGGTCTTGATGAAGAGTATATAGTGATGGAACAATCATAGAGGAATCAGAGTGGACATTTAAATTCATTAATATTCAGTTGAGATGCAAGAAGGAAGTCACTTGGTATGATTTTCTAAACCACTTGGAATTTGTTTTGAAGTGTTCTGCCATTTTCATGCCCCACTACATTTATAGGAAGAAATAGAGCCTGTGTTCTACAGTAATTTCTTCACTGTCGTATAGTTTACTTAAGTAAAAAATATATTGAAGCTCCAAAGACAGATTTGAGCTCACTAACAGTGGGATTCAGATTTTGAAGAACCAAGAGATAAGAAGAGATAAAGTTGCTCTTTTATCATGAAATGTGAATTCCCTTGGCTAAACCGTAAATGCCTTATTAATTTGCTGTTCTGACACTAAGGAATTGAAGTGTAATTAAACCTGATTTGTTTTCCATTGCAAACTCTGTTATTTAATTTTATATCTACTTTGTTATCAAAGTTAACATCATCATAATAATATAACTTAAATTCCATAGATAGCAGGTTAAAGACCTCCACAAAAAATAAAATAATTTCATGGTATGCCATTACAGCAAGGAAAGTGCATGTTATGATTTCCATGACATAGATCTCAAAATGAACTGAAGAATTTTATCTCCATGAACAACCATATGTTACCATTACATGGATATTTTCTTTCCTCTGATTTTGAAAACTGGGCTCTGGTTATTAGAAATGCCTCTATAAAGTCACTGGAAATCAACACCTCCCTTGGAGCTTGTGAGTGTGTTCATTGCAGTAACATCCATTCCATGTGACCACTGGATGAATCTGCAGCAGTATTTGCTATTATGAGGAAAGAACTGCAATTGAGGATCATCTCCCCACAGCTCTCTAGGTCCCTAAGGCTAATACTGGCATTTCCAAATCTGCAGCTGAATTTCTGCTCTTCTTAGGGTGACTACGTTTCCCTCCTTGAGTGCCTCTAAAGCTGACTGAAGCAGCAAAGCTGTTTGGCTGCTGGCTAATAGCTCAGAGAACAAGGTCAAGCTGAGGCTCAGAAGATTCCCAGAAGTGAAGTTATTAGAAAAATGTAAATTTTCTACAGATGGGAAAATAGCTCAAGTTTTTCAGTCTTCCTCTCTTGATCACATTTTTTTACTCTCTTTTTACTCTCATTTCCAATGGCATGTGCTAGGAACATGGATTGTATCTGTCCGGGGGCAGGGGGGAGTTGGTAAAGCCTTCTCCATGTCTGGCTGAGAGCGGAGGCCACTGCCATCCATGGGGGATGTGGCAGGAGGCACAGAGCTGTGTTGTCTACCAGTGCATATCAGCAAGGCCAAGTCTGGGCTCAGGTGAGGCCAGCCAGCTGCCACTGGGCTGGTCACATCCTACTCACCCCTGGTGACATCCCTGAGGTTTGAGGGAGAGGGGGAATGTGTTATATTTCTATCTAAATATCTATTCTGCCTTTCTGTCTTATCTATCCAAAGCTTCATGCTCTAGCTATGTCCACCTGTTCTTGTTAGCTTTAGCCTCCCTGGATATTTTCAAGAAAGGACTGGACGTGGCACTTAGTGCTATGGTTTAGTTGACAGGGTAGAGAGCAGTCAAAGGACACACTTGATGGTCTTGGAGGCATTTTCCAACTTAAATGATTCTGTGATTGTGAACTAACTGGCAGAAGAGGAACAGTGCAATATCACCACAATGGCCATGGAGAAAGTGTCAGATGTGCTTTGGCTGCCAGGGTTTGAGCTGTCAAAGAAAATTATTTTATGTGTGACTGAAGGTTTGGGGTTTTGGTTGAGGACTGTGAGAAGACCACCCCTTTCAATAAGTTGGCTCCATCATTTTCCTCACTTAGGCTGCTGCTTTTTCTTCTCCTCTCCTTGGCATTTTACTCCTGGCCAGGTGGCTCCCTGCAGCATTTAAAAGTGCATGGGCAGCCTGACAGCTTGGCTGGTGGCTCTGAGCACTGAGAGCCTGGGAAGTGCAAGGCATAGCAAAGTGGGAGCTGAGCAGGAGGTAGGAATAAAGCAGTATCCCCATGTCAAAATAGAAGTGATCTATCTTGTGAAGCTAAGAAAACAAAACAGTATCCCTGTGGAGAAACAAAGAAATTTTCTCATGTCAAAATAGGAGCCATCTGACTTGTTAAGTCTGGTAGCTCTATGAAATACTGAATGTCCTTAAGTCCCAAAATCTGTCTCCACACAGCTTTTGCCCTGTAAAGTTACTTAAGTATGGCTTTATCTTGGGGTTTTTTGTGGTTTCTTTTTTGGTTGCTTTTTTTCTTGTTTGTTTGGTTTGGTTTGGTGTTTTTTTTCAAATTATTATCGCTTATTTTCAGAAAGAGAGCAATCAGTACAAGTCAATAAGGATTGTCTTAATTTACAAGTTGATTTGTTGGAACCCTGTTAAAACTGTTCTTATTTATTGTTAGGGAAAAAAGAGATTTTTCCTCCTGTAGAATTTAGATGGAAAAATTGGTCAGCAGAGGTTTATTTGTGTCTGGAGCAGGGAAGCAGCTTGATAATAGAAATATAGATTGGACTGTTATCAGATTGATTTTGGTAAATATTGCCATGTTCTTCTCTGTGTGTGTGTGTGTGCAGGTTAATTAAAAAGTTCAGAGCCTTGCCGGTGAAAATTAATCTTTTTTAAAAATGTAGATTTGAATTTAGAAGCTTAATGAGATCTACATAAAACTTAGAGTGTTATCTGTTTAAAGTCAGAAGGCAGAAGGAGTAATACTACAGTCTGTTTTCTGACCTTTTCTCTAGTAAATTGACTTTCTTGGATATGCAAGGCAATTATTAACTCCACAGATAGTAATTACATCCATATGATATTTATTGTACACTAAACAAAAAAAAAAAAAAAAGAAAAAAAGGAAAAGAAAATTAAAATTCCATAGTCAAGTATTCAACACAAAAACAACACCAGCATGAGTGCTTGCTTGTGTTTTACTCCCAAAGCCCAGAGTAATGTTATTCGGGGAACCAGCATCTTGCAGGATAAAGCTTTAGGATTCATTGCAGAGATCTCCACCACTCCAGCTCAGGGAGCAGCTGATGGCAGTAGCAGGGGATCATTTTTATGAGGATAAGCAGAATATAGGATGGCAGAGTTTCCCACTGAGAAACCAGATAGCACTGGAGGAGTGGCCAATGCCAGGAGCCTTGAGCTCCACTCCCAGCTCTGGAGAGGAGTGTGCACAGTGTGTGTGTGTTTCTGCCTTTCTTACCCTGTGTGATCATTTCTGCACAGATATACCTCAGTCTTGCCTTCTGCATACCCCCTTCTCAGCCTCAATCTCTGTCTTCATGTAATCTAAGTCTACTGGCTTGGGTTTCACACCCTAAAAGTTGTTTTCCTGCATGGCTCTTTTCAGGCCTCTAGTTTCTTTCCCCCATTGTACTTATCCATAACTCTATGACCCTTCTCTATCTTTACTTTCGTCAGCTTCTTTTCCCCACTCTGCCTTCTAGTCATCCATGCCACACAGAACCCTTGTCCTAATCTCTGAGTTGTGACTACTGCATAAATTTCTGACATTACCAGTTCTCCTACAGCTTGTGACAGGTTTTCAAAGGCTGCCTACCACTCCACAAAAATTAAACTCCCTACCAGCTTCTATACTATTTTCTTTTAAAATCTGGCCTGAGAAAGAAGCATAAATTTTATGAAACAGGCTGGTTTGTAGACCTCTCCTCTAGGAAGCAAACTCAACACCATTTTCTGATTGAAGCATACAGTTATGCATGTTTTATCACTTCAGCAATGTGATTCAAATATGATTTTGCTGGTTGGGAATGTGACACAATACCTGTCATATCTACTGGCTGGACGACTGGGCTGAGGCTTGATTCTTGTCTTTGCTGTCAAAAATATATCTGCATTTGGCATTAAAAGTCATGCAAATAAAATACAGAAAGACTTCTTAAGAGTCAGGGATCCCTATTTTTCCTCTTGTAGAAATGGTTCAAGACTCTACACTATGAGATAAAACTGTTTTCTCTGTATACCTTGCCCAATGTATCTGGTACTTTTTCTCTATGGTCACAGAGGTGGTATCAGACTTTCACATGAAATGGAATTCTCCTATTTTGCAGCAAACCTGCGGTCTAAGCTACCTGAGTATCAATATTAGACCTTTGCTGCAAATTTTCCTGTGACTAAGATACTCTCACAAATCTCCGAATGGCTGTCTGTCGGTGCAAAGATGAGTTAAACACCTCCAACCTTCCTCGCAACTCTTTTTGTATAAAATACGATAAACAAGACAAAGAAGTTGTAATCACACTACAAAGTGCCTGACACAGCACTTAAAATGTTTAAGTTTCTCAGGATTGTCTTGTGACTTCCCTCAAGAATATTCCTGAGGAAACTGGGAGCCATGAGAGTGCAGCAGTTGATACAACAGGAAAACTGGGGTAGCACTCTGAAATGACTTCCAAGAAACCCTTCTGACCATGTTCGTGATCCAATGGTGGGTGAATGCCCGCATCAGTAGGAATATTTGAACTATATCAAGGGGCAGGGCTTCCTGCTTTTTCAGACAAGCATTGCACACATAGACAGCACTGGCACCCTGACCCAGCTCTCACATCTTGGTATAAGCAGGCTATGTTTGTGCTGGGTTTTCTGAGAGTACTTCCAGCATCTGGAAACTGGCATTTCCAGATGGAATTCTCTGTTTCTCTGCAGTGGTGGATCCTGGAGACTTTCTCCTGTCCTATCCATCATTAGGGTGTGGTTGCTCCATATGCACAGAGATGTGTGAACAGATTTCCCCTGACATGGGCCTGCTGAGAACTGGGGACACACTTCAGCATTTCTCCAGCCATAATGACATCCATCACCCTGGATCTGTGTCCATTCCATTCAAGGCTGTGGTGGTGGGTGTATGGTTGCAGCATTTACCCCAGTGATTTTGTTTTTATATGGCAGTGATCTCCTCTTCTGGTCCTGCTTTATAAACAGTGGCAGGTATGACACACAGCAGAAGGAAATCTGTGTCCACTGGGATCCTGATCATTCAGGATTCAGAGACTTAAGAAGGCTACAAACACCACTAGATGCCAGGGTGTTCATGGTGTGGGTTAGTTGGGGATGAGAAGGTGGGAAATTTGCCAAGTTGTTCATCTGACCCAAGGGTCTGAGTTGAAAGAGCCTTGTGGGAATTAGAGAACTGGAGACAGGTGGAAAAGTTTACCTTGGGCTGTTCTCACTGAGATGATTCTCAGAATAGCTCCAGAAGAGCATTTACCTGTTTGCCCCTAAACTTTACCAAGCTTTCCAACAAAGTACATCAGAACTATTACAGCTCTGTTTTCTTATTAGCCAAATTATATCCTCATTATGTTTGAGGTTTTGTTTTTTCGTTAAAAAAACCCCCAAAAAATCTAACATCTATAAATCAAATGTGAAGAAGTGAAATGTTTTTACACTTGAATTTTCAGAACATTCATTCAGCTTGAAAAATTTGATATGACAACTATAGCTATGACATGTACAAAAGTATATAGCAAATCATGGCTAAAGTGCATTGGGGAGATAACTCATATTTTGTGGAAATTAATATTAGGAAGTTGTGCTATAACCTTATCATAGTGTTCAAGTGAGAATTATAAGTATGTAAATAGTACATTCATATTAAATTCTTCCACTTTTTAACTGTTTTAATGATCAGTTATTAGGACAGGGTAATAAAGTTGCAAAGATCTAATCCTTTGTTAGCAAATGATACTGCCCATATGACATGCCTTATCATGGTATTAACAAAATTTTTGCCAGTAGTTATGAATTCAGTAGAGAAACTCCTTGCTGGGAAATTTTATTGGTTTCAAAGCAGAGATCTTCTGGACATCATTGTAGCTCCTTAACTGCTCTCAAGAAGATGAAGATAGAACTCCTATTGCCTTCAGCAAGCATTAATCCACCCTTTCTTGCTGTTCCTACAAGACAAACACTAGGTTGCCAACAGGCAACCTTCTATGCCTGTCTGCCCTAGGAACAGTTGCAGTCACTCTGAAATTTCCTGCTCTTCATTGCTGCTAGATCTTGGATTCCTGTGAAAATTAGTAATTATTATACCTGCAGCATATGCCTGCTGCTGGTGATCTGAATACCCTGTTGGGATGCTTCTGTAAAAGCAAAAATAAAATTAATATTTTACTCTTCCAAATAAAAGTTTTGAAAGAAATGTATCTATTTCACAACAGTAAAAAACAAAGTTACTTCATCTGAAAAAAAAGTTTAGGAAAACAAGTATTTACAGGCCATGCATTCTTATGGTCTAACAGATAAAAACTGCAGATTTCGAGATAGAATTTTATTAGAAGACACTAATTCTTTTATACTCATGCCAGTCAAACTGCCAGTTTGCCTTCTTATTGCAATTTATACTGAAGGCTGTAATTCTTCATAATTATTTTCTTTGTGAAACAAGATTGTAATATCAACCATTTAGTTAAGTGGTGGCACTGGTTTCCCACTGGTTGACAAGAGCCTTTGTATTCACAAGGTCTCATGCATATTTCAATGGCAGGAATAGCAATTTTCTTGTTTGGCAGCTCCCAAGTGTCATTTTGCTGCAGCACCTATGTTAGGAATAGATGCACTTTCTGTTAGTGTCCGGGAGGTTTTCCAATTAAATGAGTTGAAGCTGACAGGACTCGAATGAGTTGTCACCTGCTTTTATGTCTTTTTAAAATTTGACTGTTTGATTTTTTTAGCACTTCTGCTGGGTTGTTAGCATAACTTAGACTTTTTGCTAAGTTACCCGAAGTGACCTATACAGTTCCAGTTCTAAATGCAGCCTTCACTTAATCTGATATCAATAGCAACTGGATTCCACAAAAGCATAGCATATCTGTTCCTACATATCTGCTCTAATCCCCACTTGGTCAATCAGATTCTTCTGTTTTAATGAGATAATAATTTTACTTAGGTAAAATTATAAGACTGAGTTAGTCTTTTCACTTCAATAAAAAAAATCCAATATTATATTTGGGTGGAAATAAATATAATCACTAATTATAATTGATAACTATTAAATGCATCTTATTAAATTATTTGCAAAGGAATAAGTACTTTTTGTCATCTATTAATTACATTTTGAAAGATTCTCTGATTTTCCTGAAACAACAACTGCTTTAATGATGAATTTTACAATTTCTTAAGTGTTTGTAATGTGTCCATGTGCTCTTCAGAAATAATTTGATATGTTTGTAAAGATAATTGTTTTTATGAACTTATATCAAATGTTTCTCATTTTTCTACCCAACAGAGAAGGTGTCTAAGCTGTTTCCTTTCTTACTCAGTTTATTTCAATCAATTATTTATTTCATGCCAGTTTTTCTAACCTAATCAATTTTCACACATTTTTTTTCCACAGTCAGGCTTGAAAATCCACTTAGCTGAGGTTATGACTCCAGTTATACAGAATAAGGAAATCTGATATGCTATGATTATTTTATCAAATGCTTACTGAATACTGAGGAAAATTCTCTGCATCTGATTTCTGTGCAATTTAAAGTCAATCACATTAGGCATTTAATATTATTAATGTTTTTTGAAGCCAGGCCTTTCTTTTTCATCTGTTGTATGCCAGGGACGAGTTTTGTTTTTAGTTGCCAAAACAAGAATCCCAGTTTTGTGTCCTGTAGTTTAACACAATGAGCAAAGGCTAAATAACCTGGATTAAGGATATTTGAGGATACCAGCTGAAGGCAGCAGCTCAACAGCCAGATGCCAGGCAGCACATTAGCTTCAATGCCAAAATGCTATAGCTTTACATTTGATGGGCTGAAACCCATGATGAAGGCCCAGGCTCCTCTGTCTGGGCAGTGCAGCTCCCTTGATGGATGCCAGGCATGTATGGCCACAGTTTGCTCCCAGCAGAGACCATGGTTCCCAACCAGGATCCAGAAAACAGCCAAGCTTGTCTCACTCCGTGCCCAGAGGAACCAGAGTGACCAGGGTTCTTAGATCATAGCAAGTATGCCTGGGCATGACCATGCTCTCTAAAAAACATTCCATTTCTTTGGAAAAAAGGTGAAGGAGGACACGGTGGTGAGACCCCTTTCATGTAGTGCTGCAGTAACCAAAGTATCCTCTTTGAGGGCTTAGGATGTCCATTCTCAGCAGACACACTGCCACCATGGCTTTTCCTTGATTTTAGCCTGCAGGTAATTGTTGTTAGCTATTCTCACCTCCAGAGAAGTCTCTAGTTTGATGTAACCCTGCATGCAATATGCCTATTGATTTGGAGAAGTGATTTAGAAGTGTTAATAAAGCAGACAAATGCTGGAATCTAGCTATCTCACTGGGAAGCTTGGAAAGAAGTTTGAACCATCTTAGCCATCAATTAGAGACAAAAATTAATAGATATTGTTTAATATTATTATTACAGTGATTATGGCCTTTATATAGTTTTAAAATTTCTATATTCACACTCAATATATTTCACAATTAGTTTCATACCTAATCACATCAAATTTTGAAATTTGTTTGGCTAAAATAAAAGGCATTCATCTATACATGAACGCCTGTGATGAGAAACAGTCTTCTACTAGATGTCTATAGCCTTCTTATATTGAGTCTGTAGGTAATTTTCAATTGAATTAAGTCAGTGTTTAAGTATTGTGTTGAATTATGCAATGATTACTTGCTTGTTAAAAACAAGTGATTGTTTTCTGTTCTGATTTAATTCTTTACAGTACAAAGGAGCTGTCTAGATCTGTTAACATGCACTTGCACAGCGAAATAATTTGGTCCGTTTTCTTACTCAATAAATCCTTTATATTTTTCATAGTTTGTATAAACCAGGATTTTGCAACTGTGCATACATGCAGGGAAATAGAAATCACACACCACATTGTACCCATTATAGATTGTCCCCTATCCAATAAGATGTATAGCAAATTTGAGCTGTCCCAGCTTGTGTTAGCTAAGCCAGATAAAGATAATTCCTCTTTAAAGTAGGAATTCTGAAACGTTTAACAACCAAGTCATTAACTGAAAGGTACAATTCCAATGACATCTGGCAGAGAAGAACTAAAAGTTATAGCAGAACATTTCTGCAATATGCAGGTGTATATATCTTATCCCTGTGGTTAAAAATCAAATGAGAGAAGCAGAAATATATTTTTGGGGAAATTAATTCTGGGATGAACTGCAGTGCCCTGTAGTACACTGGAAATGTTACTTATTGACCAAAGTGAAGCATGGCATAAAAATATCCGGTAACATTGGTTAGGGGATAACTCCTCCTGATACATCAGTAAAAGTTCACATATTCATTGGTCTCAGAGATTGTCGGAGGGGTTCTGAGGTAAGAGTTTAGAGGCATAGTATATTTCTCTAAGAGGATGTATTTTTAAGGAAATATTAAAGATTTCAATAGCCTATAAATCTCAATATCTGAGAATGATCTTTCAAACATATAAGTACCTTTCGTCTATGCTACAGTATATTTGTTAAAATCTCCATAATCAGAAAGACATTTATTCATACCAAGAGAGTGTACCCTGATTTTTCTGTTCAAAGTTAGCTCTCTTTAATGCCCTATTCCCGAAGGGCATGTCTTCAGTTCTCATTCTGTGTCAGCTTAATGAGGGCATCTTTTACAATTGGGAGCAGTAAATCTTCTCCCGTCCCTGATTCACTGCCAATTTTTTCCCTTTAGGATTTTTCTTTTATTTTTTTCAAAATGAGAGACTTTGAATAGGGTTTTTATTTCTGACATAGCTGGACCACTACTTAAGTGAGTAGCTTCAGGAAATACTTTCATAGTCATTTTTATTCAAAATATTAAGAAACATGGCTCTGAACTACAGAAAAATTGTCAGGGTTGAATGACAAAGTATTGCTCATTCCTCCACAGTTAGCTAAGTACAAGCTGTCTCAATTTTACCTCAAAATTGAGAGTTCAGAAGTTCAACATGAGTTCAAATGTTATTGAGTTCACGTTTCACTAGAGAAAGAGAGAGTGAGTGATAAATGTTTACGCTAGGGCACTGGATTAAAATATATGTCTTACGGCTTCTATTTCTACTCACAATTATATCTGAATAAATTGTACTACTGTGACTGAGCAAACCACTCAGGAGAGCGACCAGTGAAACATCATGAACATATGGGAGCTGGCTTAAATCAATGAACCAGTGGTCCTTGAAAGGTGCAGGTGACTAAGCATCAGGGACTTGGAATCAGGATATGCAGTTGGAAATGCTGCAAACTGATCCAAAATAAAACCCAGCCACATTAGTGACATGGATCATAGAGACTGGCAAATGGGTGCTGCATATTTCTCTCTTTTTAAAATTTTTGGATGGCTGGTGAAATGACAGCTGCATATGTGTATTAAGAATAGTGAGAGATGCTTCTGCCTGAATTAAGGTGCAAACGAAACAATATGCAGGTCAATAATTTGGAATTTATTTAATAATGAATGTGATGTAGTGAGATAGAAAGCAACATAAAAGAGAGGAGAGAGAGTGCAAGCAGAAGATGGTTACCACCCATGGATCCAGCATAACCTCTTTGGTTCTCCATTGAAACAAAAGCTAGAAGGATATCTCAGCCTTTCCTGGCTTTGAAATAAGATCTAACACAGTTTCTGAGCTACTCCTGACAGACATATCTTTAACTGGACCTGTTCTTCAAAATCTCCAGTTCCAGGAATTCTATAAACTTCAGAGATAATTATATTAAAAAATTAAATTAGACAAAGTGTTCAATTATCTTGACATCAAAAAAACTTTTTACAATGTCTAATTTAAATATCTCATTATAAATTAGGCTGAATTCCTCTTGCTTTTTGATCACTTTGATTGAGAACAGTTGATTACTGTTCAGTCTCAAATCTCTTAACATGATTATACTGTCCTGTTTCAGTCTTCTCTTTCCTCGACTGAACATTTTTTTCAGCTTTTACTGCAAATTTTTTTTGTTCATCACTTGAGGTTTCCTTCCAGATTATTAACAAATTTTTAACGATGGTTTTCAAAATGGAACATGATGTCATCATCACGTCTCTAGCATTTCTTTCAAGGAGTGTAATAGCTATGCAGTATATTAATAATTAGTTGCGTGTTAATATTTAGCTATCAGTAAGTCTTGTATATAATGATATTTCAGAATGAGACTTGTCTCTCTTGTGACCTCAAACCCTGACTCATTTCATGCAACCTCCGGCCTCCAAGCCTTGCTTGCAGTATTGTTAGCTAAACAGTAAATTATGCTTTTTACCTAATTTTCCATTTGTGATTTAAATTTTTCTTTTCTACCTGGGGAGCTTTTAGTTTTGGACTTACTAAATTTCATTCTATTCACTAGTGCTTGAATTTATAAAATTCATTCTCAGTTCTACTTCTGACCATTGAAGCGTCTGTTCTATTTCTCAGCATTGTCATCTGCAGATTTCATGGGACTACCCATTTCATCACCGCTATATTCAAAATTTATATTGAATATTAAAGGAGATGGACTTTTGCAAGGCCTCACAATTCTCCAAGACGTTCCATTTTTTGAAAGCAAATCCTTGATAAAACCACTTCAACAATATTTTCCATATTTGCATATGAAAATGTTGCAGGGACTGTGCCATAAGTTTGCTAAAGTCAAGATGTATGTATCATACCTTCTATTCCTACCCTATCCACTAGGCCTTGTTACCCTACTGAGAAATGGAATAGAGAGATGTGACTGCTCTTGAAAAATCCACATTGATCTGCTTTTATTACGATATTATTCTTCAAGTGCTTATAATCCGAGATTTAGGAATTTTCTCCAGTAGCTTTCCAGGCCAAAGGTTTAGTCTATCTGGCTCTTAGCTACCCTTTGCAAAGGCTTAGGTCTACTGGTGAACAACTTAAGGAAAAATATATCACAGCTCTGGGTACAGCGCCAAAAGAGTAGCAGCTCTATCCTTTGGATTTCTGAACAAAACTTAGATTTTTGGATAGAGAAACTGCAATACTACTATGGTCATACAATTGCTTTCCAGCACTGTCAGTTCCTGCAAATGGTATCTACTTCTTCCACATTGATAAAGAAAAATAAAAGTCATCTGAATAAGAGAAATGTTAGCATTCCAGAGAGTGTGTTTGTATATCAGTTAATATTTACAGCTGGTTGGAATAGCAGTATAGACAATTTCTGCAGGCAGAGATGGAAGGAAAAGAAAATAACTTCTTGACCTCAAGGGAAGTGGAGCAAGAGATATATAACAGGTATGATGAGATCACTCTCTTGGCAGAGAAGTAGGTCATGTTCAGAAAACAGATAAATTCCCAAATTCCTTGTGATTCAGTTTTGATAGTTCCACAAGCTTTATTTCTGTAGGTATCTGGATTTTCCACTCTTTTATCCACTCTCCGTATGTGAAGTGAAAGGAATAGAACTCCTGTTCTTACATATTTCATCTCTAAATACTTTGGTATAGAGACCTATATGGAATAGAGACCTATATACTTTCTGATTGTATTTGTGCCATGTTTTATATGATGGAGCTCTGATCCCAAGGACATTATCCACCTATAAAATATAAAAATAGCGATGTGAATTTCAATGCTGAGCAAAGGGAAGGAAATCGTTTCTGCTCTTTTCAGACAATTGTGCTTGAAGTACAGACTAGGCTACTTGAAGCGTGCAGAGTTCCAGCTAGAACTAAATTGTCTGAAGAGTGCCAAGCATGATTACACTGTTGAAAAGATTTATATAGAGGGAGATGCATAAGGAAAAAAATCAAAGGGATGTGAGAACCATGGGAGAAAATGCCATGCCATGCCATGCCATGCCATGCCATGCCATGCCATGCCATGCCATGCCATGCCATGCCATGCCATGCCATGCCATGCCATGCCATGCCATGCCATGCCGTGCCATATAGAGGACAGTGGGCAAACAAGCAAGACAGTGAACAAACTGAACCTATGCAGGTAAATCATGCTATTAAGAGGGTTAGTGCTCTGTTCTGGTGCTGTGGTCTCTGCTTCAGTAATATTGTTTCTCATCTTCTAGAAAAGAGTTCTTTACTGCTGGATCCATTCTTGAGTGGCAGAGCCAGAAGTCTGAGGAGCAAATGTGGACACCTTGTCTTGAGTGTGTCACCGCCAGAGGCCCAGACACAGCCTGGGTGGGATCAGGATTTGCCCTCAGCAGATGTAGCAGCCATCATGCTGAAAGGGAGGCTGAAGACCATGGGGTAGAGAACAAGGGCTGAGTTACATTCCTTTTTCTTTTCTGTCTAGCTCTCAGAAAAGAAATCTGAACTAATAGCAGACATCCCCACACTTGAAGAATGGCAGCTAGAGGACATTTCAAATGACACTTAGATAACTGAATAGAGCTCTAAATTTCTCTTGATGATAATGAGAGCAAAATGACGTGTTTTAAGTATCCACATTGGAATGTCAACAGTCTGAGTAGAAACCGAAATGCTGTCTGAGAGGTGCTGAGCCATGAAGGTCTGGTCTCCAGAGGTGGCTTCCAAAGGCACTCACTCTTGTTGCTGTAGGCAGGGCAGATTCATACCCCCTCCACCTCAGTCACCCCTCAGCAGCAGAGGTAGACAATAGCCCTGCTGTTGGGGGATCTAAAAACTGAAAATAAATGTCCTGAAGAAACTATGGTACTTCCCAAACAGGGAGGGGATTTGAACAAAGGTGTCTGACAGTGGTGCCAACTTTGGTGTGCACACCTGTGGGCCAGGAAAGCGCCCTCGATCCTGCATGCCCCAAGCTGCCCCTCCTGGTGAACTCACCAGGATGCCCATTCTCCCACCACTCATGATAGTCAGGAAAAAAACAGTGAATGCTCTCCTTGAAAAAAATATCCAACACAGGTGCTCAAACACTGGGATGAAAAAAGAAGCCAGACAGGGAAGGTTGTGACTGAATTCAGTTGCTGCAAATTACCATAAGAATAAAAGCAAAGAAAGAAGAAACCACAACTACGCATTCAGCAAAGCTTTCTTCCCTAGATTTCAGGCTGAGTGAAAGCTAGGCATTATCAGGGGACAGTTAGGTATTAGGAAGCTTCTTTGGACTTAGTTTTTCTCCCTTGATGCAGGACAAATATTTGCTCTCATTTGTCTCAGCTCAGGGCCCCAGGTTACTCTAAATTTAGCCAACTAGCCATTCTACCAATCTGCAGAGTAAATACTACATGATACATGAATATTTGCCTGAATTGCCAGAAAATTCAGTGATCTGATAGTATAATTTAACTTTTTACAATTGCAAATGGATATTCATTTATACAAAAAGTTTTAGAAGAGTAAGATGACAATGCCTGCTGTGACACAACTGTGTCTACAGTAATATACAACAAATGACTTTGATAAAAAAACCAATACCACACAGTAAATGGCCAGAAAAAGCGATGAGACAGAATTGGTAGAAATGAAGCCTGGTAAAGAAAGAAAAGAGAATAATAAGGCATACCTGAATTTAATCAAAATTAAATTGATTTTTCTTTAGACTGCCAGACCCTTACCCAGCTCCATTGCCCTTCTCTGGACATGCTTCAATGTCCTTCTTGCAGTGAGAGGCCCAAAACTGAACACAGGATTCAAGGTGTGGCCTCACCAGTGCTGAGTACCTGGGGAAAATCACTGCCCTGGTCCTGCTGGCCACACTATCGCTAATATAAAAGATAAAAATAAATAAATTATGTGTTGTATAGTTAGCATAGTTCATAGGAAACTTATTTTCATCACATAACCGTGTTGGATATTTAGCAAGGCTTAAATATAAAAAAATTAGAAGTGAATATCAACTAGAAGAATAATGACAGTTGAAACAAAGCACTCTTGCTTCATATATAGATACAAAAATGCATGCTATGTATTTGAGAGAGGACAAGAGATACAGCAAATGTTACCAAGTGAAGATTTGACAAACTTTTGGGGAAGAAGACTATTGTATTGTTTTTTAATTTTTGAGATAAAAGCCATCAGTGCTAAAGACAAAATATGAGAAGAAAATATGATATGATCTGGTATTCCATTTCTGTATTCCCGTTAGCACACTAATGTGATCATTCTGGACAATATGCCTCTTGATCTTACCTAAAAATAGATGGTGACTGACTAATAGTCACTTAAATCAACTTTTAGAATGGTCTGTCTAAAAACCCCTAAGCACTACATCTCTGGGATAAGTGTACATCAAGCATTTATTGTATATGTTTGTGTGATGTCTATTTATTAAACATACACCCTCCTTACCAGCAATTCAAAATAAGAGGTTCAAAAGTGGCAGACTGGTTATAATTGAGATGTACTGGAGGCTTTTTCTTTTTGCCACTTCACACTCTGGCATTACCACTCTTCTAATATGTTAGATGCAGTTCACTCAGAATGAGATTTTATTAATGTATTTTTCTGCTAGAAATAAAAGAGCTTTGATATGTTTCTCACAAAATAATAGCTTTCGAGAGAAATGTTTTTTATACAAATAAGATTTTAGAATGCTTGCCTAGAATCAGTAGCAATTGTGAAGATTTAATTGGGATTAGTGATGTTTTATCTTACAGAAATCCATTAAGTCTTGTTTGAAGCAAGAAATTCATACATTCTTAGAGGTAAAATTGTATTATGTATTTTTTGCTCTAAGTTATTCCTCAATCAAAAAGCGATATTATTCCCAGTATCCCTAAACTAAGCAATTTCCTTCATATTTTATTACTGTATGTGCTACCGTTCTTTCATTTAGCCTCAACATGGCTTGCAAATCATGGAAATAATATTATCTTCATTTTTCATAAGGAGAATTTTCATAAATGGAATTGAATCATAGAGAAAATAAGTGGTTTGTCCAATCTGGCACTGGAAGGTCATGGCAGGATCAAGGATCAATATTGAACTTTCTGCTGGGTAAAATCAGAGCATCTGATCTTACAAATAAGAAAAATGTGTGAGTACAAATCCAGGAAAATGTGAACATTAGCAATTAAATGAATGATATGAAATTACTAAGGCAGAGCAGCATACTTCAGATCTTGCATTTAATACTGTCGTTTTACAGGTGGGTGTTTCCACTTTAGAAACATGGGAATCAGATTCCACGAGGCAGATGTTCAAGGCTAATGGGTGCATATATTCTTTGGACTACTCTGCTTGAGTCTGACTTTTGTTACCATGAGGTCTTTTCTTGGCTGTAAGGAAATGTAGCTTTTCCTCTGCCCCTGTATTTACTGCCCTCTGCTTGTGCTTTTTGTTGTTTGTTTATTAGCCTAAAGAGTGGAACAGTTCACACCAAAATTTAGATGGCCAAGGGCAGCTGAGTAAAACCTTGCTGAGTTGAATGGGGAAATTCAAACCTCACAGAGTTACTCTGCTTGCTTTCAACCAGCTTGGACAGTCATGTGTGATTTGAATGAGTCATGGGTGAGTTTTTTCAGAACTGTGACAACTGCAGACTAATTTTCATCACTTTCTATTTTGGTAAAAAACAAATAATTAGGTTGTTTGGTCTGACTGTACTGTACACAAGCTATAAAACTCCCCTGCCCCATTATGTGGCTACACCAGTCCTTGTAGATAATTAAATCTGAAAGTCTAAAGTTGGAAATGGAAACTTGGAAGTGGATAAAGTAGATAAAGGATGCAGACATTCCAACTTATGTGATACAGAAACAAAGTACAGTGTTTTTTGTCTGCTCACAATTACAGACCTACTCAAGAAATATAGAAGCTACTTAGACCTTCTCCCTTAAAAACAAAATAAAATTAATTAACAAAATGGTCATATTTATGGCATAATCACTGTGTTCCACAATACATTTTCAGGGACTAATTTTATCAATTTTTGTGGAAATTTGTGGAAGCTTCACCACTCTAAAATGCAAATTCCTTTGTGTCTTACTCATTTTTTTGCAAAATGTAACCAGAGAAGGCAATATGCCTGGGCTTATGGCTTTTACCCTTCATATCACACATTTCTGGCTAGCATATTTTCTTAGGAGTGCAAGATCTACATATAAGTTTACAATCTGACCCTAAGTCTCTTCTTAGATTACTCCAGACGAGGCAAACTCTGTAGAGATTCTCTTTGTCCTCCTGTTGTGGCTGATTGTACAGCCAACCCCATGGTGCTTATGAAACACAAATGGATAGGCCAGCCCAGCCATGGCTCTAAAACACCTGCTTATGGCACACATAACATGTAAATCTCCAGTTTACTTTGCTCCCAGGGCTGTTTTTGCATTTTGCATCTGATAAAATCCAGCAATGATACTAAAAGTGGAGACTGCAAATTCTGCTGTGTGTCCTGCCCAGAACCTGGTTTCTCACTTACCTGGTTTCTCACAGAGCATGGCAGCTCCCACCTCTGCATCCTACTGGGGCTTTGGTCAATGTTGTGTGCCTGTCCACTCATGCAAACATGCAAATGCTCATAGCCAGAAGTGGGACAGGAGGCACCCTGGACCTTACAGGACCTTTCAGGAACCAATCCATCACTTCAGCTGCCTGCAGAGGCCAGGTAAGGCTGAGCCGTGGCTCAAACACAGCTATCCAAAGTCTTGCCCTGGTTATGTGCAGTATCTGCAAGGGTCTATGCCATTCTAACTTTTATCCTCACAATACCTCAGTGCTCACAAGGGAATATTTACATGAAAGGCCCTTCAAATAAAAGAAAAAAGCCCTCAGAATTAGGCAGCTTCTCTGTTGATTGCTCAGCAGCATTTTAGCATCCCACAAGGGCTAAATGTCTGTGTAGTGATTATGAGAATGCCTGGCCTTTACTTCATTACTTCTTTGTGTTACCTAGAACATTCAATACTGATAGAATGAAAAGAAGCTGGTTCTTCACATTTTTTTTCACTAGATCATGCTAATAATAAATGTACCTATCACTATTACCAATTAATTTTCCAGGTTGTCAGTACTGCAATAATTTTTATGGACATGGCCATTTAAAATATGAAACTTTTACTAATTTATTCAATGTCAGTCATTCTTAACTTCCTCTCTCTTTTAATTTTCTTGGCAAAACTGTACTTAATGATAAGCAGAATGATATGCCAAGCATTAAGCATAATTTTACACCAAGTCTCAGCTTAGAAACATCCTTTCAATGTACATTTGCTTGCTCATCCTTTGTAGGAATACCAAAACCATAGAAACTAGAGACTAGGGGAGATTGTTAGCTGGATTTTTAGTTTGTCAGGGAGAGTGGCTAACCAGAAAATCAAATCTCTTTAATAGCACTTTCTAAATATTCTTCCCCATGTGACTTAACATGACCCACAAGTCTAAATATGCTCCAAGTCACACCCTATAAATTTAAGAGACTCCAGTAATGAGGCTAAGTGAATCCAGCTTGCTTGAAACTGAGAAATATCAACCACATTTCTACAGAGCAAGAGAGCTATTTGGCTTATTTCTTTAGAGACAAACTTTAAAAACACCAGAAAAACACCTCAAGGCAAATAATAGCACTATTAGAGGTGCTAGATGCTCTAGCCAGCTTACAAGAAACATGCAGCTCATGCCTTATTACTGCCCGGGATGCTGCAAGTGGACACAGCTGACAAATTCCATCTTTTCAAGACATTTTTGGTCTAAATATATGTTTTAGATCTAGACCTAAAGACACACCGAAGCTCCAGCCCTTTACTTTGCATCCTTTGAAGATAAAGAATGTGATCAACCTGGAAACTGAAACTATTCTTTCCTAAGTGTAGTCTTCTCCTAGGGCTCTGGAGAGCACCTGCATGGGCTTGATTGTATACAAGCACAGAACGAGACAAGAATCACATTTTGTCTCTGCTGGCTGAAGAAATTGCCACCACTGCTTTTCCTCTGGAGTCTTTTGCTCACTCAGATCTGCTGAAATGCTGTGCACATGAGGACCCTCTGACTCATCTCTGTCCAGCTGAAGTGGGCAGTTCAAATAGTTCATGTTTGATATAAGTGTCCTCATTCTGATAGGAATGATTTCGTGAAGGGCTCTGAGGAAACAGTAGCTGACAGCAAGAGTTACCAACAAACAGATGAGACAGTCGCAGACCAAGGGAAAAGGTCAGCCAGAAATGGGCATAACCAAGCACTAACACTGCAGAACTAATAAAATCTGAAGTGCCCCATTACTAAGTTGAGGGGTTCTCACCTCTCCATGCCCAGGCAGCTGTCAGGCTCATAATTCAACAAGCATAACTTTGCCAAGTTAAGACACATGGACAAAATGCAGCTCATAATTTGTCACTGTCATCCTTGCCATTACAGCAGTGTGTACTCTGGTTAAATGCAGCCTTCCTTTAGATTTATTACAATAGTGTGGGAAAAAACCCCAAACTCAAACAGCTTGAAAACGAGTCAAGGAAATTTCAGAATTGCATGTCTCATGTGGAAAGGGAAAGAGAGCTGTATTAGTTTGAACTTAGTCTTCATACAACAAGGTTTGTGGATACTGATAATTCAAAACATGAGTGGATTGGGCCTAGAAAAGGAATTAGAATTAAATCTTAGTCATCATTTAAAACAGGGCATAGAGGAAGGCTTGAAAGTACATTTAATTTTTCAAATTTCCTGCATTTTATAGTAAAATTAACATGTAATCCTCTTAAAAACTGTTTTAAATTAACAAATTATGTTATATTTGAAGAAGTGATAAATAGATTACAGTTCTACTGACAGAGAAAATTATAATGTGCAGCTTTTTGATAGTCCCTTTCAGAGGGATGGGGACCTGCCCAGACATGAATGAGCTGAGTCCCCACAAGAAAAAGCAGCCACAGGATGCTGCTCCTCTCTGACTTGGCCTTTTGTGGTTGCCTGGGGCTGCTCCAGGAGGCTGCTCACAGAATAATGAATTGGGTTCCCACTGAATTGTCCCTGGGAGAAATATTCCTCTGGACTACAGAAGAAGCCTGAAAAGAGTGAATCCTCACAGTTAAAGAAAGGCCTCATCCACAACTTTCCTAACGTCCTTTTTATTTTTATTTTTATTTTTATAAACTACTGCTCATGTCTTATTGTCCAGTGTACTCAAAGACATCCACATATCTCCCTGCACTTTCAGATATGCAGATATCTGAAAAGAGTAGTGATGTATTGCACATTTAGAAAAGGAAACACTCACTTCTTGGGAGGTCTGTTCTACGTGGACATCTAAACATGTATATTAAACAAAGAGAAGTCACAATGGGATACAAATATCCAGTTGATATCCATCTGAACTCGACGCTTTTCTCTCTTCTATTTCTTCTTAGATGAAACTCCAGTTGCAGAGCAGATGGGAACAGAAAGCTCTGTAATTTAACTCCCAATCTCAACTTGATCAAGAAAGAAAATAACCAAGCAGCATTTACTGACCACCTGCTTTATTCTGTAGTTGAACTTTAGTGGACTAGAAAGAAGTCCACAGAGGAAAGAAAAGAGAGCAGTCAAGAAAATAAGGGATATCTACCCCAGTATATATTCTTGGCTTTCTTCTGCTTTTAATTTTGTTATTAAAAGAAAAGTGTTTCCAGTGGTTAAAATGGCACTTGGCTCTTTGAACACAGAATAATCAGAAATATGGGATGTGACACTTCCTAAAATCAAATAAAGAAATTTGATTCTCTTTCATATGACATCTTTCTTCACCTCCCATTTGTCTTTTTTCCTGTATTCTTCTCCACCTTCAGGAGTTTCCTTTTAATGTAAGGGCAGAATATTTCAGAAGAAGAGGTTATGGGCTGTTATGTAATTATCTGTGTGTCCAAAAACTTGACATTCTCTCTTGAGAATGAGTTATAAAACACTTGCAGAGCTGGACATGCATCTGAAAACAATTTGAAGGTTCCAGAAGGTTTTGCTTTGATGCCACCACTTACTTCCAAAAGCATTTCATTATGCTTTTGTAGCCCTTCAATTTCATGATTCCCATAGGCATCAGCAAGTAAGATTTAAATTGAAATGTATTTGCCTAAACAGGTATTCTCTATCTCAATTTACTTGTGACAAGCTTAATGAAATCATATGGACAACACGCACTTGTATACCAATTAGCTTTCAGAAATTGCCTGCCTATGTTCAAAAATTTAGGCAGCAGACTTCTTAGTTGTTAAAATATCTGGACAATATATGATCTGTGATATCATTATCTATCTGCATATTCAAATTATAGGACTGCTAGCTGTTTTTTTGCTTCTCTGCATTACTGCTCAGACAGCATCACACAGAAAATGTCAGAAAAGCCAGGAAATGGAATTCATGTCCTGCTGCCTTGAAGAGACTGTAGAAGAAACACAGAGTGCCACATGTAGTATTTGTACCATATATTGATGTATGCAAAAAAAATGGTCATGTCCTCTGCCTGCAAAAAAATCAAATTATTGTCAATTTAAGAATATCCTTTTGGCATGACCTTTGTGTTTGAAAGTAAAACAAAGAACAGGGTGGAGGGAAGATATTAAGCTAGAGGGAAGGGTATGTTTTCTAGGTTAGCAAATATGGTACGGTAGCAAATAATTTTCAGAAATGTATAAGGCATTTGAGCATAAGCTATTTTTCATGTATAGGACACTTCCTGATATTTTGAAAAATATCCCCCTAATACTGAGGAGGAATTTTTCAGAGTAAGACAAGGAGATGGCTGTGCCTAGGGTAAAGAAGGACATGATCAGTCAGAACAACACACAGATCCATGGCAAAGTCAGTTTTTAAACGCATACTTGGTGCATATCCCGTTTCAAAATTAACTCAGTAGAGTGCTATAATAACATGCCCTTCTTATTAATTTGACTTTTTCTCATCACTGTTATCAAAATTCTCATCTGACAAACCTTACTTTTTCCCTTATATATTCTATTAACTATTCAACAAGTGAACATTTAAAATGGCAGATTTTTTTAGTGTGTTTTTAATAGTTTTTTTTCATTTGCCAAGCAACGGTCTAGAGACACCCATGAGTTATTTATGAAAAAAAAAATTAGAGAAAAGGCCTGTAATATCAAGGGAATTTAAGAATTGCATATATTCATACAGTGATCCTGAAACTGTGTGTAGTCTCCTGAGATTGTGCTTTTCAAGCAGAAGAGAAAAAATCTAAAAGTGAAAGGTCAGGATACAAGTTAATTTTGCTTCAAAATTTTCCATATGACAGATATGTAGTGTTCAAGAAGGAAAATCCGCTTTATAAGTTGCTTGCTTATTATATAGAGCATTTTTCCAAGAACAATCCCAACAATCCCACTTCAAAATATTTTCCCTTTCTCTGCAACCTAGGGTATTTTTATGAGTTACATAGCAGAATACCTTTTCTTGCTAACTGTAATGGGAGTGTCTCTGTGTGATCAGCTGACAACAGTAAGCTTTTCATGATTATTCTGTACTCTAGTTATTGGTTCGTCATATGTCTGGGAAAATAGGAATTAATAGAAAAGTGATGTGAAAATCACACATTCTGTAAATTGAAACCTATGCAATAGTTCCTACTTCCATTTACATTAATTTAAACCAGACTCAGCCCTCTCACTTTAGAAGAATATCACAAATTCGCTGTGGGGGAGCCCAGCGTCCAGCCCCAAGGTTTTAAAAATAAGTGGGTTCCATTTGTGTGATGTAATGGCCAGAATTTTCTGATGTTGAAGTCCAAGGGGACTTGAGAGTTAACAGCCTAAAGTAAAATTAGTAAGGATTAGATCAGAAAGGCAATGTGTTTTGACCTATGGAAATAATAAAGCACACATGCTGGAAGGGATCCCAGAGACTACACATACTCTGTCCCTGTTAATTTTTCACGGCATTTTGCATAAAAAGGTACAAATACATCTTGCTGCATGAGAACTGTTTGTGCACATAGAAATGGCACTTCAGCCTGGAAGCCTTTTTAAGCCTTCACTTTTCTTTAATTCAAAAGTACTGTTCACTGGAGTTGAGAACAGCACATTACACAAGCTCTGTGCCCAGGCTGTGGATTACTAATGCAGTAATCTCTCCCCAGCCTCTCTCTGCCAAAGCAGGTGGGCTGCTGATTTTGGAAGAGGTGTGCTTGCACATTATGGGATGCTTTCAGAAAGCTCAGGCAGTTTCTCCTTTAGGAGACGTGAGAGGTAGCAAAGGGGAATTGTCTCTGTTACACAGGCAGCACCCTGCACTTGCTGATCATTAATTCAGGTTCTCAGAAAGGGATTTCTCTCACCACATGTAGATATTTGTTTCATAGATGACTTAGTGTGAAATGGTGAGGTAAACCCTCTCTGGTCAAGGGACACAATCAGCATTTCTAAGGTGCTAGGGGACACCAAACCCAGCAGCCTGATAGAGGCAAGGCTGCTGCAGCTCCATATCCCTGCGTCCAGCCAGAAGTCTGTGCATGTACACACAATAAGTGTGCTTAAATTCACGGGAAGCTATCCCATTTTGTCTTCTTTTTTCTCTTCTTCCAGAGTCAGAATTAAAAGCTCGAGAGACTATATTTCATGTTCGGACTCAGATGTTTATTCTTATCTATGTTACAGTGAGTGCTACAGCACTTCTAGCTAACAAGATAAAAATGAAGAAATTGTGATGTGTCTCTCTCATTACAAGGTCTTTTAAGGCCTAACTGTCCAATTAAGAACTAACACCTAAGTTATTTTTACTTTTGACTCAATGACCAAACACCTGTGACTTGCAGTGTGGCATTTTCTATCCAATTGCAAAAGTACCACCTAAACCCATGAAGAAGAAGGTGAAGAAGAAAGAATCCTCTGCCCTAAAACATCCACCTTGCCTTCCATATATTACTATATTCTAAAACCTTAAATTCTAATTTTTTCACTCTTGATATTACACACTTCTATTCAAACTACACACCAGCGATTCTAGTTCTATCACTCAATTCTGGAAGCCTTCTCCAAGGCCTCAGGTCAAAAGTTGTGTTTTCTTGAGGGTCAGTGCCTGTCAGCACAGAAAGTCTAAAATTCTCAGTATCCAGGGTTCCAACAGGAAGCCACATAAATCAGCAGAGACAGAAACCACAAAACCCACACAATACAAACAGCACCAGTGCCCTGATCTTTTTCCCTCAGACAACGTCCAGACCCTGGCGACTCCAGAAGCAAGGAACTCCCATTCCTCCAGTCTACTTTAGCTCTCCTGTACACTTCTGATTGCCTTGGTATTTAGCTTTCAAGATTCTTCTTGTACTCTCAGGCAAGTCTACCTTGATATTCACTAGTGCCTACACACACTGACACTCACATCCACAAAATGTGCACCCTGTCCTCCCCCACTGTTGACATCACAGAAATGTGGTTCCCCACATGTGACTTTTCGTCCCTCTTCCAGTTGCTGGCACTCAAACCTCCATGCACACATGCACATGAAGCCACCTTGACCAGAAGAAATAGCTAGAAATGGAGTTAAATGAGAAAACAGGACATATAGCTGCCATTAGACAAAATTCGTACATGTGGCAGGGCAATTGTACCAGTCAGCAACCTCTATGCACATGACCTACACATTTATTTCCTTATTTATTCTATTGTACCACTCTGATACCTCCCCAAACCACGTTGATCCCTTTCTTTCCTCACATTCTGTTCTTCCTTAAGTATCTCTCATACAAAAGTTTGTACAAATCCAAGATAATTTTCCCTTACACCCCACAGTGTCTCCCAGACCCTTGCAGGGAGTAAGCCCCGTCAGTGAATAAAGATGACGGAGCAAGCATCTTCTATTGACCCACTGATTTGTGTCATGTCTGGAAGATCTGGCTGATGCTTTGAGAGAGTTTTGGAATAAGCCAGATCTGGGTGCTTGATTTTCTCTGTTCTGTACCAGGGCTCCTCTGCTTGTCACTGTTCCAGTGTGTTCCATTGTGTTCAGGGAACGAGCCTTTTGACACACAGGTCCAAAACCATTTCAAACTTGATGGTAATATCTGAAAAAGATCAAATTAATGATGCCATGAGTTCCCATCCTCCCACTGGATGCCTACCTAAGTTAGATAGTCATGTGAACATCAGGCCTGTGAATATCAGGTGGCTGTGTTCCCCATATTTAGTGGGGAAGAAGACAAATATTTTCCTTTTTACACCAATGTAGATCCTCCTTCTCTAAGACTTCACTTTGATCACCATAAGCCACCCCATGCTTGCTTGAAGGCATTTTACATCCATGTCTCCATATCACGTGTTCTTACAAACTCAGCATGGTAAATAATCTTCAATAGATTAAGATTCCTGTCATATCAGGGAGGGGTTCAGCACTTAATGAACATGAAGAACTCCATGTTAGTACAGGCAATTGCAATCAAGATGAACTAGCTGAATAAAGGAAAGAATTATTGTTAGTTCTGCTATATTTGTAGTGGCAAGGCTCTATTATTTTGTACTGCTGATTTAGGTTAATCAGCTTAAACGCAACCTGAAAAATCGTAGTAAATACATAATTAGGACATCACAAATATATAAATCTATCAAAATACCACAGAATTTACCAGAAATATGTCAAAGCCATCCCTTTTTTTACAGACAGCACTATTTTTTAATCAGAATTTTAGAAAGCATTGCTGATGTACATTTTGGTAAATAAAATTCCCACTATGACTTTAAAAGAACATTCTGTGTTTAATTTTTCTATATGTATATGAATACAGATGATTTAAAAGAACATTATTTATATATATGGGTAAATAGTCTAAGGAGAAAAATGTATTCTTCTAAGGACTAATTGTCATGCAAGTATGACCAGAAAGCAGGAAAGCTTTCTGCTACACATTAATATATATTTCATGGGACATGGAACATACATTTGCCTCATAATATGTAAATAAAAAAATAACCCACAAGCAACTAAACAAAAACAACCCAAACAAGACCAAAGCCAACCAAAAAAAATCCTCTGAAGGCAGAACTTTCTTAAATTAAAGATGAGATTTGTTGAAGAGAAATCAAAATCAAGATCTATTTTACCAAAACAAAGAAATTCTCAGTTATTTCTCATTTCAGCTAACTCTTATTGAGGAGAAACAAGATTTTCTCAACATACAAGAAGAAAAAAAAAAGTAATTTGATTTGCTGTACTTTTACAATGATGGAAGGACTTTCACTTATACTAGCACAGGTGAAAGGGAAGTAAGCTGGATTGTTTTGCTGGCATTGGAATTGGTGAGACCTCATCTGAACAATACAAAAGAGATCAAGGACCATGTTAATAATTAAGTAACACTGATGTTGATGGTTTTCAGCACTCGAGATCATTTTCTGACCCTCTTTCACTTCCCAGTACAGAGGAAGCTTTCTCTCCATGCCTCGGAATTGCCTAAAACAGAACTCCAGCCACTGTCTGCCTTACTCTTTTCATCTTTCCTCTCTGAAATAAACCTTTGACATGGCTGTGGTTTGTAAGTTACAGGGTCACCTCGGACCCACTAATTACAGCAGATTCCAACAGAGAACTCAAGGAGCACTTCTACTTGTTATGCTCAAGGACAAACCCATTGGGAAATGATGAGGAAGCAGTGACAGTACTGAATAAACTGAAAGAACTGAAACTTAAGAAGACAAGAAGTACCATTTCAACTGTAAATTGTAGGATGACATTGTAAAAGTTCAGATTAGATGTGAACCTCCTTGTACTATAGATAAAACACCTCTTAGAAGAGCTATTCTAAGAAAGGCATAATTTCCTTCCTCACAAATCCTGCAGCCCTGTCCCATCCATCCTGAGAGAAGAGCAACAGAAAGAGTTCTCAGACAAGGAAGAAAGAACAAATGATGCCTTCCTAGTATGAAACAGTTCTCTAGGCAGTAAATTGTTGGACAATTTCCAAATATCACAGACGAATTAGATGGCAAAACTTCCCTTGACATCCATGGCAACATGAGCATTGAATGACAAATGAAAGGGCAAGTAAATCTAGAAAGAATATTATATCATGTCTTACTGTGATGGAAAGAGCATTGACATCTGCCACCTGGTCTGGTTTTGAATTTTAACAGTAGTTTTAAAATGTGGATTTAAATGAAAATATAACTAAAGAATTACATTAAAAATAAACCAACTTCCTTCTTCTCTAAGTCCAAAAGCTATTTACAGTAGTTTTTGTGTTGGTACTCAATAGTGTTTTCCAGGGGGAGAACCAAATTCACATCAATAACTGGATAATCATATTTTAGTAGCCTAGAGACCTATCCAGTTTTAATATGGCCCAAGTTTGTGGGTTAAATAAAGCTGTGGGAATGGTAGCAGAACTTAGTGGAGTTGCCAGGATCCAGCTGGTATGGAAAGTTTGATTACTGTGATAATTTCAATATAGTCAAGATGGCATTTACCTGCAGATAGTGCTAGCACTTTCCTAGGAATTGCCAATTCTAGTTCACTGATGTGACCTTCTCATGCCCTCAGGTCCATCCATCCAGTAGAGACATTAGACCTCCCACAGATGAACACACACTGGATAGTTACTTCAGTCAGCCAAGCAGATTCCCATTTGGGAATGCTATTTTTGGTTCACCATCTGAAAGTTTTGGTAAAATAGTAAAAGAAAGCACTTTATGTGAAAGGAAGATACCTAAAAATTATTCCTGAATCACAATCTCTATGGATTAAAAAAGAAGCACACTTTGTATGAAGGAGGAAATACAATCTTTTGAAGAGCTTCCCTGAGTTTTTCCCTCTCTTTTTTTTTGCATGTTATATGATTCGTGTATGTCACAGGGGACCATCACAGGAACATTTCTAACCTTCAATCTCATATTCAAAGAGTTATTTCAATTGTGTACTACCAGTAAGGATGGTGATGTAAGATACAGAGATTTCAGACTTGAAAATAAGGATGAAAATAACATGGAGGATGTAAGAAATAGAACTTAATTTACCTAAGGAAAAATGATACCAGATACACTTTCATTGGAAGTGCAGCCTCTAGAAAAGAGGTATAAATGATTTCAACTTTACATGTGTAAGAGCAGAATTGGGCTCTAACCAGGACAGGAGAAGATTGTGATTGTTCTGTCTTTATGCAGTATGTTATTGGCAGAGTCTGAAAAAAATCCCATTGTCACAACATTTGAGAAAAGCTTAAAAGCTGTTTTAATTTCTTAAAGAGGTGGTCCTACATGTTTATTTTTGTCCAGTATGCACAAATCAAAGAATTTTCTTTCAATTATTTTTTTTCCTTTTCTCTTTTTTTTCCTGAGCTTAGGGGTTTTTTTTTGTTGTTGTTGTTTTGTTTGTTTGTTTGTTTTTGTGGATTTTTTGTTTTGTTTTGTTTTTGTTAGGTTGGTTTTTTTTTAGAAAAGTATCTGTAAAAAAGTTAGCATTAGAGAAACTGGTCTATCCAGCCTAGAGTAAATAAGTCCTTTCATTCCCTTCCCATCTTCATGTATAGAGTCCGTTCTGAAAGAAAAAGAAAGTGTTGAGATCCATACAGTATTAATATCTCCAACTACAAAATCACAGATTTGTTAAACTGCTTAGAAACCCTAGAGATGATGAGTGAATGAAAAAGTGAGCAATCAATTTTGTCAGGACCTTCTGGGCAGAAAATGTGCCAGTCTTTCACATAAATAGTTTTGTGACAGACCAGTGAGGTTTCCTTTAAAAAATCAGCCATCTAGAGATTGCTAGGTAAATTCTTTTCTTTTGAGAGACAATAAAGCTATCCTGGTATATATTATATCTGTAAACCTGTATTGGCCAATAGTTGACCTTTGGAATCCTTACTTACCTCATTCTAGGACTGTGGGATAGTGTATCCTTGATTACAATTATAAAGTTTTCAGAGAATCAGTTACATGGTTAAGCACATGATCTGGGCTACTACTTTTTAAAAAAAAGTCAATCTGTGAGTGATCGGATTTAATCTTGACAGTATCATTTCTGTTCCTCAGGGCACGATGCTGGCAGTGGATAAATTTCAAAGATGCATAAATGCAACCAAAAATAGGATCTGGTTTAACTCATGTAGCTGAGAGCAGGAGGCTCTGGTATTGTATTTACAGACTGGGCAGGTCCTATGCCGTCACTTGAGTCATGTACCCTGCTAGGGGGAAGTGATAAATGGTGGACATAATACCATTCACACTATTCACTGGTAAAAGTTTCTATGAAGAAAATAATATCTTACATAATTTGTGAAAAACAGTTTTTATTTAAATCATTAACATTCCTTGAGCTGACAGAAGGGATGAGTGAAATAGGCCAGGACAACCATGTATGCATTTCTGCCTTCAGATGAATTGATTTTGTGTGGCTGCATAAAATTCACTTGCGCCAAAAAAAAAGTAGCAGTAAGCTAACTCTGAATCCTGCTTATGAAATCTAGATCTATACAAAAAGTTTAAGTAGACATTATTTAAAGGGGATTGATATGGTGAAATACATGTAACAAGAATATGATGCATGATCTTTGAACATATCCATCATTACAGAGAGGTTCTGGTCCTAAGTTAGTTGTCTATTTAATTATTTAAACGTTGTGCTTAAAAAGGAGTAGGTACTGTGGACTGGGTACTAGTTCCCAAATTATTCTTTGTCGGCGTTCTATTTTGCTCTGATTTGCATTTTAAATTTTCTCAAGTTAGAATATACTGAATTTCTATACTTCTAAACTTGCAAATTAGTTAATGCTCAGGAAAGCTCTTATTTCAACTATATAACACTATATCCTCCACTCCTCACAATATTGGAGTTGCTGTATTTACATTATATCTGTATGTTCACTTGAAACATTTGAGGGTGAGGGAAAATCTGCATGCCAATTCAACCCCATTACTACCACCAGAGGTGCTTCCCAGTTGCCCAAGTTACATGTGCTTTCTTCCATATCCAGATCTACATGAGACTGATGCACAGTAATGTACTCACTCCGCTAGATATAAGAAGAGCTGGAGCAAACTTGGAAAATTATTTGGCTTAAGAGCCAGGACTCCAAGTTACTGCTTGTGAGAAGATAACACCCAGCAATGGTATTTCATAACTGGTCAGATCACACATTATTTATACAGAAACTTTCTACTTTTTAGCACTGGTAGATTCAAAATTGGTCGCAATATGAATGAAATTGCTAGGAAAAGATGTAATTCAGGCCCTGAGCAAAAGGAAATTGTTACAAAATGTGGAGTATAAAAAGGTTCCTGAAGAAAGAATGTTTGATGTTTTATCTTTGTATACTAATCAACAAGAAGAGAGATTTAATCCATGAAACAGAGAGCTGCTAACAAGCTTGAAGTGATGTCCAGGAGTTAGGAAAACAAATTACTTGATGGTAGAATTACCTTGGGAAGGTTTAGGGCTTGACAGTTCTCTCAGACGCAGAGAGAGGTTAAAAAAGCTTGGGAAGAGGGATGCCCACTAATACTGAGCACAAAGAATACAGAATTTATGGACCACAAGGACATTTGGCAGAACTCCCAAGAAAAGGAAGAAACTAACAAAGCCCTCTCAGCAGTTGTGCTGAAATCATCTCCCACTAGATAAAAGATAATTCCATCAAGGCTGATCGCTGACCACCCAAGAAACTCACCAACTCAAAAGAAGAGAAATTCTCAGCATGCAGACTAATTAGCATGAGAATCGAGATAATCATTAACCAATAGAAGCTAGAATAGTAATTAATAAGAGAACTAGGTAGCCTGTAGCCAAATCCTCGTTTGCAAAAATAATTAAATAGTAAAGTTTTGATAGTTACTGTGCTTGGTTTGTGGAATACCACCGAGCACCCAGGCTGCCTAACTCTGAAATAAGTAATCAATGTCTCTCTTGAATGTGCAGCTATTGGTTTGCTGTACTCTGGGTAACAAATCAGAATTTTATGAACAAAAGTCTACTTGGGGCACTGTAAGACCTAACTTTCAAGCACCTTGTTTCCTCTGTGATGCCTAAACCTCTGCTTTAGGTAAATGGACTCTTCTTATAACCAGAGAAAAGACATGGTGACTCAGACTGCGACTCCCCAGGTCAATCACACTGAATTGCTTAGGATCATGAGGAGAGGGACAGAGAGAAAAGGGTGGACCTCATTCAGCAACCTCAGAATGTGTTTTATTCAAGACCCAAGGGTCTCTCTTGCAAACTCATATCCCTGCTTTTTCTTTCTCCTAAAATGAAATATAGATCACTGTTCGAGCAGAGGAGAAAATGGGCAGGCCTTGCTGGAGGCATGGATCACCATGTATACTCATCTAACAGCTTCACAGAAACACCACTTAAAGCACTCCTCAGAGACATCTGTGATTGATAGACACGTCATGTATTCAAGATCGTGCTAACTCAGTTGGAAGGGTGGAACAATATGCACAGTCCTGTGAAAACAAAGGTGTATTCCCTGAACAGAGGGTGAATCAAGGTGAAACATGAACAATCAGATTGCGAGACAGAAGCAGTCTGAAACGTTGCTCTGATCAATGTATCAAAGGGAGTCAGAAGCATCACAGCCTTGGTTTTAGACATGGAGAAATGGCAGAGCTTTGTCATGGACACAGGCATGCTGTAACCTTGGTAGATAAATTACTTTTGTTTGGGCTACACCTTGGTAACAGAAAAAAAGGCTGATTTTGCCAGAAAACTGGACCTACAGCAATGTTTTAGAAAACAAGATAGGGGTGGAGTTTTCAGACAACTGGTAAGCTGTCACCAAGATTACAATGCCTGCACTACACATCTAATAACAGTAGACAACAACAGCCAGACAGAATATTTTTATGAAATAGCTTGACAGTATGTGAGAGACAGAGTTAATTTTGCTTGATTTCCTCAGGAAAGATCTATCCTGCAAGAGCAGTTTGAAAAGTCATCCATATAAAATTCCCCTGTGACCAATCTACTGGCTGGTGGTTATGGTGTGCTCTGGAAGACATGAATTTGGATAGCTTTCAGAAGCAGAAGCATCCTCCACTATATGTGAGAGTTCTCTATCCCGCTGGCTCCTCTGGGAGGAAAGCATCACCTCCTCCTCCCCAGGGGATTCCAGAGAAAGCCCTTTTCACCTCTGTGTCTTGTCAGGATTACAATCCTGCATACTCTAACCTGTTACCTGGATTAGGTGTATACTGCTGCATTAAAAAGAAGGTTATGTGAAAGGATGAGCTCAGGCACTGACCATCCACAGTGCTCAGTTCCTGCTGCTGATTTGAACTGCTCAAGCCACCTCTCTCCATGAGAGGCTTTCTGTAACATGGTTCCTCCTCAGCAGCACAGACATGAGCCAGTATCCGCTCCTTCCTCTCCACCTGGCCCCTTCCTGTTTAGCACCACTACACAGTGAACCTAAGGGGACAAGAGACAAAGAGTGCCTCTGGTGTCCATGCAGAATTTAATATGCTTTAGTTAACTAAACCACAAGTCAAAGTCTGTGCACTTTTCCTGGTATGGTTTTACAGTTGATGGAGAAGCAGATACCTGTGGAGGTGACACAACTCATGCCCGGATTGGTATCTTCATTGTCAGCTCCCATTTCACTCCCAGATCCTGGAATCCAGATTATCTACACTGGATATCTGCCTTTGAGGTCCAGTGAGGGCCCGATGATGAACACCGAGTGTTTCCAGCAGGGTGATCCTGCCTGGACAGGCAGCAAGGCACTCTGCACCCAAAGTCATCCCGGACCCACAGCCTGGCAGAGCCTCATGCCCTGGTGCTGCTCATCCACCCTGCACCCCAGTGCTGTCACACAACACATTCGCATGGCAAAACAAGCACCCTGATTATTTCAGCTGCTTTGACCTGAATCCCACCCCTCCGAGCATTATTTATGGGGAACCAGGAAAGACCTAGAAAAGGCCAGGCCAAAGCTGGCTGTGGGCAGTTTTCATGAAAAGGCAATAATGATGTGTGCATCAGGCAGTCAGCAACACCTGGTTTGGGGCTGTCTCCCTAGAGTGGTGATGGAGGCAGTGCAAAGCTGTTCTAAAATGATTGCCTGTTTCTTTGTACACAGGGTATCTAGGGTGACATGTTCAGATTCAGAGATTAAACTTTTACATCATTACAGATGAACCTTGAAAAGATTTTTCAGGACAAGAACATTAAAAGGGCTCAGGAGAAGATGATTTCCAACATAATAAACAAACACATTAATCCTTATCAAGTGCCACAACATTTCTACCCATACTGCCCATGCATTACTTACTATATTAAGGAAAGTTCTTCTGCTGAAGAGCATAGCATAACAAAATTGCTCTGAAAAAGCAGTTAATATTTATTATGTTTGTGACACCATGAGTGTTTGAATGACTGATTTGACAGCTACAGTTGATGGTAATTGATTTAGAAGCCATTAAAGGTTTGATAGCACAAAAGAGGGCCTTCCATTCATCACCTAGTTGTGCCTAACAAAGAAGATACTATACTTGATGTATCTACACGTTATGAAAATCCCAGGCTGCAAGCATACTCTTGAGCCTTAAATCACCTTACACAGTTGTGTGATAGAATATAGAGGAAACCTGCATTAACATGGGATGGCCATAAATTCATGTGTTTCTTTCCACGGCTGGACACACCAGGTCTGACCCAACTATAAACAAGCACCTGCCCTTGTAGCCTCATCATAGAGCTACTTTCTGGTGCACAAATTAACCTTGGGCCCTTTTTGATAAAAGCCTGATATGATATGATATGATATGATATGATATGATATGATATGATGTAAGTACAAATATGAGTTTAAGAGAGTGGATTTATTACAACTCTGGACGTGTAGTCTATCATTGCCTTGAACCCTGGTTTTGTGGAACTGCAGAGCTGTGTCAGGCACATCTAAGCATATATAGATTACAGATTGCACAGATAACCACACTCACAGATTTTATCCAGTCTGTACACTCTGGTTTTGTTTCACTTGCTCAAAACAATGGCTTTAGAAATCTTATAAATTCCATGGAGATTTGTATGCAGACTGAATGCTGCGGTTTGATTTTAAATGTTTGCAAATGAACCAGTCCCTTCAGGCTTGTGATGAGATTTGTCTTACAAGAACTCACTGCATCATCACCTAAACGTTACTCTCATCTCTGGTTGATAAAACAAACATTTTCTGCATTTTCAGAACAGACTTAGTTAAACAATCTCTAGGTTTTTTACAATTCTATGTGAAAAAAGCTAATAATGGTTTATTGTTCCAGAAAAAGAGCAGATCCCAACCATATGCTTAGTTGGTGTTTGAATCTTTAAACCTTTGGGAATAAAAGGCTAGGTTCAGTTGGAAAACTTGAGAGCATCTGATTTGAGACAGGAATGTTTTACAGAACGGTAGTCTAGTTGTGTTCTCTAAATGTTCAAGTGAAAGACTTTGGTTTGCAAATCATAAAGAATAACATAAGAAGTGATCAGAGAAAATTGTTATGGTCCTTTACCCTGCCAATGCTAGATAAGAAGTAGTGAGCCAGCAGTCACCTGTGCAGTGATTTTAAATTTTTAAATATGAAGAAGTTCTCTTAGTAGAACTTCCTGGCTAACAGATTTAGCTTGTTCTGCTTTCTCCTTTACTACAGAAACTATAACTTTCTATCTCTGTCACTTAGATCTGCTCTTCACTTTCTAATTGATGAAAGGTCACAAGGGATACATTAGCTGTAAATGTCTGTTAAATCTACGGAGAAAATCTTTGTTCAGTTTTTCTTCAACTATATCCCTTTCTCTACTTAGTTCTTGGAACCAATTATAAGCAAAAGGTTTCGCCCAGACAAGAAGGACAGAATTTGCCAACTCATATGTATTAACAGGGGTGCTGAAACCAAGTATTTTCTCATTAGTCCTCAGTTTGCTGTGCTTTATCAGGGTTCATAAGCAATATTTGAAGGCAACAACAATCCAGATTATAAAATTAATATTAACTAAAAATCAGATAATTCAGTATATCATGACGTCTTCAGCATTCCCATCACACCAATTCCAGAGAAATGAGACGTAAAAATATCTATATGTGCCCATTTTTAACAATGCATATCAGGAACCATATGTCCAGTAATCTGTTGAAAGGACAACTCATATTATCCTATTTACAGGTCAGGAAGAGAATGTAAAGATTATTGTAAAGAAATCATGGTGAACTAATTAATTAATAATTAGAGTGAACAATTATAAAGAGCTGCTATCCTTGAAAATTGAGCTGTGCAACTAAAAATAAAGAGGCAATATGCAATCAGCAGCTGGCATAGTAAGTAGAATAAAAGAAACGAACACTATTAAATACAGAAATAATAATGTGCTTGAGATCTGTTGAAATTACCTCAATTTCTCCCTCAAGCCAGCAGTTATTTTTCTCTTAGTGAGAATAGTACAAGGTTGGCAGGTCTGCATCCAACCCACAGTACCATAGCCAGGAGAAAAAAACATCACTAAAAAACTCAACACAAAAGGAGCAGCTGCCTGAAAAAATAAATCACTGCCAAAATACTCAGACAGCCTATTCAAACACAAGCAAAGGAGGTAAATACTAGCAATTGCTAAACAAACCAAATGAAGCAATTGATGCTCAGCTCTTGTGGTGCAAGGTAATAACAGCCCGTGCACATATTCACCCAACTGTTCTCCTTTCTGAGGGGTAGAGATTGACAGGGGAATTGCTCTGGTTTCAAAAGTTCTTGCAGTGACACTTGCACAAAATAAAAAGATGGACATTTCCTAGTTTCAAGAATCCAGGATTCACAGCTGTCTGGTCAATACCTCTCTTATTTGTGTTACATCCTTGAGGTCAGTTGACCTACCCCACTGGGCTGTATTCCATCCCTCAGTGCCCTCAAGGTCCCTCAGTCACTTTTCTTCTTAATAGCTCTTTATATGCACTTCAAATTGATAGGACTGTACACTTCAAGAGGGGATTCTCCTGGGTTGTAATTTACAAAGCTGAACCAGAGAGGGAGATTTGAGCTAAGCCTAAGTGCCCTGAGCCCTCTCCGTGACCTCAACAGCCATATAACTTTGTATCCACATGTCTATCCCATGCAAAGCAAACTTGGGCAAAAATATTTACAAATCTGGGTTGCCTTTTCAGCACTCTTTTTCTTACACTCCATCTAGGAAAGCTCCTACAAATTACACATATCCAATATTAACCCATATGAAAGCTGATGGGACCATGTGGTGGATATGAAGGACAGTGTTTGACACATCCATATGCACTGGAGGTAGATAATATCATACTGAAGAGTAAAAGAGGCCCAAGTCTCACTTCTGGGAATGGGTGTCAGCTGAAATGTCTGAAGCATGATCTCAGTACAGGCTTGCATACAAACAGTAGCTCAGAGTGCAGCTGCAGCCAGAAGGCCAACAGAGTATTGGGCTTCGTCAAGAGAAATGTTGATAATAAAACAGAAAATAAGATCTCACTGCTATGAAAAAACTGGTGCAGCCACATCTCGAGAAGTAAAGGGAAGTCCATGTACTTCTCAGGCTCAACTCAAGAAAAATCCAATAGAAGCAACTAAAAGCTCAAGAGAATAGAACATCTGCCTGATGAGAAGAGACCAAGAGGGACAGGACTTACAAGCAGAAACTAAAAAGGCCAGGGGGGATATTTTGATCTCTTAGTATGTGGAGATAAGAAATCTGTATGGCATATGACTAAAGTTTGTAAAGACATGAAACCAGTGGACAAGATCATTTAGAACTGTTATTCACCAAACTGTGTGAACTTGGAATTACAGGCAGGTTTTTAAACCAATAGAAGCTGGATTTAAAACATCTGAGAGAAAGTAACTCTCTCCAGAGGGTAGTGAGTCTCTGCAATTTACAGCATAAGAGTTTGTGGAGGCAGATGATATCAGCAGGTTCAGGACAGTATTAGAAAACTCATGCACAATAGGTCCATAAAGAGATATTAAAGGCAGAAGTCATACTTTTGAAAATTTAGAAAGTCATGCAGTTTCCAATATATAATTTCTAACATGCCAGCTGGGCTTGTGAGGAGTATAAGGAGAAGACGCACCAGAAAATGATGGGACTTGTCTGCCCTGCAGAAACAGCATCTCCTGTCATCTCTCAATGGAGAGAGAGAACAGGAAGCTGGATAGACCCATGGTCTGACCCAGACAAGCATTTATTCTGTTCTTATGTTCTTCAGTGTGCCGAATGAATATGCACACAGTGCTGGCAATTCATATTCTGTTGACTTCAACGATTTCATTACAAATGATCAAAAAAAGAAAAAAAAAGAGTCTGGTCTAACAATGATCACACTGAGTGGGAATTTGAATTCTCTTCCAGTTCATGAATTAGAGCTTGAATAGAAATATAGCTCATCAAAAAGTGAAGAAAGAAAGAAAGAAAACAGGAAATTAACATGTTTAATTCTTTATGCAAGCTTTTGTTAGCAGAGCCCATGTAACTGCTGCAGTAAAAGGATACAGTTGTTTATGACATTATATAGAGTCTAGAAGTGGAAAATGACCAGGTAGGAATATGATTATCTAGTATTCAATTTATGTGTGACATTCAGAAAGCGGCAGGAAGTAAATAAGGATAATTCCATCATTATCGCATAGTGCTCACACTTTAATGCTTTTATAATGTACAGTAGTCTTTCTGGGCCTTTCCACAGTAATTGCTGGGTCGACTCAGAGTGCCATCAATATTCTGCAACTGCATTATACTGCATAATGCTAATGGTATTACAGAGTGATAGCAGGCAAATAATTACAACTTGAAGGAAAGGAAAAACAAGGAAGGGACCCAAGGAAGCACTAGGGAGACTGTATGGTGTGACATATATAAGAGTGGGGAAGGGAGATGGAAGCACTGCATAGTTAATATTGTCATCTGTATGGTTTTAGCTGATGGGTTTAAAACGCTATTCCAGCCAATCTGTTGCCACCAGAAGACTTGATTCAGTGTGTGTGTAAACATGTGCCTCTCTTGAGCATGTGAGGAAGAGCACTGAAGGTCAGGTCACTATCCACTTCAATAAGAAGTCACTTTTATGGACTTCTAGATCATGGCCTGTGGCATTGACATTTCTGGAAGTTGAAAAAGAGTATACATCCTCAAATTTCAGATACAAAGCCTAAATTGTCTTGATTTGACAAGGACTACACAGCATTTCATGGCAGAAACAACTAGTATTACATACTTCATTGAGACTTTTCTATAGGATGTTGACTGCAACCTGGACACAGGTGACATATGCAGAGAAAAATAAAATCATTTCATAACTGGGCATGTTAACTGAAACTTGAAAGAACTTCATACATGAAATGGAATGTTCCCTTCACCCAGAAGTGCAAAGGATGAAGCACAAAATGCCTATACTCTTTTATAATCTCTTTTCATTACAATTATCACAGTCAAAACGTATCTTAGGACCTTCCTCCTTTATTTTCTTTTCTCCAGGCTGAGCTATGCCAGCCCTTTCAGCCTCTCTTGCTTGTCAGGCTCTCCAGTCCCTCAGTCATGTTAATGGCCCTTCACTGGGCTCCCTCTAGTAAATCCATCTCTCTCTTGTTCTGTGGAGCCCAGCACTGCAGATATGTCTTTGACAGTGCCCAGCAGAGGTGAGGAATCAGCCCTCTTGGCCAGCTGGCAATGCAGTGTGGGAGGGGGTTTGACCTTTCCTGAAATGGAGCATTGTATTTTTGTCCAGCAGAGCCACTGAATCCTCCCTTTCCTGCAAAGCTGGTCTCCAGTGGTTCAGTAACCAGTGTGTACTGGTGCACAGGCTTATTGTTCCTCTTGCAGGGGCAGGACTTGGTATTTCTTTTTGCTGGACTTGATGAGATCCCTGTTGGCCCATTTCTCCAGAATGTTAAGGTCTCTCTGAAGGCAAGCACAACCCTCTGGTGTATTAGCCACTGCTCTCAATTTTGGATCCTTCCCAAACTTACTAAGAGTGTTCCATTATTCCAGGTAATTAAAGAATTTGTTAATATGAACTGGACGTAGAATCAGCCCTTGGGATTCTCCACGAGTGACTGGGCTCCAGCTGGATTTTGTGCATCTGGCCACAACCCTTTGAGCCACCAGCTCAAATTTTCAGCCCACATTTCTGTCCACATAATTCTCCTTCATCAGCTTTTTGACAAGGATGTGATGAGGAACTGCATCAAAACCCTTACTAAAATCAAGGTAAGCAACATCCACTCTTTGCTCCATATACTCCAACCAGTTTTCTCATGCCAGAAAGCATGAAATTTGTCAACCATCATTTTCCTTTCATAAATCCATGCTGACTTCTCCCAGTCCTCTTCTTGTACTTTATGTGTTTGGAAATGGCTTTCAGAATTATTTCCTCCGTCATCTTCCCAGGGTTTGAAGTGAGGCTGGCCAGTCAGGAGCTGCCCAGACTGTCCCCTCTTGCCCTTCTTGAAGAGCATAGTGGAGTTTACTTTCTCCCAGTCCTCTGAAAATTTGTGACAGTCATCAAAACCTTTCAAAAATTATCAGTTGTATATATAATGGTACATAGTGCTTTTATCTCAGTCCCAAGGTGATGCAGTGGGACCCATGTTTTTTCTTTCCCCATGCATTTTGATCTACTTTATTTCTTTCTACAATGCAATAGGGAGTAATAGTTTAAAGAGCTGAAATTCTTTCAGATTCAGACTCAAAGAAAATTGTTGTGGCCAAAATCCTGCCTGTAGTTTGGTTTTTCCCAGTAATGTCTATTGATCTTATATCAGCTGTTTCCTTTCCATACAAATTTTCTTACTTTAGTTACATTCTGCCATTGCAGAATACCATCACTGCAAAAGGAGTTCAGTAAATTTTTCTGCAGGAGTTAGTTGTAGGAAATATTAAAGAATTATTCTGAATGTATGGAAAGTAATTAATTCATGTCTTTGTCAGAAATACTGGTGTGAGGCTGCTTTCCTTTTCTAATAGTCTGCTAAACTTTTGAGTTCCTGAAACTGTTATGCACAGCCCTACACAGCTGGAACTTTATATAGCTACACCACTAACAAAAGTGATACTGTGCATCAGAAAAGCCATGCAGAAACACTTGTTAAGAACAAAGAGTCTTCTTTTGCACTGAATATTCTTGCTTCATGTGTTCTATGAATATACTTTAAAACACTATGTTGCTAGGCAATTTTTAACACCTCTTTTTACCACTTCATAGTGATGCTACTGTGTTTTTTTATTAAATTTCTTCCTCCCTCCAGGGTTCTCATGAACTATAAGCTCCTAAAATTATTTCTAAAATGACTAACTTGATGTAAGAGAGGGAACTTGCCACTTTTGTAAAATAATAGGACTTTCTGTTCCTTAAAACGAATCATGTTCTAAGCCTACCTTTCTGCTAACAGAGGTCTCCAGTGTAAGTATACTTGCTGGCTTCTCTCTGCTTTTAAAAGTTATGGCTAACTGCAGCCAGCCTCACTCTGGAAGAACATCTAAGAACATCTCAGTCATGCTGCAGTTAGCAATTAAGAGCAAGCAAACAACAAAAACAAAAAATGTGATATAATGGCAGAACATTACTTGCATATGAACAGAGAATTTGGTTCTTAATATAAAATACTAATCCACAGACACACTCCTGAAAAAACAGCTGAGATGAACAGTTACAATAATGGTTTTAGTTAAACTGCGCTTCTTACATTTCTGCAGGGTGATTTCCAAAAAAAATCCTTGGATCTCATAGCATGACCAATTCCTCCCTTGCTCTGTGTGGTGGGTTGACCCTGCCTGGATGCCAGGCACTCACCAAAGCTGCTCCCTCACTCTCCACCACAACTAAGCAGGGTAGAGAAAATATACTGAAAGTCTCATGAGCTGAGGAAAGGGCCGGGAGAGATCACTCACCAAGTGCCATTATGGTCCAAACAAGGAACTTAGGGAAATTACTTGAATTTGTTACCAATCAAAATCAGAGCAGGGTAATGAGAAGTAAACCAAATCTTGAAAACATCTTCCCCATAGGAGCAGATATCCAACCTACTGCCCATGGTAAAACTCCCTGATGGAACAGCTGGATGACCAAAAGAAGGGATGAGGGAAGCCCATGCTGGAGCAGGCTCCTGGCAGGGACCTGTGGACCCATGGAGAGAGGAACCTACCCTAGTGTGGGTTTTCTGGCAGGACTTGTGACCCCACTGTAGAAGCCTGTTCCTGAGGAAATGCCCCCTGTGAAGGACTCCTGGTGGAGCAGCTCATGCAGAACAGAAGTCCATGGGAAGGACTCACTTTGGAGAGGCTCCTGGAGGACTGTGTCCCATGGGAGGGACCCCACACTGAAGCAGGGGAAGGAATACTTTCCCTAAGGAGGAAACTGCCCACAACCTCCATTCCCCATCTCCCTGCAACACTGCAGGAGAGCATGTACAGATCAGGAAGGAGTGAGAGTTGAGGGGAAGGTTTTTAAGGCTTGTTTTACTTCTCATTATCCTAATTTAATTATGATAGATGTGTGAGAAAGCCTTGGAACATACACCCTGTTTATGCATTGTTCCTGGGGACAAGCAATAAAGAATGAGTTTTGATCTATGTTGGATGTGAACTCTAAACTGAACAGCTTTTGCCAGAGGGGAAAGGTGGAAGATTTTGTCTTCTCTTCCCTGCAGCAGGCCTGTGCTCGTGTCGCTCAAAGATGAATAAAATGAAATGTTGGTTACAACATGACAGTCCTGGCTGATAGCAGAACCTGTTGCAGTGCTCCAAATAGTGACGTGGCTTCGTATCTGAGGAAAAGAAGAGAGAAAACATTTATCCATTTCTTATACTTTCTGTGTTTGGAACACTGAGCATTTTGTGCACTTTAGAGAGCTGAACTCTGCTGAGTTCTCTAAGATGTTTTTAACGGGTAATCTTTATACTTAAATGAAATCTGTAAATTCAGCTAATTTCCATCATGCCTAGAAATGAACCCAGACAGGTATCCTGACATTACTCCAAAAGACCACTGATGAGGTCTCGTCTGGTATAGATGTACAGAAATATTTATCCACAAGAAGAATATGGAGCTACATTTGTGATGAACCTGGAAAAAATTCAATTATAAGTGGAAATAGAAAATGTTTATAATTTTGTGATAAGAATTAAAGTGAATTATGAGTTTTACTGTTCTCCTAAGGTTTTGTTAGTAAAAATTTCAAATATTTTGTGAAATAGGGTGCCATTATTCTGATAGGAGTGTATATATACAATGACTACATTTAAATGGAAAATGGGAATTTAAAAATGAAATGTTCACAGAATATTGGAAGGAACCTTTAAAGATCTCCTAGTCCAAACCCACTGCCATGACCAGGGACATTTTTCACTAGATTGGGTTGCTCAAAGCCCTATCTAACCTGTCCTTGAACACTTCCAGTGCTGGAGCATCCACAACTTTCCTGAACAACCTGTTCTAGAGTATCTCACAAGTCCCATCATAAATGATTTCTTTCTTATATCCAATCTAAATCTATACTCTTTCTTTTTAAAACCATTACCCCTTGTTCTATCAAGAATATTTTTATCTGTTGCCTCACCTGGATAACTGGAATTGGAGCTAGATCTCTAGCTGAGCTAGATCACAGCTCAGCAGACTAGAGATCTTTCTGCCACAGAACACTCTTGTCTATCTGATGGTACTTGAGAGAAAGAGAAGGGCAAAGGTGCCAAGTGACAGTGAGGATAATACAGAAAAAACAAAACAATTAGGAAGTTTTCTCTTTTTCATCAAGCCCTCTGCAACATCTGAAGCTAAGTAACACTGCCTTTTTTTCTGCTAGAACGTTTGGAGAAGTAAGTAGGGGGACACACACATATATCTGCAGTCTGGCAAGAAATTTGAAGACATGAAGATTTGCAGTTCCTGGAGACTGCAACCAACCATGTGAGTCAGACCTCCCAGTAAACAGAACGGGTGAAAATCAAATATTTAATTTAGTCTCCAAGTCATCTTGTGTGCAGTGGTTTTTTTGTTTTTCTATTTTTAATAAAGCACACATGGGAAAAGTGTCTTTAGGAACTTCCTGGAAGTAAACATCAACCCATTATTTCAGCCAGTACACTATTCTGATTTGATTTAAAGACTTTTTATTTTTTAAATTTTTTTTTATTATGTTTAATTTAGCATTTTCTCTGTCTTCAATCTGTGATAAGGAAGGGTGGAATTAAACACAGTTGTCAATAGCATGCAAAAGCAGTGAGATATATACAGCAGGACTATTAAAGCAACACTTCTGCAAGTGTCAGACAGTAAAGTTTCTTCTGATAAACCTGGGAATTTCTCCATCACATGGGTGTCTTAGCAGGGGCCTTTAGGCCAAAGATTTATGCTGGGTGGGTTTCACCTCACATAGCTTATGACTCGTGAAATGTAGATGCCAGTCTTAGTCTCCTGCAGTTAACAGATTCTTTCATGATCTACTGAAAATGAAGTATGCCACAAAAGTGTTTGCAAGGTTTTTATTTCAATGGTCGATCAAAACAATCCAGATGGCTGGCAAAGGTATAAAGTCAAATGACAGAGTCAGGAAAGTTGTTCACTAACAGGCCATTGCTTCAAAGCTCTCAGTCAGTGGTCTGGGATATTAGAGCAAAAGCAAGTTTTTTACTCAAACTCTTTCAAAGCAAGATTAACACATGTACTTGCTAAACCAGGAGACAGCAAAAATTGTGTGCATTGAGGGTAAAAGTAGGCATCTTAATCCTACTTTATGGATAAAATATCATAATTTCCTCTTTTGACGCTTTGTCTTGGTAAATCTATATATCCCTCTATTCCTGTCCTCATTTTTAGGCATTCAACAATACACATCCAACACAAAAATCATTTTAACACCGAATTCAGCACTGTGAATTCCATTAATGGAATAAAGCACCTGAAAGTTCCCAATTCCTTTTGTAGATCTAACCTTTGAAATCCTTGTAGACTGGTTCAAGAAAGAGGAATTCAGCCTGAAGCAGATGCAGAGACCTGTTTTGGCAATCAGAGGAGTAGAGAGTATATTTTGTGTGAAAATTTAATGCTCAGATAGTTTAACAAAACAAAGGTGATAGAGAGGTGATGCAATTGATTTTTATAAACACATCAGAGTGAAAGTGGAGTTATTTAATCTGAAGGAAATGCAGTTGCAGGCCCCAGAAGACACAGACTGCCCAAGGAATACATTAAAATTGGATATTGGAAGAAAGGTTTTATCTGCTGACCCAGTGAAGTCCTGAAAGAGCCGTCCAGCAAGGCTACTGAGGAAGAACGGGAAACATATAATTTCAAGTGAGTTCCAACCACTCAAAGGATGGAGTCTAGTGGTGCACCTGAATTACTTCTGACAACAAGAGGACTGGAATTTGTTGCCCAGTTGCTGGAATATGCTCACAGTTTTCTTCTACTCATATTCTCAACTGCAGATATGTGAAGTTTTAGGTCATGTTTAGCTGGAGTTAGCCTGTAGGTTTAGCAACTTATTCTAGGTATGGAAGGAGGCTGGAGGTGCACGTTTATTGGCACTGGTAACATCAGATGTCCATGGCAGTCTTTTGCTGTTTTCTCTGAACCCACAGCTACTCTTTATCTGTGCCATGGTGCGTTCCAGCTCAGGCAACCTGGTTTAAGGCAGAGTAGCAGCTCCAGCTGCATCATTAAAAGATAGAGATCTGAAAGGGATGAAAACTATCCCAGGCATGCCCTACCACACACATACATTTGATACAGCAAAAACTCGGGTGCTCTCTGAGCAAGAAGCAGCTCTGACCCAGGAGCCAGTTTTACAAAACAGAGCTGCTGAAGGGCAAATCAAGTGCTAAGAATGCCCTCTTTGGTTCTGCTTCAGACACGCTGAGATGTGTTGTCTGGTTCAGATATGTCCTGAAGGAGTAAGAGCAGAGCTTTCCCCTCCCTTCTTTTCATCCCAGCTCCCCAGAGTGAGGAAGAAAGGAAATGTCCCTACTATAGCTCCAGGACTTTTGAACTACCCAGATAATGAAAAAAAACCAAGTGTTCCCTACTTTTCCTTACTTTCTGTGTGGTCCAATTCTGTTTTCTACTTATTACATGAATTTTAATATCTAATTTGATCTAATATGATCTTAATAGTTTTTCCAGTATTAGAGATGCATTACTGTAACTCAATGAACAGGAAAAAGAGTATTAAGCATCAATGTGTCCTCTTTTCTGTAGTTTCAAGATGTAAATGAAACAATAATAACTGCAAGGCATCTATGAGAGCATCTTGTTGTTGTTGCTGGGAGTTTTTGGCATTTTTGTTCCCTAACTGCTATGGAAAATGAGATTTGCATGCTAAGAACAGCCTTCAAACCAGTTGTCTTTCATTAGAAGAAAGACAAGATTCCTAGAGGAAGGCCTCTTCCAATCTCTGTGAATTATCCCAGGAGCCCAAAGCTGTGCTTTATAATCCCGTTTCTACTCCCAGTTGTGTTATCTCAATAGAGCAACGAAAGCAATGCTCATACCACAATTCTGGCCCTACAGAAGCCAACCAGTTTTACCAGTGACCTCAAGAGAGTCAAGATTTAAAATCTCCTTTAGATCTGAATTCCATTCCTGCACCCTGGCCTCTGTTCTAATACATAAATCATAGCAGTTATCAAAATCATTATCCTGCAGCACTTAAACCTGGCACTTTTCATGGAGTGGTAACCAAGCTCAATATAACAGTGCAAATATACAGGGCAAACCAGCTAAGCCAAATGCACAAGGCTCTCTCCCTAAAGAACCCAAAAAGGTTTCAGTAGAACAAAGGCTTTTGGCCAGGCCACTCTCACAGAAGAGGGTTGGTGGCACATTGTTAATTTTCCTCATGAAAAATGTGCTTTTTATACTCAAGATCATAAGCAACATACATTTAACAGCCTGACATATTTAGAAGAAAACAAATTTCCTTTCTGCACAGCAGATGGAAATTATAGATGTACGAGCTGGGCACAAAGCAATAATATTTATTAATCTAGTATTTTATCAAGCTATTTGAGGCTGTACAATTAGAAAAGTTATCAGTGACATCACAAATCATGATACATACCCACCGAAGTGTCCCCTTTGGGAAGATCAGTATGGCTAACTCATTGTGAGAGTAAAAGACATACATCATTTAAGCTACATTACACTCCCAGGTGATGAGCTGGGTTATCTGGAAGCAATTATACTGCACATAGAGCTGAAGTCAGACCCCAGGGAGTGCTAGGATTTACACAGTCTTCTCTGAATGCACTAAAAAGATCACTGTGGTGATTTTCATGAGGTTGATTATTCTCCTGATCCATACCCTACAGAAGAGTTTTTTGTTTTTTGTTTTTTTTTTTCATGGCGACATAAGGATTAGGATACCTCAAACAGTCAGTAGGAAATGCCAGGTAAAGTATGCATTGGTAGCTCGCTCTTCTCCATTTCCTGTGACACCTGTGTCAGGGAAGAAGAACAAATGCCTCTGTGACACCAGGTTAGACTCATCTCATCATAGTCTATACCTGAGTTTGTCAAGCCAATGATTTTTACAACAAGCAGAGAAAACCTGGAAATTTCCAGGCAGAAGTATTTTGATTTCCTTTAAGCTGCTTTTAAGAAAGGTCATGCTTTAGTGTCTGTTTCTCTCATCACTTAAAAAGAAGTTGCTAAATTAACTCAGGTGCAGACATCTGTGTTTTGCCAGATGAATTAAACCCTGCGATTTACAGTTTAAAACTCCCTTCTGACCTCAGATTTGGGTTGGTTTTTTTTTTAATGAATCAGAATGGGACCACATTGTGGTCATTTCATGCACAAACAGGAAATGCTTTGGCAGAAGGGGGCCCGGGCTTCTGTCTTCTCGCTGTCTTTCAATACTGTGAGCATGATCCTGATGCAGCACAAGTTACATAAAACCTGTCTCATTCCTACCTTATCCAGATTTCCCCTACATGAGAGCCTAGTGATTGTTAACCATGCTTAAGGAATGAGACATATGACTTCTAGTCCTGCTTCATTCAGAGGAGGGAACCTTAAACTCAGGGTTGTTTTCTCCTATAAGAAAATTTTAATTAACACATTGGAAACTCTCCTCCTTCCTGTTTAAGCTGGCCATATATCCAGGAGTATGAGAACATGTAGGTTCATAAGAAACAAAAATAAAGTGGAGAGCTTGAGTCCAGTCTTAATCTTCAAGTACTCAGCTTCAGTACTCACTTACTGGAAAAAGCTGATTATGATAAGACAGTGATTTGCATCAAGTTCATGACTATCTCCAAAATGCAGTGAGATTTTGTTTTTCTAATTAATTATCTCTGTCTGCTTTTTTCAAAATGTATCCATATCTATTAACACAGTAAAATTAAGTAAGAAACTCTGTTTCCTGACAGATAACACCACAAAGAAAGTACTTGCTGCAGGGAATAATGCTTCTAGCATTCCAGTTTACCAAGGGTTTGCATATAGAAACATGGCATAATCAGTGCTTTCAAGAGCTATAGTTCCAATTATAATGCTAAACGTATGATAGTTCCCTTGCCTTTTAACTAGTGTTGCATGTAACAAAACAAAACTGCTGTACTGCCTTGGCCAATGTGCTTTTCCTCTTTTCCTGAGTAGTTATTGCAGTTTATGTTTCTACATGTGCTTCAATCAACCGTTTTAATTATCCTCTTTAATCACTAAAAAATGAATTAATGATAGATTTCAATTAAAAAACCTAAAAATAAACTTTAATGGTGCTAGGAGGGCAACAAGCTCAGTCTAGGATCCAACCAAGTATACAGTCTCCAGCAGTGAGGAATAGCAGATGTTGTTGCATGCAAACACAGCAAACATGTTGTGATATTGATCAAATACTCTGAAGCTTGTAGCTGACAGGTTTTTGAGCCAAAGTTGTTATGTTTGCTTATGACTGGGAAGATAATGGAAGAGTTAGGAAGAACCAGGCCTCTGGTCAACTGCAATGGTGTGTTTGTTTCTGAAATTCTATGTTTTAAATAAACAATGGAAGGAAAAAGACCTAACTTGTTATAGTCTTACACTTAAGGACCTTGTAAAAACATATTGTTTCTCTTCCCATTCCCTGGTCCTGGCTCTTCTCTTGAATCTGGGTTCGTAAACGTATGAATTCCCAAATTTTTGGATCCAGCAGCCAGCACTCCACACCTTTCACTTAAAGTGCACTGATACAACTCTTCATGGGGGCAGTGCCCCCCTGTGCTTGTGAAGTGACAGCTGGCAGTAGTAAGTTGATGTCCTCTATACCAATCTGAAATATGTCTGTTGGACCAATATAGAAAGATCCTGAAGAATAATGTGGTGTCCCTCTGGTTCCTGGGTTTACCCTTTGGAGTTCAGAGACACTGAGCTGCTCATGGGCTCATACTTGATGCTATACTTTTTCTCAGTTCTCATCACTTTTGGTCTCTGGATTTTTCAGGATTTTTCTTTCAATCTAAATAGTCACCTCACCAAATAATCCTATTTTCAGTTACACAGGTTTTTTATCTGTTAACTTGAACAGACAGCCTGAGTTTTCTCATGCAATTACCAAATGCAGTATCCATATTGACAGGTATTCTCACTCATAAACCAATAGCCTTCTAATCCTTGGAAATGGCAAGTGTCAAGTTTTAATGTGTGCCCAGGTGCCTCCTCCACAGCTATCCATCCCTTACATCTACAAACCTGGTGCTTGATCCATCTGCATGTGCAACAGGCATTTTCCTTCTCTACGCTTCCCAGTACAACCACTACAAAGATTATAAACAGGATGCATCTTTTCTTCAGAGTGGCAAGGACACTGCATCTTCTGGGAATGTATTTCAAGTCACAGAAACACAGAATCAATTAGGTTGGAAACGACTTCTCAGATGATCGAGTCCTACCTGAGACTGAACACCACCACATCAAGTAAATCATGGCACTGAGTGCCGCATCCAGCCTTTTCTTAGGCGCCTCCAGGGATGGTGACTCCACCACCTCCCTGGGCAGTCCATTCCAATGTCTAATCACTCTTTCTGTGGAGCATGGCCAACCTAAACCTCTCCTGGCACAGCTTAATAATTTGTCCTCTCATTCAGTCAGTTGTTCCCTGGCAGAAGAGGCTGACCCTCACCCTGGCTACCGCCTCCTTTCAGGCAGCTGTAGGGTGATGAGGTCCCCCCTGAGCCTCCTTTTCTCCAGGCTGAACAACCCCAGCTCTCTCAGCTGTTCCTTACAGAATTTATGCTCCAAATCCTTCTCCAGCCCTGTTGCCCTTCTCTGGACATGCTCCAGCACCTCAATGTCCTTCTTATAGTGAGGGGCCTGGAACTGGACACAGGATTTGAGGTGTGGCCTCACCAGTGATGAGCACAGGAGAACAATCACTGCCCTGGTCCTGCTGGCCACACTACACCTGATCCAGGCTAGGATGTCATTGGCGTTCTTGGCCACCTGGGCATGTTCTGGATCATGTCCAGCTGCTGTTTGCCAGCACTTCCAGGTCCTTTTCCACTGGGCAGCTTCCCAGACACTGCCCTCAGTCTGTAGCACTGCCTGGGGTTGTTGTGACCCAAGGGCAGGATGTGACACTTGGTCTTGTGAAATCTCATACACTGGTCTCATCCCATGTAGCCTAGTCCTGTCTTCAAACAATGGGGTTGCCAAAACAGCTGCCATTATTTTATTCAAGAGCTTTAAACAAAATTTTCTGCAAAGCTCAAGCTGCTGTGAGCAGCCACCTTGGAGAGCTTTGGACTGATTGTTAATGAAATTCCAACAATTTGAGCCCCTCAGATCCACTCACTGCTACCTGCCCACGGCACCTTTCACATTTCTCTCTCCTCTGTAGCCAAGTGCTGCATTGACAGGTCTGAATTTACGTTCTTTGTGCGTGAGGTGGATGTTGCCAGAGGTTCTCGCTGCTGAGACAGCTATGTGCTCAATTTATTGTCACAAATGTTGCTGACCGATCCTGTTAAATTTGTGTATCTCATATGTATGAATGTGTCATTTAAACTAGGTATTCCCTAGGGATTTATAATATTTATAATGACCCTGGGATTATCTTTAATCTAATTTGCATATTTTCTGTTTATCAAGTTTTATTTTTTGTAGAGATAAACCTTTTGTAAGCAGTAAATAGGGACTGGAAATTGTTTCCAGAAGAGTCTGGTTATTGGACTCCACCTGGGCAATTTAGTTGTAATTTGTTTTAATTTACAAATTTTTACATGAAAGAAAAGGATCTTTGCTCTCTTGGAGATTGTTTTGAAAACTACATTTCTAAAAATTCAGTTTTAAGCACAACCTTCTCCAGGAGCTTTCTGAAGTGGAGAGAGGTGCTCTCTCCTCTGCTGGGAACAGCATATTTCAAAACTGAACAGACAAACACAGAACTCTTTAAAAGTAAATTCTTTGGAGCTCACTTCAATTCCACTAGTAAAGCCCAGCCATGGGCATTTTGGCTGCTGAAGCAAGAGTTAAATCCACCTGTTTACTATCCAGATAATGCAGCAGCAATAGCTGCTAGCTAGCAGGAACCTGTTTGAAGAAACAGGTGCAGAAATAGCAGAAAATATGAAAGTAAATGCGGATATAAGAAAAATGTTGTGATTGCCAGTAGAATATAAAGGATTTCAGAGGTGAAATACTAGTTATATGCAAGATATTGACTGTGTAGGGACTACATCTGAGGCCTGCAGAGCTGCAATGTGTGCAATTGGCAACCTTTGTCCCTGATATCCACCATCACTACTCTCTGGCATTCATCCATCTGTAAATGTTAGTCCTTTCCCATATGGACTGTGCTGCTGGCTCCATGGTGGATGGGGCAAGGAAGGGAAAAGTACAGTCCTGACCTTTGCAGCTGGTCCCTGGGGCAGCAGCAGCAGGAGTTTGTGTTCATTTACTTCCAGCTGATGTCCCTGCACAGAGTTCTTTTTCCTTGCTGGGGCCTTGGTTACATCTATGTTATAATTTATCAGCTGGTGCTATTTCAACCATACTGCTGGCCTGAATCCCCCTGCATTGTCCCAAGATTTATCTCTCTGCAGCAACTCTATGCTTTTAAGTTACATGAACTATAGCTGTGTGAGGCCTGTTAGCCACATCTCCCATTGGAGCTGATGTTTTCAGGCCTTACTATGAAACAATTCGTGGTGCTGTGCCAGCCAGGTGGCACCAGGGCAAAGGGAGATGGGAGGCACTGGGTCACATCCTGCCTGTTCCCAGGGTATCCCGACCGTGCGTGGGCACACGCCTTGCTGTGTCTGACACACAAGGTGTACTGACAGGCTGCTTCCCCAGGCAGACCCTCTGCTGCATATTAAGCCCAGTACAAGTGCTTTTCTCAACATAGACTGTGTGTGAATTTGACACAAAGCATGCTCTAAAAACGTGGTTTAAAGCCTAGGAAGTGGTTTGGCACACAGAGAGAATTTAAGACATATAAATGCTGCTATATGAGCTGCCTGTATCGGGAGTTGGAGGTTTTTGGAGGTGGAAAGGTATAAGGACTCTTTGCAAAGAGCGTAGGAATCCCCCACAACAGCTGTGACCAGTTTTCATGCTTTTTAAAAAAGAGCCTGTAATTGCTGAAATAAAGGAGTGGCAATAATTTGCAGTTCAGCAGGGAACTCTTAGGTGCTGTGGTGTTTTGCTGGAGTGGTTAATGAGAAGATGGACTAGGAAGTTACCACTGTGACAAATCTCTGTTAATTAGGACAAGGGAACCAACAAACAGAAGGGATGTTTACAAGAGAAACAGGAGGCACAAAGATCTGTTTGGCTGTTTATAGAGTGCTATCTCAGATTTAACAGAACACCTGAAGCTGGTTAAATCAAAGTGTTACATTTCAGCACAGATTTTAGAGTGAAACATTCTCCCAGATGCTGGCTCTGTGGCCAGTGGCACATTTCATCTCTGTCCAACAGCTCTTTGCTGACCCAAGTGATCATTTTAGTGTGATAAGCTGGAGTATCTCACCAGGAAGGAAGCTGGGGGTGTCCACCTACACCTTGTGAATGATGTTTGAAACCAGGGACACTCTCAATATGTCTGCCTCCAGCTGAAAACTTTATTTTGCTAGCAAGACTGGCTTTTGCTCCCCTGCTGTCTTCTGACCTCCATTAGATTAAAATTCTACATTGAAGGTGGACAGTAACAGAGGAGCCTTAAAAGTTGAGAAAAGCCAAACAAAGAGCTTGCAAGCTTCCTCTGCAGGACAGATTTTCATTTCTGAGCTCTAATGAAGATATATCTAGATCTCAGAATAGTGTACTGGAGGCTTTGGTCATGTAGGAGAAGATGGTAGATGTATCAGGAATTACCACTGTACTGAAACATGCCTCTATTGCCTAATGAGGGAAAGCACACAGCTCCCTGAGCACCTGGAGGTGATTGCAGTAAATCCACACAGTACATTAGCCCAGCATTGTGCCTGAGACAGTCTTTGATGTTGAGGAAGATGGATAAGCCCAGAAAAATACCACACCCTGACCCAATCTGCCTCACAATTAGAAAATAAGGGTGTTTTATTCCACTCACAGTGCTTCTGTTTCTGGCACTGTCACAGACAAAGTGAGTTCAGATCTCCCTGTATGGGACAGAGCAGTTACAACTTGGGACAATTTGGAAAGAAGGACTCAGCCTCCTGCAAAATTTGATCTTCCTGAAGGAACTGCCAAGCACTGTATGTTGCAGCAGAGCAGACCATAATTACACTCCAGAAGCTTGGGCACTATAATATTCAGAATTCTGAACAGCGCACTAAAAAAAGAATGCATATGGTACTCAGTGCCATGGTTTAGTTGATGAAGAGGTGTTAGGTCTTAGGTTGGACTTGCTCATCTCAAAGGTCTTTTCCAACCTAGTTCATTTTGTGATTCTGTGATTAGTCTTACAGTTGGCAAAGGGTTTACTTTAGTACTGGTATATCCGAGGTTTTAGTGAATTTCAGTGGAGACAGGAATCACTATGTGATACATAAAGGCTCTCAGATTTGAAAGAGTCTTCAGATCTCCACAAAAGTCCCAGTAACATTCCAGTGACCCAGAAGGGGTCATAGCAAACTGGCTTGGCATGGTATTAAGCACACCCCACCCCATGTTTTCAGCTCCCTGGTTCATTAAGTGTGGGCTCAAAGTCACCTTAAATGTGTACTCACACAGCTCACCTCTCAGAGGGTTTTTAGCGCAGGTCGTGGCATTGTCCAGCTGGAGACCATTGCATGTGAGCCCTGTCTAAAGTTTAACCCTGAACCAATTTACCACATCCAACTCCTCCATCAAGTAACCTCCATCAAGCCCTTCTGCCCATCTGCAATGACAGTGTCAGGCAGACAAAAAAGGGTCATGTTGTTGTCTCTTGGAAGGCCATCTGGAGAGCAGTGGGGGCTTGTAGGCAGAATTCAAATGGGATTGCATTCAGGCTACTAGAAAAGGCACTATGGATACACAGTGCTGGGTTTCAGCTTCAAACTCCTCCAAGGAAGCATCTGTTAAGAATGGACAAATGCAGTCCAAAAAAGCAAAGTGTGGATATCTTCCAGACTACTGGATCATGGTGAATTCAGCTCTGCCTGTGATCACATTAATCCCTCACATGGTGCCAGCTGTATTTGGCTGCAGTTGACCTGTCCCGAGTGGCACATGAACTGAGCTGTGGGTGAGCCTGAAGCTGCTTTTTGGCATATGCTGTGGTTTAGGAGTGGTTCTCCCCAGTTTAGTGAACCTGAGCTGCCGCTCACTCCTTTCCCCCCTTCTGGCTGGCAGCAGAAAAGGCAAAGATGATGGATTGAGATAAGAACAATTTACTGGAAACAGCAATGAGATAAGAAAATGAACAGTAATAGCAACAATATTAATACCAAAAGTGTACAAAAGAGAGGGTGATTGATATGCAAAATGCTCACCAAGCTTGGGACAATGAAGCAACAGTGGACTGCTTCCCTTTATTTGACCTGAAGCAACGCCATTCTTTCCAGAAGCATTCTTTCCTCACTCCTGGCAATGATGTGAGGTGATGTTGAATAATAATGTGTTTTTGGCCATACCCCCTCCTGCTGAAACAAGGACAGCTTGAACCTGCAGGTAGCTCAGGGTGCAAGTCTTACTGACTGTGCAGAACAAGGTAGCCCAGGTGTGAAGAGGCTGATATCTGCTTTTATATATTTCTGGGTCATCAGCCAGTGCTGGATTTCTTGGTCTGCTTCAATACATGAGATAGTTCGATCTTCTGCTAGGAAAGTAATTGGATTTTTATTAAATTTACGGGCGTAAACAAAATCTAGATGATACATATGCCACTTTAGAAGGATTTCAGAGAACCATAGGATGATAGAGGTTGGAATGGACTTTAAAGATCATCCAGTCCAAATCCCACCCAGCAGTGGGCAAGGACACCTCCTGCTCAATCCGGTTGCCTAAGGCCTTATCCAACCTGGCGTTGAACACTGCCAGAGTTGGAGCATCCACAGCCTTCCTGAACAACCTGTTCCACTGTCTCAGCACAGTCACAGTAAAGAATTTTGTCCTAGTTTCTAACATGTATTTCCCCTTTTCCACTTTGTACCCATTACTCCTTGTCCTGTCACTAGTTTTTTATGAAGAGTCTCTCACCAGGTTTCCTCCTTCAGACACTGGAAGGTTGCTATGAGGTCTCCCTACAACCTCATCTCTCTCCAGGCAGAAAAGCCCCAAATTTCTCAGTTAGTCTTCATATGAAAGGTGCTCCAGGCCTCCTATCAACTTTATGACCATCCTCTGGATATGCTCCAACAGCTTCATGTTGTTCTTATGTTGAGGACACTAGAACTGTATGCAGTTACATTTCAGAAATGGATGCTTCTGAGCAGTTGTCATTGTCCATTTCACATCACCTTGAGCTTCTAGGACAGTAAAAATTGTACATCATTCTTTAAAAAACAGAGGCAGAAGCCATTACAGCAATGCTTTTCAAGATAAATTTGAAAAGTGCTAGTAGTCTTCTGTTTGAAACACTTTCTTTATCTAGGATTTAATTTTATTAATTAGTATCCAGCTTTAAAAATCTGAAGCAGAGGCAGAAGGATTCAGTCTCTTTCAGATTATCATCAGTAAAGTACTTTCCTTCAGAGTTTCCAGATATGGAGGAATACTTATATGTCATTACTGCAATTTTCTGATGATACTTCACTTTAGAAACCCAAGAGTATTTCAAACCTCATCAGTTAAACCAAAACTCTGGTAGGTTGATTTTAATGAGCTCGAATACTTGAATGGTGTAAAACAGAATAACAGCTGTCATTCCTGATTTTCACTTTGGTGTTATGTTTCTTTGATGATTTAAATGCATTGAAATACAGACCCCTGATACAAAGTTTCAGTTACATTTTAAATGTCTTTTCAATAATTCTTCATTCAAGTATATGCAGTCTCCTGTTAACTGAGCAGCAGTAAAATTTTTTATTGCATGTGCTATACCTAAATGAAGTACCTGGGACCTTTAACAGTTTTGATGTTGCTGGGTGCTAAATGTGCAAGGAGGTGGACAAAGGTCAGCACCACTGAGGGGCTTTCTCCATAAAAAACAGCAAATTATGTAACTGGCCTCTTTGGAAGACTTTTATGGGAGGTTGCCAAGTTAATGGAAATTAGAATAGAATAGAATAGAATAGAATAGAATAGAATAGAATAGAATAGAATAGAATAGAATAGAATAGAATAGAATAGAATAGAATAGAATAGAATAGAATAGAATATTCCAATCCAACTGCCTGACCACTTCAGGGCTGACCACAAGTTAAAACATGTTCTTAAGGACATTGTCCAAATGCGTCTTAATCACTGACAGGCTTGGGTCATCAACTCCCTCTCTAGGAAGTCTGTTCCAGTGTCTCGCTATCCTCTTGGTAAAATTATGCTTCCATATGTCTTGCCTAAACCTCCTCTGGCACAGCTTTGAACCACTCCCATGTATCCTATTACTAGCTGCCAGGGAGAAGAGCTCAGCCCCTCCCTCTCCACAGCTCCTCCTCAGGAAGCTGCTGAGAGCACTGGGTTTGCCCCTCAAACTCCCTTTTTCCAAACTAGACAAACCCACAGTTCTTAGCTGCTCCCTAGAGGAAATTCCTTCCAGCCTTTTCACCAGATTTGTTTCTCTCCTCTGGACACATTCAAGGATCTTCAGATCCTTCTTGAATTGTGAGACCCAGAACTGCATTCACTACTCAAGGGGAGACTGCACCAACAATAAATACAGTAGGATTTGACTGGCTGTTTATGCTGTGTTTAGACTCATGGAATGATTAAAGGTTGGAAAAAAAACTTTAAAATCATCAAATCGTACTGTAAACTCAGCACTGACAACTAAATCACGTCCCTGTGCACCATGTCTACATGTTTGATACACCTCAGGACGCAGTTTTTCCTCCTGGATGCTAGGACACTCGTCTGACTTGTATTGAGCCTGCTGCCAGCCTGCAGCCACACATTCCTGTCAGCAGGACTGCTCGCCAGCCACTCTCACTTTCCACTTCTTCCTGGTCTTCATCCCAGGTGCAAAGTCCAGTGTTGGTGTCTGTGAGAAATGCACACATGGGTCAATCAGTCTACAAAGGTAGTGATTGTGTTAGACATGTGCTAGACTGGCGTCTAGACACCTTAGGCAGGATTTATCTTGCCTTACATTTTGGATGTCTACAACATAAATCAATATATTGATATACTGATATTGATTGCTGGTCATCCTACGCTGTCTTTTAAATCAATTACATAAGCCTTCCTGTGACAGGTGATTCATCTCACCTATCTTATAAATGTAAGTAAGAATGAAAAGAAACATTTTCATTCATCCTATTAATGACAAAAGCATAGATCAAAATTTGGTCTTACAAATACCACCTTTGTTTCAAGGAAAGTTTTGGGTGTCTCATGTGGCTAGGTAGATATCTTTGAATTGATCTTCAGAATTTAAGCACCTCCAGTTAATGTATTTTTCATTTCTAGTTCCAAAGGATTACCTGGATCTTGTCCTCTCACTTTATTTGTTTGTACAGCCACAGGAGCAAGCAAAACCTTTGGAGATGGTCTGGTTCCTTGTCTGTTCCATATGAGTGTATCTATATGATTAGGACAATGGCCAAGTCACAAGTGACTCCCTATGTAGAAATGTACCTTGAACTTCTTGCAAACCTTAGCCTCCCTAACAGTCCATTTCCATTCATAAATCTGTCATCTTTTCCCTGGACCACTTACCTGCACATGTCATTCACAACCTTTAGGGGTGGCAGATATTAAACATTCATTGTCACTGTCATGCACACTGGCATATATTCTACAAGTGATCATCCAGGTTTAGTCATCTTCTTTGCCTTCCATTGCTACTACCAAGTATGAAACATCTTATCTTTGTAAGAATGTCTATGACTTGTTTCATCTTCTGAGTAAATCTAAAAGACCTATTGTGTGAAAAAGTTCAAACCACCTCTTTGTTGGACTGATATTAGAGTTCTCAATGTACATGTTAAAATGTCTTGGGCTCTGGTCTTAAATGAGATGGTTTTTTCTGTGGTGAAAGTGAGACACCTTAAGAGAGCAGTTCAGATCTAACATAGATAGAACTGCGCTTTCCAGGCATTTCACTCTTTCCATCTGAATTTTTCAGAGCTGACCAGAAAAAAAAAAAAAAGTGTCCCACTTGAGCTAGGAAAGAATCTAGGTCTTATCCAATATTAATGGAAAGACAGTGATCACTCTGAAGCCCCTGTGTGTCCTGGGATAAATAAATTCCTATCTCTAGTAGCTGACAACATCGTACTATAAAAAATACACAGAACAAGTTCAGAGCTGCCCTAATCTCAGAGATAAATAATTGAACATTGGAATTTTTTGGTTCTAAGTATATTTAAATACTTAAGTCTAGGTTTAAGCAAAAAACATTTAAATCAATGTTAACCCTACTTCCTTCCCTGCTCTTCCCCCTTGCCCAAGCTTTATCAGCAATTTGAAGCCCTGATTTGGGGAGAGAGAAAGAGAGAGAGAGAGAGAAAGAAAGAATGAATCTTATGAAATGTATTTTGTGGGGAAAAATACCAGATGCAAAGAGAAATTACTTTCAATGTGTATACACCAGAGCACTAGCATTCAGCAGGCTGAAAAATCTGCTAGTGAAATGCCAACCTTTTGATAGGATTTATTTTTTTTCTTTGGTTCAGCAGATTCCTTTTTCATTACTATAAGAAATACTGTCGAGTGAGCAAAGCTCTGGATAAAGTATACCAGCAGCTTCAGCTGGGAAAAGAGCATTCATGTGTATGATACAAAGGATGACGGGAAATGTCTTTTACTACAATTATTACCTTTGACCCTCTCTTGCTTGTCTTCCAGAAGATGAACCCAATACATGGTAGCGTTTATAAAAAGAAATCTATTGACTTTGAAGTGCTGGAATGCTGCCATCGAAGAAAGGAAGAAAACAAAGCAAAGCAAAGCAAGCTTACTCTTGACAATAAAGCCAAACACAACTGAAATCACAAAACTCCAGCAGCTGTCTGTTGTTTCAGGATATGCTTCCTGCATTACGCCCATAACATTTTGCAGGAAATACATTTCAGCATCCTCAAAGATTAAACTTTAGTATCACACCCAGGAATTAAATTGTAAAGGCTTTGAGCTAAAGTGGGAGAATTGAATCTTAAAAGGAAAAAAATTGTCTGTGATTACAAGAAAATGAACAAGCTCTAAAAGGCAGAGACTGAATTAATTTTCTCCTTGCAAGTTCTATACTGCCTGTGCAATGCATGAGGTTTTACTTTAGCCAGTACATAATGTGAGATTAAAAGGAAAATGTATATTAATGAAGAGATTTTACTTTAATATCCATTTCCAAGTGCAGCTCAGTAGAGCAGTACAAATAGTAGTAAGCCAGAGTGCCATTAGAGACATAATCATCAGTGGCAGCTGCTAAGACATGGGGTACATGAGATCTCACATGTACTTTTCCATGAGGGTAGGAGGAGAGATCTGACTCTAGACAAATACAATAATAAACTCTTTAGTTTGATAGAAAAGGAGTATCAATCACAGATGTTTTTGCAGATGTCTCCAATAATATCAGCTTACTAATTTTATCACACATGAACAGAAAACCAGCTATGGTATTGATGCAAAGCTTAGATATTTGTGCTCTAATGACACACAATAAAGGGAAATCTCTTTCTTCCTATTTTTCATGATGTTAATAAACTGGTGATTTAGAGTTCTATTTAAAGACACATAGCTTATCCAGTAAAGGCATGAGCGTAACCTGAGGGAGTTTGTCTTCCTTTCCTCTCTAATTGGGTTTTGTTTTGGTTTTTTGCCCTGGTCCTAAATTAGATTTTTAAGTCTTCAAAGCAGGGACCCTGAACCCAATTATCCTCTCATTTTTCTCAGTCAAAATCACTGAAGCTTCACTAATAGTAAACTTGCAAAAGTGGATGAGAAATCATACTTGCCTCACTATATGTCTCCAAAGACATCTAAATTACACAGGCGTGTGATGCAGTCACCTGAGAGAGTTCATCACATATTACATGGGTTGTTCTACCTTCCCCATTGTCATCTCTTTCATTATTACATGACTACAGAATTGTCATCCTTTACTATTCTTGCACCAGAAATGAGAAGTTCTTCTGTAGCTCTGATAAGGTTTCTCCTGCTTCCAAGGATGAAACTGCAGAATGACATAGTGCTTTATTTTGGCCAGTTAAAATTTTGGGGAAGGTATTTCTCATTCCCAGCAGGTTGGCCTCCCCTCTATCCTATAATTGCAAACAGACTTAGGTTCGCACGTTCAAAATTCAGTTTTTTAAAAAAGCCATGCTTAAAGTTCTCCTCCCAGGGGAATCAGATGGATCCGAATGTTGAATGAGGCATCGTGGCTATAAATCCCAGGCAAAGGGAAGACCTCTCCAGAGGTGCACAATAAGGTACTTGACTAACTGTCAAGAAGGGATTAGTCCACAGCTCTCCCTTCTGGATTTCTTTCTTGTTAGTTTAGGGCTGCTCCTATGTCTAAGTCTTCATCATCTTTCTCCAGCAAAACCTCTTCCCCATGCATAGTCTGGAGGACCTGCCACCTCACTGCCATTTCTGGGTGCAGTCACAGTGGTTACTGGGATTTGGAAAGTATTCTCAATCCCCCAGGTACTGGGTAGAGTATTCTACTTTGATGAGGATAAAAATGGGATGAAAAAACGCAGCAGAAACCTTTGCCAAGCCATTTTCAGGTCAATGTGACAATATGTGTATCAGACAAAATTGAAGGGCAAGAGAAGAGAGTATAAAAGTGCTTCTGAAAATCTGTGGAAAAAGCAACTGTTTCACTAAGTCAAAGGTCATACAGAGTAAGGTAATACTTATTTATCTGGCTTTACTTTTTTCCCTGTAAAATCTCCTTTAACTATATGTACATGTATAAAAAGTATACAACTATTGATACAGAGAAAAATTCCTAACTGATCTGCAAATATCACTTGATTCTGATGTCCCATTCCTAAATGGCATAGGTTACCATTACAATTATCTTTTGTTACTTTTGTAATTTATTAGCCGTTTTTTTACATTGAACCTTTATGTAATATGTGATGTAATGCTTTATAATTACCTCATTTATTTAAAAGGTGCTGCAATTCTTTAAATAGAAGTTGTTTTCGTATAATTTGTCTTAAAATGAGAACTACTTCTGTCCAAGAATAATAACTAAGTTCAAGCACTGTCAGACTGAAACACAGTGAATCAAAAATAGTTAAAACACAATTTTGCCTCTATCTGACAGTCCTCCTGCCATATTTATGGATTTTACTGTTGTAATAAAATTTGATGGGGAGAAAGGAATTGACTGATTTTCTTTGTTCCACCTATTAACCCTACACTGGGTTTTGAGAGATATATTCACATAGGAAAAATAATTAAACTAAATGTACTCTTAATAACATAAAGAAAATGAGATGAATATAATATTTTGAGTCTTCTTCAGTCACAGCATATCATAGTAATAAAATGGGAACACTTTCAAAGAGGACAATTTTTGCTTTTTTTTAGGCTAAAGATGTCCCTTTAACATTCTAATCTAAAACTGAATTATGCACATGTCTTGGAAGGATGAGATGAATTTTAAGGAAGCAGTTAATGTCAAACACACTTATTCTGCCTTTTTCTTGACAAAGTAGTAGGGCTGGCAGCCTACTTTGTTCTTTTATTTCAATGTTATTTTGTGTTTTCAAATAAAAACTAGATCTGTAACACTGCTTCATTATAGATTTTTTAATTATTATTTATGTCTACTTAAAAAATAAAATAAAGAAGTACCACTTTGCTCCAAGTGCACAAATCATACCTGTATGATACTCCCTGATTTTTCAGAGAATATTTGGTTATGCTAAAGCTCCTTTATGGAAACCTTCTACCAGAATGTCATGATACTGTTGATTAGAGTGTAATGGGTTTGATGGGTTGATTATTCCGTTTAAATAGTTGAGATCAATAAATTTAATCTAAGTTTTTTTAACAGTGCTTCTTTGTTTATTTAGCAAAATACTGGCTTCTCTTAATCTAGACTTATTTGAAAATGTGGGGTTTTTTCTGCAATATCAGGTGCTGACTGGGGGTTGCTGAGTCTAGCTCTGGGAGCAGAAGCCTAGCACTAATGCACAGACCAGACCTGAGAACTTGTGGTGGATTGGCCTAGAGACAAACACCCACCTGTCACTCACTTACTCCTCTGGCAGGATGAGGAGATAATCACAGAAAGGTGAGGAGACTCGTGCATTGAGATATAAGTCTCATAGGGAAGCAAAAGCTACCCCAAAAGCAAAGAAGAGAAAGAATTTATTCACTATTTCCTGTCAGCAGGCAGATGCCCAGTCACTTCCTCAAAAGCAGGGCTTCATCATCTCTAATAGTTCCTCAGGAAGACTAATGCCACAACCATGGACATTCCCTTCCTTCTCCTTTCCCTTTTATTGCTGAGCAGAATATCATACAGCATGGAATATCCTTTTCCTCATTACAGGTCCTGCCTGTGCCCCCTCCCAGTTTCTAGCCCTCTCTCAGTGGAGATTTTCAGTTTGTAGAGTTGCTTTTGCTCTCTGCCCCTGCATGGTTGAACTTGGACAAATCGTTCTCAGAGCCTCAGTTTACTCAGGCTTAATAAGGAGGGAAATTTCCCCTTCAAGACATCAAAATTCACCATTCAGAAAGTGCTTTCAGAGACATTGACAAAACGAGCAACAGAAGCATCAAATACCATAGTAGTATTTTTAACATTTATATTTCAATTCTGTCCTCTCTAGATGCACTTTAGAATTTGGCTTAGATTTATGCACACTGAATTTTCTGGTTTCATTAAATTTAGTCCTCTTTCTCTAATCCTTTTGTCCTATGTTTTCTGTGTACCTCAGCTTTGGTGAAGCCATGCAACCTGCAGGCTTTGCAGAAGAGAACACAAATCCCACTCCCCTCAGACCAGAATCTTGTGATCTTCTGTTTTGAGATGCAGCAGTGAAATACAAAATAGACAAAATTTCATGAGTCACGCTGGCCCATAGGCTTCATGCCTCACACCTGACTGCTGGACAGCCTTCTCCAGCAGGAGGCTGGCCCCAGCTGCCCATTCCTTTGGACTTAGGGCTTCGGCATCAGTGGCTACCTTGTGGCTCCATGCTGCCTGTCGGGTTGTTCTGGAGTGGAGAGGTGTTGTGGCTGACCCTGCAAGGGATCAGGGTGGTGCAGGATGCAATGAGGAGGATATTCCTGTGAGGAGTTGTCCTTATGTATGTCCTGGAGGTCAGGCATTATCTGAAGCTTGTATCTTCTAAATGAACCTCACACCTCTCTGCAGATACCTCCTGTCAAAATGGCAGACCAGTAACAGTCAATAACATACTCATAAAAGTCACCATAAAAAAATGAAAGAAATGTACTAGGAGACTCCCCAATAGATTTCTGTGTTGCTATTTACTGTTTAAAGACCGTATGTAGAATCTTTACACTAGCTAATAACCAGCTGCCACCAAATGTAAATTCAGCTTTTCACCTGTTTCTCTTCTATGTGGTGCAGTAATGACTCAGGCTGAACATGAACAGCAGTTTCATAAAACTACTTTTTTCATAATTTCTAGTCCTGATCCTTTTTAAAGAGTAGGAGTTTCAGTACATTGCTATTACCCACTAATTTCATGGTCCATGGTCAAACATAAGGCTGTAATTCAATTGTGGATTTTTTCTGAAACTGCAAACAGCAAGAGCAATCTGATTTATAATTCTCAGTGTTCAGAAGGAGTACGTATCATTATTTATAATATAGGCAATTTATAATACATGCTATTTATAATATAGTCATTAAGTTTTTTAAAATCCGTCATGCTGGATAGGAAATCTTAATCCATAAAATGTATAAAGGAAGGAATTACAGTTCTAGAGATCTCTAAAGGAAGCGATTACTGAGGAAAAAAAATTATCCCAGTGTGTTCACTTCCTGAGAAACAATCACTTGCAGACAAGACAGTGTGCAGCCTGACTGCATGTACAAACCAATTTTTAACCAAGAAACGTGGTTTATCAAACACCAGCAAGCCGTTGTATTTTAAGATATTTATTATAGAATACACTTTCCACATAATAATACATGGGAATTAATTGACAAAGTTATAAGGATATCCTATATCTACTTATCCTTGTTCTGGCAATATCTATTTCATGTTATGTTCAGATGAACAAGAAAGTACAGTCATAATTGCAGGAGGAAAAGCTTTTGAAAGATGTGAAATCAATATCTGTCCTGAAATTGGTACCAGAAGAGAAATATTTTGCAGAGTGATTAAACTTACAACTCACTGGGAGCCAAACACTGTCATGACACTTGGTCTTACAAGAAGCTGAACATTTTCTCTCTGCTCCAGCAGACCACTCATGCATGGATGACAGATAAAGTCCCATGGACAGCACTGGCACTGCTCTTGTGCTTACATTTTAACTGGCCCTTAAACACTAGTTTTTGAACCAATATGCACAGCAAGTTAGAGGAATGAACCTTTAATAAACATTTATTAACAGTCCAGAACCAAATTCTGCAATCTTGTAGGTCAAAGTCTAGCTCATTCATAGTCTGTAACTCATGCTACTTAAGGCATCTGGGCTACATATTTAAATTATCTCAAAGTCTTTATCCAGGCAAAACATCCATTGGTCTATGTATTGAAACAGGTATTAATTCTACACATCATATTTTGGGCTCTTGATAATAACTTAGTCTTCTTCCTTTACCTGTTAGCCAGCCTCTGCACCTCATGCTTTTAGGCTGTCACTGTGTGTCACTGACAAAGGAGTGGCTTAGCTGCCCTCATTGGATGTAGTGGGAACTGTGTGCTTTGGGTGAGTAAGGAAGGACAAGAGGAACCTGGGGTGCTCAGGCATGGGGCTTTCCTCTTGAACTTAGTTCAATAGTTTATATCTCAGAGACTCCAACACGGCTGTTTTAAAGGTATCGAAGGCAGGAATAAGTCAAAAAAGTTGTGTTGGGTCTGGTAGATTTACTGTCTGTCTGTCCTGGGGTCTGTTGCCTTTTGGAAAACAGGGATTCAAGGGGCAGCCTCACTTCGCTGCTAAGAGAGGTTAAATTCATTAATGCCTGCCCATTGAAATCATGAAAATAGATATTGTTCAGCTTTTGTTAGTGTGTCTTTATAGGAGGGAAGTCTGGTCAATAAAAACGATAGACAATAAGATCTAACAACACCAGAGACCTTTTGGTGTTTCCCTTCAAATGCACAATAATACAAGAAGGGAAAATTTTGCCCAAACTCCATGGAAGGTTAGAATATGAGATCCTGATGATTTCTCATGACCTTCTAGTCTTTAGTGTATATTCTATAAAATATTTTAGCTCTGCAATCTTCTATTTGAGAATCAATATTGTGATTTTTTTTCTGCTTCCCTCTGACCTAGGAATTTCATTATCCAAGCAAAAGCAAGTTTACTAAATTGAACTAAATTTCATCCACTGTCCTGGCAAACTTTGCTTCCAAAAGAACAGTGCATGTAAAACCTATTGAATACTTGACACTATTAATTTTTTTGTCTTCTGACTACCTTGCTCATTCACCATCCTATATGTGCAACAAAGCCATAAGGATTAAGGGTATAAGAATAATTACATTTTCCATTTTACTGCCAAACCAAAACATGGAAAAAAATCTCCTCACCAAATTAAAAACAAAAAAACCCCTAGGTATTAAATTTAGAGTAGAATGATTCATTCTTGGACGTTTGACAGATTGAAAAGCAAGAGAAGGACTAAAGCAAAATAAGAGGAGTGAGGAGGAGGAGAAGGTATCTAGGTAGTTCATGAGTGATGTCAAGAAGCTGCTTACCTCTCGCAGCTTAAACTGGAGTTTCCAATGTTTTCTGCTTTGGTGTGTCTGAAATCCCTCTGGCCAAAACTGTCCTTACCTAGGAGTGCTCTCAACCTGCCTTGGTAAGAGAGTATGAGAAATTACATTCTCTGAAGGAGCTGTGAAATGAATGAAGCAGATATCAGCCTCCATGGGCACTTTTCTGAGGGATATTTGAATGGGTTCAGGCCTGTTGAAGGCAGAAGTCCACCCTTATGAGGTGAGAAGGAATCCAGAAGAGCCAGAATGAGTCTTGGAAAGATGGGAAAGACAAGATATTGGAGCATCTCACTGTCTCTCCTCTGGCAGCATCCAACTCGGAAACAAAAGAGGATATGGACCACTGGACCACTGTGTAGCCACCATGCCAGGTGGCACCAGACAGTCCACGTGGATATTCACATGGCATTCTCTGCTATAGCAAAATACACAAGTTGAAATACTCCACAGCACAGAAAGGACAGTTTAGATGAGCAGGATGCAAGTGCCTGAGCTCATACCCAGGCATAATCCACATATGCCATTCTTCCAAAGTCTCCATCAGGAGCCTGCATGTTGCCATTGGTTCAGCACACATTCCATTATGTCTGACAGTAACTTGGAATGCCTTAAAACATGGCAGCTAGGATACTGTAAATATGAAAGAAAGAACATTAATTCACCATCATCAGACTGTGTGACTTCTCAACGAGTAGAAAGGGACCACTTTTACCTTGATAACATTGCCAAGCCAGCCTCTTGTGTCTTTTCTTCTATTTAGTGTCTGAAATGAAGCAATTTGGGAAATGCATGTAAAGATATTTTAAAAAATGTAAAAATGAACTGCTTTGACATTCCTAGCATTATTGCTGATTTCCACTGTGAAGAAAACTTAGCAAATCCAAGTCGAATTTACCATAACTACATGTTTCAACACTGCTTTATTTGCCTATTTTTTCTTTTTTTCTCCCAAATATAAGGCTAACTAAAAAAAAAATTTAAAAATGGATATCATCTTGCCATCTCACCCACACTGCATTGTAGTTCATCAGTGAGCTGATGCCCATTTTTGAATAGTCCAGGTGTGAAGGAAAGGAGTTGAACCACACCTAGATCTTGCCTCAGAGTGGAGGCAAGAGTACAGTACACAGTCAGGATGCTCATTTGCATCCAGGAGTCCAAGACCTGTTCCAGTCCATTTGTTTGGTATCCTGCATCACAAGATGATGGGGGTGTTAAAGGTCTAGAGCACAGTTTTCCCCTGTGGGAATTCCCCATGGCATTTAGATGGCCATGCTCAAGGCCAGGTCACCAATGAATGGTGCTGTGCAGCAAGAGCTACAAGAGTCTCAGAGGACTCTCTTTCTCTCTCCTTCTTTTGGGAGCTGCTTTATAACTGAAGCTCTTGTTCTTGGTCCCCACCTGAGGTGAACTTCAGCTGCTTTGCAGCCTTAAGTGTGCTCCATCCTGTGCCTCCCTGATTCTGAGCTTCTGCATTGGCTTTCTGGCCTTACCTTGGACTTGTCTTATCACTGCAGATTTGGGGGCTGAATGCTGGTCTGTGTCTGGTGCTGGTTGCTTTCACAGGCCTGCTCTGCAGTCCTGGCTCAGGAAAAGTGGGGCAGCCCTGGGTGGTGTCTGTACAGGCTCTGCCTGCCTTGCTGAGAATATCAGCTCCCAGTTCCTCACCTGCAAGGTGATGGAACCCTCAGCTCTGCCAGCAAGGCAGTGTATCAGAGATTTTCAGCCTTTCTTGATTTCCTACTTGCTACTTCAAATGCAGCAGATTATCTCAAGATGCCTGGAAGTTCCTATTTGAGTTCTATTGCCTTCATAAAATGAGTAATATTGAGTCAGCTTCCTGAAGATGACTGTCCACATCTCAATTGGCATTTCATCTAGTCAGAGTTATCAGGGGTATTCTCAGAACCGAAATGCAAGTGTGGCTGATGATATGAAATTAATGGAATTACATCTGCCTGCATGGAACCAGACCCTCTGACCTTGAGTACTTAACTTCATAGATCTGACATGAGGCGTAAAGGCTCAGCAGTGGAAACTCATCTACTCATTTCATTGTGCCTCTTACACGGGAAAAGGGAAGAGTCCCATCTTTCTGCCTCTCAGTCTGTCACCACTTGTCACACAGAGAATTATCTCTTAAAAGAAAACAGAGGAAAGAATGAATTAATGAATAAATAAATCAGTGGGAGTTTTTTACAAAGTTAATACAGAGATAAAGTTCATGCAGTACTAGCTGGACACTTCAGGGTTTCTCAGGAATGGAGGTGCTATTATGGAGAACCCTTGTTTGTGTGGAGTTCAATTATATTCTATAAATAGAAATTTAGGAGCAACCTTAAGTAGGAAAACTCATCAGGCCAGAGGGTTGAATTTACTATCCAATGTCGTTGCCTTGGTTTTAATCCACGGTTTAGACTGTTTCAAATTGTCTACTGCTAATGCTCTTCTTTTTAGGAGAAGACACAAAATTAAAGACCTCTCCCAGTTTCTGGTCATCTGTTGAGCAGAACAGGAGAGACCCTTACCTTAAACTATAAGGTCTTTGAAGCAGAAGACAAGACTCCCTTTTTCTGTCTTTGTCAAGCAGGTGGGAATCTAAGATCCTACACCACTGTTATGTAAATTAAGCATAATGTTAAGATACAGAACTCACTCCTTACCCATCCAGAACTAAATCTCTTTCCACCTTCACAACAGGTGGCAGATGAATAATTTTGTTTAGAAACTTCCCTTTTGAGAGAGGAAATAATTTTTCAGTAAAGCTGAGGTTAATCATAAGACAGAACTATAGATAGATTGAAATAGCTTTAGGGCCAAGTTAGAGAAAGGTAAGCATGTTTTAAAGTTCATCCAGTACTCACAGTGCAGGTAAAGAGAAAAATGAATTCAAAATATATTTTTCTTTTTAGGGGTGAGACCTTAGATAGAAACCAAAAAATCTCATCCTATCATAATTTTTCTGAAGCAGTGAAATATAAGTAAAAGAATGATAGGTTAGCAAATCTCACCAATATACCAGGATCACAAATTTTGTTCTGTTTCCTATGGACTGTCATTTTCCTCAGAAAATCGTCCAGAAAAGTATCAGTTTTAGAAACAGTGCAGAGTTCCAGCTTAGCTGTATTGATCTAGTACAGCTATTCAAAAGCCGAAACCTCACATACACAAAAAGGAGGCTCATAGAAAGGTTAAATTCAGAGGAAATCTGGAGTTTATGAGTTTGCTTAAGCTACTTTTGCCACTGTTGATCTAAATCAGAGACACCACTAGAGTCCTACACTTAGCTCACATGGACTTGTGTGGGAATAAAGACACTTTGCCCACAGCTCAGGTGATGGAAACTTCTTTAATCAGGGATGTGCTGCTGAGGCCATGGGAATCTGAGAGCTGTAACTTCATGTCCATATGGATGTACTCTAATATTTTATTATCAACATATATGTTTGTACACTTGAAGTAAGATAAAATAACAGTTTAAGCGCTGAGGAGAGTGTAAGCAAAATTTCTGCCACTAACTGTAATCTGACTCTTTGTTCTGTGAAGTTTCAGAGCAAGGCACAAGGTGTAATCTTTTTCAGGAAAGTACTTGCATGCACGTTAAAGTTCCAGTGTTGCTAGCAGCTATCAAGCAAGTATTTAAAACCTAAGCATGGTCAAGAGCTTTACTGAGTATGAATTGTGAAATAGAGGCTTTAGTGACGGTAAAAAACTTGGGAAGCCCAACAGTAAAATAAGATATTTATAGAGAAATCCCCAGAGGGGAAAAAATTCTTACCCTCTTTCTCATGTTAAATAACAATTTATTCTACCCACTTCTTGACTACTTCCAGTGAGCATCAAAAATTGGTCCAAATGACCTAACATGTCTGTAATCCAAGTCACGATTTTCCAGAAGACATCTTGTAAGATCCAAAAACTTAAGTTTAAAGCAATCTTTTTAATATAAGGAGCTATTAAATGCACATTACAAGGGATCTTAGTTCTACTTGTCTTAGTTGCATGAAAAATACATTTAGCTTTTAGATTTTTAACAAAAACTGATTGTTGCAAAATTTCTTCTAAGCAAAAATCCTTCACTTTTTTCCTAATAAAACAAGACAGTTTCTATTGCCTGATTTCAAACTAAGCCTAAACTAATGTTCTTTTAAAATCCAGCCTGCCATTAAATAAATGGTTTATTTATTAAATGTGGGCATTCGATAATCAGATTTATAAAAAGTGTAAAAGCTGTGCTCTTTTCATCATAGACATTTTCACCTCTTGATTTTAATTTTTCAGCATATAGGGAAAGAGTGCAGTCAAAAGCATATTGTTTGGTCTGAAACTTGCTCTTTAAATAATTTTTTATTTCAATAATTTTTATATTTGTCATGGTGAAAGCAACATATAAATGAAAACAGCAGAAATAGCAACTTGAATAAGTTGTTAATGGCTGCTTTCCTTTTTTTCCTCCAAATCCTCCATTTGTTATGTCATAATAATGATTACTTTCAAAGGCTGTCATTTGACAGTCCCACACAGTGTAGGTGGGGTGAATGAAAGCTGCTTCTTCTGCCTTCAAGCTGAAGCACACAGCACACTTGCACAAAAGGCAAGAGCTGAGAGAATGCTATATATCATTATCTCAGTCATTGCCTAATGATGCTCTCAGTTGTTCTTAAATTTGCTTTTATTTTTCAGAGGGGGATAATAAAATAAGCCCCTATTGCCTTCTAACCCCAGCGAGTCATATTATGTGCTTTTAAATATTTGCTTCATTTTGACCTGCGCTTCAATAAACATGAGGCTGGAAAAATGACTGAGTAGATCAGGAAAAGATTTAAAAAAATCTCTTATTAGCCTGGACTTCTCCTCCCCTCCAAACAGCCCACACAAATCCATGGACATTATTATCACAGGTAGCATTTAAATCTCAGTTACATTCTTGGGGTCTGACTGCCACTGCCACAGCCTTATAGCAATTTACACAGATGATTCTCTGATCCCTTGCTGACAGGCTAATGGACTCCATGAAATTCTGTGCAGTGGTTGAGTTGTACAGAATTGCACCTGAAAATACAGTATGTGAATTGATTTAAGCATCAATGTCCAGTCTTTCAGCAGCATCTTGTGTACACATTTAATTTCATGCACATAAGAAAAGCCATGGTTTAATTTGGAGCAAAACTAAGTGCTTAATTTGTTCTCTTACCATTTATAATGATAGTATTTCTGTTAAGTAAGCCACTCAATTACTTATTTATGCTCTTAAAGCATTATTTGTTACTATTTTTAAAAGCTTCAGTTTACACTTACAAAAAGCCTGGTCTTGATCCAGCTCCCACTGAAGTCCCCATATCTGCACTGCCATTGTTTTTGTAGACGAGTGCTGAGATTTTACCAGCTGGATTCACTGTGTCATCACACCCAGCTGTGCTCACACTGCAGCTCAAAAAGCACCTTTATACCAGTCCTGAACATCCCCCCTCCAGCTTGCTCACTGTCTTTCCTGCTCCTCGTGTGAAGCACGATGCTTTCAACAGTGCAGGACTTTAGTATTCCTATGGCTTTTTCCTAACCATGACATGAAGTGAGAGCAAAGATTGGAATGGGGGGGTAAAGGAAAATGGTAATTAGGTCACCTGAGTGTGAATTTAGCCTCTTCTTCTTGCAGCTGAGGATTTTACAGATGACACAGTTCTCAGCCTTTCACCTGACCAGCAGCCCAGAGCATCCTTATCTTGCACCTGTTGATGGTCTCTGCATGAGAGCAGATCCAGCTGGAGCACCATTTCTTTGAATGGGAGCTGGAAGGATGCATCCATTCCTCAACAATCTAGGTTAGAAGCACACTGTGACAGGACCATGCCAGGCTGGAAACATGATATTAACTCCAATGGACTGAAAATCCTTTCTGTGCACAGGGCTACCACTACAAGCTGTGAAAAGCTGATATTTTTTTTACTTCAACAGTACAGCTCCATTCCTTCCAGCAATGGAGCTTTCTATCACAGGAAGATGCAGTATTGAAGCAGGGCTTTGGATTTCCCAGTCAAGAAACACTGTGGAACCACGAAGTGGGAATTTTGGATAACCACTTTGGAAGAGCAAGGTTTTCAATTGCCAACACTGTTACAAATATTAACTCTATGCAGAATCATCTGTGTTCAACTCCGGATGCATCATGATGTAACAGTAGTGGGAACTTTGCACTACTGAATTAGTGGTTTGTTTCAGTTTCTTTTGCTTTCACTTAGAGCCAGGATTAAAAAATACATGAAGGAAACAAATTTTCTCATGTTTGGGCTTGGTTGTTTATTAAATCTTATCAGAAAGTACAGAGCATTCAACAGCACTTCTAGATACTTGCTAGAAACGAGGAAAAATTAAGGGAGATCCAGCTGCTACAAGGTCTTTTAAAGCTAAACAGTCCAATAGAGAATTAACACTTACATTATTTATACTTTTAACCTAATAACTAAATTCTCATGACCCTTAGTGTGACACCGACTGACCAACCAGAAACTACTACTACTACCTATGTTGTCTCATACCTATTACTATACTATAAAAACCTCAAATTTAAAACCTATCACCCTGTGAAAGCACACTTTTATTTCACTACATAGCCGTGATTTTTACTGCATCACTCATATTTAGAAGCCATCTCCAAGGTCTCAGGTCAAAAGCAGTGTTTTCCAGGGTTGTTAGTGCCAGAAAGCACAGAAAGCTCAAAAACCCCAGGTTTTTGGGATCCAACATCATGACAGATGGGTTTTCTTATTCTACTTAACTTCTTAATTAGTATGTCCTCTATGCAGAGTGCATCCCAGCCTATCTTTCAACTCTGAGAGGAACCCCAATCCAGAGGCACACAGTGGATATCAGCCACTTCCACACCTAGGTTTGCTGGGTGTTTCCAGGCCTTTACACACAGCAGCGTTCCTATGGTCCTGCTCCATCCCTGTCTGGATCTCTAGACACCACAGATAGGGGAGTCTGTGGGAAAAATGTGATGCCTAAAGATACCTGGACTTCTGTGTTTCTGTTTTTCCAGTCCCTGAACCTTTACCTCTACTTTGGAGAGCCTGAAAAGCGCACCCAGACTCACAACTACTGTCCTACCACACAGGTGTAGTGATGGCATTAGTGCAAAGTAACAAACACGGGAGAAATAGCTTTATTCAGACTTTTTGAGACTTTAACAGGTGATAGTAATCATCAATTACTCTAATTACTTGGAATCACCGATCATTGCCATTTAAAACAGATATGGATAAATCTACAAGTCTATGCCTGTGATAATGTAGGAGAAGTAGAAAAATTTCAAGTAAAGGAAACTTGGATGACCACATGACTGCAATTGGCATAAAACAAAATGGACTGTGACCACCCAAAGTGGAAGAGAGAAAACTGAGACAGGACATAATCTCTTAAAATACCATAATTTCATTATGCTAATGAAACTATCAATATAAAATATTAGTATTAAATATATAATTTTAAAATTATGTAGAAATGGCAAATAAGGACTGATTATTCACTATTTTTCACAGTAACAGAACAGCCAAACACTGAAGGAAACTGTCATGTAACAGGTCGAAAACAAGACAGAGAAATTAAGCTCTTCAGTATTAATACAGTGTCTAATCAGCCTTTGTTGACACTTAAAAATTGAGTGAGAGACCATGTGTAAGAAAATCAGCTTTAACAGTCATATATTCTCACAGGAATGGGCAACTGAAAATGATGTTGACAAGGAATGTGTGAGACATCTTCTGAAGATATGGTGTGAAAACCAGGTGAGGTATTTTTCGCTATTAGTTAATATAAGCTGTCTTAATTTTCAGAGAATCAGTATATTCTCTTCTTCATGTGCTGTGAGCCATGGCATCTAAATCATTACTCCCCCAAAAAGCACTTCATTAGATAATATTGATAACACCTACAAAAGGAGTTGAAAAAGTAATTCTCTGATGTACAAACAAGCTGTGCACTGGCTGCTGTAAAGGCATGTGCAAGAGAGAAGGAAGCCTGTTGGCGTGCTCCCAGTACTCCCAGCAACTTTTGGTCATCCCATTCAGCTTGCTGAATGCCCAGCTGACAAGGAAAGGATGGAATCTCTGTCACAGAGGGCTGAATCTTCACTCACTGACAAAAGTTACTGAAAGCAGAGAACTGGAGACATTTGAGGCTAAAATGTTATGATGTCTGATAAGCTCTGACAAATCATGTGACAACAAAGGCCAGAAATCCTGAATTACTTTTAACTGGGACAGCATAGGGTCCTTTTTATACACAGAACAACATAATACTGTGAAATATCATATCCTTATTATTATCATTAATCTGATATTTATGCCAGCACAAATTAGTTATACCAAAATCAACAGAAAATGGCAATATAAAAAAACTACTGTCATGCTTATTACTCTTCAGTATGTCATAACAGGAAAGCGATTTGAGAGAGTGCATCATAAGAAAATTATATGAACATATACAGCTAAATAATCTCTTTTACACTTTGGGGACTGTAAACAGCTCTCAAAATAAAATTGTCAGACTTGTGGAAGGAAAATGAAAAATCTCTAACAACTGAAGCTAAGTGGAATATTCCAATTGCCTCATGCAGCTAGAACTAGCTGTCTCGTGGTCAGAAGTCCTTAATGGAGTAACAGCCTCATCATCCACCTATCAGCCATGTACTGTACCTTGTAATAGGCATATATATTTATAACCTTTATATATGGTGATGGTTGGAGCACAGTTCAGTCACGGGAAATCATCCCCCTCCCTTCCACTAGCTACAGAAATGGGACTGTGAGGGAGTCATGGGTAGTAAGTGATAAAGAGGACAGTGATTGTTTTAGACATCCTAAAGATGGAAGGGAAGGACATAGACTGAAGAATAAGAAATCATTTTCAGTATCTGGAATGAAGGCAGTGATAGCATGACAATGTTTATCGTATTAAAACCAAAAATTAATATGAAGGAGTAAATGCTGAAAATATTCATATGTATGTCAATAAATATGAAGAAGCTGCTATTGAAATTGTATACGGTTAATAGAAGAGACAGCAGCAAAGTATTGTCAGCAGGAGAGGATAAAGCTTCATCCCCTTGCTTGAATTTGATATATTTTTCTTTCAATGTCAGGTAGGATAATTCTTATTATTATTCAGAGGTGAAGACATTGAAGATTAAAGTGTGCCCTGTTTCACAACTAATAAATTTACTGGCTTCAGTGGAATCAGATTTTACTCAAGGTCTTCTAAATGTATGAGATTGTCTGAAATCATGGGTTGTTTCTTGGCTCTTTTTTATTCTTTTTTTTTTTTTTTAAACCCATGGTGCTGCAGTTAAGTGGAATTGAAGTTTAGTAGACAAAAAAAAAACCACAAGAAAATTTCATTTAAGTTAGGTTTTAACAAAAAACATGGGAACCCTGTAAATCTTACAACCAATGCATGTTCTGTTTCTGCCCTAGATGAACACACAGAGTGGACCTTTTTCGCCTTGTTTTATGAACTAGCTGAATACTACATCTTGCATCTGCTATCATGAAATATTTAGCATGTTGCTTACAGAACCTTTTTTATGGGAAACAAAATAAATGCCATATGAAATTGATCTTTTCGCAGTCAAGCTATTTTTTTTTTTACCTGTAATGACTTCAAGACCCTTTAAAGATCTTGAAGAAGAATTGACTTTGGATTTTTTGAGTTTGAATTGTTTGAGGGTTTTTCACGTACTAAAAGACTTATGGGAAGCAAGTTTCCTGATCTTAATGTTCTCATTACTACTATCACATACAAGTCCAAGACAAAAGGTTTGTATTATAAGCAATGGAGTACATGTTACTTCTAAAAGTTCAGATTGTTCATCAATTTTTATGGAGAAGCATCAAGCTTTTACAAGCATAAAATATCAGAGAGCAGACATAGTGCATAAAGACATCATTCATCCCACTAACCTTTAATTTGACCTTTGGTAATTAGCCACTCTTTTTTCCCAGTCCAGAGAAATAGAAGCTATTATCTAATAAAGAAAGTTAGAAACCTTAGAAAAAGTTTGAGAGTCCTTGCTTCAGAATGCAGTTTGAAAATAGCTAGCTAGTATGGCTTTTCATATGGTATCTTTAATGTGCAACTGACAATGAAATATTTGCTTTTATTAACAACCAGTAATAGTTCCTCTATGTAGGATTTAGCATTAATGAATCTATCTGCATCTTGGATTGTGGTTCCCTAATATTTTTGTTTTAGTTCCATTTTTAAAAAGTGCATATCCATCTGGAAGCTTTCTTGCAGAAAACTCAAATAATATTGCAGTGCTAAAGCTCCCTAGAAAAAGTGGAATTCACTTATCTTTTATTATTAGTGCATCAATTTTTTTCCAATTATTAATTTCAGTTTCCTTCATTTGACACTTTTATGGAGATCAAGGCCACTGGCAAAACTGGCAGACTTGCACTGACATTCCTGGTGGGATTCAGTAAGAAAAGATGAGCACTAAGACAGTTAGTCCATGGAAGGTAAAAGTATTTTTCCAGTTTTCAGAGGCCTTTCGAAAAAGACTCAAAGATATATAGCATTTCTTTTTCCTTAAAAAACTCTGACATCACTGAGACTAAAAGAGTAGACCTAAGCCACAGCAAGTTGATGTGATTTCATTGATGCTGAAGCTATTTCTGTCAAAGATGTAGCTCTGCATTCACACTTTCCATAATGCTTGGTGTCATGGAACAAATTTAAATGTTTTGGCTTTGATGACTAAAGGTTAGCTCCTTGTTCTTCTTCTACATATTTATATTTACTAATTTCTTTGTAGCAAATGCCTATGTACAAAGTAAGTGAAGAAAAGATCAGGACCTTAAGAGGGGGAGGTTTCCTGTAGGGATTTTTTTTTCCCCCAAGACAAAAGAGAAGGATTTAAAATGTGTAAGTAAAAACACTCTGGGGCAGAAAGAAGGCAAAAGACTGAGAAAGAAATTGTATTTCACTTATGAAAGGACAGTCAGACAGCAGTGAGGAAGCAAGAAATGGTGACACATCACCATCATTATCACATCTCCCACTAATGTTAAGTTTTACATATTTTTCTGTGGAAAAAAAAGAAAAAAGGGAATAAACAAAAGCATTCTCATACATTATTCAAAAAATCAGTGTAGAGCAAGTCCATTAAAACTGCCATACCTGAAACATTGTGAATGGAATTCAAACTGTTCCAAGCCTTTTGCAAACCTTTCACAAAATTTAAACGGACTTAAGTAAATTATACTTCAAACCCATTATTGATCCTCCCTAACAACGCTGTTAATCAACTAACATAAATTAAACTCGCTGTAAAATCGTAATAAATCAGACTGCTATTAAAGTACAAAAGAAATTTCAGCTAAAACTCTAGAAGAGCATGCCAGTTAATAATACAATTGTTTCATCTGAGTCATTAACACTGGCTAATATGCAACAAAAAATTCATATCATAGAATCATTCAATATCTCACGTTGGAGGGGAGCCATAAGGATCATCAAGTCTAAATCCAAAAATATATATACATATACAAAAATCATCTGCACATTCAGTAAAATAACTAATGTCCTAATACTAAAATGACTCAATCCATTTCCATTTCAAAGGTACTTCACACATCTGAATTTCACTGATTTATTCTGGCGCATTTGATTCCCTTTGAGACTGCTTGGATTCAGCCTTCAGTTACAAACACAATTGCTCAAATTGCATCAATATCAACATCCTCCTCCACTGGCATCCTCCCTGCACTGTTCCCACATCAGGGACAAACAACACACATCTTTGTGAACTAATGAAGGATCCATCAAAGATGCCACTTCAGGGTTCGATCAGGTGTTCATTTTATTCAGATAATGGAGAGGAGCATCAAAGTCAGTTTGATGTAGTGTAGGATGGATTTGCTTAAAAAGTGCCTAGAGCTATAACAAAAGAACTAATTTCAAGATATCTACAGAAGTGTTAAATGTATTCACTTTGAAAAGAATTCTTATGATATTTATGTTTAGACTAAAATATTTAACTATTTAAAGACCAACAGAATTTTAAAACTCTACCTGTAATCCTTTTTTATTCCATAGTTTTTAATGGTGAAAGCATCTTTTAGTTTTATCCAATTAATATTTTATTCACAAAAAACTTCTTTGTAGCCCACTTTTTTGGGCTCTCCATCCTATTGTAGTGCTCCCAGGGCTGCTTGGCGGAATGGCCAGGAACTCTACCAGGAGTGCTGCAACATCAATGTGTGGCAATCAGTCCTCAGGAAGAGAAAAAAGGCTTCTTCCTCAACTTCCAAAACTTTTGGTCTCATCTCTAGGCTTCTGAGAAAAATATCCCATTTTTAATGTCATTTCCAATTAACTCCTTGGTCTTGTGTCTGTTAATAGCAGATCGGCTTGCTCTAGATCCACTCGCCATACAAATGTGAAAGCCCTGTGTGAGAAACAACTACATTTCCTTTTGATTAACCAGAACACACTGTGCAGTGTTCAGCTGCATGAAGACAGATACCTTGTGCACTGTGGGAGAAAGTTACCCTTCAAAAATTTTACAGGAGAATTTCAGCTGATAGAGCAAACTTGCATTAAGTCAGTTCTGTGAAGGCAGCATCTCAGACCTGGTATTTTGTACCCTAAAACTGAACTATTTTATTAAAAATCCACGGCCTCTGTGACCTATGAAACATGGTCTGATGTTGGGAAACAAGCATTTTTTTTACACCTGCATAACGCACAGGCTAGTGCTGAGAACATCCCAAATAAAGCTTGTTCCATAAAAGAAGAGAGCTGTTTTTTACACATATACCTTGGGGATCTTTTTGTTGTGCAATGTACTGTGATATTATGTAGACATCTGTGTTGGTTTGACCAAAATCAAGATATTTTTTAGAAAAATTAAATTAAACCAAGACAACATCCATGAAATTAGCTGGACCAAAACCACACATATCTGGGGCTTTCCATTTGTGGACAAGACTAGGTGCATCTAAGCACTAGGTAGGAATGGGACATCTACGATTCACTAGCAAGCAATGAGGACATTTTGAAGGGTGATGGAAACAGGCTATGGAGAAACTATAAAGATTCAATATTTTATATTTAGCAAAACTATATGTAGGTGGTTTTATAAGTGTTAATGAGTTATCGTTGGCTAGGATACACATGCATTTATTGTAACAGAAGGAGCTTGAAGAAGATAGTTAACCCAAAACAGGGACTTGGGTATTTCTGGTTCCTGTGGCTGGGAATACAGACACACACAGACTAACAAGTTGATGGAGACATCCCTTTGTATATCAAATAAAACATTTTTTCTGCCTATTGTCATCTAGAAATGATTGCAGAATTTATCTGCAAAGCATTCTGATTTGGGGCTCCTGAAAATCTGTGCATTTACTTTCAATGCTTATAGTGAATTGGCTTTAAAATTAATTCAGAAAAAAAAATTGTTATTCCTAGAGAAAGGAAGTGTGGCCAAAGCTAGGGTTTCATCAGATATTTTCCTTCACATTCACGTTTTGTGCTGTTTGGCTATTCATTTAGGATTCCCAGGCTTTTTGGGTGCTGTTATCTACAGGCTTTGAATTTATTATCTTAGGCTGCACAAAAGGACCAGAAGATAACCTCGTCCCCTACCCTTCTGTTGCAGTTGACAGTGATTTTAAACATTCCAATAATGGGAAAGATCAGAGCTAGGAGCCAGCTCCTAGCTTTTTAAAAGTGTACATACTAGTACTGCAACAACGCAGCACTGGGAATAGAAGAGGAAAAGAGAATAGCTGGTGGAGAGTGGAGGGAAGAGAGGGCAAAGAAGGAAACAGGCAGAAACATCTTTTTAATGTAGTACTACACTTTGGTATATCAACCAAAGTCTAAAATAAAAAAGAGGAAACTTCAAAGTAACTCTAAGATGTGAAGCTATTTCAATCCAAAGAAGGCCTTGGAAGGCATTCCAGCATTTCTTGTGATGACAGTGACTAAGGCAGGACTAGCTGTAAGCTTCCCTGCAGCTATGTGTGTCCTGTATCATGTGCTTCAGGGTCACTCATGTCACAAAGAGCATGTGTCTCAGCTAAGCAGTGCACCCTGCTCTATAACCTACTGCACATGTTCTTTACTTCTTTCTCTGCAAATGAGAGACATGGTTGTGGAAGAAGAAAATTGTTCAGCAGCAGTGAAGGTCAGAAGCTGAACAGATTTGCTTAACAAACCATCTCAGTACCATCTCTTTAATCCTCTGAGAGAGGAATGGAGCAGAAGTGCTGGTAAAGTTCAGTCTGCTTCATTATTAATTTGCCTTTTTTCTTCTCTATTAACTCATATACTATAACACTTTCCATTTCTAGGCATCAGCCTGGGGCAAAGCCAGGGCCTGGCCTTAAGCGAGAAACATGCTTGCCTTACAGCCCTCCTCCAACATGGTGAGGCCACTGAGCCTCCAGCTGAAAAGAACAACTGCACCTTCCCCCTCACCTTCACCCCTCTGCCCCAACAAACCTTATGGGAAATGCAGCACAGCACTATTACCTGCAGCATTAAATCCACTTCCCATTTCACACTTGGGAGCTGCTTACAGTGTTTACACAGACGTGTTCACAGGTGGATGCACATCAACATCTCCCTGACTCTGGAGATGAGTAGCACAGCTTTAGCATAATACAATACAATCTGCAGATTTTTTGCAAGTGCAACTGGTTGTGCAAGGCACAACACCTGCTGGTACCTCCCCTGAGCAAAGTCTGAGTGTAATTGTTGGGATAGAACCAGGACTAAACAGAAAAACCTTTTGGGCAACAAGATTGCAGGTGTTAAATTTGTTCTTCACAGGGCAGGGCTATGTACATGACAGCCCTCTAAGGATTCCATACATACAGTGTATACATAAATCTAACCTGAGAAATCAGTAAAATGCCTCCATTAAAGCATACTGCAAAACTGACAGCAAAGTTGGAGAAGTGCTGTTATAAATAGTTAATAGCAAAATAACACACTGATTGGGTCTGTCTAGTACAACTGCCAGCACATGTCAGCTAAGAATATCTGAAACTGCAGTAGAATGCTTTGTTCTGATGAGTGTGATAATGGAGGCCTGGCAGGAAACAAGGCAGCACAAGTTCCTGGATGTTCATGGGGTTTTTTGGTGTGGTTATTTGGTGAGGGGCTTAGTTTGAGGAAATAAGGGCTCCTAATAGAGGCCAACCAGGCAGCTTCTGGGCATAAGATTTCTGCTCTACTGATTTCTGGAGCGTCTCTGGTGAAGTCTCCCCAAGTGGCCTTTTTTCACTACCTGCAAGCTCTACCTCAAGCCTGAGGACACTCTCCCAGGTGACTTTTCTTAGCTTCTCTGGTTTCAAGACTCTCACAATAGGTTTTATCTTGTGAAGAATTCCATACACAATTGGAAAGAAAAAGAACCCCACATTTAATGGCATATTTTTTAGCTAACTTGTGGGGAACAGAAACTCTTGCTACAACTAGAGTCACTGACTGTGGAAGGTGAAAAGGAAAGCTCTTATCCCCCCAGCATTTCATTTGCAGCTCATAGACAGGGAGGCACATTAGGGTGGGAACCTAGTGTGTCTCTCACTGCACTGAGCTTGGCACCTAGACTGTGTGTAATATGTGGTACTCACTGTCCAAATCATTCTCCTCAGCTCATGCACCTTGTGAGGGGTCACTCATTAAAAAAAACTGCAGAGACAGACACACCATACACGAAAAAGGGGGTGCTGTCCCTGACAATACCCTAACGATGGCTGTTCACTCCATGTGCACTCCACAGCAATGGATGGATATCGGACTCAGACACTCCTGTCCTCTGCCTGCAGGGTAAAAACTTACTCGCCATGTTACACAAAGATACACAAAGTATCTTGCAGCACACCTGCATAAAATCTTTCAAAAGCTAATATAAATTATTATTACCCTTCCAGAATAAGCTGATTCTACTTTTTCCCCAGGCATATTGTAAATTCTACAAACCAAAGGCCATCCTACAGGTTAAAATGGATTCAGAAGCTGAAATCACACATTTTTGTTCAAGAAGCCTGAGATAAATTCTTAGAACCATGCTCCTGTTTATACTAATGCATTCAATTCGGAGTATTATTATTATTATTATTATTATTATTATTATTATTATTATTATTATTATTATTATTAAATGTTTCGACTCAATTTTTGCTTTTGCTTTTGTTCTCTGGTTCTCTGATTTCTAACTAACAATCACACCTGTAGGTGATTTCAGGTATTTTCAAGAAGTTGAATGTCACTCTATTGTCTTTATTAACCTTATTTCTCATTAGTACATTGGCTGCAGTCACGTAGAACTGATGAAAAAGTAAAAGGCATAAATCTTTCTAAAACTAATCTCAGAATAAAAAGTCTTTCCTGGGAACTGTTGGAAGCTGGGTTTTATGCCTTGTTAGAAAAGATGCAGTGGCCTTTTGACACAAAAAGTCTCTCATTAAAACTCAGACATTAGTGAACTCTCTTGATCAGGATTGATTTCTATTTCATTGTGGTGTGATTAATGAATGAAAAAAGAAGCAATATTAGAGCAAACGAGCCAAGGGTTATCCATTTATGGGCAATAATATCTGCTCAATCAAGAGACCTCACAGAACACCTTTTTGTTCTGATTAAGATATATATACCCAAGTGAAGGTTTCAAACCACTCAACTTAAAGGGAGCTTTCTCCACCAACATGTATGGATGTTGATCAAGCCTGCAGAGGGGATGTTTCTTCATGTATGAAAATTTTCCTAGATCACTCTGTTTTCCTTGAGGTAACTTATTAGTTCAAACAGGAGGACTCTCAGACGATACGTTGCCTGAAAGATTTCTGAGGAAGGAAATTTGCAAAAAGACAGAGGTCAAGAGTTATTTCTAATTATTTCTGCAAAAGATCCATTTATTGAAGTCTGTACCTAGCTGTGAATCACACATAAGGTATGTATAATAAGGTGTACACTTAAGCATTCACTGAATAATCTGAATATTGGCTCCTGTTTATGTCTGAGAGTGCATTTAAATAAATAAATAATGTGGGCTGATAAAGTTTTGTTCAGTTGTTAGGGTTTTTTGAGTCTGTTTTGGTTTGGGTTTTTTTTCCTACAAGTACTGTTGAAATGAAGTATCACTAGAGAACTATCCCACTAAAATACCCCTTGTTAATGCCTGTAAGAATGCTTGAAAAATAGTTAATTTTTAGGAATTTTGGTAGAGTTTTAGAAGGGCAGTAAAGCAATTTATCTGAAGAGACTTGCATTGATAGAGGCATTAATAGAAAATAAAGCTAGTGCCAATAGCTCTTTGGTACTGCAGAGCCTGCATCTGCAACATTTTTACAGATATCACAATGAACTGGGATTGCTTTCATAATTAAGTAGCACTGTGGCCTTTTAAAACTGATTTTTTTACATTAATGTGTCTATAAAATATTTAAGTCAAATGGATGAAGTGAAATACAAATAATTTCAAGCATTAACAAACATAACACATAAATATTTAAAAGTAGTTAGAAAACTAATCATTGTAAGAGTTGTGCACTTAGAATCAAGATACATCAGTACCTTGATTGTTACAAGATTATAAACACTGTGTATATAGTGCAATAGTAAGGACTGGGTCTAACTTTAAAAATAATTTTAACTTGTGCTTTTTAACAGAGGTGACTCTTTCTGCCTAGTTGGTTTAATTCTGGTGTGTAGACCCATCCTCTTCAAAAATATGCAAGTCTTTCAATATTTAAAGGTGTCTTTTTTTTTTTAAGGAGTTTTTAAATTGTGAAGCAGTTAAAGGACAAAGTTTAGCATTTAAGAAACAAACTAGCTATGGTACTAGAAAACTCATAAGATTAAAGGAAATGAGCTTTTTCCAGGTTACAAATGATAAGAAAAGGTTGTTCCAGGAGAGGATTAGACTGGATATCAGGAAAAATTTATTTGCTGAAAATGTTGTCACGCAGTGAACCAGGCTGCTAAGGGAGGTGGTGGAGTCTTTATATACCGTGGTGAGGTGTTTAAAGATATGCAGATGTGGTGTTTAGGAACATGTTTAAGTGATAGACTTGGCAGTGCTTTAAGGTCTTTTCTAACCTAAATTATTTTATGATTATTTTATTTTTGTCAGAACACTATACATGCTGCCAGTGCATCCACTGCTACATTTACACTCTTTGAGTCCAACGAGTTTCTATGTCTCAAAAGGGATTACAAAGAATGAAGAATCTAACTAATAGGACCAGGTAGATCTGTACATACATAAAGAAGGGACACTTAAGGCAATATTCAGACTTAAAGTGAAGAACTACTGTCATTTAGAGACTTTTGGTGTAAAGCAGTTAATGAATGAAAGAATCTGAGGCTTCAATTTTGGAATTTAGATATAAGGTCCACTTAAATACTTTTCTTGTTCTGGCCTGTAATTGCTAATGCCACATCTCTCTGTGTGTTTTTTCTCTAGCTGATCTTTTTTTAATTCAGACCATACCCAGTTTTTGAGTGAGTATTAAATGGCATAATGGTAGTGTATCACACCATTGTGCATGCTCACGCTTTTGAAGGGAGAATTAATTTGAACACTGAATATCTTAAAGAATGCCAAGGAAATCTTGCATAATGCCAGCTTTAAGAGAATTAGTGGGCTACTGTGAAAAGAAACATTCCTGGCATCTCACAGTTTTGATCCCCTTGGCTAAGCCCTGTTTGCTTTTAATGATTTCTTTAAAAAATAAACCTTTCACTTGTCTAAGAGAATACTCATAAATTACTAGAAACCTTTAGTTAAATATAGCACATTTGCATTCCTACAATATTCATGCTTAATTTACTGATTTTGTCCACCCAATATTCCAATCACAATGAATCCTAAAGTTGAAAGCTTCATTCCAGTTGCATGTATTGTTAGAGTGCCTATGGACATATCAGCCCAGCATTTTTAGAGTGCACGGTGCTGCACTAAGAGAAAACCAGAATGTGATCCCCATTAAAAAAATATATCTATCTAGGTAAAACAGGAAAAGAACCAAAATCCCACAACAGTTTAATAGATACAAGTCAGCACAAAAACAATAACTTTTCTTCTTGTTTCTGGAGATGCAGAATTGTTCCTTAGTCTTTTGTCTGTCTTTCTGAGTGTATCCTGTAAAATATTAGCTCTTTCTATCCTTACCTGACCGAAGTGAACATTTTCAATCCTCTGTTCTCATCTCAGAAAGAAACAGCCAAACAGTGACCAAGTGTTATTGTCATGCAGTTGGCAAATTGAGATGAATAGCATTCTTGAGTTCCGTATTTTCAGTATTTTAAAATTCTGCATTAAAGTAAAAGAACATGCTCGTGTCTAGGTCTGCCTAGTTTGCTTCTTGTTAGGCTAAGCTGGAGATGTCTGAGGTAGAAGAGGAAAATAGATGCAACTGACCTTCTCTGAGCAAGAATAACTTCATCTCTGTTAGCTTCCCAAAATATCTGTCATCTCCTCAGAGGTTTGAGTCAGCACTTCAATCATAGACTAGAACTGCAGAATCATTAAAGTTGGAAAACACTTCCAAGATTATCAAGTCACACCTGCAACTGAATACCACCATGCCCACTATACCATATCACAAAGTGCCACATCTACTCTTTCAGGGAAGAAATTTTTCCCAATATCCAACCTGAACCCCACCTGGCTAAACTTCAGGCCATTTCTCCTGTTGTATTGCTTTTTGCCTGGGAGAAGAGGTCAATCCCCATCTTGCTACAGCCTTTTTTGCATAACTGTAGAGAGTGATAACGTCTCCCCTGAGCTTCCTCTTCTCCAGACTAAAAATTTCCAGCTCCCTCAGCCACTCTTCATAGGATTGATGCTCAAAAATGTCCCATATTAATTGAATAAGGCCTGTCTGTAAATTCTTCTGAATAAAGCATCACCATCAGTCCGTCAGCAGTTCACCTGACTTAGGGGCTCTTTATATTGCTTATTCAACTCAGAGGTTGGTGCAGTGAGCCTCCTGATTGTCAGCTGGTTTTTATATTCAAACATATTTTAGGTACAAGGCAGTAGAAGCTGGATTCTTGCAGAAGTGCTGTTTGTTGCCACCTACCCTGGCTCTGGAGTCACTAACACTCTATTCCTGTCCAAAGGGGTGAATTGGAACCACCCATACCAATATGTAATTGCATCTTAAACTCCCCTGCCTGCCCTTGCTTTAGAAAAAATGAAGATCAGTGGCCTTAATACGGAAGTGATGAACAGCAGAAATACCTTTCAGCTGGTGGAAGTTGTGAGCTGAATCTGTTCACTGCCTGTGGCATTTCAGCCCACCACCAGAGCACCCTAACATGCTGTGGTGCTTTACCCCAGCTTCATATGCATCAGGTAATATAGCTTAATAACCAGGTTTTGGTAAAACTTTGGAGACAAGGGTAAATAGTTATCCAAGTTTAGTGAGCAAGAATTGTACTTTGGCTTCATGGTCCTCAAACTGTTCTCCCAGTTAGTGTACAGCCAGTCCTCCACTGTTTCTCTGGGTTTAGACTGAAACAAGGGGTCCTGCTGCTCACAGAAAATCTCCTTGTCAAGCTAGATGCAACAGTGAATGCAATTAAATTCTCTCCCTTGCAAGAACTGAAAGAAAAAGAATCAGAGACAGTGACCATGACAGTACCCTCAGGGAAGGAAGAAAAGAGGGAACCCAGCACGGAAGAACCAGAGTGGAAATAGAGCTGATGAGTGAAGAGAAGCCTTTATTTTCACATTTTCAAGGATTTAAATAGTTATCCTCCTTTCCCTAATATTAATCTCTATGTCTATTCTCTCATGTCAGTCTAAAAAACCCTGATGTTCAGACCAAAAGCCACCCCAGACTAACTGTTACATGACATTTTGGGTACTCTATGACATATATATCACATGCATCATTCATCTTCATTTTGCCAGCATTTTATTTACTGTTCTTGCCTCCTTCTTATTTGAACAGGACGTCACTGTTTTATTTGCCATCTGTGAGCTCCATATGGTCATAGCTAATGAAAGCAAGTAGTCTAAAAAAGATGACACCATTAAATAACCTTTGTTTGATTAAATACACAGTCTACTTCTTTTAGACTATACTTGCCATCTCTAAATGTCAAGATAGATAGTCTTGTATTTTCTGTAGACCAGTGTTTGGGATAGCTGAAAAATATTGGCTGTCATGTTACAACTGCAGTGAAATTTCCTAAAACTCTCCAAATTAAAGTTCTGCTGAATCTTTCTCACTCAGAGAAGACAAAGTCATATTACCAGCTTTTCCTGAATCTCGAGTTCCATCAGAAAGAAAAAGGAAGCTGAAATAGGCCATCACATTTTTTGTCGTCTCATCTTAGACACTTGAGCCCCTCAATTCACAGGACTTATCTCTGATGCTGTGATCTCATTTATGAACCCACTCATCTTGTTGGGAAGAAGAGCCTGGGAATCCCGTGGTGTGCTCCCAAGGACCACAAACACCACTGTGTTTCTGAGCACTTCAGAAGACTGAGCAACAGCAATATCAGCTGCATCTGCCTCTGACTTGTCTATCTCATCAGTGTCCTTTGCACTTTGCAGTGAAAACATTCTTAGCCCTGTATCTGTGGCAATGGGGCCTTTCAGACCCAGTCTCTGCCTTTCCCGGGAGAAGTCTTAGTGGCCAGTGTAGCATCTGCATGTCCCAGCAGAATTCTCTGAGGAACATACTTTTTCTGAAAACTCAAGGCCAGGATTTACACCTGGTATTTTACACTTCAGGGATATAATTAAGGCTGGCTTACATATGTGAAACCCCATTAAAGCTCTGGCAGCCAGAGTCAGGACCTTTTAAGCCTGTGGGTTTCCAAGTTTGATTTTTATAAATGAAGTTGAAATGGATGCCAGCTTTATGTGGCTACAGAACTGCTACTGTACACATGAATAGGGATTTTAATGATTAGTTGAAATCCCTATGGTGTTGAATGAGGTTTTAAATATTGTTTTAAGATGCATTAAATGAAAATAATTAAATAATATCTTGCTTTTACAGTGCAACTAAAAGAGCTGTGTAATTAGAATGAGGGGTAATATACAATATTTAATTGTGGCCCTGGTGTTCTTTATAATGAAGTTTGAGTAATTAGTGGCATGATGACTGAGTACTTATTACTTAGTATGAGGTTTGTGTTCCATTACACAAAACATCAATTACTGTTTCCCCATGACAGCTGTTATGGCAGTGTCTCTTTTTCTCTTTTCCTGTGACTCTATTTGCATATTTCTAGAGTTACCCCAAATTTTGTTTACGCTTTTGGCTCTCTGTCTTGACTGTTTTGACAAGTAAGGCCAAACTCCATTGTCATCTATATAATACAGCATGAATGACTACCAGAAAGGAGATTTTTTTGTTCTTTTGATAAAACTCCTTATGTTGAAAGGCATGCTGCAAAAATATATGTGGTTTAACAGTTTTTGTAGCATAACTTTACATCTATGAAGTTCTTATGCCTATTTATTACAGATTTTAAAAGGCTTTTTTTTGTAACCTGGGAAGCTTTTGTGCAAACTTGTGTTGATATAGTTCCATGCTTTTCTCTGCTCTTCAAGAATTGAGTCTATGCGAAAACATCACCTGACATAGTCAGGTCTGATTTTCTCAAAGGTTTTGAAATGCAAAAAGTGAGTTTTAGGTGGATGTTTAGTTAGGAGCCAGTACTGGGGAAATGCTTTTCCCATCACATTTTTTTTGCAAATATTCTATTATGCCACTCAACCCTGCCTCAAGTTTCTCCTATATCCATGATCAGTCCGAATTCTGTTACAATGAGAGCAGGGTACTCATAAATGTCTGGGTTTTGAGACTGTCTGACATCACAATCCTTCTGGCTGGGGAAAAGCTGAGAGTCTTTTTTCTTGTTACATACTTCCCTATTTCAGACATGTTAAGGAACAGGCCAGAGTAGTATTAGTAACTGAAAAGCTGGCATTCTAATGGTAATGGATGGTATTATTTCCTCTTTAAAGGTTGAGCACTGCTGAGCATTTCCTGACTACATCCCAGACAGCTGTTCTTTGTTCAAGGCCTGGTACCACTCAGGCCTTGAGGACGGATGTAGTATTTGGAGTGAGCATGAAAAATGACAGCCTTTTCTCAGCAGAACTACCTGTAAGGTCATAGCACCTCCTAGCTAGCCAGCTACTCCAGGAATCCCACAGGTCAGTTTTCTGTTTCATGCTCAGGCTGAGACCCACAGGCATTCCCTTACATCACACACTATGAAAGGATGGACTACAATTATGTGATTAACAAAAAAAGCCTTTCTCAGCTGCCATAAGCAATGACCTGCCATGATAACTCATAAGTTGCAATGGCAACATTATGCCATTGGAACATATTCCACCTCAGTGTCTGGGGGTCACATTGTGAGTAGAGGGGACGACAGAGGTAACTGTGGTCTGGACTGAACTGACCATGGCAGGGAACCCAGAGATATGCTAAACATAACCAACAGCTAAAAGGCTTTGCTAAGATGAGCAGACTTAACTGTCTCATATCATGGCAACCGCTTTCTAACACCCAAGAAGGACAAGAGGAAAAGAGCTTTTTATATAGTTACAAACTGACTAAATACAGGAAATTGTTCTTCCCTGTGTCTTTTTCTTCCCTTTTGCTGAAGAAGCAGAAGAAAAGTGATTAACATAAGAAGGGTAGCGGCTGTTAGATAACATGCCTGGCATGAACTCTGCAGCTTTTTTTTTTAAATATACTTTTCATTTTGTTCTTTTTGTTTGCATGTTTTTATTGTACATTTAAGGAACAGTGAGAGACAACCTTCTTGTACAAGAAGTCATTTTCATGAGAAAATTGAGACTTGTAAATATTACCAGTTTGAGGCATAAAATCAATCCTGAAAAGATGCTGATTTGCACTTGCTAGCTTGTTTGAGCTGGGCAAATAAGTAAGGAACCTTCTCTGACAAACACTGTTGCTCGGGCTCAGATTGACTCACACAGTCAATTTCATTGACTTCAGGCTAACTTTGCTGAATGCCATCAGTTCTTATTGATTAAAAATGGGTTTAAAATATATGGAATACATTGTATATAAGATGAAGGCGGAGTAGACCCAGGGAGAACACTGGATGTGAAATGAAAAAGGGAATTATTAAAAAGAGGAAAAAGGAATAAGGCATAAAGCAAGTTTAGTTTCACCCAAGTTGGGTTATACAAAATCTTGATGTGTAGCCAGTGTTAATTGTACAGATTTTCTCCATGAAGAGGAAGTGACAATTCTACAGAGATATTAATTTCAGAAATCTTGGAAAATTATTTCAGGAATGAATGAATCACCCTTCGGGGCATCTGTGTCTCTCCACTGAGTTTAAAGGGAGGATAGGGAATTATAGGGAAATTTTATCTGTAAAATAAATGCATTCATTTGAAAGAAAAAAATCAACCATGGAACAGAGGAGAGCTTACCACTATCCTAAAGACAAACCAATTAAAAATTGGGAAGATTTCTTGTTTTTTTGTAGATGCTTTAAGGTGTAAAATATTTGAAAAGCTTTTTTGTAGAGTAAGACTAGTGAATTCTGTCTCTGGCTTCACTCATTTTTAATCAAATGAACCTAAGTGTTTTAAAGTACCTGAATGCCCATATACAGAAAATAAACCAGATGTTATGTGTCAGAAGCATCTTACATGCAATCATAAACATTTGCATTATCACCGCTTGATCCGCAGTGGGTGTATCCCATAAAACTGGTAAGTTCTTCAGTGTGGGCTATAATCACAGAAAAGATGAAGCATCTAAATGAGAATTTTGATCCCACATAATCTTACTTTACAATCTTTAAACCTCCACCCCATTGTGGACGTACTTTCTGTTTGATTTCTAACAGCTTGCTCTGCAGACATTACTCTGCAGAATTGCTCCCCTCTGAAACATCAAGCACGTCACTCACTACCAGGAGACACCTATAAATAGATGCCATGAAGCTGTCCAACCACTTGCTAATTAGATGCTCCAATGTCCAACTTTCAAGTATCTGGACACCAGCCTGGTATCAAAGACTCAGAGATGGAAGCTTAAAAGACATTCATTCAGTAAGGAAACACATTTAACTACCCCCTAGGAAAGGACATGAGATTGGGAGTAGGAGAGTGTGTGATAGGATGGAATAATGGTCAAGGAGGCTGGAGACAGGACACAGGGGAAAGCAAAATGTTCTGCCTGAGACTTGTGATCATAAGGTCACACTGGGTAGAAGTGTGATCAGTGGGTTTAGGAGGGGAAGACAACTCTGCATCTGTCTTGGCCCAGCCACCTGCACTTCAGCTCTCTGGTCCTCACCAGTGAGAGATTCCCAATGAGGACAGCATGCCTTCTCTTGGGACTTCCTCCAAGAGTTCCTCTCTACTGATTGTGTAGCTAACATTGCTCACGTATTTTAAAGTATGTTCAAGAGCCACCTGAGCATCTTGGCCCTGTTGCTTCCAACATCTGAGCTCTTGATTGGCAGGAGGTGGGAGCCTGTTTCTGTTCCCTTGTCAGATTGAGGAGTTTAAACTTTGGTCTCTCTTCCTCACTGCCCTAGGAAGATACTTATAGCTTAGAATGAGTGCAGGAATCCTTTTCTCTTCCTTGTTCAAGTTTTAACATTGCCCGGGGGAAAATAAATCAATAATTCTATAATCAGAAACAGAAAGAACAAATACAGTCAGCTGAAAAAGGACAGTTATCTGCCTTGGAACTGTGTACTTTTTTTTGACTGAGGAAAAAAACAAACCAAATACCTATTTGCAGTACCTTGAAACAGTTGGTGACTGTCTGACACAGTTCCTGCCTGGGTGAATGTCCTTATTCCTAGCTGGGGAATCAAGAGTTTTCTTCTGCTTCTTTCTTTCTGAGCCTTAAATTTCTGAAATGAACTCTTAACAGTCCAGTAATCTCTACCTAACACTAGGAGAAAGATTAAAATATATATGAATATTTTCTCAGACAGGCTTCTTTTGCAACCCAGAAATCTCATCTGTGAGTGGTTCAAGAAACTGATGTTTGTTCCAGATGTCCAGCAGTGTGCTGCTCCTCTTCTCTGGGAACAGTACAGCCCTCCAGCAACAGCAGCACGAGTGCTCAGCAGGGAACGCTGGACCTGTGCAACTGCAGAAAATGTTGGAGTGTGCTCTGGGATGGTAACACATCAAATCCAATGCTTTTTCAGAAGCACTGGGTTTTATAGCTCACGTGTCATAGATATTCTGTCCATGTGCAGTAAGTACGAGGCCACCTGGAAGAATTTAACTTATTGAGCACTTCCTAAATATCAAAAATGCTCTGTACTGATCCTTGACACCCAGGTCTTACTCCATGCCAGAATAGGCTGTGAAAGTTTATTTTGGTTTTCCATATCAATGTACAAAATTCTCCCCATGAGGCAAATGGGCACAGACCACAGACCTGTCTGCCCCACCTTTGCAAAGCACTGCACTGTGTAATCTCTGTGCAACTCAGCTCTCTTCAAGATTTGGTGGCAGCTGTCAGTTCCTGTTTGCTAAATAGTGATATTCTCTACCCTGTGCTGGCATTAATAATTGTGCTTCATGTAAAATTTTATTCTTATCTGATGATCTTTTGCATTAATTTTATTCTGATATTCACATGTGAAAAAGACTCAAGTCGCTGGTTACTGAGCCTCACTTTGCTTTTAGGTGTCCCTGAATAGCAGCATTTACTTTACTAGATTGGTTTGTGATAGTCAGGATTAGTTTCCCAGAACATACAGCTTTCCTGTTCCACTTGAATTCTGGGAATAGTACCATGAAGCTATGCCATCACCAAGAGTAATAAAAAAAGGAAAAGCAAAATTTTTCAGAAATGTGATTGAAAAGCACTTCGCACTACCTCTGGTCACTTAAGGGTATCTAAGCAATTCCAACTTCCCAACTTCAATTTTTTTTTTTTTTGAGAAGTTTGTAACTTCAGAAGAAATCTTACTACATGTCATTTTCCTTCTCACCAGTTCATCAGCATCAAAGATGCTGACACTTTCTCTAACTTGACACATTCTCCATTTACCTCTTCTGCAAATGTCAGTAAGATTAATTTAGCAATGTTTTTTGTACTTGCACAGCAGACAGCAACTTGAGGACAAGAGGGTATGAATGGTGACTCTGCAGTCATGATGTCTGCTTACTTCCCCAAGCCAAATTTAACCAAACTGATTCCTCATATCCACCATATTAGGTTGTTATGTTTGAGCTGATCTCCAGACATGCATATCAATCTGGCTTCTAACCTCAGTTAAGACCCTCTTTAAGAGTCTGAAAGTATGAAAGAATACTTTTTAAATAAAGGAACTTAGAGAGGTCAATATTTGAAAATGCTGTGCCGTATCTGTCATATCCACATGGATACCTTGTTTATTCTACAGAATCTAAAATGTCATGAGACATACACGTTCAGTTGCTATGATTGCTCACCACACATCCTGGTTGATTGCCTGAGATAATTACCCTTCATAACAAGTAGAGGCAGATAGACAACCCCAACAGGCCAATCAGTCAATCTGCTCCAGAAATTTTTTACTGGAAAATGAGCCTCTCTTAGTGGGCCTCTGCTTCTTTCCACTGTCTGGAAACAGAACATATAGACAGGTCAGGTCTTCCTGGTGCCTGTCTTAGGACAAATGAATCCCATTTCAAATCTTAGGTCGGGCCCATGCCTATTTGAGTTAAAACCTTGTTTGTGTGTAATGCAACAGAAATAATAACATCTGGGTTACCTGACTGTCAGAACTTCACTATGTATCTTATCCTGAAAGTTCTGTGTAGATTCTGCTCCTACATGCACTGGGCCAAATAAGAATACAATAAGTGAAAACAATGTAAGTCTCAAAAAATATTTAAATTCATAACTAACACAACCTGCACAACGAAATACAGAGATTTATTTGAAGAAGAGTCCGTTCCATGACTTTTTACTTAATGGAGTGAAATGAAACAGTTTGCATTAATTTACTAAAGAATAAAATTGTTTCAAATATCCCTTTAGGGACTGGAAACAGAAAACTTTTCTTCATTTAATATGTGGATGGTATTAACATTTTGGTAGACACCTCACCAAGCTGATCAGGGGAAAATCCAGGCCCAGGTTGTGTCCTGAGCAGGAGAAGGGGCTTTCTATCCCAAGACCACCACAGATCAGGCAAAACTTATTTGAGACACTGCTGATATCCCTGGCTTGCTTCTCTAAAACTCATGCACTTTACTATAATCAATTAGTTCCATTTCATTCACAGTATTATAGGCAAAGAGAAAGTGTTAATGGGATGGTGTAGTTAAGATCAGGTTGTTTTTATATAAAATGCAAGTTGCTTTTCACAGCGGGATTATACCTTTATAAAGGGTTTGTGTCCTCGAGGCAGGTACAGAAAAGGAATGGTATACTTTAGAGATTAAGAACAGTGAAGCTAAACAAAAATCTGCACAGAAAAAAAGATACTGATGGTTTGAATCAAATTATCAGGAATCACGTCTATCAAGGAAATTCTGATGCTATGAAACTACCCAGGTAGAGGTTTGGGTTGGCATTTTTGCACTGAACTGAGAACATTGGCTCTAAAGCTCTGTGCAAACCTCGTTTTAGAAGTTAAGGAACTGACGGGTGCAGTTTGTAGAATGTTCAGCTATACATAGAAAGGAAGGTCAGTAGGTTTTGACCTGCTCTGTGCTTCCTTGGCCATATTTTCCTTTATAATGAGAGAAAGTATATAATATTTCCCCAGCCTTTTGAATTGGTGGGATCTAAAGTTTAAAAATAAATTTATGACACTCATACTCATTTCAGTTGTTACAGTCAATCTTTACCAGGCTTTTTATGAGGCATCCTTCCCCAAGTCTTGCTGTCAAAGATGCTACCACATTCAGAAATTTTACTTAACACTAATCAATTCGCTTTCAGAAATGGAATCACACTTATTTTTACTTGCAAACAGTGCAAACATATGATGATTCAGTTCAGCTCATTCTGAGATTTCATATAGATACAGATGAATGCAAAGATCAATGTTACAGAAGTGTAACAAGTAGCCTCTCATGAGCTCTGCTGTGGTGTCTGTCATGATGCATAATCCTAGGCAATTACAATAGTAAAATAAAACATTTTACTTTAAACTGAATGTAAAGTGATCTCCCTGCATCTCAAGACCTGACATGTAAGGTGATGGGGATGTGTTAGATTGAGTTCAGAAGAACACATCCTCTGATCCCTCTGAGTATACCAAGTTCATGACCTCAGCCAGAAATCTGGGCCAGGCACTTTCACTGCCACATCTTTTATTTCTTTGGTTCATTAGTTTGTATAAAACTACCAAGCAATACTAATTAGGCTGCTAAAAAAAATTTAAAAGAGAGAGAAAGAGGACGGAAAGATTAGGAGGGTGCACTGCATCTTGTAACATCATGATCAGTTAACTGTGAAATTACTGCTTATCACCACTATACATTTTCTATTACCCTATGGACCTTTTCAAACTCAGTATGTTGCTGGAGTAGAAATAAAATTTTTAAAACTGCAGGTTAAAGTCAAAGTTATGCAAATATGTATGCATATATTTCAAAGTAGAAAACAAAATAACCCCACCAGAATTTAGTTATATTTTTATGTTTTAGGAAAAAGTAGTTACTTCAAGGTAATTATTGTTAAAGGTGGACATTTGAATAATCAGAAATTTGCATTAAGATATCCAGGCATTCAAAACTCTGCCCTACATGTACGTATTAAGAAGTTCTAAGAAGAATGACTTACCACCACTAGCAGACAATTCCTCCTGCACCATGTGCAGCTTGGCCAGACTCCAAATCCTGTCCCAAAGAGTGTATTTATATTCCACTGGATATTAAAGGATTATATTTCTCCTTTAAGGGATACATTCTGCACATGATTAATTGCCACGGGGATGTGATATTGATCTAGTCAGAAAACTGCATTTTAGAACCAAGATTAGGAAGTTAATTCAAAGAAATTTCATTAATTCATTAAAACGAAGATCCAGGGGTTCATGTATTTTTTGGAATCACATCAGTCATAATAAAACTGTGATAACTGATAACAACATTGATGACATACACACATACACAGCTTGTTGACTTGTACAGCACAACTAAGCCAATATTTCCGTGCAGCAAAATATCTTAAGTACAAGAAGCACAGTAGTTATTCTACAGTAAACATTTCAGAGAAATGAGACAGCTAAATTTGAAAAACACATAACTATCCACTTTTTAAAAGCTATCTTATTTTAATAGCAGAGATTGTAATAGCACATTTAGTTTTTATACAACTGTATTCTTAATTTTTGAAAGACTTTTAGAGTTGTGCTAGTTATATGAACTATAAAGATGTCATGATGTTTCATTATAGGAATTAGCATATCAATAATGAAAAATAAAAGATCAAACAGCATCTCAAATTTTTTTCCATAAAATATCTTCCAATTCCCTCAAAGGACTAATTTATTAAACTATATCTCAGAGCCTGGATCTAATAACAAAAGGTAGCAGTCTACAGGCAAGAAGAAAGATGTACAGAAACAGCACCTCTAACTAAAGAATATCAATTTAAGAATGGAATGCTGTCCTTGTCTATTACTGGTCTTCATTTTTGATCTAACTCCTACTGAACTTGTTGAAAAGATTTCCAATTACTTCAGTGAAAACAGGATCAGTAACTGTGTTTCTTAGTAGGTGTGCAAACCAGAACAGTTATTGGCATAAACCAGAAGCCGAAAGAATATTGACCAGTGACCTCAGTCTCAGATTAAACAGAATGCTTAGAAACTCTCAATAATAGCTGTGGCAGTTAAGAATATGTTTATAAGGCTGTTCAGAGCATGAAAGTTTAATAGAGTTCCCTTGCAACTGAACTGCACAATGACATCCAGGTTCAGCAGTGTTGGACACTTCTGGGATGGGAGATCCTAAAATGAAGATTAGGCAACGTGGACAGAGATGGAGGCTAAATGGACACTAAACTCTACCTGGGCAGGAAGCTTTCCTCCACCATAAAAGCTGATTTACTTTTCATAAAAATAACTGTGGCATGTAAGATGACAAACAAATATCAGAGGCATGTAAGCTTTTAACCAAACACCAGAGTTTAGTGGTTTTAGTCAGGATTTACAAGCTTGCTCTGCTAGGTCCCCAGACTGTCTCAATGGGATGCCACACATATCTGAGATGGGAAGCAGGAGTCACTGCTGATCTCTGGTATAGCTCACAGCTGTGAATAGGCCTGTGGGGTTTTACTTTGTCTTTTACTGATCAGATGGGCTTTTTGCTGGCACCAAGATTAACTGTGGAATATACAAACTTCAGCCAAACATCAGGGATTGGAGGAATGTGCCAAGGGGCCATGTGCTTTTTAAATGTGAATATTAAATGGAAAAAATATTCTTCTGAGAAAGGTAGACAGTGAGAGGTATTTTAAGCAATGTAAAGGGTGTGAGACAACATCAGCACTGTTAAAAGTGACCCTGTTTTTATTTCTTTTGACATTTGTACATGTTCACTGATCCGGAATGGCAGACAGAACAAAAGCACTGCAAGCCGGTGTCTACTGCCTGTTACAAAGCTGGAGCTCCACTGAAGACTTGCCAGCATGTATGAAGGGCTTAGGTGTTTGAATGGGATTGTGTGATTTTATTTACTATAGCCTTGGGAGGTCAGTGGAATGACTTTGGATCAACAACTGGAAGATAAATTTAGCTACGATTGTCTTACAGCAAATCACTGTCTTCTTGTATGAGTGTCAAGGAAAGAAAAGCAGGTAGTACCTTAGTACTTAGGCAAAGTACAAATCCAAGAGCTTAGTTAATGCATCTGTTATCAAATGGTTTTCTCAACTATGAAGGATAAAGTTACCACAGAACATTCATTTGGTCATAGAAAAGTTTACATAAATGTAGGAGACAATGGGGAAAATAGCATTGATAAATTTTTCCAAATCATTAATATAATTGCACTATTTATGTACTCACACGATAACTATGATCTATTTTCTTTTTTTTTGGTTTGTTTTTTTTTGTTTGTTTTTTTGTTTTTTTTTTTTTAAGGAATTGATACTTTTTGTAGATTCTAGAATAGCTTTTAAGGAGAGGTATATATTCTGTACTTCTGGCAAATATTTCACATTATGTGTTTGCACTTTCTGTGGTGGAGTGTGTGATACTGTTCTTATCTTGTTTCAATTATTTAGTTGCTATAGAAAACAATATTTAAAGTAGTGTACATATAAAAAATAGCTCCAAAATGGCTTCAGGAACATCTCTGATGCAAATTTCTTCTCTACTGCTTTGTGCAAGCAGTCATTGTGATTCTGTTTTCTGTGTATGAGCTCAATTATTGCAAGTTTACAACTAAACCCATATAAAAACTTATAAATACCAGAGTAGTAACTGCATGAGTTTTATTTTCAAAAATACTAAATATATTTTATTACATTAAACATAATGTCAATTTCACACATTCTATAAAAAATGGATGAACCAGCATGCACTTCGAGTTACTTCCAAATTTTAAAAGCGTATCTGTAAAAGGTGCAATAGCAAATCTGAATTCATATTAAATTTAGACAATAGCTCCAGGAAAATACTCTTTACCCTGCCCAGTTCTCAGAAAGAGGCTAGGCCAGGGTTACTCTTAAAATTTTAAAACAAAAAGCAAAAAGTCTAATTGGGACAGGATAATTGGTGTCAGATGGAAAATGTGACAGAGAAACTAGCACTAGCAAAAACTTGAGAAAATTCCTTTATTATTTTGAGCATATACCTTTAAGACTTAAAGACAGTGGATAACCCCATATTGACTTATAAATTTAATTATATCCAAGAGTTATAGGTAAACTCTGAGTTTCTTGCAAGGACTGGAACTTTTCCAGGACAAGGACGTGTCACAGCTGATCTGATTTATTCTTTTTTTGTGTGACAGTAATGCCTCTATATGAAGGAATTAATTTTCATGGAGCTCTTTCCCAATTTTCCACAGAAATCTTAGGATGTCTTTCCCCTCTCTCCTCTCCCCTACCATCCTTTTCTGCAAAAAAAACCTCCAGGAATACATGAGGATAATATAAATGCAAAGCAATATTTTTATGATGACTCCTAAATGAAAACTCAATTAAAAAAAGAAAATTCTTTGGCATCTTATCTTTTAAGCTTTTGGTAGTAACAAGACTATATCATGCAGATTAAGGTCAAACAGCCCAATATTTCCAGATCCAATCTAGGCCAGGTTTTTACTAGTAAACATAACTGCCCTTGGCCTGTTTCCTAGGTCCAACATCAAGTGCTGCAATGTGACGTAAGCTGTAAAACGAAGAGAATATTTTCATATCCTGTTTTCAGAGACTGAGGAAATTGAGCAGCTGATGAATAGAAATGCATTAGGTTGACTCACTGCTTTTCTTTCTTAATATAGCTAGCTACTCACTTAACATGTATCACAGAGTCACAGAATTATAGAATCAATCCAAGATACCTTTAAGGATGATCGAGTTCAACCCCCTGTGCTGTGAATAAGGACCTTTCACTACACGAAATTGCTCAAAGCCCCAGCCTTGAACACTTCCAGGGACTAAGCATCCACACTTTCTTTGGGAAAGCTGGTTGAGTTCCTCACTGCCCTCACAGAATTTCTTCTGATCTCACTCATTGCCCAGCCTATATCCATATATTGGATTGCCCCAACCCAAGTGTCGGACATTGCACTTGGCCCTGTTGCACTTAATCCCTCTGAATGGCATCCCATGCTCCAGAGGATGTGTCAGAAACACCACTCAGCTTGGTGTCATCCAAAAACTTGCTGAGAGTACATTCAATCCCACCATCCAAGGCCCTAATGAAGATTTTAAATAATATTGGTCACAATATGGACCCCAAGGGACACAGCTTGTAACTGACATGTTTTCCAATTTTACCAAATAATCTCTGAGCAAAGTAGAAGAACTACAAGTGGAATGGAAAACATGGAATCCAATAAGCCTACACAGCAGGATTGCTGTGGTTTTATTTTCTACTTTCCCCCTAGTATTTTCCTAATAACATTCTATTTATTTTTCAGTGTTACTAAGCACTGAGATAGGAGTATCATTTTCTGCTTCTTTTTATTGGATTTTATTCAGCATTTTATTACACTGTGATTCACTATCTTTAGCCTTTTCTGCAACCTTTGTTAGTCAATTCTCCTCTTGACATGTGTTTTTAAAACTTACCGATATCAGCAAACTGTCACCTAATTATTTTTTCTTATTTACAGATCATCTGTGAATATACTAACAGTTGCAGTGGGGATCTCTGTTTCCAATGGGGAATGGTAGCTCAGTTTTTCTCTGTACTGTGAAAACCATTTATTACTGCTCTGGCTTCCTGTATTTAATCATGTTAGAATGTTCCTTTTCATTCATGTGAGTTATTTCTGTAACAGTAGTTGGTGAGTTCTTGACAAAGGAAATTTTATAGTCTGTTACCTTTTGCTATCAGAACTTTTAGGATGTCATTTCTGTCTTGAGTGCTTTCTGGGTCATTCTAACATCTTAAGCAATATGAATTTTCTGTGAATATCCTATATGTTGTCTATTTCATGCATTTTGCACATCATGTAAACACATTTTACCCCATGGGTCTCCCCTGTATCTCCTTTTTAAACAAGAAACAACATCCTGTCATGCTAACATGGCCTTCTTTTGGACATTAAATAATAGGGTAGAAGACTGGGTGACAGGGAGCTCACCAGGACTACAAAAATCCTGCATCTAAGTACTGTATAAAGAGCTTTTTAGTAAAAAAGAACTATGTGCTGCCGCAAGGGAAAGCCAAGAGTGCATCCCTTCCTACATGCCCTGACTCATTGCTCTACAGATCAGCCAGTCACGTCGAAAAATTTGGTCTCAGCATCTCCCTCCGTTGTGACATGTACCCTTTCAACAAGAGCACGGGCAAACCTCCTCTGCTCTTCTGTTTCTTGGCCTTTCGGTTTGATGACTGATCTGAGCAGGTCACATAAAATCATTGTCATCCTAGTTGTATAGTACCAGATGTTTCCTATTTCAAATGAAAATTTCAAATGTCCAGCAGGGTTTCAACATCTCCTGAAACATTGAAATTTTTTATTTGATTAGACTATTTCCATATTATAAAATACACTACATTTTATGTGGTATTTCCTATATAGTTTCTGCTTATTTGTTACTGTGTCTTAATTATCTTCCATTAACTTTTTTTTTTTTTGCATATTAATAGCAGAATATGCTAGCTTAAAACACACAGTTTTCCTCTCCTTATTTCTGGGCTTTTTATAATTCCCACACAAAATTTTATTTTTCAGTGCCCCAATTAATTGGAACTCATTTATTGAGAATTTTCCCTCATCATTACCGTCCTCTCCTTTATATGAGGACATGCAATTAATCAACCCAAACAGTATTGTCCATCTGCCACTGCTGGCTTCCTGTCCTCCCACCAAGACCATTTGTTTAACTTCTGTGGGTTTTTTTAACTTTTTCACCTTTTTCACCTTGTTCTGCAAGGAGGAAGGAAGGAAGGAAGGAAGGAAGGAAGGAAGGAAGGAAGGAAGGAAGGAAGGAAGGAAGGAAGGAAGGAAGGAAGGAAGGAAGGAAGGAAGGAAGGAAGGAAGGAAGGAAGGAAGGAAGGAAGGAAGGAAGGAAGGAAGGAAGGAAGGAAGGAAGGAAGGAAGGAAGGAAGGAAGGAAGGAAGGAAGGAAGGAAGGAAGGAAGGAAGGAAATAGTACTTTTGTTCCAGAACTGTTCACGATTTCTAAGAACCTAAAATCTTCTCCAATGTTTATCCTGATGTCTCAGCAGGAAGTCTCTGCATTTCCCTTCCTTTCTTTTCAGCAATGTGAGTCTTGCTAGCCTCGAGCTGGGATTGCTCAGCAGTGTCTTTAGAGATACTGTGCAATAAACTTTCTTTCTCCCTGGAGGACCTAGCTCTGGACCCCAGAACCTGCCCAGGAGATTTTCTCAGTGGGAATTACAGTAATTTGACAGGGAAAAACCAAATAAAGCTATTACAGCCTTAGACTGTGAAAGCTTGATGATACAGAATCATCCTGGGGAGCAGAGCAAGTTTCTCATCCTTAAGTAAGCTCGTGCCCAGGGTGCAGAGGGACTTGTCTGTGATACATGAAGAGAGTTGAATGTGCTACTCATGGCTTCTGCAAAGCGGATCTCCCCAGAGTTCAGGCAATTAGAAGTGGAATAAACCCAGAGTTATTCCCTAATGTAAGTGAAAAACTGAAGGTTGAGTACTGCAAGGTAAGCAGTGAAATAAGGTGTTTTCAACCAGCATGTCTGAGTGGAATTTTAACTACAAATATTTTTACAGTTCTGAAGGGGAAAAACTTTCCAGTTTAGCAAAGGATCTGAACGAAGTGAACAACTGTGGCAAAACAGTATGTGAACACAGTAGATTCTGCCAAAAGAGAAATCCTTGAGGGTAAAGGAGGATGAAGGTGAACTCTCAGAGTTTTTATTGGATTAGTTCCAGTATAGTGCTGCATGTTGAAATGAACAGCAGTGAGGCTTTAAACAATTTCTGGTCAGGAATCTGGATTTTTTTCTCAGGTCCACAGTGCTACAGATTATGGATTGCTTTTATGTCATGTTCAGTAGCTGCACCTCGCTAAAAAAACCCTTGGGTTCTATAATAATTGCAAACTTAAGTAAATTTATTATATTTAAACTATTTTTAACTTAACTGTCTTTGACCAAGTACATAAAAACTCCTTGATTTTATTCCCTCATTAGAGCCTGGAACCCTCAACAAGTTAACAAGAATTGATTGATGACATTGCGGCAACTGAGTCAGAACAAAATGTCAAAAAATATAAACTAAAGAGACAAGCAGAGGCTGCTGTGGAGTGATGTGGAGAAATGTGTTGTTCCGCATTTTGGAGGCTCTGAGAGCTGGTGATGAACTGAGAAACCCAGGTTCTTCTTTGGAATTGCCATCATCTTCTCATTCCTGTTACAATGCCAGGTATCTTCAAACCACTGCAAAACTGACAACCTCAGTGTGAGCCAGAACTAGAAATCCAATTCAGAGTTTTAAATCAATGAGGAAGCCGTGCCAGAAGTCTTAGGTCCAAACCTCATTTCTTCATCAAGAGGAAATCCAAGTCCAAAGAATTGCATGAGTAAAATAAAAAATAGTGCTGACCAGTGTGACAGCAGATGTATATTTCTGTTAATAAAACAAATTTAAAATTTGTAGCAGCTCACATAAAAGTAAATTAGCATTTGTGAGAGAAAAATATAATGAGGAACATTTTAATTGAATAGCTATATTAAGAAAGGAAAACTGTGTGTCAACCTAAAGCTTTTCCATTCATCAACTTCTCAATTTCCTCTGTCTCTGAAAACAGGATATGAAAACATTCTATTGCTTTTGCAGCTTACATCACATAAAAAATTGGAATATTTGGAAAATATGTTTTAACAGAAACCTCAGTTTCTTTATCAAATTTCTAACTCAGCTGTGGTATCTCTTTTTATCATTAAAAAAAAAACAAAACTAAGACTAAAACTGATGAGTCTCTGCCTACTGAAGAGCTACCATAAAGGGTAAAAAATGAAGAAGCTTTGTAGGATATGAATGAAAATCTTCAAAAAGGCTACAGCTACATCACTATTTTTCAAATAACCACCCGATTTTGATCTCATAGTTCGCTCAATCCTTTACTCTCATGAAGCCTCTCCTGAGCAAGAAAATTTAAACCATAGTGCAATGTCTTAATGCAAGCTTAAAAAAAAACCTAACAATGTCCAGTTCAGCACACAGAACTCCAAATAGAGTTCTTCAGCACTGAGTGCTATGAACTCAATCTACTGTTACCTAAGGAAGCATCATGCACAGGAAAGCATGGATTATGGGGTTCAGTGCATTTAAACTGCTCCAAGACAGTGTGTGGTAATCTCCAAGGAGATGTGCTGAAGAAAAATGTTGGGAATGTGCTACTTCTGCTCCTTTGTGACAGGTACAGAAAGCCTGTAATGTTTCTTTTTATAAAAAATACAAAGGATGGTGTTTGTACAGGGATAATTATACTTGGACAAATACTTAGCTGTATTATGGAAAGCAGTTTAGCAAGCTATTTGGGATCTCCTCAAAACTAAGACAGTTTCCAGGCAGAACTTAATCTTTATTTCAATCTAAAAACAGTTAGTGTGTTCAAGGAAAGGGAGCTTTATCCTGACACCACTGATAGGGAACAAACATCTCACACAGCAGGAAAACAGTGAAGTGATTAGGTAGAAAGAGAATATGCTGATACAAGTGTATGCCCATGATTTGTCTAAGTGCACTGGTCAATCATCTGGAGAACAATGCTGCAATTGTAGAATATGCGAGACTGAGAACCTTTGTTGCTGCTATGTAAGTATTTTTATCCACACAGTCTAATCTCAGTCATTAACAACTTTCAGCAGTTATTATCTATCAGGCTTTTCTGGTAGCTTTACTGTTCCACAGTAATTTAGATTTTTTAAGTTTAAAGCTAAATAATCCAATTACTTTTGAAAACTTGAAAAGTAGAGGCATGGCAAATAATGAAAACCATTCCTAATTTTGTGAAAGCTCTAACTTCAATACCATTATCAGACCATGAATGATATTTCACATTTGTCTCTGGAAAAACACACCTCCCTTTCTTGGAGAGCAGGGAATAATCAAAATGTACTAGGTCAACGATTTATATTTGGTGCACCTTTACACATGGTACACTAAAGGGTTTCCTTTTCCCTCCTAAAATAAAAAGGAATGTGCATTTTTGACCAAATTGCAAAGTATTTTTTTTTAATTATTAGGGACTTCAAATTAGATTATTTCTCATATTGATTAGGGAATTGAAGATCATATTTGAGCGCCCAGTTTTTGAGACTTCTCCACTAAGTTGCGCTTCTCTACCTTGGAGCTGTTGGAGCTGCTTTCCTGGGAGACTCCGGTTCTTTGTCCCTCCCAGCGTTGCACTGCATCCCAGCTGTGTGCCAGGGCTCACATGGATTCAGACTCTGACCCATGGGCTGACACCCTGGCCCAGCCATGGTTCATCTTCATTCCCAGGGGAGTGCCCAATGCCCTGGGCTGGGGCTGCCCTTGGCTACTCCCCTGCTCATCACAGTGGGCAGTGGGATGGCCTCACTGGTGAGCATCTGCCTTGCCTGCCTGTGAGTCCTGGCTCACAGCTTAAGAAACTTTGTGCCCTCCCTAAAGCTAAATGACTAGCCTAGACCAAAACATAAATTACAATTATTTTAGATAAACTTCCTTTTAGATATATACTTCCATACCAATGGCTACTCTGATAGAGCAGCCACCAAAGCAATGGTTAACACTTAAACTTTGAGGATACTTGACGAGATTTATCTTGGCTAAGGTTCAGTTCTGTGTGCTAAGAGTGAGAGGCAGGGCAGCTGCCTGCAGCCAGGGCCTCTCAGGGGGATTTCACTCCAAGGGACAGCAGCTCCTTGCGATTAATTACAAAAAATTACTTAAAAGTAAGGCAATTTGCAGTTTTTGGAAGGATTTCTGGTTGCTTTTAATATTTTGAAGCTTCTACTGGTTTGAAAGATTCTTTGAGTGAGCATCTGCCTATGACAATGCTCCTAAGATCTGTATTGATTTTTAGCTTTTTGCCTGGAAACATGAGACTGGGAGGGAACTCTTCAGTCGCCAAGGACAGCTGTTTGCTATTGCAGACAACCACTTTATGTAGTAGGTCTTTCAAAACCCACCTTTCTCTGACTTAAATCAATCTTCTTGCTTGTTTTTAATAAATGGCTGTGCAGAACATCACTACGTTTATATTTACAAGCTTCTCTTGACTTTTTAGACTGAATGTACTTAGCAAAAATGTACAATTTTCTTTTTTTTTTAATGCCCTAACTGTTATAGTCTCATGTTTAGCTGGTAGCCTTCTATGATTTTGCCTGAATCATTAATAAACTGACAGAAAAAATCGGAAAATATCCTTCAGGAACATTGGTGAGGATAATTCCCTAGATTCATTTCTCTTTTGACACGACCAGTTTCCTCATCCTTATCTTCTTTAAACTTTCATATCTCTCTCTCTATCTTCTCTAGTATTACTGTTTCAAATTCCACCATAGCACTGTAGTCAATGTCAGATACATTAGTTCCTTGTCTAAAAAATTATTTTCATTTCTAAGAGAGACATTGTGTTATTCTGACGCTATCTAGCATGCATAACATGTTATGTTCTTACAGCATTTATTTCAGGGCTATTAATATCTCTTCAAACTTATTGTAAAGCTTTGCTTACAAATGAAATCAGTCTACTGCAGCTGTTGCTCCACATCTTCCTATTTTGAAATAAGTAATTTTCCAGTCATAAAGCACCACTCAGCACCAACAGTAAATTTTAAAACTTTTTATCAAGATTTGTGATTCTGCACAGCAATTTTTCTGGATTTTGTGATTTTCTTATGGGAGCATATTGTGTTTCATAAAATGAGATTTCTATTCTGCTTGAGGTAAATTTTTAAAGAATTATTTCCACTGCCTTCACTTGCTTTATCTATACCATGATTCTTATTTAACTGATACAGCTAAGGAAGATGGCAGGAAGGAACAGCTAAATCTTTTTGAACCTCAATACCATGGTTATTGTTTAGGGTTTCCCCTCCCATTTTTCTTCTTAGAAACACAGAAAAAATATACCAGGTCAAACAGGAAGTCCATCTCCCTCAATATCATCTTTACAAGAATACACAAAGCATTTCCCATGATAAAGATAATAACACAAAAGTATAGGTGCCATTATCAAATTTCCAGGAACTGTCACTGTCTTCTCCTTTTCATTTGAACAACTTGAAAAAATTAACTCTCTTTATTCTAACTTCGAATGTAAAACCTAACCTTGTTTGACCTGGGGCAAGTCTGAACTGCCTCCTTCCCGAGCTGTAAGATGTTTGCTGTCTTGTTTTGTCTCATTTCTTACTCTTGATTATTCCTCATGCTTTTTCAGAGGCAGCACTCGAGACTGTTAGGTAGAATCCTCACCTTTCTTCTTTATCTGAAGTGCAAACTCTGAAGACTTTTTGCAACTTTGATTTAAGGAAAGTCCAAACCAACAGCATATTAGAGATCCTATTCTGTACCATTTAGGTCTTCAAAGTTTGTTTGTTCCTTTGAGACTGAAAATCTTAGATTAAAAGCTAATTTTATGTCTACATAAATTTACATAGAGCAAAGCCAACATATATTATTCAGTCCAAGATTGTATTCTAAAGTCAATAGATTACTTTATATTCTCATGTGCTTCAGAAACCTAGCCTTAACCAGCACCATTTCTTACTCATGTTATATTTATGTGAAAAAATCTTTGAGCCAATGTTTCTAGAAAAACCTTGACCATGTAATTCACTTTTATTGTCTCTGTTCACCAGTTTGTGTGTGGGAAGTTAAAATCTTCTTCCATTGCACAATTCCAAAGAGGATTTCTTTTTAGCAATATTTCAGAGATGTCTGTTCCAGTTACCATCCAGTCCTCGAATGTCACATATTACCTCTAATACTCAGAATGTTTTAAAATTTTCTTCAAAGCAATTTTTTACTCAAGAAGATTTTCTTGTGTTTGTATTTTATAACCATTTTATTTCTCTCATCTGTACAATATTTTTTATTTGTTTTCTTTTTCCCCAAAACTTGCACAACCCACAGTGGTGGAAATCTTGACCTAGCACATATTTCTAGCTGACAGAGGTATGGTCTAAGAACCTTTGGTACTAATGTTAAATTACACAGCTTTTAAAACTTGAAAATCTCTAAGTACAGTCTTAAGTACTTTTTAGATTAATTTTTTAAGAAATCTGAAAAGACATGAATTATTCGAAATATTATTTTGAAATTTAATGTCATGTATAGATTATTCAACTTTAAAACTTTCTTTTTCCTGCATCATGTATAGTATCATAGACAGTTTTTGCACACATTTCAGCAGGCAATGTTTTCCCTTCGAAGAGATACTGACGTAATAAAAAGAAATTTAAAATGTATGTGTTCATGTAATGAGCATAATAATAAACTATAAGCCAAAACAATATTCATATGATAATCGAGCACCACTGGAAGGTGTCTGGAAATTCTGACTCTACAAGACACTCAGAACTGAGAGTTCTAAACAGGGGCTTGGTGTATGTCAGAGGATAAGGACTCTTGAACTGTTTCAGACACACAGAGAAATTCTCAGTGTATTTCTAAATTTGTTCCATTTCAGGGTTCCCTTTCCTTAAGGGATGTACCACAATGTCTGACAATATTTCACCACTCTGTGGTGCAAAATTGATTTTACTCAATGCATGCCTAGGTATGCAGAAATTCTTTGCATTTCCTGTACCACACCAGTACCTCCTACTGATCTGCACAATTCAATCAGAACAAAGAACCCATTTCAAATTGGAAGAAGTCATTCAATTTCAACCTAGGGTCCCCTGCTCTACAGAATTTAGTCCTGTGGTTGCAGTGCCTGAGCCTGTGTGTGTTGGGTTGCCTTTACCAACTTCTCCTCTCACCGGTCTGTGTCTCCCACAACCCACACCAAACAAAGCTGCTCCTTCCTCAGTTCAGTGAATCAGTCATTTCTAGAAATCATGCAGAAAAGGACAGTCCTGTGGTTAAGTGATTGGAATGACATCATTGGAGTGACCACAAAATACATATGAGACCATAAGACTGCATATACATTTACACAACTGCCAGAATTTTTAACAGTCGTGTAACATCTGTTACCACTTTCTACTGAGTAATGAAGAGAGTCCACAGCAGGTAACTTCAGCCTGCTGCCCAAAGTTAGGTGGCCTGGACCTGAGAGACAGATTCCAGTTCATACTAAAGTCATAATAAGTATAAATACAAGTTCTTGAGGAGTACTGTTGAAGTCAATGGGTTTCAAGGACATAATTAGACCTAAATGTGTTAACAGGTGACGGCTTTCCTTTCTGAATACTTTGGTTTCTTATTTAGAAAGAAAAGCTACTCTTCTACCTTCTTTTGCTTCCTTTTAATCAGTTTGTGACATCTCTAGGGCAGATAGTGTCTCTGGGAGTGGAACTGAAGACTGACTTCTCTGTGTCTCTGTATTTGCAATGTTTTTCTTACAGTCGAGACTTCTGAAATCACCTGGACACTGTAATCCAAGCTTTCATTTAAAAAACTGAAAGCTTCGGTGCTTCACAGATACAGAGAAAGTTTTGAATACATGTTCAAATTTATCTTGACAGTTTAGCAATCAGGCAACAACAACAAAAAAATTTAAAATCTTTAAAGCATCATTGCTTTTAAATTGATCTGATGATAATTGGAGTTTCATTTAGAGGTTTTGAAATGTTGAAAGAGGCAATTCTGATCTCCACAGCGCAATGGGACACAATTTTCACTGAGATCAAACACTGCAAAGAATGACTTATTAACAAATGCATACTTTAATTGCAATAACACATGTACAGAAATCTCTGCCCTGACTTTAGCTGGAAATATGATTTGGCCCACGTAGAAAGCTAAACTGTTCCATCTCTCCCTATCATCCTCCTTAGTTGAGGCAATTGTCAAAGACTCGGTAATTAACAAGAAGGATCCTAAGGAAGAGGGGTTCTGGCATTCAAAGTGAGCAAGAAGAGTGATCTCTAAGCAGAAGGAATATTTGTAAAATATTCACAATTGTAGGCAGCCAACTTAAGCAGAAAAGTCAGACACTTCAGGTGCAAGATGCTTATTCCTTTCTCTCATTTTTTCCTTTTCATTTTTTCTTATAGTAGCCTATTCCCAAAGAATATAAGTGTCAAGATTCCCTTGCCTATTCTCCTATTTTATGAGGAACACGATTAACAAAAGTACTGAGCAGTCAGAAGAATCTTTTTCAAAATCCGCCAAGTTTACACAAAGTCTGGACAGACTTTTGGTGATTACTATTTGCTGTACACAGAAATCTTTCTCACCTGCTGAAAGTTTGAATAGAACTTTATTTTTTCCATATGCATTTGCCCCCTGCCAATTGTTTGTATTCTGTAGGGATGTCTGGTCCCTAAGACAGATTCAGGTATTAAATAGACTATGTCTCAGCAGGTTAGCTACTTATAACTGCAGCCACTTGAAAACAGTAGCAGTAGGAGAGCCAGGTGAGATTATCATACACGTTTGAGAACAGAACAAGAAGTCAAGGAAAACAAAAGTCACAGAAATAAATACTAAAAAAGAGTCCAATTATAGAACAAGTGCATCACAAGTTCTTTTTCTTCCTCCAAACAATAACAATGATACAGAAATGGGAAATTTATATTTTAAGACTAAGTACTTTTCAATTACACCAATTGATGCTTGATCAAAATAAGGATTTTCTTCTTAATGTATATACTTCATATTAATATTAGTGAAGGTGAAGAAGGAGATCTTACTAAACACATGATAAACAAGATATATACTATTACCCCCAATATGATAGATTTCACCAAAGTCATTCATTTGGCAGCATAGTTCCTGATACTTTATTTGCTTAGCTCACGTCTAGGTAGTTATTCAAAATTTAAATCACTATCACCCTGGTAGGCTATCCATAAATCAACCAAATTAGGAAAAAAAAAAGGAAAGAAGAGGTTAGTGAGCAGAAATGCTCTGCAGGGATGTTGAGTCCACTCCAGACAACCAACAAAGGAAATACAGCAATTTTTTCATAGTAGCTACTGAAGTCTCAAAATAGTAATGCAAGCAGATGCCAAGGCAGGAGGCATAAAAGTTGCTGCCTCTGTTGACTCCTGCATTTACCCAAAATTCAGGGTCCTGCAGCTTACTTCTGTTAGAAGGAGGAAAACGTAGAGCCAGGTACCTTTGTTGTTGTCCTGTTTATTTATGAACAGTAAGGACTAAGTCTTTTACTCTCAAAACAGCAGGAATTAAAAGGCCAGAGTTTCCTTGCTTGCAGTTCCAACCCCCTTCTAGACTCAACACCATTTAATAAATAGCTTCATTTCTTAGCAGAAACCTGAGGCAAGGTAAGTGTTTCTCTCTTCTTATCTTGGCCTCCTGTTTGTTTTATTTGTGGTGAACTGTGCCACTTTTAGTAATTCTCTTCAATTTATCACATCAGTCTCCCTTCCCCTCCTTTGTTATTATCTGACATTTGAGAAAATCCTGAAATCACAAGATCTAAGTTAACATTAAGGTGCTCACATCATTAGAAACCTAAGAATTGTCTCAAAAAGTTAAAGGAAATAATTTGACGTCAAAGTTGTTGGTAGCAAAATGGAAAACATTTCCATTGTTTTTCTTTGGGCCCCTCTCAGAGAGAAGAATATCTGGTCAGGAACCAATTAATCCACTTAGCCTCAGTGAAAGAGAGCAATCACATTCAACTAATTTCAGTGAATAAAATAACTGTCCCACTAGCTTTTTTACCATCTAGGGGCACTTTTATTCTGCTCAATAATATTATTTCCCCTATGATAGTCAATATAGACAGTGATTTTGAATGTCAGGTGTCTGAGCACATTGTCCTACTGCTGGGGATTTGCCTGCTTGGGCTTAGGGCCAATTTAGATAAGGCGGAGGTGCCCAGCCTTGGAGAGAGCTGTTGGCAGAATCTCTGCTAAAATGCCTCCGTGGAGGCTCCTCCTGAACAGGTCAGCTGAGATTTCCCAGCGAGGAATCCCCTCCTAGTCCAGGAGCTGGTTTAAGATGAGGCTTGCCCCCGAGGTACACCCAGAGCCACTCCCCAGTCACAGCCATGTGACAGCCACCTGGCACAGACCTGCTGGACCAAATTTGGACTCTGACCCACAGGCAGAGTTCTGGACCTGACCCCAGACCTGCCTGCTGCTATGGATGCCTGGCACTTGCTGGGCAGGGACTGGTGTGTCAGTGCCCTGCTGCCCCTCGGGATGCCCCTGGGGGTGTCTGTCCACTCCTGCCCCCCAAGGAACAGGAAACCCACACTAAAGGTCCAGGAAAAGGCAACAAATCCACCATCAAAGGAAACAAACAGCTTTCAGGCACCTGCACTGTACGGGAGAGCACAAGTTTAAACAGCAGCCAGAAGAAATAATTGCTCTGATGGCAAAGTCTGGTAAGTAAAAAAATACGGGAATGGCTGCCCTGAAAATTGTGTGTACCGCCATCTTTCTTTTCAAGCGTATCCGAAAGCATTACATGCTTACAACATACACTACTGCATACTCTACAAACTCTGAAACACATAATCATGAAAACAATCACTGAAACACATAATAAGGTGATGGATATGAGGATTTGACCCTGAAAAAAAGATGTAAATAGAATCTTACATTGCATCTCCTTATAATGGACGGCATATTCATTTTAATGCCATTTTTTTAAGATGCCTGACTTAGTTCATTTAGCAAACCACAGTATTTTACTGTCTCCAATAAGAATGATAATAATTGAAATTATTTCAACTACATTATTGTTAGAGGCCTCAGGTTAAATGAATTCACATCAGCTTCTAGCACATTTACACACATCATAAATCCTCTGTCTTTTCTGTGCCTTGTTCAATAATGCTTTTTGAAATATTCAGCTTTGGGGGAAACAGTCTCAGAGACTTTATTTTTTTTCTACATATATATTTATAGAGAAGAATCAATTCTTTCTGATCAAAGAGTGATTTATTAACAGAAGAGCATAACAAAAGGAGTAATCCTCTAGGTACTTGATAACTTCTTACTTAGCCTGTAACTAGATGTACATTGTATTTTTTACATTTTAAGTAAAATGCAGATCCTGTCTCTGTAAGTGATAACTTATGCCACAATTTTTTTTTATTAAATCAGTAAGAGTGCTTGCATGGCAAAATGACATCTGTTGTAAAAAAGTAACAGAGACTCTGATCAACATTGATAAAAATAAAATGATAAGGCTGAAAAACAGTATTAGCTCTGAGAAACACTTTCAAGACAAAAATAAAAGTAATGATGCAAAACCCCACAGTATATAAAAATTTGCTGGTGAGCTAAGTCAGAAATTAGTTATATAGAGCACAATCAGAATAAAATGCAGCCAAACTGAATGGCTATGAAGACTGAAACAGCTAATGGTAGATTAATGCACAAGGTGCTGTGCCATATTGGCAGACACAGCTCTGAGAAATTATTTGTAAATTTGAAATTTATAAACTTGGAGTTTATATTTGGAAAGTGCAGGTGGATTTCAGGGAAGAGAACGACACACAAGAAATATGTCCAACAATATGAGGAGGTTGAAAAATGAGACTTTAAATCTAGAGTGTATCCCTTCCTACAGAGAGAGAGAGAGAGGGAAATGAATAGTATATTTTTCTGGAGATCCTGTCAGCTAGAATGTACAATTCTGGTTATGTGTGAGCTCCTGTAAGCTAAACTCATGGAAGATTAACCAGACTGTTCTAGAGAAAAAAAAGCAAAACACATTTTATTAGTTGAAGTAGATATGTGGATTGCTTAGACAAGCAGGAGGAAAGTTGAGTGGGGATGTCATTGCTTCTATAAATATCTAAGGCAGAGAAGAACAAGGAAATTCAGATCTATTAATGCTAATGAGCCACTCTGGCATAGGTATGAATGAACCATGGATACATTAACTGCAGATTAGATTATTTTCAAGATTAGGTTATTTTCAAACAGCACAGTGAAGTGCTGAACAGTTTTGAAGCTTAAGAGAGAATACCTTCCAGGTATTTTCAGCTTCTCTGTTCTAGAAAAAGGTTAATTGATACATACATAATAGGAGATGATCCTGTGGAAGCTGGTGACCCAAGAGTTTCCCTGTAGTCTTTAGGTACCTGGAGTGGCTTGGAGGAGATAACAAAGATTTGCAAAAACTGAAATCTACTAGGATGAGGTTGTTATACACTAAACTAAAACTGGTTTTACTAATGTATTTTTTTGCTATATTGCTCTAAAATATATAATTTACTGTTAGTGGAATATTACCTTTTTTGCACAGAAAATATATATATTACTTCTATTGTAAAAAAAAAGAAAAATAAAACCCAAACAATTGTAACAGTATAAAAATCTATTACAGGAAAAATTATTGTAATGTCATCCTTCATAGAGTCATGATTGATCTGAGTAATATTCTGTATTTACAATTTTCAATGGCTACAGAATGGATTAGTGCAGCAGGGCAAAGGAGTTGCACAGATTTTCCAAGAGCACTAGACAACACTGGAAGTGAATGCTCTAATACTGTGTTTCTCAAATTGGTGGAGCTTACAGAAAACAAGTCTTTTTAACTGATGACATATAAGTGAGAACCTAATTCAGTTCCTTAATAATTTTCCTGCTCCTTTGGCCCACTGAAATACAGATGGTTCTTGCCACTGCATTTGGTGAACATTTCCCTATGTGCTGCCCTGTCACGCATCTTCTCTGCTACACTGCTAGTTCCAGAAACTACACTGAGCTGTAGACAATCAGAGATTTATAATGCTCATGTTATGTTCACTTCTTCATTGACTGATGTGATATTTTGGATGTTCTCATGCATAGCATTTAGAATGAGGGAACTCTGAAACCACAGTGCTGTCAGGAGCTGGAGCTCAAGCTCCAGGAGCTGCAAGTGACCAGGTTCTGCGGCAGCTGCAGGTATGGATTTTCTAAGGATGTTTTTAAGGGAGGGGGGCTTCCTATCCAGGTACACCACAAGGGATGGGAGAACTTCTCTAAAAAACAAGCCCTAGATGCTCAGTGCCTTGTTCTGCATCCTGCACTGCTGAGGCTCTGTCTAAAATCACAGCTCACAAAATCCAGTAATCACATATCTCGATCAGTGTGCCAATGATTCTCCTTACATTTCTCTGAGCTACTTCTGTCTTGCACGTGGCTACAACACTACACACACATCTGAAGGCCAGCAGCTCTAATTCTTTGTTGCTGTTGAGTTTGGGGACAGTTGTGTCCTATCACGGACAATGAAGAGCAAACTGTGGAGTCCAATGGAGAAATTCTTTCCAATCCATTATCAGTGCTACCTTCTGCTAGATTGTTCCCAAGGGACATGCCAATGAAGAAGGTTAAGCCTGATCTTCCTTACTCATTTCAGGCTCATATAGTGCCTTCTGGCCTTAACAGCTATGTCTATGTTGCATATCATATGGGAAGTCTTTAGGAATACCTGTTATCCTGCAGGACTTGGGTTACCTTTGGCAAGGCCATTCCAGATCTTAGGTCATACTCTATTTTGTCCTTAGTTTATGTGCTCTTTTAATCCTGCTTTCCTTCCTCCATTAGAGAGCTGCCTTCCATTTTGCCTCAGCATCCACACCAATCCTGCTCTGAAGCACACTGATCCCCTGTGTGCACGGATGTTGGTGTATTCCTGGGACTAGTTTTCTCTAAAACAAAACTTGGGCATGGTTCTGATAAATGATGGCTATCAAAATGCACCAATGTCAAGAATGGACCAGATTTTCTCCCTATCATTCTGTGAGTAGCTCTTCAAAAGCTTCTTTTTGTGCACGTCCAAAAGCCTCTACACGACTGTATTCTTGTAATCCTGCCACACTCCAGGCATAGAGTCTGTATCTAAGAGCACTGTGCCTTTGGGAAACATAAATGAGTATACAAAGCAGGTATATATAAAGAATTGCTGCCTTTTGGAGCCAGCATACCTAAGAAAAATACCAAGATGTAAAGGATAAGAAGAGGCTTACATTTGTATTGAGAACACTGTGCAGTACTTGGAATCAATGGCTCAAGACATTTTATTTCTAGGTCTGCTTCTTTTACTTGAGCCAGCTTCAATTAGGCCAAGCACTGTCACAGAGCACTGACATTTCAAATATCTTTATTTACTTGGGTCGCCAGGAATCCCTCAGTGCCCCTTCAGATAAAACATACAGATTAAATACCAGCTGCATCAGGTTATTTAAAGAAAGGCAAGGAACTGGAACACACTGCTTTCTGAGAAGCAAGAGTTACATGGCAGCTCTGGTATAATATCTCCCAGGTGCACAGAGGACGTGTGACTTGGATGGTGCAGTGAGGACCAAAGAACAATGGTGACCCTATTCCAGGTGAACCACAAGAGCTCTTCTGCAACCACCTGCCAGGTTTGCTTCCCAACAGGTGAGGTTTAGCATCATGCCCTGGATGACCATCATTCTGCCACCTGTTGTTGTCCATTGCTGGCTTAGGAATGGGCCTCCAGTAAATAGTAGTTCCTTGGCTGTCTGTAGTCAGGAGAGGCATTCTCATATACATCCGTAGTTTGAATAATTCCTTTGGGGTATCCTTACTCTGAAAGCCTTCCTCTTGCTTCCCCACATCCTCATAATGATGCTTTTCCCTGTGAAGACTAGGCTAAACATTCCCAAGGGCCATATAGCAGCTTTCAGAGAACCATAGGGCTGATAAAGTTGGAAATTATCTTTGATATTACCAAGTCCAACTTTGCTGCTGAAGACCTTCTTTAAAATCTTTTAATTGCACCAGGATAGCCAGACCACAGGCTCATAAGCACTAAGTCTGGGTGTGGAAAATGAAAAAAATTAAAATCAAGGTTCATTCTCAAATGATTTTTTTTCTATTTATACACTGAAATTCATAAAAGTAGCAGGTCTTAAAAGATTATTTGGATTTTTTAAAAAATGTATTGGTTCTGTTATTCTGCCTCCATAATATTCCCCAATGTTGTGTTATATACAAGTACAATGGATACTTTTCTTATGACAAAAGTAAAAAGCCCACAGTGTGAATTGTAACCAGGCCCATAGATTTTGCTTGGCCTTTTTCCTTTGAAAAATTCCTTATTTTATTTTATTCTATTTTATTCTATTTTTTATCTTTCCTTTCATCAATTTTACTCTAGAATGCTTTTGAAAGGCTTGCATAGTTATTTATTTTAGTGTATTTCCCTGGGTAAAGGGGTTAAACTAATTGTCTAAAGGACTGCACTTGACTAGCAGGAGATATGATTGTTGTAAGGCTATCATTTAGGATTTTCTGAAAAGAATGAGGAGCATAATGACTATTCCTGCAGCACCAAGGTAAAGTAACACTACATTTGAAAGTTAAGAAAAGCATCAAGAAGTAGAGAGGCACAATTTTCTCCTTGATGTACCATTTGCTGTTTGCACAATGATCTACATTTAATAGGGAAAACCTGTAACTCTTTAAAAAGAAAAACAGTGTCTTTCCATATACAGAAGACAGAGTCACTAAAGGTACAGCAGAATACTTTAACAAATACAAGGTCATATGAGTTAATTAGGCTTTTTTCCTCTTCTATTTAATAAGAAACAAAGTTACCATGGAGACTCACTGGATAATGCATTCTATTTTGGTAAAAAACCACCTTTTAAAAAGAACATATTTAGTGAGGAATTTTCAAAGTGAGTGCTCTGGAAAAAAACCCCACATGAACCCTTTACTTATTCATTTTCTTTCTCATTTTTGTCTGCAGTAGTTATTCTGTCCCTGTTGTCTGGTGTCTGGAAAGAGTTCTCTGTTCTGTCCATAGAATAAATAAATGGAAACTGGTGAGGCAACAGCCCTGCCTGGTTATACTGCAGCACAACAGGACAAGCTATGTGTGCATCTCGTACCCCTGGGACTTCTGGACTCTGAACCTCTGCTGAATTCCTTTCTAATGTCACGGACCCTATATTCCCTGGGCCTAAATTGCTCTATCTTCTGCTATTGTCCCTACCCTAGCAGCCAGGCTCACAGGACAGAGAGAAGGCTCTTTCTGGAGCTCTCTGAGTTGGCAGACATTGAACGAAGGCTAGAAGAAAAAGTGTGAACAAGAGTAGTTTCCCTCCTGCTCTTTTTTGTATGGCATAGATGCCTTAAACCTGCCTCTGATAAGTTTTCTAATGAGACAATTTTTTCAATACGATTTTTATCTTGGTAGATGGTGTGAAGCGTGGTTCTTGGGCATCAGTTTCCTCTCCTCCAGATCATGCTTTGAAATGGTGGCTGACTCCAGGCTCACTACATTAGTTGAAAGGTTCCATAATAGTTATTTTGACTCTGGTGGGAGGAAGCTTCTCTCATGGAGTATTTGGAGACTGTGACTATAATTCTAAGACTTTGAGTTTTAATATTGTAAGTTTATATTTCTGTAGTTTTTCATTCGGGTTATTGGATGATATATCTTTTTCACCTGAAGGAACAGTCCCAAAACATTTTCTGATTTGTAATTAAGTTTACTTTGACAACAGATTTTTTATGTGAGCTTTCATATGAACACAGAAAAATTTCCTTCTCCAGTCACAGAAAAGCTAATAAAAACAGATAATAATAATAAAAATTATATTACATTTAAAAGTGCTGAAATGCTGCTGAATTTTTTTTCATTATTCATTGTTTCAGAATACTAGTGTTTAGCAAAAATAGATTAATCTTTCTTAAAACCAGGCTTATAAATGAATTATAAAATGCATATGGCAAGAATATTTTGAAAGACAGTCTGTACCTGTAAACTAGGTAAAGTACATGATGAAATGTAAATAGCATATATATCCTAAAAATGTGACACACCCCATAATGCTAATTTTTCTCATTCATTATCAATTCCTTGTTTTTCTTTGCACCTAAAGCAATTTAAAGAAATATATGCTCATGCTTCAATTTAAATGTTTTGTTAAAATAGTGTACCACTCTCAGCTTTTCAACACAAACATAAGACCTTGAATGCAAATGGGCTATTTGGGCTAAATTTATCAAAAAGATTCCTTATCAAGCAGGCAAAGAGGCCAAAACCTCTGGACAAGCCTGACTGCCTTCTCCAAACAGAGCTGTTAGAAGCTCCATGGAACCAAACATAATCTAGCACAGGAAAGGCTTACTTGGGGCATTTGGCAGAAGTGAGACCATTTAGAAGGGAAGTAATCTTTTTAAAATTTATTCCCTGAAGGACAAAAAGGAAATATTAAATACTTAATGACCATGCAGAAAAATAATACTGCCAACTTTAATTCCATTTTCAAGTCTGATTGATGCTGTATTATTTCTAAAGCTGCATAGATGACTAAGAACTAGATATATGCCCATAGTTTCTTAGAGAAATGCAAAATAGCAAGTAAAATATTGAAAATATTACTATCTTTGATGGATTTGGTAATTGACTAGAAGTCGTTCTCTAGCACACAAACCAGATAGACACTTGCAAGATGACACACTGAAGTTATTAGTAGCGCTAATGGAAAATTCAAAGAAAGTGTTCAGAATTTAAAATGTCTATAAAATAAAATTCAGGAAGGAAAAGCATCAAAAAGAGTAAAATTAGCTGCATGTACAGGAGCTGGCTAGCAGTGCAATTAAAGTATAAAATTGTTTTTCTTCCACCAACAATATACTGCAAAGATTGTGGGAGAGCTGTATTGTAAAGACATCTGAAAGTGAGCTAACAAGCCTGAACTAATCTCTATATGGTATTTTGTGATCAAGAGACAAAAAGAGAAACTATCAAATAGGGATTAATGTACCCTTTGGTGAATTCTGATTACAGGACAGCTGTTTGTTCTCTGCACTAATAATAAAAGGAGCCTAAGTCGCGCAGATTTTCTAACTTTTAGATGCTTAAGCTAAGAGTGATTCATTCCCCTTCTTTCTTGTGAAAACACACTTTTTAAAAATGTATTCTTCAACTTAGTTACAAGAACTTCTATAAAAGGGGAAGAGTGCACTACATTTTATTAGTACCCCAAATGGACTGACCATCCCATGGTTGTTTGCATCTTGAATCACAAGCAAAGTTCTGGGAATATTTGGGGATACTTTTTTTTTGTGGGGGATGTTTTTGTATGTTGCTTACCCTGATCACAGCTTTTCGTTGATACATTGGCTCTTGAACATTGGATGTGAGGTGTAGATAGAACCTCTTTCCCATAGAATTGCAGATGATTTAGCTACTGAGATTCTTATAGCCAGAAACTCGATGGGAAACGAAAGTTAACTAAAGTTAAGACTGTTCATTTATGCAAAAAAGGTTATCCAAATACTTGAATTCATTTTATATGTGCCTTAGGATCAAGTGACAGCTAATGCTCCTCATGTTCTTCCCAAAGCATGACTGATTAACACCTCTAAAGGATAACAGTCCCACTCTTCCACTCTTGTACAAGGTTATCCTTGTGCAAGATTCCCAGTCAAAGATGTCCTCTTTTGCAATCAGATCCATGTCTTTGAGAGCTATTTCCAAGAAATATCATTCCAACTGCTGGTGCTCCAGACAGGAAACAACAACAAAAAAATGCATTAGACTGCTGCAGATTCACTATAAAAATGTTGGCATTTTCAGAATCAGCCAATTGAACTTTTGCCTTCATATAAACCAAGTCCTTTAGTTGTATTATGAGGCTGAACATTCTTCTGTCAGGGTTGGCTTCTCACAATTGATTTAGCAATGCAACCCTGGAAATCTGTAACAAAATCATTTAGTGTTGCTCCTTCTATCAGAGAAATAGGAATTCCTCAGCTGCACTGCTCATAATAAAATAGGCGCCAGATATGATGCAAGTCATCCAGTAAAATGTCTTCAGTTGCTTCATTTTCCTCTCATTTTTTTAATCCCCAAAGAACTGGCAGACATATGGCTCTCTGAGGTACCCAGTACTTGCGTGTTACAAACATTTTTTATTTTGCTTCTTGTTTTGTTTCAATCTCTGTCTTCTTTAACAGTGTCACTGGAACCCTTCTTATGAAGATTTCCTGAAGAATGTTAGTCCTTAGACTTCCCATAGTTGCACAACTTATCTGTCTGGAATACAATGTTTTTCTCTTCCTCTTCACAGTAAACAACTTCACTACTTTGTAGATGAGCAAGGAGGGATGTGCCAAGATACGTGGCTCAAATTGCTGATTTTTGGCGATGGGATTTTTATAGCATGATCAGCAAGCTGAGAACACAGGGTTTGAATTTCAGGCTTGTTTTCTTTTTTTTTTTTTTTTTTCCTAATTTTGGTAATTTTTAGTCATATACAGAATTTACAACTGCATCAATCACTTTAGCATGAGTTAAAATATGAAGCAAGAGAATATTTTGTAGGAGATCAGCATTTGATGAACAAACTCAGTCTGTTAGCGGTAGGAGGGTGCTTTGCTTTAGTAAACAGTTTTGAGAACTTTGCTGGAATTAACTGGGAGTCTTTGACAAAAACAACAGTAATGTCATAGATTAGCATGTATCTACACATCCAACAAAGAATCACTTTGTGGCATTTTAAGGATTTGCAATATATATATATATATATATATATATATATATCCATCTAAGTATACATTTATTTTTCCAAGGGTTTATCCCACAGACTCACACTGCAGTTCAAAAGTGAACTAAAGCAACAAATACAAAATAGCGAAAGTTATGTGTTTTTGACAGAAATAGCAATTTGAAAGAAGCATGAACACAAAGACCTGTGACACAGCTCAAAAATCCCTGCTATTTAATATTAGTACTGGATTGTGTCATAGCACCCAAATCCCCTGAAAGCCTGACTGCACTGTTCTGCTGTATGCTGGAGATGTGGGCACGAATTCTACGTCAGATTTTCTTCAAATCCCATGATCAAGTGTCCAAATTGTTCTTGTAAATAGCTTAAATTCAGTCCGAGTTCTGATTGCCTTCAACTCCACCTGCCCTTGTGGCTTGGCACATCAAAGTGCTCCTAGGAAAGGTCATGGTTCCTTTTTCAAAAGGACACAAAGCTTTTGTTATACCTGACATCCTCACTGCAGGGTTTCCTAAAAGATTGCCAGATATGTGTGTATATATATATATATATATATATATATATACATGCCTCTCCTTCCTATTATAATTAAGTTACCACTAAGAATAACTACACTATAGACAATACTGTGATTAATAACTACTTAATTAATATGAATTAATTGGAGCTCGGGTCTTCCCTTTGGCAGTGAAGGTACAGTTATCCTTTCTTGTAGAACGCCAGCAGGATTTTTCCAGTCTGCATACCCACATGTACAAAGCAGAACCCCAGGCCAGTGAAAAATAGGATATGCATTTAACCAAAATCACAAACAACTTCCTCACTGAGCCTTTTAGTGATTAAAGTAATTTACAGTATTCCATTTCACCTGTCTTTCTACTTCATCTGGAATGCAATCACTTTTCTGTGTCATGATTTAGAAATTTCAATTTAGTTTTTCAATTTTATTTTGAGTTTATTTTGCTTTAAAACAAATTCTTTGAGCACTGATTGAAGTAATTGTAGGCATTAAAAGTGTTTTTTATAAAGTATGTCCTCACTGGAAGCACTTTATAAAAACAAAACAAAAACAAAATGAATACACATAGCATAAAAAAAATTGACCATCAAAGAGAAATACAAGTCAGAAGTGAACCATTACACACTAAGTGGAAACAAACCATTAAAGCTTTGTTGATAGGAAGGGAAAAAGTCTAAATTCCACAATGCCTACTCAAATTCAAAATTGAGTAGTCAGGGTTTTTTTTTTTTCCTGACTGAATTATAGTCTTTTTTGTGGCTTGCTTTTGAACTTTTAGTCAAACAGACTATATTCTCTAAGCACCAATAAAATAGTATAAACATATGTCAATTCCCCATGAAAGGAAAGCCATCATTAGAAATTTTGCAAATATAGTGCACTCCATTTAGTGTTCAGAATGACAGTAGTCAGTACAGCATGTTGAGGCAAAGAGATAAAACACTCAGCAGCTTCATCCATTTAGAGAAAAAAATAAATGAAATGTTGGCAGTCTGGGAAGGAAATCCATTGAATGGGAAAAGAAGAAGCTGCTGTGCCCTTCCAAATGTGTCTTGTTCTGTGTCACTGAGGCAGGAGGACACACACTGTAGTTAAGATCCGAGCATATAATAAATCTTATATATTTATTTAGTTGTGCTCTTTCTGTTTTGCGAAATATGTTTGAAATCTCATTAGAATAACTCAGTTTAGTGTAAGAATCCAACCTTACAGTATTTATTGTCAACTCTTTTCTATGAGTAAACCACAGAAATCTGAAAGCTGATGAAGTAATTTTTCAGAAAAAGATATTTCAATAAATTTGAATGTACTCCATTAAAGAATAGCAACTCCAGACAGTAGTGCAGAGTTTGGTAAATTTAGACTTATGTAACTCTTTTGAAAAGTATTACATATTTAATTTTTCTTGTCTAATTGCTACTTCCTCACAATAATGTGATAAAAAAAAATCATCATTTTCTATTTTTAAAATGTCTTGGTATTAGTATTTGGCGGCCTGTGTGTGTCTGTGCATAAGAATAAGGCACTGTGTTCGTGGGTTGAGCCATTACTTTCATTCCATGGTGGTTTCCTAGGCCTATCCCAAATAATTCACAGCACAAGTAGAGAGGCCACTACTCCAAGGGAAACCACGGAGAAGCTGCAACCCAACATAGTATATCACAATTGTTTGCAGCCATCAGAAGAAATTTCTGTAAGAATTCCTGGAAAATCGTGGTTGCTAATTCTGTAATGAGGAGAATGGTTTTCTATGAGAATTGAAATACACGTTTATACAGCAGGCTTTTTCATCATTTTCCCCTTGTGCTGAAGGATACGTCTAGAATTTTTTCCATAGCAGTTAGTATTAAATGTTTGAAAATCTGGTTCTGTATTTGCACAGTGTGCAGAGAATGTCAGCTACATTATAACCCAAGCTTTCTACATTTTCTCTGAAAGCAACCACATACTGTTTCAGTTCTTTTGCAGTAAGCTCGAAATTGCTGTTTTCATGTGCCAAACGTGGCAGTTGGCAATTGGTATCCTAGCCCATGCAATTAAATGGTCTTGGGCAGCGGGCCATGCCCGGGGCATGCAGGCAGGAGAGGACACAAGCTTCTGGAAACAGAAATGGAGCAACTGCACAGCAGCCCCAGCCCAGCCCCAGCTGCACACCCTGCCTTGCACCACTACAGACTGAGCACTGTGCAGAGTTTGGCTGGTAGAGGTGGGCATTGGGAGGGGCTGATCTTATTCTGTGCACATCATGGTGATTCAGAGACAACAAGAAAAGAATAAGTACCCTGTGGAGATGCAATTCTACCCCCTAAGATGATGCCTGAATTCACTCAAATTAATGATTCTTTCCTGTTTACAAGGTTTATGCAGGTATTAAGCCCTGGAGGCCTGAACTGACAGTAGCAAACTGAGGAAATCTGTGCTACTACAAAGTTTTATCATTGTATTGTTATGTTTTACTACAAAGTTTTCTCATTTTATTGTTATGTTTTACTTGTGGGCATTTCATATCTGCTGCTGATTTACATCCTTACAATAGAAAACTCCTTCACATAGCTCACCTTAGGACTGGCATGATGGCAGAGTTTTAGTTATTTATAACTGAGAACAGCATGGAAAGATTTGTTCTACAGAAAATGGAAGATCACCATACAGAGATACAAACAGACCTGTATGTGGTTAGATTAAATGTGATTGGAGCAATCCATACGTTTTTGCCTTGAATGAAGCCACATAATAACTTCCATGATGTTATTGCCTGATGCAAGAAAGTGACTAAGCAATTAAATCATGTTTAACTAGATGTTGACAATTACCAGTAATTCCTATGGGAATGGAACCATGGTTCATGGAACAGATTGGTTCTAGTTTTTCTGTTATGGTTCTCATACACATTATCACAATGTTCTGATAATGGATTTTGTAGGTTACTGGTAGGTCTTGAGTGGAACTTAAATTGTTATAAAGCCAAAGATTGCTCTCTTTGAGGCTTGGGCCAGACTGTATTTAAAGCTGATAAACATTCTACTTAATCCCAAAGTCACATAGAAAATACCTTGATAATGTGGAACATATTTTGTGTAACAGTTAAGACCGCATAGTAGAGAGGTAATCTTTTCTTATCTTGACAAGCTGTCCAAAGGAAGAAAGGCTGAAAGATACAGTAGTTTGCTATATTTTATTCCATCACTGCATGGAAGATGAGTTGTAATAAATAATCATATTTGTAATAGATATTCACATAAAGCAGAGAGACAAGGGAAATAAAGTAGTCACCTTCTTTATTTTGGGAGAAGTGTTATTTTGCTCTCTTTGTATGTGGTCAGGGCTTTTGCATGCCAGAGCAAATGTATGGACAGAACAGAATATTTATACAACACTAAAAGCTCAAGTTATGAAATCTGTCATTCCTAGATGTTTTCTCAAAGAAACCAAGCAGCAGTATTCCAAAGCATCCAATGAATTTTAAGTTTCCTAAATTTTCTATTTTTATGTATGGAGGACATTGAGCAGAAGAAGTAAAATGGCTTCTTTAGCAGCTGTGAATTCTAACTAGTAGTAGTGGGTGGTAAAAGAGTCACTTTAGTCTCTAAACTTCTGTAAAACCGGTAAAAGCTAGTTCACAGCCTGTCTTGATTAATTTTCCAGTATAAAATGTTATCAGTGCTCATTTTAAAGATGCAGCACTAGTTAAACTCAAGTGAAAGAAAACAACTTCTCCTTCAGCTACTAAGGCAAAAGTAAAGAAAAAAACCAAACGCTTCATTCTGCTACTGACATCATGATTAAATGTAACTAGTTGTAATAATTTGGTAGTTGATAATTTGATGCAGTTGATTTATTGAGTCAATTTCAATTATTACCTTGTTTTAACCCTTGCATAATTCCATTATTAATATTTGAGAGTAATAATAGCTTTAGTCAATGATGTATATATTTAATTCTAGATTAGCTTGTCTTTTTAATAAAATAAATAAAAATAATCTGTTTTGATACATCATTTTTGCTTGCATCATGGACCAGTTCCTCTAAAGTAAAGGTGTTCAATGAGGTATTAGAAAAGAAGCAAGTTTTATTTCTAAACTCATAGCTTTGTCTCTCACAAGTGTGTCATTCTAGTCACCAGTAAAACTGTGGTTTGTTCAATGAATTGCTGTTTACTGGCACTCCCAATAAGTGGTCGCTTAGGAATGTTATTGCTACCAACAGCAGACACAGAATAAGCAATTGGACACCTGATTTAAAAGAAAATAAACTGGAACAGTATTATAACCTGAGTGTATTTTGTCTCAAAATAAAACACTCAGTGCTTTGCCCCTAGCTGGGTAAACATCATTTTATCATCCACTTCCTCTGTAAACAAAAAATAATTATTTCATGGAAAATTAAGAATGAAAGATATCAAGAATCATGTAAAAAGAAACAATACTTGTAGTAGTTTATTATATTCTAAAGCAAGAATGATGCAAACAGCAAATCAACTTTGGATTTTAATACCTAGTCACGGGCTGTCCTAGGCAGATCTGTCCCACCAGCACTTGGAGCTGGCTGGGGATAACATAGGAGCAATGCAGAGGCAGCAGGTGTGCCTGTCCCACCAGCTGAAGGCTGAAGCCAGAGGTGTTCCAAGGCAGACAATACTGTGCCAGGCCAGCACCCAGGCAGGGATTACCTCATGTTTGTACCTGCACCAGTTGCTCCCCACAGCCTCCGACACGTGTGTACATGAACTGAGCCAGGCACTCGACATCACCCTTCAGACACAGCAGTGCTTTCTTCTCTGTGCTTCCTAGGAGTGACAGTCCTCAATGACACCAGAGCTGATAAGAGATATCAGATTTTCTCCAACAGCCACATTCACAGCCCCCCTGAAGCCGGGCACTGTGATATTACCTCTCTACAAAAGACTAACTTACCTTGAAATGTTTCCCAGCCCACCTGCAACTCTGCACAACGCCCTCCAAGTTTTTAGTTCAAATACTGGGCCAACCATTCTGCTGCATAATCACACCAGATCTGCCAGAATTTCATGTAGGTGGTGTCCTCCTTCAGAAAGCTAGGCAGATGCTGCTCACCCCAGACTGAGAGCACAGTGCAGTCCTATGGGTCTTGCCATTTCGTTTGCCAGGGAGACATTCAGCCAGTCTCTCATGTTGCACTTGTGAGATATCCTCCCCTCCATTACCTTTCACTGAGTCAGGGCATAGCAGAGTAATTCGTATTCTCCAGTGCTGCAGCTGTTTTTGACAAATTGTGATACACTTACCTTATAGCCAGAAAAAGCTGTTTTAGATATTACACTGAAGAATCCATACCAACTAACATCAGTAATAAGTAATCTCTAAGAAATCAGTGGGCTCTGTTGTTTAAGGGGAATTCATGCTCAGTAAGCTTTCAACCTTTTAAAAGGTCCTAGAGGACTTAGAGGATTTAGTACATAAAGGAATTTATAAGTATCTGATCTCTTCCCTGACAATGCTATGAGATGCCCATAGAGCAAAATTTGAGAAAAAAATTGTCAATGTCTGCAAGGCATAAATTTATATTAATGCTGGAAATGTGTGCCTAGGAAATAGCTGTTTTAAAGCAGTTAATCACTCATATAAATGCAAACTGCAAACATAGGCAAATAATATATATGAATCTTTGTTATTGCTCAAAGGCACAATGTATAATTAAGAATGCTGTCAATAGATGTACCAAATTCACCAAACTTTCTCCTCTTTACTGCAAAAATCTTTCTTCAGTGGTATAAATTAAGCAGATAGGATTCGAGAAAAATTGAAGTGGAACCAACGGAACCAATGAACAGCTTTGTAAAAAAATCCTGTACATTTTAAAGACAAAAATTGTGGGATTTTCAAGATGTTCTTTTCTTATATCACAAATATTTGTGTACTCTGAGTGCTTAATAGCTTTACTGAGAATCTTTTGCTCAGGCATGAAATACCTTATGAATAAATGGGATGAATAAAAACATGGAAAAATTCACCTCACAGCAAAGGGAGACAAACAAAACAAAATGTTCCTGTTTCAAACATTGAATGAGCTAGGTTATTTTAAACATTGCACTCAGCTGGTGCTAGGCCAAACTAATATGACTGATGTCTTTTGTATGTTAACGGAGAAATGCAAATTTACATTCTGGCTGCATAGCTGCCTTGAACTCAAGTTACATTATCTAGAGCCCAAGTCAAAAATTTAGCCTGGGTCATAACTTGATGTGATTTATTTAAGATTCAATATTCACCTTTTTGACAAATTTTCTCCATTCCCTACAATAATGCAATTTTCCATCAGCATTTGAGGGACAGGACTTGGAAAAAAAATTGAAAAAAAAGTAAAGAAAATTAATATTTAGAAGATTATGGAATGCCAAAGTAATATGGGGATGCTGTCATATAGAGTTGTAAATATTAAAAGTATTTGTGCAGAGCATAGAAACTGATGTGAAAAGTATGTGAGCAGTATGAGGCCATAGCTTTGCATCCTCTGGGTTCAGCTGTTGCAACTGTAGCACAATATACTGAGGGATGCAGCCATCAAGTCTCAAATAGAGGTGGCTGCTGGTGTGCACTACGGAAAACTGTCTCCTAAGTAACAGGCTGATAAGAGCATCCCTGTGTATCTGGGCCAGTGGACACACAAATAAGGTCAAACACATAGTCTTGATGTTATCCCAACTCAGAGACTTTTTTTCCCCAATATTACACTCATAGGAAGAAATAAATTCTCTTCATATGAATGCATCTCCTGCTTGTGCCTTGCCAATGACAAGATCCCACCACTGGGATGACCATGCAAGGATGAGCTGGTCACCTTCAGGGCAGAACATAAGGGGCGTTTTTGTTATACTTCATGCCACATGCATTTTCTTCCACATTTCAGAGACCCTCTTGAAACTGAAAGGAAAACCATGGAACTCTCAAGTAGGTCAAACAAGGGAAAGAATTATTCTTGGGAGAAGCACAGATTACCTATCCAGATTGCATCAGAAGTGAAGGGACATTCATTTTACAGCAGCTAGTTTTGAAGATGGCTTAAAGGCATTTGTAATAAAGATAATCCAGCTCAGATTCTAATGCAGTCACTTGTTTTGAAACTTTGCTTGTCGCTTGTGCTGAAAGCAGTATTTTACCTGATATTCTTACATGGGAAAGAATACAATATTGATATAACTATTTCTTGGAAATTAAGGCCATTCTATAAGGTAGAATTATTTATTAAAATATATAAGCTATCAGTTTGAGAGATCATATTCACTTGCAAATACAATTTTTTCCTAAAATGTTACGGATTCATAACTCTTGACATACTGCAGCTGATGCTATTTCAGTATTTCTGAAATCTTGGAAAGCCTATACATGTTTCCCAAGAAAAGACTTCATGGGTCTTTTATAGACCAGGTTTCCAGTTGACTGACAGAGGTGACTATGTATAGAAGGCTCATTGACATTCTACTAGTTCAAAGAGCTGGCAGTGCCAAGAAAGTTGTTGACATTAACAACTCTCCTTTCTGTAGTCAAAACAACTGAGAGTGGAGGAACAAGTTTTATACAAACACGTACAAGGTGTGTGAAAATACCTGTATACATTGACATTGGCGATACATTTTTTTGAGGGGTGGACATGCAGTGCACAATTGATGTAATAATAAATTACCTCATGTTTCCTATTTCCACGTCATGTCAAGTTGTTTTGAAGCTGCTCCATTGATCCATACTGTTTTAGCCATTTCAGTGATAAGAAGTTGACTGAAGGGAGCAAATAGAATCTACATACTACTTTTATTTCAATTCTCATTGTGCAGAGGCACATTTTGCCAAGAAACGGAACAGTCAATACTATATAGTAAGAAGATTGTATTTTTTGTGTTAACCATTATGATTTATGGAAGTAAAAGAGAATGTAGATAAATTTGAATGTAGGTAAGCTTAATTTCATATATTTTGAATTGATTACAAATCTGGACATAAATTCTTAGAGGAAAAAATAAAAATAACAAATTTTTGGAACTGTTACTCTGTAAGTTGTAAGTCTGAGAAATTGTTATAACTTATGATTTGATATAGCTGGAACATGTCTGAAAGAAACTCCTAAAATCTCAATCAGACCTTGTTTTCATGATTTTACAAACTATGCTCCTCTTTAAGAGGCATAAAATAAGGAGCGATTTTAATGTCACATAAGGCTTTAGAATTTTTTGTAAAAATTAAAACTATGTGAATTCATAAATTTAAAAGATTGTGTGAAAGTTAATATACAGCTTCACCATATTGCTATCACTTCAGAAATAAAATTGTACGTAGTGCCTGCTGTGATTGTATAGGCTCCCCACCAGGACTCAAAAGGAATAAAAGGGCCACCCACTGAGAAGAGGCATCACAGCTGTGAAGCCTAGCTGGTTTAAGGAGCAATTATGAAAGCTGACTGGAAAGCGAAAAAAAAAATCAGAAACTGACTCCTACCATAAGGACTATGGCATTTTGCTTTCCCTTCCTGGAAAAAGGTGGGATTAGGAGCCTTGCTTGACTTGCAAAAGGAATTACTTGAATGCACAGATTTGAAAATGCTTAAAATGGACTTCCCCAAGTGAGAATACCTGTAGGATTGCTTTGGCAGACCTTCTCAACTTAATGCTCAACAAGATTTTAATATCTTGAGACTTCATAAAAAAATTATGATATATACTCCTTTAATACCTATCTTTTCAACCCCCTTTTGGACATACCCATGCATATTTGTACATATAGCCCTCATTGTTATCTTATATGCAAAAAGAAATTTGATTGCTGAAAAAGAAACACTGTGGATGTGAAATTTCCACTCCACTCTTTCTATTTTTTTCTTGAAACAAAATAATTTGAAATCTTTTAGGGCTCTCCTGCCTTACCTGGGATATTTTTGAAACAGGGTGAGTTACTGAATGATGAAAAGAACAACTTTTCCAAAATTTCAGATTATGAAAACTTGTACCACCCTCTGTTAGAATGTTTTTCTACCCATTGAATGACTCAACTCTAAGTTGTCACAATCTATGGACTGTGAATGGTGTGAAAATCCATACTACTATAAAGCTCTTTCCAAATACTTTAATGCACTAGATTGCCTGCAAAACTTGAAACAGACTTTTGAGTGTGGTTTTTCAAATAGGCTGCTCCAAGACTTTGTACACAAAGTACATAATGACTAAATATTTTCAAGTTATTCCTCATTTCTCTTCAGATGATCACTAGGAAAAATTTAATGCCAAGTATATCAAGCTTACCCTTAGGAGATGATGATTCGTAGTCAATCAAAAACATTTAATTAATGCATGCAGTTCAGTACTTTAGAGGACTAATGCACTCAAGAGATATGCACTATATACGGTCACATTCTCACATAAGAGATTTTAAAAGAAGAAGTAAAGTTTTGGCACCAGAGCATTCTGAAAAATGGAAGCAGTATATGGGCAGGCTAATGAAGCCTTTCACTGTTTTCATGGTTTAACCCCAGACAGCAGCCAAAGCCCCACAGAGCAGCTCACTCAGTACCCCACCAGTGGCATGGGGGAGAGAATCAGGAGGGTAAAAGCTGGACTACTCTTGGGTTGAAATACAGAGAGTTTAACTGGGAAAGTGAAAACTCTGAATGCAGACAAAGCAAAACAAGGAATCAATTCACTGCTCCCCATGGGCAGGCACGTGTTCAGCCATCTCCAGGAGACCAGGGCTCCATCATGCATAACACTGACTTGGGAAGACAAAAGCCATTGCTCCAAACATCTCACACTTCCTCCTTCCTCCCCACACAAGGTCTGGAATCTCCCTTTTGTCAGTTTAGGTCACCTGTCCTGGCTGTGTCTCCTCTCAGCCTTCTAAGCACCCCAGCACCCTCACCAGTGTGGCAGTACAAAAAGCAGAAAAACATTGGCTCTGTGCAAGCCCAGCTCAGTATTAACAAAAATATCTCTGTATTATCAACCCTGTGTTTTGCAAAAATCTAAAACACAGCTCCAGACTATCCACTGTGAAGAAAATTAACTTTATTCCAGCCGAAACCACCACAACTGTCTTCTCATTTATTACTGGTAAAAGCTCTCTGGCCCTGTAACTATGATTTACCTTTAAAAAAATAGAGGAGGAATGATATGGAAACAAATATCTATTAACCTTAACTAAAAATTTCTGAATAAAAAAACAATATCCATCAATTTTAACTTATGGTGCTTCAGTTTTCAAAGCCCTGTGCAGATACCAGTTCAGTGTTGTAATACGAATTAATTTGCTATATGGTACAACTTGATTAAGTTCTAATCCTCATTCTTGTTCAGTCTGTAGAAAACTTACTAGAAAATATCAATTTTTCAAACACTGTAGAATGCCTGTTTTCTGTATTGCTACTTTTTTTCGATAGTATTCACATAAATAGACTGCTCAGTGTCTTGAAGATTTCCTCCAGAATTATTACATGCTTCAAATAAAATTAATATCTTTCCTAACTCTGTAGATGACTTCTGATTTGTTTCCACTTCTCAGCCAGATCTCACTCTGCCTCCCTTGAGTTGCACTGGTTTTAATTCAATTGTCATCCCTCATCCTCTGATATTTAGGCTAAGCCATTTATTTTTGCATGAATAACTTTCTTAAAAGCAAAGAAGAGAGATGCATGAAATAATAAAAGTAAAATTCTTTTAGAATTTATAGTATATGTTGGGGTTTTTTCTGTACCATGCAGCACTTTGAGCAACAAATTACTCTCATCATTAAATGAAGTAAGTCACACCCAATGACATTGTATTCTAATAAAATCATAAACCATGCCCCATTCCCCCCCAAAAAATTCTTTAGGTATATCTCCCTTAAACTTCATACACTGGTAAGAGGTCTGTCTAATGACTTGCATTCTCTGTCAGCTCAGAAATTTTTTTGTTTCAGTATGAAAATAAACCCTTATTACGTTACAACATGAACTTGAATATTTCTAAAGAACAAATTTCTCTGATCCATCAGGAAGGATATACATGCTTGACACCTATAGATTTTTCTTCACTGGATGTCAAAGCTGTTGTCCAAATAACAATAAACATATTATTCTCTCCTTTTTTTGCCAGTTAAACTAGTCACCTTAGTTCCCTCTGTGTTACTGGAAAAGAGAATTGAACTCCTACCTGCATGGACATTTTTCTTAGGATAAGCTAAATTGTCTCTCTGTTTCACATCTCTTTCCCATAAGTGTTTGTGGTGTACTTTATTATGAACAATGAAGGGGTGCTTTAGAGGGGCTAAATTCAGTGAAATCAGTGTTCACCTTTTTCTGTTTATTTTGTTGCCTTCTCTGTAAGAATCATGCTATTCTCGTCCCTGTGCTATTCAATGAAGGGGCTTTGACAAGTGTTCCAGTCTAGCCTTATCCTACACATTCTAAATTGTGATACAACAATCCTATAGAAATTTACAGATGTTGTGTACAAACTGGAACTGCTTGCTCACTTTTCTAAAATCCCTAGAACCACCACGACCTTTCAATACATTTGATGCTTGAGACCATTCTTAGCCTACTGTTGTATACGTGCTGATTTGGAGATTCAAAACAAGATGGAGGACAAAATGGGACCATTTATTCTTCTGCAATTTTAGAATTAAAATGGTGTGTACACAAGAAAATGGAATACATCCTACTATGTCAAAACAGTCCACCACAGGAGGATAGTGTTTTGCTATGCCACTGATAAGCAAATACAGAACTTTTGAGGTAGAAAACTCAGTCTATGTGAGTATAAACAGCAGACTATGCTGCATATATAAACAAAAGCACAGCATTTATTCAGAAAAAAACATACACAAAACCTCTGCATTAGAGTAATCAAAGTATTTTATGTTAAAATTTTGCCTTTCTGAACAACAAGATAGCAAATAAGCACAGAGCAAAAGCCATTTGGTTTCATCAACTGAATGAAACTCCTCCACAGATAATTACTTTCCCTTCAGTCTCACATTTCTCTGAAAACTTAGTGTGTTAAAAAGTATAGTTAAGGGGTTTTTTTCTATTTACACAAGTTTTATCATGGTAATACAGTCTCTACACAGTCACATATCCAGATGTGAAACAGTTGGCTAAAAAAAGCCTGATTCCAAGCTTTCCTTATATGGCACATCATTGGCAAATGCCTCTCATGGACATCACAAAAATGTAATTATAATGTCATGGGGTTTTATCATTCAGATACAGTCAGTATTAGTCTGTTTGAGCCTACTGCATGGGACTTTGAGTCTAGACAAAGCATGAAAGCAAAGCATTGGCTGACAATGCTTTTTGCTGTTTCAGTTATCCTCATCAGTCATATGTTAGTGTGTCTGTATCATCTCCCTGATCCTCTATTTTATCATGAACATAATGTATTTTCAAACTGACTACTCTTTGATATAGTGCCAATGTTGAGAGTTTCTGGGACTTCCAAATAACAAGTTTCTATCCTGTCCTTACAGACATATTGGTAATATAAATGAATATGCCACAGTATCTTTGTAAACAGCAGTAGAGGAAATAAATTAGAACCATATTCAAGGGAGTAAAGAACAATACATACTGTCTTGGATTTTGGGAATTTCCTTTAGTGTAGCCACTATGTCAAAGATGTGCACAACATAGACACTAGAGTTTTAATGATGAGGATAATTTCATGATCTGTGATATTATAACTAGGAGCCTGTGTAAATAGCAGGACACACTAGGGAGGATTTGGAGTATGATGAAATTAATGTGCTTGGTTTACTATGGACACAAAGGCAAAATTGATGAAAATGCAGATGCATTTTATAGTAAACTCTGTTCAAGGAATGAGACCATAGCCAAGACCTTTAGTCAGTGGGAGGAAAGGACAGTACTCTCTAAACTCCAGAAGCAGAATTACTCTTGTGCCCTTGTTTCACTTTCTGGAAATCTATCTTTCTCAGATTTAAGTACTACGGTGCTGTGAAACATAAAATGTTAATATTAACACAATTCTGCCAGAGGAAACAGAGCAGAATTTCTACTCTCAACAAAGCCTAGCTTTACCAAGGTCATATATATAAAAGCCCATCTTGAGATTCTGTTTCTTGCAAGCCTCTAGTTTGCCTTCAAATGAAAGAAAACTCTCAAGTATTCACTTACATGTTACATTTGAAACATCCTAAGTCAGTTAAAACACTTTAAAGTTGATATAATACCTTATATGTATTCTAATTGTATACGCATAAAATATCTAAAAATAACTTCCACCAAAAATTTTATGATAAATTTAGGAAGAGAGGCTACTTCCATACCTCTTATTGAGGTTATCTGTTGCTGTTTAACTTCACAGATCACTTGAATATTTCATATTTAAGATGCAAATATAATAAAAGACAATTCTAAATTATGTGTAATATTTCAGTAATCAAGTGCAGACAAATGAAGTAGGCATTCGTGGTCTCAATTTTCTAAGAAGCTGAATAGTTGTTAATTACAGACGACAGCATTCTATCCTATTTCAAATACCTTTATCTTTTTCTTTATCTTTGTTGCTAGGAAACAATTAACACATTATAGGAAACATGAAATACTTTAGTAATGCATAATTTTGTTATTTAGCCTTCCTTTTTACTTATTAACCCTTTCAATAGATATTTTCCTGTACTTAGTGGAGAGTGGAAACAGTTTCTAGTGCCCATGAAAGGTATTATGTTTAAGATAAAAATCCTTTCCATGTTCATATGGCTGGAAATGCATTGGCAGTCCAATTAGCAATCTAAGCTAAATTGTTACTATGCCTCACAACATAGAACGAGCCATTTAGGCCTTAAGGATTTCTCTGGGGCTTCTTTGAAATGAAAAGGGTTGATATTGGCTATCCATGGATGCATTTTATGTGGTGGTATCACATTTGCTGGGAAATAACTTAAATATGCATAACATGTTATGTTTCTGGGGTTTATTTAAGTATTAAATATCAATAATTCATTTGTTAAAGGAATTGGTGATTCCACAACAAAAAAAAAAGCTTTGGCAGGTAGGTCATCTTAGGAAGTTCTTGCTGCCTGCTTTAGTCATGGTCCTGAGTTTAAAAAACGGGTTGTATAATCTTAAGCCTTTATTAATTCACTGATACAATGGACACAACGAAAAGAGCAGAATGCTCCTGTACAGGATTGGAAAATATAGGCATACAGGATATAAAAATGTCTTAAGCCAACATTGTTGATTAATTCCTTAAACTATCAAACTGAGGTCCCACAACTCAAAATTGGTTTCAGCCTGTGCAGACATTACTAAATGTAAGGTGCAATTTTGTGTTTTCAGAAATGAATGTGGATATATAACATCATAGATATAATTTTCAAATTATTATTTGCAATTAAGATTGGTAAATAGTAGTGGAAAGCCAATTTAATATTACTTAATAAAGAGTACCCTTCTAAGGAAAAACATTTTTGACAAAGCTGTAGAATGAGGACTATATACCAAAAAGCAACAGCTCAGAAAGGGGAGATTCACAGTGGACAAACAGCTCAGAATATTCCAGCATCCCTTGTCAATGTAAATGCAGAGGACTATTTGAGAAGAGTTGGGAGATTACATTTTCCCTCATTACACAAGATCAAAAAAAGTAGACTATTGCACATAGTTCTTGTATTTACATCCAAAAAAGCCATAGCAAAATTACATTAGAAACAAGAAATATAATTCAAATTATTCAGAGCTAGGAAAATCCTCTTTACTTGCAGACTGAAGGTGTTCAGCTTATTAAAAGGAAGTGTAAATTATTTATGTAAATATAAACTGTTACTTCTTTGAGACAAAATACATGAAAGCAATCTGTTTGGACAAAGTCTTAAAAATCCAGTTCCATAAGTTGGTGACACACTTCAGCTTTGAAAGGCATTACCTCTTGCAAGTAATTTCACTCTTACCCAATAAGAATTATTTGTATAAAAATAAGTGTAGTCTCAGAAGCACGATAAACAAGAATCTAAGTCTCTTGGATTTTGACTTGTTTTTCTAATTTCTAAGTTAAAAGAAAAAATTAAAAGGTGTAGCTTTATGAATGTACTTGGAGAAGAGGGAGCATCAAATATCTATACCCTCAAGAAGAAAAGTAGTGAAAAAATGACTTAGTGTTCAGAAAAGGATAATCATATAAAATTATATTCCATTCCCAAAAATATCATCTTTTTTTCTTCCCTCTATATATCCAGGTTTTTAAATTGCTACCAAAAAAAAAAAGCAGAGAAAGGTTTTCCTGTATTTCATTAATCAAAGCCCTCTGAAGTTCAGACTAATTCTAGCAGCAAAATATATCAATTTATTAGGAAGTACATTATTATCAAAAACAATAAAGTGTGATTCTAACTCTAAAAAAAAATTAAAAACAAACATGTAAGAGGTGCTTAATCTTAGGCAAGGGCTGTTTTTTCAGATTTGCTGACATGAGAAGTAGGGTTAATGAAGATTCACTTTGGTAAAAGTAGGAAAGTGTGTACAAACATGCAGTGTTCAGTTTCTCAGTGTTGTCCATTTGAATTTGAATTATGAATGAATATCTCCTGATGATTCATTATTTATTTATATTTGTTTAAATAGAAAAATCCCAAGCCTAGGAATACAGGTGCAGAACAACAAAACCATATTATTCATCCTGAACTTTCTTTAGAAAAATTATTTAAGCAGCATGTCATATTTATGACTTTCAGGAGAAAGGATCAGTGTAACAAAGCTGCAGCACAGAGCTTTTGCAGGAGACTGATTGTTTTTTTCCTGGCACCACTGACACAATCTGGATAATGGCCACCATATTGACTTTCACAATGTAGGCTGTGAGAGGACAGGATGCTAATCTTATAATGTTTGTGCAGTGACTCATCCTCCACATAAGTAATAGAGGCAGAGCACACTACTGGCTTTGTAGTATGTCTTTTCACAGGAGGCATTACCAGAATCTGTGGGGTGAAACACAGGTGGCACTGGGGAAGGAAAGAAAATTGGAAAATATGAGTAAAGAGGGAGGTTGTGTAGAATTGCTGAGTTTTGTGGTTTCATCTCTGTACTTCCTCAGAAATGAAGATTATTAATTACCTGCTCTCTTAGCCTGGCAAATGATACAAGTGGAGATTTAATCACACTAAATATGCACATTCCAGAAAAATAAATGCTGCTATGGCCTTCATAATTTTAACTTTCATTTAAAAAAAAAGGGAGGAATATAGAAAGATAAGCCTGGGTCATGCAGGAGACTTGAGAGGATAACTGGGGAAGGAGGGGTGAGAGAAACTGACTTAGTTGCAGTAGACAGTAGCATAGGACAGAATTGTGACTGGTATATGGATGGCATCAATGCACCAGGCAATACCAGAGTGGCAAGAATTGCAATAGGACACCTGCAGCTGCTGCAGGGGGTTCACATGAGTACATATGAGTATGTGAGATTGGGTAGCACATTTGTTTTTAAGAGCTGGGTTGCCTATATGGTAGGGTTGAAAGGCAAAGCCCTGCTACTGGAGGCATTCGTGTTCTCTGCCTTTCTCTATCATTGCTGTTCATCCGTGTGTCACTTCCCATGGTTGCCCACTGTAAGATCAGTGAAAGAGAGAGAGCAGGAAAAAACACATGACTGGATGAAAAGAGGATGCTAAAGGAAAGGAAGGACTATTGAGTAATGTCAGCAGCCCTGATGAATGTCTAACATTCCAGCAGGGCTGCTAGAGACGTGAAATGCATGTAATTTGGAAGATTAGAAAATAAATCTAAGCTTGAAAAATGCTGTTGCCTGTTGCAGTCTTTCTCCTTTTCCCTAGAAGGCTTTTAAGATTAGCTGTTGATGCAAGAAATGAGTATGGGTGAAACAAAAAGAGCTATATGTCTTCAGAAGGAGGAGCCCAAATGAAACACATTTAGCTTCAGTCCTGAATACAGAGATAAAGAGAAGTAGTAAAGAGCCAGTGTCCAAAAGAATGAGAGTGAAAGTGAAAAAGACTGCTCATTAGATATTTTGGACAGGAAAGCAGGCTTGCTATTGATAATACCAAAATTGAACTTTGCATGACCTTTAAAGCACATACCCATTTCCTCTTTAGAAGGCACTTGGGAGACATGGGGAAGGCACAAACCAATGAGGGAACATTACATTACTGAGGGTTCAGTGTAATGGCAGTGAATGGGAGTAAATACCTGATCTGCTGGGATGGCCAGCACAGAAGTAAGGATCTTTGCAGGGAGCAGCAAAGTGATAGAGAGAAACATTTTGCTTTAAAGAGCAGAAATGGTTTGGAGAAGGCCTGCATAACTGCATGCTGTCATCAGAGGGAGGAGTTTAGAGAATAGTCAGAGATGTGGAGAGATATGCAAAGCATCATTTGTAAAAAAATAGAATTAATCAGTTTCCATGCACCTTAGTCTGCAGAAATGGCTAGACAGCAGCAGGCGACACTGAAGAAGAACAAAGAAATATACCAAAAGAATGTGAACAGACAGAGAACTAGAGTAGGAAATAACCTTGAGATTAGCAGAAAAGCTAATTAACAAAATGCAAGAGGAAACCAGGAAAAAATGCCAAAATTTGCAAAATTAAAATGAATTAAATTATCAAGGGATGTATGGAGCATGTTTTTATCTAAAACATTTAGTAGAAGTCTTATATGAGAAATACTTGGGGCTTTGTGCTTACCTGAATGCATATGATTTTTAAGGAATAGGAATTGGATGATGATTTGTATTTTGAAGAGCATCTGCTATTCTGAGTTCCTCATCTTGACTGAGGCTTCTAAATGTTACAGCACTATGTGTACTGTACTATACCAAAAATCATATGACAGTAATTTTATTACTTATCTACAACAACTAGCATGGCTATAATGTAGCTTTGGGACATTCTTTGTGCATGTAAAATCATTTCAGACAGACACACACAGACTTAATTCATTTGGATGTGGAAAATACACCTAGGGTACTTTGGGCACCCTGCCACCGGGGCTGTATGTGAGCCAGAGCAAATCTGCTGACAGTTATGTTTCCAGCTGCTGTAACAGAGGCACAGAAGGGCTTTGCCTCCCTCGTAGCCCTGACACAACACTTAGTAAACTGTCAGAATCATCTGAATAGTGGGTCTTTCATCTTCAGTATTTCTAGATTCACTTTGTTTCCTGAATATCTCTTAAAAACCAAAGAGGTTCATGAAGGAGAAGTTGCAATAGTATTCAGGATTAAAGCAGACTTGCTTTGTACAAAGTTTGGAATAAAATGGTTCTGTTTTTTCTTTTAACTTGACTCTTGATTCCTGTATGCACAAAACCAAGAGAAACTAAACCTTATTATTCCTGACCACGACATTAATGCTGAACAAATAATTATTAACAAAAATATCGTTAGGTAAATTATATAAAAATAAGAGGATTACTTTTATATGCAGAGGAAAAAAGAAAAAGAACAACGAGAGCAAAATAGTCTAATTAAAAAATGAAGAAAATTAGTGATGATGATATTGCTGAGATGCTGACTACTCAGTTTTTCATGAGAAAAAAATGGGGGAAGTAAGTATAATTAAGAAATAATGAAGCTTCTCTAAATACATCTGTTTACAAAATAGAGGTAAGAAGATGCTGGAATGTACAATGGCTATATTCACCAGCAGACTGCTTTCTACAGAAAGTACTGACTGAGGTCAGATTTTCTTCTGCTTAGACTTCTCTGACTAGCTATTCAAGGAGCACAAGAGTTATATTGGGATTTCTAGAGAAGTTACACATAAAATTTAACCTAAAATAATCTAAAATGAATTGTCTAATTCACTGACAATGTTCATGAAGAAATGAGAAAACACCACAGACATTTTTCTGGCATTAGACAGTCATAATTTTTCCTGGTAAATTATGCTTTTTGCCCCAACATTTGTCTTCTAAAAGAGCAAATGGGTAGTTATTCAATTTTGGGAAACAATGGTTGCTGGGGTCTGTTAAACACAGCATCCCCAGCCAGACAAAAGTAGTGATAATCATGACTTTTTTAGCAGTGATGCAGCCTCACCTTAAGCTCTGAGTACAGCTCTTGGCCCCATTAATTAAAAAGGGGCTGAAGGTCCTTGAATGTGTCCAGGGGAGGGCATCAAAGCTGGTGAAAGGGCTGGAAATAATGACTCATGGGGAGCAGAAAAGTACTGTGGGGTTGTCTAGTTAGTAGGTCAATCTCTGATTTCAGACTCTGATACTGGGAATTAATTCTAGGAAGAAATTTCACAGGCTGCTTCTACATAAAAAGCATGAGAATTCATGAGGGATATAAACAAAAATAATCTTGTACATAACAAACTGCAAGGATCGAATTAAGGCAGGGATATTATCTTTAGTACTTTAAAATTTCACTGGGAAAATGAATACTGATATAAATGGATGGTGGTATCAACATTTGCAGGATGCTTAGGAATCAAAGGTAACATGGTATAAATTGATAATAACTTACCTATATTGTCTTGATAGTCAGCAAACAAGTCAAACACCAAGTTTTAGATGCAAGAAAATCTAAAGGGAGTGGGTAAGACCTCTGTATCTGCTCATCTATTAAAAAAATAGATCAGTGATTTATAGTTTCATATAGTTTTATAGGTGCTTTATGTTTCAGAAAGGTTTTTTGTTTGTTTTTGGTTATTTGTTATTTTGATTTTTTTTTCCTTCAAATGAAGCACAGATAGTTCCAGGTTTATTTTACATTTCCAGGTCTCAAAAGCCAAATTCAGTTCTCATGTCATACAAAACTTCCAGTATGCCTAAGATACGCTCTTTATGTTCAAGACTGCAACTTTAAAGAATACTAGAATTTTCTCTTGCAAATAAAACCATTTATTCTAGGAAGTAATGTTTGCACAGTGCCTATTATGACAGGATGTAACTCTAATTGGTGTCACTGGTAACATTTAAAACACAAACACATTAAGTGTACCAAATGAAAACAGTACTGAGTCTTTCTAATTCAGTACTAAATAAACATAAAATGAAGCAGTAGCACTATTTATCCTTTTTTATAATTCACTGAAATAATCAATAACATTTAACATATTTTATATCAACTGTAGAATAACAGTTCATGAAGATCAAGGATATGAATTCAGCTGAACATAAATAAGTTAAACTGAAATCCAGTTTCAAGTACCTTGACCTCTTGTTGCATCCAGATCCAAGCATGGCCTTGTACAGTCTTCTGTGTGTTTACATTTTGCAACATGATATGTTAAAGCACAAAAGTTAGTATGATTTAAGACTTCTGCTGTAATTGAAAACCTCTTAGTTTCTTAAGCATTTGTCATGGTTTATCCCCAGCCAGCCATTAAGGACCACACAGCTACTGACTCCTTTCCTCACAGGGGGGTGGGGGAGAGAATTGGAAGGGTTAAAGTGAGAAATCTCATTGGTGGATATAAAAACAGTTCAATAGGAAAAGCAAAAGCTTCACAAACTAATTCACTAAGTGAATTCAGCCACCACATCCCATAGGCAGGGATCAGCCATCTCCAGGAGAGGAGGGCCCCATCACACTAAACAGTGACTTGGATAAATAAACATCATAAGTTTAGATGTTCCTCTTCCTGTTTCTTCTCAAAGTTTTTGTTGTTCAAAACAATCCCCGGGTTATCCCTTTGGTCAGCTGGGATCAGCTGTTCACGCTGTGTCTCCTCCCACCTCCTCTTGCACACCCAGCCCACTTGCTGTCAGGGTAGGGTGAGAAGCAGAAAATGCCTTGAGGCTGTGTAAACTCTGCTCAGGAGTAACTAAGACATTCCTGAATTATCAATGCTGTTTTAAGCACAGATGAAATATCTCAGAACAATAAATATTGCAGGGTTAATTTGTTTTGTTTTGTTTTGGTGTGGTTTTTTTGGTTTTGTTTTTGTTTATTTATTTATTTATTTAATTTATTTTGGTTTTTGTTTTTTTTTTTAAATTTTTACTTGGGTATTTTATTACTCCTGGTAATTGTGCTGCCACACTCCAAACATGAAGACCCTGCTGTCAGCCTCCTTCAGGCCTCAGAGCTCTTGGCATGGCGATGACACTTAAGACAGTCATTCTCTTGCCAGATAAACACCACTTCTGAGTTCTCCCAAGGGCCACCTTGCCGTGTAGAGATGACCTCTACCCTGTAATGGACATCATGGACATTTTTTGCCATCCTTTCTCAGCATTTATGGCCCTTCAGTGGATAATGGTAGATGAAGATCTGTCCTTCTGAAGTCCTCAGGGAATGCTGGGCTGTTCAAGGATATTCCTTGCTGGTGACTCACCAGCAAAGGCAGCCCCATGCATGGCATGCTTCAGTTCATCAGGTTTGAATGTTTGACAGAATTTGTGATGTGTGCCAATAAAGTGTATGGTAAGAAAATGAAGAAAGATTTTTCTTTTCACAGTTTTTTTCAGTTTTAACATTCTGCTTTCACAGTAACAAGTTTTTCTTGATTATCAGGAACAAGTAATCAAAGACTATCCCAACTAGTCTGTCATTCTAGGCACCTACATCCTCTTTGGCAGTAGTATAGTGCAAATAAAGAGTGGGCAAGCTTGCCTTTCTTCGATGTATTACCGTAAACTGTAATTCCCAAATGACAGGTGAATAAATTTTACTTGCATTTATCTTCAACTATGTCTCAACTATGATTCATAAAAGTAAAAAATAAAATGTTCTTAAAAGATTGTCTTGCTAGATTAACTCTTCTGGTCTTACAAGAAGCATGTTTATTAAAAAGGTGGAGCTTCATAGGCATGGCAAGGTAAATAAGAAACACTGCAGACAACTATTTATTACAGGGACTATCCAGGGGTTATTCTGGATTCAAACATTCGCCTTTAATATTTTACATGTTACTGGGGGTGCGAGGCAAGAGGTGCAACTACTGTTCTAATCTTCACATTACTCTTTCTTGATGAACTTACAGCGTGCATGTCCTTCCCATAACTCTTTCTTTCCTGCTTTTCCTTGCAACACTCAGCAGTCTCCAGCCTTTACTTCCCAAGGATGCTCTTCAGGAATGTGTAATCTCCTCCCAGGCATTCCACCTGAGCCACTCCATTTTTTGTAAAACCAAGTAGCAGACTAACCAAGATTAATCTGTGAAAAGAACACTCATAATCTGTCATGGGGGAACATGTTGCAACTTGATGTGGATTAGGTGCACCCTGCCCTTCTGTATGACAAATTGCTGAAGATGGTAGAAAGGATGATGACTAGAAGATCATCTGCATTTAACGTTAGTTTAACCAACATATCATTCAAATTAACATTTTGGGAATTAGGACTGGTAATTTCTCTCTGTAACCTCTCAGTAAGTCCACCTCCATATAATTTACACCTTGACGTTTATTTCCATTTCATTCTAAGGAGCTACAGAAAGATCGTATAGGTGGAGCCTAAAAAGTATATTACAGAGTGTTTAACTATCCACAATAGTAGAAAAAAATGTATGTACAACAACTTTAATTAATCTTATTTCTTAAAAAAAAAAAAAATAAAATTAACCTCTTTCTTTTCCTCCTGGGAAACTAATGCCAAAAGTGCTAACATGGTTTTCCATCCTGCAGGTCTATGATCCAGTCTATCTCTTTTCAGAAGTAAGACCTTATTCATCTCACCCATATTTAGATTTTTAGCTTAAATTCTAAGTGCATGGTGGTGTACAGGCACTAAAATGCCTCTTTATTCAACAAAGATAGGTATTTGCAAAGGGTGACCCAGAACTTCAGTAGCCATTTCACTTTGTGCGGATTAGAAACGGATGTGCAAACACTTGGCTTCTGGCCTAGATAATTCGGTTAAGTCTAACATTAGGTGGAAAGAATCCTTGATGAAATCTCAAACTTGTAGTGATGGAGGCACATGGCTGTTTTCTGGCTCAAAAGGTATTAGTGAGAACAGTTAGCAAAGCTTGCAAAGGAGAAGTGAAATCAGCGTATTAGAGGTCCTCCTTTAACTATTCTCTCAATTCTCTATATTACCGGCAAAAACTAAAAAATTCAAACTCTGTAGGTTTGTTTGGGGGTTTTTTGCATTCATTGGAAGAAAAATCTAAATTTGCATTTGCCTATTTCTGAACTGCATTTCTCTGGTTACCTACAGTTTTGATTTTGCTACACTCTGGAAGGCTAGAAGACCCTTAACTGGAAACTTTTAACTTGGCATTAGCAATAATTCTTGCCACTGAATTGATATTGCATACAAAATATGATATCACAGATCTCATACACCACAGATACCACAGATATCACATACAAAAAAAAAAAAGGATGATATAATTTTGGTGATTTTTCCCTGGAAGTAGCTAAGAAGCAAAAATGTAACCACACTCAGAAAATACAGGAAAATGTAAATACAGGACATAGCTGAAGTAGCTGAAGTTGTTCCACAAGGTTCTGGCTTGGTGAAACAAGAAAGCTGTATAAAATGAACATGACTGAACCGTGAAAACAAATAAATCACAGTGAGAGCAAATACATGATGAATAGATCATTAAAAGGGTAGTGCAGGTTTCTTTGTGAGTAATTTCAAATGGTGCTAAGAAGCATGTGATGGTGCTATAGGAAACAACATCAGACATAGTCCTCTTAACCTGACTGTTCAGAGTTGTTGAATGTGTGCAGCCATGGACTGTGTGCTTCAGGTCAGAGTAATCTGTTCTAGTTTTAGCAACCAAGCTAACTAATTTAGATGCCTAAGTCAGAGTCAGTAAGAGCAGATGTTCTCCACAGCTAATGAACGGAAATAGGCATCTTCAGTGAGCAGATCAACTCATCCTGAGGCATCTAAGCATCCTTGACAATTCGTGGCCTGGATGATGTGGCACAGTGTACCCTCAGCGAGACTGCATGACACAGAGCTGGGAGAAGTTGCTGACATACCAGAGGCTTGTGCTGCCATCCAGAGACACACCAAAAGGCTGGAGAAATGGGCTGACAGCAACCTCATGTTGCTCATCAATGAGAAGTACAAAGCCCTGCAGCAATCCCAGGAGGAACAATCCTAGGCACCAGTACAAGCTGGTGACCACCTGGTGGAAAAGTAGCATTGCATTGAAGGTCTGAGGGATCCAGGTGGACACCAAGCTGGACATGAGCTAGCAATATGCCCTTGTGGCAAATGGGAATGGTATCCTGGGCTGCATTGGAAGCACTGTTGTCATCGGGTTGAGGGAAGTGATCCTTTCCTGCTCCTCAGTACCGGTGAGGCCACACCTGGAATGCTGTGTCTAGTTCTGAGCTCCTCAATATTGCAGAGATGTGAATATAATGGAGAGACTCCAGAAAATGACCACAAGGATAACTAAGGGACTCAATCAACTGAAAAGAGGAAAGGCTGAAATAGCTAGGACTGTTCAGCCAGGAGAATAAAGGGCTCAGGAAGGAATTTTAATCATGTATATAAATGCATGAAGGGATGGAGGAAAAAAAATTGAACCAGACCCTATTTGGTCCTGCCCAGTGACAGGATCAAAGGTAATGGGCAAAAAACAAACACAGGACATTTCCTCTGAATATAAGGAAAAACTTTTTCACTGTGAGAGTGACGGAACACTGGCACAGATTGTCCAAGAGGTTGTGGAATCTCCCTCTTTGGAGATATTCGAAAGTAATTTGGACATGATCCTGGGAAACCAGTTCTAAGTGGCCTGGCTTGGGCAGAGGGCTTGGACCATATTATTTCCAGAAGTCCCTTCCAAACTCAGACATTATTTGATTCTGTGAGGTCCACACTCAACAAAAGCCTATTTCTCTCACTTGATTATGAACAGAAAAGATGGTGAATAGCCAGGTCTCAGAGGTTCAGTTTCCAGACATATGAAGTTAAGTTAGGCGGTTTTAAATATTTTCACTGACTCAGAGTTACCCAAATATACATTTAATTGCTTGACTAGACAGTATTCAGACATATAGGCGTAGGCAAGCCTTAAGATGACTTCTTCTTTTCTTAAAATTTAATTTTCACCAGTTCAGTGAACTGTGAACAAGGTCCAAACTAGAAAGTGGAGATTATAAAACTTCTTATTGCATAAATAGCTGTTCATATATATTTACTGATCTGAGTTATTATGTTTCTTATGATAATGAATTCACCGGGGAAGAAAATAAAATTGCACACTGTAAGCATAGTAACTAAAGCATAATTGTCATCAACAAAAGCTACCATACAATTGCAACATTACCTTTCAAAACTTTTGACCTTTGCCTTACTGTTAGTAAATGTTATTCTGTAGGTAATTTAATTTCTAAGGGGAAATTCTGCAAACTTCCTTGAAGTAGCTTTAAAAAAATCAAACAAAAGTACACAGAAGTTAGTCAACATGAAATGTAATTCAGAACTGGCTTCTCTTCCTAAGATATGAATACAACAAAGTATTTATTTGAAACCACTCACTAAACTAACATTACTTAAAGCTTTGTAAATATCAAACTAAGGAAAAATTACTATATATGTAAGTCTCCTGAATTTTTAAAATACTTCCTCATTTTGTTCATGCAGATAGGATCAGACAGTGTAAAGAATTCCTCAGCTGAAAGTTACAATTCCCATTTATCACCCTCCAGAGCTGAAATACCGTCCCTGTCATTGAGACAAAGAATCATTCAGGCTGGCAGTGATCCTGGGAGGTCTTAAGTCCAACCTTCTGTTCAAAGTAGAGTCAACAGTGAATTCAGAGCAAGTTGTTCAGGGATTTGCCCTCAGCAAATCCATGCTGACTGTTATGAATTACTTCATTTTTCTCTGTGCACCCAGAATTGGCTTTCAAGCAGACTTGTTTAATGATTTTCTTAGGGAATAAACTGAAGTTCACTGTATTGTGCCTCTTTCTACTTTAGAGTACTGTATATTTGCTTTTCTTCAGTCACCAGGAGCCTCCCTGCTCCAATCTCTGTGGCTGCTCAAAATGATAAAACTACCACCCTCTGCATCCTTGAAGGTGTCCTGTTATTTCCCACAGATTTTGATGGGTCAAGATTTCTAAGGATCAGTTCTTTTCCACTACTGTTATTTCCTCTCCTCCTTAAATTCGGACTCTAGGCACAAAGATGCAAGCACAAACTAAGGCCCCAGCACTTAACATTTCCCAAATGTGCACACAATAACTGGAAATTGAAGGGAAGCAATTTCTTGTATCACTCATACACCATCATAAGAAGACATCTAAATATGTAATAGAGATGAGGTTCTTAGGCAGCTGTACTCAGAAACTTATATTGAGAGTGATCTAATTTTATTCAGGCATCTAAAGTTTAACTGTATAAAAAATGTAGTCATGACAATTTGAACAATCCTATCACAGGATCAAGAATGTAGAATGAAAAGGAAGGGAAGACCAGCTAAGAAGAGTCAAAAATATTCATCTCTCACTCGGACTAAGCTGAGAGGCTTACTCAGCTGAACGCTAGCACTCTTGGACAGTTTCACAACCTGTGGTTCAGACATCTGCAACAAATAAGCCATAACTCTAACCCAGAACCAGCAAATAGTCTTCTGGGTGTTCTTGCTGACCACAGAAACAGCATGATGGTAACTGCCTTTGAGACAATTCGTCATTTGATGAATGTTGATTTCAAAAGAAGTTTCAGCTTAAAAACAGTCATAAGTGGCCCACAAACAGATGTCCTAGTGTACAGTGTGGAAGGTGAAGCATACACCGAAGCTAGGACCTATTTCAAACAGCATTGCCAGCCAAATAAATGCGTGCCAGACTTAGTAAGATTTAGATATGTAACATCTGATTAGACAGATCCCATCTCTTTTGAGTACAAAAGGTAACCCTGGAAATTTTTATGTGTAAAATATTTGAAGCTCTATTAAGAAGAAAAAGACGCTTTCTGATATTTTTTTTGCCTCTTATGAATAGATAATAAACTTGTGAAAAGCTTATTATAGCTAGTGGTAAGTGATTTTCAAATATAGATATAGGAAGTTAGAACCAAAGATATAAGCATTCCCAGGTATGCTCCAAATACATAGTTATCGGATAATACCTGAAGACTTATATCTTTTGGATGAGAATTTTGGCTTAACTAATTTTCTTCTTTTTCTATTTTCACTTTGTGGGAAATTCATCATTCATTTCTGCATTTTTAAAATAAATCTAATATTATGGAGAATTTGTTTGCATGAAATTAATATTAATTCTTTGTGTAATAAATAACAAGTACTTTTAAAAATGTCTTAGTTCATGAATAAATATTTCAAGTATGTTGAGTTTTCTTTATGAGTAATTCCTAGCTTGCTGGTTTTGTCACTGAAACATTTACACTCCGCTAGATGTGCTGAAGTGGCTTAATGATTCACTAAATAAATGCGTTCATTACTTATTTAGTATAGTACCAGATGAAAAGAAATCAGCCAGTGACACCCACAGATTTTCCACTTTGTTAAAAATTATCACGATAGTATCAACATAGAAATGGAAGCAAGATTTTGTATTGTTCCTTATGCTGCAGCTGTTGGTTATGGAATTTTCTTCCTGTCATAAATGATCTGGCCTAAGAATTTCCACTCTAATGTCACTTACAGAAATGTTAATGACTTTTCAGTCTTTTTTTTTTTTTTTTTTTTTGGTGTCAGTGTGCTGCCTAAGTTCAAGGCACTGTCTTGGAATATGTGTATGCTCGTAAATTAAATCAGCAGGTGATCAATGTTTAATGTTTACACTGCAAACACCTTAAGATACTTTTAACACTGAATTACATTTGTATTAGCAGATTACTGTAGAAAACCTCTTGGACCAGTTTCTTATCTACAGCAATACATGTTATGGCTTTGATTTCAGTGGTGACCCATTGACATGAAAACTTTAATGAATTAAGAATATAGCTTTTAATGGAAGAGAGGTAAAAACTGCAGAGGGATAAGAGCAGAAAAATGCTCTTTTGACGTTATTATCAAACTTTGCTATTTAAAGACAGGTTACAGAAGAAGAAAACTTTCCAAGGTTTGTGTCAACCTATCACATGTTTTATATTACAAGGAGTTGCAGCATCACTACTAGCCATAAATAAGAATATTTAGGTGACAAGTTGCACAGCACAACCACTCAGTTTCTACTAGGATGAGGCTTTATTCCACAATCTCCATAAAATCTAAAACCATGAGTTCATATATTTTAATTTTCCTCTATAGCTTCCATTTTAATATAAGAAAAGAACAGTGATAATATAGCAGAAATTCTCAGTCACATAAGCAAGTCTTTCCTCTTCTGTTTTCTTCTGGATTCATTAAGAGGGGTATTCCTACAGTAGGCATCAGAAATATGATAAGAAATCCTCTTTTCCTGTTGGGCTACTTGTCTCATTGTATCAGTACATCATTTGTATTACAGTTTGACTAAAAATAAGTGTTGAAAAGCTTGTATTAGTTATTTTGAAGTACTAAGAAACTTTAGTTTAAATTTGGTTTCTATTGCATCCAATTTATTCAAATAAGCTAAAATAATCATCTTTTCCCGGCTATCCTAAAATCTGGTCAAAGAACAAAAACTATAAGCAGACACTATGAACACTGAAAACCAGAAGAGGATGAAAAGTAAAATGTAATGTAGCCACATGCAGAGTTTGAGTGGTTCAGAATCATATTTATAAAATTACTCTTTTTATAAATACAACAGACATCAGTAAAGTATGTGAAATTTCCTTGTTACAATGTGTATAAAAGCCACAAAATGAGACACATTTGTGCAAATTACATTAACATTTGAATTATGTGATAAACTAGAGTCATAAATCTGGAAAAAAATTCATAGGAATAAATATGTACAAGCCAAACAGAAGCTGAAAACGAATACAACTATTCAGGAAGAATTTTTAGTACTTTGATGTCAGTGAAGACTGTCATATTCTGATAAAAATTATTACATATGATGGATTTTTATGTTTTTCTTAAAGTTCTTTCCTCAGTTGTGTTGTGCCTAGACAAGTAAATCACATAAAGCACTATCAAAAATAATTTTCTCAAACATAGACAATACCTGAAAGTCTCTCAAAAAATTTATTTCTGGTAGCTATGTAAAGAATACTATCTGTTTAGATATGCCTAGTAATGCTTGGAAAAGCAAGTAATTGCTCACCTTGCAGTAACCAGCTCTGTGGGATGCAGGATTTACAAAGATTCCATTTTCTTGTGCATCTGTATTGCAGGTATGAGAAATGTAATTCTTTCCTAATAAACTAGTTAAAGGCACGACAACTTCATGAGCTTCCCATTTTGCTCGGTAATAAAGACACCTCACTGTCAGGAATCCAGATTTGTCAAGAGAGAACACATGCTTGAGAAGCTTAGCTACAATAATATGAACAGCATCCTTTCTTTCTTAATGTGGTAGAAACATGGTGAGTTGCACAGAAGTGCCTTACTTGTGGAGATAAATAGAAAGCCTACTTGCAGTATCAACACAAAGAGCTATCTTTCAAATCTTTTGTACCTAAGTAAAGTATTACACAACAAATACAATGTGGTATCAAACTACAGATTGAACTCAATAGCAGACATGCGAGTTCAGTCCATAGAAATTGGCACGCATTCCAGATATTCTTCATTATTAAAATGAGTTATGTCCATTTGCCATTTGAAACCAAATCAGACTCTTTGAAGGTACCCACTTTTCTGAAGATGCTAAAAACATTTCAGTGGAAATGTAATTGTTGGCCTATTCCAGACTTCTCCAGGAATAAAAAAAAAATATTATAAACACATCCAGAATGAAGATCAGTGCATTGGTTTGAGAAGGAGGTCTAGGAAAAGAAATGTAGAAGGGGATACATTAATTTGAGAATAAATAAGTTCAATGGAGAGCCTAAGTTGAATGCTTTCAAAGAAATATGTCTATAACGAGACAGTAAGAGCTCAGAAATTATTTTATGTTCAATTAAATAACTCATAAACAAAGAAATCTTCAAGGAAAAGTGAAAAACTGAACAAATACTGAGAATCTACTAAACCAGGACCTTGGCATGTAGCATGAGAAGCAGAAACAGAAAGCAACCTTTTTAAATAAACCTTGACCTATTATAGAATGAAAGGTAGTGTTTTACCTCTTGGTGTAGAGCATCCACACCAATGCCTGTAAAAATTGTTTTTATTCTACAGAGGACCAGTCCAAAGGATTAAAAGAGAAGACAGAAATACTGATTTTATGTTGTAAAATTATGTCATGAAAATTATTTCTAAATGATTTTTTTTAAAGCTGCAATATTTGCATTATCTGGAATAATTAGTAGCTAGGACTTCTAAATTTGTCAAGTTCCTATATTGTGAGACTGAGTAATCTTAATTCAGCTGTGCTTCTTTCTTCTTAAGTAACAGAGGTTATTTGTACTCTCTACAGGATACTATATGGTAGCTTTATCTATTTTATTTTTAAATTTTATCCATAATAATAAGTGAAGAAATACCATTCTCTGATTCTGAGGTCAACATTTCAGCTTCAGCTACTGCACATCTAAACTTCACATTGAAGATTATAGAACTCTACAGCACACAAGACACCACCATCTAAACACCTAATTGAGTTGAATATATGAGGTGGTACACTGATGACTGCATCCATCACTGACAGGTAAGATTGAGCTCATTTTACACCAGACACCAAAGAGGATACAGTAGAAACTGCTTTTTATATCCCATGCACACTGTTGTGTTGGCACTACTGAGTTTTCTCCTAGTAATCTACTTAACAGTATGTGTAATCTCTTAATCTGAGTGCTTTTGAACCCTTGGTTGCCAATTGCAAGGATACTGTCCCAGGCACCATGCTGGAATGATAATATAGTGGGACAGTTAGGCCTTTAAGGAGAAAGACGTGCAAAATTGATGGAAAGTCATAAAACAAAAGAAATTGACTTTCCAATTGAAAGGCAAGAATACTCCCAAGGAAGGCAGATCTCCAAAGCTGATGAAGAGAACTTCATGGTGAACTTCATGGAGATGCTTACTGTGCATTCCTAATTTAAGCTCTTATTCAATCACATCCTCTTATTCACTGTTTCATCAGTCAGCTCTAGGCTGTTCATCACCAAGGATGAGATCATTTGCCACTGCTGGAGGAAAATATATACAAGGATAGTTGCCTCAAAGAAAGCCAGAGAAAAAGGAATACCTCGTTCATATCTTCCAAGGCAGACTTTATTAAGAAACATCTTTTCTCTACAAAGAGACAGAGCCCACAGATAAGCCAAACCACACTGCTGTAATCACTAGGTTTAATAGCAGGCAGAGAATAACACAAAGTCTGGTCAGTCAACCAGACCATTTCTATGAAAACACAGGGGAAAGAAAGAAAACTAAATAGAAGTATCTCTCCCTCCACAGTATTTGTGCTGAGAATGCAAACAAATTTATATTGTGGGAAGGCACCTATCCGAGAGCAGAAGGCAGAGCAAATAGAAATATTTAACTGTGTCTTGGATCACCAGCAAGCCAAATAGGATTTTATCAGTTTTCCTAAAGACACATTTAGCCAGAAATGTATAAGGTAATGTCTCTCTTTTTGTTTTCAAATAAAATAATGAAAATCCAATCAACAACACAAACCATTCACAAACTGAAATATGAACAGAAAGCCTTAGGCTGAGCTTAAACTGAGCTTAACTTCAACAGGTTAATAATAACTTCAAATGAACCAACCCAGCATATAAGCAAGCACAACACTCTGTAGTGAATAGGGAATAGAGAATATCTAACTGCTTAAAGCATTAAAATAAAATTAAAAAAAAAAAAGAAAATTAAAAAGTCAACATTTTTGGGGGAAAAAAAAGGCTGGAATGAGGAAGATATCTTACTTATAATTTTGCTTGTCTCTGAATAAAATATGAAGGTACAGGTTAGCCAGCCCAGCCCACTTATCATGATAACAGCTCTCACAGATAGTGGTGGGTGCAATGAAAGCTGTCAAGAATAGGAAAAATATGAATAATCTTTAAGGATTAAAAAAGAAATTAAAGTGAAAATATGATACTCTAGTAAGATCTGTTGGGCTCTTCTGTTAAACAGTGGAGAAAAATTCCATGAGAGAAGAAATTATCTACGCAAACTTTATCTGTACCTAACACAAGACTGCCCTTCTTCCCTCACATCTACATCAAACCCAAACACCTTGCAAGCTATCTATAAAAAAATTAAATATAGCATTGATGTGTCTGCCTGAAGTTGGAAACTGCAAGTAATTGAACTGTGCAGAGGTTAATAAAAACACAATGGGTATCCAAGGAAATAAGTCAGAGCTGTGAGTCTTGATGAGCCTTTTTTTTAAACATGCAAACCTTTGGGATGCAATGTGTACATGGCACAGTGAGACTGACAGCTCTGATCAAATACAACATAAGCACTGTTCAAACATTGTAATTTAGTTATTACTCACCAGGTCTGTATAACTTGTAGAGAAAATAGTCTGATGCTATACTACATAATATTACTATAAACAGGAAGAGATTCAAGTTATTTTAATGCAAGAAAAAAAAAAAGAAAAGAAATGGAAGTTAATGAAACTCTATATAAAATACGTTGTATTAAAGCATTCTTTAAAAATAACTTCTATTTACTCAGTGAAAATAAAAAAGGTGTAAAATGGACAAACCTAGAGCCTAGAAATGCCAAAATTTTCCTATGCAATAACAGCTGCTCCCTTGTGCCTACATGTTATGAAAATGTAATTGCTTGATCACCTACTAATTTTCAAATGATACATTAGAAAATCTTGCAATAACTTTTACAGCTCTTATGAGGCCCATTTTGTAAGGAATGGTTTTCCTGGGGACTTTCCCTGATTCATCAGGTATCTTGGTAAATAAAGGTTATTCATGGTCTTTCCCCATACAAAAACTTGTGCATTTATAAAAAGATTTCTGAAAAAATGTATTATATACTTTTATCACAAAAATTATATGTAAATGTGAAAGTGAAGACAAATTTGTCACCCTACAAAAGTTGGCAAGTAGCTTCAGCTCAGTATTCATTAACAATCTCCCACCCCCTTTCTCTCTCTAACTGTCTTTATTGTTGTCCTAGGAAGATTGACAACAGATTGATAATACCAACCAAACCCATTCAATAATTTCAGTTGGGAATGTATCTGCTGAAGATTTCAGAATTTCTTCCTTTAAAACACCTCTCCTATGGACAAATGTAAAATCCCCTGAAGTTGTGGGGTTTTTTTCCCTTCACCTGTATGTAAGAGTAATTTCCAAAGAATGACTTATCATTCATACAGTGAAGATATCATGGCCAGCAGCCAGAAAACAGTATTAGAAGTTGCCTGCTAGGCAGGTAATCTAATATGTGTGGGAGGGAAACAGGGTTGTACTGAGTTTCTTATTTAACCAACTCCTAGGGAGTGCCACTGACCAGGAACGCTGCAAATTATATAGAAACAGGAACTCTGCAGTCAGTGAGGCAATTCACCTCAGAAAAAAAAACAAAGGAGCTTGCAGTCCTTTTCTCAGCACAGGTCTGCAAGAGTCAGCACAATGATGATGCTGGTATTCCACAACACATGGTCCACTGCAGGAGCCAGACTGACTGCTCCTGGGGCACAAGTCTTCTAGAGATGAAGCTCCTGGAAGGGGTCTTAATCATTCAGATCTCAGGCTGCAGAGAGTGCCTGCTGCTTCTCTCCAAGACTCCACTGGAAGTGATGGTGTCCTCAGCTGTATGAAGAGTGCTCTGCTCAAATCATTGAGCTACGAGGTAAAGCTGCCAAGACTGCATAATGTTGGAGAGAGTGAATGTGAAGAAGTCTACAAGTTCTTCATGAAGATTTGTCAGAGGTCACCCAGAAGCTACATTTGAGTGAGTGGTGGCTGGAAACACAGGACTTCCACCAACAGAAAGAAAGCTCCTTCTATTGCTGTGCCTGTGGAACTGAAGGACACTTGCCACTGGCAAACAAGAAGAGCAGGCCATGCAACAGGACTATAGAGAGCCTTTAGTAAGTGTCTATTATATACTGCCTCAACAAGAATAGGACTTGAGAAAGAAGCCTCATAATTGCAGGGCCATGTCTTTGGTGGGGAGTGGGGGGGAGGAAGCAGGCTTGAATTACTCCAAGATCTGCTGCAAGGGTAGCACGGTGGTGTGTAAGCAGTCCAGGAGTTTTCTGGAATCCAAGAGGACAGTCTTTCAACACAGGGGATACATGAGATTAGCTGCAAAGGTAATCTGATAAGTCTTCTGCAAACAAGTAAGGAAAAACTGATCGGTGACATAAATATCTATGGTTACTTGGGCTGCAGTAACCATGTGGTGATGGGAATTCAAGATCCTGAGAGAATAAATGAAGGCAAGAATCAACATAAAGACCTTTGATCTCAGAGAAGATTTTGACCTGTTCAAGTCTTTTCTTGGTAGGATTTCATCCAAGGCTGTCCTGAAGAACAAAAAGAGACGAGGAAAGCTGACATATCTTCAAAGACATCTTCCTTAAAATGCAAAAACGGCTCCATTATGGTATTTTAGAATTTAAGAATTTACATACAGTAGAATGTCAGTCTTAGTTAACAGGGAACTCCTGATTGATCTCAAATATGAAAAATAAAAGCACGTGTACAGAAGGTGGAAGTAAAGGCAAGGTATCTAGAATGAGGACAAGCTATGTCAGAGGATTACAGAGACACTGCTGCAGGGAAGAAACTGAGAAAGAAAAAGCTCAGATGGGATTCAAATTGGCAAAGGACCTGAAGGGTGACAAGAGTTTAAAAAAGTAAAACAAAAGCAAGAGTAAGTAATATATGGACTCATTGCTGAATAAGTTGAGGGCAAAGTGATGAAGGATACAGAAAATGCTTAAGTACGCAGTGCTTTCTTTGTCTCAGACTTTATTGGCAATGCATGCTCCCAGTCTCTTGTTTCTCCCAGGACCCTGGGCCCAGTTGCAGAGTTTGTGGCAGTAAAGTGCTACTCATGCTAGAGGAGAAGTGAGCTGATGATAATTTGAACAAGTGGAGCATCCACATGCACTCAGTACTGCTGAGGGAGATGGCTATTCTCACTACAGGGCTGTTCTATACAATTTTTGGTACTGAAAATTCCTGGAAAATTCCTGATCTGCCTGGAAAAATGAAAATATCACAATAATCTTCAGGAAGGGTGAGAAAGAAGATTGTAGGAACAATAGGCTAGCCAGCCTTCATTCCCCAGGAAAACTGCAGAACAAGTCTTCCTGGAAATAATTTCTGGCACATGAAGAAGATCAACATGTTTAGGAACAGTCAGTGTGTTTCTTCAAAATAAGACATGTCTGACTAATCTGATTGCTTTCTAGGGCTAAGGGGAGAACACTGAATGTTGTTTAACTTAGTTTTAGAAAAGCTTTTGACATAATCTCCCATACTAGCTTCACAGAGAGGAAACAGAGGTACTGGATGGGTGGACTACAAAGTGCATGTAGAGCTGGCTGTGGTCAGCACCTCAAAGTCCACCTGGCAGTTGTGGTAATCCTGAAGGATGGGTGAATACCTGGGATGATTGAACAGACGCAGTGAAAGTCCACTGTTCTACAAGAAAGGGGGAGCCAGGAGCAGAGAACTACAACACAGGCAGCGGGGCAGGAGCCCAGACAGTAAGAACCCAGTCCACCAGCACCTAAATGAGGCAAGTTGGGTCTGGCTGTGGTATTCAGCCTCAGACATTGTGCAGTGACCAAAAATCAGGTCTGCAGTGAAGACGAACAGGTCAAGACAGGAACACAGAGCACAGATCAAGGTCCAAACTCGGACCATCAGGGCTCGTGATCAGGCACAGATATGGCTGCAATACAGTGGGAGCTGTAGCTCAGGTGGGAGCCGAACAGTTGAGCTGCAACTCTGAGTAGCTCTCAAGAGAAGGGAGTCAGCCTTTTCTGAGGCCTTGTTTCAGAGTTGTCTGGGACCACTCTGTTCAAGGACACCAAAGGAAGGGGAACAGCCCTGCACTGCACTATCCATAAGTTGACCCTGAGCCCAGTGGCCCAGATCTCTAGGAGGAAGGATTTTCTCAGGGCCTTCACACTGTGGATACTACTGCTGTCTTTATTAAAAACTAGAATGACAGAATGGCGTTCACTTTCAGTTTTGTGAATGATGTCACCAAGAGGAACAGTTGATAAGGTGGAAGGCTGGGCTTCCATTTGGAGTGACCTCAAGAGGCAGGGACACTTGCTGACAGGTAGAGCAGGAAGCAGCAGAAGCAGCAAGGGAAAACTAACTGGCAGCAAGGCAGGCAGAGGCAGACCTCACTAAACACGATCCAGAAGGCTGAGTCATTAAATCTGGATCAGGATCAGGTCTGGACAGAGTGAACAGGTGTAGCTCAAAAATCTGCTCTCACAAGGCAGGCCCAATGCCATGTTAGATAGGCCCAAAGTCAAACCAGAAATTCTGGGCCAAGGTCAGGATTAAAAAGGTACAAGATCAGGCACAGATGTAGATGCTACACAACAGCAATGTAGCACAGACAGGGCACAGAAATACATCCTCTGCTAGAATGCAGTTCCCAAGAAAATGGAGGGGCATGTCCTCATTTCTGTCTTGCTTTGCGACAGCTCTTACAATGAGGGAGCTGACCTCAGACTGAGCCAGCTAGATTCTTCAGCTCAACCAAATAAATTGCTAGAAGGGGGGAATGTGCTCAGGAACCTGGCAGCATCTCATGAAGTTCAGAAAAGGCAAATGCAAAATCCTGCATCTAGGATATAATACTGTAATGGCACAGGCTGACTATCTAGAATGCAGGTAGAATTTCCTTCCCTGTAGAAAGGAACCTAGGTTTAGGATGATGAGTGTGAATAAGCAGTACAATTCTGCAGCAATGCAAGCTTAAACATAAATAGGGTTGCATTAGTAAGAACATAACCAGCAGATTAGTTGAAGTGCTTATTCTTCACTCCCTGGCATATGTAAGACTACATTTGGAGAGTTGTGTCAAGTTTGGGTGTCTGCAGTATAACAAACACATTGACAAACTGGCAGAGTCCATCAGAGGCCATCAAGATAGTTAGGAAGTGAGAGAGCATGACACACAGAGCTTGAGAGCACCAGGCTTATTCATTTGTAATAAAAGGAGGCTGGGTGATAGCTAATGTCTGTCTTCAACTATGCAGTAGGTGAAGACAGAGTAAATGGAGCCAGGCTATTTGGATATACACAGTGAAAATAGGAGAAGCAATGAACAACAATTACAGGAGAGCAAATTACTGATTACAAGGGAAAAAAAGTCACCAAAAAAGTTAGTATGGCCTAACTCTGGAAGAAGCATGCCAGAGAACCTTCAGATATACAAAACTGAAGATATACAAAACTTGACCGGATAAAAGTTCTTCAGGAACCTGAGTTACTCAGAGTGTTGAGGATTGGAGAAGTCAGAGAAGGGAGATTTAGAACAGGTAAACTTCCAAGGACTCTGACAGCTTAAATTTATGCATGCACCTCATTGTCAGCTCAGATTCTAGGAATGTCTTAGAATGTGTTTTGAAAACAAGACTTGGAATGATGGTCTGTATGTAATTTTTATTATAAGGTTATAATAAGCCTGTAAATACTGTTCACTATAATGAAGAACAGATATTGATGTCTCACTGTCCACATGGAAAATGGCACCATGTGGCCATGTGGCCTTCTGCAGGGTTGACCAAGGTTTGATACCATATAATAATGCCATTAATGATCTGGATGATGGAATGCAGTGTGTGCTTATTAAATCTCCAAACAATCCTGGGCTGGAAGCAACTGTTTACCTTGGAGGACAAGATTAGAATTCAAAATGATCTTGACAAACTGTAGGAATGGTCTGAGAAAAACAGGATGCTATTGAACAGACACAAGTGTGGGGCATTACTTTTAGTAGACATACTAAATTGCACAAATACAGGATGTGGCTCATCCAGCTTGTTTGTACTTTTGCTGAACATGATGCAGGGGAAACAGAGGATCACAAACTTAGTAAGAGTCAACAGTGTCATGTTGCAGCAATAAAAGCAAATAACACTGGCATATTTTTCTTTAAAAGTTGTAATCTGCAAGACATGAGAAATAATCTTTCCCCTCTTCACAGTACTGTAGGGTCTCAGCTGTAGTAGACAGTCCAGATTTAAGCACTACCTCAAGTAAAGCTGCTGACCAATTAATGCAAGATGACTTTAAGTCCTATTGGGATTCTGATGACAGGGCAATAATTTTGACTTACTTTCTTGGTGAAAATGTAAATATCCAGAAATGCATCCTTTTCCCAGGTATCACATCCCTTCTTTTACAGTCACAGATGGAAATCATTAAGCCATTATCCATAAAATATTCAGAAATGTAATCCTAAAGCGAGGAAAAATAAATAATGCTTGGAAATTGAGGAAGAAATGTTTCATAGTTCTTTCTTTTCTAGGTGATAGATAGCTTCTTTTTTTGGTGGTGGTGGTTTTTGGGGAGTTTTTTGGCAGTAATATCAGAAAACAATAAAACTATCCTGAATAACACCTTCTTTTCATTTTAGTGAAAGCAAACAAAAAACTAAATAAATTCCTTTGGATAAATCTGCATGCATTTTCACTCAGAAAACTTCTCAGATATCAGTTACTTTGCAGGAATATAATAAATATATTTACTAGTTTTTTTGGGGGTTTTTAAAGTAAACTATTTCCAGAGTTAAAGGTATAAGAGCTAAATACATAAACCGAGAAGATAATCATAGAATCATTAAATCATAGAATAGCCAAGGCTTCACGGGACATCCAGAGATGATCTGGTCCTGCCTTTTATGGGAAGGAGAGCCTAGATGAGATTATCTAGCACCCTGTCTGATTACATTTTGAAAACCTCTAGTGATGGGGATTCTACCACATCCCTGGGGTGTTGTTCCAACTAATGAGCGTTCTCAATGAAAATAAATTTATTTTTCATGACAACTTTCCCAGTACAGCTTGTACCCACTGCCACTTGTCTTCTCCACATGAGTCCTTGTGAAGGAGGCTCTGTCTTCTTTGTAGATGCTCCTTAAGTATTGGAATATTGTGATGAGGTCTCCGCCGAGCATTCTCTTCTCCACAGAGAAAATATGTAACTCCTTCAGCCTTTCCTTCTGGGGTGTGTTCTCCAGCCTTTGCAGCCCTGGTTTGACCCTCTTCAGTCTGCCCACATCTTTCTTGAGTTGTGGTGCCTAGAGTGGGACTCTGGCTGCATCCTGACAAGCGCTGAGTGGAGTGTGAAATAATGTCTGATAATACTCATAGCTACTGTAGGATCCTGCTGATAATATCAATGATATATCAATAAATTGTTCAGTGTTCCCTGATAATGAAATTTGGCTGTCAATCACATATATGTTGTTGAGATAAACTAGCCCATCAATTTTAACCCTTTCATCTCTCCTCCATGGTGTATTGTAAATGTTAAGTCCTTAAAGGTATAATTCAATGGCATGTGGTGGAAAATATATTTCTAATAAGAAACAAGAGCTTGGGATCCTTTTTTTTCTCCTATTGTTGTTCACACTGCAGCATATAGACAAAGTGTGAACAACATCCTTTCTGTCTAAACATTTATTTGGTTTCAAGTAGCTAAAGCGAAAGCATGCAGAGCACATAAAATAAACATAATTTGTTGATGAATTAGGTCTTTTTCTTCAACAAATATATGCTTCATAGTAACAATTAGTTCATTGCATTATGGCAGTATTTCCACCAAAAGTTAATTTCCATCATCTGTTATTGTCTAGAAACACACTAAAAGAAGCATGTCAGAAGTAACAATAATCTACATGTTTTCAACTCTAATTAGAGTTTGGAATTTAAAAAAAAAACAACTATTTTATGCTAAAAACAGCTCATAGAAATCTAGTTGTTAAAAGTGTCTTGGACTAACAATGGCAGAATGGACTGACTTTACTGGGCTTTGGCCACAGTGATGATCACTGAAGGATAATTCTTAAAGTTAGCTGGCAGCGTGATGTGCTGCATGAAAGAAAGAGTGCTTGAAAAAGAGTAGAGAATGTAAGGGGAGGAGAGAAGACCAACAGGGCTTTTCTTAAGGTCCTAACTGTTGTCTTGAAAATAGATCTTTATGGGTCCTCATGTTACCACATTCCTGTTATGTGAGAGCCAACAACATAGATTGAGGCATCAACATATCAAGGAGTCGAGATATTAATATCAATGAAATGAAAAATCAATTATGGAGAACCAACAAAGAGGTCAATATTAATAATTGGCCTTCATAATAATTATTCTAATAATAACCTCAATCAAAAAAATGATTGTATTAATTTCACTACTAAAAAGGCTGCCCTGGTTGTGCTTACAAAGTCTAAGAAAGATGAGCATAAAATGTCCAAATGGAATAAGCAGCTCAAACCCATGATTTTAAAGCATGATTTGTGAAACAATCACACAATAAACTCTTTCAAAGCTAAGAACCTAAACTATGCATCAATGCAATAAATTGTGCTGTATGTTTTCTGCAATAAAACATACAAATCCTGCTATTTACATCTATGCAAATTTTATTATGATTATATCCTAATAAAAAAAATTAAGGAAAAAAAAGTTGAATACATATGAATACATATCTTCATTTAAAAGTAAAAGTTCAGTTTTATATAGATCTGGTTACTGTTCAACTACTTCTCAGACTATTACCTCTTTTTACTCTAAAAGCTTATGTTTAATGAATTCTTCTCAGTAGAATTTATAACCAATCAGAAAAAACATAATGTCTATTCTATTTTAGTACTGTGAGTGTAAAAATGAGAGACATTAATATAGATTGATATAAATTTCTTATACATAATAAATATATTTTTCAAAATTTCTACCAAATTATTTGGATAACCTATTGCAATAAAACCAAAATAACTCCTTGAAGTCATATTATCTTCATGTGCTTCACTATGAGTGAAATGTAGAGAATCTCACTTGGAAGGTCTGTTATGGTGTTTCTGAAATTGCACAGGGTATAAAAAACTTACCTCAAGAAATACATACAAGTTATTTTTAAAATATTATTTTCTTTCAAAACTAAAGTAAGAAATTGTATAAAAAGCATGTAAAATTATTTACAGTTAGAGGGGCAAAAAATTCTTACCAGTTTTTTTTTTTTTTAACCTCTACTTTAATGCACCCTATCATGTGGGCATTAAAACCAGTGAATTAAACACTTCTGAACTGTGTGGTGCAATTGACATGCTGGAGAGACTTTGACAGTCTTGGAAGTTGAGCCTGTGCCATCCATGTGAAGTTCAAGAAGGCCAAGTGCTAGGTCCTGAACCTGACTCAGGGCAATCCCAAGCACAAATACAGGCTCAGCAGAGAATGGACTGAGGACAGCCCTGAGGTGAAAGGTTTGGTGGGGCTAGTGGATGAGAGGTTGCACATGAGCCAGCAATGTGCACTCCAGCCCAAACATATCCTGAGCTGTGTCCAAAGCAGTGCAGCCAGAAGGTCACGAGAGGATTCTGTGCCTCCACTTTGCTCAGGTGAGATCACATCTGCACTACTGCGTCCATCTCTGGTGCTCCAAACACAAGAAGGACGTGGACCTGTTGCAGCAAGACCAGAGGAGAGCTATGATGATGAGCAAATGACTGGAGCATCTCTCCTACAACAACAGGCTGAGAGAGTTGGGGTCATTCAACCTGGAGAAAAGAAAGCTCCAGGGAAACCTTATAGCACTCTCCAGAACCTTAAGGGGGCCTGCAGGAAAGTGAGAGAGGGACAATTCAAGAGAGCATCTAATCATAGGAAAAGGGGGAATGGCTTTGACCTGAAACAGGGTAGGTTTATGTTAGATGTTAGGAAGGAAGTCCACTGTGAGGCTGGTGAGACACTGAAATGGATTGCCAAGAGAAATTGTGGATGACCCATCCCTGGAAATGTTCAAGGTCGGGTGGGGTCCTGGGCAATCTGGTGTAGTGGGTGGTATCTCTGTCCATGGAAGGGGCTTGAAGTATATGATCTTTAAGGTCCCTTCCAACTCAAGCCATTGTTGACTTCCCACTCAATTCCATGACTATTTGGTGCAATTCATATGCATAGCAGGGAAAATTTAGATGTTGTGATGGTCCTTCTGTTTACATTTGCCAGGGTTCTTTTTTTTTTTTTTTTTTTTTTTTTTTAACTTACAAGAAATCCTGGTTTTCAAGAGAAAGGGACTAATAGCACTTCCTGATCCTGGCACAGGAACAAATCACATTATCCTTACTCATGAGAATAATCTAATTAAACACAACAGGAGTCCTCATATGGACATGGTAAAGCAAGCATTATTTTGATGCCACACTGACAGACAAATGAAAATTCTCTTCTTCTTTCAAACATGGTTCAGTTCTGATCTATATAATTTCATTATTTAAAAAACCAATATTTTTTTCTAAGAGTCAGTGTAAATATATGCCTGTACAGAGCAGCCCCTATTTACTGAAATAGTTCCATGTTTTGTAGCCAAGAGTCTGTCTTCTAAAGCATGTTCTTTCAAGCTTTCACAGTTGAATGATTACATAATCTTTTTACCCCAAAATGAAGTAGTATTGCTAGAATTTATTTTAGAACTGAAATAAAAATTGAGCTAAAACTTTAAATTTATTTGTCAGTTTTATTTTATTCCCCATCTGCTTGTGGCACACATTGGAACATGTATAAAGGTCTTTTTCTTTGTTTTTTTGGTGTTATATTTGAGACCACCTTCTGGCATTTATGGAGAATGGAATCGAAGAAAACTTGAAGAGTATCACAGAAAAAAAAATCCTTCATGTTAACTATTACAGCTGAGGGAAAAGTATGCTCTGGAAGCAAAGGGATTGCTTTCTCTCATGTCAGTGGGGAGCAAGTGTTGTAAAAGGTACAGAAAGAGTAAGGATCAGATCATCATCCTGTTTTTGTAAAGAATGAAGGAATGCATAGCATCCTTTTACTCCTGCCACACCTAGTCTGGGCCTGTGTCAATGACTGATCTTGCATGCTGACATAAAAATGGCTACAATTATGCAAGTTCTGTGATTTGCTAATGCAGAACCTTGCTGAACTGAGATCCAGCTGAACACCTAATGAATGAAATTGTCACTGAGAAATTCACAGTCTTTGGAATGAAGATGTCAATATCAAGAAGATGAGACAAACAACATTTTTAAAGGAAAGATACGAATCATTCTGTTTCTTGTGTATGTGCTCTTACTTTCAGTCTGATGAGGTGCTAGAATGGAAGCAAATGAACACCAGAGCTGCAATTACTAAAGGGCTGAGATTAATGTTTCAAATTTGTTTTTCTTTCAGAATGCCAGTGCTACAATCATGTTCACATGAGTTGATGAATGGCTCACCTCAATGAAAGTTTGCTTATCAAAAACAAACACTGTTGATTAGAGAAGACAGCTACTTCTTAACAACACTCCAGCTTATAAAAATAAAGAGAATATGATTTTGTAAAAATTTATTTTCAAAACCAAACATGAGTTTAAGAACTAAAGGAATTATTGAAGGAATCTCCTATTAAACATATTGTTGGAAATTAACCTTCTTTTATCTTTTTTCCCTAATACTACATATAGTATATTACATTATTTCAGCAGTGAAAATGTTAACCAGTTCAAACAGGATATTATATAATAAAAGATTTGACTAATACGACTTTTAAAGAAACTCCTGATTGCAACTTTATCAGAAATTCAGTGTGGAGAAATGCACTGATAGTTGTGCATGGAACAGCTGTAGTCAGGAGTTACCGTAGCAGTTGTGTACATGGGCAAAGGATGGAGTCTTCCATAAAGAGTAGCATGAAGTGTGGAATGGAAAATAAAATGTATCAAACCATATTTTGTTATCCTGCTTTTCTTTTGAATAAAAAAAGCTTATGTGGTTGTGTGCTATTAGTTCATCTGTTCCACCACAAAGATGAATAAGTCACTGACAATTTTAAGCAGATTTAACAATGGATCTCAAAGCTTCAAAGTTATTTTGGGATTTGTGAAAGTCAGTAAGTCAATAGAGATCCAATTTAATATACCTACCAGTAGAAAAATAATTATAAGTTATCTTCCTACCTATTTGGCAAGGACAGGCATTAACCATGAGATGAATCAGAACAAGAAAACCAGTCAACCCCTCAGCCAACATGAACTTTCAATAAAGAACACTATTTGTAGCAACATATCTCACCATATAGATGTAGATGTGAGAATAATCAGGATACCTGACAATTGTGGGTTAGGTCCTAAACGTGTTACAATTTTTAGTGACTGTTAACAGAATTCCAGGCTCGGGTTTGTTCTGTAGAAGAACTCATGCATTACCGAAAGCAGTTTAGTGAGTGTGTATTTAGCTTTGCTAGTTCTGCTGTGGGGCTGGTGAGAACGGAACCTTTGACACCTCCATGAATACAGAAATTGAATGTACACCTTTATTATGAATCATACATGACTGCTTGTGTCTGGTGCAAATTGTAAAGGAGTTTCTTCCAAGAAAACATTGTGCTTTTTTATCTCTCATTAACGACCTCCTGGGTTTTCTTCCCATCTTTTGCAGCTTTCTGAGATAATGTTGGTTCTGTGTTTCACAGCGAAGCATTGTTTTAGTCATGTCTACGTATCTATGGGTTATACATACTGACAAGCACCTATGGACTTTGGGAAAAAGTAACTCCAAGTACATAGAGCAAATCCATCTTAGTACAGAGCTGAGGTATCTCTTTCTTTTGGTGGAGCTTACCGAAGCTGCTGTAATCTAGGAGGATGTACTGATCCAGCTCTGCTGATTCATCGTGTTTTTGCAGTTTATTACCTAGAGCTGGGTATAAGAAGGACCAGCAATCCAGCCAAAACGGCAAGTTTGGGGCCACAGAATAGTCAGGATGAATGGTATTCAACGAAAAGGGGGCAAGCTTTATTGTAAAATCAAAGTTAGTGATTAGAGTCACTATGAAGCCAAGGACACCATTTTAGCCGAGATGGATTAACCTCAACACGCATAGAGCAAGTATGTACATATTTATTCAACATATACAACAACTATTAAAATAATTTGAGTATCCTCAAAGCATTGGAGGTACTTTTGTTTCTCTAGCACTGGAGAGACTTGACAAAAATGCTCATTTTCATGAGCATCACTGCAACCGAGGGCTTGGGAAAACTGATGTTGACTGGACATCTCTGTATGTAACACTACCACCAAGCAAAAGCAGCGCCCGAGAGGCTGTGCCCACCCGGCCGGGGGCAGCGCAGGGCCCCGAGGCGGCGGCACCTCCCGTTCCCCGCATTCCCGGCGGTGCGGCGGCGCCACCCGCCCCTCCCGCAGGGGGCGCCCCGGGGCGGCGGGGCGCGGCCGGGCGGGCGCACGGGGGGCTCCACCCCGTCCCTTCGGCCGGCCCTGCGAGATCCCCCCGAGCGGGAGGGCGGCGGCCCGCGGCTCACGGGCGGCAGGAGGCGGCGCGGCGGCCCCGCGCACCTGCTCACCTGTGCCCCGGCCGGCTGGGGGGGTCCGGCCCGGCCACTCCCCCGACGGGCTCGGCGCAGGCGCCCTGGCGGCTACCGCAGGCAGGGGGCGGCAACATGGCGGCGTGAGCGGCGGCGGGTTCGGCTCCACAACAACAGCGGCAGCGGCATCGCTCGCGCCGCCGTCCGCCCCGCGCGCCGCTCGCCCCCGCCGGGCCGCACCGCGCTCGGCGCCGCCCGCGCTCCCGGCCCCGCGGCGGGGAGGCGGCCCCGGCCGGGCAGTCCTCGCCTAACGGGGCATCGGCGCCCATAATAATCCCTCATTATAGCGGAGCGGGGGAGCGGCTCCTGGGACGGTGCCGGCGCCTCGGGCCGGCTCCCTGCGGCCCCGCCGGGTGCGACTGCGGTGGATGCGCGGCTCGGCCCGGCCGGGCGGGGAGGCGGCGGCGGCAGGTGCCGGTAACGGCGGGGGGTAAATGGCGAGCGAGAAGCCGGTGTCGGGGCCGGACCCGCAGCCCGCGGGACTTATCTCCGTCGGGGCCGGCGGTGGAGGCGGCGGCGGCGGAGGCGGCGGCAGCAGCAGCAGCGTCGCGGTGATGGGGGAGCTGAGGGCGTCGGGCTCCGGGTCCGTGGTGCTCCCCGCGGGGATGATTAACCCGTCGGTGCCGATCCGCAATATCCGGATGAAATTCGCCGTCCTCATCGGACTCATCCAGGTTGGGGAGGTCAGCAACCGGGACATCGTGGAGACGGTGCTGAACCTGGTAAGCGGCCGGGCACCCCGCCCCGGTGACGCCCCGGCGGGCACCGGCCCGCGCAGCCCACCTCCTCCCGGGGCTGCCCCTGCGCCCCCCGCCCCTGTGCCACCCGACAGGGACCTGCATCCTCCCAGCCCCCGTGTCCCTCCTACACCTACGGCCCTTCTCCAACCATCCTTCCTTCCCAAACTCCTCGTCAATCCCGCGACCTGCTCATCTCCTCGTCCGTCGTGCGTGTGACAGAAGCCCCCTGAGCGCTCCCTAAACTCCAGGCAGGACCCTGCCTAGAACAGACAGGCCACTCTTCCCCTTCCCAGTGCCTCGTCCCGGCCACCTCCTGCGGAAGTGTAGTGTGTGCAATTTACAGTGTGAAAATTAAGGAGATTAAGTAATTTGCAGTTTTGTGTTACGGACCCTGCCCTTTAACCTAGTAGCTTCCCCTTGGGAAGAAGAGTGGCGTGAACGTAGTATCTGTTTTTAACTGAGAAACGTTAAAAAAAGCCCAGCCTGAGCTGGTATCTTTTCTTGGTGGCTGAAACATGTGAAGGGTTTAACCCCGTTAGATCAGAGCTAGTTGAGCATTTTATGTGGAGGAAGGGGGAGGAGGGAGATTTTTGCAAGGATTTAATGCGCTTTAATATCTGTAATAAAGAGTTAGTTGTATTGCAGTATTGTATTGGGTTGCCCATGTCTTAATGACCTGCCCTGCTTTCCAAAACACATTCTTGTCTGCGAAGTAAGTGTTGTTGCTACTTTGGTCCAAGGTCTGTGCATTGCAAAATACTACTGTATAGAGGTAAATAGCTGAAACAAGGAGAAGATGCTAAAATGTACCTCCTTAGTCAGCTGCTCACTTCATGGAGTGAAAGAGTTACTGCAGGACTGTATGACTTAATGTTTTTGCGCTACCTACACCAAAGCCTGAGGAACCTACAGAAGCCAAGCGAGTGCATCTAAAAATGAATCACTTTCAATTATGTGCAATTTGGTGCTGTTCCTGAATGCAAGATTTGCTGCAGCAAAGCTTTTGAAGCAGTTCTGTCAATGAAATACCCTCAAATTTTGCACATAGAAAAGGATAGAAAAATGACTGCTCAAAACTGAACGGCAATTAATTGTAACTGCCTTTGTTTCAAATGAGTTCAATGCTTCTAACCTCCAATCATTTTATACAAAGTCATGTAAAGAATATGTTTTGTTTCAAACACTTGAAAAAGATGTATTCTTCTGTTTGACAGTTATTTGCATTTGACCTAGCACAGACCGAATGGAAAAGCTGCAGCATGCAGGGAAGGACGTAATTTGGTCAGATCATTTTAATATTTATGGTTTACCTGAACACACAGGGTTAAAATTGATCGTTTTGTGAATATGTCAAAACAGTAATCTGGTGTATTTCCCATTCTTCTCTACAAGCTGTTTGACAGCTTGAAATGTGACTTGTAAATTTTATTTTTGTTCTTTGTACAAGTATGGTACAAGTCATCATAACTTCATTGGTTTATTACCCATTTCTTTAAACGTGGCACTCAACAGAAGTTAATGACGTGCAGTTATTTTATTAACTGGCTTTGTGTAGATCATGGCAGATACAAAAATGTTTAATCCTTTTCTGGTTTTCTTTCTTCTTTCATTCTTACTGATATTTAAGCTCATTTTAATTCTGGCTGTTAGTGCACCAGCAACTGGATTAACATTGGCTTGTCTTTGGTGGAGAGGTTAAGAGTATGTTTTGGTATCTATGTGGAGGACATCCATTGCTTGCATGTGAGATAGACCTACTAATCAGTTCCTGTTGCTGAAAACAATGTTTGTATTTTAAAATAAACACAAGAGTGTTTAACAGTTCTCTCAGCACTGGGAGACCTATATGAGTGTGAAACTGCTTGTGAGTCTGCTGCAGCAGCGTTGCATCCTGGATCAGTCATTACTTAACAGATGGACTCTAATATACAACAGTCAGTATTCCCAAAGCAGAGGGAGGCTGTGTTGTGTCTGTAATTCTTTTCTTCTCAGGGCAGTATATCTTTCAAAATTATGTTTTTATATTTTAAACTTGATTTACTCACGTGAAGCAGTGAATATGGCAGGTAGAAAGTAAAGCTGAAGGCATATGCCTAAACTACTAAACATTGTCTCATTCTGTATTAAGGATTTTAGTAACAACTTGAAATAAAGTACAGTTTTTTATTTTGAAAGCATTCTTCGGGGGGCAGCTGGGGGTAGAGAGAACTATTTGGTTTGGTAATTTTGTTGTTTTTCTTCAGTCTTTATCCTGTACTACTCCTGAATGACTTTTGATGCAACTATGATAATGAGTGAACAGTGATCTTGTTTTGATCATGTTAAGTTGATACATTAAGTGTCTCAGAGTAATACAGCCTATACTATGCCATATTGCATTGCTGTAAGTCATTTGGTAATAGCTTTTTAGTATAAGAGTTCTGCATAGCTGAGATGTTTTATTATCAGAAAGAATTAGAAGTTAAAGATGGAGATCCTGTTTAAATGCTCTTATCTGAGATTGTTGCTGTCTTTTGTGTAAAGCTTAAATAAGTCTATTTACTCTTCCTGCATGTACATGGAAGCAGCAGTAAATGTCCGAGTCAAAACTTTGTTCGGGTGTGCCCTTGTCATGGAGGTCGTCACTTTTGTTTCTTGTTAAGTTGTGCTTTTAGAGTTTCTCTTGAAGAGTTTTTACCTTTAAATGTTTGTTTTGGTGGCCACACACGGTGATCTCTAGTGCTGCATTTTGGACCTAACTCATGCAGTACCTTCTGATACTGATGGACATAGTGATTTGTTGTGTATGTGAGGTGAGGAAGCGTATTTTTTGTGGTGTTGAAAATCTTTCTGGTCCAATATCTTGTTGGATTTTCAGCTTTGCCAAATTTTAACAGTGAACTTTCAGCTGAGACAGTATTTTGTTCTTGGGTATGCCTCCATTGTTTATGAGATTAGTTGTTTCTCTTGATGTTTTCTGTAGTGTTTCCTCAGAACTTGCAGTATTCAAAGTTCTGTTAAACTGGTGAACTTGTTTAATGGAGTATCACTTTGTAGAATATCTAGTATTGCTTGTGTTGTTTTTCATTGTGTAACATCATAGTGAAAGACATAATGGAGAGAGGGTTCAGCCCTTTATATGCCAATGTCTATGAAGGACTCAGTTATCCTTAAAAAGACCTGCTGGTGTTAGTACTGTGAAGGTCAGAAGATCTTAGGAATCTATGAGCTGAAGGTTTTTAAAGAATGATTTTATAGAATATTATGTTTGCATTTCTGGAGGTAGGAGGGAATGCTTCATTGTATCACATGCATTCTTCTGTGATGATGCTTGTTTTGGTCCATGGGTTTAATATGAATTCCCAGGGTCATCATGCTCTCTCTGCGATGTGTGTTCACTGACCCTTGTGTACTGCAAAGCACCAAAGTAGAAAGGGCTTTCCTTAAAAACAGTGTAAACCTCTAATTGCTCTAAGGGGTTTCTCTTTGGGGATATTTTGACACCAATTCTTTGCTTCTATTGATGAGGAGGTCTTTCCCCTTTGAACAGCTCTATTAGTTTTCTTAGGGTACTGTCAAAGATGTTGTTATTGCGTGATAGATGTGCTTGTTGCTGTTAGACTGATGTTTAAAATAAAATTCTACACCATGTGCTCCAGAAAATGTGATATTAAAGTGGAAGTGGGTCAGTCTGTCTACCTGTATTCTTCTACTTTTCCGACTTTTGGTTTTCTTATTTCCTAGTGCAAAGTTTCCACATATGGCTTTAATAGGTTTTCTTTAATACACCTTGACTGGTCTTTCCTTCCATTACTTTACTGACGTGCTTTCTCAGTTCTCTGCTTTTCCAGTATTTTAATGGTCTTGGAAATGTTTTCTTCACTGTATACTTTGAACTGACTCTTGTTTAGCCATCTTTGATCAAATACAACTATGTGAGTTGTATTGTTTCTTAGCTTTTAGGAGGCTTTCTCTGTTCCAGTTTGAATTTTGTAGCATTTGTGATTTTGGGTTTTGTAGTACTGATTCTATGGCAGTGCACAATAAGCAAGGTGAATAGGAAGATAAGTGTGACTAAAAAGTTGTGGTGCTGAAACATGCTGCTCATTTTGCCCGTGCATCTTGAACAGATGATGTGATGCAGATTTGAACAGATTTCAGTCTGATACAGGTGTAGCTGACCAGGGTTCTCCTTGTGCAATCTGGAAAGCTTTTATATATGTTTTGTCAGGCTAGAGAGTGCTTGTAAGAAGTAGGTCAAACACCAGGCTTAGTTCAAAAAGTCTTTTTCTGTTCTTGTTGACTGCAGCCCACGCTTCTGCCTAGCTCTTCTCGTTTTCTTGGCTGTTCCATCCTACTTCAGTGTTAGTCACCCATCACAAGAGGTAAGCCGCTTTTTAGTGCTCTGTCACATTGTGTACACGTAGGAGTGGCATTTGCAGTTTCAGAGCAAATGGGTTGAGTTATGTGAGAGATCCTTCTCTCCCTGCAGGCTTTCGGTAGTAGTGGTCATAAGGAAAAATATAAAGGGAGGCCTGTGTAAGAAAGATTTTTTTTTTTGTTTGTTTTATGTCTACTTCTTTTCTTTAGAGGTTGGTTGAGAGCTTTCTTAAGCTGTAGTTGGCTTTGATAGTTCTTTGAATTGATCTACAGTTTTGGTTGCTACACTGTCCCATGGCACAGTTCTACTTTTATGTGGGAAGGAAGAAACACTTTTGTTCATTGGACACTGTTGTAGTCTGAGGAAGTGTGGGCCTCTTGAGCTGTAGCCTCTGTCATATGACTTTTGTTTTTCTTGTGAAACTGGCTTTGCAGGCCTGAGAATCTTACTCCATTTTCTTGGTGAAAGCTTTCTCATTTTTAGTATGATTCTCTGCTGATACATGGCACTAACCAAAAAAGTGAAACTTGGGGAAATTTCGAAGTTGGGATTTCTTGGGGGGGTTTGTTTATTTGCTTTTTGTGAGTTTTGGTTTAGGTAATACTTAACTGAAGGTGGCAGTCCTTGTCTAAGTTAGTCTGTCCCACTGGCCTCTTGGTATCCTGCTCATCTATCCAACTGATATTGTTATACAAGCTACTTAGAGCCATATAAAAAGAAAGTATCTGAGAGTTTGTCATAACATTCCTTGGACAGATAGTTTAGAGTACTGTAGCCCTTGTCATTATTTAATGCTTTTGTGGAAAACTTAGTTTTGGTTATAGAAAATCTTGTAATGACTGAATGTTCATTCAATCATTTTATTATAACTGGGTTTTTGGGGGCTTTTTTAATCTAATCTTTCACAGTAGATGTTTATGGCTGAAAAGTTTTTTCAATCCTTGTATCAGTCATAAAGTACTAATGGTATCTCAGCAGGTAGTTTGGAATCTGCTGTGGTTCTTGTATGATGGGTTGATACATTCATATAGGTGATAACTTTTAAAAAATCTGTCATATTGGAGTGTAACTGAGTGTTCCTTAGTGCTTAACTCTGAATAGCTATTTTCTTCTTAGCTTTCTATCTTGATTTTACTTCTCACTTGTCTTTACAGCATTTAGTTCATGGACTGTAAGGGAGGTGAATACCTAGAGGCTTTTTTATTTTTGTCACACTGGAATAATAAAGTTGTGAGACTGGTTTTGAAAAAGTACCTGCAATCCTTGCCCTTTCCCCCTTCTCCCTCCTGAGACCCTACCTGTGTTTTATCCCTTTGCGTCAAGCAAAGGGTTAGCACCTTTCTCTATCGAGATGCTATTTTTATGAAATTGTGACCTGATTCCCCATTTAAGCCATGTGTTTTACCAGACTAAGGATTGAGCTGTGTATTCGGTTATACACTAATCTTTCTCTCTGCACTCCATATTTTCTCCTGTCCCTGCTTTCAGGTGAGCACTCAAAGGGGTAGAAGTTGAAGGCATGGTTTGTAACACTGGTGAGGCTGAGGTCTAAGAGGCTGTGGTGCAGTTTTTTCTTTCATGTTAATGCTTTTCAGTGTGTTCACTCATACATCTCAAATATATGAAACACTTTCTATATTGCATCTTAAAAAAAACCCAAACAAAAACTAACATCCAAAACCTGCATAATCATCTCTGAATTCCTGCTGAAGTGTTTGTTCCCCTTTTGCACTGTACTGAATTTAGTCAAAGTGAGATGAAATCTGTGATTGGGTTACTACCAAAACGGAATTGTTTCTGACAAATGCTGTGCACAGTATTAACAGAATGTTAACTTAATAAGCTATTTTAAATCAACCTCCTAGTCTTACTTGTTCATTATTTGGTTCTGCACCTTTTCCATTTTATATTTTGATCTGTCTCAGTAAATCTATTTCAGATTAATTTGTGTTGCTCTTCCATTAGTGTACAGTGTTTTGTTGTACTTTACACAGAACGGTATCCGCTACCTCATATATATTCAATGTGCCTGGTGGCCTGAGGGTCACTGCAGTAGTGTGTGTTTATGCTGATGATGTTCTATTTATTTTTTAGTGAAATTTGATCATTCATTACTCTTTGTTTTTATGGAAACAACCCATTGTGAAGCTTTACTAATTCTTGCACAGACAGAACCTTTAAGCTTTCTTTAAGTCTGAATCAAATTTAGAACTTCCTTTTATAATACAAGGCAGCAGATCTCTTGAAACATCACTTTTGAATTTGATGACTGCCTTTCACATGTCTTGCAAGAGTTTGGCATAGATTTACTACAGTAATACAGTATCTGATACATGATCATCAGCATAAAGAATGAAAAATTAAAAACATATTTTGTTGGCGGAGAGTCACATATCGCTTCCTTAATGATAGAAACATCCACTTCAACTATAAGATTAATATGGATTTCAGCTATTTGAGCTATAATTTAATAACTTCCAGTTTATGAAGATTGTTAATGACATTAATATCTAAGAGGAAGATTATTTGTTATTTTCAGTAGAGAAACACCTCGACTTCTGATCAGTCTACTGATTGTCTGCTGAAATTGCACTCCAGTAATTTTTACAGTTTAGCATTTTTTTGTACTTTTGATCTAGGTGGAAAATAATAACCTTTTGTAAATAAGTAAGTATAAGTAGTTTTGGTGTTACTGAAGTTTACACCAGCAATGTCAATTCATCTATTTTAATGCAACCCTATAACATGACTACCCTGCTTTGCTTTAAAATTGGGTTGCATCACTGAAATAGTTCCAACATGACAATTCACTGAAAGCTTGTATAAATGCGAGTACTGCTAATGATGTTCAACAGCTTACAAATGCTTGGCATCTGTCTTTGCAAAATGATGTTTCTTTCACTGCCCTTTTGTTTAGCAGCTGAAAGCCTTCCTTAACTATGCAGAATAAGTATTAAGTTTTGGAATTAGCTGGAAGTGAGATATGGCAAATATTCACTTACAAGTGAAGTTGTTATTCATATCATGCTTTTAGTGACCACATGGCTTTTGTAGTACTGGGACAGCATAGACAGAAGGATGGAAATAATCATTCTTTGAGCAGATTCTTCTAAACCAATGAGGCATTGTAATCAGTTTTATGTGATCTCACTTCTTTTTTTTTTTGCTTTATAAGTCTTCATAGTCTGTGACAAATACTAAATTACACAAAGTTTTCCAATTTTCATTGAATTTTGATTGCCTGCTTTAAGAACTACTATAGTAGGTTTTTGGGTTTTTAAAATTTTGTTTCATAAAAAGAAAATGGTTTGAATATAAACACAAATATGAATTTGAGAACCTGTCCTTTGACTGAGAAAGGATCCCATACAAACCTGTTGTGACAGACTCCCACTACAGAGTTACAGAAAACAATAAAATGTTCTTTCATTAAATATAGAATAGTAGCCATGAAATACACATTCAAGCTAGTAATGAACCAACTGAAGCCAAGCTGTTTTGTATTGTTCATGCCTGACCAGTCAGAGTTTACCCTTAATCTTCAACAATATTTAGTGGAGCTCACTGCATTAAAAAAAAGTCTTAATTTCATTGGGAGAAAAAAGGCTCCCTATATAGCTGTTAATGTTAAATACTATTAATTTAGAAAAAGAAAAAAGATTACTTTGAAATCAGGAGTGCGTTCCCGCTTAAAGTCAAATTTATGTTTTTTATATCTGGAAGAACAGGAAAGGAACAGGAAAGCTGTTTGCCCCTTCCAATAGGATACATGCATCAGAATGGAGCTAAAGAGCTATGTCAGCTCCAGTTGCATAGCATCTTCATAATGGGAGGAAACGTCAGCTAGTAGATGTGAAAATGCAAGAAGATTGGGCTTCCTGGGAGTCTGGAGAATGGACTTGGGGATTCATCTTTGTAAAAGGACATTAACTGCATCTGTTTAATTGCAGGAGTTGGAATGTTGATAGAACGGGTAAAGTGTTTTAGCCTGAAAAAAGAAGAAATCCTGTTTTATAGGGAAAAATCGGCTTCATCCCTCTTCAAATCATAATTTTTATGTCAATACTGAAACTTAATGAGGGGCCTCTGAAAGCTACATTTTTGCTATGTTAAGTTATGGAATAAAGAAGAAGGTAAAGAACCTTGCTAAGTGCTGTGTTACGCTTTCAGGGCTGGTGGCTTTTGCTGTTTTCTTGTGAGTTTGAGAGCTTCAATAAAAGCTCAGCACCCCGTCTTTTCCTTCTGTTGTTCCAATGAAATAAATTACCTGTTTTTGCAAATGGGAAGGTGTGTGCCACATTTGAATCATGTCTGTGACTGATGGTTTCTTGACTGTTAATATTCGTCTGTTGAATAGCTGAAACTTACGGAAATGTTGGTGTAAGGCTGCATTAGATTGTGTAAGGTGTTCTAAGCAATATGGAAATGGGAGCTATTTCATTCTTCTGTTTCCCCTCAAGAGACTTGTGGAGCCCTTGCTCCATATTTTTAGTCTCTGGGGTTCTGAAAATCTTCTTTGCTGTTGATTCTGTATCTATAGCTATGGCACACATACCTTCAAAGAACCTGGAGAAGTCTGTCTTTTGTTTGTTTTGTTTTACATAGCTTACTAAGTGATTTGAAAGACTTATCCACTCCATTTCTCATAGAAACATTGTGGTCTCCATTGCGTCTTTTGATACCTTAGAGAGCACTTTGTGAATGCAGAAATAGACTTAGGAGAAGACCTTCTTAGAGTCGAGTCTACTATCCAAGGGTGAAGTGAATTGAATCCATGTGAAAAAAAATTTATCATGCTCTCCTGGGTTCATACACACCACTGAGAAGGGTCTAGCTCTCTTGCATCTACTCCCTGCCCACCCTACCCCCATACAAATACACATTTATAAGATCTCTTCAAATCTTCTCTTCTTAAAGCTAAATAATCCCAGCTCTCTTCAGCCTTTCTTTCTATGTCAGATGCTCCAATCCCTTAATCATTCACACATTCAGATCTTTATTCTCCTTGTGCAGATAAGAAAAAGTGGGAGGTGGAGTCTGGGAAGCCTTTTAATTATAGCAGTCCTCTTCCTCATCTCATAGTATGAGCTGCAATATCTACCACGAATAATCCAATGTAGCAATGCCTAACTCCGCAAAGGACAACTTGCACCACGTGCAGCCGAGGAAGAAAACAGACCTTGGTGAGCCACTGCAGTGAGCATTTGCTTTTCATCTGTTGTGCCTGCTTGTTAATAGATAGTCTTGGTTGAAACACAAAGCCAAGTCTGTCTGTTGGTTCTGCAAGTCACAGTTATGGTTGTATATAAGGTTATTTCTTGGATTTCAGAAATATAAAATGTAGCTACATTTAATATTTTGCTGAGAAAGTACAAAGTTAATGGCATAATATTGAGTTAATGAAACTGTGGCTCTTTACATATACTATAAATACTACCTTAGTCAACAAATTAGCATGAAATGAAATTAAACTAGAAGAGCTGTTAGCGTAGTTTTCAAAGCTATAGCTTGATGTTAGAATGAAAAATAAAAATACAAAATTCAGTATAGACCCAAGGCTGTTGAAATTCTGCATTGGGTTTGTCAAAAGTAATAGATTCATGACTTTATATATAGTGTAAGGTTTATATATTAAATATTCAATAGTACTTCATGTGCATATAACTGTATATAACTTAGAAACTTCAATATATGAAACAAAGATGATTGTGTAACAATGTAACAAACTTTTTATAGTTCATGTTTCATGAAAAGAAAAGCGTTTATTCAAAGTAACTTATAATGTGCAGTAATAAACACATTGTAACTAGAACAGTGTGTAGGCTGAGTCACTGAGATGTAGTCAGTCTTTGATAGTTGATACAGTAGAGTATTTGACATTTTAAACATAGTGCTCACTGAATAGGAGATGATGCAGTCTTTAAAATGGATCGGTGAAGTTGATAATTGCAGGTATTTTCTAAAACCCAGAAGCAGGTTATTCCCAGGGCTCACAATTGTGATGATTTCCTTTATTATTAGTATAAGTCTTTTTTATACTTTCAAGACCAGGTTGGATGGGGCTTTGAGCAACCAAGTCTACTGGAAGATGTCTCTTCCCATGGTAGGAGGATTGGACTTGGATGATCTTCAGGGTCTCTTCAAACCCAAACTGTTCTGTGGTTCTGTGATGGTTCTATAACATGGGGAAATGAACTATAGTAAAATAGTTGGTTTGCTTGCATTTCTTTTCTTAATAAAATGTAATTAAATGCTACTTTAGAACAAATTTGGATCTACTCACTTAGTTGCACGTCCTCTCTTATTTAAAAAAGTAGTTTTAAAGTCTGTAATCTGTTTTGTCTCTTGTAGTTTAAACTTCCCCTTCTTCAGAAACCCAATAGCTGAAACTAATGCAAATACTTGTATAATGTGTTAAGAGCCTTTAGTGCACCTAAGCACAATCAAGAAGGATGGGAAGGGAGGGAAGCAGAGGTTTAAACTGAGGCTGGCAACTTTTTAGGCTGTTGAAGCTGATATTTTTCCAGTTTTAAAAAAATAAAACCCAGAAATGTATCAAAATTACTTAAATTGTTAGTTGTTTAGATGAAGTTTAGCTATTGCAAATGATACTATTAAAAAGAAGCTTTGCGTTAAAAAATAAAAACCTAACAGCATGATGGGAAAATCCTGAGTACAACAGGTTATCTTCTTTCAGTGATGCAGTGTCCGCCTGGATTTACAGAGACCTTGAAATGACTTGTTACATGATGTTTTATTAATTTTTGAGGTGTCTGAAGGAATTATCACCATCTGTTAATACCAGAGTCTAAGCCATCATGTGGGTTTCAAAGTGCTTTGTGTTGAAATTTTTAAATAAGAAATCCTTCTCTTAAAACTAAATGTAGTTAAGAGGTTTCAGAGTGTAAATAGAGAATACCTTTTCTAGTCTAGATTTGAGCTCTTGGATCATTTGCCACTTTGGTTTGTGGTCCTAGCCTGTCCTCTGAAGCTAGGATGGCTATGAGTATTTGTAATGGAGTTTTTCTCATGCAGGATTTAGGACATAGCTATTTTTTCAACTTGCTTTATGTTAGCAGAGCTCTGTTTTAGCCGGAAGTTACTTCACTCTGAAAAGAAAGTAGCACATGTATTGTATTTTATTCTGGCCAAGATCAATCCTAAATGCGTCTTGTACCAAAAATCTGGTATTATCCAGAAGTGCAGAAAAAGCAGTAAAAGTCTTGAAGTATCATTACAGTATAAATCTTTTCTGGAGGTCAGAGAAATTTTGGGAACATCTTGTTTAAATTATTACTTCAAAATTCCTCTCTCATATGCTCTTTCTGGAGTTATAGTAGATTTTTGGCCTTCCTTAGAAAGAAGCTGATGAAGCACCTGAACTTTTTTGAAGATGAACATTGGGTTGTTTTTACTTAAGCAGTACATCTGAAATGGCCATGTTGTATGTTTGTTGCATTAGTGTTTGAAAAATCACGGTTTAAAAATTATCTTATGTATGCATTCTGTAGAGCATGAATGGTTGAGGATACCACATATGTCCTACTACAAGCAGGACGTGGCACAGCTGCAGCTCACAGTACAGCCAACATGAATTTTGATTTAAAATTCATTTAAGAAATCATATAGATTGCCTGGGACATAGGAAGATTTGTGGTCTAAAGGCAATCCTAACTTAAGAAAAACTCTCTGGCATTTCTCTTTATTTAGAAAATGGAAATCCAGCTGAATAGTCTATACTTAATGTAGCAAAATGAGATCTTTAAAACACTATAATGAAAGGCTACTTGAGCATTATTAAAAATTAATACAGCCAAGAGAGTTATTGAGAAAAGTAGCATTTAGCAGTAATTGTTAATACATTTTAGTACTGCTGTATGGTAAGTAGCTTCATCGCTTGTGTTCTGTTTCCCTTGTAATATTTTTCATTATTTTTCAATGGTCCTTTTCTTCTCGTATATTTTAAAGTTAAGAATAACCATTCTAGGTCATAGGTTTGTACTGTGATTGAAAACAAAGACTTGCCCTAAGTCTTTTCTTGTATAAGCATCAAAATAAGTTGTAGAAGAAAAATACTCTAAGTAATAAAACTGATCTTTGGGGAGTAGAATGTCATATAAAGAACTGTATTATGATGCTTCATGGGGATAATGTCTGGGATAATGCTCAGTTTTTGAAGGTGTGAGGTTTGGGGATTGGAGTGATATAATCCTGGTTTCAGAGGATGTAGTGGGTTTATGTGTCCAGGCTTTGGTAGAGGGAAGCTACAGCAGTGGTTTCTATGGGAATTTGCCAGAAGCTTCTCCTATGTCTGATAGAGCCAGTGCCAGCCAGCTCCAAGACAGACCCATGAGCAATGGTGGCAGTGACTGTGGGCAACATATTTAAAAGGAAGTTACTGCAGAGGAGTGATTGCATCTGGAGAGAGGAGTGAATATGTGAGGGGAACAGCCCAGTATACAGCCAGGTCAGTGAGTGAAGAGAGGGAGGAGGTGCTCCAATTGCTGGACCAGAGGTTCCATGGTGTGGCAGCTGTTCCTCTACAGCCCATGGAGGTCCGTGAGGGAACAGAGATCCACCTGCAGTCTGTGGAGGACTGGGAAGCAGAGAGATGCCTAAAGGACAGAGTGACACCATGGAGAGCCTGTGCTGGAGCAGGTTTTGTGGCAGAACTTGTGACCTCATGGAGAACCTGTGCTGGAGCAGTCTATTCCTGAAGGACTGCAACCTATGGAAGGTTCTCATGCTGGAGCAGTTTATGAAAGAACTGTAGCTTGTGAAAGGGACCCATGTTGGAGAAGATCATGGAGGAATGTGTCCTGTGGGAGAGAGACCATTCTGGAGCATGGAAGGAAAACAAGGAGAAAGAAGTGATGAAGGCAATGTGAAATGGACAGATGACAGCCCCTATTCCTTGACCCTCTTCATCATTTGTGGGAAGGAGAGAGAGAACTTGGGAGTGAATTTGAGCTTGAAAAAAAGGGAGAGGGATGGAAGAACAGTGTTTTAAGGTTTGATTTTATTGTCAAAATTTATAATTGTCTTACTCTTGATTTTTAATAATTTTGTTTCCTCAAGTCATGCCTGTTTTACCCGTGATAGTAATTGCTGAATGATCTCTCTTCTTGCTATTATCTTGACCCATGAGCCTTTTGTTCTATTTTTCTCCCCCTGTCCAGCCAAGGAGGGCGGTGATAGAGTGGCTTGGTGGCCACCAGGTATAAGGAGGTACAGTAAACCTGTAGCTTAAATACTTTCATTTGCAGTTGTAAACAGAATTAGGATTCTATGCAGGGATTGATTGTTATACACTACTATTAATTTCAACAAACAGCTGCTTTTCAGCTTTTGAAATGTGGACTTTCCTAATTGCAATTGACATTTGCAGTGGTGAGGTATAATTAAAAAAAGGTGATTGATACTTTTGAGTGATGAATAAGACATAGCTATGCCTACTGGCTGTCTTAGATGCACTGCCATTTGTGATACCCCCATGGAATCTGACTAGTTATGAGAACTGGCAGTGGCACACGGCTCTTTAGTAATTCCACTGCTACCTCTGGAAGGTCTTGTTTGACAGAGATGAATCAGCTTGTTCTCTCATGCAGATTGCTAAATGTTTCTCTTCATACATGTGAAGCTATTAAAAGATGTCTTGGAGGACAGTGATACCAGTAAACAGTTTGTGTTAAATTTTTTTTGTCACTAATTCCACATTCCACTCCGTGGGATATAGATGAAAGTGCTTACATTTGATGCTCTATAGCTTTTATTTACACATCTTGGGATTATTTCCTACTACCTAGCACCCCTTGTATGACACACCCACTGGAAACACAAGACGAGCTTCCACACAGAAGGCTCGGAACTTGCATCTTGTAGGATTTGTATCTTAGAGCTTTTAAAGCCTCTAGCTGAACAGAAAGAGGACTATATCTGTTCTCTTTATGACAAGTTCATAGAGGGTGACATGTTTTACCCTGACTTGTAATATTACAATTAAGTGTTTTAAAGAGGAAATTAAATGTTTTCTTTTTCAAGCCTTATCAGACAGCTACTGCTGTTTAAAACTGTCTTGTATAGCAGAAAACTATCATTTATTTGTTATGGTGGTAGACTGGTAAGTTACAATTTAAATCTAACAGGCAAATGGATGGGAATTCTGTAAGTTTGTCAGTTCTTCATATATTCAAAATGCACCCAGCTAATTTAAAGTTAAGCATTACACTGCCATGGCACAGTTACTGGGGGATTTCTATTGTAAAGAGGAAGGCTGGAAGATTTTCTTTTTTCGTGGAAGAAAAGATCAGGGTCATGTTTGAATGCCTTCCTTCTTATCACTGTCAAATAGTATTTTCTGTTTTGGTTGACTGCCAGAGTCTAGTATGAATATGTGTGTTCTACTCGGAAACACTGGATTGTCTTTATCTGTATTTGGTAGTTATACCATGGATGCTTAAATAAGATTTTCTTTGTGCAGGTGAGATTAACATTGTTTAATTTTTGTGCTTTTAAAATTTCAGAGCCATTCCCTTTTCCTTGTACAGGACCAGTTAAGACTTTCACAGATGTCTGGCACATTTAATTGCAAACTACCATTGAACTGCACACACACTATTTAGTTGGATCATATTTTCTATTTTAAAAATTCACATCAAAAATGAAAGAAAATGGAATGCCCAGTGAGCATCGGTAAATTATAAATGTAAATGTAAGTATTTGGAGGCACTTCTATGGTATGAATAAAGTATTAATGTTGATATTACCCAGTTTTGAATCACAGACTTCTGAAGTCTAGATAAACTATGAGCATTGGTTAAAATGATTTAAAACATAGCCTTGGATGAATTACAGAATGCTAAATCATGACTCACAGAACAATTTGAATTGGAAGGCCTCTTACTATTGGCGGTCAAAACTGGGGAAGCATGTATTCAGCAGTGGACTCTGGGGGGGGACATGAAGGAACACATGCAGATCTGATTTAATACCCTCCAAACTCTGGGGTTTCCTTTTGCCTTTTTGTTCACATACTTAAAAGGATTTGGAATTACTTTCAAGAATATGAAGAGGTTGCTTGTTTTTAAAAATGTGGCTGGATCTCTTGTTCTCAACAAATGGTTCTTCATTGGCTGTGTTGGTGACACATTACTTACAGGTGAAGAAAATTTGCTCCTTTGAGAGGAAGGGGCTACACACAACTTTTACAGTCAAAAAGTAACTAAAAAAGCTACATATCTGTCCTAAATAAGATAAAACTGGATAAAAAAGGGGACATACCTGTTTAGTGAGGCACTCTTAATTTTTCTAGACTTTACTGGCCAATGATTTCTTGATCATTGTTTACGTAGTTGGACTTGACTTTTTTTAGAGTGGAAATTTGAAATAATGCACTTTGTAAGTCCTGTCCCATCTTTAGTGTTTAAATAAGAGCATTTTTAAAATCTCCTTTTGATCTTCAGTAACAATAGTCAGTATAATCCTTATCATAAGTATTTCAAACAGTGGTTTATGGCTTTGCTTTCAAATTAAATAAAATTGAATTGTCATGAAAAACAAGTTTTGAAGATGCATTTCAATGACTCTTAGGGGAATATAGCATAGATATTATTAGCCAAGAAAACAGAAACTAAATATCTGATGCAAGCTTTCAGTCAGTCTCTTTTTTGTCTGTGTAGGCCCATGCAGGTCAGTTTCCAATAGCTTCATTATTACAGTTTATCAGTAGTTAAAATGATGTTTTTCCTCAAAATTCTAATTTTAAATCATTCTTCAAAGTCAGTATTATTGCTTATTGAATGAAAGTAAGGCTACCATAGTCTTTTATCCTGAGTAAACATTACATTTTTCTGTACTTGAATTTTCATGAGCATCAAAGCTGTATCTGTTCTAACAGGATTTTGGGCTAATTGCTTGGTTGGATTTTTTCCTTAATGGAGTTCAAATGAAAAGCATGCAAATATTTCTAACTCTGCATCCCTTAAAACAAAAACCATACTTTTCAAATAATCTCGGTGATATTAGAAACATTAAGTATTTCTTCTGGCTGGAGTATTTCAGCAAAATATTCTTTCATGAGAATCTTTAGTGTGCTTACATTAATTGTACTAAACTCCTTGTCATATAGAGTGAAAAATCACTTTCAGGATTGTGGGCTGATTTTCTTCTTTGTTTGGTTTTTGTTTTAATTTTACTAAAATTTTATTTATTATAAAAGTTTTAATTTCCTTAAAATACTTATGAAAGTAATAATGACAAACTAAAAAAACTCCAAAATCACAAACACAAACTTGTAATGAAACAATCTCACTTGACTGGAAATTGAGTAATTATTTTTGAAACTGCTATTAAATTAACTTTCTTTGAACTAAAATTTAAAGCAAATTATTAGTACAATGGGTTCCTAAAGGGATATGAGGAAGTCTCAGTTCTGGTTATGGTCTGTTGAAGTTTTTTTTTCATAGACTTTGTGATCAGTCTTTATAGGAGGAAGGGGATATGGGAATGTTGGACAAGAAGCTTGATATGAGCCAGCAAAGTGCTGTTGCAGTCCAGAACAACCATATCCTGGGCTATGTTACAAGGAGTGTGGTCAGTAGGTCAAGGGAAGTGATTTTCCCCTTCTACTCTCATGAGAACCCTCCTGAAGTACTGGGGCCTCCAGCATAAGGAAGATGGCAACCTGTTGGAGCAAGACCACAGGGGGGACATGAAGATGATCAGGGGGCTGGAGCACCTCTCCTGTGAGGGCAGGCTGAGAGAACTGGGTTTGTTCAGCCAGGAGAAGAGAAGGCTCCAGGGAGATCTTACTGCAGCCTTTCTGACAGTAAACCGGGCTTAGAAGAGAGCTGTAGAGAGACTTCTTACAAAGGCATGTAGTGGTAGGGCAAGGACAGTGATTTAACTAGGTATTATGCAAAAAGTTTTTACTGTGATGCTAATGAGGTACTGAAACACATAGCCCAGAGAAGCTGTGGATGCCACATCACTGGAAGAGTTCCAGGCCACGTTGGGTGGGCATTTGAGCAGCCTGGTCTAGTGGAAGATGTCCCTGCTCATGGCATACAGAGGTTGAACTTGATAATCTTTTAAGGTATCTTCCAATCCAAACCATTCCATGTTTACAAGATGCACTCTCTGGCAGACGAGAAATGGGTGTTTAATTTGCTTAGAAGATATGAATAGAACCTGCAGTCTGTCCTTCATGTCCCTCTTGAAATCTTTTTCTCTGGGATCACTTTTTTGTTGAGGGCTCAACTGGAATATGCATTCAGTCTACTCAAGGTCCATAGTTAGTGGTCTCTTTTGTATTTTTCCTAATTCCTTGGTGAGGGAGATTTATATGTAGTTGAAGTAGGTAATGGAGGAGTGCTTGTGACCCTGTGTAGGACTGTGTGGGGAAGTGTTTTACTGTTGTTTCAGTCAATTAAGCCTATTAGCTAAGATTTGTAAATCTCTTGTGTTTCTGAAATACCTGCTGAGTCAGAAGAATGGTGGAGGTTATCTCTCATCTGAGCCTCATATTTCTTGAGAAATGGAGTTTATGTGCTAACTACCTTTCTTTCCTAAACTTGCTCAAAATCTGGGAAAGGTTGCATAGATTCCAGCTTCAAGCATGAGTTGTGTTGGTGGGTGATGGTTGTCATCAGATTGAGATGCTTCTTAGGCTGTGAACTGCATTAAGGTTGGCTGTGTTGAAGCTTTCCAGCATGAGCTCTTTGTGATCTGCGTTCTCTCTTTCTCCACACTCCTTCCATGCCAGGATAGTAAGTTGCTTACATTTTCAAGTAGGTTCTACTTCCATGGGATCTGAACTTCACAGTCAGTAGATTGATGGCAATCCATTGTTTCACCTTTTCAAAGAACTACTGTCTCCACTGGAAGAATTCCTAGCTTTAATGGTAGGTTACTGACTTTTTCTCCAGTAAGAATGGAAAATCAGACCATTCATTCACAGTGAGGGTCATGACTGAATTTCTCCCCAGATGGGTTTAATTTATTTCTGTTTTGTTCACTGCCTGTCAGAGGTGTTCATCTGTATTCTGGATCTGAGGAAATTACCTTCTTGCTGAGACAAACCAAGGTGTTAAAATTGCCATGTGTTTTTAAAGATGCAGCTATATTTGTCTAGAAGATATAAAAAATTATGTTCTGTTATATCAAGACTTCATACAAAGCCATGAAAATGGATTCTGTTCAAAATTGCAAAATTTTCCTTATTGGACATCAAAAGGTTGCCACCTGGAGATTTTTTATCATTTCTATCTAACTGTGTGTAGTCAAAAAAATGCCTGATAACAATGCTTTTTTGAGAAACAGTTTTACAATAACTTTTTGCATGCATTTTGAAAGATACTTCCTGTGAAATGACATGATACTGCTATTTCACTTGGAACAAACTCTTGCTTCTTCCTTACAGATTCAAGAATAAATAATTAAGACTTAGAAAAAGTTGCTCTTTTGAATATCTTAGTATATGGCTGTCAAGTTGGGAAATTCAGCTTTCCTTCTATGAAACTTCTAGCATGACAAGATCCAAGATATTTTGCTGAATTAATTTTTTTTTTAATTTTCTTTCATTCTGCTGAATTAATTTAGTGCTTTGGCTAATGCAGAAGAGCTATTGTGATGTGATAGTATTAGTGGAAGGGTGCTGGATATGTTAGGATGCTACAAGTCTTTGTTGATACTTAGCTAGACTTTGATTGCTTCTTTGAAACAGAGTTGTCTTGTTTTTCAGATAACGTCTATCAGAAAGAGAAAAGATCCCACATTAGCTATCAGTGCTGCTACCAGGGTCTCAGAAGACCACCACAAGTGTCCATGTGATATGCATTTTAGAGGAAATTACTTAAGATTAGTTTTTAGCCTAGTCCTTTTAGCAGCTAAAACATTTTATTGTTGAAGATCTGGAGTTTCTGAGCTTGGTTTTTGTGACCACTCCTGGAGTGCATCTTTTATTTTAGTCATTGAAAATATAATTTGGACACTCCAAATTCACATTGTGATATGAAGATGAGGCAGCTTAATAAAGCAAAAGCTGCATATGGAAGGAAAGGAAAGTAGAAAATTTATTCTCTTCTTCCTGTCAGCAGGCAATGTCCTGCCACTTCCTGGGAGCAGCACATGTAGTGGCAGCTCTGAAAGGCCAACATCATTATAACAAAGGCCCCCCCTCCTCCTTTGTCATAGCTTTTATTGCTGAACTGTTGTCACGTGGTATGGAATATCCCTTTGGACAGTTTGGGTCAGCTGTCCTGACTGTGTCCCCTCCCAAGATCTTGCCAACCCCCAGTCCACTGGCTGTTGGGGTGGTGAGAGGGGACAGTGTTGGAGAGACAACCTTGATGCTGTGCCAGCTCTGCCCAGCAGTAGCCAAAACACTTAATATCAGCACCTTTGTAGCTACAAATACTGAGTACAGCACTGTGAGGGCTGCTAATGGAAAAATTAACTTCCTCTCAGCCAGACCAAACACATCATTTTATGTCATAGAATGGCTAGTGTTGGAAGAGACTGGTGGAGGTCATCTCATCCAGCCCCCAGCTCTGGCAGGGTCTCCTTGAGCAATTACTCAGGACTGTGTCCAGATGGCTTTTGAATACCTCTGGGGAAGGAGACTCCACAACCTCTCTGTGCAGCCTGTTCCAGTCCTCTGCCACCCTCACAATAAAGAATTTCTTCCTTATGTTCAGGCAGAACTCTGGTGTTTCAGTTTTTTGTGTTGCCTCTCATCACACACATGTAACTTCATGTGCATGGCCTTCTGCAGTCTTCCTCAGGAAATGCTGACTGAGACTCCTGTCTGAAGTAAAGTTCTGTTTGTGTGTGAGTGTTCTTTGCTATGCTATCAAACCCATGCATTGGAGTCTGCTACAAGAAAATAAATGGTAGGAAATTGGTACTGCCTTTATCAAATGAAGTTTGTATGTGCTCTGGAAAACTAAGTAGCTCAAGTCTGTCAGTACAACTGTTAATTCAACAGAGTGCCTCTTTTTACTGCAGATCTTATTTTGTTATTTCAAGACTGTGAGCATTTTCTTTCACCCAACAATCCTGATTTAAAACTGGCTTAAGAACACATTGTTCATGCCAAATTGCACTAAAGACCCATCTAGCCCACTGCAGTATTTTTCAAGAGTGGGTGCGTTGATGAAAGTTAGAGCAGGGAGAGCTTGTAATCAAGACCTTTTCTATTACTGCACTAGCCACTAGCAAAACACGGCTCTGAAACTTTTTATTAGTCACCTTTGTACAGGCATTCATTGATGCATTTCTCGTCCTTTCCTTCATTTAAATTTTTTACTGTTTTAGAAGATAAAATATTTGTTAGCCTGTATAAAATATTTTTAGCATGTTTTAGTGGGAAGGAATTACAAACATACATATGTAGCATTTATTTTGAAACCTACCTTCTCCACTTTAATGTGATATGCTTTAGCTCTTACGTTTCAAGAGTATTGATTTTTTGACTGTACTACCCATTATTTAAGTGTCTCTCATTTTTTTTCCTCAGATGCCTTCTTCTAGCCAAAGAGTCCTGATTTAGTTAGTTCTTCTAGTAGACTACTCCGTATATAAACAGAAAAACAATAGAAGTGGTGAATTGAAAAATATTTTACATCCAGCATTTCAGTTCTTAACTGCAGTGAAAAGTGTTTTCTAGAATTATACCTTTCAGTCTTAACTACTGTTTGGGTTTTGGGTTCTTATTCATGAGCTTTCTGGAACAGATTGAAGTCATAATCCCTGAGTTTTAAATCCCCTGGTTTTGAAAACATACTGTTTGGTCCTGTGCGTTGTGATTCCCTCCCCCTGTTTCCTGCTTAAGTGTGTGACACATGGAACAAATCCTTATCTGTTTGGTTTACTTTTTCCTTCTGCCTTACTGGGCCTTGTAGTCCTGCTGACAGTGGATAGATCTCTGTCACAAATAGTTGCAGCAGTGATGTAGGGGTGCAAGAGCGTACTTTACTAGAAGTAAATTTTGTGACCAATCATTTTTTTTTCAGTGGAAAGAAATACTGCAGAAATTTGCAAAGGCCATTACTGAAATTAAATTGGAAGACCCGCACAAGCCTGATGTAGATGACATTGGTTACTTACAGGTAGCTGAGATTGTTGCAGAATCTAGTAGTGGTACTATGTTAATTCTTTTGGCTGGATTTAGCTACCTGTAACTTTGTTACCATGACATTGTTTATCAGATCATACTGAACTTCAGTAATTTATCAGTAGTTTTTATTTAAGTGGAATTATTTTCCTATGTTTGTGTAGTGATCACTGTCAGAAAGTAAGATAAAACTCCTTTCCTGACCTTGTACAGGGCATAAGGATCTATGTACTCAATTAGAACTTCACAATATGCTTATTTTTTAAATTCTAAAATGTTTAAATGTCAGATTGCCTGTTCTTTACTATGGCTGTTGTAAAGAGACTTGGAAGCACAAGGCGTGTTGTTTCTGGTCTTTTAAAATAACATCTCAAGATGCTGCTATTTTTTCATATTCCATTGTTTCCTGGCAGGAGAACTCAAAAGAAGATTGTCGTTTGTTAAACCTTTAGTATTTCTCATAGCAACTCCTTAACTTGCTGGCCCTTTTTTTTTTTTTTTAATGTTTTCTTTTTCAGAGTATTTTACTCTGATAAAGGAGAGATTGAGCTTTGTTTTTTGCCTAGGTATGTCAAATTGCCAGGTTTTAATGGTTCAACCTTGCATGTAGACAAAATGTGGCCGTTTTCCAGTGCCTTTAGTTTGCATATAGATGTGGTCAGATGATTGTATAAGTCTGCACTAATTTAGCTTTTCCTAATTTGAGGCACTTTTTTCAGTCTTGCTAGTTTAATTGCTTGTAATAGCCTAACCTGCTTTGATGAATCACTTTGAAAATTTACTGTGTTTTTCACACTTTTAGACTAATCCTGCTACTAAGTAGTGTGTTAACATAGGTATTAACTGATCAGTGCTCACAATGATGTCACCAGTTAAGATGTATTTAGATTGTATCATGTGACACCATGGGGAAATACCATAGTTTTCTATATTTCAGCAAAACCTAAATGAAGCAAAGTAAAAAACAAAACTACCATCCTGGAAAAGAGAAGACGATGTGTCTTGTCCTGTGATTAAAGCACTCTGTTGAAGGGCTGTGGAAAGAGTAATTAAAGATACTGTGGAGTAGCTCATCTTTTCCTGGAGCTGAGTCATCCACCTGTTACCACATTGTGAGATTGTGTAGTTTGAAGCATATCAAGCACCACATCATGGATTCTCTGACAGACCTTATACTGAGACTCTGATAACTTGAAATGTGTCATCAGGGGAGGAGAAAATGAAGCTGGAGAGTTGGTGACGATTAGAGTATGTAATAGGTACCACATCTGAGGCTGTCATCTCTATAGATGTACTTTATAGCCTTTCAAAGAAGGGAGGAGATGGAGAAGAACTCTTACATAGATGGGAAAATGCCTGAGTTAGAATCTTTCTTTCAGATGACCTTAGAAAAGCTTATTTTTCCATTTCCCTTGTCTCAAGAGATTAGTCATTTATTTAGGAACCAAATTAGATCTCTCAAATTTGGTGATGCACATATTTTCCTAATCAAGTAGTGATTAATTTTCAGTTAATCTGAGATCCATTGTTGTTGCATAGTCAGCATTGCCTCTCTTCTTGTGGTATAGTTAGTGGTACTGACATACTCAAATCAAAACTGGGATTTGAACTTTGTTGTTTTCTTCTTAGAGCTTTATAACAATTCTGGATTTTTTTAACCCAGACTTTTCTATTATAGTCTATTTTTGATTGCCTATGCAAATTATATTGGTTTAGCTGAGCAATTTTCTTATACTTGATATAAAACATGTATTTAATTTTCTAATAGAAAAGCTATGAATATATATGATTTCGACTCTGTTTAGAATAGAATCTGTGAAATGTCAAGTTTGTTATTTTGCTTCTTTAGGCATTGTGAATACTTTGCATTGTGCATCTGTCTCCTGGGGACTCTTCCTTGTTACAGGACAGTTGCTTAGTTAAAAGCAGTGGGTTTATTCTTGCTTTTTCTGACCATATGCAGTCATTTTTGAGTGGGTGAGTTTTTTTTCTTGGTTAGTTGGTTGTTTTTTTAGCTTTGCTTAAATAATAAAGCTTTTATTGCAAAATAATTGTTTAGGCAAAAAGTAATCCTGTTCTCTTATTTTCATAAGATCTCAAGCCTAGAGTTACTAACTGATAGCCTTCCTAGAGACTGAAGACTGTGTCAACTGGAAGTTAGTTTCATTTATGACATTATTCTTAGAGGTCATAGTGCTTTTAAAAAGATATAAGTAATAATCTGTTCTTGCATCTTTTAAAAAACTGCCATTTGCTGCATGTGAATCTGAGTAAGGGCTTTTGAGCAGGAGTAATGGATTTGTACATTAAAGTGTTGTCAAAGCTGTAACTTGCAAAGCTTTATAAAATAACTTTTGAGTGCCAAAAGCCAAAAAGAAGTAGGATATACAATTATTCTTATGGTAGTTTTATGGGAAAAACACTCTGTTTTTAAACAAAACCAGAAAGTTTAAAATCCTTGTCTTTAATTGTTTGTCTGTTCTGCACTGAATACCTAGCTTGAGGCTTGTATTTTATTCTCTGCTTCAGTGATGCTATAATTGAGCATGTCTAAGGAGACTGATGGAGATATTAATTAGGAATGATTCCTAAAAGAAAATGTTGAACACTGGAGGGCAACATTACTGTTTGCTGGAAGCAGTCAACCTCTGCATGTAGGAGAAGCTGTGCTCGCACTCAGTGCTTTATGCTGGCTACCTTTTCTATTTCTTGCCCTATTTTCGAGTTTTTCACATGTAAGTTAGAATTAATGTGACTGTTAGAGCTGATTGCTAATGTGGTCTTTGCTTTGCTGTTTCCTGCAGCGCAGTGATTTAATGAAATTGAGTACTCAATTTTAGTCAAACTTTGAATTACATCCAGGAGCATAATCTTTTAATTTATCATTTACGTCTGTTCAATAATTGAAAAGTTGTTTTCCAGTCCATATAAGCTATGAGGTTTTATCATTGATTCAATGAGTATTTTCAAAATGCATATCAAAAGTGTAAATTCCTTTACTGGACAGCTGAGATGTGTGTTAAACTGGATTTGGAAGGCAATTGAATTTTGTTCAAATATATGCAATGGCATTTTAACAAGTTCTAAAAATAATATTGCTTGTTTTATGAAATTTTAAAAATATCTAAGAGTCACACACTCAATAGTTTAGTATTTTTCAACATACTGATTAGAAATTTGAAAAATTAATGGGATCAATGTTTCAAAGCAGCTTACCTGTAGTATCAGTAGATACCTGAATGCCTCTGAAACAGTGGCTCCACATCTCCTAAAGATTTTTTTTTAATGTGTATGTCACTTATAAAGTTATTATCTTATAAACTGTTTCTTGGAGCACAGGTTTTGTGTTATTTGCAGCTAGTTCAGATAAAGCATTCTGCTTTCCATTAAATAGGATAAGGCGTTATATTTTTACCTTCTCTAAAAATATAATGCTTAGTTTGTGTTGTAGTTTGTCTCTGCCTCCTTTGACATGGGACTTACCTTTTAAATCTTAAATTCTAGGTCCTGAAGCAAAAATGTTTTTTGCAAAGATGCTGCCAAATAGCATTTTCTTACTGGCATTTTTGAAGGTTATCTGTTTTTTTATGGACCTGCTTCAGCATATCCAAAATTATCTTTTGCAGGTAGAGAATTGTTTGTTTCTTTGCTTGAAGTCATATGGGGTGTCTTCTTGTTTATGTGTAGATTTGGTCTAAAAGAAAGTTTAGCTACACCAGATTTTTACAGCATATCAATATATGTGTAGTTATTGAAATCAGTGAGGGGTTTGCATACAAAATTTTTGAACAGGTGTGAATGAGTTACGACTGTGAAATTGCTTTGCAAAAGTTAGATGTCAAGGTCTTCATCTGCAGCTGACTGCTCAAACCGTTGTCTGACCTAAAGCTTCAGTCTGTGATTAAAGGAGAGTGCCATGAGTAATTCAGTTCTGAGATGGATTCATTTTCTGACATAAAACTCTATTGGCAGTATAAGGTGTGTGCTTTTTAGATGTTGCCGATTGGAAGTGCCTTATGGTGTATCAGGGTAAGATTTGCCTTGGCCACATTTAAGGATTGTCAGAATAATGTGCCAAATTCTTCTGCTACAATAAATATTTAAAAGATGCTGATGTTCCTATCTCTTCATAAATATATTCCAGTAACTTAGCTATTGAAGGTTTGGGAAAAAGGCATTGTGTGAAGTATGAATGAGCAACTGATGGGTAAAAAAAAATCATCTATTTTGGTAGAAATGGGTAGAAGAGAGGAAAAAGAGAGCGAAGAGAAAGAAAGTGACATTTGAGTGACAGTGCAAAGAAAGGATTTGCAATAGTGGAGATTCAAGAGGCATCATTTCATCAAAAGGAAAGATTAATATGCTTGGAAACATGGAAGATAAGCAAGAAATTATATAAACCTCAAGAACAACAAAGAATAAAAATAAGGATAGTCCTAATATTTGAGGAGTGGGAAGAGAAAAGAGGAGAAATGCAGATTACTAAGGAAGGGGCAGTTAAACACTAAGCTTTGACTTTGACTGAAAATAATACTATCTTCAACAGTTTTTTGGTCTGAAGGTATGATCTTGACATGCTGTTTTAATATCCTTGATTTACAGTTTAATTTTATGCATGCAATTCTGAAAAATAACAGAGGAATCTGGGTAGAGTGTGAGTATTTGTGAAAGGTGTTCCAGGCCACTTGCATTTCCTTTCCTTAGAGCAGTGAACCACTTAGACTGGAATCATGCTGCAAGTTCTTCCCTCATTGTCCAATGTGCAACTGGAGCAGAGGAAGCTCTTGTGTTTTCTACATTTCTAATCAGGTTCGACTCTGAGTGCTTCCCTTCACTGTCAGATTCTCAGTGCACTTCTGGAGTCACCTTTTCCTTTCTTCCTGAAGCCCTGCATGGGCTACCCATTGCAACCCCTCTGAGAATGTTTGGCTTCACTATGCACACATCAAGGCCCACTGCCATATTATCATGATGAAAAGTGAAATTGTCCCAAATCCAGGAAATAACAGCATTTAAACAGGAGATAGCTTGTTGTATTTGAAAGCTGGTATGTCTTAATCTTCTACTTGGTATTTGCATCTTGAAAAACTAACATCTGTCTGTGGAGTGTGATACTTTTGAAAGCAATATAATTGCAAAGTATTTAACATTGTGGAACTAAATACATTATTCTGCAACATACAGATTACAGTTTTATGTGTGGATCTTTGCATAACTAAATATTTTATTTTACGATTCCTTTAATTGTCATGTAACTCATGTTATTTATGGTAGCTAGATTTCATAGGACAAAATAAATTGTGAAGGGGTTCTCTGAAAGCTAGATGGATATATGTGCTTCATTGTATCTCACCATTTGGAAGTGTGGTTTTAAGGAGTATGGAAATTCCATAATTGGCCTTAACATCCAATTTCTCTGAAGGTTGAACTGTTAATTATGTAAAAAATGTATCTGTAGTCTCTTAGATACATAATTACACATCTAAAAACTGGTTGAAGGAAAATACAGTTTTTGTGGTTTGGCTGACTTGCATAGATTTAAAACAATGCCTTGCATTTCAGGTAACTTTTAATGGTCATTTTCTTATTTTTCTTCCCATAAAAGATAAGTTTTGATTGTTATCTTCTTATTTTTTTAATAAGCTTTTCTGATTAAACACCTACAAATAATGGCTTTTTCAGTGATTGTCTGGAGTTTACCTCTGCATTTCCTGCAAGAATAAAATAGGGTTAGGAATGTTTGTTTTACAGAAGTAATTTGAATGACACACAATTTATACAGTGTAATTGTATACCTTCAAAAAGCTCAGTAACATAATTAAAATACTGATAAATCTGTAAAGGTCACAAACTTAGCTTTAATTATTCTTATCCAGTGTTTTTTTAACAAATAAGCTTTGTTCTCTGAGAATTTGATTCCCTAAGTGTATGAAAACTCTAATGGTGTTTTTACTTCAGATTATTGTCTAAATGCTTGCATTTTAGCAAGGTACGCTCAACACGGATGCTGAAAGCTATGTTTGTACAGGCTCAGAAAATTGCCGATTAAGAAATTTGAGTTGTTACCTAGTATTTTATTTTAAATGTCCTACTTGTCCATTTTCTTAGGGAGCATTTCAGAAATTATTCTCAAGGCTTTTCTCAAGGAAAACTATTACTTTTGGTTGGAGCCTAAGAACCACTTTAAAGAACAATGAAACCAGGATGTTAGTTCTTCAGGAATTTTGTACAGTCCCACATGCATAGGATAAAGAAGCTTGTGGCCTTAACTTCAGAAACTTTTTCCTGAGCTGTATCTGCTGATCGAGTCAGTGCATCTCCTCACACACAGTTTAGAAGCAATGAAGACTGTCTTTTTTTAATTCTTTCTAACTCCTAGGGTTGTTGTAAACTTACATTACCTTCAGAGTCTGAATTGCTTTCTTTTGCTATTTCTGTGGTACTTTGATATAGGGGAAGAAAAAGGGTATGTGCCGCCTGCAGGGTACATATCTTATCTCTGTCAGCAAAGGTAGAAGCAATGCCTTTGGCTGTTCTTAAGGAGCATTCAGCCAGGATCAAAATCCAACCACAGTTACAGTGGTGAAGCTTTAAGAGCTTGTTACACTGGATGATCACATTCTATTTCTGTTACAGCATCACCATTATGTCCTACTTTGTCCATCATCTTCTTTGAATCTTTCTTCAACCATGTATCAGTTGTTGTACAGCACATGGCCACCTTCTGCCACTGCAACCTGGTGAGCTGCAGGGCTTTATTTACCTAGTGATAACTAAAGAAACTTCTTTCAACAAGAAGTTGAGAACAAAGATCACTGTACTGCTAGATTTTAGGAAATGTACTTTACTTAGTAAATTTAAAAATTATTAAGATTAAGAAGAACTAGATCTGGCCACTGATGAACAGGTCTTTGGACTGAATAAATCTGTATCTTCGATGAAGTGTTGAACACTTCAAAAATAAAATTATTTTTTGGGGGGGACTGGGAAGGTTGTGGGGGGGAGCAAGGCAGGGAAGGTTTGTCATTTTGTTTGTGATACCAGTAGAATGCACTAAGGACTGCTTAAGTAGTTTGGAAAGACCAGAAAAAACAGTCAAAATATCTAGACTCTGTGTCATTTATTACTCTAAGGATTGCCTAATTTCTACAGTTAGATTGTAAAGATAAAGTAGCCACAAAAAGTTCTTGCTTCTTCACTGGACATGAATGACTGTAAATTAAACGTGAAATTACATTTCCTTGGGAATAAGGTGTTAAAAGAGGGATTCTAATTTACTGATAAGATTTTCTGTTAGAAATGAGATTAACGTGTAATTGGAGGCTGTGGGGATTATTTGCATATATTGAGCATCTGGAGAAAGAACACTGTTTTGCCCTTAGTCCTTTCTTTTCAGATTTTATTTTACCATAACTTTCTTCTCATCAACTAGCTAATAAGTAAAGAAGTCACAATGAAAATCTAGATAGGGAATGAGGGGTTTTTTTGGTTAGAAGACAGAACAGGTATGGATGGTGTAAAATTAGAAAGGTAAGTGAAAACAATCCTGAGGAACTATGCCGAAGCAGTTTTGCATCAGTGTAATAGATTTATTGTGGTGAACATAAAAGTTGGAACATCTAGAGTCTTCCAGATTTTAAAAGATTATGATGCTTCAGAACATTGCAATTGCCTCTAAAAATTTCTGTGAGAGAACATATTTATTTTTATTCTTATTGTAATGATATGAAGCTGAACGAATCAGACATGTCTGTAAAGCTGCAGTTGAAAAGTCTGATTGAGACTTAATTTTACCTACTTTAGGTGATATGGTTTGCCCAAGGTCACTCTGGGTATTGGCATTTATGAGGAAGGCATGATCTTATTTGACTAGCAGTGAAGAAAAATTACTTATAAGACTTTATGTTAGGAGAGCATATCATTTATATATTTATGAGTGTTGCAATTTACAGTTCATGAAGTTGTATTGAAATTTATACGAAAAGTTATAAATAGTAAACCAACTGTGTTGAAGTACTCAAGAGAGTGACTGTTAAAAGGTGCCTAAAACCGAAATATTTGTTTTCATGTATATATTCTGAAGGTTGTTGTCCAAGAAGATTGATGTTCAAAGTCCTGAGAAGTATCAGATTCTATTTGATCCTTTTTTCTTCACTTTAATGTTATAATATGTAAAGTGATTTTAAAATAATAATTTTAAAAATACAGCTCCCATATGTGACATTCTAATTTTTGCTCTAAAGAGGTTTAATGCTGGCTTTTTTTGAGTCAGAGGTTGATTAAATAAAAACTTTGAAACGCTTTATGAATCTAATACAGACCCCAGCTAATGTGGTACTAGGACTTGGTAATTCTTCAGCAGCAGTCTGGTGTTTCAGTGTTGCCTGCAGTTTGCTCAATGCAGTATGATGTCACAAAATCAGATTGGAAATACTCCAAACAGTTCTTGTAAAGTCCTCCTCTCCAGTAACTAGTGACAGATAAAATCGTTAGTCTGTTGTTTCCACTTGCTGATAAATGCAAAACATCTGTTACTTAATGAGTATCTAAGGGAGCAAATAAAAAGAGGGAAGGTTAAAGACTTTTTTTTTCTCAGCCCACATTGACCTGTATATTAACCTAGTGTGCTTCAATTAATTTTTATCAAGGGAATGTGTAGTTTCATTTGGGGAGATCGGTGTCTGTTCTTGGGTTTTTTCTAAATAAAGTAGGACATGTCCTACAACATGTAGAAGTTTAATTGTTGGGAAGCAAGTGTGCAAACAAAATTGTGGACCTGATTCCATAGCTATTGTCTGACTTTTGAGGGAGATATTTCTTACATCACCCTCCTCTCTTGTGGACAACTGCTTGGCATGTAACATGGATTGACCTTCCAGCAATCCCTCAACAGTGTGACAAGTGTGCAGTGTGTGAGTTTTCTCCCAGGGATAATCAGAGCAAACTTCCTCATTTGACCTATTACTGTAAAAATAAAGAAATTCATTGGCCTAAACTAGTATCTTGAGGTCTTTGTTGCTCCCAGGTTCAAGATTGGCAGCATTATTCCAATTCCAGGGTGATTCAATAAAGGTGAGTATGTGTTAGTGAGGACCCAGGGGCTGTTGGTTGGGCTGCATGAGTCAGCTGGGATTTGCAGTGCAGCGTTCCTTGCTGCGTGAGTGAGTCAGCAGCGTGCTCAGCAGCACAAGACCATTCTCTCTTCAGCGTTAACCTGTTATGCTGCTTGCTTGATCCCAGTCTGCTGGCCCTTGCAGGAACTGTACATGTCATGCCATTAGCAGCAATTAGTAAGTGCAGGTCCTCTTCACCAGCCTTTCTAAGGAGTGCAGATATAAAGAAATGCATTTACAGTATATAATAATGAATATGGTTCTGAGGACATCAGTGGAGTTTCAGGTCAGTATATCTGATAAGTATACTGGCAAGCAACTAGAAATCACTGTTCAAAATAAGATAGCATGTAGGTGAACACAGAAAACATTTCAACCTGTTTTAAGGAGCAGCATTTTCTGAAGGAAACACTGTGTATGAACACTTAATATAATCCGGTGGTTTTGGCTAGATTTTTCACCAGAGGGTCTTAAAAGAATTTGAACTACCATGATATATTGAGAAATTTTTACATGTATGAAGACTGCTTAAAATGTACAATGAAAAGAACAAAAATAAGTGCCCTGATTTCATACTGAAGGGAGGGCATCAATGGAATCCCATAAGGATCTGGACTGAGGCCTGTGCTCTTAATATATTCATGAATTATTTAGAAGAACGAATAATGGAGTGTCAAAATTCGCAGATACTACAGAATAACTCTGGATAAGTAAAAAAAAAAATCCAACTGATAAAATGCGGTTCAATATAAATAAGTGTGTATATGGAGAAGGAATAATCCTAATACTAATATTGATCTAATGTACGTCAGTTGATCGTTATTACACAGAGAAGGAAACCTTGTAATTAAGAGAAATTAATGAAAATGTTAGTTCAGTCCTCAGTCACAGAAAGGGAAGTTTAAGGAGTCATTACAAATGTGCAAAGGAAAAGATCAGAACAGCATGCCAGTAGGGTAGAGTTCTGCTGAAATAATGATACAGAATCAAACAGATTTGCTATTGCTTCTAACTAGGAGTTATGTTAATCTAACAAGCAAAAAGCATTCAAAATTTAAGATGCTTTTCAATATCATGTGTAGTTAAGTTCTGAACAATTTGCTATGGCCTTTTGCAGCAGAACCCATCACATACAAATATGTACCCACTAGCTCAAGAAGTTTCAAGAAAATACTGGAGGTTCTGGAGAGGATATTAGGCCAAGCAATGTATATACTTACCCTATGCTTATATTTTTTCCCTGGTATCTTTTGATTTCTTGTTAATAAACAGGTATTTTACTAGATAGATGTGGTTTTGTCTGACCTTGTATGACAGTTTTTATGAACTCTTTCAGTATGAAAACCTTTATTCTGGCCTCAGGCTTTAATTAAACCTCTAATTAAATTCCTCTCATGAGGGAGAGGTGAGAGGGAAGACAGAAGTAATATCTTTGATACATCTTTTCCTGTGTGGTGGTATTAATGTGCGCTTCTCTTTTACTCCTGCTGACACTGGTGATCTGACATTACCTCTGATATTCTTTTTGTCATACAGTTTTATGTAGGTAAGAAGTGTTCTGTTTGCTTTCCTGTTAGCATGCTAATCCCATTCTCCCACTATAGCACTGCAGTTCCAGCATGCATAATACTTCTTTAATTCTTCAGCTCCTTTTATCAGATTTAAGAAGCTGAAGGGAAGCTATAATGGCCTGCTAGAAATTGACGTTTTCTTCCAACTTTGCTGTGGAGCAGGACAAAAGGCTTGAACCTGTACTTGTTTTAAGGTCTATCTAAAACATAAATTAGCCTATTTATAAGTATTATTCCCCTTTCTCTCTAAACTAATTTAAATTAGAGCAGGAAGACCAAACTGGTTAATGAAATATTTTTATCGTAAATGGGAGCTTCAACTAGGAGAGCTTTAGCTGTCCCTGACCCCAAGAAGGAAGCTGTTCTATGCCATGGCTCATTAGCTTTGGAAACAATATCTGTGAGGTTGGGATTGTTTGGGGCTTGCTAAGAAACAGCTTGCAGTTAAATAAGATAAGGTCAGAGACATGCGTTGTGTGAAAACTGCAGAGATTTTTGGTGATCTTGGTTTGGATGACATTCATTTGTCTTGACCTGACTCTTACAGAAATCTGTCTGCAGTACAGTAAGGGAAAGCATTGTTGTCCTTCAAAAATGGTTGGCTGGAACTTTAAACACAAAATTGTAGGCAATCTTTTTAAAAGAAAAAAAAAAAGAGAAACCTGAGTACATCACTAATATAAATAATAAATCTTTAATTTTTAGTGTAATATTGTGAGAAAGCAGCAATGGAAGGGCAAGGTCAGACATATATGCTTATAGCATTTGTTTTCTAGGCCTTGAAGAATGTATCCCAGCATATTCTGTATTTGTGTAGCTAGACAAGGACAAGTTATCATGTGCTTAGATACATCTATTTCATTATCTGAATTTGAGATACTGTAAATAGTAATACTAAACTTTACTATATTATATGCTGTATATAATACTATACTTAAATAATACTGAAGTATAGACTGAATTTTCCTTGTTTCAGCCATTTAGGATTTTAGCATAGACTGAAAACTCTTCATGATCCTTTCCTTCTTTTGTGAGGCAAACACCTACGTCAGCAGAAAATTACTTCTTGTACTTCCTGATCAGTTCTGGAAAACTTATTTGACTTGATTACTGTGATGTATTCATAAATATGTTACTAACAAAACGAAATCTTAGGACAATCTCCATGCTTTCTTGGATAGTGGCAAAGGATGAGGAAGAGGTTGAGATACTTAATGCCATCTTTGACTCAGCCTTTAATAGTAAGACTGGTTGTTCTCAGGGTACTCAGACCCCTTAGCTGGATGACAGGGAGCAGAATAAATGATCCAAGAGGAAATGGTCAGCAACCTGTTACAACGCTCAGACACATGTAAGTCTGTGGAACAGGATAGGATCCATCCCAAAGCTACTGAGGGAGCTGGCAGAAGTGCTCACTGAACTACTTTCCATAATTTAGCATCAGCTCTGGCTACCTGGGCAGGTCACAGTTGACTGGAAGTTAGCAAATGGGGCACCCATTTAATAGAATGGTCAGGAGGAGGATATCTGGAGAACTACAGGCCTGTCTGCCTGACCTTGGTGCCAGGGAAGTTCATGGAGCCGACCATCCTGAGTACCATCACAGGGCATGTACGGGGCAAGCAAGGCATCAGGCTCAGCCAACAGGGGTTTGTGAAAGACAAGTCCTGCTTGACCAAGCTAATCTCTTTCTGTAACAGCATGACCCACTTTCTGGATGAGGGAAAAGCTGTGGATATCACTAGACTTCAGTAAAGCTTTTCAAACTGTTTCTCACATCATTGTCCTGGAGAAACTGATCATAGCTTGGACAAGTGCACTCTTCGCAGGGTGAAAAACTGACCAAATGGCCAGATAGTGCTGGAGAACAGAGTTACATCCAGCTGGTGGCCAGATACCAGTGGTGTTCCCTAGGACTCAGTACTGGGACCAACCCTGTTTTAATGTCTTTATCAAGGACCCGAACAAGGGGGTTGAGTGCACCCTCAGTCAGTTTGCAGGTGAGGCCAAGCTGGACAGTAGTGTTGATCTGCTGGAGGGCAGGAAGGCTCTACACAGAGATCTGGACAGGCTGGATTGAAGGGCTGAGGCCAGTTGTATGAGGTTCAACAAGGAGAAGTGCAGTGTCCTGCACTTGGGTCACAACCACCCCATGCAGCACTACAGACTAGGGTAGAGTGGCTAGGAAGCTGCCCAGTAGAAAAGGACCTGGGAGTGCTGCTCAACAGCAGCTGAACATGAACCAGCCCAAGTTTTTGCTCAGTGGCATCCTGGCCTGTGTCAGCAATAGTGCAGCCAGCAGGACCAGGGCAGTGATTGTCCCCCTGTACTTGGCACTGGTGAGGCCACATCTCAAATCCCATGTACAGTTCTTGGCCCTTCATTACAACAAGGGTCTGGAGTGTGTCCAGGGAAGGGCAGCAGAGCCAGGGAAGGGTCTGGACTGCAAGTCTGATGAGGAGCAGCTGAGGATGTTTAGTCTGGAGAAAAGGAGACTCGGAGAAGATCCTATCACTCTCTACAACTACCTGAAAGGAGGGATTAGTCTCTTCTCCCAGGCAACAAGTGATAGGATTGTGGGGAAGCATCCTTAAGTTGCACCAGTGAAGGTTTAGACTGGATAGTAGGAAAAATTTCCTTACAGTAAAGATTGTCAAGCATTGGAACATGCTCCTGAGGGAAATGGTTGAGTGTGTGTCCTTGGAGGTATTTAAAAATACGTATATGTGGTACTGAGGGATATGGTTTAGCGGTGGACTTGACAGTACTGGGATAACAGGTGATCATAAAAGTCTTTCACAACCTAAATGATTCTACATTATATATTTGTAGAAATTTACTTAAAAGCATTTAACAAGCTTACTACTTAGTACTGAAGCATTTAGAATTGCACTATATTTCTGAGTAAAGGAAATGACTGATTATTTTATCTGCACTTTTTTCTGAATTTTGAAGAGGGCAGATAATACAGTGCACATCAGTATGCAAATTGAAAACATCTTTGAAATCATGTGAAATCATGTTTAGAACTAAAGTGGATTTTACGTATTTTGAGATGTGCATCTCTCAAGCATTCCAGTGTTACTAAATATGATGAAAGTAAATTTTGCCATTAGTATAACTGTTTCTACTTGAGTATATGTACACCTGAGGCAATTGGGCTGTGTCTGAAGAAATGACATTCCTGAATGACTGAAGTCCATGGACAATTTATACCAGAGCAGGGACAGCCCTGAGTTTGTATTACATAATGATCCATTTATTGATGGACATAAAATACACATAATAGAAATAATATTTTTCCTGTATTCTTAAAAAACTGCTTGAGAGATCTGACTAAGTGGAAAAAAAAAACAAAACAAAAAACCTCACCAAAAGAAAGCCCATCAGACATGTCTTGCATGCAGCCCAAATTAGGCAGTTTAACCCCACATGTCTAGACGAGCAATATGTTGTTCTAAAATGAACTTAATCTGCTAGCTAAACAGACCAGAAATTTATTCTAGTTAATGTTTCATTTCATTTTGGTACCTTTTTACTATATTAAATTGTGGATGGTGCTGCACTTGTGGATATGGCTTGCGGATGTTTGTGAAGTGCTATGTGGACTAGATGAAAGTTCTCTTCCAACCTTGATGATTCTGTGTTTTGTTGTTTACTGTTGTGTAACTTCTTCATCTGGTGTGTCACTGACTTAAAGACAGGGCCATATTAGATATATTAGGAGCATAACATGTTAAAATATTATCCAGTCACCCAAAATAGTCCAAAGTTTAGTGCTTTTATAGGTTGGCTGTTTTCTTGGACTATCTTGGCTTACATTAGGTTAAATGTATCAATGTTACAAAATACTAGAAGGATTTTTTGTAGGGTCATGCAAACATAGGAGATGTGTATTTCCTACTTCCTGTATATATTTTTGCAGGAGACTCATTATCCTGATTTAAGAAAAAGCAAATTATTTCTAGTGTTCACATAAGAATGCCACTGATGAAAAATTTGCATTAACTTTTAATATTTGTAGTAAGTCATCCTGCTCTACGGTTCACATTTCATATTTTCATATTGTGAATACCTGAGCAGTCAAGGCATGGCTATATGAGTGGTTTAGCAAGCAGTAGTGTCGTATCAATAAATCATCTAGAATTTAATGCTTACTAGCCCTAACTTCGGTCATGTACCGCAGCATACTACAGTGCAACTGCTATCAGTGTTAAGTGGTTATGACACATCGTTAAGTAGCACGTGAGTAATTGTCCATGAAAGTATGTATATATACACATTCAAGTATATTGTTCACTACCTTTGTTATGTTCAGTGTATGTGCTATTTTTGTACCTATCCTGACTCTTGAATTAGAAAGCATGTGTGTAATATGAATCACTAGTGTAGCTGTTCTTGCTAGCAACCAACAGTGTTCATGTTAATTGTTCCTGAATAAGGTTTTTTTTTCCAGTCTTTTAAACTTTTAAACTTTACTTTGCTTCAGAATGAATCAGTATTTGGAGATCAGGACTATTGTTCATTTGCTAAGGACAGATTCAGCATTGGTTATTTTATACTAGGCGGGCTGCAGAGCCTACAGTGTGAAGTGTAGGAACATCATTCAGAATTGAAAAGGGGATACCAAATGAAGGGGGTACTATGCATGCTTATGCAGTATTGTTGCATAAAAGTGTAGCAATGCAGTGAAATCAGTGATAAAGAAGTTCTGTATCATCGTAGTCATCCCAGTTTGCACTTAAGAACCACCTCCTCAGGTTTTTTCATAGATGCTGTTACTCAGCTAAATCTCTCATTTCTTCCTTATTTCTCTTTTTCCAGTTGCCCACTAGAAATATGGGAAAACAGAATTATAGAATGTGCTGAGTTGGAAGAGACCCATCAAGATCATTGAGTCCAACTCCTGGTCCTGCCCAATAATCACACCATGTGTCTGAGAGCATTGTCCAAACACTTCTTGAACTCTGTCAGGCTTGGTGCTGTGACTTCTTCCTTGGGGAGCTGTTCCAGTGCCCAGTCATGCTCTGAGTGAAAAACTTTTTCCTGATATCCAACATAAACCTCCCTTTATTCAACTTCATGCCTGTTTCCTTGAGTCCTGCCACCAGTTACAAGAGGGAAGAGATCAGTGCCTGCCCCTCCAGTTCCCCTCACGAGAATATTGAAGACCACAATGAGGTCTCCCCTCAGTTTCCTCCAGGCTGAGCAGACCAAGTGACCTCAGCCACTCTTCCTTCCTACGGCTTTCCCTCTAGACTCTTCACCATCCTCATGGCCCTCCTTTGGATGCTCTCTAATAGCTCAATGTCTTTTTAATATTTTGGTGCCCAAAACTGCACACATGACTCACGGTTAGGCCCCTCCAGTGCAGAGCAGAGAGGGACAATCCTCTCCCTTGCCTGGCTGGTGATGCTGTGCCTGATGCCCCTCAGGACACACCTGGACCTCCTGGCTGCCAGGGCACTGCTGACTTACATTCAATTTGTCATTGAGCAGGACCTCCAGGTCCCTTTGGACAGTGCTACTCTCCAGCTACTCATTCTTCAATCTGTACACATGGCCAGTGTTTTGCCTTTGCAGGTGTAGAATCTGGCAGTTTTCCCTGTTCAACCTCGTATGGTTTGTGATTGCCCATTTCTCTGATTTCTCAAGGCCTCTCTGCCTGCTGGAGATTCTACAGCTCTCCCCAGTGTGGTGTTGTTGGCAAACTCAGTATTCCTCCAGGTCATGTGTCCAAGCCATTATTAAAGATGTTGAAGAGAACAGGGGTGAGAATGGAGCCTTGCAGAACTCCACTAGTAACCAGTCGTCAGCCTCATGTCACCCCATTCACTAAAACTCATTATGCCTGACTTGTGAGCCAGTTGCTCACTGATCTGATCGTGTAACATAGCTATCCAGCTGAATGTGGACACTTTGTCCAGAGGGATACTGTGAAGAAAACAGTATCAAAAGCTTTTCTGTAGTCCAGAAAGGGAGCATCTACTGGTTTTCCAAGTAGGTGGGTTACCCTGTTGTAGAAGGAAATCAGGTTTGGCAAGCAGGACAAGCAGGTTAGCTGAGAACTCTCCAGATTCCCAAGACCATCACAAGTCATTAAGAGAGGCTTTGCAGTGACATCAGTGAGATCTTTGAGGATTCTTTGATGAATCCCATCAGGCCCCATAGATGTGTAGAGATCTAGTTGGAGCAGCAGATCCTATACAAAGTCAGGGTCAACTGAGGGTTGACCATTCTCTCCGTCCTGGTCTTACAGCATGGGATCAGATTTCCATGATTTCATTCTAGTTATCCATTAATTTTCCAGAACTATTTTCAGACTACTCCCAGGCAATGCTGATAAATGCTATTAATAAAGTTGTTACCATGTGAGTCTTTTCCTAGATGAATATGATTTTTCCCTTTATGGGAGAAAGAGGGGATAAACACTGTTTAACATACTTCACTGTATCATTTGATGGATGAACTGTTTGCCTCTGCATCTTTTGTCTGAAGAGGTTTCCTCTGAGCACAGGATACTTCTGTCAAGGAAGTTTGTCTTTTCTGTCATCTGTATGCTCAATTGCTGCTTGTTATCAGAGAATGCTCAAAAGAGGTGCAGGATAAGTTGCATTCAATCAAGGTTGTTTTTTTTCCCCCCAGTTTAGACCTTTTGATTATTCTTTTGCACACATGTTCATGTCTTGCTGGACTGCAGTTTCCTGTATGGAGCTGCGTGACTGTTTACATATCTTTCATATGGATTGCATACCTGACTTATATAGCTGGTCATTTATCAGTGCCACATGGTTGTGGATGTAGAGGTATCTTACTAAAGGATTTCATCATTTCTGCCTTGTTATACCACTCCGCTTAATGAGGATGTGAAGATGAAGCATAATTTTGTTTAATGGTACTGCTCAGGAGACACATCTAGGATCTGCCTATGCCATAACATAGGCAATGAGCACAACAAGCAGTCTGATAAACACAGCAGCTTAGAATAGTTTTATTCTAGTTGAAAGCCTTTAACTAGTGGCAGCTCCATGCTTCATAAACTTGTCAACTGTAGCAGGCATTTTGTCTGTTAAGAGATTATTTCCGTACAATTACGGGTAAGATTGTGCAAGATACTTATCACTTGGATAACATATGGAACATTCAAGTCTCTTTCTGAAAGAGTATCTTTCCAATCACGGTCAGCAGAGAAAGAGACTCCACTTTTCTGTACCAGTTGCACTTTTGCTTTTCTTATATAAAATGGACAGTAAATAAGGCCTTAGTCCTGCTGAGAAAATTCTTTAATTACAAATTCAATACAAAAGATGTCATAATGGCTCGCATGGTCCTTTAATGTCAAAGATTTTGGCACAGATAGGTGCAATGTCTTTTATGGATATCAGCTCTTCATTGACAGTAAAGCTCATCTATGATAGCTATTCATTTTGAAAGAGAGGCAATTTAGTGGTTGGTGTGTGGAGGAAAGGTGAAAAAAATACTAAGTATCAAACAGTTTCAAAAGAACAGCGGTTGATTTTTTTAGTGGCAGTGCTTGTTCTAAAATAGAGTACTGCTTTTAGTTTCCCTGCTGGCATTTACAGATCAACATAAATTATTTTATGAAACTAGCAGAAGTCTTTGGTGATTATTTTTAAAGATGTAAGAGTTCATACTCTCTTAAAATGCGCATTTTGATTTGGGCCATTTACCTTATGAAGTTTCACGTTAGCTAAATTCTGAACATGTTTTAAAAAAGCTGTAAGCTAGCATAGGCCATTTTTTGTTTCTTTTGTCTCTGTTCGTGCAATAAAAACAATGCATTTTCTAAGGTTTTAACTCTTACAACACTCATCTTGTGAGCAAAGCAGAGCATTCAAGTCAGTATCTGGGAACATGGAACATTTAATGCAATGGGATATGAATATGCATATCTAATGCAGATCTTAGCGCAACATGATTAAGTGTCTAAATTTTGCAGCAGGTGAAAAGAGATTTTTTTCATTTGCCTAGCATCCAGATGGTGCATGGAGGAAAATAGGTTAATCCCTATTCTGTATACAGAACTAGTACATACTGATTAGCAGATTTCTTTTCCATGGAAATTTCAGTCTGGTTACAGTAGAGCTCTGTTCCATTGTTGTTCCAGCATTTCTGTTTTTATAAGGATATTGCATAACATCTAGATCTCTGTGATCCTGAAATTCTTGAATGCTATGATACAGCTTTTCTTAATTAAATCCTTCATAAGAAACACAGTATTAAAGGGTGTTTTGAATGTAGTTCATTCTGCCTTGGACATTCTTGGACTATCAAAAAGAATATTCTGCTTCACTGAAAATGGTATTTGCAAAAATAAGATCCTTCACTCATGGTAGAAAAAGAAAGGGACATTTGAAGGTAATCATGCTTGAAAGCACTATCTTGATCCCTTATCTTAAATATTTATATATACTTTGCTTTGATTTAATAGCAGTTGTAGAATTTACTTTGGAAATTTGTGTGTGCATCTATCCAAAGTTTTTTTTTTCCCACAGGCTATATGTGCTTGAGAGAAACCAGTCCACATAAAGGAGGCCTGTAGTGACTTACAGAGAGTTACATAGGGCAAAGTAGATATTTTTCAGTTTGTGAATTCAGAATCACTCTCTCATGCAGAGATGATATTGCCAGAAAGGCTACAAAAGCAGAAGAGGCTTTAATCAGCCTTTTCCCAGAGCAGTGGTTGGATATTTTGTGGTCACCAGATATGGAATAATTTTGTTGTGAGGCAGCTGGAATAATTCCAGAAGAGTCAGGAATATCTGTGTTCGTTGAAAGCAGCCACAATCCTTTTCCACAGAGATAGTCAGACTTTCCATGATACAGTCAGTTTAAAAATTAAGTTTTAGAAGTTTGGGGGATTTTTGTTGGTTAATTTTTTGTTTTGTTTTGTTTTTTTTTTAAAGTAAGTCTTATCACATTAAATTAATGGTCCTAAGTTCTTGATTTGTCAAAGCTTTCATGTCTTTCCAAATTATCATACCTATTGCAAGTATCAAAAGTGGCCTCTTTTCCCCCCCACATTGTTGGAATTCACTCTTATGATTTGTTAATCTTTTTTTTGTCAACAGCCTGACTATTTAAACATATACTATGAAATTACTATGCATTCCTTGTACAGATAATACAATGGTAATTAAAATATTTAAAAAGGATTTCAGTAAGAGGAGTTCAAACTAACTTTTTCACTTAAAAATATAGACTGCAAATATTTATAGGTCAAATAAAGTGATAGTTTCAACAACCATAATGGCAGGTTTCCAAAACAGAAATCTTACCTCTAAGAAAAGAATACTTTTTTGCATTAAATATTTTAACATTAAATTTTGCTTCTTGTTTGTTTCTAACCTTTTAGAATATTAAATGCAGGCCTAAGAAGAGGCTGATAGTGTCTGTGGATGAAAATAATCAGTTTCTTTTGTTTAACAGTCAGAAATGTAATAAACTTCACTGTTCTCCAGTAATCCAACTGGTAAAGCCTGTTTCTTGGATTTACATCAAAATCCATGGTTGTTTTCAGGGCCTAGTTTTTAGAACCTCACTTAATTTTCTTGCCTTTTCTCACAAGAGATTTGGAAAAGGCAATAGAGAAGGTTTTCTTGCATATAAAATCAAATCAGTGCTTACAATTAGTTGTCAGCACTGAGGCAGGCTGCAACCCTAGACAGAAACCACAGGGATTTTTTATGTTTCTGCCCCTTTTTTCTTTTATTTTTCTCCTGAATGTTGATGGCTTTCAAATAAAAAAAAATGTAGTTTCTTTATGTGAGTTCAGAAATCAGAGCTAATTTGAGTATAACCATTTAGTGGTGTACTTTCCTGAAATTTCTAATTGATGGAGACTTTTTTTTTAAGGGGGGGAGGGCAGTAAGAGAGATATATACATATCCAAGCCTTTGGGAGTTTAATAAAGAATTTCCTAAAATGAGGTCATAATCTTAATTGAAAATAATTTATTAAAGGGATACATGTGTATTTTCAGAGTATCAAAGTTGTAATGTACTGTAATTTTATTGCGTCTCAGCTATCACTGTATATTCTTCTACTGTGCTTTTCCAGTTGCATTTCATAAAGGAAAGCTCAGTGTTTTCTGCCATTAAGATATTCTGATACACCCCTAAATAAAACCTCATTCTGAGCTTGAAGCCACCTTTCTGTCAGTGAGCATCAAAGCCTAGAATTTTCAAACTGCTTTTGTTGGTAAATATGTGTAATTTTAGGTGTTCTAATTCCAGTTCCTCAAAATCTTTGCATTTAAAACAGCTGCTGAAATAGTGCAGGCAGTTTGAGACTCAGTTAACTGATTTCCTGGTTCTTCATGACATTAGAACATGTATATCTCCCTTTTCACTTACATTCGTAGATTAAAAAGGGATGTGGGGTTTGGGCTTTTTGTATCTTGAGCTATTTCAGCAATTTGAATGAACTGATAATGATGAAGGTACTACTAAACTTTAATAACAAATAGACTAAAAGTCTATTTAAGACTTCTGTGTTGAGTAATGATTTAGCCCTTCAACAAGCAGACTTTGATACTTAAGCAGTGACTTTGTTCTGTTCAGCTAAATTTATTTCTTAGATGCCTTAATTAGACTATGCATTACTACAATGGGTTTACAGTTTATGTGGCAATTTCAAATGTAATTTAACATTTAGTTCTTATAAATGTTTACTATTAAAAATAAATTTCTCAATTATTTAAGCAGTTTTAGACGTGATGGATTGAACTGACTTAGATACATGTTAATTTCTTGATTTAGTCTTGTATGACTTACAGATATGGGACATGCTCTCTTTTTGCCTGCTTGCTGAAATTCAGGCCATGCTCTCTAAAGGCATTTTTCTAGTGTATTCACAATGTTGCTGATTTGAGTTCTTTCTCTAACTGTTCTGATAAAAGAAGAATATTTGCTAAGCATCCAAATGCAAACAGTTATTTTACAGTAATATGAAGGAGACTTTTGTTGTAACAACTAATAAGAAAAAAACAACAAAAATTCTGTTGGTGTTTGCTGTTTGGTTTCTGTCTTTCTCTTGAGCAATTACTGTGCTGTTTTATATAGAGAGAATCTTACTCTGCTGGAAATCTTGGTAATGATCCTTCAAGGCTGTGTATTTGCAAGCAAGTGTAAGCTGCTGCTTTGTCTCCTGTCCTCTTTCTTCCTGCAAAGACAAATACAAGGTGTCTGGGGAGAGAGAAAAAGGAGGAAGACCCATCGATGTGCTGGGACTCTACAAGACATGCAGGATGGAAACTTTAGTGTAGTCCAACAATGTTTTTCTTTTTTATCAGAAATAAAAGGAGATCTTAATCTATATTAAGTACACTCATTTCAATCAAGCAAAGTCTGCACCTTGAGGAGAAGGTAAATTGTGCTAATCATCTCCATACACAGCACATTAGAGGAAGCATTTTTTGTAGTGTTTTCTTCAGAGAAATCACTCTTTTTTAAACTGGTTTGGTAATAAAGGGAAATTCACTGCCTGCAATCTTTGTTAATTAGGAGTTTGTGCTGTATGTTTTTGTGCTTTCTCCTGCTTACTGAGGGAAACTTGAGAAGTACTTTTTTAGTGGCATTGCACTGGAAAGTCCTGACATTGGTCATTGCCATTGAGTGAGAGTAAACCATCCCTATCCTCCCCTAAACTGTAGCTGCACTGGCAAATACTTTTTTCTTAGAGAGCAAACAATGCAGATTTGAGATTGTAACTTCCTGAGAAAAAGTGTGGTCTATACCCATCAAACTTCCCTTACTGTAATAGTAAGAATAGGAGGATAGGAAGTTTCTTTTAGAAAAAGAAAATATTCTTTTCTGTATTGCAAAATGGGAAATATAGTTTAAGAAGACACAATGGAATATGAATCATGCTTTGTCTTTCAGATTAGTAATTGTGTCATTGGTTCATTATTTGACCTACCAACTGAAAACAACTATTGCTGAAGTTGGTTTGAGCTTTTTGTTCTTTTGGATTGTCATGCCATAAATTCCATGTTTAGAGCCAAATAAGCATCTAACTTGGGGATTTGTACCATGTCTGGCTATGAAAACCTATTTTTTAGTCTAATTTCGTGATGAAATTAAAACAAAAATTAAAAAGCAGATGTAATAAACAGGCTATTTCCATCCTTTTACCTTGAGATTATGCTTTTTCCCTTCTTTCAGAGAGTTTTCTTAAGATTTCATTTCAAATGTATTATTTAATTAGCTAGAAATTATAGTTTTCATCAAATCTTAAAGAGCGTGGACAATTCTATAAATATTTAATGGCAAAATATTTACTGTAGATACATCTTACTGAACCTGCAAATTATGGTGTCTTCTCAAACTGATCACAATAGGCAGTTAAACTTGTCAGTTTGACTACTGTTTTGCAGACTGTAGTCCCGCTGTAGCCTCATTTGGGAGCCCAGCTATCACAGCTGTTTAAAGACTTACATTGAAGTGTTAGATTAGTTAGGTGAAGAAAAGCAAGTGACTATGAAATCACTAATCAGTCCAAGAAGAGTAAGTGCTAAAGACATTAAGTGAAATAAACAAATGTATCACTTTTATTTTGCTCCTGAAAGTCATTAAACTCTTGTATATTGTGATAGCTCAATTTTAACCTCTGTGTTTTGTTTCAAATTAAAAACCAGAAAGGTGATAAAATAATGGGTACTGACTTTGTTCTAACTGGGGTTTTCAGAAATTTGGAACTAAAAGTAAGAGATTTTGGCCAAAAGAGATTGTCATTAGTTTATTCTAACTTGAATAAATACTTAAATATTTGCACAATCTTGAATCCTTTGAATGGCTTCCTGCACTGCTGCTCGAGTTCCTTCTCAGTGATTGGAGCAGGAATGAAAGCTGGAGATGATAGGAAAAGTTAACAGCACAGTCAGCCCAGAGAGTAGGTTGCTCCATTTATCCCAGTATTTTGCTGTGGTCTCCACTGATCAGCAGTCACCCCCCGTTCTGCTGTTTTCCTAGACATTACCATGTGCTTCAACATCAGAATTATCTTGTAATCTGTGTGCTTCTCTACTAAAGCATTGTCATTCCAACAACCCCAGACCTCTGACTGTTTCTGGAATTGAGGCAAGTTCTGAAGCGGTAACTTACTTCCTTTTTGCCACTCTGAATTCCCTTTGAGTATTGGTGTCACTTAGATGAAGGGGAGAGATGATTGCTCCAGCTAACATCACGGGAATTGCAGAATACTGAACAAGCATGAAGCTATTTGAAGGAGAGGAGGGCTGTGTGAACAAGGATGGAGAAAATTCTACTGTGGTGAAATTTTCTATACTCTACTTTGTGCAAACAACGTCTTTGTGGCTTTGTTGCAGGAAAAGGTACTACATTAACAACAAGAAAATATTCCTGTACATTCCTGTATCTCTGTTTACATAGTATTAAACTAGTTTACACCACTAATAGCTTTTGCCTAAATAGAAATTTTCTGCTTTCTCTATATTGCATGAATTTTACAGTAAACTAACAAGGATGAAAGAGCTGAATTCTTTCAGAAGAGTTGAATTGGCAGAAATTTCAGGGTCAGAACGAATATATTGAACAAGGATGAAATATATAGCTAAAGAAGAAAGACTGTTCAGTTTGAATGACATATATAGGTAAGGTTTTAGCTGAGTAAGCTTCTCAAAAATGATGCATGTGCAAAAGGCAGTTTGAAAGCTTGACATGCTGATTTTTTAAAAAATAAGACTTTCACCATGCATGTTTTCAGTCTTTTCTTTCTTCTTTGAGGTTAGAAATCCAGGGTAGGTTTTTTTGTTTTGTTCAGAATTACTTTCTTCAATTTAATCTATGGAAAAAGATGAAATAATCCCAGTCAAATCAATGATATTATAAATACTCTGTTAATTTATAGAAAGGAAGGGGTGGGTTGCATGATTGCAAGAGAACATAAGCAATACATATCTTTCATTTTGATGTCTAGTACCTATGTCAGACTCTGCTAGACATTCTGCTTTATAGAGTAAAGGGAGGTCCAATGCTTCAGTGTGTTTATGTGACTTTGTTTCATTGTGGTAATAATTATTGTGGCTTTCATGTCCATTTCTTACTAGAGAAAAAATGTGGTTTGAGTTTAGGGTATGTCAGCCATACTTTGTGTTTAACAGACTGTGACCTTGAAATAGAGGTAATTATTAGATGTTACATAGGCAGATTTTTTTCTTAAACTGCAGCCTGAACACCATGAGTACAATGCTAGAGTTGTTTTACTGAAATTGATCTTTTGTATGCATGCTTGCACATGCACACCAATCAAAACAGCAAAGGTTTACATTCAAGAAAGATTTACAATAATAAGCATAGTATTAAAAATGTGTAATAGTGCCATCTGCTGACCCCTGTCATAGCATAATTGTATGAGTGGGCACTGGAAATGTCGCAGCAGAGTGTTGACCTAAACTGAGAAATGAGCCAAATCTGGTGAGAGAAGTTGATAAATTTTGAGCTTTTGCTAATGTAATGAAAATCAAAGCCCAATAAAACTGGAAGTGAATATTGATCACAATGATAATTTACTCGGGAATTTTTGTGTGTGTTTGTGTTGACAAATGATGACATTTCACAATAATTAAGGTCAATCTGATGGTTTTTTGCTGTTCAGAAATTTTTATTTTGTTGTGGCTGTCAGCATAAAGAGTTTTCCTGTCATTTGATGAAACAGATGCATCTAGAAAATTCATCCAGCATGAAAGCATATAGAAATTTATGGCTAGAAGAGAAGGTGATAAGCCTTTATTTCAATGGCAGTGCAGTCTTCGACTATCTTAAGTTGGTCACATGGCTGCCTTTATTAAAGACTCATTTGAATCCTTTGAACCAACATAAGAAAGATATTGGAGTGGGTTTAGAAAAGGGTCATAATAATGATCAGAGGGCAGGAGCACCCCTCCTCTGAAGACAAGCTAAGAGTAGGGCTTGTTCAGCCGGGATGAGAAAAAGCTCAGGGAGACCTGGAGCAGCCTTCCAGTACATAAAGGGGCCTGAAAGGGAGCTGGAGAGGGACTTTTTGCAAAGGCATGCAGTGCTATGCCAACTCTACTTAAAAAGGATGGGTTTCAGATTAGATATTAGAAAGAAAATCTTTACTGTGAGGGTGATGAGACATTGGTACAGGTTTTCCAGAGAGTTGCCCCATCCTTGAAAGTGTTCAAGGCCCGGTTGGATGGAGATTTGAGCAACTTGGTCTAGTGGAAGGTGTCCCTGCCCATGGCAGGGTATTGGAACACTTAGAGACTAGCTGGTCTTTAAGGTCCCCTCCAACACAAACCATTCTATGATTCTAGGATCGTCAACATCTTGCAGCCGTGTTACCTCTGTCCTGCTTCTATCCTGGGCACCTTTCCTGAGATTTTCATTGTAGAAGGCCTTTTCTTAGAGGAACTTGATGTAAAAATTGCTCTCACAGTTACATAGAAATGTATTTACCACTTGGATTGAGTTGAGGAACAAACTGGGGGGAGACTGAAAGCGTTTAGGTGCAATATGTGAAAGAGCAAGCATCTTGGAAGTAAAGTTGATCTCAGCAGATTGTTTCAAAGTCCTGAACATTGACGAGAAGCCTGAATAGTGAAGATTGCTGCAGGTCTTTTTGTACGTGTTTGGAAAGAGAGGCAATATTCAGTATTAGGTCAAGTGTTTGCATTGTCATTGTTTTTACTCAACATGTAGCAATAAAGGGTTATAGTTGCAATATTTCATGTAATTAGAACAGCTTTTGAGAGAGACTTGTACTAGCCAGTTTATCTTCCTTTGTATTACACCGTAGTAAAACCAGTAGCGTGCTATAGTACTCTAAAAAAATGAGCAAAGTAGCTGGCAACCTTCTTGATTTTTAAAATTACTTCAAAGAAGTAATTGTTTAGGACAGTTTTACTTCAATATATGACGAGAATTTCCACAAGATCATTTTAGATAAGAAAACCTAAATCTGTAATATACCAGTAACTAGTGCATTTCAGCAATATCCAATTTATTTTGTTACTGGTTCCATGGCTATTCTTTTTATTGCAAACATGAGAGTTTTTATGTTTAATGTTTACTTGGCATGCTTTAGACATTGTGTCTTGTACTCAGTATCTGTATGAAAAAGACAAAGAATTGTCATATATTTTCCTTCAATCTTCAAAAATGGCAAGAAGGATCAGTGGGTCTACAGATTCACCTCAGTCCCTGGGAGGGTGGTGAAGCAGCTAATCCTGGAAACCATTTCCAGGCATATGAAGGTTAAGAAAGTCAACAGGAGCAGTCAGCATGGTTTGACCAAGGGGAAGTCATGCTTGTCCTTCCCAATAACATTCTATGATGAAATCGGTAGATGAAGGAAGAGCAGTGGATAGTGTTTGTATCTGAACTTCACTGAGGCTGTCAGCACTGTCTCCTGCAAGATCCTTGTAGGAAAGCTATTGATATGCAGACTGGATGAGTGGACGGTGAGGTGGCTTGAAACCCAGCTTAATGGCTGTCCCAGAGAGTGGACATCAGTGACTTGCATTCTATCATAAGGCCAGTTACCAGCAGTGTACCCCAATAGTCAATAGGTCAATAGTCAATGTGACCCAGTAGGTCAATAGTGGGTCCAGTCTAGTTCAGCATCTTCATTAATGATGATGGGACAGAGTGTACCCTTAGCAAATTTACAGATGACACCCAACTGAAAGGAGTGACTGATAAGGTCATGCTGCCATTGATAAGCTGAAATGGGCTGACAGGAACCTCATGGTATTCAACAAGAGGAGCTACAAAATAATATACCTGTGGAAGAACAACCCCATACACCAATACATTGCAAGGGGAAATCAAATGGAAATCAGCTTTTCAGAAAAGGCCCTGAGGCTTCTGGTGAACACCAAGTTGAGCATGAGCCAGCAATGCGACCTTGCAGCAAAGAAGGCAAATGCTACCCTGAGCTGCATTAAGTAAATTACTGCCAGCAGGTCGAGGCTGTTGATCTCCATTATTCAGCACTGATAAGGTCACATCTCGAGTTCTGTGTCTGGTGCTGGACACCCCAGTACAGAAGAGAATTGGACATACTGGAGAGAGTCTAATAGGGGACCACTAGAATCATGAAGGAACTAGAATCTCTCTCCTATGACTGAAATCTATGACAGTTGGTATCTTTCAGCCTGGGGAAGACTGAGGAGGGGGTCTTATTAATGTATATGAATACCTGATTAGAGAACATATAGAGGATGCAGCAAGTCTTTTCTTAGCAAGTCTTTTTTCTGCAGTGTCCAGTGACAAGTCCAGAGGTGATGGGCACAAACTGGAACACAGGAGGTTTCTCCTGAATGTCAAGAATTGTTGGGTTTTTTTTTAATTTTGAGGGTGACACACCACTGGCACAGGTGCTCCAGAGAGATTGTGAAGTCTCTCACCTTATGGATAGTCAAAAGCTGTCTGGGCATGATCTTGGCCAACCTATTCTAGGTGGCCTTGTTTCAGCAGGGGACATGGCCTGACTGTCCAGCTTTCAACCTTAAACATTTTGTGATTCTGTGATAGGCCTTTGAATTTTTAGTAACGAACTGGCAAGATAGGTGTAACTTGTAATCATGCTAATTTTAGCAGCTCAGAAGTAAAATTTCTGTTGGATTACCTTGCTTCTTGCTTAAATGTTTTTTAACCAAGCCACGAGGTATTATTTTGTTTTAATTTTTTTGGCTTTGAGTGGTATTAGTCTGGGATGATGTAGCTGTAATGCAAGTGTAAAAACAGCTCACTTCCCCAAACACCCTCAAATCCAGCAGTCCTAACAAACCTTGAAAAGATCCTTTGAAAAAGAACAATTTATATTCTCACTGAAGTCCTTAAGTGATAGCCTTGTGGCTGTGAAAAATTGCGAAAGTTCAGTGAAGACCTGTTGTCTGGGTGACACTGTCTCTGCTGTTCCTGTGATCATTGAACACTTCTGTGTATCTTCATAACATAAAAATCTATATGTGATTAACTGAATTGTTCTTTGGATTTCAGTGACTGAGTTGCCAAGATTTTTACTGTCAGGAATGAGTAGTTTCATAGACAGCTGACATGTAGATATTTAAATTTGGAGCATGTTTAAGCTGTGCTGAAGTTCCAGCTGGCATACCTATAAGACCTCAAAGTTCTTCCATATTGCTTCTCTTCTGGAAGATGTGCCCATCCAGGTTTCTGAGGGATCTCCAGCTGACTTTGCCTAAGTCCCATTTTTAAACAACTTCTTTTTCCTTTGGTGTGCCTGGATACTGTTCAGAGGCTTTTCTGTTTATCTTTTCCAAGTTCTTCTTTTACATTTCTGGAGCATCACAGATTTCCTTTTCACTTCTACGACATGTAATTATTTTTTTTTCTTTTAGTACACATTTTTTATAGTAAAGAGGATAAAATTTGTCTCTCTGTTCTTTTTACTTCTATCTTTTTGAAAATTTATGCTCATGTATTTTTTGTCTTTTTCTTTTAAATTCTTTTTCCCTTTTGCTCTCTAACATTGTTAAAATAATTTTAATTAACTGTCTTTCTATTTTCTTTCTTAACCAAAGTGCCAAGACACCTTTGTAAACTTGTCTCTGAGGTGTTAAAAGTACTTTCTTCAAACTTCACTGCATTGTCCAAATATTTTCTGCTTATTCTGGTCATATTTTACACTATTTCATGTCCGTATTTCAGTGGACATTTAGTGACCTTATTTTGATTTTTCTCTGTGAATATAAACTCAGTTTAATAAGAAGTCAGTTGATGATGAACTCCCTTGTTCATTGACTGTCTGCCTGGCATGCTGCTATTAATACAACTAGACTTTTATTCTTATTAGCCCATTCTGATTTTTTGGAGTACTGTGTTATTTTCTTCCCAGTATTGTAAAAGCAGTACAGACTTCTTTTCAAAGTACGCTATTGATGTCTGGCTTGCAGAACACTTCATGGGGAAACTCGAGGTCTGTCCTGTAGTTTAAATTATAAATTTAGATTTAAAAATAATTTTATGTTCTCATGCAATTAAAAAAAACAACAACAAAGCAACTAAACAAAATTTCAGCATATATTTGATTATCATGGAAGTTTTCTGGTAAAGGCCTCAGGTATCAGATAAAGGCTAGTTAGATTCATTATAGGCAATAATAAAGAAATTTGCCCATCTTTACCAATACCTATCTGAAAGGGCAGTCTGACGGAAGCTGTAAAAATGTGATTTCCTCTCCCCTGCCCTCAGCCAATTTTTCTCTTATTTTTGATAGCAGCAAGGTCAGTCTCCTGGAGCCAAGGATGTGCTTGGGGCCCCAATACATGTGTTGGAGAAAAGAGTTTAAAGACTGATGCTTCAATTTTGGGAGGTAGATGGGTGGTATTTGGAGGGCTTCTTTTTGAAGTGCTTTCAGTAATGATAATTGTTTGATACTTGCTGTGTAATTTGCATTCAGCTTTGGCCTGTGGCTCTGGTATTGCTGCTTTTTGCTTTCAGGTTTGCCTTCCTCTGCATTTAATTTTCAGTTATAATTGTTTGTTGTTGCTAGGGGAATCTGGGAATGTACTAGCTCTTGCTATTTTACTGTCTTACAATGGGTGTAAGTGCTCACAACACAGTAGGTCTTCTAAGTTATTTACTTTTGCTCTCTAGTGAATTTTTATGTGTTATAACTTAATTTACCTGTCTTTAAAAGTCCAATAGCTAGCTAGAGCTGTACAGTTTCCATGCATTATTACATTTTATTACTCATTTGTAAAGATATTTCTCTTTGGAACACAGCCTTAAAGATTATGAATGTATTTTATTTATAAAGATGGAAGTTATGTTTTTTCAAGGAATTTTAACATGTTGTATTAGCTTTGTGTGAGTTTTTTCAGTATTAACTGAGGTCAGATACCTTAAGGGAATTGCATCAGAATGCCAAGGGATTTCACAATTACATAGCTTAAAGAATAGTGTAAACCTTATTGCTTCCAAATTTTTCAAATATTTATTTCTGTGTTTCTTATTCCTGTAGGTATCACTGAATACTTCTATACTGTTACTTGGATTGCTAGAGAGAAAGAAAAGCACTATAAAATTAAAAACGAAAAAAATAGGATTGGACCTCTTTTGGTTTGTTACAGATTTCTTTTCCTTGTCTCTTACATATTTTCCAGGCACTTGACTAAATCTAGCCAAAGGGCTTTAGGCCTAAATAGTTTTGCCACTGCCTGGTATGCCAGAAATATGAGAAGACGGCTGGTCATACATGGTGGAATGTGGAAACTAATAGAGTTAACTACCTGCATCTAACTATTGCCTTCACCATTGTCATGCTTTGTTTGGATGGTCTTGCCTACTCATGGAGGTGCTTTTTCCAATTTTCTCTCTCCTCTTTTTTTTTCTTTTTTTAAATATTTTTTTTAATACTAAAAATAAAAGATAATCACTATGTTTTTCGCAATGCTCTTGTATTTGACAGTTGTTTATGAGCTGCTGTGTAGACTTTCCAAAAGACTCAGACTAATGAGTCCTGATTGATAAAGTTTGCACTCCTGTTCCATGGTCTGTGTGGAACAGTAATCATTTTATTGGTGCAGGGACTTCTAAGGCACTACTGTAAGAATATAGATTCAGAAATTTTCATGTGCACAGTTGCCAGATGGATAGTTTTTATGGAAGAAAAGGACAAAATCTGAAATACCTTATGAAGTGTGTTCTTTGAGGGAATCTTCTTCTCTTTCTTTTGGTAATTTCTTTGAATAAATGCCTGGTTCCTCACTAACATGGTAGGCTAAGCAAAAGCTTTTTACAATATATTCGGAATTGTAAAAAAGAAAGTATTAGCACTACTTTTTCAATATAGACAAGGTACTGAAGTTAAATGAAATTCAGAGTTTACTCAAAAATCTGTTTAATGCAAATATTTGGAAAGTAATATTTCTAATATAAAGCTACAGTAATAAATTTTCATTGTTGAATCAAAATGATTGATGGCTTGACATTAAAAATTCTTTCATCCTTGAAGTGTTTCTCTTTCCAGATCTGTTAAAAGTTATTACAAAGGAAATATTTGTAATAATTTTGTTTAGCAATGCATGACAGTCTCTATGTAAATAGTTGTCTTACCTATGAAAATTTGTTGAGTGCATAAAAAATTTCAGTTTTTCGGCATTGAGTGTTCAGAGAGAAAGGAGTCAAAAGGAAGCCAGCTGGGCCTGGGCAAAAGGCACATTGTGTATCTCTGGTTGCATTACAGCAAGGTCATTTGGAACAGGCAGAGAGCAATGAGACACAAAAGCCTGTGGGATACTAGAGGGTCTTTTGTTAATGCTTAATAAGCGTAATGTAAGGGCAACTGACAGTGGAAGCAGGTGGAAATGCTGATTGTAATTACAAACACAGATCTGAGAGCTGCCGTTGGTAAAAGTGAGCAAATAAACTGAGAACATGAATATTTTACTTTATAGATTTAACCATGAGATTTTTAAAGTCTACTTTGGAGAAAATAGAGGGAATGTTAAAACAACAAATATTTATGCCCTTCAGCTAAAATCACTTAGTATCTAGGATCTGTGTATGCAATGTTGAGTGTGCTTTGCAGTTCTGTATGGTATGCATACAGCTTTACTATCCTCTAATTTACAAATTCCTAGCAAATACTCAACAAATAAGGCACACATTATTATAATAGCATGGACTGGTTTTGTGTCTGAAAAATCTACCATTAGCTACTTAAATAAATCCAAGAAACCCGGCTCAATAGTTAAATCTTTTTTTGCCAGCAGTTTCCACCATCAGCAATTTAAAATTTCTTTCAATGAAAAAATGGGTTACTTTGATATGAAATTTCTCTAAATAAAATAAAATCGTTATGTGATCATAACTGAAAATAGTTTTAGACATGGTTATGTGATTCTCTCTAATTTTTGAAGATAAAAATTAACCATCTCAGTTGTAGTTCTCTGGATGTGTCTCTACAAATAGTCATAGTGTTTTTTCCTTAACTTGTATATTAGCTCCAGATAGTGTTCTCTCTTTGTACCTTTACTTGATTTCCTTTTCCCTCCAATTATTATATCTCTAATGCAGAAAAGTGTTTGAGGTGAAGTGAGCCAGCTTGCATAGAGGGATTGGCGCAAGTTCTTTTCCCATTAATCAACCACACCTTCAAATCTGTTACTGAATACTGATTTACAGTTAGTATGAAAATGGGTTATGCACTGCTGAGATTTAAAGGTGGCTATTTTCTCCATTGCTTGTCCAATTCTCCTTATCGTTAAAAAATCAAAGCCTTAGGTGCCCTTGTATGTCTCACCTTCTGATCTGGTGATTTTTTCCTTACAGAAGCATGGGTAAACGGCATTGCTCTCCTTGTCTAATGAGGTGTTGGGAGCAAAACAGTCTATTTGTGGGGTTTTTTTACTTAATTTATTGTCAATTAACACAACCTTTCATCGCTGATTGGAGTACTGGGGAGAACTAAATAATCAAACACTTAGCCAAGCACTTTCTTCCATCTGCCCCAGGCTGGAGGCAAGCGGAATGCCTCTCCTCCCTCCAGCCCCAGCTTGCCTTATTGTCCCTGTGTGTGGTTGTGGGTTCACCCCAGCTCCACCAGCAGCAGACACTGGGCAGCACAGTCGGGGTTATTTACATTGCACCACCCATCTGACATTTCTCAGTTCTCAGCTATGTCCAGTGTGCCTCACTTGGTCATTTTTTCCTGCAGTGCTTTGCTTATTCATAGCTTTCCCTGCCACAGTGGGCTTCTTCAGGCTTTTCCTCAGTGGCAGTGGCTTGGGGTGCTGCTGCTCTGGGGCACTCACCTGCAGCTGCTGTCCCTGGGGGAGGCTGGAGTGATATGTTCCTCACCCCAAGAGCTTGTTGGTGTCCCTTGGCTGCTGCCTCAGGTGCACTGATCAGCATCCTGCTCGGGGAATGTCTGTCTGAGGTGCTACGAGTTAGTCGCATCAGTTTGGGGCTGGTGGAAATGGCAGTGACCAGACCAGGGCAGCTCACATCCACTCCCAACTTTCGATACCGAAACTTGGAGAACCTGTAGTGAATGTATAGGAAAAATAGCTTCCTGTAGAGTAGCAACACTTCCTTTAGGTCCTAAATTTCTGGACTAGATAACTTTCAAGTGATGGACTGAAGGGCATGTATTGTATTTTCATTCAAAATTCTGGTAATTGTTTTGTGATAAATCTTGAAAACTCTATATTGATATAAACAGTGTAGACCAGAAGCAAGATTTGGACTAATCTAAATTTATTTATTTATAAAAAGGTAAAAATAAGAATAAAGGGGGAAAAAAAACCCCAAACCAGAAAACACCTCTGTGCTAAAAGAATAGCCTAGACATAACCATTTCTCAGATAAGAGCCTGAGGATTTCTTCTGGGAATAAAAAGTAAGTTCATGAACAAGGGATAGCTAATGAAGAAGCACTTACAAACCAATATATGGGTAGAACCTAGCATTAATATATTCGACAGTCCACATAAACCTCCCTATTTCTTACTTGTATTTCCATGTATATTTTAATACACTGCTTTTACATATATTAGCTCTCTTCAATAATTAGAGTAATTTCAGTGTTTCTTCTTCTGGTGCATCTTTAGAAAAACTCTTCCCAGTTCAACAAGTGACTACAAAAAGGAAGCTATTTAACATTCATTCAGAAAATAATAGAACTTAAAACATTATATATGGGTTTATAAACAAATTTTGAATACTATCATTTAGCTGTATTCACAGAACAAAGAGAACTTGCATAATTAAAGAAAAATGGGAGGATAATGTGAGGAAGAAAGAACAGTGAATTAGGAAGGAAGAAGATAAGGTCATTTTTAAGTACAAGCAAGGGGAGGAGAGACTAAGAAGAGGATCTCCTTTATAGCTTTGTTAAGATTACATGAAAGAAAAATACTTGAGTCGCTTTACAATTTGGCAAAATTGAACGGAATTAAGCATTTCTGTTTGCTGGGCTCAGATGAGTGAGGAACTCTGGGTTACAATTGTTTTTCTAAAGACTTAAACAAAAAAGTGTGATTGAGGAGGTTTTTGATGTTTATTTTCTTGGAAGGTATCTTGAGTGCTGCTTAGAAGAAAAGATTTTTTTAATATGCATTTGTTTAGGTTTGTTGTTAGAAGAATGATGAAGTTCTAAAGTCAGTGGTTGTTAGGTTTCTCCCAACTCTTCCTTTCATTTTCACCTCCTATTTTCTAACATTTTTGCATAAATTCTTTTAAAATACATGCTCATGTAAGTTTCTCTGTAACAATACATATATTGCACATTTTTAACTTTATTCTAATTTTAGTTTTATTCCCTGGTATGCATAAAACTTCATTTTTTTTCTCCTGTCTACTTGCCTTCAAAAGTAATTTGTTTTATATCTGTGAGAGAACATCTTACAGAAAATGACATAAAGCTCAGTCAAATTAACTTATCGAAAGAGATAAGGTGTGACTTGATCTGAAGTGTGTAGGGGCTTCTTTGTGGTAAGATTTTCTGCAATAAAAGTCTTGTTAATTTAGTGAAAAGAAACATCAGAAGAACGAATGGCTAAAAGCTGCATGGGCAAGTTAAAAATGAGATGCACATTTTTAATGGAATGAAAATGATTGCAAAAATTTACCCAGTAGTTAGTAAAGTATCCATGTCTTCTTGTTACACATTTTTAAACAAAGATTTTTGATCTGTTTATTGTCTTTCAGATCTAAGCACAGGCAATCTCATGTTTCTTTTGTAATTTGCTTAAATTTGAGTACAACATCAAAAATGTATTCTGACAACTACTGCATTTTGGAACATCATTCAGGGAAGTGGCAAGGCATTTTGCAAGGAAGTGGCTTAGGGGATGCAAATATTTTTTTCTATTGTCTTTTTTTCAGTATCACAGGTATTTAGTCCAGAGCAGATGCTTGGTGAAATTATTTTACTTAATATCAGCATCAAGTCCTTAACCCAGGGTCCAGAATCCCATTTGACCAGGAGTTTTCTGAGCATTACAGTGTAACCATCATCTGAGAGGAGGTCTGAGTATGTTTGTAATCAAGCTGTCATGTAAATATCACATTACACTAATTACTTTTGTTAGGTGTGTGCATCTGACTATGTAAACTTTTACTCTCTCTCCTTTTGTTCTTAATGTCTTTGTTGCAGAGTAGTAGAACTTAGGTCCTGTGTTTCCTTCAATTGTAGATATTTATGAGCTACGTTGTGACAGGTATTTTTTTCCTGGTGTCCTCCCATATGATAAAGCTATGACCTCAGTGAGCAATTTTGTATGATAAGTGCCATGGTATTCCCTCTTCTGTATGCAGGAATCAGAGGAAACCATTCTTTACAGTGGATAGTCTTTTTAATCACCTGTCCTTCTAGTCAGAAACCTCTTTCTTGTCAAAGGGGCATAAACCAAAATAAAGGGATTAAAGAACATTATCTTAATCTTTGTAGGTGGAGGACACATAAGAAAAAGTACTTGTATGGGTATTCTTGATATGGAGGGGCATTAGTTATATTTAGATAAAGTTTCATCAGTAAGAAGGCTTTAATATATTTTTCTTACAAACATTGCATAAAAATACCTGCTTATTAATAATTTCTACCAATTTTGTAAAACCATCTTATAGTTGAAGAATTTCATTACCAAATTTGTGATCAAATAGAATGAATCAAATGTATTCAGATACATTTCCAGTTGAGTATTTCTTCAGTGTGATGATTGGCACAGCAAATAGCCTGAAAATTTAAAAGATAACTGGACGTAGCTGGACTTCTTAAATGCACCAAGTTTGCTAAGCTTCATCAGAATTGATTTTTTTACTGCAGCGGTAGCGTTGGTTGAATCTGTACACCAGTCTCTGAAGCTTGTGTGAAAGTACAAAAAGTAACCTAGTTTCTCATCTCCCTCTCATAATGAAAACACAAAGTAAAGGCCTTTTAGAAGCGTATTTTGTAATGGAAATTTTAGCAGCCTTTTGAATGAACAATTATGTCTTTGTTTCCATGGAGCTAGCACTAAAATAGCTCAAAATCAGTGTGGTGGTATTAAGAATCTTGTGTTAGGCTTCTTTAGGGAAGTTTCCATTTGTCCTGGTCAAGGCAATTTCAATTAAAGAAATTATCAGAAAAATGTTACATGATCTAAAGTAAAATTCTGGAGTGTATTTGTTTTATTGAAGCTTTATTTTGTAAATGTCTTCTGCACCGCCTCCTTTCCTTGAAGCCTTCCCATCAGCAATAGGAAATGTTTCATGTTTGTGTATAAACACTGCAGTGGTAACTTCAGTCACAGTCTCTCACCTACAGGAGGTATGTGATAAAACCCAGGACTCTGGGGAAGTATATTTCTCTGTTTATTAAGAATTTTACTTGAACTCTCTGAAAAATTTGGTTTCATCTTGTGAAATTGAAGTGGGAGTGGGATGGTGGTGTAGTGAGTTTATTTATGTAAAGTTCGGGGTGGGGGGTGATTAAACTGGGTTTTTTTAAGTTCTCTATATGACTGTTTAGGATGTCTCTAAGTAGAGAATCATAGAATCATTTAGATTGGAAAAGACCTCTAAGATTATTGAATCCAAACATTAACCCAGCACTGCCAAGTTCACCACTAAACCATGTCCTTCAGTTCCACGCTTAAAAGTCTTTTAAATATCTCTGAAGGTGGGCACTCAACCACATCCCTGAGCAGCCTGTTCCAATGCTCAATAATCTTTCCATGAATAATTTTTTCTAAAGAGTTTAGTGCTTCAAATCCCCTAGTTTTTTCAGGTGGCAGAGCCTGAAACTGAAATTCTGAACTTTATTATTTTAGGATAGGTTTGTAGTTGTTTTTTTTCAGCATATGGAGAGTAATTGCAAATAACTAGTTGGTACACAAAGTGTTGTGTTTTCATGTGTGGGAGTCAGTTCAAGGGTTTGAAAAATCATCTGTTGTTTTGTGGTCACTAATGATTGTGAAGGTATTTATTTCTCTCATTGGACCTCTTGTTTGCTAAGGAAGAAGTTTCTTATTCTCTCTCTTCCCACCCTGTTTAAACCTTTTTCCAGCACCAGCCCAGGGGTTGCTGCATCTTTTCTGTAATGGAAAGAGAGATCTTAACAGAGATGTCACTCCTTATTACCACATTCTGATCTGTTTTTAAGAGAGTGTGTAGTTTGTATCACAGCAGGGGATTTCAGAAGAAAACAAAAAGGAATTTGCTTTTTTTGTCCTCTTCCATTTGAATCACAGACTGGTGGCCGTAATGCATCATGTTAGAATATGTAATCAGATTATTAAACACAGTAGCAGTTAAAAACAACCCACCAAAACAAAAAGCTAAACAAAACTTCAGGAAAGAAAAATAACAGATGAGAAAATAACAGATGGATCCCAGACATATCCTTTATAGCTTGCAGAATAAAAGCAATGCATGTTTAGTGTCAGATGTTTGACTAATTATTTCAAAGGACTTTAAAAAACGTTATGGAGTATATATCCTAAACACTATGTAATGACTGACTTTTTTTCTAGCTGAGTCACTGTAGACTATTTAATCTGGCCAATCTGTAGTTCTTTTGTTTTCAGACAGTCTGGTACATGTGGATTTGGGAGATACCTGGGGCTTCAGCAGCTGTGGCTCTTGAAAAACCTTTCTAAGATTCCTGTTCTGTAGATGAGCAAGGCAGAATTGTGTGCTTTGAATACTTGCTAAAGCACCTGGTTCTCTGACCTTCATCCAGCCATCTTCTTTTTTTTTTTTCTTTCACTTGTTTGGTGCAGCCAAACTTCTCACTTCCCAACATTCAGCTCATACTTTGGCTGTTCCTACCTTACTCTTTGAATTGGGTTCATCCAACTAACGACTAGAGACTTCAACTGTTCATTTGGACTGTGTTACATTAAACTAATGTACCTGAAGAAATTTCATCTTCATTTAGCGAATAGTGAGAAGAGGATCGTTACAACTGTCACATATTGATCAAATGTTTATTTATACCAATGGTCAAAATCCTTAAGAATCAGATGGGTAAGCCCATATTTGACCTACACATTAAACTTCTTGAGGAGGCTGTGTGTACTTCCATAACTTTCCTAGCATCTTTTCCATGCCTGAACTTTGCATTATGCATCCCTTATGCATACCATCATCAGTTACCAAGTGTCAACTATATTCTCATTTTCAATGTGATGAATTCTAGACATCTTCAGGAAATAAATATTTGTGGGAAGAAAATAAATATTTGTAGAAAGAAATTGAGAAGTGTGCTTAGTAGCTGCAGTTAAGGTCATTTCTGCATATTATAAATCACTATTTTATGAAGAGCTGAGAGGTTCACGTAGCTTATGCTTCTATTAGAACAGTACAAAGATTTGTCAGCATGTTCAACTTTGAACATATACTTTCAGAATTTTCTCAGATTGGATCTTGTCTTCCACAACCATTTGGAAGACTGCCAATATCCGGACAGTACTTTTGTAAAGACATCTTAATAGCTTTACTTAGTAACTGTGTGGAATATTCTGCTTTCTGTAATTTGAAGCTGCCTGAGTTGTTGATTTTTGCCCTTTGAGAGGATAGAAATTACTTTACTTTTTAGGTTTTTTTCCAGATTTGACAATTTCAAATCAAAAAGAAAGAAAATACCCCATGATACTCCAGGGACCTAAAGCTTGTGTGTGAAACTGTAAGCATCTGACTGTAGTGGCTTTTGATAAAATGTGATACATAATGCATTTTTGCCCATTCATGTCTTTTGTCACATGATTTCTACATGTTTTCACTTATTGTGAGTGCTAAGTCTAGTTTGGTTGGGACCACATACATCTTTAAATGCTTTTTCTAAAGACTATTACATATTAATTATTTTCACAGCAACTTTCAACCTTGGAAATTTGAATATTTATTTTATTAAACATGATTACAAATTGATGTTTATTGTCTCGTGATTCTAGTTGCTATTGATATAACAGTAAATGCTTTTGTGCAGTACGTTTAAGTGCTCAGACTGTGAAAATACTTAAACAGCTTTTGCTAATGTCCAGTCTGAGCTTCCCCGATGCAGCTTCATTCTATTTCCTCATGTGCTATCACTGGCCACCACAGAGAAAGATCAGCTCTCCTCTCTCTGCTGCCTGCTTGGAGGGAGGTGTATAATGCAATGAGGTCACCCCATAGCTGAACAGACCAAGTGACCTCAGCCACTCCTCGTAATCGTTGACCTCCACTGGACACACTCTAATGGCCTGATGTCCTTATATTGTGGTGCCCAAAGCTGCATTCTGGAGGTGAGGCTGCCCCAGCTCAGAGCAGAGCAGGACAATCCCCTCCCTTGCCCGGCTGTGATGCTGTGTCTGATCCACCTGAGGGTGTAGCTGGCCATTTTGCCTGCCAGGGCACTCTGTTGACTTCAACTTGCCATCAGCCAGGACCCCTGAATTCCTTTCTGCAGGGCAGTTCTCCAGCCTCTTGTCCCCCAGTTTCTACATATAACCAGGCTTATACCCATCTCAGGTGGAGAATCCAGTACTTGCTCCTGTAAAATTTCATGCTGTTGTTCATTTCCCAGCTCTCTAGTCTATGCATATCTCTCTGCAAGGCCTCTCTACCCATAAGGGAGTCAATCACTTCTAATTTAATATCATCACCAAAGTTACTTACTGTACATTCAACTCTGGCATCAAGATCATTTATAACAACATTGCAGAGCACTGACCCTAACACTGAGCCCCAGAGAACCCCACTAATGGCTGGCCTGATGAACTACGAACTTTTGAGCCCAACATGTCAGCCAATTGCTCATCCAGCATATTATGAACTTGTCTAGCCATGTCCTGGACATCTAGTCCAGAAGGGGACTGTGAGAGATTGTACCAAAAAGCTTTCCTAAAATAAAAAAAAACCCACAAAAATGCCACATCGACTGACTTCCCTTGGTCAGCTAGTGGAGTGACTTTGTCATAAAAGGAAATGAAGTTTGTAAAACAGGAACATGTAATTAATGAACTGCCATGTAATGAAATATTAGAAAATGTACTACGCATGAAACACCTGTTCTGCAGCTGGTGGCACACCTTTTAAAATAGAAACTATTCAGGTAATTCACACTAACAGTCAGTCTTCACGTGTCTATGTTCCTAGCTTTTATGGTTTGAGATAAAATTCAGGTTATTTATTTCAGGGAAAATATGTTTTATGTCATTGATTAAATAACTTTATTAGTGGTTTTAATACATAGTTATTAATTTTTAAAGATTATTAAATATATATACTTAAAGGGAACTGTGATGTCTCATAAATATTGAGACAATTGTTTTAAAAAGATGGGCATCATAAAATAATAAAAGAAAAACTGAGAAAAAAATCAACTTTCTTGTAACATTTTGCAGGAGTTTAAAAAATTCGATTCTACCAGTGATCTGAGATAAGCTTCAAATATTACCTAGGATATTTAGTTATTTAATTATGCATTAAATGCATGTAGTCAAAAAATGAAGATATTTATATTATAGTGTTTTTATACTGCTAGTAAGACTACCACTATTAAGGCTGAGCATGATAAATCCTCTTTATAAAATACATTTTGATGCATATTTGAGAATCCTTTAAGTTCATTTTTCTGAAGAAATTGATGCAATTTGAAAATAATTAACAATGAAGTAATATCTAAAAGGATTCATATAATGTATTTTGAAAATTATATTGTAAATGTGATTTGGTCAGGAATCTGGAATATCAAGAAATTAATTAGATGAGAGAGCTTTGTGGAAATTACTATTTAGTCTTCGAAGAGATTTTTAATGTTTTAAGCTGAGAGGGCAAGGAATTATGGGAATTTTGATATTAGGATACTTTACCAACTTAGTTTGCTTTTGCATACTTGCTGTGTTGTCATATATTGTTAAAGATAGTTTGAATTACTGCTTTTTGGTTTGTTTGTCTGTTTTTTTCACCTGTAAGCATTAATGAATAGAGTGGTTGATGTGGCCCTTCAGTCTGAGTGAAACTAGACAAGTAGGTGTTTATCCTTCTCTCCCACCTCATGAATTCTCCCTGTGTTGCTCGTGGTTGTCTATAGTTGGACTGAGGGCTGGCACAGCCTCCTTCAGCATGGCCACTGCTACCAAAACCTTGGGGGGAAAATTGTGCACGTGGAAAGATGCCCTTGCGTTGCTGTAACTGTTTAGCTTGGATTGAAAATCAGATTAGGAGGGAGGCTAGTAAAAAACTATCTTTATTAATGAGGGAAAAATAAAATTTAAATTTCTCAGTTTCAATCAAACCTGCAGTATGTTAGCAAAATGTGGATCTGAGTCATTAGCAAAGGGAGGGGAAAGTGTCTAAGCTAGATCAAATTTGCATCAGTATTGTCACTAGTATTGAAAATAGTATTATTTACAGTGCTAGAGATTACTTTTCAACACAGAAGAGTCATTTGGAAGTTGTGTGACAGTACCTCAATGGATGATTCTTTCCACATAGAACTCCATAGGAGGGAGTGACATATTGCTGCTTAAGGTTAAGTTAAAGTCAACTTTGACACCAGAAGCTTCACTGGAACTTCTTGGAAGGCAAATTGATACAGATTCAGATGCTTTAAAGTGATAAATGTTTTTGACACTGCCATACTTTTTTTGTTTTGCAAGCATTTTGGTTCTGAGTAGGGATAATAACCTTGTTATAAAAAAGTTAGACCATGCCTTATTTTCTTTTGGGAGTGATGCCCACTTTATGATTGAGCTTTCAGTTGTCTTCTGGTTGTTAAGAACAGTCACAATTTGGTTTTGCAGCTTTTCATATGCTTTAATTCTATTTAGCTAGTTATGGCTAGATAAATTATTTTAAAATTATTTTTAAATTATTTTCCTGCTGCCTAGACAAACAAAAAATGTATAGGAAATAGAGAAATGAAGACCAGTTGGTAAATTATGTAGACCTTCAGAATCAGATCAAAGCTATTTTTTGTTTAAAAGATTCTAAAAGTAGAACTTAATCTGGCCGCTGGCATTCAAAGTCCTGGTAGTGCTATGGTTGGAAAAAGGTGGGTTTTTTCCTCCCTCATGTATTTCTGTAACTTCTGCTATGGAGAGCATTTAAATGTGACATTTTTTAAAGGTAAACCCAAACTGTATCTTAAATGGGAGTGTCCCAAGAAGAACTGATGGAATAATTAGTTATTTTGTTAACTGAAACAACTGAAAGTGGAGTAGTTTGGAGAACTCAAGTACGGTTATTGCCTGTATTCAGTAAGTTAATATCATTAGATTTGCCATGTTATAAAAGTTGGGAGGAGTATTGGAAGGAGATATGCTTGAATTTTTGATCAAGATTTTATAGTCATTGTACTGACTACGTTCTTGCAAACTCTCATCTGTTTACACACAGGATGAATTGGCATACTCCTTCTCATTATTATATATTTGATTAAAGAGCACTGGAATAAATTTTCTATTTTGCTAGTTGATAATTATTTCTGAAGACCTCACTTATGAAAGATCTTTTATGGATTATGATTATTTAAATAGCTGTGTTTTTCCCATTTGTATAACTGTTCCATTTCCTCTGAAGTAACATTTTCACTTAAATTAAGCACTGATTCTGTTTTACACCAGACAAAAGGGAGAAACCACACTCTCCATGTTAATCATTATGAATTAAGACATAAGCCTCTGGATATGTTTGTAAAAAATGTAATGTAAATTAAATTTCTGTACTTTATTAGTTATAAATTATATAATTTAATGTTAAATACCCATTGAAATAAAATAATGCATTTCATAAGGTAAAAACACAGAATAGTAAAATAATACTTTCATAGTGCCTTTCTAAAAGTATCTGTGTTGCTCTTTAACATTCACATATGCATATTTCACTTTGAGTGTTTTAAATGAGATCTGAAAAGTCCTTTTGGTAGATTCTGCTGAATTTATGGCATTAGGTGTTTATAAAGGGTGAACTGTAACTATAGTTCCTTCTTATATTTTATTCCCCCTTCTAAAATGTGTAAGAAGTTGAAAATAACTGAATCCATTCCATTTGAGAAGACCTTGTTTAGAGATTCTTTCCTTTTATTTACTGCTTAGTATTTTATACTTTTCTCTAAAACAAAAATGTGTTTAAGTTCTTTTGAGATGATACAAAAACAATCAAATTATCAAGTTTGATAATTTTTGGTGTCTCATGTAAATAACTTCTAATTTAATTTGATTTTTTTTTTCTCATTTAAGTGTAACTAGAATACTGGTTTTTGGAGGGGTTTTTTGCATTTTTTAATAAGTTAGGTGTATTAAGTCCTTTGTGCTCTAATTTTTTCTTTTTAATATGATTGAAGAATATGTTAGGCATCACCAAACATAATTACTTTAAATGACAACTGATTATTTTAGAACCAAAGTCTTCATTAATAAAACATGACTACATAGAAGGACTGTGATTGAAAATGTGTTCTAATGAGATTAAAACCCTCTTTCCTTAAAGACCTCTCCTTTTATTTTTTTCTAAATTCTTCTTGCTAATAAGTTAATATTTGCATTTAATGAGTAGAGGTAAATCTTATTTATGTACTGAGAAAAAAAAATGGTAATAAAATTTTTTGTACTTTTACAATTTTTGAGGATTTTTAGCTAAGCAGAAAAGTTTATCTTTTAATGCAATTAAGAATACTTGAATTTTTTTCACTACGTAAGACCTAACCCTGTAATTATTGACACTTCATCTGTAGTTGTCTTGTAATCAAATCAAATGATATGTGATTTTGGTTTTACTCAGTTACATGATGCCTTGAAAGAAATTCTTAGTACAGATGGAGCTCTGTAATTAGATTTGCAGATGGAGATTTTGAAACTCAGTCCACAGTGATATTGTTTTCAAAATCTGTGTTTGAGTCTTAGAGAGAAGATAAAAGCGTATCCTGAAGTGTTCCCTCCAAGCTTCATTAGTTGAGTGAATGATGAATAGGACTAGTATCAAAATGTGGAAGAAATGTTAAGGAATATTTTGCTGAAAAAATACTGTTGCCTGTTCACCATATTTTTTGTAAGCAATCTCTTGGTTGATTTTTTTTTTTTTTGTGAATGAACCAGTTAAGACATAATGTTCTGATGAGAGGATACCTTTGTACAGGTCCTCACATACTGATGTGAGGAGAGAGTTTATTATCCTAATTCTTTTAGTAGAACTATCCTTTGATTTGAAATTTTGTTTAGCAATTATGTGTAAATGTCACTTATGATGGGAATCATGAATGGGAAAGGTTTGGTGTTTACAGAGAAGTATGGTGCTTATGTTACTGCATTTATTTTATGTAGGTATTTATAAGGTGTTTCAGAAGTTTATTTTCTCCTTATCTCATAGGGACTACTAGAGGTTCTAACTTCATATCTGCTACCCTATATTAACTGTGCACTCTCACAGACATTGTAAATGACCTCACAGTGATGTTAGCTTTATGGAAAATGTTTTGGTTCTTAGTAGTAATAAGAAAATTAAATATAAGGAAGCATCAATAAGGAAAAATGAGTAATACAAGAGTCATTTTTTGGAAACTCTATGAATTAATGATATATCTGTATTTTGTATGTTCTATGTAGTTCTGGTGATTTCCAAAACACCAGAGTCTCAAAAGAATATATTAGGACTAGCAAAAAATATGAAGGGTAAGAAGTGTATAAAGGGTAAGACTTCAGATGAAGAGTGACTTAACAAAGTAGGATTGTTCAGCTTAGAAAAGAGCTGACCAAGTGTATTTCAAATACAAGTAAATAAAGGCAAGATTGTGATAGAAAACACCTGATTTCTGCTTTTCAAAAATGCAAGTAGCAGAGGGCTGAAGTTAAATAATCCTATGGCAGATGTATAACAAGATACTTTTGCACAAATCATAGGGAAAATGTAGGACTCCTAACTACAGGCTGTGAAGGCTCCAAGAAGTTGAGGGTTCAGAAACTAATCAGAGATATTATTTGGAAGTAAATCTATTGGCCTACTGAAACGATGTTATTTCTGGAACAAGAGATTCCTGTGCCACAAATAATGGGAGGTTGGGACACTATAATAGAGAAAATTCAGTAAGTGGCGCCTATACTGTTACACTTTTTGTAGATACTTGGCCTCTTCTCCGTGAGTGTCAGGTGCTGAGATACTTTGTTTAATGAAGACCCAACAAGCTTCTTACATAAGGGAAACTGACCACTATTAAATTGTTTATTGCACTTATTTATCTGCCTTTCAATTTCCTCCTCTAAAATAATCCTTTGTGGTTAGAGTTGTACCTCCTATATGACTGTGTAATTCTGGCCTTTGTTCTTAATGGTATTATCATCTATAAGCTAAAGAAAATATTTTATTGGATGAAGAGCTGCATAATAAATTAAGAAGAAGCTTGGGGGAGGCAATTAGGATGCACTTAAAGGTTTGTAAAACAATTCATTATGGTTTATGTGGTGCCTCCTTTAGCAATTGAGGTTTTGGGTTTTATCATTGCACAAAAAAAGATCTTAAATCATTAATGACAGCTAAAACCCTGTGGGAGTCCAGTCACAAACTAGAACAGTTTTCTTACACTATTTGAGAGTTATTTAGAGAAGCAAAGGAAACAAATATTGACAAATGTGTTTAAAAAATCTTAGCCTTACAAATCTTGGTATCAGAAATTGCCCTTATAACCAAGGGCAGCTTCTTCTTGTAAGGACTTAAAAAAAAATAAATTTGATTAGAAAAAATGTTTTAAAAGGACAATTCCTGTCTTATCTTGTGCACTTTTGAGGACAAGAAAAATATAACAAATACTATAAATTGTATTGATTTTCTTAAAGAAGCACAGAACCTTAAAGAATCTGTGGACTGTTTTTGTTTGAAAATTTAACAAACTTCAGGCTGCAAAACTGAAAAACAACAGGAGTTATATGGCTGTTGTTAGGGAGTCTGGCTATTGATTTTTCCAGCCCTGACATCTTAAGTTCATGTATATGTATTCTGCATTTTTTCACCTACTAGGCAACATTGCGCTGTTGCAAATGATGGTATTTCCTGAGAATTTTTTTTTTTTTTGTAATAATTGATTTGATTTGGAAGGGTTTTGCTAGTTATAAATGAAAATTTACATGGAAAAATAGGAACAAATTAAGATTTGAGGTAAAACCATGATTGTTTTTACATTTTACTCTGCTTATTTATAAAATATAGTCAATGGGCATTTCAGTCTTAATAAGAATTAGGTAGATTCTACAGAAAGCATTTGCTCAAGCTCTATAAATAAGTCTAACTCTACAAAGGATATTATTTTGGTAATATTTCCTGCAATCTGCATATCTGTTAAAAAGGAAAAATTCTTCTTGGCACTTCCACATTTGCTGTTGACTTTAACCTAGTTATGTTACATGCAGAGAATTAAATGGAACTATAGCACATGTCCAATATTAGTGCTAAAGTCATTAAAGAGTCACTGTTCAGAAATGAGTGAGGGCTTTTCACTCTGCCAAACACCGGGTTGTTTTTTCCCATGTTAACATTTTGGAGCAGAGGACTGCATGGTAAGTAGTTAATTAAAAATGAAAGATTGATGAAAATGAGCATGTTGAAATTGAATGTAGAGCTTCTCTAGTTGGTGATGAGCATTGCCACTGGAAATTTTCAGAATGCTGACACCAACCAAAAATGTTACTACGTATCTCAAAATTATTGATGTAAGCAAGCAGCTGGATGTTGAGAATTAAGGACACTGTGCTTACCATTAGGCTCCTGCTTTTCAGCAAAATGAAGTAAAGACCAGTGCTGTGCATATCTCACTTCAGTGTTGAGATAAGTTTTACCTAGCCTTGTGGTTTGCCTGGACTATCACTCTGCCATTAATCTTTAATGTACATCTATAGGTATCAGTTGGAGAATGGCACTGTCATAATGAAGTTCATTGGAATCGTTTTGGTTTTAAATATTGCATAGCTATGATTTATAGTTCCTGGGCTTTTAAGAGTTGTAGAGTGTTTTGTGACAAGAGGGAAAAGGAACATTTCAAAATGAAAGCAGTGAAAGATCCTAAACAAAACCAAAACTTGAGAGAGGTGGACATGAGGACTTTAAAAATTCATTATTTAATTTTCGAAATTAAAGTAGGTAGTAGATAGCTTTATCTTAATAGAGAAATGTAAGTAATTCCTTTTCTTACCAAACAACAGTGCAGTGGTATAAAAAAAGCAATCTAGGTTTATATCAAATGGTATTTAGCAAGGTGGCACATAACAGAGCTCCTGAATAGTGAGGAAAAACAGGTAATGCCCTCAAAGAGCATCCACTTTGCTTTCCTGATTGTACCTCATGGGGAAGAAGGGGACAATAAGAGAGCCTGCAGACTATTTGTTTTGGGTTTACAGAGTAAAGGGGAATATATGATGGCTGCTTAGATGAAGATAGTGGGCTAGTGCTTGGGGCTAGTGGGCTTTGTCCTGTTGGTATGTGGCAATTTTTTGATCTTAGCCAAAGTGTAACACATGCACCATAATCCTCACAATCAACATTCTTTGTCATGTTTTTCGTCTTGAATTCTTGTGTCCTTGATGTACCTGGGAACGATCTAACAGACTATTCTGAAATAAATACCATCATTTTCCAAGACTAAAATTCCATTAACTATATTGTTGCAATTTCTTCTAGTTGCAGAATGCATCTGTGTGTTAACATACAAAAGAAAAATTGCTTTGACAAGTATGTTTGAATGATAAAAAATGAATAAAATAAACAAATTTAAAAAACAATTGTTCTGAGTTACTGGCTACTTTGGGAAATAGGTGTGTGTGCATTGAGGGATTTTCCAGTTGTTTTCTTTTACACACAGACATTGCTGTTTGCACAAAGATGTGTGATAGTGTTTGCTGTACAATACAAATTAGATTTAAATAAATGTGTAATTATTAAAAGTTTAATATTTCTTAGAGCTTCAATTTTTTGGTGATGTTCTCTGATAACTATGTTAAACCTTAACAAGGTTTGCTTTACAGAGATAATATATCATCCAAATTACCTAAAAAAAACCCAGAAAACTGCATCTCATTTGTGACTTGAAAAATAAATAAAGAATGTTTCAGCAGTGCAAGTGTGTAGTCTTATTAGTAGAAGAGGCTACAAAAGTAGTTGCAAAAAATGTTTATTCTTTTCAGAGTGCATTTCATTTGTGACTTTGGTAACTCTCAGTGATTCCAATTTCAATTTATTTTGCTTCTCTTCTAGCTTGGAGAAAAAAAAGATACCTTAAAGAAAAAATAACCCCCAAAAAACCTCCCAAACCTCCCCCCGCTAAAAAAAAAAACGAACAAAAAACCATGTTTCCAAATCACCACCAAGTAACTTGTTTTAAAATATACCTGGTTATTGAAACCAGACAATTAGAAGCATGAGCTTATACTGTACTAGCATCTTTGCCTTGATCTTGAAGTTATTCTTGAAAGTGAGGGAAGACTGTCAAGAATTGGCTATGAAGTATTAAAAGCAAAATGAACCAGTAATATCTCTTTAGTGATATTATTTTTCATACTCTTTAAGCTGTGCTCATTTATCAACTTCTTTATAGTCCATAAAAATAAATTTTGCATTTTTGCTTTCAGACGTGGCAAACCTAAGATGCTTGGTTTTATTTATTAAAATAAATTGTCAGTAACTGTTCCCTTTTTTGAAGTAAGAAAGTCCCCTATCTAGCTGGCTGATCTCTTTTGTGATTAAGTAGAGATCAGAAGTAATTTATAAGAGAAATGGAACTAGAAAAACTGAAAACAAATTAGCTACAAGTTTGAGAATGGTTTTAATTTTACTTCACTGAAAATAAACATGCAATTTTTGTTTCTTAGTCTTTAATTATTCAGATTCAACATCTTGGAATAAAAGCTTATATTCTGCTTTGGCCAAAAATGGTTTTGTGGAGATCAGAATAATAAATAGGAACAATATCTCCTTCTAGAGAGACAGGAACAATAGACCACGAGGAGGACTTTAATGTAAAATACTTTAATCAGTCTTCATTTTTGTCAGAAGTAGTTGGATTACTGTATAAATTCTTCTAAGTGGGTAAGATTTGTCCTGTGTTGCACTTTAAAACTTTTTTTTGCATTCATTCTAAGATAGTACTTTTTATTTCAAGAAATCTGATTCTTGTGCTCAAGAAGCTTTTATGAAGGCAGGTATTTGAACTTTATCAAACTAATTCCCGTCCTACCCCAAAATAATGTTTTTTTAGTAATAGGTAAAGAACGGCTTTAAAAAATTGTGCCAAATAGCCCAGTTTTTATTTTTGCTCTTGTTTTGTGGTTTGTGGTCTTTTTTTCTATTTTCTCTTTAAACCTCCACAGTATTTAGAAAAGGTCTGTCATTGTCAAGTGTGCTATATAGCCTTGTCATCTGTCTGAGTGTAATTGATAGTAATCTCAGTAAATCATACATATGTGCAGTTGATCTACCACTGGAACTGATCTACCTACAGGAATATACTCCTCCCTCAAAGGAAAATGTAAGAAAATAAAGGTAAACCCGTGGGATATTTTTAAGCTTGTATAATAACAAGCACATTCTTGTAAGTACTAAAAGCTGACCACGTTGCTTCATTCATATTGTCTCAGCAAGTATAAAAACTATTTAAATTCATTTCTCAGATTACTTTAAAATTGTTAAATTTACTAGGTAGCATTCCTTTAGTGACAAACTGCCGAGTATGTGCAATATATTATTCAGAGTAAAAATGGTTTTAAAGTTAAAGTGAAGGAAGGCTCATTTAAAAGGGTTATGTTAATGTGCAGAATTACATCCTGTTGCAATGATTCACATGAGAATCAGTCTTTTTAGTGCTGTCATTTGGTTATAAACCATATTGTGAACACATTGGTTAAGATTTATCTGACATAACTTTAGATGTGCCTGTCTAAACTAGTTGTCCTTTTATAATCAGGAAAAAGTACTACATTCCTGAAAAATATTTATTTCATTCTAATGTTGCATCTAAAACCACTGAGATAATCACTTCCCTGAAGCATCTTTTACTTTCCAATGATGATAAAGAGAATTGTGAAAATTAGCCCAGATATGCATAGCTGTAATTCAAATCTCTAAGGACTACCATTCACCAATTTAAATTTACCATTTAAAAATAAATAAAATGTGTACCAGTTATGAAACATACCTTCTCAAGTTTTTTTTTAGCTGTGATTTTCTCTGTAGTTATATTGATATATTTAGGTTAACAAGTGCATATGATCAGCACACATTTCTGTCACTGAACAATTTAATTTATTCCATTTAGCATTCTAAAGGCTTTTGCCTAAAGAAATCTTCTTTCATGCAGTTGAAGAAGAATCTTCCTAAAAATCTGAATTAATTGTGTATAAATTTAATGTTTTAGTTAATGACCATAAAATAGTAACCTCTCTTTTTCCGGGTCCCCTACTGCTTTTCTCAGACAACTGTTTTAATGCTTATACTGTTGCCTGTCTTTATAAAAGACACAGTAGCACTGTGATTCCACATATTTTGAATTCTCACTAGTGATTATGAAAGCAGTTCAGTGTTGCTTTGTAGAAAAGATGTTCCAGTTTTGACAAAAAATATTCTTCAATGTTATACGATGGCTTTAGTTATCAAGAGTTAAGTATTTAGTAATTTTATCCTCAAAACAGCTAATTGATTTGGAATTTTAAGAGATTTTCAATCTCATTCGACTAGGTTATTCTCAGCTCCTTTCCTGTGGAAACTTGTGCCATATGCCAAGTTAGCTGTTTTGTAATGCCTAAAATGAGAGATGAGCATCAGGGAGAGGAAGAGAATTAATAATTTTGTTTCCAAACTGTTTACCTCCTATATAGCTACGAGGAAAGATATTTTTTTTTTATTATTCTGGTTGTACATGTATATGCTTGAACCTAAAATGCTTCAGTTCAAACCAGATGAGGGTTGTTGTCATGTTGGCTGTGTTATGCCTTCATTTATTTTTGCCTTTAGAAAAAACAGAGCAAATGTAATAGTAGTTAATTAGGGGAGAGAATGTAGGAGTGACTTGGTGCAGATTAAGCGTGGATGTGGTTAGGGCTTTAGTAATTATACTGTTGTGATACTTTTTTCACTGGCACTGTCTAATATTGGAATTAATATTCTTGATTTTTGTTTAAATAAATGCAGACAGTACTCCAACTTGAAGGAAATTAGAAAATGCTTCTTTGACGGCAATGAACTGCAAACTTAGAGATTTAAATGCTTGAAGACTTTGGTTTATATAGTTCTAATATACTGTATTTTATCATTGCTGTCTACAGTTTCCTGAGAAAAGGAAGTGGAGAGGGAAGTTTTGAGCCCTTCTCCCTGGTATCCAGTGCCAGGATGCATGGGAATGGTTCAAAGCTGCATCAGGGGAAATTTAAATTGAATGTTAGGAAGCATGTCTTTGTGAAGAAGGTAGCCAAACACTGGAACAGGCTTTCTGAAAGTGTGTTTGATGCCCCAAGCCTGTCACTGTTTAAGAGGCATTAGGATAATACTTTTATCAACATGCTTGAACTTTCAGGCAGCCCTGGAGTGGTCAGACACTTGGACCAGGTGATTCTTCTAGGTCCCTTCCAACTGAAATATTCTATTCACTTTTAATTTCAATCCATTCTTCCAAACTTGATTTGAAGAATCTGATACTAAAAAATTCCAATTTTCAAAAGTCAACAATTTAATTCTAGATTTTCAGTAGCACGTATTTTATTGCATTTCAAGAACTGGTATGAATATACTATCTGAGAGACCTTCTTGTGTTTGGGGGAGTATTTCTTCTCTGTTCTAGATCAAAAGGGTGTAAAAGACCATCCTAAGTTCTGCAGAGATGTGGCAATTTAGGAAGAAACCCTTTTATTGCATGGCATGATGAATGGTAGAAACTTACTGAGGAATGGCCACAATATTCAGAAAAATGGAGATTCTGAGTAAAGCAGCTACATTTGAGAATGGTAGTCTAGGTTAAGGTAGGTTCTTGGAGCAAGGAGGAATGTCAGCCTGTTGTTATAAGCAATCTCAGCATGGGCAGTACAGTCTAACAGCTCAGTGCCACTTCGAGAGTAGTTGTTTGTTGACCACAGCCAACACACCTGTAACCATTATCTGAACATTAGATTGCTGGTTCATTTCTTATAGCTGTGCTGTGAAAGATGCAGAATATGACAAAGTACAAGCAATACTTCAGGATACTTAATCACAGTGAAAGCATGGTCTTTACTAAATATTAAATATTCCCTTGAAGAATGCAAAGACTTCGTGTTTGACATAAAAAAAGATTGTATTTGAGATGTATGATATGGAAAGAACACTGATTTATGGTATGATATACTGGCTTCTGTAAGCATTTCTATTGAAGTGTTCATGTCTTATTAGAAGCCTATTACAGGAGCTGTATTAAAAATAAGTTACTTTTGGGAAGTATGATTTAACTTTTTGGTATATGGCGTTGCATCCACAGTTTACCAACTTAGAATGCTGCAAATTAATTATTTGTAATTTATTGTTATTGGATATTTAGTTGTTTATTGGCAGTTTTTAATATGGCATAGTTTTTTGACACAGCTCCCTCAGGGGCTCCAAGATCTCTTTTCTGGATGATAATATCAGACTTTGGAGGCTGTTGTCTTGTACACATGAGGAAAACTATAATAATGTTGAACTACTTTGCATTTACTAATTTTGAATTTTTAAGCATTGTTTCCTGGACAGTTGATATCAGAGGAATCTTTGCAGCTTTTAGCAGAGGATGGTTTTTAACTACATTTAATGATTTCTGGCTCCTCAGCAAAGTTTGTCCTTTCATAAATGTTGGCAAGTAACCAGCACATTGTCCCTGTGCTTCTCTGCTGGTTATCTCCTGATGTTGTAGAGACTGGTTATTCCTCTTCCTTGGGAAATCCAGGTGCAGAAATGTTGTTAGAGGATACTTTTTTCATGGTGAATGTTCTACTTCCTTTATTGGTTGAATTCCATTTCATTGTGCATGTTTTAAAGCAGATATGCCTGCTCTGTTTCTTGAACACAAATTAGCCATGTTCATTTATTTCTGTATACTTGCTTCATTTTTGTTTAGCTTTTCCTTGTCATCTCAGATTTCTTTTCATCAAGACTATTAATATTTTTAATTAATGATGAATTTAGAATGACTAATTTAAAGGAGTCACCTCCCCCGCCTTCCTAAATTTTTGCTATCATTGTCAATCAGTTAATTAATTTGTTTCCTTTACTAAGGAAGTTGATTTTAATGATAATTATGATCATTTTTACTGTCTGAAATATGCTTAAACTGAAGTTAAGGAACATTTTAATGTTTCCTTTGGTGAAATAAACAGTCACCCTGATAGGCTATATGTTTCTTGTTGCCAATTGTACGAGTGAAATAATTGTAGCACCTGCTGGGTAGTCTGTAGCCCAGGAGTAGATTCTCCGTAGAACCAATTTTGTTAGCATTCAATGCATATTTTGATGCAGATTTTCTGAGGTGTTCTGTAGAATGAGATGTCTTGGTTATAACAGAACTGAAATTTCTTGTCACTTCGAACTGATACTGGAGCTTCATTTCAGTCACTTAAATATTACATATTAGTTTACTGATTACATTAGAAAGGAAATACAGTTTGAATTATTTTAGTCTGTAGTGAATTATTTCCATCTGTTTTACTGATTAGTTTATTAATTTAAATTAACTAGAATTTTACAATTAATAGTGTTTGAGTAAAGGGAATCAGTCTGTATTGCACCTCTTCATTCCAATTGAGGCATTACTGAATTCTTTCCTAGTTTTTAATTCCAGCTTATCAAAACCAAATGGTGGGTAGTATATCTAGTCTGAAGGGAGCCTGTCTAAACATTATCACAGAATTTTTGATGTTGAAATGGAAGTCTGGAGGTTCTCTGATCCAACCCTCTTGCAAAAGCTAGGCCAACTAATGCTGGTTGTCCAGATCTGTGACCACATGGCTTTTGAATGTATCCAGTGATGAAGACTCAGCAGATACAATTTTTCATCCTATATTTCCTCCATGGAAAGAAATGGAGGAAAGTAGACACTTCCAGGAGATGTTTAATTTCATCTTGGGATAGTCATCAAAGAGAGGTCAATTGAATGTCTTCTACAGGTGGCTGTTTTACTTCTGTGTGTTTTTAGCATAATCTCAGGCTTATCCTGGTGAAGAGAGATCTGAAAACACAGCAACGCAGATTGCTGGTGAAGTATGCACATGCTGCTGCTGTTTTCAGAAATAAAACTCTGCCTGGATTTCTTGAAATGAGAGTAAAAGCTCTATGAAACTATTTCATGATTCTAAAGAATGACTATAGAAATAGTGTGCTTTTAATCTTGACTTTTTTCCTTTGGTACACATTATGTGTTTACCAAATATGCAAATATATTATATGCTGTCACAAGTTTTAAATTAAAGTACTAATTATAATTAGGATAATAGTTTTTATTTGAATGTAATTAAATGTCTCAGGAGAACTAAGGAGGTAGTCAGTTTATATATTTAGCATATTAGAAGCTTTTATGTTACAAAATTATAAATTGGTTATTAGCAATTAATTGATAGAGGAAAAAGTAATTTGAAAGTGAATGAAAAGTACGAATGAGGGTGGAAGCCAAAGCTAGTCCTTTCTTACTTGTATTAATTGTCTGAAGATAGGTTATGAAAGAAGTCTTTGAATATTTGGATAGGGTCGGCACCAAAAAAAGTTTTCATAGTATCTCAACTTGCCTATTTTTTAGAGTTTAATTTGAAGTCAATACCAGCTGCTTTTATATAGGCCATACAATTGCCTTCTATTGAAATTGACTGTTGAAATTGTGCACTTATAAGAGATAATTCTTTGAATATCATTAATTTAAAACATGTTATTCAAATTTTAATTATATATCTCCATTAAACAAATAGAACCAAAATTCTTAGAATTATTTTAATATTTATTTATTCCTTTATTTTGTGTAATATATTTACAGTTACTGAAATTAGTGTTACTGACAGGCTGAGAGAGTTGGATTTATTCAGCCTGAAGAAGAGAAAGCTCCAGGGAGACCTTATAGCATTTAAAAGGACCCTAAAAGAGAGCTGGACAGTGAGTTTTCACAAGGGCATGTACTGATGGGTTGAGGGAGTGGAAGGCCTTAAACTGAAGGATAGAAGGTCTAGATTAGATATTAGGATATTACTGTGAGAGTGATGAAGCACTGGAACAGGTTTCCCAGAGAAGCTCACCAAGGCTGGAAGGGACTCTGAGTAACCTGGCCAAGCTGAGGGTTCCATGGCAATGGGTTGGAAGTAGATGATCTTTGAGGTTCCTTCCAACCCAAGCTGTTCTGTGATTCCATGATTCTATGAAATTTCACACTGGGACTTTCAAAATTCTTCAGAGTTACTAGGATAAATTAGGATGCATGACAGTCAAGCTGTGTTTCTTTCAGAATTGAAAGATGTTTATGCCATTGAAAGAATACTGTTTTTTTTTTAAATAAATTTCATATTTGGTTTAGTAGATTGTCTTGAGTTCAGCTTTTTAAGATACACAAATGACTGATCAAAATTGTTGAATTCCATTCCTGAAGATACGTTTGGTCCTGACTATATCTTCTTTACTGGTTTGTTTTTCCCTCCCTCCTAATACATGCCTGGTAATTCTGCTGTTTAATTGGAGCTTAGGACTTTGGCTAGTGTTTTGCCAGTACCTGGATAGATAGGAGTCAGACTGTAATTTCATCAGTACTGCTAATTCACTTCTTATCTGAGTGCTTGTTCCTTTCCTGGTGCAGTCTCTGCCTTGCACCAGCCAGTAGGTCTCCTTGACCACATGATGAGCTGATGTGTGGTATAATAATATAAATTTTCTATGTCTGTGTTACTCCAGAGCAGATGAGGTTCTTCTTCTGCACATAACTCCATGACTGCTTGGGTGGGACAATGGAAAAAGCAGTAAGGTGTTCCAAACACAAAACTAAGGGCAAATGTTGGCTTATATCAGGAGAAAAAGCTAAGTTACTGTCATTTTTATTTTTTGAGTAGGCAAATTTCAGAGAATGGTGGAAATGCCTCAATTGCTTCTTGAGCTTTTCGGGTTCTGCACTACATCTGTCTGGGCCAAGTTACCATTTCAGTTACTTCATAGGAAGGAATACTTAAAATATATTTGATTTTGATTTTATTTTATTGAGACTGTATTCAGCACAGTGACAAAATTGAAGGTAGTGAATTATTATATTTGTTTATTTTTTACAAGCTTTGTTTTGCATAGCATAATTGTTAATTTGCTCTCACAAAGCATAGCTGTGAGTTTCTCTTATCAAAATTGCTTCTCTGACCATGTAAAACATATTCTGTATTGAATTCTGTATGAAGGTATAAGAGACACTAAATTATGTATTTCACATTGTAATGCTGTTCTTGTTTTCTTTTTTAGCTGGTTGGTGGCGAATTTGATCTAGAGATGAACTTTATAATCCAAGATGCAGAGAGCATTACATGCATGTCAGAGCTTTTGGAGCACTGTGATGTAACGTGCCAAGCAGAAATCTGGAGTATGTTCACTGCAATTCTACGTAAAAGTGTCCGTAATTTACAGACTAGCACGGAAGTTGGCTTAATTGAACAGGTACTGCTGAAGATGAGCACTGTGGACGACATGATTGCAGGTATAAATTGCCAAGTGATAAAGTAATTATTGCATTCTTGTCCTGCCAATGTTTTGTGATTATAGAAGGGTATGGGATGTTTTGGTTTTTATGTAAAATTATGTTTTCATTAGTACTTTTTATTAATTTCAGAAAAATGACAAAAATATATTCTTAGTTTGAAATCTCTGTAGATACATTGTGTAAAATAACTGGTTGTTAATTCATTTGAGAAGATATTGTTCTTTTAGTGATAAAAAAAATAAAATAATTAAAAACAGTATGTTAGACTTTTTAACTACAAGGCAATATTTTAGTTTTTATATGCATTGGTAATTTTTAATCATGATTCGGAATTGCTAGATCCATTTTCAACATAACCCCATCTGACAGCATAACAGGTATTATTTACAGGTTTGAATGCTGGACATGTGGATTATATTAAACAATCATTCCATAATGTATTCCTGAGATCCCTATCATACATTTTCATCTTTTACATTTGTGGGTTTTAACATCCTATAGCATTTTGCAGCATTAAAAAAATATCATGCTTTGTTTGTTTACTGAAAATAAGTGATGAAATTATTGCCCAGTTAAGGTTTTCATAATATGCTTGAAGGAGTTTATGATATTCCACACTACATCCTCTCTGTAACAAGGTACAGATTATAATCCTGATTACTTGGATACAGAACAGGTTTACTCATCACATTTAAATATGGCATGTGAAGAGTTGTATATGATTATTATTTATTTTCCCTGAGGGAGCTTAGACAGTTTCTTTCAACACAATGTGAAAGTAGTTCTTAATTCTTATGTTGCTTGTGACTGGTGTTAGGATAGTTATATTGTGAGGCATTTTTTGAAAGATTTCAGAGGCTTACCTTCTGTAATTCTAATATTTTAGTTGATGATCTGATTCTCGACACATATACAGGTTTCGTGGAACAGTAAACTAGCAAGGATTTCAGACAAGAAGCAAGATGATAACAGTAGGATGAAAACTGGATTACTGAGGAATTATTTTTTCCTTGTCCTTTTCTCTTTTTTTTTTCAGTATAAATGTGTTTGTAATATTAAGTATTTGGAAAAACTACATACTGTTTTTCAAAGCAAGTCATAATCAACATCCTGTTTAGAAACATATCTAAATGCTAAAATCATAAGTTTTATGCTGAATACTAATTTCACTGTAAAGTGAAATTCAGAAAGTTATAACAGACCAATAGATTCATAAATTATGGTTTTCACCAAAAAAGTTTTGTTTTACAGTATTTGTAAGTATGGTATGTCAGAATAGTGTAAGGGTAAAGATATTCTTTTAATCCATGTTAAATATAACACATTATATGATGAGAAGAAAAATTTCTATCCTAAAATTTTTCAAGGCTTTACTCATGGAAATAATGTTCTTACACGAATATGCTGGGTTTACCTGGGGAGAAGAAACCACCAACACAACCAACAAAATTTGTTCAATTTAAGATCCTGTAAATGGTGCTTGTATATGTGGCATACAAGACTGTAATGGTGACTCCATTAGAGAGTTGTTGTGTTTTAAACTGCCTAGCTAATTATAGAAGTCCGAAATCAAGAGCATAGGATCTGACTTTTAGGAGCATTTGGGAATTGAAAAATCACTCTGATTTAACAGATATTAATAGAAGCCAGGGATAGTAAATTTAAAGAAAACAACCTAACGGATATTCTACCTCATTAATCTTTTTTCTGAGGTGGTCACACTGTGCTTCAGAGAAAGATCTTCTGCAAAAAAACTTCAGTAAGCTTGTTGTTTGGTATGCTTACATGGATGAAGGGAGTACATATTTAATTTAAAATCAAAACTGAAATTGAAATTCTGGTAACATTTTAACTTTGTGGTGTGTTTCTAATTATCTGAATATTAATCTATATATCATGAACAGGGATTAACAGAATCACACTTCCTAGGGTTTTTCTCTGATAACTGTAAATAGATGATTTTTGGAGAGTTCTTTTTTTTTTTTTTTTTTTTTGAACAAGACATGGAAGCAACAAAATAGATGATTTTGCTTTTATCTTTTGATTTCTGTAAGCACCTTAGTCTCCTTTTATAGGTGGTAGTAATATTGGTAATAAGTCAGAAGTAACAAAAAAGGTAATGTAATAACTATTTCAGTATTAGGCAAAATCAATGACAACTAATGCAATATCTGTGTTCCCTAACATCCTATGCAGTTGTTGAGGTCATAATTGTAGAATTGTTTTTCCTCAAATATTTTTATGAACTTCCCAAGTCAGGGAATAAAGTAATAAATTTTATGTTAAAATTATTTTTAACATGAAAGGGAGGATGTTTTGAACAAGAGCTGTGTTAATTTTTACTTCTAGGAAGTTAGTACCCCTTTTTTTCCAAAACAGTTGGTAATACTCTGTCAGCCCAATGTCTTGAAATTGGCTTTTATCATCTGTAAAGGGTACAGGTTTTCTGGGTTTTTTTGATAGTTTGCTTCTCTGGGAGTTGATTGTTTGTTTTTAGGTTATCTCACCTGTTCCTTTGTGAAACATTTTGATTAGACCTAGATAGGGTTTAAATAGACAAGACAGGAAGTAATGTCTGTTTTATGTTCTGACAGCACACTTTGAGGACCAGTCTAAGTCTGAATCCATTCTTTTCTGATTTTATGATAGTAAGACAGCAGCAAATAAAGATGTAGCCAAACTTTTGCAATGAGAAGAACTTCTCTGTTGGTTTAGGTGAAGACTCTCAGATTCATGAGGTTCTAAGTACTTTAAATATCTAACTTCATGTGATTTTACAGATTCCGGGGTGAAGAATAAAAGCTTAATCGCTTTGAAAATCTCAATGGCAGTCCAAATGGACTCAATTTGCTTTCCAGAAGCATCACCTTTCAAACAAAAATCTTTGTACTGTGACAATCTGCTGTGCTAATATAGGGAATGGTCAGCCATTTTATCAGTAGTTCAGGAGAACATATTTTCATAGATGATTGGTGCTTTTTAATTGCTTTTTTTTTTTTATAGCTGCACAGGATCTTCCTTGAGGGACTCACTTTTTTACAGTTCTGTGTTTCCAGGTGATGAGTAGTGAAGCAGATCATCTGCTCTGAGGGATCCTTTGGGATGGTGTGTCTGTAGTCCCATCTGATAAGTCTGAACAATGGATGAGAAAGTAGCCTGAACTCATAGAGAGTAGATGTGTCTCATCTAAGTCACATTTTTTCCCCACAGTTCTGTTGCAATGATGTAGGTAATTGTTCTAAAATTATGGGAATCAATTCTTAAGCACTGGAACAAGTTCCTAGTTTTCAAGCAACAATATTGGGTTTTGACTGCTCTGTCATTAATGGGCTGTTAACAAGCTTTCCTCTTTCAACTCATTCCATAAGGAAAACTGCAAAATAATCACAAATTAATTTACATCACCAACAAGGGTTTAAATTCACAATTTCATGGCCATGTAATATTAAGAGCTTAAGGAGGCAGGAGGGTAGTTTCCTGAAATTTTCTTTCAAATCTGTTTAATATATCTTCCAAATGTAATGCCAGACCCTTCATTTTGATGTATGTGCATCGTTACTTGAAAGACAGGCAGGCATTTTTCTATTGTATTTTCATATTAAGTGACTGAATTAAGCATTCCTTCAAGGTTGCTGGTTAATTTATGGAACATATGAAAACTGCTTAGTATGAAAGTATTCAGAAGGTGCCATTAATAGAAATTAGAAATGCATTAAAAATGAGAAACTGCCTGTTTTCTCCTTCTGGACTTAGTACTATTAGATACAATCTTTTTTTCTGAAACGAGATCATGGATTCCAGTTATATATGTAATCTTATTTAATAAAAATAAATAAAAAAAAGAAAAGTAGACATTTAAAAAATCCAGTTGTACTATGTAGTACTTTTGTCCAGATGAGTGGATTATTAGGATTTATAAACCAGATGGGATTGACTCTTTTATGAGATTTCTAATAAGTATGAATAAAGTTATGTAATAATTATTTTTACGTCTTTGTATTGAAACAAACCTTTCTTATAGGAGCTTACAAAAATATCTTTAAATAGCCTTAAGTGCTTCGACTTCCACAGATGCTGTTTGCTTTATCTTTGTTACTTACTGGGCTTCAATCTTCCAGGTCATTATTCTACCCACAGTTACACAATTAGAGAGCTTATGTTTGTTTCTCTCCATCAATGTTTAATTCATTACTTATAAATATGTATTTATAATGCCTGCAGGTTATTCACATCTTCAGTAGAAATGAGAATTTTTTGGTCCATAAGGTAGTACAGGGCTATAGCAATGAAACAAAACAGCGCATATTCAGTGATTTTAAAAATTTGCCAATCATTTCTGTATTTGACTGTATTAATTTGAAGTTTTTTCCTCTATGTTACAAGATTTTTTTTAAAGGTGTTCTGATTTTCACCAGACAACTTTGCTTCTACACAACATTTTTTCCTCTGGGAAGCAAAATTTGCAGTCCCTTGATCAGAAAAGAAAGCTGAAACTACAAAATAAGAATGGTGAAATTATCAGCCAAAGATTAGTATTCACTTGTGCTTATTTCCTTTTCTGGTTGTTCAGTGTGACTGTTCCCAGTTTCTGATCATGCACAAGATGTGCCAGCTTCACATTGCAGGCTGGAGACTACAGGGAAGGGGGCAGGTACTGGGGGAGCTGAGTCATAGAATTCAACACCATGAAAGACAAGGCATTTAGTTTTCTTAGGTGTATTTTGTTTTCCCTAATTCTGTCACAAAAGTATGTGGCACTCTTTTTAAAGGGGGAAATGAGGCGGGGGTGGAAATCTGTGCTTGGAGATTAGGACTATATTCAGAATGTCTGCTAAGTTCCAAAGCTTTTCTTTTGCTCTTCCTGATATGCAGTTTCACTCACCAAACAGTTTACTATGTCTTCTGTAGATTAAATTATATTTCATTCTTCACACGTGCCTTTTGCTTGCTAAGGATCAGAGGCTAACTTCATTGTGGAAAAAGCTAAATAATTATTAATGCTTTTGCTCAAAACCACATATATATAGATTTGCAAAGAGAAAATTTGTTTTAGAACAAAATATGAATTGAAATGTCTTTGGAAAAAATTGTTTCTCCTGAAAACTACTCTTTGTGATCACCAGTAAGAGTCATCCTTTCACTAACAAACAAGGATACCATGCAGTCCTACAAATGAAATGTAAATTTGTATGTAGAAAGGTATGTCTTCTACAAGTTTTAGCAGGGAGGCAGGAGGGAGTGGGGGACCCTGTGATTATCGAACAGATTTGGGAAAGCATGTTAATGCTGATTCTGTTGTGTCATAGCTCTTTTGTTTTGAAAACTCTGGACTTCACTTCTTGATCTTGGAATTAAATTCTTATGCCTCATCTGTGAATATGAGCAAATTGGTTTACCTCCTGCTAGAGGAAGTTGTAATTCTTGTTGGTCCATTTCATTTCAGAGAAAAGTGTGGACTGTAAAGAAAGGTTCAACATCCAACAAACTAACAAATTCTTAAAATGGAAATCCGGGGTTTGAAATAAAAATTCAAGCACTGTCAGTAATACTTAACCTGACAGTCTCTGAAAGGAAGACTCTGTTTAATGTTCCCACTGTAAAAGTATATGGGTTTTGAGATGTTGTAATGAAAGCTGTATTCCATATACATGTTAGCAGTTTTGATCTCTTCTTTTTATTGTGCTCTTTAATTATTTTCTTGGTATGATTTTTTTGTTGGTTGGAGGTTTTTTTGTGGTTTTTGTTTGTTTGTTTGTTCTTGGTTTTTTTTGTTTTGTTGGGGGTTTTTTGTTTGTTTGTTTGTTTGGGTTTTTTTTGCTGTTGTTTGATTTGATTGCTGGCTCTTTGCTTGACTAGTTTTGTTTGACTGGAGTTTTTTTGCAGGGGCCAGAGGGAGATGTTCTTGTTTTATTTTGCCCTGCCTTTCATTACAGTAAAGATCAGAAGCATTATCACTGTAGCAAAAATCGGGTAATGATACAAATTATAATATAAAATGCTGGCTTTTGGTTAATGTAAAGCATCTTTTAGGTAAAAATTTTTTGAAAAATGCTAACTTCAGAGGAAAGAAGGAATATTTATCCCAAAAATATACAGCAGGAAGGACAAGTTTATAATGTGTGATGCATGTTGTGAAATGGGAAGAACTAATGCTCCATAAATGTAATAATTGTTATCAAATTCTGATGTAAAATTTAACATTATATCCTTTGTAAATTATTCAATACAAGGAAGTTGGATTTTTAGAATATGTGAATACACTTACTTTTAAAGGTATTAATATTTTCAGCTTTTTTTTGTGTGTGTGTTTATCAAAGCAATGAAATTCAGAGTTCAGAATAACTTTATTTTCCTTTGAAGATCTCCTAGTTGATATGTTGGGGGTTCTTGCCAGCTACAGCATCACTGTCAAGGAGTTGAAGCTTTTGTTCAGCATGCTTCGAGGCGAAAATGGAATCTGGGTAAGCTGTGATCAGATAAAGCATTAAGTGTCATTCTATTAGAGCCTGAAGTTAACATAAACTGTCTCCTGGGATATATAAACTTGAATTTGTTTTCTCATGTTGACTGAACATATGTTCAAGAAGCATTTTTACTAACTATTTTAGAGTTAATTTGCTCTGTTGTTTGAAAACTGTCCACTTTCCATTGTAGCCTAGAGAGTACAAAAATGGTTGTATTGACTTTTGTGCAATTTTCTTTTTTTCACAGCCAAGACATGCAGTTAAATTATTATCAGTCCTTAATCAGATGCCACAGAGACATGGGCCTGATACCTTTTTCAACTTCCCAGGCTGTAGTGCTGCAGTAAGTTTTCAACCAAGATACTACAATTTCAAGAGCAAATAAATACATTCTCATTTGCATTTCCCTTCATTTGGTTTCAGAAGTTCTTGAAAAGAAAATGAGAGGAGAAACACCTGTTTGAGTAGTGTAGGCATTGCCTTCCACAGACTTACAAGGTAGCTGTGTTGTTGAGAAGTTGCACTTGTGAGGATGGAATATCAAGCAGCAGATTTTGGTCTGGGGTCGTTACTGTGAAAGGGAAAATTCCAAAGAACAGTGTTATTTTATTAGAATAATGTAATCAATATTACATAAAGGAGAGAGTTGAGGAAAAACAAAAAATGAACTTGTTCATATCATCACAGTTTACAGTGACTGTTTAGTCATAAATTTTATTTTAAAGTTTTCATTTTCTCTGGATTCCATCAGCTGTTTCCTTTCTATCAAGGCAGTGGACATAACTTACAGTAGTGAAATTATATTTCTTTCCAAACCTTCACAAGTAGATATTCTCTCTTCCATTCACTGCACATACTTTCAAAAAAGAAGAAAAACCACCAAAAAAACCCCTACATATAAATCAAAGTATTGTATGGAGATTTATAGATTATTGAGAGAGTAAATACAAATGGTTAATACTGGGAAATAGAAATCTGAGGTACAATTCCATTCTAGTATGGAGTGGTATATGCTCAGGTAGAACGTGGAATCTTCTAACAGAAAATAATCCCGAGATTCCTGTTTTCTCATGCCAGTGCATGAAGGCTGTTCTACCTCCATTTCATCCATCAATAGCACTGATATTTTCTTTAAGCCCAAACCACTACGTCCATTTCTTGTGAACAGACTTGTCAGAATGGCAGATTGCATCAGGGAAGTAAACTGGCTGATAATCACTGTTTCACACCTGGGTTATTTCCTGCTAGATTACTTCTTTGATCTTGTTTCATATCCAGCCTTATAAACACATGTGTCAGCAAAATGCATAGGGCGGATTGTGTAAAGAATTAATTACTGACTTTTGAAAGGGAAAGTTTCATTATCTCCTGCTAAATTAAAACCACAGTTAACCTCTCCTACAAGTACATACCCCAGCAAGACAGCAGAATATGAATGTCTACAGTGACATATACTGCTTTGACATTTCTGTGCTTCAGACGCAAATCCTGATGAAATTTCTCTCTTAAATTTAATTTTTTTTATCAGAGGTTCAAGAAAGGTTTTGCAGGAGAAGAATTTCAAATATTCCTTCCTGTCCAAAGATGTGAATCTAAACCAGGAATTCTTGATTGAAATGCATAGTCTCTTTCCTTTGTTTGGATCCTTCCAGGATCTTGTTTCACATACTACTCATGATGGACTGCACACCTGTAAATCAAGAAATATGAGTTTCAAATTTACACTTCTTTATTAGTGCATGTTGAAATTCTGTAGAGGATACATACTCTGAAGTGGACTATGGGCAGAAATTTAGAAAATTACCAAAAAACCAAAGCACTTCATTAGAAGAAAGGTACTGGACAGGACCTGGTTCTCTAGCACTGAGTTTGTTCTCAGGTGTGATGCACAATGTTGACATCAGACAGAGAAACAGCATAACTTTTAATAGCATGATAAATATCAAATTGGCCCACTTTAAAGTTAAGTGTGTGCTCCTTATGCATCCAGAACTTCAGTGACAGTATGACAGAACCAAGAGTCTACTGAACCAGTTTATGGATATGCTGCTGAGAGCTGCTTCATTTTCCCAGCTGCAGGGCTTACCCAGTACTGTATTGCATCTCTATCAGTCTGTGCAAGTGGCATGTTAGTCACTCCAGCTGGAGGACACTTTGTGCTGGTGGTAGTGCTACTCCCAGGTGTTGTTCCCATTTGTCATCAAGCAGCTCTTTTGCTTCAGGCAGGAAACAGCCTCTCAGGAGGCAGGAGTCATATCTCAGAGGTGTTCCTTGAAATGTTTAGTTTTAGTTTTAACAACGAAGCTCTATTTTATGATCTGTTGATTAATTTGATTTTATATTTAAGTTTATTGGTGAGATTAATAATTATTAAAAGCTGAATTTATAGTTTAATTTAAGCAGAAATGATTTTTCTATTTTTGTTCTCTTAATATTGCCCATTCGCAAATTTAATTTTGTGTCCTCTATTTGATAGAATTTATGTAGTTAAAAGTTAATGTATTTTAAAATAGATAGAAAAGTAATGCATTAATTCAAATCATTATTTAAATGTTTTTTTCTGTATTTCGTGTTTGAAAGTTAAAGCAGATCTACAGGTCTAGAATGACAGGATTTTTGAAAGGCATTACTTTTAACAGTATTTCTTAAAAATCTAAATATTTGTTTCTTTTTTTCTTCCCTCTTTCTAGGCAATTGCATTGCCTCCTATTGCTAAGTGGCCTTATCAAAATGGGTTTACTCTTAACACCTGGTTTCGTATGGATCCACTAAACAATATCAATGTAGATAAGGATAAACCCTATCTCTATTGGTAAGTAGCTTATAATGCTGCAGTTATGGTTTGTTCTGGCTTCCTAACAACAGTTAATCTTTGTCATTCAAGTCCCTGACATGCTTTCCCCCTGCCCCTGCCAAATATCTGCAGATTTTAATGCCTGCTCACTATATACAAACTCTTAGAAAACCATCTGTCCTTTTCACTTTGCAATTCATAAATCCATAGATTCAAGACATGTGCCTCGTAGATAAACCATAAAATCTAGTATTGTGGATTCTTTAGGAATTCTAAAATGTATTATTTCTTAGAGCTTTAAATGGAGAATGTTGTTGTATTTTCTGTTTGGTGATAGAGATTCTCAGCTGAAGTCAGTACTACAAAATAAATCTGTTAAATTCAGAGTGCACGGTTTGCACGTTTGCTAAAGGTAATAGAAAGTAGATCTGTGAATATAAATACGGCTTACTGATCACCAGTTCCCCAAAAATGTGAAAATTTAATGTGAATATAATGCACGTTAAAAAAACTGAATATACCGATCTCAGAGATCTCAGAAGGAAATAATGGAATCACAGAATATGTTGAGTTGGAAGGGACCCATCAGGATCTTTGAGTCCAACTCAGCCTTGCACAGGACCATCCCCATCACATCATGTGCTTGAGAGCATTGTCCAAACATTTCCTGGACTCTGTGACCACTTCCCTGGGAAGCTGTTCCAGCGCCCAGCCACCCTGGGTGATGAATCTTTAATGAATATCCAACCTAAACCTTCCCCCAACACAACTTCTGGCCGTTTCCTCCTGTCCTGTCAGTGGTCACCCCAGAGCAGAGATCAGTGCCTGCCTCTTCTCTTCCCCTCAGGAGGAAGCTGTAACTGCAGTGAGGGCTCCCCTCAGTCTCCTCCAGGCTGAACAGACCAAGTGACCTCAGCTGCTCCTCACACGGCTTCCCCTCTAGACTTTTCACCATTCTCATGGCCCTCCTTTAGGCACTCTACAATAGTTTAATGTCTTTCTAAATATTCTGGTGCACAAAACTGCCCCCAGCACTCGAGGTGAGGCTGCCCCAGCTCAGAGCAGAGCAGAACAGTCCCCTCCCTTACCTGGCTGGTGGTGCTGTGCCTGATGCCTCCTAGGACAGGTTTGGCCCACCTGGCTGCTAGGGCACTGCTGATTCATGGTCAGCTTGCCACCAACCAGGACCCCCAGGTTCCTTTTCATGGCACTGCTTTCCAGCATCTCATTCCCCAGTCTGTTTGTCCATCTAGGGTTTCCCTATCCCAGGTGCAGAATTCAGCACTTGCCCTTCTTGAACTTCATATGGTTGGTGATTGCCCAGTCCTCTTCTTTGTCAGTCTCTCTGCAGGGCCTCCTTGCCTTCAAATGGGTCAACAGCTCCCCCCAATTTTCTACCATCTGCAAACTTGCTTATCCCTTCTAGTCCTGCATCCAAAGCATTTATGAAAATGTTGAAAAACACAGGGCCTAAGATGTAACTCTGCAGATTTTGCCATAACAGGAGCAATGCAAATTATTATTATTTTAATATAGATGGTTAAACCAAAGTCTAATTAGTAATTCAAAATAGGAAAAATATCCATCTAAACTTTACACAGATTTCAGACATGAAAGTTTGTGTCACACACAGTCATCACCAAGAGAAAGATACCAAAGCAAACATTATTTTCTTTCAACATGATTTTTGGTCATGTAATATCTTTTTTAGTTTAACTAGGTGAAAAATGTGTCACTTAAAGTCAAGGCTTTAAGTGAGTGCAGTGCCTTTGTGGTGTGAGACAGCAGTTACGTCAGCTCAGCCATGATATGAAAACTGATTCTTAAAACTGGAGAAGGGAAGCAAAGAAATGCTTTCACATTTGCCAGATGTGAAGGAAATCTGCTACTGTTCTGTTATTAAGGACATGCTAAGCCCTGCTTCAAGAATTGTAACCCAATTTGTTTTTTTCTAAAAAAATTAATTTTAATTATCTCTGAGGATGATGTTTGGCAGCTGCTGACAGTCTATTAACACTTGTGCATTGGAACAGTATTGTAGCTATCTTACCAATTATAAACTGAGTGTGACAAACCTGGAAGAAAATTAGAAGTCTGACATTTGCATGAACAATAAATAACAGCAAGGCACAGCAGTCAAAATCAAAGGGTAAGGTTCAGAATTCTGCAGCAGAAATTTTAGTATGAGCCAACCAACATCATATACCTAGTAGTGATTAATGGGTGCTGTGCTTACAGAATCAGTTGTCATATGTTAGACAGCAGGAATTACACCAGGATGTTAAGGATTGTTGTAGGTTATCAACTGACCATAAAATCCATTTTCATTGCTCTGTCTGAAAGAGCTAATGTGATATTTTTAAGGATAGTCTGAACAAACAGTGACAATAGTAAAGGTGACATGATTCCTTGCTGAAATCTTGGCAAAAGCATTACTGGAATGTCATTTACAGTTAAGAATTGCTATTTTTGTTTAGAGACATGGGAAAAACTGGTACTATTTCCAAATAGTACCAGTTCACTATTTGAGTGAACTGTCCCTTGGAAAACACATTTTATAATGAATGAATGTGGGAGATTGTGGAAGATTAGCAATGGGGCTGCAGCTGAGCCTGATCCCTAATGGGGTGCAGCTGTATAAGACAGGTGAAAAGCATTGAAGGAGAAGAAGCTTGGAATTATGATGTATATTGACCAATCACAAAAGAGTAAAAGGGCATGCAGGTGTTATGCATGTGAGAAAAAAAGGTATAAAGAGGTAGGAGGACAGAGAAGAAGAGAAAAGAGAGTTTGCTGGCTGTCCTGTGAGGGATGGGAAGGAGTTAGCCAGTCATGCAGCAGGAAGAAGGAGGTAAAAGGCAGAGAGAAGGAGTCAATGTTGCTTGGAGCTGCCTGGGAAGTTCACAGAGAAAAGGTATGCAGGTTTTTACTATAGGATGATAAATTGATGATGTCAGTCAGTTTGAGGCCACTATGCAGAGGTGCCAAGCACTGATGCTAACAAATGAACTTCTTAAATCTGTGATCCAGTGGGTAGACTGAAAAATAGGAAAATTCAAACTTTTAGATATATAGTCCTATGGTCACTATCACAATTAAAAGACATAGTAAAATAATAATAATAATCCTTATCATACTTTAACAGATGGTTGGAAATGTTTCCTTAAAAATAAGGTGTAGATTCTTTGTCATAAACACCCTGGAAATTTAGATGTTTAGGACTCACCTTAAGCATGCTCAACTGGGAAGTCTCCATCCCCTAAATCACTTTACTTGTTTCTGCTAAAAAAATTGGATGGGTGGTATAGTTATTAAGGCCTGGAATTACATGTGGTCAATCCAGATGCTAAGATTGATTTCTCCAGATTTTTTTTTTTTGTGTTCTTTAATTTTTTTATTTTTTAAGAGGTGCCTTCTTTCAGATTATCTATCAGGTTCTGTAAATGAATTAGAAAGTGAACTGAGGCTGGTATTTCATAATTGTTTTTTGTCCATAAAAAGTCAAAGCGCTTCCACAAACATTAAATGGAAGAATGACTAAAACTTTTGAAAGTGCATTCTGCATTTCAGTTTACAAAGACAGGGAGGAAAGGAAAAAACCAAAACCATCCAAAAATCAAGCTGTCTAGTATTTTCAGATCTTCTCTAGGGCTTATGATAATAGAGATAATGCAGAACAGGTACAAAAGGCTATAGTGGAATTCCAAATTTAGTAGAATGCCAATTTCACCTACACCTTTCAGGCAAGAATGAATTAGTATCTTCTCAATATCTGTACTGTCATATGTTAAATTGCTGATAAAATCCTAAGCTAAAGAAACTGGAATCCCTAAGCAGTTCCTCTGGTGGGTGGAAGAATGCTTTCTTGCTGTGGAAGTGTAGTAACATTCAGTAGCTGCTTTGAGAAACTGGCTGAAATCAAACATAATTGTAAAGATTATATGAACAAACTGTAGTAAAATTGTGTTCCAGCTGCTATGGGAAGTAATTAAAGGCTCATAAAACCATATGGCTGTTGATGGTAATGCTCTTGTTTTCTCCATGAATTTTATCTTTGGATATGGCAAGTTATGCCCATGTAGGTAATTGGTAAGAGAATTTCTTTGCAATATCCTAGAGACCAGTCCTAGCCTACATTACCTTTGGCAAGAAATAAAATGTTAAGATTAATACTATATAGTATTATGATGAGGTAAACAGAACATATTTGAGTACTCAGTTTCTTAACTACTGTTCTAATTAATTTGGAGGGAAAAAAGTAAAGTCTTGGTTAAGTTTCACGTTTATAAGATCATTCCAAGGCAAAGAGCCCTGGTAAGAAATGAGCAGTTTTTTTCATTATTTCATTGCTTTCTTCTGTTTGTGTGCTGAACTGCAGTAAGTTACACGCATAAGGACAACTCAGTGTTTAAAATTTCAGGAACGGTCTGATTTCATCAAAATGGAGATAAAATCAACCCAGTAACCAGGAAGGATAGGAAAGGGGAAAAATTTAAAGATGTAGACAATTCTTCAAGAAATACTCTTTATTTCAAAATGCTTTCTAGCTCTTGTCAAAGTAGTAGGATACATTTTACACAGTGGTAATAATGTTTTGTCAGGTAAAAACATTGATATTTGCAATGGTTGGCTGTTAGTAATTTAAAAGAAATTATTATATTTGACATCTCTAATCAAATAATACAACATTGTATGTCAAAATGCAGTGAATCTCGGTATTATTTTAATATCCCTCAAAATGGGATTCTGTTAAATAAAACCACTTTGAACTGTAAAGATGACTTATATTACTGAGAAACAGATTTGGCATTGTGAGAGTTGCCATTACCTTCTGAAAAATTCCTTGAATGGCACAAAGCCCGAAGGAGATAAAGTCTCAAACTATCTCACTGCACATTCAGTTGCTCTTATTGTAAGGACTGCATTTTAAGTTTTTTAACATTCAATTTCTTGCACAAAATTCAGTGCTGTGGTTGTGCAGATTGTATAGAAGGGTAATGTGTATATGAGTGATATTTTTCCATGAAGCTGTTCACTGCTTCTTTCATTGAGGGGTTTAGCTTCCTATGGGGTCATTGTGGAAGCCAGTTCATTGGCATGATCCAGGTTTAAAATAGTTTTCAAAGGGTGCAAAGGAATGGCAGTGTTATAAAGTGTTTTCACAGTCAGGTCAGTGGTAATGGACAGCATGTTATATTTATCTTTATTCTTAGGTTATATCTTAGGTTTATTTAGAGAGGACATTTTACATTTATTAAAGAAACCCTTCTTTTATTCTGTTTTGCAAAGAGGGTTCTATGGAAGCCCTTATTAAAGGCAGTGGCAGGGAATAATGCTCCTTTTCAGCAGAGCAGCTTGAGGGGAGAGAGAACTATGTACAATATAGAGAAGCAGATGAATGAATGAGGAAGACACAGTCTGAATTTGGGGGAAAAAATATATATATATATACTATATATACTTCAACATTGGAAGTAGGAACTTCTGTGCATGGATTCATTAGTGCCCAGAAAAATCAGAAAAAAAGCAGAAAAATCATCTATAGGTGCTATTACACCTGTTCTATTTACTCTGATTTTAAAATTAAAGTATTCTAATTCACTACAACAAAAGTGACTTTCTAGAATTTTAGAATTTGAATGCCTCTTTTTTTACATGCCTTACAAATGCCTTCACAGGAGATGAGTCTCTAAACCCTGATCACCTAAGGGTATGATCACAACACCTATCTTGTAAGGAGTTAATTTTTTTCATAAGGTCATTGTTTATCAACTATTTTTTGCAGTGAGCAAAGAGGAAAATCTGGTTCTCTCCATAAATAATGTACACATATTGATTTAACTGTAAATTTCTGAAGATGGAATAGGTTCCACAAATATGCAAATTTTTCCATATTAAAATCAAGATTGTATATGTGTAGTAGGGTAGTCTAAAAAGATACTATTTCAGCAGCTGTTAAGGAAGATGGGATTTGGACTTAGTGTTTGCATGTACCTTTCATTTCTTAATATTACTAGAAAAAAACTAATACAAGTGTTTAAAGACAATGTTGCAACAAAGAAACCATTTAAAGCATTATTATTGCAATAACGTAAAATCATTTTATAAGTTAAGAGAATGAGAAAGTGTTAATTAGTGGGTGACAGGACTTCATACAAATGCTCAAAATTAGTAGGGGTTTTTTTCTTCATTTCAGAATTCATAGATTAAATTCACCATCTAGACTTTGTATTTCATCGATTGGTTATTTATTAAATAAAAGTCTAGAAGTTGTATGCAGTATGCTCTGTATTATTGATAGCAAACTGCTCTTCATTGTATTAGCTTTTCAGAAGTGATTAAGCAGCATAGCTGTAGGTATGAACTTGCCTTTTTTTAATTGCTCAGTGAATGTCATTCGTGAGCTTTCACCAGTTAGCTTTGTAAAGTGTTTTTGTAAGAAGTCCAGAATTGCTCTTTGAAATGCTTTTGATTTCAAATATATGTGAAGAAATGTATGAGCTTTCTGCATTGCCGTTCTTTATGTTATTTGTCACAAGAAAGCTTTGAAATCCTTGTTAAACCTTCTTTCTTAAAATTGCAATCCTTTATCCATTTGACAAATGAAAATATATCCACAACTCAGATGATTAAAAACTTCATATATCATTAGCATAATTTATTAATGTCTTGAAATATAATTATTGTGCATGATAATTATCTTGAATCCAAATTTGTATGTCATACCATCTGCATTGTTCTCTGAACCCCCCAAAATTTCAAGGCATCTCACAGTTCTGTAATTGATATTTCTTCACAACTTTAATCAGGTGTGTTATTTTAAATAATTAAGAAACGGAGGGTGAAACATGATAAATATATTTATTATCTTGGAGTTTAGGGAAAGAAAAGTACTGATTTTTAAAATGTAGCCTGGAATCAATTAAGTGCTGATGGTGAGTAACTCCTCACAAAGAATGGTGGAAGAAAATTAGATTAACCATCTGGGTACAAATTTGTTTTCTTTTTTCATGGCAGTTTAAAGCAGTACTTGGACTTTTTTTATTAAATAATTCCCCTTTTCCCTATCTCATTCATAATTCTTTCTTTCCAGTTTCCGCACTAGCAAAGGTGTTGGGTATTCTGCTCATTTTGTTGGCAACTGCTTGATAGTTACATCGTTGAAGTCAAAGGGCAAAGGTTTCCAGCACTGTGTGAAGTATGACTTTCAGCCACGCAAGGTAAGCCAGGTGGTATTTATAGTCAAGACTAACACTGAAGGTGTGACAATGTGCTTCTGGGAGGAGGGCTAAAATCCCTTTAGTGCTCTAAGTGTTAATCATAATTCCTTGTTTATAAGAAACTGCCCTAGTGTACATGCGAAGTTACAGTTCAGAATCCATTCAAGAAAAATGTAATCATTTATGGTGTAACAGTTCTATAAAGTCAGCTTGTTTTTCAAAGCTACTGCTTAATTAGCTTCAGATAGAGAAGAATTTTGAGTATTTGTAAAATGGCTACATTGAATTACTTAAATATCATTGTTCTGTTTCTGAAAATTCTGTACTTGGTAACGTTGTTGCCAAGGCCTTGAAAAATTTTGCTGGCTATGCTAGTGTTTCATTTTCTGATGCTGTATGATACAAGGTTCTGAACTTTGTTCCATTAAGTGCTCTTTTAGGATTTCTCACTTTTCATAGTAAATCTCGATTACATCTCTAGATCATGTTAGTGTTTATTTCTTCTCTATGCCTCGTAGTCCCAGGGGAACGATGATTTTGTGGCCTTCATTGTTAGTTGATGAAGCATTGACTTTTCTCTCCAGCAAGCATTATGTGTTTGTCACTCATATCAGTCTTGTGTATATTTTGCTATGAAACCCATTTTTTTTTATGGGCTTAGAATTTGTATCTTGAATTTCAGTGCCTGAATTTCTTTTCTTTTTTTTTTTTTTTTTTTTTTTTTCCTGAGAAACCAATCTCTTAGGGAGGGAATGCCTTTGGTCACACATCAACTTAATGTTGCCCTATTTCTCTTGGTGTGTGTTTGTGGTACAAAATCACTGATTCTAATTTTGTCATGTAGTTTTGAGGTCACTTGTGGTTTTCTTAAAAAAAGTAATGTCTTTCTCTAGGATATCACTTGGGATTGTGTAAAGCCTTGTAAACACATATCTGCTGAGTCTACTGGAGTGAATCAATTCTATTTTTTTGTGTTTTTCCAATTTTATAGGCAGGAAAGTATTTTGATGACAGTTCAATTTTCATTCAAAGTAGCACATCTGAGTCTAGGAACGAATGTAATTGTTAACTTTTGTATTATGTTACTGTTAATCAGCTTTTGGGATCTAGCTGATCTTTACCTGTCGATGAGGAAATAGTCTTTCATATTTTAGCAAGATATGCTTTTGGTAATTTCTAATACAAATGACTAGTGTTCTTTGTGCCAACTCTGTAAAATTTTAGATTTTGGTGTTGCTACTCAAAATAACTAATTCTGCAATACTAGTACCTGTGTATCTCATTATATGAGTACCGGATTCTAATCAAAAGCAGCTAATCTGCTGAAGTATATAAAAATACAACTCCCGTGTTAGTTTTACATATCCCAGAGTTCATGCTTCATACACTTTGGGTCATATGTCATATTTAGAAAGTATTTTAAATAAATATTCTAGAATATATTCTTAAATTGTTTAATATATATTTTTCTATCATTAACTTGTGTTCGGATGCATATGTTAAAGTACGTAATGCATAGGGAGAAAATAAAACCTGTTAAATATAATTCCTGGCCCTAAAACGTCAAAATTTATCCTGCTTAACATGCAAATTTATTTTCTTCATGTTGTTTAGATATGCCATTGTTTTCACTGTACAAGATTTGAACGTGTACATATATATTCAAAAAATGTACACTCATTTATAAAAAGCAGCTATCTGTCTTAACACTAACTTGAGATGCAAATTTGGCCATCAGATGTACCATTCCCTAGACGTTTACTTACAGACACAGGTATTTCAGCAATAGATTTTGTCAGAATCATCATCCTCCATAAACTTCTGAATAACTGGTTTGAGGGTTTTGAAAAATTTTTGGTGAATCATAGTGAAGTGATAAATTTAAGTCATCTGGTCAAAAGCTTTATATAGGCAGATCAGAGTTGCTCTGTTCACAGGAAGATCTTCTTGCTGTGTCATATGACACCATTCACAGTATGAGATGTAATCTTTATTTATAACTTTAGGATGTGCTGAGTGGTTACTTTAGGTCTTAATTGGTGCATTTTATAATGTAAAATGAAGCATTTAAAATATATGGAGAAATTTTGTTATCATATCCCCAAGTAGAAAATGTGGGTGTAATATAATAGCCTGACATCTCAACAGAGCTTTGGCAATGTAATGCTTAATTGGTCTATACTGCTTTTTTGGGACTCCAAATTGATATTTTTGTGTAAATAAACCCTGGTGTTTTTGCTCCCTTGAGTTTCAGCCTCAGCATCAATTCCTGTAAAACTGTAACAGGAAAGTAGTGCAGTCAAGAGCAAACAGGTTTTTTTGTGTGTGTGTATGTTTCTAATCCTGAACACCTTTACTAACTGTAGCAGAGACAGAAATAAGTTCCATATCCTGGAAATACTTAGTGTGTGATGCCTCATCTCTCTGATTGTACTGTCCTATGGAATAGGAATGTGACTCAGTGACTTAGCAATTGGTGACTAAGCCTAACAGGTTTCAGCAGTAAACAAAAAATACATTGTGATGGGTCTTTTACTAAGTATTACCTAAAGGAGGTCTTGTTACAGTAGAGAGAGGCATGGCCTTTGTGCATTCTTGAGAAAATAATATGAGGAAGGAAACTACAAGATGAACGTGAAAAAAAATTATATGGCTAACTGAATATTAGGGGAAAAAAGGATTTTTTTTTTTCCAACTAAAAGTTGAAGAAAAATTTTGTGTGAAACTTTGTTTGGTTCATTGTGTAGTAGTAAAATACTGCCTTCTCTTCTTAAAAAAAAAGTGATTGCCAGTGCTGGAGAAATTGCCTAAATGCAGAAATACAAAAGACTATGAGCAAATACGCCATTAATCACAAAATCCAATAGACTGTTAAAAAGCTCCTTACAATGTACCTGAGCATAGATAAATAGCAACGTACAGACAACTGTAAATAAAATGAAGTTCTTCTGGAAGTTGAGGTTGAATCCAAATTGGTATATTTTCAGAAATCGTTTTAAAGCCTTTTGAAAGAAAAATCGCAGACAGAAAAGTTAGGTTTTTTTGGTTTGTGGTTTTTTTTTTTTTGTTTTGTTTTGGGTTTTTTTGTTTGGTTGGTTTTTTTGTTTGTTTGGATTTTTTTGTTTGTTTTCTTTTGAGGTTGACAGTGACTCACAAAAATTATTTTGTTCATGGTTCCTTGAAAAAAAAAAAAAACAAAACATTCCATACATGACTTCAGAAGCTGGAGCAGTACTTCTTTATTCCAGTATTGCCCAATAAATCTGTTTGCTTGGAAACACAAGAAATGAGGTACTCTAAAGCATCATTGTATGATCAGCAGAATTTTCCTACTTTCTGATCGTTGCATGTCTAAAGGAGGGAAAAATGAAAAAACTATTTTTTTTTATACCTGGAAAAAGATGTGTAAAAATGTGTTGTCATATCTATAGCTTTTATTTTGGTGACTACTGTAATGCTATTGTCAAAATGTATTTTGCTGCATGCTGTGTTGTTCATAATTCTGTGCTTTTTCTAATTTGAAAATCAACATGAGAAAACATCTACTTTTATTTTCTCTGACAGAGAGACAGAATTTTATAGTAGTAGGCTCCATATCTACTTATCACAGCTCAGGAAGAGTCAACAAGCCTCAAGGGCTGCAGAATTCCCTACTTTGGAAAAAAGGGACTTATCTGAACATGGAAATCAAAATATGATAATTGAAAAAGATACCAAGAAAGAGAGGATGATAAGTAAATTATTGTTCCAAATTATTAGAATACAAAAGGCTATTTTTAAGACAAGCTGACATTTTCATTGAGTCAATTAGATTAGAAGGGAATGTGTTGAGATGGTCTCATTTCTCCCCCTGTTTGAAAAAGGGACACTTAGATCACGTTGCTCTGGATTTTGCCCAGTTGTTTTGAATGTCTCCAAGCAAGAAGACTCCAGAGTTCTTCTTGAATTTATTTGTCATGGACATAGCGATTCCTGTTAAAAAATTATGGGAAGTATACCACCATAATAGTATGTGGAAGCACTAAATTGTGGTGCCTTTTCTGATTATTTAATGGATTATTTTTAATAATATGACAGTTCAAAAATTTCTGGAATGGTAAAGAATAGAGGAAAAATATCCAAGCGAGCAATCAGAATGATATCTTAAGCTGGGCTGTAAAATTTGCTATTGTGGTTTTTTTTTCTATTTATTTAATAATTTGTGATAGACAGCTGTGATGCAAAGACACAGGCTGTGTGATATGAATTTGTTAAGGTAAGAGCACATAGGTCTGGAATTCCTGTGGATTTTTTACAGAACAGTGTTGAAATTAAATTGCACTCTTGAAATTGAATTTTATGTATGCATGTTTGCCTCTAATCCCATAAAGGAATGCAGGTAGGTACATCATGACATTTAGGCACAGTTCTATTGACTGGACTTGAAGTCCCACTTACTTGTATTTTAATTTCTTTGCAAGGATTCTTTTTTTGTGTAAGTTTGAGATTAGTCAGTATTTTTTTTTATGCCATTCATTAACTTTGTTTTATAACACGAAATCTAGCCCTGTGTATTGATTTTCCATGTCTTTGCAGTGGTACATGATAAGCATTGTACACATCTACAACCGGTGGAGAAACAGTGAAATACGCTGTTACGTGAATGGTCAGCTGGTATCCTATGGTGACATGGCCTGGCACGTTAACACAAATGATGTAAGGTTTTACTGGTTTTCTTTCCTCATCACTTTTCATTTTAAGGTTATCAAAAAAGAAAAAAAAGTGTCGCTTTTTTTTCTCAAGATTTTTGCAAATTTTCTTTTTAAAATTATTCTTATTCTTACTTATGCATCTACTTAATAAAATGTAATAATATTGACTTTTTGGATTTTTGTGTACATGTGCTCTCTTTCTGTACCTTTGACTTTGGAAAATTTGAGAGCCTAGATATAATGAAACAGAAAATATTGCTCTTTCTGGCTCAAAGTTCTGGCTGTGGGATAATTTGCCTTTAGCTAAATCTGTGGTAGAATTTCAGAGGTTCTTGATTCATCAGCTTGCTGTGCTTTTGTTATTTTTTATTTATAATATGGTTCTTATGTCTTTCTGACTGCTATAAGGGATAAAGAAGCCTTAGGGAAATGAACTGTCTTTTGCTAAATTCTAGAGGCAAAGTAGGATTTGAAAGGGAGAGTTTAAATATTACATATTAATTAAAGTAGGAGAGCTCTGCCTTCCAAAGGTTCTGATTTCTACTCTTTGAGTTTTTTTGGTAGCATTTCACTTGCAAGAAAAGGCTAGCCTTTCAGTTTTTGCAGAGCATGGTTTCTCCTTGGTAATATGAATATTTTCATGATAGGTGAAATGTGATGACTGAAAAGCCAGAAGAGATCTCCGAGGATCTGGTCTGAATTATTGATTCTATGGTGTGGGGATATGTATTCCTTAATAAAAAATGCTTAGCAGGAGGAGCTGCTCCTGTACAAGCTGTAGAAGGATCTAAAAAGTTTACTGGAACAATGAAAAGCCAACACACCAATAAAATCAGTAGAATTTGTACTGCATTTGCAAAAAAAGCTTATAAAGATTACGGATAAAGTTTAGTCCTTAAATAACAAGGTCCATAAGTCCCAAGAGTTTAAATTTTTTTATTTAAATAAAATAGGAGGTTTTGGGCCAAGGGACTGAGTAAAGTAGATCTGTCAATCACTTTGTCTTGGAGTTATTAATGAGAAGCTACCGGGGATGTACAAAAATAGGCAAGCAAACTTGGTGTCTGTCAGGTTTAAAACTGTGGAAAAATGTGGGATAGTTAGAGGAAGACCAAATGAGCTATGAGTATTGTGTGCTGATTTCTAAATAAATAAATAACTCAGCTTTACAGATTGCTTGGCATCTGGAACAGAAGTAGATAAAATTACCAAGAAATCAGGAGTTAGCCCTCCTCTCTAATTAAAAATAATGGAAACACCTAATCAAGAATGAAGTGCCAGAAATGGGAAAGTGTAAACTGAGAAGAATGAAAAAAGACAGAAAAGGAAATTACTGGAGGCTAATAAACCTAGAACTCAACTATAATTTGAACTCAGAGTCTGTTAAGAGCTACAATAGCTGTTGTACAATTAATGCTTACTAGAGGAATCCAGGAAAATACCCTTATAATAGGCAGGAATGTAGTTTTGGAATATTTAACTATCAGCTAGGAAAAAAGTGGTATCAGTAGCTCAGACAAGTTCTTCAACCATTGAAAATGGCAGTTTCTCAACGTTAATTGATGTAACACGTTCTGACAGTAATGGCACACTGTCAGGAAAGCCTTCAAGGCTAAGCAGGTCTTGAATAAAGTAACTGAAATTTTTTGTAGTATTTTGCCATTAAGTTTACCAGGAGTCAAAGGAGTCTGATTTACTCGACTTTTGCCCTGTATTCATATCCTGGATATGACTTCATGAATCAATTTTAGTGTAGAGTTTTTGTCAAAAGTTTTTTAATTTTATCAGAATTGCTTAAAAGAATAGAAGGTCCAGGGGAAAAAAAAACTAAGAAGTAAATGAAAGGAGGATAAATAAGACAAAATTCTGGATGCTTCTTTCCTTGCTTCTGCTTTTACCTTAAGGTAAAACTCAGCAGTGAAAGCAGGTTTCCTAATGCAGGTTGTATTAGTTCAGCTCAAAAAGTGGTGTCAGATCCTTGTTTCCATTCAATGAAGTACCTATGACTCAAGGAAGCTGAGAGAATAACCTTCAAAGATCCTTGAGCTTCTTCCTGTTGTCCATCTATGCTGCATCATGTTTTCTGTTTTCTCATGTCTTTGTTCTTGACAGGCTTTTTGGAAACACCTGAAAAAATTAACTAAATCCTTGCAAAATAGCCACAGAAAATTATTTCTAATCTGAAATAATATGATTTGGACAGATGTAGAACAAGAGAAGGGACGGATAGTTTTTGGAATAAAGAATGGAAAATAACTCTTGTGAGTGTAGAATAAGGGAGAAGATGATTTATGGTCAAACCAAATCATTATAGCCTGTGGTCAGAGAGGGAAACTGTGGAACACCTGGAAATTAGAAAAATCTGTATTTGTTTCCTTTTGTTCTTCTAGAGGTGTTTAGCTCTATTGGCACAGCTGTGAAAGAAGGCATTTCAGTGTGTGTGTTCTCATGTATTAGTAGTAGGAGTTCTGAGTACAATTAGAAGGAAGTTCAAGTGGGTCATATTCCTAGCATGCCGTAGGGGGGATTATTTTGTACTTGAATGTACTATTCTAATTTTCTCTATTGCATGCTGATCAATTATTAGAAAACAAATCCTAGCAGCCTGTCATATGGACATCTAAAACAATTAGTGCTCCAATATTCAAAATTAGGTTGTTCACCACAGCGTAGTAATAAAAGATTGATAATGGTTGGTTTATCTTTTTAATTCCAGCCTCCCTTTATTTGTGGCTTTAGTATCTCTGCATTAATATTATTTCATTATTAACTGCCTCTTTCTGATATAGAGCTATGATAAATGTTTTCTTGGATCTTCGGAGACTGCTGATGCAAATAGAGTGTTCTGTGGCCAGCTTGGAGCAGTATATGTATTCACTGAAGCACTCAACCCAGCACAGATTTTTGCAATACATCAGTTAGGACCTGGATATAAGGTAATACTGGATCTTAAGATAAAGATAAAACTGGAAAAAAAAAATTGAGAGATACAGTTGGAAGACAGATGAAGCATGTGAATATTCCTCCTAGAATCATGTTGATATTTTGATGTGATTTGTTTTCAGCAATATAAGACTGTTTTGTCAAGTATCTTGACTAACCCTAGTTTTCTATCATCTTTTTGAAAGATGAAAGTTTTGTTCCAAGCATAGCTGAAATATGTTGGTATGCAAAATTAATTACTGATTATTAATCATAATCAGATTAGAGAAATTTTGTTTGGTGCACTGAATACCAGAGAAATAACTCTTCTCTACTATTTGTGTTTAAAAACCTGAGTTAAGGCAGATTAATATCTAACAAGGCATAATAAACCAATTCTGTTCAAATACATAGTTTCAGACAGCTGTGTTAAAGTACAAGTTGATCATTTTGCTCATGCTTTGTCACTGACATTGAGGAGACATATTAGACAAACTAATGGTGCATGCATAAACTTGGCTCTCTAGTCAGACACATCTTGGAATGGCTGTGTATTGTATTATTTTGTCAAGAAAAACAACACATACTTCACAGAAATCTACAGAAACCCCTTAATGGATAATACTTGAAAATTAATCCCATCCTAGGTAAACAATGAATTTCAATTTATGCTATCAATTATTCCCAAGTTTTCTTTTTCCTAATTTTTGAAATCTGTGGTTTCATCCAAAGTAGACTTTCTGTTTTTCAATATATATCATATACTCTGAAAATAAAAACTTTTAAAAGCTATAAGTAAAAATCAACATTTAGATTCCAATGGCATTAATTTTGTGTGTTGAAAATTCATACATACTCTTAATCATTTAATTATATCGAGCACCTGAATGACACAGACAGTTGAAAATATTTTATGATATGCATCGATGTAGTGTAAATAACCACATATGTATCAGGATTACTTGGAGAAGAAGCCTATTGCATATAGTTGATGGTTAGAATCTGTCTTGAAACTAAAAATAATTAGCCAGTTAAGAAAAGTCCATCACCTGTGCAAACAATTTTGGAATATTGTTTTCCAGACTTTATATACTATTTTGTTTGGACAAGTATTTCTGCAAATATTTTTTGGTCATACAAAATAAATTAATGTAGCCTTATATTTCTTAATAATAAATGTAGTAAACCTTTATGAATTTATTAAATTACTGGATTCCAGTATGCAGAAGCATACTGAAGTGATATCAAAGAGGAATAAGGCTTTCATGTGTTTCAAGAAGTGCAAATTATTATGCAATATTTTTGAGTGTTGAAGGGGTCGATAAGGATATGAGCTTTCCTGCTAAATGACATTTCCAATAGTTACTGCACTAACCTTATTACAGTTGTCAAATTGCCCTGCTTGATTCATAAGCTTTTCTTAAACTACATTTCTGCACACCTGTAGCTTCTTAGTGATTTTTTAAAAAAATGTCAGCTATATTTAATATTTTGGGGAAATTCTTCTTTCATGTGTCATGGTTTTAGATTTGGGTTATGTACACCGAACCGTTAATGCTCCCTTGCTCTCTGAAGGAGTTTTCTTCCTTGTCTAAAAACCTGGAAGTATATTTTACTATTTAATACCAGCTAATAAAAGAACAGGTTCCCAGAACATCCTAGAAATAGCATTTATTTCTTTGACTTTCTTATTCCCTCACAAAATAAGACAAAACAGACTTTTTTTAAACTTTTTTCCAATGCAAGCTCTACTCACAACCAAAAAAGGAACCGTGTCTTGTAGTTTAGAGATTTCAGGGCACCAACTGTAGCTTTCACTCAAAGCCTGCCTGTTTCATATTTCATTTAAGGGTATTTCTGTAAATCCTTTCAGATTTTGTGCTCGTGCAAAGTTCAGAATACTTCAATATGGGATTTAATAGTCTAAGGGAGACTCAATTGACATATAGTTTGTATTCCTGAACATTAGAGATCATATTCTTGCTCTTACCCAACTTGCTGATGCAAACTGGCCTTTCAGAAGCTTTCCTGAAATACTTTGCTACATTTCTTGTTCATTCTAATTGTTGGTACTGGTAGCCAATGGGAAAAGTCAACTGTTCAACTTTTCCTAAAAAGATCCTAGATGAATTTTGAACTCCAGTTGTGCCAAACTATTTTGCCAAAGAAAGATTATTCAAAGTAGTCGAGATTTTTTTGAAAACATCTTTACACAGATCTTTTTTCGTTCCTATGACAGTATATGGCAGTTCCTTTAAGTCATACTTTATCCATTATATCTGAGGATCTGATTCTTTAGGGGAAGCAACCATTCCACTACCTACTTTGCCCATGAGAAGAGACTGATTTTTGTCTCTCATTCAGCTGCTCTCACAATCACTCATAATACCCCTAGTCTACCATGACTGACTTTAAAACCTCTGGAAAACAGAGAACCCTGCATAATCTACCAGTATACGGGACAGTTTGCACAGATCTCTTAATATACATAGTAAGTAATGTTGCAAATGACACCAAAGCCACAAAGTTCAGGAAAAGTGAGAACTTGATCTAGAAATAAAAATGAATCTGTTGCACCTTGTCCCACTCCTGTTCTGTGGTGCAGGTAGAAGCAACAGGTTTTAGGAGTGACTGGAGAAGTCATTAAAATAAGTCTTACTTATTTTATGTCAAACAATTATGTATTTATATAAAATGTTTTTATTATTTATTGCACATTACATGCTTGTACAGTGTAGTAACATAGAAACAGTTCATACTCCTCCCATGCTGATTTTTAATGTATCTTGAAACTTAAAACTATATTTAGTAGAAACATATTACAATTCAATATTTACATTCCCAGGTTTTATCTGTAATAAAGCATACTCATTTTGAGCCTTGCCATTGCTGAACAGGACTTTTACCTACTCTGTGGACCCTTTCAGTTGCTGGAGATTGAAGAAAGAAAAAGGAAATGAGAGCAGCGTCCTTGTTCTCACTGTGCCTTCCCTGCTGCCCATCCTTGTTCCCAGGCAGCAAAGAGAGGAAAGCCTGCACTGGGATCCCGAGGGGCTGATAAACAGAAGGGAGGGGCAGGGGAGGTAATGAGAGGGGAAGGGATGCATCTGATATCAGTGCTTGGTGCTGTTTATAAGAGGATGTTTCTCAAAGCCCTGCTCTAATAACCCTGCCAAATCTGTGCTACTCCTCCTAACCCTCCCATAGGCATTTCAAAGCAAGTTATCAGTTTATTCCATATGTTGCTTCTGAGTTTGTTTTTGATCAGTGCTGCAATACCAATCTTTTTGTCACATAAGGCTGGAGTAAGAATACGCTCATTCATGCACACACACACAAAATAGCACCAAAAATTCAAATTTGCTTAAACCAATTATATAGTACAAGAAAATATTTTATGTATGATTGCTGAACCTACGGGGGCAAAATGTAGTGAAGGGTAAATTAAAAAGCTGCAGCCCTCCAGAGGGAGAGCTGCTGCTCTTCAAGTAGTGTTCCTGATCAAGCACAGATTCTTTTACTGGAAAATACAGTGCTGGAGTAATTCTCATTTCTCTCTGTTGCTTCCTATGCCTGTAGGAGCAACAAACATACTTTATATGGATCCTGTATATGCATTTTTACTTTATATAGAATGTTAAATCCAAGGCTCTTTCTTTCTGTCTTGATGCCCTCACACTGCTTGTGCCAGACCTCAGAGTTGCATAGGCACAACAGCCTTTAATACCCTCCTGTGAATGCATTTTTTCCCAAGTCCCCAGTACATTATGCATGTACTGAATTTCTTTTCACTTTCTGTGGATCAATGATAGTAATAAAGGAGTATCATATATCAGAATTTTAAGCTTCTTTTTACATTTTGCTATAATAATTCAGCTTACAAGACCAGAATGTCCAATTTACGGTCACTTTTGTTAGGCTTTGATGGCAGAATATTCCTTTAATTCTTGTTTTTTCTTCAAAAAGTGTGAGGCAGTATTATGTTGATTCATAAATTGTCTGACTTGCAAATAGTGGTCTCTAATAAATTCTTGTGGCGTATTAAACACTGACAACGAGGAGGTAGAATAATGTTACAATTTATGTATAAAATTGATTTAACTTCAGCAGTTTAGAACATTGCAAAATTTCATAGTAATGAAATTATAAGATTTTGTGTTGAAACACTTTGACTTAAACAGCAGAGTTATGAAACACTGTATAGTGGAAAAACCTTATGAGTTTTGGAATCTGAAAAAGCTGAGAGGCATGAGAGAGTTTCAGGGTAATCAGTGTTTTCACGTGGTAAAACATTAAAATATAGTACAAACATCACGTAGATATCTTTGGAAATCAATGAAACCACTAAATTACTTTTCCTCTGCAGAAAGTGTGCAGAGATTTCTATGTAGAGTTAAAATGCTCTCTGGGGTGAAATACAAGTCACCTTCCTCAGGACAAATCTGTAGTCTGTAGAAGTCATTTCCTGGTAAGTGAGATGTAGGCAGCCATATCAACAGAAAGCCAACTCTCAAGTTTTAAGCATAATATTCCTTCTTTGGGAATTTGTACTTCATAAGTAGTGTAGCACAATAGGAACACATCTCTAGATTAGAACGTTTAGTGCTGAGGAGTGAGTACTCACAGTATGTTATATTGGTGTTTTTGCTTTGGATTAGTTGTAGTCTGATCCTTTGGGCTGAGTGAATGTCACCTATTGCAGGATATTGCAGGAGTTTCAGCCTGAAAGAAGTCTCTGGTTCTGAACAGCTTTGCAGTATGAACAGAGTAATAAGTGGGGACCACTATGCGTTTCCCTTCAAAACAGACTCCTAACCCAAATGCATATCACAGAATCACAGAGTGGTTGAAGATGTAAGAAGCAACTAGAATCTCGAGGTCCTCTGGTCCAACCTCCCTGCTCAAAAAAGGTCACCTAGATCGAGTTTCCCAGGACTATCTCCTCACAGTTTTTTAACAAGGACCAGGATAGATTCTCTATCACCTTGCTGTGCAGCTTCAAAAACGTGTTTTCTGATGTTCAGAGGGAGTCTTTTTTGTTCCAGTTTTGCTCATTGACTTGTGTCGTGTCACTGGGCACCACTGAGAAGTCTGACTCCATCTTCTTTCTAACCACCCTTCTGTTATTTATATTTGAAATCCCCTCTGCTGCTTCTTTTCTGCAGGTTAGAGTCACAGGTCTCTCAGCCTTTCATTATATGAGAGATGCTTCAATCCCTTCGTGATTAGTGGCTGTTCATTGCACTCTTTCCATTCAGTCCATGGCTCCCAGTGGGAGCCCAGAACTCCAGGCATGGCCTCACCAATACTGAGTAGAAGGGAAGCAACACCCCTCCTAGTGCAGCAAGATATTATCCTTCATTGTCAAACACAGATTGAACCACAGACTTGCTATTTACATGCATTTGCCCTTCCTGTTTGCCTTTTCTGTTATGGTACCTGTGTCTGGTACCTTTTCAGCATTGCAGCTCCCTTCTGCCAGACATCAGCAAGGCTGGGAAAGTGCTGACCATCAGATGTGCTCCAGGGCTTCTCCAGCAGCTCCAGTCAGGTGGCCAGTCTGTTCAGTTTATGGCCCGCATACAAAGGGCTGCTAGTCAGCAGACCTTATATTGCTATATGTCAGTCACCTGAGCAGATGCACTTTCCCATTGTTTGGCTGTAATCAAAAGAAGTTTTTCAGGTTTTCCAGCAGCCCTGAGAGCTCTGAAAAGGCTGGATGGGGTTCATGGGGTTACATAAATAGTAGGAACCTCTAATTTCTTTGGAAAGAGCAGCTGATAGCCTGTAAGTTGCTTGTTTTAATTCTAACATGGATAACAAAAACCCTAGTTTCAGTGATAGAGGATTTCATACTGTGGGAGGTTTGGTAGGACAAAATGGATAAAAAGAATTGTGATCATTATATGCAGTGAAAGCAAGGGAAAGGATTAATATATAATCTCAGAAATAAATTATTTTTAACTCAGTAAATATTTTAGTGATAGCATTATCTGTATATACACACCCATATATACATTTATATCTTCATTTATAATAAAATGGTGGTAGTTTCTAACAAATTTGCTTTCCTCGTATCAGTACAGCGCTGTAGTTTGTTACTGTGTTACTACTGGTTGTCTTTTTGCAACCCTTGAATGATTGTTATATGCAGTTGTTATATGCCAAGTAAATCTGACAACACTTTGCAGAAAGACAAAAGTCTATCTTCTTGTGTTGATTTGTTAGTGCTGCCAAAAAACTTAATTTTAGATAAGATATAAATCATGATGTGTTTAAAAATAACAAAATTCTTTAATCTTCCTTGAAAAAGTTCTGAATTTGAGAATAATTAATGTGAAATGTGGCATTTATTATTATTTTGAAATTTATTTTAAGTGGCTTGTTTATATATACTCCTGACTGTTAATGAGGCATGGTTTTTAATGTTGTTCAAAAATAACTATTCCTTTAATCAACATGGTGTAGCATTTTATATTCTGAGTGAGTTCATATAAACTAAAATGCAGCACATTTAATTTTTTCTTTGTTTTTAATGTGTTTTATGCTTGAATTTTATTTTAACATATTTATGGCTGGTTGATGTGACTTTTTCAAAGATACTTACTTCTGAAACTTGTAAACACTGATGCTGAAAGGAGAGATAATACATAAAATACCAAATAATGTATTGATGCATTGATGTGGTTAAATTATAAAATCTATTTCATTGTTTAGCAGCATTAGGCTACTGGTAAATGCAAGCAAAGTTTAATAGTTTATTTATTACCTCTTAAGTCCAATGTCGTTTTTTTGCACATTTTGTGGCAAGGATTTTTCAAAATTAATTACTTCATAAAAGTTTTGTGGTTTTTTTCAGAGCACATTCAAATTTAAATCTGAGAGTGACATTCATCTGGCTGAGCACCATAAACAAGTGCTGTATGATGGGAAACTCGCAAGTAGCATCGCTTTTACCTATAATGCAAAGGCCACTGATGCTCAGCTATGCCTTGAATCCTCACCAAAGGAGAACCCTTCAATTTTTGTACACTCCCCCCATGCTCTCATGCTTCAGGTTGGTGCTGCTAAGTTGGTGTTCTGTGATTACTGCTGGCTGGCCATCACACACAGGATTTGTCTGCTAGTGTACAGAGATTGTCCTTTTGTGCTCAGCTCTTAATATAACTTTCACTTGAACTGTTCTTTCTTCACTCCCTTTCTAAAGCAAGGAAAAAAATGTTCCATAGGAAATATAGACTTCATGCTATCAGGCATAATTTTACATGACACTGTAAATTTCATGTTTAATGTTTGCCTTTAAATATAGTGATTATAATTGAAGTAAATGTATTGAAACAAAATTTTAAAAAGTCTGCACTCAATTTGGTGTTGAAGTGCTCCAAAATTATATTTTTAACTGTCCTTTAAAATTGAGATTAATTTTGTTTTTTCCTTTATTTTATGAATTTAGGATGTGAAAGCTATTGTAACCCACTCGATTCATAGCGCAATTCATTCCATTGGAGGGATCCAGGTTCTTTTTCCTCTCTTTGCCCAGTTAGACAATCGACAGCTGCATGACAGTCAGGTGGAAACAACAGTTTGGTAAGCCTCTTTTAACCAAGATAGAAACTAAATTAAGCTTAAAAACTTTTCCTCTCTTTTTGTGGGAATGTTCTCTAGGTTTTACCCTTGTTTCTTTTAAAGAATTATTATTTTTTAAGAAGTAGTTAACTGTACAAAACTGATATGATTAAATAAGGAATTCAAATCACTCTGGAGTCTTCAAGGGTAGTTTTATGACAATTCATCCACGTTGTGAAAGAAATCATATGTTTTTACTTGAGAGTGCAATGTTGTTTACCTTCTCAAAGTCTGTGCCATTTAAATTCATATTTCATAATATTCAAAAATTAATTAATATGTGGTCAGAAAGTCATAGAGCTATGATCAGGCATTTTATGACCATATTATAATTGCAATAGTGATTGGGGACATGCCAAGAGAATTTTAAGCTGGGACCCATGAAGTTTCTCCTGTGATACTGTGGAAGACATCTCTAAGTTGAAAAGCCTTCACAGATGTTAATGCTTCCACTGGAAACCTGAAAAGAACGACCTAGGAGTCTCCTAATACCCATGCTAACTTAAAATCATAGAATCCTTTAGGAAAAGATCTCTGAGGTCATGGACTCCCCCACTAAACCACATCCCTAAATGCCACATCTGCATGTCTTTTAAATATCTCGAGTCATGGTGCCTCCTTTCTCAAAACTAGCTCAGCTGTGGTTATTTTTGAAAAGATTTCTTGCCATGTGCTTGTCACAGCAGGCTTCTGTCCTAGAGGCAGCACAGGATAGCTAAACTTCTCCAGAAAAATGTGTGGCCTAAATCTTTAAGAGTAACAAATCTGAAAAGGTAATGCTGAATGACTGATATGGTATTTCCCTGGGGGATTATTTGTAAGCAAAGCCTACTAGCAAGCAGTGTCTAGTGGTAAGATAAGCTGGCTTTTCTATTTGAATTAGATGACAAAGTAGGTGCACAATGCAAAGCACATGGCTTATTTTCCTGCCTATAATATTCTTCTAGTAATTATCCTGGTTATTTCTTATTGCATTAGATAGTTCAGTTAAAAATAGTTAACTGAAAAAAATTAACTAATTCTAAAATTGCCAATAAATTTGGAAGACAGAAAAGCTGGTTGTGTATTGGCTAATGTGAAATATTTTCTTGAAATCTCTTTTGCAGGATGTACTTTGCAATGAAGCATTGTAAATTAAGGGAAATAGAACAATAAATGCTTGGTTTGAAATAAGCTTGTAAAAAAATCCCTTTATGTTTTTATTTACTGGCAAAGCAAAAGACAAAAATGTTTTATTCTAGTTTAAGGAAGGTTATGAGTGTATGTGTCTCCACATAGGAATAAAATGTACCTGTGTAATAAAATTAAATTCATTAATGAGCTGAATCTGTAATAGATGACAAAGCAATAACTAGACCTGTTTAAAAATGAAGAGCTAATGTGTAATTCAAGTTTTAGAAGTTGAGATAAAGACTAATTCTTCCCAAGTGTGGGGTCTGCCCATCAAGTGAGAACATTCATAATGGTTAATTGAAAATATACAGAACATTTCTGGAGTTAGTTGAACTGTAAGAAGAAAAAAAAATGTTCTTGAATAAGTCAATGCATTTCTTCTATAATTAGATTATATTCTAAAAAGAGATCTGTAATTCATTGTGCTATATGATTGTACAAATGCATAATGCAAGAGGATGTGATCCTAACTCAAGAACATATTGAAAAAAAAATTAAGCAAATGGCTGCTTGATGAGATGTAATTTATATGTTGAATTAATATGGTTTTTGTGTATGTGCATTGCTTTCTCATATTTTATTTAATGGGATATAGGTATCTAGAAAAATAATGCTGGAAGTGAACAAGGAAATAGGCAAATAAAAGAATAAAATATTTTTGGGCTCAAAGAAAGAAGGTAATGGGGAAAAGGTTCGTTTGAGGAGTGGAATAAGGGAAGTGGTGCACTTAATGAATCCTTTCCTTGTTCCCCCTTATTTATTATTGTCTCTCTTTATGTGTCTGATGCTCTGTTATACCTGTCTTACCTATAAAAGGGTATCTACAAGAGCAACAAAGGGCTGTCTCAGTTCTACTCCTTTTCTGAATCCTTTTCACATCTTTCTGTCCTGCAAATACCAAAATCTGTTTAATAAGCTCAGGGCTCTCAATTATTTGATTTTTTTAGTTTGGATTTTTTTTTTTTTATATTTGAAGGGCTTTATTAACAGAACCCACAACCTCATCATCTGAACATCAAAAAAATAATTAATAAAATTATCTACATTTTGTAATTAAGACAGGTATAACTCAGCATCTACTTTCTAAGAGTTATAGTTTGATAAGAAATAGGCAGGCTTCCTATCATTTTCTACAGATATGAAACAATCCAGATTGACAGGAATTAGTTTGGTGTATTGATTTTATTAGCCTAATATGAAAAATCTGGGAGTTACCAATAATTTATATTAATATCTTTAGTTTAATTGAATTTGTCTTAAAGATCATGGCAGCACATTAGATAAATGTTTCCTAACTTGCCCTCTCATCCTGTCTTTCAGTAATTTTCTTGCCACAGTTGGCACAGGTATTTAAACTTGAGAGGAAGTCTGGAACTAATCCTTCCTGAGGTTGTTGCATTTGCCTTTGTGCCTGTCATGGAGACCCATGGTCCCAGTCCATTGCTGCCTCCAGTGTAAAATTCAGAATTTGCATTGTTGAGTGCTGGTAACCCTCTCCCTCTCTTTTGAGGGAGAATGAGAGAGTTTTGAAGGGAAAAATGCTCGATATTGCTCCTAAAATTTCACATCAGTAGTGTGACCTAGCCGTGCTCAGATAAAATCAGTTGTACTTAAATTTTCCCAAACTGTGACAGCCAGAATGTGACTTGTCAAATCAGTCTGCCTGGACAAGAGTTTATAATGAAAATACAGTCACTGCATCATGTAGTAGAAATCTATTGTAAATTCCTGAACTGCTGTACTTCTGCATACTCCAGGAGGTCCAGGGACTATTAAGGGTGACTAATTTATTACTGGAGTCTGTGTCCCAAAATGTTTTGCCTGTAAGCAGAGGTACTTGCCTCTCTCACACAACACCTGTTCAGCTGACTCATGTTTTTGAATGAAACCTGATTAGTATTATTAGCTTTGTCACATGTTAGGAGAAAAGAATTGAAAAGGCATAAGAAATCACTTCCCCTTTCTCTTCAACAAGCTTACAGAAAGAAAAAAAAAAAGTATTTAAACTGGAAGCTAAGAAAGCACTTTAGAGAGCTGCCATAGCTGTAGCTCATGGAAACATTAATTATTGGTGTATGATTTTGCTTAATGTCACTTTATCTCTTTATTCTAAGATTAATTTTCAATGGTTACCGTACTAATCGCCTGTGATGGAGTTATTCATACAATCTTTTTGTATTACTTTGGAGAAGCTGAAAATACAAATAAAGGATTTTTATCTTTAGAAAGGATTATTTTCCAAAGAGAATCAGACAAAACAAATACCTGCATCATTCTCTTTTATGTAGACTCTTCAAGTTAAATGGTCTGTAAATTAATAATCATACTTAGATCTACAAAGCAACATGCCTACCTTAGCTAAAGGTGCCTTTTGTAAAACCCAATCCAGGTAACTTTGTAATACCCTATCCAAGCTGAAACTTACATTAAGGCAAATCTGACAGAGAAAATGATCATGGGAATAAGGAGTCTAAAGAAACTGATCTGAGTAGTGGTTTAAAAATTAAATAGAATAAAAGAACTGCAATAACAACAACAAAACAAAACAAACTAAAAGCCAAGGCAAATTTCACTTTTATCCTAAGGGTGCAAATTCCTGACTTCTAAGGTACTTCTACACAGTATCATAACCATTGGAGGTACTGCATCATCATGCTTTGGTCTATCACCTTTTTATTTTCTCCTGCTTTTTAATAATGGAAAAGTACTGGATTTTTTTTCAGTACTTATCATAGTTCTCTGATTTAGTGGTGATTGACATATATAGTTTCATTTTCTATCTGTATCTTGCCTCCACTGCAGACAAACTGATCTGTTCTAGGAAGGGCATGATATAGAAGACACGTAGGAATGGGCTGAAGTATCCTTTATATCCATGGGTGTTGAAAGTAGGAAAGAATGAGGAGAAATTTTGTGCAGCAGTGCACGAAATTTTGCAAGTTTAATATGTAACGTCAATTACTATGCAGCAATCTGGTGCATGTTAGTTGCTGGTAAGTTTGTTAAATTCTGTTTGAAAAATTGTTCAACTTAGACGACAGTCTTCTCATCAATATTATTTTCCCTCTGTCAACAACAACCTTTTTAAAAGAATGATTTTGGCAACCTGTTTCCACTGATAAATATTTTCATATTTCAAATTTTCAGTTTTAATTTGTGTTCATCTGCCAAGGTGAATAAATAAATTGAGTATCTCTAGAAATTGTTAAAAGTTCTAGATACAGTCCTCCAAATTAGAAAGATTAAATTCTTAGAATGCAATACTGAGGGGAAATATACATTAGTATAGATTTTTATATCTAGATATATATTTCCTTGAGATCAGTCTGACAGTGTGGGGAAAGAAGTTTTGAAGAGGCTGTAATTGTCTGAGAATTTGTCTGAGAATTCAATCAGATCAGATGCTTGCTGGCATAATGTATGTAAGGTGAAGAGCATTACATGTGAAACCAGTGTTGTGTGCAACAGGTGTTGCTTAGTGCAGTTTCATTCCTTCCTCCTCCTCCAAAAAGGAAGTTTCACCTAAAAGTCTAAGCAGCCACTCTGAGGGAACAAGTCCACAAAACAAAACCCAAGCCATAAGTACCATACAATTCCCACCCCCCCACAAAAAAACCAAAACCAAACAAAAAAACCCCCAAAACAACAAAACCCAACGCTGCAGACAGTATGTAGTCTGTTTTCTGCCTGCCTCTGATCATCTTCAGTACCTTCAGTACTGTACATGCAGTGAAAACTTTAAAAACATCCATTTTGATTTTATATTTCTTCTATGAGTTAAAATATTACAGATCTTTTACTTACTTAATTTTCTGCATAATAATGTGAGCAAACTGCTACTTAAATTCAATTATTATGTTAATTTTTATGAATACTGTGATCCTATATGATATTCATCTCAAAACTTCATTGTGCCTCTATGTGCCTGCCAGATGGTTCTTTCTTAACTGCTGCATTTTCTGGTACTTGGATTTTTTTAATGTGCTTGAAGGTGTAATGGTGCATTCATGTGTGCTATCCCAAGGTTTGAATTACTATATACTGCAGTCAACTCTATTATTTATGGTGGCAATCTTGGATAATGCAGAAGGATTAGGAGTTAGAGTTACTGCCTGCAGACCTGAGCTGACTCTGCAGAGCTCGATTGAGGTATCTTTATGTGTCTGGATCAATAGATGTTAAAAGCCATTTTGGAATTAAGTAAAAGCATAGCTCATTCGCAAAGGCATTGGCTCAATTAATGCATTTTCTTGAAACTAGAAACACTGGCATCACTCTGTAATAGCAGGTAAGGTAGCTCTATGCAGAGGTAATGTGGGCAGGCAGGAGTAATTAGTTCAGCCACAGCCTGTATAAAGATGGTTAATATCTAAAAAGTGATATTTGGGCTGCGTCTGAATTACTATCGTTTTTTTGAGTCAGTCTTTCTTATGTAGAACCAGCTTGTCTGTTTCTGTGTCTGTGGCATGGTTAGGTATAAACTGGTCGCTTACTATTTCTGAGTTGACTTGTGGTTTATGTGTGCTTAAATAGAGGGAAAGAGGGAAAAATCTTTATTGTTATGGTGTCAGTGTGTCTTACAACTTGCATTCAGAGTCTATCAGAATTTCTACCAGTTGTATAGAGATTGTATTAAGAGAAGTCTAGCCCAAGAGTTTGCATCTAAATTCATAGAATGAACAAGTAAACTGTGATACAAATTTAAAGGCTTTTGACAAAATACTTCTGAGAACACTTAAGTCTGTTCATGGGACAAAAATCTTTACAATCCATTTTAAGATTTTTTTTCCATTTCAATATAATGTTATTAATATTTTCTATTGTAATTTAACTTCCAATTCTGAGACGATGTGTGCTGTTTTTTGACTTTATGCACAATAGTTTGTTGTCCTAAGTCATAAGGTTGCTCATAGAGGATGGTAGAGAGGTGGAAAGAAAATGGAATTTTCTTTCACCTATTACATTTTTTTTCAAAAATCTAAATTTAAATCTTCAACACTTTGTGTGAGCTGCTTATGGCCTTTCATTTTAGTAAAAATGACTAGATTCTTATTTTAGATGACAAATACAATAGAAACTTTTGGTTGGGGTAAGAAAAAATTGATGCATATAATCTGGTCTGAAGTTGATGTGACAGCTTGACAGGCTGTTTTGATAAAAGCTTTGGAGTGCTGTAAATGGATATTATCTGTGTTCTTTTATTGCTGTCACTCTGTGAAGCATTCTGTATGTGATTTTAGATGGATTATTATGACCATTCAACAATGAAGAAAGACAAGGAACTATTTCATGTTCCCAGCATGTACTTTGGCTATTCTCTGTTCTTTTGCATGGCAGCCTCACTCAACAAATAGAATAAATCTTGTTTTCCTTAGCACTTTCATTATTTTTTGGTGCTAGCATGGATTAACCAATCTCAAGATTAATTTCAAAGTAAGAGATTGTATTTAAAGAGCAAGTGAACCTTTAGATGACTAGATACTGTAAATAAAGTTGAAATGTATCAAATGGAGGTTGGACATTTTCTTTAAGTCCCTTTTTCATACCTGCAAAACTCACAGTTTTCACACTTGCCTGTGTAAAACCTATGTGAGAATATTTGAGGTTGCAGACACTTGTCTGTACAGCTAGGAACTATTACATCTATTTAATTTTTAGAAAAGGAATTATGACTTTATGTATGCATTATATATGCACTACAATACATTCTGTCCTCTACCTTTTTGAGATATTTGAAAAGTAATTATAAATACTTCCTTTCTGTCACATATTTTTCTTTCTCCCTTTCCTCTGGGTTTTTCAGCAACAGATGAGTGTATTTTTGTTTTACTCTCATCACCCAAGATTCAATTATGATTTATTTTCCCTGTGGTGGATTGATCTGTCATGTTTGCACTGCTGGTTTTCATAACATAGTTTCACATTCTTGCCAATTCCATCTCCTGAAGTCTTTCATGTCTCTTATGTTACTATACTGTAACCTGTTCATACTTTCTGAACGCTTCGCTTAAAGATACTGCTGGGATGGGCTATTGGGTGGTTTCCTTGTAGCCTCTGGAGTCCCCCTGTGCTTTTCTAATGGGATGAAAAGTAATCCTGAACCTTTATTTGGTCAGGCAGATATTAATCTCATGTTAGGTCTTTAGAAAGTTTGAAGGAATCTCTCCTCCCTGCTGTTGTTCCACTGTGGTTTGTGGTGGGCATCATTGCCTGTGTTTATGTTCAAATATTTTATGCCTCATTCCTGTGTAATAGTGACTCTAGGGACTGAAAGTGTGGAATAAGGACATACCTAGTGACTGCAAATTTTGCTATTTAGCATAGCTAGTCTGGCTGGTGAAATGTTTGACACGGCCCCTGCCTGCATCATTCTAGCTCTGTCAATGGGATTCCACTCAGCGTCTTCTGCCTCTCAGTTGCCAGAACTTTGGCTAGAACTGCAGGTTCCAGGACTGGATATTTAAAACATGGGATAGTCGTGGTCAAACCAGGAGAACTGACAGTGCTTGTTTGAATATGAATTCCCACTCCTACCATTGTAATATGTGAAAAATCACTGGAGAAATTTCTCAACAGGAAAAATAAGATTTGTATTCTTCTAAGGAATTGTTCACCATCTTAAGCCTATTTCTACTCACTTTATAGCTGGTGATTATTGGGAAAGCAAAATTTTTAATCTGAAAAAAATCTTGTTCTTTACATGCAGTGCTACCCTATTGGCTTTCTTGGTTGAGCTTCTTAAGAGTTCAGTAGCCATGCAAGAACAAATGCTTGGTGGAAAAGGCTTCCTAGTCATTGGCTATCTCCTTGAAAAGGTATGTTTGGAGGATTTTTATCTTTGTTCTTAGTATTTCTACTTTCATTGTGATACTTCCAATCACTTGGCTCAAATGTCTGGCCGAATAAATATATTTTTTATATACGCACTGCAAATTAAAAATATTTTATATGTTGTCTACAGGAGTCTCTTCATCTTCCTCATCCTATTTTACACCTGTATTCAAAGAATCAATTTTCTCTAGGTGGTTCTGTTCTCTTATTTATGTTGTTGCTTTAGATCTGTTTGTGAATCACTTTAAAGTATTTTCATTTCTGCATGTTCTGTCCCCCCAGACTTGCTTAGGAAAGGTCTCTTGTTTCTAGTTTGTACCAACATAGCAGAGATGTCATAACTGAGATTAATTTGTGTGTGTGTGTAGGTTTATCAAAGTTAAATTAATCTTCTGTGACTCAGTTCTGAAATTGTTGAAATAATTGTCCTGTGTTTTGAAGAAGAAAAACTGTAAGAAAATTTAATTTCTGAAAGAAATAGTTGCAAGGGGCATTCCTTGTACCTGTTCATTTTCAGGCATGATGAGCAGTTATCACAGAACTGAGGTTCAGTTCAGTTGCCTGAGGAACATCACCTGCCTCCCTGCCTCATGACACCCTGTTACTGGGGTTTAATAATCTAAATAATCTAACTAATCTCAATAACTTTAGCTATACTAAGATAGTGATGGTCCTACAATTGAAGCTCTTGACTCTGACATTCCTGAATATCTACTGCTGGACTTTTGTTACCATGACGTCAGCATAGCAATCTCTTAAACAGAAGATAAAAATCTTAGTATCACCTTTCAGAAATGTTTTGAAATTTGAAGAATGATGAGTAGTTTCTCTCATTATGTTCCCTTTGTTCTTTGCATTAGGGAAATACTTTCACTCAATACCTAAAAGCAGATTTTCTATGCTTCTGTTTTCACTAGTAAGCAAGTGTGATTTAGAATTTCAAAGAGCTAGCCTAAGGAAGTGTTTTTTTCCAAGGGTAGGTTTTCTTGTGCCATAACCAGAATGAATTTACAAAGCTGTTAGTTTTGGTTTGGTAAGTTACACACAGGTGGACTGGTGAGCTGTCATGATGGGCTTTCTCCTGAATAGAGCACTGTGGTTTATACACATGGAATACATCAATTTAGAATGTTGTGCACAATTTAAAAAAAAAAAAAAATTGCATGCTCTTCCAATTAACACCTGCTATGTTCATTAGACTTAGGCATGTGAATATTTAAAGGATTTCTATTGATCACAGCATAATTCTTGAAACATATGTTGTTTTCTGGGTGTTTTTTACATTAGATTGACTTAGTTGCAGTTTTTTGAAAGGATGTATTTTATTTTTTTCAATATATGCTTATATTCAGTTGGCACACATGGTGGGAAAAAATCCTTTTATTTCCTAGTCTCAATTTTATTATTTGTAAATTATCTGTTGTATCTGTTATTCATTTGCATGTAGTCAAATACTTCAGAGAAGACAGAGACAGCTTTTTTTTTGTTTTGCTTGAACTTCCAAACAGCATTTTTTTTCTTATTAGTTGCAGATTATTTATTGTGAATTTGGATGTACAAGCCAAAGGAAATTCAGCATCCAGCTGAACTTGTATTACTGTATTACAAGTAGACTTCAGTTCTAAAAATAATAAATCTCCATATTCCCAGACTCTACTTACAGCATTAAAAATAATTCAAAAATTGAATCACACAGTCATTTAAGTTAGAGAAGACGTTTAAGATGGAGTCCAACTGCTAACCCAGCACAGCCAAGTCAACCACTCGACTTTGTCCCTCACTGCCACATCTACACATCTTTTATGTACCTCAGGGATCATGACTCCACCACTTCCCTGGGCAGCCTGTTCCAATGCTTGACATTTTGTGGAGAAGACAAGGAGAAGGATGTTTATAGTTTACTATTGATTCATCTGTTAATTCAGTATACAAAGAAGTTTGTCAAAGTCCTCATGCCGTGTTACTGCATAGGAGCAGGTCTCAACAGTGACTTTATGGCATATGCTATGAAACTCAAAGAGTAATGAAATTTGAGGAAACCGTGGACCCAACTCCTTCAAAAACCTACTTAAGTTTAAGAAACAAAAGCAAGTTTCCCAATAATGTGTGTTCACACACTGACACCCCCAATTTCAGGAAGACACTTTTTAATTTAAGAAGAGATAAGGACTTCAGATGAAGTTCTCAAGAATTGTGCTGTAAAATGTAGGATCCTGACTGGATTCTAATAAAATGAAAACAAACCCAACTAAGCAAAATACCCCAAAAAACAAAAAATAAAGTTATTGATGAATATTTTAACCTGTTAAATGTAGCTATTAGAAAGACCATTAATATTGTTAGAAAATATAAACTGCCTTCATATTCAATGACATCAAAACATGCAAGGCTGCGCATATTTAGTGATGATGAGCCAGGTGAAAATACTGCTTCACACTTCTGCTGTAATTATATTAAAGAAGATTTTTTTTCTTTATCTTTTTTTCTTTCTGATTATTTTCCCCCAGTCATCTAGAGTTCATATAACCAGAGCAGTTCTGGAACAATTTTTGTCATTTGCAAAATATTTGGATGGATTATCTCATGGAGCGCCTCTACTGAAGCAATTATGTGATCACATCCTTTTTAATCCTGCTATCTGGATACATACCCCTGCAAAGGTAATGGTACACTTGAATAATGTTATGACTCTCCTACCACAAAATTAAATATTGTATATCTTTTTTAACATTCCACTTAGGTTTTTGTTTTTTTCTCTTTTGGATTTTTTTTATAAACTTGGCAATAACAATGATTTTTAGATCATGAAGTCTGTACACTGCTTAACTATATACTCCAATGTCTTTTATAATTTCCTAAAAGCAATTAAATTATTGCCTAGGTTCTATCTGATTCTATGAAAAGACTGTTTCAAGAAACCCAGTCCCTTTTTCAGTGATTGCATTACATTGTTTTCCTACAGGTTAAGGATAAAATTTTGTATTTTTAATTGCAGGCAAAATGTGTTTTACATATTAATGTAAGCTCTCATTTAAATTCAAACTATGTGATTCCAGTTTGATAAAATGTTATCAGTTATCTCTGGTAATTATGAATTATTTGTTTTCCTTAGTAATCACAGTTAAGGTACGTGAACCAAAGTGAAAAGTGGCATTGTCCTAAAAAGTGAAAATATATACTTGTCATATAAAAAGTCAGAACAGAAAACAAGCCAATATGTTTACTTAAATCATTCCTAGGTACCAGCGCAGCCCCTGCCCTTACCAGAGTTGTTGTTAGTTTTTCAGGTTTTTTATGTCACATTCTAAAAAGACCCCTACCATTTAAGGCTATTAATACAGAGCTTACAATTATGTGGATAACTGTTTCATTCCTCAGGTGCAGCTATCTTTGTACACCTACCTGTCAGCTGAATTCATTGGGACTGCCACGATCTACAACACCATCCGCAGAGTGGGCACGGTGCTGCAGTTAATGCACACGCTGAAATACTACTACTGGGTGGTCAATCCTGCTGACAGCAGTGGCATTACTCCTAAAGGACTGGGTGAGTGCAACACATTAGGAAAAAAATGTGAGCATTTATCCTGTAGGAAGGATTGTGATGTACATGTCTGAAAGCTCTTTGGATCTGTAGACAAGGAGGTAAATAAATGGCAATAGTTGATACCAGTGGTCATCAGCAGAAGGACGATGGAAGTACTTTTTGGTGTATCATAAACACATTCTGATAATTTATGTTTATATGTATTCCCAGAAGATTCCAACTCTGGTCTCCAGTCACGTAGCATATACTCATAAGGGCATACTTTAGGAAGCATATTAAAAAGATTGATTTTTCTTCTACTGTAATAAAGAGGAAATATTACATGTATTTCATATGCCAAAAAAAGCTTTGTGTGGTTTGAGTGATTAGTAGTGCTAAGTGACCTTGAAAACAGAGTGGAAATTTCTAGTTTTCTTTGCAGAGGTCTCTGAAGCTGTATTTCCAGTTCAATAATATTTTTTCTCTGTCTTTATAATATAGAGATTTATTTAACTTTGCTTAAAGTGATGTGCTTAGTGCAGGAGGTACTGAATGACAGCACCAACAAAATGCAGTAATGGGTACTAGTTGAACACTGCTTGTTACAGATGTGTATTAACCAGAGCAAATCATTCTAATCCTATACATTCTGGCTGTAATGCCATTACATTTAGCTATCTACTTGTGTAAAGCAGGAAGGATTTGGCTTAAAGTCTCTTTTAAAATACCTGATAAAGGAGAATTTATTATTTTTATTGTGTAACTAGTAATGAATGTCATGCTGAGAAATTGAATAATTGGGGAATGTTTTTAGTACTGTCACATACCAAAATATACTAGATTATTACTTGTCTAACATGTTAGTTATTGGGTAATTCTTATTTGTAAGTGAACTGTATGCATAGGGGTTTCCCTCAAAAAAAATTTTTTAAAATTAATAAAACTGGAAGTAACAATTCTTTTCTTAGATTAGGTGTCCTAATAGGCAATGAAGGTGTTGAAGGTCACAGAAAGAGCTGCTCTAGGATCTTGGATGACGTTTATAGTTCTTGTATAGTATAATATTAGATGAAGAGTAGTCTTCAAATATTAGGAAAATTTATTTTAAAATACTTAACAAAAGCCTACTGTTCTCTGTTCATTTAAATGAAACGTTTGAAATCCTAGATAATGAAAATTACCTGTGGTGGTTACTTAATTAGCTTGAAATCTTTGTCAGTGATAAAATTTATTATCCACTTACACTGATTCTGGATTCCTGCTGCCAAAATAGAATTAACTTCTTTTTTTGGTGCCTGCAATGAAGATGTCTCCTTCTGAGCTAGATGTCTGCTGATTATGCACACTGGAATGCAGGAGTCAGTTGCCTGCAGGTTCATTGTAGTCTCAGTGGGGCATCTCACCTGCCTCTCAGAAGGATGCGGGTTTCCTGTGCATCCAATACCAAATTTGCTTGTTTTGGGTAGATATTTTGCAAACTTTATGGCATGACAACTTACACTGGTAAGTTTGTTTAGGAAGCTGTGTCTTACCTCTAACTGACAGGCACTTGAGGAATGCTTTGTTTGAAATGTAGTTGCTTCCTACACTGTGTTGCCTCCATTGATTAGATCTCCACTAACCTCGGTGGGAGGTTTAGAAGCTGATCTTATGTGGGAGCTACACTGTTAATGTCTGAATTTAGGGCAGGCTGAATCCTACCCTTGGAGCAGTTTTATCCAGATTCATCCTTTCAGAAATCTGCTCTGTTGAGGTTTGCACTGCTATGCTGCACAGGTACAGTTTTACCAACAGAGAAATTAATTGTATCTGAGATCAGTGTGGAATTGGGATATTTAAAACTCAGATGATCAGCTTACATATATTGTGTTTGTGACTGTTGGATACCCAGCTGTTGTGAGGTGAAGTTTTCAGGTGTCAACCATATTTACAGCTAGATAGAGACTTGGAAAATTCCTCAACTGTCTTGAGAGTGGAAGTTTGATAATATAGTCTACTTGTTATGGCTGACATTATTATTATTTTTTAATTCTTTTTTCTAATATATTTGATTAAATTTTTTAAAACTTCCTGTGGTTCTGTGTCGTGATACTGCTACCTAACAACACTTTGAAAATGTATTGCATGTTACAGACTGCTTCCCTCTGGCTAGGTTTGCTCTTTTGTGGAGTCAGTGACATTTCTTTCTGTAGGAAGCATGGATTGTTTTATCTTGCCCAGATCTGCCTCTTTGCAGTTACTGTATTTTTTGAGTATTTGTATGTGTAATGCCAGTTTCATAGCTTCAAAAAATATATAATGTATTCATCAAAATCTGAACAGAAGGCATGAGGTACACATATAGAAGAATACAAAATTAGGAATAAGAAATTAATCCGTTAACTCTAAATTAAGCCTAGATATGGCTGGTTTACATCCCTACCTTTTCTTTCATTCAGAGTATAGTACATTCTCCTATATTTGTGTCAATTACAGACAAGATTCTTTTTTTAATCTAGAAGGCAACCAGGTCAGTTCCTGAAAGATAATCAGGCAGTGTAAATTAGTGGGTGCTTGGTGCAGCAGTTTGACAACAAAAAAAATTAAAATTTCTACGGCCTTCATATAGTAGTTGGGAAGGTGTTTTATAAACTGAGGCCATGCATATTTTCAAAAACCATGTTATGATCCACTATATCTGGATTTTCTCATTTTATCTTTAGTTAGATTTACAGATAAACTTGACTTTTTGAAAGTTTACTATCTTCTTTCTTCCTTGCTCCTTATCCTCTTCATTCTTCCCTGCAGAAAGCCCTGTGTAATTGATATAACTACAAAGAAGTAGTAGTTTCTTTTCTAAGTGTGGCTTGTGTTGCATTGAAGAATGTCAGCCTGTCAGAGAGGAGGATCAGTGACAGCAACAGATGTACAAACCCAGCACAGAAAACTCCATGCAAATCAGTACTGGGACTCTTTTTGCTATTATTTCACAGATAACTTCTGCCTCTGACTAACAGAGCTATAATAACTGTGGTGATTTGCAAGCAAATGACTGTGAAAATATAATTGCTGAGGTGATGTGTTGCTAAATTTAATTTCATATTAACTTCATTTCGTAAAAGATTTTTTATGAAATCCACATTAGTTGATAGCAATTGATAAAATTCCTGAAAATATTAAAAAATGTTTAATCACCTGGATGTTACATCTCCTCTCTTTACCAGGTGTTTTTTTAACATTAAATGCAGGTCTGGCTGATTCAGATGACTTGCAGACATTGAATATAGTTCTAGAGGTAGCTGTAGTTATTACACTTAAGGCTTTTTTATTTTCACCTCTGCTTTCAGCATCTCATAACTTCACCAATCCCAATGGTTCAAAAAAAGGTAACTCTTCCAGGATTTTGTCTTCATGTTAGGTTTTATTGGCCTGCCTGCAGCCACTACTGCCAGAAAGTTTATAATTTGTTGAAATGGAGAATAATGTATAAAAATTTTTGTTAAAGTAAGAAAGTTGCAGTGTAAAAATTATTATGTGAAATTTAAAGTGGCTGCATTTTAAGTAGCATTTGATATTTCAAAATGGAAGAATAGGACCCATTTTCTAGGAACATTAATGTATGAAACAGAAAAATGTCATCATGTGAGTAAATTGCAGCTGAAATTCTAGGCTGACTTTACATGAGACTTTTCAAATTTATAGAAGAATTCATTGGAAATCATGCCAATATCTAAAATTTGACTGCATGTGCTAAAGTGCCTTCAAATAATTTGCTGTCATATTAGGAAGTAAGCTTATTCATGCAGACATTTCGGTAGTGTGATGTTTTCATGTCTTCTAGGCATGTCATCTTTTATGTGGAGATACTGAAACACTTTTTAATATTAGTAGTTTGATTTACTATTACTTGCACATAGTTACTCTGCTTCAGGGTTTTATTGCCTTCCCCTGTAGAGGTATAAATGCTTTTTTTTTTAAATGAATTTTAATAAAAATTTTAAAAGGTTCAGATACTTATTTTAAATTTGGTTTTGTATCTTCTCTTTCATTATTGGTTTCCTGTTTCACACTGGTATTTCTTCTTAGATTCAGAATACTGAATTCATATTTGTATTTCCATTTCCTTCTGAGGTACTGGAATCACTGTTTCAGAGTGTAAAAGTATTAACTGGATTCTTAATTATTCTTACTACGTTTTACATTTTAGATGTAGATTCACATAGTGGAGTCAAGTTGTCTGTTTAAAATTATGAGTTACATTTTTCTCCTGGCATTGTTTCAATATTTTTTACAAAGAGCCTAAAATGTCAAAGTGATCTCCAAATAAAAGAATACAAATTTTATTATTTATTTTTTAAACTTAGACTGTGGTTATAGCTGTTATCTTGATTTGCCGCAAGCATGCCTTAATATTTTGTTAAATCATGCAGAATAAGGATAATAGGATCACCCAGCCATTGCAGTATCTAAACACACAACAAAGCAGACAATGGAGTGAAAATGATTTAAAATATATAGATTCTTTCTGTATTTATTTTATTTTATGTTGAGTTGGAAGGGACCCATTAGGATCATCAAGCCCAGTTGCTGGCCCTGTGCAGGACACCCCAAGAGTCACCCCTTGTGCCTGAAGCATTGTCCCAACTCTTCAAGTCAGGCAGGCTTGGTGCTGTGACCACTCCCCTGGGGAGCCTGTGTTGTATGAGAGAAATCTCATTTAAGTTCCCAACTACCGTGTGGTTTAGTTCATTCCTGAACTGAATGGCCAAGCATTTCTGTCTCTGCTGGCATTTCCTTTTTTCTTGTCACTCTAGTTCTCAGTGAGTATTACCTTTATGAGTAGTATCATGTATCCTTATTGAGAATTCATGGTGGTTAAAGTACAAGTTCAGTCATGCTAAATAGTTTTCAAGAATGTTCTTCATGTCCAGTATTTTTGAGCTTGAGCTGTGGAAGTGGGAATTACAAACATTATTATGAGGAGAAAGCAACTATAGTTTTTCATTTTGTAGATAGAAGAAGTTCCAAAGAGTTATTTCAAGAGCTGGGTTGGAGAGGAACTAAATTCTTGTTAAATTTACAGCAGAGAGAAAATCAGGTCCTCTGTGATCCACATATCATGTAATGTTATTTATTATGCGTGGAGATCAGATTCTGTTATCTGTATCATGTTTTGTTAATTTAAGGAGTAGAAAAATCATCCTTTTTACGTACTAAAAAAAATCAAAACAGATGGAAGACTGTTACATTTGGTTGGTGGTAGAACTGATAACACAATTTTATTTCCAAAGACAGAATTAGAAATCATTATTTTTCTTATTCAAAGCTCCCAATCCGTTTTTTTGGGGGGTTGTTTTTTATTTGTTTGTTGTTTTTTTCCCACAGCAGTACTGATTGTACTTAACTCAGTGAATATGTTTACTTATTTCCTCTTATTTACTTCTGGTTTATGCCCCTATAATTCTCTATACTGCAGGGATGAATTGGATAAAATTATAATTTTTTTTTCATTTATTTTTGTCTGGGTAAAGCTGGCTAACTGTTATTATGTGTGCATATTTTAAAAAATCTGACGCAAATGATGGGCTCTGTGAATAATACATACATAAAGAAATCTAAAAGCAGGAAATGCTTTAATGACTCATCCTTGTGTGGGATAAGGGAGGCATCCTTTCTTTTAGACAATTAAAAAGAATGTTACTATTTTGTATTAGGGATTTATGGTTGCTGTGCCAGATCTTGAAAGGATTATCTTTGTAGCTGATCTAATTTGAGGTTGGTTTTAGTCTTTAGCAGTGCTGACTATCAGTGTCCAAGTGATGGTGACACTGAATTGTCTATATGCAGTGATAGGCACAAAGATTAAAAGACAAAAAAAAACTACTTTGCAATGTTTGAGTTGAAAAACAAGATCTACTGGTCTTTCTTTGTCTTGGTATATGTGTGACTAATGTATACCTTTTTTATTATAGGATAAATTACACCATTGTCTGGTCAATAATATATTTTTTAAAATAAATCTTCAACTAAGAATGAAGTAATTTAATTAGTAATGAAGTAAAAAACTGTGATATAAAAATTATAGTGAAAAAGCTGCTTTAGGAAGCTTTAGAACTTCTTATTTAATTAATTGTACTCAGCCTGTGTCAGATGATCATTACATCATACTGCTGCAGTCCTTTCCTCCATTCTCTGTAGCTGTCTGGTGGTTACATAGCCTCCGGTTTCTCCAGCCTGTCTTATTTTTCCTTGCCAGTTTTTGAAACAATTTTTGAAACTAATTAAGTCTTTTGGGTAGCAGCTGTCCCCTTTTTCTGATTCTAGAGCACTGAAGCTTTCTGACCCAACTAAAATGCAAGGAATAAATAGTACTAGAGGACTAAAGGGAAAATTACACTTTACCTACTTGGCATATAGCCTGCAAGCAACAACTCCTTTGGTATCCTTTGCATGTTGAAGAACCCTTTTCAAGGTTGTCACACGTTTCCAGGGAAATGAGTGGGTACATGAAGAAGTCGTATAAAACTCATGTGTCTTTGAAGAGGTTCTCAGTTAAATTGGAATGTCTTCTTTTTGACGTGTCCTTACAATTTCTGTTATGGAAATGTTTTGCTGACCACTCCATTGTCTGTATTCTATTTCCATAATTGCAGTCTTTAAGAAAAAAACAAAATGTCAAATTTTTTTTTTTTTTTTTTTTAGTCCTGGTTTTCAGGTATTGTCAGATATTGAATCCCAATAAGGTGTAGGAGGGAAGAGCATGAACAAAGAAAGAAACTTCTGTGGTGCAGTTAGGGAAATTAAATCCACATTTAAATTAGGGGAAAAATAACTAAATTAGATAAAAATATAATATATATATATATTTGTTATCAACAAGCTATTTTATCTGATAAGCACACCATATTTAAAAATTAATGCAATATTTAATATAATTGCACCTAGTTAAAAAAAAATCCAACTGACTTCTCTTTTTACAATGGAAAACAGATGTTTCATGGTGCCACTAGAATTAAGTAATATAAACTAGTCTTATATCTTTAGAGCCTATCTGATAGACTTTTTACTGCAATACCCTTAGTGTTCTTACAAATAGTGAATGAAGAGTTTGAGATTTATTTGCTTTTTTCTGAAGAGTACACAATTCTCTTTCCACTCCTAAACAGGGAAGAAATCTTGACTGCATTAGCCATTCTTTTTGTTCCTCCTAGTGAAACAAACATACCTTCCCTTAAGGTTTTCCCTTGTTGCAAACTTGAATTACTGTGTGTAAAGCAGCGGCTTCACTTCAAAAAGCATCACCAAAGACAATTAGAAAATCTTCATTTAGAAGTTGTATTCATCTAGATTAGAAATAATAAAGAGAAATAGACTGTTTTTAAACTTTGATCGGTGTTTATCAGTGTAAGATGAAATGGCTGATGGAAAAATAATTTAAGTTGCATTTATTTTTACTGTACAAAATTTGACTGTCTATGCCATGCCTTGTCTGAAAAGTAGGAACTTAACAAAAGAATTTCCAGTTCAACTTCAATATTTATGAAAAAATGGAATGGAAAATGCAATAGAAATAGTTTCAAATTACTATTGTTGTACAAACTCTAGCTTTTTTAGATATTTCTGTTTTCATACTATGCTTCATCAAGCACAGTTGTTTGAAGTATTATGGATTGCAGGTTTTTTTCCTGGTTTAAATTGAATATTTTCTTTGGATAGTAGCTTCTCTTTGGTTAAATGGCTTTTGTTTTTGCTACAGGTAATGGCTACCCCTAGTATTTCATAAATCCTTTCTCTGTTGGTTTTCATTCAGATGGTATTTAACATAGTGATTTAGTCATTCCGAGTTGTTGATCACATATTGCTGTCTATTACTATCACCTTATTACTATCTTTCATCTTCCTGTTTCTTTAAAAAAATGAAGTAAAATATAATATTAATTTCTTTTTTTTCCAAATGTTACATCACTTATACTTAAATATATCGTGTTGAAAAATGTGATTCTGAAAGGTTATAAATTATATAATTTGCAAATATGAACTTTTATATAAGAGTAGAGTACTAAATCTGTTGTAGGAACTGTGATTTCCTTAGGAAGCTGCAGTGATTAAAGGAATTACTTTATGTGTAAAAATGCTATATTTTGTTTCTTCCAGATGGTCCTCGGCCCTCTCAGAAAGAAATCATATCATTAAGGGCATTTATGCTTCTGTTCTTGAAACAACTTATATTGAAGGTAAAAGGGTCTACTCCAGAGTGAAAACGTTGACATCTGTTATATGCTTGTAATAGTACCTTTTATAGTAGAAAATCGGTAATCCCTGTCCAATATTGAGTCTTTTTCTACTTAATGTTCATGCACATCCTTCTAATCAACAGAGAAGTAGTAGATCAATGCAAAATTTCTTATTAACCTCACCAAACTCTGCCGCGTATATTTTATCAAATGTCTAATATATTTATATTCAATATATGAACTATGTCTTAATTGAATTAATTGTCATATTTTAAAGGTTTCTAATAAAATGTTCAAACGAAAAAGATAATTGCAGTTGTCAAGCTAATTATTGCTTTATCCTTCTTGTTGGTTCTGCCACTGGTAGAAATGGTGTAGGACTCTGTCTCTCTTTGTTACAGCTGAATGCTACTCTGTGGGATAATCTGCTGTTTGAGATTAGACTAAAAACCAGTATTTTCTGTTCTGTCTCACAAACTGGAGGAGTAACAGTTTGTGGTATTTGAGGGCCCACACTAAAAGAATCTGACCTCATACTATTTTGAACTGTCAATGTGATAAAGAAAATCAGTATAATGATAGAAAGAATTTAGTCTCTTAGGCTCAAATAAAAAAGCTGTAGGATTATTTAACTAGGTCCAAGATTTGCTTATCCAGACCTGAGAAACGTATTTTCTCTGAATAATGGCTTTTCTTTTTTTTCCTTAGGATCGGGGAGTGAAAGAAGATGAACTGCAGAGCATATTAAATTACTTATTAACAATGCACGAGGTACCATTTCTGTAATTACCTACCTTTTTATTGTAACTAATTGTGCCAACTCTGTGGGAAGCTTGTTGTTGAAGTTAGTTTGTAGAATAACATTGGTGCTTGTCATACAGGATGAAAATATTCATGATGTGCTGCAGCTGCTAGTGGCACTAATGTCCGAGCATCCAGCATCCATGATTCCTGCCTTTGATCAGAGAAATGGGATACGGTAAGACAGTGAAGTGAGAAAATACCTTAAAAGTAGCTCCAGTATCATCACTCTCCAGTTTGCTTCTTTTTCACATAAATATCACACTTGCTGATCTTTTAAACTTCAATTTCATTAATTTAGGATTTATTTTTTGATAAAATTAGTGATTTCAACATGTTAGAGGAAAAAAATAATTTCCATTTAAGATTATCATTATGATATTTCAAAGTAACTGCACTGTTTTACTTGCTTCTCAATCTCAAATAGAATGTGTAATCAACAAGATGCATCAAATAGCCTTGTATCTATCTCAGAATATTTTTAAATATTCTTTCTTTGTATGTTTAACGTTCTCTGGGGAGAAGAAGAGGAAAACAAGAAATTGTGCCCTAGCCTCTCAAATTCTGTCTGAAAAGAGTAGAATTTATGTGTTTATCTGTTTGGCTGTAGAATTTATAACTGACAATTCCCTAAGAAGTGTTATTTCTGGGGGAGGGGGTGGTTATGCCTAATTTGGTAATATAAATTTTTAAGGGACTAACAATTTTTATGCTAATAATTTAGTATTTACTATGAAATTTTATTTTGTGCTGTTCTGACAAGACTTTTGAAAATAGAAGAGGCTTGTAAAAGGGAAAAAAAAACCTCTCAGCATCTACTACTTGATAGATTCAAGCTCCATTTTGCCTAAGTGCTAAGACCTTTGTACAAAGATATGTACTTAAAACTGTTTGAATGACAATGCTCGTTGAAGGAAGGATTCATGGTTAGGAGTTTGCTATAGAACTGTCTATAGTTTCTATTCAAACTGAATTCTACCCCTGTCATTTTTTGAAGAAGGGTAAGTCTGATCTGGAAGACTGGAGACATCTTTATGTAACATTTGTGGTACTGATATTAAAAGTGTTTGATGGTGCAGTCTTTATGTTTGAAAGTCTGTATTGTAGAAGTGGGGAGAATGCACTGAATGACAACTTTTAAGTGTTTAAAAAACAAAACAAAACACCCCCAAAGCTTTACATAAAATAAGGGGTTCATTTGCCTAAGATGTCAGAGGACAAAAGCTCCAGAGGGTCATTTGGTAATAGCAGAAGTCATTTCAAAAGAGGAAGATATTGTCTGAAAAAGCACTCTTTAGTGGAGAAAGGTTAGAAAGAATAGCTAAAAGCTGAAGCCAAGCTAATTCTAATGGGAAACTAAAATTCAAAAATGCGTTTCAGAATAGTGCAGGGCAAGGATAATGTTTTCTGCCTCTTGGTGACTTCAGATCAAGGCAGGTTACCTTTCTGAAAGACTGCATAATTTGTGTTTAAACCTATCATATTAATTAAATATTTAATAATTACTTTAGTTAATATTTGAGGAACTTTTTTTAAATCCAGGATTTAAAAACAGAGGATGTAATGAAAGGAGATTTTCACTAGCGTCCAGGTGCTCCAGGATATGACCTTATGTGTTCCAGTCTGCTTCTATTGTCTTAAGCTACAACTGCTCAGACTATTTTTATTTGGTTATTCCAAGAGAGAAGTTTAGGATAAGATGTTACTTACTATTATAAAACATTGAACTGAACCAAACTACACCATGTTGCCAACCTCAAGGCTTCATAGTTGAACTCTTATGCTGCACTTGATTCTTTCAGTATATCCTGTTTTCTGTAAATTGTTATTTTATTTATTTATTTCTTAATAACTATCCTTGATCAGTGAAATACAAGCTATATATGTGATATTTAGTGATACAATCTATGTGATGTTTGAGCTTGAATTTGTTTTTCTCTTTTAGAGTAATTTATAAGTTACTGGCTTCCAAAAGTGAAAGCATATGGGTGCAAGCTTTGAAGGTCCTTGGATATTTTCTTAAACATTTGGGTCATAAGTAAGTGTTGTTTCAAAATTTTTGGAGTGTTGAAAATTTTTATATGTATTTAAGTTCACAATTCTTCTTGCCTTTTTGTCATGATTACTGTGTATTCTTTGTCAGTCTTTAGAAATTACTTCAAATTATGATGTTTTTCTGACTAATACTTTGCACACTGTTAGCTTTATAAATCAGATAATATTTTTCCAGTTTACTTGCTATTACTGTGATGCTCGAAACAATACATTGGTTGTCTTTCAGATATATGATAAACTGAAACTCAAGTCTTAAAACAAGGGAAAAGCATTTTCCAGAAATACATCTTATAACTACATATTGCATGTTCAGCTAAAGTTAACAGGAAACATATGAGTGTGATCTAAAATTTGCTTCTGGAATTATCAGTGTCATAGCAATAGAATTTCCAGGGCAGCACTTCTAAAAATAGTTTTAGAAGGATGGGAAAAATGAAATAGAATGTTTTATTGACATGGGAATGTTTCAGAAGGAAAAGCAGATACCTCAACCAATGGATGTTTAAAAAAAAGGTGATAAGGGCATATCTCTGTGCAAGAAATATCACATAGAAAATGTGGCAGCAAGAAATATTCCCATTTAAAAAGACCTTATGTCACAAAATGGGTTTACTTAGTCTGATCTTTCATATTATAGTGTCAATAAAGCACTAACAATCATGCAGTGCTGCATAGCCTGCTGTTGCTCATTTTTCCCCTTCTACATGTGGTGTTAAGATCCCTGCTGGGATTAGCCCAAAATGGCATTTTAGTGGGAGGCTGTGTATTATAAAAATTAACCACATGCTTCACAAGAGACTTCGTCATGTAAGCCTCATTTGAAAGGAAAGGAGGTAGGAGTCCAGCCAGAGTGTGGTATTGCTAGAAATGCTTTTCTCAGTAAGATCAATAGAGCGTGACTGTATAATTGAGAGACAGTTAGCTGAGAATATGCTTCTAAATGGGATTTTTCCTTTGGGATCCAGCAAGTCGAATACTGTTCTGGGAATTAATAAAGCAAATTGATAGTCCACTCAAGAATCTCCAAGGACTTTTCAAACATTACTTAGTAAAAGTCATTCACATTGATATGAGTTGGATTAAGTATGAAACATCAGATGAAGGTTTGACTTGTCAGAAGCCTGGTTGTATCCAGATAAGTGCATTTGTTTCAAATATTTATCACTTATCCAGAAAATCAAGTAGCAACCTATGTTCTGGGTGCATCAGTCACAGCATCACCAGCTGGGCAAGGGATGGATTGTCCTGCTCTGCTCTGAGCTGGGGCAGCCTCACCTCGAGTGCTGGGGGCAGTTTTGTGCACCAGAATATTTAGAAAGACATTAAACTATTGTAGAGTGCCTAAAGGAGGGCCATGAGAATGGTGAAAAGTCTTGAGGGGAAGCCGTGTGAGGAGCAGCTGAGGTCACTTGGTCTGTTCAGCCTGGAGGAGACTGAGGGGAGCCCTCACTGCAGTTACAGCTTCCTCCTGAGGGGAAGAGAAGAGGCAGGCACTGATCTCTGCTCTGGGGTGACCACTGACAGGACTCAAGGAAACAGCATAAAGCTGAGTCAGAGGAGGTTTAGGTTGGATATCAGGAAAATGTTTCAGCACCAGCCTGACAGAGTTCAAGAAATGTTTGGACAACGCTCTCAGGCACATGGTGTGACTCTTGGGGATGGTACTATGCAGGGCCAGGTGTTGGACTTGGTGATCCTTGTGGGTCCCTCCTAACTCAGCATATTCTATGATTCTATGGTTGCAAAAAAAGAAAGGAGAATTTTCAGAAGCTGAAATTTTAATTTAACATCTACTTGCAATTATGGATATATCAGCGTAGTTTCCATTGTTGAGTGAACATATGCACTTAGCAAAAATTAACTTTATTTTTCATGTAATTGGGGTGATTGAAATCCCCTTGAATACTCTGTGTAACTTTCAAAGGTTTTTTTTCAACTTTTAGACCTTTGAACATCTGCAAATGTGCATATTTTATGTAGATTTTAGCAAGTAAAAACACCCTTCAATTTCATGTTTTACAGCTAGTGCTTGTGCCTTTTTGTTCACATACATATGTGTGCATACACATGACTTTACAAAATGGAAGTCAACCACAAAAATTATAAAGTACTTATATTCCTGTTTCACAGTACAGGAAACAGGCATTGCAGTGTAATACACTGAAGCAGAATTGCATAAAGAGATGTTACATGATTTATGAAATCTAAACCACTACAATATTGCTAACAAATGTGTAGGTACCAAACCAATTACTGTTATGTAGTTCATATATACATGCATCACTGATGAAGCTATAGAGTAGAAGTAATTGATTCTCAGAAATGACCAGTAATGTGTTAGATGAGAGCCTGAATAACTTAATTGATTTTTCTTTCTGATCTGTGATGATAGACTACTTCGTCTAACTTTAATAATTGGCAAAATCCTGTTTTTTTCCTTCTCTGTCATATTTGATTCTTTCAATGCCACCACTTGATTTAATAGTTGTTTACCTTTGGGTTTTACCCATACATTTAAACGTCCTAATGGATTTCTACTTCTATTTGCTAAATCATACCTTAAAAGGTTGTAGGTTTTCTCATACGTAACTGGTGAACTCCCTTCTGTGCATAGAAAAGTACACACTGTTGTAAGTTGTTGCTACCCTCTTTTGTGGTACTTACCTTGAAAATTATAAAGTAGCTGTTAATTTCAAAAGTTCTAGAATTAACTATATAATAGTTACATATAAACCTATATAATTTATGTGTTGTTTTCACTGGTAATCATGAAAACAGTTTCTTACCTTTTGAATGCATAAAATTTTTAGAAATGTTAGTGTAACTTATTTAAAATTTTTCTGCTGCTTTAATATAGATTATTATATATTTTGAAAAATTATTTTTATTTCATATCCATTATAGAAGTAGGTAAATTTAATGATGCAAAGTATGAGAAGTACTCTATGATGTTATATCCCATTTTAAAAGGGTAGGGTTTATCGACAAGGGGAGTTCATTGATGTGAGCTGCTTCCCTCTCCACTTTTTAAAGATTTGAGTAGTTTTGGATCCCAGATGTGAAATACACTTAAATCACATAGAATTTCATGACTTTTCAGGATTTTATTTCTTTTTCATTACAACATGTGTTATTCCAGGATTGAATTATTTTGGCTTCATGAGAGACTGATATATAAAGAAGAAAGGTGGTACTGCAAAATCCATTTTTATATATATATATACATATATATATATTAGCACTTACAGATTGCTTGGGCAGTTTGAGGGAGGCTGGCCCAGATCACCCACTGTGGTTGCTTCCAACCTAACCAATTCTGTGATTAATAATGGAAAACATGAAGCTGGGTTGTCCTGAGTTCTTGTGATGTGACAAAAGGTGTGTTCTTCAGTGATAACATTTTAACCAGCCTATGTACATTTTGAAATTTCTTACCCTGAGTAGGATAGAAGAAATTGACGTTGAGAATAGTGTGTGATTTATTTCATACAAAAGCCCATCCTAAATACGACATTGTTTTCCAAGAACCTTTGTATATTTGTACAATTGCATTCATTGTAGGAAATATCTTAAATGTATATAAAATCACAAGCTTGGGAGCTTTTTAGTACAGCATAAAAAGTTTTTGGCTTTTGGGTTTTATCTTGCATTTACTTAAAATGCTCATGATGCTTGGCCTAATGTTTTTGTTTTCTCTTACAGGAGAAAGGTTGAAATCATGCACACTCACAGTCTTTTCACACTTCTTGGAGAAAGGTTGATGCTGCACACAAACACAGTGACCGTTACAACATATAACACGCTTTATGAGGTACAAATTATTAAATGTAAAAATTGTTGTTTCTGCTGTAAAAAGTATGACTTAGAAATATCTGTACTCTATAATCCTGATTCTCAAGACTTTTGAGAAAAATTTTAGAATTTTGGAGAAAGTACTTATTGGTTCATGATGTATTTTGCCGTGCTTTAGTTTTTTTTTATTAATAATGTCATAATATTTACATAGGCTCTATAAAACTTCCCACTTCTGATGGAAGAGATCCTGTTACTTAGGTTGTTCATCACTTTTTGCAAAAAAAACCCAAAACTAAACAAAAAAACCACCCCAAAACGAAACAAAAAAAAAACAAACAAAAAGCCACAATAAAGCCACAGCAGATACTGCAGACCCCTAATTGCTCATACTTCTCCACTCTTTGGAAAGTTTGTTTCCATTGAAATGGAAAGTGCTGAAGTCAGAGATGCCTCTCTTTTATTTTTCATGTCACTCATTTTAAGTTTACAAAAATTTAAAGAGTGGTTCTTTTTTAACCATGCCAAATGATAGTTAACACAGCCACTTTATTATGTAGCAGATACTTCTTGAGGTGAAGAAGTATGACCCCCAAAGCATTCAACTGTTTTACCAGGTTCTTGTAGAAGCTTCAGTTTCCATGATGAGCAATTTTGTGAAAGCAAAATATTGGGAACATCAAGTTGGTTGAAACCTTTGTCTTCATGCCTACACACATAAAGTGCATGTCCCGTCTTCAATTTTTGCTAAAATGGTGACTTAGAGTAGAATCTCTTGCAATTTCTGAAAATCTTATGCATTAAAAAGATGTTTAGGTTGTTTTTTTTTTTTTTTTAATCACAAATAGTTTTAATGACTAGATGTTCAGGGTAGGTTCCAGAAAAAAAAAAGAGACTAGAGGAGTGCTTGATTTTCACGGTTCTAAGTCTGAGTAATGAAGAAAATTATTATCCTATGATTATAAAAACATAAATTTCATCTATTTGCCAGTGACTTAGATCCAAGTTCTTTATTATTACACATTACCTTTTTATGGTTTGACCACTTGAGCCCTCAGAGTCTAGTTCCTGCATTGAGTTTTCTAAGAACTTCTGTGATTTGTATTCTCAGAAAATGCTTAACTCATTGACAAAATCAATGTCCTTATGGAGTTCAGCATCCACAGGCATTTACTTTTGAAAAAATAGCAAGAGGAAAGGAGAAAAAAGGGGTTAAGTGCTGTAAGTACAGAAGATTTGCTAAGAAACTGATGCTAAGGAACAGATATTTTCCATATGCTCTTATATAAAGCAAGGCCATATTTTCATTCTGTTTTAAATATAGATATACAAAGACCTATTCTCAGATACTGTGTTTATGACTGACATTAGTTTGATTATTTTTTTAATGAGAGCTAAAGTTCTTCTTTAAAATAAAGATTACTACTGAAGTTACTCTATTTTGAAATGCATTTACTTGAGTGTATTTACTGAGAATTCTGCATTGATATAATTAAATTTTTAGCTTGTTCTTAAAAATAAAGTTGCATACACACATCCAGTGACAGGTATCCCAGTGTGAAAGGTTTGTGTTGCCTCAATACAGATTAATTAGGTTGTCAGGTCCAATTCAAGTGACAGGAGAATGCTCTGTCTTCCTCATTATGTGAAGCCCCAGGATTATTTCTATGGAATGCTGTCTCTGATGCTTACTCTTTACTAGATGGAGGAAACCAAACCCAGTTTTAGGAATTATTCAGTTTGATTTTGATGAAATGTGTGAGAATAATTGTTGATGTATGTGAAAGATATTTTTATCTGTGAATGTATAACATACGAGAAATATGAATGGAATATCTTTAAAATACCATTATTGTATATTTAGGCAATGAACTCAAAGTTTAGCTAATCGGCTACAGTACCACATGAAAATCTTTATCCCTGCATAGAGGAATTGCTTTATTCCATTCTTCAAGATTTAAAATATTTGACCTTATTTTTTTATATGACATTGCATGTGGCCACAGTAAATGTTCGTAACAAATTTTAAAATGAACAAAGAAATACTGTAGTGTTTAATTTAAAATGGTAAAAGGAAGCTAATATTCTGCTTTAGATTTTGACAGAACAAGTATGCACCCAAGTTGTTCATAAACCGCATCCAGAGCCAGATTCAACAGTGAAAATTCAGAATCCAAGTAAGGACAATTTATTATGTTTATTTGATAAATGTATCACCTAGAGGTTGTGGGGTTTTTTGAAATGATGTTTCAGAAAGTGAGAACTAGTCATTCGTATATCTTAGATACATATGGGTTTCAGTTACCTCTTACATTAATGGCTGTCAGCAACTATTTCTTTTCTTAAACATTGGTAAAGTGCATTATATAACTAATTTATTCTTTCAAAGTGATTCTTAAGGTGGTGGCAACACTGTTAAAAAACTCCACACCAAGTGCAGAGCTGATGGAAGTTCGACGTTTGTTCTTATCTGATATGATAAAACTCTTTAGTAATAGCCGTGAAAACAGAAGGTATGTCAATACAAATAGTATTTTCTTGTCATTGATTTCTAGGTAATAGCAATTTCTTGTACTCTGTGCAGAGTTTTATAGTCTGTAATAAATGAAATATATTTAAAATAAATTTAATACATCTGTGGTAACATTTCTTAGTTCAGTAACTAATACTGGATTCTTCTCTATAGTACACTTTAATTTTTTTTTTCCATACTGAAGTATTTTTAAGTTTATTGCTAACATAGGATTGATGTTAAGAGATGATGTTCCTCCCATCTCAACCATCATAATGTTAAAATAAAGAAGCTTTGTTTGAATATATTTTGAACTAATTATTTCACTTCAGATGTTTACTTCAGTGTTCAGTGTGGCAGGACTGGATGTTTTCTCTGGGATATATTAATCCTAAGAACTCAGAAGAGCAGAAGATCACAGAGATGGTTTACAACATTTTCCGCATTCTCTTGTACCATGCCATAAAATATGAATGGGGAGGCTGGAGAGTATGGGTGGATACTCTTTCTATAGCCCATTCCAAGGTAAGAAAAAGCTTGTAGACGTTTTTAAAATACTGTTAACACCCGAAGGCAGTAGTAATATAGCAATATGAGATGTAAAGTGATTTAGTGCCATCTGGTGGCTCTCGCTATTCATGTCAAGGTGGCTTTTTTTCTTGTCAAACACTCTAAGCTATACTTAATATGTTCCTAGAAATCTTGCTAGATTTTACCCAGTTCATCTAGCGTGTATTCATCCATGTAATCTTTTCTTTCTAAGGTCACGTATGAAGCTCACAAGGAATATCTAGCAAAAATGTATGAAGAGTATCAAAGGCAAGAGGAAGAAAACATAAAAAAGGGGAAGAAGGGGAACGTGAGCACCATCTCAGGTCTTTCCTCTCAGACAACAGGAGCAAAAGGTGGAATGGAAATTCGAGAGATAGAAGATCTTTCACAAAGTCAAAGCCCAGAAAGTGAAACGGATTACCCTGTCAATACAGATACGAGGGACTTACTCATGGCTACAAAGGTGTCAGATGATGTGCTTGGAACTGCTGAGAGACCTGGAGGAGGAGGAGTGCATGTGGAAGTTCATGACCTTTTAGTTGATATAAAAGCTGAAAAAGTAGAAGCTACTGAAGTAAAACTTGATGATATGGATTTGTCACCAGAGACACTGGGAACTGGAGAAAATGGTGCACTGGTAGAAGTGGAATCTCTTCTAGATAATGTATACAGTGCAGCTGTTGAGAAGCTCCAAAACAATGTTCATGGAAGTGTGGGTATTATTAAGAAGAATGAGGAAAAAGATAATGGTCCATTAATAACTCTGGCTGATGAGAAAGATGAACCTTCTACTAACAATACCTCATTTCTCTTTGATAAAATACCTAGTCAGGAAGAGAAACTCCTTCCTGAACTTTCAAGTAATCACATTGCCATTCCAAATGTGCAAGAGACACAGATGCATCTTGGTGTAAATGATGATTTGGGATTGCTTGCACATATGACAGGTAGTGTAGATATAACTTGTGCTTCAAGTATAATAGAGGACAAGGAGTTCAAGATTCACACCACTTCAGATGGAATGAATAGCATTTCTGAGAGGGAGTTGTCTTCATCATCTAAAGGATTAGAATATGCTGAAATGACTGCCACAACTCTTGAGACAGAGTCTTCTGGTAGCAAAACTGTACCTAATGTTGATGCAGGAAGTATAATATCAGATACAGAAAGATCTGATGATGGTAAGGAGGCAGGGAAGGAGATACGGAAGATCCAGACAACTACCACAACCCAGGTAAATTTCACGTAGCCATGTATGTGTCTGATGTAATCACTGCTCATTGTTAAGGGGGAGATTAATAGTGTGAGATCTGAGAGGTATTTGAAGTATATTTTTTAATTTATATGAAGAATGTATATCTTCCAGGCCCATTTTCTTTGAAAATGCCATAACATGAAATCTTTCACGACTGTGTAGAAAGTATATGTTGCATATACTACTTGAATAACAGTTATTTCCCACTAAAATCAATGTTCAACTACAATGAATTAAATATGTGGGCATTAATCTCTCTTTTAAATAATATTTTTAAAATAAGAGAAATCATCAGAAATTTATCTGAAAGAAAGCAAGCAAACTGTGTGACAGAGATGAGAAGTGCTGCTTACTTCTAAGAACAGTTATTGCCTTTATTAATAATAGATCAAATATTGAAGAATATCAAATTCAGTCTTTCCTGTATTTCTAACTAGAAAAAAATGGAAAATAAAATTGAAAGCACTATGCAGAAGTTTCATGCGAAAAAATTAAAATCTTAGATAAATGTAAGAAAAAAGAAACTAATCATTTACAGATAACTCAAAGGCGAACATAGGAAGTGTAAGCAACTGTAATAATTTTAGTCCTAAGAGGTCAAATTAAACAAAGGAAACCTTTTCTGGTCTCAAAGTACTGACTACAGGAGATCAAGGTGAGACTAAATAAAAAAGAAGCTTTTCAGTTCTACTCCAGTGCTATGTCTATTTTTACATTGTTAATATAATTGTTTTGCAAAGTTCTCTTTTGTTTTTAAATTGGAAAAATTGGACTTGTGAAACTAGATGTAATTCTCTAATGATCCAGCTAAAAAGACTAGATAAATGTATTGGTTTTAAAAAATGAGGAGCTGTCCAAAAATACACATTTCTCGAAGCTACCACTATGTAATTTGTCCATGTTTTCAGTCAAATCTTCAAAGAAAATTGTATTATTAGCCCAAAATATAATTGTTACATATAAACAAAGTCTTGTCACTGACCTTGAATGGACTACATTTGGTCTTTTCTGTAAGACTTCAAGTGAAGAACCTGAGAGTAAAAGCTTGGTGAGTAGCTGCAAAGCTGATTGATTTGACTTGGAGCATCTCGTTTACTGAAGGATACTGCTTGCCTTGGAATGTCAATATCTCCTCTGGCGTGTGGCCTCATTGTTTTATCCTGTCCTTTCTCAGATGCTGTGTTGCATTGAAAAACATACTGCATAAAGTTAACATCGTTTTTGAACCTCTTGTTGGTGTAGGCAATACAGGGTCGATCTGTCACCCAGCAGGACCGGGATTTACGTGTTGACTTGGGATTTCGGGGAATGCCGATGACGGAGGAGCAGCGACGACAGTTCAGTCCAGGTCCACGCACAACTATGTTTCGTATTCCAGAGTTTAAATGGTCTCCCATGCACCAGCGCCTCCTGACAGACTTGCTTTTTGCACTAGAAACAGATGTACATGTTTGGAGAAGGTGGGTTGTTGTTTCCTCTTTCTTTGTGTTTCCACCAATAAAGAAAAATTAGGCGTGTGGGAAAGGGGATGTTACTGGGATGGAGGGGAGGAAAAGAGTTGGTGTTAGCTGCAGTGCCTCTCTGCATTTTCTACCTTCTCTTTTTAGCCCTTCCCAGCCTGGAACAGCTCTATTTCACAGGTAGTAATTCCTGTTTTCTTGAGGAGTTCTATAAATCCTGAATACCTAAACAAACTGAGCTGCTTCTCCAGGTTATATTTAGCATTAGAATCTACTGTCTCTGTTCCAGATAGGATGACTTCTGCTAATGACCATCTTGCTAACTGATCAATTAAGAGCTTCTCTACCTGCAAGGAGTATAATTAAAACCTCTTTCCTATAACATTTTCTAAGAAAAAACTATTGACAAATTTTGTTTTGCATGCCAGCTCCTGATTGGGTTTAGTCTTGGTGATTGTATAATATTTTATGACAGCAATATGATTTTCTAGTGTTTTTGTACATTTTGAACATGCTAATAGAGCTATTCTGTAACTGTAATATAAGAGAGAAAATTCTAATTTCCACTACAGAGTAATTCATTTTCACAAAACTTGAGCATAGTTTTATCAAAGGAGCAATTTATATTCCATTTAATTTCCAGTTTGGTGAACTGTTCTGTAATACTCACTTGGAAATAGAAAATTTTGATGTTTTGCTTTTGGCCAAGTATATGGGAGGGGGTTATATTGTGTTTAGATAATGCTTGAAGGTTAAAGTTCAGATTGTATATTTGCAGTTGAAGCCTTTAGTTTTTGTTTGCTGGCTGACAAGAAATGTTGCTTTGGGGAAAGACCATACTTACAGACAGAGTATTCCTCAATATTTTCACCAGGGGTTTTATATTTTTGGGGAGTCACTGTTCCATGGGACAATTGCTCACAAATCAGGACTTGCTGAGATTTCATCTAATCTTACAAGCATTTGTGCCTTGTGGAGCTATTATTAATGCTAGGTTTATTATCAGTTAACAATTAATAATAAATTAAGTTATAGCCATGTTATCAAGTTTCTCCTTTAAAGCAGTAGCAGGTGTTATCATTAGGTGTTAATCAAGGTGCTTCAGATGGTTCTGGTGCAGCATGGTGAACTCAATATTGAATAGTTGTTTTCATGCTGCAGAAACAACTCTACTGCTTTCAGCAGAACTGCTTGTAAAGTGAAGTACTGCTTGATGGGAATAAAAGGTTAGAAGATGTTGTTCTCAGCTGAGTATTTGAATATAATCCTGTGCAAAAAGAGATAGCAACCAATTTGTTCATTTGATTAGCCTTGTTGATATTTTTAGATAATTTACATACAAATTTTTTAAACCAGATTTTTCCTTTTTATCAAAGAAACATTCACAGTATGGTTGCAAAGAATGTATTTATCTATAATTTATTTTAATTATTTGTTTTTAATCCATCTTTTCTTCTGTTTTTGCAGTCACTCCACAAAGTCTGTGATGGACTTTGTCAATAGCAATGAAAATATTATTTTTGTACATAACACAATACACCTCATTTCCCAGATGGTAGACAATATTATTATTGCTTGTGGAGGAATTTTACCATTGCTGTCCGCAGCCACATCCCCAACTGTAAGTACAATATTTCCACCTAGTGGTCATATTAGAAATTGTTGTTAATAATGCAAACCATTATTTTCAGCGGACTCTTCTTCTTTAGTGACTCCTGTCCCCTTTCTGCTAATTCCTTCAAAAATTTAAATTTATAATAAAACTGTTACACTTTGATATACAGAGTGTTTATCACATTTTGCATTTGAAATGCTAATTTTATCAGAGAAGTAGTACTTAGTAAGAATAATATTTCATAGTTATTTAATATTTCATTTAAAAGGGTGACCATTAGGATAATGATTCCTGTAACAAAACAGCATGCTTTATGATGTCTACTCATTGATATTCATAAACATTTTTTGCATGGCCACAATTAGTTTACATGTCAAATGAGACCAGAAATCATCCCCTCTCTACTCTGTTTACTTCTTCCTTCAGTAGGTCCTTTCCCTCTTTTTTTTTTTGTTGGTTTCTTTTTCAATTTTGTATTGAAAATAAATGATATTTTTATCCCCTCAAAGTTGTAAGTTCTCAGCAGATTAAAGCTCAGGCAGGCAGAGTATCATCACTAAACAGGGAGGAATATTTTATCAATATTGCATTATTGACAAGAGTAATTTTTTTATTCGAATGGGATGCCTTTTCTGTGCACTTAATATCTGTGACTATTTCTTTCATACTAAATGTCATCTTGAGCACCCTGTAAAAATTATCTGTAGTTAATATTGGTCTTTGAAAGAGGAGACAATGTGACCCAGAATGGACAAAGAGACTCCTCTGAAATAATGTAGGTAATAGGCACTGGAGACTGCAAATGTGGTTTGCAGTAAAAGCTTAAATCTTTTTTCTAGCCATTCAGCAATTGAGATTACTTTTCTTTACTCTTACTTATAATTAAAAAACCTTTTTATGCAGATTTTATTTTAATAGTATGAATGCATGGGCTGGCAATTTGCTGAACGTTAATGTGATTTTTCAGGCAGGCAATTAATGATAAAATGCTGCCTCTTTACTATTTTCACTGTGCTAACTGGAAAAATATTTGCTGTAAGCAAAAGTGAAAGACTACAATTATTGTCTGTAGTCACAATACCGTTAAGGTCCTGATTTTGCAAGTGCTTCATTGTAAATATTGACAAGTATGAGTGAGTACACACTGAGCCACCTTGAAACACAGGGTGCATTATCATTCTTTAGAGTAAAGGACATTGGGGGATATGTTTTTAAAGCAAACATTTTAGGCATCATTTGAAAATAATGGTGTTTTGACATCTCTTGTATAAAAATATAGAACAGGCACAACATTAAATAGCTGCGGTTCCATTGAACACTCTTTGTGGGTTTTAACTTTTGTCCTGGTTTATGATACTGCAGAACCATTCTATGGAATAATAATTTTGAGGTTAACCATTTCCCCCTGTTTATTTTGGATAATGTAATATTTTGTGTGTGTCTGTATAGATAGGTATCTGACTCAGCTTTAATAATTGCACATCCATTTCTTAAAATATTGCGTGTCAATACTGCCTTGCTCAGTAGCAGTGATTTTCATGCACTGATACAAAAGACTGCATTTTCAAATTTGAGTATTATGCACACATTTCTCCATGATATGGGCACTGTGTATACTACTTGAATGCTTAATTTTACCATCTGTCTAGGTCAATAAAAATAAATAGTGAAATAAAGTAATTTAATTAAAGTTTGGTTTCTGGCTTCAAATTGAATGAACCCTACTGTGTGGAATTGGAAAAAAAAAAAAAAAAACAGAGAAGGGATTCCTGCTGCCCATTCTACTCCATTCCTGTTCCTCATTGCCCATTTGTAAAGATTAAAAGGAAGTGGATTTATTCATCACTGTGGCAGATATGAAGAGTGCTGCCCATCCTCCCTCCTTAGAGCAGGTGCTCTCCCTGAGTCTTGTTCTGAATCACAGTTTCTAAGGGAGCAGATGTCCTGCTGGGCATCATACCTCTTGTGAATATCCATCATATGATGAATGAAAAGAAGTTTCATACTGATTCTCAGACTTCTAATGCTTGTGCATCCTTGAACTGCTGTGGAGAAGTGGATGGATTGCTGGTTCAGAATATATTTCTTCTCAGTCTTGAAAGGGCAAAGTAGGCCACTGAAAGCAATCAGTTACAAAAGGCTGTCTCACCCTCCTCCTTCCAGAAGCTGCTAATGGGAAGAGAGAAGAGGTTTGAAACTAGAAGATTGATATGACATCTCCACTGCATAAAAACACTTACAGCAGGCCTGCTACTGGCTGCTTCCTGCTAGAGTAACTCTTAAAGGGGGAAAGGACCTGTGAGCTTTCTCCCTCGCTGATTCAAAGACTCACAGAATCACAGAATGGCTGAGGCTGAAAAGGGGATGGCAGGAAGTCACCTGGTCCAACACCCGTGCTCAGGCAGGGCCATCTACACCAGTTGTCCAGGACTATCCCTTAAGGATGGAGGCTCCATCAACTCCCTGAGCAATTTGTGTCAGTGCTCAGTCAGCTTCACCATGGAAAAGTGTTTCTTGATTTCCATGTGGAACCTACTGTGTTGTAATTAATTGCATTATTCAATAACTTTCTATCCACAAGGGACAGAGTTCAAATTTTGTGTTGAACCTCCTGAATCCCTTCCAACCCCAAGCAACCTGTTAGTCTGTGTAGTTCTGTAATTGAAACTGGGCATGCTTTAGAAGTCCTCTCAAGCCATATTGCACTACTCTTCCAAGAGGAAGCTGTTCACAGGCTACATGAGCTGCCTCACTGGGTCAGCCCAAGGGCCCGTCTGCTTCAGCATTCTGCCACCAACAGTGACTGCAGCTTACATCAAAATGCAGAAGTCTGAGCAAGCATATTGATTGCTCTAATAACACTCTGTTTCAGCATTTAGGGTTTTAACAACTAGAGAGGGTGTTTGGGCTGTCATATTTAATAACCACTGAGAAATTCATCCTTCTAGACTTTATCTAATCTTTTTTGAAGCTACTTACTCTTTTAGCTTCCATAATATGCTATGGCATTGAGCCTGACAAAGCAATTATATAACCTTCGAAGCACTTCTTGTCTTTGTTTTTCTTAAGCCTGCTTAAATGCATAAAGTCACTGTGTGCTTTTCTGTTTATACTATGAAAAGAGCTGTTAATCATGTCTTTATTGAGCTCCATATCCTTTATGACTTTGTAGGATTGAGACACATCTCCTGGTGTGCCTGTTTGAATCCACACCATCTTCCTCTTGTTTAGTCCCTGATCCTCCATATCTCTGTTCTGCAGAGCGTTTCTGGGGTGTCACAACCCTCACATATTGTAGATCCTGTAGAATACATATATTCAATTTATCAACAAGTGTGAGCTCATTTTTACTTAATTTCTTCCTTCTTCACTTTGATGAATGGTGATGCTCCAATATTCCCATTGAAGGTCTTTTGGGACCTATTTTGAAATTTTAAAGAAGTAGTTCTTACTTACTTTCTCTAAGTATATTTCATTTGTGGTGTAGCTATTTACGCACATGAATTTACATTTGCTTATAAAAAATTACTTTACTTTTTGGTCTGGAATAATGAAACATGAAAACAAAAAGACTGTGGAACAGACAGTAAAGGTCCTTCCACCCATTCACTTTGGGATGGTTAAAACAGGGATGGAGTTCATGAAGAGATTAGGGTAAATCTCAGTATTCACTTGAAGTACTTACATTGTGCCTAGATTTCTAGCCAGTGGAGATCTACTCAACAGAAGCAAACAATGCAGATATCTCTGATGTAGACATCTACCAGATCCCTGTAGGATCTGGCTGGAATGATTGTTAACCTGGAGCTCAATCCTGTCTCTTTTCATGAGATATCTTCTTTTCTAAGGGAGAAAGACACAAGCACACAGTTTGTTTTTCAACTGTCTCACAGTCCTGCCTATGCACGGGCCCTTGATTTCAGTGAATCAATTGGAGTTTCACGCAAATCTGAGTTCACTGTGGGCTACTCATTCTTAAGCAGTTCTAAATTTGCTGCAAAACTCTCTTCTCAACAATCTGCTATAGAGTTAGTTGCTCTTACCCTCTTACAGGTATCCCATTGCCTCTGATTTTTATAAAGCTCTCCACCTATTTCTCATTAGTAGAACAGATGCTGAATATTAGGTGCTTGAATTAATTAAGTCTATTTGAAGAAAAGAGCCAAGGATAAATTTAGCAAAATGACTTTCAAAATGCTGGAGTAATTGCAGTTTTAGTTTGGTATGTTTTTCTTTTGTGCAACAGATTCTGTATTGTGTTCCCTCTCTTGCTAAAAAAAAGTATTACTGTCACAGTTTCCTTAAAAAGATGAGTGTTTGAAAAACGTGCCATTTCAAAAAGGCGTTTTTTCCTTTGCGTAGTTCAGATTTGGATTGAATTGGCAGTTCTGGGCTGAGTGGAAGATTACTGCATGATTCCTTGCCTGCTGTAGAACAGGCAGTCTTAACTATGGAATTCACTATGGAACTCTTGTTAATAGAAATCTGCCTTTTACCTTGTGAGGTTTTTTTTTGGTCTGGTTTGGGGTTTTTATTTGTTTGATTTTTGTTGCTTTGATGTTTGGTTTTTTGTTTGTTTTTAATCCAAATTAGGACGATCTAATAGGAAACTTTAAATATAAATTTAAAAAAAAAAAAGGAAAAAAAACCAAACCACTCACAAATCTGTGCATAACTCATGAGTGCAGAGAAGATTATATGTTTGTATGGCATACAGGGCAAAGTTTACTGTAATTCACAATAACCTATTCCCACACTTTTTAATATTTCACTCAATTTCAGTTCTATACTACCTCTATCCCAGGATCTGTACATGGACTTGCTTCAAATGCTGGTGTTTTTAAAGTGTTGCCAATTGTATATATGAAACAATTTGAAATTGAAGCAAATATTAGCAAAAAATGTGAACAGTATTTTTTAGTTTGCAATATAATCTGGGGTGTCTTCTACTTTTAATTCTGATGTCTAGTGTATTAAATTAGGAATATTAGATAAGTCTGCTACAATTATGAGGAGGTCATAAAATACAAAATACCAATTTCCTTATATTTTCTCCTTTCTGTTGGAGATCTCTTTGAGGCTTTTTAAATATAACTGCAAGCATAAGGAAGACATTATTAAGACATTGTGGAAGTGTGGCAAACAGGACCTGTAAGGGAAAAGGTTTGCAGAAGCTGCTTTCTGTTAATAGAAGCAGGTTTATGGCTAAAACACTTTGTGTAAAAGCTAGCAATTGGAAGTAATCAGTGCTTGATACAAGGAGAGCAGCTGTGACAAGGACTTGAGGACATTGAGCAAGGCAAAATAAATTTGAAGAATTTAAATATATGTGACAATTCATAAAAAATTTCCAGACCCCTTGCCAGTTTGTTTTTCCACTTATTCTAAGAAGTCTGTAATTCAGCTTCTTAGGAATTCAATATATCAGCTCTCAAATTGTGATCTGAGGGCTGCTGGTGTTACATGAACTGTCCACAAAACTCCATTAAACATTTAATGATGGCCTCATTAGGTCTGTGGATTAAAAACTGAGACGTGTGAGCTGTGTATAGTTGTTAGCATTATCATGTTCAGGACTTGTGTGGTTCCATGGCTGCTGTGTGGTCTACAACAATTCTGAGAATCAAAAGTGGTAAAACTGATGTGAAAATTGTCAGCTAGTAATTGAGAGATAATAGCCACAGGTTAATTATCCAGCTGCATCCAACTAGGAAAAGATGAAGACACATTTAAAAACTGTTTTAAAGTGGTATTTTCTGTCCCAAGAGAGAGGAAAACAGTTCATTTCAACTTGTTTTCCTTTTGGTAATATTAGGTTTTTCCACTGTTTAAATTATAACAATGATAACTGACTTACTCTGAAGTTTCTTTCTGTTTTTAAAACAGAACCAGTGAAAACTTAAGAATCAATTCCTAGCCCACTGTGACAATAGAGAAAGTGGTTCTACCTAAAACTAAACCATAAAAATTTAACACACATATTTAATTGTGATCAATGAAATTTGAAGGCCAAATCAGTCTGAGTGTCTTAGTAAATCCTGATTTATTTTTTTTCCCTGTGGTTCAAAACCATTATTTTATCTAGTTTGATACTAGTTTAGGTTGAAGAAATCACACCCAAATGTAACATTATAATGACCTATCTTGTAATGTAAGCAAGGGAAGAGCATTATGCAATGAAGAACCGGGTTACTTGTTGTAATTCATATTTTTTCAAAGCGTTTTAAACATATTTTCCTTCTCATAAAAGGATAAACTACTTTATTACACTTCAGTTGAATGGCTTCTTGTAAAATGCTCATATCTATATAATTAGTTAAAACATTACTTTGTTTTGCATTGCTTCATAAAGTTATTTTATGTACTATGTAAAAGGTGTACATTGCTTTTGAAGAATCAGTGTTTACATGAGCTCTATAATAATACAAGATTTAAAGTTTTCCTTGTGCATAGCTATCTTTGACAAGTCTTTATTTTCAAATGTTTATGCTGAGCTTAAATGTTTTGCTGTTTTAAATATAAATTAAACAAATGTATAATTCCAATATACTAATTTGTTTCAATTTACCTTGTATTTTTAGTTAACTTAAATAATTTTCTTTTTCTTTTATTGTTGTGATCTGTTGTCTGTTTTGTCTGTTGCATGTCCAGGGTTCTAAGGTTAGTATTGCTGCTGTAAGTTTCAGTTTTTTGCATTTTCAAAAATACCTTATTTTTGATCATTTGATATTTTGGCTTTTTTTACTATTATTATTCTTACTATTATTTTCCTGTGTAATACAGTGGGATGTGAATAGGAGTATATTAGGTGCAGTAATTGACTTTTACTACCATATTTCCCTTAATAACCTAATGCACTGTCACTTATGGTGCTTGCTGTTAGCTGAATTTAGTCAGGCCTGTGAGCTAATTTAAGTTATAAATGCAGCTGTCTGTAGAGAAATTCTTTGTCCTCTTTATGAAGATGATCATTGTATGGGAGACTTTGTACTGCTCTTAAATTATATTGAGTAGTTATGGAATGGTGATCAGTGCACTTTTCAATGAGTTTTACAGACACCCTATCTAAAATATCTGTGATACTAGAAGGCAGCTTGATCAATATTGGAATATATTTTAGACACTATTACAATACCAATGTGCTGTATTTAACAGGTAGAAGAGATGGTAAGTTTGGTGTAAAAAAACCTGTCAGCCTTTTTTTTCTCCATGTAGCAGAATTTTAGGGAGATTTGTAAAAAACAAAAAAAAATTTTTAATTCAAAGCTTCCTAAAATATTGCTAAAATGGACTAAAGTCTTATATTAAATGAATGTACTAGATAACTTGCAAAAATAAAAAGGCAATAGATATTCTGAGAGGTTTAAGACTGTGACTGGTATAATACAGTTGAAACTTGATAAAAATCAACATCAGGCAGTCAACCGTCTGCAATCAAGCCTGATGTTATTTCAAGCATGAGTTCAAAGTTCGTTTCCATAAGCACATATGAGCTTTTCTAGCAGACTGTTATGGCTATAGATTTTTGCAAATGGATTTTCTTTGGGTGAGTGCTTTCAAAAAATCTTCTTCCAGTCTGTTATAAAAAAATCCAGCAACCTATTTTTCTAAAATGTAGGAACACAGCACAAACTAAACAGGGGAGCCCTGGCGAAAGAAGACAGGAGATAGGCTGAAAATCTTTCTTCTGAGAGTTGTCATTTTACTATTTTTCTAATATGATTGGGCAGTTCAGACAGATGACAGCCCTTCCCAAATGACTCATATGACTGACATGGTACATCCTTAAGAGAAATTAAATGAAGGGCTATCTATCATTATGGTGACACATGCCGCTTTGTATATTTCATCTTTCAAAACAATTGTTTCCTTAATACTGTTTGGCACAGTTTGCACTTTTATAATATTTGATGTAAAAGTATTTTTAAAAGTAAGCCATGAATGAGGCTAATAATGTTTTAGGAGTATGGAAATAAATGAATTTTTTGTTTTCTGTATCTTTTATTTCCTTTGGAAGGAAATTACCTTAAGATCAGAACATATATACTTTTTTTATAAATACTTCTAAGCAAATTAATAAAAGTAGAGAAGCACATGAAAGTACTTTTCAAAGGGCCTAAGCTGTGTGCTCAAAAAGTCTTGCAACTGGAAAGCTTGTTGGCAACCAGTAAGAATCGGCCACCTTTAAACAAATTTGGAAAATAGTGTTTAGGCATATAAGTCTGGATGCAGACAAGTATCACAAATTCCTGTTTTCAAATTGCCGAACTCCAGAGGTAAAAGTGTTTAAACAGATACTTATTTTTTGGATTAAGCTGACTGTTTCATCACTTATCTGCACTATTAAATACCTCAAGGCATTTGAAAACATGACTCTAGACATCTAAGTATCCTTTGGGAGAAAAACATTTTATCTTTCAGAAATATTGAACTCTCTCAGAAATTTTCTGCTGATTCCCAATAAGAGTGGTCCAACAATATGTTAGGAAAGAAAGAGAAACTCTCTGGGACATGCGAGCTGCACGCCATGTCACTTGTCCCTTTTACTTTGCCTCTGTTGTTGTCATGAGGTAGCAAACATAATTGGAGAATTGGACTCTGTCAGAATTCTATATGCTGTAAAGATTCCAGGGAAAATCAATTCATGGAGACAGAGTGTAAAACTGTATGGGTTTTTTTCCCACTCCGCTCTTCACATTTGCTTGTTTATCTAAAGGAACATTAAAAAGTAAAAGCTCTACACTAAGTAACTCCTTTAATCTGTTACCTGTTGCATAGCCTATGGAAGAACGTAAGAATATGTTGCACCCTTTTACACCATGCATTGTTTTATTATCTGCCCTTACTTTGTCTTTAAGTAATTGCTAATAACTTTCTCATTTATATTAGGCTTTTTCTCATCTATTACAGCATGTAAATGTAAATAATTTTCTCACTCTTCATTCTGCCTTATTTTGAATTTCACTCATAGCTTGTGTTAATGATGTCAGTAGGAGATTTTAAAATAACTTTTCAATCTATCTGCCATTAAGCATAACAATTTAGATTTCTATGTGTATGTGCTGTCTTTATATTTCAGTTGTGTTCAAACTGTTTAATTCAATTATCTCCTTTTAAAGACTGAATTGGAAAATATTGAAGTGACACAAGGAATGTCAGCAGAGACAGCAGTAACGTTTCTCAGCCGTCTGATGGCAATGGTTGATGTACTAGTATTTGCCAGTTCTCTAAATTTTAGTGAGATTGAAGCTGAAAAAAACATGTCTTCTGGAGGTCTAATGCGACAGTGCCTAAGGCTTGGTAAGTCAGCAGACAGGATGTATTAAGTAGTTACTTACAGATCAATGAGTTGAGATGGATCAAATAGTGACATGTGTAGGAAAGGACCTTGTAAGTAGGGTTTGATGTGATAAAGTGAAAAATCCCATTTATTATTGATTTGATACGTTTTTAAGGCTGATTCAATTTAGTCACGAGAAAGACATGTCTGAAAATGTTCTTCCTTATGTATTTCAAGTTGTATATATTCAGCGAGAGTAAAAATATTAAATTTAAGTCAGTAAACAGATGATGTTTTTTTCTTAAAACTGCTTTGCTACATCCATGTTGCAGTTTTTCTTATCCAGTTCTTCATGGATTTGTAGGACTCTATAGGCTATGTAAAATAAAAAGGAGTGGGATACTTGTGCAGACACTGTAGACCTCAATATATTTTGTAACAATATGGCATTTATCTTCACTGTTTCCTATTATTCATACCACTTATTACATTACTGATAATATTACTGTTCCTAGTATAGAATTTGTGAGTTATTCCCAATTCTCAAATTTTAAATGAAATTTTCAATTACTGCCTACTAGTAATGAGTGCTAATTGATGTTCTAAATATAATATTGAAAAAATATTCTAATTTGTGGCATTTTCATTTCTTCTTTTAGTTTGTTGTGTAGCTGTGAGGAACTGCTTGGAATGCCGGCAAAGGCAAAGGGAGCGAGTAAACAAGACGTCATTAATTGGTGGTAAAACTCAAGATGCTCTTCAGGGTGTAACAGCATCAGCAGCAACCAAGGTAACTGAGCCTTAAGTAACCAACATCAATGATGACAAGTCTGAAACACTGCTTTTTAGGATCAGAAAATAATTGTAACTGCCTTCTCAAATATTTGGCAAAGGCTTAGGTTTTTCCTGTTAACTGGTTTATGGTAAAAGTGTGTGAGGAGGCTTATTTGAAAGATGAAAGCCTTGATGCAGGAGTATGACTGGAGCAATTCTAACTAGCTTTTGCATTCTTGCTTGGCCTACTTGAAAGAACAAGTCCCCTTACTCACCTCTGTCACATATACCTGCATAGAATTTTTTATTCCATCAGGGTACTCTCCAGTTTTGATGAAATTCTGCAATCACGTCTCTGTTGGTGGAATATCTGAGTTCCAATAGCTTCAACAGACCTTTGAATGCATATTAGGCATCAGTATTTGCTATCTCTTTTAGAAGTGAATTTTATTGGATATTCAGTTATCTCTTAGTTTTTTTCAAGCGTCATTAATTTTTTTTTTTTTTTAAACTTGTTCACAGCTTTAAGACTTTGGGGATAATTTGGCAGAGTCTGTTACTAAAATACAGGACACTGCATGATGTAAAGGATCCCTTCTTATTTGCTATCATATTTTCATTACTAAATCAGTGTTTTTCCTTCTCTAAAGACTTTTTCAAATAGCCTTTACAAAGTTAGCTCCTTTCTTTCTCAAGTCTCACAAAGACATTACATTTTTCAATAATTTCACGTTCACTGCAAAGAAAATCCCTATAAGGAGGCTTTTAAGTGTTTAGGTCTCACATTTAATACATTTTATTTTTTAAAGAAAGCATGCTATTTTGTTTTTTAAATAGCAGCAGTTATTTTATAAGTAGTCTGTAATAAGTCTCAGTAAAATTAACATTTTTTTTATATTTCTGTTCAGCATTTTCAAACATAACATGCATATTAGAAATAATTTATTGTTCTGCTATGAAGCAACTGTAATCTGAAACAAATTTTTGTGTGAAAGTTATTATCTTAACTCTGTCTAGAGATACAGTTGTTCCAAGCTACTGGAAAGATGTAACAATTTATATCTAAATAGTATTAAGACAATAATTCAAAGTGTCACTTTTTTTCTAGAGCCCTTATCTGAGTATTATGTGGAATGTCATCTAAGATTGCTGTAATAGCTAAAAAAATTATCTCAAATAAAGGTTCTAACAGAAATGCTTTGATATTTGGAGGGAACAAAAAAAATCTCAATACTTTTTATTTTTAGACTCCTCTTGAAAATGTCCCTGGAAATCTTTCTCCCATAAAAGACCCCGATAGGCTTCTTCAGGATGTTGATATTAATCGTTTACGAGCAGTTGTTTTCCGTGATGTGGTGAGTAATATATGCTGTAATTCTTTCTTCTGCAAAATCATCACTTATGTTTTGAGAGAGATCTTAATTGTACCCAAATTAAAAATATCCTTCATGTGTAGCACTTCATATATTACCTGCAAACTATCTGCTTGTGACTGTAACTACCAGCCACCTTCTGCACTTAAAAATTATATTGATTAAGTTATTTGAGATTAGTAGTTAACTGTGTTTAACGCTCAGCCTTAATCTTATGCTAGCCAAATAGTCACAGCCAAGATAAATCAGTTATGATTTAGGTTGATTAAAATTGTATTACTAAGGGTGTCAACTATTTGTCCAGCCAGGGTAGAAAGAAGAATTAGTATATATGTTACAGAAATGCAGCAAATCAGTTTGTAAACACTATTCTCACTTCTGCTGAACATATTTATGTATGTGAATATATATAAAAATGTTTTTCATTTTTTTCTGCAATGTTTTCTAGCACTAAACTGCACCACAATGTACTCGGTTTTGAATGTAGTGCAATACGAATTATTACTGTATACCTGCAAGTACATATGTTACATTTAAATTCTCCAACCTGAGTTCAAAGTGGCAACAAGTCTGTCACTTATTCTTTTCTTAACTAATGGAGAAAAGAATACAAGAAAACATGTTTCTGGAACTGCTGTAAAAGAAATTAATAAGATAATTTCCAGTTATTTTAAGACTTGAAAAACATGCAGCCAGGTTAAATATCACCCAAAAACCACGGAAATCAAGCACTGGATTTGTAATAGAAAGTCATACTTGTGGAATCAAGAAAAGATGAAACCCCTATAGGAGTAGATATAAACTAAAGTTTTAATTTTATCATGTTAAGTTTTACATGATAATAATTAAAAGCATTTCAGTTGAACTAGAGCAATTTAATTTCAATAATCTATCTATCTAAGCCATAAATAGCAGTTTCCCTTGAACAGCAGATTACAGGGGATGAGAAGAAGAGAGACAGCTAAGTTATAGTTGTCCTGGCTTTCACTTAAATCAGTCCTGGAAGTCTAGGATTGCTGCTGACCTCTCCTGTGGAAGGAGAAATTAGAATGTACAAGCTGGAATTTATTTCTAGAAGAAGAACAGTGGTGCATTCTCCCTGCTTTTAGATGTTACTAGAAGCTGATATGCCTGCTTGTGCATCCAGCATCAGCTAGAGAAACATCAGTGAGCTTAGATTTTCCTCTCAGCAATTGCACTCTTTACCTCCTTCACAATCTCCTCCTTGGGGCAGCAGAGCACAGTTGCCTTTGCTGCCAGGAAGCCTTTAAAGCACTCTCAGAGTAGAATTAGGCCTCTGTTTTGAAAAGTCCATTGACTCCACAGACCCTGAGATTTGTGTAGTTGCCGAATTACCTCCAAAATTCAGTACTTAATATGTGCTCTATGTGTGTACTAAAATCCACTCAGCTTTCTGTGTTATCCATTTGCTGCTATACTGGCAGAAGCAGCATTTCAGAAAGGTATTACCTACTGAGCCTTGTGATGATCTTGTATGAAAATTCTATGAAAATATTCAATATTCTAGATGTGTTTCCTTTCCCCTGGCACAGGATGACAGCAAACAAGCTCAGTTCCTAGCTTTGGCAGTAGTTTACTTCATCTCTGTCCTGATGGTCTCCAAGTACCGCGACATCCTGGAACCACAGCGAGAAACTGCAAGGTCTGGGAGCCAGGCAGGTAGAAATATCAGACAAGAAATAAATTCACCAACAAGTACAGGTAAATTTGTTTTCTTCAAATGTTATGTGATTTATTTTTTTTTTTTAACAACTTTAATTATTTTACTACATAGTATTTTTAGTGAGTAGCTTAAGATCGTAATAGGAAATAAATACTACTTTATTCCAGTATAATAATTTCAGGTTTTAAAATACATTGGCATATTTCAGGTATTCTCTATATTTCCGTATAGGGTATTACTAGTTTTGATTAGTATGTTTTTTATGTTTTTATTTTTCTTTAATTTGAAAATAATTTTCGAAAACCAGGGTTCCTGCTGGAGTTAAAGCTGTAAATTACAAGGTAGTTTCCAAAAATCTTCCAGAATCTGTTATGTGCTAGGAAGAACAGATATCTTTATACCATGAAAGGAATAAACAGAGAACACAGCTGCTTGCCCACATGAGCTCCTTTTGTTTGAGTGAGGAGGTTTGTGAAGGGGTAGTAGTGGAGGACTGAGTACTTTCTTCGAGCCCTGCTGAATTGGTGCCTACTTTTAAAAGCCTATGGTAACAATAGAATAAAAAGAAAGCATTACTATTGCCTTCTTTGACTGAGCTGTTTGTGATTTGTTTTAGTAGTAGTGGTTTTACTGGCATATGTTCTTTAGCCCGAAAGGAGGGAGTCTGATAGGTCTCAGAACCTGTTAGAAATGAGGGATGCAAACCTTACCCCACTTTGTTTCAAATATTTTGCACTCAGTCCAGTATTTCTTTTTTCAAGTCTGATTGGATTGATTATAACTGTACCTTCTGTGTTAAAAGAGTTGAAAATAGGAGCTGCATTTGTCCATGAAATTTTTTGTGTATGTTTTTGTTCTTGTATTGATATTTAATTGCTTTCTTCATTTATGGAGTTGCTAATTTTCATTCTTCATAGAATTTTTCTTCCAATTTGTATCATATTCACATTTAGTCATTATTTTATGATTCATTGTGATGTTTTAATTTGCTAAGCTTACGTAATTTTCTGAAGTCAATGTGCTTGTAGGCTTTCCATTTTAAAAACACAATATGAATGTAGCCAGTAAAGAGAAATTATAATTCTTTTTGCCTTCCTGATTTAATGTTATGGTTCTGAATTAAGAAACTGCTACTTTCACCCATGATTGTCTTGCCTATTTGCTTGTATATATCTATCTATCTTTCTGTGTCTCCTTTCCCTGTAAATGTTGCTCTTGAAGTGCCCAAATAATAGGTATGCTGTTTCCTATCTCTTGATACAGAAGTTTGGGGTTTTTTTTATTTTAGAAATGCCTTTGTTGTTTTGCATTTTTTTTTTTTTTTTTTTTGTTGGTAATACCATATTTGCATGTTTCAATGAGATAGGATATCTGTCATGGATCCACAGTGGACCAGGCCACACATGAATACTAGCTGGCTCACATTTGATTCCATGATTTTCTCCACAGTTGTGGTCATACCATCTATCCCTCACCCAAGTTTGAACCATGGATTCCTTGCCAAGTTAATTCCTGAGCAGAGCTTTGCCCACTCATTTTACAAAGGTAATATTAACATCATCTCCTAACCTGTTTGGGTGTTCTTATTTAATGTAATGCACTTCAAGAACTAAATGTGATGTTACTGTTGATAAATAAGTATACGCCTCAGGTTACATGGAGATCAGACCTGATGATACCTTTAAAACTTCAACTCCTGCCTACATTTTTCTAGAAAATCTCTCTCCCAGTTTTACTACAATTTATTATCTTTAATAATTATAAAGTAAAAGGAAACAATAAAAAAACACCAAAAAAAAGTCAGGAGAAGAGAACATATATAGGAAAATTTAAATGCTTTTGGTCTGTGGTTATTTTGCTACAATATTAGGTCCATAAAGATAAAATCAGGCCTGTTTAGAAAATATTGCATACCACATGAAGTATAATGTAGTTTTGTAGTATTCCCTTTCCCTGTATCTTTTCTTGTTCTTTTGCCTTCCTTTCTTGCTTTTTTCCTTGCCTTCCTGATGGTATGTAAGCCTCTGATATTGTATGTGAATTATTTTATGCCTGTTAGTTAATGTGCTGTGCTGTGTTTCTCTTTAAGGAAACCAATTTTTCTACCAAAGCAACTATTATATGTTTTGGGCCTGGTTTGTTTTGTTTTGTTTGTTTGTATGTTTTAATAGATACTCTATAAGGTAGGAACATGGGGAGTTTTTGTCATTTCTTGAAAAAAAATAGGGTTACCTGAATGTAACTTTAGCCAAGTTTGCATGTACATTCCCACAATTATTTGTATGCACCGTGCTGTAAACACAGAATGCAAAAGAATTTTAAAAATTTAATCTGATGAAAATATCTTTGGTATAATACTTTAAAATCTTGCTGAGTAAAAATACCAATTTATAAAAAGCATAAGTGATTTAGAATGCATCCAGTTTATAAAGAACAGAATAGTTAACATCCTACTTCAGTAATGAGGTGACATGCTTTTCATATGTCACTTCTGGGAGTATTATGTTAAAATACTTATTACATCAACTTAAACTATTACTATGTTAATCTGGCATTTCTTGAGCTTTGATGTGTGCATGTATATATATTATAAATTTCTTTAATTTCGAACAATGTGTAAGCCAGGGTTTGTGATTTCCGCTCATAAGATTGTCTGCGGTACAAAGAAGAAAATATTTTGTATTACTCAATATTATATTAATGTATAATATAATATTATCTATTGTACTTGTTTTACCTTGAATTCAAGTAAATTAGTTTTCCTTTTGAAATAGTTCAATAGAGCTACATTGAAAGCATGAATAAGTTAGAAAAAAAAGTGGTTTGGCTTTAAAAATTAGTTATTCAGTAAAGAAAATGTTATCTGTGGTTGGTTATTTTATTTGTTGATATCATCAGATCCTTAAGGGTTTTAACTGTCTCAGGTCTCAGTTTCATATTCTTTACAGCTTCACCTATTGGAGGAAAAGTAATTCCACTTTCTATATTATGAATACAGTTCCTCAGTTTTGAACATCAGCAAAAAGTTAAATGAAAAAAAATTGCAAATGTGTCAGAAAAGGCCAGAAGTCAAAACATATTTTGTCATTTCAAGAGAATCTTTCATTCCAGTGGATAAGCCAATTGTTTACTTTTTAGGAATCTGACTTGCTTTCAGATTGGCAGCAAATTTAATTTTTGAATATAATTTTAAATTTTAAGGTATTTTTACTCAATACAGACTGATTTAATTAATACAGCCTTTAAAATTAGCAACACATTTTTAAAGCAAAATTCTCCTTATTAAAAAATTGATAGAAATTTAGTAGTTATCTGGAAGTGAAGACATATTTTATTCATTCCATATGACACTAGATGGATATAAAGAATTTATTCCTTGTTTATCAACAAATTGTGTCATAATTGTTCGAACTGTAGAGGAAAACATCTCTATGAATGCAGGAAGAGGGATTGACTCCTTAAAAGAAAACTTTCTCCATTTTTAGTAGAATCGAATTATGTTACCAGGAAACTTACCAGGGAAAAGTGTAAGATACAATTAGGTATATTACCAGTATTTAAGATAATGATTTTATTCTAGTGATACTCTTAATTTTTTTTTTTCCTTTACATGGGACCATATCTTTAGTTAAAATCTATTTAAATCTGTGTGAGACCCTACTTGTCTCAGGTACATTACAGTACGTGATCAGCAAATGCTTCCTATTGGTAATTGCAGCTGGTGTCAAGTGTGGGTTATAAGAATTTTAACATCATTTTATTTGATATTAAACTCTTCCATTATCATAATAAAAAATATTAGACTTTGCCTTCTTTGTTGATATTACTGTATATAAATAAAATTTTACTGTATATGAAATTACTGTATATGAAAAAAAGACGTTAAAATATATTTTGCAGGGAAATATATTCTACTCTTACTTAAAAATGTTTGTAGATGGCAAAATAATGGTTTTTTACTATTATTCAGATACTGCTCATAAGCTAGGTATTGTCTTGTGGTGCTTGAAGAAAAAAGGTCATACCCAGGAAGGAAAAACTATTACAGTAGTGTCCATGGCTACCATTTAACAATAAAAATATTTATTTCTTTATAACATTCTATACCTCTGTATATTTTTTCTTTGTAACCTGATCCATGGGAAGAGAAAAATATGTCTGTATCTGTAGATTTGCTCTTATCATAAGTTTGTTGACAGGACTTATGTCTCTCCTTGTTTCCAATAACTTTAAGGGGTCTTCAGTACTTCTAAATTAGTCAGTGTGTTGGCAGACAAAGCAGATCTTGCAAAATTAAGAGAGAATTCACCCTCTTCAATTTAGATCATATATAGCATTACACTTTGAAGTAATTCATTACCAGAGTCTCAAGGGAAATGGCAGATCAGAACTTTTCTCTTGCATCTGAAAGATGTCTGAGAAACACAGAATTTACTACAAAGGAAATGCTGCAGACTTGCTTCTTCCTGTTCATAATACTAAAGAAATATTAAATTAATTATTATTAAATTAAAATTTAATTAATTAAATAAAATAGGGAGATTTAGTGAAGATGAGAATAGCATTAAAAATGATTACCAAAACCTCTGTACTGAATTTTCAGGGTTTTGTCTCAAAATCTTTAGTCATGCATAAGTTCTACTTTCTGGAAAATATTAGTAGGGAATCAATATTTCAGCTAGTCATCTTCATCTCCCTTAAAAAATAGGTGTAGAGAGTTAGGGCATGTTTAGGGTACAATTCATCTGACCTGCTTTGAAATCTACTGGTCACTAGAAATGCCTTTCTTCATTAATTGTAGCTGTCGTTGTAGACATCTCTCTTGGTGAGATCAATCCTGACTCCTGTGATATGGCTTCACCAAACTCCAGGCACAAACAGTGGTTTACAATAAAAGCTGGAATCAAATTCTTTGATGTCAGGCACTTAATCCAATAATGACATCATGTGTCTTAGTAATATCCCCATCTATAATTTTTTACATATATGTTCATAGATATAACTGTGTTGGTCACAACATCATTAATGTCCATTTATTGGTTAGCAAGAACTACCCTTGTGAACTTAGAATAAAATGACAATAATCACTTCTGAAATGAGAACAATTAGAATAGCTTAGAAAATACTGGCTTGTTCTCTGTTGATTTCTCTGCTTAGATAAAGATATTTTCCCAAAATTGGTATGAAAACATCTCTGTTATGTCTGGAAGATGTGGAACTAGAGACAGAAAAACTGAGCAGCCCTTTCTTTTACCAGGCAGAGGGTAATCAGTATATATTTTGAGACAGAAATACCTCATTATTTCATCAGAATAAGAGGACAGATAGTGGAGCATGGTATCTTCTGTTAATAACAGCTAATAAGCCTTACCATGTAAAACCGAGTAACCTCTTCAAATTACAGCTACCAATTTCAAGTAGATTTAGCTATAGTGATCAGGATCACTTGAAATGAGTTTTTTTACTTCTGGTTGCTGTCCTTGCTTACCTTGAAAGTTTATTGGACTGTTCCTCTCAACAGTGTTTCCACATCTCTAACAGCAAAAAATGGGATTTTTTGTTTTTTCCTTTTTTACACTTCAGCTGTCGTCCTATTAATTACTGTGAACACAATTAATGTTAACCAAGTGATGAATAGATATTTTCAGTTGAAAATTGATGTTTCCATTTGCATTATTCAGGAGTGTTTCAGAAATGAAAGCTTGGCAAATGTGCAATTTAGCTTATAATATATTGTGTGAAGCAAATCAGTATGTAGATTATCAGAAACTTCTATCAAAAATCGATCGTTTTTTCCACTCCCTTGCTATCACTGCCTGTAATTTTCCCAAAGCACTGTAAATTAATAGATTTCTTAAAGGTATGTTGTGAAGATGGACTGGAAGCTATTGATTTATTTTTCTCGCTTTTTCATTTTTCAGAATGAACTATATTAAAATGCTGGAGAAACAGCTTTCTTTTCTGAAGACAAGTATCTAGTTTTTCAGGTCTCCTAGGTATATAGTACTCTGGGAATTACATTGCTGCACTGTTATTTGTATTTATAATGTAGTAGCATAGAGATTTCCAGACCATTTTTAAACTTTTTTTGCATAAGGATAACAGCCTAAGTGTGCAAAGTGGGTTAAAGGGATAATTTCCATTGTCTGTGAAAATATTTTTTGCCTCAGGAAGTGCTGACAAAACTCATGTCTCCATCTCCTCAAAATCTAGTTGTATACATGTTACCAAGAAAGGAGAATGCAATAAGGAACATGGGTAATAATCATGATTATCATAAAATTCCGATTCTATTGAATTTCTGCCTGCTGCTCAAAGTAATCATACTGCTCTTCTGATGAAACATATGCTCCTTATTCCAACTACATCGGAAAAGACATGCATTTGAAGATCATGAGATAGTAATGAATACATCTTAATCTATTATTTATTGCCCTTTACCAGCTACTTAAGACATCATAGATGTTTGCACATATATTTCATTATTACTTATCAGTCATTATGTATACATGAAGCAGTTGTAATAGGGATTTTTGAAACTAACATCAGTATTTACTTTCATTTGTTTGTACAAATTACAGATATTTTAAAAGTTTTTTAAAATCTTTTAGTTTTTTAAAAAGTAGTGCTTAAACCAAAATGTTTTAATATAAGTTTCATTGTCTATATGGAATATACTCTGTGCTCCACTGTTAACTTTTGTTACTGGATGCTGTAACTTATGTGAGAGATTTTTTTTCATTTCTTTTCTAAGAAATGGCAAATTACAAAACCACCCTCTTTCTCAGCATGCATCAGAAATATCAGATATTATCATTGGTACCTCTAAAATAATTTGATTTTTAAGTTTTGTGGGTTTGAGTTTACACAATACAAAATAAGTGAATAAAAATATAAAATTTAAAAACTAGGGAAATTCACCTATGGAAAAAAAAAAACATATTACCATATTGTTCCTAATTTATATTTGGGTTTTGTTTCAAAATGTAAGTGCCTGGTTTACTCTAAAGCTAATATTTCTTGAATATGACTTCTCATTGTCTTCTTTTTTTATTGTTTTTTTTTAGTATCTTTTAGTTAAAATCTTGGTAATGCTTTGGTTTTAGACTGCTGACATTTTGTTTGGCAGCCAGGTAATCAATCAGACTGATGTCTTATCCATCAAACACTGAGTGAAAGACCTTTGATTAGTAAAGAAGAATTAAGACATTTTAAATATAAAAAGAAGTTTTAATATATAGAGAGGATTCAAGACATTGCCTAAACAGATGACGAGGTTGTGTCTGCCATAAATAGTCCTTTCAATGTCCTTTCTGTGGTCAAGGTAGAAAGAACTGCCCTGTGTGCCTGCCTCAGTGACTGCAGGGAAAGAAACAAATGACAAGACTTTTGAGGAATTTGAACACATATAAGAAATTTCCAGTGAACAAAAAGAGAAGACATGCACTTACACGTGTCCATCTGTGAACAGGGGCTGATGATAACTGTCCTCTTCAATCACTTCTCAGTCTTGACTTCCCCACTCTAAGTCTCTCCTGCTCTATTCCTCTCCCATTTCAGTGCCTCTCTGCTTTTTCTGGGTGACAGCTGCATCCCTTTTCTTCAAAAATCCACTCTGGCTAAATGGAAAATTCCCAACTTTCTGTCTTAAATCTGCTGTACCAAGATCTATGCCCTTCCAATTGCCACCTCACCCCAGAATATTTCCTATCTGACCTTCCTGAATCCCCTCATTTTCAGCTGTGTTCCTTCTGCCCTCAGCCACACGTATCAGAGCCCTGAGGTATCCTACTTGTGGCTTTTCTTCTTGCCAGCCAGAGGCTGCCATGGCATGTTCTCTACTTCCACCTCTTCTTGTGCACATGTGACTGCATGCTGGCATGCTGTTAGACAACTGAATCTGCACTGTTGCATTGCTGTCCTTGTGGGAGGAAAGGGACAGTGTTTGGTCTGGCAGGAATTTCAGAAACCTGGATCAATGTGTTAGCTAAATAACAGATGCAGGCTGCATTTATCAAATGTTTTTGTAGATAAAAGACTGATAGTGAAAGAATGGAAAATTGTAACCTTAAGCCAGGCTCTTTTCCCTCATATTTTAGTAATACAATTTACAAAGAAACTTGTTTAAATGTATTGTAGAACAGCAAATGAGTGCTGTTGTCAGTGTTCATGTTGCTTTGCCTAACATAATAACATGCCTAACATGTTTTAATAACAGAACCTCATGAAGTCTGTTAGTGGGACATGACCAAATTTGCCTATTAATGCATAGTTACATGAAGATTAATACCAGCCAAGCTGCCAAAATGAGTAGAATCTACATGGTTGGGCCATGATCAGGATCACTATAAAGCAAATTTTTACTCTGGTCTGTGTATAGCTTTCACAGAGAAATAGAAATGCCAACAGAAGAGAAGGTCCCAAGCAGCAGCAGTCTTAATGCTTCTTTTAGGGAGATTCTTCTCACTGTTGTGCCTCAGCCTCCAGCGAAGTTTCTATTGCAAGTCCATGCTTGTGTCTCTCAGTGTACTTTTCAGACCTTTATTACTCTTCGATTCTGTTCCCATACTTAAGTATCTCATCTCAGTTTAATTGTGCTGCTTCTTACACATGAAAATTAGAGGACTGATGTTGTGGGAGAGAATTTTTCCACACCATCTTTATGGCCTAGAGTTTAGGAATTGATTAGTTGACTCTTCCACCTATAGAGGAAGCTGTAATATCACTGCCTACTTGGAATGAAAGCATTTTCAGCTTGTAGGGTGCTATTTCTGAAAGTCTGTAGAAATCTAAAAAGGATTTATAAAAGGCAGCTATTAACGTTATCACCAGTGCTTTAAGATGGCTGTGCAGAGAACAACTCATAAATTTTTCAGTGCAAATGCAGACAAAAGCGGTGGCAAGTCCTCTATCAAGACTGTCCGAATCCTTCCACTGCCAAATGTTTCTCTGTTGTTTACAGCAGAAATTTGACAATGAATTGTGTGGTATTACTTCCCAATATTTTTTCAGCCATATTGTGAGCAATTAAGAAAAATCATTTTCATTCATCTTACTTTTGAAAAATTTCAGGACATTTTTATCTAGAAGTGAGGTTTAACAAGACGAAAAACACAAGAAGATCACAATTAAGTTTTCCAGCTTTTAAAAGTAAATAAATATTATAAGTGTGATTTGTACCATCATTTTTTATGATGGCAAAATTGTGTGTATTTATCTTACATATGAAATGGCTCATTATTAGGTTAATATACAGGGGGAGTGCGGGTTGTATTTTTTAGCCATATGGAAGCAGTGCAAGAGCTATTTAGGTAACTCAGTAGGTTAAAACAATTATAATACACTTCATAAATCACAAGCAAACAAGATATTTTAGGGAAGGAGCGTGACGGATGAGGTCACCAGATATACAATATGTCATTTAGTTAACTTAGGCCCATATTTTTCCCATAATGTAGTAGATGAACTCATTAGTTAGAATGAAAAACAGTAAGAAGGAGGCATCTGGCTTCCAACTGCCTGTTTCTGACAGGGTTAAGATCACTAGAGCTAGTAATGATTCTGCTTTGTCTACTGACATGGCCTTGTGCTGTAGAAAACTGATGAGGTTTGCTGAAAATTTAGTGTCTTACTGTCACAGTGTTAGAACGTGGACAGATGCAATCAGTTGCAGCTTTGCTTCTGTTCATGTTTACCATTTTGCTCACTTGCTTTAAGTACTTGGGATTTTTATAAAATAATAGGCATTCTGGTTTAAGATTTTTCTAAATCACTTTATGGGCAGTATTTATTTCTGCATACAGAAGGCAACAGAAATGCTAGGACATGGTGTAAAAGAATATGGAACAAACTTATGGATATGCAGTTTTATAAATAAAACTGGTCAGGTTTTGTGACCTATGCTAAGAAGTTTATCATTTACCTGAAATAATGCTGGTAATAATAATGCTGATCAAGAAGGTCTTATAATACATCTTTTCAGCCATATTTATGTGGATTTAACATATCCCAATTTGCTAGGATTCGTATCTGAAAGGCAGTTAAGAATCTTATCAGTTCTGAATTTATTTTTTCTTAAGACAAAAAGTAAATTGAACCTTTTAAACCCTTATTCGTTTGCCTTGTTTGATGTTTTAAAAATTAGAGTTAATGCACTCGAATTAGTAGTTTTTAGATATTGTTATTCATAGTGATAAATCAGACTGAGCTGAATTGGCTTAGTGCAGCATATTTGTATTAGCTATTGGAAACTCAGCAAGAAGAGTAAAGATACAAACCTGATTTTTGTGGAAATCAAGCATCCATACAATTGCCCGAATATAGAATAACTCTACTTGATATTTTTGCCCTAAAACCTTTCAATTAGCATTATACTTTATAGTATGTCATATTGAAATTTTATGTCCACAAATTTTACTTCTATTTTTAGTGTCAAATGATGCAGGCCTCCCAGCATTTTATTTTCATTTGGGAACAAAGGTTTGCAAGTCACCTGCTGAGTAATTAAGTACAGTCCTATTTATAGCATCTCAAAATTAGTTATGTGTTTCAACCTGCTACACTGATTGGAAAGCTTTTCCATAACCTTAATTTTATATTGATGACTGTCACTTTCCAAAGTAAAATTTGTTCATGGTGAGTTTGCACTGCTTTTCTCATGCCAACCCTGCCATTCCCTTTTTGGGGTTTTTTTTGGTTTTTTGGGTTTTCATCTATAGCTTGTGATAGCTGTTGTATAACTTCTCAGTATTAGTTTGGCCAGACTATGTCAGCCAAACTCTTTTCTGCAACAGAAGATCACTGTGTATCTTCATAGTGGCACTTCAACATTTTCAAATATAAATGCCTACACAGCATTTCATAATGAATCCTTCCAGAGCCTTCTCTAATGCTCTTAATGTTTAGCTGTTGCAGGAACTACTTATTCAATAAAGTTTGGAGCCACATTAGCCTATTCCATGAGAGTATTATATGGGTAACCAAATAGTTACCCAGTCATTGATGTGATCAACTCCTTCTCTTCAGTCATTTGCAAAGATGAATTCCAGTTATAATGGGAAGCTCTGTTATCTTCACTAGATACAAAGCTTTTCACAATTAAATGTAACTTTGAGTTCTGCCATATACAGATGGCATTACAGCTTTAATTGTGCTTCTGTGACCGTCAGTTGTGCCTCTTAATTTTGTCATCAGCAAATTTCACCACAAATCTTTATTAAAATTTTGAACAACAAAATGGTAGTTTCTCTCAGTCTGATGGGTTTTTCTTTTGTTTTGAGAGTAATGATGGCTTCTTCTTAGACAGTTTCTATTCCCACATTCTAATTATTTCCAAGGTCTCATGACAAAATTACAATCTGTTGTAACAACCCCAGCTTTACTGAGTTTCCTCCATTGAGCCTTACTTTCTCTGAACTACAAGTATTTAAAAAGGTCTTTTAAGAAAGCCATTTTTTAATCTATCTCCTTGTGTTCCATTACTGTTCTTTACTCCAAAATAAATCCTGAAATCTTGCTTTCTGATGAAGGTTTGCAGTTGTCCAGATTTTTTTTTCCTATCTCTTAAAAAGAGAAACCTTGTATGTTTTTCTACAGTGATGTGTTACTATCTCCAGTCATCTGTTCAGCAAAAGTGCCTGCAACTAGACCAGTAAAATCATGGATGTTTCTTTCACAATTGGCTTGGAGTCAGTTTGTTATCTCAGATTTTAATGTGTTAAAAAACTTTCTTCTGGTTTATTCAAGGTAGTTAACTTTCCACAACTTTATTTCTATCAGGTTTTCTGTCTTTAGTTTTCTGTTCAGCATTGTTGACCTTAGTGAAAATTGAGGTTGGGTGTAACCTAACTTCTCTGTGTAGTGGGCCATCATCTTTTTTCAGTGCCCTCTTTTCATTTACATAATAATGGGGCCTTATGCCATTTTATTCACCATACATTTCATGGGCAATAACCTGCTTTACTGGCTGTCCAGTACTAGTCTTCCCTTCTCCTGTTCCCTTAAAGAAACAAGCAGAAAATTCATTAGGATCATTCTGTGGATCAGATGTCTTTCTGTGCCAAATATAGGCAGTACTAAGTAGATACGGATCTTTCTGTTTCCTGACCTGGCAGATGCTAAATGCATTTGATGCAGCTCATAAATCCAGTTTCTACTTCCTGCTTCTCAAAGAAGAGCTCATATCTATTTGATAAGATGTGTTTAAGGCACTTAAGAGAAAAAGGAGGAGGAAGTGGCTTCAGTGTTTATGGTTGTTAAAAGAAGAAAACAATGCTCCATTATAATGGGTGATTCTGCTTCATCTTTTTAAAAGCCTCTTCTTTTCTTTCTTAATACTTGTACATATGCAGAGGTTTACATGACCATTAGTTCAAACACATAAATAATCTCTTACAGATTTTTATGTGCACATGCATGTACCCACATTTATGCCCATATGCTAAATAGTTTTTTTTCCTGACTGCGCCAAAAAATCAATAGTGAGTTATGAGGTTGTTATTAAAGTTACGTTTCAGAAGCATATTATTTTTTGTAACAGAGCTTCATTCAAATACATTATAAAATATTTCCAATAATATCTAAACCACTCTATCAGAGCCATTAAGAGAGTGTTCTTATTTCATACATAGGACAGCTAAATTTTATAATCAAGACAATTGAATGAAATGAAAATAATGTCGTTTTAAAGTAAACTAAAAAAAAGCATTTTGTCAATAAAAACAGCCTCAGTTTATTTTTCTATAACCAAAGTATGAGTACATAAGCTACTCACAACTCTAGCTGACTTTTGTTTATGCTAGCAAATTGTTCTTATTTAATAAAGATTTTGCGTGTTTCACTGAAGTAATTAATAGAGGTATGGTCTCCTCGGTTACAAGATGTTGTAGAATCCTTTTCAATCTGGAAATGTTCCAAACTCAACAGATTTCACTTGCCTGTCTCTGTGAAGCTGTATTTATTTTGTTCATTAATTTTTCCTGAATTACAGAATTTTACCTTTTGTGGGAAAAGAAGCGGTATCTAAAAAATCAAGAATAACATTTCTTTTTTTCCTTCATGTATAAATTAATTTGTATTCAATGCAATGATATGTGTGTAGAAATGTGTGTAATACACATTTTAAACAAAGCAGACAAATTATCTAGCAGTTTTCTTTTGAATGCAAGCTTAATATTTGATGACAGCAATACAAAAGACTAAATTTTACAGTAATCTGAAAGTATAAGTGATTGCAATTTTCCCTTCTAGTTGGCTCAAGGATAATACAGTTCTGCAGTTGATAGGTTATAATTTTTAAAGTAGTTTTTGCTGGCAGTATTTTGCTGATTACTGTATAAGTAGTGGACTGTAGTTTCTAAATGTCACTGAGTTTGTATAATGCAATTTTGGGCTCACTCTTCCAAGTCTGTCTGTATGCCAAACAGCTGTTGAAGGTAAAATGTTTTGTATGCAGAATGAGTTTTTAAGGTTTATAATACCATGATTTTGGTCTTTCTAACACATTTCTGTAATATAAAACTTTATGATCATATTTTTAGAGGAAAATATCAAACTAAATTTTGTTCATAATCTCTATTTCACTGCAGAGACACCAACTGTATTTCCAGAAAATATCAAAGATAAAGAAACACCAACACCGGTTGAAGATATTCAGCTGGAAAGTTCTATTCCTCATACAGATTCTGGAATTGGAGATGAACAGATGCCCAATATTTTGAATGGGACAGACTTGGAGACTAGTACAGGTCCTGATGCTATGAGTGAGCTGTTGTCTACTTTGTCTTCGGAAGTGAAGAAATCTCAGGAGAGCTTAACAGAAAGCCCCAGTGAAATCCTGAAACCTGCATCATCAATATCCAGTATCAGCCAAAGTAAAGGAATCAATGTCAAAGAAATACTGAAAAGTCTTGTGGCAGCCCCTGTTGAAATTGCAGAATGTGGCCCGGATCCAATCCCTTACCCAGATCCTGCACTGAAGAGAGAAGCTCAGGCTATTCTTCCCATGCAGTTTCACTCATTTGACAGGTACATGGTTGGGCTCATTATTTTATATTGATGTAATTCAGAAGTTTGAAGGGCTTTTATTTCTTCAAGAAAGTTATTCTACTATCGGTTTGTATTAGAGTGTGTTAAAAACAGCTGCACTGTGTCTCCCTTTCTGCATTACCAGCAGACCTTGTAGTATAGACAAAAGTAATTCACCTTGCTTTTCTCTGTTAGCAGTGAATAAAACTCTATGAAGTACTTGGAAAACAAGCCTGTTGCAAAGAAGTATATGTGCAATAAAACCTTTTTTTTCTTTAAAATGGCATTTTAGTGAGAGGGAGGAGGGGTAATATCTGCTGATATAGAACAGATTGTGCACGAATTCAGTGGAATATTCTTTCAAAGACTTAAATCTTAATTGGATCCATCATTGAACTGTTTTCTGGTACTGAAATGCTTTGACCATGGCAAATTGTTTGCTTGGTCATGGTAGAAACCAGTTTCCTTTTAGGTCTTTAAGCAACAGAAGTTGTTAAAGCTCAGAAGTTAGTGCTTGAAACTAAACTAAACTCAGTTCATGGACATTTCCACAGAGTCCTTTGGCTTTTTTCTTGGGCTCTATCTTCCTAGTTTCTAATTAATATACTTGCCTTTAAATGTCCAGTCCCTCTCAGTTATGCTGAATAAAGAAATTGTGCTGTTGTGCGATTCTCAGCATTCTTCCAGAATTATAGTCCCATCCATTGTGAGTTTAGACCTAAGTCTTGTGAGTGTTGATGTGGTTGTATTTTCCATCCTTTCAGTTTCTTCATAAAAATGCTTTTAAACTGTTAAAAATAGAATCAAGACTTAAAGATCATTTAAGACATGCCTTGAAAACTTAAAACTATATTAGTTTATCAGGCAGGGACAGGAAGTAAAATACTGAAGGAAATTTAAAAATTAAGGCAGAAAAGAATTATATTGTGATTTATGAAGGAAAAAAAAAAATCTGTATTTACTAAAAACCTCAAAAAATATTGTATTGTATTTTCATTAAGTCTTAAGAAAAATAATATGCAATGTTTTCAACATAACATAAACAGTAAAGTGCAAGAAGATATGTCAGAATTTTAGAATAAAAATTAGAAGCTTTTTAATTTGGAGGCCAATAGAAAGATCTGATGTCTTTTTGTCCCTCTATATATAAGTACTGAGGCTGCTTTTCTGAAATAATTCAGTTAACAATCAGGTAGTGCCTGTTATAAGAAAGATGGTTTTATCAAGATAGGAAAAGTGAAATGTACTTTCGAAACAATAAATAGATCCCTTTCTAATAATGTTTTAGGTCTTAAAACTTTTCTAGAGAAAGCTCATTTAAGAGCTTTTTCATTGAGTTTTTTTTTAGTTCATCAGTCTGCATATTTTTATTTTAAATTGATTGTAATATGAGAGGAAAAATATTTTTCCTTCCTATACAGTTAGGAATTTTTTTCTTATTCTCTGTGAGGAACCACCATATTCCAGAATGCATTCTTATACATTGGGCAGTATAAAACATCATGCTACAAGTAGAAATAATCACACCTTAACTGTAATCACCAAAAAGGTTACTTTATCTAAATTTCTGCCTGGGCTAAAAAGAAAAATATTTCATTCTGAGAGCTGTGGTCGATTCACAAAATGCCAGACACCTAAATTAAAGAGAAGCATATCACCTCATGAGATGTCTTTGTCAATGTTAGAGGGAACTTGACATCAAGGTGATTGAAGACATGAATTTTAGTGTGTGCTTCTAAATTATAGCTCTTTAAGAAAGCTTTAAAAACTTCAAGGGCTTGCAGTTGGTTGGCCATAACCTTTATTTAATGCAAGCACCTCCATTTAATTGTGCTTGCAAAAATGTGATTGCTTGTACCTTTTGAACATCATGAGTAGTAGTAGATATTATAAAATTATGGAGTTTTTTTAAGAGATGCTTCATGTCTAGAGCTTACAAGTTTTGATAGATATTTCATACTTAGTAAGTGTAGTAACCAGTGAGTTTAGTGGTTTGTTTTTTCCCTGACCTGTTACCCTGCTGATGAAATTTCACGATTTCCTGTGCAATGTGCACTGCTGTGTTTGTATCTTGGTAGCATACATTGAACATGTCAGCCTTTGGAATTGTTCATTTCTTAAAAAAAAAAAAAAAAGGGTAATGGGTGAAATTTAGGCAAAATAATTCACTTTTACATCATTTTTGGTATTTGTGTTTTTTTTTTTTTTTTATTTTCCTCTTAAATAAATGTACCTGCTGTCTGATTTTGGTGAGTGAAGTAGATGATGATTTGATTTTTGGTTTAACAGCTATGAAAGGAAAAATGACAGGTTCAGGGGAGGCCAGCAGATTGGGAAATGTTACATTCTTTTATCCAACTAAACAAATGTTTTTGAACTGTGGACATCTTGATAAAAATACAGATGTTCTTAGCCCATGGGACTTCACCTGACTGGTTCCACTCATGGCTGCATTATTGAATGATGCTCACTGTTCAAACAAGTATTCCTCTGTGCAGATTTTTCATATTGCCAGAGTACTTACTTGTTACCACTGTGACAATCTTTGGAGGCAAAATATGGCTGGTGATGGTGTCGCTTTTCCAAATTACAAAGATAGAGCAGATTCAGATCCTGACTCTATAACTTTTCATGGGGGATGAAACAAAGGTTAGGGACAAAAAGCCTTGAATAGTATATTGAAATAATAACAGAACAAATTAAAGTATTAATGGAGAGAGCAGCATGAAGTTTACCTAGTGGTGATTTCTGAACATTTTATTTCCCGTAGTATCTCAATAACTACTGAAAAACTGAAAAAAAAAAAAAAATTACAGCAGGATTGTCTTTCCTTACTTGCTCATGTAAATGAAATTGTGAAAATAATATAAAATAACAGTAAAATAAATAAGATAAACTGGTTTTTTTGGGGGGAGGAGGAGTTAAGCTAAAACTATGCCTGTAAACCATATTTCTGTACAATCTTTTGTTGCTGTAGTTTATGCAGGTTTTGGTACTTCACTGAGCAATATGGCTATTGGTCATCTTTATTGTCCCTGGGGAGAATCATGAGCAATGAAGTATATTGTTTTGTCAGGTTCTATTCGTTTCAGGTTTTATAAAATAAGCACAGTGATTCCATATTTATAAGCAAATCTAGGTTAGAGAAGTGTATTTCTCACATGAATCTGAAGATATTCCTTGTGAGGCTAGATTTTTTTCCTTTTGTTTTTTACATTTGGATATCTGAGTGCCTAGCAAAAGAACAGTTGAGATAATTTTCTTTAATTATGATCATGGATGAAGGTAAACACCATATAAAGTGAACTCCTGTAAATAGAATTGAAATTGAGGACTACATTTTAGCATTTAATACAATGTATTTTGCTCTGCATGTTCTTTTAATTGTACATTGCTAATGTGACTGTAACAGGCTACCGCGCGTTCTCCCGTGGAATTTGCGCAGTCGTAAGTGAAACATAAAAGCAGAAAAAGTGCCCAGCATGTTTTATCAAATGGGAGCTGTGTGTAGCTAATGTATGCAGCAGTTCAAGTGCTATCAAATGTAAATGATGAGGTGATATTGATGAAAGGAGGGGATTGAGGTCTCGGGGGGCGCTGATGACGGATTGAACAGAAGCGGCCTTGCGCCGCACGTAACTCAAGTCTGTCGTCTTCACCACTCAAAGCCGTAATGGGAGGTGGCAGTCTGAAATGAGTTGCCACGGCAAAGAGTATTATTTTTGAAATGCTTTCACACAAATCACTAGGCCCTGCATACAACTTAGTTTCATGCTTTAATGTCATCAGGAGGCACAAATTGGTGTGTCTAATTGTTTGCCACCTGCCAGCAAAATGAGCTGCCAGGCAGCCAGACGGGTTTGATTGTCTGTCAGCTCTTCAATAGATTGAGAGTGACAACATCAAAAATTTCACTTCAAACTCTGAAGCTTTGAGCAGCTTTTCAGAGACCTCTTCCCCACAAGTGCTTCTGGACAACTGCATTTTTCAATTAGTTTTCAATATATTGCTGCCTTCTGCCTCATCTGTCTTAAGGTAGCTGTAATTACATTATGAGCTATATAAACAGATTTCTGGGACACAGGAGCCTAGATCCTCAAAGTTATGACATGTCTTTTAACGTCAGACTGAATTTCTTGAAAATGGCATCCAGGTTGACATTTTTAGAAGCAAACACAAAGGGTTATTTTACCAAGATTTGCGACTAATGGAGCATAACTCACCAATAATTTCTTTTTGCCTTCTCATCTTTTGTCCAACAAAATTCAGTCCCTCTTATTGATTTTTAGGATTTGGGGTTTTCTTGTTTCTTTTTTATTATTATTTGGTCAGTTTGCATTGGTTCCACTAGATGCAACCTAGATCATGATGGTTTGTGAATTTGTTTGTGATTCTACTCAGAATTGCATTTTGAAGCTTACACTTGTTCCTCTCTACTTTTTTCTAGTAGAAATTTCTTAGATGGGTCTTGTTATTGAAATTGAGAGTACTTGTGGTTTTATGTCTTATTTATTATGTTTTCAAGCTGAGGTAATTTATATCTCTTTTCTGTTCTTAGAATTATTTCAATGGGAAGAATGCTTGTATAAGCAGAAAATTATGAGTTCCTAGAAATGAAAAGATCAGTTTTTTTTGCTGTTATTAAAGATGTGATTTCCTTTTAATCCATTATAGTTTCATAAATTGGAAGATTATGGGTTTTCGTAGTTTACGTACTCAGTGAAGTCTTTAGGAACATATTTGAGAATATTTTCAAGGACACATCTTTGAAGTATTTTAGTTTTGACTTTTGCAGTTGTTGTTTTTTGCGGTTTTTCCCTGACAGAAGGACCTTGGGGCCACTTTTAAAGGTGCTAGAAAAGGTGGACAACTTGTGAGATCCAGTCAGGTCTCATACATGTCCCCTTTACTTTGGGTGTCACAGTAGTGTATGAATGTATGAATGAAATACCTAATCAGTAGTGTGGGAATTAAAGCACTCCTCTGGTTCTAGTTCACTCAAGGTAATTTTCAGTATCTTTGTGCAGCGGAGATTGGCCTAAAGAAAATACTTGACAGCTTCTCTAGGATACATTTTTCTAAGGTAGCAGTAAAACTACACTCCAGAGAATGAGATATGCTTTCAGATCCTGTTAGAGAAGAGGGCTGAAGTTGCATTGTCTGTATTCCTGGAGAGTGCCTTAGTCACTCATTTAGTAAATATAATAAAAGACAAAGGGGAAGCTCATTGCCACCTCAGCTGTTTGTTTAGAAAAAAAAAAAAAAGTCATCCTAAATTTATGAATAGATTCAAGTCAACCAAAATTTGGTATATTAACCCTGAATTTATTTTCTTCAGGATGTAATCCACATTCCCCATGTCTATCATTTAGCTATCTATACTTAGATTTCAAAACTCCTCTTATCACCTGTGTAATATGAGTCTTTTCTTATTCATATGCATGAAACTGTAGGTGTGTCTGGGCTGAGGCTGATTAGGAGAAACCAGCATCTCCCTACTCTCTAATTCACTAGCTATATAGATGAAAACTGTACTGCATTTTTGTCTTGCTGTTTACCCTATCTGCCTCTTTAACAGGATTAATTGCAGCTTTGTAGCCTTACTTTCTTTTTTCAACATATATACAGTATTAGGTTCCTCACCCACACTCATTTAAATCTCATATTGATTGTTTCTTCAGTTTTTTTCTATATTTGATGATGTTCCTGACATTTAATACATCACATGTTCACTTAGATTCTATTCGCTTTCTTCAAACTTATTAAACTTCCAGTATTTCTCATTTCTCTGTTTAGCCAAGACCATTAATCTTTCTTGATAATTAGCTTTTTTAAGTTTTCCTTTAGATCATTTTAGATGCTTCAGGTAATTTATCCTGGATGCAAAGGACAGAATTTCTTTATGAATAAATACTTACTCTTCTTCTTGACCCAAGAGTGAGGATCAATGCTCTTCATGTCCTTGTCCTAAAACCACACATGAGATGATTTGCTTTCTTCTAGTTAGAAACAAACAATTTCTGTTTAGTAGATAAGAATCATTTCATGTACTTGAAGATTTGAAGGTTTTGGTGCATTTGTGGTACCCAGTGATTGAAAGAATGCCTAATACATGGATATTCAGCGCTAATATTTCATTTCAATAAGTCCCAACAATTATATCCTTCTGTGAGCCTTCCATATCTTTTCTACAACTCATGTGTATACCTCACAATTTTTTAATCCCCTTTTTTTCTCCATGGCTGTTTACTCTGAGTTAAACCTTTCCTCCTTAGTATCAGATGTATCTTATCTTGATGCAGTCAGCCTAATAGAAGGTTGTTTAAAGAAGGATTGAGAATGTGTTGTTAGTACATAGCAACTCTGCAGGCTCAGGTCTTAGAGTCAGGGGGTGAAATCAGAAAGAACGGGGGTAAACAACAGTATAAATGTTTCAGAAAGGACTAGATATGTACAGAGATATGGCCAATATAAATAGCCTTCAGAGAAGAAATATTAAGCTTTCTTTTCAGAGATTAAGTTAATCTAGCTGTAGGAACAAGGTAGCGTGTAATATAGCAGACAAATTGCCACCCACTTTCTAATGTGATTTCTTCTGAAACCTCTGAAGTTGCTGTTTGACACAGAGCGATTCTATGAAAAATTTGCCTGAAGTCTGTGCTGCCTTTTGAAGAAAGCTTGAAAAATCCTCATGCTTTCTGCTGCTGTGGGGGAGGAGAAGAGGAGCAAGAATATTAATTCAGCCTTAAGAGATTTCACATATCCCACAAGAGAGTAAAGTGATTCTAATTTAATTGCTGCTGCTCAGATAGGTAGCTCAAGACATCCAGTATTGAAGGCTTATCTCTGACCTTTATGTTGACCACAGTGATTAAGTTGGAAAGCCTTTAAATTTTAAAATGGAGAAGAGATACAGAATGTGAATTGCAGAGAAAGTGTAGAGCTACATAACCTAATTTGTCTATTACCAGCACTGTGTAGCTAAATATTTAAGTAAAGTCAGTTGAGGAAGTGGTGGTGTTTTCTTAATTTGCATTTTATCTTTTTGGATTTCAATGCATTAATGACATTATTTTCTATCTAGTTATTTCATGCAAATTTCTAAACCCCAGAAGAATCCTGTAGCTATTTGCCGAGGTTATTTAATGAACCAGCAGTGCATAAGTAGTGTGGGGGTTGAACCAACAACACTCATCTTAAGCATGATATGAATTACGATGACTTCAGGCTCAGGTTTAAAACTAGTAAAGGACACTCAGAGTAAAGGAGCAGTGATTAGGAGCCACAGGTATATTTAGAATTGTGAACCACCCAACAAACTCAGAAATAAAATCAGTTGCTACAGACAATTACTACTAAATTTTTGCTGACTAAATAATTGGGAATAATTTGAGACCATGATGTGATTCAGACAACTGTGGGCCAGTTTGGAACATTTAGGGCGTCTGAAATATGTTTTACAAAACAAGGCCTAAAATGAAATACAGAAGTGTATATAAGCTTTTCTTCTAGTCTGTAGATTTCTGTTCATGAAAGAAAAACCTGAATGCCTGCAATATACATGTAGGCATCTGTCACAGTAAATTCATTCCTCAAATCATATTATGCTCAATTACAATACTTCTTTCGTAAGTCTGGTTTTTTTTTATTTGCCGGTTTTCACTGTGTGTGCTGTTGGAGTGGTTAGATTGGTTAAAAGAAGAGTTTCTTTACTTCAAGAACAGTCATTCTCTTTCACCTTTCATAATCTGCTGTCCCTCTTATTGTTTTTGCACATTTGTGACCACTGTTGTATTGTTCACACAGTTTTTCTGTCTGCTTCATCTAGATGTCATTCTGTATTCACTCACTGTATTTTGTTTTATCAGAAGGAATGAGACATTTTGACAAGGTCACCATGTATGTCATGTCAGAAAGCTGCATTTTCTTTCAGTCTGGGATGATGTCATCTCACTGATTTTCCCTATTCTTATGGTAGAGAGGTTTCTCTTGATATCTCTTGATAATTTATTATTTAAAAGAACCTGATCTATCCAAATGTGGTGATTAAGACATACAAAACAATGCCAACTATGTGTAGAGCATTATATCTGTGGGATTTGGGAAGGATTGTCCTTCTTGCTATAGAAGATGTATTTCAGTCCTAAATGACACTCATTAGGGGTCCCTTCCAAATCAAACTCATCCTGTTACATCCAGGAAATAAAGCTGACATATGTGGTCTTTGCTATGAAAGCTAGATGATCTTTTGGACACACTGAAAGACCACTGAACTGTTTAAATATGAGGAGGAAGACCTTGAATTTAGCTTCATCTTTAGAAAAGTAGCAGGAAAATAGGAAATACTTCCACAGTGATTGTATTGCCAATTTAGCAGATACTAATACTAGACTTTATATGAGGGGAAAATTGTTTTTCTTAAAATAAAATGTCTTTCACTCAGTGTCTCACATTTGGAAACAATGGAATGAATGTGTGTCTAAGGATACTTTTCAGCAGTCAGGCATCCTTCCTGCTTGCATCCAGATAAGAGGCCCAGGATCAGCTCTAGTGTCATGGAGAGCATAGGATGACAGCTGTCAAATCTTCCTCACATCTCCTGTGTCCTTTATATGTTGGTCACTCTTTCCAGGTCTTGAATATTACTTTTTTACCTTTATGGACCTGCCAACAGTCTCTCTGTTCTTCCCAAGCTCTTTGAGTCATCACCCTTCACAGTTTTTGTCTGCAAGGTCATTTTGTTAAGCTACACATTTGCCTGTGGTCTTGGTGACCTGATAATCCATGTGCCATTAGAACAGGCCAGTCTAAGATGCCTTTTCCTCCTGTCTCTTTTCTTCTTGTGCTCCAGCATAAAAATACTCCCATTCATTCTTCATTCATTCTTTCTATTGCAATTCTCCACAAAGGTAAAGGGTGATGACAGTAGTTCCCTTTTGAAATTAATATAATTGGGAAACACTCCCACTTAAGAAACAAGTCCTAATTTCTTCTTATGTTTTTATGACACTACAGAGACTTTGCTTTCAAATTCAGTATTAAAGCCCAAATCCAAATATTTGATTGAGGTATTAATTGAAATAGTGATCTTTGCATGTAGACTCGGGCTAACTTTAGGAAATTTCATGGTGTTATGCAGTAGATTAATCTAACCCCTGTAGACCCAGCTTTGTTCAGCTGTAGCTGCTGCTATGTAAACACTTCATATGAGCAGTGATTGTAAGATTATTAACTACAGACAAAAGCAATTATTTTAGGGTCACTTATCTTAATCAATAGCTATTGCATTGTTCAAACTCTTCTCCTCCTAATATAAATGGACTGAGACAGAAACCCACTGACATGCCTAGACTTACCTCTCTAATAGTACGTGCTTCAGGGCAGGGGTAAACTGTTGTTCAGAATGCAGAGGCTTCAACTGCCAGCCCTCTAAAGAAAGTGAGGGAAAAAATTCTTCTGGATTGTTTTATACACTGTTACCACCTCTTTAAAATCCAAGGAGATAGAGGATTTAGACATATAGGAACAAAGTACATTACTGTAAAACATTGTGCCACACCTTATGATTTATTATATGCCATCATATTTACACAAAAGTGTAACAAAACAGTTACTGAAGGAAGTTCTTGACCAAAATGTGGCCTCATCACTCTAAATATTTGCCTTTTTAATCACAATGATTAATTTTAAAGAAGAGCGTATCTGCTTAAACAGAAAATGTACATGATGGTGAAAATATATTGTTCAATATTATACAAATATGATTTCTTTCAGGTTTGTTTTTGACTCAGGTTTGCCACTGAAATAGACTTTTAAGGAAAAGGGGGTTTTATAGATAAACGGAAATACTAAAAAGGAAAATGTAAATATAATTGCTTCCACTATGAGAGCAGCCCAATCTTGAAAAAATACTGTCTCCAAAGAGCAAGTCTTCTAATCTTCACACTTGAAAAATCCCTAAGTTTGATTTCAAATTAGGTTAAAAAGTGTTTGTTTGAATGCAATGTTGTCTGCTTACATTCAATATTATGTTGGATTTCTTGTATGAAAGCCCTGTTCTCTTAAAAGCTTCATATTCTCAAGACTGCTTTTTAAACCTCAGCAATATCATTACTGTGAAAGCGTGTATTTATTGTGTTGCATTTTTGCTGTTCAATGTTCATCATGTGCTATTGATTTAGATTAAGATGAAAGAAGGCTGAATCTAAAATTGTTTCTTAGTCACCTCTGTGAAAGACTGATATGCTCATGGTACTAAGAAGTAACCTACTGTATTCAAATGTGCAGATGAAAGGCAAAAATACTGTTATCCTCCTTAGGATCAACAAATCCAGAACACATTCAGTGTTATACTGTTGATAGCAGTGTTCTCAACATACTGAGATGGTGGAGTCTTTCCATTTTGTGGGTGTTGGAAGACAAATTAGGTTTTTCAGAGCCACCATGAAGCTGCAGAATAAGGATAGGAGTATGGTTTGAGGACCTTTTAACAGGGTTTTACCCTATTTCAGGAAGGTTGAGAAAGTTTACAATATTACGTATTTCTCAAAAATGGCACCATACAACAGCCTAAACCCATCACAATCAAAAACTCTTCCTGGCTCTGTTGTGCAATTTTAGTAATCTGTTGTTTCTTTTTCCACAGGAGTGTGGTTGTACCAGTGAAGAAGCCCCCTCCAGGCAGCCTGGCTGTTACCACCGTTGGAGCTGCCACAGCTGGGAGCGGACTGCCACCGGGTAGTACACCTAATATATTTGCTGCAACAGGAGCTACACCAAAAAGTATGATTAATACAACAGGTATTGTCCTTAAATATTCTTGTGACCCTCATTTTGTCTTCGTTTTTTGTTTTGTTGCCTTTAGTGGTGTTTTGTTTTTTAATCATCTTTGTGTTGCTGTTTTTGTAGTTCCAAAATTAGTAGTTGTAGTTCTCATGGTCTTTATTTATAATCTTTGACAGTGCACATTGGACTTGCACAGCCTTAAATAAGTTAATAAATAGCCTCAATATTGTTTTATAAGTGTAGTTTAGAATTGAAACGAGCTAACTTTTCTAGTGCTGTGCAGTAAAGGATGCTTATGTAATACATACCAATTAATCCCTCCTTACATCCTGAAGAGAGATGTGGCTACTTAATAAACATATCGTAGATTGTAGAGGGTGAATATTTTTGACTATTACTATTTGGCAGTGGAAATTATGCTCTTTTTGGAAGGTCTTTTAGTAAGAAATTACTGAATTGAACTGAATTCATGCCTTATCACTACTTGTTTCAAATGACCTATAGAAAGAGGAACTTTTTTAAAATTATTTTTAATAGTAGTAATGGCATTCTCGATCACAAAGGAGCCTGTTGACAATGGAGACTGGTTTCCATTGAGACATGAACCCTTACTGAGAGCAACTGATATTTAAACTCCTTTGAAATATCTTTTTTCTTTCTAAAAAAAGCAAAAGCACTTGAGAGAAGAGCTCACTTCAAGGATATCACAACTTCAGTCAAGGGTTGAGAATGTGAAAATCTCTCTGGGGTTGCAGCAAATAGAGGGAAATGCTTTGGCAACCTTCTGCTTTACGGAGTAATATGAACTCTTTTGTTTTTCTTTCGTTTTGCAGATTACCTTTAATACCTGGCAATAGAACTTTGATTTTTCTAAGGATTAAAAAAAAACCCCAAAACCTTAAAGTCTAAATTTCCTTAGGCAAATGGAAGGAGTGAATACTCTGAATAATGTTATTGCTTCTCTCAACAGTTCTATTTGCATAGACACTTCTGTTAATTTTGAATGGATTTCCTTTAGGTATCCTTATGACGTGCAAAAATTATCCTGCACTGGAAACCTTGTTTTCTAAATGATACTGAATAGTAATAAGCTTTTCAGTCTTCTTACTGATTAAATATCTGAACTGTTTTGGCTGGAATGTAGTAGCTCTCATTTGTAAGTAATTGCATTTTAAGATCAGTCATTTCCCCAATACTTTTCTTAGTAGAGGGCAGTATTGCAGGAGCCATGGCGCATTCACTGTGGATTAAAGACTCCTTTTTTTGACAGACCTTGCAGTTTCTTTTTTTTTTTTTAATGAAATTGTTTTTGATCCTAATCTACGGATTAGCTTGATTAAATGAAAAATACTGATTGAATGGAATTTCAATAAGTATGAGGTTTAACTAGAACTACTTATGTACTGATTTCTATAGTAAAACATTATATAAAGATTTTAATTTTTGAAGATTTATATTAAGATTTTATATTATAAAAGTTTTATATTAACTTTTTAGAAATGCTAAACATATTGACAGTTAAAAAAAAGTAGTATCCCATTGAAAATACATAAGTTAATATTAGATTAAAATGTTAATTTCAAAATTTTTAATTAAGCTACACCTATGATAGTCAAAACAGTGACTCGTATGTCAGTTTTTGAGATGTAGAATATATTAAAACTTTCTGGTTTATATACTTTTAATCTATGAAATATCTAGGTTATCAATTATTTTAAAGTAGTGTATAGAATTTAATTGAACAGCACATTTTTTTTTTGTTATGATAAAGAGGAAACAGAATGCAATTTTTTAGAAACACTAGATGTCCCCCCAAACCTATTTACAGTTGTTTTTACAGTATGTCACAGATACTCTAGAAATATAGTTATATCTATGTGATGGGTAGCACAATCTATAAGGTATATTCTGTGCTGGACTTATGTCAAAGGTGGTTTTCTTCAGTTATTCATGGGTTATAGTTGGTGTTCACATTCCATCTGCCATCGTTGTCACAGTCAATGTCATGTCATGACTTAATGAAATGTATGTTACTTAAGTCCTTTAGTGTTGCAAATGCATCTTTGGGGAGATAGATTTTCCTCCTTTATTTTTTTAATGTAAGAAACTGGGTTTATAGTTTCTTAGACTGGATTTCTGTAATTCATATCCTGATTCTTCCTTCTATGTTGATCCAATAGTTCTAGGACTGTTTGATTTTTTGGAAGCCTAGCTGGTTGAAGAATTTAGCAACTGCATTTTTAAACAACCTCAATGAAGAAAAGTTCATTTTGGAAGGAAAAGGGAATAAACAGTAAAAATATGTATTCCTTATGTATATATGAATAAAAATAAGTTAATAAATGCACAAATGCACATATATATATATATATATATATATATATGAAGGCTTAATCTTTCTTAGGATATCTTATTCTCAGTTAAGTTGCTGTGATTCCTAGGTTGAGAGAGATAACCTACCTTATATTTTTATGTTTCTCCATGTGTTCGGGTATATTTTGAATTTGTATTTAATCCAAGTCAGAACACACAGTGTAAGCCACAATCCATCTCCCAATCCCATTATTAAAAAACCTGTCTAAATCAGTTCCTAGTCTAAATCCTGAACCTCACCAGCTACTTTAGTGTCAGCAAGCCCAGTAAATCCTGCTTGCATTTTGATAGTGTTTTGAATGTAAATGTTCTTAAATTATCTAGTCAAAATTCCAATCTTTACCTTCTTTTATCAATACAAATATCTAAAGGCAAATTTTAAAAAAAAATCATTCCTGCTGCCAGAGTATTTTTCACACTTACCAGCATTTAACCTCTACTTCATTGCTGGCTGGCTGCTTAAGCAGTTAAGAAACCATAAATGCTTTGTAGATCTCTGCAGGACACTGAAAAATAATATATATCTGTGTAATGCAAAGGACAGTGATATATAAACTGCCAAAACTGACCACAGACAAGGAGTTAACAATTACCACTTTTGAAAATGACCAGAATAATGTCATTGATCTCTCAACTGGAGTTCTTCACCCTCCGTTGCTAACTTGGATAAATCTTGTTGCCTGTCAGCTCTTCTCTGGTAGCATTGCAGTCCCTCAGGCTCTGAGCTCCAAGTACAAGACTGTTTGTAGCTACCTCTCGCAGTGATGTGTTGCAGAAGGACTGTGCAGAACAGGGACAGCATTTATCACAGCTCTCTCACTGTTCATGGCCTCTCTGAGCCTTTGCTGGTTTGCTTCAGAGAGGCTGAACTCACAGCACCATTTCAGCAAACATGATAGATTGGCATTTAGAGTCTAAGTTTAGCTCTCAGCTCTGACCCAGATCACTTAAAGTATAAATGTATGCTCTGTGTGCATCTTTTTTTCTGGGCAGCTGTTCACAACCCATTGAAATGATACCCCCACTGTCCTCCTTACTTTTAAGATCTTACAATTCTCCTTGACTCAAGGAAGGAAGCAGAAAAATTGTAATTAGAGTCTTAATATCCTCAGACACCAATTTCCCCCATTACTTCCTGAAGTGATGTACATTTTCTATCTTCCCTGTCATTTTTAAAAGTCAGATTTAGTTTCTGCCTGTAATTGCAACTGGGCAGCCAAGTGTGCATATATGAATATATTTTAAGAAATATTTAAAATTTTATTCTGCACTCAAGCTCATCTTAAGTGCACATTTATTTTGGAATGATCTTGCTCTGCACTGTGATGTAAAATTATTTTCCACTTTGGAATATTATTTGGGAATATTGAAAATGAGGTAAGGATTTATTTTGCCTGATTTTCAATAGATTTCAAGCTTATTTTTATACTAGCAAAGTTAAAGTATTAATTTTTTGATAACCACATGGAAAGATTTTCACTATTTTAGAATAAATAACATTATTTCCATACTTACAAGTAGATTAACAATACAAGGACTATTTTAGAAGTTTTGTTTCTTAAGACTGAATTAAGGTTTGTGTTTTTTGGGGGACAGGTGCAGTAGACTCAGGATCTTCTTCTTCCTCTTCGTCATCCAGCTTTGTGAATGGTGCTACCAGCAAAAATTTGCCAGCTGTCCAAACTGTTGCTCCAATGCCAGAGGATTCAGCTGAAAACATGAGGTACACAAGGGCTATATTTTAATTTAATTATAATTTCTCTTTCTAAATTAATGCAAAAAAAAAAAACTCATTTAATGTGCTTTACTGTAGTTATACGTGTGCTACAATGTGTATACTTTTTGGGTCCCAAGGATGTGCATACTAAAATAACACTTCACTGAAAAGTCTGAGCTTTTCAACAGAAGAGTCTAACTTGTTCAAACTATGGCAGACACTAAAACTTCATTAAAGTAATTTTTCAGCTGGCAGGTTTATTTTCTTTATTCAAGTACATATTGGAAAGTAAGCATTTTGGTAATGGAGCACTAGGAAGTGGAAGGAGACACTCAGCTTCTCCTAAGCAAACAAAGGCCTGCAATAAACTGGAGAGGACAAAATTAGACCTGTATTTGAAAATTATAATAAAAATTTTACTTGTTCTGGGGTACTCTGCAAATACTATGGAATTTACGAGGCTGACACACTGCTGACTCTGACATGACATTTCTATTTATTAAAGCCATTTAAAAACTGTAAAGTTTAATCAAATTATGATCATCCTCTTTTCTTAAGAAGCTTACAGAAACTTTTAAAAACAGGTGTGATTTGGCATCATTTAACTTCTGTTGTGAAGTGTTTTAACAGTTATGGTCTCTGCTTCTTTCACAGTATCACTGCAAAGCTTGAAAGAGCCTTAGAAAAAGTGGCCCCTCTCCTGAGAGAAATCTTTGTTGATTTTGCCCCTTTCCTATCTCGAACGTTATTGGGTAGCCATGGACAAGAGCTGTTGATTGAAGGTACAGTTCTCTTATGACATTATATTATTTTAGCTATTATTCATTTGATATGAATTTTTTTTAAATTTTCACTAAACTTCATATATATATTTTTGATAAATGAATTAATAATTTGTTAATACCTTGTGATTTTACTTCTTAGCATTTAATTTCATTTAAGGAAGTTAAAAGTTATAGCTTTTGTACCCTTCTTTTCCTTTGAGATGCTGTGTAATGATACATCCTGTCACAAAATACTCTCTACAGTTTGCCTTTCTCTCCTCAGAATAATTCAGTGCTTCAGCCTGACTTTAAGAAACTAGTGAAAATACAATTAAAAAGTGTAAACTACTCCCACAAATGAAAGTATAAAGAAGACAATGTTCCAACATTATTGATGCCTGCATCTGTATTTGGTAGGGCTGTTTTTTCCTCAGGCAGGTCAGTTGGATTCACACAGGCACATAAAGAGCTGTCCCTAGAGGGGGAATAAAAACTGATAAATTTTAAAGAAAAATATCCTTCACCACTTTCATGGATTTTTATGTGCTGTCTTTACTACTTCATAGTTAGAAAATTTGCCTCATAAATGAGGAAGGAATTAATGCAGAAGTTATACAGAACATGCCAATATGGCAAGCTCATGAAGAAGATAATGAATCAGTACTAATGCAGCTAAAATAGCGAAGGAGGAATTTGCATGTTCCTAGGTCATGTATTCAGAGGAATATATTCAGCCAAGTAAACTTTTTCCTTCCAGGATTGTTCTGACACAGAGTATTGCTGTTCATTGAGAGGAAGAAGTCTCATTCTGACAAGGCTTATAGAATGTAATGATCTACACAGAAAAAAAAAAACAGCTTTGGGTTCAAATTCCAAACCCCTTTCTATTATACATGTGTTTTACCTAAATGTTAGTGTATAATTTTTCTATGGTAATTCCATAATTGCATCTCACAATGTTGGCTCCTGTTACTAGAAATATTTACATCTTGTAACTGAAATTTTATAGAACTTTTTCTTCTTTCATCTTTCTATTGTTTAATAATATTACTGTTTAGTAATACCAAGGAATGGTATAGTAGCTTAGTAATACTCAGAAGCTTCAGGTATTTGTTGTTGTTAGTTTTATAGCTTGTGAGTAAGTTGCACTTCTCACTTAATGACACCTAAATGAATCGTCTGAGATTCACATTGAGATGGCTGAAAGATAATTTATGGGTTACATTCTTAACTCTCTTATTTCAGTGAAGTTGGTTGCAAGATTTGTACTAGTATTATCCTTTTCAATTTGGCAATTGATTAGTTGCACTGTAGGTTTTATAAAATATGACTAAAATTTTACCTGAGTTCTTTCACTGATTAAAAAAATTCTTCAATGATGTAATTCTGATTTTTTTTTTGTCAGATCCATAGCATGAACAGTTCCCAGGATACTGAAATGCTAGAGGTCGCATGAACCTCCAACTATACAGCAGTATTTAATCTCACTGCTTATCCAGAGAGAAAAGTGTTTTGTTGGATTGTTTCTGGCGTGTAGCATGTTTCTGATAACTGCTTGGAGTGTCATTCCATATTTTACCTCATCTATGACTTAGCCACCCAATTCAGAATCAGAAAACATTGTTCACAAACCAAACACTGAGTTCCAAAACAAGTAATGTCCTTTCCATCATTTTTCTTTAATGTTAAGTCTAACCTTCTCTTCAATCACTCTCTCATTCCTGATTTCTTAAAACCAGTCCTTTCTTCCCAAGGTATTGCAATAGCAATCTGGGAAGTAAAAAAATCTGAGCATACCATAGATTTTTATACTGTGGGACTTGAGTTTTTCTTTGCCATGTCTAAAATACTTGGTCTTTTTTTCTACTCTACAGAGGATTCAGAGTGGCTTTTATAGTCGTGTACTTCTGATCTTTTCTTTCTTCATTGCCTCTATGAGACCCCTTTTCTCAACTAAACTCAATTCTTGACTAGTTAAGTTGTCTTTGAAAGAGAATTCCAAATTCTCTCTTATTCTGATACCTGATTTACTTTGGGAAATTTTCTATCATTCCTTACTAGTGGCAGTCTTGAAGTATTTGAAAGTGCTTTCCAGGTAATGACTCTAAAAACAGGGGTTTAATTGTGTTATTCAGGATATGAGAGTGTATAGAATTCTTATGAGGCTTTGATAATTGAAATTTGACTTTTTTTTTTTTTTTACTGGCAAGCAGTAATTAACTTGACACTTTTATATGCAATGGTTTAATTTGTTACTCTATATGTAAAGGCTTTAGTTATAAGAATCAAAAAAGAGCAAATAAACTTTCTTTAATTAAGTCTTAGGACACTTGTCTGTTTTCCAAATTGATCACCATTAAAGTATCTGTGGCATTCTATGAAGCATGTACTTTCAAGCTTGACATAATAATACCTTTCCTTCTTTGCTGTTTTTCAAAACCTCCTTATGGTATGAAGTTTTTCTCCTATCACATTTTGCTAAAATCGGAATACTGTCAGACATCCTTGATGCCATGTGCTTTTTCCTGAGGATCTTTCTAGTGCTCTTTTGGATATGTGTGTGTAAGTAATGCTAAATCATTTTCAGATTTGAGAAGAATGTACACAGTCTTGTAGATGACTGCATACTGAAGAGTACAAAATAAAAGGAAGCAGAAAACAAAATTAATTTTTAAACTTCGAATACAGGTTAATTATGCAAATTTTCTAAAATATTTGGTGCTTTATGATAGCTGTCGTTGATATATTTTTGGAAAAGTGCATACAACTTAGTTATGATTTCACCTTTTTGTAGTAGTTCAGCTGCCTCAAACCTTTGGTGAAAAAATCTTCAAGTCAAATCCTTTTACATCACACTTTATCATCATTCTGTCCCATGGAAGACTGGCTCATCTATTGTTTGAGTAAATTATACTTAATGTCTTAGTGCCTTCTTAACTTTTTATTGTAGTTCAAATGAACAGGCTGCAATGATCTTGTCAGTCTAGACCAAAAACATAGGCCACTAATACTTTAAATTGTTCATTTTTCTTGTTCTGCTAAATTACCAAATGTGGCTGGTAACAGAGGAACCCTACCAGGTAGTAATCTGGCATTGCAGAATATATTTATTGGTAGAATTCCTCATCTATTTACTTAAATTACTAATTACTGAAATAGTTACTTGCTCCTTTTTCTACAACCAATTCTTTCTTCAAAGGTATCTTACACTCAGCTGAATTTCAAACGTTTCATCAACTTCTCAGAATATTTTATAAGTAGAAAATATTGTCAGTGATGGGTTAAAAGGGACCTTTCTGCATTTGAACGCAAATAGCTTCAAACAGAGCATACCAGAACCAGCCCAACACTGCTGTGGTTCGTCAACTGAGGTTCTTCCAATGCCTCAGAGAACAGAAGTTGCAAAGGTTAAAATCGTCCGTACAGAATCTAATTGGAAACAAACATGCAATATGTGTAGGTCGCATATTTGAGCTTAGCTGAGCTCATTGTGGAGTTCCATTTAACACTTGCACAGATATGTTTTCGCTAACTAGTTTCCATATGGTCTGCAAATTCCCTCCATGTAAAGTGCATGACAACATTCTAGCTTTTAGGTGAAAATGTTACAGGCAAGTGTAATCTGATCTGTAGCCGAAAGAAAAGCTATATCCTCTTTTTGTCAAGCACAGATGGGTAAAAGTATTTCTACTACAGCTATTCTTAGAGTGTCTGGAGCTGTAAGAATAGGTCCATGATTGAAACATAGTCACATAGAACACTCCCCCTTCTCTTGAGTGAGGTACTAAAGATACTTCACTGATGCTTTTACTTTGCTGTATCATTAGCTGGGTAGAAGGTCAGCCAGGTAGCCCTTCTCCAAAGGATCTCTGATGAATTCCTTGCTGTACATTTGATACGCTTCTGATACAGGCACAATTAAAGTCAGATGACGGAGAGAATGTTTTTGTGCTGATAGGAGTAGGATCTGTTTCTCCTCATTAACTCACCACATGGCCCTATGAAAATATTCAGTAGAGGTGGTGATGGACTAGCTTTGTATCATGTTTGACAGGAGGCTTCTTGAAACAATTGAAAAATTGCCCAAAACATTCCTTTGGAAACCACAGATAGAACTTGGGTGCTAAATAACACTACTCTAAAAGCTCCCCAAGTCCTCAAGTGTGACATCACTGTGGCATCTACCAATACTGGCACAATTAATTTCTGATCTTCTTGAAGAATACTGTATTTTCTATTAGGAAAAGCAGGACAGCCATTTATTTTCCTTTAGATGCTATGGTAATCCAGAAATCCCTTATACTTTCTGGGGAAATTTTACTTTTTTGGAGCTTAACATGACCCTTGTGTTTCTCTTAGAAACGTTTCAGAATCTTTGTATTACTCTGTTCAGGAGCACAGATGCTGTAAAGTAGAAAAATGCATGTTCTTGCAGAACCTTTTCCCCCTGTACATATTGTTCTCTCATTATTTTATCTTACTCTGCCACATCCAAAATATTTTAGATTGTGTGTCCAGGCATGCTTTCTTCCAACTAACTAAAAATATGGTAATTGTCCTACCAGCTTGTAGCACAGCATGTAGCCAACATTTTAAACAAAATAATTTAATTAATTAATATTAGAAAGTAATAGGAAAAGGAATAAATAAATAAATTTATGATTTTAAAATTTGTATTAACTCAAATTAACCTTAAGCTATTCATGGTGCTGAGATTTCTATAATCCAATTTTTCATTCCATTTTCCTTTTTTTATTAATAGTCTTTTTTATAGTGTTGAATTGTTCCTAAGTGCTTAGGTGAATGAGAAACAAAGGCATTGCATTGGAGAGATATGTTGAATCATTTTCTGGACTAATCAAAACTCAAGAAAAAGCCAGATTTCAATACCGCCAGATGCTGAGTCCAACTTCTAGGAGCAAAGAACAGAGACTCAGATCCATCCTAAGGATCCTAAGAGATGAGGGACAAAGCCACACAAAGAATGGAGGGACTGCCAAAATAATTGGGATGCTTGGCTCCCTTAGTTCACTGCTGAGGCAATAAAGACCTGTCCAGTGCCTTGGCAGAATAGATGAGGGGGTGATTTCATTTCTGAGCACAAATTTGGTTAAACTCCCTTTATCTCGTTCCGTAGTCAGCACTTCAAGAATGATGCACACACTGTAGAGGTATGAAGTACACTGTAAAGAGCTTGATATGTTCAATGTATCAAAAAGACATAAAAAGTTAAATACTACAAGATGCCTTAGCTTTTCCATCAACAGAATGCCTAGTGAGGGGAAATATGACTGGAAAACTTTAATAGTTTACTATTACTCCTAATTGCTGCAATTGATGTTACTCGTAGTCACTATGATTATTTTAAAAATTCTTTCTAAACATAATCTTCAATCCAGCTTCTCAAGAGGAAAACTGTCATGTATTTTCTGGATGAATTTGGAGTTTCTTTGTGACTTTTGAGCATGTGAATCATCATTTTCTCTGTGCTGCATCGAGGAAAGAATGATAGTCTGCATTAACCTTAATTTGCTTTAACATTGTCATGACTGCATTTGTTCACATGGTGATAGACCAGTGTACTTCGATGCCAGCTAGCCACCTGCAGAAATCAGTAAAAAAAAAGTGGGTTTTCTCCTTGTTCTGAAGCTGACTATATCTTAACTGTAGATGCAGTCAAGAATATATAATTTTTCCTTGAGGCATCAAAAATGGTCAGTGTTTATGTCATTTTATGAAATAAGCCTTTCTTCTGATTTTTATATGTGTGATCGTGTGCATATATATATATATATAAAATTATTTCCATTTTTTTTATATAGGAAGTTCTTTAATAATTACCTTGATGCTCATTTTAGTATGAGACTTTTCTCTGCATAATGAATTTGTCTTTTCAGAGAAGCCTCATGTAAGGCTCATGCCAGCTATGTTTTGGTCTCCGATTTCAGAGAGCTCTTGCAATTATATGACTGAATAGCCATTTATGTAGTTTAATCTGATTTTTTTTGAGAACATGAAACTTATGTGATTGTACTGGGTGAAGAGAACCAGCCTTTTCGTCCCTTGATAACTTTTCAATGTGTTGTCCGGTTTCAGCCAGCTTAACAGAGGTTGCCTAAAAGATGTTATTTTTACTCAGTATTCCCAAATATAAACATCTGTTTAGAAAAAATATACCCTATCTTGGGTTAGGGTGTGTTTCTTCTCATCTTCAATATTTTCTCTGCACTATTATTTGAGGTATGCCATCATTGTTTAGTAAAGGAATGGAAAACTGAATAGTAACTCAAAATAATTGCACCTGATTCATTTGTAATATGCTGCATGATATACTGTGTTGGTACATTACTGTGGGTATTGCAGAATAAGGAGCAGGAAAGCAATTGATAAAGCAGGACTGTGGGAGCCTTATTAGACATCAGGGAATCTCTGTTAGAAACCAAGGTGATTGCTAAAACTTTCTGTGGAGAGGTCAGGCCAGTGTCATTTGCAATAGGTGTCTCACTGGACATGATAACTCTGTTCAGTAAGGATGAGGACTCTAATGGATTATTTGGTCTGTACTGGGTCAGGAACTCTGAATTGATCTTCAAGGCTAAGTTCATAATGTACTTTGCTGTGCCACATGCCACTCCTCCCTTTCCATGTGCCCTAAGTGTTTAATTTACCTTCTTCTCTGTATAGGAAGAGGTGATGCTGAATGTTTAGCACAGTGCAGTTAAATCCAGTGCATTTCCTGACCCAGTACTCCAGACATTTTCCTAAATTTGTGTTAGTAGGATTTCTATTAAGAGATTCCTTTTTATCTTCACCATAAAGACTTGTAAAAAGATCCCAGAAAAATTACACTACTGTCTGAATTTAATCCCTTTGGAGATGAGGCTGGAATAATAATGATTTACAGAAATGCTTTTTTTCAGTAAATTAAAGTTTGTGCTTTCCTTTTTTACTTTAAGAATTTCTGCAAGCAATTTGCAAGATTAGGTTTTTACCATGAAGAAAACCACAGGTCATTTTGAAACAGGGCACGAAATCCTCCAATAGATATAATTTAAAATACTGCTGCTGATTGAAAACGTGCCTGCACACATTGTAATCATTCATAAGCAGGAAAAAGAGAAAGTTTATGAATTTCAAACTGACATGCTATTTATAGGCATGTTAGAAATTTGTTTTAAGAAATTGTCTATAGTTGGCATGATTACCTCCTAGTATCTGACTGAAAGGCTCCAGTGTGCTCATGTTTCTGCACACACTTTGGGACTGGTCATAGATTTTACTAAAAAACATCAATAAGTCAGGCACACATGAAGACAGAAAACAACACCAGTTTTCCAGAAGACTGTATGGCAGGAACAAAGAAATGCTGAAGGGCTAGATGTATATTCAAATCTGCCTATTTATTTACACCTACTCTAGAGAGTCAAGGTTCAAAGCTTTGCAACTTCCAAAGATTTTTTCGAGTAGACTACTAATAGCAAGACAGATGCCAATTCAGACAACTGAAGAGCAGGTGCCACAAAAGTCTCTATTTTTTTATCCACATTGAAATCTTCAAACTCTAATGATCCCAACACAAGTTACAGAACATTTTTCTTTCACATAATATTCCTTTATGACATCTTTAAAGGAATATCATTATGAACACCAGAAAGAGGATACACGTTCATTCAATTTTGATTTAACTCTTGATTCACTGAAGTTCCTGCGTGCAGAAGTATGTTCTGAACAGATGTTTAACATGGCAGGAAACATTATAGATCAGAGATCCAGATAGCAACTAGGAAATGCATAGCATCTGGCACCTTTTTGAAAGTAAACCTGCCAATAATTAATTACACATATGAGCCACTCTATCCCTGTCTAATGAGTTGGACACTTACTAAGATATATTAGACTATGGAACAGAGGTTAACTGCTCATGGCCTCTCCTGTCTCTGACTTGTGTGGTCCCAGTGTAACTTAATGGTAGAAATTGTTGTTGGCACTCAGATTTTATGTCGTTGATTATATTATCATTATTACATTGATTAATAATCAAGATGTCTTTACAATCCAAAAAGTAGAGATTTCCCATTAGACAGAAATTGGGGTTCTTCTGTTGCTTTGACAATGGAGAAAAAAAATGATTGAAATTGTGAGACTAATTGTAAAGTTTAGTTAGGAGAGTGCAGATGTAAAAAATTAATAATAAATACATGCCTTCAGGAAAGCAAAAGCTGGTAACAGTGTAAAGTAGTCAGGTTTGCTGGAAAGAATCTCTGAAAATTATCCTTGAAAACACAGAAGCCACTAGATGTTTAAAGTTAATAAATTACTGATGAAAGTTCTCTATTATAACACTTTTATTATTAGGAACCAAAGAGTACCAATTACTCTTCTTTTAAAGCACATAAGGAAATGCACAAAATACTGGAGCCTTTATAGAATAAGAAAATAGGTTAGTTGTTTGTGATCCTTGGGTCCTATTTACTTCAACAGTATTAGCCACTTTCTCATAAATTTCTTTTTCAAGCTAGTAGCCTGTATTTCAGTTGCAAGCCAAAAGGTCTAGAAAGGACTGGTCTTTTTGACTTAAAATTCTAGAAAAATGCCTTCCCTGATTTCTATCTCCTTGTTAACCTCTTTGATGGTCCATCTTTTTATTAATTCAGTTTATTTCTTTATGCTTTAACTTTCAACTTTACTGGAAAATATTTTTAAGTGAGTTTTCCTACTTACCTGCTACCAAAGGGGAAAAAAATGTATCAAGAGGGCTATTTAAAGTTATTTCAAGGCAATAATTTTTAAAAGATCCTAGAGAAAGTTCTTAACGTGCAGGCGCTACTGTAGCACAACCTGTAGGTGGACTCCTCATATCAGGTATACAGCAGTGCTAAACGGTAACACAGGACTAAGTGGTACAATATTTTTATTTTTTTTTAGAACAGCCACCTTTTCCCCCCTTATTATTTTCTCCTCTACTGTCCAGGTCCAAAGAAAAACGAGGTGGTATGCCAAAATGGTATTCAGTATCTACAGGATGTTCATGCTGTGACTGAAGCTCTCCACAGGCAGAGGTTCTCTGGTTCTTATTCCACTTAATTCATCATTCAGAACTCAGCAGGGGACTCTGCCTGATTTTGGACTTGAAACACTTAGGCTGGTATTTGCCCCAGCCCTTGTCCTCTGAAGGCTTAAAAATGGAATCAATCTACTTTATTACACCGGCAGTGTTTTCCAGAGAACTACCTAACTCTGGTAATCTATAGGGTGCAAATAACATCTCTGTATCAGGTATTGCCCTGAAAGATGTCATGAGACATAGTAAAATAATCCTTTTCCATGTAGTCTGATTTCTAAGATATGGTTCTTTACAAAATTAATCTCATTTAGGGCTGGTCACAGTTTTTCCATATATATTCCTTAACTTTCTGTCTACTTATCACCTGTTCTTATGACCCAGGCTGAAACATTTTAATTAGTGACCAAATTTGCCAAGTTTCCTTACTGGTCCTGATGAATTAAAGGCACTTCTTCAGTTCATCCTGTTGGATATGGATTTGCTTGTTTCCATGCTTCCAAGAACTATAGACTAAATTAACTTGAGAAACTACTATGCTTGAATTTTAAAAATATACCTGTTTATAGAGCCTTTTTTGATGGGAAAAAATGTGATAGTATAAACATAAACCATCTATCTTCATTTACCTAAATATTAACAGACTCCTTACATACCTGGGATTATTTTTGCAAGAACTAAGATACTATATCTTTACTGTGTTCAGTGCAACTTTATGTTAAATTCTACCTTCTTCAAAAAAAGATCCTCAGATCTGCTAAACATCTATTCTCTTATATCATATTTTTGTCTGGTGGTGGGTGGAATTTTATGATTCAGTCTTTTTATACTTCTTATCTGTGGAGATTTTCTTGCAATGAGAAAATCTCATGCTGGAAGAACTTGTCAGACAACAGAGACAGTTGTGATATGTCAAATTAAGATGGCAAAAGTGATGTCAAAGCAGGTCTAGAGAGAGCCCATAACAATGTTACTGTCAAGTAAATAAAGAAAACTGAAACACATGAAATACAAGTTATTTCAAGAGATCTATGACTGTGGAAGGTTTTTTGTGTTTTGAAAGACACTGTTTCAGAATGATTACCATTTGTCAGTAGGGTAGAAGCAAGATCTGATGGCTGCCAACTAAGGTCAGCAAATTTCAGCTTGGAGATTTTTTTTTTTCTTTTTCTTGTTATCAGATTCTCAGGAAACATCTATATTTATACAAAAATTAGTTTTGCTACTCAGGAGATCACATCTACTTTAAGAGTCATCTTGACCTTAGAAATTTAGGAAGCTGCATGAGCTCTGAGGTTTTGTTATACTCCCTATTTGTAGCTGTGCAGGTTCACTCCGTGTGACCCCAATGTTGCTAAAAAGAAGAAATATAAGGAAGTAAGGAGGATCAGCAAGAGTAAGTGGTTTTATTGCTGTGCAGCTTAACCTTTTCTCACCATCCCTTTTTGTCATTCACCAGGCACATATTTCAGTTTTGTCATGCCGTGATGATAATTCTCCTCCTAATAATAGGAAAGAATGTAACAAAGAACTAGAAGGAAATAATAGAAAGAAGGAAAAAAAAAAGTGATTCCTATGTTTACCATAAGAGGAGAGAAACAGAAAGGAATAAGCTCATAAAATAGGGCATCAAATAGGAATAAGTTATAGACTGAAGTTAAGAAAAAGCTGATAAACATCAGGAGTAAAAATAAAACATCAAACCTAAGGAAAACAGAACATTGAGTAATGCCTTTCAGGGAAATCCTGATATTCTAGAGGCTGTTATTTGGGGCCATTCTTATGATGTATCTTTTCCAGGATGTCCCTTTTGACAACCTTAGAAAGACTTGGAAAAGGTTCTTGAGATGAGCAGAAAGCACCATTATTGCAGTGAAGGTATAAACTTCTACTTGTGTTAGTGAGTGAGACTGTCTTTATTTCTGCTTGTATATTCTTCGAAAATAATTCACTACTGAGGTAATACTTCCAAAATGTATTTCCTCCAGCTCAGATTTTATAGGAGTTGAAAAACTGAGAAAAAAGGAGAAAGGAGAGGTAGATGTTTCTTCGTTTAAATAAGAATTTTTTTTTTCCCCGTGTATTAAATATGTGGCAATTTCTTTTGTATCGTTTGTTTTCATTTAGTATTTTTTCTACAAATTTAACCACAAAATTGGCAACATTTTCAGGAAAAGAATGACAGAAAAATACCACATGATAAAACTTCAAAAATATTTTAAATTGTCACATTTTAGATTAATTTTTAAATGTCTTTATCAATTAATGTTTTTCGTCTTCCATTGAAACAAAATGTCCCTGGAAGCAGCTGTGGTGGAAATTTATTGACAGTTCTGAGCCACTTACTTGAATAATATATTTGTATAAAGAGGGAAATCAGAAGACTTTTGGGATATTATTTGAATTCTCACAATGGACTGTTTGGTTTTGGAAGAAAGAACTGGAATTCTTTTAATTGAGATTCTTTCTAGATAAATTAAGAGTTTGGTATTTTCTAGAACCTGTAATTGTAGGTGTTTTCCAGGCTTCTGTTGAAAAAAATGCTTATAAGTTATTCAAGCCTGCCTGAAAATGAAATATATTTTGACAGAAAAGCAGTAATTCCATTTTACATACCTTTTCAAGATTAGAAATATTTTAGTTTGATCAACTGCAATGAGTGTGATCATTGACTTGGGTGCTTTTGCCTGTAGTCTGGAATAGGACTTGAGAAGATGAGGAAGTACATTTAATTTACAAAGAAATTCCAGTAAATATGTGGCATGCCCTTAAAAAAAATTGCTTCACTTAAATTTAACAGGGAATTGTTTTATTATAATTAATATTTGTGTTGAATTCTTTTATATAAAAAAGAATATTTTTGTGTTATTGTTTTTGTGTTGTTAATTCTGATTAGAACAATTTCTCAGTCAATACATGATAGATTGATGTAAATTTTAGATCCGTTCTGTTATAGAAGTTGGATAAACAAATTATTTCATTATGCCACAATATTTAGAAAGGTTTGGAAGATATTTGAAAAGACTTGTGTCCAAAGAAATACTGTTTTAAGAGAATGACAGTGAAACACAAATGCATATATTGAGTAAATCCCAGAGGAGCACTGGCCAAATAAAAAAATACCACAGGCATTAAATGAAAAACTGAATCAGTTTTGAAAATCTTCTGTGGTATATTAAACTGAACAATGGTAGTGGATTTTATTTTATAGATTAAGTGGTCTCCTTTTCATTTGAAGAATGAGAATTTATGCATCCCATTACACAAAAGGAAAATTGTCAGAAAATCCACAGGTTAGCATAAGGCTGGACTCTTCAGAGTAGTGTGGCACTAGCATCAGTTTTGTCAATATCATTACAGCTCATGGGATTACTGTATGAAAGTCTGTAATTTTAAAAACTAAATCATGTATGCATTGTAATAAATCCCCTCTCTGTGGGTACACTCTCAAGGGTTTTTGCCATTCTGTGATTCCATCTGGATGTTTTCCAGTCTGTACTTAGATTCCTTTTTAGTAACTGCAGTGGTGGAGAAGTTTAGGTTTTCTCACTTAAACAAAATAATTCAAGAGACTATTACATACCATTCTTACTCTTTTAAATATCGTCCCAATATTAAGGCCTGTTTTATTTTATAAATCTGACTAAAACGGCTGACCCATGTGAGTTGGGTTTGGATTAAAAGCTGGGGGGTTTCTTGACCTATCACTGTTTATTTGTGGTGTTTATTCTAAGATGACTGTTCTAAAGATTTATGATAAAATTTTAACGGTATTCCATTTAATAACCTGAATGATACCTTTCCTAGATTTCCAGGTACCAGATAAAAAGAATATTGCTTATATTGTGCAGTGTTTTTCACCATAACAACAAAAAAAAATCCTTTAAAAATTGTAACTGTTTTGATCAACTGAAAAACATCGAGTCGAATTCACACTCACTGTATTTTTCTGTGCCACCCTTCTGTTCTGTAAAGGAGGTTTGCCCATACAAAGAGTGGCCTGGAGTACTAATACAGCCATCCTTCACGGTCCCTAGAGCTGGTGGTAATGTCAGTCAAGGCTGCTGAAGGGATTGTTAAAACCATAACCCTGACTTTGTTATTCTAGTGAGTTAACATTCTTTGGAAGAGTGTTTTCTTTCATCTAGTAAAAGCAAAGTTATAATTATTTTGCAACACGGCTGTGATTTCCATCCACAGACTTTCTGCAAATCCTGACTATTTTCCAGCCTTTTCTTTTCGTAAATTAAGATCATTAATGTAATTTAAATGCCTAGAAAATATGTGACATATGTATGGCTCTGAAACCAATGTTGAGTATAATCTTGCAAAACTGCATTCTGTTTAATACATATCTACCCCTCCCTCCCCCCAGACCTCCAATAATTTCTTGGTTTGGAATAAGAACATCTGTTGTTTCAGTTTAAGTTTTGCATACTTAGCATTTACTTTCAAATTTTTCACCTATCTTCTATTTTCTCTCCATATTGTCTCCTTTCAGATCTGTAGGGAGCTCCCTAGTAACTTGATAATTCATGAAAAACATTAATTTCAGTCTAATTTTCTCTGAGTGACAGCCTATGGAAGAGAGAGAATAATGTAGACTTAAATTATCCAATTTTTTTTTAGTCAAAAAAGGAGTCCTCAGGTTATTTTTTTGATTATAAATTGTACTTAGAAATATATTTCAAGAAATTGTATGCCAGATTTTGCTGGCAGAAGAAAGAGGGTTAGAAAGAACAAATAAATTTTAAGGAAAACTCACATTTCCAACCAAAATATCACCATCACTTTTTTCCTAGTAGTGTCACAGCAAAAATGTGCTTTAGTTTCTGTGCCCAGTGAGAAATGTCCTTGAAACTTTGTTGTGCCATTCCTAACAAATGCTGAACGAAGTATAAGGGAATAGTCTGTCAAAGATGAAAACCCAATTTGTGAGTGGTAATTACCGGTAGAAAATTCCTACTCTGTCTCATGGCACTGAGGATTATGGGAAGAAATATCACAGTATGAATTACCCATAATTATTATGAACAATTTGAAACAATACAGTTTTGTTTAAGGCACATGAAAAACTATATCACTAGGAAATAGAAAAAAGTTTACCTTAGGAAAAAAAAAAGGTACAAAGAAGAATGACAGTGTTTTCTGATTTTCTTTTCTGTCTATTTTAGGTCTTTTTGCTCATTTCTAGGTACAATTTACACACTTTTCACATGTTACTAAAATAATGGATTTAACAGCATGTGTGTATTTTTTCATAAGCGTCTTGTGCTATACAAAGCCCCTATAGTTTTGATGACATGCTCTGGAGTAATAAAGAACAATTTTTCTCTGTGAACTAAATTAAATGGATTAAACTTTCTCAAACATTTTACCTAGCAATACCTGAGATTTTTCAGATAAGCAGAAGCTATAATTGAGTGAAAGATTTCTGCAGGCTCTAAGGTTTTGTTAATTGCATCTTTTTTTTTTCCTAAGCTGAACATGAGCTATAAAAACATTTAGTTTTGTTTTTGCTAGTATTACAATTGATTCCAGTTCCAATAAGGGTTTAAGTTGACACAAAGTAAAATCATTGAAAGAAAATGTAGGCAAACCTTGATAAATACCAGATGAAATTGTGTTGGTATTCAGTTAGACTCATACACACATTGTATTAATAATAATAAAAAGAAGTTCAAAACCATGATCTTATTTCATAAGGATTTTTTTCAAAAAATTGATTTTATCAGCCTACATTATATTTCTTCAAAATGGAAATTCACACTGACTAGTTCAGCATGGTGACTTGGAAATTTTGAACCCATGACTTCATTAATGCCACAGGCGTGACTAAAACAGTATAGTTGAAATTAATCTTTTTTTAGACATTAATAAGTCATAGTGAAAAGAAATAATTAGCATATCTTTGGGCCAACGGAAGAACACTGAAAAAGAAGTCAAGTAAACCAGAGCATTTCAAGATAATTGCCTGGCATACATCATTTATTCCAGATTAGCCAAGGTCATGCACTTGATGCTCCCAGTTTTTGCATCCATATATGTGGTCATTGTTGCCATCAAATTGCTGAATTTTGATGGCTATATTTAATGGACTGAGAATAGACCATGAAGAAAAGTACTAAAAACAGCAAATGTAAAAATTGCATACTCCATTCACTTCAACAGTGACCTTTTTAACCCTGCTGTATGCAGGAAATATCCACTTGTATTTTAGTAATTACATTAGCTTCCTTAATGGCATTTGATACAGATGGTATAGGAGGAACTTATCTGCAGCTGAAGAATGCAGGCAGCAGTTTTAGTCTGAGTGGCAAATACTTTTTCTCATTAGAGTTAAGGAGGGGGAAGAGAACTGAAAATAGGTTTGTGTGCTCTCTTCAATCAGAGAAGCCATTATTTTTTCCAAGCTTGTTATATAATTTTTTCCTCATTATGTTATAACTAATAAAATTTTGCACATACTAAAAACTCTGCAAGATGGTAAAGAGGAAGAAAAAATGCAGTTGTTAGCACATTTGGAACTTAGAAAATCAATTGGAAAATTGGTATTTATTCTGATTCATACTAAAAATTCTATTTTTAATTTTATGAAGAGACCTCAACTAGTTTATGTCTTCTGCACTGTCTGAAAAATGAGAGAACTTTCCTACCCCTCTTCTAATTTTTGTCTGTCAGGATATAGATTGTGCACTGAGGGAAATTTTTTTTGTTCCTGTTCTATGCCAAAAGAAATTATTCAATTCACACAATTCGGACTCCTAGAAGAGAGGAGGGTGCAAATTTAGAAACAAAGAGTAATAAGATTATCTTTTTTTTTCTGGTTTATGAAGGAAAAGTTAAATAGGACAGGGATTGTGTTCTTCCTAAACTTGCTCCTGCAGCTTTTGATGATGCAGGATCTTAATAATGCAACCAGAGATAGCATTCTGGCAGTTGTTCCTAATAGGCAGAAATGGATCTGTCCTCCATTAGGTCTGATCTGTTTTTATTATTCTCAACTATTGATTGCAGAACAACTCTGACAGTAGATTTTGATGATTGATTGTATTTTGTGTAACAGGAAAAAAAAAATCTTTATTTATTTCAAATCTTAACTGCTCAATCAGGAAGAAGCAAAAATGGGAAGAAGCACAACAGAGCCCTTGGCAGCTAGGATGGAGGAAATGGAGCATATAAGGGAGGGCACACACTTTCCCTCGTGGTTTGAGTGAAAGGAGTCCCTGAAGTAGGATTAGGGGGCTGATAAGTAAGAAATTTATAAAGTGAAATGGTGGCTCTGCTATAAATGCTTCACATTTCTGTATTCTGTTTTGCTTCAAGGAATGTATGATATTAGCACTTAAAGGTGAACCGAAAGTATTTCTGTTTCCTTCTTGCTGACCATCAAGGTGCACAGGATTCCCCATTTTCCGAGCACTCCCAATTCTGCTTATTTATAAGTAGAGAGCTGCACACTTACTCTGCAGTAGACTGAGACAAACATCAGTGACACAGTGGCCTTCTTTAATGAGGCTTTCCTATCTCTCTCAGTATTTTCGTATGAGAAAAGTGCTACAGTCTCTAAGATAATTATTTGTTTCTTTTGGTCATGGAAACCAGCCTTTTTTAATACTAGTGGTTATGAGAGGTGTTAATGGCTGTTACCAATGGGTTTTTTCATCAGCAGGCAATTAAAGAGCTGGTTATAACTAACGGGCCTGCTGATATGCTAACCAGATGTCAGTTCTGTATCCTTCTCGTTCTTTTTCTGATTTTCACCAAAATCAGTTTGAGTCTCCTTTCCAGTGCTGGACTGCTTCAAGCTTGTCGCTGATTATATGTGATATGTAAAAATTATGAAGTAATGTCCAGAGGAATAGTGAAAAGATATCAGTTTGAGGTCAGATGACCATTTAGACCCATATCATTATCAAGTTATTAAAAAGTTAGGTAGAGTGTATAGAAATTCTTATTGGAAATAGATAATCTGGGTCTATGCAATTATGACTACTTCAAACAGTCCTGTTTTGTCATGTCTGCAGGTTTGTGTTACTAGGACTAGATCATCCTTGTTATCTGGATAATAATCATGAGTATTTATTCTAGCTTTGTGCCATTTTAGGAGTGTTTTTTTCGATCCACACTCTAAATTTTTTTCAAATTTTTTGAAGCTGCACAGGTAGCTTAAGAATACCTAACTGTCTTTGAAAGTTAAGAACTTCTAATTTAATTAAATAAGCCAGAAAATATTCATTATGCGTTTCTCTTCAAAGTACATATTTTATATCAAGTTTCCTTTTTGAAAACCTGGTGCAGACACAAAGACATTACTGCTGATTCATAATCATTTTTATGTAATTTAGTTGGTTTATTTTTCATAACTGTGTATAATTCTTATTCTGGATACATTTTTCTGTTGATGTAAAATCAGAAATAAGAACGTTGAAATTTAGAAGACTGTAGCATGGGGATAGGTTTCCAAGAGCATTATTTTGCCTTAGTCGTGTTTCAGTACACCTGAGGTCTGATTTTGAAAGATGATGAGTGTGTGACAGAAACGGGGTTATTTTGGTTGGGGTTTTTTTGGTTTAGTTGTTTTTTGTGTGGAGAGTTTTTTTGGGGTTTTTTTGTTTGTTTGTTTGTTTTTTTAATTTTAGTTTTACAGAATAAGAGGTGAATTCATATTAAACCAGACAACATTCTATGATGAAATACTTGATGTGTCTGTCCTACCTGCATTGGCTTAAGTGTAGAGTTCAGTCTTCTGTTTGGCTTTTCTTTGTCAGCTTCCAAACCGTGGAGGTAGCCTGCAGGTGATAACTATCTCATTAATCTTTCTGATCCTCTAGCACTTGAGCATAAGAATAGCTGATCAATTACAGCAATTGTCTCCCTAAATGAGCTTTGCACATCTGCCTCTTATTTCATTAACTGTCTGCCCCTATATCTGATAGAATGGAAGCCTAGTGGCTTCTTACAGCTTGTTCTGTGTTACTGTACAATAAGGATGGGGTTGTTAGCAAAATGGGCACAAAAGGGTATTTAGCCACTACCCAAAATAAATATACATGCTACCATGTTAGGAGTGCTTTTCTATCTAATCACTGTTTGTAGAAACCTTCTTAAAGCACATCAGTTTGCTTTCCAGCCACCTATTTAGTTCTTACTTGTAAACTTATTTGTAAATTTATCCTTTTTTTTAACATAGCCAAAGTGTTTCCATGCCCTAAAGCATCATATCAACGTCTAGATGGTTTTAGATAACAGAAACTAGCACATGTAAAGTTAACAGTAGAAATGAAATTTCCTGCAAGTGTCCTCACAATGCATCTTTAAAATACTTAGATATGGCATTCTTCTCTCAGAAAGTAAATTTACATTCCCAAGGCTGCAAACAAGTATTTGCAATAGTGACAATTGTTATTAGGTATTTATTATTTGAATTAAGTACAAAACAATGAGTAAGACTACATAATTCAAGGTTTGTTTCAAGAAATATGCCCTAGAAATTATGGCATTTGATTTTAATAAAAATAGGATTTCACATGAATACCTCTTTCATTAATACTCAAGCTTTCAATTACATGATAATCAATTACCAGATTAAAATTAAAAGAATGGCTAAGCAGAGGCTTTATTCTTTACCTGTTATTAACAGATCACTTTATTCTTAAGAATTTACATGATCTAATATTTAAAAGCTGTTAACTTATGTTTATCATATATTAAATTACTTTGAATTATGCCAATATTTATTTATTTATTTATTTATTTATTTATTTAAATGAGTAAGCTAAACGCCAAAAATAATTAGAAGACATTCTGTCCTGAACTGGTCTAGATTATTCCAGATGATTCTTATGAACATTTAAATATCCTTGAATCTGAAATTCTCAGTTAATTGTGCTTGAAACTTGTTTTAGTCTGTTTGAGTTATAAAAAATATACATTTTATATATTTTATGGATCTCTGGAACCATGGAGCTATAATGTCAAAATACCACCACCTTTTAAACTAATTTTTGACTGTTTTGATTGTTTCAGGTCTTGTTTGTATGAAGTCAAGTACTTCAGTGGTTGAACTGGTTATGCTGCTTTGTTCACAGGTAAGACGTCTCTGGTTTTGATTGCATTAATTTGCTTGTGTAATCACTGCCAGCCAAAGAATTGTATCTGGCAGTTTGTTTTATACTTCCATTTCATTACAAAAACAAATACAAATTAGTTTCTTCTGGTAATATAAAAATGGTAATTTTTTTTTAGATATATATTCTATTGTTTTTCTATATTCACAGGGTATACAAGGTATACTTGCATTTATGTTCTAAAAGTGTATGGATGTACATTATGCATTTTCTTTTTGTATGAACTCATTCAAGCCTCTTCTTATTTAGGATATGTAAGTAGGACACTGTGGTCATAATTTTATGTTGAAATCTGTCGTTGAATTAGTGATTTTTAAAAACTTTACTTTGTGCTGACTTTATTACTTTTGATATACATGACATAACAGTGAATATTTTATGTAGCTGTCGGTATATAAAAAGCCAAGAAACATGGATTAGGTAGTCCTCAAGAACTGGCAGAAGCAGAACATTTCTATATAAGAATTCTGTGGTTAATTCTTGGGGTTTTAACACAGCAGTAATGGGTTTCACAGAAATCCAAATTAATTAATGTTTTGAAATGCTTTCAAAAATAAGATATTGAAAGCTAAACTAGTTTCTCATACTGTTTGGATTATTTATATATCAATTTTCATAGTATTTGTTTTGTTAGAACTGTAATTGGCTAATATTGTGTATATACCCTTTTACTTTGAACTGCCAGTAAGAAGTTATCAGCAAACGTTTTAGAACTTTGTTCACTTTGTAGAATGTAAGAAAAATATAACTTCCCAACAGATGCAAAAAACATGTAGTTTTTTCATATTTCTGTAAAAACTTATAACAGCATTTCATTAAACAAGTTCCCCACAGAACTATAATACCAGTTCAACTCAAAACATGTTTGTATATAAAATGCCCAGGTTAACTTATTATATAATTATCAAAGAAAATTACTACTTTGTAGCTTTTCTTAAGCATTCACTACTGCACATTCACTGCATACACCAAAAATATACTCTAAACAAAGGCATTTCTAGGGACAATTGAAATGGAGATCTACTTTTGAGAAATCTAACTGAAAATAATAAACATTTACAACTGGTTTTGAGGGAGAGTGTTTCAACTTACCTTGACTGTCTGTAGGTTGCATTTCTTCAAGCTAGTGTCATAAGGAAATCATTAAATCTTGTTTTCCTTTTTATTTTTTTTCCTCTTCCTTTTTTTTTGTCTTCCTCTTTTAGAGGGATATCAGTTAGGGAAAAGTAAAAGAAAAATAGATCCCTGGCAGGAATCCTCAGTGGAATTTCAACTTCAAACCTTCTCTAGCAGGGCACTTGAAAAATTTGTTACCTAATGGTGAAGTCCTGGGTTCCAAGAAAATTCCAAAAGATCCATTAAGGCTTTTGAGCTTAATGTTCATGTCATACAACTTTTTTCTTTTCTTTTTAGCAGCTCTTGAAACATTTTTTTCGAGAGAAGGAATAACTTGCAGTCCGTTCTTCCCTAGCCTTTTGGTTTTACTGCAGTTCTCAGGAATAAAGTGGAATGTAGCATTAGGGTCTAGTATCTTTGATGGCCTCATCATCTAATCATAGGTTTAACATTACTCATTTGCTGGCTCCAGGAATTCCTGCCATTAAGGGCCCTAGAGATGAAACTTTGCCTCAAATATTGATTGAAAGGAAGAGAGAGAAATTTAAGCTCTTTCTGCAATGCTCTTTCTTTAGACATCTCAGTAAAGCTATCTAACAAATGCAGCAAAAATCAATTTGTTATTTTTATGACTACTATACATGTTGAGTTTTATTTCAAATTATTTTGAAAATAAGATTCACTTTACACCTGGAATAATGGGAAGAGCCTAATCATTTTGAAGCTTCAAACATTATTTTTTTTTTCAGTGTTTGCTTAGAACTCTTTTCCATCTACCTAATTACTTGGGGAAATTGCAAGCTTTTAGTTTTTGTACCTCGTTCGATACTTCAGAGTTGTTTTCTAAATACGGAGGATTTTGTCTCCAGATATCCATTTATTAGGAAGTATTTCAGGAGCTAATGCTGTAGTGTTTGTTGGGGGCGTCATGGTAATTGTTTCTACAGGAACTGGTCAACAGGGGGCGGTAGTGGTGCAAATTGCAGTCTCCTCCCCTCACCTTCCTGACCTCTGGAATATTCTTCTGAACAGCAGCATCTCCACACAACATAGTGGTTAATCCTACAGGTGTAAACAAACCAGTCTGTGCTTCTATTCATCTGCAGGGAAGATTTTTTTTTTTTCTTTTTTTTGCTATTTACACTTTATCTGTCAAAAGAAAGCATGAGATAAATGCTATGAAAATAGTAATACATAAAATAGCTAGAAGAAAATGACAGCCAAATGTTATAATCCAGCCTAATGCTAGCAGAATTTGGAATTAGGATTATAGATGTCGTCCACAGCAAATGAGGATAAGTCATCTCTATAGAAAGAAAAGACAGCACTACCTGAGTTTTTCCTTATGACAAATTAAGCAATATGAACTGGAAAGACTGCATAGAGTATGTAGTTTGTGGGGTTTTAATAATTACAGTGTAAATAAGACTTTTCTTCCTAACATGGGTAAATCCTTCATATTCAAATTGAATGACATTTTACAGATTATGTGGGGAAGTTTGAAATGTGTCACTCAAAAGATAGATGAGGATAATAAAAACCTTTGAAAAGTACAATTTTGTTTGCACAGAACAGAGTAACACTAGACATTGAAAAGGAAAGGGAAATGCAAAGTTTGTTTTCCTTTCATTTGCTACAGCAAATTAGATGCTTTTATGCTTTTTATGTTGGAAATTCCATGTTAACGACTACAGATTAGCAAGGATGTCAGAATTTTTTTTCTTATCTGAGCTCCTGAATAAAATCAACATTGCCAGCGGCTCACATCCAAGGTATGGTCTAAATTTACATGAAATATCACATTACAAATGTCTGAAGGTACATGTCATGGATAATTCAGTTCATATGGGCAGGCTTTTAGGCTCTGAGGGATAAGCAATCAAGCCTTTCCCCCAAAGGAATTTGGAGTTTCTGTGAAAAATACATTTTAAGTTTTAAAGGAACTCCTGTATGAATGGTACATCATTTGTAGGTTTGGGGAAGAACAAAAAGCACTAGTCTGTCTTTTCAGAATTTATCTTGTACTGCAACTTATATTTTTTCCAAGTTACACTTACTGCACTAGATTACAATTTTGGTCAATTTGAAGGGTTTCTTTTTTGCATTTCTTATATGAACCATAATCACATCCAAGTACTTTAAAAAAATTCTAGATAATTTATAATAAACATATAATGATTTTCACTTTTCCTAAAACAGGCATTTTTATTTGGATTTGGTCTATTTTAACATGAAATGGATGAAGATGTGTTATGTTTGACAAGATCTGTGCTTGATTAGCTGGTCTTTGTTCCTTCAGCCTAGTTGAGCCTGTCACAGCTGTGTTGCTATTGGAGTGGCAGATTTCTTCAATAAGCCATGCAGTTTAAGAAAAATGCATCAATTTTTGCAGTGTAGTTCCTTCTTACATCAGATTTAGATTTCAATTACATTTCTTTTCATATTCTTTTTTTTTTTCCCCCCCCCCCCCACCCCCAACCAAAAAGCTACAATAGTTTCTAATTACTTCCAGATCTTTTGTGGACACTTCTCCTTGGGGAGACAGCTTCTGAAGAAATTGAGTAGTTGTGCCCCAAAGGAGTTTTCTCTCATGCCACTTGTATTTTTCTGTATCTTATCTATTAACAGGGGAAATTTATTTTCTTAAAAAGAAAATACTGTCTCATTATTTAAGACATCTTGTTACTCAATCTGTTTAAAAATACAACTATTTTAAAGATAAATGCCTCATTGTTCTAAATGGCAGAAAAAATTTGGAACAATATCAAGAAATAAATCCCACTCTAAGGAGAGGTGTGAAAACAAATGAACAAATGAAAAAATACCCCAAAGATGTGCCTGGCTGGTGTAAATTCAGAAGGAATCCTCAGAGAGAAAATTTGGTGGTAATTTTATCTCTGAGAATTGAGAAAGACCCATCAACCAGGCACTGCAGGGATTTGAGTAGACACCAGCACACCTAAATGTACATTCTGCCTCAAAGTATGAGATAGGTCTTCAGAAACTGGCAATTGCTCAACACAGAAAACAAGAAAATAAAACTAAGAAAAAAAAAGTTTAAAAAGAAATCTTTTTTTGATCCCTGTAGCTGACTAGAAGCCCTGAAATGAGCAATTCATGTATTAGAAGCACAGTGCACAATTCTTGGTATTAAACATGCTGTATACAAGGCTTTCTATAAGAGTTTAAGGAGGAATTGTCCAACTCTGCTGTGCAGAAACCTTTTACTTTTCATTATGGATTTTCCTTTTTTGTAATATTTCTTGTCTGTTTGCTCTTGTTGCCAATATGAGATTCAACTTTAATTATACTTTTTCTTCTCCCTCCAGAGGTATTTCTAGAGTTCTCCTAGTCTATAATTTTTTTTAAACAAGTGATAGCCATTTCAGAGTAACTGTGGTAGCAAAACAGTTACAGAAGTGTTTGCTATTTGTCTTTTTGACACCAGCTGCAATAGGAAAGGCTGAAGATAAGTTAAAAATAATTGCTTCCCTTAAATCTAAGGGGAAAAAAACCCTGCAACTTAATCTACTAGGAAATGAAGTTTGATGTAGCTTCAATGATGAAATTAGGGTTAGTTTTGCAAAATCCTATGAGGATATAATTTTTAATCTCCCCTTTTCCTTATCATTGCTAACAAGTTGGATATTGTATTTTTGCTTGCATTTTCCCATTTCTTCTGTTGCATTATCCGCTGGCTCTTTGTACTAGTGGAAATAGGAGACAACATTAATATAATATCACTGCGAAAGTCTGAATTAAAATTTGGTTTTATAAAGGGGAATGATGCATAGAAACACATGTGCCGACATAGAGAAACTCATTATTTCAATAATTACTTTTTTCCAGCATATCTTTAAAACATTTATCCTAACAAAGTTCTATATCTGCTACACTGCTTCCATCCTGCAGCTTCTCTGCTAACCTCACTTTCATAGCAGTGCTGATATTTACAAGACTAACTCACAAACACATGTGAAAACTACTCAAACATTTGTTCCCTGATGTAGTGGGTTAAGTGAAGAGTCTCGTTCAAAAGCCACCAGAACTACTCAGAGAAAAGGTTTCAGGATTGAAAAACTGGGAGCACAGAGGAGAAAAGAGAAAACACAACTCGTGTTTTCATGGCAGCAAGATGTAAGTTCAGATCTCTGCATCTAATGGAATCATATTCTTAGGCTATAATTTTAGTGGTCAGTTTAGGCTTCTCTCTGGCCAGGATCACACTTGCAGATGTATCATATCTTCTCCATGCCTAGCTCCATATTGCTGCTGATCCCTTTCATCAGTGTATGTAATGGTGGAAACAGTCACATCAAACCAAAAATTAACTCTGAGTAAAAAAGTTATTTTTAACTAATTATGCTTCTTAGGTAGCCATGAAACCAAGAGCTGATAGCAGGAAGCAGACTGATGGCTGGGGCTCTAGGAAATTCAGGCTGCCTCTGTGACAGTCAAGATACAAGAAAGGAATTTTGGCATTTGATGAGAGAAGTTAGAGCAAGACCAAGAAGTTAAAATGAACAAAAAAAACCTCCACCTCCACAGATTTACATATGCTGGACAAGGCAGTAGAAATGCATATAAAATTGTCAGCAGTGTCGCTCCAAACTGAAGCTTTGTATCGTCACATTTTACCACAGGTTTCAATTTAAGCTCAATAACTGGAGTCTTTGTAGGTGAAGCAAGTACTTTCTGGAATATTCTCATCCTATTTGGACTACATAAAGGTCCGTCAAGGGGAAGCAAGATTTCTACTGTGTCCTTTGCAGGATCAAACATGGTACAGCTTAAACACATACTTAGGTTCTGATGTTGATTTTGGGCTCTTCATAAACCACCACATGGCCTATACACAAATAGGTTGTTATGCACACTTAGTGTAATTTCTAAAATGTACTCTAGTACAAGCTAAAGGAGAAGCCAAAAAGTTTTCCCTTTTTATGTTTGGGTTTGTCTTTTTTTTTTTTTTTTTTTTCTCTAAAATTAAATGGTTTCCTGAGGAGATGGATTTTTGTGGTTTTTTTTTTTTATTTTCCCCCCAACATTTCCAAAAGGTAATAGTTTCTCATTACCTTTTTCCTTTTTTTTTTTTTTTTTTTTTTTAATATACATATGCTGAAGAGGTATCAGAATTTTCTTGCATTGTCCATGTGTGGAATGTCTTCCAGCCCAATCTGTCTTCATCTCTTGGTCATCTGCTTCTGATAATCTAGCTTTCAAATGGAAACCATTAGTATATTCTTTCCTACTTGTTGAGAGATTTTACTTTCATCATCATACTGTGAGGTGTCCTTACAGATTCCCAAACATTCAGAAAATTAATTCTGTGTTCTGCTTTTAGTAATAAGCAGAATGTTTTCTTTTTTATCTTCTACCAGAGTTGTAAAGGAACTTCTGGTCCTTTCTCTTGCCTGTCCTTGTCAGAGTACTTTTGTAAAAAAATATTAAAGAATGCACACCAGTGAGATGCTGATCTGAACAACTTCAGTATTCATGGCAAAACAGGCAGAATCAGAAAACTGTAAGAATCAGCTTCTCCATATTTCATGTGGCAAGGTGTCTTCCCCTGATTTCTCTATAAAGCTGCCTACACAATTAAGAAGGATCTTAGATCAGGAGGAAATACCTAGAAAGTCAGTGAGTTGGTATTTCTTAAAGGGCTGAGAAAGGATACAAAGCTCATTACTGGAGCCCATCATTATTAATAAATATACCATAGTTTTCAGGGAGTTCACTATAATGGAGACAACTTGAGGAATACTTTTCTGTACTTCCGAAGATTGATTGATTGATTTTGGGAAGACTTCAATTTAGTTAGCTATCTCTAACATCAAAGAGTGGTTGAGTAAAAAGTGCACTGGCATTTAGGACTAATTGCCATACATAGCATGCATGTTCTTAATAATAATTTTGGCATCTCTTAATTTTAAAAATATTTTTCCAGTCAGGATGTAAGCTATAGAAGTTGTGGAGATATGTTTATCTTGTAGCACATATCTCCTGTCTGTGTTAGAAGACATGTAGAATTTCTACAAGATGATGAAGATTAATTTTCTAAATAAATTTGACCATTTCCCTAGTGTAGTTTGAATAATATAAAGGTTTTTGCAATTGTAGATTTTTTTTCTTTTTTTTTTTCTTCTAAGATACCAATGAAATGCTCCTCTGGGAATGTTTGACTTCATTTTCAAGATAAATTGGGCAATTACCACAGGTGATCAGAAGGGCAATGGGTCTGTGTGTTTCTAAGAAAGTGAAAAATTAGCATATTATTTCAAGTCAAGAAAATAGAGGGAAAATGAGGCTGTAGTTTTGTGAAACTGTAATCTAAAACTTTCTATTACCTTTGTTTTATTAGATTCATATTCATGTAAATAGTGTTATGAAAGTTTCACATTCTTTTCCTTTCTGAGATTTGGCCAGAGGCCAGGAGTATTCCAATACTTGCAGATTTTCCTTCCAGGAGGATGTCGTCAGTCATTCTGCAACTGCCTTATTGTGGGAAATACCCACTTTTAAAATGGATGACCAATTACAAAAACCTAAAATTGATCCCAAATTTAGTGAAATGGTAGACCAAAAGTACATTTTAGTTATCCTCTATCAGCAGTTAGTGAGTGTGAGAGAAGTATAGAGGCAATGTTACTGGAATTCTTGGATCTGATTCTCGTTCCAAACAATAATGCAAGGTTTTCAGACTCTGATATCTTTAAGTAAATTCTAGGACTGGTAGGGACAGTTCTATGATCTTAAAAACAGTATAATCACCTTAAAAATTGATGAAACTGTGTCTTGAAATCAGTTTTCCTGTTTTTACCTGCTTTTCCCTGCTTTTAATAGACATGGTTTTCTGCCATTAAAAAAAACCACAAAACATTTTGTACATCGTGTAACATTTCTTTTGAATATTTCCTCCTAAATGAAGTAAAGCAAGTTATTGGTGATTTTTGGATAAGAAGTTATTGGTGATTTTAGGAGGTAACTCCACAACATGGAGTTCAAACCTGAGCTAAATTAAATGCATGTTGTGAATTGCAAACACGTTTTTATAGTTTCCATTTCCTGCTCCAGATGAAAGCTAGCACCTGTTCAGCTCCATACAAGATTTTCCATCAAATATATTCAAGGGTCTAGAAAGAAGAAAGTTGGTATAATAGAATTTCATCTGTCTCAATAAGTTTTAATTACAATGCAGTGATCAAAGGGTTAGGGTGTCGACGGAGTTATCAACATCTTAAACTAGAAAATTCTCTAAATGTTCAGTACAAGAAAAAAATTAACCTCAGATCAATTTAAGAAATGGAGAACAGAGAAGTCCAATAAAGATACAATTAATTGACACTGTAGCACCTGTAGTAAGCAAAGATTATTTGGAAAGAAATATAAATTGAAATAAGTTCTTAACATTCCAAGTCTAGTTGTTTCTTTTTCACCCCTCCACTACTTTTTTCCAATGAAAATTTTCCATTATCAGCTTAAGATGCCTGGATAGTCTTTTCCTTTTTACTTTCTTTCTTGTTTTGTATGTATACTGAAGATTGGAGAATTTTAAAGATACAGGACTTGGAAAATGCACTCAAAAGTAAAAATTGTGATGCTATCAGAGAGTAAATAAATGTACACTATGTTTTATTAAAAAAACAACTGAATTTCAAGTAATATCGGTACTGTGTTATTCATCTCCTGTCCTCTGCATGAAGAGTTTCATAACAGGTTTCAAGAGATGGTACTGCTGCATTCTTTATGCAGTGACACTTTTCAAGCAATGACAGCATAGATTAGGAGGAGAAGTTAAGTGGGGGACAGGAAGTTGGCAATTTCCATTATCCTAATAATTTAGTACATTTCTTACGAATAGAATTTAATAGAATTTTGCATCATATAAATTATTTACAACAAAGCCATACTGGAAGTAATCAAACTGAATGTCTAAAGTCATAATGTTTAGTGATTATGTTCGAAGACAAATTTTAAATTTATTTATCAATAAAGTTAAAAACCAAATTTTCATTCATTTTTAGCGCAAAGAAATGATGTCATCATTCTTGAAGACTGTCAGTGTTAGACAGCCTCTGAGTCTTCTACACCCCACCTTGTTCTGAGTCATCCCCACTGCCTTACAAAGCAGGAGCCCCAAGGAAAGAAAGATCCATGCATTCTTGTATAGAAGTAGTTGTCTCATACATGATTTTGTCAAAGGCTTCTGTTACTTCAGCATGTAATTGACACCAGCATTTTTGAGGCACAGAAAAGGCTTCAAGCTCTTGCTCTAATGCTCAGAAGATTCATGATATGAGCTACACCAAAACCACATGAGATGTAGTCTAGTCATTCAAGCACTTAGCTGCTAATAACCAAATGACCATGCTGTGATTCTACTCGGCTTTAGCATAAATCTTCCAGCTACTGTCCTTGCATCCATTTCATTTGGTGTTTGTTTTTTAGCTTCTTGCACTTTGGGGTTGAGAAAGATTCCTTTGGAATCCAGGAGAATATAAACAAAATTACTCCACATGTTATTCCAGTTCTTAAAGTACCTGCAATGACACGAATGGCCATTGCAAAGGCAATGGTAATCTGGCTTTGAAAAATGGTAGTTTCAATCTATTGTTTACATCTTTTAAAAACAAAATAGAAAAAAGAAAACCAGGTGCCTCTTCACATATATAGGTCATCTCTCAGGATCAAGAATCTTTTATGTTAAATTATGCCTAAAAGTGAGAGGAAATTGTGGCAGTAATGATTATTCCCTTATTTGTGGATTTATGGAGGATTGAGAGTCTGTAATAAATCTTGTAGTAGATACTTTGTAGTGAAACAATGCATGAACCATGTATCCTAGCTTTTTCCTGATTCTGCATCATTATGTTTTTCACTAGTTTTGGGTAGATAATTGGGCAAGTTTCAAACATTTTTATCATGAATAAAAACTTCAGAGAAATTGATGCAATTTTCCACCTATGGAGAGATAAGAAGAGATTTGTTTGCTTCCATATAGATATCTTCTTAGTAGCTTTTTAGGCAATTTAAGATATCTCACATAAAATCCAGTTAGCCATTTTGGATGTCCTACAGAATCTGAGACATTTGCACTGAGCAGGAAGATCTGACAAAATACTTGCATGAATCTCTTGGGCTTTTGCAGACATAGGTAGACCCTCTGATTATTTTTAAAAAATGAATTAGCATGCTTTCTTCGACCTGACTTTGGAAGTCTTGATTCTTTTATTCTCTCTCTTTTCAAATTATTTCCTGATTTGTAGTCATACCAGTTCTGCCTTCCTAACTGCAAAGTCATAGCAGCTGTGGTGCATAAAAACATCTCAAAAGAAAATGATAATAGTGTTTTAATAGTGTACAGTAAAAGGCTCTGACAAAAAAGAAAATGCTACACTTTGAACATCATCTCTAACCCAAACTTTTGGTTTTTAAAATGTCTCAAGTTGCCTGTGTTTAGGTAATTGAATTCTTTCATTCTTAGTTTCTCAGAATTATTTTCTACTCTACACAGATGTTTTAATTTCTTCCAAAAGTGATATCATTAGATTCAGTTGCTGGATTTGAAAAATAACAAAATCAACAGCACTGAAGGAAGGACATGCTACAATGGTTTTCTAGCTCATAATCTCGAGTCTTGAGTGCTGATACTTTGTCTTCTCTAACCTGGAGTTACCTTCTCAGCTAGGAGTCAAGAGTATGTTCGTTATTTGGGTATTTTAGTAGCTTGCCTTTTATAAAACCAATCATGAGTATTAGATTGTTCTTGTTGAGGTTTTTTTAAGATGCGTGAACTGGTCAAATCTGTGAATTTTCATATAATCAGTAAGAAGCACTTTGCTGATTAGTGACAAGATTTCACAGCTACTCTTTGAGAAAATTTCCTTATCTGTGCAAAAACATCTTTTTTCACCCATATTAGGAAATAAGAATTGTGAATTTTTGCCTGGTTTTTTGGAAAAAAATTTAAATGTAAATTAAGTAGTTCTGTAACTGTAACCCTCTACCTATTGACAACATGAAGTCTTAGTCTAGGAAATCTGTGAACTATAATCCAGCTAATGTACTTTGTTTTGTTTTTCATTATGATGCAGAAGAAATCTTTATTGCTTTTTTAAAAAAAATTGTTAAGGAATTATTTCCAAAGAGAGAGAGATCACCCATTTTTCATCGGAAGTATCAGAATTCTTGATGTGATAGAGGCAGTGGGTTGTATGACAAAAGCTATTTATGATGCATTGTGAAACTTCTCTTTAACTTAGTGGTATATGAAGTAAAATCCTGTTAAATTTAATATCAGATGGTTTAAATTGGTTTGAAGTTTCATCTTGGAAATCCATGGTATCAGTAAAGGAATTTAAAAAATTAATTTGTTATCCTAGGCTGGTTTTGTTTTCACTTATAATTGGAAAGAAGCAAAAATTGAACTCCGGGAGGATGGTTTTTACACTGATTATTTCCTGTCCTTTATAATAAAATGTACAAGGTGTAGCAGTGAAGCAACATGAAGAAGGTGCTTTCTTCCACTAATGTTCATTGGGCAGCTGCATGAACTGGAGAAACAAGATGTGTTTTCATATTCTCTAGACAAGGAAACTAAAGCTTGCTTAAGAGTGAAACAGAAGACGTGACCACATAAAATTTATTTGAAAGTCTGAATGAATTAGTTTTTAAACGATCAGATCATTCTTTTGGAGGAGGGGTATTGAGGGGAATTAAGAAGTTCTGCCAAAATTCAATCTCCTTAGGGAGTCACCAGAGTCAGCCTTAAAAATGTGGTTTAAAATCCTTGGGTTTTGATCATGTTATGTTTTATCTTCTTAGGAATGGCAAAATTCTATTCAGAAGAATGCAGGACTTGCATTTATTGAGCTCATCAATGAAGGAAGGTAATGAATTTTAAAGCTTTTGAACAAGTAGTCATTTTGCATTTATTCCATTGGGTGATAATACTTCCTCACCATCTGTTCCAAAAAGATTATGAAAAGGCCACGTTAATTAAGAGATTTATTGTATAGATACTTTATGTAGTAAATATTTAATTTGTGTGTAAATTTTGAAAATTTTGTTTATTGACAGAAGGAAATAGAATTCCCTTGAACTGTGTATAAGTTTAGGGTTATTTGACAATTGAACCACCATTCTCCAGAGCAGCAAGGTTGTTTTACCCAGACAGTCCAGGGAGCCCAATCTGTAAAACCATCTGCTGCTCCATCTGTTTTAGGAGCACAGCATTCATTTTACAGAGGTATTTCTCTACGCTATCATTTCATGATTATTTTATCTAGAATTCCAGTCCAATTTGAGTCCTGTAAACCGCACGTGACATTATCTTTATATAAGCTTCCTTGATTTTGAAATTTCTAATGAAATTTTTTATCAATCCTCAAATAATTTTAATTCTATGTGTTCTACTCTGTGCATTGTTTCTCAGTACTTCCAGCCAGCAAGCTGGGAAGCAAAAGGAGACTCTTTGGCACTCTTCTGGTAGGAGAGTACCCAAGATAAACAATACTGCTTGTGCAATGTGTCTGATTTGTATTGGCCAACACATTAAATCTATTTAAATCTATATATTTTGGTATGTGCAGGTAAAAAAAAAAAAAAAAGCAATACATCTGTTGAAGAGATGTTGTTATTTTGTGTGATTTCTTTTTCTTCACCAAGGATATCTCATATACCAAAGTGAAGTATCAAGACTCTTTATTGTCTATTTTTTGTCTAGCTGATATTTTAGTGGTTAAATCATGTATTTATTTGGAATGAAATTTAGAAAATGTCAGAGTATAGAAATAAGGTAGGATGAGTATCAAAAAAAAAAAAAATGGAGTGTGTTATTGCCTAGTATTTGGCTGGTGTCAATTCTCCTGGATTCCCTGTGCACACTGAAGTTATAGTGCTATATAGCAGTAGACAATGTAAGTCCCTCCATTGGAAATTCCTCTTGCTATGAAGTGCAAATACGAGTTTTTACACCATAATAGGGCTCACATGAGTGGGTCATGTACTGCCTGTTGTACAAGAAATATTACCTGGCAACAGACTAAATACTTATAGTAAGCTTATGTTCTTGCATAATAATATGCAATGCCATTTGGACCTTTTTTATTTTCTCAGCTGGGATGTTGAGGTGAGATATTATTCCATGCTCACTATTGATAAAATGATTGTTCTGAACAAATCCTATATCTGCATATTTTTAGCAGTCAGGTTTTAAGATGCCAGTGGACCTTCTAATCCCCTGTAACAATGATTTTTCAAGTAGCATTTAATGAACCTTAAATCCAGTCATTGGGGTGTCTAATCAAACTGCCCTTGGACACATGTTCCTCCCCTATACTTTTGTCAGCAAGGTGTTTTAGAATAAGTGCGTGTGTATTACTGGAATGCTCTTTGCAATCAGCCTGTTTTTTTTTTAATTTACCCTTTTGGGGACAAAGATAACAATCATTTAACTGAAAATTGTTATAAATATTTATTCTGCTTAATAGCTAAACTTGTGAATGCAATTCATCAATCATAGCTAGAGAATGCAATTGTGCAGTTGTCAACAATTAACAGGACATAAACAGTTGATGAATGTGCATCTGAATTAAAGTGCTCCCTAGGATAACCTGAAATTATAAACTGGATCATTTAAAGGAATCTAACAAAGGATCTTTATAATTAAAACAAAGCAGGGTTAATGGGATGTAAAATTGCATATAATCGCTGTGCAATAATGATTGAATTTTAAATTATTAAAAGCAAAATGAAGACTAAGAATATTTTGAAGGACTTTCTGGGTAATATTTTGAGAGACCTGGGAAATAAATCAAAAGTTTTGAGAAAGATTTTTCTTTGGAATGTGAATGAAAATATTTAGATGTAATGTAGAAGTCCACAGTTTTATTATCTTCAGTTAGACATTTATATTTTAATATATGGATGCTATAAGGTGATTTTTTTAACAACTAACTCTTATTTTTTATTTTTTAAATAATTTAAGTGCCTTATGGATCTTTGGATGTATTAGGAATGTTCTTATACAAAATATTTCTGTTTAGGTGTAGTTTAAACAATTATATCTGAATTCCTGTTACTTTAACAAACTGTATTTTCATTTTAAATTGGTTGATTTACTATGTTTCTGGGGTTTTCCAGAATAGATAATGGTTTTTTAGGAAGATCTGAATAACACGTATTTTTGGAATTCAATACAGAAACACTGATACAGCTTTCTAAAAATAGGACTGTTGTGACAGGTTTTAGTGTTACAAGAGATCTGACTACAGATTTAAATTAATTCTTTTAAGGTATGTAATGCACCTGAAAGATTTAGTGACATCCTGGTTATGATCTTGAACTTTATGCTTCTATTTAATCAGTCTCCTGCTATGAATGTGTGATGTTGAGGGTATCACACGTGTCAACAGCTTCACTGACAGCAGCTTAATTAGGATTTCAGATTTACATTGGGGTGTACACATAAGCAGGCTTCATAATTTTAGAGCTGGATGTATCTGCAATGTTGGCTGTGAAACGAGACATGAAAATACTTCTTTAGGAATGATATGTGAGGAAGACTACGGCCCACATTTAAGCAGAGTAGTGATGGATGAAGTCAAAAGCCGCTTGCTGAAAATCACGAGAGCTAAGAGCACCCACCTCAAGTAGGTATACAAATGCATACGTCTTGGGCAACTAGGAGTAGAACATTGCATGACTCCACATGCAATCACAAAGCTCTGACGTCATTGGAAGGAAGGAATAAGATTTGGAAGGAATAAATACGATTTGGTGGGACAGCCTGCACTGCATGATGGAAGTGCTGCAATAGACAGTTTCCTTGGAAAAGGTAGCCAGAGAAAGCAAGGAGGGAGTGTTACCTTCTCTGTGAAGAATTTTCAGATTTTTGAAGCTCTTCAGTGGGATGGGAGATAGTCTGGTTGATAGCATGCAGGATAGGACCAGAGGAAAGCCCAGAGAGTCATGGTGGTGTTAAAGACCACCCATTCAGAGTGAGGGAAAGAAGAAGCATTCTCTAAACATCTTTAAGTATCTAGATCACAAACCCTAGTTCCCCATGAGGATCTTTAACTTCCTGACAATCTCTGGAAGTGCAACAAGATGGGATGCACATGGGGGAGACAATTACTAAAGAGTGCTGGGGATGACAGGATGAGACAGCTAAGAGTGACACTCAGCAGGATCTGTTGTTTACCAGTAAGCAAGGATTATTTTTGAATGTGATTAATGGCACCTTTGGCTGTACTTGCCATGAAACAGTGGTGTTCAAGGCCCTGAGGGAAGCGAGGATTGAGAGTAGCCAAATACAGATTCCATGAGTGCTAATTTTAGTCTATTCAGCAAACTGGTAAGTAGGATCCCATGGGAGGCAAATGTGTGAGTCAAGATAGCTGTAAAAGGTGTCAGACTTTTAAATACAGCATTATACTAGTGCAGGAACAGGAAAAAATGTATATGTAGCAAGGGAGTGGTTCAGCCAGCAAAAGAAATTATGGTAGAGCTCTGATGAAAAAAGAAAGTACACAGGAGGTGGAATTAGAAGCTGACTAGAAAGGAGGAATTCAGAAGCATGAGCACGTAAGAAATATTGTCAGGAAGGCCAGTAGTTAGCTGGAAATGAAACTTGGAAGAGATATTAAGGACAACAAGAGCTTCATTAGTAGGCTGACCAAGGGAAATGTCTTGTTGTTGAATGGGGTGGATGACATAGTCACAGATACGACTGAGATGCTTAATGCTTTATTTGCCTCAGTCTTCATTAAATTTTATCAAGGCTCTGTCTTTAGTGAAAGGGTTCAAGGAGGGCATCTGCCAACAGTGGATAAGGTTTGAGTCAAGAATTCCTTGAAACAACTTGTCCCATTCTAGCCCATGATACCTGATGGAGTACATCTGATGATTGTGAAAGCCTTTGCAGGCTGATCACTGATCCAAGGAGTCAAGGAAATTCGGGCAGGTTACAAGTGCCTGGAAAAAGGCACATGTTACACCCATCTTTAAAACAGTCCTCAAAATCCAGGGAAAAGCTCGTCATTTTTACTTCTGGTTCTTGGAAGATCATAGAGCAAGTCCCTTTGAAACACATTCTGGCTGCTTGAAAGAGAAGGTAATTGGGAACAATCAACATGGATTTACAAAAAGCTAGACCACCCATGGCCAACCTGGTTGCTTTCTATGATAAAACACATAAAACAATCAGATTTGTGGTCACAGGAGTAATAGTGGTCATTTATCTTGACACTGGAAAGGTCCCACAATATTCATGCATCAGTTAGAACTCTATATTCTGAATGGATGGGCAGCTAAATAGATAAAAGGCTTACTATTTAAACAGGGTCCAAGGTTTGTGGTTAATTGGATGTACCTTAGCTTGATGTTTTTGACAAGCAGAATATCTCAGGGATCTATCCTGCCTAAGAGATGGATTTTATAGGTCATGATCTGTTCATCTTTCAGAGCTGAATTACTGTCCTCATCATCCATTTCCTTTCCTTGTTATGTTTTCACAACACTCACCTCTTTAGAGAGATGATCTTATTCCTTTCATAGAAATATTTTCCTTTTCTTTTTACATAATTTCTTCATTTTAAATAGAAGTAATTTAATTCTAATATAAATGTAAAGCAACATGAGCCTATATTTAATCTTAGATTTTAAATTGTAAACTTTTCTCCTGTAATTCCATCCCTGTACCTAAAAGACTAAAGTCCTCTTTCTGCCTTTAGCCATGAAAATATATATTTTAGCATGTCCACCTATTTGGATCTCTGAGTATGCTTAAAATTCACTATAAGCCATTTTCTTTTAAACCTTGTTTTGTTGAAATATTTTGACAAAAATAACAGAATGTTTAAATAGTCTGCAAATCAGTGTTTCTTTAAATTTTGATGAATTACTGATTCCTCTGGAAGGAGGCTCATAAAGACTTGTATTCTTTCCTTGTTACCTCAACTGGGATTGTGGGGTAACTGCATCAGACTTTCTTTTGGACATCCTCTGTTGCAGTTTGGCAGTTCTCATGTTTGGTTTGTGGTAAATTAGTTCACAGCCATTATTCACTGTCTGCAATACTTGAATGTTCAGGCATGTGTTAAAAGACGTATCTATAGTGCCACTTGTCATATGTGATTTATGATGTCCATCTGTAGTTGAGTCTCTTAATAGCTCTCAAAGAACTGATTTAATAGTAGGGTCCAAAATGGATGCTGTACCTTGTTTCAGTTTTGATAATGATCTTGATTGCAGGACAGAATGGGGACCTGACCTGAATCATCCAAGAAGGCAAGATATTGGGCCATCAGACCATATGGAGCTCAGGGCTACCAGAACAACTTGCAAAGGATTCTGGTCTGATGTGCAAAATCCAGTATATGCAAACACAGTCAGAAAATAAGACTGGGGAAGCTATAGCACTTAGAAACCATAAATAAGAGCAAAGATGTTTGATTATCCTGTCTTTGACAGATATAACCAAATTCTGCTGCTTTACTGTCATCCTCACCAAGTGTAACTTTTGATTGGAGGAATCCTTTATTAACTGTCCGTTTCATGGAAATTTATCCTACAAGTCATCTTCCTTTAGTGGAGGATCCCTGTCATAAATACCTCTGTAAAAGTGGGCACTGGATGTCTGTATTTCTACTCCAGCTAAAGTGTGAACTTTCTTAGATGTACTTCTTCATAATCTCATATTCCTTACTATAGCTGTCCTTGTCCTACCTCCAGACAAGTAGTTTGTGTTAGACAAAGTGTACACTGTTATGGTAACCATCTGTGCACTTGTAGGGTCAGTGCACGTACAGTTCTTAGATCTGTTAGAGTGTTTGAGGTATCCTTTCCCCTTCTAGCACTGCCTGATCAGGTCATAGCTCAAAGCAGAGGCTGATCCTGAGATAAAAGCCATCTCAATTGTAACTGCTAGTCATGGGTGTTTACTGGGTAGTCACTATTACAAAGAGGCAGATTCCTCTTGATTTAGAAAATTCTGCAAAATAACAATTTATGAGGAGTGGAACAGATTATTGTAGTCATCTCTGAGTTTCATTGAATCTGTTACAGCTTCTGTGACATTTCTGAAACAATTGCAGTTATCCTCCATGAAATTTGTCATGTCAATGTGCCTATGTTGTAGTTGAATAGCCAGTGTTTGCATGCTATAATTTCAAACTTTTCTCTGTGGAATTCTTCATCATCACTGTCTTGGAAGAAATGAGACCTGTGTTACATTACTTTGCAAAGCTTATAGGAATTTACTTTCGAAGTATTCATAGCAGTACTGCATCTTGTGGAGCTTCAAACTCTTCAAGTTAGACTAGTTTATGAACTATCCTGTTGCAGATACCAAGTGCAATGATAGGTTTCATTTCTTATGAATGCCATTAAGAGTAATAAGTATCAAAACAACCGTTTGATGAAAACATGGCATGTTTCCAGGCTGTGTTTTTTGTTGTTTTGTTGGGTTTTTTTGTTTTTTTTTTTTAATGAAGCTATGGGCATATGATGAAAGTAAGTCAGAGAAACATCTGTTTCCCTGGACATGTGAGTTGGCAGAACTTCAGGAATGAGTAGAGGAAGCAAGACCTTAGCTAAATTATAACAAATGTTCATTTGGTAATCTGTTTTGAAAATTGGGGTTTGGGAATGATCTGGGTTTTTAGTTGTTTTTTTTTTCAAATAAGGGGAAGACTGGGTAATGTAAGCTCAATCCTTTTGTCTCACAGCATAAAAGCTATGAGCACCTTCTCTCTGTGTGAGATTATTACTAGGAACAAATACTGCAGGATAGAAAAGCCAGGTTAGGATAGTTAGTGGGATAAGAATTCTTCAGTTCTAATAGTTGTACAAATAGTCCCTCAATCCACATTTAGATGTGTTGCAAGCATTTAATATTTTTAACAGGTTTCTAATACAGTTTGTGTATAGTCTTATCACCATCCCTATTTCCAGAACTCTAAAAAAGTTCTCCCAGGCACTGGCTATTTATCTGAGTGACTTCATGGAATGTGGTACTCCACAATCCAGCCCTGTTAAACTCCATTATCTGTAAAACAGGAGCTTCTGATTGGTTACACATATATTTTCACAACTTCCTTTGACCTGTAAACACTCTGGAATGCTAAAGTAACTTTGCTGAGGATAGAATTCTGGAAAGCTAGATACGTGGATTTAAAATAACTTCTTACCAACTCCCAAACAATATTTTTAAATAACTCATATTTATGAATAGTCAAGTCCTGAAACTTTCTCTCTGGTCTTGCTCATAGGTCTGAGATTCTTCCATTTTTAGGTTAAGGAGACCTAACCATTTATTCCTACAGATATTTAAGCCTTGTCATGCTTGCTATGAAGTGCCAGCCTATTTTAATTAGAGATTTTCCATATCTTCAGCTGAAAACTCCACAATTATCTGAACAGAAATCTCATTTCTCTGTAGAAGGATTTGATGCACAAGTAATTTCAGACTGCTTTGTTGATGGATTGACGCTGCCCTGCTCCTGAGGTGTTCTGGCACTCCTCAGGTGTCCGGCTAGCACCGCAGAGCAGTGCAAGGAGTGGCCTCGCCACTATACCCTTCGAGGGTTCGTGGTCGAGGTGTGTGGTCAGAACCACAACAAGCGCAGGCGGTCGAAGGCAGGACAAAGAGCTAGAGAGACACCTTTCACGGTTCCAGGGAGAGGTTTATTGGAGGAGCGGAGGGACGAGGTCCGGGGTCGAGGAGAGGGAACCGCAAAAGGCGGTTTGACACTGTGTGCAGCAACTTAAATACGGGGGAGGAGACCAAGGGGAGGTACAAAGGTTGGCCAATCGCGGTACACCAGGGGAGGTACAACAGGTGGGGAAAAAGACACAGCGAACCAATGAAGGGATACATAGGCGGGAACTGTGATACAATAACGAATTGGGTGCTCGGAGGGGGATAACTGACAGGGAACATTCTGGAAGAATGGGAGGGGCCAAGGGAGGATTGACAACTGTGCGGGCTGGGACTAGGGTGACGAGCAGGGAAGGGTCTGGAAAGGAGGCGGAGGTTAGGGAAGATGGACAAGGGCAGAGGCGGGAAAGGGACAAACCATTTTAAAACTTAGGGGAACGCGGGGGGGGAAATAACTGAATATAAAACTTTTAACAATACAACAGCAACATAACGATATAACATCAACATAACAGAACACAACATCTCCCCCTTTTCTTTTTTAAAGAGCGGTTGAGAAATAAGAGTCTGAATCTGATGTTGAACGCTCTTCTTTTCCAATGGCACCACTCATATCTTCATATAGGTCACAGTCCGGTCTGAGCGGTGCTTCGACACGGTTGACTTCGGGACGGGAGGAGATGCTTTTAAGGATAAATTTCTTCAAAATAATCGCAGCGACGCAGACGATAACGATAACTAATACAACGAAGAAAACAGATTTGATAACGGAGGCCAGCCACTTCGAAAGTCCCCAACTTTTAGAAGCTTTCGCTAGCCAGTCCTCGGATTCCACCTTGATCAAAATCCTCGCAGCCATGGTCACATTCTTTTTGGGCTGCGGGACTATCCAGCCATCCGAGGACTGACACAGGTACACCACCGTAATGATGGTGTACCATGCGAAAATGACGCACGCCTTGCTCATGCTGGGGTTCCGAGCGACTAGCCGAAACTAAGAGAAAACAGAGTAGGGGAGGGTTAATCAAACAACTCGGGTAGGTCCAGGGAAAAGGGGTCATGAAGAGGGCTACCCCATCCACAAGGGGAGTCGATGTTACTGCCGGAGGGACGGCGGCGACGACGCAACGCAGCATATCCTACATCCTTAATGCCTGGCCCCGACGGAGAAACCTTTCCTGCAGTGTAGGGTCTGACCCATCTTTGAGGGACCCACCTCAAACCTGAGGGCGTGGACACACAGGCATGTCCCCGTCCCCAGGTGACCAATTCATGTGGGCCCTCCACCTGTCCGGTCTCCGGGTTCTTCACCATTACGGGAGGGTGTTTCCTCAAACGTAATGGGGAAGAGTTCGCAAAGTGCCTCACAATGGGAGGACTTAGCATCTCAAAGGAGCAGTTTAGGAAGTTGATGGTAAAAAGGGCGCGATGCAATTTGGAGTGTGGATTGTCGAATTGAGTATCGCCCTGTTGCTGCTCCAGGACTCGCTTGAGCGTCTGATGGGCACGCTCAACCATGCCTTGACCGGTAGGGGAATATGGGATGCCAGTCTTATGCTTTATTCCCCACTTCTGCAGGAACTCCTTGTATACCGTGGAAATATACGCCGGGCCATTGTCCGTTTTAATTTCCCTCGGGATTCCCAACACAGAGAAGGCTTGCATTAGATGTTTCTTAACGTCTTTGGCCTTCTCTCCTGTGTGGGCAGAGGCGAAGATCGCTCCGGAGAAGGTATCCACGCTGACATGAACGTATTTTAGCCTACCGAACTGTGGGACGTGTGTGACATCCATTTGCCACAGCTCGCAACTCTCCAGGCCCCTAGGGTTGACTCCAGAGCTCACAGTTGGTACACTGAGCTTCTGGCAGTCGGGACATGTAGCCACAATGTCCCTGGCTTGATCACGGCTCAGGTGGAACTGCCGTACAAGTCCAGGGGCATTTTGGTGGAACCGCTGGTGGCTCAGCTTGGCTTGCTGATAAACATCAGGCACATTTGCCATATGCGCAGGCGCAGCCAGAGCATCTGCCCTCTCATTGCCTTCCGCAATGAAGCCGGGCAGATCTGTGTGCGACCTCACGTGCATCACGTAATACGGGTGCTCTCGGTGGGAGACAGTGTAAATAAGCTTCGAGAGCAAACGATGGAGGTTGGGATTTGAAACTTCCTTCAGTACTGAATTCTCTGCTCTGGACACTACACCTGCCACATAGGCCGAATCAGTTACCAAATTAAGTGGCTCTGAGAACCTCTCAAAGGCTCTGACGACGGCATCCAACTCAGCAATCTGAGGGGAACCCTCAACTATCTTAACATCTGCCTCCCACTGCTGAGTTTGGGGGTTCTTCCAAGTCATAACTGACTTGCGAGAAGCCCCGGATGCATCCGTAAAAACTGTCAAGGCCTTGAGTGGCACTCGGCTCAATTTTTCCTTAGGGACCAAATTGAAATTTGAATTAAATAATTTGTGCTTCTGGTGGTGTACTGATGTTTGTCCGGTGTAGCTGTCCAAAGCAAAGAGGAGAGTTTCATTTTCCCTGAGCAAATGTTCTAGTGCCTCCTTCGTTAGCTTGCCTGATGACAAGGCAAGCGGTATACGTATGCACGCGAACTCGCACCCCGCCAGCTCCCGTAGGCGGGTCCTGGCCTTTCTAATGAGCTGAGCCATCAGCTCCTGTGGCTTGGTGACACTTTTGGACCTTTGGTGACTAAGGAACACCCACTCTATAATCAAGAGGGGGTCCTTCTGGTCCTGGTCCCACTGATAGATCAGGCCGTGGAGGTGCGGCAATCGTCCCATGATGATGAACTCGAAAGGCAAGTTCGGTAGGTAGCGATGGGCCTGTCTGGATCCCATCGCTTTCTCCACCTTCTCCAAGGCAACCCTGGCCTCTGGGGTCAGTACCCTAGGGGAAAGTAACTCATCTCCCCCTTTCAATAAATTGAAAAGGGGGGCTAGGTCCTCGGTGGTAAGTCCTAGCCAGGGCCTGACCCAATTTAATGAACCACACAGCTGGTGGAAGTCCGCGAGGGTTTTTGGCTTGGTGTTAATAGCCAATTTCTGCGGGACAATTGTCCTGTTGGTAATTTGGAGCCCGAGATATTTCCACGGGGGCATCCTCTGAACCTTTTCCTTTTGGAGTTCAAACCCTGCAGATGTCAGAACCTTAATTACCTGGTCAAGGACATGCTGCAGTAGGTCGTCCGTGGGGGCACAAATTAGCACGTCATCCATGTAGTGCAGGATGACGGCCTCCTCCGCCTTGGCACGTACGGGAGACAGCAATGAAGACACGTACCACTGGCAAATACTGGGGCTGTTCTTCATGCCTTGAGGCAGTACTCGCCAATGATAGCGCTTCATTGGGGCTTCTCGGTTGATGGATGGAACCGAGAAGGCAAACCGTGGCGCATCTTTGGGATCGAGGGGAATTTGGAAAAAGCAATCCTTTATGTCAATGACGGCCAAATTCCAATTTTGTGGCAGCATTGAGGGTGATGGCATGCCTGGTTGCAGGGCTCCCATGTCTTCAATTCTTTTGTTTATTTCACGAAGGTCGTGAAGGAGCCGCCACTTGTCCTTCCCCGGCTTTTTGATCACAAACACCGGAGAATTCCAAGGGCTGAATGAAGGTTCGATGTTACCTTTTGCCAATTGCTCCTCCACGAGTTCGTTGAGCGCCTTTAATTTCTGTTTGTTGAGCGGCCACTGATCTACCCAAACTGGTTCGTCAGACAGCCAATTTAGTTTTTGGATAGGGCGCTCCACAGTGGCCGCTAGCAAAAATCCCGCGGGGTTTTCGGGATTTCGATTCTAACCCCCCATTGAGACATGGCATCCCTGCCCCACAGGGGCGCTTTATAGTCCATCACAAAGGGACGGACATTAGCCACCTGTCCATCAGGACCCTCAATAGTAACGACACCTTTTGACTGCCTAGCCAATTGGGCCCCCCCGATTCCTCGAATTTTGCAATCCACGGGTTGCAATTCCCATTGTGACGGCCAGATGTCTTCCGGAATGATCGTCACATCAGCTCCCGTGTCAAAGACTCCTTTGAGGCGCATATAGTCGTCGCCTTGCCGGAGTCCGCATACAATATTTGGTCTTTCCTCGCCAATTACTTCCGCCCAATAGACACAGGGATCTACCAACTTATCCTTGTTATAATTAGGGACCGGGATCGCCTGCGCTATAGGTTGTTGTTTTGGCAGGAAGTATGGCGGCTGTATGCAACGTGCCACTAGAGTGAAACCGTCCGGACACAAAAGCTGTGTCTGCGGAACGATTTCAATCTCAGACGGGGTACATTTTGTATCCCCAAGGACCACATACCTGCAGTCGAGTCCGGCGAACAAACCCGAAGAGATGGGTCGTACCGTCACCAACTGCCAATCGGTTGTCTCGAAAAGGGTGTTCTCCGTCAAAGCCAAGCTCAGGGGTGGATGTGGGGTCCACCCCTTCACTGCCGGCTGCGTCTGGTGGTTGTCTATATCAGTCTGTCTGTCATGTCCGGTAGTATAATCGTCGCGTCCGGTGCCCCCCCCTTGACTCCCCTCGTGGCCCGCCTCATTTGTTTTTTCACGCGAGGCGGGCCCGCGCTCCCCACTTAGTTTTTTTTTTGTTGATTATGTGGTTCCCCAGCCCCTCCGCCTTGTTGCCCGGTGTTCTGGGCCTTCCTCTGAGGGCAAGCCCGCGCCATGTGCCCCATTTTATTACAAAGGAAGCACCGAACCGGGAAGCTTGGTGTCATAGCTTGCAGCGCGGTCGGTCTTCCTCCTCCTTTGGTGGTCGTAGAGGGTGCTGTCATGACGGCTCTCTTGGTGCACGCCTCAATCATTAATCTTAAACTAGGCTCGGGGTAGAGAGGGAGAGACGTTAGTATTTGTTTACACATATCATTAGCATTCGCTCTTGCGGTCTCCATAAGTACTTCTTCAAGAGCCTCCGGGCTCTTGATCTGTCTCTCTATTTGCTGTTTCAGCCTCTCTACGAACTGAATAAATGGTTCCGCCGGCCCCTGTCTGATTGTCATATTGTTAATTTGGGGCTCGATGGTAGGCATTCTCATGAATGCCTTCTCGGCAGCGGCTTGGATCTTTAAAAGCACAGGTTTAGGGATTTTTTCGGCCTGTGCCTCCGCCTGTGACCACTCTCCTTCGCCGCACAGATGATTAAACGTCATAGGTTTTTGATCTGCGTCAACCGCGCAGTCAGGAATTTGCAAAAGCTCGGGAAGGAGTTCCCCTAGCATCCTTTTCCAAGTGTCTTCCCAAAGCCCATATTCCATGGACAATAGGAGACACTGAAACAAACTCTTTAGGTCACTAGGGACAAGTATGTTAGAGGAAAAGGTGGCTTTTAATAGCCCTTTAAAATATTCACTTTTCCTCCCGAACTCCTTCTGAGCTTTGCAAAGCTCCTTCTTGTGGGAGTATTCAAACGGTCTCCAATTAGGAATACCCCGCTGTCGAGAATAAAAAACTGGTGCGGCTGTAAGAGTGGTCTCCGGTTCCGGGTTCCGGGTCTCGGGCCTGTCACTTCCGGGTTCCACATCGTGGGAACCGGAAGGAGGGGCGTGGGAACCGGAAGTCGGAAGCGGTTGGGCGGAACCGCTAGCCGAGGAGGGGCCAGAATCCTGGCTACATTCGTGGGAATGGGCGGAACCTCCCGAGCTAGCTGGAGGAGGGGCACGAGGCGGGAGAGGGGGAGGAGTTTGGGGAGGCGGAGGCGGGAGAGGGGGAGGAGTTTGGGGAGGAGCGCTGGGGGTAGGGACTTCCCCCCAGGGGGAGTGTTTAAGGGCAGGGCTGTAGGAGGGGTAGTAGGAGGGGATAGGGAAAGGAGGAGGGAAGAGGAAAGGGTTGGCGAAGGGGTTCGGGGGCGGAGCCACAAACGGAGGGGGTGGGGACATGTCTTGGGTAAAGGGATTCTGGGAAGAAGAACCCGAGACACTAGGAGCCGACCACGCCACGTGGCCGGCGCCATTTTGTGCCTCGGAGTCCCAGAGGCCATTTTGTGGCTCCGGGGAATCAAACTGAAACCTAACAGATTTTGGGGTACGGGGGGTGGACAACGAGGGAGAGGGTCTCGGAGTGGGGACACGGGACTTACAACTTTTTAAAACAGGTTTAGGGGTAGAAACCGGGGTAAAACTGGGGGCTGAACTTTGGGACGTCAAACTGTGGGTAGAGGGAGCAGGAGAAGGCTCCCTGGCAGCTGGTACCTTGCTGCCAGGGCTAGGGTGTCGAGGGGACCGAGAGGGGCCAGGCGAGTGACTTGCCTGCGGCTCCTGCCGTGCTGCCCCTCTCGAATCTCCCGACCCCAGGGAAGAGGGAGCGGGACGAGGGGAAGGAGGGGGTAAAACTGGGGAAACCCGCGGTGGCTGGCTCTCTCTTCCCCCTTTTCTTTTGACCAGGTCTTTTATCTGTATAAACAGCGTGTAATATTTGTCTACAGAGGCGTCACCCTGTCGGCTCAGCGTCAGCAGACGCTAACCGACCTTCTCCCAAAACCTCAGGGAGTTCATATCTTGGGGTGACGCCTCGGGGAATTGGGAGACCAGCCACCGAATCAAAGACTTTAAAACCCCCCTCGAAAACTTAACTTTCCCACCCTCTAGGGAACCCGCAACTTGGACAAACATCTCCCTTTGGGTTGCCGATACTTTAGCGCCCATGGTGTGACTATCGGCAACCCTGACTCACTCTCTTGCTGGCTAAAACGGTAAACTTAAAGAACTGAAAATAAGGGCGGTCCACCCGGTGAGCCCCCCACCCCTAGGGGACTAAAGGCAACGGTGCAAAAACGCAGCCGACAAGCGGCCTTTTGTACACTGGGTCCCACACCAAAGACCCTGCACCGTGCCCCGCTTCCTGGTAAGCCCCCCTCACCCTCTTTGGGGGATACTTACCTGCTCCGTTGGGTGGTCCAGCGGTGGCCAGCAAGAGGTCCTGCCTTCGGAGGCGATCCTCGGCGCTAGAGGATTGCCGCCTCCTCCCCGGGAGCGCTGCCGCAATGGCCTGCTCCTACCGGGGTAGATGGAGCCCAAGGCTTCGGATCCGCAGATCCCTTGAAGCTCGTCGTGGGTCAGTAGAACTGCCCCACGTTGGGCGCCACTCTGACGCTGCCCTGCTCCTGAGGTGTTCTGGCACTCCTCAGGTGTCCGGCTAGCACCGCAGAGCAGTGCAAGGAGTGGCCTCGCCACTATACCCTTCGAGGGTTCGTGGTCGAGGTGTGTGGTCAGAACCACAACAAGCGCAGGCGGTCGAAGGCAGGACAAAGAGCTAGAGAGACACCTTTCACGGTTCCAGGGAGAGGTTTATTGGAGGAGCGGAGGGACGAGGTCCGGGGTCGAGGAGAGGGAACCGCAAAAGGCGGTTTGACACTGTGTGCAGCAACTTAAATACGGGGGAGGAGACCAAGGGGAGGTACAAAGGTTGGCCAATCGCGGTACACCAGGGGAGGTACAACAGGTGGGGAAAAAGACACAGCGAACCAATGAAGGGATACATAGGCGGGAACTGTGATACAATAACGAATTGGGTGCTCGGAGGGGGATAACTGACAGGGAACATTCTGGAAGAATGGGAGGGGCCAAGGGAGGATTGACAACTGTGTGGGCTGGGACTAGGGTGACGAGCAGGGAAGGGTCTGGAAAGGAGGCGGAGGTTAGGGAAGATGGACAAGGGCAGAGGCGGGAAAGGGACAAACCATTTTAAAACTTAGGGGAACGCGGGGGGGGAAATAACTGAATATAAAACTTTTAACAATACAACAGCAACATAACGATATAACATCAACATAACAGAACACAACATCGGATTTCCTATTGGAATTCTTTTGATTCAGTCTAAAACCAAGTCAAACCTGTTTCCTAGTAAAAGAACTTTAACAGTGGTTTGTAAATTTGTGGGCATTGATATAAATCAAGCTTGTCTGGGTGAAGAGAAACCATAAATTAGGTCATGTTTGATCTCTACCTTATGCATCAAGGATTGCCACACAGAGAGGAGATAAGATTTTTTGCTGGTCATCAGTTTTTGGTTGAGATCAGCTCATCTGGCAAGAACAGTTATCTTCAATACTGGTAGGAGTTTCAGTGGTGCAACTGAAGAAATGGTCACACAGGATAAAGCCAAGCATTTTTCAAGGTCAATTTTTTACCTTTCTACTCAATACTCTTTTGGTAAATCATGAGTTACTAGAAATGAAAATAAAAAGTACAGCAAGCTTGTGATGGACCTTTTCATAAACTCCTTAACCCTTTGGAAGTACTACTTCTGTAGAAATTTATAAATATGACCAGAAGGCCTGATTCCTAATTGTCTCAACATTAATGCAGCTACTTAGGTCTGTGAGGGTGGGGCTTGCTAAGACAGGATGAGGATTTCCAAGGGTGAATGAGAGCAGTGGGTATAACTCAGTCACTGTGCTAAGGAGATCTAAAGAACATGTTTTTTTCTAAAAGAGAGTAAAAATTGGAAGGCACGCAAATTTTTGATCACCCCTTTGTATAGAAAGTATACATTCATTTTTGTGCCTCAAGGTCCTTCTCAGTGGGATTGGTCACTCCAGTACAGGATGATGGTTAGGGAAAGATGCAGGGAATAGACATTTCCCCAAGAAGAGAATGCTCTGTAAAAAACTGTGGATGGGAAACCTAGTTGGACAGGTGACAGAAATATCAATCAGAATATACTAGGTGGGTTTCAACCTTCGTTAATATAAATGTAATGTGTAATGTACTATATAAATATTTTATAATGTAACAGTAGATGGAGTTGAAAATATATGCTAGAAAATACATGCATCTTTTGGAAATATCTGAAGAGTAAGAAACCAATCTATCACTGAAATTTTCTTGTACGAAATCACAAACTATAGGGCTAAGAAAAAGGGAAAAACAATTCTATAATTGCATCAGAAAGGATATTTCCATTGAAATAAGGCAGCATAAATGTTGCTATGTAAATAGTGACTAGAATTTAGAATACTGCTGACAGTTTTGGATATGCACTTGAAGAAAAGGTAAAATCAAACTATATTAGTAAAACTCGTCTTACCAACTGTTTTGCCGTACAAGAAAAATCAGAGATCTGTTTACTGAGCATAATAAATAGGAATACATTAAAATATCAGAAGATCATCAGAAGGAAGAACTGTGTAAACCTAAGGGCAAGGTTTGTGTAAAATGAGACAGTAAAGACTGCTGAAGAATACATTTGGATTGGAGAAGAAAAGGGTTTTAAGCTTCAGAGAACCTACCAAAGATGTTTTTCATATACCGAAAACATATTTCATGAAGTAGATTTAATGAAAATGCCTTTCATAAGCTAAAGGCAGTTCATGAAAGATTTTAAGTGATGTAGCTGCCTGTTGCAATAAAGGAGTGCATTTGCTTATCTAGAGATCCTTGTTCTTGTCTCTTACTTGTCGTGTGTGAAGGGAGATTTTTAATTTTTTTTTTTTTTTTAATGTACTGGAAGCCTTTAATACTACTAAGTGTAAGGTTTCTCCTGATTTTGGATTCTTTCTGAATAATTTCTTTTTTATTTCCTATGAGAATACAAGAGAAGTTGTAGGCAATTTTTCTCAAGCCAAAAAGTTGGAGGTTTCTTTTTTTTTTTAGTAATCTTATGCCATGCATGTGATTGAATTATTCAGGATTTAGATAAATTGGTTAGTATTCAAAGGATGACAACATTATCATGCTTGTTCATCAGGTATAAACCAGTTAAGACAGTATACTTAGTAATGCTGTGTCTATATGGATCTGAGATTCAGTTAGTTAGCTGACTCTGATGTAATCCAGTAAACAGTTTTGCCATCTTTTACTTAGTAGGATCATAGTTTGAGAATACATGGTAGCTTCCAGTTAAAACTAAAAACCAATACCAAAAATTATTTTTAATAGAGCTTTTAAAGTTCAAAAAGTAAGTTTCCTTTAACAAGTAGAGCAAGTACAGAAGCAAGTACCTTTGCAAAAACCTTTGTAAGACATTGCTTCTGCAACCTTGTAGTTTCTGCCTCTCAGTGATGACGCATTTAACTGCTTTAATTTATTATACTTCTGTTTTCAGCCCTGCATTATTGCACTTGCAAATCAAAACATCCAGGTCAAGGCTTCTTTTGTAGCCACACAAGATTTTTAAATGATGGCCTGGATTTTCACCCTCCCTTTTTCCAAAGTCTGTCTTTTTGTCAAGTGATTTTAGGACTAGCATGATTATTAATGGTCTTCTAGAGGGAAAAACATAGTTTACTAGTCTTTGAAATTCTACCTTAGGCGCGTACAAGTACCTAAGGTAAGTGAATCACAGTATATCCCTTATTACCACACATTGATACCATATTATTTAATAGATGAAATACTTTTAATAGGCTGTAGCCTCATTTTTGTGATAGTCCTAATATGTTAATGATCATGCGAACAGTTTTTCATCTTTTTCTTGGAGAAGTCACAATCATTGATGCATATGTGAGAGTGCATCAAGCAACTGACAAAACACAGTTGAAATAAGACTGAGATATCCCAGGTTGCACAGGATTATGTCCAGATGGCTTTTGAATTTCTCCAGAACAGGAGGCTCCACAACCTCTTTGGGCACCTCGTTGGAGTGCTCTGTCACCCACAAAGTAAATATATTTTTTCCTCATATTCAGCTGGATCTTCCTGTGATCCACTTTGTGCCCACTGCCCCTTGTCTTGTTGCTGGGCACCACGGAAGGATCTGTTCCCATCTTCTTGACATCCACTAATATTCATTCCTAAACCATATCCGAGGACAGTCCTACACTTACATCTTAACAATAAAAATCCAAACACTTAAGAGTAATAAAATACTGAAACATATCTTCCAGCAGGGTAGATTAAAAAATAACGCTAAATTTTGAAGACTGCAGTGTAGGCAACTTTAGTCTTTCAGCTTATGATTGGCAAAAGACTTTTTGCTTTAAAAATAGCAGAGGGTTAGATATAATAAAAAGGGTTATTAAAAGCATGACTATCCATTGTGAGACCTTGATCCAAGTTTTTTTGTCTTCATCTCTAAAACAGAGGCCCCCACATTTATGGTTTCTCTTGCCATGCACACATTAAATATTAGCTCAGGGTTAGTGATTTCCTTCCTTCACAGATGGTAGAACACACCAAAGGAGGCAAGAATATAGTTCAGATCTTTCCATCTTAGAGGTGTAAGGTCTAATAATAATGACGTTAATTTCTAATAATAATGGATTTTACTTGTGGTGCTTCTAACACCAAACACCAACTTAGGGCTGGATTTGCTAGAAATTTCACAGCCTTAATATAAGACACTCTGAAATTCTTTCCCTGGTGCTGCAAGAAGGAAAATCCCAGACCATGTTCCACTTCTCAGAAAAAGAAATGACTCTTCCTGATCCTAAACAGACCTGTCAGATCATTGCATCCTGAAAGAGATTTCCTCCCTGCTGATAAGAAGAACAGAGCAATTTTTAATATAATGGCCAATTCTAGATATGGACTATAGGGACAAGAAAGCAGTTGGTTCCATTCTTGCTGCCCAAAAGCTTGTGAGCATTTTTAACAGCAGTGTTGTTTATGTGGCAATTTTGTTATGCACCTCATGATATTTTGTGGTCTTTACAGAAGTCTTAAGTTAATGTGGCTGCCTGACATCCTCAGTCTCAATCCACTCCTAATCTGCTTTTTTTTCCTCCTTCTGATACCTTGAAAACATGGAAAAGTGATGCACTTTTCACTCTAGTGTTTGAAGAAATATGTGAGAGATATTAATATTATTTTTCAATTTTAATAAAATTTTAAAATCTTCAGTAATGATTTTTTTAAGCCTGAGATTAGAATACATCTATTTAGTGTTTTTAATGGTGCAAATAAGAGTTTAAGCAATTTTCTAGACTTTTTTAAATGACAGTGCAGTATTCATATTGAGACTGCTGTTAAAAGCATACTCAAAATATATGCTCCCTTAAAGAATTTTTGCCTTCAATAATAAATGGAAAACTTTTTATTCAATTTAATGTGATTTCTTTGTGCTTTCACAATACAGAAAAATTTGGATTTTTTTTTTATTTCAACTAATTTGAAAATTTAATTACAGAAGTTTCATTGACTTTTCCACTGTGAGTAAATCTGCTGAAATAGTTTATTTGAAGTACATCAAATAAAAAGGCTTATTGTGATTTTTCTTATTTTAGATTATTGTGTCATGCAATGAAAGACCATATAGTGCGTGTTGCAAATGAAGCAGAATTTATTTTAAACCGACAAAGAGCTGAAGATGTCCACAAGCATGCTGAGTTTGAGGTAAGCCTGAGAGCTGGTGCATTTTTGGTTCTGTTTTCACTCAGTTGTCGCCTAGACTGTAACTCCATGCAATAAAGATTTTTTTTTTTTTTTTTTTTCTTCCAAGGAAGAAATTTACATTGAAAGCATTTCAAAACTGGTTTTTAAAAGCTTTGGTAAATGTCAAGCACAAGGAATGGGTTTAATTTCTCATCTTGTCACTGAAATTCATAAAAGCATTTACGGCTTGAAGAAATGCCTTAATCAGAATGTCTAATCTGATATGGTAGACCCTTTGGTTCACAAAGAACTTTTCTGATTTATTGAAAATAGTAATGCAAATCACCTTATTAATTATTTTTTTTTTAGTTGTTTACAACAATATGTATGAGTTCACTAAAAAAGAAAAGCGATTATACACTAAAGGTACGTCACAAAAAAATAAGAAAAATAAATGTTTTGCTGAACAGATTTAATATTTTAAGGTAATTTTCTTCAATCATTTTGAATTATGGAGCACTTTGAACACTTTTTAAGTAGTGAAATACGATACTGCATATCTTTCTTACTAGTTAGGAATCATTAACTATTGACAGTAAGATTCAGTATTAGAAGATGCAACAGACCAGCTGTCTTCCATAACTTTTAAATGTCTATAATTCTTATTCTGAAAAGGAGTCAACACTCAATTGCTTTTTCATCAATGAGTGGTACAGTAGACAATTTAAATTATGTTGCTTGAAAGTGATCCAAATGTTAAATTCCCTGGTTTTAAAATGTTTTCAGTTTAACAAGTTTTCAGTTGTTTATACAGGATTAATTTTGTTCCTATTAAAAAAAAAAACATGCAAAAGTAATGGAGTAAATTTAAAACTTCATTTTTGACATGACTTTATCGAATATAAATTTGCATTTTTATGGTGTTTCATAGATTTCATCACTGGTTTTTATAGTTTCTGAACCTGCCTTGCATTTGTATACATTTGTGTAGATGTAGGTGTATATATATGCAGTCGTATATTTTCACATCTTTTACTGCTCAAGTGACTTAGCATTAGGATTGAGATAGACACACTTAGTATTGATGATAATAAATAGCTATATCAATTCATTAATCTGTCAGAAAATGTCAACAAGCTCCTGGTGGCTAGAAATAGGATCCAGTAATCTTAGTTTTGATGAGGTTTTTATCTCCTTGAAACAGCTCTCTTAAATGTGCACTTTGATGTACTAGTTTTTGTGCTCCTTGACCTAGCTGAGAACTGTGAGACACAGAGATATCTGTTGTCATTTTGAATACACATAACCTTTACTTCATTTTGTCAGAGCAGACAGCAGACACTTGTCATATGGGATTGCAACAACTTTATTACCAAGCTTATACTGGATATTTTGAACGTAGATAAAATTGCATTTACAATTAAGTGTATGTCAGAGTGAAGTTTCATATTGCCTCTACAATAAATAACATTTGATATCTATCAGAGCATCATGCAGTAACCTAAGATGACAATGGAAGATTGAGTTATCTGGTTTTTGAAGAATACATAGAGGTATAAGATCTGTCAGAACTCTAGACAAAATGAGAATATTCAATTAACTTCCAGCTTCTGTTAGCAAATAGGATTTAGAATATTAACTAAATTCCCTAAAGGAGTAGCTTCAAGTCTCTTTTATTGTCTGGTAAAGAAACCAACACATTTTTCATATATGAAAATTCTCATTACATTTGTTGTAGGAAAAGACTGAGGTACACATGTTAGGCGAGTAAGTTTAAATCTGCAAACCATAAAAGAAAATTGTAAAATGTAGACTGTTTTAATGTGAAATTCACAAGTATTTAAATAAGGTGATGGTTCAAGTCTGAAAGAATGCTTTATATATTGTCTTTAATAATGGTGGGAGTATAACTGAATATTTTATTATTCATCCTACTTGAAAGCAGTAGGGACAAAGAGATTTCTGGTAGTTTTCTTCTACATGATTGTATATCTGTCATTTTGTTTTAATAAACTGTATAAGTATACATTCTGGAGTTTAGTACATGTTAATCATTGCTCTCATCTAGAGAAGTGCATGACTATTTTATTTTATTTCTGCCCTTTAAACTTTAATTGAATCATTATGGGTGAAATTATTTGTTCCAAGCTGCACCAAGTTACAATCTCCTGCACAGACCATGGACCAGCATCTAAATTTTATTCTGTGACTCCAGTTACAGTCACAGCCTAGAAAATTTCCCCCAGAATGGGTATTTCACAGTTAACTTTCATTTTGTTAACCTTTGTAATTGTTCAGGAAGAAAAATGAAAATTTAATTTTACTGTCCAATGAGCTGGTGAAATATTAACCTCATTACTAAGGCAGATCATTGTACTAATTGGTGCCTCCCTGTACAAGAAGATAAATTGGAAAATGAATTAACCCTTTATGAATTAGTGTAACCATTGTTCTTTCCCAGATAGATTATTTGAACTTATGTCTGTAAACACAATAGAAAGACCACTGTTAAAATCTTACTGAATGCTAATGTGGTCTGTACTAAAAAGGTTGCATGCAGAAATACCAAGAATAAACTATAAACGATGAGGTTAACTTAATTTTAATTGCTCTTTTGAATACTTGAAAATTGGTTTCTATTCAGCAGTATTACAGCATCGAGTGTTGGTTAAATGTTCTGAAATGGTGCACAAAACTGTAAGTGCAAAAAAATGCGTTATAAAATGCATTTTTTAAATTAGCTATTCAGAGACTATTTTAGCCTTTGTAATTTATACCTAGAAAATTATACTTTTAGTGGATTTATTTTGATTACTCTGGCTACATTTCCTTTCTTTAGACATTTTAAAAGAATTTTTATGAGGAGAAGTTGAACTTAACATGATTTTGAGTAAAGAAATGGAAAAGTCTTTTCTTTATACATAAAGAATGGATTTATCAAAACAAAAATACACTATAGAATTCCAGCAGTTTAGAAACAAATTCACATCAAGGCCAAAAACCACAGCATTTTTTTAGAAGTAGTTTTCTCTCAAGGGACACATGATGAAAATATTAGATCTTTTTCAGTTTAAAAGATGAGTGTTTTTTTTATCCATTGAATTTTTAGAATTGGCAGTATGTTATCAAAATTTTGCATGTTATGGTATGAAATAGTAAATAAACTCCCTAATTTTTAGTTTAGCATCTGTAGTAATAAAATAATCAAATAATTTTTAATTTTAGATGTTAATATAATTTAAAAATCAAAATCAGTGTACATAATTTTTTCTTGTATATTGTCCTATGTATGTTAGAGGTGTATTTTTTACCTGAGAACACATGAAACATTTACAAAAGAAAGGCTAACATTTAAGGCATCTCCATGGCCACACATATACACACACACGGATGTATGGCTTAATGTTTTTAATTAGAATTCTGTTGTCTTTGCCCTTGATATTTCATTTTTAACATGTTCTAACTGAGGGCTTTTTCCTGGATGATATATAGTAGCAGAACATTTCAGCTGAATGGCATCATGATTTAGAAATAGTACTACAGAAGAACTCAGTGTCCTCACCTACACTCTCCTAAACCAGACACTGTTTGATTGCTTCCCTACCCCTTCCATGGTGGTGATGAGAACTGGAGGCATAGGAGGTGAAAATCAAGAGTTGAGATAAGGACAATTTACTAGAAACAGCAATGAGATAAGAAAGAGAACAGTAACAGCAACAATATTAATGATATTAGTAACAAAAGGTATAAGACAAAGAAATGGTTTACAGAGTAAGTAAAACAATACTGGACCTTTTTGCCTGCCACACTTTCTCCCATACCAGAGAGAGAGTCTCCCTTACTTCTGCCCCGGCAAGTGACATGAGATGGTATCAAATAACACTTGGGTTTGGACATTCTTCCCTCCCAGCTACTCTAAAAAATTAACCCAGTCCTGGATGAAACTGGGACAAACGGCCTGTCCTATTCTTCTGAAAAGTATTTTAATGAGTTCTTTTCATATTCAGAGGGTTTAATAAATAATAATTTTAGGGCAATCATAAGTAGCCTGTCTTTAATGAAGTGGATGTTCTTCCATTCCCAGTCGCAGTGTGCTCAGTATGCTGCTGACAGGAGAGAGGAGGAGAAGATGTGTGATCACCTCATCAGTGCTGCTAAGCATCGCGATCATGTCACGGCCAACCAGCTGAAACAGAAGATACTCAACATACTGACGAATAAACATGGTGCCTGGGGAGCTGTTTCCCACAGGTAAGCTGCAAATGTAGGAAGTGTGAGGCTTTAAACATTACTTGCAAAGTTTGAGAGAAGCAGGCATTGTATAACTGAAATATGATTTTACTAGGGGTTTAAATGTACTTAAATGTAGCATATGCAAAGCTGAACAAAGTGCAGCTCGATTAAGCAGGTATTCTTGTTAAAAAAATAATTTTAAAAATATCTAAAATATGTAATTTCTTCTGTAGTATTTGAGGTCTTATTCAGAGCTGTATTGAATACTGGTTTTAAAAGTTAATTCTCTTCAACTTAGCAGTGAAATTTAATGTTTTCATACATCATGCCAAAAAGAAGAGCCTTGCTCTTCTGAATCACAAAAATAGCCAGTGGTTAAAGTACATTAACTGACCCTTATGTGGAATACTTGAGCTGAAATTGCTCCTTTCCTTCATTCAGAGCAAGGTCTTGAACCTGGGTCTATCATGTGAGGGCCCTGTCTGTGAAAGCAGAGTCTGCCAAGACTCTCTTGTTTGTGCATTCTAGCCACAAGTACTTGATTATTTAATCAGAGTGAAACAACTCAAACAAAAGAAATCAAGAAAGTCCTGCTCCCTGATAACCAAAATTTTGCAGCTTGACTTTCTGTTTAAATTTCTATTTGTCTGCTCTGAATCACGTAGAGAAGAACAGAAAGCTCCATTTTAGTTCTGATAAACATTTTCAGGAAAAACAAAGTTGAGATGGATAACACAAAACCTTTTTTTCTAGATAAATATTCTTTAGGAAAATATATTTGCATTTATGTTGACTACATAGTTAGGGTTTAAGCCTTTAGAAAAGTTGCCAAGTATTAAATTTGACATGTCAGCAATAAGGTTTCAGCAATAGCACATACTCTCTTCATTCTTTTTGTAATTCTATCTAGTTGATTCTTGCAGTTATACCATATTTAAAACAAAAATGAAATTTTCCATGTTCATTATCCATGTTTCTCCTAAAGAAATTACTCACTCCTGGGTGATGATGGAGATGTATTTATTTTTCAAGATGGTAGAAATTGTGGAAATTCAGTCTTACAGAAGCTCAGTTATCTAACACCAGAAACGTTCTAGTGGAAATTACAAAAATGACAAGTAGAAAACTGTCATATGGTTAACTCAAGACAGGCTTACTCCATAAGGGATGCTCATCTTATCTCTAGTTGAGGCTTAAAGCTGTGTGTCAGGAGACTTGAATATGCTGAAAATAAATGCAATTTGCACTCCTTTTAATGTATTTGTATAATGAATAACAATTTTTGAATAATATTGTTGCTCAACTTTGTGAGTGGCTACAGAGACTTTGCAGACTTAAATCAGTTCCTGGTGACTACCTCTTCCAGGAAACTATGTCTTCTTAGGGCTAAACAACTTTTATCTCATGGATTGTTGATGGCCTCCTAAATGGCAACAGTCCATTGCTGCAGCTTTTTTCTCTTGAGTCCATGATAGTTTCTGATGGGCCATAAAGTAGCTTGACACCTGTGACAAACCTATGAAATTTCTTACACTGAACAAAATAAATACTTATTTAAATTAATTAAAATTAAATTTAATTTACATTAAATAACATCTTATTTTATACTTGTCCAGTTCACAACTGTCTGCTTCGCAATTACTGGCAGAGCTGCTTTCCCCTTTTGGTGCTTGCAGTGCTAGGTGCAGTGTTTGGCTTGGTTGTGTTTTAGCCACAGGCAGTGCCTTAACCTGGAGAAGGGGGGACATGGTGACAGTACAAGGTCTCCAAGTGGGGTCCTCCATTTGCAGAAGCCAGTTGGGAAATAGCCTTGCACTGCAGGTTTGGCTGTGTGTGCTGTGGTAGCTTTGTGACCCAGCACACAAGTACACCTTCTGTCATGGGACTAGTGGACTGTGAATGGGAAGGACTGGGATGGCAGCAGGGAGAGGGAAGTGCCCTGTGGAAGAACCTCTGAGCCTTCTTAGAGACCAGTGTCACTCAGTGGGCAGGTCTGAAAGGCTTTAAGGGCAGAAAATGGAAAGGAGTCTCATTAAACTCCTCAGCCACAGAATGCAAAAACTGTTGTTAATTAGATACTCCAATACTTTTTATATGATGAAAGTCGAGATTACTTCCAAAACCATACACACCTCTGGTTTTGGCTGGCACAAAACACAACAGGACTCAAGTCCCTGTAACTCCTGACAAGCATTACAGTCAGTGTGACTCCTGACAGCATTAGCAATCTCTTTATAAACTCATGTTTCTCCATGCCATGAGAGATACAGCCTGACTGGAATACAGAGTTACTTTAAAAACACACAAAAAACACATATTGACTCTAGACCTCTACACTTCTGTAGTGATTTTAAAATTTCCACTGGGAAAATGTTCCCAGTTCCTGAAGACACACTGCTGGTCTCCTGTTCAACTTGAGAGCTGGAGATCCTTCATTGAAATGGTGATTTTAGGGAGATCCTTCTCTGACTCAGATGGGACAGGGTAAGAAACAGGCCATCATTTCTACACAATAATTACTTGGGTAATAGCAATGCCTTTTGACATCCAAAATGGATAAGATAGATAGGAAAATATTTGGGCAGACATGAGTGTGATTCTCCAAAGCTTCAGTTCTCGATCTGCACAGTGGCACCTACCAATTTACTGTTAGTTGCAGCATAAAGTACAAATATGTATAGGATCATAGGATCATTCAGTTGAAAAGAAGCTCTAAGATATTGGATCCAACCATTAACCTAACACTGCCAAATCCACCAATAAATGAAGTCCCTAAATGCCACATCCACGTGTCTTTTCCACAATCCCAGGGATGGTGCCTCAACCACCTCCCTGGGTAATTTGTTCCACAGTGTTTCATAACCCTTTTGATTAAATTTTTCCCAATATCCAATCTAAATCTCTCCTGGCCTAACTTGAGGTCATGTCCTCTTGTCCTATCTTGTCCTGTATGATTTTGTTTATCTTTTCTCCAGATAAACAAACACATTTCAAATTCTTTAACATAGATGCTCACATTACAAAATATTATGGTTTTGTTTTATCAAATATGACCCAACTTTAGAGAAAATTCTTCCTTGTGTTGGCAGTTCAACACAATGAGCTTCTAAGCTTCCCCAGCTTTTATGTCTTTGTGTATTGTCTTTGCAGAAAGCAGCAACCAGCATTTGCTATTTCATCTGTAGGTGCCACAGAGCCTACTCTTTGTTCATTAAGCAACAAAGAGACTATTAAGAACCACAGAAGGTTAGTACTGAGAGGAAAAGCAAGAGGTCTGATGTTTTGATGCATTCTACATTCTATAGTATTGGTAAATTATGAATTTAAAATATATTATCATAAAATCTTCCCAAAATGTCTGAGGAAACAAGAATGAAGTTGAATGGTATGAACCAACAAAATACCATCTGAGACTCTGAGACTTTGAATTCTGAAGTTAAATTATATATATATATATATATATATATATATAATTTTTTATTTTTATATATATATAAATAGCTTAACTAAAAATATTATAAATTAATAGGTGACTTGCATTTCAATTCTTTTCCTAATTAGCTATTAATTTATGAAGGTAAAATTAATTATAGGCTAGTCTTCCACAACTTGAATATATGCCTACAAACACAGTTGTACTGGACGACAAATTCCTGTCTGTATGTTAATCAATCAGTGAATGGTCTGAGAATCTCTTTACTATTTCTTCTCCTTCTGACTACAAATGATAAATGACAGTTTGAGAAAAAACTTTCATTTTTATTGCTTGTCACTGTTAGCTTCTTTCCTCCTTCACAAATGTTTTTCCTTTGTATCTTAAAGTGAAACCCAAAGTTCTTTTTCTCAGTTTCTTCCAAGTGTGAGCCTCAAATCCTCTATAACAAATGGAAATTACTGAATCATCTTATTTTTATCTACGTATCTCAGACAAAGCGTAATAGAGTTCAAAATAAATCCCATTTGTTTTTTATAAATTCTGTTTGTGCCTTTCAACAAAACTGATTCGGTTTCCTGCATTTTGGCAATTTGATACTTCTAGGTATCTTTGTAAATCGCTTACCCTAAACATGCTTGGTTTTTTTCCCTTTTTTAATTTCAGCATTATACCAAAATTAAAATTCTGCAGGTTTTTCCCCATTCAGATGAGAAACTGATGACCTGGTTATTTCCTTGATGCATTGTCACTTGTTCAGAGGGAATCTGCAACATCAGGAAAAATCAAACAGGGTGTTTCACAGCTTAGCGTTCCAAGCTTCTTTAAGCCAGCACTTACCCTCAGCTTTTTTCAGGGTTATAGTTTTCATGTCACAACATATGCTTCCTTCTGCCTTTTCTGTCAGCTTCATATGGTGCCTCTCTTCCTCCCCATCTGTGTCTCACCCCATACACATCTTTCTTTAAAAAAAAAAAAAGTTTTGTGAATCTTGTCTGTACACACAGTTCAAATTCCTCATCAACCATATGCATGCCTATGTTTTTTACTTCAGCTTCATGGTTTTATCAGATACCTCAACTTTTCAAAAACTTTTTTTCGAGAATACTGAATACATATATTTCTACCTTGCAGTTTGTATAGTTTTAAAGCAATTTAAGGCAACAAAAAGAGTTTAGAGTTCCAATTAACATTCAAAATCTAAATATTAAATACATGTCATAGATATTTTCACACGATCAGCTTTGATACTCACGGGAGGACTACTATAATGAGAAAAATGACACTTAAAAATGAGACTTGGTTCTCTTGCTTTCTGTGATTTAATGGAGGAGGTTCCACCTACATTAAAGCAGCTGTACCAAACAGCAAGTGTACAAGGGCTTTTTCTGTTCAAATCCATCTTTGGTTAAACTAGACACCCATAACAAATTAATCATTCATGGTGGAGGGCAGAGCTGTCAAACTCATTCTGTGGTGAAGACCAAATTCGTCTGGGGAGACAGGCTGGAAATAAAAAGTTTCTTGCCAGACAGCTAGTTTTGTCTCTCTCTGCAGTGTGTGCTTCTGAAGAGATTGGGTTCTGCTGGGGGCCAGAGGGATGAGAACAGAAAGAGAACTCTCTTTCCCAAGCCTATGGGGGTTGGCAGTTAAATGAGTTGATTCTGGAAAAACATTGTTTCTAAACCAAATGTTTCCAGTTTACAGCAAGGGAGACCAGATCACAGGAATTTAGTAAGTTGTTTCCCTTACAGCCATCATTTGGCATTCTGACTCCATCTCTATACTAGCTGCTGTCTAAAGAAATTTGGAGAGGCACAGAACCTATTCTAACCCCCACTGCAAATCAGATTAATCTGGTTTAGCTATTCATTCATTTCTGGCTCATTTTAACTGCTAGGCATAAATTACAAAGGGAGCTTTAGAGCAGTGGAAAAGATGTAGGACCAGATCCTGTCTACTGGATCCAGAAGCGTGTTTGACATGCCCTTTCTTAGAGGGCCACTTAAGTTTCTGCATTTTTTCTGCATATTCTGTAAGAATTATGAATTTTCTGTTTCTGGAATTGGTGTATTTTTTATTTTTTTCTCCCAAAATAGTCTCTTCAAAATTGGTCTAATGGAACTGCACACTTTTTAGCTTGTTTATTTGCTATCCTATTAGAAGTTCCAAATATTTAGTTCTGAGATGATTTAATCACAACAAAATGTTAAGAAAATGCTTTCCTGTCTTTTGTTGGTTTTACTTTACTGCAGTATTTGAGCAACCTTGAGATCGGCCAATGCGTGAGCAGCATATGTTCAGTCCAGTATTAGTTATCCATTTATAGCAGGATTTGAACATGAGTGAGATGATTTTGTTAATCTGATCACTATACTGTAATATTTTGCATTTCAATCCACTTTTTAACTTTCTTACTGTGCTTTCAACTGCATGGCTGCTCCACCCATTGCATGCCCTCTTTCTTTTTTCCTCCCTGACTGCTTACCACTGTGGTGGAAGACAGACTAGTTGAAATCTCAGACTATTTGAAGACTCATGCTAATGGAGCTGAGAATTTTGACAAGCATGATGGAAAAAGGAGGATGGAAGAATTCTGTGTTCTTTTTTAATGATAGGTGTATGGTGATATTTACACTATAGAGAAATCTGCCAAGAAAGGAGCATTGTATAACCAGAGATGGGCTGTAGAAGCAACTAGTGTGTAGAATACACAATTTGCATATGTGGGATTTATTCAGTTCTGTATTTGTGCAAGGTTGCTCAGTTGTTTTGAGCTGTGGCACTCACTGTTCTATGGATTTTTTCCCACAGCTGGAAAAAACCTCATAAGAAAATATTTTTTTTGGAAAGAGGTAGTGTTTTCATATGTTAAGAAACAAGTGGTACTCAAGAAAGACTTGTTCAACTCTACAGAGAGAGACTTGTTTTTCTCTAGAAAGTACAGTACATTTAATTTCATTATAAAGAAGGAAGTCTTCTGCACTTTCACGTTATGACTTCTGCATTAAGAAGTTTTTTATCTTCTTTCCTCTGTTGGTTTTTTTTCTGCTTAAATTTGAGGTTCTCCTAAAAAAAAAAAAAAAAGAAAGAAAAACAGAAGGAAAGCTTTGTAAATTTTGTTTTTATTTAAGACTTAGGGGCAACAGATCATTAGATGTCAGTAATTTCTTTAACTGGAACAGTAATCGGAATACAAATCCAGTCAATTTGTATATTTATTGTAGGACTATACATATATTAGGAGGAAGACTGCCCTTGGCAAACTGAGGGGGACTTCTGCTCCTCCTTAAGTCTGGCCATGGATTTAGCATGTGCATGCATATGCAGGCATTCAGCTTCCAGGATACCAGTCACAAGAGCAGCCATAAAGGTTCAGACTTGTGGTTCATCCAGCCTCGTAACCTTCAACTGTAACTGAATGACTAGGGAACAGAAAGATAGGACTATTAGACATGATGGATCCATCTAATACTCACTCAGACTTCTTGAATTTTCAACTCAGGATTTCCTGAGGACACTCAAATTCAGTCAGTCTTGATTTTGAATTTTTCATATCTCAGTAGGGCTTCAAAGTACCTTCTGCCTTCATGTTTTCTTCCTAGTTCCTGCAGCAGAAACAAACTCTGCAGTGGTAATCAGCAGACTGGACTAACAATTGCTGATATTAGACAATGTTCCTAGCACCTGTTCTCCTTCTTTTCCTGACTCCAATTTAGAAAGAAATCGAAACCCAGTAGAAACCATGAGGGAAGAATTTCTCATTGCTAGATACCACTTTGCCCACTTTTCCTCACGCCTGTGCAATAAATCAGTTGATTTCCCATCTTCCCCATATAAAAGAATAGAAAGCAAAAAATAAAAATGAGCAAAAGCTGTAGATCTGAAGATTCTGAATAACAAAATTTTATGTTTCTAAGAAGGCCGTATTTTCTTAGAAATTAAAATTCTGTGACATATTCTTCATTTTCTGACATAAAATGGGTAAGAGCCTATTTTTAAGTCTTTTTTAAGTACCATTACAATCCAGAGTTCTTTCCCATGTGATGCTTCAAATATATTACAGAAGATGAATGCCAAGTTAGATATTAGTAGATTTTTTTATTTCCTAAGAGAAAAAATCTGTCTTATTTTGGTAGACTTCTCCAGCATTTCTTGTTGTAGACATTAGAAATGCAAAGTTTAACCAGAAATGAGAATCCAGGGGAACAATTTTGATTCCCTTTTTCTCAAAGGCTTAATGTCTTGTACTTTTTTGTTTGAAAGGTATTTGTGTCCAACGATATTATTGTCAAATAATTTCAGAAATTGAGAAGAAAGTTTGGAAAGGAACTGAAGATTAAATCACCTTCAGGCACCAAGGAAGGTGTAGTGTGGTACATCCCAATCACACCTTTTGCATCCCCCTTTCTTTATGGGGTACAAAGTGGAATTCCACAGACGCCTCAGAAAACCTATTCCTTGTCTTTGAGAGATTTATAGTTGACTTTGCCATGTGCATTATTGGATCATTTTCTTTGCTAAAAATTAGATTAATTATATGTGGTTTTAAACGTAGCTCTTGTCTTCTTAGTTCCTTTTTCCTCATGGCAATGTGTAATCAGCTAATATATGTAATACACTGATCTGTTTTTGTTGTCTACTCTGTTGTTGCGCTTATTTTTCTCCTCTTTTTCTACAGTGGGGAAAAAATCAACCCTCATGATGATTTTTTTTCCCTCATTTTTACTTCTCTCTGGTACAACACCTCCCTTATTCAAAATATTTTAGAGCTATCCTGAGCCAATGCTTGGTGCCCTGTCTTGCAGTATTGCTACAGGGGAGTGATAGGCAGTGTGTATGGAGCTCCTGCTCCCAAGTGCCATGTAAAAAGCCCCGTCTTCAGGAGCAAGAGCATGATTACAGGACACAGAGGCCAGAACCAGAGTCTTGTCCCTTCCCTCTTACCTTTACATAGTTTAGCAGGAGGTTTCCTTGGGTTTGTTGTTTCTGTATGCATTTTGTTAGCCCGGTCTGTATATTCACTGATATTAAACTATGAAGACCATCCTTATAGACAACTCACATTTTTGATTTCTGAAAAATATTCCCAGCATATATCTCTCTTTCAAATGATCCCTTTTTGTTGGGGGTGGGGGTTTTTTGTGGAATTTTTCTTTGTTTGCTTGTTGTGGTTGTTTTTTTGGGTTTTTTTATTGATGAATTTAATTTTTTAAAAACAGTGAAAAAAAATAAGTTTGCACAGATTTACTTTGACTGCTTCAGATGTTTGTCATAGTTGTTACATGGCTTGAAAGAGATTGCTGTACTTGATTATACCGCATTCCTTGTTGATCAAATAGAGTATAATTCTAAAGACTAATTAAATCATTCAGGTTGATATTGAAAGTATTATGTAGGCTTGGTTTTATTATCTGGTTTTACATAGCTTATGTAGATTTGGTACATTTGTTATTATGCATTTACTTTTTCTTTATGACTGCATTTTTACATAACCTGTAAGCTCTGTTTTTTTTTCAGTGGTAATATCTGTTCATTCAGAGTTTTGATGTATATTGTAGATCTATTTCTTGTACATTTACAGATCTGAAAGTGACAGATTGCAAGCTTCTTCCAGTATTTGAGCTCCCCGGTATATTGGTATCCATTGTCAATAATATGGACTGTTAGTTAGGTTGTAAAGCTCCATTGCTCAGGAGTGTTATATTTTGAAGTCATCTGTCATGGATGTGTTGTAGAGATAGGAGACTATTTATGTTTATGGCATTTTAAGTAACTCAGTAAGACCCTTTAAAATATACAGAAAAGGCTTGTTTACTGTCATCACTGCTCACTTAATCCTGTGACCTTGACATGATTGTATGCCCATAAAACTCCCTGCAGGTAGTTCAATAAAACAGATGAAGATGAATAAAACAGAGACCAATGATTGTTTCAGCTTCAGGAGTATACTGTCTTATGCCATAAGTATTTCTTAATCGTTCAATAGTGCTGAACCATTTAAAACCCTGATAATGTAGCAAATTATCCAGTTTTCTAGATTATTAGAAAATCCACCAAAAATTCATAAACCACATATATTCTGTGTTTAATTTGAACCATTGTTTTGAAAAATAGTCTGTATACACAATGCCAAAATACTATTTAAATTATTTCTTAAAATTAAAGTGTCCTAATTTTTCAGATTTCCATTAGGTTTTCTTGGTTTTTTTTTCATTTTTCACCTGATATCAAATTCTATTTATTGAGTCGGGATGCTTTTGGTTTTGTTGCAGTCACAATCTGAATCTAGGAAATATTCATGTGTAAGAGATTTCTTTAGATGATTTACTAGAAGCTATGTTTGCACTTGTGGTAGGAAGCAATAAAAATGTACATAAAGAGGAAGTCAAATTTGATGTCTCTTAGGCTCAATTTATAAAAACTACTGAAGCCTTTGGGATACTTTACCATAAGAGTGCGATAATTTTTATGCATAATATATCTTGGGCTATGTGAAAACATGGAGGAAAGTAAAATACGATATATTTGCCTCATGGTGAGTGGAAGTGTTTTTTAGTATTAAAAAAATGTTCACTTTCATTTTCTTTAGTACCTGGACATTAAATTTTCAAATTTCTTTTAGGTAACAATGCTTTTTTTTTTTTTTTTTAAGCACCTAAGTCTTTTACACTGAATATTGTCCTAACCACTACTACAATCTCGAATAAAATGTGAAGTTTTCAAAGTTGATGACAGTTTAATAGTAGAGGAAATTTATTTAGTGAACTTCAGACAGTATTTTCAGTGGTAGAGTTTTATACTGAACTGTTGAGCTAAAAATTGAGTGAAACCTGTCAAAAAAGAAGAGCAGCCAGAAGCAAGTTTTACTATGTATCTCCCAAATTAAAATGGACTCTACTGTCCTTTATGATTTAATCTAAATTAAAAACAATTGAGAAGAATGAGAGAAAATAAAAAGCTGCCACGCTTTTTTTGGCCAAATGCCAGACAAGGTTGAATAAGAAGAAATAATTTCTTTCATAATAGTCTTTTCATGTGAATTCATCATGTTGAGTTAGTTAAAATCTCAGTTGGTATACTTTTAGAGCACCCAGATAAACAAACTTTAATTGCTCCCCAAGTATACACTACCTTTCATTTTGAACAGTTCTGGAATTAAAATTTTGAAAAAAAAAAATGATTGGAAATTTGTGTGGAATGGCCAGTTTCTCTAGAAATGTTCTCAAATGAAAACTGTATGGTCTGTTACATTTTAAAAAATCAGGTGTTATAAAGTTTTGAAGCCTGATTAAATAAAATCAAAATATTAAAATTAGTATGGATTGGAATTTGTGAACAATTCAGTTGTGTTAGAGAAATATTGCCAATTGTCTTTTAAAAAAGGAATTTTTTTTTTACATAGAAATTATGTTTTACTTTAGGGTAAATTGTCCTTTAGCTTATCAGTACACTGAGACTTAGTTTTTCACTGGATTTTTTGACATCTTATACTGTTTATATTGTTGTTGCTTGGTGAGGAATATATTATTTTTCCTGGAAAGAAACAGACATGTTTCTTCTGAAACACGCACAATAAAAAAATTGGTGTACCTGCCTCCACTGGGTATTCATTCATGCTCCTTGTGACTGGAGATCCAGTGTAAGCCATGTGCATTTTTTAGTATGTTTGCTGGAGAATTTGTATCTACAGGTCAGTGTTGGCTTTTATCCATGGTACTCCCTATATAATTGTGTCATTTGATAAGCTTTTGCTAAGCTGTGAAAGTGTGTCATTGCCAACTCAGCAGGGACTTTCAAAAGGTTCTGCTGGACACTACTAAATTTTAAACAGAGGCCTTTTCTTAGGAATGCCCTATTTTGAAAGTACTAGAATAGCTCCTTTATTTCAGTCACACTGACAAATTTCTGAGGGGGGGGCACTCTCAATGCAATTCTTATTTGGAAGATTTCCCTTCTTTAAAAGTAATCCACAAATTATCAATTTGTGTACACTAAAATTTAAAAAAAAGTACTTCTAGAAACTTGTTCTCTATTAGGATTAAGAAAATATATTCACTTTTACTTTTTTTTGGTTAAATTTAACTTTTCAGAATCCTCACAGTAAAGCTGCAATGCTAGTGTTTTCTAAAAGACATAAAATCTGTAGGAAAAATCTCAGCTATAAAAATTAAAAGGCCACAATGGACATTCCATAACAAGTAAACATCTATAGACCTCTGCGTCATTCATGGTTTCAGAAACATTTATGAGATGTTAAATCACAGGCAAGTTCTGAGTTATCTCTTAGAAAATATTTTAGTTTCCTGGCCAGTGACATCTCAGGTTCTCCATTGACTCCAATAGTCTGAAATTTTTATAGGTTTATCCTCATATTGATCCATATTAGCAGTTGTAAAGGCAGGATACATACCTGCTACTGGTACTCTTTCAACCCTGTTAGAAATTCATAGTTAATATCATCACCAACCTTAGAGAAGCACAAAGGTAGGTCAGGGAATGATATAATTGGTGTACATATAACTCAATGATTATATCTGCTCCAGAAATTTCAGGCACTTGGACAACAGATGTAGTAAGGTTGAGAAAGGAACATTTTCATACTACCTAACAAATACTTTCTGACTGAGAAATAGCTGCATTACCTTTTGAGCTGAATTTCAATATAGTAGCACATTTTTCACTATTTTGAGAACAGAAAAGAAAGAGATTAATCTTCTCACTTTCCATAGCTGTGTTCACCACTATTCACTTTGTTCTCCCTCTGATGGTAAAAAAGGCAATCAGCAACAAAATAAAAAAAAAAAAAAAAATTACTAATCCAACATCAGTGGTGAAACATTGAAGTCCTTTATGAGCTGGAAGAATTTTTGGGAATTCCAGGAAGGACAAATTGCCTTAATAGAAATTCTGATGTATCTTCATATTTTATATTTGAATCAAGATAAGAGCCTTTGGGGTTTTTGTCTGAAGGAGGGAAAGACTGATGGTATATTCCAAGATTTACTCTATGTTTACATAACAACTTACTTTCTTTTTCTTTTTAAACCATCCAGTAATAATGAAGAGGGAACATGGTTTACAGGCTTTATTGTCATGAGGTCTGTGGACTCTTCCTCACTTTTCTGCCTAAACATAATTGTCTGTGCAACTCAATTTAGAGGCCATTATGTGCCTCTGTTTAGAGTACCTAGGTGTTTCTTACCTTCCAAAATTTTTTTCTGTAGATTTGAATTACTGAAAAGTTTTCAAATGATGCCTTACCGAGTGCATTCATAGTTTGTGCTCTCTAGTATATGGAAAAAAGAGGACATAAAATTACTATTTAATCTGGATGTTTCCTATATTGAAATCAAGAATTAAGAGGTAGAAGTCCTACAAAATTCTGTTCCATTTGTGTACTGCATTAAGTGACTGTGCTCATTTGTCCCATAGTATGAATTAAGTTACTGAGTACAGTCTTTAAGATTTTCTTCAGGACGGCTGCTTAATTACTTTTAGTTTTGTGGTGTAATTATTTATTTGCATTTTCAGTCTTAGAAATTATTTTCTTGGGCATATTTCTTAAGCATTCCTGGGTAATGCAGGAATATTTTGCATGTGATTTTGAGGGTGGGTGAGAGTTGTTTATCTGTGGGTCGGGAAAGCAATAGGAGTGAACAAAATGATGTGTTATTTCCATGATCTAAATGTTCTGCAGCAGTAGCAGCAGCTGAGCAGCTCACTGTTATTCAATGCTACATTAACTTTTCCATTAATTCTGGTGCTGTAAAATATGAAGCCCTTAAGCGCTGCGAAGTTGCTGCCTGATTTCTGTTCCCTTACATGGGTGCTGTATATTTGCGTGCTACAGCCATTATGTGGATAATCACCATCATTACTTTTTAGAAGGTCATTTTCTTATTGTACTGAATGCTGTTAGATACAGAAAAGCCTTGATAAAAGAAACGTTCTTTAACCACATTCACTACAGATGCTGGTTTTTTTACTCATTTGTTGCTATTAATAGATGATGGCAGCTCTAGTGTCAAGAGGATATTTTACCTCTGTGTTTTTTATTTGTTTATTAATTAAATAAAAACAAACCTCAAAATAAACCCCCTCCAAAAAAACCACCACCAACAAAAAAAACCCAAACCAAACAAAAAAGACCCAAAAAACAAAAACAAAAAACCAAAACCAAAACAAACAAAGAAACCCAAAACAAAACGACAGAAAAAAAACAAAGCAAAAAAAAAAAAACCAACCAAACAAAAACCCTACAAAAAAACTCCAAACCCAGAGACCAAAAAAGCCTTACATTTTCTGTAAAAAAAAAAAAAAAAAATTTAAACTGTTTAGTTTCATTTCCTTCCCTGCTAGGAGAGAAATTATTAAGTACTATTTTGAATGAAGATAAATTTTTGTTATGTCATGAACATAATTCTCTTTTGAAAATGCTGGATTTTTTAAAAACTGAATAACATATGGAGATTGGAATTAAAGTTATCCAAATTTCTTGTATTATTTTAAATATTTCTTGAAAATGTACAAATTTATGGGAATAGCGGATTTACTAAGTGTCAATAACAAACCAGAGCAGCAATTCATGGTACTTCCAGACAAGAGATACCAACTATTCCATCTATCCTCCTCTCCAGAATTCACAGAACACTTCATATGGGAGAGCAAGACTCTTACTTCAGCTATGAAAGCAGTCACTTTATACCCTAAATAATGAAGTTTTAATCCTGGTGGTACCAGTGAGGTGACATCTCAATGCTGAATAAGTAATATCAGTCTTTATCTATCTGCTTTGTTTTCCCCATTTGTAACACGTGAATCATGGTACGCTGCTAACACACTGATTTGAAATTTGTTGATGGAAGAAAAAGCACTGAAAAGTAGAGTTTAATAAATATCCTTTCTATTAAGAGAATGGTCTTAAGTATTTAGTACTGTTTGTATTTAGTATTTAGTTTAGTATTTAGTACTGATTTGCTTTATTTTTGAACACGCTTTAGTAGTTTAGGTTTTTCTGTGCCTCAGATTCACTGTGTTCACTGTTTTGATGGTTAAGTCATCATCATCTGAACCAGCATCAGCATAACAAGATTTGTGTGATGGCTCATACAGAATCCATTTTAGCTGCATACGCCATTACCATTGCTCTTAAGGTCTGTTTCTAGCATTTTTGGAACAGGATGAAAAGGCACATCTGATTTGACTAGCAAGCTTCTTACTTGTATATTCAGCTGAATGATTCTGATTATTTTCTGTGATTTTCTCTCCTACCTCTGTGTCTTACAGAATTTTTGTGATACTAATTTTTTTTATTTTTTAAAATTCAGGTATTTTGATATCTGGTATTATTTGATTTCAGGTACATATGGGAAGATGAGTTTAAGATCAAAATGTTAAAGATGATAATATCTTGTGTTACATAAATGTACGCATTCTCCAAATTGAGTCTTAAGTCTACCCTGGTTTCATTTTACAAAGAAACTTTAGAATTTATTATATTCTTTACATGATAAAAATACTGCTTTTCAGGAATTTCACTTAGTTTCTAACAATAATTTAGGAACTTTTCACAGTTCTGTTTAGTAAGTGGCAGTCTAAATGACATTGTGTTGCCAGCACAAGTTCTGAATATGCGCTTACTAATCTAAACCCTCAATTAATTCTTGCCTAAATCTTGTCCCTGGACTGCATCCTTCCAGCCTAGGATTATGGTTTTTTCTCATTTATTTCTCATATACAGCTGAAAAAATTACCTTACACTTTTATCCATTGCATATTTCCTCCTAAAACCTGTTCAGTGTTTTGTCTTTATTGCTGACCTGGCTGGATAGTGTGTCAGTATTTACCAGTGCCAGCAATGTGGCACTCAGAAATGTCTTAAACAGCTCATAAGAGGGCTTTTCAGGATTAGGAAAAAAGGGAATTAAGAAAGAAAGAAAGTAATTGGTTCAAACTTTGATTTTTTTTTTTAATTTAATAGTTACTTGTGATTGATGGAATAATTTGGAATAAGAAAAGCTATATAAGTAGAATTGTCTTACAAAGTTAAACTTTTTTTTTTAATGAATTCTGTATTTATACCAGTTTGAATGAGCTGGCATAAAAATCAATATCTATACATGAGCAAATAACATATAAAAATAATATGCTTTGAATGCTGAGGAAAAACACAGCCCAATATGCAGATTAAAATAGCCTGTGAAAATAGCATTGTTGTGTAAATACAGGATAAAGATCTTTGTTTCATTTAATAGCTGTTTCTACTTAGAGAATTTGTTTTTTGTTTGGTATCTTAAAAAAAAGAAATCATCCCCCTGAAGCATTAAGTGCTTCTAGATTTAGGAAGCAAAATAGTGAATATTTAAACTTGAAGTTCTATTTTGTTCTGGCCATTAAAACTGCTAGGAATCTCAAGATACTTGATGAGTAAACAAAGGGATATATTATGATCTTCTTTGGTATGAATCCAGTTAAAGGATTAACAGTGTTAGTCGGACTCTGAAACGGAAAGGCAAAAGGATATTACTCAAAATACATTTCAGCAGTGATTAGCTGTTATCTGGAAAAATAGATTCCACCTCACTCAGTAGAATGCTATATTTTGCTGAGAATCAAAGTTTACAAACTAAATTTCAATTTTTTTTAGTATGGCAGGTGATGAATGTTCTCCTGCAGAGGTTATATCAGAAAATCAATATTTGTAAAATTGAAACAGTATAGGTTTGTATTGATCCATGTGGCTAAATCAAAATGAAAGGCTTTGTAACAGCTTTCTTAGACAGCCTGCTATCCAGTAATGGCAAACTATCAATTTTAGCTTTCCACTGATAAATCAACTTGAAAATTGGATGTCAATTTTTTTTTTTTTTACTGAAGTAGTGATTTTTTTCTTCCCTCTAACCTTTTTTGATGGGTTAGATTGGTTTATAAGACTAAGCTCTGCCTTTTTGAAAGCAGTTGTCAAACTGACGTTTAGATATATTTGGAAACAAAATCTAAACTCTTGAAGCCTAATTTTGTGTACTAGCTAGCTTGATGGTAATGTTGTGTGTGCATCTCTGTATAAACAAATATGAATATGTGTTTATGTGTGTAATATTGAAAATGACATTGATTTAATACTTCAGGTATATATGTTTCTCCCTTTTCTGATCTTTTGAGTTCACAAGGTCAACTCTTCAACTGCAGCTTTTAGAAACTAATGCCTCAGAAACTATTTCAGCTTTCAATGGTTAGGAAGATTGATTTTTCTTTAATTGACTCATTTTCTTTTTTATTTTGTGTTAAGTGAGACTTTATGAAATGATAATAGGAACGTCAGTTTCAGCTGCAGGTCCTTAAAACCTGCATGGATTTTCTTTGTTTTTAATGACAGAGAAAACAGGATACAGATTTTCTCAGAAAATAGCAAAATCCTTTGTGATGGCGCGGGGAAACCCTTTAATTTGGGTCACATGCAGTAGTTTTCAGTGGAAGTTAACTGTGCCATACCTTCATGTCTGTACAGCAGAATATAAGTTAGCTCGAGTGGGTATTGATTGTGAAGTTTGCTGTTGTATAATTACTTTTGGCTGTAGAAAAATGTGGTGCTTATTGATCTAGATGGAAGCATTTGACTAGCAGTTTCCCTTGGCTAACAGTGAGTGTCATCTTTCAGCCATGATAAATGGTAACACTCTGGGTCAGCATAATTACTTGGTGGTGAAATGAACCTCCTGTATGTTTCTCCTCTCACACCAAGGAACCACCGTAATCATCTTTATCTTAAAGCCATGATTTACTGAACTAACCATCCCCTTAACACAGTCCTCTCCTCCCCTTCCCACAGTATGCACCCACATTAAATGTGGCTCTCTCTGTACTATTTTTTAAAAAACTATGATGTGCTGCTCTGAATCCACAAGTATTCAGATTACAGTATTCAGTATATATGTATATTGCATCACAAGTATAATTAATTTTTAACCTAATCCCTGTCAGTTGACCTGGAGCTGCAGGAAGCCAGCTCCTTCAACTATCTTTTAATCTTAATGTTTAGTATTCATGTTAAAAAAAAAAGGACAAATATTAAGGTGTTCATCGTTTTGACACAGTGCTTTTTAAGCCTTGGAACCAAATGTTATTAATACACTGTTAAATTATTAGTGTACTGCAATGAAAAGTGCCATATGAATTTATTGTCAGTAGCTCTTTAATTTTATAGAGTAATGTACACTCTGGATGTGCTGTCTTTAGAGAACAGATGATGATATTTTTTCACTACATGCTGCTAGAACAGTTTCACTTAAAAATAATTTTGACATCTCAACAGCAGTTTTAAATGTAAGGGGTTTTTTTTTATGCAGTAGCCGTATTTCTCTTTATATGTATCTCTAATAGGTGATAAATATGTTATCAGAAATAGGAAAATAGTATTTATTGCTGGAACACAAAATTAAGATGATTTGTATGGTTTGGCACCTTTTTAAATAGGTAGTTTTCAATTTGTTATCAATATTTCATTAAAACTTCGTATCATGTTGTTTAAAATGGATTTGTGTTTACTTGCCAGTAGTATAATATGGCCCTGGGGTAATGACTTTTTGTTAAGTAATGTTAGTTAAAGAAAATCTGGCAATAGTTTTAGATCATTTTAAGACAGCTGTGAAGGGTTTGGATAAAGGTCATTTTCAGTGATTGTGCTTAGTTAAATAAATGTGAAGGGTTTCACAATGGGAATCTTGCTTTTCAGTATGGTGTCATAAATTTCCCCTTAACACATCTGGGAATAAGAAGTAAAATGTAGTTGTTTCTGCCTTGAAGGCAATGTATTTTATATTTTCCTTGCTTTGTTTGTTTTCCCCTTATAATGCTGTTTATTCACATAACTAGAGTTCAAAGGTTTTAACTTTGTCATAAATTAAATCTTCTATTCTCTGACAGTTTGTGGGACCCGCTGGATATAATTTTCAAGTGGTTGTAACTCGAAGATTTTTTTTGCGGAGATTTAGTCGTTAAAAGTGTTAAATTTTCTGACAACTCAGCCTCTATTGTGACCCTAGTTCATTGCTTGCTCTCTCCCTTGGCCACAGCTGGCCTCTTGCTGTTCACAGCTGAAAAGTGAAATCAATGCTGGGTCTAACAAAATGCAGATGAAAGCCATTCTGATCATATATAGTCATTTCCCGTAATTTTATCAGCCTTCAGTTTCTTAAATGATCTCTGGAAAACATTGTTTGTTCATGTGAATACAATATCGAGTTTTGTGATAAAATGTCCTTTTTTTCTGAAAAGTAATACTTTTTAAGCAATAGTAGTGATATAGAGATCACATTGCCATAGCATGATCTTTTGAAATACCAGTCTGGTCCTTCCCCGTTTCCCTTCGGAAGGGAAGCCCGTGAAAGAGCTGCTGCCTGAATCCTGCCAGCTTTGAGCCTTTGGAATCTTGCGAATTGAGGTTTTTATGTTCTACAAGGCTCAGAGCTGGAAAGTAAGAACTCTTACCATGTGTCAATCCACATTCCCATTGATCTTGCATCCTTTTTATTTTTATTTGAGCAAGATTGGTAGGAAAGCTATGTTGCAGTTAGAGGTGGCAGCGTATGATGTAGCTTAATGCTCCAGAGGTCACAGAACTACAATGAGTTTGATGGAAAACAGCCTTTCTCCTTATTTTAAGTGGTTCCTGCTTTGATTACAGGCATTTATTATAATTATCAAGAGATTAGTCTGTTGTTATAGAATCCTTGTAATGGAACCATTTAAAAGGAATATAATGGCAGTTTATTGGATTTTGCAAAGGAAAAGAGAACAGATAAAGTGGTGGGTTTTTAAATGGATCAACTGCTGCCTTAAGCATACTAATTTTTTCCTTTTGTTTAACTTCACATTTCTTTTTGTTTCCAATTTTCAGTTACATACTAATGAAGTTACTTTTCAAATTCTGAAGATATTTTACTTGTAACATTTTCATTGCAGTCTAATCCCATGGAGTTTAATTCTTAAAGACATTCTTTCCAAAATATTCTTACGCTATACATATCATAGAAAGTGTACTGTCTGACACAGCTGCTTTGTAATTTTGTTCATATCACCATTTAAAGAATGACAACAAAAAAGAGGTGTCTTTTGTAAAAAAAATACATATAAGAAATTTTGTGTTCTACATTATATCATTTAAAATATAGCTAGGTTGATTTCTCTTTTATACAAGCCAAATATCATAATATTGATGAAACCTGATGAATTTCTTTCATGTGTACAATTTCCTCTACTTAACAGTATACAGTTGTACTCACTGCACTTAGTCAAAAAGAATAACTGTTAAGATTATAAAATAGTCAACTTATTAAAGTATTACAGAATAATACTTGTAACCTGACTGTGGAAGTAAGAGCTAGATGACATTGGAAAAAAATTAAAAGCTCATAAGCTTAGGGAGTTTTATATTAGAACTAGTTTATATTTCAAGACCTATGAATTTTGTAGTATGTGTAAGTATGTCTTATCCTTTGTGTGAAATCTTCTACTAAAGAATAATAATGGAGCCTAAATCCTCTTACTTAAAATGTTCTGTTCTATGCTCATTAGCTGAGCAATGGCATGAGTTACTTAGTACTGCTGTTAACTGGGAAAGTCAATTGACTCAAACCTAGTTGACGTGGGGCTATTTAATGGCAGTAGGCAAGCAGCCCCAAATAACAGTGAAAAACCACGTAACAGTAAACTGCAAGAATAGAATTACAAGTCTGCTTCTCCAATATTTGTTAGCTGCCAGCAGAGGAGGCCTGGGGAGGAGTTTAGTATTTCCCCAGGTGACTTTACCATGATACTCCCCCAGCATATCCGCCCAGCTTTCAGCAAATTGTAGCTCAGGGACTTCCTGAGCCAGAGGTGATATCCTTGAGTTTAATAACTTCTGGTGGGTTTTTTCCCATCTGTGAAAGGAAATGTCTTATCCTTTTAAGAACTCATTTAAACTTCAGCTGACCACAATATCACATACCATTGAATACCCTATATCCCATACCCTTGGGTATGCCGTGTGAGAAATTCACACAAAGTGCACCTTCATTTGTTTTGAACTTGTTGCTTGATAACTCTATGTTCTCTCTAGGTCTTTTCTTATGAGAAATAGTGAGTCCTTGTTGTCAACTCACTATCTTGGTGCCATTTGCAATATAAAGCATCACTATCATATCCTTCTCAGTTATATCTCTGTTCTTTAGCTGTGAGGCTCCAAAATGGCCTTTTTCTCCTTCCTGGAGGCTTCCCTAACAGGCTGTAGCTTATTCTGGAGCAGGTCTCTGTTAATCCTTCCAGCTGGAGCTATTTTACTTTGTGTAATAGTGAGTGAGAAGAGAATGATACACATATGAACTTGTTTTTGTCTCATTCCCACCCACCCACCCTCCTTCCTGCAACTGTAATGTGCCAGCCAGGTTGTGGCCTTATTGCCAAAAGAAAGCCAACTGGGAATGACTAAACCTTCCTCAATATTTTCAAAAGGGGAAAAACAAAGAATTGGAACAATGTTGTAGGAAATTACTCTGTGTCTGAGCCAGATTTTAATTCTATGGTTGTAGCCATTTCATTCCCCATTCCAATTAATGCATTACTAGATTAAAATGAGCTAGCATTGTCAGAAAAGGCTGACAGTGTTCTATTTCAGAAAACTGGTGATTCATGGAGGAAGCATGCTCTGTCCACCATAGCTCTTCTTGTATGATTGTATTTCCTCTCCAATAGAATCAGCTATAGGGGTCTAGACACAAATATTATTTGTGCGTATGTTTCAGAGAGAAGCACTTTGTTGGCAAAGCCTGTAAAAAATCATTTTGATTTGTTGTCACAGGCTTTGAGAGTATTGCCAGACCATTGCAGGCATAATGTTATATAGTGAATGGCATTCTCATGCCTTTGGAAGTTGGCATTTAGGGTGTACCTGTAATTCACAGTGGTGAATGGTGGTTCCTTTATTTTTTTAGATACAGAATGTGCAAATTAAAAAGTACTTTGCTTGCAGATATTATTTGAAAATAAGGGAGAGTGGACATGATTCTCTCCTCATGCATACACCTTGAGCACTCTTGGGCAAAAAAATTAATCTAGCAGGTAAGACTTCTCAAAGCAAAGATAGATTCCTCTTTGTCTTCCTACAAATTTCCTTATCTTCCCAATGCCTGCTGGTGCTCTAGACGTATTAAGACTGTATTACACTTTTTTCTTTTTTTTTTTCCTTTTTTTTGATCTCACACAAGAGAAGTATTTAATATCAGAAAGAGCAATGATCTGACCTGATTGCTTTCTTCCTGCTTAATTTCAAAAGCCTATTGCAGGCAGGAGATGTTCACTAAACAATTTTTATAAACATTTATAAACATTTGTAGTGAAAACACTAAGTATTATAAATAAAAGAGCTATTAGAAGGGTGTATTACTGTGAGTCAGTACTGGGCTTCATATTTGTTCAAATGTGAGATTTTTAATGTACTTCTTTTCTACTATGTCAGCCATGCTGAGGCCTGTGCAGATATTTATGTTATCAGCAAAGAGGGTTTTGTTGTGCAAGGACCAACACTCCCGCTGCTGGTTAAAGGCTGGTCAGAAAGCACCAAGGCTCTATCAAGTAAATAAATTTTGGCAACTGATATGGTTACTGATATGGTATTAATTTTGAATCATACTGTCTTCTTCCTGCTTACTAAATCACTACAGTCAGAGACACACTGGAGTTGTTAAGGGTGTTTTTTAAAATTATTAATCTGTTGAGCTATACAGCTTGTTTGGGTTCCTCTCAGGAATTAATTCATAGCACAGTAGTAAGTGGGGTGGAAGGTAAAGCTAGAGTATTTTCATAGCATTTTACATAGATATCATGGTAGAGTGTCATTTTCCAAAGGTCTCCCTGAAGCTAAATAAAGGAAGTGTTATGTATATTTTTCATGGGATAAGGTACATTGAAGCAGAATCCTTATTGTCTGAGAATGGGAACACATTTTGGTGCATGCATTTTTTTACCCCCCAAAACCACACAAGAAACTTTAGACAGATTAAATGTTCAACTAGAAGGAGGTGTTGGTCCATAATTCAGCTTTAGTGCTCCATGGGAGGATATTGCTGTTAGAATAATAGTAGATCTGATATATTTTGTACCTTAGTTTGTATATGCAGTTTGGACTCACATCGCTAACTGCAGAATATCTACAAAGACAAGGATGCTTCAAGTCAATGATAATATGACTACAGCAAATTAATTTAGATGGTTTGGAAAAGCTCGTGGAAGGTCATGTTCTATAATTATCCATCAACAGAACAATGTAGAGTAAAGAATTGAACTGTTTTGTCTTCTGCTGATAGGACGAGGAGCCTTTTGCTAGGTCACTTATGCATTAGAAAAAAAAATAGCATAGCTATTGGGCAATACAGAGTACAGGCCTGTCATGTGTATTAACCAACCTGGTCACAGGTTGCTTTGCTTTCTTAAATAAAGTTTGATACAAGGAAAAAGGTATTCTAGAACTGTGTAAGACTTATGAATTTAATTAAGAGTCCTTTAAGTCAGGAGATGAGAATAAACTCTACATTTATTTTCTGTAAAAAAGATTAATAATCTTTCAGAGTGATTTAGCAGCTCTTCACACTGGTGTCAATGCAATCAATTTCTTACTAGGCATCTTGGAAGCTTGTCACTGTTTGTCTTTTGTGTTTGGTAATTTGCTTCTTAAAAAAGAGAAAGGAAAAAGTTAAAATAACCTCAACTAAAGTCCTATTTTAATGTAATAAACAGCAATTTCTATATATCTTTGCCAATCACTTTTCAATCTGTGGTATAGAAAAGTACATTGATATTCTACCATCAGCATAAAACATTTTTTCAGATTTTGGTGATATTAAGCTCCTAGAATAGGTTCTTGAAACATGTCTAATTTTGAATATGTTGTTGAGTTTAATGGGATTTCATATAGGCATATACTTAACAGACTCATTCTTCTTTTTATAATTGGGTCTAAAAAATTGTATTTCTTCCACAAAAATTTTTATACACTACCCCAGGGATTAAGTCTCTCCAAAATAATAATTTTTATTTTGAATTATACATAATAAAGAGTACTCTCCCTTTAAGCGTTTAACTGTTAGACTTTCTCAATTGCTTTAATATTATAGTCTGATTTTTGAGTGTCAGCCTTTTTTTCTTTGCTTGAATTTCTATAGCTGTTTTTTCCTGAATTTCTATTATTTATGTTCATTATTTGATATCAGTTCAAATAAGGAATTTGCAATCTGAATCTGGGGGTTTTGAATGCTGACCCTCTGGTTCTTCATTTCCATTTTTAGGAATAAAATGATAAGCCCATTCTTCAAAAGTGGAATTTTGAATAATTTTTTTATTAATTCACACAGAGAAGATGATTTCTGTAGCTTCTGCCTGTTTTATCTTTCAGGATTCCCTTTATCAGGTTAATCAGATGATGAAAAGATACCTCCATGTTACTTTTACTTGTAGTAGTAAGACTGGGACAAGTCAGTAGACCACATTCTCAATTTCTCTCATTTAACAGGATTCTATATACAGAATTATATAGCCTATAATTCTACATTTTCTGAACCCTGCCTCTTGGATTTCACTTAGTCATGTGAGATCTCTGACATGATCCTTCCCTTGACAATTCACACAAGTCTTAGATGGCAGATTTTTTTCGTGAGAAACTCAGGTTTTTACTTTCTATAGTGTTGAGACCTTGGTTACTTGATACAAGAGCACTAGGATTCCTATCCTATCAGCCAACTTTTCCCAAGGCAAAACTAGTTCTCTCCATTGACTGCAGAATGGACCTAGGTTGATTAGTTGAATGTCAATAATGTTGACATCTTAAGTTAGATAAAAGAAACTCAACTCAGCTATCATTTGGCATAATTTGACAACCTTAATCTTCCAGTAAATTGCAACTCTTAATTGCTGGTATTAACTTCCCAGTAATTGAACTGTGTCTCCCAGATTGCAAGAAAGGAAAACAGATTTTGTGAGGTCACAGGCAGTTTGGTCCCTGTAGAAAAAGCAGTTTTCAAAGATAAGGTGATCGTCAGCTTCTCAGCATCTTCAAACACAATGTCTATTGAGCTACACAGAGGGGATCTGGAGCACCTAAATTAATCGAGAGGTTACAAAAGAATGAAAGTGGTGAAGAGCAAAGAGAGTAAACTGTACTTTTGCCCAAGTTGGTAATCAGAAGTTGGAGAATCTCTGAGGATGAAATGATCTGTGCTGTGGTTCTTAAGCCATATGAGACTTTAGAGCTCTTAAAAATCCACTCTTTCCAAGGACATACGTCACCGGAGTTTTGGCACAAAATATTCAAAATTATCCAGATTTACATCTCAGAGAAAGTAAACCAAAAAATGCCACCACCAAATTACCTTCAAACCTAAGCATAGACTGCATCCAGCTCTATTTTGTCCCCCTTTGTCCCATTTTTGAGCTACTCTTAAAATTTTGTCTTTCCTCAACTCATAGTTTGCATTTCACAGTTGTGTGAAGTTTTAAATTTTTGCTTTCTTGGATCAGGAAATTTGGCTACCCATGCTCTGAAGGGAGAGCAGCACATCCGTCTGTTTCCAGGTCTATGATTCCTCCCCCCATCAATTGTCTAATTCAGGACTGAATCAGTAAGCTTTCCTTTCTGCTGTAATAATAGATGGGTTTTAATTACTTTCTCATTTTCCATCTTCCATACAAACTGCCATAATAAAGTCTCAAAAACCCCCTCCAAACCAACAACCTGCAGTGAGCATGTAAAGTATAAAATCTGCTTAATTAGCAAAGTTGAAGATTGTAATTCCTTATGGTGGTTCTACACAGAGAAGTGAAGGAGGGTTGTATAAATTTATTAAACTGCTGCTGCTGATTTTTCTTTAACTGTGGTATTCATTTAAGGACATACACCCAAATACAGCCAAATACACATTCTGTAATATATTTGTAAAGCATATCCCTGTAGGGAGTCATGCTTAGTGCACAACAGCAACTGAACTGTAAATGTGCGTGAAAAATGCAGAAGATACACATGGTCACGTCACAGATTTGTGCTAGAAAGCAAAAGCTCCTGATCTGAATCAGGATCTGAATCAGGTATCTCCTGGTTGCCACACAGAATCGTGTAACAGGTTAAGTAGGTAAAAGGAAGAAAAACATTAAAAAGTATATCCAGAGTAATAGATTGCCAAATACTTCACATGCAAAACTTCTTTGGAGTATATCCTACTTGTTTTTCAGAACCTTCAAAAATAGCAATTTATTTCAAGACTGAAAACAAAGAAGTTATAATTTGGTGTCATCTTTTTTCTTTTTTTTTTTTCCCCAATGTCACGTCTGCTTCTTCTCGTACAGTATTTTCAGAGCCCAAAATAAATCATTAGGTCATGCTGATGTATTTTGGGATGTTTTATAGAAGACTGTTTCTATACTTCTGAAGAACCTCTTGACTGTCAAAAATAAAGTATAAATAGAAAAGTTTTGATTTACTTGCCAAGCTGGCTTTTTAGCTCTCACAAAAATTCCCAGGAACAAAAAAGATCAAAGTTAAGATTACTTCAGTATTTATTTGATAGTATTATAAACATGGTCTCTATTAAAAATTCTATAGCATTCAGAGCCATGCCCCTTGGAAAATTTTATTTCATCAATACCAGCTATATTTGGGGATAGGAAAAATTGTTTATTCACCAGTCAAGGCATGTCCACTGATTGGGCTGTTGTGTCTTTGTTTCAGTTCTTAAGAACAACTTTAAGTTAAAGCTAGATATATGCTTTTTCTTAACTTATGCTGTACTTCTGGATGATAGGGGAAAAAATAAATCTCTACCAAAATACTTGCAGGAGATGTAAAACTACAGGCTTCTATAAATTTTGAATTCAAATAGTTCCAATTACCAAGCTTGAATTGGCATTTTGCAAAAATAATTATTCTTTTAAAATAGTGTATTATTAGACTTGCATTTTAATAACCAGCTCTGCATGATGGAAATTACAACAATTGCCTAGGTAAAACTTTATTATTTATTTATTAGATTTTGATTACTGTTGCTGTTTGTTGTTAGGCCTCAAGGAAGCTAATTATTTCATCTCAATGCCAGGTTAATAAGTTGGCTGTCTTTAAACAGTTGCAACTTGAATAATTTATACAGGTCTGAAACAGTAATTAATTATGTTTTTTTAAGGAATAGTGTATATATATATTATATATATATATATGTATAATAAAGCTGTGTCTCTTAGAATAATGCTTTTAAAATATTTTGATAAAACTTTTTCTCTTTTTTCTGATTAAACATTTTGAGAGGCTAAATTTCTGTTCCTGGATTCCATAACCTTCATGCAGTGCCTTACGAGCAGGAGTAACTAATGAGATAACGAGTCCTAGCTGTCTATCTCAACCATGCTGTTTCTGTTAAAAGTGCAGCTCTAGATTTTTTGACAAGTCATTGCTGGTTTGTCTTGAAACCGGGCTGTAATTTGTATGCTCAGTAGGTTCTTCAGTAGTTCCTTCACAAGAGATTCAGACACCTTAATCTGTGCATCTGGAATGGAGCAGACAGCTGGGACAGCATCCTCATCAGCAGTCACATGTGTTATCCCTACTTACAAGGCTCAGCCTTTAGTGTTTGACCTTTAAGTAAGCCAATGAGGCACCGAAGTTTTCCAGAGCTTCAGCGAGCTCTTTTACTTTGGATGTCCACTTGGAAATCCGGGGACTGTTTTTCATTTGTCCAATCACACTAATCCTAACTGTACAAAATTTTAGCTACTATTTAACTCTTCTTGAATTGCAGACAAGTCACAAAGGCTCAGAATTTTTTTGATAAGCTAGGATCCTGCTGCCTCTAGATAAGTATTTAATATGATACATAAAATCTTGAAGTAAAGAGTAACTTACTTTTCTTGTAAAAAGTCACTGCTTCATTAGAACATTTGCAAAATCTCAGGACTTCTGCATTGTGCTGATGTAGGCTGCATGGGGATGACATCAAAAACAACCTCCAGCTTTGTTTGCTAGCTTCTTAGTGCAGTGGAATTGTTGTCATTCAGAATTCAATAGGAAAAGAGATCATTGTGTTTTAGGGATTTTCTCAATTTCTTTCCAGAAAAGGTACAAAAAACAACCAAAACAATCTATCTGTATTCATTATACTCAGAACAAACTATCCTATTATTTACATAAGTGGTGGAGTTAGTGCTCATGCCGAAGGCAAAGGAGGAGGGTGGCTCTGTGAGATTTGAATAAACTCTTCTTTCAGTCTTCCCTTTTCAGTGCTACAGCTGAACCAAACAAATAATACTAAAAGACCCCACATAGGGAAGGGTTGTTTTAGGAGTGAGTTGAGATTTGGGGTTTTTAAATTAATTTCTGTGAAAAAAAAGGAGTCAGACAATAAAAGGCAAAACATAACTTCAAAAAATAATTATCTTACTCTCCAGTGGTCATAGCACCAGTTCATCTGTTTTTTGTGCAACCATTGTTCACCTTCCCTAGGCAGAATTGAGTCACCATGCTTCCTGCTCAAATGAACTTTGATGTTCTTGGCCAAAAAGCTGAACAGAAGTAGGTAACTGTACTATAAGATGAATCCATTCTCCAGAATTGTTACTGGAAGAATATTTAATGTTTGAAATTCAGAAGATAAACTACAATTGAAAAAAACTCCTCAAATTTAATTCTGTAAATATCTTAGCTATCATAAGAAATAAATATCTTAAATGTCATAAGAACAGTATTTATTAAAGTTAACATTGTTTGAAAAGCAGCATCTTTATAGCAAAATAATAGTTGTGCTAAAACTTTTTTATTATTTAATTTATTAAATCAGCATTTTACTTTGTTAAATTAAGGAAAATAAGTAATTTTTTGAGGTGTTTGTCTAATTTCATATGGATTATAGCTGTAAAATCACACAGTACTTTCCAGATAATTTTGACAAAAAGTTTTATTATTTCATGAGGTCTCCTGTTTTTGTAGTTAGAGAGTACCCACTTTTATTTTTCTTTTAGTTTGAAAGATTATGTGCTTAACAAGCAAAATAATTTTGCTAACAGTAGGCAATATACAGTAAAAACTGTGGAAGAATTAAATGGAAATTTCATTTTTAAACCCATTTAAATTAGAAAACGTTATTTTGATTAAATCTTCTGGAAAAAAGTTATGATAGCATAAATTCCTTTGAAAATACATTATTTATTTCTTTTTCATTTTTCTTAATTAATAAAAGTCTTCAAATGTTTTTATTTTCATATTTTATTTCCTAAAAGCAGGAGCATATGTTAATGTCATGGTGCCTATTTCGGATGTGATGTTATAACATGCATGCTAGTCAAAACATAAAACAATTTTTTTTTTGCTTGAAATTCAATGCTCATTTGCTAGACTAAGTTTTATGTCAATTAAATTTTTAGATATTTCTACATTTTGAATGAGAAAATCATCATGCACACTTATCATGGAATACATTTTACTTAATTTTAGCCACCTCCAGCATGCTCCTTGTCTAAGCCATTCTGTCTGTCTCTTTTTTTGCAGTCAGTTAAGAAAGACAGAGATGACCCCTAATTCATTCCATCTTGGAGTTTGTTATAATGTGGTTTCATGGCAGTACTTGTGAAATCTTACTAAGTACCCATTGTGCTGAGATAGCATGACATAACAAAATATGCATTAAAAATAAAAATGTCCTAAACCACTTTAAATTCTTTCTAGGTATCTTCCAAAAGGGAATTCTACCCAAATTTTCTTTTATCTAAAACTATTAAATGGCTTTTTGGGCTTTGGGTATTTTGTTTCCTCTTTGTTTGGAGTGGCAGCAAACCATATTCTGAAACAGTATTAAGGTTCCAAACCAGAAATCTGAGTTAAACCAGAGTATTGTTCCAACAACTTTCTTTTCCTTATTTATTTTTTTTCAAATATAATCTTTTATGTCTTAATTCTAACCCTAAATTCTATTTCATTTTAGTGTTTCTAAGTTTACAATTTATTACCTCTAGGATCTGATGCAATTGAATTTGGTTGTTAGTCCTATTTTGTTACTAAAAAGCCCTTTGTGATTCTGGTGAGGCAAACACTGACAATTTATGTATCTGCTTTGTAAGTTGCTTCAGTTCTTCATTCAATGCCATTGGATTCACTAAAAGGAACCAAGTATATGACTTTAGGAAATTGTATTGTTTCATTTAGCTGTACTACATGAAGTGTCCTACTATTGCCCATTAGTACTTGGATAGATTTGCCAAACTTCTCTCTAACTATTTTAAATTTATATTTTATGTTAAATCTATCCAATAATTTTAAAAAATGCTACTTATCTTTAGTTTTACTTTTTAGACATTTTAGTTATTGCCACTTCCATTGCTATTTTTAAGAGGTATGTGACTTTTTTCTCTCTATTTTTTCCCTATTTATAGCTTTATGCATGATTAGTCTTATTTTCCTACAACTGCTTCTTCTTGGTAGAAGTTTACTACTATTTAATAATATAGCAGCCATTCCAGAATGAAACAACTAATTCTGAAGAATTAAGCTTTATAAAATATCTAGGCAGTAAGTAAACTGTTAGTCCTTGTTTGTTTGTATATTCATTATGAGTTTTTTCCTTCAGACTCTATGCAATACACTAAAATCCATTATCCTGGGATTTTACTGCCTTAGAAGTTTGTGGTTTAAGTAGTGCCATAGCTAAAATTAACATCTCTATTGTCACAGCCTCCCTTTCACATCGACTGACATTATTCTTCTTTCTAACATATCATCTATCTGAAGATTAAATTGAGAGATTTCTGTTTTCAGCTTTTTATGTGTCCTCAGCTTTTTCACAAAAAATTAAGACACAGAAGTTTCAAGAGTTGGAAATCTTCATTAAGAGAGTGTATTAAATGCTCCTTCTTCCGGTGCCTTAAGAAGAAAATAAAAGCCACATAAATCAGTTCCTCCTTTCTGAAAAGGGTGTTACCCTTTAAAACAGTTCTTAGAAAATTCTTCTCCATCAATTTGGTGGACCTTTAATCATTAGTCATCTTCTGATAGTTTTTTCTCTCTTTCTTTTGTAGCAAATTCTCTATTGTCTCAGCTTTGTCCTTCATTATTAATGCAAGACCATTAGTAACATGATCATAGGAGAGAAACTGTAGGCAGTTCTCTTTCTGCTTTTCAAAGGTGACTCCTCTGCTCCTATTCTGATGATCAGTAGTAGTGTTTGCTGTTAGAGTTTCTCTGTGCTCTATTTCATCCTTATTTCAAATTCCAAATGGAAACCTTTACCCTCTTTTACCATATTTTCCAATTTTCATGACATTCAGTGTTTCTCAGATTCATTACGTCTTTATTCCCCGTGTTATTATTTCCAGGGTTTAATATTATTTCGAGTTACTGTATCTATTGCAACACCACTTCTGAACCTTATTTGCTTCTTTGTTTTTACAGAAGACTTCTGCTACTTGGATCTTCTGGCAAATAAGTTTATATTTTGGCTTTAACCATTACAAACATTGCATAAGTGTTTTTGTAGTTTTTGTATTTCAAGTTTTCTTTTACTTACCTTTTTTTTTAATGTCATTCATTTTCTATTCTTTATATTACATTAGAGGAATGCTTTATGCTTTCCCAGTATACATTTTTTCCCTCATTTCTGAAAACACAGTCATAATTTCATGCTGTGAACAGAATAATTTTTGTTTTTCAAAATATGTCATATAAAAGCAACCAGGACTAATTTTTGAAATTATAGATCATCAATTCCTTGCCTTTTCTGGTATTTTCCCAGTATTACAAAGACTATGGATTCTCTGATATCCTTCCAGTTCTGTGACCCACTTCTTTTTCGAAACAACTTTTCCCCCTTCCCCCATGTCTGCGGGCTTGTTCCCCTTCACTAATATATTCAAACTTAATCTCTTCCATCTGGCAGCCCATCCTTTGGGTTGCAGTCTGAGGATCTTTTATGGACATGTGTAATGCTACTCTCCACTGTTCATTTTTCCACTCGTTGCTGTAGCTGTAGGTGCCATGTAGCAAACTGCACCGTGTACACGAACAGGGACTGAGTTTCACAGCCATGCAGCTGTTGTCACAGATGCTGAATGTGCACAGGATGGACAAAGACTTACAGTTTAGGACAGCTGGATTTCAAAAGTCCAAGAAAAAGCCCTTCCCAAGCTCTTCATTGCACCTGTGGCCATAGGAGTTAACAGAAAATCTTTTTAAAAGTTGTCTTCTAAATGTTCAAGCTATGGAGATGTGAAAAGGCAAGCGAGGGCTTTGCTGTGGAGGCTGACTTGATATTCCTCTTAATTATTTTGCTGGCAGAGCACGCCACAGTTTCTTGTCTGAGAGGATAATTGAGCTACCTGAAACACTTCAGTCTGTCTCAATAATCTTTGTCCCCATATACCTGGAAGGGATGTGTGGTATGGCAGTAAAGAATATTATGCACAATTCTGGGCAGATCTGAGTTTTAGAGCAACCTACATTTGTGAGACTGTTGGAGCCGTTTGCTCCAACTTATCGATGTTCATCTTGGCTACCAGGGCAGCATAACACCAGTTTGCCTTTCCATCCAATGCTGGCCAAGAAAATGTATTTGAAGTAGGAGAATTTTCAGATCAAACTGTCAAGTGGGTACCAATGGTGACAGTGGCAATGAAATAAAACTTGTAATCCTCCAGTAGGTAGTACAATAGGGCTTGTTCCATTAAAAAATGTATTTTCCTTGTATTAACTATATGAAATACTGCACATCTGAAATTTGGGATTAAGTTAGAATACCATACCATTCCAAATAATTTTTTTCGTTCTTAGTAGCCTTGTAGTATTACTAGTTTCATTCCAGTTCTCATTATGATGAGAAGGGTTTATACTGGATTATACTGTAGTTTGTAAGGAAGTTATCTTCATGCAGAGTTCTTTGGGTTGTGTATTTTAGGGCACGTTTTAAATAGCTTGAAGGGATATAGATATATTTCTCTTTTCTTAAAAGTCTTTAGAAGTGGCTCATAAATTATGCTACAAACTTTTGGTTCTTAAAAAAAAAATCATTACATTGTGCTTAATATGCTCTTCTTCATTCAAATAAGCCTGATTCAAAATGTCACTTGACTGGTATAAGATATGGAAGAATGAGAAATTACATGTAATCTAGTTGACTGTGGAAATAAGGATTATTAATAATATACATTATAAGGAAAAGTAAAGCTTATTGAAATGTTGTACAACTTGTCACAGAAATAAATCACTAAAATTACTTGATTTAGTCAAGTCACTTCTGGAAAAAATGCATTGTAGCAGAAAGAGATATGGGCGATTTGCAGATGTGTTCTCTTCTAGGACTGACTTGTGCCTAGTACAGCATTAGAAAATATAGTTCTCCTTCATTTATAGTCATCTTTTAGAACTACCTAACAGCTATTTAATTCCTCAAAAATCTTAAAGCCTGAGTACTATCCACAGGATTAGAATATAAATATTTCTAAAGTACTGTCCTCTATGGGCTAGATAATTTAACACTGATTCAGTCCATAATGCTGGACTTCTAAAGCAGGTTAAATTCTTAGTTTTAGGCTGGAACTAATGCCACAGTCTTCTACTTACTAGTATCTAACCTAGAGATGTAATAATGTAACATTTAAGGAAAATCAAACAAGTTTTTGTTATTCAAGTGATGAACCTCAATCATTCAAAGCTTTCTGTAAGTATAGATTCATCATCTTTTAAAGTGTCTACTTTCTTTCTAACAACAGTGTAAGAAAAGTATCTTGTCTTTTTGCTATTGATGTTACTCAAAGTGTCAAAAATAAATTCTTGATCAACTAGTTCAGGTTCAGAAACCTTTTATTTGAGGTACCAAAGTCCAGTACCTGGAAGCAGGTAGTAACAGTGTGAGATAGACTTCTGTAAAAGACTGTAAGAAGAAACTTCAGTTCTGTTTTTAAAAGTCATATAATTTGTGATTAGAAATTATGTTTCTGCTCTTTTGTTCTCAAAAATTTAGGTTTTGCACCATTATTACATGTTTCAAGCTTCAAGCTTCAATCCCTGGTGAACTTGTAATGTTTTTTTGGATCTGCAAAATAGACTTAATCCGGTGACAATTTCATCACTTTCTTACTTAACACATCATTAAAATAGTAGCTTTAAAATCTGGTTTATTTTAAATTGAAAATATACAGTAATCTTCAGACTGATTAATCAAAATAATGAATTACCAGATTAAACACAGAACAAATTAAGAACGTAATTTTAAAATCTTTGATTATTTCTTAATTTCATGCAGTTTTTTGTTCTTACAAAGATCATTCTTCTCAACGAGTGTTTTTTTTTTATTGCTGCCAGTACACATCATTTCAGAGATCTCCTTTTTTTAAAAGGGTTTCATTGATATTTTTACTTCTGTTGTATCATGACTTAGTCTGAAATGGAATTAAAAAGGGAAGCTTTCTTGCCTTTCAAAAAACAACTGAAATTGCCTCCTCACTGCTTGTAAATAAGTAAAATGCCTATTCTGCAAAGCAGCAATAAAAGTAGGACCTTCATGCAGACTGAAGAAGCATATAGTGAAAATGTCATTCAGAATGCAAAAAACACCAGCATTGACTAAATATTATGATGTGCTGCTTCTGAAAATTTGTTAGTGACTAGAAGGTAGGATGCTAGATCCACTCCCTGTGGTGCCCTGCCCTCCAGAACTGATCCAGGTCTCATGACAGCAGTTAGTAAAGTTGGACAATAACTAATGAAAGCATTAAAAAAAGTGCTTAAGTGGACTGTAAAGAATGAAAACGTCTGTCCTACATTAGCATATTTCTACTTTTCCTCTGGAAGTGGCTGCCAGCACATAGCTTCTCAAAATGAATGCAATATAGAAAACAGTGGCTGAAGTAATAACTAAAAAAATCCAGAAAACACGTAGCCCATACTTATGAGTTGCAAACTTTTTTCTCTTTTTTTTTCTTTGTTTTCCTGAGTCTTTTCATGACACACACCTCCAGGGCATTACAGATAGATTGAAAATGACTGGTTTAAAGAAATGGTTCCCTAGTTTGGGTCTGCAAGGTCATGGCCTGCAGAATAATTTTAAGTGTATACTGTGTTCCATTATGATTTTGATGATAACAATGCATCCATAAACATTTTGCATTCTTCCTAGTAATCCAAAAAGCTTTTAAAATGTTGGCTTAGAATGTAGCTTTGCCCAAATAAATTACAAAAAACATGTGGGAGGTTTCTGTTGATAAGGTCAAGAAGTTGTCTGAAAGTGGAGCTGGTCAGTTCTTTAGAGCCAGGGTTGAATAACAGATTATTATATATGTGTACTTTCTGACTTTAGTGTAGATAACAATGGCTTATACAATTCTACAGGAGTTTAATATTCTTTTGAATGTAAAAAGGCAATGTAACACTAAGATGGCCATGGTTGTTAATGGCTTGTATTAGCTGGGAGCTATAAAATCATCCTAGTACTCTGTTAGTGCTGGAATAATAATTTACCAAGACAATTACCACATGGTGGAACTTTTTTGCTGCTCTAATTCAGTGTTATTAATAATGAATAAAATTGCAATTTTCTCAGGTTGCTAGGGGCAGTGGGGAATTATTTCAATGAATATTTCAGCACATTAGTTTAATCATAGTTCCACAAAATTCAAGTGAGCAATATTTTATACTTTTAAGTTTGGTCTGCTAAGGGACCATAGTCATTAAATTGCAAACTATTTGCACTGAGGTCCATTCTATGATTTACAAGCCTTGTTAAAAACACTGTAAAAGAAAGCAAGCTGTGCCATTAATACTTGTAATTTGATGCTGCATTTGTTAATGGGTTCAGTGTGATTAATGTTTTTAGCAGCAGGCAGAACATTTTTAGACAGCCAATGCTGGGGTTTATGATACATAAATGCATGTAAAGAAATGCTAGAATATTATAAGTTTCAGTAATACATGTTTTTACAAGATTGTATTCCAGAAATGGGAAAGGAGGAGTGAAATTATACTGTAATGCATGTAAATACAGTTCAAGCTGAGGTAGATGCTGATGTGTGTGTTCTTTATTTTCCAGCCAACTGCATGACTTCTGGCGCTTGGATTACTGGGAAGATGATTTACGCCGACGGAGGAGATTTGTTCGCAATGCTTTTGGGTCTACTCATGCTGATGCTCTCCTAAAAGCTGCTGTGGAATATGGTCAGTATTAACTCAGCTTAAAAATACAGCTCGTGATGCTTTCTTGATGTCCATGAATGCCTGAGAATCATGTCCCTTCTTTCTCAAGGACAGTGCTGAGATTACTAGGACAACATATTCTTAGAAAAGGAATTCTTTCAATTCTTACACTTTAATGAACCAGAAGACTTGAGCTTGTGAGCTGTTAAATTCCCTGATCCCCAATAGTTTCACATTTATACTCATCTAGCATTCCCAGATGGCAATTTTGAGACACTGGTAAAAACAACCGAACTTGTCTCTCTGGAGTGACAGAATTAAATAGGTCATCAAACTAATGTGTCTTAATAGTTCCATTGGAGACATTTTGTGAATGAAGAATTAAAAATTATCAGAAATTTTATTCTGGCATGCAAATTTCAGCCACAAGTATTTTTTTCTGCAAATCATGAAATGCATTAGAACTTGTTAACAATAATAATTTTTAAGGAGAACTTCTGATTTCAATAGTGAACTTAATACATAAAAGCTTCAGTTTTAGAAACTGAGGAATTAGATAATGTTTGGTTTTCATGGAGATGTAGCTGGAGTATAAAAGAGGAATGAGGGCGTGTTTACAAATTCCTCTATAACATGTGAAAGTTTCATATATTTGTGACTTCTGTACAGCAGACTGAACATGAATACTAAAAAAATGTAAAGCAAATTTATTTCTCAGGTTTAAGCCAAGATACCTTTCTAGCATATCAAAGACAGGAGTTTTTAAAAGAATGTTGTGATGGTTTTCTGGGTAGGTTTTTTTTTGGGTTGGTTGGTTGATTGTTTTTTTTTGTTTTGGTGTTGAAAAGAAAATACTATGATTCTTTAGCATTTAGGAGTAAAAAATTGAAGTAATCATTCACAAAGCAAGTTGAACCTTTCATCTGATGTTTAGCCAAAGGCTAAGGTTGCCAAAAGTTATGAATGTGATAGATATAAAGCTAACTCTGTATGACCTACACTTTTCACCAACTTTGCAGTTCTTGAGGCAGATAGTTGGGATCCAAACAAGATTAGACATATGAATTAATATCTGTGTGTGCAGTTACACCAGAAAGTGTAATATAATCCTTACTTAAAGGTGAAGGCTATCATGTGCAGGACTTCAAGTCGTAAACTTTCCTTAAGCTGGGTTAAAGAAGACATTTCCCCCATTTGTATATGGTATTTCATATTTGACAAAGGGTTATTTTCTCCATGTTCTTCCAAAACGTCAGGATAGAGATTTTATGAGAGTCGAGTACAAAACTGTGCTAATTCCTGTGTTGCTTTTGAAATGCAAACAATGACTAAAACCGTGGACTTTGTATGTATATAACACCTGTTAGTGCATTCACCATACAGGAAAATTAAAACTCAGGTTTGTACACAGATGGTGCACATCAAACTCAGTGGTTACATAAAAGTTAACAACAGACTGAAATTTTCAGAATTTAAAAAATAATTCTAGCTTTTCATATATATATTTAAATGAACATGAAATTTTAAACCAGCACGCATTCAAGTATTCATAGATTCTATCTACATGTATTTACTTTCCAGAGGCTTAAGCCTTTGGATTTTAATACTGAAACTTTTAGCTGACCTTTCTCTGTAAGAAAACATCCTTAACACTGATGTTATTTTTATGCCTCTTGGTGTTACTAATGAGTTGAATAATTTATGAGGTTGTCATGTGAAAAGGATTTGGTGCAGTTTGATGTACTTCTAGCCTCTGGTGTTGGAATGTGATTAATAAAGAGCTAGAGGCAGATTTTTTTTCCATAGGGCTTAACTTTCATTGTAGTTGGTTTTTGGTTTTTTTTATTGGCTTTGTTTTGATAATTTTGTTTGGAACAGTTTGATAGTAAAAACCCCCTAGCTTCCAAAACTGAGCCTGACATCACACTACAGAAAGAATTTAAAGCATTAAAAAAACCCCATCAGACTGCATAGTTTTCCAATACCAGATTTTATTTCCTGACCTCAGATACTTTGTTTTTGGAAAATAAAGTATTCATCAAAGCAAAATTTCTTGGGGTTTTGTTTCAATTTTTCATCTTGACTGATACCTCGAGTGCAAGTAAAGTTGTTTTGAGCATCAGTAAAATAGTGGGAAAATCTTACAAGTTTTTGTTATCTACATTGACTGTCCATTATAATTTAGGATTCTGTGCATAAATATTGCAATGGAGGAATATTTAGTCAAAGCCTAAGTCAGCAAGCTCCTCAGTGTCTGCGATCAAAGGCATCAACTTAAATAGGTCTGATCAGGCATTGCAGAAGAGGGCAGCCAGTTTCAGCTGAGCAAAAATCACAGAGCAAAGATGACAAAATTAATCAGTCATTTCTTTGGCAGTAAATAATAAGATATGCTGAGGATTGCAGATGAGTGAATTATCAGATTCCTTGGAGATGTGCCTGCTTAACACCTGATTTATCTGAGCTTGCAGCCATCAAGATATGACCTTGACAGATAAAAAAGTGCTTTACAGCTACTCTAGTATTAAATCATATTTAATGTTGGATGTATGGATACTGTAATTATATTTGCAGTCATTAAGGAAAGAGTCTTGGAAATTAAAACTATGTCTAAGATCTATAAGTTTGTTTTAGAGAAGTAAAACAAATGTTAAATTCTACCTCGAAGACCAAAAAAGAGAAGTTTTAATTTTACCTAATAGTGACTTCCTCCTGTAGGAAACGTTCAGTGTTGTACTACTGGGAAATAATATTTTCTAAAAAAAATTATGTCACAATGAAGTTTCTATTTAACTACAGTCCATTAATCAGCTCTTATATGCCTGTTTGGATTTCCATTTTTCATAAAATATGCATACATATATGTATGTGAGTGTGCATATGTATACATACGAATATATGTTCAAAGTACCTGACAAGTAAAAAACATTGCAGTGAGAAATTATAATATATTTCTATGTCTATATAAAACTGTGTGAAAAATTATAGCAGATTCCTATGGCTATATACTTAGCTATCCCTTGAGACTCTTCACATCTCAATCATAGCAGCATTTACAGGAGATTGACTAGAGAATTTTTCCTTTTAGCTTAGTCTCCTCTATTTCTAAGATTTTAATATTAGGCATTAGATTTGTTTGTATCTGTTAAATTTTCTTTCGTACCCAGATTTAAAATGCAAGCATAATTATTTCAGCCTTGTATCTACTATGTCTGCTGTGCCCTTTTGTTTTAATTAAATTCTTACTTGAATCAAAATAGAGATTCACTTCTCTCTTTTGTGTAGCTGAAGGCATGCTACTTTCTGGAGTATCAAAGTGCAAGCTATAGTGGAGTTTGAATTACCTAGAACTTTTTTAGTAGTTTTAATTTTATAATGTCAGTAACTTAAACAAATATTATTCTAAGTTTAGATGGGATTTCAGTGTAAATAAGTAACTGAAAAGAAAGAAAGAAAAAAGATTGAATAAATTATTATACACCCTACTTTTCTTCTCCAAATTTTACTATGATGGATATGCGAAATATGCAGATATGACCCAATTCACAGGGATTCTGTACATGTGGTGAAAGAACTGTCTCTTCTAGTTAATCACCTTAACAGTTTACAGTCATTGGAGATTAGCATAGAGGAGACACAACTGTACCACCCTGCCAGTGAGACAGAATACTGGTCCACAAAGGTCAACCCAAGACTAAAACAGTTCCTTTATTAAGATTTGGTCTTTCAGCCTTTAAAGATTGTGGTCCACAAACAATTTGTGCATAGAGGGAGTACAAGAAAGGGTAGATTTTCTAATCTACACTGAAGTAAATGACCATGAACTCAGTGCCCACATTCTAAACATACATGTGTAAGCTGGTCAAATATATCTAGGGTATGTGCTCAAGAATATTTAGCCTGTTAAGCTGATTAGCATGACAGATCCTAAATGCTTAGAATGAACAAGGAAAGAAAAAGAAAAAAAGAAAAATGCCTTCATAATGTAATACGTTCAGATTTTGAAACAAAGCCGCAGCTATATGTGCAATATAGCCACAAGTGGCTTTTGTACTTGCATATATGTTTGGATATCTAATTAGCAACTTTATTTCAAGGGCATTTTTAGCTGAAGCAGACTGGCTCCTTCTAGGACTTGTTGTTAGTGCTCTAAGTTTCACCAAATACTATGTTTATTCATCACTATAAATACATTTTTATTAAACACAATTAAAAAGCACCAGGTTTGGAAATCTGGAATGTTGAAATCTGAAATCTCTTTTCATGACAGCAGATGAATTTTGATGGACCTTCAAAGAATGGCAGGAAGGATTCCTTCAGGCTGCTGAAGGACCAGATTATTTAGCAAGCAAGAGCTATCTTAGAAGCAAGGCTGTGTGCGTTCCTGCTATGAAACAGACGGTCTGAAATCCATAGGAACACAAAAGGAACACAAACAAGGGACTATCTTCAGAATGGGGAATTTGGGTGTCCCAGAGACTCTAAAGGAGGATTCAGTTTCTTCAGGGTCCTCAGTGTTTGAGAAATACCTCAAGATGAAATTTCAGAAACTCTAGCTCTAGTGCAATCCCATGGTGCTGCAAAGTCTAAAGTGCTTGATTTCCACAGCTCTTGAGTTCCATCTCATGAGCTGCTGAGCTCCCTGCCTTCTGCAGGCAGTGTTAGAGCAAGGTAGAGAGAGGAGTGTCCAGAGAAACTGGCAAGAAGCTATGCACCAAATGTTGTTCTAGAAACCTAAGCCAGTGTTTTGGAAACTTACCTGACATTTTCAAGTAATAAGACATATGAAGAAATCAGACTGTCCCATGAACTGGAGATGCTCAATTTCATCATCTCTGTTCAGAAGCTTTGCTGTAAAATCAAGTGCCCTATTCTAAGAAGTCTAAATGTGCATCTAAAAGCTAGTCTTCATTGCCATTCTGCATTTCAGGTTCTGCACTTGCATATATTAATTGTTGATAGTAATGACATTGCTAAAAATGTAAAGATGTCTTTTGTTGGTGAGAATGCTACCTTTTTTGCAACAAATTCAGGACTGTCTGTCAAAGTTACCACATATACCACGTATATCTAAGAGTTAATTTACTTTTTCTCAACTTCATAAGGTTCTCAGACTTCACTATCCTTTAACTTATCATTTTTGCTGTGCATATTGAAAATGCCTAGTGTATTTCCAGAAAAGTTTCACTAACACTGGTTTCAGAACCAACCGTGAGAAAACCTGTATTTTTTCAGTAACTGGTTCGAAACTGAAAGCAAGTTAAGTCAACTGATAGTGAATCATTGCTTATCAGAGTTTTGCTAGCAGGCCAACTGGCTGCATAAAACTCAGTTATTTTCCTAGGTGTATCAGCAGTGAGAGCATTACATATGTACCATGTAAGAGATTAAAGATCAGATTATGCTTTCTTATACTATATGTTGAACAGCTTTGTTGTCAGGGTTGAGTTTTTTAGATCCTTTTGTTGGGTTTTTTTCACATTTTCTTTTACTTCTAAACTGATCTAGACATCTGTTGCTTGCCAGTAACAGGCAGCATGAACAAAATATTTTTTTTGCTATCATGGTGGCCAAACAATGGACAGGTTATCCAGAGAAGTGCTGTCTCCATCCTTGGAAATACTGAAAAAACCAAAAAGTAGTTATACACAACTATGTGGCCCCCTTGAGTCTTCCCTCCTCAAGAAAAACAAAAAAAGCCTATAGACTATCTGGATCAATTTAATAGTAAAAGTAAATATAAAAGAGTATATATGTCTCTGTTGTACGGGGGAGACCAGAACTGGATGCAGAAATTCAGGTGTGACCTCACACCTAAGGCTAAGCAGAGGAGAAGGATTACCTTCCCCAGTATTTTGCCTATTGCAGCCCAGGATAACATTTCCCATTGTTGCAAGGGCACACTGCCAGCTCCTGCTGAAGCTGGTGTCCCTCAGCACTCCCAGCTCCATTTTTGCAGAGCTGCTTTCCAGCTGTGTGACTCCCAGCAGGTACTGGAGTCTGGGTTTGTTCCTCCCCTGATGCAGGACTTGGCACTTCTTGTGGAACTTCATGAGGTTCCTGTCATCCCACTCCAGCCTGCTGGGGCCCCTCTGGCATACCAGTCACTCCTCATAGTTTCTTGTCATGTGCAAACTTGCTGAGGGAACTCTGTCTCATCATTAATGAAGATGTGAACAGGTATAAAATGTTTCTAATATCAAATTGCTCGTGTTCAGTATAATAGTTATTACTACTGAAATTGAGTTTGTTGTGATTGCATAAATCAAGACAATATTTTTGATTCTTTTTTCCCCCCTCGGTTAATATGCTATCCTAAAAATTAGTCACACAGACCGTTACAATTTCATAAAATATGTCGTTCTGGGGAAATACAGGGTGGCCCTTATCTAAGATAATTTCCCAAACAGATATTTATTTAAGTAATGCCGTAAATAAGTACATAAAAGCAATTGAAGAACGAAAGCCCTTTTCTAAAAAGAAACCTTGTTCCCTTCCCCCTTTCGTGCACACAATTTTAGTCTGTAAGTAAAGTCAAGATGACCATTAATTGTGAGCAGTTTTAAGAAATAGAGTTGACTTTGTGGGCAGCAAAACACACAGACTTGACGTTCAGTGTATGCATATTCTTCACTTTAAGAATATGCACACAGTCATTAAATTAACCTATAACAATTCTTCTATGTGGCAACTATGTCCTCTTTGCTCTTTAGCCTAAATGGGATCATCCTGCATGTGAAACAAGCATGTAAACATTTCTGCTTCAGCTGAAGCACCTAAAATAATACTTCTGTTACAAAACTTCCTTTCAGTACATGAACCAACTTCCAAATTGATTGTGAAATCTCCAATGTACTCTGAATGAGTTTATATCTGAATTGTGTGCCTGAAGGAGTCACAAAAATCTTTTTTTTAAGCACAACAATTTAAGATTTTCATCTATAGCCTTATAATTGTAGCCCAACAGTGCCATCCACTGCTTCACCAAATAAACTTCCAAATATTTCACCCTCACAGGATTTTAGGGAAAATATTACATGATAGTTTTGTTCTTTTAATATTTTGTATCGTAATTGCAAGATACGGTTTTGTCTAAGAAAAAGCTTACATTAGGAAAAAGCTTACATTGGTTACTAATTGAAGGATCTGCAAAGTAAAATCTTAATAGTGAGAATAATTTAATCTAAAATACTAGATTTAACTTGGTCTTCTTTATAACATTTCCCACTCTATTCCCCCAATCATAAATATGTTCTCATTAAATATATACCATACATATATGTACCATTATGGTGATGTTTTTTTTCTTAAAACCCACTGTAACGTAATGAAAGGCACCTTCAAGATGTAAATGGTAATGGAATTTGCTTAGGTAGAGTATTGAACACTGCTGTGTTGAATTGTACTGAACACTCAGTACTCTGCTCTCTGACTAGGTCATGGAAATGAGTTGCAATTGCATCCTATCAGTACTTTGCAGTCTCTAAATAAATCTTCTGCGTGTTGTATGTTATTTCTAGCATAGGAATTTTTATGGCAGCCTTATAATAATTTTTAAGTTCAGATTCAATAAGCAGTCATTTTTTTCTATTTCCTCAACTCTTGAATGTTAGAAGCACTCTCTTGACTCTAATTCAAGATTTTCACAGAGCTAAATAGGACATGAAAACTTTTCCCTCTAAACCTCTGTGCTGGGTTTCAAATGCCTTTCCTCTGAGATTTTGAGGTTATCCAACATGACCTGGGTTTTAGCTGCTGTTATAGGTCTGAGCTAATAGATTTTACTGCAGAACTTGCTGGCTTTTTACCAGCAGTTAACATAACTACCTCTTTCTTCATCTGAAAGTGTATGACCCCAGAATGTTCTTGAAGTCATGAAATTGGCCTGCAAACCCATTCCTAATATCTAAAAATTACAACCATTGTCATTCTTAGAATTCTAGCTGTATTTTTCTCCCTTCCGCAGTTAAATTTTCATGTACAAAGAGTACACAATATCTCTCTGTTCTGCCAAATAAAAGTGAATTATTTACCAAACCCAGTAAATTGCTATGATGAGAAATGTTTTCAAATCCATGTGGACATTGTATTTTTTTCTATTTATTCATTTCTATATCTATTTGACAAAGAAATAAAAGTTCTTGGCCCATGAATATTCAGTGAATCACATGGAAACATTTCAGAAGAACATTCTGTCAGTGAAAGTCTAATAATAGTTCTTCAGAGTCCTTCAAAGCTGGGTAAATGCAGGTCTTGGGAATCAGGTTTTAACATGCACTTTTCTAATTTCCTATTTTCTGTGCTTTAGAACTCTGTGTTGAGGAGTAACAGTATTTTTAAAATCTCCTTTGGCAACAGTTAAAAACACAAAATACTCCTTTTCTAAATTTTCTCCACTCTTCTTATTCTTAATGTCTTCACTGCAGGATTCCATTCTCCACTTTGTATGTAAGTGGGAATATGTATCATTTGTGTTTTCTGAAGACCTGGCAAGGACAGCATGTCAAGCACATGACTAGAATGGAGGGGCATTATTTCAGCTGTGCTGCAACTTTTGCATAAGGATAATTAGGAGATCATAATGTAGATCTAAAAAGACTTTACTGTCCCACTCTTTCTGATGGTCAGTGAGAGACATGACAGGCTTTTAGGCAATGGGCTCAGATTTCTGTGAACCTCTGGGCTACTTCCAAGGGTTAAATCAACAGAAGAGTGTCAAAATCTCCTCAGTATAGGTAATTCCTTGTCCTTACCAAAGAAAAGGAAACTAGTATGCATAGATTTTGCAAATAAAGGAATTACTTTTCAGAGACAGTATATATTTTAAGATGCCTAAGTATTTTTACTCATCTTTTTTTACATTGCACTAGTTAACATTTATCACATAAAATCTATCTCTATTACATCATGTGAAAATACTTGTAGACATTTTATGTATAGAGTAAGATTTGTACACAAGAAAAGAAGATTTAGGTATATATGCAATGACATTCCATAGCCTTGCAAATAGAGTGAATTCTTCAATACCACTTATTTTGTGTGTTTCATTATTTTATAGTGTTAATTTAGAAATACACACAAAAAAGACCAGTATAATGAAATAAACTGAATTTTCTTGTGAGTTTCAGTGTGGTGCAAGTTACAGACAGGGATGATGGTGCACTTTGTGAAAGAAAACCAAATACATTTAATGAAAAGTTCTCAAATACAGTACTAACCAGCATAAGTAAGGAAAAACCCTTGTTAAGAATTCTATCTGCCAGCATATTATGCATGTTTCCAGTTGTTTAAATTTCTTTTTCATATCACGTGCATTATATAATGACATGAGTTTTTTCTTATCTTTATGGTGTGCCTAAAGAGTCCATCTCCTGGTGTGTTTGCTTAACACACTGAGCATCATCTACAACAGATATACTTCCACAACTGAGAGAACTATGTATAATACTCAAAAAGTCTTCTCTTCATGTCCCTTTTGCTGAATAGCACAAATCATTCAATCCTATGCCCTTAAAAAGCTGATCACATTGTCTAAATAGCATCTTGGCTCTCATCTGAATTGAAGATAACATTGCTAGTGCTTGCAAATTTAACATAAGCATAGAAATTTTGCAAGTATCCCTGCAGTTGCATGCAAGGTTTGTGCTCTCTTGTAATATTTGTGAAGCAGAATGAAAGGTGTCACAGACCCCACGTGACAGCTTAATGGAAAGTGAAATAAAATAGTGGTCTCCTTTTTTCTTTACTGCTGACTGCTGCTAAGATTTCTGTGGGTTAGCTCTTAATACACACTCAGGCCTTCTACCTGGGACAGTTTACCCATTTCAATTATCTCATTGAGCTTTTTTAATTATAGACCCTCCGAATCTGCTTTATCTCTCATGTCTGGCATACCAGTACTCTTTCACTCTTCATCTGCTGGTCTGCGTGAAAAAAAGATGTTCTATACCTGCATCTATTTTTTATTAAAAAAAAATAAAATAAAAAGAAGTAATAATTAAAAAAGAAAAACAGCAAACACATAAAGTGTAGATCAAAATTCTGTTCCAAATCAAGAAAATAGCAAAGCTTTGATTTTATTTGATAAACAATTGCTATCTAGATAGATAACTTTGATAGATAACTGCTATTGATAGATAATTTCTAGCTTAGATGAGCTTATATATTTACAGCAGCCTGGCCCAAACAGAAGGCGTGTGGTCCCTTAGCAGCTCTAAGATCTAAACACAAATATCCCAGTGTTAGAGCCACAATGAAGCCTCACAAATGTGCATATCCTGTGGGTGCTGCCCTTTGTCTGGTGTTGCTATAGGCATTGATCTATGCTGACATAGAAACAATTCTTCCCACCAGTTACTTAGCTGCTGGGTGAAAATATGTAAACCACTTCTGAAGATGTGTGGTCTGTGTGAGGAAAAAATTGCATCTGGACAGATAAAAACGACAGTGCAGCACACTGAACCAGTGGGAATCTAGAAAGTAAATCTAAATGTTCTAATGACATTTTTATATTGACAAATTTATTATTTATATATAACATCGATAGCACTTTAAAGAAACATTATGTTATGTGACATTATGTCATGTTTAGGAAATTTTGTCTGCATAAAGACTGCATAAGATGATTTTTCTGTATTCCTCAGAAGAGAAGTTTCACTTGAAAAGATTACCATTCCAGAAAGATAAAGTAATTTCAGATACGGTGGCAAATGGGCCTCTCAAAGCACTGATCATGAGCTGTTGAAGCTTACTTCTGTAAATAAGTAGTCTTGATGGAAATTGAAATGATTGCATAACTGCTGAAATTATGATAGCTACTATAAAAAAAATTAAACTTATTTCCTACACATTCATTACCTACACTAGAGAATTGGGTTTTTTTTAGCTATCCTATTACATCTCTGTGCAGTGGTGTTTCCAAAGAGTCAATATCTGTTGGATCTGAGAGCAAAAGCTTAAGTGATGAGGATAAAAATTGCCTTCTAGCAAAGACATAATCACTCATGGCCAAAGAAAAGGAGAATTAAAAACTTGCAGATTTGTAGTATCCATTTTCTTTTTAAAAATATTCAGGTTTGGACTAGTGACATGGTTTGAAGACTCTAATTTTTAAATATTAGGTAAGGGTTAGAAATGTTGGAGTAGAATACCCTGGTTTGGGAGGGTATTTCATAGAATAAGAGAGTGGCCTGAGTAGAAAGGGATCTTAAAAATAATGTAGTTCCAAACCCCTGTCATAGAGAGGGTTGCCACTTTATTTTCATGGAATTTCATGAAATGCCATGCCATTTCTTCCATGTCACTGCATTATCAAGTGTTTGTGTTTCCAAAGAGCATTTCATTCTTTCCAAGACTTTATCTTTGTTAGCCTTTTCAATTAGAATTTTTTTCTTGTGAAATGGAAGCAAAATTAAGGCCAGCATATGTGGGTGCAGTTCCTCAGTATGGAGTGTGCCAGTTTAGATGTCTGACAGCATTGATCCTGGCTTTAGGGTCTGCAGGCAGATAGTCAGAACATGGTTTTTCCTAGAGAGTGTGTGCTTAGGAGCTAATCTAAAACTTTCCAGACATAATCCAGGCCTCAACATTTAGATATGACATAGGCATATTTTTCACTTTTATGTCATCTTAAAAAGGTTTTATCAGATGCTATGTCAAAATCATTGAATGCCTCATTTGGTAAATTTATTTCATTGTTTCATTATCATGTCATACATATTGAAATTCAATAACCTTTTGTTTCTTGCCTTATTAATTAATTTTTTTTTATTGGAATAGTTTGGTTACCCTCTTCTTACCTGTCTTAAGGAGCCTTCGCTTACACGTGAATATCTTGAATTAAGAATAAATGAAATTCCTTTTTGCTGTCAAAACCAAATTGTGAAAACACATTGCATGGCTTTGAAAATCAGTACACTCTATTAGCAGACCTGTCAATATAAAAAGTGCATTCCATTTCCACCTCTTGCTCTAATAACCTTTTCTATGTTACTCAGAGGCAGTGCACATAATCAGAGTATATTGTCAGCTTACTGGAGTTGGGGAAGCATGAAATGAAAATCGCGTTAATATTGATCCAATTCTCTTACTTGCAAGTGTCCTTGATGTCCTTTCCACTGAGCAATAACTGTTGGTGTGATGTAGATATTTTCCTCTCAGTTGTTACAGTAGTTTTAAAAAAATGACTAGAAGCACATCTAGGAAAATTTTATTGCTCTTAATTATTTTTCTTGTGTATAGTCTTTGCACAGAAGAATTATCCACAGAAGAATTTGATTTCTTTCTGCAATTTATCAAACTACAGTATATGTCAAAATGCTGCCCTTCAAACTATCAGGGATTTGTAAAGGCTGTCAGTCATGAAATATGAATCCATTCCTCTGTGTACAAGTTACAGTGGCAAACTACGTCTTAATCCAAATATAAACATTTGACTGTTGTTAGTTCCATTAGAGGGACTTCCTCTGGTTCCAGTCCGAATGGGAACTGCCTTTCAGGAGCCTGAAATGCGTTGGGACATTTGCTGGATTGGGAATATCGGACTCTGTCACCCGCTGGCTGTTTACGGTCAGTGCTGAATCAGTGCAGGATCCCTCTCATACGCTCAGAAATCCTGAAATCTCAAGTGCATGTAATGACAACCTTGACAGCATCTAAAAATAAATTTCACAACCACTCTGAATCTCAGTTTTCCTATCTGGGAACCAAAAAAACCAAGAGTGCTCAACATGGTACTTCAACCTTTATTTTTATGAGGGACCCTTTTTATTAATATAAACCATTTTGACTACAAGTATTTATTTTTTAGAAAGCCCTCAGTTTCATCTGAGGAATGTTTATTTTGGCCTTGCCTGTATTCTCAATCTCCTCATTATTATGGTCTGTGTCAGTCTCATTTTACAGTGCAAAGCATCTGAGAATATGAAAAACATATAAAGCAGTTAAGTATTTATTTACAAATGACTTATATGAAGATGATCATTTGGTCAGATATTAGTTATAAAAATTTGAGAAAAAAGGATGGAATATCCATGATTAAATTTTCAGGCATTTATGCATTATAGAAAACCAAAATCTGATTTGGGTTTACTTTTGGTGGAAGTAATTTCCAATACAAATATATGCAATTTTTAATTTCTATGCAATTTTCATAGTTTTTCTTCCTCATTTCTTCAAAGATCCCTAATAATGAAAATGTGATTTAGAATTCTCTGGTTTTTATTAAATCTATTAAAACCAGCCTTCCTTTATCAACAGTCACTTCTCTGATTCTCCGGGGAAACTAAATTATATGCCAGTCAAAGCTGCCCGTTCCAGAAACACATTGCAATTTAAATAACAGCCCCAGCAGGCACGGGTGGGGACAGCTTGTTGGAGTTGGCTGTGATGTGGCAGCACTGGGCTGCTACACAAAGCCAAAAATTCTGTCTCTAGAGAAGACCCAGAGATAGCCGGTGCAGGTTTCCCATGGAGTGAGCACAGCCCGAGGAAGGCTGGCTCCCTAGTTCTGCAGAAAGATACCAGGCTGAGATAGAGTGGTCATCATGCCGATGATTTAATCTTACTGGGTTTTGTAGAGGTCAGTTTACAGACTCCCAGGCAGCTGCTCTCCATAACTGTGACCGCTGCGAGGGTACCGGTGCCTAATCAAGTTACTGAAGATTAGCAATGAAAGCTTTATGTATGTTAGAATACATAAAGCAGGAAGATAGATTATCTAGCAAATCCTTTTTTCTACGTATTTTCAACTATTATTAATGTTGAATATACGAAAAATGTTGATAATAATGGTACATTTTAATTTTGTCCATAAATAGGTTTGGTTCTTCCTGTAGAAGTTAGTTTGTGCAATAAAGAATAAAATCTCTCTCAAGAAAATGCTTTGGTCTTCCAAACTGTGTTGATAAATTATATTTCACCTGTGATACAATTTCATGAATTTACATCATGAACTGTCAGCCTTCTGTGAGGAACTAATTCTGAATTTCTTTATTTAATAAAGTAGTGGAAACTACCTTATGCAATGAAAATTCAGCTTGAAAATCAGTGTTCTGCAGAGCAGTACATACTGTAAGATCTGTAAGGAGTAAAAAGCAAGTTTACCCTTGAAACTTTCTAAGAAGAGCTAAGCTTCACAGAAACTCTACTATAGCCACTATAAAAGAGAGTTTTTAATTAAATGCAGCATTTTACTGTAAAGAGAACAGGCTTTACTTATGTCAAATGCTCCTTTAGAAGCCACATAAAACTGTAAAAGACAGTATATGAAAAAGGTTTCTTATAGAAAAGAAGAACACCATCCCATGAAGCAGATTTCCAGATGTTTGGAAACATTAGAATTTCCTGTCAGTATATTTAGGTAACATTAAAATGAGGTTAACTTTCCATTCTGCCATCTCTCTTCAAAGATCAAAGAGCACTCACTACATAAATTGCCTTATCGGTAATTCGTTGAAGTAAACTATGGAAACAACTTTATAAGAAGCAGTAGTCTCCTTTTGTTGGCTAGAGTATTACCTAGCAAACTTTTCTTAAAAATAACCATATTTTAACATAATCTTTTACTAAATGCAGAAAGAAAAAATATAAAATGCTATCTTTGGATATATAGTAAATGAATAGAAGAGAGAAATAGAAACTTCCTTGCTGTGTTCAACTAAATCATAGTAATTAGTTTATTTTTTAATGAAATAAGTACCTAAACATAAATTAAATCGATAATATACTGGGTTTCTACTGCTAATTTTAAAATGTTATTTAGGGACAGTTTTTGTGGATCTGGACCCTTACAGTGTCTTTGAAATGTAGATTGCATCCCTAGAACCTGTTGTGACCTACAGAACCCAGTAGGGAATTAATTTATTTAATTGAAAATAGAGACTCAAAAATTCAGGTAACACAATAAAAACATGCACCCCACCCACCTCTATTTCATGAAGTATTGCCTATATTAAATACTTCTAGTTGATGAAGCTGAAAATTAACATGAGATTCTCCTGTTCTTATTAGGGAAATTATGAGGTTTTGGGGGGTTGTGGTAATGGTTTTTGTGGTTCTTTTGTTTTTTTGTTTGGGTTTTTTGTTGGGGTTTGGGGTTTTTTTATTTGTTTGTTTAGGTTTTTTTACTGCTTAATAGTTTCTGTTTAAGGAAAAGTAATGCTACTAGAAGAGAGATTAGTACATTCTTTGCAATACTGGACAAGTTTGCTGTGAAGCTCATACAATCTTTCAGGCATATAAAATACATGCCTTCCTATGGATATTGAGGTTTTGTAGAGGAATGTTGCTTGCTTTCTTTAATTTCTTTTAAAGGTGAGCTGTTTTCAGTTATCCTGAAATTACTGTAGAAAGACAGCTTGTAACATGCACATTTACAAAAATAATCAAACAAATGTAATGAAAGAAGGATTTTTTTAACAGCTTATCTAGTCCTCTGCGTACATTATTTTGAAATATATTTAAAACAGAGCCTTTAAGTTTCAAGAAAGTAAGTCACCAAATTCAGCTGGACTTCAGTGTAATTTGAGTGACTCATTGCCTTCAAAATCTTTGCAAAATGTAATTTCAAGAAATACTTAGCTGCTTGCTTCAAGGCTACTTTCCAAATCCCAGTCTATCCCTTAAGTCTATCCTTAAAATATCTCTTAAGAAGGAATTTGATAAGGACAAGAACTGATAGCGTCTGCCAGTTCTAGGTCTGTGCCCTCCAGTATCACGATATTGGCGTCTTGAAATGACATCTAGTTTTGTTTTATTTTTTCTTGTTTTAATGGATTTGAAACCTATTCTAATTAGACTTAATACAATTTCACTTTGTGTCTTTAAAACACAGGCTCCTTGTGTGCTTAAAATTTTGAAATTAAATATCTGTCCATAGATTTAATTGCATAGCAATTTTCCTGAAGCTTTGAAAAAAAAAATCGAGTTTTTATGTTTTTTTCCAACACACTGAAATATCAAATATTTATTTATTCATTTCTCCTCTTCATATCACTGTTAACAATAATAGACATTGTTCTATGTCATATAATTTTTTATTCAGTTTGTTGTCTGATTTTAAAGAGACAAGTTGTTTTTCTTCTTACCCTTATTTGGAGAGTTTCTCTAGTTTTAAAACCTTTTTGAAGTCATCTTGAAATATAAAAATAGAGCATCTGTGACAGATCTGTTTTGAACATATTTCACATTTCAGGATCCAAGGAGATCTGGTGGTCTGTGGTATTAGCTTGTTAATTTCTTGATGAATGGGTAGAAAGGCCACGAAGTGCACTCAGTACAGCACGTCTTCCGAAGATAGATGATCTCAAATAAATTCTATTCCCAATCAGTTTTTGATTTGTTAGGTGTTAAACCATTTCTTTGTAAGGACAGTGTTTACAAGCCTTGTAATGAGACAGCCCTGTGAGACCTTACTCTTCTTGCTGTAATTTTGATAAATGGAACTCTAATTCATAAAGGATATAGTGATTGAAGGGCAACTCCAGGTCCTGTATACTTTCATTTAGATAGATGTTTGGTACAGTATAGCAAAACTAAGGTGCACTCAACAGAGTGATAAATTTTAACAACAGCCAAACCAGAGGGATTTTTTTTTCCATCGGGACAGAGGACTATTTATTATATTTTGTAGAAATAAATGTATTTTTAATATTATAAACCAGAATGGATTTTATGTATTTTTTCTTGTTGCTATGTTCCAAATTTGCCAAACTAATTTAATGCTTTTTACTTACTCAACCATGTTTCTTACACCTGTGTCTGGCAATATTTCTGTAATCTGATACACTCATCACAAGGGATTTAAAATACCCTGAATTTCAAGTTCTTTGGATATAGTCTAAATGCTAGTAATAATTTGGAGCCTGGGACTTTCTTCCTGGTAATTTTAAAATTTCATGGTTTTTTCATGGTATTTTCATCCATTAATAATTTTATAGAATTGTCATTAATCAGTTACTGCAGAAATGATTGACTCTTACTGCAGATTAGTGCTTTTCAGTTAGTTAATTTGAAGATTATCACATTTTATAAAGCTCAGAAACTTATTAAAAAACTGATTAGACCTACCAAAAAGGAGGAGAACGATGTTTTGATGCTTTCTTCCTCCATCATGTTAGTTCATCTAAAGCTTGGTCTCCTCTGGTGTCACATGCTTCACAACAGGAGTTATTATTTGTGTCAAATGATGCTCATCTCCCTTGCTGTAAACAGAAGTGTATCAAGATCCTGACCTACTGATTAAATATGCAGAACAATTCTCATGTAATGCAACTGAAAGTCTGTTACAGCTCGTTACTTTTTTGTGGTTTTTTCCTAACTTCTACCATTCTCGCTTCTTTTTGTGAATAAGGAGGAAAAAAACCAACACAAATCAACCAAACAAAAAAAAAATCCAAAACTTGTACTAATACTAGAAACTTTTCCAACAATGAATTAATTGAACCAGTTTTAAATTGGACAAACAATTATAGTTAGTTGAATTAACTAAAAAGCTATGGAAGTAAGGTAATGATCACAGCCTAATGACCGAACACAGCAAAACAGAGCATATTAAAATACAGCAGCTCTGTCTTAATCGCTATCAGAATGGTCCTAATGGAGACAACAGCAAACAAGTCCCTAATTTCGAGCTTGATGAAAAAAATGGGGTTTTGCTTACTTGTTTCTCTTCACTTTTTCAGAGTTTCAGAATGTAGTTTCAGAAATAGCAATTGAGATAATAGCAATAGTATCCAAAAGGTTAATGTTAGGCCATGTAAAACATGAGTTCTCTCAACCTGTGATGAAGTGGCATGTTAGCAGTGATCTTCAAACAGAGTAAACACACCCACAGAAAGATATGCCTCTAGCATTTTTATTTTTATAGTGTGACTCTCCTGTGCACAAGCTAATTAAAAGACTAATTATAAGAGGAGGAGGTAAAATCATAACATCTTCCCAACTGCATGTAATAAAAAATCTGCCTGATACATCCATTCCATCCCATGTATCTATCTTCACTAACCTGTCTTCTTACTATATTCCTCTTTATTGTCCTGTATTAACAGGGGGCCATGAGTCTTACTGGAATTTACCTCAACGTTTTACATCTGCCATAATAGTTTTCATCCTGTTTAAGTTCAGGCATCGTGGAAGACAAACAAAATACACATAGTTTTGCCTATTTTCATACTCATTCTGTAGCTTGGTAGGAAGCAAATTTCCTAATTATCCTACAAAAAAAAAAGGGAGATAGTTTAGGGGGTTTATGTCTTGATTGACTGAAATAAAGATGCCCAGGCCTTATATGGTCCAAGGAGAAGATACAGGGTTTTCTGTTTAAGAAAAACGATAGAAATCTTTCTTGCCTGGGGCTACTGTAAGCCCATAGTACTGAAAATAAAACGTATGACCTCTTCCCAGCTAAGAAAGAAATACTATGCGGAGGTCGCAACAGTAACACAAAAGGTATTTATGATGTAAAGCCTAAATATGATTTTGTCATCTGACCACACTATGATTTATTTTTTACATCATAAGAATAAAATCGGGCAAGTTCCCATAAGATATTCCCAAAATGCAATAAGATAAATCTCCTGCCATAAGAAACCATCAGGCTGAATAGAAAAAGCCAACTGTAGTCAAGAAAAATAAATATTATCCATGAAAACCTTTAGGTAATTGGCACATATCCATGTACCACCATTTTTATTGTGTTGCTCAAAAACACACACACATATGTGCACCAAAGTTCCCTCACCATGCTTATCTTTCTTTCAGTCTATTTTTCAGTCTTTTCTGGATCTCTGCATAGCCTACCTTGTTGTTACTGTGTATCAGAAATAAGCCAATTCCTACTTCGCCATCCCGTCCCTCCTATCTGAAAAGACAAAAATCCTGAGCGATTTTGATTCCTGAAAGCAGCTTCTTTATTTAGAGTAGATGGCTCATGCTCTCAGGTCAGTCAGAGTCAGAGCACCAGGACCCCAAAAGAAATTCCTTCTGAATTTGTTGCAGGTGGAAAACTAATGGAACAACACTGAACACAAAGTAAATAGCAATTATTAAAACCAGGAGAGTCTTTGTGGAAAAGTTTGTAGTTTATTCGGGACAGGACAGAAAACAGAATAGGATAGCATATTTTGTTATCCTTGGTAAAGTTTTTAAAAATGTTCCTCCTTTTTTTCTTTTTTTTTTAAGGTGGTTTATACTGTAATGCTTTTACTATTTGACTGTCATTGTTTTATATTTAAAATATTATCCAGCTAAATTCACAACTTTTTTTTTAGGCACTGAAGAGGATGTAGTGAAGTCAAAGAAAACTTTCCGAAGTCAAGCTGTGGTAAATCAGAATGCAGAAACAGAGCTTATGCTGGAAGGAGACGATGATGCTGTTAGCCTGCTCCAAGAAAAGGAGATTGATAACCTTGCAGGTAATTATACTTTTCATTAGAATTAAGATAAGAGTCAAAAGGCTCTTTTAAGCTTGTTAGTTCTTAATCTTTGTGGTTAATGTCTTAATATGGACAGCTAAGCATACAATGCAGTATGAATAGATTCTTTGTATTTCAGATTTTATTGCTTCCTCTATGCTTCCTTGAGGTACGGGCAGTGATTACAGAGCATTTGCCCATTGCACAGTCTTTGAGCAGAGATGTTAGAAACAGTAATACCTCAAGTACTTTTATTAGTGAGGGTGACTTGTTGAAAAGTCTGTAAATACCAATGTGAAACTTTTTTCCTTTTTTCTTTTTTTCGTGTTAAAATGTAAATGCGGACTCAATCCACAAGTCAGGGTTTGTGAGTCAGAGTGTGCTTGTTCCTGATCCCAAGTGCCACGCAGCTTGTGCAAAGACACCTGCCCTCCTGCTGGTGGCACCCAGTTCTCTCAGTGATGGAGTTAAGGGGGATCTGCAAGATCTCAACCCATCTGTCACTGCGAGAGAAAAAGTTGCCTGTTTTAAGCAAGGATTAAGAGAGAATGAAGCTATGAACTTTGGGAGTTAGCATATGAGCTGGGAATGAACCCTCCATAAATATGCACGAGAGAGCCCTTCTGGTCCTCTCCTGGGTGAAGGAATGCAGTGAGATTTGTTTCATCTGTCTTATAGCAGGTTCTGTTACAGCTCTGTCTTAGAGGTGATACTACCTTTCCCAGGAAGTAGTCTGGAAAAAAGGGCATGTTGAAAGTTAAAAATGCACTCTCCTGTCAGATGGGATAAAACTGAGAAATATGAAATGCAGTATTAAACCTTTTAGATTCATTTAGGAGTATCTTTATTCAACTACTCTACTAAAAGAGAGTTTTGTGATGTCAATATTTTTTCTGCATAACTGAATTTCTAAAATAGGTATCTTTGCTCCTATATTTTCTTCTGATACCGTAGTAAAAATCTGTAGCAAAGATCATAAATAGATTATTAAAAAAATAAAAATACAACCAAAGCAAAACAAACAAACAGAAAAAAAACCCCAAAAAATTAAAAGGCAAAAAACCCCAGCAACCGCCTACATGGAAATTAGTCTTGTACTTTAGAACTAGAGCAGAGGGGGAAATAGATGCTTTTATTTGGAAGCAAGCATCAGTATATGATTATCACAGTTAATATGTCACTCTGCTTTCTTTCTCAATCTGCAGCTAACTGCTACTGGACACTGTTGTCTAAAGTCAATAAAATAGTGCATCAAGCAGGACCATGAGTGGGATAATTTGATCAATTACCCTTTCTCTTTTAGAAGGAAAACTCAGTACAGCTTTGGTTAAGTTCGTGTATCTAAGAACAGTGCTTCCAACTAAATATGCATACAGTAGTTTAAAAGGTTGTTTGGAGGCTGAAATATGCATTTGAATTTAAATGCTGATAAAAACTGCAAAGTGGGCATGAAAAATTCTTATCCAGTCTGGAAAATCTCAGTCAGATAGGAAGTTCTTCTCTATGCTACAACATTTTGTTCAAACACACTGATGCAGTACTATTCCTATAGCTACATCCCTCTGCAAAAACCTAGTATTTCAATGTGCCCTTAAGAATTAATGTGCAATTTATCCTTTTACTCAAGACTGCTGTTGGATGGCATCCCCTGCTCCCTGAGAACATGGTACAGTCATTCCAGTCCATTGCTTGTACTGTTCATAAAACTGAGAGATATTGTCAGTATTGCAAATGCAGAGATAATAATTTTTAAAAAATAAATAAATAAATAAATAAAAAACCAACAAAACCAAACAAACAAAAAAACCTTTTTGAAATGTTGTCAGGACACCCTTGTGTTCCCTATCAATGCTAACAGAGCAAGCAAACTGCTTCCAAGTGTGGTGAGGTGATGTGATAATGGTGCCATATGGTACCAAAACCTGTGAGCTTCTCAAAAAGAACCCACACTCTACTATCTCAGTTTTACTATTAGATTAACTGAAGCCTCTGCTACTCAGCTCTTACTCATCTTTGGAGCTGATGTTGAGAGTTTATGGTCACACACAGTATCATACATGTCTTCTGTAAATTTTGCATTGGTAAAAAAACCCTGAATCCCACGATACTCTTCTCAGCTGCTGATTTTGCATACAATTATATCACTGTTTTCCCCAGTTTTCAGTATATAGAATGTGGCTTTGAAACTTGAGTCCAGTAAGTGAAATCAAGAAAAGCAGTAGGCAAAGAAGGTGGGGTTTTTGCCTAAGAAGGTTTGAACAATCTGACAGCTCTGAAGAGCGGGTCCCAATAAAGCCACACTGTCTGTTCTTGTCTAATTCTAAAGACTTATGTACATTTAGTATATATGATCTGGAAATCTTTGAGATCTATCTGGTTATGGTATAGCACAGCATCATTTTTATCTAGTTACTGCTCACAGTGAAATGACACATAGGAATTTCTATACTCAGATATGCCTCCAATTTAACTTTAAAGCTTAAATCAATTCAAACCTGATTTACAATGATTTGGATTGTCTCAGTAAGAGATAGGAATTAAATGAAATCTTTATAAACCAGGTTTCAATTGATTTAAGGTTGTCCACATTTAACTAAAACAATTTAGCATTGTTTATTCCATGAAACTAAGGCATATTTTAAACAGATGAAGCCTTGGGTTTTAGAAATTTTTTAAGTAAGAGGATATAAATAATAAAATATTTTGATTTGTGAACTTAAAACTGAAAAAACAAGGAAAGTTTGAAACAGATTGAGATTGTTCATGCAAAGTTATCTGTACATACCTTTTGTTCCAGAGACTCTTTATAGTTTTTCATCAACCATGTGGCACAAATCAATGTAAAGTTTGCTTTGATAAATTGCATATGGGATGGAGAATTTTAAAATAATTATAGCCTGAATATTTTATTATATAATCTTAGTATTCCATATGTTGCAATTGCAGTTGGTCAGATTTCATTATAATAAGTAACATTTTAATAAAATATGAAAATCTGATTCCATGTTATTATGGTCTTAGGATTATGACTTATAAGTTTGAATCACAATTTTTAACAAAAGAAGTATTGGAACTGTCTTACAGTATGAGTTAGCGAAAGACATTGCTCTTGTTTTAGCATTTATGTATTAAAATATTTTACATGTTTCTGTTTCAGTTTTAGCTCCTTTTCTTCCCAGACTGTTCACTTCAAGAGGCAAGTCACATCTCTGTTAGAACTAATAATTGAGATAGCTTAGTCAACTTTAACAGTTTCCTAATACATTTTGAATCTCCCAGTAATGCAATCAAATCCACTGTAGTGACTTGATATTACTAACTCTTGTCCTTTTCTTTTCCTTTTATATTTCTGAATGCTGCAGTAGGGCTCTTAAATACTTACCTTTTCTCTTAAGATCCTGAGAATGTAAATTTGCTAACAGTTGTCTCCTGCTTAGTAGGTGATTTTTTCAAAATTAAAAATATGTGGGTGTGTTCTAATATTATAAGCTTTCATTTCTACAGGGAGATACGGTCTAGTAGATATGCAGTTTTCTTTTAAGAAACTTTGATGTTTGGATTGGGTGGGTTTTTTTAGAGCACTGATCTTGCATTAAAATAGGTCATTAATAAAATAAAATAAATGTTTATCTACTCAGGTTTTATGAATTCTGTATTTTAGGAAGATGTTCTCTTTGTTGTGAAGATGCATTTCACTTGCTGAGACTTGTTTGTGTGCGTTTGAGAGCAGAATTTAGCCTTAATGACATTTTTGAAAGATAGACGTTTTTAACTGGAGCACGTTTTATCTATTTTATCATAGAGCTGGCGACAGCAACAAATATGCCCCAGCCAAGCAAGGGATCCTTGATGGAATCTTTTGCTACTTTCTAAAAGATTATTTTCTAGAAAGAAAGAAAGGAAATAAAAAATAGGAGGATATGATGCTTTGAGTTATTTTAGGAAGACAAAGGGCTTTTGGCAGGCATCTGGTTACTTGCGTGGGCTCAATCAACTCAGAAGCTGACTTCCTCATCAGCCACGGTGAATTACAGTCTCACAACACTCTTGCAAGAATACATACATGTTATTTGCTCTGTTATATGAGCAGATTGAGCAACTCATCCAAATAAACACAAGGAAAGCCACTAATTGCCTTGAATGAATTTTAGTCTTATTGTATCATAACCTTCACTACAGAATCTTCCTTTCTTCTTGGACATCTGTCTCGAGGTGGAAGGAGCTTCCCCCCAGTGCAAATGGTCCAGGAATTTTGAGACAGATGCAGCATCCCAGCACTGCCATAACTTTTAGCAACTCTGAACTTCAGAGTAGAAGTATTTCTAGAAAGCAGTGCTATTATTGATAAACAAGAGCTGATCTTCCGTCTGAGCCAGCACAAGTAGCAAGTCCACACTGGCCTGAGAACTAAATGTGAAAAGCCTTCTCTCCAGAATTCTTGGGAGTGTGCTGAGTGTATTGACTTACTGCTCTGTGCTAAGGAACACACCAGGTCAGGGAAATTTGACAGCTTGTATTATTATTAATGAGACCTTTCACTTCCAGGTCATCTGTTTGAAGTCCAGACAAAACTGGAGGTAACCAAACATTATCAACATCTGTTTTGTGGCCTATGCAATATAAGCCTTTTGTCTCATTTCAGACAAACTAACAGAAATCATCATAATTTTGACCAATTTCCAAATGAAAAATATTTGATGCTGTCATTAGACGAAATTGTAATAATGACAGAAGTTGTACTAAATAGAGTTGTAATTAAAGTTGTAGAGTAGTACAAAAAAGATTTAAAAAAAAAATAAATAATTTAGCCCATGGGGAAATTTTCAATTCCAGATTTTAACAAACAGTCCATTTACATTTCTGAAATTATTTTGAAGTCTTGCATAGAACCTGATGCAGCAATAAAAACACTAACACATCAAGGAACTGCATCTAAAGCCACAAAAAACTTGCAAAGTAAGTATTTTTTTAATGAAAACTTATATTTTTTTTAAACTCATCTTTAGATGCATAATATGCATTTCATATTTATACACATATATTTTGAGTTATGGTAATATTTCTTTTGGCCAAAGTCTGACATGGAATTTACTTTACAAGAGGTGACCAGTGTAGACAATCTCCAGTAAGAAAAGCTCTTTGAAACTTTTTCTTACCTATTCCTAAGGAATAAAGGAGTTTTCTTGAGTTTTCTTCTGTTGCCATTCTCAAGATGTAAATAATATATGTAGTATTATTTATATTGTTTTTGTTAATGGACAAAACACTTAAACAGTAGATTCTCTTACTTAAAAAAAAATAAATAAATAACACCACAAACTTGAGCCTCTACTGAATAGGTGGATTTTCAAATTATTAGATTTTTCAGGCACATAAAAATAATTTAAGGCCAACCAGAGAAATTTTTGTTGCATTATCTGCTGTTAGAGTAACGGGTTGAAAGAATGGACCAAATAGCATTGCTATTGTCTCCAGCAGTGACCACAGCCTACTCAGGAGGTTTAGGGTTTGAGGAAAGGAATGATCTTCATCCTTCTCACTCCTGGAGAACAAAGCATGACAGTGGTTCCAAGGGTGATCTCATCTTCTCTTTCCAACCCTTCTCCTCCTGCCCTGATGTGTCCTCTCCCATGGGGCTGGGAGAGCTCTGTTGTCCATCACATCCTCCCCTTCTCCTGCAGCAGTTGCCATCCACACACCAGTGGCTCTGATGGTCTGGTGTGGCCCGGAGGGCAGAAAGCAGCAACCATAAGGGAAACCCAGCAAGGACTGTAGCAAGTATACAGTGGTGCTTCTCTCTTAGCCTCTAACAGCTTGTACCTCCGATACTTAGACAGCCAGAGGTAGTCATTCCTTCCTTCCTTCCTTCCTTCCTTCCTTCCTTCCTTCCTTCCTTCCTTCCTTCCTTCCTTCCTTCCTTCCTTCCTTCCTTCCTTCCTTCCTTCCTTCCTTCCTTCCTTCCTTCCTTCCTTCCTTCCTTCCTTCCTTCCTTCCTTCCTTCCTTCCTTCCTTCCTTCCTTCCTTCCTTCCTTCCTTCCTTCCTTCCTTCCTTCCTTCCTTCCTTCCTTCCTTCCTTCCCTCCCTTCCTTCCTTCCCTCCCTCCCTCCCTTCTTTTCTTCCTCCTTTCCTTCCCATTAGACATAATCTCTTACACTTCACTTTTTTTTCTCTCTGTCTGGAGGTGACTAAGGTACCTTCAGCTTCCCATACTTCATGGGGTTTTTTTGTCAAGAAAATAGGTATGTGTATGTGCACATACAAATTAGTCAGTTAAGTAACAAATATAAAAGTTTCAATAAAAAATACAAGAAAATCCTAATATTTCTCCTAGATTTTCAAGCTTCCCAATGGAAACATCACTGAATTCAGCGAGCACTTCTAAGTAGGTTTTTTTTTTTTTTCCTTTCAAACTTCATTATTATTGCAAATTAGCATTCAAGATAAGAATTTCATTGGGGCAATTGCTCGTCTGGGAAAGTGACAGGAATGTGGAAGAAGAGTCATTCCATTTCCCATTCTATGATAGATACGTAACCACATAAGCCTTTTACTTCCAAACATGGAAACTTAATTCAGCCAGATTTCTGTAGTTTCTGTTTTTTATGTATTCTGATTTTCATCCTCAAGTCTAAGTATAAAAAAAGAAAAACATATTTGTATGAGTTTAATTTGGAGTATAGATTCAGGCATAAACTGAAAACAGTTATACTTTTGATATGTAGTTGGCTTTCACACTGAAAAAGAAAAAGGCCCATAGTTTCTATAACATACTATTTTTAGACAGCTCAGTGTTTATTCTAATCATTTTTTCCATATTACTATCCAAAATAGCTTAATATTTTATAAGGTGGTTGTCAGTCACATATGATAGTGTTCCTAAGTACAGCTTTGAAGAACTCTTCTCTTTGTACCTTAGTACACCCACTTCAAGTCTGAGCATCTTCAGCTTTTAAAATGGCAGCCAGATTTCCTGTTTTCCAAGCTTTAAAATTAAATCAGTTCAAACTCTTTTGGATTGTATTTATAAATGGCTCTGAGTGTGCTCCATGTGTTGTTACTGTCCACTGATACTGGTCTATTTAATTATTTTTCCATAACTTGCAAAACTCTTTTAATTTGAAATTTCTAAGGCTGCAAAATTAGACTACAGTGGAGCCTATGATTTCACAGGTCTAGCTTCTCTCTTTTCTGAGGTGCCATACCTTGGATGGAACTGGTTAATTCATATAAAGTCAAGCTGATGAACTACCTGATATATAGGAGACTGCAGAAAGACAGTCCTACACATAAGGAAACTCCATCATTTTGTGTCATATTTCATCTTCACTCTGCAAAGGTTCCCATGCAAAAATCAATTTATTCTTCATAGGAATGTATTGGGACTGACCCACCATAGATTAGTTGAAGGAATTTATCCAGAACTGTATTGACAGTATCTGTGTTTAAACTAAGCTCTTTCATTGACCTTTGGACAGGATGGTTTTTTGCCTTTCTTTTTCCCCTCTGGTGTTACAGAAGCAAATGAAAAGATCAGTCAAGAAGACATTTTGGTTAGTCTTGGTTTAATTAATCAGAAATTGTACCAGAGGCAGCCTCATCCCATGCTTTTAGCTTGGCTTTCTAAAGAAACAAGGTTTATGTAAGTACCCTCTGTTAGTCCCTATCTTTGTAACTTCTGAACCTGGAAGACATTTTGAACAAACTTCTAAACAGGAGTAAGGACTTGAGAAGCAATAAAATTCCAGCAATGGAATTAGGTTGTTAAGAAAAAAAGCCTGAATGACAGAGCCTGCCACATCATTTCTCCTTTCAGAAAGTACCAGAGAATCTTTGTGGAACAATCTTCTGAATTACCCTAACTGTGGGGATGCAATTCACGCAGTCAACTAGTAGACACAGTTGCACTAGAGTCGTTTCTGGTGTTGTTTACAGATATTTATATTTTCAGAAAATTTTGAAGTTAACAACTGTTGCATCTCAGGTGATTTTTCCAAACATACCTGTCAAGTTATATGTTGATCCAACAACTTATGTCTTTATTTCCACACAAATATAAGAGTTACTATCCATATAAGCGAACTTTAAAATATTATGAGCTATCAGAACCTCATATTTCTGTTCACTATGGTCTCAAGAAATACAGGACTTACTTATCTGAAGAGCTTTTCCATAATGGAGACTGGAAGGAATGAAAGCTGAAGGGCTTATTTCTTTAAATTTCTAATCAATTGAGCCCTATGGGCATGATAAGGTACACAAACTGGACTATATAAGATGCCTGTCAGGTCTGGTTTGCTCAGACGGGCATCTGGGATTTGATCCCTTGTGTTCCTGACTCATTAGCTTGAGTTCCTGTTTCAGTGGTATACCCTTATAGCAAGATTCTGTCTGCTTTCTCCTTTCTTCTTTAAATGAACATTGAACATGTCCTTTTGAACATTAAATATGCTTTTATAAGGTGTATTTATTCTGTTACATTTTGATTAAATAGCTTGCTATAGTGACTCAGAGAAAAAAGTTGTTACTTATGTGGGCATGTTCAGCATCACTTAAGGTTTTCTAGGTTGAAAAAAAATCTTATTTTACCTGAAAATGAGGGGGGAGCTAGTGCAGGTCCTACTGCGTCAGTCTAGAATACTGACATCTGGATGCACTGCTTAACAATTAAGTTCTTAAGTTTCTAAACCATCTTACTTTACTCAGTCTTTCCAAGGTATAGTTTCAGGCAGAGCGCACTGTATTAATCTAATTTTGAAGTGGCAAAGGTGTGCATTGCAGTAGTGAGGTCCCTATCCCAAATATTTACATTTCTGGACAGGTGTAAATCATTAAAGGGAGTCTTGACGATTAATACCTGATCATCTGGCAGGTTGGCGCTTGGACACATCCTGGAAAAATGCTAAAACCATGTAAGCCATTTGGAACGTCAGCACAGTTCAAAAGTTCTCATGCGTGCCACAGAGTAAATCTGACTGCCTGCAAAAGGGGGGAAACGTTGCTTTTCTGAGTTACTTTAGGCTGTGAGACACACAGCTAATTGTTCCATGAGACCTTCAGTGGTTCAGTAAGACGGACTTTGGTTTCGTGTTTTGTCTTTGTATATTCTCTAACTGTTCTATTAAGTGGTTGCTTTCTATCCCACTTGGAACAACATAAAGAAATAGTTATTCCTAGGAACATTAGGAGGCATGTTTTCCCTCAGGAAGAAGTACTATCTTATGTTTTTCTTTTAATGAGACCAGGAAGATATAGAATTAAAATAATTATAGTTTTTCCTGTGAAAGTGCATATATCACTTAATTCAAATATGTGAGTATGTATATGTTTGAGATAAAATTACTTTTTTTCTTCTCAAGCAACACTATTTTCACAATCTCATCAAAACTGTGTAATTCGTTCTTATTATTTTATTCACAGTTACAATATGCCAGATTGTTTTTATTTACATTTTCTTTTTAATCAAACACATTTGCTTGCTGTTATGGCAACCACTTAAGAGAATTGGGTTGCTTTAATTGTTTAGTCATTGTTGTTGAAAAAGACCATTTAAGTTGATCTTTGAAGTTAGTAGTAGTAGTGCTACATGCTTTATGGAGGAAAGGGGGGAAAAATGGGGAAAATCTTGAATATCAGTGCCTATCCACACTGGTGATGAAATTTAAACAAACAAAGAAAAAATCCTTCCCTCTCTCACAATATGAAACATATGATTGTGCAGGAGTAAAAAGCCAACAAAACAAGCTTGGATATCTCTGAAAACAGGGGAAATGAATTTGGGATATTATTCAGTGGTTGAAGAGAAAACCAAGTTTATAGTCATATTTAGATTTAGATTCTGGTTTTTGCATTTAAAAAGATGTGCAAATTATCTTTAGTGAAACTCTTGAAAGTGATGTGTAAAGGTAGCAGTATATGTACATTCTTATAAAGGCCTTGGCTTGAGTGAAGTTACTGCCTTCAAGTATTTGCTATAGCAGAGAACAAATTGGGGGCAGCCATCCTCATGTAAGTTCAATATACTTACTGCAAGAATCTTTTTAAAGGGTAGTTTGAATCAGATTTATGATAACAATGGGAACAAAAATAGACTAAATTCTGTGAATTGTTTACAAATATTTCCTTGTTTACTTGTTTTTTACTTGGCACTGCATGTGTTATATTAGATGTTAATTGGTTAAAATACTTTTCAGGCTAAAGAGTTTTTCCCAAAGGATTCTGGTACCTATACCTCTTTCTACTTCCATGCTATGTGACTTTCATTTCTAGAAACTGAATTTTTTGTGTGCTTGTTCGTGTGATACATCTAAGTTGTTTTTTTAAAGTATACGGATTTTTATATACTTCAAATACAACTCAGTGCCAGATACACCTGGCTTTGTAGTTAAAGTGCTGAGGAAATTTCACTTGTCTTATTTCAGGTACCTTGTGAGTTATTTTTAGTTATTATTCCTAGTATCTAAAATTCTTAAGTGTCGTAACAAATTACAAAATGCAATTTATGCAAACTATTTTACATAGTAAAAGTATTGGTTTCACTTAATCTATGTATATGAAAAAAGATCTATTTTTTTTTCTTTTAAGCCAGCATCAGTTAAAAGTTAAATATGCCAACATCCACCTTTTTTTTTTTTTTAGTAATTACCAGTAGATTGTAAAATTAAATTGGTTGAACGGATAGGATATATTTTTAAAGGACTTGTCCCAGCTAATACCTTTTTCTTTGTGGTTAATCACCAAAATTTTATTTTTAAAGTTAGGCTTTTAGGCCTGAGGCCGGTAAATTTCTTTTTTTCATAATTCAGCATATAAAAGCATCCTCATCCTCCTTAAGAGTAATTGTGCGAAATCTTCTTAGCAGATATACCTCCAGTGTAATTTTCAGGCTCATGAATGCAACACATGTTTAACTCTTACAGCTAAAACTACAGTTCATGAAAATGTTTGAAATAATAAATTCAAAATACCATTCTTTAGCAGCTTTCCTTAAGAGGTATAATATTGTATTAGCACATAGCAAACTTTTATACCTAATAGGACTTTTCACTTGGATTGAACTTGAAAAATACAAGAGCTGAGTTACAAGAAGAGGGAGTGAAGCCTATGTTTAACAAAAATTACGCAGGGGAGCAGGGAAGTTACATACTGCTTTTATTCTCTGGGACCTTCTAATTTCACAATCATTTACTTTTGGAAAGAAAATATTATTTTAAAAGGTAGATGCCTGGTAGAGTTTATTTTAGCAATGTAAATCACATGTGCTGACCAGGCAAAGGGGAACATTCACCATTTGAACAGATTGCTAGACCTGTGGGTCTGAAGTAATTTCTGGTCTTGTTTTAAGGCCAGAAATTCTCTGGTAGGTCTCTGCTTTTCTGTTGCGGGCGCCTCGGTCTCTTCGGAGAGGTGTGGAAGAGACAACGAAACGATCCTTTAAGAGAGATGCTTTTGCTTAGAGTCCCAAGAGCTGACAAGCACCCTAGACACGGGTCCCCTCCACAAACGCCAGCTTGTTGGGCGAAGCGAGGCAGCCACAGGTTGGCTTTTGCCCCGCAGCGGGAAGGGAAGCGCCCTCGGTGCCGCCTGCGGTGCGCGGGGAGCGCCCGGCAGCATCCCCGGTGCCGCTGCTGCGGGTGCCTCTCCCCCGGGCAGCACAGCCCCGGCCCCGGCCTTCTCCGGGGCCGCAGCCGCGCTGGAAATGAATATTTACATCTCCTGGAAAAGCGCAGCTAGCCACCGCCGAGGGGCCGGGCGGAGGCTGGAGCCGGAGCTCGTTATCCTTCCCGAATGCGAATGAGCCCGTCCCGCGGCTCTTGGCTCAGGTGTGCTCAGCTTTTGTTTCATTAGATTACCAATTGGGTTTGGGAAGGAGACCCAGAGCTTCCAGATAGCTCGGTACCATATGGAAAATCTGCGCTATTTTGATTATGCTCTATGTAAACATTTTAATATCGGATCCTTAAAATCCAGAGACTATCCCAAAGGGGATTAAAACATAATCCTCTCTCTCTATAGCTGTAGTGGATTAATTTCGTATTCTCTCAGTGGCTGACTTGCTCCCTGAAGGCTACAACAAAAAGACTCAGTGCTCCTTAAACATGCTATGGAATTGCAAGTTGTAATTGGAGATTTCCAAAGGACAAGTGTAAAAATGAAACACGGCTAATACCGATTTTTTTTTTTTATTTTGTGCTTTAAGAAGAGAAAAAGTCAGTAAAGATTTTTTTTAAACTTAGTTTGAACACCCCCTTTCCTGAAATCCCATAATGTTACTGCTATTTATTTTATTTTCTAGTTTTGTTGTTTTTTTCTTTGTTCGTTTTTTGTTGTTGCTGTTGTTGTTGTTTTTAGGGTTTGGTTTTTTTCCCCCTGAAACAAAACACACAAGAAAACCTTTTTTCCTATGAAAAGTACGATGATGCTTATTCCCTGTCGCATTGTGATATCTCTGACATGTTTACCTTGCAACAAATCTAGGGTGTCATTTGAGTAGAACGCAGGGCAGATGCCAAGGTACCAGTCTGGGAGGGAGCTCGGAGCCTTTTCTCGGGAGGGGTAGAAAGCCAGAAATCCCCGATTTCCCCTGCCTTCAGTAACGGGCTAAGAAGTGACTGTTCCCTTTCCCTCCACGTTCACCCCTGCTTTTGCAGCTCTGCCCCCTGCTCCAGTCCGTGAGGGCACATCACCCGCTAACCGGGCTGCACCACATTGTCTCCGCCTGAATGGCAGATTATAGGGTTTGGCCTTTTGGCCATTAAATAGCGGTGGCTTTATTTTTATTTTAGCCACACAACACCAGGGAAAAGAGGTAATTGGATTAAATTGATGTTCTTCCTTCTGGGATTCAGCAAAGCCCACAAACGCCTTCTTAAAGTGATAGAATATCGGGTCGTTTCCAGGACGCGCTTTTCTTCCCCGCACAAAGGCCCGGGAGCCCGTCACCCTGCGCCGGGCCAAGTGTGCCCGAGAAGGGCCAGAGGAGGGGCAGGGCGCTCTGCTTGAGAGGGCAAGTGTTTCTGCAGGGCAGGCAACTGCCGGCTGCCCAGACCCCCCTTCTGTAAACACAAAGAAAGGGGGCCTGGGGAATAGAAACCCAAATCCACTTGTAATCGTACAAGAGAATCGGGCGTAATTACTTGAGCAACCTAGATGAAGATTGATGAGGCTTTAAAGCGGCGTTTCGGATCGATCACCCTGCCCTTTGGAGCCTGCAGCCGGGCTTCCCCGGCTCGGATCGGCTCCTTTCCCACTGCTAAGGGAGGGAGAGAAGATGGAGGCGAGACTAGGAGAGCAGCAAGGCAAGCCCAGCGCATGTGATTCCGATCAGCTGACTGGGGTCAAGAGGCTACCTCGGTTTATTAGGAGATGGAAAACAATAAAATGAAAGAAAATAGAGTTTGTATCAATATTATCCCGTCCGCCACGCTGGGCTGCTGAAAGCTGTCACTGAAACTGTGTGTTCTAGCTTCCCCCTGTACGCACAGCAATCCCTGCCTTCTTCTTTATTTATTTTGCAACGTAAATGACAAAATATTGTGCAATAAGGGCTCAAATTGGGTGTTACAGTAAAGTAAAGCATTAACATGACAGTTAGATGCGCCGATACAGGAGTAATTTGGGCTAAGTGAGTAATTTGAAGAGCTGCTTGCAAGAGCTGGTAGTGAAGAGTACGTGCAGTGCTGCGGGAGGAGGAGAGGGCGCATCCGAGGCGTTGGCCCCGGTGCGAGCCGCAGCCCCGGGCTCGGCTCGGCCGCGCCAGCGCTCGCACGGCGCTGCTGGAGGGGCGAGCGGCCGGGCAAGGCAGCGGGGGGCTCACGGCTTTCTGCCCTCTGAGCTGGGGTCCCCTTATTGCAAAGGAGATTTTTTTAGCTGCGTAAAAGAAACCAAACCCTGTTTAGTACCTCCTGATACGGTCAGTTTGCCGATTTCTAAAAGGTGTATCAGTCAGGTGTTGTACCTAGCTTCTCAATACTGGAGTGTTATTATTTATGTGCCAGATGCGTGTTTGTACATCCATGTGGCTGTGTGTTTATGTATGCGTATGCAAGTTATCCCACAGGCTTTCGTGGTTAAATCTAGAAGAATATTTTATATGTAATATTTTCTTCGAAGCACGTAAGCTTCCTAAACACGACTGCTGTCATCTTTAGCAGAAGATTGCACTGATATTGAAGATATGATGGTGAAAGAGGGATTCTCTTGTGTTTTGGATTAAAGAAGGGTTGTTTTGATTTTTGTTTTCCTGGATTAAAACCTAATAGTTTGTGTGGAGAAGGCTGCCTTTTAGGTTTTCCTCATCTCATCTTTTCAATGCCTGTGAAAGCGTCTCGATAAGGAATATATTTGAGTGAGGTATTGTTACGGTAATTTTAAAAGGATAAGCTGCAGCGAGTTGAAACAAAAAATATCTTGCCGTAAATGTATTTAACGATGCTAGCCTTTGTGTGCGTGGGGTATTGAAATAAGCAAAAAAAGAAGAAAAAAAAAAATAAACGTAAACAAAAACCTCCCGATATTTGGCGTTACTTGTCCGAGTTGAGGTCTGGAACCAGAGTTAAAAATAATGCCCCCAGGCCTCTCAGGGTCAGCGTGGCGGGCAGGGGCTGCGGGCTGCCCTGCCCTGCGCCCCCGGCCCGGCCCGGCCGCCGCGGGGTCCCTGGGCTGCCAGACCGAAGCGGCATGGAACGAGCCGCCGCTATCGCACATAAACAGTGATAGTGTTAACGAGGAGCAAAAGGGCATGAAGAGAGAGGGGACCTTCTTCTAAAAGGCAGCATTTTTCACCCTAACCCCTCTGAATTTCGTTGCTGTGATTTATCTCGCAACCCCGGAGCTCACCAACTCGCTTGTGCCCCGGCCGCGGAGTTCAAAGCGCTGGCCGCGGGCATGAGGGGGATGAACACGGCGTTTACAAACTGGGTTTACGAGGGGCTCGCCGGGCGCTGGCTCGGCGGAGGGAAGGGCCACCGGGGATGGGCCGGCCGGGCGCCTCCAACCTGACGCCGCTGCCCTTGCCTTGCAGGCCCCGTGGTCCTCAGCACGCCGGCACAGCTCATCGCCCCCGTGGTGGTGGCCAAGGGGACGCTCTCCATCACCACCACAGAGATCTACTTCGAGGTGGATGAAGATGACTCGGCCTTCAAGAAGATCGACCCCAAGGTGAGTGCGGCGGGCGCGGTCCGGTTCCCGGTCCCCTGGCCCGGCACACGTGCGCCGGGGCCGCCCCCTCATTCCAAACTCCGCTCCTGTCTGCCGCCTTTCGCTGCATTAAAAAAAAAAAAAAAAAAGAAAGAAAGAAAAAAAATAAAAAGAGCGCAACGTATTAATGATGTTAAATCCTCTATTACGGCAGTGTGCGCGTTTTCCAGCAGCCTTTCGCGCGGTGCCTTTGTATGAACGTGGTCAGATTTAGTAGTTAAGCCAATTGCTCTGAAATCCCTGGAGGGAGCAGCAGTCCTAGCCCGCAGCCTTCCCGAGACACAGCGGAGGGTTTTACGCCTTCCGAGGTTATCGGAGAATCCCGTTATTTCAAAAACGTTAGTTTCCACGTGAGAAAATACGGCGCATTTTGTAAACACTTTGTAACTGCTAAAATGAAAGTTAATGCTTGTTTTCTGTGGGAAAAAAAGAAGATTGGGGGGGGGGGGAGGAGTACAGACATGTACCGAAGACTTAGTTCCTGGGAAAGCTCTGGTTTTTTTCTGAAGTCATTTACTACTACCAATTCCCCAGCGCCGCCCCCCTTCCCCCTCCCTTCCGTGAAAACCTCCAGCCCAGCCGCAACAGAGCAGGGGTGCGTGACTTGAGCGGAAACCTTTGCGTGGCTTTCTCCTCGCGGGAACGGCGCGGGGGATGCCACGCAGGGGAGGAGGGGGCAGACGGAAGGGACGTGTCTAACAGGGCACTCCTCTCGTCTGCATCTCTTTTTATTCTTACCGCTCTTGCATTATTTCTTTGCTATTGCTCTGGAAAATGTTGGAAGAGACGAAATAGGGGAGGTACTTCTACAAAGACCTTGGGGTTTGGGGTTTTTCATGCAAAAATATTATAGATAATTTCCAAGAAATCTCCTCGTCTGAATACGTTTGCAATGAAGTGATTTCTCTTTGGCGAATAATTTGTCAAACTCGGAACTTTCTTCGCAGTGCTGGGGTAAAAAGTTTCTGTCAGAATCTCTGGGTATAACAGTTTCGTTAAAGTGCACCCGCTGGAAATAGTTGCTAGGGGCTGTCACACAGGAGATCGGCCTCTTTCAGTACTTGTTGACTGTTAGGACCCTAATCAAAATCCGCGTTGTTAATTTGCGTTTTGATTTAATAGGCATTTTAAAGAAATGCATCCTGAGAGGGACCAGGCAGAGCGGTACCAGCCGCGCGGGAGGGGCGGCTTTGGATTGCGTGGTTTTGTAAGCACACACGTTATTCCCTCTGTTTGCCCTGGGAGCTCATGGGCTTGATTTCTGGGAGTGCAACTGGCAATCTTATCACATTCGTAACGGATTTGTAGGTCAGAAGTAATATTGTTGTTCACTTTATTGGTGCTGGCTCTCACCTATAAATTTTATTTTCTGTTTTATTAGTACCTGCACCAAATTGCTAGTTTTATCAGGATCACTGCTTACTCAAAACACTGCTTCACAGATACGCCGTGTTTCCTCACCTTTGTTCAAAAGCCAGCAGAAACACAACAGCACCGTATAATTAACCCTTCAAAACAGACTTATTTCCTGACTGCTGGAAAAGTGTAACTGTGTTAATAAGTACGCTAGTGTCTAACAGTTGCTGCTGGTGATCTGGAGCTAAATTCCAATATTGTTGTACAACCAATATTTCCCTATTCTACAAAACTATTCAAAATGAAAAGTCAGAAGTCTGCCCTTAAGTTTTCTGCTTTACAGGATTTTAGCAACTATCCACAGAAAGGCAAAATCCACAAAACATAGCTGCCTCTGTTTTTTCAAGTGAAAAACTTGATCTGATATTGAAACACTTACCCATAAGTATTTTACTTCATTTATTAGCTTGTAATTAAATAAATCAGCAACAGAAATTAAAATCTAAATCACAAAAAGTAATTATCCAGTGTATTTCAAGTGCATTTTCAAATATATAATTCCAATATTCAAGCGTTATTATATAAGCAGAATCCAAATTTCTTTTGAATATATTTAAATAACATTTCAAGTATATTTATGGAATGTTAGAAATAGAACAAGCAATATATATGAAACGAAAAATGTAAACTTGTTAAGTTCAGACACTTCAAAAGACCATTAACAAAAGTACCGTGATAAAATCTACCTTTTAAAATGGTATCTTCTTTTTAGCAGAAAATGTCCTTGAAGTATCCAAAATGGCAATTTAACTTCTGTTCACCAAATCACAAAACACCAACATCCACAATTTCAAAGACAATGTGAGATCACAATATTTGATACAAATTAAAAGGTACATTAGGGTTTGTTCAGGTGGCATATCCAAATAGCTTTTACTCACAGAAGGTTTACATAAAAATACCGGGGTTTGTTATAATCCGTTGGTACCGTTTTTTAGGCAGAGTGGTCACAATCAAATTACGGCAAATTTTCCTTTCCAGGTAGCACATTTTCCTTTTATTCTTTTTTTTTTCTTTCTTTCTTTCTTTTTTTTTTTTTTTTTTTTTTTTTTTTCCCCCACGGGGAACTGCAAAACTGTGACGAAGAGGAACGATGCTTGCTGTTCTCATTTGCTTTTCTTTATGAAGAGCCTAAGCTATATTCCTTTTTAAAAGAGAATATTATTTGCATTGTCAAGTGGAAATATATGACTTTTTAAACAGGCATCTTAAACTTCATCGGGAAATTAGCAGATTTATCGGTCAGGCCGGTTTTATAGTTACCCTCTAAAGTTTCTCCAAACTTTTCGGGTTGGTAAGTATTTCCCTAGCCAGTCGCCACGTTTGTTTGGCCGCGTTTTCCAGGGCCGAGTGAGGTTTGCCCTGAAAGAGGTCTAAGTTGGGCAAGAAGTAGTGCGGGCACCTCCTGCACTGGAGGCACGAGATGAGCTGCAGTAAAATCCCGTTGAGCCGGTCCCCCAGGCACGACTCGTCCCAGTCCGATTCGCGGGGATGCTTTTCGCATTCGTAGGAAACCAGAGTCTTCATGTGATAATTATTCAGGGGCTGGCCCGGCAGCTCCAGGTGACGGTCCCGTAAGGTTTTGAGGATGGAGAGGCATTTCTTCCTGCAGCCGCCCATCTGCAGTCTGTTCTCAGCTTCCGCGAACTGCAGCACCCAGGCATCGCTCTCGGCCGAGCTCTGCTTGCCGGCCAGAGAGTGGCACTCCTTGGACAAGAGGTTGAAGCCTTCCGCCTTGACCTCCGCCACCCGGTTGGGTCCCGGCCAGGGGATGTGGGGAAGCGGCCAGTGTGCAGCACTCCGCGGCCAGATCCCCGTGCACTTGAACGCTGGAGTGATCTGCACGACGTACCGATCCCTGATCCTCAGCTTCACTTCGCTGGTGTCCGCCACCATCTTTACCACGTCTCTGTAACTGCACTTATCCACGGCTTGAGCCACCAGAGTCTGGAATCTGGACCGGATTTTGCGAGCGGAGAGGTAGCCAGACGCCGTGATGAACTCCACCCAGAGGGACATGCTCCTCTTGCGCCCGTCGCTTAACTTTAACACAGCGCAGCCCGGCAAGGAGCCGTCGTCCACGAAGTTGAAAACCCCCATTTGGTTCAGATACAGCACGACTTCAAACTCCGTGGGGGAGATGACTTCCAGCCCCTCGTAGCGATTGTCCATCTCGTTCAAGGAACTGATGAAGCGAGGCTCCTGCACCTCCACTTCCTTCAGCACGTCCGACACCACTTTGCAGACTTCTCGGATCGTTTTGGCGATTGCAGCTTTCCTGGCTTGGCATTTCTCATTGTAGTATTTATTCAAATGATACACCAGCTTGGCCTGGGCCGCGATCATGTTGGGGCAGAGATCCGGATTGTATACCGGAGTCTCGCAATAGGCTGTGGGATCCAATGCGGCTGCTAAGGCTGGAGCCAACTTCAGAGGAGAAACAGGCTGCCGCACTCTGAAATGTAACAAATGTTTTTCAAAATGCGCCGGGGCTGCTGCTCCTCAGATGCTCTCTTCCTGCTTTTTTAGATCAGCCGTCTTGAAGTGTGTGTGGCGGGGGGGGGGGGGGGGAGGGGGGGGGGGAGCGGGGGGGGGACTGGAGGGGGCGATATTTTTCCTTCCCCTTTTTTTAAAGGGTCCGTGAGTGAGAGGGAAGCATCGAGAGCAGCACCTTTCCCAGCAGCAAGAAAAAACAAAAGTTGCACTGAGACACAGCGAGGGTTCCAGTAGTCAAAATAATAAAACCTCTTCGTATTTATTTATGTTTTCCCGTAGTAATCACCGTGTGTATGCAGGGCGGTTAATCAGATGGTGGAAAAAAGTGCCGTGTGTGTATGTCAGAAGAAGCTGGCTGTTGGTTTGTATAAGAGCCCAGATGCACTCGTGTGGAAATTATAAAGGCAGGGCCAGGCAGGCGAGCGGCCAATCGCCACTGGGCTCGTCACTGCAGCCTCTTTCAGCTCAAACCCGGCTAATTAATCCCTCTCTAGGAGATAGATATGTATACACAGCCACACGCACACACACACGCAGGCACATATAGAAAGGTAGAAGGTTACTGGCTAAAAAGCCGTCCCGGTCCTCTGTACACTCGGAAATCAAGAGAAATCGCTCCCCTTTGGGTGTAACTTGAAGGGTATTGACGTTTCGAGAGGACTTGGCAAAACTGTGCCGCTCCGTACTGAATCCCTGCGTGCCTCCTCATGGCCGGGACATGAATGCAGGTGTATTAATGGGCATCCATCAACTAGGGAGCTACAGACCGGGCTCCCTCCGGCAGGAGCACAGGCGTAAATTCATTAACCCCCACTCTGCGTCACATCACGCAGTCCTTTTTCCTCCTAATAGTTGTCTGTAACTGCAAGCGAGAAGTAGGTTTGTTTTTTATTTTTTCTCTCGTGAACCGGCTAGTGAACAAGGCAGCGGATTCACGGCAAATTTAGTGCTCTTCGGAATAAAATATTGCTCAGAAGTCCACGATTTGTATTGTTTTAAAGGATCTTCTGACAGGCTCTAATCGATTTTGAGGTTTAATGCATTTCGGCATTGTCTCTGCCTTGCTTTTTTTTTATTTGTACCTTATGAAGGGAGAATCAATCGCTAAATATATCTGTCATGTCTTTTTCACGTTCCTTCCAAAAATCAAGTAGCAGATACAGACGGTAAATCTCCTTTGCCAATTCTTAGCATCGTTTTTATATTTTGTATTGCGCTTCGATATGTTGTGAGGAGTAGATGTTCGGCTGCTTTTCGAGACTCACTAGAAGTACCTATTAATTTCAAACCTGGAGGATTTATCGTACAGCGAGCTGTGCTAGCAAGCTGCGCTTAGTAAATGTGCACACGGGAGGCACGCTAGCGACTGCAAACATGCTGGCTTGCTTGTCTGACAGTTTGGGGTTTCGCCTGTGTGATGTGTAATTAGCAAATTTCGCCTTCGGTACTTTTAAGTGTTGGTAATCGGGACCTTTATCTGCGAATAAACTGGAGTGGTAAGCTCTTCTGCTTCACAGCATTTACTGAGCTTCACTTCAAGAGACCCCTAAATTATATATATATGTATATATACAAAAAAAAATATAAACCACCAAAGCTTTTAATCGCCTGGAATCTTTAGACTACTGACTGATTACCTTTTCATAACGTAACTGTCACGGGCATATCAGTCGCTGAGGAGAAATCATACCACAAAGAACATTTCACGACATTTATTCAGCGTACGAATGCGACCAACTTTATTGCACATAGCGGAGAATTTGTGACTGTGCTCTTGGCTCCCTCGGTCTAGCGGTTATATGGGTGATCCCGTGCCGCTCCCGAGGAGGAAGCCGATCGGAATCCTTTCCCGCTCATGAACTGAGCAGGGCTGGGGCTGTCGCTGAAAAACTGCAGGTGACAGGTCGTCCCGAAGCAGCTTACCTCTTCTCGGCCGCAGCCCTTGGCCGCCGGGAGAAGGGCGACCACTTTCTGGCTGTTTGGGGCGGAGAGGAGGCAGTTTCCTCCCGAGCTTTCTCCCTCCCTCCTCCGCTTAGTTTTCCGGCCGGGCGCCGGGCGGGACACGCGTGCCTCCCCCCGGCCGTGGCGAGTCCGGCGGCGGTAGCGGCACGGAGCGCCCGGTCCCGGTGCCTCCCGAGCAGCCGCCGAGGAGCGCCGCCGCCGTCCGTCCCTACGCCGGGCCCGGCGCTGCCGCCTCCCTCCCTCTCTCCCTCCCTCCCTCTCTCCTCCCCCGCGGGGCGGTGGCGTGCGTGGCCGCGGGATCCGAGGGCCGGCTGCCCCAGCTTTCCCGGAGCAGGCGCTTCCTTCCAGGAGTTGGGGCTGGCTCCGAGGGGCAGGGGTGCGCCTCTCCGCCGCTCCTACCGGCGGCTGCTCCCGGCTGCGCGGGCAACCTGCTCGGCGGCGGGGGCGAAGGTCGGCCCTTTTCCCTTTTCTCTCTTCCCTTTTCCCTCTTCCCCCTTCCGCGGGGACCGGCGCACGCAGAGCCGCCTCGGCGGCACCGTCACCGGCCCCGGCGGCGGGCGGGGAGGGGGAGGCACCTCTCCGGCCCGGCACATCCCGCCCCAGTGCCCCAGGATGGGGCCGGCACGACCCAGCCCGCCCCTCGGGGCTGGGGGGCGATGCCGGTCGCGCCGTGCCCTCAGAGCCGGCGTGGTGTTGGCCGCAGCAGGGCACGGCTGGGCTGAGAAGGGAAGGAAAAGCGGTCAAGTTGGGACCAACTCTGGCGGGCGGGTGCCGGGGACCGACTGGTGCGGGGGAAGGCCCAAGGTCCGGCCCCCGTTCCGCCCCGGCGGCGGCCGCTGGTCCCGGAGTCTCCCGGCTCGAAACTGCCGGCGCTGCCGCGTCGGGGACGGCTTCTTTGGGATGGAAATGTCAAAGAGCCCCTTTCTCGCAGGGTCACAGACCAGCTCTGGGTAAAAGCGAAAGTTACAGCGGGCGGACAAAAGGTTGTCCCTTCCTCCCTTTCCGCCGAGGGAGCAGCCCTTTCCTGCGGTGGGGGCACCCCTCCACTTCCCAGAGATGCAGGAGCCTCAGAGCTGCACGTTAGCGATGGGGATGTTCCGAGCCAGGTTTTGCTTCTTTTTGCCCACTAGGTTTTGGTTTGGCAATTCCAGTTGCCAAAGGCAAAAGTGGAAAGGTCGTACCTTTAAGCTGTCAGAAGTCGTAACATTCAAAACGTGGCAAAATTAATTTAAACAAAAATTACGTCTTAGATACTAAATCAGAGTTTTCAATGTGCAGAGCTAAGATTAAGCTATGATATCAAGTATGCAGGTTATACGTATTTATTATATCTCGGTGGCTATGAGAAATACTAGATTTAGGCTTGACTGGGTGATATTTAACACTGAAAGTCTCTATTAACTGCACTCCATCATTTCGTTTCACGCACCAGACATTTAATAGTTTGAAAATTTGTATATTTAGGCATCACGGACACCACTGAAATGTGACTGTTGAAGTGACCCAATCGTTTAACAGAACAAGAAGTCAGTTTTGTTTGGGCGTCGAAAATTATTATCTATATGACTATATATGATATAAAAATATAGGCATTTTCAAAACTTCTGACCATCTACTGCAGTTAATTTTCTTCTGTAGTTATTAATGCGTCCTTGGTAAACTACAAAAGGAATACCTTTTCAGCAATGAATTTTATTTCTACTGGGTTTATTGAGTATTAAGTTGTTTTGGAAAATCGTGATTAAAGTCACTAATTAAAATGATGATTGATCATTTGTCATGATAATGGTACCATATGATTTTGGTGACTTTTACCAAATTGCCGTTTTCCAGATATTTCCTCTAATTAGGGGGTACTATAACAGTATTCGTTGAGCTCTGCTTGTTATTTCAAATGTTTCAAACTACATTGCCTTGTCATGTAGTGCTCATGTTAGCCAAAAAGCCAAATGGTGGTGTTGAAAATGTTTGTATTCGCCCACATCTCCAAATTGCAATTTGAGGGGGGGAGGGGGGGGAAGAGTCACCATACATATAAATTTAACCAATATTTTCTTTTTCATATGGTGAAAAGTGTGAGTTAAAATGCACATGCAGATGCATATCTACACAAAGGGTTTGCATGGATATCGCTTTATATTTCTTATTATATAGCGATACTTCTTCCACACACAACTGCTCATGAATTTTAAAGTTTTATTTTTTAATATCTGCCAATTGCACTAGGGAGGTAAGAAGAAAAAAAATGAAGCTGAGTTGATTAAATTATTTATCCTTACTGCTGAAGTGAGTTTGAAGGCTCATTGAATGTATCTGATTTCATGGCTTCTCTTTCTCCCCTTCCCCCCTCAATTCTTCCTGGTTATTTCATCCATATCATCCTGCCAGCAACAATAAATTCACTTGTTTTTTTTTTTTCAAGTAAGAAAACTAAAGGCGGATATTTGTGCTGGGTTTGCTATATGTGTCACATTTTATAAAATAGGCAGCATCTTTTTTTGGTGATAGAAGTCAACAGTACCTTCAATTTTCTGTATTCTTATTTTATAGTTTACTTTTTGCCTCTACCTTCAAATTTAGGAGCAAATGAAAAACTGAAATGTAAGTTGCTATAATGTTTGCAAAATTGCAATTTTAATAAATTTATACACTTCATTGCTAAGACTTGTGGGTTTTATTTGGTACACAAGCATTTTTCTGTTGTGAACAAGTTTTCTGCAATTTTAATTTTTTTTTTTTCAGAAATAATGTCATAGTTCCTTTTACAGTACACAATTAACATTCATTAGGGTTAAACTTAATGTGTATGTATTTTCTTCCTATTAAAAATTAAAGAAAAACATGAAGATAGTTTGCATTACTGTTGGACTTGGTCATCCTAGGTCTTACGGATGAACTGTTAATGCTTTAAATTCCACTAATCTGCAATCTGTTAAGGGAAAAACTGTAATTGATTTGTTTTCTCTAAAATGTTATGTCTCAAAAGTAAACGTGGAGCTTGCACAACTGTGATTTTGGCTAGAACTGCAGAAATATGTAGGCAGGAAAAAAATGCATTGATTTATTCATTTGGTTCACTTATCCATCAGCTTCTCCAAATCCAGACATTCCTTATAGTACAGCATTTTATTTAAGTAGTCCAACATTGGGTTTTGTTTTGTTTTTTTAAAAAAAAAAAAGATCTCTAGCTTGGAGAATGTTCTTTTTTACTGAACTGCTAGAGGAGTGCGGAATCAGTGGGGATTAGCACCTTTTAATCTACTACATCTGTAGTGGGTCATCCAACACTGCAGAACTCTCATTACTCTCTATTGCTGTATATGATTAAGTGACTGAAAATATTGAACATTGCCCTTGAAAATAAAGCTGTATATGTTGGATGAGCAGCTTCTGAAGACTTCATGTCTAAACTAATCTTTCCCCTTGGTAACTTTAGCCATGGAATACAAGAGAGGACTAGAGTGTTAGAAAATGTAAATTGAAATTGAAGTATGGGAGCATTTGAAATGCATCATTATATAAATCATGGCATCACACAGTATGCTGTGTCTTAGGAGTAACAGCATTTTATTAGCAAAATGGGAGGGTGGTATGTCTTGAACATACTTATTTTTGTGGCTGGTGCTTTTCTGTAAGCTGGTTTCATACTGACTAGCAAACTACATCATCTTGTGAAGATACTGAAATTAGGAGAAGACATTGCTTAACACCTTTGAACACTGGCCAATAGTAAGTTATAAGTAAGCACCATTTTTTTGTGTGTACATTTGGTCATGTTACGTGCTTATTGCTGATTTCCGTGCTGCCAATACTTTGGGCATCTTATGTCCCTCCAACTCAAAATGAAACTTTGCCCTCTCTTTTTACAATTACATGAGTATGGTAAATTACCTGTGTAATTCATTTAATCTTGATTTAGCTATGAGAGGACATACCTAACATATTTCAATGCAGACTTCTAGTTTTAATGTAGTGTATAGCTCTCAATATTTTCTTTCCAAATAACGGTGAAGGGAGGAGTTGAGTGAGTTGGTAGTAAGTGATTAATACGTTTCGTTGAACCTTATGAGGGCCCTGGTCCTGCAAATAACTGCCCATGCACTTCCCTGTGAGCCTAAAAGCACCCATGACATCATGGGCAGGATCAGGGCCAAAACACTTGGAGGTTAACATTTGAAGAGGATGAGATACAGTGAGGCTGTAAAATATCTAATGTATCAAATGCATGCATTGGTGAGGAAATAGATTTTTGGCTCAAATATCTACACTTCTGTCAAGCAGCACTTCCCTATAATTTCATTGTGCTTTAGCCATAGTGTTAAAATAGCTTCTTGTGAAAGGACATTGCTGTTTTGTCCATATTTTAACAACACGCTCTCACAAAAATGCCCCCCCAATAAACTCTACAACCCTTCTGAGGAGGGTGAGGTTATTCAGAGAAACAAATGAAAGATTATGCTTTCAGAATCTCCGTTTAAACAACATTTTTTCATCTACTTTCACATATTCAGGACTATTTCTAAATTCCCTAAACCTGCAGTCTTTTAGCAGTTTTAAATATAAGCAACCTACTCGTTAAGAATACTTATTGTTCCTAAAATCATCCTAACTATAACTGCAATATAAACATGACAACCAATTTATTATTTAAGGAAGAAGAGGTGAGATCTTCTCAGGAAAAACATGATACTTAGATCTTTTGGCCTTTAAAATATTTTACCACCATCACTCTGAACTTTTATTTTTTTACTGGTGGAACATTGTCATTGTAGAACACAATATTTTATCTAGGGGAAATTTGAGCCTCTTATTAAGAGCAGAAAATCATTCCAGTTGCGCCTTACTTCGAAATTTAACCTACATCACCTACTGTCCTTTCTACTTTTCCCTGCCTGTTTTTTGGCCAGCTCTAGGACAGTATATAAAGAAGTGGGTCCTTTGTGGCACAGTACTGGTGTCCCTGAAATGAGAAAGGCTATAGAAATAGCACGTAGTCTTGTAATTTCATAAATATGCACTCAAGTTGTTGAAAGAGAAATATTAGCTTGTGGGAATACCTGTTTATCTGAAAGGAATATTACTCTCCATTTTTCTTGATAGTTGAAATAGATTTTGCCTTTTAGACAGTTATCATTTGTAATATATTATTGCTATTGAAAAGAAGATAAAAATTTACAGTATATCTGTTAGGGTAGTGACAGTGTTGTCTCTTAAGATTCCTTAGTTTTAGATGAGAAGATATCTTTATGACTTCACATTTATGAATCTTATTTATTTACTATTTTAGTTGATAAAAAATAATTATTTTGTGAAACTAAAGGAAACTTTCAGGGGAAAAGTTGTGAGGTTTTACTTTTTTTTAGGGTCAATACTGATTTTAATGAGATTATGCAGTGTGTACAGGCCTACTAAGAGAGAAGTTTCTGTTATCAACATGGTTCTATCTTATTTTCAGTAAATAGTTTACCATCTCTATTCCTTGTTTTCTTCTGCAAATTATTTCCAGGAATAAACTGGCTCCAATTTTCACTTCTTTTTTTTTTTTTAATAATCTTATCAAAAGGAACAATTAATAAGTGCAGAATTCTTACTAGCCCTCTGAAGAACGGACGAGTATATGGCATATGCTAGGCTGTGCCATAATGCTTACCATTTTCACCTACACATCAAGACATTGCTTCTTCAAACAGGTAAAAAATGACAGCAAGTATGTTGGACAACAGCTTTCTCATTATATTCTGTGAGTACATTCATTATGTATTATTAGTCCTCAATTGTAAAGATGAAATAATATAACCATTTATCTTGGCAAGCCCATTATTTATAATCTGTACATTAGAAAACTGCATGGATCTACATGTATGTTTTTTTCTATATGTATATTCAGATTTTTGATATAGGGGATGAGAAGAAACTTTTTAGGCTAAATCTACGGCTAACCTAATCCACCATTTGTAGGCAAACTGTATCTCAACATGGTAAAAAAAGTCCTCTCTATCCCCACCCCCCCAAAATTCAGTTCTTCATTTGTTTTGTTCACCACGCTGCATTAACACAGTTTTCCCTTGTGTGCATCTGCCAGTGTACAATTTAGCCACGGGCATCTGTAGACCTTGTGGTGATCAGCATTGCAGGCAAAAGCCATATGTGTTTAAATAAAAAAAAATCTCTTTATTTCATTTGCTGTTTTAACTGGATGGATAACTTCTGTGCCTCAAGACAGAGGAAGAGAAAATACAGAAATAATTAATTGCCTCTATTCTTGAGGCAGTTTCATTTTCCCTCTCCAATATGGAATGCTTGTCAGCTTCCCTGATAAATGACTGCATGTATTTGCATAGATTTTACATTAACACAAAAATTAGTTTTATTTGTGAAAAACTATTTTACATAATAATGCAAAATCTAGCATTATGGATTATGTTTCCAAACTTGAAAGACTGTGTAGAAATAAGGCTTTTTTATGTTTGTTTTTTAAAATTTTATTTGTTTTGTGTTAGTTGGTTGTTTTGCTGGGTTTTTGTTTGTTTGTTTCACGTCAAGGTATATTAATTTTTAGTTTTATATTTTGTTTTTGTAGAAGCAACCAAGTCAGGATCTCTTAATGTTTTTAAACCATTTATTCAGTCTTTCAGAGACTGAATTATTGATGGTGGTATGAAAACAACTTTTTTCATAGACTTCTAACTCATTCCATTTATTAAATACACACTTAAATATGAATAAATTTGCAAAATTTAATAGAACTGTTTTGAAAAAAAATTGCATCACATTTAGCTATTAAACACACTATGAGTATATACTTTAAGTTTCTAAAGCTGCTATTGAAATAGTGCACCATCAGGTATTCTTTCAGAGCATTAATGTGCTGCATTAGCTTGTATGCCAGTGTAGGATTATTTTTTCCCCCTATATCTAATAACCTGTCTGTTTTAAGCAATTAGGCACTCCTAGCTTGGAGTGACAGTACTATACCTCTAGTTAAAAACTGTGTTTTATGCACTATTTGTCATGTCCATAAATAAAATCTACAAATCAATCAGTCTGAAATATCTCTGAAGGAAAATATACTGCCCTAATTTTAAGCCAATTGTAGTTATTTTCAAATGACACGAATTGGATATTTGCTCGTAGAATAAACCTGGTGTCTTGTTGTCTAAAGGCAACTGCTAATTGTATATCAGCCAGTACTCTGTGCTGAAAAAAATAGAGATGCATTCACTGCTGTTATTTCATGCTCTATAACAAGAAGAAAATATTGCTCCTTATGAAACATGCTATACTTGATGGCAACTTAAAGCAAAAGAGTGCCTTTGCCACTTCTTAAATCTGGGACACCCTAGGTGCCAGCTGTCACTGCTCAGCTAATGATGACAAATGCCCCTCTCTATGCAGATTGCAGAGCTTGCAGGCTGCTATGAAAGGCAGTCAGATTACCTTTCTTCAGATAGTAACTTAACCTTTTAAACTCAAGTGTCAGAATGAAATTATTAGCTGGGATAGTTTCAATATCTGTTTCTTTAAAAAGGGGAAAGAATGAAAAGAAAATAAGGCAGTGACTTCAAATAATACCATAGCACTCGTATTCACAAATCGGTTTTGCTTCTCTGATCTTTTAAAAATAGGAAATTGCTGCCACCGTGCCTGTGAGCACTCTGTGGAGTTTGCTGGTGTTGAATGCATGAATGCTGAAGCTGACCTCTCGGTTGCACTACACAGAAATGGGGCCAAGTGGGACAAATTCTGTCCTTGCTTACATCCACACAGTGTTACTGATGCACAGATCTGACAGATCACAGGTTAATGAATGCTGTTTGTAATAGACCTTAATTGATCTTAGGTACTGTGGATATACTCAGCTCTCTCTGTGGCAGTTCATGTTACCACTCCATGAACTTCAGCTAGATTCCACTCTGTCAAAATAACCAGGTATCTGTTTTGTGGGTAAGAGTGGTTTCACAGAACTCAATGTCACATGGTTAATACTGCTAATTTAAATACATTCTACAGTCAAAGGTTTGGAGCTGCTTCCTGGGTTGTCTAGAAAGTAGCTAACAGATGTGGAGATGTTACATAGTTCTTTAACAGCAAGTCAGAAATGTAAGGAAGTACAAGCACTGAATATCCCACCTAAAGGTATAGGGATACTTTTTGAACATGTGCACATACATCTGTCTGTGTTTTTCTGTGAGTCTATTTCCATGTGTTTATACACTGCAATACAAAAGTAAATAGGCATAGGCGCATTCATGTCAGATGTGAACTATGCATTATCCCACACATGTAGCATCCAAACAATATATATTTCCATGTTTATATTAAAATGCTGACATATATGAGCATGTTTAACTAGAACATTGTATTTGCCATTAAATCAGTCTTTGCAGTGAACTGCATATGAATATAATTGAGTTTTCCTTTGAGCTAGAGCTTATTTTTATTACAGTAAACAAGTACTTACACTAGTATTTTTCAAGAATACATCTCCTCAGCAGTGGGCAATAATAGAAAACTACAGAAAAGATGGGAAAAGACTTTTAATGAGATGATCAGAAACATTATGCTATATGGATGGAAAGAAATAAATAGTGAGAATAAGAGGAATGTTCCAGACAAAAAAATTATGATTTGCAGAAAGTGCAGGAGGAAATAAAAATGTACAAGTTTACAGAGAAAGATGAGATCAATTTTGCAATAATTGCAATGTGGTTGATTCTGTAGTACTCATTAAAGGAAAGGTAATCTGATTCATGAGCATAATATTAATATTATTTTCTCCAAAAAATAATAGATCTGAAGAGCTTAAGTATTTACCTCTTTTGGTAATATGATGTGTGAAAGGGAGATAGTGGTTAGTATTATATTAGAAATGTTTCGTGTTGAAGTTTGGGGACCAGTGTTTGTTTGGCCTAAGTATGTTAAATTTAACATCCTGTCTTGTTTTGTTGCACTGTGATTCTTTTCTGTAAGTCATTATGTTCAAAGTATTTAAAATTATACATTTTATTATTTTTAGCAAGTGTAGCACAATCTGGGAAATGAAAAAGACAAAGATCTAGTGTTTCATACTCAGCTTTCTCAGCTTGTTGGTTGAATAGGCATCAAATGAAGTCCAATGCCTATACAAAAGAAATGTTCCTTGTTTGGATTTGCCCCATCTGTGTCATCTGGTGGCTTATGCAATAGGAGGTGTTATCACATGAATCCAAATGCACAAGCCAGTTGTTTTATGGACTCTTTCTGTGCTTGGAGGAGTTTATAAGTTGCCCACTCTATTGTGTGTCACTCCCAGATGACACGTGTGCATTCTGCTGAGCATATTTTGGGGGTAATTATAACTAATGAAGCCTGGTACACAGCTTGTTCACAGAGTGATTTATTCTGCTCCTGTCTGATTCCTGAGAGTTCTGTAAAATGGTTATATTGTGCCCTCCACTTTGGACATGTATGGGAGCATGTGGTATTGAGTCCATCAGAGAAAATTTGCTATTCAGTGTACCACAGACTAATTACAAAGATATTGGTTGGCTACATCTGTTTAAAAATATAGTGTCAGATTAAAATTATAAACGGGATCTGTAACTTTAGGGATATTGACTTTTTTTTTATGGCTCTTGTTTAGTCATTTACTCTTTCCAGACTTGAGGTAACCCACTTAGTTGTACTGCTGTTAAATGGCTCAGAGTTTCTCTGAACCCCAAAAGTTAAGGTTAGATTCCCTTCATGCCTTTTAGCAAAGCAGATTTTATTACGCAATTTGAGTTTTTATAGGTGGTGATATTTTGTGGAAAGATGGATTTAAAAGTTGGAAGAAAATACCTTGTAGCTTTGCAGGTTTCATAAAGCAACAACAAAAAATCATTACTGAAACCTGGGTGTCAACCTTTATTTAACCTTAGATCTATCATTCTCACTCTGATTTATCTTGACTTACCAGTCTCTCAGGCAAGTAAATCCACTGATATTAGTGGTAGCTACTATACAAGTAGTATTCATACATTTTTTAGCCAAGATTATTCTAAAGCTCCTTTTTCCAAGATGCTAACATGCCTCTGAAATCACAGAGTAATGGCGTGCACAGAACCTTCAGGGTTTGTCACTTCATCTACCAGATTCACAGCTACCCAAGGAGGCTGGATGTTTTTATAAGTATCTTGGCATCAGTATTCAGTAATAACAGTCTTCAATTATATCTGCCTTCAGTTATATCAGTTTCTTCCATCTTCACCCTTCCAGATTTGAAAGACTTTTCCGTTTTTTTTCAGTACTTCAACAAAATTCTTTCTTTTTCTTTTTCTTTCTTTCTTTCTTTCTCTTTCTTCCTTTCTTTCTTTCTTTCTTTCTTTCTTTCTTTCTTTCTTTCTTTCTTTCTTTCTTTCTTTCTTTCTTTCTTTCTTTCTTTCTTTCTTTCTTTCTTTCTTTCTTTCTTTCTTTCTTTCTTTCTTTCTTTCTTTCTTTCTTTCTTTCTTTCTTTCTTTCTTTCTTTCTTTCTTTCTTTCTTTCTTTCCTTCTTTCCCTCTTTCAAAAGGAAAAAAGGGAGATGTTGAAAGTTATAATACTGCTTGTAGGAATGGTAGAAGGGATAAATACTTATTTTGGTAAACATTTAATAAAAAGCATTTTGTAAGGTGGGAAAACAACTGACTAGAAAATACAGTTGAAAATACAGTTGAAAAGTAGAAAATACATATCCTTCTTACTGGCTGCATGAGTAGAAAAAATAGTGTTACTGAGAATGAATTACTGTGTTAATCTGTTTTTGTGAAAACAACCTGGGATGTCTCAAGACAACATTAGCAGTACTGGGGATGAGAAGTTCTCTAGTTCTGGGGAACAAACAGTGTAAGATAACATTCCTTAGCTATCATGTTAAGTAAGAGGACGTGGTCACTGTCAGATCTGAAGTTTACCTGTGTCCTAACCTGTCCTAATAGTGAAGTTTATAGTATTAATAGTGGTTTTCAAAATCAGTGGGATTTTGAATCACTGGGAAAGGAAACAAAATAAAATTTCCACCTAATTTTAATCTGGATAACCATGAAGGTAAAAGTGTCAGAAGATGTGATGATGATTTCCTTTTTTTCCCTAAATTTATGTGGATTGCAGTGCTATGTACCTGAGATAAGAACCATCAGAAGGTAAAAGTGCTCTTTGTGTTTGATGAATGTGGCTATACCTGTATATAATATATGTATTGAAATACACAACTGGGAAACTGGCTGGTTTGCTGAGAACAGTTGTATCATAAAGTAGCAGTTACGCTCCACTTGTTTTGAATCAGCAGAATTTGGTTTTGGTCTTTATGCTTTGTTCTAAACTTCCTCCATATACAAAAGTTCTGAGGACAATTTTTACATTATGATTTATAGTGATATAAAATCTGGCCTGGGTTTGGCTTCTCTGATGGTACAGTTGTGATAGGTTTTGACTTTTGGGATGAAGCACATAGTATGTGGTTACCATGACAGATATTACAAGAGGCCTGCTAAATTGTCATCACATAATTGAAATCCTTAGAGAGGATACATGTCACAGATGAAAACAAGGATTTTGAATGTTTTGTAAGGCTTTCTAAGTTTTTTTGTGTATTCTTTGTTAAAGAATTGTGACAAAGTACAATGACTAGTATATTAGAAAAAACATGCCTAAAATTGTGCAGTTGTTTTCCTTGGAGAAAAATTATCATAAATTTAAAGACTAGTTAACTGGAATTATGGATTTGTGCTATTCAAATATTGCCATTTTCAGGTGTGGTGTTGGCTGCTAAGTAAACTACTCATCTTTAGTCAGAGTACATCTGTTCTATATAATTTTAGACATTTAATAAAATATTTAAGACTAATGGTCCAAATCGAACACTAGCTAAAATGATGACACTAATTACATCAGATGTAGTTGGGTCAGTGAAACTTAATGTTAGGCATTCTTTTGCACTGATCAAACTTTCAGTGCTGGAACTCACGTCTTCGTTGGCCTCTGGAAGAGTTTGTTTCAGAGCAGAGTGTGCCCTTCCAAAAACTGGGAATTGCACCTGTAGTTTCATTCTATTTTGCTTTCTTCTGTAAACAGCATTCATTTTATTTCCATTTTTCTGCTATTTGACATGAATTTTGTGACAGAAATTACTACTTAAGTCACATTGATTCTAGAAACTTCTTTATGTGATGCCATACTGTGGCTAGTGATTATGATATGCTTATCAGGTATGGGTAGATGAAAACAGTTTTTCATATGAGTATTTAGGAAATAGTAGTAAAGTAGTACTCATTTGTATCTGCAGTGATAACTGGCAAAAATTGGAAACAAGAATCTGAGGTGCTTTTTCAGGCTTTAAATTCTTACCTTGTTAATTTCACCAGTGTTAGCAGCAGACTTTTGTTTTTCCTGGTAAGCCATTACCTTCCACTGTCCTTGGTAGTCTCCCAGATTTGTGGGGCCTAGTTGCCTAGTTGGACTGTCTGTTTTCTAGAAATTCTGAAAAATTGCAGAGAAAAGAATGTTTTCCATATTCCATATGTGCTGATCACTCACATGGTGGACATCTTGGACTGCTTGTAAAGCAAATGCTGACCAAATGCATAAGGAATTTGAACTCCAGCCTCTCACTGACCCTATGGTACTGTATGTGTTGTTCAGTCAAAATTACAGTGATTCTATTAAACCCTCAATTTTTATACCACTTTAGTGAAGTTCATACAACTCTGTGGAATAGAAGAAATAAATCACAAACAAGAAAACAAGCAAAAAAAAAAGCTGTGCTTTGGTTAGAAAAAAAAAGTGACTAAATGAGCTGAAGATCAGGGCAAAGAGATCAAAGAGAAAGAATTTGAAATGGAAGACATGAAAACTTTTCAGGCAAAATTAATTTTAAAAAGTCTAGTAAAATTTGTTTCATTGAAGAGACTGTACTAAAAAAACAATATAAAACTCCAAAAGGGGGAATCAGGACAGAGGACAAATTAGGAAGGAAGAAGTAGTTCTTTGCTTAAAGAATTTTGAAATAGAATAGAAACTGTAGGGCTTTCTTCATGTAAAGATGAATATCATGCTAAGCAGAAATCCTAACTTTAAAGAGTATCTACCAGTACACCTAATCACAGTTGGTCCATGTGATAACTCTGAGGTGAATATTCTGTTAAATGTCAACATTGTCCAGAATTACTCTTGGCTGTGCTTGAACTGAGCCAGCCTCAATGTAGTTGCTGCTTTAGTGAGCAGAAGTCATTGCTTTGTGAAAGCAAATAAGGTAGTTTTCCAAGAGCTGCTCTCCAGAGCCCGAGACAGTGACAGCAGTCTCTTCATCATCCTTCACTGACCTAAAGGTTAACCTGTCCAGAGGCTTGTGAAGTCTATACAGTAAAGGAAAGCCCTTTTTTTGTGTGGGAAACAATACATCTGGGAAGAGGGGGACAACAGAGAATCCAGAACTTTTGTGGGAACACAGGTAATGAAGTTCATGGCAAAACTTTAGAAGTGTAGATAATTATATTGACACCTTGGCTGGTGTTTCTTTACCTTCTAAATCAATGAGAAGGACTGAACAAGACTTTTCTATGTGCATAAACTGCTGAACTTGCTTCTTTTTCATGGTGCTCACACATGTTCTTAAATAAATGTGACTAAACATGAAAGTTGTAAGGGCTGCATTCAAAGGCCTATGTTATTTGTTGCTGGTCTTGTTTAATATTTATAGAGTGACACACATTTCTGTATTGCCTTAGAGAAATAAAAAATTATGTTATTCTGACCTCATTTTACTGTCTAATTTTGGGAAATGCAAGAAATTGTGAAAGTAAGTAGAAAGGAGACATAGTGGAAAAGGTAAAAGGATCCTAATACATAGAGATGGCTACTTAATCATGTAGGAGGCTGGTAGATACACTTTTTTTATAGCCAGTATAACATGGCATTTCTAAATGGACAGTGATGTGAGGAAGAAGTTTGGTTTAGGGGTTAGGACTGGGAGAGAAGCATCAGTTGAAAGACAGATGTAAAAGGTGTGAGAATTAGATTTACATTTGATGTTTTTTCTGAGGCTGCTGAGAATTCCATCAGAGATGTATGAACAAGATGCAGTGGCTGGTACAGGAGGGAATATTTCATTTCCCTGTTCCCAGGTGGATGACTTGAGGACCAAAGGGTAGGCAAGCTGCAAAGTAACTGAATCAAACACAAATGGTGTCAAGGTTTCCTAGGAATGCACAGTCCAGTGAATGGACACAATACATTTAGCTGCAAAATTTATATGTATATAAGAACATAGGCTAGATCTCCAGCCCAAGAAAACCCAATAAAAAGTCTTGGCAATCAAGGGCAAGAAGATGATGGCATTGGTGTAACATGATAATGTTATTTTTTTAGACACGGCTTCAGTAATGCATCATGTCATCTTGTTGCAATATCAAGCCTATAATGGTACTTTCTCATTCTTTTTGATGCACACAGTGCTACTGTGGGTCTTCAGCTTTGAGAGGTGGAGCACTAATGTATCTGAGTCTTCCTTTTGTCCTTTTCTGGAGTCATTCATAAAAATCGCCATTTCAGCCAAATACTCCCCTTCTAGTGTGGTGTTTCATTGATACTTGATGGTATAGCAGAAAGTTTACTTATATTTTTTCAAGTGTTCAGTGAAAGATTGATTCATCTTTTTACTCTTCAGAGCTCTTCATAAATGTTAGTCTGATAGTCTACCTGGAATACCTCAATACAGAAGCACAGAATCAATTATTTATACTTCTTGTTTAAAGGAAGTGTCTTAAGTATGAATTTTTTCCCTTCAACAGCAAAAGGTATAAGCTTTGAGTAGAAGGTCTAAATATCTAATTACCATAATCAAACATAAGTCCCCACAAAGACTGAAGCATAAAATTTCTGTATGAAAAACAACTGGAATTTAAAGGAGATGAATTTATGGCATAAAAGCTGACTGATTTTATGATTTTTTTTGTGACATTAATAATAAAAGCTGACTATTTTGTAGTTTTTGTGTGACCTTAAGCAAAATAATACTTTGCATTGAGGAAGTGGTCAGTTCTGCACAATTTGTTGTTTCAGGTTTTCTGCTTAGCTGGCTCATAATAAAAGCATGCAAACTGGTGGGTGGGTTTTTTTCTTTGTTTGGGGGTTCTTTTGTTTGTTTGTTTGTTTTTTTGTTGTTGTTTTTGGTTGTTTTTTTACTATATGAATGAAGCAAATAAGATGCAGTGGCTGTAATTCCGCTTATTAAACCTATTCCTTTATTAATGGTAATCGTTAGGTGGCTGTTAATCTGGCTAAAAGGACACATACACAAAAATGGTTTTGTGGTAAGAAAGCAGCTTTGTCTCAAATAAGGGACACTGGATGTAGTGCTCTGCACAGTACATCTCCCAGAAGCTCATAGGATCTGTTTACCTGGTTGAAATTCAAATTGTTTTATTATGGTATCAATTCTTTGGTTTTGGCAGCACTTCTAAAGTGTCTATACACAAAAGGACTACCACAGTGAATGAATGCTAGTGTTGACACCACCTAACAAGCAGGGATTATGTGTTTACAGAAGAAGTAATATGATAGGTCAAGTATAAGAGGCACTTCTCAAGAGCACTTCACCACATAATGAGTGACTGACTAGAAAGTGCGGAGCTGCCACTCTTTGGCTTCGTTTCGGTGTTGATGCCTGCCTCTCTCCTCCAAAGCCCTCTTGATCATGTTCAGCTGCTCTGTTCTCATGTGGTGAATAATAGTAGAGTAAAGCTGCTTTTCTGTCTCATTTTTCTTGCTAATTTACACATTCAAGCCATTTTTTGTTTGCTATCCTTATTTGCTATTCCCTTTTGTCAAGGCACTGTTCTCTTTTTTGCCTCAGGCCTAGGAACTAATTTGAGCTTCTATAATTACTTCATGTTTTACACCTGTCTGCATATCATGCACCCCTTGTCTCCGTGCTTAAGCTGTATATTTCCTTGGAAGGAGAGGAAAAAAAAAAGAAAGGCTAGTTTTCATACACAAGGAATCCCCAAGTTTCTCCTCTCAGTCTTCCTACAGGAGAAACACAATTAAACTGTTGAGATGTTCTCAGCAATGCAGCTGACCTTTTGGGTTCATGAAGGACAAATGAATGCTGTCTGTTCAGACAGTTTGTGTTAAGACATTGTTGAGCAAAGAGCCCTGAGCTTTGTTCCTCTTGAATGAAGCAATGGTTGTAGTCATTTTAAAATCATTAAGGGCCTGAATGCATGGTATCATTCTACAGTGTTTGCTCTACAGCTGCTCTTCTGCTTTAATAGCAGCTTATTAAATTTGGGTCAAGCACACTCTGAAGAGTATCACAATGAAGAAACTGTTCAAAAAGTTACCTGTTTAAAAAAAAAGGCAATTGATTAGATTTTTAACTTAAGTGACAGCTGCAATTCATTGCCTGTTCTTTGTGGTGTCCTGCAGCCAGAGTGGAAGCCTTTTGTAATTTGGTCTTCATTTTGTAAAAGCTTTCTTGAATAATCCAGGGTTGCTTTCCACTCTGAGACCGCCTCAATCCAATTAGGAGTTTAACAAGGGTCAAATTAAGGAGACTTTACACTTCATGTTTGCATCATTAGCCATAAGACTGTTTTGTGTGTGCACGACTGTGTGTCGAGGGAGGAGGGGAGGCTGCAAGATGGGGCAGACACAAAGCTGTCATCCACCATGTGGTGCATCCCGCCGCTGAATGAAGGCACAGCAGGCTAGGAACAACATTTCCAGTTGTCTTTTGGGGCTGTCGTCATGTGGATTTCAGCTGGTACATAGCTGTTTGGGGTTACAGGTGCTAGCTAGAGCCGAGCAAGAAGAGCGCATTCTGTGTCTAGTCTTTTCTCTCCTGGTAGTCTATTGTTATCGGACAAATGGCTGGGAAGAGATGAAGTTAGAAATCTCTTGAGCATTCATTATTTTTGATGAGATGACAACTACCCCAGTTCCTTGTTCTCACTATTCATGCTGTTTCCTGTTATTTTTCGAAAACATTTTTTGTGTGTGTGTGTGTTAAGTGTATGATACAGTGTGAACTTTTTTTTAATATCGGTAGTTGGCAGGCTTTCGATAATCAGATGTGTGTATACAGGACTACAAGCATTTTCTATAAAACAACTAATCTAAAAATGGTGCCGTTTTACTTATGCAATTTTAAACTACGATTATGTTTTCCTAATGAATTATTTATAAAAATTGTCAAAAATTAAAGAGAAAGCAATAAGACACTGTTTTCTATTCAAGATTGTTCTTAATGACAAGAAAAATTCTCCTGCTAATCAGTGTTTAGACGTGTGGGATATTGCTGGAGAACTGTTGCAGTGTCTCTTTAGCAAATGCTTTGTGCTGCTTTATACAAAGTAACGATTTATCTAAAAATAACACTTTCATTGTTCCTCCCCCCCTAAACCCATTAATAGGTACTTTAGTATCATGCGAGTTTTCATAGTTTAATCCCTTTTCAAAAGCTTTTCAGAATAAAAGCTCTAAATGGTCCTCAGTATTAATTTGATGTGACTTCTGTACAATATGGTTTGAAACTCTCAGAAGCACATTTTTACAGCTTACCCCTTTTCACTAGATCAGTGTGTGTGGAAAATACCAGCTAAATGTTTCATGGAGTCTGTGCTGTAAGCCTTTTTTGTTGTCTTGCAGATGCTATAGCCTTCTAGTGATTTTTATTAGCACCATCGTTATTAGATAATACTTAAGCCAGATCAAAAACTCTACATAGATTATTGCCCATTGAATTTAAATTTTAGGAAATGTTCCTTAAAAGATATTTTTTTAAAAAAATTGACCTGTGTCTTGAATCTCATTTGTTGATAATTTACCTTCAACAGTAATCTGTGCATTAAAAAACAGTGATTGTATTTAATGTAGTCTGCTTTTGTCAATCAGATATTTGCTTACATTTAGACAGGAATAGCTGGCTATAGGGTTTCAGACACCCATAAATAATTACATTTTTTAAATGCTCAGCTCTCAGTGAAATATTAATATGAGGTGTCTAATGGAACTAACAAGAAATAATTTAAAACTTGCTCTGTCAACCTCTGTCAAAATGGGAAACTATTTTCAGTTTGGATTGCAGTGGGCACAGTGACTGATGAAATAAAATTCTTGACTATACAATTTTTTTTTTCATAACGTGTGCCTCCTGTGGTGATTCTGTTTCGTCAAAAAAATCACTGCCTAATTTTGGAATAAGAGGGTTCAAGTAGTAACAAATAGGGTGTGGGCATGTATTTTGTTTAGCTTTGTTTTTTTTCCTTTGTCACTCCATCTAAGGCTTTCGCATAAATTAGTATAATGAATTAAATCAATGGGAATTGTATGATAAAAACTTATTTGGAGATATTTGGGCTGTTCTGAGCTTTAGATAGCCAAGAGGATCAGGATAATAGGAAATTCCAAATGCCACAGATTTTGGTTCTTTATTACTTGATTTCTTTAGTTCGAGGAGAACGCAGTCACTTGAATATAGAAACATTTATTCCAAGTACTGTATGCCATGCCTGGGTAAAATAGGGTGTCAAAAGATAATTTAATATTAAAGAAAGCTTCTGTCACTGGTTTATAATATGTTGTCTTCCTGACTGACCATTATGTGTATTTGATCAGCACATACCAGTTTATTGTTTTCTTAACCTGGTTATCTTCAGAATGGTATTTAATTTTATAATTTCAGCATCCTGCCTGAAAAGATGGTCTTTACAAAATTTTAACAAACTCAAATGAAGAATCATAGTGTTTATGAAATAATTACATTAATATGAAACCTATTTTATAGACTGATATTTTGTGCTTGACAGGCTGAAAAGTGCTTTATTCCTTCTTCATAATGAAACTAGTGAACACCTTCATCTCTGCTGAGTAAAAGCCCTATTTGGTTTCCTGATATATCCTTTTATTATAGTTTTTCTTATATGCTTTGGAGCATAAGTGGTCTGCAGGGAAAAGGAAAAGATTTCAAAGCTGCAATTACAGAATTCACAGGTTGAAGGAAAAGTGGGTTTATGATTGGTGAACATTACAGTTGTTAGTTCCTATTTATCTTCCAGAAAACATAATGATAGAAAAAAAAGAAAATAATTTCGTTACTTCAGTATGGTGTTTTACAAATGTACATATGGACACTTGTATGTAAAGTGTACATATGTAAAGTACAGCCTTTGAGCTCTTGGAAAGTTAGTAGAGAAGGCCTTAATATAACAAACCTTCAACCCTCTCCACCTGGATTTATATAGCTGTAAGAGAAAAGACAACAGCATGATTTATGCATCCATGTAAGTTTCCAGGAGATCACCCAGTCACCATTTCATGCCAGTGTCACAGAGATCTGAAGATGTGAATGGTAATCAGGCTGTTCAAGCAAAGCCTAAAAATATCTGTCAGGTTGGAATTTTAGATAAACAGGTTTAAAACTTATATAAAGTCAAGGATTAAATATTTCTTCCTTTGCAGTAAGTCTGTATTCCATAAATTTAAAAAGCAATGAAGCTTTAAGGGCTGCTAATCTAAACTCTGAGATTTCCTGTATCGGTGTGTACATTTTAACTGCTATTTAGTGTTATACAAATGTTTTCCTCATTTTAAAAATTACATTTTTGAATGTTTCTATGTTGGTGCAAAACATGTCTATCATATACATCTATCTATATTGAAATATGAAGCTATTTTTCTTGTAACAAATTCACCAAATGCTCTGTTTGTTTTGATTTTCCTTCTTATTTCTAATGTACAAAACCGGTTACTAAACCTAGTTTTACTGTAAAAGTAACTTCATTATAAAACTGGTTAGATAGTTGTCCAGAGCAGTATCAGAAGCCAGCTTTATTCCTTTTAAAAGGCCTATCTGCACTTTTTATGTATAATGAATTTAGTTCTATTGAAAGATGCTGGATTGACAGCCCTGAAGACCGAAGTCCTTTATTTATGCATGAGCAGCAACAGTTCTGCCTTTCCCACACTGCCCTCCTGATATGCTTCACCCATGACCTAAAGGATCCCCCTTAAGGGTGACAGCTTAGTAGCCTTCTTACCCATTCACTCTCCTGTCCGCTGCTGAGAGTGCCAACAAGAATGCCAGGGTGTGGTGCCTTTTTTGCTGTGAGCATTTGATAATTGTCTTTCAGGTTGCACTGGACATCTCATTTTCTATAGATTATTGAAGAGCAGTCTGAGGGTGACAATTCTCAGTCTCTTTGGGATGATGGCAAAGTAGAGGTCTTCCTTAAGATAATTAAAGACAAGACCAGGATTTGGTTCAACTATTGTATGTAGACCAGTAAATTAAAGTCTCTAGTCCATTACCAGTTTCCTGATTGAGCTAGTCCTCTAGGACTTTTACAGCACTACTAATGCTTTTCAGACCCTCTTTTTACTCACTGAAGAGAAAGAATGCTTTCTGCAAGCACAGGTCACAAATAGCTCAATTTTCTTCTGCCTTACAAATGCAAAGCATAACTAATTTGATAGTGGACTGTACGAAGTTTAATTTGACTCAAAGGCTTATGGTTTAAATGAGTATGTTTCTGATCTCATTTATGGTAAACTAATTTCAAATTCCATTTGAGTTACGCTAGATACACATGTGGGCCTAAGCACAGGATTTGGTCCCCTGTGTATCTTATGTACTGGATGTAGGTCATTAGTCCCTTCTGAGACATAGGATACAAATGTATATGTGGAATTATAACGATAAGATGATCTAGTGCTAGCCGAAACTCTTAACTTTTTTCCTGTAATAAATGTATTTCTGATGTTTTGCATATTTATGTTGGAAATATGTGCATCTGAGTTGCAATTCAGTTGCCCATTCTTGCATGTGTTTTGAGAAAAATGCACAAGGAGTTTGATTTTATATTGCTAGTTTTTCCAGAAAGTAGCACGCATGTGTTTAAATAAAAAAACAGCATTAGAAAAAGAAGGAAAAGAGTAACTGTTGACTTCTGCTAAATGTGCATATTTTCACTATTCAGTGGAGCATTGAAATATTCCAAATTCTAGATAAGAATACAAGAGTCTGTGCACATGAAGAGCTCCATGTATGAATTTATTTTAGAATCCTTAATGGATAATTTAAATGTTTGCATAAGATAATTCAGTTAGATATATACATAAAAATCATTAAGTGAAAACCGTGGTTCTGTATTTCAGAGTATAAGAACCTACATTGTATACTCAGAGATAGATGCAAAGCCCTCATCATTGCTAAAGGTTGTCCATGGCTCTTTGAGGGTAAAAACCTTCAATTTCAGCCTGATTAATTCATATTGTCAAAATTATTGTGTTCTTAACAACCTCTTTTTAAAACAAGCCAAAGTTAAAAATAAAATTATTTTAAAATAGTTTAATTTGAATTTGGAAAATACTTTTCATTAGTTTAAAATAATTTAAAACAACAGCCATCTCTTTATGAAAAAGTTATTCAGCTAGAGAAAAAGTAGATAAAAAAACAGTCTCAAAATAATTATCTCAAGGGTTGTCAGCTCCTGAAAAACACATTTCATTTGAAAGCATCACTTCATAAAGCTATTTATAATACTGAATTATTTGTTAAAAAGTGTATAATGGTAAAACAGTAATGAAATCATATGGCAGTATTATAGTGATCATAAGTTATTTTTCTCTCCCCTGTGCTCATTAATAAAAAAAGCTAGGGAGATATCTAGGAAAAAATATTCTCCTCAATTTCTGGACTCTGCATTGCAGGAAGGCAATAAATGAGAAAAAAAAAAGTACATTTTAATTTTATATCAAAGAAACCCTTGAGGTGGAAAGTTAGGAAAAGCTGCATTGGTTTGTAGCACACAAAATGTCGCTTGAATTTTGCTGCTCAGTAGTTTGATATACTCATTTGCTGATGCGAAATGACGAGGGCTTAGAAAGCAGGGTTTTGTTTTTTAGCTGTCTGCAGACCTAGTGGGGCCTTACAGAACCCAGTCAGCAGGTCATTAACTCTGGAGAAAACAGCTTGCATTAATATGCTCTAATCCGGTATAATTAGTCAAATTACTGCACGCCGACCGGCTTGTCATGTGTTGTCAGATTTGGCATGCAGGCAGGATCGCCAGGGTCCCTCTGGAATGCCACCCTGGATCAGGGAGAAGGGCTCGTTTGTAGTAGTGGATTTCTTGATGAGGAAAGCAAATGGAATCAGCAGCCATAGCCTCACAGAAAAGAAAAGAAAGGGGGGGAAAAAACACCGACAATCAAAAAACCTGATCTGTTATAATTTTGTTGAGAAATAGGGAATTCATGTCATGGGAACCATTCACAGTTGATACCCACTGTTAGAAACAGGAGCTGTTCGGTTTCCTCTCGTAACTTCTATGTATCTAACAAAATTGGAGATCCGCTGTACTATATAAGATTAGCATTCATAAAAAGATTTAAAATAAATAATTACAAGAGGATCAGCTACAAATTACCTACCACACTGTGACACAGATTATTGAACTCCCAGCGCATGTGGGTGCTGGTGTGTGTATGTGTGTGCTCGTGCGTGTGCATGTGCCCCTTTTTCCAGTAGGGGAGGAGGTTATTAAACTATAAAGGGGCCATATTAGCATAAATTTACAAGAGCTCTTGTTCTGGCGGCATGATAAAAACCTGTGTTACCTTTGCATTAACACTGAATTGCTTGTTGTGCTTTTGGCAATGACAGATAAGTCAGTGTAATTCCCCATCGCAACGGAAATGATGCTCCAGATTCCAAACGCATCCTGAAGATGTCACTGACAATAATCTTCAAAGAACGGCCAGTGAAAGTGGGCTGTATGTTTGCAGGATGATATACTGCAAATGACAGGAAGAATTATGTGAGTGAAGACGAATCTGTAACATATTATTAAGCAATTTCACGAGAATAACAGGGATAAAAGGATAATGGATGAGGGTGTCATTATTACCTTCATGTAGAGGGAAAGCAAAAGCAAAGGTAGAGAGACAAGATTAATTGAGGAAGGGTGAAGCATTCATTGCTCATCAGCTCTTTTGTACTCTCTGCTCCTGAAATTCCAGACAAAAAAAAAAAAAAAAAATTAAAAAAATTGCTCAGGGCTGCATTTTAATGCAGCTGGCAAGCCAGAGCTGAAAACTGACAGGGCACTTTTTAGTCACCTCCCTGCTTCCATAAACACACAATGGCTATTACTCCTGGAGCCTTCCTGTGATCAGAGCAGTAAACTGGTGGGATGTTCCTTTTTTTTATCATAGCTACTGTTTTTAATTGTGCTTCCGAGCTCAGCAGTTTTGATGGTGTGGAACTGAACAGGTCGTTCCCTACACGTTGTTTGCATTGCACAGTTGCAAATGGAAGCAGACTGTACATAATAGATGTCAGCAGAGGGGCTTCTTCTGAGCACAAAGGCAAGCTGGGGTGTGCTGTGACATTAGTGACAACATAAAATTATGTCAAGGCATCAAGGTTTTACAGGTTTTAATATACAAGGTGAAGAAACAGGAAGTCATTTGGCAATTGTGCAGTCCAATCCTGCAATGTTAACTCAAGTATAATTCCTGTTAAAGTCAAGATTTGCTTACTCAGAGGGTTGTCACTGGTCAATAATTTCAATTACCATCCTTATTTTCTATACATTCTTCATGTAGCAGCTGATTTTAGCAGCAGAATATAGCTGATTCTGTAGCAGCAGAATATAGTTTTTAAAACATGCCATTTTCTTTTCAAAGACTTGATATACACTACAGTTCTAAAAGTCATTATAATATTGTATACATACAGAATAATTTCACCTGTTAATGACATTATCTCTGGGTACATTTTCATTTAAAAAATGAATGTCAGAGACCTGAATAATTAAGAGCATATTGCTATTTATATTCAGATTATGGATTCTGGGGTTTAAGCCTTCAAAGACCAAAATATTGAGCCTCCTTGATTTTCTTTTCTGTGTTTATATAATAATAGTGGTTTATTGAAGTAAACAGTTGCTATTTGTTTTATTTTTCTTAACTGATTAAAATTACTTCAAAGTTTTGACACCAAAAGAAAAGGAAATAAATTAATTTCTCTTCCGCTGTCTGTTAGGGACCTTTTTGTTGTAAGGGAGACAGAGTAAAACCTCCAGTTCTATAAGAAAGAAAAGAAGGTGGAATTGGGGAATGTGCCTTGATTGATTCCTGTTTCTAGAAATAAAAATTTGGTGTGATTTCACAAAGTTGTGCGTTTCTTAGACTGAAATGTTCCCATATGGTAAAGAGCATATACAGAATTTCAAATAGAATAGCTAAGGTCAACAGCACAGGCCTATTCACTGGCAGAGTCTAGAACTGAGACACTGTGGGAGAAGGATTTTCTTCTGTTACCTCTTGTATAATGGGTTAGGTTGGGAGGAGATTGCACTGTATTGTAGTAGATTTATCTATCACTGATAAATATGTGTGTGAAAAGTGTAGATAGCAGTTTTGCTCAGCGTTATGCTTTGATATAGTAGCACAAAAACATGAGTAGGTTGTTTCAGCAGTGTGACTGTTGTGCTGCCCAGGAATTACATGATGCTGTGGGGATACTCACAGGACCATAGGACTATTCTGCTTCATTACAAAGATTTTTTTCAGTAATGAACAGAATCTCAAGCACAGACCTAGCACAGGATCTATTGCAATAACCTGCTTGAAAAATATGCCTTGGAAACTGGGTCATCCCACATGCAGAAGACATTTCTGTGCTTGATAGGTTAGATCATGTTCATTTTTGTGGGTTTTACTTTGTCCTGGTGTATAGTACAGTTGCTATATAGAAAAGCCTAAAATCACTGCCATTGTCAATAAATAATTATCAATAGATTATCAGTGATCAGATAACCCTTGTGAATTTTCCTATTCAATGGTGTTGTTTCTAATGCAAATTCAGACTGCATAATATATCTGACTGGAGATATCAATTTCAGTCTTTTATATTTTAAGTTTAAATAGTATTGACCTATTGCAATTAGACCACAGTGGTAGTGGCTAGACAGCTTAACATCAGTGAAGTCTTTTCCCAAAGTACGTAATAAATTTATGGTTCTATAAGAGGATGCAAGGATTCTGTTCCTAGCACCCACCTCTCTTGTCCTGAGGAAGAGAATTCAGTTGGTCCATGCCCTACTTTTCATTTAGCTTGGCCTAGTCTGTTCCAGTATTCAGCAGTGTAATGTCTTGCAATAAACTCCTGGAAAACTGACCAAGAACCATGGAGAAAGTGGGAATCAACTGTGTTCGTCTTGTCCCATCACTGCTTGATGTAATGTTTGTTTGACTTTATTGAGCCTTTATAACAATAAAGGAGAAGGAGGTAGAGAGTGAAAGCATTTGGCCTCCAGAGATTCTAATTTGCTATCATGACTAGCAATGGTCAAAAAAGCACAGTAGAATTCTTCATTACCATATTTAAACTAAGCCATGAAGAAATGTATTTAGCTTTGCAGTAAAAATGCAAACAAAACCACATCTGCATTTTTTTTTCCCTATACTGTTTCACCTACCAGTCTTTTGAAAATCCTGTACACCTCAATTTTACCATGTCAACATGTGGCCTCAGGTGGCTTACTGTCACTGGGGACTTTATGCAATCAGGAAAGCATCCAGTTTGACAAGGAGATTCTCAGATGAGTTTGCTTGACTCATCATTATAAAAGAAATCTCATTCTTTTATGCACAAATCTTTCATACATGGGCTGAACTAAGCAGGGTGGAACCCACTGACTCTGTAGAACTGTCTTTATAGAAAGTTTTGGACAAGTATCTGAACTGATGTGTTCATACTAAACTGAGGATTAATTGCCCAGGGAATTCCCTTGTGCAGGCAACCAGAGGGATGTTCTGACAAGACATGGTGATGCCTTCATTGCACGGCATCAACCCTTTTCAGAAATACACCTTTCTGTGTATTTACAGAATGCAGCAATACTGTAGAAGATCAGGATATTATGGTTGTATTTAGTCTATCCAATGGCCTCTTTCTTTTATTGCTTAATCATTTGAAGAGAAGGATCTGTTCACTTTGTGTCTCCCTGTTTCATTGTGTTTAGTACTGCTCCCCCCACTTTTAAATTATGTTTCTCCAATCAGAATCTCATTTAATCCAAAGCTCCTGAAATCAGTGGAAGGATGTGGAACAGCTTCAGTGGGTTTTGGGTAAGACACAGTCCTGGTAAAATCAAGCAACTCTGCAATTGTCTTCAAACGTTTTGCAGTTCAATGTCCATGAAAACTCTTGGATGTTGGTTGGTTCTGGAGGCATGAATCTACTACCTTCCTCATCAAACAGGGTCATTTATCACTGAAGAAAATTCAGACAGTTAAAGAATACAAATTCCATCTAACTTGAATTGTGCTACTATTATGTTATTGGTTATACTACCAGGAGTTTTATTTGAAGTATTTGTTGAGATATATAATGTTTCAGTTCAATATTTTAATTTCCCACTCCTTGCCCTCTAGTGGACAAAGGAGCTCATTATTGTCATATCCCGACACATCTGGGACAGTAATTGCCCATAAGCAGGTTTTTCTTCTTGAAAAGGGTGATGTTTTCAAATAAAATATATTTGGGGTTGTTTTACTCTCTAGTTGAGATCTATTTAGTTTGTCTGTACTGAGGTAGGAAAATACTACTTCCTGCTGTTTTTTGCTGTACTCTTCTACTAAATTGGAATGGTTTTAGGAGTATTTTTCTCAGTCTGATAAATAAAGATCTCCTCAGGATCAGACAGACTCTTTCCATATCCTAAATTTTTAACAGTAAGTTTGAAAAGTCATTTCTGCAGATTCATTCCACTATGAAATGGCAAAAAGTATTTGAAGTGTTTGGATTTTTATAGAACTAGTTGACATTGTCCATTGTGAAAAATTTATAGTTTTTCATAAATATTAAAAATACCCAAAGTTTTCCTGCTGGCAGTGAAAGCTGTTCCAATAACAACCAATTGATTTTTTGAAAAGCTCTTCCAAGAATAATGCTCTCACTAGATTTTTTTTAGAAATATAGCTTGACTCCCTTATTCTCCATGGTAAATATGCTACGATGTCATGATGCAGGGGACTCATGTCAATGTTTTACAATTGCGTTGGAAGGTTGAAATGGCCAAAGGGAAGGTAAATGTTTTCATTCACTGAGGCATTTCATAAATTATTGTGGCCTTGTTTTGTTTATGTTTCAGAGTTTTTTAAATGAATCATACTATGGGCACTTAAGGATAATTGGTTAATACCAAGCAAGAAAAATGCATGTATTATTTTTCCTCCTGAAGCAAAAAGGCTTTTCTTCTCAGCAGTTCCTTATACATTGGGGAAATTTTCTTTCAGGAACAAGCAAATAAGGTCACTCTATAGGTTCCTGATAGTGGGCACCTGCGTGTCAAAACAAGTTTAGTCTTTATGAAGTACTTCCAGATTCTACTTCAAACCTCCAAAGGTAACAGCTGTTGAGCACTCAGCATTTTTGAAACAAATCAAAAAGCAGCATTAATATTTATAATATTTAATGTGTCTTACTTAGATACTGCTTCTGGAATGACAGTATAAAAAATTTCTCATGTATTTTCTGTAGTGTTAAATTTTAAAATTATTTCTAGTAATTTGTGTAAAATGGATTGCTCTGTCAGCAATGCTGACACAGTTCATTCAATTAATTTTGTGGGATGGCATAAAAATAAATGTAGGAAAAAATTTCTTCCAGTCCAGGCTTCCTCTCCCTAATTCTGCTATATCTTCATTTTTCCTAATGACTTTTGGCAGAAGAGGAAGGCAAGTGATTGTGGGAATTTTTCATTGCTCTACATTTTGGAAATGTGTCCTCAGCCTTGTCTTAGCTTCCTGCTCTGCCTTCAAAGGAGAAACACATCTTTTAGATAACATTTGAGAGTACAAAATGTAAAAATTTCAAATACACAGAGGAAATAATGCTTTTTCGGGGTGGGGGGGGAGGGGGGAGGGTTGTATGGTTTAGGCCTGTACAAAAATGCTCTAGTACTACTACATTCAAAGGATATATATATTTAAATTACTTCTGTGTGCTTGACAGAGATAGCTAAAAGTGAATGTAACATTATCATAAGATGTGGTGATTAACAATAAATTTGGATAGAAGAATGTTGGATGCTTATAATGATAGAAAAAAGGTTAATATTTTAAAGTGAGGCTAAAGGTTGACAGGAGAAAAATTGAGTTAGTTTGCGAAAAAGAAATTTGTTTCTTTAAGTGAAAATTGGGGTCAAGAGGCCAGCACTCTCTGCTTCAACATGAATGAAATAAATTAAATAATACCACCATAAAGCAGCAGTGTATAAGCTAATGATTAAATGGTACATGGTGGTTTTGAGAAAGATGCTGTCTATGAGAAAAAAATCTGTAGGAATGCTCTTTCAAATCAGTGGGTTTGTGTTATTTGTTTCTATTGTTTTAAAATATAACATCTTTTTTCAGTTGGATGGTTTAAAATATATGCAGTACCTTTAATTATGAACAAAGGTGGTATGCTGATTTTCAGAGAAAATTAAAATTTTAATCACTTCGTTCTAGCAGAAATTTCTGGCGTTTCATATGGATGTGCTTTTTTTGTAGCACTTCATGGCCCAAATAGTGTGAGAGATTAGATGATACTTCGCCATCTTAAATCAAAAGGAGTTGACTGTGTTTCTTTGGTCCCTGTATACGTGAATAAAGATAAGATATAATACCAATCTGTAACTAGTCATATACCAAATACAGAAGATAGGAAATCAATCAGTGTCATTTCTCTTCATGTCAATCTATGCCTTTGACAGGCACATCTGTGCAGCCAGTTTACTATCATCATGTCCAGAATGGCTTACCATTCTTTCCCTAATAATAGGCATATTTTTCTCCATTCTCTTCTACAAAGTAATGAAAAAAAATCCTAATAAACAAATAAAAAGGTCCTGAACATGGTTCTTTCCTGCTCTCTGAAAGATTTTTGGTGTCTGGGTAGCTATGTATCAAAATACAGTTTTCCTGGCAGCACTTGCTTTTACTGTCACACTTTTCAGATGTTTAAGATAGATAGGGGATTGTAGGTTCAATTATAGTTACATTTATACCTGTGTTCCTTGCAGAAGTGTATTTATATCTAGATTGGTCACAGGAGATATTTCCTTTTGTGTGTATGCAGCAACCCTCTTCTATTTGACTTTTTTCTCTCAAATCTGAAGATTGATTATGAATAATGGTCAGCTCTGCTATGTATCCTCCTGCATGAGTTTGCAGATTGAGTCCCTAATGGGGTGTTTTAGGCTTTGCTGGAAGGCTGAGAATCACCACTTCTCCCTGGCATTGTCATCTGCATCTGGCATCAACTTCTTTTTTTGTTTTTATTAGCTTTAGCTGTAGTCTTTAAATTGTGAAAGAGATTACTCCTTTTTTTTTTCCCAGGAAAGTAAGATGATGCCTAGTTGAATACCTAGTACCTCAAAATGGAAAAAAGAAAAAGTCTTATTAGCTCTCAGGTTAAAAAGAGATAATGAATCTTACTGATTTGGCCATCTCATTCATACATAGAGAAACATCAGGGTGGCTGTTCCTTTAGTCAGCATATATTTGGCAGCTGAATCTAGATATTACCCTTCCATCTGGGGTCATAGTTTGTCTTAAAAGAGTTATGTATGAATTTTCTCTAAATTGTAGCAGAGGGTCATGAATTAGTGTCTAAATGTAGGCTTGACAAGATTATTACAGTCTGTATTTCATGCCAGAAACAAAGATGAATAGAGATAGCAAGCTTTTAAACAGACTTTCTGACATCTATAATGTCAGCAGAGAGTGAATGAATGGCAGGATGTAATAACAAATCTTCATTTTTTATTATTTTATAGGGATTAAATGGACCTATGCTCATTCATAATTTCTTCCTAAAATAATTACTAAGTAGTACATGAATCACTCATTTTCCATCCCAGTTCACTTTGAAATAATGCAAATTGTTTGCTAAGATATACATACACAAAGATACATACACCGAAAGATAAATATACTATGATTTACATTTAGGAGTAGATATGATACATGTAGTTAATACTTTGCACTTTCATCTTGGCTGGATGTTTATTTTTGAGGAAAATTTGTGTCTAGTCCTAATAATTTGTTTTAATGCCTTTTGGGGGAACTACTTTTTCAAGTTATTTAAATAATAATTTTCAGCCTCTCTTTCTATGGATTTACTGATTATTAGATTTCTGGAACAGAGATCTATATTAGCAATTTTTGATTATTAAATTTCTGGAGCGGAAATCTGTGTTGGCAATTTTTGAATGAGAAAGACAGGATGCCTACCAGTACACTACTGCCTGTTCATTATAGCCCTTTTGAAGATACACGTTCAAGGTTTTCTTTTTTGTTTATTCAAAGCCTATTTGCAGATAGGAAAGAACCAACTGTGTTGAGGCCAAAGGCTCTAATACTTTTGTTTAAATTGCTATTTTTATTTAGGAATATTCATTCCCATTTCAGGAACACAAACAATCTTACTACTTGTACTTTGTTAGTTTTTGCCCAAACAAGAATACAAACCATAGAGTGATGGCTATGAAGATATGATATTAAATGCGCCCAGTTGTTCTGAAATAATAAAAACACATACCATAATTCACACATTTTCATAAATATAGCTCCATGAATGGTTGCAGGTAGATTTATGTCTATATATGTGTTGGAAAAGAGTGCGTATGTAAATGTAGCAAAAATATATCCAGGCGCTGCAAATACCATCTCGTTTTCACTTTTTTGTTTTGTAACTGCTGGCATTAATGTCTGTGTTGATCTTATTTGTGTTGAAAGAAAGACAGAAACAGTTCCACTAAAGGAAACCAGCAAGCACTGCTGTAGCGGCTTTAAAAAGTGTTCCCTGCGCCTACTCCCCTTCCCCGTGCCAAAAAAGGTTTGTAATTGAAACAAAAAGCATTGTTTCGTTCCTGTTTTTTTTTTTTTTCCCTTTCCTTTAATTTTTCCCCCCTTTTTTCTTTTTCCTTGAGCCCATCCTGTCAGGCTGCAAGCGCGGGAGTTATTTTCTGGTGGCGTGATTAGATTGGGGCTGAACTCTCCAGCTGGCAGGCCTGTCTGTGACTGGCGGCGGCCTGTCCCCAGCGCTTGTCATCTCCTGACATGCCTGACAGGATGGGGACAGCAGCCCCAGACAGGTTCATTAGATGGTGTTTTCTACAGCTGGGCTAAAAATTAAAAAAAAAAATAAATAAATAAAGTGGGGAGAAAAAAAAATAAAAAGGCCATGCTTTGTCAAGGCCCAAGCTGTGGGGGCCCTTCTTGTTGGTTTAAACCAAGGCCTTGTTTTGACAAATTCTGATCTGTGCGGTTTTTAGATTTTCTGACACATTTTTGTTTTCTTCCCCTTTGGCCTGCGCTCTTTGCACTCTGCCTTGTTGCTGCTTCAAAATCCTAACGCTGCCTTCCCGGGAGAGCAGGGAGAATGCTTGTGGAGGGCTTGGAAGAAAAATAGAGCACTACAGTGAAACAGCAATAAGTGTTCATTTCCATGGTGATCAGCCCAATGGCACAAAAAACAACCTTGGGACTCTCAATAAGCCAATTACAAGAAAGGTTAAGGGGTTTATAGTGCCAGAAACATGCCATCTACATGAGAAAATAGTATCATTACCAGCAATCTATGCTGTTAAATACATTGCTGCCTGGTGCTGCCAAAAACATAAGCTGTTTATGTTATTTTGGGAGTTTTGGGAGCTGCTAGAGTTTTCCAACGGTATTGTTGGGCTTTGGTGCAGAACATAAAAAAATCTACATGGTTAAATTATAAAACAATTAAAACCAGTAATAAAATTATTTGAAAGCATTACACATATTGGATGTCACAGTGTTAACCAGATGGGTTCAGGCTATGAATTTCCTACAGATTTGTATCAGATTTTCACTTTAGATGTTTATCATAAAGACAAAGGATTTGTACAGCATGTATAATTAAAGAAACTTCTATACAATTTTTTAATATAAAAAGATAATACCACATTTTTGTCTACTGCAGTTGCAAAATGCAATTTGATGCCTTTAATTTATGAACTGCTGACTGCAGATTGACTCTGGGGCTATCTGCCGTTTTTCTTAGAGTGTGTCATTTAATTCTGGGTATTTTAGGTAGCTACAACATGCTGGAATGTAAAACACTACTAGCTATTGGTGGAAAAAAGGAAAATATTTACTATTTTGCTTACTTTGCCCTTCTGCTTAGGAGTGAGGATACTATTACAGCTTTTTATGTTTTCTACATTTAGCTGCTTGCAGTGTGAGCACTGCGGCTGCAAACCAAGCCCTTCATTCATAGAAAACCTACCACTTACCTTTCCTTTGTATTGTTAGTTACTGCTGCTTTGGTTCATGGTCTCTATGACAACTGTTTAAATTGGGATGGGCAACTGTCATCTGGAGTATTACTGAAAGAAAAGTGTTAGTGAGCACACAGTTCCGTAGATAGAGCATTTCAATATAATCCAATTTTAATTGAGCTCCAGAGACTTTGATGTGCTGCCGAAGGTTGGGAGAGAGCTATTCCAGGGAGAAATTAAAGCAGCCCGGCAAGGCTTCACTACTTCAGACTGTCACCATTTTAAATAAGCATTAGCATCAGACTTAACCTTCCCCTATGAAAGATCTCACTTTTTTCCCCTAGGTTTTTTTTTTTTTTTCCTTCAGTATGTATAAAAGCAAAGACACTTTCATCTTTTTATATACATTTCTATATTCCCTTGATTAAGTTTGAAAAGCATGTACTGGACCTGAGATGCATCTGAGGCTGTCTATTGGACCTTGTATTACAGTTCATAGAAAGAAGTCAAAGCAGAGTGGGGATTATTTTGCAACAGTCAAATAGCATGTGTTGGATTTTCTCTCTAAGACTGCTCTCTAAAAGTACTCTCTAAGAGTAACTCCTCATTATACTACAAAGTTGAGTGGGGACTTATTTTAGCTTGGTTTGATCATTAATTCCCTTTAATGTAAATAAAGAAGAGAAAATATTTCACTGTAGATTCTCTGACTGAGAAGATGAGGGTCTTTCTATAGCTAGCTATGTGTCCACTGGTTGGGTTTCTTTTGCTGTGGTTGCAGTCTTTTTTATGCATAACAGGCAAAAATAATCATATAATAGAATAACAATTAGAATAGAATAACATATAAAATAGAAAAACATATAAAATAGAGTTAGAGTAGAATAACAATTATCAGACTTGTTTTTTGCACAGTGAAGGGATTAGAAGGTGACTAAAGTTCTGAACTGTTGAATTAAAATGTTTGCTTCATTTAACTAAACAGTTACAATCCTTCTGTACTATTTTCTTTTTCTCTTACAAATGCATATACATATAAAAAACTCTAAAAAGAAGGAACTTCATAATAATATGGTAAAACTGAGGATCACTGTGTATTTTCCAATATATTACTTTACATCGAACAGCATTTTATGTTCGAGAGCCGACACTTTCTTACATGACTAATTTTCCTGGCTTTGAATTCACCCTCCCTCACACTCTATTTTTTTTTCCTCTTCTCTTTATATCTGACTTCCTTGGTTTTCAGCGAAAGTGAAGCAAATTTGTGACATGCTGAGATCACTTTCTGGACGATCTCAGTACCATCAGCTTCTACTTCAAGCAGTGGCATTTGGGATACTCAGTTGCAAGGAAAAGATGCATCTTGGGAAATTGAGTCTATTAAAGATAGATTGTTACATAGTGTGCTTGTATTCTTTAAAACAAATGAGACATGCATTAAATCCAGACTTAATAGCAGTAGAAATAGAACCAATTACAGTACAGGCAGTAATCTGTCTATACAAGTTGATATGGTTTATTTTCTTCTAAAGTATTTAGCCTGTTTGCCACAAAAAAAGAAAAAAAAAAAAGGAGGGGGGGAACTCAGTAAGAATCTAGTTTAATAGGAGAATTTGAATAGTTGGCTGTTGTAATCAATTAAAAAATGGAAATATCTAATCTCTTTCTAAAGCTTGAGTTGAATCCCATTTTGTTATTTTTTAATTAAATAAAAGTTAAGAAGCAGTAATTGAGGCTATATGAGAGAACCCTTTTTGACTGGGATTGGCACACCTTTTCATAGTTGCATAGTACCCAGAAGTCCATAAAATTTAAATACCTTCTGTGTCGGAGCAGCTTGTAGTGGATAAAAACTGAGGCACATTCATACAAAGTACCTCTACATGCTGACAGGTGTTGCAGTCATTTCATACTGAGAACCTGGAGTTCACCACAGGAAAGTCGGTGAGTATGCCCAAATTTATGACATGCAGGTTTACATTCCAGTTGGCTAGAAATCCAAAGAGGAGGCAATTGTATATCAAATCTGCTTTGTGCAGACATTGGAAGACTATATGCATTCCCCAGAATCCATTTTTAGTACTCAGCTGAGTAGATATTCTTAATATTCTTCCCAATTTTCATGAGTAGGATTAGACCTTCCCAAATATTTTAATTATATATAAATTTGACATTTAAATTGTTGAAATTTAAAAAATTGATGGTTAGGTATGGAATATACAGAATATACAGAATGCACATACAAAATAAAAATGTAAATTTGTCTCCGTTCATTGAAAGAAATATAAAAGTAATTTATGGAGTTTATATACACAGCTTACATTTGATTCATATCAATATTTGTAGTTTTAATACTTTGTGTGGAGTTATTTAGCAGTGTTTAGTTATGGTATCTGATAAAAATATGTTCTTTAAAACAAGTATACATAAATACTTTTCCTGTAGTATTAAAGCAAAATGAGTATGAAGTGTAAAGTAATTAAGTTATTATTGAGTAACAGCAGGCAGTCTGCAAACACTCTGAGTTACAATTCTCAGAAGAAACTTTGCTTTTCTTTCCTTGCACAATAGATAACATTCTATATATAATAGTGAAGAGTACAGCAGAATTTTGTTTGCTATTGGAGCTCTGGATTAGGTTTTTCCCAGTGCTATAATTTCTTGTCTTCTCCAGCAGTGCAAAACAAACTCATCTGAAGGACTTTTTAAGTGGATAAATATAGAATCAGTTGGTATTATAATATATTATGAAGATGAAGATACTTTGATGTATGTTGACCCTTATTCACAGGCTGTGTAATTGTACTTTGGGGGCCTCAGAAGTTGACATAACATAGAGTAGCCCTGAATCTACTCTAAATTCACACTCCAAGCTAACCAATTTCCAGAAGCCACTGGTGCTCCATACCCAACACTTCATGGCACAGCTGAGTGTTCTGGGATGATCCTGCTTGAGCAGGGAGATTGGACCTGACAGCCCTCTATGGTCCATTCCAACCTGACTGATTCTGTGATTCTTTGAGCTGTAGATTTTTGAATTTCTTGAGGATCTTGCTTGACTGTTACAAACTGCATTGCAGAAATTTTGGGGATGGTGAGGATGTTGTAGATGTACAATATATATCACAGAGTAAACGAATATTTTTCTTTTTGCATATAAAAATTAATTTTAAATCTGTTGCTAAAATTTCAGGAGTGCTCTGAAGCAGCTTTTGTTTTTGAAGTTGAAAACAAAATATTACTGGCTTTTGATCAATCTTATATAGGAAGAGATATTAGGAACATTAAAAAATTAATCCTGGTAGTAGAAAAAAAATGTATTCCATTGACTTTTATAGATCTTAAATCATATGCATTCTGCACTGACAAGATGCTTCCACATATCTCTTGCATGACATTAAGTTCACATTTATAAAAAGAGGGACATACAACTGTCTTTCTACCTTCATTTGGTAGGAAATGGGTAATGTTTAGCAAGACCAAATATTTACACTTTTCCTGAGACCAGTTATAATGCCTTCTGTTATTATAATGGTATTCATTTCTGATATGGTACATTTGAATATTTATGCATTTTTTATTGCATTGCACTTTTGAATAAATATATGAAGGTTCTGGGGAAAAAACCCAAAAAACAATTAAACAAAACACTCAGAGTATTTTATGATGGCTTTATTCTTGGGAAAGAACACATCACATATTTAGGGATACCATACATTCTTTATTACTCAAACTATTTCTATGTTTTCTTGCTTCTGCTGCAACTTTTCTCAAATGAAAGTCTCACAAAGTCAGTGAAATCTATCAATAATACAAGTTTAATAAAGCTGCATTTTTTTGTCAAATAACTATTTATTGAATAACTATCCTGCTTTGGTTTCAACTTACAAGCATTTCTTAACACTGTGTTCTCCCTGAATTTGCAAATATTAAAAGTCCTTTCTTTCAATTGCCTTATTTTGCTGAGAAGAATTGACTATTTGAGAGAAAAAGAAACTCTCCATTTTTATTCCTTAAAAAAAATGGTCTGATTTTTCTCAAATCATATCAGTTTTATGTCTTTTTTGGCATGCCCACTAAACTGTAATTTGTGCAGTTCTAATTGAATTAATTTGATTGCATTTCACTGCTGGGGCAGAATTGCTCACAGCTATTTGAGTCTGAGATCACCACTCCCCTGTTTGGATTGATCTTTGAGCACGAAATGTAGAGTGAGAATGGAAACGTAGTTCTGTTAACATTTCTCTCTAGATTTGAGTCTGACATCCCATTGTTGCCAAAGTCAACAAAAATAATTTTAAACCTTGTGAGGTAACTGACACAATTTGCTTCAATCCTGTGGCTACCAGAATTAATTGTGTGATTTTGCCCCATTACTTGTTTCTTCAACTTCTGTGTTTTGAGTTGGGCTGTGCTCTAGCATGGCTTTATGTGGCACTAGAATATATTCTTCTGCTTCTCCACATGTGCTGTCGCCCCAGCCAGCACCATCGGCTCTGTGGTTTTAAAATTCTTAAATCAGTGGAGCTTCTGCTTAAAACAATAATTGCTGAATATGTTTGAAAGTAGAGCTGAAAAAAGGCCTCTGCCTGCCTTTTCTAAGGTTATAATGTCTAAATCTTTTACCTCCTCCTGATGCTGTTCTTCCCAAGAATGTCAGTCTATTGCTGGCATTTCAGGAGTTGCCTAAATTGAGAATCTGTTTTCATGTTGCATAAAAAGGAAACTGTGCAAAGGCACAGAGATCAAGATTAATTATAAAATAATTATTATTCAGAATTTTGTTTGAACTTATCCTTATATTTAAAACTTTGCACTGGTGTTTCACAAATGCAGTGTTAGAAATGGTCCATTTAGAATACATAAGATATTGGAGTAGGGTTTGGTTTTTACTCTAATTACTTTGCTGCAACTACTCAAAAAATTCCAATATCCTTTCCATTCCTTGCCTGAAACACAAAATCATAACATGTGAAACCATTTTGCTTAAGAAAAGAGGAAAATGGTCTTCAAGTGGACCAACTTCAAATAATTTTTCAGATGATTGCAAATGAATGTGGGAATAAGAGCATCTGTTGCTTTAAGCTGAGTGGGCATTGTTTTAATGGATAATGAAGAGGGTATGCTGACCAGAGAAATCAAATTTAGAAAAGGTTTGGATGAACAGAACCTCATGTTTCAAGACAAGGGGCCTCTTGAAAGCTTAAAAAAACATTGGAAGTAGAAGTATAAGCTGAGAATATTTGGCAAGGAAATAAAGTCCAAAACCACAAAAATAATATCTGCATTTTTTAGATCCCTGAAGAGGAGGGGAAAAATGAAACAAGAGTGCCAATATTTATTTAAAAAAAAAAGTCTAAGAAAGATTTTTAAAACTGATGTGAATTGAGAAATTATAATGGCACATAATACTCAGCTCATCCTGCACAGCATAACATTAGAAGAGCTACTTAGAGGAAAGCTTTTAAGGCTTACAAATAAAGAAATATTTTACACAGAAGCATGTTCTAAAGAAGGGGAAAAGAAACCTTAATGAAGAGGGAAAGTGAGAATATTTTACCAGACCAAAATGTGCAAAAAAAAAAAAAAAAATGATAACAGTATTTTGGTGAGATTTTTGAAGTATTTAATAAGATTATGGGAATTGAGGCCAAGAAGATGTTCTTAAAGCCACCTAAATGTATAGAAAAATAGTAAGAAGTCAACAAAACACTAGGACATTAAATTCATTTGAATTGTCCTTTCTGTCTACATTCTCTGATTCCCATTTTAGAAAAACAAAATACAATGTGTTTCATTATTTGAACTTACTTGACTTTTGAAGTTTCTTAATAGATACAGCTTCTTTTTATGCTTGTCTGTCTTGAGATGATATATCTCTTCTTGTAGTTTATACTTATTTTTCCTGCTAAATCTAAAAATGGGTCATACTCAGTACTTCATCAAACATTCTGCAATTATAAAATGCTCACTCAATATAGTATTTCATAAGCCCTAGGAGTGGGATTCCATGCCATCAATGTCTGTCATCTCAATCTGTATTTAGAGTGCATGAAGCAATCATGCAGTCTGCCATGTACTTACAGTGAACTCTGTGTTGTTAGATTGTTCTGGAGAAGAAAGTTTGCTGTGTGTTCATAGGAGCCATTTTTCTTAACCCATGAGGACCTGCATTCAGAATTTCACATTTTCCTTGCGGCAAATTGCAATGCTAGACAGCTCTTGAAAAAGGGAAATCCAAATCCCTGACATGACAGAATGATTTTCAGTAACCAATTTCATGCATTTCTAATCTCTAAAAGCATACAGTGATGCCAAGCTATTTTCTAAATGGCTGTTTTGTACCTGGGCCAGGTGCAGAACCACACTTCTGTGGCTGGCTGTAGATGGCACTCTGTTGAAATAACGAAAAAGTGTGATTTGTTTTTGTGAAGTCCTCCATGTTTTTTCCACCATGGAGCGTGTTCAGCGAAGGGCAACAGGGCTTGTGAAAGGACTAGAGAACATTTCTTGTGGGAAACAGCTGAGGGAGCTGGGGGTGTTTAGCCTGGAGTAAAGGAGCCTCGGGGGAGCCTCACCACTCTCCACAACTCCCTGAAAGGAAGGTGTAGTGACATGGGGGCCAGTCTTTTCTACAATGCCTACAGGATGGACCAGAGGAAATGTCCTTAAGCTGAGACAAGGGAAATTCAGATTAGATATTAGGAAAAGTTTTTTCATGTTTTTTTCACTGCTCATCAAACATACCCACAAAAAGATTGACAAATATATTGCACGCTAATGATATATGCATTTTGAAATAGATGTAAACAAAACTTGAAAAATATTACAACTATCAATTGACACGTTCATTGAGAAATCAGGTTGGAATTTAAATATCCTGAATTAGAAATGTGGTTTCAAAAGACAAATTATGAACTTCCACTGAAAACAGTGGATTCAATTCACATAGTCGTTAATGAATCACCCCAAAGAGCTATTTTAAAAAAGGAAATATGTAAAAATTCCTTGCAAGAGACAGAAAAAGTGATCATTCTTACCAAAATGTTAGTGACTGAGAATATATAGGATTGTACAGGCTGTTTTCCTTGATTTCTTTATAGCACCTGATTTTGTAATTACTTCAGTTCCAGAAGCAATAATCAGACGAAAAGGGCCAGAATATCCTGCATGCTGTGTCTGGTGCAATGAGATACCAAAAAATAGTATAGAGCAGCCAAAATGAGCCTCAGCACTTAAGTCTTCCTTCTGTGGGGATAATCTACCAGGGATTCAAGCAAAATGGACACTAGTATTTGTGGTCTTCTGGTTAGTGCAAAATTCCAGCTGTTAATTAACAATTCATTATCAATAATTGAATAACTACTGAAGAATGTTTATGATTAAAAATGCATTGACTCTTAATTGAAAAGGAAAAAAAAAATCTTGATTACGTTAGAAATAATATTAAAATAATGGCGCCTTCGTATCTGATCCAAGTATGAAAGCACTTCAGTCATGATTTTGCTTCTCTTCTCTAGAACTTTCCATCTGCTGTTTTACTAACCTAATCTAAATAAGTGTCAGCAAGAGATGTTTTTCCATATTACAGAATCTTGAGTTTTAGAGACTTCTCATTCCCTTGTTAGGTGAGAGCTTCATCTTACTGCAATGAGTTCTGGCAAATTGGTATCTTTAAAACATACACATATTCCTAAGTGAAAAGGTTTTACAAGGTGAAATGAGTTTTAAACCAAACAGCTGCAGCTGATATTAAAATGGAAAACTGTGCTTAGTTCAAATGTAGATATTGGCTGGTTGCTTTTATTTTAATAAAAACAGACTATCTGAGATGTGTCTAGAATTCTGGGCTTAGTCATGATTCTTCAGCCATTAAAATGTACCTGGGCAGGAAGTCTTCACAAGCCTTTATAGGAGAAAACCTTATAAAATTATCAAAATAAGAAGTACTGACTCTAAGTATAAATAACAAAGTGTTGGAACTCATGGAAATTTTGCCTTCAGAAAACTTAGTAACATATTTTCAGTCTATTAGCATAGTGAAGTGCTTATTTCCATGTTTTTATGAATAATGAAAGATACAATACATACAGTCTGAAAAATATGTAAAATAGCCAGGATTTCATTCATGTCCTGTGAGAAAGCGAAGTGCTAAAAATCGTTCTGGAAGTTAAAAAAAAAAAGGTGTATGTGCCTTTTAAAGGGTTCAAATTCAGAAAAATAAAAATTGATTTGGCTGTTATAACAGCAATATGAAAGAATCCTGCTACAATATCAGTAATATCTGCTGTAAATTGTACATATCTAATAATTGGAGGTTTAATGCATTCCATGAAAATGGTGTAAGATGAATGTTATGGAGGATGGCAAAAATGGGTAGTGTATCTTGGACAGGAAAACAGAAATACTGAAATAATTCAGATAATTTGATAATGGCAAGATAATCTGATATTTGTAGGACTAATAGACAGTTAAGAAGAGTGTAATTGAGGACATTAATTGAATTATAGACTCCTTTCTTTCCTCTGATTTCCTATTCCATTCTACTGTTTTACTGGAGTACTATCATATGTCATTCATTTCATAGTGGGTTGAATGTACCTCTGTGAAGTTGCAATTGTTTTATACTTAATTAAAATGAGGAGGAAGTAAAAGGCAAGCAGTGTATGATTGGTATGCAATGTGCTTTTAGTGTTGGTCTATAATAACTAAGCTGTGGTATACATCAATAAGACATAAATGTATTATTGTGAATCCTCTAATATGTTAATATATAGAATATATTGAATAGTAAATATTTCTCTTTACAAAATATAGCTAGAAACATTTTTGGTACAAAAAGTGGTTTCCTGAAGCGTGATGCTTTGTCAAGGAGCTAATTTGGCAAATTTCTGGCTGCTGTAGATCTGATTACAGGTATATACATTTCAAACTCCTCCCTCCAAGAGGCTGTTCTCATATTTTAGTTTTTTAAATGTGAGCAGTTTCCTCAGATTTTCTACTCTTTAATTTAAAAACCTGTGTATTTACAAAATTATGTATCAGATAACAGCAGAATACATTCGAAGAGGGAGAGTGCTTAAATGTTCAGTCATTGTTCTTATCCACCTGAATTTCACATACATGATAACAGCGGTATCCTAGCATCTGATCTCAATGAAAGAAAACCTAGAAGAACTTGGTTTATTTAGCTTATCAAAGAGAAGGCTAAGCCGTAAGTGGATCTGATCTTCCACAAGTCTGTAATTACCAACACAAGGAAAAGTTACCTGATACTAGAAAGCTCACAGAAAAAAGTGTCACAAGATCTATCAAAGTAAAAATAAGGTGCAGGTTTTTAACGATTGCAAGAATTTAGTGTATGAGGTGGCATTCTACAGCTGACCTGCGACTGAATGGAGGGAGCACATAGTCTCTTGCATGTGTCTGGGTGAATCAAAGAATCAAGCTCCTTCCCTTCTTCCAAGCTGTGATTAACTAGTGTGGAAAGCTGAGGTGAATGAAACACATCAGCCACTATGCTGGTCTAAGAGTTCTGCCTCTAACTTACTGTCATGTAAACAGTACAGGGAGAGCACTGTGCTCCTCTGACTGGTTTCTGTTGAAGACCAAACTAATATTTGGATGCTTTTCCGTGTACTGAAGCACTTTCGTGTTGTTGCTGTTACTACTATCCTCTCTGAAATAGTCTCATCATGATTATGAGGAAAAAGGTTGTACACAAAGTGCACAAACTTAAATTAGCTTTTTCATATGTGGAGATGTGTTACTAACTTGAAGCCCTATCAGTGAAAAGATTGAAGAAATACAATTTCCATTTCCTCAAGCATGAAGGATCACTGACAGCAGCAGCATATGGTCTCCCTAACATTTTCCTGTTCAGAAGCTGGGAGAGGTCATGATTATGGAAAGTAAAGACCTCAGATGAGTGAGTAAAGCACTGCAAGCTGGTGTATGACAGTTTTTGTGTATCTAATGGAGAACAGAGAAATTCAGTCTCTTCAGTCTGAAACATTCTTTTTGCATTCCTTTTAGGGAAGGTATTCACTATATTTCTTTGTTTCACTGAGGCTGCAATTCTCTCAGTAGCTGCAGCCTAGGTTAAAGCACAGTCTGCAGAGCCTGGGGAATGCAGATGGGTGTGGTGAGGATCCTCATCCCAAAATACTGACTCTTCCTAGGAGTGCCATGGCGGAGTTCACCTGAGCAGAGATGCAGGGCTGAAGGGAGCCTGACAACTGACGAAAAGACTGATGAGAAAAGCTAATGAAAAAAATTGTTCTACAGCTCATGATACAGATGAGACAAGTTAATAAAAATGATATCTAATTAAATTGTGTCTATTTTTGTCTATTTCTTGAATATCCAGAACACCGAAAGAAAAGTGAAAAAGATTATTTGGTATTAATATCTAGTCTTATATTCATACGCTCAATTGAGAAAAATTAAAACCAAAAAAAAACCAATGCTAATTTTTAACTATTTCATTTTAAAATATAGTCACATTAATTTTAAAATGTAAAATTAAAATTTTGTCATTAAAGTGGTTTGGGATATTTGATGTATCTAACTTCAGAAAAGTTACTACGGTAACATAGTGGTTTTGCTAATTTTTCTACTTATTAATGGAATGGGAAGACTCATAATTTATGACCCTGAAGGGGTGTTAATAGAAAATTGTATTATTTTGGTTGTACTTTGCGCAAGGCAGCCTCAGAAGTAAATCTAGTATGTGATAAATAACTGACAACTGTCATGCACGCTGTTGGAAGAAGATACAGCTAAACATAATTGCGAGTGTGTCTGCTTCCCTTTGCTTGTTTGTAGAGTTTGGGGTTTTGGTGTTTTTGAGGAAATTTATTTGATGTGACACATGAGAAATAGATCTTAGGAGTATCAGGTTACAGTAATTACTGATATTCTTCTAACAGCAGGTACTTCTTTTTTTGCATTTCTTAAAAACAATCAAGTTCAATTTAAGTCACTGGTTTTAAGTGTTAAAGAGACATGATTAACTTAATTGATGGGTAAAATTTCCTCTGTGCTTATACAATATTTTATAAAAAAATTTCTGCTAATAGCCTTGACTTTCTTCAAAGGTCCTTGCCTATACTGAAGGCCTTCATGGAAAGTGGATGTTCAGTGAGATTCGAGCTGTTTTTTCAAGACGTTATCTTCTCCAGAACACAGCTTTGGAAGTGTTTATGGCAAACAGAAGTAGGTCATACTTAATATTTTTTGCATAAAATTGTGCTAGTGGTTATTTTGTGTTTTATTTATTAATCTTAATATTAAAACTGTGCTTCCTTTGATAAAGTGCTTATGTCTGTTCTATAATGCTTACTCCTGTATGTATTCAGTGCAAATTTTATTAAAATCAATCACATAAATCAATCTCACTGCTTTCTGTGCAGCAGTGAGATTTATTTACAGAAACAGATCATTGCAACTGGTAAATTCTTCAAATGTTGGATAGGAAATTTGCTTCTTCTATTGTCTCAGCCTTCTCCTCAATTGTCTGTAAATATTTTAGTGAAACACATAAAAGAATATTTACTTTTCTAATTATTAAATGAATTCAAGTTTAAAAGTACCAAAGCAATAAATGGAGCCAGTCAGTTTTCTGTATGTGCTACTCTGAATCACAGTTCAGGGGCAGTTGAGGTGTATAAGCATCAGGAGCTCTCATGCAAGTTTTGATTTCAGCTGCAGGAGGAATTAAACAATTCCTTGTTCCTGGGTGTTTTAAGGCACTAGTTAGAAGAGCAAATGCCATGACAACTAATGAACAGCTTCTCAGCCTGATAAGAGATTTAATGGTAATAGTATATATATACTAATAGTAAGGTGTTGTTCCTCTGAAGTAAACAACATTCAGGTCTTCTGAAAAATGGGAGATTTAATGCTAAAATGTTAACCAGCAAATTGTACATAGATGTGAAGAATGTCAGGAATTTCTGTTGTACCTTGGATTCCCCAGGAGGGTAAAAGTGGAACTGACTTTGCTCCCCAAATAAAAACCTGAGCATTTAAAAAATATAGGCAGGTGAAGAAAAAGACTTCTGCAAATGTTTTACTGGTACATATTTTCCTTTCTTCATGTAGCTTCTGTTATGTTTAATTTTCCTGACCAAGCAACAGTGAAGAAAGTTGTGTACAGTTTACCACGTGTTGGAGTTGGAACCAGCTATGGTTTGCCACAAGCCAGGTAATTTAATTAACATATTTTTTATAGTTTCTGTTTATTTTATTATACATTTGATTTTTTCAAAATATTAGTGCTAAAACATTATTCATGTCAAGAAACTAGATTTTCTTAAGGTTAGTATGAAAAACATTACTCTACTTACTATATGGCCTGTTAGTATATGGAATAGAAGTAAAAGTATTGTAAATTAGATAATTAAATTTTTTCCTTTTCAGTTATAGGAAATAAGCACCTCCCGGTGAAAATACTTGCACCTTATCTCTTCAAAGTCTGGTTTCCAGTCAGGTTTTATGAATGTATAATCAAATGTTCATCCTTCCTGTGATTGTTATGCAGGATATGAAACTGAACTTGGCTAGTTTTTGTGTTTGCTGAATGTAAGTTATCTATATGAATGTGTGGGATTTTACTTCATTTCTTATCGTGTAGTGGCTATTTTGTAATTTCCAAATTTCTTCCATTCATTAGTATAATGCCTTCTTCCTCTTTCCTTTCCAAAATTAAGGAGCATATGTATTTTTGAAAGAGCAAATAAGGTTGAGTTTTAGAGATTTTCACATACTATGGACAACTACAGTTTTTTATTTCCTCATTAACATCAAATCAGCCTATGGCCAGAAACAAGGCTGGAAATTGTTAGATCCTATATTATAAAATAATTCCTATTTCAAGGATAGCTGAAATGACTTTGATGTGTACTTCGCTGTGTTGGAGAGGGGACGTTTTTTGTTTGTTTTTCGGTTCAGGATTAACTTCTGGTCAAAATGAGATAAAAATAAAAAAATATAAGAGAGCAGGGAAACAGCATGATATTAACAAAATATGGTGCTTTGGGCTCAGACCCCCATTTGGCTTGATTTGGCCAAAAAGTCAATGACTTAATCATCAGTGTAGTGTCTGGGGTGAGTCTTTCCCTACATAATTTCCTACAAAAAAAACTTCACATTGTCCTTGTTTTATCCTAATGCAAAATGTGGAAATACTCTGAAGTGTCACAGAATTTGTAGAATTGGAGAACTATTTCATTCCCAGATGAACATCATTCCCTGTCATGAGCCCGAGAGTCTCGTGATACCTAAGGCTTGATCTCCTGAATGTGCTGAAGTCTTTAGCAAACTGCCAAATTTCTCAAGTTTTCATTGAGATCAAGGCGAAGTTGGGACATTTATTTGGAAGGCACATCTTGTTAATATTTGCATTGTTCTTGCATATGCTAAAGTTAGAGGAAATGCTATCTCTAAATAGAAAGTAATAGTATTCTTTTCTGGGATAGAAATGGCCACATGTTCTAGCACAAACAAAATGCAAATTTCTCAATCAGAATTTCATATTTACAGTGACATATTTTACTTTTGAAATTCATATCCTTTGTGCATTATTCAGTGAATAATTGTCTTTGTTGATATATAATTATTTAGAAAAGTTTCAGCTCCAATATAATATGCAGTTATTTCCATACCTTTTTGATTAAAGTTCAGTTTGAATCGAAAATGGGCTTGCTAGCCTTCAGAATATATCTGGCATATGGTAGTGAAGTTATTTTTCTTTCTTTTTTTTTTTTTTTTTGGTGTAATCATGGCATGATTTATGCACAATAAAGACTCTATAATCAAGTTTTTTCTTCCTTTTCCCCTTTCTACATACTCTTATTGTCTTCAGTAGGATTACAGTGGAGTAATGGAGGGGAAATCTGGCTCTATAACTGCTCAGCAGTCAATCTTTTGTTGATGTTAGAATATAGTTTTCATTCCTATGAATATGTTGGCTCTGGAATTCGAATTTTTAAAATTATGCATATTTATATAACTAAAATAAGGAGAAATTAAGCTGAGTAACCAAAATGAGCTGCTATACTGTGAAAAAATTATCCTTTATTTTATCATCAGAATTTTCCATATTAAGTTATACCTTAAAATATCTTAACAAGAGAAGGCCTTTCTGGTGGTTTTGCTTAAGTTCTTTAGTTCTATTTATGCAAGTAACATTTCCTCTCTGATACTACTCTGATAAACATCACCTAGAGTTAATTGCAGTATTATAAAAGCTTGCATTCATGATGGAAACATTCCAAAGAAGTAAATTACTTTTAATGCAGTACATGGCTTTTAAGTGTATTTCTGTTTCCATGGTAAAATCCTGTAATTAACAAACGTGCAAGGAAGTAGAAGTAAATAGAAATATTTATGATCTAATGGCTCAAAGGATTAGAAGCAGGTGAACCATTATGACTTCCTAAGACTTTACAGACCTGCTGTTCAGAGCCAGTCTTCAGTTTGCCTCTCTGCTGCATTTCCAAGCAGCCCGTTTAATGCTTTGATTCAGCAGAGTTCAAGCCTGTGCTTAATGTTACAAAGAAGTAATTACATCCTTAAAATCAGTCACATGTTGAAGAGTTCAGTCTGATTTGGTAATCAAATTAGTCTGTCTTTGATAAATGCATTTTCACTGTTCCTGAAACATGTTGCATTGATTGTAGTTTCCTTGTGACCTTGCCAAATGATATGACTGGGCAGACAATGCTGAGTCTTTTAACTTCTGCAGCTCCATATGATTCTACATAGGTAGAGTAATATCCACTTTTTTAGCATGGCATTATCAGACTACTTTTTATGGTTCTAACACCTGAAGTGTAATTTACTGATGTCTTTTTATTGAGGGCAACAGAGCTCAGAAACCAACTGTGAGCTGCCTGATGGTTTTCTAACATGTAGAGATCAAAGAATTGGTAAAAGATATGGTATCTTCATCATTAAACATACTGACACCTCCCACTGAAATTCTTTGGGCTATTAATGCATTAGAGAAAACAATGGCTTCAGTTTATAAACCAAGAAATTAATTTTTTTTTCTGAAAAACATGTATTTTGACTGTTACAGTAACAATATTCACCATCATTTCAGCTCTGCCATGTCAGCAGCTTGGTGATAGGTTTCCAGATCTCAATACAGCTGGTTGCAGAGGTTGAGTTTTGTGATAGGAGAGAGGTAGAAAAACTAAGATTTAATGCCATCAAAGTATAAAAACCTTTCTAGAACTTTGATTAAAAGTGAATGTTAATGAGTTTCTCACCTTTCCTTGGGAAATTACTTTCCCAAGTCTTTTTTTTTTCTCAGAACAGGAGAAACACAACACATAACATCATGCAGGTACAAGGCACTTAAATATTCTTTGTATGAGATGGCATTGTAGCTAACCAAATTAAAAGGGATTGTGAAAGGGGTGTGCCAGATTCCACATATGGGATATATAAGATCCCCTCCTTCACCAAAATGGCACAAATTGTTTTCTAAATACATTTAAATGTATAAAAATTGAAAAATTGGATCATTTTGTTGTACATCAGAGTCTTCTGCAGTTCCTATTTTGAGTAGATATTTCATGGTTCTCTAGAAGCAAAGGAAGTGCATTCATTTATGCATCTTCATATTGGTGATGGCATATTGAAGAAAGAAATGGTTTGATCAAAGTTGGGTGGTTTTAGCAAAACAGAAAACAGTGGGTCTTCCTGTGTTAGCTGAAACAAGCAGTTGTGGAACCAATTTATTGTGCATAATTTCTTCCAGTCTTTGCTAAAAAAAAAAGTGAATCTTTCAAACACGGTAGATATGGAGTAAATAAGGACTTTTTAGTATATTTTGATTTTCTGTAGAGTTCACTCAAATCAGTGATTCAAATGCAAAATCTAGCACTCGAGAGTTTATAGATTTTTGAGGTTCCCTAGGAGCTTGTGAATAAAGTCTATAAGTAGCTACTAAGCTGTACTGATACATAAATATTGTTTTGTCATGGAACAGAAAGTCTGTGAGAGAAATGCATTGTAAATTTAATGATCTCTTTAGTATTTTTATTTTTCTGTGTTTATTAATTTGTAGCATTAGTCAAAATTACTGGAAACCATATGTCTTTGAGAGTTCTACTGTAAAAATAGTTGTTTTTCTATAAAATGCAGTATTAAGTATGATTACATTTGGATATTTCTTTAGATAAATTGTTTCATAAGCATTATAGAAACAACTCTAAAATATTTGCATTGTCTCCTATGTACTAGTAAAGTATATTTTATAAACTTTTGGTATCCGATAGTCTACTGTAAAATAAGGCTAGCCAAGCTGACAAGACATGTTATTTGGGTAAATGCACTTGCATGTCATGTATGGGCATACATGGGTTTTATTTGCTCGATTTGTAAGCTGAAACATGGCAGATGTTGACAACTTGCACATTGGCAATTTAGACAAATAATTATAATAAGTGTACACTCCACCCACATACCAATACCCACTCACTTTTTCTCTGGAAAAAGTTTAGTGCATCTTTAGGGTTATGTGCATATATCTTGTATATGACTAAGTTTTAAGAAGATACACACCTTCCAGAGTCCAGAAATAATACACAGTGTGCCCAGGATGCAACTGAAAGCTGAAGCATTGGGTGTCCCTATTTAGTCTTGATAAGCTATGTAAATACTACTACGTACATTCTTTAAATTCACTGAATTCAGACTAGGCATTAGGAATTGTCTTTTTATTGCTGTTCTTTTTAACAGGCATAAACATTTCTCTATTTTAACACATTTCTAAGTTCTAAATTTCTTTCAAAATAGTTATCTGAGGAGATGAATTTATTTTCCTTTAAAAGATTTCCATGTCTTTTTTTAGGCAAGAACTGCTTTCTGTAGAAATTAGTTTTGAGCAATGAGACTGCTTCTACCTGTTGCAGATTTTTTTCTTTAATGCATTAGTCTAGATTGACTCTAGTCCTCTATATTTTACCAATCAGGGACAGTATATACAATGGTTAATTTAAGTCTTTTTGCATGGTATTTGGTTATTGTGATGTTGTCAAATTGAATATAGAAGAGTTGAGATTTACTGCTTGTCTCTTCCTTGGCATGTAGTTTGATTCTTTCTCCCTTATCCAGTCACATAAGTTTCAAAAAATGTGTGGAAATTGAGTATCATAGAAGCTTCTGCTCCTCTTCCAAATTTGAATGAAATGCAATTTAGAAGTCATTATGAAGAGACAGGCAGATGAACATGTGAGCAGATAACTGAATAAAATTTGTTTCTTTCAGAAACCAGGCTACAAATAGAAACATTCAAGCTTACTGGGATATAGGAAAGAATCATGGGTAGTTGACCATAGAGGAGGTGCACAGATTGGGTAATAAATATAGTGAACCCGTATGATGGAAGTATATGTCACTTTAGTCTATCACGCATTCACATTAATGAACTTATCTCAATATATCCTTTTGAAACAGGGAAATTGTATTCCTCTTTTATTCCTTCTGGACAAGCCTGGCACCAGGAGGTCTGCAGTTTCTTTTAATATCAGTCTTTTAACCAGATTCAGAATAAAATAAACCACAAAATATATTATTCTGATTTATTGCATTGCTGTAGTAGTGATAAAATATAGCTCCTAATTTTAGGCCATTTCTTAAGTAAGGGTAATCATGTCTTCTTGGCTTCATTAAATGAAATAAAAAAGCCTCTTGGAGAATCTGAAATTAATCACACTAAAAATGTTGCCCTACATCTTAACATTTAATGAGACTTTAAAAAAACCATTCTTTAAATGTGTTTCCTAGGAGAATCTCTCTGGCCACACCCCGACAACTTTATAAATCCTCCAACATGACTCAGCGCTGGCAGAGACGGGAGATATCCAACTTTGAATACTTGATGTTCCTCAATACTATAGCAGGTAAGGCTGCTGGCTCTTAAATCCCTCCTAGTATGTTTATGCTTGTCAAGGCCTTAAGCAAGATGACTTGATAGAATACATTTATCCTTCTAAAATTCAGCTACAGCTTTGTGATATATTCTGAAACACACACACATTAAATTTTATCAGAAAATGCACAACCTATCACAGAGACTTTAGATTCATGTATTGCTGTGAAGGCTGTTCTTTGCTCCCCTTCTGCCATTTCCTCTGCTGACAGCTTTGTCTGAAGCTTTATTAGAGTCAACAAACCATTGCCAGAGAGTGTCTGGAAATAATAATGGGAAAATGTAATTTCACTACTTCATCATTCTCAGCAACAGCAACTAGACAGCAGAATAACAACAGTATTCTGCCTAGTACAGATGTCACCTGGATTGTGGTATGATTAGATTACAGCATCTTTTCTCATATAATTCTTTGAGATGAAATATAATATCAGATTAGGTATTTAAAATGAGAAATAACTGCCACAGACATCCATTTGCTATTGGCAAAAGAAGAGCTTTTCTGGCAATTGTCATTAATTAAACATTCAGGAAGATATTATTCCTTTCACCTTTCCCTTTTCTATGTGTTAACTCCAGTGTTAATTTTAAACGTGAAAAGCAGCAGTTTTCTGCATCATATACAGAGATTTCCAGGAGGTTGTCTACTATTATGATTCCTGCCTGTAGCACACATGCTGCTTATGAACCTGCCTGTGGAGAGCCTCATACAGACATTTCACTTCAGTGAGCTTTAATTTGAAACCCAAATAACTCAAATTAAATCCCACCAGGCATCACTTTGTACTCCAGTGTTACAACTCTCATCTTTACGTGGTCCTGACTTTTATGCTCGAGGTTATCCTCAGGCCAGACATAAGACACATGTAAGTGAGAAACCCAAAGGTAGCACTTGTTATGCTGACCAGTCTGGGGACAGTCACTGCGTTCTTCCCAGTAGGGCAGTGGCAGAATTCAGGAGCTGTCAAACTCACTTGCTTTGAACCCTCAGGCTTTGGCCTCGGTGCTTAGATGGTAGTCACTTTCCATGCATCCAGTCTTATGGATGTTAATAAATGTGTCATCAACTTATCCCAGTGTGATACAGAAGTGTTACCGCTGAACAGTTGGAAATCTGAGGGCATGTTTACCTTGTGCAGTGGAGCAAAAAGCAGAATCCCTGAAACTCCTGGAGATCTGGGCTGGAAAGTCCGTATGGTAAAGGCTAACCAGCTTGGTTCCCAAGCATTTTAGCTGCAGTCCCGCAGATCTCTGCTGGAGGAAGGAGCCCTGCTGAGCGTTTATTGCCTCTGGTGCAATGCCAGAATGCTGCTATCCTGCTTCTGGACACTGGCCTGGCTCCAGCTGCTTCGTGCCTCTCACACATCCGCTGCCCTTCTAGTGAGGAGGAAATGCAAGCAGACCCTGGCCGGCTCCCTGCCTGCCTCACCTGAACTTGGAGGATTTACTGGAAAACTGGGACATTAGCCTAGGTCCCCTCAGTCCTTGTCCAATACATTATTGACAGAACTGTCCTTTGCTGGTAATTTCCTTTTTACATATTCATTTCTTCTGTAAGCAGTGAATTTAACCTCTTTCCATAAGAGTAGACAAGAGATAACCTATTTTTTTACAGGTTTGTTTGGTTTTTGGTTTTTTTTTAAATTTTTAATTAGTTTAAAACTCCAAGGTCATTATTTTTAGGTACCTCACCAAACCATCCAAACCTAGAAGACAGCATTATGTGTGAAGTCATTTAGAAATGGCAGCAACACTTATACTAAAATATCCATCAGTTAACAAGCTTCAGCCTGAACAGATTACTCCAGAGTATTTCAGAGATCTCAACAAAAATATATTTTGTCCTGTTGTTTGATACTAGTACTGCTGGGCAGGCTTTGTAGCTGAACGGTTGGGGTGATTGCACAAGACAGAGTTCTTTTAAGGTCATTTGGTGTCACTCATCTGCCTTATAATAGAATGGCTTGATATTAGCATTCCAGGTTCCACCTACTATGACCAAGGTTTGAAGGATTACTAACTATTTGTTATTTTTCATGTGTGTTCATGAATTTCTGTCCTATTTGAAAAAACTGTTTGGTCACTATCCCTAGGAGTGTCCCTCTCTGACTCAAGGCATTTAATTTCTAGCAGGTTTATTGGTATCAATCTCTTACAGGTAAATCTCATTTGCTCATGTAATCTCATTGGTTAATTGCATAGGATGCCCCGCTCATTTCACAGCATTGTCTACCATCTCATAAAATCTTTCAGTAGTATATGATGTTTTAAAAAGTTAAAATAAAATGTATCCTTGGTAGCTGAACCTGCCAATGACACACACAAAACCTTTTCTGAAAATAACTTCAGAGAATGAAAGCTGACTGAAACCCAACAGGCAATTCTACACATGACAATAAGCTCTTTATTCCAGTTTGGAACAAAACCTAAAGTTTCCAAGTTTTTGACAGAAGCAAAAAATCTCCTGAAGTTATTTTTTTGGAAGATCAACTAAGTTTTGTAGTTTTAATGAAGTCTGTACTTCATCTAGAAAGCTCAGTTCCAAAAACTCATTAAGTACTTGGGGGTATTTGAAAAGAATCTCCTCATAAAGTTCCTAGCAAGCCAGAAACCCACCCAAAATAGAGTGCACATGAGCTTGAAGTCCAGTCGTGGGGGAAAAAGCTTGGAAAAATAAATATATGTTAGAAAGTCTAGAAGTTTTCACATCCCCAAGCTGATCCTGGCTCCACCATTGCATGGCCTTGTATCACCAGGGCCTGAGATCTGGGCAACTGCAGGGTTCAGAGCTCTGAGTGACACCACTCCTTTTACAGCTGTGCCTGTATTTCTCTAAGTCTTTTTGAAAGGTGTTCCTCAAAAATATTTCCCTTGCAACAAATAGGTATTTTCTGATGAAGCACTAACAAAATTAATAACTCTACCAGAAATACAGTACTGGAAGCAAAGAACCTCTACTAACTTGTTGCCCTGGTTTTGATAACTGCCCAAGTATACCTGTATTACACAGGCACAAAATCTTATATGCACTGTAGAGAAGACCCTCAGCAGTCAGAAGAAAATACAAGATTTTCTATTTTGTACACAAATATAGAGTACTGAATATACTTGTGGCCTCCTTTCATAAGTAAAGATGTATTTTCTTTTCTTTCTTCTTGGAAATCCAATTTCCAATTACAGTCCTAATTATACTCTTTTGTAATGAGATTCCATAAGAAAATTTTCCTTATAAGTTACAACTTCCTTGCCAGTAATTGTTAGTGTCGCAGTAATGACCTAGTTTTAGAATATAACTGTTTATTTAAGCAACATCTTATTCTCTAATGGTATTATTGTGTTCAGCTACTGAGAAATGTATCCATCCTCTTTTTTTTATAAAATTCATGTTGCCATTAAGCTCCTAGTGGCTTATTCAGCAAATCTGAGCTGTAATTTAGTCAGAAACATGGAGGTTTGACATTTAAGAATTGTGGATTATCTGCTGGTAAGTAGGTGATAAGGTCGATTCACTGTTTTTTCTGCCCATCCAAATAGAGGTCCACTAACAAAGTGGTTTAGTACATCTTTTGCCAACTCTTTGTAGCTTCCTTTTTTTTTCTTACAATGGTGCTTAATTAGGTCTCTAGCCCTCTACAAAAGAATAAGAAAGCACTCATGTTTTCTTGTGATCCTCCTCTGAAATGATGCAAGAAGCAGTAGCCTTGGAAGAGTGATGTTCAGACGTGAGGGTTCTGACACCAGCTTATTTCTCTCATTGTGACATCATGCAGCTGGGTCCTTTCCCACAAGAAGTCCTTTGCCTGTTTATTAATACTGTTAATTACACAAACCGGTCGGTCTCTATACAACAGAACCACTGAAATAAAGATATATATCTCTTCTTAAATCTCTCCTGGTTTGCTGGTATATCTGTCCTGAGAAGCATGGCCCCTGGCTGTTCTATATGTCCTTAATATTTGAAGTATCCTTGTGAAAAAAAATCCATCATTATATGAAGTTTTCTTTAATTCTTATATCATCCTATTACTCCCTAGAAACATTACCATGCTTCATGCTTAGTTTAATTATTTCTGCTGTGATCTCTGCTCATGACTTAATAACTTTCTACTTCAGCTCTCAAAGATCTCCCTTTCTAGATCATTTTCTATCCAATCCTATGTGTGATTGCTGGCACTTGTGTTGGCCTAATGTCTCATTGCAATTTCAGCTCAAAATCTCTCTCTGTCTTCAAAACTCTCTAAAGCCTTGTTTCAACCTGTTTCTCTGGCCCTCTAGTCAGCTCTTTTCTCACCTCTCTCTTCTGTTTCCAAGCTCTTCACCTCTTTCTTGCCCTCTTTTCTGGCTCGAGCATATTTCATCATGTTTACAGCTCTGGGCTTTCCTCCCAAAGGTAAACACTGCACTCTGCGACTTATCAATCAGTCTCAGTGTTATACTCTCCATGCCCCTGGTTTTTGTCCTGGCTGTGCAGACATAAGCCTTCCTGGTCACCTCTCCCCTCCTCCCTCTACCTGCTTCATTCTCAGGGATCCTTTTGTTTTTCTTATGATTATACTAATTGTACTCTCTGCATAGGATCAGCATATTTGTCAATTGAGCCCTCTGGGTGATACAGAAAACAAGTAATTTTTACTGTTCTCAATTAAAAGATTATTAAAAAGAGTGCTTAAAAGTAATCCCACTACAGCAAAAGGTATCAAGAGGAGTGGGACAAGAAGTTGTTTTTTAATATGCAGTACTCACTGTTTTAGCTAGAAGTCTAGATTTCAAATCTATTCTCAGTATTTAACTAATTTCTGCTGTTTGATTTCAAATTGCAGTATATTGAATGTGTGCTTGAATTTGTATTTATTGGAATTTTAATTCTTTTAAATCCTACATGCCACTGCTTTTAAAAGAAATTAAGAATAATTGCATCCATAATTTTTGTAAGTAATTTCTTGTAGTAAAAAGGGATTATTTTTAAAGGTTTATGGAAAAAATGACATCCTCAATTAGGTAATAAATTCAGATGAACTTCTTCTCCCTCAACATTTTTTTTTTGCCTGTTTAGCATTTTCCACTTTCTTACTCTGTGATGTACAAGCCCTCACTGGTTAATTATGTATATATTTAGCTACTGCATGTGTTGGGCTTATTATTGTCATCTAATTAGATGTAACTCGAACTACTTACTTCTAGAAAAATCATTAAAAATTCTTTCCTAATGACCTAGAGATGACAAAATGTCTGTAAAGTGTGAAGAAGCAGACAAGCACAGGAACATCGCTCTTAAAGAGTGTTAATCCAGATGCTGCAATCATCTAATTAAACAATATTTTGCTGTCATTAACATTTTCACCAAGGAATTGCAGTTATAATTTCTTTGTCAGCTGTCTCTACCTCACTTTACCTTAGAAACTAAAGTGCCATATAAAAACATTAAATTGGATGGTTTAATTAAAAAGTTTTTTTTTTTAATGAAGAAACATATCCAATATTTCTGAGATCTCATTTACTATGCCTCATTTTTATTGTTCAAGTAGATTAGTGTCACAGGGCTTGCAATATTTAATATTCAGTCTTTAATATTAATCTCTGTAAGCCTGCTTGAGGGGAAATCTGAAGATTCGGTAAAGGTTTAGGGACTACCAATAGTCATATAAGTTTATGTTCTATATTTATTTAGCTAAAGAAAGGACCAAATAATTCTTGCTAGAAGGACCACACAATTGATAAGATGGCTAAGTATATTCATCTGCTGACTGTACTCTGAAAATAATCAATTGTGAAGCCAGAACAGATCAAGACAGCATTTCTAATAAAGTGAAACCACTAATATTTATGCATGTTTAGAATTAGGGATTTGTAATCCCATTATAGGCCTAGATCACTGTCCTCTGCTCAGATAAGTAGAGATGTGTGGTCTTACCTTGTAGGTTTGGTCTCCTTTTGCAATTTAAATTAGAGTTATCTTCTCACGTCAGTTTTATTTGTTGATATTAAGGAGCAAATTGTTGAATTGAGAAAAATAAATCACGAGCTTTTTATTAAACAAATTAAGAGCTATTATTAGTAGTTATTATCTTCATAAATAAAACATGTTTTATAAAAATGGAAGTAGGGGAGAAGAGAACATTTTAGGTTTTTTTATAAGATTTATATTTACTAAATACATAATCTTGAAGGCTTCATTATTTGCAACTTATCCTACCTAAGCTGAGAGAAGCTACTTCAAATTATTTCTCACTGTGGGGTAAAAAACTGCACAGAGGAGTTACTGCAGTGTTCTGACATGGAGCTAATGACACATGATAATTTCTTCATGTGTCTATACTATAAGTAACCCCTCAGCAAAAGAGAACTCAATACACCAGCGAGGCTCAGGATTGCTTTTTCCTTGCCCTATTCACATATTTATTATTTTCCCATATGCAATGGGAACAGTCAAAATCCTGACAATATTGAAATTGAATTGATATGAAATGAATTAAATAAGTATCAAAATTAAATTAAATCACAATATGAAAAAATTTCAATTTCTATATTAAAAGTAATTGTGTGAATCTACATTTCCTTTCAAAATTTTGTAGAAGGATGTTCTCACTTTTTAAATGCGTCTATAAAATGGTTACAGTTGAAGATTTTTATTACTATGAGCACTTTTCCATACAAATTTTGATTCTGCAGAATCTTCAATTTTGCTTATGCTTGTAATAGACTACAGTCCTTTCAGTCATTCTCTTCCTGGATATCAAAGTTCTTTTAGTCTGCTCTCTGCATAAACACAAATATCTTTCTATTATGGAAGCTTTTGTTAACTTAGTTAAAGATTCTGATGATAAGAAAAACATTTATTCTATGAAGCTGTAGTTTTATAGAGGACATATTTTAAAGCACCCTAAATTTGATAATCTCAAGAAACTTTTCAAGTCATGTGCAATTAAACCCTTGCCAGTGAGGAAAATAATATTCTGATTTGATGGATGTATAAAATGGGCAGCATTGTCTTCCTTCAAAAGACATTAAGCTCCCTCCCAAAAGTCTAAAAGAATAAATATTCTAGCAGATAATACCTTTTCTTTTCCTCCCGTACAAGGATAAATTCTGGTATACTTCTTGATTTAGTAGTTTGATACATTCTTGTTCTGTCCAAGGGTCATTTTGCATTCATTCACTTGTTCATTAATTAATTAATTCATTCATTGTTGATATTAAAGAAGAAGTGGTTCTGGTTCTATCCATCTTTATTTGTGTATGTAGCAGATAGTGCTGGAATTGCATGTTTGACAAAGTTAGATTTGCACCTTAGTTTTTTGGGTTTTTTTTATTCTTGTGAACATCTATGTTTTCAGAGTGTAAAAATGAGGATGCACAATTATTATTATTTCACTGTATTCAGTGAAACTATATACAAAATAAAAACATGCTTTTACTTCATCAACTTCCGTTGAAAAAATAAAGTGTTTGTAGAGCAATGAAAGTTTCACATTTCATTAAAGCAGAACTGATTTTTGTGGAGAATTGCAACTGCTACTCAGAACAAGGAAGCCTGTGTTTTCCTGTGCAGGGTTTCGTACCCCAGGAATCTGTCCAGAATCTGGAAGGAAGCAGTTCGTGAGACAGGGCTGTAAATCTGCCTCAGGACTGGGAATTGTTAACCTGGATTATTTCAGTCTCCTAATTATATTATATAAATACACACACACATATATATTTATGACCTGATTTTGTTTTTTAAGGCTCATGTTGCATATTGTGTGGTTCTCACTATAGCAATAGGATGGACAGTTCTGTACTAACAAATTTCATTTGTCTTATCACTGAAATGTTGGATTCTTCTAAATACTAGACAATACAAAAAACCCGCCTTTCCCAAACACACTTTTCTTTGTGATGAATTCATAATTTTTAGTTCATTGCAGATGCAGATTGTTCTTTTGAAATGGTATCTAAAGATGTCTTTTCCACATTTGAGCTGCTGCGATGACAGCAGTGTCTCTTTCATGATTGAAGGGAGTGGCCTGGGGTAGGCAGCTCTGTCTTTTACACTGGAGAACTGTTTTGTAATTTTCAAAGTGATTAAAAAATAGTGCTACAGAAAATTCATCACTTTGATCACACTTGCCATGGAATCTCAGAATTTCTTCAGTGAAAAAGAACCATAGGGAATGATGGATTAGCATGGACTATCTAAGATAGACCTAGATTTGCAGACCTCAAATTTACCCCCTTGCTGTTTGGAGTTTCATTTTATCTTTGCCAGCTACGATACTTCTTAAAGTTGCTAGGAAAGTAACTAGAAGTGTCTAGTTCTTTTGAGTTTCTGCATTCATGATATAAAAATATCTTAATGGAAATAAAAAAAAGAAAGTTTTTATTGGCATGATGGATTTTAGTTGATCTTAAAAGATACTGTGCTTTTTGTATTATTTCAATTTGTGTGTTGACTTCTGGCATCTAAATGGCTTCTTTTGTCTGGAAGATTTATACCTGATTCTATCAAAGTGGTGGGAACTGGGAATATGTGATGCAACAAATGTAACCACTAGATTTCTTTTTCTAGCTGGACAAGTGGACACTATTTCCTAATTCTTAAAACTTTCCTTTTCAATAGGACGAACATACAATGATCTGAACCAATACCCTGTATTTCCGTGGGTTTTAACAAACTATGAGTCTGAAGAGTTAGATCTGACCCTTCCAGGCAACTTCAGAGATCTTTCAAAGGTATGCTTCATTTTTGTTAAAGAACAGTCAGGCAGCCTTATTAGAAAGACATTTGTTTTATATTTATAGTTTGGTTAAGTAAGGTCTTTATCTTAAACTCATAAAAGTCTGAAATGGACTTTCTATTTTAGAATTATTTTATACTGAATCTCTACATTATGCTACTTCCATGTCCCTCACTTATCTGGTTCCAAATCTGCAACTCCTCTGTACCTTCTGACTTAGGGAACAGGAGTGCATCAGATTGCTTAATCTCACTTATTATGCCGCTTAGCTTATACAAGCTGATCCTTTGGAAATAAAAAGCTTGGACTAATATTTCACCTTTTTTTTGCAGTGATTAGAATAGTAATATAGTATCAGCATCTTATTTTGATTTAATAGTTAGTTAAGGGGTATTTTGTATTTTAGATCCTGGTGTATCTGGTCCTTATTGTTATTTGTTGAGTTTTTTTCCATCCAACCTGATTTGGGCACTTAGTTCTTTATAATAAAATAATTCCTAGTATTTTTTTCTCTAATGGCACCACATTGCTATCAATACCCAGCTCTGGTACTCTGGTTGTGTTAACAGACTGCAGAGAAGGTCTGTCCTGGCCAAGCATAGCAGAAACATCTGGAGGGGCTCTACTTTTGGCCAGCTGAAACAAAGACAAAAAAGAGGTCTCAAAACTGTGTTGTGGGATGTATCCTTCCTGATTGCAATCTGGTATCAACTAAGGAATTGTATGCACTATCTTGCCAGTGAAGGTGGCAAGATAGTGCATAGTCCTGCAACATCCCCAGTGTGAGGTTTCTGTTGTCTGGTGTGTCAGCTTTCTTGCATCCTTACCACAGCTCCTGAGCCAAGAGGGGGAAGCTGCTTGTACAAATTGAGTGAGGCTCAAAACCACAGGAAGCTGTCACTCACTGCCTTTAGGAGTGAGGCTGGAGAGGAGAAAATGACCCCCAAGGCCTGTTCTGTAGTCCTGTGCTGCAGACCCTGCATTCCCTTCTGCTGCTGGGCAGACATGAGTGTTTCTGGGGTTTATGCTTTAAGTCTGGATTTCTTTCCTCCTCTCCCTGCAAGCACACATCCTGGGGAGCAATGGAGACATCCTGCCCTGGATATTTGACAGTTTCATCTCTGCTGGAAAGAGTGTGCTTGCAGTACCTCCAGATGTGTTGTAACCATTCCTGGAAGCCTGCTTTTGTAAGACGTCCAAAATAATTTGAGTAGGACTTGAATTCATAATAGTGGATAGAGACACCTAAGTTTACACTCCCTTTTTTTTCCTTAGACAAATAAAAAAACAAATAAGCAAATAAACCCTGAATTTACAGTACATTCACAGTATGCCTCTAAAGGAATTAAATTGCTTGATACTTCCGTTAGGTTATGTAAAACTTCTGACCTTTCACAGTATTATAGGTATGTTCCACAAATGTGTTTTTCAGTTCTGTAACACCATTGTAATGTGTGCCAAGAACAATAAAAGATCCACAGATGTGACTTAAAAAAAGAACTGTGATCATTCTGCCCTGGCTTGTTCCTTAGCATGTATAAAAGTATTGCTGGTTTAAAGTTGTTCAGAAAGATAAACCTTTCATTAAGGTGCTTACACTTTTCAAAATCTCTCAAACTCACTTTCTGCAAGTATTAATAGCACTGCATATGGTGAGGTGCAAAAAGATTAAACGGCGTCTCATGAGTCCTTTCGCTAGGTATTTAGTTTGGTTCAATCCAGATTTTTACAGCAATCTACTAAAATATGTAATTGCTACAGGAACTAGTGTGATAGCTGAATAGATAGATTTTCTTCATCAGTTAGTGAAGACTCACTATGGCATTAGTGCATGTATAGCTTATTAAGTATCACTGTACTGTTATTAGTGCTCTCCCCAAAAGGAAATGTAAAATCAAGTCCATGACTATTTATTTTTCATCAAGAATCCATGCAATGTGTACCTTTTCTTGCCAATTTGAAAACTTGCCAAAAGCTATCCGTGATTCCCTCTGAACAGCTAGGGTTTTGACCACTGAAAAGCCTACACAGAACTAGTCGAGGAAAATGACCTTTTCCTTTCTGGCAATATCTGGGCTCCATTTATCCCATGGATGTATAAGAAAACACATCTGAAATCTCTAAAGTGTGGTGGAATACCTCAGGATAAAAGGGTTGTAATTGACAATTTTTTATACTGTTCATTACCATAATATCTGATAGATTTCACTTCACCATGCTTTTAAAAGGAAAAATAATTTAATGATTTATTTTAAAATGCAGTGGCCAGTTAGTATGGAATGCCTGACTTGGGCTGTTAAGTGTTATTTGCATCCTGTTTCAATTTTTTCATTTTCAGTAAAAATCTTAAAAGTTTGAATGTTTCTGACATTACCTTGTCAGTTCTGTTTTATTATTTGATATTGACCTGTATCTGTGAGTCCCTTCTTTTCTTTTCATGGAGGTGAATCCTGAGTAGCCTGGTGCTTAAAAGCAGGAGATAGTGATTTATTGTTAACCATATTGAAGGAGGTTGTGCTATCAAGCCTCAGTCAGACCTCCGGGGCAGGTCCACACAGTATCCTTTCCATGAGGAGCAACTTCCTTGTGTCAGATTTTTGCCCTGAAATGGAGACATGTTTCTGCAGATTTGATGGCAGATCAGAACCTCCAGCTAAACTGTTGATGGATAAAATCTCCTTTGTCAGTTCCTGACCTTCTGTCTCCCTGTAAATTCTGCCTTTCTTAGTTTCAAAAAGCCTCTCTCCTTCATATTTAGCCATTAATAGTCCTCAAACAATCTTTTGAAATTATTTAGAATTCTAACACTATTGCATATATGGTAAAATCCCACAAAACCAATGAAATTAAAAGAGAAGTCACCTACCATGCTTTGTTTTCTTGATTTAAAATAGTTTTTGTAGTTAAACGTAGGTGCTAAATCTAGCTTTTAAAAAATATTTATATAGTCTTGCTCAAAGTTTGTACAATACTCTAGTGTCATTCTGATAATTGACTACACAATTTTTCAAATTTTTAAATCCTTGGCTTCTAAGCTTTCTGTATAAAATATGGTACACCACCTTTAGGATGTCACAACTCCTAAGTGAACATACATATCAAATGCAATTCATATGTTTTTTGGAGATGAAATTAGAGGTGTTTGTCTTGCTTACAATGTCAGTAATGGATTAAAACATGCGCCTTTTACATTTAGTCCAAACTTAAATATTTACATTCGAGCAAAGTCATCTTGAATGTGTAGCTTGTCCTTTCTTTCCATTCCATTTCATTCTGGTTTTATGTGGCACTCCTTATTGTGGTATTTTTAAATCCAGATGTTACTTGTTCTCTCAGAACAATTATATTTAAATATTAATCTGAAAATTCCTCTCTCCTTTTTGTTTTAGTTGTTTGGAAATTCTGTTCTCAAAGCTTTTTGTTTTTTTTTCCTTTTACATACAGTTTTAGATTTAAAACCAGGGTTCACAGACATGGAATGTGCCATAGCAGTGGGATATATTGGACCTCTCATTTGATTAGACAGTGTAGGTTCAAATTTTATTCATTACATATACAAGGTTAAAGGTTATATTTATTGTTTGACAGGATCAAAAGCTAATGAAAGAGGCTGTCATAGATACATAGATTATCTTTTCAGTATCAAACCATCAGGTGATCTGCTTATTTTCTTCTTTGTTGAGATTTCCTTTAGCAGAATACTTATGATATTAAACATTAGTCCAGGAAACATGTACACAGTCTTTACTACACAGTGATTTTTTGTGAGGTTCAAGACACTTAAAATGCCGTATGGTTTGTTTGTATAAAATTGTATGACTTTTACTTCTAAATTATAGTGAATGCACAGTTTTGACATGCTGCATTGTCCCTGCTCATTAAAGTGTAAACGGGAATTTCTCCTCATTTACTTCCAGTCATACATCCTGTTAAATAAAATGATTTCTTCACCAGGCAAAGTAATACTAATATTGACATGTGTATGAAACATCACACACCCATTCATTGAGTGGAAAAAATTATGTTTTGTTAATATAGAAGGTGTTTGACTGATGGGTGGTGATAAGCATAACCACTTTTTCTTATTACTGTGCCATTTCAAGAAAAGGAAGTGATAAAGCCCCAAGGCTTCTAAATGTAATAATGCAAATGAACACATCCAAGTGTGACTATTTCAAGGCAACCACACTTAATACTTCCAAAAAGGTATATGCTATGGAATGGAGTTTATGGGCTTATTAAGAGCCCTTCGTTGGAAAAATGAAATCATTTTCTTTTATTAGTAAAATTAAACTTCTCTCTTTATCATATGCAACTTTTCCATCAGAAGAAAAACTACACACAATTAAAGCCACACAATTAAACATGTGTTTTTCTTAAATAAAAATAATTTACTGAGTGAAACTCTGGCACTATGACTCTATGAATGCTCTTATATTTCATATTGTTGATATCTGGTTTTCATATTAAGATGCTGAAGAAAAATCTGTTTGCAAATTTGGATGAAATCGCAATTTATTTTTAAGTTTAAAGTGTCATCCTAAGACATCCTATTTATAGGTTGTTCTACAGTGAGTGTTTTTTAATAAAAAGCAAGCAGTCAGGAAAAGCTGTCAGTTTTCAGCTGGAGCCAAATAAAGACAGGTTCAATATTCCTTTGTACCCAGCTAAAATTTTGTGTAGTACATCACAAAAAAAAAAACAAACAAACAAACAAACAAAAAACCCAAACCAAAACCAAACCAGGTAAGGTAGCTGCTGCATGAATTAGAGTCAAGTTAAGCAGACTATTTCAGTGGGTAGATAAATAGGATGCTACATTCAGTTCTGCTCTCAATATGAGAGAATATATTTCTTTTTGGCAAACAAATAGATAATCCAGAACTAGCATAACATGTCCGGTGGATGTAAACACTAGATATAAGGTATATTGGCAACATGTATTGACTTGGTCAAGGGCCAGATATCTAAAGAGGTCAGCCAGGTAAAATAAGAAAGACATAGTGGTGTGCTTTTATTGTTAAAGCAAATAATTGCCTTATTTTTAAATGGAAGAAAGAAACATAAAATAAACTGAAGCAGCAGGTCTTAGTACATCAAAAGTGAAGGGGCTGAATAGGCATTGTCATATTGTGACCTGTTCTGTTAGTTTGGAGTGAAAAAAATCTTATGAAACCATTATATGGGAAGTTAATTCTATTTCACATGAGTTCTTACAGTGGGCTTTTTGCAATAAAAAGACAAATGGTGTGTTTGGAAAAAGCATTTTAGAAAACATGAGAAGAACTTTTAAAATAACGTTCAGAGCAATTTATTTGACTCAAATGCAGTTTCTGTATTTGTTTTATGATTAAGATTATGGACTGGGACTTAGTATATAAATTGAGCTTTGTATTGCTTGGGCAAGTCATTTTAATCAGTGCACATACCAATAGAACCTCAGTCAAATGGAAATAATATTATTTTCTTCCATTACGTGAAGTTACAGGTATTGATCCATAATGAAAATGTATCTGCATTTTATAGCCATGATATTAGATTAAAACTGAGGTAGTTGACCTTCTGGGCTGAGAATGGCATAGCAAACCTATGGAAAGTGACCAAAACTCCATATATCCTACACATTTCCCAAGAAATGTGAGAGACTACTATTAATGTAGAACTTGTCATCTAATTGGACCTATGTCTCATGAGAGTAAAACTGGGTTAGCTGCTAGTTTGTACAACTGAGATTAAGGTTTTTAAAGAAATATCTTTGTTTTCACTGAAGGATGAACTCATACCACTACCTTGGTTAACAGCATTTTCCTACATGGATGTTAAAATACTGAAGAAGCCAGGGGCAGATCTTGCAGAATTTATTCCCTGCTATTTTATTTATGGAGATTCTTTTGCTTTCAGAAAGTTCCTGGTCTTTTGGTATACTAAAGCTGTTCTATTTAGGGCTCATCAACAAGTTTTAAAATTGAACAGCAGCAACAACAACAACAACAAAAGAGAGAGATTTGAGCACTTTCCATTAGCATTTTCAATGTGTCTGGTTTCCTGAATCTGGAGACATGCCCTTTACATGTGCGGAGAGGTGGTTCACATCAGTGTCTCCATGACTGCACAGAGAAGGAAGATCAGATGTTTCTTGCATTTCTTCACTGCAGGCCAGAAATCACTTATGTAAGGCTGAAGTAGATGGTGCAGAGTTGTGTAAGCATGAGTAGCTTCCAGCTCTCCTCCCCAGGCAGTGCTGCATTGAGACAGTTGTGCCACTTCTGGGATCCCAGTTGTCATCTCCCCATAAATAGGGCCATGAATGCACACTAACCCCCTCTAGAGTAGCTCAGGGACTTCCAGCTCACCTTCCTAATGCAAGCAATCTCATATGCAAGACATACCTAAGCAATCTCCTTATGGACACTGTAAAGGCTTGTGGAATGAGAGAAATTAACCCATGGTTTCCAAATCCCAGGCTGTCAGACAGATCGCTAGTGAGAAGTTGAGGTGAGACTTTCTAGTTGAAGGCAAGCTCGTCCTTCCTTCCTTCCTTCCTTCCTTCCTTCCTTCCTTCCTTCCTTCCTTCCTTCCTTCCTTCCTTCCTTCCTTCCGGACCCTATAAAGATTCTTCCCAGAGATTTTCCCATGAAAATTGCAGTATCATGCAAGGACAGAAATTACTCTCATTGGTATTTCATTTAAAGACTCCCTTATATTCAAACGGTGTCTTGTGCATTTCAGGATTTTTCTTCAAATGAATCCTAAAGTAATTGAAAGAAAAAAAATAGATAATGACTCCGAAAAGAATATTGATGAGGATGAAAGTAATCCAGAATACAGCTTTTCAGGTTTATCATTTAATACAATTAATCATATATGTTCTGAAGGTAGATTATTTTAGCTACTTGTACAGGCATTTTTATATGAAAATGGGAATGCACAATCTTACATTGTTATACCTTTTATCTTTTAAATTGAGGTACCACCTCTCATTGAACAACCTAGAAAACATGATGGTATGTTTGCATTAGTATTTTATGTGACTTTAAAAATTATTGTCAAATTCTTGAGAGAAATAACCTTTTTATTAAATACAACTATATATTATATTAAAACTGTTCTTTAAAGGTACTGATTAAACCATCATTAAAATTTTGCTAGTCTATAGAATAAAATACCTCGTAATTATTCTGAGCATCAGTTATACCTCACAGGCCTTGTTACTGTAGTCAATTTACAGTGAATAATGAAAACACATCACTTATTTGATGAAAGACTTCTAATAAGCATCCACTGTGTTTTGAAAGGCCAGGAGTTTTCCATATTTTTAGTCTTGTGTTAATCATGATATTCATTCTGCGCTGTGCCTTCAAACCTATAAAATGGTGACAGATGACGTCTCTCTCTTCCATTGCCTCAGAATTCACTGCAGCATAGGATAAGATGCACCTTCATAGTGGAGGGAAGAGATATTCTCAGGGTGTTTCTCCATTACCAAATACAATCTCACCAATTTGTCTGCTATTTTGTGGTCCCTTCTCAGAGGGGGTGAACGTTTCATTTTAGCAGACTATGGTGTGAATTACTCCTTTAGCTCTTGAAATGTGCGGTTGGGACTGGAATTTTTTCTGCCAGAGAAGTGGATGCAGAGTACCTTAATGAGGGTGGTGTCAGCAGGTTCCATCCAGTCCCCAAAGCAACCCAGAGCCTGATATGATTTAGCAAAGTGCACATATATCTGCACAGTTTGTCAGTCTAATGGGAAAAGAATGTCTCTTTCAAGGAAGCTGTTGAACAACCATTTTTATATAATGATAACTTAAAGGCTATAATACTGCCAGTGTGTTTCCTGACACTGGCAGGATGTGTAACAAAACCAAGTATAAGAAAAATGCAAATATTTATTTTTTCCTATTGCCAGTATTTGGGAAATGAGCCTGGAAAGTGTTAGGGAATGGCTCGTACTTCTCTTTCAAGAATGTTTTGTGAGGTCTTTCAGTGCAGTCTGCACCAGATAACACCAATCCTTTGGGATTACTCAATCATTTTACACATATTAGAAAACTATTAACATCTCCATGACACAGCAAAGTATTAAGCATCCAGAGTGCTTAATGTGAAAAATACTGAAATCATAATGTTTTAAAATGTGTTCACCAAAGACAGCTATTTAAAAACAAGCTCTAAATCAGAAAATATCATGTTCTATGTCAGCCTCGTATACGGCCATCTCAAAAAACATTGCAGTGCTGAAAGAATAAAATACTTGCAGCTTTAAATTTTTTTATTTACATACCTAGTGTAGTGAAACACAGAGATTTGACCTTATACTGGTATTTCCTTTCCAAACTACTTTGGATTTTAATTCAGTATAAAGATTTTGCAGTGAAATAAAATGCAAAAATACTGTTAGCATTTTGAGAAGGGTCAAAGTCCTTGCCTATGCATTTATTTTCCATACCCTTAGTAATATAAATTCTAATTAAAATTTGATTAATGCAAATCAAGTAATAATTTCAAACTACAATAAATTTATACCATTATTTGCTGTGGAAGTGTGTTCTCCTCTAAGTATTAAAGTCCGTGTGTTTGGTCAGTTTTACTATAAAAGCTAAAATCTGTATTTTCTTTATCCAAGTAACTCTTGCATCACAGAGTAACAAATGCATTTTGCAAAAAATTATGAGATAGAGTGGGTTAAAAATCATAAAAAGCTTGTCTTCCCCAAGTAGCCACATCAAAATGAATAGTTCCTTCTATTGCCTTATATCTCTTGTTTTTCACCTAATTTGTATAGATTGTCCTTTAAGTTTGCTCAGAATGGACTTTGAATTTGTGAATAATTTCCACATTCTGTTGTTTTCAAGTACAAAGCTTGTTTGCTTTGTTCAGTAAAACATGGTTTTGTTCAGTCAGAAAGTGCACCCAGTCCTGAGGACTATGCATGATTTTTAAGTATTTCTGCTTAGGATCACCAGACACCATCAGCAGATCCGCGTGAAATCTTTTCATCATGAACTGTGCATTACAAAGTATCCTGTGTGAGCAAAAGTCAGTTTTCATTAGCTGTGTGATTATGGTGAATGACAGCAACAGAAATATTAGTTTGGCCTCAATGCATTTTAAATGCAGTTTTAGAAGTCTATTTCCAGAAAAATGTTACTGAACTAACTGGGAAACAACTTATACTTCAAGAAGGTCTTGAAAGTTTGCAGATGTGGATCACTTATATTTGTCAGTTAAAATAAGTAAACTCATAAGACTTTTAGTACATGAAGCCTTTGAAAACAAACTCTAAGCTTACAGCAATCTCAGGGGTTACTACAGCATGGAATGTGTTTGGTTGCAGAGTCTCCCGTGCCGTAAATTTTAATGCAGAATTAACCTATGCCATATCAGACATGCTGCCCTTCAGCTGATAATATATTTGACCTTTTATCACTTTACAGCCTATTGGTGCTTTGAACCCAAAGAGAGCTGTCTTCTATGCAGAACGGTATGAGACATGGGAAGATGATCAGACTCCACCTTATCATTACAACACCCACTACTCTACATCTACTTCTACCTTGGCTTGGCTTGTTCGTATTGTAAGTATTTCTGGATCCTGGTTTTCATTAATATCTTTATTTACAGCATCTCTTCTGTCATTTACCATTGTTTTGTTTGGTTTTGTTTTTTTTAAAGCACCTTTCTATTATTCTTCCCTACCTTAAAATCTCAGAAATTCTCTAGATATACTTTATTGTAGTGATCAGGGGTCTTTCCTAACAAAACAGTCCAAAATTAGTTTAAACATAAAATTGTGGTGGTATAAGGACATATACAATGAGAAAAATGCATCTAAAACTAAATCCACTCCCCAAAAAATATCTCTAGATAGTACACAAATCTGATACTGCTCATATTAATTTATTTTTTCCAGCAAAATTTAAAACAAGGCTTTTGTAAGAACATTAAACTGTCACATTGAGAAGGGAATTATATAACCAGTTTTATATTAAAGAAGCATATTTTATGCAAATGAACTGTGAACTATGAACTATGAACTATGGTTCTAAATTAATGAATATCTCTACAGTTTTCAGAAATGTAAAAATGTGGATTCTAACTTCAAACTGTTATGTCAGTTCATGCTCCTATGACCAAAACCAAATCTAGGGAAGGGGACTAAACTTCAAAGATAGGATGAATCTGAATTCAGTGTATGTGTTATCACAATTATTTACAGAATAGAGTGTTGATGAGACACTGAAGGTTTCACAGAGAAACCTGAATTAATGAAAAATTGAGTGACTGTGTAATTACTTATGTAGTACACTCTGCCAATAAAAATCTGTTGCATAAGGTGTATTCTAAGCTTGTCTTGCATACAACAAAGCAAAACAGAGCCTCACAAAGCTTGATAGATGAATTTTCACTCATCTCAGCTTCCCTTAGACATGTTCATTTTTTTTCTGCTCAGAAGGGAATTCATGTGTCTGTGAGTTCAGGATATATTTCTTAAACTATGGGAAACTACATTACATGATTACATTCCTGTGTTGGGTGACCACTGTATTCCTTTTAAATGATGCTAAATTATTCATCTATTGAATACATTTTATGGTACACATGTGCTTCTTTGTTGTCTTAAAGTAGATTAAAAACAGTAGTTTTATATGCATGTTTATCTATTAATTTTGGCTGCTGTGCAGTAAAAGATCCTCTCTTGCTACTTGGCAAATTCTCAGAGCTGGAAGTCTAGTTAGAGCTGAATGTACAACACACCAAGGAGTATTCATTTCCTGTATTAGGCTAATGCAATGTCATTTTTACTACTGCTGTTTATGTGATACTGTAGATGTTCTTGCTCTCTTTGTGTTGTCACCTAAAAGAGCAAGAGAACAAGGTCTTTGTCTTGATGGCCTTGCAATACAGACCTTACAAATTACATTTGTTAGATCAAACAATATATGTGAGAATAGGAAGCAGAAGTGGAAACCACTGACATCCAAAAGAAGTTGCCAATGGAAAGGTGAAAACAACAGATAGCTTAAATACAGAGACACTCCTACATAGGTATTTTAAAGATTATATAAATATGACTGACCCACAAAGAAAAGCAATCTCTAATGGAAGTAGACAACAGAAGTGAAAGAAGACAAATCCAGGGAAAGTTTGAACCTGAGAAAAGGAAAAAAAGATAATATGATAAGACTGGATAAGGCAGCAAATGGAAAACCCTAAATAGTATTTGAAAATATGTGTGTATAGAGGAAAAGATTATGTCAACGAAGATTATAAAGTCATAGTGATCTATAGAGATATATTTTTGTTAAAAATAAAGGATGAAATATCCTAAGGGAGAAGACTGTGCCAGTGAAATTGATAGACAAGGCTAGGTCAGATTTCTGTAAGTTAAAGCAATATTTCTTGCTTGTGAATTTCTTGAGCTAGAGCTTTGATGAGAGTTTGTGAAGAAGACTCTGTAAGAAAAGGTAAATTACAGTCTATTCTAGAAAGAGGAAGGCAACATTAAGAGATGCAGAGATTCAGACAGAAAAATGCTTTCAGTATTTTGAAAGACTGGAGAAGAGTGATGGGAAAAGATGTGTTCCTGTAGAGCTTTTGGTAGAAAGTGACAACAAACTGAGAGTGAAGGACAGGAGTACAAACTAAAACCACAGAAGACTGTGTAAACCAAAGAAAAAGAGAAAAGGAAAAGAAAATATAAAAGCAAGGAAACAAATGAAAAATCTATGACAAAAAGTAAATTGGAAATGAGAATTTAGATAGAAGCAGAACAAAACAGTATGTAGCAATGGGGATCCAAGGGAAGAAACTGCCTGCCTAGACATTAGTAGGAATGGAGGAAACAGTCTGTGCTGTAGGTAAGGAAGTTTCAGCCACTCTGAACTATATATATATAGAGAGAGAATTGTGTAATTGCCACAAAACCTTAAAAATTATTTTAAGGTTTGCTTTTCAGCTTTGACAGATGCCATCTGGTTTCTGTCAGTTGTCTTCAAAGCATTGCTTTTAATATGATATTTTTGAGTCAACTTTGTAATAATCTGTTCCCTACTGCCTTATATTTGATGTATTGTGGTGGGTTGGCTCTGCCTAGATGTCAAGTACTACTAAAACTGTTCTAATACTCTCCTCTTCATCTGGAAAGGAGAGAGAAAAAATAAGGAAAGACTCATGGGTTGAGATAAGGGCAGGGAGAGATCCCTCACTGATTGCCACTTCATGGGCAAAACAGACTCAGCTTGGGAAAACTAGTTTGAATTATAACTGATCAAATGAGCGTAGGATAATGAAAAAATAAATTTAAAACCACCTTCCTCCCAACCCCTCCCTTCTTCTCTGGACTTAACTCCTAAATTCTCTCTCTCCTCTCCCCACCGACCCAGGGCAGTGGGAGATGGGGGCTGTTGTGCTCAGTTCGTCACTGCCATTGTCTCTGCCATTCCCTTTCTCCTCGAAGACCTCACACTCTTCCCCTGCTCCAGCATGCTCCTCCCATGGGAGACAGTTCTCCATGAGCTTCTCTAAAGTGAGTCCTTCCCATGGGCTGCAGCTCCTCATGGAGCTCCAGTGTGGGTCCCTCCCACAGGGGCAGTTCCTCAGGACAGACTGCAAAGGGGGTCCCCTGTGGGCTTACAAGTCCTGCCAAAAACCTGCTCCCACATGGGCTCCATTCTCCACGGAAGCACAGGTCCCTGCCAGGCTCCTACTCCAGCACAGGCTTCCTAGGGACTCATGGCCTTCCTCAGGCATCCACCTGCTGTGGCATGGGTTCCTCCAAGGGCTGCAGGTAGATATTTACTCCCCTCTGGACCTCCATGGTCCGTAGGGGCACAGCTGCCTCACCATGGTCTGCACCATGGGCTGGAGGGGAATTGTCCTGGCCCTCCTCCTGCACTGACTTTGTTGCCTGCAGAGCTGTTCTCTCACATATTTTCATTCCTCTCTCTAGTGTTCTCCTGTAGTTTTTCCCTGACCCTTCTTAAGTCTGTTATCACGAAGGCACTTTGCCATAACTGACAAGTTTAGCCTTGGTCAGTGGCAGGTCCGTCTTGGAGCCAGCTGGCATTGGCACTATTGGATATGGTGACAGCTTCTCACAGAAGCCACCTCTGTAGTCTCCCCCACTACCAAAACTTTGCCACATAAACCCAATACATGTATCAGGCTACTTTTTAAAAAGACATTGTATATCTTAGCCTCAGTTCTGTGTAGTTAATTTTTATATCTCTGCCTTTGTTTTGCCATTAATACATACTCTATTGTATGTATTCTTGGGTAAATGAAAGGGAATATTCATAGTTTATCAATAGATGACCTTACCACCTGAAGACTCATTTTGTTTATGTGCATTTCATCTGGAGCAGTGAATATTTAAGTTGCAGAAGATGGAATAGTTTAAACCAAGAATGCCACTTCAGAATGCCAAATAGTCCAGTGACTTGACCTGAAAGGTAGACAGAAGAAAAAAAGGAAAAATAGAAGAATGAATTCTGGCTTGAATCATGTAGAATGTGAATATCAGTTTTGATTTCAGATTTTTAGGAGAATAGTTGTGTTACAATTGAATATCCTCAATAATTGCTACTGAAGAAGTTACATTTGTGTAAATCAGTTGCATCTTCATGGAAACAGAGACCAGTGTTTGAGAGCATGATTCTCTAATGTGGTAGTCAAGATGTTTGTAGAGAATTATTGTCTTCCAGTTGTTGCAATGACTGCATATTTGTACAAGGTAGAAGAAATTCTGGATTTATTAAGAGTTAGATCGGATGGAGCTAAAACCAGTTTTTAGTGAGATTCAAAGGTGAGGAGGACTGGGTGTTATCTGGTAAACAGAAGTGAATTTGGGTCTTGTTTTTGTTAGATTGGAGCAGGACAGTCACGGATATATCAGGCAAAAGGTGTGTCACTCTGACAAACCCTCATATACTCTCTCCTCTTATGAATGGCTCTAAAGACATTTTTGTTTGACATAGGACGTCTTAGGATGACCACATCCCTTCCTCCTTCCTCCTCTACTCCCACCATAAATGATTCAAATGAGTCTGGGTACTGCTAAAAGGGAAGGGGGGAGAAAGAAGTGCTATTGAATGGAAAAACTCGTTGTTCTCACAGCTCAAGCTTGTGTTCAATGCAGTCAAGTCCCCCAAGAATTTCTCTCCTTGTTGGCAGTGAACAAGGCGTGAATTTTATTCAGAATATTAGGAACGAGTGAGACGGAGCTATAATGAAAACATTGTGCTGCTTTATAGCTTTCACAGTAACAAAACCTTTACATGAAATGACAGTAATCGGTATCATAGAATAACAGTATTTAAATGAGTATATTGAATACAGATATGAATTATATTTATATAAGCACTTGACTTCCCAGAGAATAAAAATTACCTTAAAATTATGTTAGAGGTCTGAGATAAAGCACGTAAAAGCTCTGAATTTCTGCTAAGGATTAAAAATCCAAAAAGATTGGCACAACAGGCCATGGCAGGATGGCATAATAGGGCACCCTGTAGTGCTCAGCTACTAAAAGTTTAATCCTTGATTATGAATTTTATTGCTTTTGTGTATTTGTCTCAGATGCTTAAAATAATGCCATGGAAGTTTGGATTAATGTTTTTACATAATTTATTGTAATTACATCATTTTTCTGCTTTTTTTTAAAATCCATTGACTGCTTCTGATTTCAGAACATCTGCAATGATCCATAGTCTGCTCCACAATAATATTCACAAAGATTACATATATCTTATAAAGAAAAAAATGATGGGTAGGAGCGGTTAGAAGACAGAATTATTTGTGCTCAGAACATGTAATGTTTTTCAGTCAGGGCAAGCTAGAAAACAGAATAATTACTATTTCAAATATATACAGATAATTGGGAGGATGAATTAATTTTAAAGCAAAATAATTCTAATAGTAAAAATGTAAATTTAATGAAATTATAATATTAACAGAATTTTAGGATAAATCAATGTAATCCAATTTCTGTATATATTGTTTTCCATTTTGTACTTCTGGTCTGAATCTTACACATTTTCATTTATATTTTATTTTATGCAGATGGAGCACTGGAAAATCTGGATAGATATTTTCTTTCAATATTTCAGTTCATTGTGGTAGTTCATACTACTCATCAAGTTGAACTACTGTTAAATTTTAATATTCTATTTAAATTATAAATCTCTTCCTCACCACACAGCCTTTCAATATTCACAAGTGCAAATAAAGCCATTGTGCAATGAGATTTAGGGTCCTCCAACAAGAAATTATATAGTGATTATTTTGTATTTAATTTGATTATTTTAATTAATTATTTAACACATGATTCTCTGATTGGAATAAATGCACAGATGAAAATGTATTTTTGCGATACTATTCTTTTGAATGTGTTCATTAAAAACAAATTCCACATGCTTTAAGAGACAAAAAATTCGAGTTTTTTCTTCTTTTAAAGAAAGTAGCCTGTCTTGACTGCTGTTCATTATAGAAAAAATTACTTGGGAAAACATGTGGAATAAAGATAGAGAAACAATGATCTCTGGAAGTCAGAATTCCATCTTTTATTTTCTTCTCTTTTTTTGGATAATTTCACTATTTTTGCATCTGTGCTTTGCTTATGTATATTTTAATTTCTCTTAAGGACATTGTAAACATAAATTTCTTCATACTTTTTCCATCTGGGGCCATTTAAACACAATGTGTATAATGTGGCATAATTCAAAAATTCTTTATTAATGTAGGAGTTCCCTGACTTGTTAAAAAATTTCATAGAAGGAAACTGAGAATGTTTAGAATAAAATTCAAATAATAGACAAATAATACTGTAATAACAATTGCAATCTGGTGATCACTAACTGCTTTGATTAACAAAATTTCCAGATGATCAGGATATGCAACAATATAAGTTTGAGTATGAATTTAATGAAAGGGACTTTTTAAAAAACATTACCCATGAGACTTTGGCAAAGAGGAAGAAGCAACCTCCATCCCTGTAGGCACACTGACAACAATTAGTTGAATGAGAGAGCTAATGCAGTAGTGGTGGAAATCCAGGTTTCTGCCAATGATCTTCATATTCAGGTTCTACTGTCAAAGTAAGGATTTGGTCCACTGTTAAGCCCTTCCCTGCAGTGGAATGTAGTGGCATCAAAATGGGTTAAACAGACTGTCTCATACCTGAGCTCTTCCTTCCCAAAAGCTGGTAGCTGTTTCCATTTAGTAAGAACTGGGATATGGTTTCAGATAGAATTAGCAAAAGTAAAGGCTAAATATTTGATCTCTGCACCTCTGCCCTCAAATAATCATAAAACTGCATATCCTGGCACCATAGTCTGCCTCATAACGACCATACAGCCATTTATCTCACCTTGAGGCAAAGTGGAACCTACTGAGCTCTTCAATTAAATGAAAACACAAGAAAGATTTAGAGATAGGATTTTTAAAAGATTTTAGCATACCAACATGCAAGGAGTAAACAAAGCCCAGTTATATAAATTACACAGAATGTATATGTGGTGGTTGCAGTAAAGGAAACAGTCGTTGTGAACTGGAACTAAGCTGCATGTCTGCCACTGATGGGTAATTAGTCTTATGGTATAGAACTCAGGATTTATTTGTGCAAAATCTGTTAGTGCCAATAAATATGCTCAGATGTTCGGTGCAGAAATCCGTGCATACGTATAACTATGAAGTGCCATGTTTTTCTTTAATTCTGCCTTTATGAAGTATTTTGATCAGCAAAATGCTTTTGGATTTTGACAGAAACCTCTTGGATGAGTCCTTGTACTGTTTTCTTAATGTGTCATAATTTCATTAACTACAGGAGCCCTTTACAACATTTTTTCTAAATGCAAATGATGGCAAGTTTGACCACCCAGATCGAACCTTCTCTTCAGTGGCCAGATCCTGGAGGAACAGCCAAAGAGATACCTCAGATGTGAAGGTAAATATGTTAAATAAATGGATGAATATACAATTTCATTTTGGTACTTTTGTTTATCTAAACATAAAGAAGATGCTGTATTATATTTTATATTTACATATATGTAGTTTCTTTATATTCAGTACACTAGGTATAGTGCAAATAAATAGATGTTAATAAAGTTTATTGTTCTAACACAAAAAAGATTCTTTGAAGTTGAGTGGATAAAAGGTGTTTTGTTATTTTTTTTTTTAGAGAAAAACGGCCTAACTGATCTAATTTAGATCAGATAATCAGGAGATGGAGAAAAGCTCAATAAATTGTTCTTTCCTGCTGTTAACTCAATATTTGGCCCACTCCATAAAACACAGCAGGAATTGGATTTGACCTTAAAGTGTCATATTGTTATAGCTTGCCTAGCTCTGGGTTTGCATTGCCTGGGGCAATTAATAAAGCATTAATGACAAGACGCATTTAAAATGTTGGCTTTTCTGTACAGCTTTAGCTTTTACTTGAATGTGCCTGGGGATATTATGCAACAATACACATTAGATTAAAACAACTTCTACACTATATACAGAAACAGCAAGAGAACAGGGTGATTTTACTGCTGTTATTCCTTACCTTTGTATTTACCTTGTTAAATACAAAGGGTTATTGCTCATAGACATGAGACCTTATCAGAAGGAAACAAAAATCTAGAAATATTTTGAATAGTATAGTCCTTTCTTGATTCTTATTTTCTAGTAATAAAGTAGGTAAAGGCTTCACTGTAAAAATTTCTCTTTTTGAAAAGAAAAAAAAATTACAGTGAATATGATTCTCTTCTATTTATATATTACCACTCATACTAGGAAATGATAAACTGAAGGTCATATTGCCATTATATTTTTTCTTCTTGCAAAGAAAAAAAGACAAAAATATGTAGATTTGTTGATTTATTTTTATTCCAGAGCTACTTATGCTGTTTGCATAAGTATTCCAACAGTCTCAGAAGAGACAAACTATGTTGTTGTTATTCAGTTACTAGTTAGAATAACTAATTGCAAATTGTATGGTCATCCTAACATTCAGGAGAAAATGCTTTTTAAAGAAATCAACCTGAGCCTCCTACAAATCATATTATGTTTATCCATGCTCCTCTGGAAGTCAACAGTTTTTAAAGTACCATCACTTTTAGCCTTGTAAGAACAGCAAAGGAAATTTCCAAATTTGGAAGCAATTTGTGGTAATATTTACTATATTTATAGGTATTTTTTATAGATAGATAGATAGATAGATAGATAGATAGATAGATAGATCTACTAATTTCTTCAAAGTGCTGAGAATTTGATTTTTACTTTTCAATGAAATCTGGTTTTCCTGGAATTCCATTAGAATATCTGGGAAAGTCACTTCCTAGGAGTGGGGCTCAAATAAAGGATAAGAGCCTTAAACTGAGAAATAAGGGAAGACGGTTGGAAGTGACTGTAATCTTCTTGTCTGGCTTTAGTACACAGGAGGAGGGCAGTTAAATACATCAAGGCATTGTGAAAGATAAAGGACAGACAGAGAGATGGTATATAGAGTGGAGTGTGTAATTAGTGAAAGGATTGTTCCTAAACTAGCAACCAAATGAGTTATCAGTAAAACAATTAGCTGAAATGTTTGTCTGAAAATACCAGGAGTCTTGTGAACCAAGTGGGATAATTTAAACTGCTGCTGCCAGCCATTGCAAGGATGAAGGAATTAAGGATGGATAACAGCTGCATTGCAAAATGTGTTTGTATTAAAAATCCCCAACTTATCAAATAAAACAAATATTAAAAAGATGCTCAGAACCAGATACCTTCAGAAAAGGAAGGTAAAAGGTGAAGAAATGAAGTTACTATGTTGTTCAAGGCCACTGAATGTAAAAAAGGGAATTTGGGATAGCAGAAAAAATAGTAAAAATTAAGGGTCAGAATTGCTCTAGGGGAAAGACTGTAAAACAATGTATTCCAGAATACATTTGGCAGTCTTCTATAGAGCCTCTGAATCAGATTTATACATAGATACACATTTCTGTTATGCCATTAGAAAGAGAAATAATACTTGGAGCTAAGTCATTACAGAAAATCTAATATGGGAGTAACAGATGAGGTATGTTAGCCAATAAATGTTTTCTCCAGATAATCCCTGACCTGTCTGTTCAGGGATACATTAGGGATTAAATATGTTTAAACTCCTGTTTAAAATAGGAGATTGTTAATTAATGAAGATACAGGGAAGATGGGTTTAGAAAATAATGTCGAATTGATCTATTTTCATTTGATTCAGCTTAAGACGAGAATAGATGAATAAGAGAAGTTTCAAAAATGAACTGAATCTTTAAGGAATACTAAAACAAATAGAAAGCATTCATAAATTATCTAACAAGAAAAAAAGCCATAGAAATTAGGGGAGATTTAATACAGCATTCAATGTATTGCCCCACCAAAATAATTTATTGTATATTAATACAAAGCTTCAATAGCCTAAGCAAAATATGTCAATGCATTTCTTTTTTGCCTTCAGTTTAAGAAGGAAACTTTAAGATAACAGGATGGCACAAAGCTTATGATGATACCAAAGGTTTATCCTTAGGTTATAACAACAAGACTATCTCATGGAATCTATTGTCCACTTTAAACAGCCTGATTAGTCATTATTCAGAGCTATTATATTCTCAGAGAACATATGTTATTGTTTTTTTCCTTTTCAGTTTTCAGTATGAATTCTTGATGGATAAAGCAAACACTTAGTGCTTTCTTTGCTGGAAAGCATCAATGTAAGATATACCTAAACTGGAGTTAGCCACAAGAACAAAAAATGTGTTTTAGGAGTTGGATACAGGTAGAAAATGTGTATATGTGTGGAGTAATCAATGTCTAAAGTGTAGACACATAAATGCCATGAAATACACAAACATATGAGAGGGAGAAGAATTATTTGTCAAAGAACAAAGAGATAAACCTTAGATGAAAAGGATCAGAGTGGAAAAATGCTTATTTAAGCAAGACAGTATGAAAAGTTAGGGTGAAGCTGAGTATTCTCGGAGTTTGAATATCCCCACAAAGGGAAGTAGTAAACTCCTTATATGTAAAACTTTTTTTCCCCAAAGTAGACTGGCAAAGTACTGGCAAGGCCCTTTGATTTGCAGTGTCTGTGTTTCTTAGTGATCAATCAAGAATGAGTATAGCAGCAAATTGTTGCTGTTGTTTGTTGCTTAAGATCTTAATGAACTTCATTTCTCAACGCCATTACATCAAGGCCAACTTTTTCCTGAGGCTTTGAAGGTCATTCTGCAAAAAGATAGGGAAATGAACTATTATTAATACTACAAATAGCTAATTTTTTCAGATTAGTTGTTTAGAATGCCTTGCAGGCCTTTCCAACATTTCAATCAATTTTTCAGGGACTTGAAAGGCAGTGAGGTTTGGAGAACTACTAAGAAACTCTCTCAAAATTTCTGCCCATTTTTGTCATTCTCCTAAGAGCAGCATGAACTGTCTTGCACAACAGAAAATCTTCAGTTCTGAGAGTGTGAATAATTCAAAAACTAGTGGTCAGCTGTCTGGCAACTTCTAGTATTTATCCAGCAGTCCTTTTAGAAAGAGAGTGTGCAGAAGAAGTGTACAGGTTGTGTGTGAGTACAAAATCTGAAGGCATGCTTGTGTAGCTTCTTCTGGCTCCACATGTAGCTATCCATGGGGGAAGGGGCTTGGCAGTGTGGATTTCCTTGTGATATACATGCTGTAAATTATTTTCCCATCCTAAGGATTTTTTTGAATCTTTATAGTAAATATTTAGTGTGTGGAATACAGGCTATCCATCAAAGTAACAAACTTCAAAAACTGTTAAGACTAGCAAGTGTTGATTATTCATGTATTCCTTACCATACATTTGAAATTCATCTGAGCTGCTTTAAGTACATTTATCTCTATCTTACTAATCTCATTAATTATTATGGCACAAGTTATGAAATAATTTTAAAACAGCGTGTGTAATGAATTAATCTGACATTCTTCATTGCTGTGTGTTGTAAGATGGCCACAATTTTTGCTCTCAAGTACTGTATTAAACATATATATGAATTGTCTTTTTTCTTTATTAATAAGGTCTAATTAAAAAAATAATTTAGAAAGGTAAAATCTGGAGGGTTTTTTACATCAGTTACTGTTTAAGAAAGAGGACTATGAGGTACATTATTTTGAAGTACTTCAGTAAGTGCTGAAGTAGGTCAATTTTAACTAATGAACTGAGATTTTTACGTACTGCAGCTACTTTCCACAACTGTTCTTTTACAACCTCAATGTTGTCTAAAAAAATACATCCAAACCACTTTCACAGAATTCTGCATTAAAATTTTAAAATCAAATACCTGAAATTTGCAAAAGAGTGTGTATCTCTTTAGGAAGCTACATTTCTGTGAGTCTTGCTCCTTTCCTCCCATGCTTTTGTCCTCCCTGGCATTCCCTCTCTGTTTCTCCCTTTCTTTTCCCTCCTTCCTTCTTCCCTTAGAGTATGTGTAGTTTCTTCTGGAACTGAATTATTTCACTCTGAGCTAATGAAAATAGAGCTGTGGCAGTAGTTTGATCAGCCTGAAAACAAGCTGTAATTCTGGCATCTCGAATTGTGGCAAAAAGTAGAACACCTTTGAAAAATGTAGTGTATGATAGATTATTGCTCAACAAAAGATTAAAGATTTACTTAGACCATTTTGTTCCTTACTCTCAGGTTGTTTTGGTTCATTTTCAAGAAACTCATTCACCTCCAGTGGGTGAAACAATTAATATAGTATGTGCTGTGCTGGAGTGGTAACACACAAGGGAGAGCCTGGGTAACACAATTTATTTTATTGTGTTTCCCTTTATCAACATCGACCTTCTCTCGAGATAATCAGTACAAGCTGGAGGAAGAATGAGCGTTCGCGGGGTGACCTTTGAGGAAGCAAGTCACCCGGAAATGACCATAACTCGGCCAGTCAGCTCGCACATTTTATCCTTTCTAACCCCCCTACCCCCCTCCCGCCAGTTTTTGGTAACATTGACTTCCTCAGAACCGCCTGTTCAGACACTAATCTTTCCTAATACCTCTCAGATTCGTTATATTACTTTTTGAATAGTCTGTTTAGAAGTTAGAAAGGTAGCTCTGACAAAATGTCAGTAAAGTGCCTTAGTGTGAAATGGAGGAACTCATGACTGACTCATTGACCTAGTACTAGACTCTTGTGGAATTAATGGATGCCAGGGGATCAACCTTTTGGGAGGGAAAGAAAGAAAGAAAAAGAAATGAAAGCTTTAAAACCTTGAAGTGAATTATACTAGAAAAGTGAAAACGTCTGGGTTGAATTTGATTTCATTGGGCGGCCATAAAATGATATACCCTTAGCAAAGCATATTAAACAGAAATGTCAGATGTGATGCAAATGGTGTACAATTATAACAGTGTTAATAGCAGTCCTCTATCATCTGAAGACATATTTTTAAAGTTTAATTTCTCAGCAGTTTGGATTTGTCACAGGCTTGTAAATTAGAAAATACATTTGGGGGATGTTTTCTTATATGAAGACACAAGGCATATAATACTGTTAACTACACCTTGGGGTTTTAGTATAGCTATTAAAATAAACTAGAGATCGCATTTACAGACGAGAAATGTCTGTTATAATATTAATTTTACTTTTTTTTTTTTTTAATACATCCTTCAGTAGCTTTACTGCATCGTTTTTCACAGAAAAGAAGAGCCAAGCTTCCTGGGCGGTTTGAAAGGCAGCTGACGATTAAATGATAAAAAGCTAACCTGTCTTATTAGAAGTGTGAATGAAAGGGGAGTAGAGGAGGTTACCAACTGGTGAAATGTCAAGGACAACTAGACAGAAATTACTGCAAATAGATTTAGATCACTAAAATCCCTATTTTTATTAACGCTTTGAACTCTAGATATTTCTTGTGGTAAGAAATTGCCCATGACAGGTAATGTATTCAGAAAGATTTATTTAGAACCTTCGATATGTTTTGGCAAGAGCAATGAAAACAATGACATTTACTGAATAGTGTCAGTTGATGCAAAATTATAGGTCAACTGAGTTGCATACAACAGTATATGCACTTAAAATGCTTAATTGGTATGTGAATATTTTAAAAATGCCAGAATTTTAAAAGAACATTGGTATTCTATATCTTCTTTCTTTGCATTCCCTCATTTTATGCCTGCTAAACAATGTAACTTGTAGGGAAGCTGTTTTATGGGCTTGTTTGTTTGTTTTCTTATTTTCCTTCAGGTCTTGATTTGCACTGGCTAACACAATGTGTGTATTGTAGGAAATAAATATTTTGAAACCTAAATTTCTCAAAGTCACAGTAGCTTCAAACTAGCATTTCTTTGCACAGATCTGGCTTTACATTTGCCTTTTACCACTACTGCCACTGAAGGTGCAATAGGAGTTTTAAGAAACCTCTTATCAACTATTTTGTCTGTCAAGCAGAAAGCAGATTGGGATAGAGGAGGTCCTCTGTGCCCTGTCCCTTGACATAAATACTATCTCTGAGATACGTTTTTCCCCTGCCAATTTTTGAGTCTCCTTGTCTCTATCTTCAGGGTGAATTTAACAATGACACTTCTGAAGTATGAAACTGGTGATTTGTAAGAAGTTGTGTTGTATGACAAATTACTCTCTGCTCCGAAATGAATGAAAAATAGCAGATGCTGTCAGAAAAGTATGCGATCTCCATTTCCAATGTAAAGACTACAAAGGTTGACAAAAACATTTATTTTGGCTTCTGTGTGATGAACATGTGACAAAATATGATATAGCCAAAGTATATAAAGAAGTAAATTAACTTATAGACTCTTTAGCAATGATTCTGCTAGCTGATTTGGGAAGATTAGAGGAATATTTTGCATTTCTGTAACAAAAACAATGGAGTGATACATCATTGTCCTTAATTTAGACTTCTAGGAGCTAGAGGGCTGTAAATCTGGTAAATAATGATTTTCAAATATGTAATAAACAATGCAAAGAGAAAACAGTAATTTATTCTCTGTATCTGTGATGGATTGATAGCTAGGATAAGGAAAAACGGCTTGGATTGTATAATGAAGGATTCAGGCTAGTTGTTAGGTAAAACTTCTCCAGATGAAGAACACTGAGACCAGTTGATGGAAGAATTCTGGAATTGCTCTCACTCAAAATCTGGGACAGCAAGGTAGACAGATATCTTGCAGGATAGCTATTGTAGCTGAACTTCATCTGGAATGGAGGAATGGACACGGTCAGCTGTCTAAATATCACACTGAAACAGATATTTATTTGAGGGATCTGTTTCCTGTCCGTAACAGAAAAACACAAAAAGAGTGTCTCTCTCTAGTCATAAACTTTACTAGAATGTGGACTGGCACATACCTATTTGTGAAAAACAAAGAAAATCCAAACTCTGGCTTAGAAAAATGATAATAGGTTTTGAAAATATCTCTAGCCCTTGCTAGTGTTATCTTTTCCTGCATTCTTTTCTACATCCTTGCAACTTTCAGTGTCTTCTTAGCTAACACGATTCTCTCTGGGCCCCAGTTGTCATCTTGTCGTCTCCTCTGAGGTTCACTCCTGTCTGCTCCTTCCTTTTCCCAGAAACCTCCTGGGCTCCATCCTTGCTGCTTCACTGTCCTTGCTAATCCTTCTTCTCTCTGCCTCTCCCAGTTTATACTTCTCTTATTGAAACATGCTCAGGGGCCCTGGGGAAGAGAATATTTGCCTTTCCATCCCCAGCCACTGCCCGCCATTGGCATGAGATAGAAGAGACAGCTTCTTCAATTTCTCGCAGCAGAATAAACAGTGTACACATAAGAACAAAATTTCTATCACGCATCTCTATCTTGGTTCTATTTTCTATGCTTCTAAGTAGCTAAATACATGAATCTTAAATCTGTACATACTGGGTGCCACAGGCTTTCATACTGGGCCTGTGTTTTAGTATATATTAATTCATCCTCTAGAAATGAGAAGGGGATATATTTATCTGAGCTATTTATAAGCGTTGTGGCTTCTTACTCTAAATAGTGGAGACAGCAAAATTACAAGAGGAATATCAAATGCTATGAAAGAAAACTGAATGTTTAATACAAATTATGGGAAATATGTAAGTATCTGGGAAAGGTCACATGCAACATGGCTCACATTTCAAGAAAAGGTTCAATTCATGCTAAATAGTACTCAAATAAGCAACATAATTGTAGGCTGCACTAAAATAACATTGAAGAGAATGCTGAGACTATAACACAGTGGGTTAGTTAATATTTTTTAAATACTACGTTTAGGGTTTTTTTTTTTTACTTTGACTGAAAAAAACCCCAAAACAACCTACCAGGAGATATGTAACTGAAATGATTAGGATTCTAGGGAGAGTGTTATTTGAAGAGGATTTAGAAGTCTGGCACTGGTTAATTTCCAGAGCAAAGGAATAAGACAGTTCAAGCTAAACATACACAACACAATAAATCTTATAAAGAAAGTTAATCACATACTTTTGTTTATTCTATTTCTATTTATGTTTTCTGCTATACCAGACAAGGGAACATTAAATTACCCTGAAAGCAAAGAGCAACAAAGATAAACTTACTAAATAGAAATGCCATTAAAAATACTCAGTGATTTAAATCCCTTTGTTTCAAGATACCCCTACAGCCAAAATGTTAGTAGAATTCAGTTAAACACTAGATGTGTCTCTGGGTAGCATAAATCTTTCAGGTATGTTAGATGTAAAAGTCCACAGTTACATGCTATGACATTTAAAACTGAAAAAGGAAATTTAACAAATAACTTTTCTTTAATGGAATCAAAGGACTTGGTTACTGTAACATTGCAGGTTAGCATGCCACAACATCGAATTCATAGTAATCAAACCAGTGGTACGTGCTTCAAGGCTTTTATACAAAGCAGAAACAAACTTTGCAAATTTTTCCTTAATAAATTCTGTTTCATTTGAATATTGGCTTTAAGATTAACTCTGACTTTTTGATATTTCTGAGGTCCTTGTGAATTTTTTCCCTTTTTTTTAAGGCAGTGTTCTTAGTTTGTCAGTGATTTGTGTGGTAGCATATGTTGGGTTATGAGTTCTGAGTTAGTAATTTGTTGAAGTCCTGAAAGATTTCTGTACAGTTTTCTCCAACTGTGAGGATGGTTCATTCTTCTTTGGGCTCCATTAGAGAAAACCAAAGGGCTTTCATTGGAACCTGAGGTTTAGTGAATCGTGTTTTGGGGGAAGGGGGAAAGATTGCTTTTAGAAACACTCTGAATAAATTAGAGATGTATGTAATAAAACTTAAGAGAGGCATTAAGTGAATATTTTTCTTTTAACGTTATAGGATAATCAGGATTTCTCTTTTTTTGGCTTTGCTCTAGCTGCTGTTTTATTATGTACTATATATAATTATGTAATTTTTTTCTGTTTGGAATTACAGCTTGTTTCATAATGAGTTATTCAGATTCAGGCGTGTCTCACTTGGTTAAGGTTTTATACTAGTTAGATAGGGACTGGATTTGCATTTTAATCTAACCTATATTAGTATACTATGGTGTAAAGAAGTAATTAAATTGCCTTCCTAAACATACTTAAAATAGCAATAAATACAATTTTTTAAAATTGTTTTTCTTTTACTTAAATTTGAAAGAATGCTTTAACTGCTCTATTCTCTATGGAGTTGCAGATCAGATTTAATTAGATAAGTTTGTGTCTGCAGTGGGTTTTTTGTTTGCTTTGCATGTCTGCAGCCTTTGAAAGGGGCCACAAAGAGACCCAGATTTCAGGTGCTGTGTCATCAGTTTTGATGACACAACTGAATGCCATAATGCTTTTAACAATGTAATTTGGTGCATTTACTCTGGATATTAGAGAAGAGATAGCGGGCTTTAAATCTTTTTTGTTTCTATTACAGTTCAATACTTAATGCTAAAATAACAGGAACAAATAGCAATATTCATTATGTATGGATTCCTGTTTAGCTGTCCTGGAAATTGGGAAAAAACTTCATACTTTAAGTTACTTATAGTTTATTATATGTTGCAGTTGCTATTTTTCACATTTTAAGTATCATTTATATCTGTTTGAAGGACATTTGTTGTACTGATATTTTTCCCTCTGTGTATTCTTGAATTTTTCTTAGAGTAGAAAAAGTTCATTCACCATGTATTATTTTTCATTATGTAGGTAATCAACTTGCCAACTTTTCTTATGCAATTAAAGAATTGAAGAAAGTAAGATCATCACACTGTTATATCTGCAACTTTTCTCCTTTTACATATTTGTGTTAAATAGTAATTTAAAAATCCAATATATTTTCATATTGAAGGCTTAGCATAAATTTTCTTACACTTGCTATTCTGTAGAGGTCTTTATTCATATACACTGCTTTGTCTAAAGTTGTGCTTTTCAAAAAAACAGGTATGAGTAAAACAAAGTTTGAGTATTTCATTATGTGGAATACATTTGACTGTAAGTCAAAGAAAGTGGGTTATAAAATTTCCTACAAAAAGTTGCAGAGAAACGTATAAAAACACAGGAATGCTTTCATATGTAGTACAAGAGAACTTGATTCTGGGAGCACCATTTAACATCTCTGTTAAATGTGAAGTCTCATTGTGTGTTTTCTCCCTGCTAGGAGTTAATTCCAGAATTTTACTACCTACCTGAGATGTTTGTCAACAGTAATGGCTACAATCTAGGAATCAGGGAAGATGAAATTGTTGTGAATGACGTTGATCTCCCTCCATGGGCCAAGAAGCCTGAAGACTTTGTCCGTATCAACAGGATGGTAAGCTGTACTTTAATTTAGTCTAAGGGTTCTGTATTTTAGCAAGCTAACCTAATTCTGTTTTTCATCTCTTTAGAACTAGATTTAAAAAAATAAAATAAAAAAGTGAAGGAGAATTTGCATTCTGTCTTGCTTGACAGAACCCTTTATTCTACAGTAGATTTTCCTTCCATGTGCCCAAATTATGGAAAGTTAAATTCACTTCCTTACTCTCTCATGAAAAAGCATCAGATGTGCATGCAATACAAGATAGCCTGAAAAATTTATGTCTTTTCCTGCTCATCATCTTCTGCATCAAAAAAAAAAAAAAAAAAAAGAATACTATAAGTGCTGATATCTTGCAAGTCATCTTGTAGTCATTATTCACCTAAAGATATGCACTTCCTGTTCATCAGAGATGAACTGGAAGTGTAGAAATGTGAACATAAGCAAACAATGGAAGTCTTTGAAGAAATTCTGCAGAACTGCTGTGATGTAAATCATCATGAGACCTCCAGAATTTAAGCAGAAAAAACATTTCTTGTATATATTTTTTGTTTAATTTTGATAGACAATTATTTTATTATTGATAAAGTTGATAGATGTGTATGCTTTTTGGTATATTTTTTAGGAACAGCAAGGTATATTCAGATGCTTTGGCCAGCAATATTTCAGTTTATGGTTTTGTTCTGGAAATAGTTCTTCCTTAAAATGCATATTGCTTGTCCTTCTTAAAGACTCAGGACTGTGATTTCAGTAAGCTGTGGTTTCCATATAGTTGCAGAACTGTTCAGTTTATGCATTATTCCCAATAGTGCTTTTGCAGTAGAATTGCAAATCTAGCTGTGTTGATTTGTTGAGTTTTTTTTCCTGATCAGTTTGGTAATTTAATTTTAACAACTGCCTATGTCAAGAAAATTTTTCTTTGGGAGTTGATAGAAAAAAATAGGTCTATGAAGTTCAAAAGAGTAGAAGAATGTTATAAAAAACCTATTTCTAGATGTAGATGATTTAGAAGTGTCCTCCATTTAGAAGAATAAGTGGTTTGACATATGCACAACAGTCTCCTAAGGAAGTGATGGCAACCTCATCACTTGAGACACATGAAATGTACTACGCAAACCAGGAGAAATGTATTCTGTCATTGACAGATTAGTCTGTCATTGACAGGAAGAAGCTGAACAACATTTCTTGACTGATTTCTCTTATACAGCATATATTGGAAAATTCTTTTTAAAATCAAGTAATTGTTACAGCTGATGAAAATAAATTCAAGTGCAATTTTACTAGAAAAGAAGGAGGTGTACTGAAAGGATCACTGGAGTCCATTAGAATTCTCAAAAGTGGGATGTACAGTCACAGGTTGGTGTCTCTGGAGTGCCCATGTTGCTGCAGAGAGCTCTTTTTTTGGGTTGTGGTTGTGGCTAAATCCAAACTGAGACTAGGCATAAGCACACTAAACTTGACTTAGAGGTTTAGTTGTAACATCTAAAGGAACAGTAGTGTGATGCCTTGGTGAAAATAGAGAAGCAAGCTGCCACCTATTGGGGGAATATAATGAGAGATGCATATTAATTCTTAAATTTTGTAAAGAATCTTCCTTTTATCTTAAATTGCGTTTTATTAATCTTTTCTTTCCACAATGTTGGAATTATTGCTAGGAGGACAAAAAGGCAATATGTGATGAAAGATCACCTGAAAAAAAAAGCGTAAGCTTTAATTTATTTAATTTCCCTCGTGTAATTCCTACTTTCTAAAAAGTAGCATAGCAGCTCTCCACAGAAGTTTTGTGCTATTGAAGAAAACAGCTGCTTACACAAATTTGGAGTATAGCATTTAGGCCTCTTTAGGGCTTCAGGATTTGATAGTGAGGTAATGACCCATTCCACATGTGTGTAAGTATGCTCAGACTGCCAGGAGACAGACAAACTGATGTAAAGACTAGAGTAGTATCATAATTACAGGTTTCAAATAATTGAGTACTTTGCAGATTCTAAAATCACAAATTATCACCCATTTGTATCAGACCCTTCCTCCACTGTTTTCCAGCCCTTTTCTCACAAATGTGAGCATTATACCATTCTTGTACAGTTTTGCCAGGAGGCAGTTTCTGCATGGACTTTATTCACCCCATCATCTACTTTTAGCAAGAGCATGATCAGTAGCTAAAATTCATCTCTACACAGATACATGCTCTCTTTAAGTGAGAAGTTAGGAACTGCCTACAAAACAGGAGAAAGAGGCATAGATTTATTTGAATTAGACACAGAAAATAGACTGAAAATCACCTTGGGAGGAAAGAATTGAAGATAATAAGAAGCAGAAGTCTGGAAACAAAAACAGTACTGAAAATACAGCAGTAGCAAGGTAGGGGTGACAATGAACAGCAATTAGATGAGAGAAAACTCTGTAATTCTATATCCACCAGAAATAAGTGTATTTTGATGCCATCTATGAGAATCATTACATCACAGAGGATGTAAACAGTTGTACCTATCTATGGTCCTTTTGAGACTGCACCTGGAATATTGAATTCACTTCTGGATGACTAAAAAACAGAAGCATTCACATTTGGATGGAGTTCAGAGGATAAAAGCAAAGTGAATAACTTTGGGAGTTTAAAGAGCATGATATATGCATAGTATTTTACAAAGCTTATTATGAAGAGCAAGTAGCTAAAGAAGGATAATCCTTTTCATGAAAATGCAGATAGTATGTCTAGTAAGAAGTAATGGAATTATATTTTGAAAATGTAATAATTTGAATGTGTAAGAATTTTTCAGAAAACCTTCCTCCTGTAGGGTTTTCTTAACACACGCAACAATCTGCCACTACCCTGTTATTTTGGTCACTATAATGAAACTGGTCAAAGGAACAAATACAAAGGGATTGGAAAGTTTGACATTCCCTACCTAATGTCTGATTCCATTATTTGAACCGGCCAGCAGATGTATTATTCAGTTAGGTCATCCCCAGGCCAGGCTTTGGCTGTTATACAAGAATCTGTCTTGCAGGAAAAAAAATAAAAATAGACTGGGTGTGATGCTGACATGTAAAACACAGCAAGCTTGTGCAAGCCTGGAATTTCTGCAGTAACTTAACAAAGCAAGTAGAGAATATGTTTACAGAAAACTAAGGAATATTTCAAGTAAGGGTTATCCTGATCCCTTATCTAATAAAATCAGCAGTACCAATTTCATTTCAGTGGGAAAAATCCTATGTGGTAGTGCATAATATACAGCGGGATCTTTTTTTTTCCCTAGCTGATGCTGTTTTCTTCTGTTTATGATGGGGTTTTTTTGTGCTTTCCACAGCCATGTATTATGTGTAAATTTATGTGGGAGTAAATACAAATCCTTATATACTACTTGCACATTTATGAATGTAAGCATTTTCTTTAAATAACAGCAAGAATTCCATCATTTCATCCTGATACTTAGCAAAGAAAACACAGAACAGCCCAGGAAACATCACAGAGGCACAGTGTCATAAATCAGCACAATATAACCAATTGGTTAACAAGCTTTACTCAAATTCTGTGCAAATGAATAAATATCAGGCAGGGGTTCTGTATTGTATCATTTGATTGTTCAGCTGGTTGTTTTACACTTCAAACTAAAGGCGGAAGTGGAAGTGGAAATGGTTTTCCATCAGAAGAGATTCCTTTAAACTTGTGAAAATTACATTTATTATAAAGACTGGAAAAGACAGTCAAGTTACTTCTAAGACCTATTGCAGTATCTTCAACATTTGATATATGCATAAGGGATTGTTGTAGCAGTTTTATTTATCCATACAAAGCTAGACTGATTACTATGGAGTTACTCATGAAACATTAATAAAGCACTATGTTCAATGCTAACATGATTATGGTCTGACCTCAGCAACAGTACAAAGGACAGAGGCAGAAAGTGTCCCTGATAACATTACCCTAATGCTGAGCTCATCAATCATAATCTCCCAGTTTACCAGGGGAAAAAAAAATATCCACACATAAAACCTTCCACAGATGTGCATCTGTAGTCCTACTCAGCCTCTCAGTCCCCACAGACTCAGAGCAGTCCAAGAGCCAGAAATAGAACAGACTCAGTCAGTAAGTCAAGCATGTTAAATCAAGGCAGGGAACACCACTGTGAAACACTGAAGCACAGCTTTTATAATAAGCATTCTTTAGTTTTGAAACAAAAGATGCAAGATTGTGTAATTCAAAGTTAATTATAATGATATTTTAATTATAGCTTATGCATTTATGTATTAAATTACAAATTGCAGTGCTGAGTAAAATGCATTCACTATAAATTATATTTTTGAGAGACTAAATTATGTCTTGTTTTTGTTATACATATTTTGTTCCTATTACATAACTGTTACTTAGATTGAATTTTCTTTCTGTCTCTGAAATGATTTATTTGCACTCCTCTGCTGCCAATTGCATTTTTGTACCATTCCCTGGCTATTCAGAAGCATGCATAGTATTTCACAATTAAAAAGCTTCTTGAATAGTCATTAGAAATATCTAATATGAAATCTCTGCACTATGAGAATTTGGAAGATCTTTTCCTCTTCACCATTCAGCAGCAGTTGACATTTCTACTAGATAAGCAGTAGATAAGACTTGATATTACTTCCTCAAAAGTAGCTTTGATTTTATTTTATGTATTGCCAAGGTTATGCACTTAAAATTTATTCAGGCAAGAGGGGTTTCATCACTCTTAGCAATGATTTTTTTTTAAACTTACTATACTGCTGAAGAATCTTATTTATATCATGAAGACATTTACATAAAGGATCAATTTCTCTGCAGACATCCCTGAATAACCCAAATCTATTAACATATTACTTTGCTTAAAAGAACATAACTAATCTCAGATAGCAGTATTGCCTGAAATACTTTGAGGAAAGTCAAAGATTTCACTTTGATAGCCAGTGCAAGGAATAGCAAGAATCTTTAAAAACCATATTACATAATGATATAAATATTACATAATTACATAAGTAATATTATTTTTTAAAAAAGGTTTCTGTAATTCATATTAAAAATGCTCAAAAAATTAAAGCCCTCGATATAACTTAAATCCAATGTGCTGATTTTTATGGGCATCACTACCCTATTTTAAGGATATTATTTTTATATTTTTCTGTATGTTTTTTCTACTGTACCTACAAATTATGTTTTATACAGAAAATTCTCTCACCCTCTTCCCTACTGAGCATTGCATATTCTTGAGAAACCAAACGATGTACCAGTGAACAGCTCATAAATTTTCAGGAGGCACTTACATGGAGGAGGAATAGCCTGTGCATTAGAGCAAATTAGGGAGAGGATTCTGCAAGTATTGCATGAGTAGCGTTGCAGAAGTACTTGGAAGAAACACCAGCAAACCAGGTCAGACCTGATGCAAGAAGCTTTCCCCTGACTAAAATAAATCCAGATTATAAAGCCTTGACCTACTGAGGGTGAGGTCGGACTTTGTAGCATTTTGGTGGCCCTTTCTTGAGGGCACCTGTCCCATTTTTCATGCCTGGTGCCATACCCCACAGGACACCCCAACTGGGAGGCCGTGGACATCACACAGCACCCATTTCATCCTGCAGCTGGAGGCTGTGCTGTGCTAAGACCCGTGAAGAGTCACTCTTCTTCACAGCTCTGGCTCCTCTCTCCACCTTCTGCTCTGGTCCTGTCCCTAAATTCTGCATCACACCAGTCTTACACCACACAGCTTTCACTCTTCTGAAATATGTAGTTTAAAATAATTATATTCCCTTGCTATAAATTTAGTTAAAGTTTCTTCAAGAAACTAAGGTTCTTCCTCAAGGAATTAAAGACCATTATATATATTATATATATTACCTGTAAACGTAGTACAAGAAATCTGTTTAAATAATTGGAGACAAAGACATGATATGCAGCTGTTAAAATGTAGCTCATTTAATAAGTTATTAAATAACTATTAATCCATGTGAAATAGAAGTTCTCTGAAACTGCCAGGGTCAGTAGTCATTCTCTAGAATGAAAAGGTACTGAGTAAGGGCTGGTCATGCAAGTGGAAACTGCCTTAGGGAAATATAAGAGATGTATTCAACTCTCTTAACTCTTCTAACTTGAAAGGTCAAAGAAAATGCAATCCCCCTCATGAGCAGGACTAACAAACTTGTAACAATGGACAAGGTACTCAAAGGTACTTTTTACCTTAGTCTTCAATGGCAACCTCTCTTCCCACACCTCTCAAGTGACTGGACTGCAAAATGGGGACTCAGGGAGCAAAGCCCCTCCCACTTTAAGAGAAGATCATGTTTGTGGTCACCTGAGGAACTTGAACATGTGTCTATGGCACCTGATGGGCTGCATCCCAGAGTCCTGAGGGAATCAGCTGATCTAGCTGTCAAGCCACTCTGCATGAAATGTCATGGCAGGCAGAAGTCTCTGGTGATTGGAAAAAGGACAACATTGCTCCCATTTTTAAAAAGGGTAGAAAGGAGGACCCTGGGAACTACTGACTCTTTCACCTCTATGCCTGGGAAAGCCATGGGATAGATCCTCCTAGAAGCTAAGGCACACGGTGGGCAGGGAGGTGATTCAGGACAGCCAATACAGCTTCCCCAAGGGAAAGTCCTTCCTGACCAACCAAGTGGCCTTGTGTGATGGAGTGACTGCATCAGTGGACAAGGAAAGGGTTGCAGGTGTCACTGACCGGGCTTGTGTAAAGCTTTTGACAATGGTCCCTTGCAACATCCTTCTCTCTAAATTGGTGAGAGATGGATTTGATGGGTGGACTGTTCAGTGGATAAGGAATTGATTGGACAGTTACATCAGCTCAGTGTCCACATAGACATCAGTGACAAGTGGTAGTCTGGGACTAGTACCATTTAATATCTTCAACAATGACATAGACAGAAGGATAGAGTGCACCCTCAGCAGATTTGCAAATGGTACCAAGCTGAGTGTTGTGGCTGACACACCTGAGGGCTGGGATATCATCCAGAGGGACCAGAACAAGTATGAGAAGCAGCCCATGGGAATCTCATGAGGTTCAACAAGACCAAGTGCAAGGTGCTGCACCTGGGTCAGAGCAACCCCCAGTGTCCATACAGGCTGGGGCATGAGCAGATGCAGAGTGGCGCTCTCCAGCTGTGCTGCCACTGGAGAGTGTTGTACATTCACAGTACAATATAATTAAGGATATAGCTTTCTAAAATTATTTGTTGAGGGGATGCTTTGAAACTAAATAGTATTAGTTTAACAGTATTTAGTATTAAGCATTGTTAATGCTATTTTAATAATATTGCATTATGCATATGATGGCTTCTGATTTTGAAAAGGAAACAACAAAATTTTGTATGGTAGCCTGCAACATTTCTTTATAGCTTTGTATGGTATGCTGAACTTAAGTCCTTGAAAACTGAGCCATCTGTTAGCTCCTAAGCCTGACCCTCCACATCCATTTTCGTAAAAGATAATAGTCACAGGTTTTGACAGAAAAGGGTCCAGTTTTCCACCAAAGCACAGAGAGCTCCTCTTCCATGAGGAGCATTACAAGGAAAATCTCTGAGGAAGTGTTGCATGATGACCCAGGCATGGTTTGCCTTGTCCTATGCTATTCCTGCTTGCAGGGTGGTGAGGAGGGGGCTGCTGCCAGTAAATAGGGCATGGCATAGTACTACAGTGCCTGATGATTAGTTCTGAAGCAGCCTCCTTTAGATGTAAATGAACAAAATTAATAATCTTTTCTCAAAGTTTATCAGCTTGTAAAATCTGAAATTTCCTCAGGAAGACATTAAGCTCTTCCTAGCTGAGAAGTGTTTGTGCTGAGTAGTGGCACTGTGGTAAAAACAATGGAGGAATTTCCATTTTAGATTTAAGATAATTATAACTAATTTGAGTTGGAAAACTGCTTTTTTGAATTCTCTCTCCCATTTCCATCTTTTTTTTGACAAATTACCTAACCTATTTGAAAAACCCAGAAATTTTTAAAATACTTACATCTAGGAGAAACCCAACAGTGAGAAGAAAATTAGCATGATATAAAGGTGAAGGGAAAAGAGAATATCTTTTTACTGCTTCTCTCAATAGAATAAGTTAAATTTTTAAATGTTTGAATGATTTCAAATATACCAAATAAGACTGAAGAGAAAATGTAATGATGCCCACTATGTTTTCTCAGTTATTTCCTAATCCTGAATTTCACTTGCAGGCCCTGGAAAGTGAGTTTGTATCATGTCAGCTTCATCAGTGGATTGACCTTATATTTGGCTACAAGCAACGAGGACCAGAAGCTGTGCGTGCACTCAACGTTTTCCACTACCTAACATATGAAGGCTCTGTGAACCTGGACAGTATCACTGATCCTGTCCTCAGGGAGGTAGGTGTTTACTGTCATTTCATACTAAAAACTGCTGTCATCTCACAAGAAATGGTACTTTTTCCATCTTTCACTGCTGGACAAAATGGATGTGTTTGACTTCATTCAAAATTTAGGCCCAGGGTAATTTCAGGAGCAAGTATGAATAAGCTAGCAATAATACAAATGAACCTAATAGATTTAATATTGACTTATGGTGTAGGAAATTCTAATGCAATGTATAGTCTTTAATATAGTGTCTGCTACATTTTATAATTTACTTGTGTTAAATTCACTTAGTAGAACTGAAAAACTGGAAAAAACCCTGCATCATAGTCATAGAGGAAAAATATCTAACCTTTACAGTCAGCTGATGGTGGTGAGAATGTATCTGAGAAAGAATGTCTTTTCTAGAGTGGCTGCAGCAAATATTTAAGCTACTTTTAATCACATAAAATATAATCAAACCATTACCAAAATAGAAAATGTTTTCTATTTGTTGTGCATTCAAGTACTTATGTTTATATATATGTATGAATGAAATGTATATATACGTTTGCAAATATATACAAGTGAGTGCTTTAAATTAATAGTAGATTAAAAAGGAAAAGATTGTCCTAGATATCCTGATACATTTCCTTCCAGTAACTGTATTTGTTTTCATTAAGACTAATAATTTTAATGATTGTTTTCTAGTACCTATTAATTTGCATTACGATTTTCTAGTACTATTCATTTGTTGGCTAAAACAACTGAAATTTGGTGTAAAGTGTGAAGATGCAACAGCTGCTAGATGAGTACTGCTGTGATGAAGCTCTACACACAATCTTCCATTCCCCCAGACAGCTGCCATCTGCTGTATGCAAAACAGCAATAATGTACATTGCCAGGCAATGGGGGTTTGTTTGTTTGTTTGTTTCCAGTCTTGGAGGCAGAAATCTACAGATTTCAGAAAGGAGTAGATTCTAGAAAGCATTCATTCAGCTAACTACTGAGTTTTGTCATGGCTTTCTGTTTGTTTTTTTTAAGCAGTGCATTGCTGCTTACATTTGGTGATATTTTAGGAGCAGAACTAAAATACCATTCAGACCCCAGGCTTCCTAGAACTGGATATTCACTACATGCACTGCAAAGCTTAGATTTTCTAAACAGTTAATATTTGCTTAGTTTTAACACTGGCCAGAATTGCTTTAATTCCCCCTGCCTCAAATATTTAATGTTGACATCTACATAACAGTTTTCTGGATTTGAAACTTTGACCATGAGGAGAGTCATGCTCTTCTAGAAATACGAAGAAGCAATGCTTTTTAAAGTATAAAACAGATGTCAAGCACCATGAATACAAGGGATTTGCATGGCTTAGGGTCCTATGTCTTGACTTTTAGGGTCTACTCCCACAGGGCAGCTTGTAGGATTGAGGTCTATCTGTCTGTCTGGGTACCTTATCTAACATCTTATGACATGATGAGACTCTTCAGCTCTCCTGGGGCTCTACGTGCATTCATAACTTGTCATCAGAAATTTAAGAAAATTCATGGAGATGTTTTTGTTCACTCACTTGTACATCTAACCCATGCCCTTTAAGTCAATAACATATAAACCTCTTCTTAGGTAATTTACACCCTGTAAATTTCTAAAAGCACAACTTAATCTTCATTTCAACAATTTGGATTTATATATAAAAGTCATTGTTAGCAATGAGAAGGCAAAATGACCAGAAAAAAATAAATCCTCCTTCTTTTTTGTTATACATAGATAATAAAGCTGTATGCATCCATTTAAAAATAGTGTGCTCTTTCCTTCAAGAGATCTCAGGATTGTTGATTTTTGGTTTGTCATAAGAAAGTTTAGAAATACTTTTAATTAATTTTTAATCAGAATGTACAATACATGTTTAAATATAGATAGATTTAGACCTGCTCTCTGTTTCCTGGGCTCTGTTTATGAAGCTAGCAGATAGTCTCTGGCCAATAATAAAGCATTTGACATCTTGATGATATAGAGGACCATGTACTTGATGGTCATGTTTCTTGATTTTTGTCATGTTTTTAGATTTTTTGTTGTTGTTCGATTTGTGCTTGTTTCTGTTAATTTTACTTTATTTTGGCTTTTGGTAAATATTCCAGAAAATAAATTAAAAGTAAAAAGGTATTTTAAATGCCTCTGAAGACCCCTTGTAAATACAGAAATTAAGGATAAGAACACTTGCACCTTTAAAATAGCAATAAAAATTGTTTATCATATTTTACAATGGCAAGTGGTGGTATCTGGCATTTTAATTTAGAAACACTGCAATTTAGAATTAATCGCACCCTGCAGTTATCCCAGAAAATGCATCTCTCAGTATCCAAATGCTCTTGATGTTTATTTTGTTAATAAACTGAAGTATTGTGGTTCTGTGTCACAGAAGATGGTGAATGTTCTCAATACATGGCTGTAAAATAAGCCAATCAATACAACCTTATTGGCAGCAGCCATTATCAGCCCAGTGGGCTCAAGTATGGCAGTAACTGTGGCCATAACTAATTTCATATTGAACTGAGTCCCAGCTGAATCTCTCCAGTGAAATAAGTCTCCAAATAAAAAAATACCCTCCCATTTATGTCTGAGCCGATTGAAAGATGTAATTTAAAAAGGTGGAGCCCTGTGACCTGTTTATGCTATACCTCGGCACTTTCACACTTTGCTTGGGCACCTCACTTAACCACTAAAAAGTATGTTCTGAGATTTCTATGAAGAATATTAAAATTACTTCTGTAGTCATCTACCTACAAAAAAATATTCAGCAGTGGAACAACTGATCCCTGCCATTCCTTACATCTTTCTCATATGCTTTGGGAGCTCTCCAAGAAATATCTACTGTTTAGCATTAGAAAAATGGTCATCCTGTGTTATTGTTCTTTGAAGATCTATTTAATTGCAGATTTTCCATCTGACTTTCTTTCTTCATTTTCCATATAGAAAATTCCTACTGATAGAAACCATAATACTAGTCTAGTGTTAATTTTTAGATTACTTCAGTCTATGAAATCACATACATCTGCCCCTGTAATACTTTTCTGGCAGCTTAAGATCTGCACTGGATGGCTAAAATAAACTGATTTAATTTCAACATACTCAATTTGATTTTTTCAAACACCTTCGTAATTTCTGATACCACAAAAAATGATTGGTCACGATAATTTACCTCAAGTTGTTACAAGGGCAACAGGAAAGTCCTGATGCCCCATGGAATAAAAATAGAGAATTGTATTTCATGGTTTCAATCTTTTATTATTAGAAATTGGTAAATTTTCCAGTTCTATCAGTTGTAATGCTCTCTTAGTCACATATTGCAAAATGATTTTCATATTGTAATGAGGAGGAAAAGATCATGTAAAAAATAAAATAAAAAAAAACATTTTCCAGACCTGAATTGTTTTTTTTTTCCCCCTACTTCAACCTTTTTTAAAGTAAAAGCAGTGAGGTGGAAGCCAAAACTTGAACAGCTTAAGGATATTGATTCATTCTTACTTGACAGGTGGAATAATGGTTGCAGCACTAACCACAGCAATTACAGCATTAAAATGTCAAGAAATTAGAGGTCAGAATAACAGATAATTTTCTTCCTTTTGTCAGATTAAAAATTGACATTCTTTGACAGCACAGGATTTCTGGCTGAGAAAATTATGACAGCTTAACTCATCTTGTACTTGTAAGGCAGTAATTGATAATGAACTTTACCATGACAGTCTTCTCCTGTGGAGAAACATGACAGAACATCCCTGGTACAAAGCCTGTATCTCTTTTTAATATGTAAACAGTAGTTATATTGGACATTAGATGTTATTTGGAATTGTCTTTACTGTTAGTTTACATCATAATCCAAATCCTTTTCCACTAGACAGACTTGGCTGACTTCCGGGGATTGATGCTGAGAATGCTAATATATAAAAAACAATACAGGAAATGTGGTTTATTTATAGTGCTTTGATGTTACAGGTCCACTACTCTTGCTGGTCCTCTTCTTTGGTAAAAATATAGTTCTTCCCCCAGTTTCTCCCAGAATATCTGTAGATTTTAGGAGCCTCTTTCTTCCCCAGCCTCCTGGAAATGGGGGCACTCAAAAATCCATTGAGTTGTGCTTTTTTCAAGTTAGGAGCTTGTATAACATGAAGTGCTGTGGCTGAAAGGAAACGACACAGCCATACTGGTCATTAGAAAATGCAATAGACGAGACAAAATTATTTTTATTTATTACTGCCTTAATTTAATGCCTTGTAGATGAAACATAGAATAATTAAGTGGACAGATTAGTGCATAAAAGGCTAGTCATATGTAGTACTGAAAGCACATCTACTTGCAGAAAAGTACTATTTGGGGGTTTTTGATTGTTATGTTGTTTTTTATTTTTTAATCATAGCCAGGTCTCTATTTATTTTTTTTTACTCTTTCACCTTGTTTGTGATTAGAAATATTTTGAAAAATCATTTCATCTTTTGGTTTGCTTTGGACTTAAGGCTAACTTTGTATCATCCTTGTGTTGAGCTGCAAATCCAGCCTAGCAGTGCAGTACAATGACTTCCCTGTGACTGCTGTATCTTCACCATATGCTTGCATCTTTCCAGTCCAGCAGGAATTATTGCAAGGGTGTAGTAAAGCAAGGTAGTGTGAACCTAGAGGGCTCAGATATTTTTCCTGAGCACCTGTCAAGATACCTGAGCATACTTGCAACTCACAGAGCAAATTGAAAAATGATTAAAATTGCTAGTGTTTGACAGGCAGTTGCTGTGCCCATAAACTAATCCTAGTAGGACAGTTTTTCTGGCAGCTAACAGAGCATATGGCCTATGCAATATTTATTTCTTTGGTGATGACTTGATATTTAGCATATTTAAATAATTTGAAAAGTCATGATGATGTGGTAGTCTTGCAGTGCTTTTCAGGTACCCTCATTTCTGGGTTATATTTTTCCTCTTATATTTTCTTCTGTTATCTCTTTCTTTGATCTGACAGGAATAACAAAGCATCCCTCTGGATCTGCGATAGTGAAATATGCCCACAGGAAGCAGAGTAGATCACATCAGTTTTCACTTGTTTTTTTTCTCCTTTTCTTTTTTTTCCCCTCCTTGCTGAAACACTTTTTGCTACTACAGAGGGCTGACATGATAGGGCTGTCAAGACTCAGCAAGATAGATATATCTTTAACAAAGGGAGCTGGAGTGCTTGCCCTTCCCTGGTGACTGAACCTGGCAAATTTATGAGGAAAAAATTAACACACTATTCTAATAGCACTATATAACACTTTCAAGGTAGCTCCAGACCTTGCCATCAAATGCTTGTTCTTCCTTTCTCTCAGAGTTATTCTTATTTATTCTGATTTCATTTTTAACTTGTTAAGATCTTTTCTTCTGGGAGCTCTTTCTTTGATGTGGCAAGAATATCAGAACCACCCCTATGGATCTGCTTGATTGAATTGTACCCACAGCACTGGCCACTTATATGTTCACTTGTATTTAATTGCCTCCATACAAGGGATGGTCTTTGCTTCCTTTCTAGGAGCAGTCCAGCTTAAGCATGAATATGGATAGTGGTGAAATTAGTTGGAAGCTGCATGTAGTATCAATATCTGCTATTTTCAAAGTTAAGTTAAGGAATTCATGATCTCATCAAAATATAAATTATTTTCCTGTATGCTAAGGGCTTTATTCTTCTCTAAGAGACATGTATTGCATTCTATTGATTTTTGTCACTTCTTTTTCATTCCCAAATAATGTTTTTCCTAGATATGTAGAACAAAGATTTCTTTTCCAAATTTATACTAGTTTGGGGGGGAAAAAAACGTGATTATTTTGTACTATTTTTGGCCTGTGTGTTTTATTGCGTTAAGAGATTATCAACAGAATATTAATAGATTTTTTTAATGTTTCACTCCGGGAACATATTTGGATATAATATAAAAATTTCTGTGTCTTTCTGGTGAGTTTCAGAGCTCTGTATCATTCTCTAAATGGAAAAAGGAGAGTTTTTATTTGCTGTTACTTTGTTATGATTACTCTCTGTAGATCAAGAAACAAAACACAGGGACTTTTTGAGGGTAAGCTTTTTATTTCTGTAGGTAAAGATTCCTGCAGAAGAGACAGAATATAGGAAAAGACTTATTAAATTAGAATATTCAATAAGGAATTAATATAAATTACATGAGATCAGTTACCACACAGTAATTGCCCAATATATAGACTTCTACTTGGACATTAATATGTGCACTTTCAAATGTTTTTGTTCAGAGGAAAGGGCTTTCAGAAGGTATTTGCTTCAGAATAACCAAAACATTTTAATTATGCATCCAATTTAATGATGAAATTACCTTTTTGGGAGGATCTACCCTAAGTAACATGAGCCATCTATGACAAGGAATCAAAAATCATATTCTGATCCATACAACTCCAATTTAAAAACATCCTTCTACCATTGCTTAAAACAATTATCCACAGTTAGATTAATGATTGATCATGATTTCTCCAGTTAATGAATATATTAGAGATGAGGCATAGTTAGTGTTTCAAAGAATGCATGATTATCTGAATTCATTCCTGCATCATGCTGTTACGTGTGTTTGGGAATTCAGAACCTTTTCAGAATCAAAAAAATACAATCTCTACAAATGGCATTTTTTTGTGGCATAAGGTGGGGTTTTTGTCCAAAATGGCCCATTAGAAGGTTTGAGATTTGTTTATAATTTATTGTACTTGTGATTAAAATGCTCTTTATCCAGGCAGTGCTAAACACAACCACTCAATGAGCACCTCCAGCTTTACATCGAGCATTCAAACAGAAGAGCTGATGGTAACTTATTAAGCTGATGAGACTTGAATCAGCCTATTTATTACATATTTCAGATCATTCATTCATCAAAGGAATACTGCAGTGAATTAGTAAATAACCCATATTCCAGAAAAATATCTTCTAATACTTCAGCCTACTTGAAGTATTATTTGGAATAAATTGTTTCACTCATTCCTATCTGCATTAGAAATTCCATGTGCATTTCAAACCCTGGAGTCTTACCCAAACTCAGTTTAATGTTTTGCCGATAGGAAAAGAACATTAACCACAATTGCTCTCTTTTATTGCAGAAATTTATAAATTATAGGTCTTGTGCATGAAAATTTCTTCTTTATTGTCTGGGATTTTTTTTTGTTTTTCTCCATATGGATGGCAGGTACCAATTATTGATTTTTAAAATTAGCAACAAGCATTTTCACATACACTTAGAGTAATATTTTATGCAAGAGAGAAAGATGTGGTGAGAATTACTGCAGCCAAATGTAACAGAAATAGCTGGAAGGGGCTTCTTTTTTCCTATTAGCACAGATTTCAGCTGTATTATGCTGTCATTACCTCAGCATAAATTAACCATTATTCAAAACATTTCCCACAGAGTAGTTTATTGGAGCAGATATTACTCAGTCTAAGTGTCTAGTCATTCACTTAGAAAGATGCAAAGCTGAGCTTTCTAAATGTTTTAAACATATTGATAATGTGCCTCTTTAATGCCATTTTGATGCCTGTATACAGTATATCTATATTATTGTTTTCAATTTATGTCAAGAACAAAGTGAAGTTTTGAAGAATGTGTTCTGGGAAATAATCCAAACAGAATTATTTCTTTATAAACTAAACCCTGCAAATAACTGAGAACATTTATTTTAAATGTAACAGTATAACCTTGTTCCAAAAGCGAAATTCTAATGTACACTGAAACCTGATGAGTACTATGTGACACCTTTCAGTATGTACGTTTTACCTACTTCCCCATCAGCCCTTTTTCAGATGTGAGTTTTGAAGGTTTTCCTGTTCTCTGATATAGATCCTATGTCCTGCCGTGGATAAATTGAAGGTTGGCAGATGGCCGGAGCCTCATCATAAGCACAATTTGTAGTAAAGAGTATGGGCTTTCAAAATCTAAGTGCACCTTCTTAAGGTGGGAGCAAGACAGATGATTTGTGATAGAAAGATGAAGCTGAGAGCAAAGAGATAAGCCTGCATTTACTTTCTGTTCAGATGAAAAATGAAACCATTAATGTTATAGTGCCACATTCTTTACTTAATTTTATTTCGTTTACAAGAAAATATTTTATTCAAGGGGTTTGAGATTTCTTTTTTGTCAAAGCAGAAGTAGAACATGAAGCCACATTTTTCATTTTGTATAGTTTTATGTTTATAAAACAAGAACAAAATACACATACTAGATACTTTGGTTTACTGAGCCTATTCTACTTTCCAAGCATTAAAAATGTCTTCAGTCATCATGTTTTGTTTCAATAATAAACCAGAAGAAAAAACTTCACAGCTAAAATGCATTCTTTGATGATTAAGTATCCTTTCCTCTTTTATTACTGCCCAGCTTTCAGAAGGCCTGTTCTGCTGTTTGCTTCCCTGTTTTCCTCATTTTCTTTTGTGTTTTCCTGAAGGGGAAGTTCTTAATTGTAAAAATAAGTAGAAATAAATATGATGTGTTATGTAACACATGTAGCATATGTTATATGTTCTGCATAATGGCTTTCTGAAACATGTGCAAGTCATTCTTCTGGCAGCAAAGGTCACTAATTATTTGAGGTATTAATAACATTTATTTTCAACAACAATTATATTCTCTAGACTTAATCTTATACCTTCATTTATTTACTTCTACGCAAAAGATACCAGTGTCCCAGCAGCTCAAAAGACTACCTGCTTATGATTATCTGAATTCCAGCTACTGGCCAAATTGCTGCAGGATATAAACAGTTGCTAATAGAGCCCCTTTCAAGTTTTAGTTGAACTTCCTCATGGTGTGTTATTTTCTATATGGGTTTACCAAAAGGATCTCAGAGTGTTCAGGGAAGAGCATCCTAGTGTAGTGAGAGTACAGGGAAGGCTGACTTAGGGACAGGATATATAAAAGTCACAGCAGATGTGTGGCAGAAAGGCAGGAATATGGAGAGTTGCTCATGCCAATGCATATTGGGATATTGTTAGAGCTGGTGCCAGCTTAACTAGCACTTACAGGGCCAAATTCAGGTGTAAAAGTTTAGACATAATGGCAGAAATTTACATAGGCTATATTTTGACTGTACACATTTCACAAGAGGTATTGTAGAAGCCTCATTAAATGGATCACTTGAGATTAGAATGATCAAACACTGTGAAAATGGATCTTTAGGAAGAATGTACAATGTGGGAAAATGGAAAAAATGTGACTTTTTTCACCTGTATCTTTTATTTTGCTATGTTTTGCATGGTGATAGCATAACATGAAAACAACTGCTTTGTAAGTAACTGAATTAATCTGTGTCTCCCTTGATTACTTTAACTTCCATTCTATGTTACTGTGGGGTTTTTTTCTGTTTTAATTCAATAATATATTTATAAATTTTTAATTTCTAAAAAATTGATGTAGAATTTCGTTTTGGGAGGCTTTTTAAATTTAAAAATTGTGGATGAAATATTTTCCAGACAGCCAGGTCTTTGGAGCTCTTAATTGTTTAAGACTCTGTCTGAGTTGTTGATCCTTTGGTGATTTAAGTAAACCAGAGTCAATGATTTTAAAATTTGTGGTCCGTAGGTATCTTGAGCATCTATCATGTATAGATTGCTATCCAGCAAGCATACTTTGCTACAGTTCCTACAACCAACCCAAGTTGCATGTAATTGACCCCAAGTCACAACAATTAAATATTGTCCTAAATACTCACGGTCCTTTTTTTATATTTTATATTGCCAAATTTGTCAGGGCGTGACACAAAATGTGTAGTAGTTTTACAGAATAAAATGCAAACATATGTGTATTTCCTAAGATAAAAGAAAGAGAGTATAGAGGAGGGAAATGTAACTGAAATGGAAGAAGAGTAAGGAAAAAACTTGAGACATTTTCGTATTAAAAGGATAAATTCAATTAATGAACAGAAAAATCATGGAAGAGGTGGAAGTATTGATGTATTTTTATTCTTTAAAAAATCATTCCCTCACAAACCAGGCTTGTCATTGCAGAAATTTTACATGCATTTATTGTTTATTTTTTAGAGGTTTAATTGTTAGTTTTTAGAGGCTCACAATTTAGCTTTTAAAACAAAAAGCATAGTTAACATCATCTGAAAGCAAGCACTGTGGAAGCTCTTAGTCACAAAAATAATTGAAAAAAGATTGAAAAATAGAAAAAAATGGATGACGTTTCAAAGTTTCAGTAGGAACTCCTACTGCTATTACTGTTGCCTTTTTATGAATAAATTGTCTATGCTTAAAGGACTCTATGCTCCTAAAAATGGCAATTAAAAACATGCAGTGTCTTAAACAAAACAAAATATGAGGAGGGCTAATAAATAGAATTAAACCTGATGAGGTCACAAGCACATTTTCTCTTCTATCTGCACAGAGTAAAATTTTGCAGTGTGTTGGGAGGCAGTGCAGTATTTGGATGATATAAGCATCTCTGAAAACCATGGGAAATAGCCCAATACTACTTCCTTGGCTTCAATCCTAATTACTCCTCAAGGATTTAACAAGTCCAGGGTGCTTGTATTTTATTCTCATCCTGGTTAGTGTTTCCTTTTTTTTCTGGCAGCTGTGTGGGAAGCAGCAAGCCAGGCTCTTTCTGCTTCTGTGACCATTCATGGCTCATGAAATAGTCATCCATCTTGAAAGCCAGGGATCCTTCAGAATTATTAAATCCCAGCATTTCCTCAAAAATACCACAGTTTTTTTCACTTGCTGCATTGGCCTGTTGAGAGCTGTGAGTGCAGGTTAGGCTGACTGCTTCTTCTTCCTGGACCAGGCTGTGGAATACAGACAAGGATGCTCAGTTTTGCAGTTTTGTCCAGACTGCAGTTTGCTTCATGTATTTTTCCCCATGAGATCTTCATGAACAGTAGAAGTTTCTTTCTTCTGCCTCAGTGGAGAGGAAAATAACAAGAAATTTTTCACAAGAGTGAAAAGTGCTCATAAGTGCCTTCTCTCTTTTGTAGCATCTTTAGTCCTCCACAGGATCTGGAGCTTTATTATTGTAGGACTATGAATGTGTAATACCACTGTCTTCATTTGCACAGAATAACTAGGTTCTGCTTTCAGCTCAGCATTCTGGTCAGTATAAATGATCATGGATCAGTGGTGCGTGAGCTTAAGATCTTTTTAAAATTATTTTTAAATAATGGATCCAAAAGCAGTATCAAGTTTTGTCCAGAATAAAGCTTTACATGTGCCTTAGAGTTTAACTTGGCAGGTAAGGGTGAGCAGCCTCTCTGTCTGAAAAGAAAGAATAATGAGTGATGAAGGAGAGGAAATGGAATTGCATGGGAAGGTGGGCATTTATACAACTCCTGTCTTCTTGAGGGAGGGAACAGGATAAGACAAATGAATAGCAAAGAGAGGAAAAGGATAGAATAGACATTTGGAGCTTATGTTGTGGAGGAGGAGGAAGAGAAATGGTTAGAAAGGCAGTCATTGGGAGCCTCATGGAAATGAGAGAATTACCATAGGTGCAGGCAGCTCTTGGTATGGTTAATGGAGAGAAATTATATTTGTGGCCTTCCCAAAACTTTATGGGATTTTTTAATCTTGACCTCTGGGACTTATTTTTTAACTAGTGAATTAATTGAGATATTGCATACTACAATCTATTTAGGCATCTCTGAACAAAAACCGAGACTATATTTTACAAACTTTTGACTTGTAAAATGTAGCAGACTTCTAAATGCAGTTGATGGTGTATTGAAAAGTACTAATGGTAATTTTAAGCCTGGCACAGCTGGAACTTCAGTCTTTCTTGCTGTCACACACTGCCTTTCACATGTGGAAACAATTGTAGCATCCCAGACAGAAGCAGCGGTTTTGTATTTTTTTAAAATGCCTGTAAATTTTAATGACTGCCAACTAAAGGATGATAAAGACGGGGAGGGGGGTTTTGGTTTTGTTTTTGTTTTTTTTTTAATTCTTTTACTTTATATTTTGTAGACTTTGAAAATCTGTAGTGGTTTCAGTGAGAAGAGAACCTGTATTTTAAAATTCAGAAGACTTTTTATTTCTCACCGAAGAAAATGTAACAACTTTATCTGTGCTTTAGAAAAGCCTTGAAATAACTATTCATTATTGGAGGTAGTGCACTTAGAATCCTAGGAGCCTTTTTTAAAAACAATGTATGTTTCATAAGTTTCCTCTGTTTAAAAAAAAAAAAACAAAAAAAACCCAGACAACCATCCCAAAGATCTAAAAATATGAATTAAGATTTCATCATCCTGGCTTGTATTTCATAGGCAAAAGAGAAAAATAAATTAGTTAAAGGATGACATAATGGAAACTCTTGGCTTAAAAGCAAAGATTCCTGAGTAGGAATGACAAGAAATGTGCAAAAGCTAAGATGGTAATGGTAGCTTTTTAAGACAGAAAGATGCAGGCAAGAATAGCTTCTAAAGGAGTATAAGTAACAAGAAGAGCTTGAATTTCCTGAAACTTTAAACTGGCAACACAAACTCAAGAAGAAAGCAACAGTTTGGGCAGACTAGTACATAATGCTCAGAGTCAGATCTTGCTAAGGCCTATGACTGAGGACTTTTTCTTAGTGACAGGACTTATACAATGAGAGTCACGTTGAGGAAATGCATCTGGTTTGGTTTGGTTTGGTTTGAAAATACAAACTAGGACACATCTGCAATTTTTTATGTTATAATGCTTTGATTGCCATCCTAGAAAGAAGTAATAAAAAGGAGTAGTACCAAAAGGCAAATTCCATTTTGCAGGTGTACATTTTAGTGATTTGCATTGCAGAATCAAGATGTCAAAGAGAAGTCTGTTCCATAGACCTAAACACCAGATGGGAAAGATCATCTAAGACTGGCCTCTCACCCAGCAAATCACATAGAGCTTTTGCCCATTTAGCCTTTTGGATCTGACCATCAGAATAATGAAGAGGATATGGAAGTGTTTCCTTATATAGGTAGAGTTTAGATGATAAGAAATTATTTCAGACAGTCACCTTAAATAGTTATAATCCAAAAACAACAATAAATTCTTTTGTTTTAAAAGAAATGAGTGAATGTATTTGGAAAAGATGAAATTGTTTTTCAAATTGAGAGGATTCCTTGTTTCTGAGGTGCTTATTTGGTGCTCATTGAAAAATGATTTAAGGGCAATTCTGAGTTTCTAAAAATAAAAAGTCCTGATTGCCTAGGTTTCAAAACCTTAACTATTTATGTCATTAAGTTACATATTTGATGAATTATTGAATCATGCTATTGCATCTCTTAAAAATTAATTTAGCAGTGAAATCTTTTTTAATCTTTGTACTCAGTAACTTAATGATCAAAGAAAGCAACATTTTTTTACAAACTTAATACAGATTTGGACGAATGATGACAGAGCAATGATTTAATTTGGCATAACATCAATGAACACAAGAGTTTCAGTAAACGTTACCAATCTGTATAGGACAGAAATAATTACAAACATGAGCATAAGAAATACAATAGTTCGACTGAAGACAATAATGACATGAAATGAGAATAATGTTGTTTTTTTTTTTAATGTGGTGGATGACCTCATTACTTTCTAAAGCTACCTGATTAGGGGGCATAGTAGAGAGGGAGATGTTGAGCTCTTCCCTCTGGTATTCAGGGACACATGAAAATGGTTCAAAGCTGTGCCAGGAGAAGTCTATACTTAACATTAGGGAACTTTTCTTTGTTGAGTGTGTGATCAACCACTGTAACAGACTTTCTGGAGAGGTGGACAATGCCTGAAGCATTTGTATAATGCCCTTAACACTGTTCTTTATCTTTTGGTCAGCTCTGAAGTGGCCAGGCAGTTGGACTAGATAATTGTTGCAGGTACATTCCAGATGAAATACTCAAGTTTAGGCTAGACTATACAAAAGGGAGTGAGAGAAAAAAAAAATTGAATGTGTTTGTAAACAAAATTATGAAAATATATATTACTTTCTTCAGTTCTGGGATATGTTTAGGGTTTTGCACAGCATGAACTCTACAAGCAAAGGCATGCTCCCTATTTGCCTTTATATACAGGCAAACAGCATGGAAGAAAAGGCAGTGGAATTGTTTGTCATGGTCTGGGAGCAAGACCCACATTTAAAAACAATCACAGCTGTAAAAAGAATGTGATGAAATGAGCAGTGTGGCCTGAGAAGCCCCAATTACAACACAGACCTTGTCAGAGGAATTTGGAGTCAAATCTTTTTGCTTAAGAGTAGAACAGATTTTTTAAGTTTTAGTGTAATTTAATGGGAAAATTTTGTTATAGCAGGGCTAAATTCCTTTGTTCCAGGCAGAGTTGGAATGGATAAGAATGAGAAAAATTATAGGATTTTTCTTTTCCTTCTGGTATAGTTAGGAAGGGAGGGGAGCATTTAAATCCTTGATATCAGCCCTTTTCAGCCTAAGAAAGTTCTCGATTTTCAGGGGAATGGAAGCATTTGTGCTCAGGCACATGGGAACTTTACTAGTGAGAGAATGCATGAAAGGGTAAGGAACACTTTTAGCTAAACCTGTCCCGCCTGCAGGATATTCATCTCTATGGTATTTTTACTTCATCTGCTTTTGTTTGTAAGATGTATCGAATTTATTTCCCACTTGCAGTCCATTAACCAAATGCTTGCTTAAGCTGGCAGATTGTTTAAAATATTTTTTTCTGTCATGAGAGTCATACTGGAGTACCAGGGGCAAGGATGAGAGTGATGTAAAGGTGAGAGAGGGGAGAACTGGGTACCACAATTAGTAGCTTCATGAGGTAAATGTGAGAGGTAATAGGCAGCACTCCCTGAGACAAGCAAGATCACCAGTGTGACTCATGCCTGTAAAGAGGAGGTCTTACCTTTTACATTCTCATTCCTTTCATAGCACACTCGCCTTTCACAGGGAAATGAGGAAGAAGTTCAGAGGTGGACAGCTCTGGGGGAAGCTGAAGGTCAGCTTTGAGCTGTTGGTGTTCTATTAGGGAGCCATTTAATTGCACACAGGATCCAGTGAGATACCTCCTGTGAGGGGAATGAGCTTAAGGATGGCCCTTCCCCATTGTTAAATTAATAAAGTAGTGACCTGTGGAGAAAATCCATTTCAGTGCCCATCTTTCGGTCCCTTGAGTATCCTGATTAAATAACTGACTGTATTGAAGCCTCCAGAGCAGTTGAGTCATTGCTTATGTTTAAACTACAGCACTTTCCTCCAAACGTACAGTAATAAAATAGAACTCAATACTCTTAATCAACTTATCAAAAATCCTGAAGATATTGGTGCTGCTTAACATCTGTAGATGCACAGATAAAAGCAATGTCTCACACCACTCGTACAAAACAAAAACACTTCAAGCTGTTTATGCTACCCACCAAAGGGCTGTCAGTCTTATTTGCTCTGAAGAGGACAGTGCTTGGGGGCTGTTGAATGTGCTGCCTGCACAAGAGGGAGAGTACATAAAGGATTCCTATGCTTAGTTGGATGCAAAAATAAAATAAACTTTCAGGAATGGCAGCATTGGATGACTACTGTTGTGGTGAATATTTCTCAAATGCCTACAAATTTTCGCTCTTCATTGCACTCAGTTCCCATGCACAGGGGAAAATGGATTATGGAAAAATTTCAATGCGATAACAAAGAATAAAACACACCAGGATTATGGGAATTAGTGGTAAGAAGCTTGAACATGTAAAAACAAGAAAAAAGTAATGAAAACATAAAGATAAAAATTTTAGAAAGCTTACTGATCATTGTGGCAATCAGTGAAGATTAATAAAACAAGAGTACATCGGAAAAGAATAAAAATATTGTCTATCTGCAGCACAGTCTGATTTTTAGGAATTCCTTTCTTCCCTTCCTGATTTATAGTAAAAGTGCTCATGCTTTTATGTTTCTTGTGTCAGGTAAATCACCAGGCATCTCTCTCAGCAAAGGGGATTTTACAAATGGAACTGACTGTTAGTATCTTTCTTGGTGATTTTATCTGCATTTTGAAAGAACTTTTTTAGAGAAAAAGTATGTTTAAAAAAACTGCTTCATGGCTTACCCTTTTTACAAAGGTATGTCAGCAAGCAAACAAAACCTTAATTTCTGTAATGTTTCAGATGAGTCAGTTCTAGCATTTGCATTTAGATTAGGACTGTGCTTCTGAAATTAATATGCCAACCACCTCTATTTGCCATGCTTTCATTCAAGCTGCAGAGCAGCTTTGGAGCGTGTGAATTGGCTCCAAGCCATAGAAGCCACGTGTTCCAGGGGTGCAGCTGGCAGAGCTTGGTCACTGTTGGGGTCTGCAGCCCCCAGTGGAGCCAGCCTGGTGGGAAAACCCTGCTGTGGGCATGTATTCAGCAGGGCTTCTTCTTCTTGGTGGTAGAACAGTGATAGAACATATGAATAGTTCAAAGCTGCATGTGGGAAAAAATGGGCTGGACGATAGGAAGCATTTCTGTACTGAGAGATGGATCAACCACTGGAACAGGCTTCAAGAGACATGGTTGCTGCCCTGAGCTGTGAGTGCTTGAGGCTTTTGGACAGTGCCCTTAATAACATGCTCTAGCTTTTGGTCAGCAGTCAGATGTTGATCAAGGTAATCATTGTAGGTCCCTTTTAAGAAAAGAATATTGTCCTCTTCTCTTCTCTTCTCTTCTCTTCTCTTCTCTTCTCTTCTCTTCTCTTCTCTTCTCTTCTCTTCTCTTCTCTTCTCTTCTCTTCTCTTCTCTTCTCTTCTCTTCTCTTCTCTTCTCCTCTTCTCTTCTCTTCTCTTCGCAACCCTTCTGCTGTGCATCTCTGTTTCTGTTGTTTCACTTTTTCCTGGTGGAGGCATTGCCCTTGACCATTAAAAGAAATTCTTACACCTAAAGAGGCAGAGTTCATGGATTATTTAGTAACATACTAGTATTTATTTCAATTAAAATTAAGAAATAAACCCAAATACTTCAGTAGACTGAATAATGAGCAAAGCAGATGTATTGAACTCTTCATTCCATGGGAAAGTGACACTAAGGCCTCATCTTCCAGGGTGCAGGGCAGCATCCCAGTATCCTTGTGAATGTGCAGTCTACCCTTAAGCACAAAAATTGGAAACCAATAAATTATTTTCTTTGAGTTAAATACACTGAGGATATTGATCATCGTTTATTAATAAGATTCGATTATCTGATATATTGATTTCTTGACCAAAATGTATGCAAATATATAAGAGATATTTCTTTGTATTACTTTTAAATGACCACGGTTAAGTTCTATGAAGCTGTGTTTTGTTTGTGTATAAATTAGCTTGTGTGAGATCAACTAATTTTAAACTTAAAATTGCCAGCAAGTTTGCAGATTATTTTTTTTTCCTCATTCTGACCTATTATTATCAAATAATATGCTAAGAGCCATTTTATTTTTCTGAATACATGATCATATCCTAACAGATACTCCCTGAAGTGTCTGGAGTACAAATCTCATTTTATGTGTATTAAAAACAGTAGGGAATCTCAAATCAGCTCACTAAATAGCTTTTCTGCAACACCTTATTGAGGAAGAGAAAACTAATATAATTGCCATTTTGCTGTTCTGAAAGCTTTAAATCTAGCAACCACTGAATTCTGAGCTTATATTGTTTCTACATGAAAACCATTTGAAGGTGAAATGAGAATAAACTTTATTTTATTAAAATTTGTATTAAATTACAAGACTAGATTGTGTGTCCCAGGGAGTGGTGTTGCACTTTGCACGCAATACTCAAGATGTGATGGGAGAAAAGGAATTGATTAATTAGAAAATGCTTAAGACCAATAAATAAATCTAAAGTTTGATGATTTACAGCTCCAGTAAAACCGTGGTGTACACTTACCAGTTTTCAGATTAGTTTTAAATACAGCCAGAGTTCTCTTGTAAACAAATCAATGTATTACATTATTATTCACAGATCTGTTTTGTACCTGCTTTTCATTTTGTGTCAAGTTATCTGATAGGAGACAGCATTAGGAATACCCTTGGGCCAGTCACTTTATCTCTGTGTGCTTATGTTTATCTTCTGTGTTAAGTTTTGACAAGGTTTTTCTGTCCTTTGTGAGTATTGAGAGCTCCAGAGAACAATACCAGTGGTAGCTGTGCACAGCAGTGGTCTCAGTGCAGTAGCTGAATGTTATGGGTATTTTTTAATAAGCATTGTTCAGTTTCTTTAAGGCTTCTAAGAGGTGCCAGTTTTACAAATAGTATTTTGACTGAAAAGGATAACATTGCTACCCATAGGGTGGGGGACAGGCAGTTGTCTTGTAAATACAAGCCAGCAAAATTATTCAGTGTTCCCTAAATATCAAGGTCTTGGTTCTGCATTTCTTCTGGTTGCAAAAGGACTTGACAATAACTTAAATGTTTTAAAATTATGGGAGTGTAGGCTATGTGAGCATTTACCAGCACATCTTCAGCTGTAAAATAACAGCTGCTTTTGGTCGTTACATTTTGAGTGTCCATTCCTCATTATCTGAAAAATTCATGTGAGTTGTTTATTGTATTCTGCTTCTCTTTCTCCTCCTCTATTGCTTCCTTAAATCTACTTGAACTGAGAGGGAAAGCCAGCAAAATTTATTTGTGCAGAATTTACAGACAAACAATCAGAATTTGCCTAGACCGGACAACATGAAAGTAAATGTGTAAATTAGAACTGAACTGCATTGAAAAAAATGAATAATTCATTTCAGTGTTCCTGTGAGAGAACATAAGTATCATTTAAAGGATGACTATAAAGGGTAGGAGAGGAAGATCTGGGTTTTTCTCATTATTGCTGCCAAATACACTTCAGACTCTTATTTCAACACAGAATTCTTTCAAAAGTTAGAATTAAATTAACCTTGATAATTATTTGAAAAAAACCCTGAAAAATGGAAATTACTTTTCTGAAAATATCAACAGATATGTGCTGGAGTATGTATTACAGAGATACATACTGATATTGTTAATATTAGTGTTATAATTTTGAAAATGAAATTCACAAAGTATAATTCATTTTCCTTCTTCTTACCTGGCAAATCAGTTCTGAAGTACTGAATGCAATAGAAAATACTATTTTTATGTGACTTGAAGTGAATTCTCTATTCCTGTATAAAAAATGTCTGCATGAGTGAAGGTATTTACACATTGTGTAAAGAGCTACTGCTTGTATGGTATATATAGATAGCTGCTGTATGGATATATACACATATGCCCACACAAATGTGTTGGTTTTGAATAAAAGTCATCTGTAATTTTAAATTAATTCATTATTAAATGATGTTAATAAAACCTGAGATTCTCACAAGTTCCCAAGAAACACTCTGTGCCTCAGAGGCTAAAGTTCACTCTGAATTAGTCAACAAACCAGAAATCACCTGTGCTGGTATAATTACAGCGTCAAATATGCTGGGGATACAATCATTGAAAGTCCTTCAGCTGCTTGACTGGACTTTGCATTAAGTTTCTTTTTCAGCAAATGTTTGTGGTATTCCATTATATACCTGTCAGTCCGGGGCATTAAGGGTGGTGGACATCAGTGACCTGTTAGGAAATTTCTCTCTGACATCTGCTATTAGATCTAAGCTATGGAGTGGAGTAAAGCACAGATTGGCTTGTAGAAATGACAAAATATGTACATTGAAAGGATTCTCCTGTATCCTGAAGTATTTATTGTGCTTCTTACTGTTTTATATCTGAAAGAAATAACAAAATTTACCAAGATAGTAATATTTTTGGTGGGTTTTTCATGTTAATTCTGTGTAGCCAATGAAAAATTCATAAAGCTCACAAGAAAAATATTAAGGGTCAGTAGTTCAGGCTACAGTATATATATAGGTACATAAAGCACTATGCATTTCAAAATCTGACAGTTTAGTTTACTAGGAATGCTTTATTCTCAATTTTACAAGGTCAAATAAAATAATACCTGTCTGAAAAATAAGGAATATCTCTAACAGTATTGTTTCTACAAGTAACAATCTTTTGTCAAATTTTTAAAGGATATAGCTTAGATATATTTTTGTTTGAATTAACTGTTTGAGTAGCAGAAGAATTTCAGTATATGTGTTTTATTCTGTTACATATAGAATTAGAAAATATTTATTCTGAAATTAGACTTGTCCTAAAGAAGCATTTAAATTGCAAAGTTTTAATTTCTAACCTGTGAAGCCTGAAAGCCCATGAAAAAATGCAATAAAATTAAGGATGAAATAAATATTCAGTAAATGTATGCAAATTGGAAAGATTTCTACATTAGTCTTAATGCGTCTGACAGCATTTGTTTCCAGCATTTTTTCTTTTCACCTACTAATGTTGTTGAAATACTACTTTTTTTATTTCATGCGTACATTTTGTTTCTCAGTTTTCTTTTCTTTCCCCCCATTTAAGATTCCAGAGGCTTATTTTATTAGAGATCCTCATACTTTCCTCCTTACAAAGGACTTTATTAAGGTATATATGTCCTTTTTAGTGCAAAATCCCCCCAAAAGCTCTCTCAAGACCTGAACTGCATGTCCTCACAGGTTAACATTTTCACATGCAATGCTAGTTGCTGGAGATGAGAATGGTTAGTTGGTTAACTGAAGCATGCTTGAAAGGAGAAGCAAAGCTTGTCTACAAAATACTAACACTTGGATGAGTCTGCAGCCTGGGAGGAGAGCACCGGGTGAATTTTCTGGACTTTTTTCATGGCTGACTTGGGATATGCCTGCATTGTCACACAGTGTGTTGACCTCTCTCCTTGATGCATATTGCTGCTGACAGTCCCTCTCCTTTGCCCGCAGGCCATGGAGGCGCAGATACAGAACTTTGGACAGACGCCATCGCAGTTGCTCATTGAGCCCCATCCACCTCGGAGCTCTGCCATGCACCTGGTGAGACATGACTGCTGGCTGGGAATGCATTCCCTTTGAACCTTAGGAGCCCTTGTAGGTCATAAAGTACTCATTAAAGCAACACTTTTAATGCCCCTCATTGCCCATGCAGCCATGCTTGCTTTGGGTAGCAGCAAATCACAGGGCTCTAGCAGAGCAAGGTGGAGGTGTGACGAGCTTTAACTTCATATAGTCCTGGATTTTCCTTACTAATATGGTATAAGAAGGATCCATCTTAAAAAATATAAACTTGATAAATACATATTTGCAGTGTTGTTTCTGCAAGTAGTGGGAATGATTGCAGGCTTTCCTTAGAGTATGTTGTCCTGTTTTAAAGGATGCATTGTTCGGGGCTGATTTATGAATAATGTCTGCTTGACAAAAATGAAGTATTGGAGTTCAAATCATGCTGGAATCCTCCTGCCCATTCCTCCAGGACAATGAAATGTATATTTTGAGTTTCAATTCAAACTCCAAAATTCACTTCCGTCACATTCTTCTCTATGCTTCTCACAAAGAATTGTATGAAATAGCTAGACTGAACAAGACAGATTTCTGTGCCCCTGAGTGCCTTTGATAAAATGCTTAGAGATAGACTTTTCTTTAAGCTTTGTAAATCAACAGCTACATGCAGTAGTTTCAATCATTTTATCTGTCTATAAGGAAATCTCTCTATCTAGCTGTACACTGTGAAAGTGGAAATTGATCTGGAAGTGGTTGTATTATTTTAAGTGTGTACAAGTCAAACTTAGGTAATATTTATTTTACATTCTTAAGATGTGGATAACATATTTTTAATAATTCAAGGTGATAAGCAGAAAGGAATATTTGACCTTTCAGAAATAGTTCATTTTGTTATAACAGTTGCTGAAAAAAGCCTCCTTGAAACCAGTACTCAATAGCTATCCTTGTCCATGTACAAACAATTGTGTCATTTGTAGAATCATGAAACAGGCTTAGGGTATTATAACCTTATTAGATTGCAGACTCCCTAATAAGCATATGCTTTACATAGAATTAAATTGTCTATGTTTGGAAGTGCTGTATTTCATATGAGGAATTCCTTAAGAAAAATATCTGTGAATTTTTGAGTCACTCTTAAAACTTCTTTTTTCAACTGTTGTAGTTTATAGAATTAATATTTATTATGTATTAATTTATTAACTCATTTAGAAATATCTCTATTTTATGAATATTAACTACTGAATAATTTTACATTTTACTGTATGCTAATTAATGCTAATGGTCATTTTGTACCCTATAATGATAACCCTACCATACCTATTCTCTATTTATCCTCATGTGATGTTCCAATAATAGCTTGTGATCTTGCTCTCCTCCATCACTAGAGTAGATACACAGGTAGTGTTGTTTTCCCTGTATGTGCACATGCTTGCCTGCTCTTTTTTAACCTCGTTATCCCTCAGACCTCCTCACTAATTGTGTTATCCCTTCTGTTTTCTTCTGCTCTCTTCTCCTTTCTACTCAACAGTGTTTCCTTCCACAGAGCCCCCTCATGTTTAAAGATCAGATGCAGCAGGATGTCATCATGGTGCTGAAGTTCCCATCCAATTCCCCTGTCACACACGTGGCAGCCAACACGCTGCCCCACCTGACCATCCCTGCCGTGGTGACTGTCACTTGCAGCAGGCTGTTTGCAGTCAATCGGTGGCACAACACAGTAGGTAGGTCCTTGCAGGCACACTTACATTCAAATCTGAAGACCTAAACAATGCAGCTTTAATTTTGAGTGCAATTTAGCTCACAAGCCTGCCTGTGCACCAAAATTTACTGTTTCTTTGGTTTGTGTCAAATAATCACAGCTTCTGTTTTCTCTGGTGTCATTCCTAGAAACACTCTCCTTAACAGCAGCACATCACCATGGCAGCCAATCGATTTGTGGTTACTTCAGGATCAGTCTTTGATATAATGCTTTTCAGGAGACTTCTGTTGGTCTTGATACAGCAAATATTAATGTGTCCCAGGTTTCAGGAACACTTACTGGCATGCTAGAGAGTATATATCCCTATCTGCTGCTTGAGAGAGATTTCAGGATCTTGTCATAAGCCTTACCCTGGGTCACTGCTGGATTATCTGGGACCCTAAGCAAGCCTAAGCAGCTGGGCACTGAACTATTCTGAGAAGTTTACCCATTCCCTCACAAAAGCCCATCCAAGAGAGCCATCCCAAAATTCCCTTCCAGCCCCTCTTCTCACCTCTGTGTATTGCCATAAGGACTGTCCGTGCCACCTGGACATGCAGGTGCTAAGGCTGTTCCAGGCATCCCTAAATAGGTGATGGGGCCATGAAGTACATGAGGGAATAAACAGGTTTGATTTTTCTCAGGTAGTTTCCTGCAGTGATAGCCCTTATGCTGCAATATCTGGAAATATTTATAATATTCAGTCAGGTACAACTGCATTACATGTAAAAAATGTTTTTTCCTATTTTTTTAAAACAAAAGGTAAAAAATCTAGATGAGAAAAAAAACCCCAAACAAACATTTTTTAAAGTATTTCGTGACAATGTCCTCAATGGAAGATTCCAATGTCAGGAATGATTCAGAGGTGCAGAAATTGTCCTGTGTTGTTTAATGCACCTTTGACTAACATTGATTGGCTAATTCTTAATTATTTGCCCTCAGTTTTTCAGGGATTCTGTCCAAAAAACTATACCCATCATCATTCATGTCTCCTCTATTTGAGGAAGCTTATTTAGTTCTGGAGTATCCCTTTCTCATCCAGATTGTCAAATTAAGAGAACCCAAAATAGCTACCCGTACTTTACTGTGAAGGAATTAATCTCATTGATATTGCAGTATGTTGGAGTTCAAGGGTTTCCCTAAAAACTTTTGAAGTCTTTAGTTTAGCTGAAGCTTTGTTGGTCTTCATTTTGCATATGACAGTAAGGTTTTAAGTTTTCCTCTGTACTCTTGTAAAACATAAGTCATGTTGCAAACATTTAGAATTCGAGGCATGAATCAAACCAAAAAACCAAAAGAAATACTTTATAAATATATTATAATAGAAAGAAAGTGAAACTGTTTAGAGAATCAAACCTCATTGTAATGATTTTCTTAACTTTTACATTCTGCTTGGCAATGTTGTTTATTTTGCAGGAGGCTAATCCAGGACAGGGTATCAATTTCCTACTATTGCCATCATATTATTTTAATAAAGCATAACTCTAGTATAAAATATAGGTTTATCTACAGAAATGTGTGCACAGACCACTTGTGGTGGAATGTATGTAGAACTTTGGAATTAATAAACAGCAGGAGGCATATACATAGACATTTCATAATAGAAGTGAATTAATCTAAGTTAATACCAGTAAAGATCTGTCCCAAACTGTTGTGTTTTGAAAGAAGAGACAGAAAGAAGGGAAGGAGAAGTTCTCAGAGCAGTGTCTTTCTGAAAATGGCAGAGCTACCTTTTCTTTTACCTCTTCCAGCTGTCTACTGCACTAGTAGAAAATGGGCTTTATTCATCAGAAATCTGTATGTCCTATTATAGAGGGTATTCTTGTGCAATGTGGCAATTCTTGACAAAAATTATGTTTTCAGTAGTGATTATTTGATTTATATACCACGGAAGGTGCTCAGAAGACCCAGTACAATGCTATCTTTGCATGAGAGCAGATAACATTAAATTTGCAGTCCCTGATGCACATTTGAACATCTTAAAGACGGCTCAGAATAGAATTAACAGGAATAATTGTGTCACATTTACTGTAGCCTACAGTTTTACATCTAAAAATTTTGGATAAATCCATGAAAAGATCCAAGTTTCTGTCACATACGAGTTTCCATATGTAAGAAACTCCTAACAATGTTTAATCTAATTAACTTTATTTTCTGTGCTAAGATCTCTGCTCAAAAGTTTAAAAAAAAATCTCTTATACTATTTTAAATGAATGTGTGTGGCTGTAAAAGTTGTGATGAAGTTGACTCTTCTACATTTATAGTTACTTTAACATAAAGGAAGAATTAACAAATGCATATTTATGTAGCATATAGGAAGAAATCTTAAAATAATAATAAAACAAATAGTAAAAAGTTACTTTCTAAAAATATATAATAATCCAGTAATGGACTTTTAGACCTAGAGAAGTCGTGTCAAAAGGTTTCTATGTGCTTTATTCTTCCTTTCATGTGTAGGCCTTCGGGGAGCCCCAGGATATTCCTTGGATCAAGCCCATCATCTTCCAATTGAAATGGATCCATTGATTGGTATGTCAAGATGAAAATGTAGCAATATATTTGAAATTGGCATTTTCAGGAGTTATTGATTAAGTTATATTTGTATGTTCTGCTTCATTTAACACAGAAAATAGGAAAATATTTATTCTTGTCAGTCCTGGAGAACTAAAAGCGTTAGCTATTGATGCTGAATGAATTACATGAGTGCTATTTGTTATTAACATCACCAGCAACTGGTATTTAAGAAACAACCAATTAGGTCAGTTACCTTGTCAGCCCATATCTATAATTCTGCTCTCTTATCAGGTCACATTAGTAAAATAAAACATGAGGGTCCTGTGGAGTTAGCGTATTGTTTTTTACAGCCAGCACTATGTTTATCAGTGTAGATGCAGAACCATTTCTTTTCATTCACTTCATGATTTGGATTTAGTTGGCAATGCTATTTTAATAATGAAAATATTAGATTTTAAATTGATAGTATTTTTTTAAATTCAGAATTTTTGAGAAACTGAATTATTTGAGAAATAGCATCTGCTAAAATTGTTATGTATAGAATGCAGGACTTCCTAATGATCATAAATTTTCATTAATTGCACTTATTTGATTTGGGGGGGAGGGAGTTCAGTCATTTGAAACAGATATTGGGGATAAGGAAGGTTCTTAGGGGCAAATTTGCAGCATTGATGAGAAAAAAATACATTTTTAAACGTAGCCAGATATAAAGTTCCATTTTTGTCTGTGTCAGTATTCATGTTCAAAAGATTTAGATAGAAGTACCTCAGGAGAGTTACATTTCTCATTCTGTGTGCTTCATTTGATCTCGTATAATGACAGTGGTTCTCTTTAGTTTTTTCTCTCACGAGCTAAGGCACAACTATTGTGCCCATCTGTTTTGGAAATTTGAGTAATTTGCTATTCATTATCTTTCAGCTGGTGGACATAGAGGGTCTGGTAATTTAAATATGTGTTCTTAAAATGTATATAAATATGATATTAACTTCCACAAGCAATTTTAAAATAGAATGGAGTGGGGAGGTTTTGGTTGAATCTCTTATTTCAGGCAATTGTGAGCAGTTTAAGTAGAACAGCAAAAAATAGGGAAAAAATCAGATTATTATCTGCATTAAGCTGTGTTCTTATGTTAGGAGAAACATATTTCTCAGAGTGATTTTTACCTCCCTAGCTTTGGGTAACTGAAGTTAGTTGTCAAGATTCCCTCCATAACTACTGTAGAAAGACAAACTCTTCTGGAGCTGTCTAGCACTTAGACAGCTATTATAGTGTGAGATGACTTGTCACGTGAAAAAAATGTCTTCTTCTCCAGTGAGACTGGATGGAGTAGATAAAATTAACTTATATTATATACTCAAGTTTCAGAAAGTCAATATTGAGATGGAGCACACTTTTATGGTGTTGCCAAATCTTGTCTGTTGTGTCACAGGCAGGACAAAGCACATTTGCTGGGGTCTCCCAGTCATTAGTATCCTTCTAAACAGTTGGGTTGGTGGGATTCTGCATTAACCTTTTCCCTCTATCCAGAGGAGTTTCTAGGTGTCATTCCTCTTTTAAAAGTACTGTCTGTGGCCTGGGTCCCTGCTTGAGGACCAGGTGATAAGACTTACTTTTCTTATACTGGAAAATCGCATTAGGTTTGAATAGATTCTGGAATCATAAAATATACTGCTTCTGTGCAGGACTTCCCCAAGAGTCACACCATGTGGCTGAGAGCATTGCCCAAACTCTTCTTGAGTTCTTTCAGGCTTGTTCTGTGACCACTTCCCTGGGGAGCTGTTCCAGTGCTCAGACCCTCTCAATAAAAAACATTGTCCTAATGTCCAACCCAAACATCCCCTAACTCATCTTTGTGACTTTTCCTTACATCCTGGTCACAAGAGTAAAGAGATCAGTACCTGCTCCTCCACTTCCCTTTGGGAGGATGCTGAAGACCACAATGAGGTCTCCCCTCATGCATTGGTTGAGTCCTTGTATATTTAATCTGGTTAAGCATTTGGAGGTATGGAGATGTCAAGGCCAGGCAATACAAGCTGTTTTCTGTAGAAGAGATAACAACCACCAAGAGTTGGCTCTCTGCAGTATTCTTAATATTGATTTCATATTTTATATATGGACTTCTGCCACTTTCCCCTGGTTTGGAGGACTACTTCTGCAGAGCACTAAAATTATTACCACATATTATGCAGTGCATCAAGCAGCTTATAAGAAATTGTCATCTCCTGTAAAATCTTATCTCTTATTCAAAGGGGAACTAGAAATCTCACAACAATTTTGTATTTCTGACACACACATAGACAGCTCTAAATGTTCATATTCAAAATGCTTACTCAACAACAAATTCACAGTTCATTGAAAGTTAAATGTATTCATTTTCTCCTGTAAATGGATGACAGGAAGGTGTTGGAATGGCTTACATGTAAAATGTGTTTTGCATTTCGTTACAGCCAATAACTCTGGTGTGAACAAACGTCAGATCACAGACCTTGTGGATCAGAGCATCCAGATCAATGCGCATTGCTTCGTGGTCACGGCAGATAATCGCTACATTCTTATCTGTGGTTTCTGGGACAAGAGCTTTCGAGTTTATTCCACAGAAACAGGTGACCTCAAATACAGCTTTCTTGTTCTCTAGTTTAACTTTTGAAAACCATAGTTATTTTCATGAAATTTATCATATCAAAAGGATCACCAAACTTTTTGTTACAGTATTTTCATGGATCTGTTATTTCTAGCTCTATTTATTTCAGGTTGTAAGGAATTAGGTTGAATATCCTGCAACGGGAACCAATTTTGTTGCTTTGTCTGATTACTTAGCCTAATATCACTCAGTATATTGCTAAAAACAAATTGTAATAATAGAAAGGAGGAGGTGATAATCATAGTAAACCTTAGTTTGACATTAGCATAGAACAAATACACATTTTAAAAATAATAATGTAGCAGAATTAGGGAAAAGTTCATGTGCAGTCTTATGTATATCACTCATGAAATTCATAACTACTGTTCTAATGCCATTGCTTAAATACTGATGGAGCTGTAACTCCACTTAATATTCAGTGACTGCAGCACTGCCTTGATTTTCAGAGATAAGGGTTAGACTGTGGATTGACACAGAGCACGGCCTTCAAAAGGAACGAAAAAAAAGGTGGAAAAAAAAGTTTAATCTTTGTGATTTTTTTAATCTTCTTGTAGCATTTAGTTAACTTTAATTATGGGACATGAGACGAAAGTTACATTTGAACTGAATATTAATCATATAGTTAATGATTTCTAAATGCTGCAAGTACCTTAGAAAACTGAATTTGTATGACTTTGCATTCCCACCAGGAAAATTAACTCAGATTGTGTTTGGCCACTGGGATGTCGTGACTTGCCTTGCCAGGTCGGAGTCCTACATCGGAGGCGATTGCTACATCGTGTCTGGGTCTCGCGACGCTACATTGCTGCTTTGGTATTGGAGTGGCCGACATCATATCATAGGTGACAATCCAAACAGCAGTAAGTATCCTTTAAATAACACCTCTCCCAGAGGACTTCTGTCACACCTATCTGTTTTAACACTCCCTCTTTCAGCTTCAGAAAGAAGCTTATCACCAAATATATCAGTAACTTTGCTTACAAGTTGGAAGTTGGTATAAGAAGAGCACCACATGCTAAGCAGTACATTGATTGCTAGCCAAAAAAAAGTTTAAACACTCTCTACATGTTAAGAGATAATAGGATGGGAGTATAGTTCCTAAGTTTGTAATTGCCTTTATCACTTATAGCAACATGTCATCATAAACTAGAACAAGATGGTAGTGGCCTTTAAGTGACAGGACATATATCATTATATTTTGACTTCTCTTTCCCAGGAAATATTTTTTGGCATTTTAACTAACTTCTTTTATGCTACAGCATGCTATATCAGCTGCTTGCCTTTTCAAAAAAGGAATGTCTCACATGCCATGGAATTAAATGAGACTCTCTTGAGAAAGGTCTTTCTATAGTTTGGGGAATCAATCTGACTGAATAAAAATAGAAAAAGATAAAATGTCAGGAAAAGTTTAGATTTCATTTGCATGGGACTATCAGTGCTTTGCAGAATGAGGGGGAGACAATAATAATATTAATTTATATAAAAGGGCACTTAAAGTGCACCACTAATTTAAAAATCCCATCACCCAAGCTAGAGATATGGCTGCAGCTAAAGAGCAGCATTTATCCATTTACTAGAACTGTTTTATACAACACTAAATCCATTTCACTTAAAGAATTTTCTGATTTCTAATGATAATTTTCAATAGAAGGGTTTTTTCTTTGGATAAAAATGGAAGAATCTGTCACTATCAGTTTTGATCTCTGATTCAAATACTGACTTGAGGCAGTACTGTCAGTTACAGACATCTAGGTGAAAGTATTTCTTCAACTGAAAGGCTGGTAGAAAAATGTTTTATTTATTTCAAAGTAAATATTTTGTTAATTTTGCAGCAGGAAGCTTTTTATTGAATTTTGATTTTTTTCCCATTTGTCCCTAAGCAGAGTAAAAGGGAGATAGATAAAAGCCTTGCTTCCTCACCAGGTTTTATTTGCTTTCATAACAGAGGGGAAAAATAAAATTGTGTTCCAATAACAAATTTCTCTAATTTTTGTCTATATTCCGTGACTTTTTAGTATGTAATTCTCCAATATGGATAAATTCAGTCTGACAAGGATTTTCATGTCTTAGAAGTCTGTTTAGATTGATGCCATTTTTCTTCTTTGAATGTCTGTGTGATTCATATAAAGTATTAGTCATTTCTATGTTAAGAGAAAAATAAAAAGATGTTTCTACTCTCATTAAAGAGAAAAACTATAAGACTTTTCCCTTACCTCCTTTGATTACAAAGGGCTTGGACAGCCTTGCAATTAGCATCTCCTTTCTGGCTGATACAAACTGCTTCAGTTTTTTTCCAGATAGAATTATTTTAGTGGTGTTATTCTGTCATCACTTACATATCTTAATGCACAAAAGTGGTACTTTTTGGTACCTCAGCTTTAATACCTTATTTGTATAACTTTGGAATTGTCTGCCTTGGAGGTCTTTAACTTTATGAAAGGAAGGATATGACCTGGCTGACAGAAATAAATGAAAACAAAAATTACTCATATGACTTGCTCTCTGTCTCTGCCTCTACATGGATAAGGCACTGTTTTGCTGAAGAAATGGCCTTATGGTTATATTAGTAGGAGACTGTGCTGCAGATAGTCATGTTCAGTCAAATTAAATCCTACAGGCACAGGTAACAGAACTTAGGAAAACTAAGTACCCAAGAGCACTGTAGTAGCTTTGAAATATATTGATAAGATTTTTTAATATTCACGTTGAAGACATGTTGAAGACTCATGCTGAGTAAGAGTGATGGCATTTCTATTATTTCTGTCTCTGTTCATTTGATTAAAGCACCATGGATATTAGTACTGTACTATAACCAGAACTATATGTGTTGGAAACATATCATTATTAACAGCTACTTTGACTCTTCATGAACATACATTAATGGGGATAAATCACAAAAACAAAGGGCCTTTAAAAAAGAGGCTTTTAAAAACTTCTACAATTACTAAGTATTTTTGCTGAAGTAATGACTAGTAGTTTCTGCTTTCTACCACAAACAGACATGATAGCTGTGATATGACGAAGATTCCCTTTAAACTGATTTCCAAGAGTGAAGCATTCTCAACAGTCCTTATGAAAATATGTTTGAAGTTTTATATAGTTAAACCCACTGAAGTAATAAAGAAATATTTCCAAATCTACTCTTCTATAGCTGCTGTTAGAAGGTTAGGATTTACCTTGTAGGAAAAATGAAAGTGACATGATCAATGTAGATCAAATCCAATTAGTTAAGATCTTTAGAATTAATTTCTAGAAAGATGTAGATTATATTTTCAGGGGGGAAAAACGGATATTGTTTTTTTTTAAAAGATGTCATCTGGAGACACAGATAAGGTGTTTTATACCACAGGATATAAGAAAGTGAAGAACTCAAAGAAAAATGTCAGGTATAGTAATTTTCTGGGTTAGATGTTTGACTTTATAATTATCTTTTAAGCTGAAAGACAGTTAATTATCAATTTCAGCTTCAATACATCCAGTTGCCTAAAGGAACTTTATGTAGAACCTTCTGCTGAAATACTTGTACAGGTGTGTGTTCAGTGGGTCACCCCAGCTGGGTCTGTGGGAAATACAGAACCAGCTCTTGTTTAAAGAGGAGAATTGAGAAAAGATGCAAGTGATTGATCTAGCTCAGTAGTTGAAAGCTTGCCTGTGAAAGCATGATAAGCTTAATTTTATAATTTTGAAATAATTGTTTCAATCAATACATGTATTAAGTTGTCATTTCTATTCTACAGTAAGTGTCAAAAATTAGTTTCTGGTTTAGTTTGCACTTGGCACAATTTCTTGACACCTCTCACAATCCCTGTGAGAAGAGTGAAGTTTTACCAGGTTTTAAATGCAATGTTTTCCATAGTTTTCTGAAATAGCTTGTAGGAAATCTTCTGGTTAGAGTGTCCAGAAAGTAGGAGACTACGTTCTTGACCTCTAGAGACTGGAGGAATTAAAGCCCTCATTCCCATATTCACAAGCAAGTGCTGACTATCAGCTATAAGTTAACATGGGATAGGCCCCTGAGAACCTCCAGATTTGATAGAAAGCATAATTTTTTTCTGTGCTTGTATTTATGCATGTTACATGTCATGGTGATTGGATAGGTATAAATCAAGAAATCAGGAGCCATATGCTGCATACCTTCACCAACAGCATGTAGGGAAAATCTTGTCCCTGTTTGTACTTTCTCTAGTTCAACATTGGTTTCATGGCCATGCCATTGCTAAGCTCCAGCAGTGATGTTGGAGGTCTTGTTAGGACTAGACTAGAGGCTGGTGTTTGGGCATACTTCTGGAAAGTAAGGGATGTGGCATGATTTCCTGTAGGCTGAAGGGCAGTTGAATGCAGAGTGTATGTTTGAACTTCCCTTTGTTTCTTTATTCTTGCTTACTTAAGTACCACCTTTTGGAAAAACACTGAACCGAATGAAGCTTAGTCCTATTACCAGGGTCAGATATCTACTTTCTAAACCAAAATTGCCCATCTGCAATAGTTAATCTGAATCTGCACCTTATTAAGTTGATGACCACATTGTATAAATCTGCTGCAGTTGTGAGAACAGTGACAGGTATCTGTTTTCTCTTAGTAAGACACGGCACATGCAAAGGATATTGTTTGCTTATTTTATTTGTTTGAAGTGATATGGGAAATGTAAATCTTTGCAGTTCTCAAAGGCTGAATAGAAAAATTGTTCTGATGGAGTTTGACAATTTGTGCTTTGATTTTTCTTCTCTTATGATATATAAGGATTTGTTTTAGCTGTGTGCTAATTTGTATACAAATTTCTTCTCACATGGCAACTGTATTAGTCATGACAAAAAGGAGCAGAGAAAGTACATGATATGCCCTGGAATTCAATATGTATCATTATAGCTGTTTTATTTTTCTATTTTACGATTACTTTATTGAATGTCTTTCAAACAAGTGACTTTGAAAATGAGAATTATCTCAGAGTCTTTGAACTGATATACCAAAGTGGATGATAGAATTGCAGAAAAGTGAGGGACAGATGCTTTCATCTGAAACAGACACAAATTCAGAAACTAATTTGGAAGTGATAAAAATTAATTTGCACACTTTAATTGGAATCAGACTCCTGCATGAAAGAAAGGAAGGGTAGGCAGCTTGTGCTAAAGGCTGATTGAATTTTTTGTCAGGTAAGTATGTTGGACCTGGCCGCTTATCCTCTTGAGCCTCTCCGTGCAATATATTGCATTCACCCTCTGACTGGTGTTCTTTGAAAGGATCAATGCTATTCCTGGGTTTTTTTTCCCTAGAGCCTGAAATTTCATTGATCTTGGGACTTGACATTTCTCATTACCTATTGTAGCTTCCAAGAGGATGGTCACAAGAGGTGTGGGAGTTAACCCCACTTTTTCTAACAGCAACTGTGCTGACCATTTAAAAAGTGCTGTGTCTATCAGCCATAAGATAGGTTTGTCTAGCATTATAACATAATCTTCAAAGGTGCTAAAAATTAATCCTGTCCCAGTGAGTGTATTCAGTATATATCTGAAATGGAGGGTGAACTTAACCATAAAATATCTTTGTCAAGTCAATATACATTTTTATGTGTCTGTCATGAAGTATATCTTCATGTGTTTCTTGTACATAGCATAATTTTGAAACAATTTGAAGCTGTGAACATCAAGGGTTCTGCAGGATTGTGTCTTGCAAGAGTTCTGAGTTCAGAATAACTTGCAAGTTATTCTGAACTCAGAACTTTCACTTGTTATTTTATATCCCTCTACGTTTTAATATGCCCTAGCTTAGCATTGAAATGGCAGCAGGTTAAAAATAATCACCAGTGTGCTCTGCACCAAGAGGACTGGGTGGCTGTCTGAAGACCCTGCACTAGCACATGTGCTATCTTGCTTTGTCTGTTTTAGGAGTTATTATGGTTTTGTACAATTTAGGTATTAATTTTTGAAATACAGTATCTTAGCACTGCTCTGCCAGAGCAGAAGCTCTTTGAAAACTAGTCTGTAATTTTTACGGGCACCATCTCTGCTCTGGTCGCCAAACACATCTCTCTCCTAAGGCTGCTATGTAAAGGTAGATGAGCCAATAATCCACTTGAGATGCTGCAGTTATCTCTAGTATGTTATCAACAGATGTCTGCATACTCCATGGGAATTGTACAGTGCAGGGTGGTTTAGCCACTTGCCAAAGATCCCAAAGCAATTTAGTAAAGACATAGGAAGAGATGCTACAAATCCATAATCTCCTGTCCTCTATATTTTACCTTCTGGATTAGTGAAGGTACCTGAAAGCCCACTCACCTGGGTGAATTCCTCACAAAATTCCTCAGCAAATAAACCAACTCTGCTTCCCAGAGCTGGGAATATTTTGAATATACTAATATTTTTCTGTCAGCAGTCTTTCTTTTACATCATTGCTCCCTCATGTTGTAGGCATTGTTATTGACTGTTTTCTGTTTTGAAATTTTCATATTTATTAGTTGTAGCCTTATCTTTTAATCAAACTCCAAGATGTTTTTTTCTGATGATAAAAATTTGAGAAGGTTCTTACATATTTACTTCCATTAAAGCTACTGTATTTTCTAAAATTTTATTTTATGATGAGCATCCCTGAAAAGTCCTAACAGTAAAGCAAATAGCAAAGTAAATTCTTTTCAGCAAGTAATTCAGGTATAGCCTTGTACTTGCTTTTATCAAAGTGACAGATGAAATGGAAGCTAAAATTTGCCATGTGCTTTCATGTTTCTTGATACAGAAGACTCCTAGATGTGTCCCCATAGAAATCTGCACATAATTCCTGGAAAAGGACAATATGAGAGAAATAGTCACACTGTCTTTTGTGTTTCTTTCCCTCTTCTTTTTTTCCTTGTTATGCAGGAGCACCATCTGTTCCCAAAGAACCTTACAATAATATTAAGCGTTATATTCTTCAGCAAGAAGGATATATGTGTTTTATTTTAGACTTTCTAGAAAAACTTGTTTGGAAATACAGCACTTTTTTTTTTCCTTCTGCCCTCTAGTAATTCAGTTCAAAGGTGCTCCTTTGGGGAAATTACAGGGAGTTTACAGTGATGGTATCTCAGTTCTTAGGTAGGATATTTTCACCTGCAATTCCCTTAGAGCTGCAGCCTTTGACCTCTGGCTGCATCTATCATTGGTGATGTGACAGTGACAGAATATTTTGCTAGATTTTGAATGATTTCTGGAGTTCACAGCTTCTTTCCTTTGCAATAAAATGTGATATGACCGAGGTTCATGCCATAGCTTTTTCTGTAGAAATTATCAGTGAATAATTTTTTCTTTGAGCCCTAAGGGGAAAAAAAATCCCATTTTCAGTTACTGCTGGACTGTCACTCGTAATATTGATATTCCATTATTAATTTGTATTTACTGAAAAACAGACAAAATAACACTCATAGATCTATGTTTCAGTGAAGTTGTTTCTTATAAACATTTTTATTTATAAATGAAGAAGTCTATAAAAAATACTTATTTTGTGTATTCTAGAATTTTACAGTTCCTTGATATTGTAGAACTTTCCTAGGAAACACTGAAGAAAATGTCCTTTTGAAAATGGAATTATTTATTTTCCTTCAAAAATGTAGGTTTTTAATAATTTCAGTCATCCAGTTTGATGCAGCCTGATGACACCTCTATAATCATGACTTGAACCAAGATGGCCATTGAGCATAATCCTCTTTTTTCCAGAAGGACGTGCATAAGAAAAAAAAATATGGAAAATGTTGAATGTAATTAATTAATTGCCTTTTTTTTTTTTTTTTTTTTTTTTTGCTTTTATGTAATGCACTTGGAGAAAAGAAAACCTTGAAAAGAGATGGGGTTTCAAGGCAATATTGATGGGGAAATTATAAAAATCAAAATACAGCCATCTTTGATGAGCTACACAAAGCATCTTTCTGTTTCTTCTGACATCCATCCTACCCTAAGAGTAAAACTCAGTTTTCAGTTCACGTCTTCAGTTTCCAGTCTAAAAATATTCTTTTCTTACAGTATAGATTAAAGTTTGGGAAACTATGATTTATTGAGGTAGCTGTTTGCATTAGAGGTGAGAAATGTTTAATGTGTCTGTACATTGAGATAACAAGATCTGTTAGATCGACACACTCTGTACTATTGACTCCAAAACTGAAGTCTGTAAATCCATGATTGGTAGTTCTCATCTTGTTCAGAAAGATTTTAAAATTCATGGAATTTTTATTAAATTTTGATGACAGAAGGTGTTAGGGTTTGACAAGAAAAACTGTAGATTCATGCTAAATTTTTGAGAACTATGATTCTATGTATTTCTGGATACCCAAATTTTAAGAATGAGCTTAAAGCTAGGCAGGCAAACAAAAATGGATTGCTACAATGGCTAAAAAATTGCAAGCTCATCCCTTCAAAGGAGTTTCTAAGGGCTTGGTTTGGTTAATAGACTCAAATGGGAAGACCAAAAAGGGTGATTTATTCTTTAAGTACATAAGAAGGAAAATGCCACAGAAGAAGACCTGAAGCTAAAGGACAATGCTAACACAAGAACAAAGAGGTACTAGGTAGACAAAAACAAATTCAAACTGGAATTCAGAATATTTCTCTCCTTCAGAGTAAGAGGAGTCCGGAACATCCATCCAAGTCGCATACCAAGATGGCCATTTCATTAACTGTTTCTATCATGTGAGTGTCTGCAATAAAAGAAGACTAAATTCATTGCCCCACAAAAGTCTATCCAAGCCTCCATTCCTAATGAATATCTTTCAAAAACCCATGCAATATTTTTAGCTACTCATATAGTTCCCTTTTGGCTTAGTGTTTTATTGCATTTCCACTTAGGAAACTGCATTCTTTTCCAGAGTTGAAATGTGTGCAGCCATTCACCCATTGGACCTCTCTGTGCCATTAGCTGCAAGATAAGTTTCTGGGCTATTGGGCATCTTTTGTGCCTGTGACTCTCGGTTAGAAGAGTCAAAGCTACCACTTTGCAGCTTATGCACTGAAGAGAGAAATCCCTTTAAACACTGTGCAGTTTCCTGTCTTACTCTCTTGTCTCAGTTGTGTGACCCTCCTTTGAGCTCATTTCTGTAAATGTGGCTACAAGACTTTCATCTTTCTGGTCTTCAGTGGCAAAGTAGTTCTTGCCTTTTATTTGCTGATCTAAGGTATTGCACTGAAAGTTTATATTGAGGGAGTTTTCCATAAATCCTACTCTATATCACTTTTTTTCCAGAAAAGAATCTTCTCTTCAGTGAACAGAGCTTCTGCTTGTCCAGGAACATCAACTTCCACGTGGCTGCATTGAAAATAAATAAAAACACATTTTTCTACTTTTTAATTTAACTAGGCAATGATATAATAATGATATAATGTCTTTCTCTTGTCATTATACAGTTTCCCATGAAACTTTGCGTCAATTATTTTATTACAAGCCTTTCTTACCAGCCAGGATTTATATTATACCATAACTAATATTATTGGTTAGTACTTGATTAAGAATCAATTTTCAGCTCCTCACTGAAAGCTGATTTCCAAAACCTTATTTCTGAAATCCTTATATGTAGCTCAGAGTACATACCTCCTTGTGAAAAAAAAATACGATTTGTCATTGACCCAGCTTCTGTGCCATCCATGTTGTCCACAGTCAGTTGCATATAAAACTGGTTTACATCAAGATATTGTATTACTAAGACAAATATGTGGAAAAAATAAATGAATAAATAGAGCCTTTTAATATAGTTATCTTTACCAACTGTACCCCTTATCCTAGCAAAACCAGATAAGACTTCCAGTCCAACACTGGTATTAACAGTAATGGGTATTAATGAGTTTTTTTCTTCTAATTCTTGTTGACAAAAGTGTGGATTAACCATTTTGTTATTTTATACAGAATTCAAGTTACAGTAATTTATCTGTAGTTCCCTAGGTAATTTATTTTAGTATGTGAACTACATTGGCAGAGCTCCAGTCCTTTTGAATATCCCAATCTTCTGTATTTCATTTGTACAATGCAAATATAATGATGTGAACTCTGTGTTATCTAGCAAGTCACTAATTTTTTGTTGCCAATTGACTTTCTTAGCCTGGCAGAGCAATATCAAATACCAAACAATTAGGTTATCAGCATCTGTTATTATTAGAAACAATAGAAATGTTACTGTTTGTCATATAAACACTCCATAAATGTCCACTTGTTTGAAACCAAAATAAAATGTATTTCAGTTCTGAAATATATGCATATATATATAAAATGTCATTTTTATGCATATTTTAATTTGTGACCATTCCATGTGTCTCTGAATCAATATTACCTATGCAGCAATAATATGTTTCTAGTGCAGTGTTGTTCTTCCTCTCTTCTTTTCCTACTCCAAGTTCCATGAAACAAATTAGAATCATTATTAAAGGAACATCCTAAATTCTTTAGGTTCATAGCTTAAGTCTGGAGACATATATGTTCAATAGCAGACCTTTGCATTACAGCTGCTTACAATAGCACCACAATTTGTAATTAATTCATTAATGCATTGGGAAGTTGTGGTTTTGAAGCTTTATGATACCTGAATATATTTTGCTTGGTATCCTAATATGAGATACTTAATCACACTGCACCTCTCTTATGCTTAATGATTTCAAGCAAATTACAGCAAAGTTCTTTGGTTGATAAACCACGTCTGATTTGGAATTTCCTTGTTTTCTTTTTCTTTTTTTTCTCACTTATTTTTTTTTTAACAGGTGATTATCCAGCTCCTCGTGCCGTTCTAACTGGTCACGACCATGAAGTTGTCTGTGTGTCAGTCTGTGCAGAGCTGGGACTTGTTATCAGTGGTGCTAAAGGTCAGAAACGTTTTTATGATTTAAGTCTTAACATTTTTAGAGTCTTTTTTAGTGGTATTTCTCAGACTTCCCTCAAGCCACATATACTTCAATTATCCCTAAGTATGTTGTAATTCTAGGAGAATCTGAAGGACTTTTCTCTGAAAATTGTTATTTACTATCTGCACTTAGAAGTTTAGATGCAAATTAAGTTGATCATTCCATCCAACTATCAGTTAATGCTACTATTATGCCCAGATCTGGAAGAGTATTTAATAAAAATGTTTACAGTAATTCTAATGACATCTAGTGATTTTGAAGAAACCTGTTGATAGAGACATGTATTTCAGAGAGGGCCAGGTCAAAATTCTCCACCTTGATCTTAATTAAGAGGCAGTTTGTAGGACTGATCTCACTGTCCAAGAAAGCAGGATCAGTTTGCTTTGGAACTGTGTGCAGCAATCTGTCCAGCAGTGTTGTTTGCGATGTTTTCTGAATAATGAGCAGTTGCAGGTTCTCTCTGTTGTCTGTGGAATCCAGAGCACCCAACAATTGCTAACACAAGTGTTCAAAATACTTTTCCAAGCCTGCAGCAATATCCTGTATGACTGGTAATCAATGTAAATAAAGCACCAGCCTCAATGAATGTTTGCTTCATCCTTCCTTACTCTGTTTCTCCTTGATTTATTCCGTTTCACTGCTTCTGCCCATTTTCTCCTACTTCTTAATTCCATATCCACTTTTCTTCCACCACAGTCCTCTCTCATTCAGCTTCTTAACTTGTCAAACTGCATGTCTTTTTCTCTTTTCCTTTCCTATTTACCTCTCCCTCTCCCCTTTTCCTCTTAGTTTCTTTTATGCTACATGATCTCTTTCCCCTTATTTCCTTTCTTTGCATCATCCTCATATTTCCTTTTAACTTATATGTCTTCCTATCTCAATTTCACTCTACTCTTACATTCATATCCAGTGACTTGCTATCTCTATAGTGATGCTTGTTTCAGTCATCTCCATGGATATCTTTGTACTCATTTTTAAGTTTGCTGCTTCTGAGGGTAAGAAAGATGTGATGCTTGCTCTGCCAGCTTTTGCTCACAGCTGAGCTCCTGGTTCATTGCTTTTTATACTGTCTTGGAGTTCAACATTTATTTTCAAGCTGAGAGTGAAACTTTTGAGTAAAGCCATTTTTAACAGGAAATCCTAATGGGTCATTAATTCTTATAATGGCATACTACATAACAGTCATAGGCAAAGTCAAGATGTGTGAAAAGAATGTACAGTGATGCTGAAGTTAAATCTTTTTCTTGAAATATTACTATTTCTTACTGTTTAGGGCAGCTTCATACACTCTGGCTGCCATAGTAGTCCACCCTTTCCGACTATCTTTTTGCAAATTTCTTCTTCTTAATATAAATTGAATCTGTACTCAGTTATCTTCTGATTCATTAAGTATTTGCTGCTTTGGTAACTTACACATTTTTAGAGGTAAAAGCTGATGGACAACCAAAGATTTTAAAATCAGATTCAGAATATGTTTATAATTGATCTAGAGAAATGGAGGCCCAGTCTGTCTCTTGAAGTAGTCTTCCCATGTTCTTCGTTTTGAAACTTTAGACCATATAAAAATGCAGAGATAAAATATTTTTTTAATTGCTATTTTCCAAGGTATGCCTTTTCAAAAGCTTTTTCTTCAGATCTGTTAGTTTCAGTCCCTTTCCAGCTTCTTAGATAGCATCACATGGCAATGTAGCATTGCCTGCCATCCAGTTTGAGCTCAGCCTGGTGGGGAGCTGTTCCTCTGGAACTCGCTGTGGCACTATGATGGCACTTGCAGCACTTGAGAACCTACTGAAACAGGAAGACAGCACATTTAGGACTCATCTGTGGAAAATCTTGTGAATCGGGTTGATGTTCTTACATCCATGTTCTTACCCAACAAACCCAAAACACGTGGTCAGTCTGTATGTCCTTACAATGGCATCCTAAATCAGATGTGCCTTTTGTGCCATGACCATTCAGCTATGAAGGTATTTTCTTTTGAAAAATCTGACCAGGTAATTATTCTAAAGGTGAAAGCATCACTTTTTGTAATATCCTGGCACTTCAGTATTTCCAAAGCTGAAACTCAGCAATTTGAGAAAATAAATTATTTCCATTGCAGTGCTATCCCATGAATGCAGCCAAACTTGGAGTGCCACTGCATAAGACTTTATGCAAACACAGATAAAAACCTATATAAGAGGGTTCACAGATAAATGCACTGATGCTGATTCATTCTACCTGGGCAAACCCAACTGCTGTGTGAATTTTAAAGAAGTTAGAAGGACTTGACATGAAGTGGCTGAGTCTGCCAATATGAATTTACTTTCAGGGTCATAAACCAATTGTATAAGGAAGAGATTACTCTGCTGTCCAGGATTATCCTGTGATTCATAAAAGAAAACATTAAGAATTTCCTGTGACTCATTACATTTATCAGCGAAAAGATGCTTTTTCTTAGTAGGAATACAAATCTCACTTTCAAAAAAAACCTTTTTTCATTGTTCTTGAAATGTAAATAAGCTTAGTTTTACATCTTAAGATGTACACTGTAGATTTCATAGCTGTTTCTTGCTTTCAAAAGTGTAATAAAAAGACATTAAAATCTCATATTCAAATCTCTCTGGAGCAAATGGAGTTATAGTGTGATCTCCTAAAATCTCTTATAGTCCAAGTATCATTGCGACTCTGTTGGCTTTCACATGACTCCCATTGCCGAAACAAATCGGGACTGAAATCTATGCATATCACATGTTCATTGGGGAGAGGATCTACAGGAACTGCCATTGTCTATAGGAGAAATATGCAGTAATATGATTACATGCCCTATGGGAGTTGCTCCCACAAGTCACTGATAGGGGCACATCTGTTTAATGTGAATGGGCAGGCTAAAGAGAGTTCATGTTGTTGGAAAAAATCACTAAGAGTGAAGCTTCTGAATGCTTGGGAAGAAGAAAGATTGTTTTAGAAGATAGATCAAGGAAAAATCATACCAGACTTCTGGGCATATTGTATTTATTTTCTTAATATGCTAGCTCTTGCATTTCCTTTTCTGTTGTGCATTTTAAATTCCTTAAGTAAACATTATAGCTTCTTATATCTAAGCAGCACTAATGTGATATAAATGTGTATTATGCATCCTTTTTGTGCACAGACTATATCATTTGTATAAACAGCAAATGTATGATATATTATGTTTTCATATACAGAGGGTCCTTGCCTAGTACACACAATTACTGGAGACTTGCTGAGAGCCCTGGAAGGAACAGAAAACTGCCTGTACCCTCGCTTAATTTCAGTATCTAGTGAAGGTCACTGCATCATCTACTATGAACGAGGACGCTTCAGCAATTTCAGCATTAATGGCAAACTCTTAGCTCAGATGGAAATCAATGATTCAACCAGGGTAAATCTAAATGCAAACAAGCATTTATTGTGTGTTGCCTTTATTTATTAAAATAAATTGAATTTATTTGCTATATGGTTTAGAGGAAATCATATATGTAAAATTTCTGCCTTTTGGTTAAGCCTTTCAAACACATATCCTTTCATCACCATCTCCAAATATGAAAATGCACTTAATCTTTTCCAGAATAAATAAGAACAAATAGCTCACGAGCCCACAATATTCCCAGAATTTTTGTTTGGAATTAAATTTCAGTGGGGAATATGTCTTTGAAACAAAATGCTCTGAAAAGTCCTCATTCTTCATTTATTACCCAAGACATGAATTCATGCCTTCAGGGCTCTGCTCTGGCACTAGCACTTGAAGCAGCATTAGGAATGCAGATCACTGCTGTGCTTTAGGTGGTAGTGGTAGCACTGAGTATTGTAGAACAAATCATGGAATGTCGAAATGTGCTGAACTCAAGTATTGGCAGATTCAGTCAAGGAGCGTTTTTTGCTATCTCTCACATTTAATGCCACACATTTGTTTAAAATTTGATGACACAAAATTCATTGGTTTATTTGTGGAGAAAGAGGAGAGGAAACATTTTGCTTCAAATTTAAAGTGGGCAGAATATAAGAAATGCTTATAAGTCAATTCAATTTTTAAAATATTGATCCATTTCCATAAAGGCTAACTGTGTGCTTGGAATTTTTCTTCTTCTCCTGAAGGCCATCCTCCTGAGCAGTGATGGGCAGAACCTGGTGACAGGAGGAGACAATGGTGTAGTGGAAGTATGGCAGGCCTGTGACTTCAAGCAGCTCTATATTTACCCTGGCTGTGATGCTGGCATAAGAGCTATGGATCTGTCTCATGATCAGAGGTGAATTTGTCATTCATATTTGTATGTAAATACTAAAATTCCAGAAAGAATACATCTCCATGAGCTTTGAATATATGATATGGATTGTTAACAGGATGCATAAGAATTACAATTACTCCAGCTGTTTTGCTGTTAATTTATCTGATTCAACACTTAATTCTGATACTTGAGTCTTAAAATGCAAGCACTTAACATTATGGTGAGGTCTCATTTAATTGAAGTTAGTAAGCCAGACACTCAGCTAGCAAAATGTGACTAAAATAGCATTAACTTAAGAACAAAGGAATAGTCAGATTAGATCAGAGTGCAGTAGTGCCTATTAAATGCCTTAAAACCAATTTCAAAAGTTTGAGATACATTTCTGATTTTCAGCCAAGCTTAAGAACTTCAGACAGTGTTGCAAAAAGTGCCTTGTTCTTTTAGCATTTTTCTGTCTATGAAAAATCATAGCTCGAGAAGGCAAAAGAGAATTAACATCAGCCTCTGATATCTTTTTCAGAACTCTGATTACTGGCATGGCTTCTGGCAGCATCGTAGCTTTTAATATAGATTTTAACCGGTGGCATTATGAACATCAGAACAGATACTGAAGTGCAGTGAAGAACTGAAAGCCCAGGTAAAGCTGAGAGCACAAGTGCTGCAAAGAAAGGTGTAGTCTCTGGTGGAAAACCGCGTCTGCATTGACCTCCGTTGTACATTCCATTACACCCAGCAATAGCTGTACATTGTAGTCAGCAACCATTTTACTTTGTGTGTTTTTTCACAACTGAACACCAGCTGCTGAAAAGCAAGCTTGTATCATGTAAATTATATGAATTAGGAAATGTTTTGGTAATTATTTCATATATCTTTGTTTATTGAGAAAAGGTAGTAGGATGCGCCACAAGAGACTTTTGAAAATTCTGGGGAACCTTGTGTCCAGTTATTTCAATGTTTAGGCTTTGAACCTAACATGCATCCCATCTCCAGCCTCTTTTCAAGCTGAGATTAAAAAAAATATGTTTGATACTTTGTACATCAGATGCACATCTTAACTTTAAAGGGATACTTTTGTAAAAGTAAAACCTTGTATAAAGAACAAAACTGTTTCTTAATTTTATTGTGGAGTTACAACTTGCATGTACTTTAAACCTGATGTCTTGAAGGAACAGGTGCATTCACACAAATCAGACTGGAGATCTGCCTAAGGGTACAGCTTGTGTTAAAGGGTTGAATTTGGGAGCAAACAGTAATTCTGACATTTTCACCAACACATTTTTCACTTTTTGAATCTAAACCTTACCCCTCTTAAGTGGAGTTCTGCTCACGAAGCATTTGGATAAAAAGCCATCATTTGCCATATTTATACTTTATACGATAGAAATTAATTTCCTCCCTTTTAAATTTAAAGACTAGACAGAAAGGGAGTAAAGAGGGAAGTTCAGTTTAATGCTTTGTAATGCTTAATGATTCCCAATACAGGCAAAGTGCTATACTTCTGGAATATTAACATTTGGCATCTAAATCATGGGCAAGAGAGCCCCCACTGTTTTTTTCCCCCCTTATTTGTAATCTGAAGAGCTTGGTTTATTTGAGAGCCTTAGCTTCATTTCAGAGGTGACTGAGGTTGTTCTTTTCAGTTCTTCTGAAAATCTCACCTGAAGCCACTCAGACTAAGGCACTTCATCTTTTACAATACTGTAATGATAACTATCAGAATAATTTTCTGCACATTGTACTGATCAAATTACACACCCAGGGGTATATACACTTTAATTCATGTTTCTTCTTTGTATATTTGGTGACTGTATTGTCATAGATGTACATATTGTGTCGGTAGGGCTATGAGGCATGTAACAGGAATGTAATTTTCTCAGAATTTACACTCACTTGCAGTCATTTATTTAAAAAGATAATGGATTCTTTGTATTGGCACTTTGCACCAGGAACATATCATTATTTATTGATGTGATTACTTATTTGTTATCCACCTTGTATTAGTAAGTTTAGCCCCGAATTTCCTTCTTCATTGTTGTTTGTATTTATAAGGTTTGGAAATCATGGGGATCAACGTAATGATTAAGTTATTCATCACCTGTCTGTAAGCAATATCTTGAGTTTGTAGCTTAGAATTGGGAGACTATTGAACATCTGGAAGACAAGTTCATTTCATCTTGAGATCATGGTGAAATATTTTGGATATATAAATTCCTTAAGCTATTGTAACCATGTTTTATTGCAAAGATGTAAAATACGCCAGATGTGTGTGAGTTGGAAATCAAAAAGAAAAATAAAATATGCAAAGAATTCAGTGATTGTTTTTCATTCTGATGCAATTTTTTTCAAAGCATTCCCATTATCATTACGAACAAACAGTTATTTCTGAGAAATTCTTACTTGTTTCCTAATTATATGCCAAAAAGTATGCACTTCTGGGTGGTTATTTCTCCTGGGGTCTCAGGAATAAAACCTCACAGGTTACAGACTGACCTCTGCAACTCTTTTGATTGTCATGAGAGAAGCTACTAAAGTTACTTAGTTCAGCAGAAGTAAAAAATAAGAGAAAAATCAAAGCCTCTAAGGGATATTTAGGATCCTTGTGAGCGGGAAATAATCTTATGTAATAGACCTCACAGAGAGCAGAGATCTGATGAGAAAGATTTTGGATATCTCTCAGCATCTGATAAGATGGAATAAATTTTATCTTATTTTGGGCATTGAAAGTTAGGTATCTACACTATCTGCGCAGCATAACAAAACAGGTGGGATAACTTACCTTTTGGAAATCCTGAGGACTCCACATAGATTACAGCAAATAAGTGGAGACATATGTATATCCATATGTCAGATGTCTAATTTAAGGTAACAATGGTAAGCAAAATACTTTCCTAATAATTAGAAAACTCCCAGAAGTTTTCTAATCCTCAATAGCAGAATAGCAACCAACATTCCAATTTGTTGCCCTGCTCATTTCCTTTAAAGTTAGAAGGATTGTTCTTTAAATAATTATCAAAATGAACCAATATTTGAGAACTTTATTAGAATACAGCATACATTTTAGCAGATATCTTTTTTTATCAATCAGCTTTTGAAAGTATAACAACCTAACTTGACTGTTTTGAAGCTCTAGGAGATATGGGGAAAGGAGAAGAGAGGACTGGTATGTTGATAGTGTCCTGTGAAACACTTTTTATTGATATGTCATAACCTCCATTCCATCATTATACAAGAGTCACCCATAATTTTGTATTTTATTCAACAAATTGATTTAAAAATGCACTATTGCAATTAAACAAAAAATGAATATTGCTATTGTTTCAATTAATGCTGTTGTTTTCATTAAGTCTCTCAGGTGTTAAATACAATCTAGTCACAAATTAGAAGCTTTTGTGCCCACACAAACCTTTACATGAGAAATTTGCCATGGGCTACAAGGATAAAAAAATACTCTTTCTGTATTGCATTTATAGGTAGGGGTACCCCACACTCATTAAAAAACCAATAATAATAATAATAATAATAATAATAATAATAATAATAATAATATAATGTTACTACTACTAATAGTAATAATAATAATAATAGTGCCAAGATATTTCAATTCCTTTGTTTTATTTGTTGATTTGTGTTAATTACATTAGTGTACACCCGTGTATTTCAGGGCTTCTTACAGTAAACAGAGAATATACGCAGATATCCAGTTTTTGTCACAAGTCTTTTCCAATGCTTCAGCTGCCCACTTCTGTCACATAGTAAATCTTGCCTTTTTTCTCTCTAGAAATTAGAGCTACTGATCCCAGGGAGTCTCTGAGAGCTGCTTGTGGAACATGAAGCAGCTTTGGCCAAACCAGTTAAATGCAATGAATCTCTCAGCTAAGGGAGATGCAGCTTTAAGGATACAACTGTGCAACTAAAATATGCCTATGATGTAAATAACATACAGTTATTGGCTGCCTTTCTGCCACCTCACCCTCGGTTAAGCACTGGACTACAAGCCATTACGTTCCAGGAGAAAAGATGCAACAACTGCGAGGCATATTCCTCATCCAGATCCTACCACTGTTGAGGAGAATGCTGCTTTCTCTTCATGAGCAATAATAAAAGAGAGGCTTCTGCATACTTACCCCAAGGAAAGACTAGTTAGGCTCAATTTACTGGGAAAGCTTTGGATAAATAATGATTATGTTGATAGAGAAGCTTGCAGGTTGTGTGTGTAGAGCTAAAATGCTGCCTGTGAGCAGCAGTTGTGGAGAATGCTTTTTATAAAGCAGTGCATCAACCCTGCTGACAAGCAAGCAGGATGAAGCAAGCCTCATGCTCCCAGGGATAAAAGCATTTGAAGCAGACACAAGGAGCGAAAGGCTGACTTATGACAACAGCAAGAGAACCACCTCCCGATACAAGATGTTTAGTATATATGAATATTTCATTTGGATCCTTAAAGCTGGAGTTTATGCATACAATTTTCAAGGGCTTTACTGTGGACTGGTTTTATTTAGGCTTTGGGGTGTGTGTGTGTGTGTGTGTTATTTGCAAACTCTAAAAATGCATGGCTTAAAGCTGGTATTTAAAGCAGAAAAAAAGTACTGGACATTTATATGTCTATGCAATACAGTACAATTTATGGACTCCCTAACCTAGTGATTAATTTTGCAACATCTACAGTTAAGTTTCAATATCTGAAACCGATAAGAATAACAAGGCTGGTGGTTGCTTTCTTATAAAGTTTATAAGCTGTTGCCATATAATTAGTTTACGTAAGGATTTAAATAGATGAAAATATGCCAAACAGCTGACTTTGGTTTATGGGCCTGTCCATGGTGAACAACTACATTTTGGACACTGGAAACAACTACATTTTGAGATACTGATATGGAAATGACTCTTGCTTCATCAAGAGAGTACTCAATATTAGTTGGATTTCTTTCATTAAATCATGGTTATTCCTTTTACACATTTGACAACTCATCAAAACTATCAAGTCTATCTATCTTTCAAAAATTATTGTGATAGTAAATCTCATTATTTTAATTAATCCATAAATTAATTGTCAACTACTATTTTCCATAGGATAATGTCACAATGAAGACTGTTATAGTTTGATATTGGACAGGATTTTTTATTTTTAATCAGGTTGGTTTTTTTATAAAGGCAAAAATCAATAAGTCAAAAAATATGCCATCTGTACCCTTTAAACTCTTTGAGGTAAATTACAGAATACACTGCCTTGAGACATTTAACATTAGCTGAAAATTTAACCTCAAGCACAGAGAAATTAAGTAGCCCCTGTTATTTAATTTTAATCTTTCATGGAGGGATAGGTGACACATATAGTATTTTCATTGGGAACTTCTACAATAATATAGTTCCACCTTTAAAGTCCCTCAGGTAATTTATTTGCCTTGTGTAACATCCCAAGCTAGAGGAATTTCTATAAAGAGTCCTCAGCTCATTTCAGAGGACCAAGATGCACCAACCAGTGGCAGAATGGACTCAGTTTGTCCTGGGGTTTAACCACTTGTGTCCTTCTCTGGTGTGGATAATTTGAAAAGTGTGCTCCTTGTGAACTGGACACTTGCTGGAGCTGCCAGGGGCAGGACAGGGACAACACCTACAGTCCACCTAAACCTTCATTTGCAGCTGGAACTTGTGGGACTAATGAATTTATGTGTGTTCTGGTACAGGCTGGCGTTTCAACCATGCATTGCAATAAATGACACAAAGCAGCTTTCATGGATTTCCAGGTAGGTAGCTAGCCTAGCTCTTTTATAAAACTCACAGGAAGGTACATAGTGGTTGACTGGAAAATACATTATTGGTGAGAAAACCATGAAGGTATAAAAAGCGATCATATAAATGTCACAACAAATGTATGTACAGCAACATTTTAGACAGAAGAATTTTTATTCCAAAAAACCGGAATCTATCTTCCAGTTTAATGAGTATCCTAAGTGCCAGTGATGATATATAGTGACTGCAGATCTTTTACATATGTTCTGGGCTTGTCCAGAGTGACACACAGTTGGCAACAGATGATAATTAGCAAATGCATGCAATCCTTTTGCAGCCTAGAATAACTCATTTGCAAGACTGGTTTAGGAGACACTGTGGTCACTCTTGTCTAACACTCTCAGTGAACTTTAGAATACTTCACCTCAAATTTTTCAGTCTAATATGGATCTTAATGCCTTTTGACATTTGGACAGAGGAGATTTTATGAAAATCTTGGATTTTGAAATGCATCTCATACGATCTTAAATAATGAGTTCAAGATAATGTAGTAATAGATGTAGTAAGTATTATTTCCTGTGATAAAGTAAATCTTCTCTAAGCATGGAAAAACATTGTGAAAGAAAAAGTTATTTTTAAATGTAAAGTCATTTCTGAGAAGACTCTGGAACTTAAGGATGATTTTATACAAATACCTTCTCTTTATGTACAGACAACAGCTAAATAAGGTTTAGAACAACAGAAAAAAATCCCAATTATTTTTTAACCATCTACCACTTATCCATTTGTGTGCTATTGAGGATTCTTCAATCACTTAGATCTAAGTTGGTATGCGTAAACTTGATCTAAATGTGCAAAGTATATCAAAACCAGGATCCTCACTGTTCTGTATTCTCCAACAGTATTCAACCAATGACAACAGCCAATTTTAGCTCAAAACCACAATTTTGGTGAAACACCTTTTAATCTCAAGCTCATTTGAAATTCTACCTTTTTATTTGCAATAGAAATTTTTGTGCAATATAATTTTTATAATATATCTATTATATAATTCAACAAAACAGAAGCAAATAAGCTATGCTACATCCTAAGGTTATTATTTTTCAAAATAGCTGTTACTAGTGAGACTACATCTAATTGTACCTAACAGCTGTAACCCAAACATCAGAAACAAAAATAAAACCACGTAAAATTATTTTTCTATTTGAGTAAGCTGTCTAGATTTGGCAAGCCACATGTACTCTTAAAAATACTTCAGTTGATGGCCTCTTAGTCTTTGTTAGTCATATACTCACAGCTCCAAAAGTGTGCTTCATATAAAAATTGTTATTAAACGGGTAAGTTTACATGGCACAAATATAAGCCACTTTTTTTAGCCAAGTTCACTCAAAAGCTGTAAGATCAGTAATCTACCTTTATGATTGTCAGTTGCCTAGAAAAAACCTCTGCAATCTTACTGCTTTTATCACAGAAGTGCAAGGGTTATCAAATACTGCAAAATTTTAATGAAGCTTTTTTTAGGATTTTTAAAAATTATTTTCAGGGTGATGGACAATTAAAGGGAGCAAATTCTTAAGTCAGCAAACCAGGATTTTCAGGCAGCAGGTGGGTAGCTTATATATCTGATTTTCAAAAGACTTTTCCTGGTAATGCTAGATGTGCCAACAGGGCATGAGCTGAGCAGCAACTGGGTCATATGAGACAGAAAACAAACATGAAGAACTGCAAGCATACAGCAAGGTGCTTCAACAATCCTATTTTCTCATGGGATAATAAGAATGGACAACTCATCCCTTGGCATGGCTTTCCAAGGCTTTGATAAAAGCACCATATTGTCCTCTTCTCAAGGGAAAGGCATCAAGCTGGCCTGAAGAAATCGTACTATTCACTGCTGTTCAACATCCTGTTCCCTGAAGTAGGAATATCCGGATGAAAGAAATTGGGAGCAGCAGCGCCACCACCATCTGAGTAACACAAGTGCCCCCAGCTTCCTAACAAGTAAAGCTATGTTGCTGACAAGCACCCTATTAGCTCTGTCTTTCAAAGCCTTATCTAGGGAGACTGCTGTGAAATCAGGGAAGAAAATAAGAATTCAGCTGTCATAACAGCCTGAGTGAATCACCTGACTGAACTCTCTATCTTCAGAAACCAGTCACTGTAACTGAAGTGGGTCTGGAGAGCCCACCTTCATGCCGGCTCCAGCTGATAAGCAGAAAGTGACACTTGGTAATGTTAGGCTAAATGCTTCTCAGAAAGCCCATATCTGAATTAAGGAAAGACCAGATGCATTCCTTGATTTCACAAACAAGTTCACTTTTCCTTATCTATCCACTACACTAAAAATCAATATGTAACTGAGAATGTGAAGGCTAAAGGGACTCAAGGCACTTATTACACAAAGACACAAGCTCAGTGCTGTGTATGGTAGAAAATTACACTTGTTTACGAGATAGTTGTAAGAAAACGTTTCTTGAAAATTTAAAATTGTTTCATATGTTTCAAAAAATTATCATCATACAGACCTTATACAAAAGAAGACTGAAAGGTATTTAGATATAAAAGAGAGACACTTTGAATTGGCTTTACCACTACTAATCTAGTTTACAGTGCTACACTGGCTTATAAGCCTGGTTAAATTCCAGAGGAACACGCTTCACGGCGACATTTATCTGTATATCACACTTGACACTTAATTTATCATAGTTTCCTCTGTGTCTTCCAGCAGAGAAGACAACTAGGCTGAAGTCTGAATTTCTAATAAAAGTCTAGTGTGACCCCCTGAATTAAATCATATAATCATTAGCATTTGAAGTGTACCATCTTGTAAAAAACACCTCCTGAAGACTGAAACTTAAAGCTTGCTAATTCCTGCCTAGTGTGTCCCCAAATGAACTGCTTCTCACTTTGAGCTGCTTACCAACACACAAGTGAGTTTCAAGTCCATAGGCTGAGACCTGTTCTGCATGGAAAGACACCCACTAAATCCAGGATATTTTTCAACCAATGCTTCAGTTGTCCAAGATCAGATATCCAAATCTGTACAGGCCACCAAAGGGTACCTTTTTGCAAATGGAAATATGTGAACAGGCACTTGTGGAGAGGGAGCCATTTGAGCTATTGAGATACCTGGCTTATGATGCCTGATGAGAGAAATCTTTCTGTGGTAATACATACTTACTTCTCTCCACCTGTAGCAAATACAGCCGGGGGGGACTGGCTCAGAAGGAAATACCTCATATCTATAGAAGTTAATGCATTATAAACCATCATTGTTCATCCAGTCCCTCCTTTCCATTTGATCCTGACAAATTTGGACTCTCCCTGCCCTGCAGGTACAGCTTCTTCTCCCACCTGTCAGGTAAAGTGACTCAGGAAGTAGAAAGAGATACCTTCTCCCCTTTTTTTGTACCCCACTGTCTTCATTCTTGATTAGATGAGTTCTTTGGATGTCTTAAAACTTAGTCACTCTGTCCAATTATCACCTCTCAGAGCTGTGTTACAGCTATCCCCAGAATGATGTTGAAGGGGATAATGTGTAGAAAGGGGGAAAGTGAAAGAGAGGAGGAATACAAGGACCTCAAGTGTGGGAGGAGCTACAAAACCTGACATGTTCTCCTGAGAATGGATTGTCCTGGGGAACGCAACCTAAGGTACTGGCTGTGTACAAAGTAAAACTTCCAGGAAGCATCTACTTCAAGTCAGGTAAATACAAGGAGAGGGGGCTTTCTGGTTGGATCTTGGCAATGGTAGTTTCAGCATGATTTTCTGTCTCCTGTGGTCCTAAGTGCCTGTAACTGTGATTTCTGTTTGTACCTTGTAAATGAATAAATGGATTTGCATTTTACTGTATTTGAATGAAAGGTGATTTCATATAACCTGCCTGCAGCAAAGAATCCCTTACATGGTATACAGCAAATTCAAACCACAAGAGAAGTGTGAATAAGTGCTAAATTCACCAAAATCCCGTTGAAGGTATTCAAAGAGTTCAGCAGCCCGCTGCAAAAATTGAGGAACTGACAATAAGGTCTGAAGATCAGGTGAAAATATGACTCCTAGACACCAGTTATAGTCAGAAAAATTCTCTGGTGTTTGAGGACCATGCTTGGACCCAGAGATATGTCCTTAGCTTGTGCAATTTCTGATAATTCAAAACTAAGTGAAGGTCTTAACACATTGGGGAGTTCAGGAAAAACAGCAGAGGTTGCAGCCAAAGCTGTGATCTGGGCAGAGAAGGGGTAGAAAGGCAAAGTGGAGAGGAGAAAAGCCTCAGCATGTTCCAACAGGTCTCTGATCTAAGGACAGGATGCTTATCAAAGGACAAAAATAAAAATACAACATCATGCCCTAATGAGAATTCTGAAAATACCATAGATTTTCTGTATTTTGTAACTTTCTTTTAAGCTCAATTGGCTAATGAATCATACAGCTTTTACAGTATCCCGATTTCTGTTCCTTAGCTATGGAGTACAGATGCAGCAAAGAGTTAGAGAGAAAGCAGAATTAATTTGCTAAATAATTTAACTAAGCAGGGTGAGTTAAGTAGGTTCCCACAAAATGAAATTCATTATAGCAAGTGGGCCTTACAGATAGCACAAACACCTGCCTGAAATACCTGAGATACTTCACACAGAAAATTTCAAAATCCCCCAAGAAACTGTAAAAATCGTCTTGTGCAAACTGTTGTACATTTTAGTTTTTAGATTGTGTTTATTTTATTGTTGGGGGAAGAAAACTGGTTATAAAAACATTTGATTTCAGTCCAATGTTTTTTGTAATTTTACTTTGTCAACAGATGGGGGGATATATTCCAAACACATAATGGCTTTATCACTTTTCAAATGCAACTGCTGCCAAATTTCTAACATTAGAGTCTTCTCTCAGCTGTAGCATAGTGAACAACAGAATAATTATATTGAGATTCACAAATGTTTATGACATTTTAAATGGGAAAAAAATATTTACAATTAGGATATTTGCATTGGGGTGTAGGTGTTGTCTGGTAATAATTCAACAAGCATTGTAATCAAAGTAGAATGGTTTGGTGATAGTATTCATTAGGCAGAATGAGCTTCAAAAATGGCTGTCAACATTTGTTCTTAGTTAACTCTGATACAGAACTGTATAAAAGACCAAACGCAATATATCACAATTTCTAAGGTTGGTTTGAATTACACTACTGACATTTTATTATATATATTGTGTTGACCCGCTTTAAAAAATTTATGTAGTGTTTGTTTTGGAATGGAGGTAATTTCTGTGGCTATGGATTAGTAGTGCAGCTTGGCTTTTTCCCACTCTCTGTTACCCCAGGCTATAGCCAGAGAATAATTTTTGTTTGATATTGCCAACTTGGAATTTATAGGTGCACAGCTCAAACCACCAGTTGCCAGAGGCACTCATAAACCCTTCTTCCTAGCATAAACTATCAATATATAACCTGATCAGGAGCGTGCACTGAAAGTAATGGCTCTTTGTTTCCTTCCAGCTGCAAACTGCCATTGCCGGCCACACAGGATTTGGGTAAGAGGAAAGCAGTCATAGTTACTGTTCTCTGACAGATGCCTCAGCAATTTCCACCTCTGATATTCAATGCAATGAAATAGCCCTACTTGGAGCCGTTCTACAGAGAAAATCTGGCCAAAATTCACATTTGGTCTGAGTGAGACCAGAAGGGCTCAGTAGTCGGTGTTTTACATGGAACTCTGAAACAGAGGAGAGGTGAGTGTTAAGGTCCTGCTCCTCTCCTTCCGCCTTTGTTTCAATCCAGACATTTCTGGCAAAGTGGAATTTCTTCTACAAATCATCAATTATCAGAAATCTGACAAGTCTGGAAGAAACATCTTTTCATATGGCAATTTTATCAGAGAAAGGAAGTCCAGAGTTGTGTCTGTAAGGTGCTGATCTGAGATGTGAGGGAGTCCTTAATCCAGAGCATTTTTTAACTGTCAAGAGCACTTTGAGGAAGACTGAGCAGGACCTGATGCTGGGGCGGTCACTGCACAGACTCAGGCACGGAAAGAGTTCACCCTTCATCAAAAATGTTAAAAGAGGATTTTATTACATTCCAGTGGTAACAATAAGCCTCTCCTAAACCACAGGAGTTATTACAAAAAAAAATATTCAAGTATCGGTCCTTTATTCATATCTGCCATGGGAAGACCTTTGCAACATCAATGAAAGCTCAAGTAGGCTACAAAATTTATGCTGTATGGAGTGGAGGTTTTTAACAAAGGCATAAAAGGAGAATGGATGCTAAGCATGACAAACATCTGCACAAGAACAAAGCAGGTGTAAACCATCTTCACCTGCCCAGGCCTACAAATGCTGTGTGTATCCTTCTTGCCAAAGAAACAGGACACTGTAGGCTCAGCTATCACCATCTCCAAAGATTTAGCTAGAAATGTGGAAGAGTTGACAAATACTTCAGATTGTATAATGCAGGAGATCATAAAACCAGTAGGAGAGTTTGAAAATTATTTAGATTTATGAGCTGATGGAAATTACTTAGACATCCACACAGTCAGAATCTCTTCCATGAAGTCAAACTGCTTAAAGATCAAAGTATTTGTATCAACATTATCAGCAGGCATTAAAAAAAAAAAAAAAGAAAAAGAAAATCCACGACATACAACAGATGCTCCTTTGTCTGCCCTCAAATTTCCAAGAGTTAGCAACTTTCAATGTTATTGGGCAGGGCACACACAACATATACATGTAATATGGGTGTGTAATCTGGTCCTGGGAAAAAGGACAAACAAGCATTTGGGTGGAACACCAAAAATGGGAAGAATTGCACACACCTTTGTTGACTTTTGTTCTTCATATTTATAATTTGCATGCTGCACATACCATTGTATGTAGAAGCTCTGAACATTGGGAAGTTTGCACACTTCCAGCAGTGGTGGTACTCAACAAGCATGACTAAACTAATGCAGAAAATGAAATAAACTACCGATACTGATATGATATTCTACATCAGGTAATGACAAATTAGAATATTGAGAATGACTCTCTGTAACTTCATGACTTACTTCAAGATGTAATCTCCATTGTGGCTGTTCATTCATTCATGTTTTGACCTGATGGTTCTTGAAATAAGGATAAACCTGAGGGGATATTAGCAATCCACACTGAATCCTATACCAATCTATATTTTCTATGAACCCAATTCACTTGGGTTTTTTTTTCCTTTATAAGTAACAGGGAGTTTAGATTTCTGGACATTGTTATTTCCTGTACAAGGTTTGCCTTGTAACAAACCCAAAAACTGTTATGCAGACATTTGTAGAGAACTAAGCTTGCTCACAAGCAGGTAAACATTGCTGTTAACATCCATAAGCAATGGGGCTTCCGTGATTCCAGTGGAAAGACTAATGCAGTCCTTATCCTGAGAAAACCACTCTCAAACACTTCTGCCCTTGAAAGACTAACCCTTCACAAGGCTGCAGCCTTCTACTTGTAAGCCTCCCGCATTAAATTCTTTCCCTTAACTATTTCTTAACTCGCAGCACTCTCCCACTCCTTTATTTTACAGGGCAACCTAATGTGAGCAAGATGTTCAGTATGTCTGGGCTGAGGCAGGACTAAAGTGAAAGCCACAGTGAGCCCAGCTGTAAGCAGGGAGAGAATAGTATTTTAAAGAAGTGTTCAGCAAAAAAATCTCCTCCAGGACACTCATCACCTGTAAAAGATCTCCAGATGGAGACAGAGCCCCCTTCTCCTCCTATGAAAATACTGGTTACCAGAGGATCCAGCTTTACTTAGTAAAAACCTGCAAATTCCCTCTGACCGTGGACATTGCCTGGTTACACAGGACTCTGCTTGCAAGGTCAAGAACCGCACATTTTCCTTCTGAATTATGATGTACATGGCAATGTGTCTTTCAGGATTTTTTCCTAAGTCCCTTTGCAGATATTATGGGAATGGGCCTGCCTCCCATGCACCCACTGAGGTCATGGCCAGTTTCATTGTTCCCAGAGAAAGCAGCTGCTGAGCGAGAAAGGTAATGGGGGCTGTTCCTAAAGACAGCTCTGAACACAGAAGAAACATTTTGAAGTACAATCTGAAGTAGTACCCTATAATATAGATTTAATGGAAGAAATACTCTCTAGATCTGAACGGTTTTACCTCAGCTTCCCTGGAGATGAACTTTAACTCAGTTTTTTTACAGAAGTGTCCTTTCAAATTGCAGAGAAGGAAAAGCCATTACCATTTTCCTCTGTGCTCACTCAGCTTTCAGTCTGGGGCAGACATGGGACAGCCTCACCAGAAACAGACTATTTTCAACTGGCTCAGGCATGGTTATATTGGCTGCAGCTACATTTATGATTTCTATTCACACACACCCTCCAATCCTTTGCATTACTGTGTCACTTTTCCATACTGACAGTACTTTGCAGTACAGGGGCACCTTCAACATAAGAACTGTAAAGTACTCTACAATACCAGGCTGCTTATGAATTAAATCTTGCTTGCACTGGCAAGCAATTCCCGTGTGAATTAAATGCCCCTTCCAAGACCCTAAATAAATTCATGAGACTGCAGAAATCATCTTGAAAGATATGTGGGATCCCTTGTCTCCCCAGCCCTCTTCCTCCCCTCACAGATATATGCAGTGTTTATTATTGCCTGTATTAAGACAAATTATATTTAGTACACCTGAAGCTGTACACATTTTTAAAGCAGACTGGCTCTGTGTCACTATGTGAAGAAACTGTTCAATGCAAGCAGTAGTTCACAGTTATTGCTTGCTTCTTTGCTTTATATTTCTATTTTCTTTAAAAAAAAAGCTTTCCCTGTAAAACTTGGGATGCAATAAAAATGAAGATGAAGGAAACAAAGGGTTTTTCAAATGATGAAACCAGTCAGAACCCTGATTAATGGGAAAAATCCCAGCAGAATTGAATTCTTTGATTCTCACATTTCTCTATTAAGAGAGACTTCCCAGGAAGCTCATTCTCACATCAGCAGTGTACCCAATATCCAGGGAGTAAATGAGCAGGAACTCACCACAGTGCCAGACTTCTATCAGCCATTAGAGCAGCAAAGATTTACAGCATGAGACTGTGTAATAAACCATACTTATGGTGATAAATCAATTCTCAGAAGAGAGAGAAGAATGTGCTCCTACGGGCTGATGTGGTTAAAGCACAGGAGTGGACACCAAAAAAAGAGCCCTGTGCAAAATGTAGATATACCATGATGCTGCTGCTGTGTGAGCTCTGCCAATTCAAAAAGCATTTTCCTGCACTATCTTTCAAGTATGATATTTCCTTTTCTCTCAAGTATTTATGCCTGTGAAGAGCTCTGGCATTCTTAGGTAGGAGGTGCTGAAGTAGCACAGCTTTGCAATCATTGTCTGAATAGGCAAAAACGTTTAAGAAGCATTTCAGTGTTTCTCACCACAAAGGCTGGAGATAAATATGTATTTCTGGGGGAAAGCATAACAATTATGTTTTAATGCAGAATGGTCTAAAGGTGAAAAGAGCACAGTGTGACTCCTTTCAAGTTATGTGATAAGCTGGGACCACACATCTGCAAGAGACTTAACAGGAATAAAGTAAGCATCCTGATAACACATCTTAATCAACTATCATGGGCTCACCAGCACATTCTACCCTCCTTAAAAAGGGATGGGGAGAAATAACCTTAAATAGGACCACCATTTCAGGCCCATGTTAGAGAAACTTTACAGCAAGCAGCAAAACCAGTTTTTCTCACTGAGGAAAATGCAGATCTCATTTACCAGACATGCAAGAGACAGATCTGAGGATCAATCAAGAAACAGAAGGTGAATGGAAAGAATATGCTGTGACCTCTTTGTCCTTGGGAATAGACAATAGGGAAAGAAGCAGAAGGTGCTTAGGTGTGACTCAGTTTGCACTGAGATGCCACATCCACAGAGATAATTGTTCTCAGTTCCCTTTATTGACAAAGGAGATAAACAAGAGTTTCAAGACCACAATTCCTCTTGTTCTAAGGCAAACACTTAAAACAGATATCTACTGGTTTAAAATGCTTATTTCTCTCTTTTGTCAATAGAGAGAGTTCAGAATGATTAACTCAATAAGTAGAAACAGTTAAAGGTGGTATGAGGAATCTCATCCTGAAATTCATACCAGGATGAATTTTCTCTTCCAGATGTCCTGCCACAATAGTACCTGTCTCAGTGCTGTGGTAATTCTTTACAGAAATGAAGCTGTTAGGAATAACCTCATCTATCTAATGAAAGGACATTTAAGAATGATGCTTTGACCTCCGAATAGTTTTATACATTTCCATGTAATATTATTTCCATGCTCCTGTTCCAAGCATAAGCCAAAACTGATTGTGAAAATGGTCTTTTGCTTTTTTGCACCCAGCTGTTCACACACCTGCATGAAAGCCTCTGCTTTACATCTGAATTCTAAGTGCAAATGAAACCCTAAAGGATCTGAAATTTGGAAGTAGATGTTGTAAAAACAACATCCCTGAGAAAACTGCAAAGCTCCTTGAAATGTTAGGAAGCAACGCTTGATTAACAATGAAATTAAAAAAACTTGCTGGCATTTTGGCAAACTCTAAAATTTTCAGATTCAAAAATGGGACCGACAAGCACTAACTAACTAAATATATCAACAAGCAAGTCATTGGCCAGGACTGGAGAGCATATTGCTCCCTGCTGCTGATAAAGTGCAGCACCACCTTAGCAGAAGGATTGCATGAACTAAATATTTTTACAAGAGATAGCAAGACAGGCCCATGGAGCTTAGTGACATTAAATGCTAACATAATATAAATATTTAACAACCTCTGCTTCCAAGAAAATTCAGTCCACATGAAACATAAATTAGGATAGTGTATCAAGAGCCTATTCCTGTATTAGCATTAATGAGATCTAAACTGGCCAGCCAAAGCCAAAATAACAAAATAGTTGCCAGAAAACAGCAGCTAATCTATCTGCCATGCTGTCTTCAGCTGTCTTATGAAGGTCTGAGTCCAAGCTGCAGTCAGTGATACTTACCCTAAAGTCAGAGAAGATTAGTAAGTCAGGTGTCCTAGTCCACAGTACTGGGTTGAAAGATAAAGTGAAATTCATTTAATCTGTTAATCAGGATTCTAACATTCAAATGCCCTATCCTGAAGCTTTTTCTAACTGACATTGCATTGAATGATAAAGTTAATATCAGTTGACGGTTTGCCAGAAGCCATTAATATAAACTCTCAGTTTTGTTTCAGGGCTTGTTAATTTTACTGTGGCCTTATAAGACAAAGAATCCAAGTAAAGAACCACCATGTTCCCTATTCTTTCTTTTTTCTTTAGTAAAATTTTCTCCTCACACTTTTTTTTTAAAGAAGCAAAAATGAATATAGACCTTTATTTATACGATACTCTGCACTGGCCCTGGATTTATTTTTGAAAGTTGGTAAACTCTCCTTCCAATTTAAATTGATTAAATAGGTACAGCTGAGTAAACGGACAGAGTTAGGCTGCAAGTCATATGTTTTCACTTTTAAATTGCATGTAGAAGAACACAGAGAAAATAAGCAAAGAAGAAAAAGTGTACTGAGAAGAGTTCACTATTTGCAGAATTAAAAAAAAAAAAATTGCATACAAGAGTAGATTGCTGCCACATTTTGCTCTCACGTAGCAAATGCTGTGATCAGCCATGGCTGACTTATTCACACCAGTGGCCTGGGATGCAGAGCATGCATCGCACTAAATAGCATTTTTATGTTCTTTGGAAGTATTCTGCATCTTATGTTATATCAGTTAGATGGATTTTCACAGTTTGTTTGCCATAACAGGGAGCAGATACACAGAAAACCACTACCAAAATGCAGCTGGACTCCTTCCATAATTAAGTGATTCTTTTCTCTTAAAAGTAAAGAATATCTCCCGTCCTATGCAGCAATCAGCATCTGTAAGTCTTCAAAGAAGGAATTTGGTAATTCTGGTTAGTTCTAATATTTCTCTACCAAAACCACGTATTAGACTGCAGGTCATTCCTTTGTGAACATGAAATAGTTAAGGTACTGCAATGAACTTAATGGTTTAAAAAAAAAAAAAACCAAAAACCAAAAAGTAAAAAAACCCACAAAAAACCCCCAGAGGAATTTTTTTTGTACTCAAAAGGGATTTGATGCAGTTTTTGTTACATTATGAAGAGTAAAACAGGCATTATTTTCTTAATATTGGATTCCCCCAATGGATATTTGGAAATATTAAATATATAGAAATCTTTATACATATGCAATAGAAAAGGAAATTTTTTGAAATATTCAAAAACGAGTATATTCGCCCGGTGGAATCTGGAAACAAAGAGATGTCTACCTATTCTTGAAAATAACCAATTCTTGAAAAATATTTGATTTTATGCATGAAAGAACCTGTGTAGCCTGATTTGCAAAGAATGTTTTCAACCCCTAAAAGGAGACTGGAAATAGCTTCTATATTTTCCCTAAAAGATGTTCAAGGTACTTGTGGTACAAAATACAGACATACTTCTTTCCTTAACATATACTCAATGTTATTAAGCCAAACTATTTTATTTCTTCTCTTTATTTCATGTCTTAGTGTTGCAGCACTTAGAATTTCCCTGTAATAGGAATTTAATCCACTTTCACCAGGGGTTTTCTACAGTATTTACAGTAACCCTTGTTGAATTATTTTCATCCACATTCCACATGAATGCTTTCCCTTTCCTGCTTGTTTGCTCCAGGCAAACACAGGACACAGACTTGCATTGTGAGATCCAGTTCTCAATTTTATTTAATAGCTCAAACATATTTTCCATATTATGTTGTTCATTATATCTCAATATTTGGTCATAGTTTCAGCCACAGATCCAATTACTACATCACAGAAGTGATATAATATATGTGAAGCACTTCCAACACATACGGATAAAATGCTGCTAAAAATATTTTTTTTTTGCACAGGGAAATTTTTCGAGTAAGCAAATGGGGAGGATCCTTCCCATTACATGAAGCAGAATGCAGGATGCTGTCAAGCTTAGTATTTTACCGTGAGAGGTTTCACACTCTCAAGCCTCTGAAATCCCAGTTAGAAGACTGGCAGCACAGTTTTCAAAGCAAATATTTTGCTGTTTCTGACTTGCAAAAGTGAAGTCTCTACCGTGCTAGGAGTAAGACGTGGTAATTCCACACTTGTAAAAGAGATGTGAAGGAAACTGCTTGCTGAACTCACAGGGGAGCTGCTCTGTGACCCTGCAAGCTCCCAAAAGAGAAGGGGTGCCAGACAAGGGCAATATTCATTGAGCAACAAAGCTGGTGAAGGGTCTAGAGCTCTTATGAGGAGGAGCTGAAGAAGCTGGGGTTGTTTAACCTGAAAGAAAGGAAGTTCAGGGGGGACCTTGAGTACCCAGGTTCTACTTGAATCTGAAACTGGAGACATGTAGAGGTTCTTGCAATATAAGACATCCTGTGACAACCAGAGTAATTGCCTAAAGCAGATGCAGCTTATTTGGGAATTATGGGAAAATTAAATACATTTTATAGACAAAAAATTATAAATTTTAGTGGCAGAACTGGAGAGACAAAATAAACATTCCTTAGAAAAACCATGCCCAGGACAACCAGTGAGAAGCCCAGAGGATGTGACAGAGGGAATTAAGAGAAGCAAAGGGAGAACTACAGCTTGTGCACATGACCTTCACATGATGTTTAGACCACACAAACCAACATGCAAGTCCCATGTCTGTACATTTCCTTGCTTGGTTCTCAGGGCAGCTCAAACCCCAAACTGCACCTGAAGAGGTGCTCGACTTCTACCTACAGCACTGAGAGGGGCTTGGGGGGGTCCACCCCACAGATATTTCTTGTGAGATCAGTCCATTAGGCCTGACCACATGGACAAGAATGGAACCAAGAGAGCTGCCCTGGTGCATTTCTCAGTGCTGCTCTGTGCAGTTGACACCTGAGGTCGAGCTGGAGCTCACTCAGCCATTGCAGCAGCCATGCCAGCCTTGAGCTTCAGGTCAGCTCTGGCTCCAAAGCTTGCAGGCAGCCCACAGAGCTCAGGTTGTGAATTGCTCCTCTGTGTGGCTTCTGCAAGGTGTCATACACGGATTTCACTTTCTTCTGCTACACCAACACAAAAGCTGCTGCTTGAACATAGCCCGTTACACTCTTTTTTAACCCACGTCTCAGGCTCTAGCAACTGTCAACTATCATTTTGTCCTTTCATTTCACATTATCAATTTACTTTCAATTGTTAATCACAGCAAAAGGTCACACAGGATGCAGCATTGCTGGTGTAAAAAGTAGGTGGAAAATACCGAAAATCCCATAAAGGTACAGCTGATGAAACTTTCCTACTCTGTATTTTCTGTATAGGAAATATCCCTGTGCTGAACTAAGATTTTGCTAAAATGAAATCAGTGTTCAGCTAGTGAAAGCTGTTTTTTATTTATAGACTAAAGACTTTTTAAAAGGTCCACCCAGCAAGAATTTCTGTTTAGCAGCAGTCTGGGGCAATTTTTCAGTAGCTCTCCCTGGGAGAAAGATGTCAAGGCCCTCGAAACTCAGAGTCCTGCATAAGAGTGTGCATCCACACTTATTCAGTACTGAACAGCATGGTAAACAGATGAATGAATATACCAGTAAGCAGAATTATTTTTTCAGCCACTTTTACAGGAAAGCACTTTGAAGTTTCAAACATTGGTCTTCCCAATTTTAAATTTGACTTCAAGATTAGTTTTGTGAATTGAGAAATTAAACAGGCTGATTTTATAGAGAAAGATCAATAAAAACTCAAATTTGCTGTCTCTATTTTACATTAAGAAAACATTGCAAGTGAAAAAAATTGCAAATATCAACTCATTAGTCAAAAATTCTGTCTCTCCATTCCATTTCTCCATGTTTTACCCTGCATTAATTAAGACACTGACAATAATATATTTTTTCCTTGTCATACATTTCAGACATTTTCAGCAGCCTGTAAAAACACAGGTAACAGGGACTTGAAAAAAGCAGGTTACAGGGAAAGGATAATCACACCACTTTATCTAAGTTATAGACATCATTGGAAGAGCAGCAGTGAACCATGGAATATATTTACTATCTCTCTTCACATCTCAAGATTTCTTCACACAAGAGATTGTTATAGGACAATAGACAGAGATGAGCAGATCAAGCAAGGAGAGGAATATGCATTGAGATCAAGAAATTGCCTGTTCTTATCCCAAAGGAAAAAGGGATTGCAAGATCTCTCTGATGCTTCAGATGGTTCAACTCTTTTCTACTTTTGTCAATATGGTTAAAATACAAGATTTATGGTGATCCATTCTGAGATGGAGCTTATCTTGGCAGTACAGGCAAGGGAAGATTAAGCCAGACCAGTGACCTGGGGATAGACAGTTTTTCAAGAAGAAAAAAAGAAAATCATAACAGAAAATAAAAAGTCTTACAGCCATTGAGAAGATGCTCAAAAGGAAAATACTGCACACTCCTCTCTGCTGCCCATGATGTGGACATCTCAGGAGGTGCATGAACAGGACTGAAAATATTTAGCTCCCCATCTCAGCATACACAAAGCTGAGTGCTCGGGTCCTGTGTATTTGAGCAGCCAAGCACAAAAACTGGCAGCTAAGATGGGTGTGGCTCTGTTGAGCACAGAGGGCCTTGCAGAGAGCAGCATGATGACAGCAGGTCCAAGCCCCCTTCCCACCTTTGGCATTACAAGCAAGTGGCCTTCCCCAGTGCCACTTCCTCCCATCTTCATGATAATGCACCCTTAGCAGTGAGACTTGTTTCTGTAGCCGTGTGCATTTGCACAGATACTTGTGTTTGGCTCATTCCTACTTATATCTGTTGGTTCGTGATCAACAGAAATAGATTCCACCAGGGAAATTACACTCATGTGTTTCAGCCTCAGCATTTGAGGATGCAGGAACAACTCTTCAGTGATGCATTTTGTTTTGTACCTTCCTTTTGCTCCAGGGCACCTAGACAAGGAAACAATTGTAGTTTGAGCACCTGGATGATGCTTTTAGTTATATGGTTTAGTCTTCCTGCTAGTAACCAGGAAGTTGGACTCGATGATCCTTATGGGTCCCTTCCAACTCAAGATATTCTATGATCCTATGAACCCCCCTAAGTCTGCTGTTCTCTGTGTAGAAGTATCTCCAGTTACAACTACTTGGGCTGTTCAGTACAAAAGACTCATTCTGCCTCTAGTGAAGCCTCACAGCCTGTGACTTTCCAGATAGGCCCTCAGCAGAGATGTGAAGCTGTGAAACTTCACTGGAAACACCATATGAGAAGAGATTTGTTACCATTAGCAAGACTACTATTCACTTACATGAAAATGTATGCCACTGTTTTCATTTCTTTCCACACATATTTAGTGTTATTTAAATTAAACTCATGCTACTGATTTCTTCCAGAGGAGCTAATGGAGCAAACATTCTTTGGACCATACTAAATGGAAACATGGCATGCACATTGTTAATGGACTGTGCAGATTTTGTGAGACAGAAATGAGGAAATTAGTGCACTGCTATTTCTGACTTAGCTGGATGGATGTTTTTAGCATAATGTTTGCACACTGAAAAGCCAAGTCATACAACTGCAAAGCCTGGCATTCAGAAAGGGCAGTGAGAGATTTGGCTGGGGAACACTGTAATAAACTGAGTGAACAGTGGATGTGTACAACATAGTTTAATGACATCAAACAGCAAACAAATGAGGTACAATGGGCTTATCCTATGCTTTTCTTTCCTATTCAGCTGTGTTGCAGATAACTGCCAGATAGTCTCACTGGAATTTCTTTTTAATGAACTAAAATCTTCAGTTGTGAAAAAAAAAAAAAAAAGATAATAACAACCATCACAAGATTAATGCAGAGAGGGGTTGATCTGGCAAAAGAAAAATCTTCTGCTCATTGTAGCATAGCTCATAGACTAAGCTGAGACAGAGTCTGAATTGAAACATCAAATACTTGAGATAAAGCTCTTGCACGTCTGCATGTGTAGGTGGTACACTTCAAAAGCAAAGCAGAAATTTGTAGTGGAAAGCAAGCTTTTAAACAGGTCAGTCTGCTCCCAGTGAAGTCAATGGCTAAGTATGAGGCTATGATGGAAAGTGAAGATGCAACATGAATTTAAGTAGGAAAAACAATTCCATTCTGGGTGAAGAATACAGGTTTTAATATCTCAAAAGGTGGTAAAGCCATCTTATCTTTCAACACTTCCTATGAACAGGAACTGCAAAGCTATGTCCTGCCCTTTAACCGGCTTTATAACAGGCAAGTGTTGGATGTCAAGACACCTGACAGTGACTGTCATATCAGCTACTCATTTGCTGAATTTTCTCCTGGCAATCACATCGCAGATAACTCTCTATTTTGCCATCTAAACACTGGCTACTATGTTGAATTTCTCTCTTCATTAATCTTAGCTTTCCCAGAGACAAGGTCATGGATTTTTCAACTATCTTGAAGAACAGCTCTGCCTTTACTCTTGAATTCACTGTTTTGGGCTAAATTGGACTCTGAAATTCAGTAACCAGTGAATGTGCTGGTGATGTTAGTACAGGAGGCTTCCCTGTTACATCAGTCCAGCACCTGGGCAGAGAGCTCAGAGGGTTGGGTGGCAAGACACAGGCTGAGCATAAAAATCAAAGAGCCTAGTATCAGGCCTAACTCCACCTACAGCCACGAAAAAATGCATCTGGTTCATTTGTTTTGCTTTCCATATTAATAAAGCTGCAACTCATTATGTAAACCATATGCCGTCTTCCTCAGTTGGATACATTATGAAATCCTCTGAAGAGGGAAGCTTGATTTTTTTCTATTAAAAATGGGAATTCTTTTTCTTTTGCTAAAATCCCTTTTTCCCTCTTTTGCCAATTTGCATTTAGTCACAGTCTCCTCAAATCCACTTCTTACACTTCAGTCAAAAATGTGGCTGAGGATTTCCAAAAGAGCAAGGGCAGAGGGAGAGGAGTATTGGCAGGAACAAGAAATTATTTTCTCCAGAATTTCATGATCATTTTTTAAGTGTTTCTTTTGATTTCTCTTCCTTACACCCATGTAAAGTCCCTGTGCAAGCAAGAACAGATGTTGCAACAAACAGAGTTCACCCTTTGACCCCAAGATCTCATTGCTTCTTTTCTCTGGTGCATGTTTAAATTTAGAGTGAAAACCCTCCAAAAATGCACGGGGGTGGGGTGAACTGTGAGGCAGGAGAAGAATCTAATTTTGGAAAATCTTCCCTAGCAAACCCTCTCCAACTTCCACTTGTCTCACTTTATTTGTGAATGTCTTTGTCCCAGAAGCTGAAGACAGCTGAAATGTGTTCAGATACCACTGAGTGGCATTGCATCATGGTACCCAAGTACATAAATTAGGTCTCCTTCTCCAAAATTATTTTCAGAAGATGTGACCAATTGTCATTCTTACTGTGCATAACACATTCCAGCAGATGACATCCCCTTGTCCACATTAGCCGCATGCACAAACTCCTGTGTCTTAGAGATCTCCAGCTTTTTCCTCCACAAATACAAAAAGTTTTTACTCACCAGAAATTACAAAAAAAAAAAAAGACAAATCCATATTTCAATACTCCCATTCTTGCCCTATTTTTTTTCATATTGTTTTTGCCATTCTTTTTGCACAGACTCTGCTCAAGACCCCCTGCTGCCTCCTGACCATCCTCCCATTTCTGCCCATTGTGGGACGTGTCCACTGCTCTGCTCCCAGCCAGCCTCTCCCAGCTCCCTGTCCTTGGCAGGGCCAGCTGGCTGGAGGCAGGGCGGGCAGGGCAGGCACAAAGGCAGCTGCCAGATCAGTGACAAACAGCTGGCAAGGGCTGAGGAACTTGCTGAGAGCTGCTGCTGGCTGTGCTGTGCTGTGCAGGGCTTCTGGCAGGGGCTGTAGCTGCCTCTGTGCTCTCAGTTTGAAAACCAAGCCCTGCTCCAAGGAAAGCAGCACTCCTGAAAAGCCTGCCTTTCCCACCACTGCTTGCTTACACTGCCAGGACACCCCAAGTGCTCCTGCAGGAGCAGGATAGAGGCTTCCCAAATGCTGTGTGACCAACACACTGAAGAAAACTGGCCAGGAACCTTTCAGATGAGCTGCCTAAAGGCTCCGAGAACATCTCTGCACCTGAATTGGCTAATGCTCCATAGCAAAACCCACTCCTGGAGCTGCAAGAAAATAAACAATAAAAACAATGAAATTATAGCCATTATATCTCAACACATAATTTTGAATATGTCTGCCCTAGTTCTATTTGTTCAGAGAATGTTTTTCTGGGGAGATTACTTCTCAGCTAAATGCTCTGTCAAAATTTCTCTCAGCAGCCATAGTTTTTCACTCTGTTCCTTTCCTCTTTATGTTTCTTTCCTTTTGTCTAAAGTGCACCTCCCTTTTCTTTCTCACAGATGTATCTTACCGTATTTGTAAGATGTGTATCCATCTTAGCCTTTCAAATACCTTGTTTTCCAGCTAATCGATGAGTTTCAGCTTTTTACATCTGTACAAACGACTGTTGTCTGAGGCATTTAAACTCCTTAGAATATGAATTCTGCTTTTCTGTGCATCCTTTGTAATAAAGAAAAATCTAAAAGATGCAGAAATGTACCCTGGAAACTGATATTTTATAAAATGATAGAGCACTTTTCAAGAATGAAGAAAAGACCAGAGATTAGAGCTGGCAGTTCTCCATTGTGTGGCCACTTACTGTCACAGAATCCAGCAAGAGACAGCTTCTGCCATTTCCTTTCAATTTCTCTGTATAAATCTGCTCTCACCTAAAACTTGACCACATGATAGTACATACTCACATTAAACTGATTACTTTTGTCTGAGCTGTGTTTAGAAGAGGCAGTTTTAACTTCCACATAAGAAATGTCCCTTCTGGAAATATCCCCATTCACTTCAGAAGGAGCTGCCTTTCACATCCCTAACAGACCTCTGCATTTTGTTAACTTCATGATGATAACCAGGCAAAAAAACATCCAGCCTAACATCTGCATTTGAACTTAATTAAAATGTCCAGATAAGGTAATCAGACACACAGAGATTAACCTAAAAATCTACAGGTTTCTGATACTATAGATCAAGTTCAAATTTTACAATTTCTGAGCAATATCGGCCACTTGCCAGAAAACTTGTTCCCAAATTCGCTTCACTAACCTTGAAATAGTTTACAGTTAACCAATCTTCATTGCCATTCAAGGGGCTGAGTCAGTTCACGACCTGTTGAGCTGCTGCTTCCCCAAAGGTAGAGGGCAAGCACAGAAAATACAAGCAGTCAGGCTTCCACAGGGAAATAAATATCCCAACTGAAGCAATATTTAGGGCACCCTCTTCCTGCAAATATAGAATGCATCAGGAGAGCTGTTCATCTCGAGAGTGAGGCTATTCTAAGGAGGTTACAATAGCCTTTCTCAAACAGTTTTAAGATTACAGAAGGAATTCGACCTGAGATAAGTTCAGAATAGGCTCACTCCAGGCTGGTGAGGTTTGGTTAACACATCCTGGGTAATGCATCCAGACAAAACTTCCCAGTGTGGCAAACTGTGAAAAGATCACCCCAAGTTATGGGACAGATGGCATCTGCAGCCACTGAAGGCATCTGCCTCCTGCAGCAAACTGGGTAAAGAAGCATTTGCTCGTCTGTGACCACCCAAACCACACCCTGAATATGCCTCTGTGGGTTCTTGAAATTTGGACTGTAAATTAAACCACCGGATGGGAATTTGAGATAAGATAAAGGTGCTACTATTGTCCAAGTGTTACCCCAGGCATAAGAAGAAGCTAGTAAGCTGGGGGAGCACTGTTAATGGATCAAAAGAATCCACAAGGAAAATCAGCTCAGCTAAACTGAAAGGCAACTGTGCTGAAATAAGTCCCAACTAGATAAAATTAATTCCAGTGGGGGAAGGTTGTTCACAACCCACCGACTCAAGAAACCCACCAACTCAAAAGAAGAGAAAGATTGAGCATGCAGGCTAATTAGCATTGGAAACAAGAAGAACATTTAATCAATAGAACTGTGTAGCCAATGAGCATTAATTACTTTGTTTGCTAAGATGTGTAAATAGTGAAAAGTTTGAACAGCCTTGGGATCCTCACCAGTGAGAAGACCAGGCTGAAGAAGGACCAATGGGACCCATGGGTGGTGAATATCTTCTGCCTAATCTCTTTCTCTCTCTCTCTCCCCCTTCCCCCTTTCCTATTTCTTTCTCTCTCTCCAGCTCACATTTAAATAAAATCTATAGTACTGACTTTGGCATATGGTCTCATTTGCACCTTAATTCAGACAGAGGCATCTCTCAATAAATCAGAACATAACAACTGTAAGCAAGTTGGACTAGTTAAAGTACTGAGCATCCTTCTGGTTGACTCAGCAAGCTGTTTCTACAGTCCCACTGGAGCAAGAGAAGTATGGATCTATTTCCTCCTTTCTCTAACCTCACAGCTGCTGGGTCAAAGGATGCTTTAAAACCACTAATATAGCAAAACTGCATAACAAAATCCAATCAGATGCATTTTATTAATCTCTTGCAGAAGATGCTAACGTCACAAAAATGCAGCTTTATAGGGGTCTTTCTTTTGAAAATTATGTTAAAATAGAACAAAATAGATAAATCAGTCAGACCAACAACTGTAGAACTTCAAGAAGGAAAGAGGGAAAGCTTTTATGCATGGATATGACCCAAAATTATTCAGAAAGTCTCATTAAAAGGAACAGGATGCAGCATTTCTAATGTTTCGCCATCTCTAGCTTTGTGATAAAGGTTTTGGGAACACACAAAATTAAGCTGTTCACATCGTTGGTTGCACATCATCTCTGAAGCCACAAGGAAGTACCTATCATCACTTTTTTTTCCTCTCAGTTTTGTGGTATGCTGTTGGACTGCACACAGGAATGGAGACCAGAAACTTCCAATTTAGATTTTCTTTAGGAGCATACACAGGTTACAAGCATTTCTGAACAGAGAGATCCTTACACCTAAAAGCCACAGGCAGTATCCTGCTGTGCCAGGTGGCAGGCAAACAAGAACGGCTTTGAAAGGCTCACAAACTGAGGAATGTAAGAAATGGACCTTGCAAGCAGACAGCAAAGGGATTCTATCAAAAATTAAGATTGCTATGGCCAGCAGGATACCAAATGGTCTCACAGGAGTAACCAGTGAGAAACTTCTCAGTAAAGCTCGTGGGGAAGTGCTCTAGGAAAAAATGAGAATGGGATGGCGAGACAAGTGAAATAGAACTGACTTGTGCCATTTTTGTCAGCTTTCATCAAAAGCAGTGAAGACTGAGGGACCACTTAGAGGATGCCTAATAGATACCACATCATCCATTACAATCTACCTGTCTAACTTCACTTTTTCATTTGTCTTTTTGAACCATATACACTCCACAAACTGAACTAAGCAATAAGGCTTTTCTAACAGGTTTCTCTTATCCCTCTGAAATTTGCTTGCAGCTGTGAAGCCAAGGGTTCTTTATATTTCCCTCCCATTTGCTGGATTTTCATATTTGTATATATTAAATCCAAAAATGAAGATGATAAAAGTGTCTGCTGAGTTTGCATTTCTGTTTCCGAGCACATTCTCCATCTGTTACGTCTCTTGTCTATGACATGTGAATTAGGAACCCACCTCAGAACAACGTAGACCTCCTGGATTCTACTTTTTTCAACCCCCCCTCCCATTCATTCCATTATTGTCTCAGTAGCCACACCCCTATCTCCTCTTAATTTATGCTCTTAAAATAGAAAGGAAACTCCCACAAATCATTAAAAGTCATGCACAGCAAAAGTACAGTTATACAAGGAGCATTCCTTTTAGTGTCACAGACGAACATTTAGAGAAAGCATACACATTGATATAATAGAGAAATACAGTGTTTATCAATATTTTGCCTCTGTTATGATTCACTGAAGTTCCTCAAAAGAAGTTGCTTCAAGTTTCCTCTGCTCAGATGGATTTTTCAGCCTTCTCTGACATTTTGAATTTTTCCTGTATGGAGCATTTTATGAATTCACCAGCTATTGCTCTATAACGAGATATGTTATTTATATTGGATCTACTCCTCAACCACTACTTATTTGATTTTACCTTTTCTGACATTTTGTTTCTCAGCCCACATATATGTATGCAAATCTGCCTAGAATATTTTCTATTTCTGTGCAATTTTTAGTTCCCACAATTGCATATCTTCTACAGATTCATTCAACTCCCTATTCACTACCAACATCTTGACACTAGCAAACAGCCGTGCACTGAAAATTTTTTCCCATGACTTAATTTGGGAATCAGTTTTTCCCCATTTCCTTTGTCTGCCTATAAGTTTAAGATCTGAAGGTTTCCCTCTGAAACAGCCACACTAGTCTAAGCTAACTGAATTAGCCTTCTTTACATCCTGCATCTTAGTGAACCTCCCAGTCCAGAAACCATAAGGAACCCCATCCAGGCAGTAGATTCTGGAATAAAGCCTCCTCTGAGGAGGCAAAAAAAATCAAATTAATTGCATCTAACGACTTTGAAGCCCCCAGTAACAATCATGGTACATGGAAAGACCTCATCACTATCTCTGCTATTTCACAGTTTATTTCTTTCAGGCTCCTCAGATTAATACCATCTGCTCCTGGTAATTCACTGCATTTGTCTTTCTCAAGTTGCTTCATAACTTCCTCCTGAGAGACTGCAGTCTCTCTTAAGACCAATGTCTGGTTTCCCATAGGAAATGCCCTCTGAATAGCACCTTCCACAGAAAACACAGATGCAGGAAATTTGTTTGACTTCACTCTTAGCTAAGCCTCCTTTCCAGCTGACTCCTCATGGCCTATCATGCACAGTCACTTGTGCAATTTTCTAAACAATAACAGGTAACTGTGTGTATGTTGTACTGGAAATAGTTTTTGTATTTTAGACAAAGCTTTCCTGTAGTTATATGGCACAAAGTCACTTTATGGTCTCGAAGTTTCTTTATAGTGTTTATTCCCAACATTTATTGGGGTAGAATATTTCAGACAAAGAATAACTAGAATTCTAATAAATATTTTCTTAATTTTAACCATTTTTCTTTATGTCCCCAAACAATTATGTCTCCCTGGAAGAATTTCCCTTGATTAGAAGTAAGCTGAGTCTATAACATTCCTCACCTCAATTAACTCCTGCAATTACATGATGAATCTTTTCCTTTTTCCACAATCTCCAAAAAGAATTATCAAATAATCACTTGCTTGTGCTCTCAGTAAACTACTCCAGCCTGCCATTCTGCAAAGGCCAATGAGGTTGTACACTAATTATGCATTGTCAGAGCTGCTAGTTTAGTAAGGAATGATTTTGGCTAAAACAACAATTTGGGTTTGAATATCTTGTATGGATGCTGCTCATTCAAACAGAACCAATAGCATGAAATCTCATTGATTCGAGAAATTATGGAGAGACATGCAAATTCTGCTGTCAAGCCAACAAAGCAAACAAACTAAGACACAATGGGATAAAAAGATGGGATAAAAGTCTGAGATCAAAGAATCCTCGTCAGAAACTCTTATGCACCAGCAGTCACTTCTCATGCAAAATTAGTTGTAACTATACTGAAATCAGACAGGTAGAAAAAGCAATTCCCAGAACAACCAGAATTGTTGGTTTCCAAGGGGTTTATAGCATCAAATACCATTCCTTATAATACTGTTATAAACAATTTGGAAACTAGTAAATGCTACAGAGAGCAGGTGTAGAGGACTTCCTGCAAGGATTTTCAATTAATAGGCAGCTGTATTCTGCACTTCTGCTTTACAGAACAGCAGATCCAACAGCAGTGAAACCTGTTCTCTAATTATGATATGCCAAGTGGCTTAATCAGTTTGCAATCTTTCCTTTTCAGGTAAACGAAAACGTGATTAAATAAACAGTGTACAAAAGGTAAGTAAGTATCCTCTGAACAAAATAATTCAGGTCTAGGTATTGCTGAACTGTCATCAGCATCTTATGACAGTGTGGAAACAATCAATCACAGAGTACTTTTCTAGATTTGAAAAAAAGAAACTGTGCAAAGATCATATGTAATGAATAAACTCTTAATAATGCCACTTAATATCTATAAGATGCCTTTTGTACACTTTTAGCTATGAAATACAGCGCTTCCTCCTACAGTAATAGTATTTAAACCCTTGATAGACAATTCTTGTAGAATCCTAGAAAATTCTCTAACAATATCATCAGTTGTGTGACTATGATCTTACCAAATATTCCTTGACTCACTAAGTTGCTATTGATTTGCTCAAGGCAGTTTGGGCTCAGAAAGATTATAAGGAAATTAAACTGCAGATTGTGTCAACTGTATGGCCATAACAGCCACAAAAGGCAGAAGAAACTTTCTGAGAACCAGTCATGTCATGACTTACTGGTGACTTTTATTTCTACCTACCAAGCATTTGAAAAATGGATCATGCTTTGAAGCATACAGAAATACTATGCCTTCAAACCTTTACTAAAATTGTTCTTTGGAGAATTTCAGATATTACCTTAAAAGCTTTTTACTCTTTTTTAAAGGATTTAAAAATTCTATTTTTGCAGGTTTTCTAGGTATTTCTCATCTTGCAGAATAGCTGTTAATTATACAAATAAAGGAAATAGTTTTTCATGTCTGTTGGTATGTGCTGTCTTTCAATTTCTTTGAAAACACTCTTATTCTAATACTGGCTGTAAAAATAGTTTATGTTCAAATAAGTTTATCACTTATTTCTTAGCACATTTTTATTATGACTTTTTTCGCTCTCTTCTGCCTAAAGAAAGTAAATCAGGGTATGGATTAATCATTTTAATTTTCTAAACGCTTGACATGAATACATCCCTTCCTGATGAGATAACCTGAACAAAACGCATAACAAAGTAAGTACTATTTCTGTTGTTAAATAACTACTGATATATGCAGATGACTTTATCATATCTCCTGAGCCCTCATTGGCCCTTGTTTAAAATATTGCTGAGATTGTGGTTTTTTAACTGGTTTTGCACATTGGTTAGAAGTCATAATTATATTTCCATAACAGTACCCAGGTGTCTTTCCTGAGTTAATTTAGGATACAGCAAGGCATATGACTAATTAAAACTTCATTTACAACCAGGTACTCTTGAGAGCTGTGCATAAATGACTTTATGACATTTTTAAACATACAGAAAAATGATCTGTGGGAAAGACTCCATGTCTCTACTGTCTTATAGGCAATTAAATTTTTAAAAAATATATCCTTCTCTATCTTAGACTTTTGATTGTATAGAATAAGTAACAGAATATAGAAATTTTTTCATGTTAAAAAAATCGTAAATGAAGAAGCTGTGACCCTCAATCTAATATTAACTGTTTTAAGTGTTGATGCAAATTTTACAAGAGAAGGCCAGGGAAGTGATTATGCAATGGGGTTATCAGAAGCCAGACTGGTCTCAGATACAATTTCTTGGTTCATGCTCATAGACTCAGCTTGCAAACCCTGCAGGTAATAAAACATGGCTCTGGAAAAGAAAAGGAGTATAAAGTTATAAATAGAAATTCACTGTCAAATATTTCTTCAGCATCAGTGGAGACGAGGCACAGACGGAGAGGAGATTAAATCTCCAGGAGACCTGGGGTATATTAATTAAGTGTCTGATATTGCAGAACACGTCTAGGGTGAACATAACCAATCTTATCTTGGTGAATTGATTTTCTGATAGAGTCTTGAAGACTAGTGGCCAGTATCCTCGATAAAAGTCTTTACATCTACATTACTTAGTGAAATCAGGAAATAAGAATCACATTCTGGTATTTATTAGATTTAGTTTAAATGCTAAATTCTTGCATGGCAAACAGCCATTTTCTCTAGAGTTACTGAACTTACTCCCTATCAGATCTAAAAGCAACTGTGAAAAATCTTTACATAAGCCTGCTGGGACTCTATCAAAGCCAAATGTTGGAGCAAGAGAGAATTTTTCATCTGATCTCCAAGTTTCCTAAAACATCACTCTCTTCACTGATAGAAGCTAGAAGAGACAGAAACTTTTGTGTAACTTAGAGAAATGGAAAACAGAGATGTGCTGGGCTCTGTAATACTGTGGTTTTCTCATGCCTTTAAAAAAATCAAATATTGATAGAACTAAGCAAAAGCTGTATTAAAATAATCTGAATAAGCTTGCAAAGCCAAGTAGTGAAAATAAGGAAACTTAAGGCAGCCTTCATTCAATCCCTCTTATACTTCTCCCTTACTCTACGATACCACCCTAACACAATAAATCGTGCAGTCTGCATTATAATGAAAGGACAGTCTTCTGAAAATTTGGGAACAATTTGGGAACAAACTTAAGTTTGCGTGTACATAAGCATACACTGATAATTTCTCCTTTTGCAAGTTATTTTCCAGTGCTTACTTACAAATCACTTCTTTTTCCTAGCAGCCTTGTGATTTCCTTCTCCTTTGCATGCAGGTAGGAACCAATAGAATTTTTGACTCGGAGTGAGGTTTTCTTCTCACCCTTCCAATATCTCTTTGTCTCTAAGCATATATATGAAATCAATGAGTAATGTAAAAATAACTGGCTTTATTGCCCCTTAAAGAACACTGCATCAGCAAAATGATACAAAAAGAAAACTAGTAAGAGTTTCAAGTTCAGATGTTCTAAATATAGAACCTTGTCTTGGCAAATGTAACAGGAGGATTGGGCAGGAAGAGACAAGTAAAAATTGTGTGGGAGAAAAAGAAATAATGAGAAAACTGTTACATTTTAAGATGAAACCTCAGTTCCTTCTACTGAGACTTCTACTTACATATAGAATAAAATTTTTATTTTACTGTTACCTCTGACTTTTTAAAAACTCAGTGATGAGGTTTTTATTTTCTTGTGTAGCATCTACTGTGACCATGTCCTGCTTTGTGGTTGGTGATCCTTGTGCACAGCTTTATGACTACATCAAAAGCTCCCCATATCAGATTTATTCCTGAGAATGTTTTAGCCAATAGAGATAACATTTAAGTTTACTATATGATATATGGATGCTCCCCCTCAGCTCAATTTTACCTTCAGGTAGGTTCCACAGTCTTACTGGTGTATACATGTGTATCATCAGCAGAACAAACCATTAAGTATATAATTTTTTATATACTTTGATACCTGCTGAGTAGAACTGCACATGGTGGTATATATTCACTGAAAGCCTCCTCTGAGAAGAAATTTCATTAGAACAAAGACAGCTGGCTTTCATGAAAATTCTGCTTTAAGCCACAGTCATAGCAAAACAATGTGTAGTTGAGACGAAGCCACCAGTAAACTTGAGAAGCTGGAGCCTGTATCTCAGCACTGTTTTCCTCTGTGTCCATATGTCACTGGTCCTTAAGTAGCCCAAGTGGTGGTTGGAAAAGGTAAAGAGGTGACTGTTCAGTTGTTCAAAGTATGAATTCATTTAAAGTGTCATGGCACTTTACAGGTATTGATCATACAAACTTATCTCTTCTCCAATCCCCAAGCCCGTTCTATAGGTACAACTCCTGGCTATTTTCTCTGTGTAGGCCAGATCATCAGTAGCCAGGATGAACTTCTAAAGCCAGTTTTCAAATTTTAACCAAAGAGTTTTGACAATCTATTGAAGTAATAATACAAACACATTGTATGTAGATATATAAAATATACATTCTATAATATATGTATTATATTATACCTTGCATGGGCACACACGTGAGCATATACACACATTGTTAAGTATAAATATAATACTTGCAAAGGAGCATCAAGGGGAATGAATAGAAGAATTATACTTATTTACTTTTTAATTAATATGGACTTGAAAAGTTCAGGGAATTTTTTTAAAGCCACACTGAAGTCAGCAGTAATATTTTACAGCTATTAGTGCAGGACCTTGTTGTGTTTTCCTTTTTACAGGGGTTGGGCCCCTTAAGGTGTTTTGCTGTCACAGCTCTTTAGAACTAGACCAACTAGGAACTAAATTAAACTCAGCTAAAATCATCGTGGTTAATCTAGGTGTGAAGTAAGACATGAAGAACAGAATTTTGCCCAGTTTCCACATGAAAAAATTATCAGCCATGGCTGAGTCACAAAAAAGTTAGCCCATGTCTACCAGAAACTGCTGAAACTTTAATTTCCTTATGAAATTAGTCTAGAGTTTTGGGAATAGTTTAGTTAGTTAGTTAGTTAGTTAGTTAGTTAGTTAGTTAGTTAGTGTTTAAGGAATGACGATTTTAAAAATCACTAAAATACTTACCTACATTTTTCTAAATTTCTTAGAATCTGGGAAAGACTATGAATCTCAATCTTCTTTATATTTGGAGATACAAGAGGGACTCGATCTGAAAAATTTCTTTAACAAAAAGAAAGAAACAAAGAGAGAAAAAGACAGAAAAAAAGACTAAATTCTCATTAAGAAAACGTCTTTCTACTAGAGTAGATGTACTTGAACTTTTATCTCAGTTATGAGGAGGTACACACATGAAAATCTTAGAACTACAGTTCAGTAACTGAAGCAAGCAGCTTCCTCACTCAGCTTTATCATTCAGATCAGGACGAGACAAATCTTCTCACCAAAACAATACATCAGCTGAAATGAAAGGGCCCTTGCTAATTTTATACTCTTTTATGTGCAGAGATCTTTTCATTCCCTGAAACTATTTGTAATCCTCTTAAATTTAGATAATTTATAGTTTCTGTCCTCAATATACAGTAGATATTATAAAAAAGAAACATGAAAATGATGACCATAAAGTATGGTTTCTTTACTTTTCTGTAAATGATTTGCAGTTATACTGCAAAAGCGCTGTTAACTTTTGTGAAAAAATTACTTGGGATTTTTCCCTTTGTCAACAAGTTCTTGGTATTTCTGTAAGAACACTAAACTAGGTAGGATGTCTGGGAAAATAGAAATTGCCACTGCAGTAGGTTAGCATCCTGATGCTTCATCTTGTGCCAACAAGAGGAGCAAGTTCCAGAAGGTGAGATTCCTTGTCTTCATACATGGAATGTGTTTTGCATACTGCAAGGATCAGACAGAGTGAGACTTCCAAAATGACAGGGGGAGGTCTCCAAGAGACCAGTAGTCACCGTGCAGAGGTGGCAGCAAAAGAGAAAGTCCATGGGATGGATGAAAATGAGCCAAGAGGAAAGTACCCCAGGACAAAAGGGAGAGTTACCTACACATCATTGTTATTTCTGTTTGTCTCACTCTATCACTAGGAGTTTTATTACTTGGGAAGGCAGTTAATTAGCATGGCCCAGATGTGAACAAAACCTGGTTCTTCAGCATTCAAGTGCTTTTCAATCTCTCAGAAGCATTCACTAATAAAAAGCCTTACAAAGCATCTTTGGCTAACTGATCACTGGTCACAACTTGCTGTTGTCATCAACTTGTGAGGCAAATAAAGCACTGTGAGGTACTCACCCATCTGGCTGCTTCTGCAAAATCTCTGTACATGCACTAGTGGCTTGGTGAATATACAAAGATATGAAGCATTTGTTCCTCCCCTCCACACCTAAAATAACCTTTACACATGTTAATTAATTACTGCTTCTGCATGCCTTAGATCTTTGCAATAGCAGTTTATTATAAATTGCAGCAGAGGATAAAGGAACGACAAAAAGATATAAGGCAGTGCCTTAAAGTTTTTACCTTCAATTATCCCTGAAATTTGTTACATGGCAGTATACAAGCAAGAGTGTTTTTAATAGGAAGCTAAACAATAAGTATATTAAAAAGAATTTTCCATCGAGCAGCAAAGTAAACCCAAAGTAAAGCCATCTCCACTAAAAGAATGATTCTTATTTAGAATGGGATGTCAAAAACCTCACTGTCCATGGAGCTGTAGGTTTTGGGCCTCTGGAAATCCTAACCATAACCATTAATGGAATTTTGGGCTTGAGGCTGAGGTACCCAGAAACATGGGATGCCAAGGTTAGAAAGGTCTGGAGAGAGGAATACTGGCAGAGTGCATTGCCCCACTCAGCATCCCGAACCAGTCACAGAGCACAAGCCTTGCAAAATGGGCCACCCGTGGAGCTGGGAAGCTCAGCCACAGCTGCCATTAGGGTTAGGGTTCAGAGAGCCACAAAGCCCACAGCTCCAAGAGCCCTGGAGGTGGGAAGAGGTGCACAGCTGTTCACTATCATTGTTCATCCCTTTGTAATCTGGGACACCCATGATGCTGGGGACCTCAGCCTGAGCTGTCATTAGGGTTAGGGTTAGAGATCACAAAGCTACAGAAGCTACAGCTCCAAGAGCATTGGGGCTGGAAAAGGCATGACATAGGGATCACACCACTGCACCAACATAATTGCCTTCACACTTTACCAAACAGGAAAACCAATGCTGCTGGAGACCTCAACCTTGGCTCCCAGCTGCCATTAAGGTTAAGCTTCAGGAAGCCATAAAGACCATAGCTCCAGGGACACTGAGGATGGAAAAGGCATGCCAAGAGGGGCACGGCACTGCACCTATGGCATTCATCCTAACCATTTCTCCAATTTGGCATATGCATGGTCTCCAGCTGCCATCAGTGTCAGCCTTAGGATTCAGAGATCCACAAAGGCGAGAGCTCTGGGACACCAGGGATGCAAACAGCATGCCATGGGGAGCACTGCTCTTGCAGTGTTGCACTTCTGGATGCAGTGAGAAAGACAGAGGAGAGACAGATCATTTGTCTAGGGTTGGGGCTGACCCTGCCGCAGGCCAGCGAGAGAGATGTCTGCACTTCCTTCAACTCAGGCTAAGTAAAAACACAAACATGCATTTATTCATAATATTCAAAGCAGACAACACAACCACAAATGTTTATGAAAGATGTAGGCAGAAAAAATAAAAGCAAAAATATGCTTGATCTGCTTATACTAAGGTAACATGAGAAAGTTCCCTCATTCCATTATTCAGTGGATTTGCTGTTTACTTCCTGATGAGATGACAGTTTCTGCCTTCGCCCATGCTTCCTTTTTGAACTGATAGCACAGCTTTTGTAGCCAATGGGTCCTTTGAAACCTCCAAAAGGATAAAAACTGGCTTAATCTTTCACTCCTAAATGCTTTTCTTTTTCTGTCTGAACTGAGAGACAGGCTGTTCATCTTCAAGAGCAGACTAAGCCATAGAATCATAGAATGGTTTGTGTTGGAAGAGACCTAGAAGATCTAGTTTCAAACATCTTGAGCAGGGAGCCTTCCACTAGACCAGGTTGCTCAGGGCCCTGTCCAACCTGACCGTGAACACTGCCAGGGATGGAACATCCACACTTCTCTGGGCAACATGTTTCAATGTCTTTCCACTCTCACAGTAAATAATTTCTTTCTAGTATCTCATCGAAACCCACCCACTCTAAAGCCATTGCCCCTTTTCAAATGTCCCTGCTTGTCTTATCCCAGAAGGCTGCTATAAAGCTGCTCTCCAATTGCAGCAGTGCTGCAACCACCATCTACTACACTGCTTTTTTTAGTAATTTATTGGATTAGTTCTACTCCATTAGTACCTAGAGTAATAATTTTAATAATATTAAAATATTAATTGAATATCCATTGCTAATATAAATATTAATTATATTTATCTATGAATAATTTCCTAAAGAGTGCTCCATTAGGAGTCTCCTGTTTCTCATAACTGGTGACCACAAGATTGTGGCTAAATGAGTCTAAATCCTGTGTCCTCTCCCTTTGGCAGCTTTGAGCTGGCACTCAGTGAGGAATGCATCTTTTATTGAACACTTCATTCTCCATCATTTCTTTCTCAGGAATCTGTGTGCTTGTAGCACACTGGCTGCAGATATTTCATTACTAATATTTGTCTAGAGGAGACAGCAATCAATCAGTGAGGCAGCAAGAACACATTTTGGGTGGCTGGTCCTGAACCTCCACAGAGAAAGATGTGGCACATAATCATAGATCTGCACATTGATCTGCAAAAGGAAGAGGGAATGGGAAACAATCTCCATGTTCTCTGCTTTGGAGGTCCTCATGGATGTAGAAGAAGCAAAAATTGGTTTCATTGGTTGTCTGTTTGCTTTTACACAGAAAGCTTTAAGTACTTCAATTATTATGCTTCCTTTTGTAACAAAGGCATGTTTTGTTGACACACTCATTTAATTACGAGACTGAAGTTGATGCTCTGACCTGTTACACACCAGGAGATTACAAAACAGGGATTGGGGGGCCCTTTTGTGTTAAAGAGCATTAGTGGAGGACACCAATCATTTGCTCAAACTGGGTTAAGGTCCAAAATAACTTTTGTCTATTGGTTCACATTAGGTTTGTGGACTATTGCCACCTTACAGAAGGTAGAAAAAAGAGGGCACAAAGATACAGGACATGCTAAGTTATACAACTCTGAACAGAGTCAAATGGTCCCATGGCTGTGTTATGTACCTATTGGATCACACTTCCAAAATGGAGAGTTTACTGAAAGCCAGAAGAATTCTTGTCTAGTTAATCCATCAAATGATTAAAAGGGTAATCAAAAACAACAACAAAAAAAAAGGAGGGTAAGAGAGGGAAAAGATGCACTAAGCAAGCAAACAAACAAGAAAACATTTAAACTAGAAGTCATCAAATTAGCATGACTAATGACAAGCTGAAGTGATGGCAACCTACTGGCAGGAAGGATTTCAAAGACTCGGATATTGTCAGTCTATCATCCTGGAGATAAAAAAGAAGAGTCATTAATATTCAAGAATTTGCTTTTGAAGTTCTGGATCATTCACATCCCCAACACAGTTTTTCCATATAAGCCACTGGAGAAGGATTGAATTACATAGCAGGTTATATAGATGATGAAGTGGGAAAAGGAATGGTGACGATAACAAGAGCTTCTTAAATTTTAAGTTCTTGTACACAAATGAAAGAGGAACATACTGCTTAAATTAGCAGAACAAACAAAGCAAAGAATGGATAGAAACCTCAAGTAGGAATGATTCAGCCTGTAAACCTGAGGGCTCAGCAGAAAAAAATGGACAATGGAGAAAATGAGCTTTAAACTGGATTACGAGAAAGAAAATCTGACTCAAAAGGTTATTGGGCTACAGATAGGCTGCCAAGAGAAATATTTAAAGATACAATTATCAAAGAATTTAACAGGATAAGCAAAGAGCATTGATAGTCTTGTAAAAACATTCTTGTATGGGATGAATTCACCATGATAAAGTCAGTGGCCCAGACTAGACAGAACTGTGACTTTTTACAGCCAAATTTCTCTTTAAAAAAAGAAGTGGAATTCCTTTTACTCACTTCCAGTAAATTAAAGCACATCAAACAATCTTTTTTACACTTAAATGCTGCAATGTGTTTGTCCCCAGAGCGTTTGTGCCGGGCCCAGGTTTACAGGGTTACAGCATTGTCATCTGACACGAGCACAGCATTAATGGTCAGGGCTGAAGCAATGCTTCTGTCAACAGCAGTGGGCTTGGGCAAAGGAGCTTCCAGGTCCAAGTGCCAGTGCCAGCTTCTGCTGCCATATGGCATGGAGACAAGCAGCAGGGTCAGCATTTCACAGTGTGTTGCCTGGTTTCCTTCCTCAGATTGATGAGCATTAGCCAAGGAGCTGTTCGTATAGGCTTGCAAGGCAGTAGCACTTGTGTAATCAGCCAGTGTGGATTTTTAATAAAAATTAAAATAATCTAAATGTGTCGATATTCATGGGGTTTCCCCTCCCTGATCTTTTTCTTTTCTTTGTTAGGGTTGAGTGTTAGCTTCTAAGGAAACCTAGATGGAAAATCAATGTTTCTTTCAAGAAGAAAATTAAAATTATGAAAGAGGGGAATGATTTTATCATAAAAATACTCACAGGATCTCATTGAAGAGATCTTTCAACAAGAGCTGCATTCATGGTCAAAAAAAATTAAGAACAGCACATTCTGTGCTGGAAAGATCAAAATTATACAATCCTAGAACATTAGGAAACCTAGGACAGGAAGTCCAGTAGCAAACATTTTCACCTTTAATTTCAGTGCATCAAGACAGAAAAAAGGAAAGCATAAGGGTACTTCTCTCTTGCCAAAAAACAGGAAGGATAATAGCAGTGCTTCACACTCAGAGATGAAGCAGAAGTAGGAGAAAGACAAGGAAAAGAGGAGGGAGTTGTGGCCTCCTCTCAGGCTTTTATTCAGTTATGTTGCAGAACAGTGAGATCAAGTCCTCCAGCTGCAAGTGGAAGAAGACTCCTGAAGATCCATTGTACTGCCTGCTGCTCGAAGCAGCATCAAGCCAGCTCTCCACTCATCCCTTCAGCCACCTCAGCCCTGAAAGAAAGGCCCTTGCAGAAAGGCAGCCAGGTACAGTCACCAAGATGCCCTTTTGGGCAGGAGCACTGCAGGCTCCCATCCGCCTCTCTTTGGCACAAGAGCCAACAGCTAATTTAGGCTTCTCTCAGTACTGAGTGGCTGATTTTCACAAAATTTCTATGCCTTTAACTATTTATGGGAATTCTGCCTGTTCTCTCCAGATTGGTTCAAACCAGCCAACAGACTCAGAAGTTGTGAAGGGAGGAGTGGGCGAGGATGACAGTAGGACATGAAGAGAGGAAAAGAGGTAAGAGTTAAACTAACAGTATTCTGGCACTCAAAATAGTGATTTATTTTCCACAGATACAAGCAAGTGGCGGTGGTTGACAGCTCTGGGGCAGCCTCACTGGAGTGTAATTTAAGACACGTGAAAGACAGCACACATGAGACTGAACTAAAGTCCTGTGGGAGATTTTTCTTCCACATTTGGACTTCAAGTAAGTAAGTAAGTAGCAAAGAGTTTAATACTTGATTTCGAGCTATCCTGTTCAATTTTCTGACAAGCCTAAATCTCCATTATCTTCCCACTCACTGGAGGGGTAAGCACACAGCCCTGGTGTCCCAGGGAAACAGCTGTATGAGAGATCTTGCTGCCTTTTGTGGGCTCACATTGAAATGCATGGCCATTGTAGGGCAAATTCACATGGTTTTGTATCAGTTCACTCCCTCTTACCTTTTTCCTTTAATAGTTTCTGGAGAAGGACTTTGAATTTGTCTGATCTCTAGGAATTTTAATGCTACATGGTCATGGTTATGGTTATTTGTGGTTTGGCTTCCTCAATCTAGCATATATATATATATATATATACATGCATCACTCTCCTTCTCATTCAAACTCCAGTGACCAACTGAGTCCCTCTCTCAGGATTTTATCACTGGCCTCAGGGCAGAACAAGCCAATTTTTGCCAGTCTGTGACACAGTGTGGTCACTAAACCTTTCCAAAGGCCTCAGAAAATTTCCAATTATGATACCTTCAACCTTGAATCCAAGGAGGAACCCACATCTTCCTTCCAAGTATAGCTGCTACAAGGAACACAGGTTGACACTTTAATGGCAACCAGTGCATACTTTACACAAATTAGGCTACTGAGCACATTAATGCACTCAGTCAGTGAGTGTGGTACTTAACAAAGACTTTTGGGTTAAATGAGAAAGACTGCAGGGAATAAAGACCAGATTACCCTGACAGAGAAAAAGGGAAGAATATGATACTTTCTCATTTGCTACAGACAAATTAGAAGAATATACTGTAATTAATTACTAAAGGTGTTTTCTTAGCAACAATGCAAACATCATCCATGCTTCTCAAAAACTGAATGCAAAAACCATCAGTTTTCTGTCACACATAAGTGAGGGAAAGATTGTGGTTTTGCCACTGATGCATAGAAAATTACGGAATTTTGGGAAAAAGAAAAAAAGAATCTGAGTTTTCTCCTCCTTCAGTCAATGGAAGGGATCACTACTGCAGGGATGTGATGGGACATCTCTAGTGCACTTCAACCCATCATTTCAAGATGGGTACAAATTGCTGTGAAGAATCAAATTGTTGTGCCCCAGCAGTAGCATTGTGGTCTATAGCACATTTCTTCTCTCTCTGTTGTGGCTCTCAGTGCAGGAGGGGCAGCTTGTTGGGCCACTGTGCTTTGCTTCCAGCTCTGTGGCTGCAAGGTCTGCAGGTGTACATTATTTAGGTGCTATTTTGGTGAACATTAAGAAAATAGTTTTTAGGAAAAGTGGTCTAGGCCAAAATATCTTCCTCAATTGCAGTTTCATTTAGTATTGCCTGATCAAAAATGAGATATTTCATATTCTTAAGGAAAAACTGGAAATGACAAATTCATTACTTAATCAGGCTAATGTAGTAAATTAAGAGGTAATTCTGAAGAAATAATGAAAACTCTCTAGTGGCATATTAATTATGACTTTCATCTATTTATAAGGGAGGATTACGGATGTGGGCAAGAATAAAAAGAGATATTTTCAGGGTCAGTGAATTTATCTTTTCAGGCATCTAACAGAAAAGAATAAATTGATTTCCCTCAATGCAGGTAATTTGAGTAGTCTTGGACCAGATATGTCAGTTTTTTACTATATGGCAAAATTAAACTTGCTATATATCAAACTTCATTATCTGCTCAAACGAATATATGCAAATTCATGCTTTTGACCAAAAATATGCAACCTCTGATAACAGACAACCGTCCCAGTGCTAGAAGTTTAACTTGGTAATTGTAATGTCATTTATTAATTTCTTACCGTGGATTTTGTTTCTCCTACCTAGAGCTGACAAAAAAGGGTTATAGTCTGGGGAGTATCCTGAAACATTATGGTATGTACACATGGTTATTGCACGTAAAATAGCAAGACCAAACTCCATGTTACATGAAGGGAAATAAAGAATGAATTACTGATTTCCATTCAGATGATTTCTCTGCCTGGAGTGCAATCTGTCTGCAGTTCAGAATGAGCAGCTGGACATAATCAGGAGCCTGTCTTCCTTATCTACCTGTTGCCCAAACAGGAGAACCATGATAAGACTTGGATAGTTCTTTGATGTAATACTACTAATCTTCTCCCCTCCCTTACCCCGATTTCCAAAGTCCCATTTCCCTGAACATCACTGAAACAAGTAACAGGAGGAAAGTTGGAGTTTTGAACATGTTTCCTGTTTAGAAAAATGAAACCAAAAGCCCAACCCCACATCCATCTGCTTTCCAGGGAAGACTTGGTTATGACTATGTACTGCTGATTTGCAAGCTGCCCACAGGGTTTCCATTTGCTTCCTGATGCCTGCTGCCCCATTTGCTGCCTGGCAGCTGCTCACAGCCAGTACACAGGCAACAAACCAGCACCAATAACTGCGCTCTTTAGTCCCTTTGCAAAAGCACGTCTTTTCAGATTATCTTGGATTCAAACATCTTTCAAAAAGAGGATTTCACTGGCCTTCGTTTAGCAAATGGTAAATGGTATTTCAGGCATCAGCAGAAGCTGCTGCTGACTCTGCAGGGCAGAGGAACCTCATGACTACTGTTGTTTCCTGGCAGAGACCAGCAGTGAAAATGCTGGCACACAGCAGGTCAGAGTTTACATTTCTACCTACACCATAAGTGGAAAACATAGCCCAATCAGTGCATCTTTGAGGCAGAGCAAAAAGCTACAACCAGGGCAGCATTTAGGCTTAGGGGTTTAAGCATCTGCCTTTTCCCTTATTGAAGGTTAAGTGGCAGCAAATAATAAAGCTGTATGTCATCTACCACCTGTGACTGCAATGTAGTCTGTGCATATCTTCCATTATCGTCCTGTAGAAAGCATTGCAAAATCCTAAAGCATGGATGTAATTTGAAGATAACACATGATGCCTCCTCTCCACGTATTTCTCTTTTCACTGAGTGTATGCAATATTTAAACATACCGTGCTCCAACTTCCACCAAGTCCTTCTTCTTTTGTAATTGTGATGCTTTTTCACAGCACCCCACTCTTTCAGTTTATTCAAAACAAATTCTTTCAGATTCTTTGAAAGTCCAAATATAAAGAACAACAGTGTAGAACTTAATCCCAAAAGACACAACACACACTTTTCAGCCCTTACCCCTTACTGTCATTTACTATTTAAGCCACCACTGCTGTTGAAAGCAGTCCCATCTTCCCACTGCACTAGTCAATTTCTTTATATCCCATTTCCTTGCATGCTGGTGTATGGGAACAATGAACAGAAACAGGTAATTAATGCAGGGCAAAGCTTTTTTATTCCCTGGAGCAGTTTCCTTGCTCTGTTTTACACACAGATGTACAATATTTTCACCTCACAAGAGTAGTGGAGTGTAAGAAAGGAGAAAGAAACAAGTGGCCTGGAGAGGCTGGAGGTGTGTGGAAAGGAGCAGAGGAGAAAAGGGTTGACAATGAAGGTTCGTGAAGGATTATGGTGTTCACAAATCATTAGCCTTCATTCTGGCATGCCAAAATCTTGTGCTGCCAGTAAGATGGAGGACAAATTCTTTGGGAGGACAAAATCCAAAAGGGAAAGTAACACATGCCACATAACCCTGTTGTCAATTAATAATCCCTGTGAAAAAAAAAAAGTTCTAGACAGACAGACATCTAACACACTGTTTAGTTCTGCAGCTATGTCCTGCATCAAGAATTATTCCATGAACCAGTGGTTAAATTGCAACTATTACGTTGTAAATGAAAGTAGAGCTAAATACTTTTATAAATATAGATAAAATAGCACTTTTCCTGCCTTTTATCAAAAATAATCAGAGAGCCCTGATGGAATCTCATATGATTTGTAATTTTTATACTCCAGCACACTTGCTGATGATGAATGAAGTACAAAATTAAAATTTAATCAATTTTCAGAACAAATGAAAGAGTACACTATGCAATGCATTATCCTCTGGTCCTTTACTCTGTTTCTTAATTCACCTGCTAATTCCTAAAATCCAGTCATTTACGATCAAACTTCCAATCATCAGTGGGATTTAGCAGGCTTCCACTGTAAAATGGCATTCATATTTCTCATGAGAGTTGGTATGTATAGTGTTGAAGGGCACTAGACACAAAGCTTGTCCATCCACAGCTGAACTATGTTTGATTTCCATACCTCTATCCAAACTCACCACCTGTGCTGGGATATTAACACATGAAGTGAGAATTTTTTGACTACTTACATCCTTTTGTTATAATCATGTTCATCAAGACTCACTGTGGTACAGAGGTTTACGTGGGAAAGCTAGGATGTGGCTGCATGACTAATTTTTAAAGCTTGTGCACAGCTTCTCAGAAATGCAGCTGGATTCAGCTCCTTGGTGGCTTGCTTATGATGACTGAATTGAAATATATTGTAATCATTCTCTGCTCAAGAAACATGAACTCATTAGAAGCTGAGGGTAGAGCTGAAGTATTGAGTGATTTTTCCTTTTCTACTCTTTTATTACCTAGTTGGAGCAATTATTTTAATAAGAGTAAGCAGCAACTTAAAAACTAATCTCATAAATTAAGGTGATAATATCAGATGTAATTTCTGTTGATTCACATTTTGAAAAATTTGTCTTTCCTCCTTATTTTTGCAGGAATACGTAGCGTATGGAACTTATTAATTTAGTATCTTAAAAATTAAAGATTCCATTATGCCAATAAAATATATAGCAATTTGAGTAAAAAAAAAAAGAATTCTAAATTTAAATAACTTAGAAACGTGTTTGAAGGCCACCACTTCCTTAGATGGCTTTTTAGCAGGCATGAGAAAAGTGCTATTTAATTTCACACTCCAGTAATCCTTTAACAATTTCCTTTCAGGCAAAATATAAAATATTATTATTAATTCCTTAATAAAATAAAAAGTAAGTTATAGGGGATATGTCTTTAACCTTGGACCAATTTGAGCATTTTTTTTCCCCTCAGATAATAAAGCAAAGATCAGCACAAATGGCAAGTGATAAACTGGCCTCTGGGAAATACTCGAGTCCTCCTCCTCCTCCTCCCTTGTTTTTTTCACATTGACTCTCTGGAAATGGCTCTTTGGAACTGCTTGTTTTAGCATCAGTCAGTCCATGTGATTCTTCCCACCCCTTAATTGGCAGTGGCAAAAGTTATCAAAATCTAAGTTACCCACATTACATTCTATCTTCCTATTATCGTGAAGCATTGTCACAAAGATTACACCTTGTTAAGATTAATGATAAACACCAAATTATCAGAAGTTCATATCTCAAGGGCTTATTTGCATTTTCCTACGTGTTTGAATTTGCTGAAGGCAAAAAATATCTATCACTCTCTTTTATGAGATACAGCACCAGGAATTCCCTGGGACATTGTATTTACACTTTACAAATAATCATCTCCTTCAATTTACCAATACCTCTCTTTCCAATTCTCACTCTCACCATATGATGGAACCCAGCTTTGATAGCTGTGGGCATTCTGTTTGAAAAGAAAACAAATGTATGGATGATCTTATTCGTATAAGACCTGGCGGGTCTTACTGGCAGGTTTGAAGCATTCCTGGCATCTAATGGAGATGCACAGGTCAAATAAAACAATTACCTCCAAAGGGTAATGGTGGTGGTGGTAGTAGAATAGTAATAGCAGCAGCAAGAACAGTTGTGGTAGTAATGTCTGCTCTTCCTGAGAGTAACTCTAGACAAGTAAGCTAAGCTTCTTTTTCATCACTGCTTTTTTTTTTTTCAAGACACATAAAATTATATGTGCATGAGTAACTCATCACTAGCATTAAAATGTGTTAGACACACAGAAATAAAGCTGTCTTCTGGCTTTCTGAGTCCAGAGTCTCCCTACATCAGGAAGCACATATGAGGATATATCAGAAACACCTCAAGAAGAAAGTTTTTCATGAACAGATCAAGTAGCACCTAACAATCATTTGGAGTTTCTCAGTTCCAATGGTTCTATTGGAAAAGTTCTCAAAAATCTGACTGATCAGTTGGTCAGAAACCATCTTCCAAAGGTTAGTCTACCCTTGTCATGGCTAATCACTACCTATGTGCTTTTTCTGGCTCTATCATTTGGTGCAAACAGTTATTTTCCCGATCTGATACTTACACCTGGCTTGACAAAATGTGCAGCACTGTAGGTGGGTGCCAAGAAAATGGGTGCCAAGCTCTATCTAGTGTCACCTTCCAACCCACTTAGGTAGGGAGAGTACTTCTGGACATGACTGAGCACTGTGGTTTATCACCCAAGTTGATCACTAAGAGATAGATTAGGAAGACACCTCCATTACAGGTGGATCAATCCACCAATTCTTTATTTCATGGAGACTTTGTCCCTTCCTGTGGCCCCTGTTGCACAAAAATTCAGGCAACATGAAACCTCAGTATAGCAACTCAATTCTTACTGAAGCCATTTGGCATGGGCTGTCCAAGTATATATGCACACAAATATAAAATGCATAGACATCACTTTTTAAAAGTTGTCATTTCCCAAAAGGACCCAGTGAGGTAGAATTGCTATTAAAAACAATTAGTTTGCAGCCATTTTTTAAACACCTAATTGCCCCACTAGCCTGTATGCAACACTACTTCAAACAGCTACACACGGTGTCATTTAGTGAATATATGAGGAAAAGGTCTGCATTATGTTTGCTAAAAGGACTAGGATTTCAATTCCATCTGCCACTGGGTGTGTTTGATTTGTGTATTAATTATGCCTGTTTGTAGCTGTAAATTTGCTCCAGATTAGTAGGTGATTGCTTCCACGCACAGATTCACTACACCGCATGGCTCCCTCGTACTTTTATAGCTTTCAAATGCTTCCATACTTATGCTTTTTAAATTGCTTTTGATACCTATCTTATTCAGCGTGAGCTTTCAACTCTGTCTTATTCAGACAATTTTTTTCCCCTTAAGAGAAAAAAGGGGAATGTCCTTTTGATTTTTCTTTTCCTGGACCCCTTTCACTGGTGTATTGTCAGCTTTGTCCACGGTGCTACTATAAAACACAAGACAAAACTACTTCTTTTACCAGTCTTACAGGGAAATTCAGCACATTCACATTTAGTATTTTTTTTGTAGAATGACTTAAACTAATGGGTTTAGGAATTACATGAGCACTCAGCAGGGTGTATACATACCCGTTAGTGTGCAAACTTTAAATGCTTGTCACGTCAAAATAAAACTTTCCCACATGTGGAACATTCTTGCTCTTGATCACTGAGTTTTCTTCCTGGTTTTCAAAATGCCCAAAAATTCTGAGCTGTCACCCTTGTAGTTAAGACCTGTGAGATATGCTTGAAAATGTGACACATCTGAAATGAGCTGCATAAAAACCGCCTTTGTGTCTACGAATGTTTGTGTACACTTAGAAAATAAATGTTGAATAGGTCAAGCTGATTTCTTTCATATTTTAGGAAAAGAACCACTCTGAGCTGAAAAATTGTATGCCAAGTTTCTGCCTGAAGCAAATTTTTACAATCAAATTAAAAACCTTTGAGACTAAGAGTTTATAATGGAAATACTAACACAGCCTTAACCATGGCAGCACTAGCAGGTACTGCAATAATATTAGGAAAGCTCTCCCTGCCCACAATCTAAACTAAATAAAAAAGATGCCATTTTCCAACATATACCCCAGGCTAGCAAATAACAATGATTTAATGTACTTGCCCTGTGGTAATATAGTACCACTGCAAACCTCTGAGCCAATTTTTCTTTTCTTTTCTTTATTTTTTCTTTTCAAACATATATGCCCCATAGGGAAAGGATTGCAATTTAGCTCTTATTTGTGGATATATCGCTTTCATTTCAACAATTCTTGAAAGCCTTCCTGCTGTCACATGCTACTGTGTGCAAGCACCCAACTGAATAAAGACCCACCAGGCTTTTTCAGGAGTTTATTCACAGGTTTGGCTTTGCTTATTGTAGTATGCACCACATTTAAATTAGATGAGGGCTACTGTAAAGCAATAACATTGTCGATGACTGGAATCTCACTTTCCCCTCTAACAGTCTGAAGCAAATTAATGTATTGGTTGTTCATTAACAAGTAAACAGTTTCTGCTACAATGTCAAGGAAAAAAGAATGTGTTCATTAATATGAACAATCTTCATCTACAAAGATGATTTACACAATGCATGTAATGAGATAGCTTTCCCCTAACTAGTACACTACCAAACTGAAAAGCTGATTCTTAGGACTTTCTTGAAATTACAATATTGTTTGTTTACCAATAAGAAAGACAGTCTCAGTCACCTATGCCACCATTGTAAGCTCTATAATAAGTACTTAAAAAAAGAGAGATTTCTGGAATCACTTGTGGAATTAATAAAATTGGTAACTACAGACTTACACTGCATCAATGATACATATTATTCCTGTGATAACTTGAGCTAAAAATAAGATTATTTTGGTTATAGAAATTCCTTAAACAACAACACTTAAATTATTTCAAACTTGAATTTTTTCAAGAATTTTCTGAAAAAATCAGCAAACACTGGCTAAAAAAGCAAAGCAGTTTGGATACACCAATGTAATCAGCATGCCTAGTGCTTTTCTGTTAACCCTCTGAGTAGAACCATAGTATTCTGGATTTTTTGTACATTAATGCTATGAAAACTGTAACTTACAGAAATACTACTTTAGATGTCATGACTCAATAATCATGTTCTAAATATATTTGGGCTAGGCACCTCATCTCATGAGTGATTAATCCATACTAGAATTTTAATTATCTGTTAGAGAAGCCAGTCTCTAGCACCTATATGGGAAGCTTAGATTATTGCCCTATATTAGATGCTTAACTCTTAGACAGATACATCCAGATGAGACAATTGCCAGCTCACTACCTTTTAGCTAATCCTGTGCTATCCAGTACTACATTTTCACATCAAAGTTTGCTTACTGCATGTAAGCTCAATAGAATGTCACACTTAGGTTAGAATCCACGTTATTCCCGCTTATATTTAATTGAGAGGAATTAAGCTGGAAGTGACCCTGTTCTACTTTCCTGCTAATACTAAGATCAGCCTCTCAGGCATCTCCAGAGACCAAACATTAGGTGACCTGAGTCACCCTTCAGAAGTCCTCGTCTCCATCTCCTTAGTGATAGATGGTGCTTACCACAACTGCCATCCATCTCTGCTAACTAAAACAATTCTTGTCACATTTAGTAGCAACACCAGCCAGTGATTCAAAAGGGAAATGAAGAAAGAAGTCAGGACTGGCCTGTATTACAGTAAAATGACCACGGTGTGCTATGTGCTCTCCCAGATTATCACATTAGAAATTGTGTATTATGCTCGATTTCTTTTTTTCATTGGTGTTTCAAATATTTATAGGGCCACATATTCTGTCTTCACTTACTCCCAACAATTCAGAAGTTAGACTAAAAAAAATGGCAGTCACTGCCAAACAAGCCTAAACCATTATAACTTTCATGAAACCATAAATATATATACATATATATGGATATATTAAAATATATGTCTATGGGTATATGAATATATTTTAAATCATCATTGGAAACTCTTTTGAAACAGTTCAAATATCCAGATATCTTTCCTTGAAACCTAAAATAGGATATCAGCAATTTGAAACCCAGTCTCTCACAAACCTAAAAATAACTTAAAGAAATATTTTTATAGTTATGTTCATAAAACATGAACCAACGATCAGAAACGTAAGATGTTGGGGATGAGTAGGATCTTCAGGATCTAGGATTATTTTTACATACATTTTAAGTAATACAAGATGGTCTAAGATGAAGGAGCCAAACATCTTATTTTAATGATAACCCTGTATTCCAAAGCAAAGAAAAGGTGATAGGAAAATCCCAGACGGGTTTTTGAGTAATATTTCTCATGCATAAAGTGAAACATATTTTTTTTTCTCCTGACTTCCCTCTCTAATTAAGAAGAATGAACATTGGCCTTTGCTTTAAGACTGCCAAATTTTCACAATAGTTAAGGAGCATGTGGTATTAATGGACATTTTTTTATCACCACGTGTATGTCTTGCATTTACATGGCTGAGCTGTATCTCTTCTAAAGTGAAGGCTGTGATAAAATGTGGGAAGGTCAGTGCTGGTCAAACTTGTGCCAGATTCTGACCTACTGTAAATTAGGGTGGGTAAGTGGCAAAGAAGGCTTTATCTTGACGGAGGTTTTGATCCTATGGAAAAATAATCCTTGTCCCATCCAAGATTTACAAATGTACAAATGCCATTAAGATGCCAGTGGTTGTTCCCTATCTAATGAGCATCTTCTGTCCACAATGTGTCAAGGGCTGGATGGTTATATTCAAGGCTCTGACACACAGATACAACCCTGTCCCAAAACCTAAAATCCAGGAATTTTGTATGGCAATTCTTTTATCCCTTCACCTCCTCCCCCAATGGAGTTCTCTTATTTGCTTCACTTGCTTTAAAATGTTGTTACTCGGGCTCCAAACAGAGTAACTGAGGCCAGACAGAGGCCTTCTGCCCACAGACATGCATTCAGAGATCAGTCTCATGATGGTTTAGATGACTTTCTAGCAAACTCATAATCTGAAGTTGGTGTCTGATGTAAGCTTCCATCAGCAGTTCCTTCTACAGCTGATGGAGTGAGACCAATAGGTTAATCAAAACATGAGTCCTGCCTAAAATGTGTGCCCATGCCAGGTGAGATGAATCAAACCTGGAATGCTAATCTCTCTGTATTACCCAGGAAGTCCGGAGAACTAGTTTCTACTAAATATCTCACTTCTAGATTATCTGTAATGGGTGGATTAAAAAAAAACTCTATGTGAAATACTTCCAGCACTTGTGTGAAGATCCACAAGATTAAATTCCTGTGTTTCAAGTCTTCAGATCTTTCAATATATAAATTTTCATGTCTGAGGCAATGAAAGGTGTGCTTTGTAGGATGGAGAAACAGAATTCCAATGTTTCTTGAACTACAGTTCAACTGATACTTCCACCTAGAAGTGCAAAAGATATTTACACTAGCCCCCACCAGCTGCAGGTATATATTGGCTGTCACAACTGCTTAAAGGGACAGTTCCATGAACAAACACCACTCAGAATGGGAATGATACTGTGGGCAACTTGCCCTGTTCCTGAAAAATATATTTATACTTCCTGGAAAACTGAGAAAATCTGCATGTAATTTAAGGTAGTATATTGATACTTCTGGCTGTATAATAGGGAAGAAAAAGGAAGGAAGAAAGAAAGAAAGAAAGAGAGATAAAGGGCAGAGTTGGGAGGAGATAAAGAGTGAGAAAGAGAGAGAGAGGAAACCACATGTGACTTTTAAAAAGCACTGTGAGAAAACTTTAACTTTAGAGGAGAAAACTTCCATTTTATATAAGCAATAAGAGAAACTATAAATTTCACAATGTTTTTTATTTTAGAACAGGATTTTGAAAGTTGCTTCTTTCAATCAAGTGAAATTCTGAGCCATCTTATTTTTTTTCAAATTATCACATCTGAAGCAAAAGTCTACACATTGTAATATTTATGTGGAAGTCAACTTTATGATAATGGTCAAATAAAAAGCTAAAATGTTGTCTTGAGGTTTTAACAAACCAGTAATATATATATACTCTGTGTAAATGCCCATTTTATTAAATATTACAAATAAAACTGGTGAATCATTTTTAGTTTCTCCATTCTAAGGACAAAACTTTTGCTAGTTCAATTTAGGCTTTACATATATATTAAATAACTTGTATTTTCCCCAATTTAGAAGTACTCTAGCTATTTAAAGGGTAATGTTCATCAATGTTAATCTTTTTAAATGGCTCTGCCGGAATAACCAGGTCACGCTGAGAGGATGCCTGTACATTCCTGAATGTGATGCAAAAGAACCAGGAACCTCTCAACTAGATCATTATATACTATTACATGGCAGAACGTGTCCCCAAGCAATTTCCCAAAACTCGACATTATCATTAGCAGCAAACTACATGGAAGCAATCTTTTGTGGCCATCATCATGTCATCTTCTGTAAATCGTGAGACTGCCCTAAACTGAATTTCTCAATTAGCCCTGCATCATGTCCTCCAATAACATTCACTCCGTGTGGAAGTATGATGCAGGTTTGGAATGAGCTGTTGCAGAAGATACCATTTGTTTAATTTTATTTTCATTTTTAAGCCTATATTTATAATTCCTAAGCAATAGTACATTTGATATATTTTTGGCCAGAAACAGGCAAGGAACTTCAGGATACTATAAAAGATATGTGCGTATAAAAGCAAAAAAGCCAGAATAAAACCCTAATACGGGTTGTCAGGATTTAAGGTGATCATTTACTCAGAGGGTTAACATGTGCTAAAATTACATACTGCAGTTCCTAGCTCCACTGATGAAAACATTCACTGCTTCTATCTTTAAATAAAAAAGCAAAATAGCCTTAACCCTTTGAGGATCTTATTAGCAGCAAGTTGCAATCTAAACAGAGAACAAGTACTTCAATCAATTAAGAAATTATTCTTACAACGATTCTGTGATCACCCTTTTGTGTTCCAACATCCCAGCGTTTACTGCTGGACAAATCAGCTGTATTCACTCCACACAGGCCTGAAGTAGTTTCAGGGTCTCAAAGGGTTAAAGCCAAGACTTTTGAGAAAAAGTGTTTTATTAAAAGGGTGAGTTAGGTGAGCGAACAGTCTCAGATGAACTTGGTGAATAGTCTTCCGATTCGGAGTTGAGTTCGGGTGGAGCTTGCTGAGCCTTATAACGTCCCCTCACATCCTGGTTGCGTCTTCGTCGGAAAACCTGCCTCTCCTTATCAAGAGCGGTGGTCTGGCAGGGGCATAAAATAAGAATAAATGAAATTAGGCTGTGTGTGAAATGCAAAAGTAATGAAAACCATGAGGTTTTATGTGGCCTGCAAATACCAGGGATAATAAATGTTCAGACCAAATTAAGCCTGCTCTGTCTCAGTCAGGTCTGAAAGGTTGAGCCCACAACATAGCTAAATGCTTTAAAAAGCGCATTTCCCAAACCTTAAGAGGTAGCGTGACATCATCAAGCAGATACAGTGCCATATATATGGATGCCATATGTTCTACTTCTGGATGTTATTAATTTCATCCTTTAACAGGATCAAATTTCAAGCCAAATACCAAGTGACCTTCCCCCCACCTTTCTCAAAGTATAAATCTGTTTCTACAGGCAAGGCAGAGATGTACACTTGTCTTTGATTTGACCTAATGAAGGCTGATACACACTCACCCGTGTTCAAGTCAGTGCAATCAGCTAACAAAGATGGATTGTGATGAAGTTGTCAGACAAGAGAGAAAAACAAACACCGAAAGGAGCTAGCCCAGCTCCTTGACACATCATGCCGCTCAATGGATGTTCTTAGGGAGAACGCTGAAGAGCTCTGACGGAAAGACCTGTTTAGCCTGACTACATTGTCTCCTCCTGTTAACCAAGGTCTACTGAATTCAATACTCTGCTAATTTTATCCACGTCTAGCTAAGGTATCCAGGAATGGGAAAGAGCAGTATTTACTTGATGGGCATTATTTTTTTGATCATTCAGCATTATTGAGAAGGCAATTCTTAATAAGATGGCTGCAACTTCTAGCTACATTCTTTCTTCTGCTTTTCTGGCACATTTATGAGGTGAAACTTCAACCCAAGTAAGGGCAGCCCTAAGTTTGACTGTCAGTTTCAAGCACAGGAATCGGTTTTGTTGTCTTCTTGATTATGGGATCTTAAACTACAGTCCCTGAAATCACTGTAAAATTGTAAGTTGAACAGGATGGCCTTGATTCAGCAAGAGCAATTTGACACATGGTTAGGCGTTTCTGAAGCAGGGCGGCCCCCTTAAATCCCCACCCATGACTGTTTTGGAAAAAGCAAAATGGGAAAAGGCAGGCGACCAGTAAGACAACATACAAAATGCAACCAAGTGTCTGATCATGGCACTGGAAGCAAAGGTAACTTTGAGAATTTAACAGGTTTCACTCATAAGGCTTGTAAAATTTGTCCTTATAATGAAAAGGTCTATTTAAAGGAATGCAGCCAAAAGGTTATTCTGCTTCAAAGGATTTATTGTGTTCTCTTAAGATATGCATGACTGATTTCTCCAGAAAATTTACCAGTTACAGTGTGAGTCTCATAGGAGACCAGAGATGTATTTATAGCCAACATATTTTTGAGACTAAAATGAAAACTAAATCCATCATACTGGTGCAAAATATGATTATAGCAATCCATGATTTCAAATAATGCAACCAGCATTCAATAATGATGTAACAGAGACAGAAAGATGGACAGGAGTACAGAACTACTATAGCAAATGGATTTAGTTAGGTTATATTGCTGAACTATTATTTTTGTGTCTAGAACCTATATAGCACTACTTTAAAAGGGTAAAATGATCCACTTTGATAAGTTCATCCCTGTATTTTAGTTAATAATTGCTACAAAGTCCAACACTTTTCATCTGCCAAAAATTTTTTTGTTTACTGCTATTTTTGGTCAGGAACTCTAATTAGTATTTTCAATGCCTTCTATGTTTCTTAGCCTTGAATCAATTCAGTTTTTGATTATTTTTAATGCGAAACAGAAGAATACCTAGATCTTTTACACACAGTGAATATACTGCTTACAGTATGTAATTTTGTGTGAAAATTGAAAAGAATGTCATATATTACCTCTCTATAAAATACAGATTTCCATTTAAAGGATCTTTTTTATGCTTGCAGGAAATAAGCATTTATTTAAAGTTTAAACCACATCACATCATCCTGTGGTAATAGATACTCTCCCCTGAGAAATTTAAACATTTCTTGTTGAATAAATAAAAATACTTGTATTAAATTCAGAATTTATTTTTAAAACCAACTACATGAGAATGGAAAATGTATATGTAAAATCTGAAGGTATTTAAATTTAGATAACTTACACATAAGGGAATGTATAAGAAAATTGAATTTTTAGGATATTGCTTTTTATAAAGAACAAAGATAACTAGGTACCAGGACATCCTTTCAAAGATGTCTTTAAAAATAAATCCCAAGATATTATCTTTCTATGATTGTTGGAAAAGCTTTAGAGACTCTTCTTTAAATAGATTTGTTTAAATATACATAAAAGCACTCCCTTCCTCAATAATAAAAGATATTAAGCAAAAACTCCCTGATGGTCTCACCTAATCTAGCACCTTACACTGCTGTAGTTTGTAGGGCCAAATATTTCTGGCTTCCTAACCCTTCAGAAACTTCCTGAGATATTTTGTGACTGTTTTGCTTTACATTTTTATCCAGTGTTTGCCCTGGATTTGATCTAATCAAAAGTCTTTGTAAAGACATACTTCTAGAGTCTGGGGCATTTTTGTGGTTGCTCTCCTGGGCTGAGAGATATCCATAGCCTTTCTCACCCAAAGAGCTTATTGAATAAAAAAGTTACAAAGTCATAGAGAGTCAAAGAGGTCAGTATTTAGCTAGTGAAAGCAAAAAATACTCATGTTTAGTATTTACCATGTCAGAACTGTGAAATGGGGCACTTCTGGCCACAGAGTGCTCAGGCCCTATAGAACTCACAGGAACAGGCTGATTTTGCCCAATGTTCCAATTACATTTGACACTTCCAGTGTGTAATACACTGCTGATGGTATTGTGGCTCTGCATTCTGCAAAAATGCTTTTTTTATTTAATGATGTCATGGTTACTTTTTACTTCAAAAGAATTTCAAAACATGATAGATCCATCATTTGGAACACAGAGAAGATGGTAAGACAGATACATATGAGTATTGACTGCATGTGTTTTGTAAGTGTGATTTTCACCTACTATACTTTGTTGTGCACATGGACATATTCCAAAAATCAGCTTTTTAATTTTTATTGTTGTTTTTGTAACAAAGGCCACTGATACATATTGCCTTGGTATAACAGATGCATTCTTTCACCTGCTGCTCATCTGGGTGGTTCGCCAGTGCATGAACCAGTCCATTATAGATTTCCAGGGCATCTCTACTTCAAGCTACTCTTTCAATAAGTAATAGGGGGATCTGAAGTGCACTTATGCTTCACAGGGCTGCAAATCTCAGATTTTCATTATCACATTTTGACATTGTATTTTTCGGGCCCTAGGTTAGAGACTGAGAACTTTGAGCACTATATGAGAGTAATGGCAACTAAAATGTAAAGACAGCATTCTTATTTAAGATATGCAGCTGCCCTCCTGCAATCCATATGAGAAAATGCAGAGCTTCTTATCCAGAGGAAGATAAGTGGATTGCCTCTATTTTGGTGGTGATGGGTCTGAAGTACTTCATTAAGCACTAACGTATTTTGCATCAACATTTAGTAATCCTGACACCCAGTACCAAGTGGTTACCAAGCCATTTTTGGAAATGCATTTAATTTGTAGTAACAGCATCATTTAAAAATCATTGTTTCTGTCATTGACATATTAAGGTGCAGTTAGCATTTTTCCAGGATTTTTCCTTAATGAATGTCTTCATCCTGATTTCTACCACTTGAAGTTACAGGATTCCTGAGCCATGCAAATTTATTTTTTATCTTGGAAAACACTGCACTGTGTATTTATGAACAGATTTTCAAAACTACAACTGCTTTGATATATGTGGTGGATTTGCAATAGGAAGAGCCTTATTTTAGCTATGGGCTGATATTTTCTGTCAGGTCAGTAATTACTGGATTAAAGTAACTGAATTTTATGAAAGTGAGCAGTGACTGTTATTCTTTTCACTTGTCCTAATTTACTGCTGGCCACCAAATATAAATATATATTAGTTTCATTAATAAAAGAACATTAATGTACATTTTCCCTCTTAGTCCATACATTATTCATACCAACCAGGAGACTAAACTTGGGATGCAGCTGTTCATGCATTAATCTAAGAAACCCTTCCTTTCACTTGCTTTTTGTTTGCAGGAGCATACTTGCAATTTGTTAGCAATTTTCGTGAGGCTTTGTTTAGCGTGTGGAATTAGATGAATATACTTGTTGAAACAAGTATTTTTCTTCCATTGCGTTCCTTTATATCCACCGTTTTATACACACATTTAAATGCTCACACCTAGATAAGTATATCTTATTTCCTTAAACTTCTGGCTAATGACCTTTATACATTGACAGATTTCCTTGCTGTAAAAATGACCATTATACATTGCTTGTAGCACAAGCCAGGCAGCCCTTCAGTCTCATCTTTTTTAAAATTTCTTTTCCATGGGTTTCTCAGGTTATATATATGTATATATTTTTTATATATACACTATATATATTTATATATATATATATGTAAGTGTGATTGATTCGTGAATCAAGACACTTTTTTGAGAATACTTCAAACTTAGCAATGCACCTCGGTCCAGGAGTGAGACACTCATGGTATTTTTATTCCCTCAGGCACAAGGTATAACTAAGTTACAAGGTGATTTGGAGACGTGCAAATAACCACATCGAGGGGACAAATAAATCGAGTGGATTTGAACCCAGACCTCCAAATACAAAAGCCCAATGCTTTAGCACACCATGTAACTTCTGGCATGAAATTTAGCTAAAATGAAAGTAAAAAAGAAAGGAAACCAAATCAATTTGATATATGCTTTGTACTGTATTGGTGAGTGAACGCAAAGACAAGTATTCCATATACATAACTGTCGAATTCATGTTGCTGTATTTAAGTTTGTGTTTACTCTTTGACATCCCCCTTTTTGGAGACACAATTCCTCAGCTGGTTTCAATTACATGTGGAAGAGAGTTAGTGCCAAATTGCTTGCATGAGTGAATTTTATTTATAGTTTGTAAATCAGTTGTGGGTTTTTGACTCAAAGATCGGGAGATTTTAAATTGTTTTAGGTATCTGCCTGTATTTACCAATATTCAGTTTACAGAGGGTTTTATGTTATTAAAAATGGCACTTTACAGATTGCGAGCCTGATTCCCAGCTTCTTTGTCCCATCACCAACATGCCTGGCTGTAACTTTTGACTTGAAAGTGTGTTGTATCCACTTGGGACAGGTGTAAGTAACTCAACAGATGCAAAGTAATGTGAACTAGGAACCAAACACAGGGGATGGAATTATGGGTTTTCAAATTAGCTATTTAGATATATTTTTAACTGTAATAATGAGAACTATATTTAAAAAATCTGGTATTATGAATTTAATATTGACCGGATTGATAATTTTGTTAAGCATTCAACGTAGCTCATCTCCCTTCTATTGTCATTGTATAGATAGATCATTAATGACTTTTCCATACACTTCTGGATTTTATTTTGCCCATTTTGCTTTTCTAGAGTGTCTTGGATATATAGAAAATAACACACCCTGATATTTGATATTCTATACTAATATACTAATATAATATATACACTACTACACATACTGACATTTTATACTAATATTCCATTGGATGCAACCACTCTGGTGCTCCTTTGATGTTCTGAATCAATCTTCAATCTGAACCAATCTTCAGGGTTTTGACTGGGGCCTCCAAGACTTGCCCCCTACTGATGCTGCTTTGGCCTTTACTGCACCCCTGATTGCAGGGCTGATGTTCCAACAACATTTGGTGGATTGGTTTTAAAACATGTATTAGTCTGATGTCCAAATGATTTTACTGTTTTGGTCCCTATGTTTTCCCTGGTCCTCATATTCAAGGAACTGTGAAATATTTTCCAGGCATTATAGCTCATGTCAGTTACAACCACTCCTGCTGTACCTAAAAAATTATGTCACTTCTGCATGTATTATCCCACTGAAAGGGAGTAAAAGAGGACACATAATATGCTTAGAAAAATTAGGATATTGAAGGACTTTGAAAACAGAAGTCTTTTAGGCAGAGAAAGGACAAAGTTTTTTAGTTGTTGAAGGAGGAAATAGTGCCATTTTTAAAGTATTTTGGAAGACTTCTAGAAATTACAGATAAAACCAAAAAGAGGAGTGCAGAAGAAACGAGTAGTTTAACACTAACAAAGTGTTTTCCCTGAGACATGGTTTCATTTTTAGCTGTACTTGTGAATTTAGATTAATTTTCACGTCTGTGATAAATTATTTGTTTTATAGACATGAATTGATGAACCTTTTCATATGCTTTGCATCTGCCCTACTAAAAGCTAAACACTTACTACATCAAAATGTTTTTATTTAGACTAAAACGTTGGTCACCACAAATCTGCATGTTTCTGGGAGGTGAGAGAGGCCCAAACACAGGCAGTGCTTGGTCCACTATACCCCTCACAGAGGATTTCCTAATTAAGCATCCACGCCTAGGAGCCTTGATCTCCCAATTTGCCTTTCCACACTAGGTGCACAGTTTAGAAAACCCTAATTATAAACATTGTTGTTACTGCCCCCAGCTGGAAAACAGAGCAGTTTATGTATGAATAAGAGAGATTATCGCCCATCTGCTCCAGCCCATTATTCAGGGATGTGTCATTTTGTATGCTGATGGCAGCCATTACTAGTGCTTTAGTCAAATGACCTTTTTTTTTTATAGCTTTATTTATTTACCAAGTTGCAGACTTCCCTCTACCTCTTCAAAATGCATATCATTTGTTTCAAAACCTGGGCTATGCAGTTAAACTGAGTCAAGGCCAATCTGAGGAGACGTTCACTTTTCTCACAGGCTTCTGTTTCTGGTGATCTGCTCCTCGTGAAGCAGGGTTTCAAAAGATCCAAATATTATAGCAATATTTATAGGTATATCCAAGTATGAATAGCAAATGGAAAGACTTTCTTTACTTGCTTTTTTTTTTGTGTGTTTGTTTAATGTAAAATAAAAAATGTAAATCAGAGAAAGACTGTAATTAATTAATTGTCATGGATAGCAATTAAACTCCAGGAAGATAAAGCTCATCTGATCTTTCCCACCATTTTATAGAGCAGGTAATAAATTTGCAACTCTTCGTCAAAGTTCTGCCTGACATAAAAAGCCATATTTCCTTCTTTAGCAGAAAATTCCTCTAATACTATGAAACCCACAGTCATCTAAAGCTGGGCACTCAGCTCCCATTCCCCCTTCTCCAAATCCAAGGAGCACGAAGAAGGATGCCAAGTGACAAGGGAGATCAGCAGGTTTTGCTCTGCCCTTGCAGGTCACAGTGGGTTTGTAGCCACCACCACGAGTCCAATAGGGTGGAATTAGGTGAATTACAGGTACTGCTGCACACTCCAGCACTTGGAGTGAGAGTCTTTCTCAGTTTTTGCTAGCCAGCGTTCAGCTCATGAATTGGATTGACTTTTCTACTTTTTGCCTGAAAAATAGGCTTATCTTTGGGGTTGTTTTGTTTTTCTTTCCCCAGAACATCCATATCAGAAACTACTTATCCTTCAGTGTGCGCTCAGGGAACCATTAGGCTTTATGGAAAGCGTGCTGTAGCCCGATCCATGCACTTGGTGAAATGATCCAGGGTGGGAGTTTGACTCTACTGGAAACACTCACAGTGACCATCTCTGCTGTTTTGCTAAGGTGGTTACTTTGCTGAGATTTTACAAACCCCTCACAGACAAGTTTTTAAAGCCAGGGTTAGAAAACACAGGTCCCATCGTAAACTTGCAAAAATTACTCCAGCTATCAAAATGTATGTCTTGTGAGTAATAAGGAAAGAGACAGCAAGTAACCACTTGATGGAAATTCCAGCACTCTGGATTTATTGAGGCGGTGTGTGAGCCTCTTGTGGGCTATCAGACCTGGAACCCCCCTTGCCCCCACTCCAGAATAAGCCCCTCCCACCCAGAGCCCCATTTTATTATACAGGTTAAACCAGCTAACAACAACCCTGGCACAGTTACACAATGAAGGAAAATATATTCAAGAGACTCATGCAATATTAAAAAAAAAAAATCAAATCAAAATAAATAGGTATCAGAAGGGTTTTAAAAAGAAAAGAGAAGGAATGCATTGTTAGAAACACAAGCTTACCAGCACATACAATGCATTGTATTTCAGTGAACTTGGGAGAGTTTCTATGCCCGCGTTATGCAAATGCATTGTTCAATCTAAGGTAAGGATTGTGTTTAGTGGGTTTAAAATGACAGTATATAGCTCCACATCTTGCATGGGAAAAGAGGAAAATATATGCTGAGAGCCTGTTGCTGCTCCGTGTGTTTTGAAACAGGAGCACAGGGGAAGCAGATGCCTTAACAAGCAGAGGGGAGGGGGAGGGTGCATACTTCAGCATATCTGTAGATTTTCTATATACACTGTCCTTTTAACTGTAGGGGAGATTGGTACTGAGCATGTGCGATGAAGAGAAAGCTGGCAATGTGGGTGTGAGGGAAGGGTGAAGAAAGGGAATGAGGGGGTGTGGCATCTCAATCAAGATTAAAACGAAACTGATAAAGCAGCATATGGACCGGATAACAAATCAAAAAGCATGTTTATCCACTGAAGGAACTGGTTAATGGAGACTGCCAGCACGTTGCCATGGAAACACTGACTGTTGGCGCTGCACCATCTCATACCTTATCCAATACATTCCTGGTTGTTGGTAGTAGTCCAAAGACCCTGATCTCTTGATGGTAAACCCGTGGTCCAGCTGAGCAGAGAGAAATGGGGCAACTCAGTGGATCGACATTAGGCTAGAGAATTCAGACTCCAGAGCAAGCTGTTCCTTATTTAGTGCATATTTACTGTTTTCACTTTTGCTCTTATCTAACATCCTAAAGCTACGTACCAGAAGAAAAAGGAAAAAAAAAAAAAAAAAAAGTAAAGAAATAAAAGGAAAATATACTAATTCTAGATTTGGTCTTGCCAAATTGGAAGCCAATTTATTCAAACTAAAATGGAGTTTGTGAATAGGTTAGTTAATGCATAATGCATTCATTTAAAATTCTGAAATATCTTGTTACTTCCAAAGACAGTAGTGCCCTTTTAAGTTGCACATACCAGTAATAGAATATTATCTTTTGCAATTAAACTGAGAAGTTTAATAATAATAATTAAAAAACCCTAAATGCAGTGCAACCATCACAAGGAGCAGGCTAGACAGACTACACAAGGCTTAAATTAGACTGTTTCATAATCATGGAACGTGTAAAGATGAAAAGAATCAGGTTTTGATACCCCATCAATCATGGTAATTCATTTCTAAAAATGCGTTAACCTTGGAGTGTAGGACTACTCAGAGCCATGAATAACATTGTTTATCATTTCAGCTTACACCTCATGCTCAAAAAGATAACAGTACGAAACTATTTGGTTTTAAATTGCACCAATTAAAGTCAAAATGGAAATGAACTTAACATTGTGTCCAGGAAATTGTGGTGGTGATATTACTTAGGAAAAGATCTTTCAAGTTTAGTTTATCATTAGAAAAATCATGTGCATAGGAACAAAGAAAATGTGTTTGTTTCCCTAACCCTTCTGTGCTGCACTAACAGACGGTGGAAACATAATTTAGCTGAATTACATAAAATTTTTTGGGGAAAAATCTTGATGGAGACACTCTGACTGCTCTAAAACTGTTGCAATGATTTTCAGATTTTTGCTCCACGAAGGGAAAAGGCCATTTTGTGCTTCAATAAGAGTGTGGCATATATTTCCAATACTGATGACAATTTCTAATTCTAAATTCAGAAAAGCCGTTCAACGCATTTCCAGGTACCAACCACTCAAGGGGAGTTAGGAACTAACTGCAAATTTAACTTTTTCTTGATGACTCCCCTGCAAGTGTAGAATTTAATAATTTATTCAATTTCGTTAAAACAATGCCTCTTTCATCTTATTTAGAATTATTTAAAGGATGTTTCATGTTTAAAACCATGGGAACCTTGTACCTAAATTTGTGTTGGTTTAACTACACCGGTCTGCTATTGCCATCTACTGGCTTCCTTGTATGCTGCACATAAAACACACAAAAGGGATGTTTTCCTAAAAAGCAGATCAAAAATATTGCCCTAAAACTGAACAGCCAAACGTTAATTCAGAGAAAATGGGGAGAGTCGCTCCCTAACAAGAGCAGAAACAATTTTGGTGGTGTGGAAATCCTACCACGAGAGACCCAGCTGTGGACAATGACCACAGGACAACACAGACAATAGATATGAAGGGATAGCCGAGACACAGATTCAGCTTTAAGACTCTAAACAAAACTTACAGGCTAGGCTTGGCCTCTCCTCCACACCACCCAAGAAATCCCATGGCTAAAAATTTCACTTGGCATTGGCAATTTTATTTTAAAATCGGCAGAATGCGGGCAATGACCCACACGCTGCCTGCCCATTGCCAGGGTCCCCAACCTCGGACCCTGTAAGCAGAAGAGAGCTGCACCAACTTTCTAAGCAGCTTTTCTCTTTCTCTGTCCTACTTGTTTACTCTGTATGTCCAGCTGGAGTTTACTCCCATTGCCAAGACAGAGACCTCATTCAACCTTAACAGCAGATTAGCATTAGTCTTTTTCTCTGTCTTAACAATGGCAAAAGTACAAGCACCAAAGTGATGACATACAGGCTAAGATTTAACACTTCAGACAAGGACATATATTAAACGATGCTCAGTTCATACAAGGAATTACAGCACACCTTTGGATTGCAGAAGCATTCTCAAAAAGTGATTTCTGCTCTAAGTCACTCTAGCCACTGTCACTGAAGCCCAGAGCATACAGCCACAAGGGTGTTGTTTTGTGGCCAAACCAAAATAAATGGAACTGACATCCTTGAAGAACTGAAGAATAAAATCTGCCCCCAAGTTTTAAAATGGCTAGTTAATATAAGTCTGGTTTTATGTTTTTACTGCAGTACCTTTTATAAACACCATTGCGGGACTAAAAAATACTACTCCTATTGAAAAGCTGCATGAGAAACATGATCCTGCAAATATTTTGGCACATGCTTAACAGTAATGTGGCCATTCTGACACAGGCTGGGGGCACTAGCCCAAACTGTCTCCCACAGAGACTGGTAGTCAACGCCTGTGACAAGAGTTTAAGAACAGGGCAAGTAAAGTGATATTTCTCCTACATACTCTCTCATCAGCAAGCAGTGTTTTTTAGGGACTTGCTAATTCTCTTGCTGTTTTAAAAGCTAGCTCTCCAATTAAAATTTTGCTGGCAAAGCTATGTTGGTTCAGGGGAATTTTTTCCCAATTGACATAGTTACTCTGTCAGAAGTTTTAATGATGTATTATTGCATCAACAGAAAAGTATCTTTGCTTGTATAGTTAACTTTGTTTGAGAAATCATTCTACTACAAAAGCAAAGGAACTGCTTTGCTAGGCACGCACATGTTCATTAGGGTAGTTTGTCCAACTGAGGAAACCTTTCAAATATGGACAAACTTGAAGTCTGGACACATGCACGAGAAGTAGGATGTCTCTGCCTTGGATAGACAGAGACAACTTTTACTGAGAATACCACATCAATAAAGCAGACATAAGTTTGAACCAAAGGAATCAATGCAATTTGGACATTGCTGAAGGAAGCAGTAGCCACAGAAGATGTATGCCAAACACATGTGGCTTCAAACTTCCTTTCAGTCAAGCTGACCAGAGACACATCTTTAGGAACTTAATTTTCATGTTATAGTTTTAATTGGTGCATATAGTAAATACTCCTTGAGATCTTTGAGGTGTGTTACTTTTTACCACTGGAGAAAACAGGTATATAATATCATATCATACCAACGTGAGGACAAACTAAGAACTAAATACCACATATTAGCAAGCTCTGTACATAAACAGAGTTATAATACTCAAAATAATGATAATATTTATCTTTCATACTATTAAGTAAGCTATAGAAACATAAGCACATATTAACACATTTTCACAAACACAGACACAGATGTGTTATATAATATATAGAACGCAACTCTACATATTATATACACAGGCACTCTCTCAAAAAATATGTAAACATATAGGCAGGAACAAACCCCCAGTATTTTTATAGCAAATATAGTTAGTGCATGTCTTTAGTGCCAAAAAATATGTTACAGCATCTATACATACTTTGAAAGCTCTAAATCTAGAGCCGTCTTTGTTAATAGAATTTAATTTTAGCTTATTTGAGATTTCACTGTTGAAACCTAAAAACCATAAAACCCGGTGACATGCATGTCAAATGTATATTAAATAGACTTCCAAATGCAGAAACAACATTTAAAGACATTGTTGTTTTGCTTTTGGCTTTCTTTAACATATTAAATTATTTTTGTAGGAAAAAACCACTAATTTATTCATAAAATGGAAATTATCTAGCATTCTGAAACATTACCAAAACACTAAAGAGGTCTATACCTCGCCATCTCTTCCCATAATCAAACCACTTTCTGAATTATGTAAAAGTATTCTAAACATTTCTACTTTATAGGCCTAGCTGCAGGATCAATCATTAAGGATATGAAGTTTTCCCATAGAGATGATCACTAAAAATAATCTGTAAAATTTCCAAACACTAAGAAATAAATGAAAGCCATTAAGAATATGATTAATCATATGCATTTTTTCCTGATGTTTTGCAGTGGATAGATTCACTACAGTGCCTTTTTCAATTACTCAGGTGTTAAACGGCTGCAAACAATTCCTTGACAAAGCAACTGGGGCAAATAAAAAAAAGGCGAGGCCAGGGAAATTAAAAACATAAAGGAGGCAAGGGATGGATGAGGACAGAGGCATCATTTCTTGCTTTTAAGCTTTGAAGTCATTAGCATGGAGGATCTGAGCAGTAATTCTCATGGACAAGCGTGCTGGCAGTCCATTCAATAGGAACACGGTTTCAGCTAGTCTATAAAGAACATACCTGCAGTTCAGATGAGCAATGGGTATGTGATGTTTTAGTTGTGGGAGAGTTGCTGCAGTATTATTGCTTAAAAATGAAAATAAATAAATGCTGGCTATGTTAGCTGATGACTGAGAAAATCTAGGAAAAGCATGAGGAACAACTTGCTTCCATGTTGAGGACATTCAGGGTAGGAAAGAGTAAAGAAAAATTATGAGATAGGCACAGCTTGAAATTTTAAGCACTTATATCAAGTAACTTTGAGAGAGTATCCATTTTGCTGCACAAGCACTTCACACCTGTGAGCCAGATTGCATGTGCTGAGCTGAATTTATTTCATGCTGATTTAACTCAACACTGGAGGGGCTGAGCTGAGAAACATGAAAGTGGAAACAGTACAAGAAAGTGTACATGTGCAGTCACACCACCTGCAATTTATGGAAGCTGGGAATGAACACTGAGTAATCTGATATGGGAATGGTTACGTTTAACACGTCACATTTTTAGTGACTCTTTGGAGTGTTCACATTACTATGAGTAATAAAGGAAAGCTTACAAACACAAGCAGATGTATCAAAAATGTGAAGGATGTGCATGTTACTATTCAATGGCATTAGTATGAATAATCTCTTCATATGCTGAATGTATCCTGTGTCCATGTATATGTAATACACATGTTCATCTGTGAGGAAAAAATACAATCATATGTGATGTATACTCCACTGAGGATGCCATTGAAACCTCAGTAAAGCTTGGTCAAAATTTTGGCCAAGCTTTGTTTCAGACACTCCAACATGTTCAAACCTAGAATGGCTCCACTGGAATTACAACGTGACAGAAGGCAGCAAGAAGTTCCATTAAGTCTTTACCCCATTAAATACTTCTGCTGACAGGGAAGCAGGCTGTGTGTGGCACTACAATAAAATGCTAAATAATGACCAGCTAAATCTGAAGTGGCTAGACTCCTGCTAACCATGAAGGCAGCAGTGAGGCACCATAGCTCTCTTTCATGTCTTCAAAGAGGAGAGGCTTAGGATGCCATACAGATTTTTAAGTTAAATTTTGAAGCAATTTCCATTTTTAAATTTCCATTTTTGTGCTGTCCTGCTACAGTCTCTGTGTGGCTTAAATCCATACGATGAGTCTGCTGCCAAGTAAAATGTCATGATCCCACAATTCAAATTGTTGAATTTAACATTGGAGTTAGGTCCACTGATCTTCTGGTAAAATGTGGAATTGTGTACTGTGTGTACAGTTATATCTCCTAGGGCTGTTAAATAACAATGTGACTCACAAGGAGAATCAAAGGAGAAGCTGTGCAGGATACCAGTCTAACTATGCTTATATTAATTAAATGCTACAATTATCTAAAGATTAACCCTGTCTTGTTTCCTTTGGTGTCCTAAACACATAACTGTCTGGTGGGCACATAATTCTGTTTCGTCTGTGTATTTCAGATGCTTACTGCTATGACAGAAACTCCAGCTGCTGTGCTGTTCGGCTTAGGGCCTGTGTTGAAATGCTTCTTTATCTTCCCAGCTACTGAGAGCTGATGTTCATTCTCTGGAAGGCCATCATCCTGCAGATAAATAAAGCAAAATAAAACTTCAGAGAGGAAAGACGGAAAAAGAAGGAATTGTGAGGTGATTCTGATGGGTCCCATTGATACAGAAAAGTTTACAAAATGTTTGTATTAAAATATGGGTCAGTCATTGTCTCCATCAATATCTTTAAGGTACTTACAAGATGAACATATTATGGCACCAAGCAGTCTCTCTCTTCTTCTTCTTTACCCAATATTTTCTTCTCAATATTTTCTTCTTACCAATATTTAGGTAATGTTCATTAATAATAATTTTTAAACATTTCTTTTTTCTTTCTACCATATCTTAATTACCACTACTCAGCTATTTTTATGCCCATTAATATTTCAAAGCCTGAGGATTTCAGATGTGTTTAAGATTCAGCTTACTCATTACATAAATTTAATGATAATGACCTCAAAAGTAAAACGTATCCAAGATAATTCAAAAACAAGAGGCAGAGCTGGGACATTTCTCCTTCCAGCTGACATCCCACTTTGCAGAGCAAACCTGGATACCTGCAGCTAGGCACACTGGCATTCTCCAGCTGAGGAGAAACCCCAGCAGAAAGAAGGGAGTTTGTGGTTTTGCATAAGTCCACAGACACTGAATTCAACTCCAGGAAAAGAGGAGGTTTTTTTGGAAATTGTAGAAAAGATCCTTATGCCTGAAAAATGTGCAAAAAGTCACTGCTCATTGAGACTTCCTCACTAGCAGAATATGCAGAATTTCAGGCAACAAATATGCAGAATAGCTGGAATAGGAAACAAAATATAGAACAGGCAAAATATATGGGGTATCAGGTCACTGGCCACATGTCACAGTCATCCCTAACTGGTGCTGCATGGCGTGTATAGGTATAAACAGCTGAAATAATTCTTAAACTCCTCTTAGGCAAAATCCTAGCAGAATAAAGGCAAACGATACAAGATCAGAATAGTGAAAGATGACAGACACTTTTTTTTTATTTTTCAGACATCATGAGTGCCCTTAAAGAGTTACAGAGCTGCTGCAGTAAATCACAAGTTCAGTGAGCATATGGGAATTTTAGGGAGGTTGGTAGGGTTTGTTATTTATTTAGCTTGGGGAGTTTGTGTTTAGAGATCCCTTACTCACCCCTTAACAAAATGTCTCAGCTGGCAAAATATGGTCAAGTGCATACAGCTGCAAAACACAAAACAAAACAATACAACCCAGTAGCTGATTATTGTCTAGCACTGGGGAGTCCTGGCTCAGTGGTATATGACCCCTAAAAATAACCTGCTTCCCGTTGACCCTGCCTTTCCCAGAAGAAAGCCAGTCTGTAAAGTGAACTCCTCTTCGCAAGAGGAGGGAAGAAAAATAAAATAATTCTCTTGGCTTTCTTGACATGAAAGTCTGCCAAGAGTTCATGTCATCTTGTCAAAAGACTAAATTACACAGAAGACAATAGTTACCAAGACTGTGGTCATATTTTATTGGTGAAGAACCACACCCACAGTTCCAGTGGCAACACACTACAGACACATAATTTGGGCTCCAGCTTTTAGATTAAATACTTTCCAACTCAATTTAAGATGCAGCATAGAGATATACCAGAATTCCTCTATTGTTACTAAGTTTTTATTACTACTGTTGGTGCCACCTGATGTTTAGTAGTTCTCTTTTATTCAAACATGCTTTATAAACAAATCAATATGTATTAAATTGGCTCCTAGATTTACTTCAGTCAACAATAAAATAGAAAGCTATTGAGGGTGAGAGATGACAGCTGTTTAACTAAATAAAAAACAAGCTGCTCTGCAGTTTTAAAAGGCAAGAAGTGAAAAAAACACCATCAAATATCAAATTGATCAGAATCAGCAGGTTAAGTTGTAGAACTGGAGAACAGAGTAAACACTGCTGACAAGAATTTCATTGAGTTGCTGAAATTGGAGGGATGTCAAACCCTAAAGAGATTAACTGTTCCTTTCCCCTATTACAAGTCTTTCTTTTGGCAGTGGGTTAAGATCACAGAATTTCATCTTAGTTTTAGCATTAATCACAAGATATTTTTTTTATGGTGACCAGTGATTTTTGCTGCTGCATCTGGGAACTTTAAGGAGCCATCAGCTTCAGAAGATGTTGACTGCTAATATCCGAAAGAAGAGCTCCTTTGCACACCTCTGAAATGGAGCAGTCAAAAGAGTTTGAAAACTCTGGCCCAGAATTTGAGTTTTCACATGGACAGTGTAAACTGCTTGGAATGCTAACACATTTTCATTTTTTGCTTTGGGGTGTTTGGGTCTTGTGGGTTGTTTTGTTTTTGGTTTTTTTATTTGCCTCTACAAAATATTTTTAATGGTCTATTTGCAAGAATTCAAAATAAAAAACAATAAAAAAGAGGCACAAGGTCTCGTGGTAATTCCAGTAATTGATAAAAACTGTTATCATATATGCATTTTTCTCTGTGGCAGAAGACATTGCGACTCAAAATAAAAAGAAGTGTTATGAAGATGCAATGAAGATCAGGATTCCCAGACTCCTAATGCCTTGAAGCACTTAGATCCATTTCACAAGATGGTCACAAGAGCTTTATTTTCCAGGTCTAATCAGACGAATAGAACATTATACAAGTAACAGCAGGAAATTAGAGTAAATAGAAGTGCTGGAAAAGCTTTTGGTCACTGTTTCCTTTAAGGATTCTGAAGAAATTATTTTTGTGCAGTGCTCCAGGGTGTAACCAAAAGTAGTGCAGCTGCAAAATAAGGAATGTCTTTTAAAATTAATTTTCTTACAAATGTTTAGCTTATTGATATTTATTGCTTGTTTATTAATTTCCTTTGCACACAAACTTCCGAGGCAGACATAGTGAGGGAAAAATATAAAAGCTTCACTAATTCTTTTTGGGCTGGTATGTGCCATCTTCCTCCTTCTGCAACAACACATTTTCCATTGATTATTTTAACAGAGAAGGATTTACAGAATGCAAGCCATCCCTTTCAGCATTCACTGCTCAGTAATGTCTTAGGAAACATTTACTACTTATACAAAAAACAAGGAGTTTGTCCTGTAACTTGTTTCAGGTTATCAATACCATTAAAGTTTAAAATGCCAGACCTCAAGCTTCCTGCCTCTTTTATAATTCTTTGGCTTTGCAAAAAAATTTTAGCAGGTAAAGATTTGGGGTCCCTGTAGGGGAAGTATAAACTGATGGATTTCTTTCCAGGTCTAAGTGTACCACACAGGAAAGATGACTCCAAATATACGAAATGGAGGGGGCAAAGAACTGCTGCTGAATTGCATTTAGAATTCAAGATCTCCATCTGTGGCACTGGCATGTAGCCAACATCTTTTCAGGTTTTGTTTTTATGAATTGAAAACAGCTGGGATATTATTCACATTGAAACTGCTTTACTGGTCTGACTCTGACCATACCAAGTTTTGCAGTTTCCAAGAGGATTCCAGATATTTTTATTGCAAAAATTTAAACTGAAATGAGGGTTTGCTCCTACTGAAACTGTCAAAGCACATTCCAGGAATCTCAGCAATTTACCAAGTAATCACATGGTAAGCAGCTATAAAGTAGAATGGTTATTTACAATCTACAAAATGGTTTTATACAGTGTAAGCAGTTACAACACTTCTATCAAAGGCTTGATCAAAGAGAGAAAATGTTCCTTAAAACTGTCAAAGAAAACACATGCCTTCTTTTCAAGCCAGCTGTTCTATCTAGTATTTTAGCGGCAGATTTAACACTCTATGAATAGGTTCAAAACTGAAATAAGGAAAGTGTTGCAGTGAGCTTTATCCCAGCTGAAACTAATAGAGAAAGTAAACTCTAGCATTTGACTCCATGGAAAAGTATTTAAGCATTTACCTGTGAAAATTCCATCTGCTATTTCTTCTCAGAAAGACAGTATACACACAATTACTCAGGTAACTACAACACATCGATTGCAGAGCCTTTTGTAAACAGGGATGAGTGCATTAATTCCTTGTCCTGAAGCTGGGAAAATGAGGTCCAGGGAAGTTGTTTGACAGACTTGCAGCTGATCCAGTGAGTGATGGCAGAGGGATGTGTAGCTGGATCTGACACTGTACATTCTGCCTCTGTGCATCAACGAGCTGCCCCTGCTAGCTTATCTACTGATACTGCCCAGACACACTTCAGGGAAGTGCCCTTTCTCATGGACCCACTTAAGCACCTGTTTCAACTCAGCCATGTTCTTATTTCTTCCTATGTGAACTAGGATTGTAGTGCCATCTAGTTAATTTGATGCCCAATATTAAGTGCTTCCATGTGTGATGCCTTGAAATGGGAGCAATGTTTGGAATGTGTTAAAGCGCTTTCCTGAAGTGGTCCCTTTCTCCTAGCCTTTTTCCACCCATAAAAAATATATGGAGGACATAAGAGAATTCAAAAGCAGTTTTGATCTGCATTATGAACTACCTTTAGTGTAATGATGAAGACAAAATACTGACTTGTTTCAATTTTTAAAAGCAGCAGGGAAAAAAAAGGGAATTACAGAATTATCATGGAATATTTGTTTCACTTACTTACAGACAGAACTGCTACAGGTTTGGATTGCAGAGGATTATTACCAGCATAAAACTACAAGTGCAGCAGAGCTAGACCAAAGATGAATTGATCACCCCATGTTGTTTCTAACAGTGTATGACAGTCACTCTTTAAGAAGGAGTATGTTTAGTAGAGACAAGTAGATCCTGCTATATCCTCTAGTTCATGCCAACCAAGTACTTAATAACTTTGTGAATCAAGAGTTATATCCAGACCGCTATATTTAATAAGCACCAATGGGATCATCCTCCAAAAATGTATTAAATTCTCTTTTGAGTCCATTTATACCAGTTCTCTACACCACCTTCTGGCAAAGGGTTCTACATGTCCACATTGCACAGAAACTCAGGAATTTGCTAAGATACTTCCGAAACCAGAGCTCAGGTTTTTCTAGCAGAGGTCTTGAGGGTTAAATGTCTTTAGCCCCCAGCCCCTCTCCCCTTCTATCCTCACCAGCAGTTACTACTGAAGACAGGGAAGCAGATCCTCACGTCACTTGCACACCACTACCATTGGGTTACTGCCAAAGAGCTGCACCTCTTCTTTTTCATACATCTTTTTCCTTTTTTATGGTGCAATAATTTTAACAAATGAAGTATCTGGGGGTATCATTAACATTTCAAATATACTTTACAGAAAAAATTGAAGATTAGTGACCACTTCCTTAAGTGGTGTAAGCAAGTGACATTTCAGTTATCTCAGCAGCAGTGTGCAGGCTGACACTGTGGGTGACTTGGCCTCTCCCTGGCTTCTGATACTCTCTTCCATCCCCTCCTCTTCAGCACTTCAGAAATCTCCACACCTCCTCCTCCCATGGAGACTGAGGGACTCCTCAATCACCACAAGGTGATTATAAATCACCTCAATTGCCACAAGGCATTATAAACTTGACAGAACACTATGTCCAAGGACAGCCCGTGGCACCAGGGAAAATTAATATTTCAGCTGCTTGAATGTCATCTTCAAAATGAAAATATTTTCATCAGACATTGTCCCGGATCCTTGCACTCTTCATACACTAGAGAAGGGCTCTGCATGCAAATAGCATTTACAATTTTACAAAAGGGGTTTGGGTAATAAGTGAGCCCTCCAAGCTTAAATCATGTACTTGGTATATACTTAACGGATCACTATTACTCTGGCTATATGGAGGACACTTTCATAAAAAATAGTATTCCAGGTGACTCTATATTTGAATTTTTAGAATAGTTTTTAGTGAGAAAGGGACACAAGAGTATTCCAGGGAGGACTGCACACTCAAACTTGCAACAAAAAAAAATGAAGCATTATTTCTTCTTCCTTGATTTTTTTCACTGTTCATCCCAAATGTGCTTATTTTCTCAGTTGTCCCTTCTGAATTGGAATATAGATTATCCCAAATTTTTATTTCTTGTCATCTGAATATTTTAAAACATGTTAAATAGTCTGGATTAATTACCAAATCTTAAATACCATCAGAAGCTAAATATGATTCTAGATGTTTCCCTCTTCCATTCCGGATCAAGTAGGCTTAGCAGTATAGGCTGCATTTCAGTAACTCTTAATCATGATTGTGAGATTTTTGAGTCTATCTGATCTCAGGAGAACAAAACGGGCCTCTGAAGCTGAGTGTTACAGATATACATTTATCAAATAGTACTGAGATTTGTTGAAAGTCCATTTCAGAGAAAATGTAGCTGAGCACACACAAAATAGTGAAAATTCCAAGGTACACAATACACTAAACCAGCCTGTAACCCAGCTTATGTTCAGTTAAATCTGTGGCATCTTTAGAATGTGCTGGTTTCCAAAAGGGCATAGCAAGGGCTTGACAGAAAAGAGCTCAAAGGTGCCAAATTGCAAGAAGCATCTACAAGTCTGAAAATACTTACATTAACCCATGGATGCTCAAGAACTTGCAAGGCTGAGAATCGCAGATCTACATCTACTTGAAGCATCATTGTGATAAGTTCCTGAGAAATTAAATTCAGAGTCAAATTTAAAGAACACTTTTAATGAAAAAGTCAGTATTTCATTCTTTTAAGAACTCTTTCACTGATTTTGTAAGAGTTTTCAAAGAGAGAGTGAACTACCAACTGCAGAAATATACTAAGATTCTTCAAGAAAACAGAAAAACTATGAACTGATGAACTCTCAGCTGAACTTTTAAATCAATATCTGACAGTACCTTGAGAAGCTAGAAGACAGTTCTGAGGCCACTGTTTAAGAGAAAAGCACTTAATACATAATGTGCAAAACAGAGGGTCCCATGCAATTAGGTTAGCTTCCCATTAAGAAAAAGCCAATTCCTCTGTAGGAAAAAAAAAGCCAGCAAATATAATTTTACTTCAAACTTTTGTAAAAATGATGTAGAAGATATTAAAACTCCAACACTTAAAACCATTATTTTTCATCCTCTGATTTTCTCTGCAATTACCTAGATAATTTCATTCACAGAGCGCAGTGCATGGAAACAGGATGGCAATATGACAGCAAATAAAGGTGCAACACCAAAGACCAAAGCTAGTAATTTTTAGTTACAAGAATAACTTAAATGGACAGGCTAAGGCTTCAAACCAGAAATTTTAGACAGAACTATTTGGCAGGAGTTTCACAGAAAAACCCACTGGCAAAGGACTTGTGGGGTTCCCACTAATGATGCCATGAAATAATGCCTGCCACAACACAATGATTTGGTTTAGAGGACTTTCAACTCTATAACTGTATCTCATTCATTAACCTCATTAGTTATCAGGCTAAAATGCTAGTCCTGATTGCCCTCCACATACCTGTAAAAGCAGGATGCAACTAACTCTCCAAAGAATGGAGATTCAGAGCTACTCTCATTACCTGCATCCACCTACAAATTTCACTATTTGTTTTTCTTGTGATTAATCAAACACTGTCACACTGAAGGAAACAGAAAGACAGTTTTTCATATATTTGTCTTACAGACAAAAGAAGTAAATTGACTGAAAGTAAGCACTTATTTATCTACAGAATGACCGTATGATTTTTTTTTTTACATACACATATGTATTATGTCTCTGTCCACTTACATTTATACATATGACTATAGTTAATGCCAGACCCCTAGAAAATCTTTGAGTTAAACTGTTGCTCTAGTGCATTGGTGAGAGTTAAAAAACCTGATCTGCTCTGCAAGTATAATGAACTCTCTCAAGGTCTGTATCTGTAAATAATTATATCTGCCTTAGCACACCAAAGACTGCAGGTCAAGAGCTGCGACCAGAACAAGTCTGTATTTCATACCACTCTGCAACAATAAGGCAATGGGAGGCCTGGTTCTTTGACAGAAAGAAACAACAGACATAATATCTAATAGGGTTAATACGGGAAATCAGCCTCCCCATAATATTATTAGATAATGTTCAAAGGCTCCAGGTTGGTACCAAGTCCCCCTCACAAGTACATGTAAAGCACAGTCCAAGGGAGCTTTCGAGCTAAGTGAATTACTTTATTTTTTTCTTAATCAATAAGGGCTACTGGTGTCTCTGTTGTGTGAGAAATCACATAAGATATCATGCCCATTTCAGAACCACCTGGAATCTAAGAGACAGTAACCAAATAAAGCATAATTGGTGACCCAGAGGAATTTATAGGTGCATCAGGAGATGTATGAGACATGTCAAATACAACACTGTGAAAGGACAACAAGCATTAGGCACTGCCACTGAAAATAATACTGTAGAAGAAAGTATCATCAAGTATAAAACTCACCTTTGCAGAGTCAGAAACGTTGTCCCAATATGGAGATGGAAAATCCATCTGTCCCATCAAAATCTGATCAAAAAGCACTTCTTGGTCATCTCCACTTCTGTAAAGTAAAAACCAAAGAAAACCAACAACAAAACCCAAAGATAAATTATTTTCAGATGTGGTTTCAATAGACTTCTTAAAATTGCTTTTTATTGCTCATGCCTTAGTATGCTTTTGGAAGCTGTCGATTGCCACAAACATGCAGCCATGGGTGTTAATGGTGAGATCATAAAACACAGTGTGTTTGGTACATTCTTTCTTTCTGCTTATCTTTAGGATTGTCCACAATTTTGCAATTGCTTTGAGGGGATAAAATATCTGACATGTCCTTATTAACTGGCTTCCATTTTAATTACTTTTTAACAACCACAAAATATGTTGCATTTCGTCCATGAAAGAAGACAGCTTTTTCACAGTGTATTTAAAACTTCAGGCAAAGACACACCAAACCTGTAATGAAGGCTCGTGTTTTGCAATGCAATGAAGTTTAAACTACAATAAACATACATGAGACAGAGATTTTACCATAAAATCACAGACATTTATGGGGCTTGTGTAGAACACTATGCAGAGCACAGAAAAAAAATCAAATCCTATGAGCAGAGAACTTCTACCAGTGGGAATCTCTGTGCCTAACATGAAAGGAGCACAGGGACCAATTCACATAACAAGGATGGTTGAATAGATCAGTCCATACCCACGGAATGGAGGAAAACCACAGAGCAGGATGTAAGTAATCACACCTGCTGCCCAGATGTCCACCTTCAAGCCATATCTAGAAATGTGAGAGACATGGTTAGAGACATCTGATTCTTACCAACTACAGTGCAAGAACAGAGGAAACATCTTCAGAATCATTAATAATTTCTTGTAAATTCTCATCTGAACTTTGTCTACCTACCAGTCCTCATTCTGCTATCAAATTTTTTTACTTTACATGTTAAAATTACATTAGATCAGAATGTATGAGTGCACAGAAGACATTGAACTGTAATCTTCAGTTAGTTAACTAATTCAAGTTGAGTTAACTCGAATTAGTGATGGCTGTCAACATGAAGTCTGCAAAGGTGCCACAGGCTGGTCAAGCCAGCAGGCATTTACTCTGTGGAACATATCAGAAGAGGACAGTGTGTGATAATGAAATAGAATCAAGTGAATGGTGTTAGCAGTCTCTAGACAACAGAATTAATTACTCCCACTGTATCTGCAAAGGGCTAGTTAGTAATCCAGTGTAAAGTTGAAAAGTTTAAGGCCAACAGCTGGCAGAGGTTGACTGGTATAACTCCAAAGCTGGCCTGCTCTGAACTGGTTTGGGTAAGATAGCCTCCAGAGGTCCCTTCCATGTGAATTTTCTATGAGCCATGACCATGATTTTGCATCATAGCCAACCAAACGCAGCATAAAAATCTTAATTGCAAGAATTTCAATCTGGCACAATGGCAAGAATGTGGTCCATTGAGTACACTTCAATGTATCACCATGAGAAGTGATTTACCCAGTTTCAGCGATGATTTCTGGAGCTACATATGTTGGTGTCCCACAGACAGTATAGAGAGGTCCATCCACAATTGTTGCTAGGCCAAAGTCTCCCAACTTCAGGGACTTGCTTCCATCTTGGTGTTCATAAACCTAAACCAAGAGGAAAATTGAAAGCTTTACCAAAACACCATCAAGGCAACTACTATAATCACTTACTAACTGCCTGAAATGTTCTTTCTTATTTGAAGTTTTTTTCTCCTCCTTACCTTTAACATATTTCTCTGCATGTTTTGAAAATTCACAGACAATTTGGATAACTTCGCTCAAATACAGCCAGGATGTTTGGGAAAGATTTACCTCACTACCTGCCCAACAAAAGACGTACCACATGGTAGGTGCTAAAGCTCACAAGCAAATGCATGACCCTCCAACAGTGAGTTTCCTACACCAAGTCCCTACTGAATTTTCAGTGTAGGAGGGTTGAGTTTATTCATTTTACTTGCAGAGAGCTTAAACGTTTGCACAGGAATTTCAACTACTTAGATAATACAAAAGTGACGGTACTGACAGCAGTTCCAGGCTCTTGTCCGTGTGCTGAAGCCACAAACCTAGCTGGAGTATTTCACCTAGAAATACTGTCCTCTCCTGGGATGACTTACACACCAATGAGTGTCTTACTGGCATGGTAGCATCACAATCAATGGGACACAAGCAATTAGGGCTGCTAATGGGTATACGTGAAAATCCTGTCTTAAAACCTGGTCTTCACAGCAGCAGTGCAATCTTTCACGGGGTTTTATGGGGGCAAAGGGAGTTTAAGATGTACTCACGTGAAAAAAAAAAAAAAAAGAAGAAATCTAGAAACTTCAGTAAAAAATACATAATTTTAAAAGCTCAGAGCAAAAGAATGGCCTCAAACCTGCAATCACTGAGAACTAATGTCCTAGGGTGACTTTATTGTGCTACATTGTATCCCCCATCTGCTTATGCCAGATATTGAGTTCGGTGCCTTTAAGACTAGATCCAATTAAAAAATGTTTAAAATAAAAAAATGTATCTAAATTAAACACTAGACTATTATTCTATCTTTAGTCTATCAAGGTGCTGGTTTGAGTTCTTTCTTCCCATTTTGGAATGTTTTCTACAACAGCACCTTAAAAACGGAAACAGTCTACAGGAGGCCTTCCTATAATATATGTGCATAACTTTATTATTTTGTAACCCAAACCAAAGCTCTATGCAGTCTGGATCACCACTAGTGATATCATGTAAATAATTTGCAGCAAAACTGTGCAAAAATAATACGTATAATACTTCCTAATCAAAACCAAAATAATCCTTTATATATATATATATCTTGACCAGCTACTCCTACATCCAAAATCACATTTATCTATGACTATTTTAAGAAGAAAATCCTAGATTTTTTTCTTAGGGAAAATACAATGAATTCTACATGGTACTCTTGAAGAGTTCACTTGGAGCAAAAATAAATTCTTGAAGTCTCTCACCATAGTTTCCTACAGATCTGCTATAGCTCACAATAATTATATTATACAGCCCCCATCCCTCAGTTTCTCTTTTGTTAATATTAATCATGTCTAGAGAGAAAACCCCTCTCTGTCCTGAATCCCTGCTTACCAGGTGAAACAGCCACAAGCAGGCATTCAGAATACACAAAATTCTTCTCCTCTCCTTATGTTACTTTTAAGAATTCAACTGGATCTTTAAGAGGACCAGCAATTTATAATGGATTCACATTTCTCTTCTACTAAGCCAGAAAAAAGTTATGTTTATAGAAAAGCACTGGGAAAAAAAAAAAGCAATTACGGTTTTATTCAAAACACAGATTGTTAAATACATCTGGTTCCTGAAACGAAAGAAAGTGCTCTCTGAAATGGCAGTAATAAATCTAAATTCAACAACAGTTTTAATTAAAGTCTAGAGACTAGGGCTTTAAATATTCACTTGCTGAAATATGTAAAGTGTACACTTAGACATCAGGAGCTGAATCTGGCCTATTAGTATTTCATATTCTGTTCCATGCCGTTATAATTTACAAAGCCCTTTCTGAGCTGTGCTAACCTAGCATACATTCATAACTTCCTTCCTTCAATAGACCACACCTTGTGTGACTCATCCATACTAGAAGTTAATTACAGAAGAGGATTTTTGGCATTTTTTACCTATGCAGAAGGTTTTGCACAGTGTATTTTCTAGTATTCTGCCTCATCTGCTTTGAGGAATTACTTTGCTTGGAAAACTACTTCAGTTGACTTGTAAAAATGAAGTAAGTAACTTTTCCTCACGTTGTTATAACTCCATATAAAAAAGATCCCAATGTGAAGCTGTGGTATGTTACTTGCCAGTCAAGGAATGGGAAAGATAATTTAACACTCGTTATTCAGAATAAATGCTATATGTGCTCCTGCATTTAAATACTGAAGGGCAATTAAAGAAATGGGGATTAGTGCAAATTGCCCACTACGTAGTGCTTTCACTGTTTTAACTAAGCTATAAAACTGTATAATTGTACTACACTAATTGAATGCAGCCACACATAATTGTATGCCACCATATGCATCCTATTAGTATAAAGACTGTCAGTATTTTCTAAGCTGTTCTTGTGATCAGTGCAGATGGCAACAGACAGAGAAGTTGTTCTCTAGGGTTTATTATACAGCTATAAAGACATCCCATGACTTGACAAAATAAACGTTCTAAATAGCAACAATTATGAAAAATGTTCCAATTAAAACATGGAAGACTCCCTAGGGAATAAAAAAACCCAAACAAAAATGCTAAAACATCACAGGTATTCAGCACACTCTTGGACAGTTGACCATTAGGTGGACTTTACATGCTTTGAGTATAACATGGACTATTTAAGCAGCTAAAAAATAATGGGTGCAGCACACAGAATAGGTTCATACATACAAAGATTTATTAGCAGGGTCTAGAGCTGGTCTCACACATCAGCTCTAAGCCCGAAAGTTACTTTTGTGAAGAAAGGAAAATGAAAAGAGACAAAGGAGGATATGAAAAGAAAGGCTCGACCAGGGGCTGGTAAGAGCTGAAATAAAGCAGCTTCAGGTGAACATCCGCTTCTCATCTCCCTCTCCAGAGCAGCATGCTTCCCTTTACTCCCCATGTTTTCCTGTAGCAACTCCACAGCCTTGCTCATCCTCCCTGTTGTCTCTTTCCTGCTAATGAGGTTGTTTAGCCACAGGACATGCTCCTCTAAACCTAAAGTTACAATCCATGAGTAGGAAAAGGATGGGGGAGAAAGGGCTGATTCTCACGCTACTGACCAGGAGAACCAGCTATAACAACACAACCAGAGTTTGCCACTGCAACACCGTGACAGTAGCAGAGGGAAAGCCACAGCACAAGAGCAACAAGGGAAAAATACCACCATGACCACGTAGGTGAAGGGTTAAAGAGCTGCAAGGAAAAGGGCAGACTACAAAAGGCAAGTAGAAGGTATTTAGCAAAAGAAATGCTGAGACTCATGTTGCATTTTTAAAGTGTTTTGTAAATGCCATGAAAATAACACTAGTTGCAGTTTTGTAACATAAGGAGCACCACATCCCATTTGACAGCTAAGATAAAAGCAGAAAGATTCAGAGACTCTGGGGCCACAGGCAGACAACGTCAGAACCAGGGTCAGAGCTCAGTAAGGCTGGTGTTCCAAAGCACTCTTCAAAAACAGCACTTGTTTCTTTCAAGGGCCTGATAAACCTTAGAGAATTGATGCAATTTGTGAATCAAATGCTGGCTTTTGAGAATTAGGATGCTGCAAGAGGTTAAATGCTTCATCCTTACAGTCTCAAAATCAATGGAATTTTCCAGCACAATTCTGGAAAAGTCACTCAGAAATAATTCAGCTCCAATGTGAACAATATGATCATTCCCAGTAGTGAGTAATTATCAGAAAAACTGAGCAGGCAAATCTGATCCCTGCCCTGCTGCCCTCACCTCCTGCCCACATCTCCTGCCCACCTCTTTTCCCCCAGAATTTTAACTCTGACAACAATAGAATTAGGCATTTACAGACAAGTCAAGACAGCAGCAGAGCAAGGTTTGTCCCAGACCAAGACCCTCCTGCACACTCCAGGAACAGCATTAATGAATCCAGGCATGGGATGGCTACAACATCTGTATCCAGCCACTTATTAATGCCAGCACCAGAAATTAAAATGGAGTAAAAGGGCCAGGAAAGGTGTATCAGTCATTAGTGTCTAGTGGAACTTCCACCCAGTGTGTTTTCAGCAGTTTCTCGAAAATGAGGGCAGGTTACTTCCTCACCCAGAACCTGCCACTAGAGGAACTTCAACTGTAAAAACCCCACTGCCTGGAAGTTCAGTAATATCTGCTGGAGTCAACTTTCCCATAAGACCTCTTCATTGTCAACAGGACTAAATGCATTAAGTCATGGCTGAGAGCACACAGCTGAGAGAACTGATATTCTACGATTCTATGAACACTGTTTTACAGTTGCAGAATATATGGAGAATTGGGACATCTTGATATTGGTACATGTCAGCAAATTTGTGAAAACTCAGAACAGTGAAATATTCAGGAGAAGCTTATTTCTCAGGAGAAATAAAACTATGTGGAGGATGCAACTGCTGCATTCAAGTGTGCAAAATTCTCAGCAGAAAGACTAATTGACAGGGTATGTTTTTCATCGTCTTCAGTGGATAAGGTCCATACAGATTTCGTTAGAAAAACAAAGATTTAGATTGTTTGTGAAAGTGGCTTAATGAAAAGTGCTATAGGATTATCTGGGAGATGCAGTAGGGGAAGGACAATGAAGTCTCTTCCTGACTCTGCTCTGATGCATGACATGATTAAGGCATAGCATTTACATGCACCATACTTGCAAAACTAAAGGGTTGCTAATTATTTAGGCAGAGACAGAAGTACAGAATAGTCCGCTGAGGGAAGAACACTTTTATTTATGAGAATCTTGAAATTATCCTGCAGTTTACTAGAAGTTTACTTCTAGTGATCCCAGGAATAACTCCCATGGAACAGTCTAGACATACCACCTTATGTTACTGTACTTCCTGTGACAGCTGTTAGTCTTAGGAGAGCTTTACAATGCAAAGGTTAACATTAAAAGATGAGTGACTTAAAAGACTGAAATAAACTTGGCAGGCATGTGGAAGGAGGAAGTGCAGACCTTTTCTCACACACTCCCAAGTTATCAGCAATACTGAAAGTTGAATCTTCACTTACCAGTAGATTCTCCGGCTTGATATCCCTGTGGACAATGTTCAGGCTGTGAAGATATTTGATGGCACTGGCCAGATTGTAAAGCATCCCACTGGCATCCCGCTCTGTGTATTTGTTGGTGGAAGTAATAGCATCAAAAAGATCTCCTCCCTGGAGCAAAATTACCATGGGAAATGAGCAACATTGTTTGTGAAATGACTGAAAAATTTAGGGAAGATCAAGGAACATTTTTAGAGAAGGAGGAGGAGGAAGGGAAGGGAAGGGAGTAGCAGAGTTTCCTTGCAGCTATGAACTATGGTTACTGTGATGACATCCCCCGTAATGGCAGGTAAACAGATCCATAGCTCAGAGCCATTTGTCGTGACTGAGTTGGTCAGCCAAGAGGCTGGAGTTTCTACTGCAAACCATTCCCACCTGCTGCTGCTTTTGTAACATGTCCAGCACTTGCCAACCTGTGTGTTCAGAGCCTGCTACAAATTTCTGGCAAGACTACACACTTGCCTGTCATGACGCCATTTACCAGCCCTTGGCACTCTTTATAATAATCACAAACAGATTAACATCAAACTTTTTCCCAATGTCTAACTGAACCCCAGACAGATGAAGGAAGTCTGAGTGAAACTCAGAACTCAAAGTTACCTGTCTTCACTGCTATTGTATTTTAAAATTCTGTTTCCATGTCATAAAGCTTTGAAAACATGGATTTTAGAAACCACTTTCTCTACACAAGATGTGAAGTTTTTGGTAGTGCGACGCCTCTTGCATTTAATACTGAAGAACTTTACAGTAGGTATGTCAGGCAATCATACTGGGAGGCACAGCTAAAAGCTGCTGTCAGTGAAAGAAAAACAAGAAAATGAGAGAGAAAGAAGGAAAGAAGAAAAGAAGGAAAACTAAGTGGAAGTCCTCAAAGTTGACATGATCTTTACCAGTGTCTGAGGGAGCCATGATTGTATTTCCAGAGATGAGCTGCTAGTGGGGAGGAGGAACATGGAAGTGCTTGGACAAAGTTAGAAAAGTAATTTTAAAGATGAGATTAAGAAGAGAGTTTGACAGATTGGAGGAAAAACCAGTGATCTTTTGAGAGATTCTACTCTGAGGTATTGAACCTTTGCCCCCCCCGCCACAAAAAAAGGAGGCAAAGGATAACTCTGCAAACAAAAAAAAGCAAAAATTCCCTGCTGCCGTCAAAACATCAAGAAAAAAATCACAGAGGACTGAATTTAAAAGAAAAAGCAGGTATTTTCTGAAGGCAACAGAGGAGTCCCAGCTTTGCCAGCTCTCACAGTTTTATCAACAGCTTCAAGATATTTTCTGTGTTTTTTTAAGGCTCAACTCCAGAATAAACACTTTTTCTACTTTCCAGAGAAAGGAGGAGGGGGGGAAGGAACAAAAAAATAAATTCCAGGAATCATGGCTACAGAGAAAAGGATAGGAAAAGAAAACCACCAAAGACTCAAACCTGATAAAACAGACTTTACTTTTCATAAAAACCCTAACAAACTATTAAAATTTTTGCATTGTTGAGGTGCAGCTGAAGTATGCCAGGGTAGGTTTACTCCCACTGTAGATGCAAAATCCCAGCTCTCTGGAAATTGCTTACAGCCCACCATTGTCAAATCTGGACCACATCGAATTTCTTGCCGTGGCTGGTGACTGTTCAAGACACATGAAGATACATAGTGTCAAGGAAAAGGAAGAACAAAAGGCCAAACTAAACCAGATAGAGGATTAGAGAGAATGAGGCCAAATATTTGGCAAAAGTACAATACCATGTACTTCATGGCATTATCTGATCCCTAAGTATTAGATATCAGCATGTGGCAAAGTATGTGAGATAAATAATCTATCTTCCCTAAGCTCCTTCCTGTGAAACCCCTGTACCAGCTGCTTTTTTACATGAAGCAGTGGATTAGACAGATCTTTGGTCTTATCTAATATGTTCCAGATGCTCAGACAAAGTGTCAATAACATCAGCAAAGCATCTGCCTCTAAACAAAGAAAATAGTCTCCAAGCTGAGATATGAGGAACAAGAATGAAAGAAGCTGAGCCTTAAAAACAGAAGGAAAAATTTTGGCTTGAAGTCAGAAGAAAAGGAACAAATGTTAATGCACAGGAGAAACATAAACTCAGAAAAAGATAAGAGGCTGCAGAGCAATTTAACAGACAGTCAAGCCAATCTGAAGCAGAATAATTTTCTCCATTTAAACATCTACTGTAGTCAGTAAAGTTTCTTACCAGGTATCCTGCTAAGAAAAGAGAGCATATATTTAGTCTGCAGGATTCTCTGTGGTTAAAAGAGAGGTGATATCCTGGAAAGAGTTAACAGAGCTGACAGCTATATCAGGCAGAATTGTTTTCAGATTTTCCTCTCCCCAAAGAGCACTTTAACCTGCAAGGTTCTGCTAAGCCGATTCACACAGCAGGTCACTATCATTTATTCAGGCACCAGGGGTGAGTTCAGGATGACATTTCAGTCTTAAATCCCCTGTTCTGGAGTGAAACAGGACCAGCAACATCTGAATGCAGTTTTTATCATCTGTGCACATGAGGAAGTGTACTTGAAACTACAGTAACCAATTATTTATTTATTACCTTGTTATGTAAATGATATGATCTCTCTTTTTCTTCTGCAAAAGTGAAATCATATCCTGGAGCGGTAAAGGAAACTCAGCAATAAATCTGGCTTCTTAAATTGGCCAAACCCCTGTTAGGTTTGAATAACAATTTTGTTTCGCTGTGTAAAAAGGCAGTGTGCCAGAAACCAGGGCTTTGCTTCCTTTTACAACCACCACTTGCAATGTGTTTATATTTGTATTTATGAAGTGCTTTTTCTTACACTTTACAAAGCAATGAATGGTCTATCTGCCATGAGGTGAGGGCGGGATTTGCAACAGTCACTTATGTCAAACATGTTACTGCCAATTAATGCAGGGTGGTATTAACTGAAACCGGGCTCTGCTCTATCAAGCCTTTTCTCCTTGCCTCTATTTCCTGTCTGTGAGTTTGATTTAAAGTCAGGTCTTCAAAAGTCAGTCAATAACAGATGGTTAATCAATTCTATCAGTGCACTCTATGAAATGGTAACAGTCAGCAATTGGTGAATTAACAATTAATGTCTTTCCAGAAATGCCTTCCCTAGTACCAAGAGACTGCAACAAGGCTTTTCTTACAACTATATATTAAGGAATAGATGTTTGCTTCAGAGAAACAAAGCTGAGTTCTCCAAATCAGGATAGGTCTTCTACATTTCTTCTATTATTATACATAAAAGTAAAGACTATTAGAACAGTGTTCTCTAGGATATGAGAAACACAGATTCCTATAGAGCCCTTCTATAATATAGCTAAAAAGAAAATGTGCAGCAATCTTAAAGAGTAAAGAAGAAAGTGTACAACAAAACAGATTTCTCCAGAAAGTGAATACAATGCATGTTTGGGGGTTTTTTTAATTTAATATACATCTTTTAGGCTAGTTATTTTCTAATAATTTTCAGTCTCCTCCTCTCTCATTTAGCTGAATAGGACTTCAATTAAAAATCCATTGGACACTATAGTTTACACATTTTTCAACCATGAATAGCACAGCAGGTTTCACCCATAAAAGCAGCTCTGTGCTTACATCTTGGCAGGTTAGGCAAGGCACAGCTTTTAGTTCTTACCACACCTCATGGGGCCAAGATGAATGATTTGTCAATGCAGGATAAAGCTGTGGCTACATGTGATTACAGTGCTGTGCAAGGGGATTGAGGTACCTTTGAATAAGCTCTTGCAGACATTGAGGAAAACCAAAAGCAGCATGGATCTCATAGTGAGCTCACTTAGAATAGAATAGAATAGAATAGAATAGAATAGAATAGAATAGAGCAGCAATTATGATTAAAATAGTGTTAGATGGCTAATGGTATCTGATCTCAAGCTGTGCTATTTCACATTGCACACCTAAGAGTGAGAGAGGGCTGTGATTATCAAGGGAATGGGGAAATTACTCTGGGACTGGTTACCCAAAGGGATTCATGGCATGAAAGAGTGCCAGTATTTTTCTTTCATCTTAGGATTTAACTTTTTTATCAGAGAAAATACGTCAGCTCCTTGCTACCAGCATCTCCCAGTGTGTTTCCTGAGAGCTTGGAGGTGTTGGACAGTGGCGTTAGGAAGACCATAAGCTCCAAAGCACTACTCGAGCCCAATAGGGCATCTGTCAGGTGCAAACCTAGGAGGAGAGTATTGCCATTTCCTAAGATGTGGGGCATAGGCCTGAGCTTCTCATAGACAACGAGATTTTCCCAGACTGCCACAAGGACAGGGAAAAATCTGTGGGCATCCACCCATGAGGCACACAGAGCCTTCCAGATTTGGACTGGGAACATGGCTAGTGTCACTGGTGCTGCCACAGAGCATGGGGGATAATGGAACAAAACAAAAAATCTTCTCATTCTTCTTGCTCTTGTATTCCAGACCACAGATTGAGAGAGTACTTAAGAACTTGGACCTGGGATTGCCCTATTTAACATCTCAATGAGGTGCCTACATTAAGAGCACCCTCTAACCTCCACCTACAACCAGAGCAAAGCAGATTAACAATCATATTTACCAAAAAGCGTTTTCTCTAAGTCACTGTGAAGAAGTAAATAGGGTCCAACAAATAAATTATAGAATTTGCAAATTCACTTTTTAGAATAGAATCATGCTTTAAATACTAGGCTTTTCTTTTTCACTTTCCCCTCCCTTCTGTTTAAATTTAGATTGTTATCGAGGAGGCAAGTTTGACATTGTGCTAATATAAATCAATAGAGGAAAAACACATCTAATATTGTTTAGATTAACATAAATTAATAAAAACTAATGAAACCCTTTCACCTTTTTGTGTTTTGATGGCTGGTATTTATGGCTATTTGGACTGGGTATATTTTCAATTCACCTCAAGGCAGATTATAACTTTTTAACAAGTCTTATTTTGAGGAAGCAAACAAAACTGGTGGTATACAAAGTACTGTCAACACAGCACTTCCCAGTGTGGCTTTTAGGAAGTTAGACAAATATTTGAAATATTTAAAAGTTAATTAAAAAAAAAATCTGACAGTGGGTTACACATCTTTCAGTAGGATGCTAGAACACTTTCAGAGACCCCTTCCATTCCACATTATTCTGTGATCCCATGTTTTTTAGTAAGTCTAAGTAGGAATAGAATTTTTCAATATGGTTGATGCAATAAGCAGCTTGACTCCAAAACACTCACCTTTACAAGTTCCATGACAAGGTACAACTCAGTTGGCATGTCCATCTCCTCGATCAGAAGTACAATATTGGGATGCTTGACTCGTCTTAAAATAGATACCTCATTCTGGATCATGTGTTCCTGACACACAAAAAAATCCTCAGTGAATCGGGGTTAGTGAGAAAAAAAATCACAGTGGAAAAAGCAGAGAGAATTGGGAGCTGCATGGATTCTCTGGGGTTTTTGAAAAACTAACAGAAGTTGCCTCCAGCAATAGAGAAGGAACATATCTAGAAACATCAATGTGGTAACTAAAAGAAGACAGAGTGGAACATAGGAAAAAAATGGAAGAAAAGACGTGTTTCTGATGCAGAGAAAAATGAAAGCTTTTAAAATTTTCTCTGATGCAGAATCTTTAGATTTAACATGATAGCATCTTCTCACAGAAACTTTTGTTACTGATTCTGAAAGCTGTCACTTGGTGTAAAATTGACATCAATTTAATTAACCTATGCATTACACATAGTGACCAGTGTTGTTATAATTATTTGTATTATTTTCTGCTTTCTATAACACCTGGAATTATGAAAATTAGAGGACATAGTTACATGGGTAAAGAGAAAGGAGTCACACACAACCAACCTACTGGAGAATCATCACACAGGTCTAGAACAGCACATGGCAGCCTTTTCTCCTGAAACTCCAAGAGTCTCCAGTGGTCAGGCAAAGACTCCAACCAAAGAGATTCTAAAACTTGTCAGGAAGGACACAAATACCAACAGCTTCTCAAAATTATCTCTCACAAAATATTTATTGGAAAAAAAGTCTTTTGGTCTCATATTTTTTTTGTACTTACTTTTCCTCTACATTTACTTTTCTTGATTATTTTCAGAGCATATTCTCTACCAGTTGACCTGAGGAAAGAGAAAAAAATTGTATGTTCAATCACACTGAATATTTTTCTCATTTGAGTTTATATTTGTTATATGAGTACAATAGGTTTAGTGAAGAGTTCTAGAAAAAAATATTCATATTTTTCAAGAAAAAAGGTTGATTTGACTAGTATTGTGAATTTGAGCCAGTTATTAAATATGCATGCCTGAGAAAAAGACATAAAACTTATTTGTTTTAAAATGAAAGCATTTCAGCATTTTCAAAACAAAAAAAAAATGGTTTGATTTTTCTTTCATTTCATACTCAGAATTCTTATTACTTTTTCATTTTTATGTAAAAATATGATATGGTGTTCACAGGTCCAAATGTTTTCAAAAGAAATTTTTGTTTTCTATTCTACAAAAAATATAACCCACGGAAAATACTTACTTATTTTTTACTTAATATGAAAAGTCATTTGTTTGCATATCTCAGTCACAACTGCTGTGATAAAAAGGTCAGTCCTTGGAATAATTTTTTATGTATTCAGTAATTATATGATATTTAGTAGAGTTAAATATGTTGGCTTTTAGGCAGAATGTGGAAGGTTCTGGAGACAGTAAGAGAAATTAATTCAGGATGAGAACACATTTTCTTTTAACTACTGTGTTGTTTTGAATCCTTATAATATTTATCACTACTACACATATGTAGTTATCTATTATCTAGAATGCTAACAGAAAAATTGGCTTGTAGATAATTTAAGAGTATCAACTTCCATTTCTTAATTAAGTTACAAAACCAAAAGACGGCTGTAAGGATGAAAACAAGCTTTGCTTATAAGCCCCAGTTTCACTATAAGATTAAGTGGAAAATGGATAATTTAAGAAAAATATCTTACTGAAGTATTTTAATTTTGTAATACGAACTTAAACAGGTTACAAATGTCTATTACATTGCCTTTAGGCATATTTGGTTAAAAATGAAGAAAAAATAACCTTTCAAGAATACAGGGTTATTTTTTCATTCTTCATTTCACAAAGGATGGTAGTTAAACTGATACATTAAACTCATACACAGTATCTTCAACAGAGACATTAATGCGTCTAAAATTGTGCTCAGTCTGTCAAACAGGACATGCAAATTGAGTAATACACTGAAAACATTGTATCTGGAAAACAACTGGGCATTTTCATTGCCATATTAAAATATGGAGAACTCCTCTGGCAATGATATACAACTAATTTTTAATTTAAGGAAAAATGGGTAATTCAGTAAAAACCAAAAATAACACCAAAATATTCATTCTGTTTATGTTCCCAGGCAAAGAACTAAAACAGCCTCTATTAGACATCAATTAAAAAAAAATCACAAAGGATAAAAAGGTTTATGAATTAGAGGGAAAATTACAGCATATCTGTTCCAGATTTACACAAATAAAAATTAAGAACTTCTCCTATCTGTACTCCCTCACACAGGGGTTTAATGCTGCACTCCATGTCGGGAGCCCCTTTCCAGTGCTGCTTTCATAAGCTACAGTCCAAGCTCAGTGAGGGGACAGGATGAGATCTGGACACTATTTTTTTTTTTTTTGGGGGGGGACTAGAAGGAGGAGATTGAACAAGAAATATTAGAAATTAAGATATCTGGGGTTCAAACTTAGACCAAATATAGCCTCTTTCAATAGCAGTCTCTTTCAAGCTGCTTGGTTGCCCTAGGAATGCTTCCTTTCTGTCATGAGAAAGGAAATTAATGGTTTTTGTTGGCCATGGGAGACTCCATGTACTCCAAGACACTGGGAAATCTGAGCTAGTGAGGAAATGTCAGAATTTGGAAGTATCTGAAAGTTAAAAATGAACACATATAAAAACACCGCAGGACAAATTGTGCATACAACGGAGCAGATATGTAACAAGCAGATGACAACTCTGACTGCTCTTTGTTTTGGTAAAAAGAAAATTAAAGCTAAGATAATGTAAATCCTTTCCCCTGAAAAGCTGCAGAACCGCGGCTGTCAGCAGCACTGCAACTTACACACCGCCAAAAAATATGCATGGCCATGTCAGAAAGTCACTGTGAAACAGGCATCTCACCTCTCACCTATTGCTCACTCCAAACAATAAAAAGGGACCACAAAAAGAAGGCAACATGTTATGGCTGGACAGGAGTCTGGACCCACTGCATTACCACAGAGTTGGATCTCTAGCTCATAACAGGGCTTGGTGCCATGTTCCCCGGCTCTTTTAAACTTTTGCAAACTTCACAGAGATTTACACTGCACTGGACACAAAAATCTATCTTTTTTGTATTTGTGCATGCATTAAATGTATTCAACAGTGTGTGCCTGTGCATTCACAGATGCTCAAAACAGGATTTAGAAGTCTTAATGTGAAAAATTTGAAGATGGTTTTTGGTTTCTATTTGGACTCTTAATTAAGTCAGAGGAAAACGCCTGTGAATGTATTGAAGTGCTCACAGGCCTGTATTAGCCAGTGCTCACAGACTGAGATCACAGCCAGGGAGAAGGAGTATCCATGTGACCAGTGAATTTGCGTAGCAAGACCCATTCCTACTTGTTTAACACCTTTCGGTGCTATTCCTTTGAAGTTTAGTGAACACAGGAATTGTACTTCACAAGAATATGGAAAAGTCCTCTGTCCCAAGTATTACCCCATTAATTCTGGCTCTGCAAATGATGGACATGACTTTGAAGTGAGGTGTTAAAGAGGCTTAAAAAGACTGAAAAGAATATTTTTGAAGGAGTTTCACAGGTACTGGTTTAATTTACTCTCTGAGTCTTTAATTTCTCCTTCAATACTTGTGATGGGAAGGGTATACTTCTTTAGAAGCAGAAACTAACAGAAATAATTCCACGTTAATTTTCAAGATCTCCCAAAGTAGTAGCTCTCTGATAGAAATGGGATCTATGGAATGGTATAGCTCAAAGACCACAAGACTCTATATCTGGGTAATCATGCTATTTGAGTACATTAGACACACCGTGTTACTGGAAACTTCTGGGACCAGTGGGATAGACAAGGGAACAGGAAACAATTTTCATTCAAGTTCTCAAGGATATTGTAATAAGCATTATTTTTAGGTGTGATGGGACCAATATTAAATTTTGTTCATGCATTTTCTCTCAGTTTGGGAAAGAATTGTGACATGCAGACTTGCACATTTGTACTGTCTCTCAGCACAAATCGCTTTTTCAGCTGAATGAGTTTATTAAAACCACAACTTTTCTTTATTTTAGCTTCTAATCTGCCTTTCCCAGACACTATTCACTTTACCTTAAGCTGCCTTTTTCTCTTTTCTTAGTTAAGTGTTTTCACCCATTTCTTTCATCAGTCATGCCCCTTTAGAGGGTTTTACATTGCTTTCTTTCTTTCATACTGTTTTGCTTTGCTTCCTTTAGGTTTCCATGCAGTTTAGTGTTCAGACCCTGAGGTTTGATCTGAACAGCTATTGCCCACTGCATGACCAGCTCCTCCAAGAACTCACTGTGGCAGAACACTGAAGGCCTCACCAGAGCTTTGGTCAAGTCCCACAAGCACACTGTCAGCTGACACAAAATCCACTCTTGCCCTTTTCCCCAACAGCTGTCTTCATGATCTCCAAGTTGCACTTTTGGATGCAGAGGTGAACCTGTATTTTTTCGCCAAGGAGACTAGTTTAAAACCAGCCGAGCTAATTTATCATTGTCTGTCAGGAGATTTAATCTCAAGCTCCAGGGTTTATATCATATTCTTACAAGCTAAAGAGCAGTTTTTCCTTTGAGCACAAATGTGAGGTTATAATATTCTGTAACAGTCTCCTCTCCAGGATATGGTAAGAGGGGATAGGAAACTGATGAAATTCCATTCTCAGACGTCTCTAATCTGGAGTAGACGTCTAAAACCAACGACTATTTTCACCTCTTAACATTAAAGGTCACTGAAGAAGTTATATTATGTAGATTTTGGTGTCTGCAGTGAGGCTCATAAAGTTGGAAGGAGAAATATAATGGCACAAAGCAGGAAAGCAGGAGTTAGACCTTCATTAAATTAAAAATAAATATGGAAGAGACTACACCTCAGTGTCAGATGGTGGAATAGATGGATCCAAAATTACCTCTTTGTGCTGACCATTGCCACTACACTTCAAACAGAGAACCTCCTGGCACCTTTACAGAGTGCTCCTACATGTGAAATGTTCCACTAGTCCAATGTAAAAGGAGAATTTCAAGAACATAACGCAAGAAAAGATGTTATTTCAGTGCAAGGAGAAAGATTTAACACAAAGAATTAGTAAAATCATGTGGAGTGTAGGAGAAAAAAACATATAACCCCCACAAAGAATAAATTCATAGATTGCCCCTTGAACTCACTCTTTTTTTGAGAGGACATTAGATTTTTCCATCTGGCATTGAGACATTATCTTATTACCTTTCTGTATTCTACAAATAACGACATGATCTGGAAAAAGCATGGCATTAATGATTACTTTTTACAATAATAAGCATATTATCCTCCTCACCTTTCTATACACTCCTTCACAATAGCAAAATTTCCGTCTCCTATAGTCCTTCCAACTTTATATCGCTCTGCTATCGATGCTGGAACCTGGAAACCTTCCTCCAACACTTCTGAAAGAATCATTAGTACATTTTTATTGTTAGTGAAGGAAACACAGATGTTGCACATAACATGCATTTTAAGTCCATGGTTTAGGAGCCTGGAAACCATTCAGTCAGTATCTCACTTACTGTACAGTGAAACCATGCTGCTGACATTGTATATACTCAACAGGTTTCATGCAGATACAATAATGAAGAATAAGATTTCTGGGGGCTCAAACATACCACCATTTGAGTGTTATAGAGTTGTCATTGCAATATGCCCCAAGACAAAACCAAAATTGCATTTTTTTAATTATGAAAAGGCCTCTGTGATCTGCACAAGCGCAGACCAGCCTCCAAAAAGGGCTGGAACTCCTTGACACAGCATGATTAAATATATGTACCAAAGAAGTCCAACACTCAAGCACTTATTTTATTACATCCTGTAAACTGAGACATCCATAAAACTCCTCATGTGCTAAGTGCTAGTTCTCCCCATCCCCCAGTATTAAATATTTAGTTTTTAAACAAATGTTCTCAATAATACTACCTTGCATGCAACCTGGGTACCAGATGTTTAGGTAAAATTGCATTACACAGTGTCTAAATATATGAGAAGCTTGTAGTTTAATGTGCTTTAGTGCTCATTCTTGTACTATTATTTTTAAATGTATTTGAAATAGTGTTACAAATACCTAATATGTCTGTAAAAGCTGACTGTAAACTGCAGCTGATACAAACTACTATATAAATATTGTAATGTAAAAAAAATAAAAAGCCTCAGAAATATGATTTGTGTTTACACTCTTTAAGACAGTACATTTAACTGTGTATTTCTCTGTCCTTTGTTCCAGTTTAGTATTAAAATGGAATGCTAGGACACAAGGAGGCTAGGGTTTGTGTGAATTCATAAACATGAAGAGTTATTCTCCAACAGGAGCACGTACGTAGATATGCATGTGACCCTGTCTCTTAGCCAACCTGCTCAAAGCCTTAGCATGGATTAAGACTATCCATTTCTGAGTAAAGACCCAGCACTGCAATGTGTTCTTTAGTACCATGGCAGATGAGACAAAAAAATGCTGAAATAAGCCAGGCAGCACTGTGTCGCTTGCAGAAATAAAACCTCAAGCATTCTGCAATAAAAATACCTCTGAAGAGTGATGTCCAGATCAACTCTGATCCAGAGTGAACCTAACTGGTTTGCTAAGGCTGAGGAGCTTCCTCACGGAAAATTATCCAGCCTGCAATGCTCCCACCTTCTCTGGCAGGAAGAATGACTCATTTCCTACACAGCTGCTGTTATCACTACACTGACTGCTTTGAAATGTCAGCCTCCAAATGTTACCTTCTGCAGGGCCATCATTTTCATCCATAGAGCTGCAAACTTTGGTGGATGCTAATGAGGTAGAGGAGCCACTGTGTTGGGAGCTCTGGAAATGGAGACACAAATGAAAACAGATGATTTTTAAGAAGCACAAGTACCCGCAGCACATTCCTGCCGGACACATGTCCTGGAGAGGCTTCAGTGTTCCCTATGTAAAGTATCTATTTACTTTGGTGGATGGATACGTGGATGCTTGGGAAGAGTCCAAATTCTTCCACTGAAATTACACTTTGGGTAACCTCACATTACTGGAGAGATCCTTGATCCATCAAGTGCAGCAATGTGCATGCAAGAATACTTTGAAGTATTCTCCAGCAGTTTCTCCCTATTGCACATACATTTTGTCAGGGAAAACCGAGGAGCCATATGCCCTCTGCAGGCCAGACACCGTGTTCTCAGAGACCCTACTAACCCAGCAGGTACAGAGGAACCTAAGTCTATAGTTGGCTGTGTTATGGGCAGAACACCTCAATTTTACAAACACCCCTCTGTTGAAATCCTCCCCAGTTTTGTTCTAAAAGGGAGAAATCATGGTAATGTATAGACAAAATAAAATGTCAGGGTGAATAATGGTTGCTGTTTTATAAGGGCATTTGATTGGAGGTAGCTCACTTGAGGCAGTGACTCTGTTCCTGTGCTCTGTTTCAAGTACTTGTGCTGCAATTGTCTGAGCTTGTCTATACAGCTAATGAGGGAGGGCAGTGTCTCTGGTCTCCCGAAGGGAACACGTACCCACCCCCCCTTTGGATGCCAGAAGTATGGGAGGCAGGATCTCACCAGGGAAGCCTTCCAAAGCACCTATCAATGCCTATCAGTTACCTACAGACTTTAGGCATGGACTTTGGGAAAACTGCTTCATCATGCATCTAGATGGATGAAGCTACACAGATATTTGAGATGGACTGGATTTCACCCAAAACTTTTATCCTGTGGTGCGTAACCATTACACAAACTCATCTTCAGGATTCTCCTATCTTCAGAAGAATCCAGAAGCTACAAATGTAATGGTGGCCCTTCAAACTTAAAGCCAAACTGAGCATTTCCTCAGGTCTTCCTATTACAACTTCAGTGAAAAATATTCAGTGGATTTGCAAAACTAAAACTTTCTTGGGTTCACATCATTCACATGCTGAAAGTGCTGCAGTATTTCATTATCTTCTTCAGTCTATATATCACATAGATTGCAGGCTGTACTTCACGTAACTAACACTGTCACTTCCTTATCAGTGTTTGCAAGGTTTTTAGATGCCCACAGACATGGTGCCAATCCACTTCACAAATTAAATACAACTACTTTGGAATTGCTTCTTTCAGCTGACACTGCAGAACACAGCTGATGACTGGAGCAAGAGTAACTAAAGGTGCAGCAGTTTGGATATTTGCTGAGTACCGAGCCAGGGAAAATACAGTCATCAGACTTAAAATCTGGCCAGTATGCAGTTCATTTGAACATAATAACTTTTAATATCTTCCACAACAGACTATGGTCAGATGACTTAGACAAAGTCTGAACTTGGCGTATTTTTCACTAAATAATTCTGAGAGCTTGCACATCCCATCTACCATAAGATTCTTTGCCCTTGCTTCCTTTAATCAACCCCAGCTCCCTCTTTTCATCCAGGCAAGTATTTCTTCTGAGCTTTGACCAGAATTGAAGAATGCATTAATCAGTTTTTGGACTGTTTTTGTTTCCTCTTGACAAAAGAAGTCAGCACTGAGTGATTTTATGCAGTTTACTAAGATATTGCTGTCCTTGTTTCATGGTCAGGATGTGTTTATATATGTGCTATTCCTGTGCTAAACTCTGCATGACATCCCAGTAAAAACTTACCTCTGGTTCATTTTTGAACAAATGAGCAGATGTGGATCAAGGTAACGGGGAAATGCTAGGAGTTCTCATGCCTGGAGAAGTCAGTCTCAAAGCCTATTTTTATACACATGTAATGAGAGACTTGTTTCCTTTACAGCCTGCTTGTAAAATAAGCAGAAAAACATGTTCTCTCTAGTCATTCTGCTGTGTTTGTTTGTTTTCCTAGAACAGATATCCAATTTCATACTTATTTTCCTACTCGACAGTATTTTCTGAACGGAATTGCAATTTAAATATGTTTAATATTTGTTACTTCTATGACCAGGAATGAATTATTACAACATTTAAAGAGTACAATCACAAAAAGATTAGTGCTAGATTTTCAACAGATTATTAAACAGCTACTTTTTTTTTCATTTTTTGCACATTAAATAGTGAGATTACACTTTTAAGTAGATGTTAGGTCAAGGCTGCTGACTGCACAGCACTGCAGCTTGCTTTAGCAGCCTGATGGGCTCTTTACAGTCTTGTAGTCACTGCTCTCATCTGTGGGAATGGGAGATGTGAAAGTAGAGACCTAACTCAGCAGCTACATCTTCTCAGAATGGGTGCCTAGAGACACTCAATTTTCTATTTGAGGACTTAATTTTTTTCAAGGACCTTAAAACAAGGCTTAGCAAGAAATGCAATTGCTCTGTTCTTACAAAATTAGATATCTTCAAAGGCCCATTTAAACAAAGCATTTTAGAAAGTGCTTCAATTTAAATACAAATAATCTTAATGATCTACACATGACTAAAATTAAATTGACTCCACACATGTCTTAGGCAAACTCCTTTAAATATGTATTTAACATAGGTTTAGTAGACTGAAAAAAAAGTGGCTCGTAGAAAATTTAAAGGAATAATTGACCTCATACTGATGTTTTAAGTGGCTCTACTTCTTTTCTTACTGGCTCTACTCAAATTGGGAAGGTTAAAATGCTATTTGTTAACAGAAGAACTGAAATAATGCATTAGTATCATATACCATACCACTGGTGTGCAAACAAAGCACAGAGCCCCTTTGGTGACATCAGTGAAGCACTGGTATGGAGGCAGAGGCAGAACTCGCCAGTGACAAGGAAGCAGTAGCTAGGAAGATGTGCTAAAAATACACACTGAGACTTTTAAAACTTTAAATAATTATTGAAAAATATATAAAAACATACTCTTCATTACCTTTCCTGAAGCTCTCCTATTAAAACCGATTGAAAATAAATCAGGAACTGGATATTTGCACACATTCACCAAGTCTGCTGGCGGCCCCCCTTTCACAATTAAAGAGACATTACTGGATAAACATGACACAAGTATTTTCGTCTTTATTCAGTCCTCTCCAGCAACACGCAGGCATTTATTTATTTATCTTTACTTCAGCTAGAAAGAGATTTCATTTGTTTAGACCTTAATTAGCTGGCTGTTCTCACAAGCTGAGAGCCCTGCGGGTCCAGCAATCCTTGTGGGTCTCAGCGTTCCTTCCAGTTGGCTTGCCAATCGTGAGGCAGTCTGTCGTGTGCACTGCTGCTCTCACAGATGTGCATCCCATCAGGGATCTTGCAGATGGGGAGGGGGAAAACAAACCCTAAGCAAGAGTATAATCTCTCCAACACACAGACTTTAATGCAATTAGGTGTTTTAATTTTAAGAGATGCTGAGGTGCTTGGAATGTCATCGCTTTTACACGGATTTAAAGGGGTCCAGTTGCACAGGTTGCCAGCACATGGCCAGTTTTATGGCACACCTTCATAAAAGCAATGGTATAAAAAAATCAGGTCTTTGGTGTAAGGATTTCAGATCCTATTCAGGTTTATATAACAGATGGCCAGCACACCACACACCTCACTGATGTGAATGGAAACATTAGTGCTATAGAGTTTCAGCCATGTCTCACCTGGAGATTTATTTAGCAACTGTTTGGTAAATAGTTTGTATCTCAGTGGAAACTGCGCTAAATCCATGAAAAAAAAAGGCAGCAAACCAAAAATTACTGTAATGTCTCTCTCCTCATACTCACCTTTGTCCTAAATTAATCTTATAATCTCACTCCAACTGAACAGCAGGAATTATTCTTGTGGACTGCTAGTGTCAGCAGTTATGAAAAGAGACTTAAGCAAGTATGATTAGGAAGTTGGTTAGTGAAATTCAGATTCCTGAATCTTAAACCCCAAACACTGCATTCTATTTTCTAAACCTCTTGAAACCTTTCTTAGCGCATGTGGAGTCTACAATGTCTCTCAACAATAGATTCCTTTGTATTTTTCCAGCATGAAGGAAGCATCTGGATGAAATGCGAGTAACAGAAAAGCACACAGGTGTAACTCTAAGTTTGGATCTCATGCAGAGCTCTCCTCTTTTAGAAACTGGCTTAATGAAGTGAGAATTAAAATTAGTAAACAAAGTGTAAGTTCAGAAAGGAGGCTCAGGGAAGGGATTTATTAATGTCTTTAAATTGTGCCTCCTAAAATGTCCCCATTTCAAAGAACTCTACGGAATTAAAAAAAAAATACAAAAAGATAAGCATGTCAGTAATATGTGTAAGATGAAGTTTAACTCAGTAAGGAAAAATAGCCTTAAAACCAAAACTAAGCATTTAAGCCCCCATGCTCACCTCTTTTGGAGCCCATACTAGTGTTCAGTCTGATTATAAAACTACCTTTGCAAGGTAGCTGTCATGACTTCCTGACAGGCTTAGTTCTTTTGCCTAAAGATAATCATGAATAATGGGAAAATAAAGACAACCATCCAGTGCAGGTATTAGCTTTGAAAGACTTTGAAGGAAATAAAAAAATTCCTGCAATATGTAACAGTGTTAAGCAAGAAATAAGTGAGTCAGTGAACAGCAAAATGGTACATCACCAGAGAACAAAAGCAAAGGACAGCTGATTTAAAACAATAAAGTAATACATTTTGATGTAACTTTTAAAAAGATAAACTGATTTTTTTATTATTCAGCTTAGAGAGAAGCAAAGGGTCACACTGAAATTCCCTCTCCCAACAATATCCAGTGAAAAATGTTTTTGATTTTCTTTTGTTTAACCTTACATTTTTTGGTCCAGCCAGCTGAGACAGTGAAAAAAGCTTTCATGTAAACAGTACAGAGTTGGCAAAAAAATTGCTTCATGAAAAAACATTAAATCCACAATCTTCATGCTGAAAGAATGGAAACTAATGGAGTTCAATGTATAGAAAGAGAAATTATGCAATTGTTTTCTTTTCCCATTTGGATACTGCACTAAATCGGCACATCAGATTCAAATTTATTTATAAACTGTTTCATCTGGAAAAGAACAGCAAAAAATGTATGCAAACCTGCTTACAAACTTATTCACAATTCTACATCCTGCCCTGTTATGTTAGACACTTGACTTAAGAGAGGCCCTACACAGGGAAGTGATTTTTTTGTTGTTGTTCATTTATGTAATTCAGGATTTACACAACTTGGAGAAGAGATAAGTTCAAATGACACAAGCAACTATCTGTCATATTATCAGGGTCTTGTATTGGTTTTCTTCTTTGAGGGATAGAGGGACAAATGGGAGAGACTGCAAGGAAATAGAGCTGACAGACTGAAGTTAAATTTGCAAGCTCGAAGCACTTTGTTTTGTTAAGATCCCCTCACTAAGCTGCAGCATTGGATGCTTATACACTCATTTGATTTGTGTAATAAGACAATTCAGAAAGACCAACATAGTTTCCTACATGGTATTTAACATTAAATTTAAATCTAACCTCCACTAGTTCCTAACAGCTGCTTCCAAAGTTGAGCTATAATTCATTCTAGGCTCACTCAGCCTTTGGCATCTTTCAGAAAAGATTGATGATATAAAAAGTGAAGTATCAGATTCATGGTATCGGAAGTTATTACTGTCATTTCTGTATCCTCATTGTGGTTAACATAAAAAGTTACATGTGTGGTGATGCAATGTGAAGGTTTCCTTTTACTTCTTCTAAAGTTATACACAGGTAAAATATTCTACTCAACTACAGAATAAAAATTGAGCAGATACCAACCAAAAGGAGGTTCTTGTTTCTTCACCTAATAAAGGGCACAGCAAAATAACCACTTTATTTAGTTGTATTTTAAAAGCTCTCCCGGTATTTTTAACTGTTTCTTGGTAGAGAAAGAAACCTCAGTTATTTTGTTTCTACTTTTCCCCATTCTGTCATATTGTTTCCTTTCCATGCTTGTATACCTTTTTTTAGGCAGACCTATTTACCAGCAATCAGGAGTATTTCAAAACTAGAACTTTTATCAGGCCCACAGTTCCCTCTAGTAAAGCATGAACATCAGCTGAAGCACCAGGCTGGCAGATGACATGCCAGAATTTGTAACATCTCTCTTCCCCCATCCCTGCCAAACAAGAAATAAAACTAGGTTATGTATATGTGGTTATGCATTTTTAAAGAGTGGAAAGATGCATCAGAAAATTAGGTACTTACTTTAAAACACAACAGGTATGTTTCACAAGCATATTTTCCTAATACTTATCTTAGGAGAAGTGCTGCTGGGGCTCAGCTGTTGGTAGGGAGCTGGTACCTTGCTTTCTACTAATTCCCCACTTCATACTTCAAATCTGTCTCATCATGTGCACACAAAGTTACCCATAAGCAGTTCAAGGCAGTTATATTTACTGTCTTCACAACACCCACTACAAATCAAACTCCTCCTTGAAGCATTTTTTGTATCTACACACTAAAGCCCTGAGTTTATAACTAAAAAAAGACACTAAATGCATGTACTGTTTAAAGGAACCCATTAGGATGCATGAATCCCATGTGCTTACACTAAGGTTAGATGGACAATGTTGATCCAAAATGAACAAGCAATACCAGCTGCAAGAATTTTGTTAAAGTCTGTGAATCATGTTTCCAAAATAAATTCTCTGAACAGTGTGTATTTTTAATATATATTTATTACATCACTTACAATAATCTACATTAATGTTAAATCTAGCAAAAATAACAAATGCAACCAGGATGACATGGTCAAATATGAAACACAAGTACAATACAGTATGATGAAACAATGGCACAAAAATGAAGGTGATTTTTGTCAGCTGATTATAAGAAATAAAACATTCATCGGTGTTTATTTTGCAAGTTTTACATGTTTTGTTGATAAATCAACAGCTTTCTTTTTGGTTTCCTGCATCACATTAATACAAAAATGGTATACTTTTAAAAGCAAATATCCAAGCACTTTTCATTAAAAAAAATAAGTGTATGCATAACTTTGTAAAATCTTAAACTTATGTTGTAAATGTGCCAATATTTACAATATCGTAGTGCAACTAAGAAAATGAAGAGGCCTTAGCACAAACATTATTAGCTCCTCGTTCACTAGAGCCCAAATTCCAAAACACTGTATTGCAGGGCAAACCACAACCTAATTACCCCATATAACATCGGACAACAAGTACACGCTGAATACAGTACAGCTTTCTCCACACTTCACGGCTGGGGGTTAACTGAAGCGACCTGGAGCACAGCCACGCACACAGACGCGCACGGGAGCGCGCAAGCCCCGCGTGTGCGCGCTCGGCCCCGCGCTGGCTGCGCGGGCACGACACGGCCGTGTCACCTACGGACCCCACTGCCTGCCACGGGGACCAGGGGCGCTCGGACAGAGCTGGCCAAGGCAGCTGACACGGCAGCAAGCGCTGCTCTGCTCGGCAGAGCCTGGATTCTGGATGGAAGGGCTTTCCTGGGGGGAGCACACCCATTTCCAAAGGGGGCGACAACCATTTGCTGGCTTTGCTCTGCGCATAAAGGTATTGCTCTCCGTGCTTTGTAAAGTTACTTTTCAGCACTCATAGCTACAAGGTCTTGTCACTAGCAGATAGAACTGAAAGTGAAGATTAAATAAAAACTGATCTTGTATTTTGTTGCACAGCATTGATTGGATACAAGAAAAAGCACAGACAGCATTAATCTATGCATTAATCAAGTGATGAGGTAATTTAGCACCATAAAGATTTCCTGTCTGTTCATTGCCCTGTATTTTTGACAGAAACAGTAAACTTGAATTGATCAGAGGTTCTTCTCTATATTACTATTAATTCATTTTACATTCAGATTGCAGTTTTTGTAAAAATGCACCATATAAAGTTCACACTGAAGTGTGAATTATGAAACTGCAGAAGAAAACATTATTATTTAACCTCAATTTTTACTCCACATAATCTCAATCCAGTTGTTTTTCTAGGGTGTTGAACATTATTATGTCCTTTCTTGTAAAATACATTTATAGCCATAATATTAATACTCCAGAATTTTCATCTTTCAGCCAAATATGCCCTGTGAAAATGAATTGAAGAGAAAAATAACTAAATGTAATGCTCCGTCTCTGAATTATTTTACAAATTGGAAAGCAATTTTCACATTGCATAATGAATGTTAAAGATTTTACTGATTTCAACAAAAGAACTTCTAATATTGCATGACAATGTATTGCAGAACAGTGCCATTCAAGATGAGGCGTAAGACTGAGCATGTCAAAAGAATTCCATTTCAACTATTCAAATTTCAATTTAGGATTAATGTTTTGTCTGTGTATATGTATTTGTGCGTAAGGTTCTATCCTCCCCACCTTGGAGTCAATGGTGGGTTTTCCACTTGGTCAGTTTGAACTTAGCCCTTGCTTGTAGATGTAATCTCTTAAAACTGCACAGAATTCCTTGGAGTAGCTGCTCAGCAAGTAATGGTTGGTGCAGCTCCACCAACTTTAACAGAGCTGCAGTGAATCCCACCAGACGAGCGTTCTCCTGTTAAAACATTTTCCCCACTTATTTAAAGTCACAAATGTGACGTAACGGTGCATGGGTCCCAAAGCCATTAATCTATGTACGTGTGCATGTGCGTGTAAATATAAACATACGCGTTCTGTGCTTCACATGTGAACTGCTTGTTGCACAAAAGAAGAAAAGAGATTTTAAAAAACAAAACAAAACAAAGTTGCAGAAAGCATTAGGGAAATAATCACAAGTATTCATAAAGCTCAAAGGGAAGAAAAGCTTTCACAATCTATACAAGACTCTTTAGCTACATCATAATCACCTTGGAGTAGGCACAAATAATGCAGCATACAGAGAACTACCAGAGGTTCAAACACTATAAAGTTGCTTAAGCTATTCTATTATTTAATGCAGCTGATGAAATCTAGGAACAAACTAAAACCTGTGCTGTTGCAAGTAGAACTACAGCATCAAGGAACACAATTTCAGTTTCACCCACAAACTGAAACCTTCTGGTCTTGCTCAAAAGAAACATTTCATTTCTGCTCGTGTATAATGGGAATTACATTCCACACAAAAAAGGATCTCAAAGTCTATAAACAGTGTACCTTTTCAATCTCTAAGGGACTTTCATTCCTAAAATGAAATATTAATGATACATCTTGCCCCTGAATAGCCCCTTAATACAAGTCATATGTTGAAATGATTAAATGTTATGGACTAGCATATTCTTTTTTAAAACAGTCTTGATGGAGAACTCACTGTGATAACAATTATTGATATAAGGTCAATTTTTCTTTTCCACAGCTAAGCAAAGCTGTGGGATTCAGGTTTGCTGGCAATCTGTGCTCCCTGTGCAGAACATTCTTAACAAACTGCCTAAAGCAGCAGTAGCCTATATGAGAGAAGGGAGGAAAAATACAATTCCTGGAATTTATTTTCGTTACAGGAAAAAAACAATTTTCGAAATGGCAGTAAATACTTCACTCAATCTGGTCAAATTGCCTGAATTTTTGGAAACTGATCCCAATGCACCTTTATATAATATGCATTTCTCAGGATCAAGTAATAAATTTTGCAAAGACATTCCCTCATAACAGCTGAAAATGCAAGCAACTTCACAGCTGTGAACTTTTTCAGTAGAACAGGGCAGCCTATGCATTATGTCGTGGGGTAAGGGATGGACTGCTCTTATGGCTGGGAAAAGCTTTAGATTGAAGTCCGAAGCAAGAATGGCAAAACATTCATTTCAAAAGGGAAAGACATGACTGCTTCAGCAAACCTGCCAGATCAATGACTTTCTCTCCAGGTGATACTGGAACCAGGTATAGGAAACAGAGAAGGTAAGTTTTGTATTCTGCTGCCCTTTTATTTATTTTTGCAAATATCCTCTGTAAAGAAAATTATGTTGATACAGTAAAGCCATAACATCACATGCCAACATTTTCCATCTGCTGATGGACAAATAGACAAATCAGTCTAAAGGAATTATTACACTACATTTAGAAGTTGGCATGTGGCAGCTAAACCTTTTCTTCAATTAAGTAAATTTTCCTGATTTCAAAATATATTAAATAACCACTAATGAGCTCAAAAATATAACCTCTATAGATTTTTGCTGAGAATCAGAAACACACTGATTTCAAATTCTTAAATTATTAGTACTTGAGAAAATGAAGGGAAAGGTATAAGACTGCAAAAGTGTGTGTTCACTATGGACTTAAATATAACATATGATGGGAAATGTTGTTATTATGTAAATTAAGTAGACTAAGATTCTCATAAGAAAGCAGCAGAAAACAAATGAAAATTAGTAGATATTTGTTAAGCAACTGGTTATAATGCACGACCTACTTTTACACTAAAGGAGTTTTGCATATTCATGCTGTACAAAAAGAGCACCTCTAGATACTGCAAAAACAGAAAAATTAGGTCAATAGGAGGATGATTTACAGTATCACCATTTCTGTAGGCTTTCTTTTTAAAATGCACAAAATGTCTTCTTATAGGAAGTAAAAAATTATGTTCCCGTTCTTAACGTAAGTGAAAACAATCAACTACTTTCACAGGCAAAATACATTTTTCCAAAAGATGTCATCATAAGTATGTCAGATGACGCTGCTGCCAGCAGGCCCTCGTATTTCCTCGGTCAGAAATCTGTCCCTGTTTACTTGCAACACATGGATGATCAGCATTTACAGCTCCTGCCAGGTAAAACATTCATAATGCCTGTGAACACCCTGCTGTTTACAGCCATCAGATGGCAACGCAGTGAAGAGAATTTGAACACTGCTTTGAAATAATTACTTTTGCCCTGTGACCACACAGGATTTCCTCACTTTCTTTTCATTTGGATAAAAAGACTAAACTTAGGGTGTTTCAAATGTGCGTGTTGGGATCTGACAGCGCGGTGCAAGCAGTTTAATGTGGCAGGTTTTTTCTTCTCTGCATTTTACCTATTCCTTGGTAAAAGCAAAGTACTCATTAACTGTTCATATCAAAATGAATAAAGATACATATGGTAAAAACAGAACACATAATCAGTACCTTAGATGATAAAAATAGTGCTATTCATAAATGTGCCCACTATGGATTTGTGCGTTATATTCACCTTATCCAATCTTTGTGCCTTTAAGTATGCACAATGCTGTTCTGGATTTGATGGACATATTCAATGGCTCATTCATTACAAATTCTTGCATTAAAATGCAGTGATAAAGCCAAAAAATACCCCCACACACTAGAATTAATTTGGCCCCATGTTGTTAATATTAAATATGCAAAACTCTTTTGTGCGATTCACTATTACTGTAAATTAGCAGCTATTTTCTTTAAAAATGTTAAACCTTCATCAAATCACAAACCATAAACATTGTTCCATTTTCTCTTTTACACTGAGTCTCCTACTGAATCCATATCATCCGAAGAGAGTGGGCGATACAGGTCCTGTAAGATGAAGTGCAGTATAGATTTGTTTATTCTGTTTGATTTGTTGCACTGCAACTGTCTTATATTCTGTTACTGTGGACCAGAAGACATTGTTTAACACAAAATATACATGTTCTATATACTCATATTGTTGTCTTAATATCATTTTTTTAAATAAAAAAAATAGATGGTTAGTAAATAAAGCTAAAGTTTAAATGTACAACATATTCTCAGAGGCAATTCTTTTTTCTTTGAGTCTTTCCTATTAAACACTATTCAAACAGTATTTGTCTGTTCTGAAGATTCTCCTACAGGTCTGGAAATCTGGAAACATTAATTTAATCTCAAAGGGAATTTATTTTTCTTTTGGCTGTTTCACAGTGGCAGAGTGCTTACCTTATATAATGTAATAAAAACTTGCCACCCACTGGTGATATAGCATGGATCCAGCAACATTTGACCCCTGGACTGCTGACACTGAATACTGCTGTTGCCTATGTCGTACTGGCAATGGTATTCCTCTCCCACAGCTCCTCTGTGCCCGTGTGTGTATAAAAAGACAGCGTGTTTTACACTTGTCCCCCCATCACCGTCTCTTTCTGTCGGTAGCCAAGCAACCAGCTCATGACAGCACAGGGAGAGTCTGAGAGGATCTGTACACTTCATTCTTTCAACACACCCTGATCCTCTGATGGATCAGACAATCCTCAAGTGCCAGAGGTGTTATGGGATGATACATTGCCCTGTCCCACCTACACAGCACAGCAACCCTCATCGAGACACACAACTGCACGGAATGGAAGTTCCAAAAAGAGAAGTGGTAGAGGACAGGGCACTGTCTTTTTAAGGTGAATTAAGCATAACTGATGGTTCAGAGGGGTTCTGATTGGGCAGGTGCCCATCATATCTCATAGCCATTCTCTGATATTTTTAAGGTGTTTTAGGGGATCCTTTCAACATAAAAATATGAACAAATTGCAACAAAAAAATCCTTGTATGACAAAGTACAAGAAAACATAAGAATGGGAACGTTGATGGGGCCAGGTTTTGGGTTGACCTTGAATGGATTTGTTTTGCTTTTTTTGATTACATTAAGATAACCAAGAGAAGAAATGAACGAATCTGAAAACTATATTAGAAAAAAGGACCAGCTAAAATGAATGCTTCACAAATTTCAAATTGTGATCTCAATAAACAATGCAGGTTTATATTTTACTTGTAGGCATGATGTAAAAGGGATTTAAGTACCTTAAAAGAGGGCTGATTCCCTAGAATGCTTCTTCTGTATGTATTCTGCCAAAGGGCATGTATACACACAGTAGAAGACATTAGACTGGCAGAGTGAAAAATCAGATCTTAAATACATTTCTATTATGTTGCAAACAATCTAGACAAGAGAACAGTTTTAAATAGACAAGAAAATCTTATTCTGAATACTAGCTAGTCAGTTAATTATTAAAATTTCTTTTGAGAATATCCACTTTGGGAATTTCTAATACATACTACAGGAAAAAAGAATCTTTTGATTTGCTAGAGGGTAACACCCCAAAATTTTGAATAGTATCTCCCAGGTGACTACTCTTGCTTCTGAATATAAAAAAGATATGTGCATTTGGAACTGAAAAATAAGATGTTTCTGAATTTTAATATTTAGAGAATATTTTTGTGTTTATTTTCATAACTCTGTGACTGCTTTAAAGCAAAATCATTCATCAGATTTCAGTGTCATTTTCTCTGCTTTTTCACCTGCTTTTAAATACTTGAAAGTATTAAAAAAGTTTTCCTTTTTGAAAGAATTTTCCTTGCCTATACTTAGCCAGAGAGCTGTGTTTCTTGAAATCTTGAGGAGAATCTATTTATTATTTTGCACAGATTCATAAGAAGACAAAAATTGCTGAATGAATCAGACTTCTTGGCTACATACAACTCAAAAAATCCTTATATACCTAGAATTCAGCCTGTCTATCAGTCAAGAGATACTTCAAATATAATTTTTCTTTATTCTGTAGGTTGTAATCTCTAGGTATATAGAAAAAATTTTTTTTTTTTTCTAAATGCCATGGCACCTTTTGTGAGTCTGCATAGTTAAGTGCACTCTGTTGCAGTAGGAGCTGCATTTGTGGGCAACACAGTAACTACTTCAATCTTCTATTTCAAACTGAATTTCAAATGTGTTAATCCTCTGGGAAAAAAACCCAACAAAATTTAATGACGTTCATAACAATCTAAAGACTAGAATCTTATTTTCCTATTTAAGAATAAATAAATAATTAAACTGCAAGAAAGAGTAACTATAGCACACAGCCTGCTAGTTAAAATATTCAGAAGCTGAAAATTGGTTGACAGTTAGCTAAGATAGCTGATAAATTGTTCCTAGTTCGCTTTCAACTTCATGAATTACACCCATGAAATTAATCTTTCAAATCTTACTTTCTTCAAATATAGACTGAGTTTCGCACAAGATTATGAAAATATAACTTTCACTGACTTCTGAATTTCTGGAAACAACTCAGCCACGTACATATGCAAATGAGAAAGGATAAATTTTATCTTTTATATTCTGGCTTTTGAGGGTACAAAATTTTATCTACAGGGTTACAAGACTACTGTTTTCCTGAGTATGTACCACAGCAGCATTTTTGGCCTTATTTACATCAATGTAAAACCATCCTTCAAAGGACAGAATTTATTTTTTAAAAAGATGAGTGATGAAATGTCAGTAAGTAAGATAACTAATCCCTATTTTAAGTTGCCTAATGCACTCTGCAGGTCTTTACTATTCCCAGGAAGAAATCCCTCCCCTTGTGGAAGTACTTGCTTTGGTGCCTCTGGATTCAAAAGCATGACCTCCTCTCAGCTGTACTTCCCAGGAAAAACACTGGCAGCCTGCCTAGACCCCTTGGCATTGTGATGTCCCAGGCCTACAACTCCCTCATAGCACTGGATTGGGATGCTGAAGAGCTGATTGATTAGTTAATTCAAGGTGAACCAGGCTAAGCTAGAGGAAGTGTTCCTATCACCTTCCAGACCCAGTAGCTACCACTGGTATCCATGCACCTGATGGCATGAGAGAACAGGAACTCCTGTAACTGCACAGAGGGAGTCACAAAACACCACAAATTACAGAGATGAGCTGGTGTTCCCAGGACCCAGCATCTGACTTCAGTTCTAAAGCAGTAGCTCCCTCAAACTGCAGGTAAAGAGAGAAAGAGCAGTCAGAAAACCAGCCATCACCTTCAACTCCAGATCATGGCTACAGCAGCCAACACTCTTCTTTCAGGGCAGGAACAATTCACCTCTCAACACTGGGGATAAGATGGGAACTTAAATCCATCTCTTCTCCCTTGTATGTCTATCACATGATACCAGCATTTCAGCAACCTCCTAGGGAATAAACCTCATCCTGCAGCTGGCATGTCAGCACTGTAACTGAAGCCATTGAAGACAAAACAAAACACTTTGGGTTTAAATTTGGTTCATGACAATATGGTGCATAAAGTAACCTCTCTAAGTAAAATTACAGTGAAAAGACACAAAAAACTGTACTAAACAACATTTATAGTGCTAACAAGGAAATTATGATTTTCAAGCACTGCTTAATGCCTTACTTACTCATTGGAATGCACATTATAACCTTTAATGACACAATCATATGTTTTTACACTGAACTTCCAACTCATTCACTTCACAAGCTAAACATGAAAGCAGATGAAATAAATTCTCAGACTGAGTGTTAAGTTTCCATCCCTGAACTTCTGAGTTGATTTTGTAACCTAAATAATGTTATTGCAATGCATTTTACATGATTGCAATCTATTTTTACATGAATATATCCCATGTTTCATCAGGTAAAATAAATAAATCTGTCTAAAATAAAGCCAGACAAGCATGAAAGGTCCCCTACCAAGGTCAAGGGAACAGAATACAAATATTGGAGAAGAGAATTCAACTTTCTAACAATGTCTTATCTCTCCTGTACACTTCAATATTTATTTTCTCTACAGTTAGCAGTCTGATTTTGTTACTGCTACATAGCACTTTGCATCCATAATACTGCCACTCGGTGATCTTATTACACTTACACATAAAAAGAAGCCCATCTGCTCTCCTCTTCACATTTGAGAGTCAGAAATCTTGTGCCTAGAAACCCCTTGATTCTAATGGTGCTCATCACATGGTTCCCACTCACCCATCCACAAACCTTAGCAGAAAAACATTTCTTCACTGTGGAGAGCAAAGCATCAGTGGTGAGAAAGAAAGTTTAGGAAAGTTACCAATGAAGAGACAGCCTTACAGCAAATGCAAATCCAATGTAAACTGGTATCATCCATCTAAACAGACGCCCTCACATCACCAATGTATAATTCATTTGGAAGACTCTTTGTTCCCTCTCCAGTGACTTATTAATGATTCATTAAGAAGCCTTGAGAGCAAGAACAAACAGGTGAGGAAGACATTGCATTCAAGAAGATTTTAGCACCAGCTTACCCACTGTAACTTAGATCTTTACTCTCTGTGTATCGGATGATGAAAACCATGACACTAGCCTGAGGCTCCAATCTGCTGCTCACTGGCTGTCCCTACACTGCAAGATCACAGTTGGCTCCTGTGTCTGTAAACAAGTCATGGCAGAAACCCATAGCTGTGTCCCAGATGGAGGTAGGACTTGGACATGCACAATTCCTCAGCTCCCTGGCATACATCATATATGAAGAAGGGTCTGCAGGCTAGAAGGGAGTCATATCATACTACAGATATTCCTGATCTGGGTATCTGGGGAATCAGGTCTTCATGAGCTCCTAAAGTCAAGCACTGCCAATTTTGTACATAATCCCTTATTTTGAGAGACACATATTATGCCTTTGTTTAAAAACTGAAAAGGCAGAAAAAGCATGTGTTCAAATTCTGTTTATAAACAAGTCTGAGATACAGGGTACTGCCTCAGGGATGCTTTCATTGAGAACTGACCACAGTTTAGAAAATAGCAAAAAATACACAGACATCTGTCTTATTTCTTTTAAACAGATACAATTAATTAAATCAGCATGTGGAGCTTTTGGGTTGAACGAGTAATATTTTATCAGAGGGTTACAGCAGTAACATAGGCATTAGCTTAGCTCTGGATGCTTAGGAATATTGTAGATTCCTGCATACCGGATAACTAGGGGGAACCTACAGCTACTATCAACTCTCCTCCAGGAAAGTGACTGGCAGGTCTCACATTGCCTTGGAGCTGATAGTATCTTCACTGCACAAGGCTGTGATATCACAGCTAAATTCCATAGTGCATTCTTTCACCTTGCTTCAAAATCAAAGCAGTCTGTAGGTTGTGCAAGGGACATAATACCCACAACGAGTTAGGAACAAAAGATATTTCTTTGACATTTTCTTTCAGTTGTGAAACATTTGGAAAAAGAAAATAAAGCAAACAAACAAAAAGTTTTGTGAAAAAAGAGAGAAATCCCTGGGTTTTTTTCCCCCCAAATATAAACCAGTTCTCAGTATACTTAGCATTTTGACACACAGAACAGTTGTATTCCACTTCAGGAAGTTTTACAAACAGAAGGATTGTAGCCAGACTCTTCTACCCTATGGCTCTACATGCACACAAGGGATCAGGAGGGAGAAGGCTATTGGACAATGGCTATGCTGGATTCTCCCCAGCCATGCTCAGAAATCAGTTCCCTTAGTTCCTTACCCTCTGTTTCCGTAGGCTTCCTGGGCTGGTGGGAGATGGGCTTGGAGACTTCCCAGAGCGGGGAGTAGAAAGTTGGCTACCAGGGGTTCCATTCACTAAAAGGACAAGAAATTGAAAAAAATAAATACGAGCCACTATTAAAGGAAAAAAATAGCTATATCAACATTTATTTTCAGTCTTTGTTGAACAGATTAATTTGCTTTTTGTTTATGCTATAAACATTAAATAAGGTAATTTAAAAAATAATTATTTCCTTAGATTTTTGGCTTATGAGGACTTTTTTTAATACAGAGTGAAAGCAAATAATGAAAAAACCTGAAAATAGTTTAGTCAATGGCAGAGAATATGATCGTGTTTTCTTAAACTTTATTGTTCCTACACTTGAAAGTAATGGGGAACAAGGTGCTTTGTTATCCTTAAAGGACACATATATAAACCTTTTCATTCCATCTAACTGTGGCTTGAAGTGCTGTCCACTAAAAACAAAACACAGTATTGCTTACAAGAACAAATCAGCTGCCTGTTTTCCTCACTCAACAATTTGAAGAGATTTTTCCAATACTATCAGATCCAAACATCACCTCAGACTTGACCCAGAAGGACTTTCTGGAGGTAAATGAATTGGATATAACTCCTCCAGTCTGACTTACAGGAAAGCATCACTTTCTCAAATAAGCAAGTATCTTCCCATACGCCAGTGCCTATCTTTATAGAAGCATCTTCACATGCACACGACATTATCCAATAAATTACCAAAACAATGCCAGCAGAGGACAGAATTCTACTACAAAGTAATCATACGAGAGGATATCAATAATGTTCACATTGAAGCACTGACAGAAACACTAAGAAGCGTGTATCACATATACATGTAAATATTCTTAAACAAGCAACTGTTCTATCAGAGTCCACATTTGTAAGTGCTAGGATAAAAAGAACAATCAGATTCCCAGATTCTGAAGCTCAAGAGAATATTTACATACTAAGGATATCAACAAGGCGTTTGACTTACCTTCTATGAGTTCTAACATGGACAAAATCTGACTGTTTAACCTGATAAGAGCAAGCAGCAAAATTCCTGCTCTGTACTAAGCCAAGCTGCAGCCAAAGTGAGAAGCAATGGGATTAGTTAAGGATAGCTGGGGCTGCTCACAGAGTGAGCTGAATGCGATGCAGGATTCATAAGCAGAAGCCTTTTCTGCGTAAGGCTGACGTCTTCAGAGCAGCAGTGGGAGGTGCAGGTGCTGTCTTAGGGCTACATCAAAGGTGTCAATTAAGCATAATGCTGCTGCTTCACAACGCTGAGCCACTGCAACCCCCACTCGCTTTCCATGGAGCCCCGAAAGCCTGAGCAATTTTATATGCTGTGCACTGAATCATAATGAGGTGCCTTTGGGGGCAATGTACCAAATGACTCATCCGAAAATCAAAATGACAATAACTCTTGTAAAACCTTGGCTGACTGGCAATCTAGCAAATGCTAATTCCTTTGGATAATACAGTAGGCATTTTTAAAAGATTCTTCTTACTTTTTACATAATACATTGTTCTAACTGGCTAATACTGGGCCCACACATTATAATGAAGAAATATGTATACCTACCACATCATACACATCAATAAAACACATTATACTGCATGATAAACGATGATCGCTTAATAGTGCTTAAGTGCTTCGAGTGATCTAACCCCAATATCACTTTGTGCAAGGCATTGTTTTGAGTAAAGGTGCAATATATTTGCATAACTATGGAAACAACAAGATGCTCTAATTGGATTTAAATAGCCTGTTTTAATGGAAAAACATTCCACTCCTCCAGGCTTCAATGTATCTTTATACAGAGGACAATGATTTGCACACATCAGCTCATTCAAATATTGTGCTAAGTGCAGGGGAACGCACATGCATATGTATGTACGTATGTTCATACAGTATTCAGCAAAACAGCCACAGATCTGTCCAACAGTGACTAAAATCAAATTTATTACCAATATCACTGAAATAATTTAGGAAAAGAGCAAGATGAGGACATCAAAAATGAGCCTTCTGGAATCTCAAACTTGTCAAGTTGTAAAATCTGTCTTCTAGACATTGATGGCATTTAGCAACTGACATTAAATTCCTACTATTCAGCTAGTCCTTGAGACTGATGAGTAACAGGACTAGTGCTCTGCCTTCTCTTTACACCAAGCAGATACTCTTAGGTCTTATCATCATAAGCAAATTTAAGATAACAGATACATTTCAATACACCTTGTAGCACTATGCACTGGTTCCTGCTCTTTATAGGTTGATTCCTTCCCCATAACTTTCAACAATAGTTTTTTAGAATTACTATAGCAATCACTCTGTCCTGAAGACAAAAACTTGAGGCTACCAAGTGGAACCAGACAAATAGATGCAACGGTGCATTTAACTACTGATATATTTCCATATTGATGCATATTATGTTGATGCGCATCTACTTAGGACGAGAAAACTAAGTATTATTATAAACCCTAAAAATTACTTATTTGGCACCATCAGAGTATCCAGAGCATTTAAACTAAGTTTGAATGCTCTCTTCAACTGCGATATTAAAAAGGAAAATTGTGATAGTTGGGCTAACACTGGCTATCTGTAACACGTGAAATCGAGAGCACAATTAATGAATTGAGGCCCTGAGCAGATTTAAGTGAAGTTTTCTCACCTCCTTACCCATATCCATAATATAAAGGTGCCAGTACATAAAACATGTACCAGGATTTTTGAGAGCTTACAAGGATTCCCTATAGAGGGCTGATTAGGAAACTCTAGAGATGGCAATTAGCTCTGGAGACAGGATTCCTTTTACCAATCTTTATGTTGTATTGGCTTCTACATCTGAAGTAGTTTTATAGACTTTATTTTAACCAAGTTGCTGTTATAACACAAATTGTATCATCCCGACCTGATGAATAAAACCTGACCTGATGAATAAAACCTGACCTGATGAATAATCTACTAGGAGCATCCATTGTAGTGTTAACTTCCAAAGCTACACAAGATGAATCCTTCTGGATGCTCTTTATACATGGAGATATATATTGCTATTATTGTTATTACATTATTCTTACTTATTAATATAATCCTTAAGACAGACATCACAACCGAAAATGGTAATTTCTGATATTTTCCCTGTACATTCCAGGGGCCCTCATTTTTTACCTTTTTGTTTATGGCTTCCTGTGCTTGTGAGTCATTATACTGAATTTGCAAATAGAGGTGATATCAGGTGCTGTGTAGCAGGAAGAGACTGCAGTGATTCTGACCCCCTCCCTGAACTCCATTTACACTCATTACGCCATTCTTACATAAGTTGCTCATGACCACAAATCATGGCAACAAATATGTGAATAAAAGCTACAAGATTTAATAATACTACTACATTCCTGATTACTAAATTGCCCTAAAATCCATTTCTAGGTGGAATGTATTTTTGTTGGAAACTGCATTTCTATCCAGTATCTGCACTGCATTTCTCACTGACTGATACAGCACATGTTCCTAGAGGGAACCTTGGTGTAGATAAAGACATATGAAATTGGTAAATCACTGTTGTGACTGACCATTTTATTGATTCAGGCAAGAGGTTTCTTGTCACTTTTATTCATAAAGTGGCAAGGGGTCACAGACTTCAGCTTAACACACAGTGCCCTCCCATCATCTTATGAAAAAGATTTATCAGTTCAAAACTTCACCAGCGAAGTATGTATTAAAAAGCTGCAACAGTAACAATATTATTGTAGCTGCTCAGAGCAGATGTACGCAACTGCTTAGCTGTGAACTCTTTTCCTTACTGTCCTCTCTTGCTGAGGACATGCAACAGGGCAAGGACCTGTCTTTCTATTTGCTTTTCCAGCACCTGGCACACACATGAAGATGGGAAAACTCATAAAATAGAACACTAAAGCTGGATATCAGCACCTACTGAGACAAATGCAAAATAGGTTTTAATGATAATATGAATAATTAATATGATAATATTTATGAATAATATGGTTATAATAAACTAGTGAAAATGCTGCAAGTAAATAGTACGCTGATGGCATTCCAATAAATAAACTTTGATAGAGCATATTTTCATTAAGTAATAGAAACAAAAAGCAAGAAAAAATTAATTAAGTCCTCAAGCACCAGTCTGAGAAGCCACCAATACTACTGAATTGTATTAAAATCAGTTTCCTATAGAGTTGCCTGTTGATGTGCAAGCATATTGTACTCTATAAAACATATAGAGGTGACTTCGTGTGTTTAAAAAAGTGGTTTGCCAAATAAAAGTGTGTGCATAGAAGAAAGAGGACACTAAGGGAATGGAACAGTGCAGGCTTTTTTTGCAGCCACAACTTATGAATAGGAAAGTTAAGCTAAAAAATTATTTACACAAGTCACAACATGTATAGGTCATATTCAGCAACTGCTAGCAGAAAATGTGAGATTACTATTTGACCTTGCCTCAATTAGTTCTGTAGTTTTTCACTGCCCTTTCCAAAACAACATTTTAAACATTTTTGTCTCAGTAAGGTTATGTAGTTACAAAATAGTTAGGAAATAAGCCATATCTTGCCTTTTTGTTCGTTCTGCTTTTGTATTTTACTTTTGTACATCTTGCCATTTTTGTCTTAACACCAAAAGACAGAGTGCGTACAGAGCACCACATTAGGCAAGTGCCCTCAGTATGACTCCTCAGTGAAGACAAGCCTTTAGAGGTTCTACCTTAGCATGCAACTGGTTGAGAGAAAAAGCCCAGATATCAGTACTGCATTCATTTTAACTGGCGCTAAATTGTCCTTTTTATAGTCTATCTTTTGCAGAGTTTATGTCAAGAAGTTAAGCAGATAAAAGAACATTCCTTTGTCACTGAAGACAAGACCTGACAGACACACACAGAACTTTCACCCGATCAACAGATTAGAAATGTCAGCAGAAAGGATCACCTACAGGTCAGGTGTACATTCCCCATCCCAGCAGCCACCAATACACGAGTCCTTGTTAGTCACTGGTACCTGTGGTAGCCACACAGTCTAACCCAAGCCCTGCTGAGCTCAGCAGGAACTGTAAACCCCACACAGGCTCTTCCACTTCAACCCAAAGTCACCTATGTCTGCACTGTCAAGCAGAGAAGTGCTGCAGACACACAGATATTGCAGACATATCTTGTATCTCAGAAGAAAGGAGATTGCTTGGAAAATGCAATTCCCTAGAATCCACCAGTAGTTGTTTTTTCCTGTAGTCTCAGAAGGTAAGTGCCTCTTGGGTTTTGTTTTTTTTTCCCTGCACTTCAGCTGATATCTATACTGTCTGCTAATTTCTTGTAGTACCTAATCAAGAGAATATCTATATGTATGTAAGATTTAATGAAAATCTGTCTTTTGGACTGTTTTGCCTAACTAGAAAGACTAGGATTCTCAAATCAGTCTGTTTGAACAGAGTAGAATTTCTGAGCACATTTCTTCATTTAGCATTTAACTTTTCATCCTTTAAGACAGTTAAACTATTCAACATAACCAAATCTCTTACCAACTCTTGTTTTTGTTACAGAATATAAAATTATGAAAATTAATTTTTCACTGATTAGTATCAAAGACAAACACCATAAATTAAAAATTAAAAAGAGGCCAAGATCAAAGCAAAAATCATCTGGAAATCCCTGGGTCCGCAGGATGACTCCATCACTCCCACGGGTGTGTGCTTTTGGCTTTAGGAAAATTTTGCTTCGGCATATTTATTACAAAATCTGTCAGCTGAGTACCTGTAACAGTGTGAATAAAGACAGGCGACCTCACCAAAGACAATAGGATACGTTTTTTTCCTCTGGAATACAAAAGACCTTCTTGAGCCAGTGGTTGAAGGAGGGCTGTTCCTGGATAATAGCCTAAGGATGAACTATCAGACGAAATGAAAATATATCCTATTGCAGAGGAACACCTCTATTTTTTTTTCTTTTTTTAACTAGCAGAGAAAAGCACAAGCATCCGACTTAGGGAAGACTTCCATAAGATCTTATTTCCATATCCACTTTTTTCTATAGGGAACATCTGTAGCTGTGGAAAGGGGTTCTAACCCTTTAAGTGTGGTGGAAATAAGGTGCACAGCTACATGGTCATCTTTCATGACAGGAAGAAAGAGACAAGTTTATTCAGAAACACACTTGGTTTTATAGCATGACTCGCAACTTCAAGAATAGAGAAGAGGTGATTGGTTCAGAGAGAAGACACCCCATTCCCAGGGCCTGGTCACACACCACAACAGGTGTTCTATCTTGTTATTAATTCCTTTTTATTTTGACCAAATTATCACCCTGGGAGAAATTCTCCCTAGCCCGATAGGCTGGGAACAGAGCTGAAAAACTCCAGCCTGGAATATTTTTCAGGCTGTAATTTTCTTACTTTCTCAATAAGTGTCCCACAAACATCTACAGTTTTGATCAGGCTTTTGTTTAACATGCAGTTTCACAATATCTTTGTCCAGGTACAATTTTAAAAAGAACCCTCATATAGCCTTTGGTAATATGACCTACTCTATCAATTCCTCACATATGTTCCCTTTGTCATTTGGAATAGGTACATATCAACCCAGGTGTTTTTGAAACAGCCACTTTTCACACTGAATAATCCAAACTCCTAAATAACTCTTTTTAAAACCAAGTTTTAACACCTGAATTGGTACTACAAATAAGATTTCAAGCATCTGACATATTCTGAGTGATAACTTGAGGGAGATTAGACTCTTTACAAGGGAGAAAAAGTGAGAAGGAAACAATATTGAAGAAGGTGCTCAAAATGGGAAAAAAATAAAAAAGAAACTAGCTACTTTTGTTGAGAACAAGTCCTGAAAATTAGAGTTGGAATTTCAGAAGCTAAACCAGAGTTCACCTAAATGCAGCATCTTTCCTTAATTTAATGGACCAAGGGTACAGTAATTCCAGTCATCTCATGCTGCTCTTGATTTGACTAAAAATAACGATGATGAAGATGTAAGTGTTGCTGCTTTCTTTGAATCTATTACCTGTTCACCCACACTGAAGCTGCCATCAATGGTGTTAAGTGGCAGCTGGACAGAAGCCCCCAGCTACCGAATAGCCATCAGACATCCATAATTTTCAGTCACCAACAACGGACTGATACCCATTGTCACCAAAATTAAATGTCTCTTTTATTATGCCCTTTCCCAAATATTATTTGATGCCAACAAAAACACATCAAAGTGGTTTACAGGCTTTAGGAATACATCATTGCACTTGGAATCAGACTTCAGCCTTCTGCCTACCAGGAAGTCACACTATCTTTTCTCTGCTTCTTTGCCTTGTTCCATGCTTCTCTTCTCTATTTAGACTGAAAGCCTTTTGAAGCAGACAATATCTCAAATGGATTTGAAAAAAGCCAGAAAGCAATCCTCCTGCAGTGAGATTTCTCTCTGGTGGTACTGTTTTGAAACACTGTCAGATGTAAATAAACTGAAGAAAACATAATAATGGAGAAGTCAGCCCTTACACAGATCTTCCTAGCTTACTTGTACTCTTAGAAGAAAAAATTATTCTGTGTTTTTATATAAAAATAGGATGCGTCTGTTCTCAGGAGCCAGGGAGGCTATCAGGAAAATATATCAAACATATGCTCTGTTATGAAAAGAAATGAAGTGAAAAAAGGTGAACACCACCTATGTATAGGCATACATGCCTTTGAAATATGCCAAGAAATGATGTAAAGGCAGATGCAGTCCTTTTGCTCACTGCAAATTGTATAGCTCAAGAAGCAACAGGGAGAGTATGTTTCTCACAGAATGATGCATTTTACTTTGCCTTCAGCTAACCAGAGCACAGATTTGAACCTTTGTGGACCTGAGCAATTTTGTAGCCTCTGGTTTCATTTAGGGTCTTTCCCTGCAGCCCTTCAGCCTGATTTCCACTCACAGGTTCCCCACTTAGCCCTGTGCTGCCGTACCAGTGTGTCCTAGAGCCTGTGGGACAGTGTCTTTCATCCTGTTGTTGCCATGATGTGATTCCCACGGCCATGTATCTGCAAAGCCTGACAGTCCTGTTATAGTAGGTTCTGTGCAGGGCTTTCAACCTTGCCAAGGAGGCTGCTTTTAGAGGCAATGGAGGGCAAAACGCACCTGCAGAGCATGAAAGTAATCTAAGAGCATTGGAATTGTCATCAAGAATCCTTTTCCCCCAATAGCAGATGAGACAATGAGGGAAATGATTCTCCAGGACAGTGGCTGGTGGCTCCCCAGGGAGAGGGGACATTCAGGGTCCTTTGTCTGCTCCTCACAGAGTCCGGGGTCACCACAACAAGGTGAGACTGAAATGGAAAGCAAGGCCTTTCAAGCAGAATTTCCACAAAAATAATTTAACATGACTGAGTTTATCTTCAAAGCACAGGTTTTAGTAAAATATTATTGTTCCAGACTTACAGATGCAAAAACGAGACAAAGAAAAACAACAAATGACCAATCCCTCAAAATAACCCCTTTGATTTCTGTAAACAACTTCAGAAGCTTTGGGATGAATTTGGGAAAGTTTATCACCCTGAACCACCATTTACTCAGAAAAAGGAACTCGCAGACTTAATTCAATCTAAAAACATTCAGTGCAAGCCTAAGTTTGGCTTAATTCACTGGCCACTTGAAATACTGTGTCAAAGAAGAGAAACAGTTGTTGAGGGTGGCATTTAAGTGCTTAAACCAGAATAGATTGTCTACATGTCTTAGCCTCATTTATACATCTGTTTCTCTAACAATGGGAAGATGGCCCAAGACTTTGCCTTAATTTACTCTAAAAATGATGAATTCAAAACAGCTATCCTGTTGAATACTGCCATTAAAGACTATACCATACTACAGATGCATACGCAAGAGAATAAAAGTTAACTCAAGGATATCTCTTCATTCTACAATTTTACCAGTTTTAATACCCAACTTTGAGATTTGAATATTTTTAACATAGTCTTTGTCTGTAGAATTTTCTTTTTTTGGCCTATGTAATTATCCATGTATATTTTCTTGATATGAGCATTAATTCAAGTCTGAAGCAGAAATATGATCCTTTTGTGCAGTTAGAATGTGCAGACTTCTCAAAGTGCAGAAATAATCAAAAAGAAACAAAAGGAATCAGATTCTTTCTAATTAGCGATGCGCTCTTTTCCATTCAACTCTCTCAGCTTTTTGTAAAGGGTACACTATCAAGAATGCTTTCTGCTTCCCTTTATCCTTCCTTCTTTCAACTTTGTTCTATGATAAAACTCTTCAGGAAATTATATACCTTTAACTTTTTTGCAATGTGTATGTATTGTCTTTGATCAGAGCAAGGAATCTACTCTTTTCTTATTTTTCGTGTTAATTACTAATGAAAGAAAAATCTCTAAAAGTAGTTTAAAGGTTAACTGAAAGGAGTTTAAAAACACACAATAAACATACATGTACATACACTTAGCAGTAACAACATGACAACAAAAGCATAACTTCCAGATAGGCACAAGTCATTCAGGACATTCTCCAGTACTGAAATGTTTAACGTAGACATCATGGAAAAAATTATCTGCTGATATGTGTGGATAGATGGCAATTTCTCTATTCTGCTTCTGTCACATGTACATAATTCCAAGAAATAAGCAGCATTTTTATGCTTGCTGAGTGGCAGAAAAGTAAAATCTGTACATATTATTTACATTTGATGGGAGAACTAGAGGTTTTGTCTAAAACCATCTAAGAGTCAGTGCTTCTCTTTCTTTCTACTGTTGTTTTTTTAAACGCAATGTCTAAAATAAAATTGTATTTTTAAGAAATCATTGACTGGTTTTAGCTTTATGTGATTTAAAAACAATCTTGATAGCAAGTGCTTAGTACAATATTGTTTTCTTGTATAAAAGTAATACTGATCTAAGTACTTGTGTATTTAAGGCTGGAAATAGGCTTACTTTAACATTCACACAATTTGACCTATTTGCAAAAAGCAAACACCAGAGATACAGACAGCCAAATCAGAGCTGTTCCCCTCACTAAAAATAAATTCTGCAGAAACATTTTCAATTGTTTATCCTTTTTAAGTTTAATAAATTTAGAATAGAATAGAATAGAATAGAGTAGAATAGAATAGAATAGAATAGAATAGAATAGAATAGAATAGAATAGAATAGAATAGAATAGAATAGAATAGAATAGAATAGAATAGAATAGAATAGAATAGAATAGAATAGTTCCGTTGGAAAGGTCCTACAACAACCATCTAGTCCAACTGCCTGACCAACTCAGGCTTGGCCAAAACTTCAACATGTTCAGATGAGAAGTGGAGCATTAAGTGGCTTTGGTGAGCACCTGGCATCCAACCAACCACACAGTATTTCTTGGTAAAGGAGTCTTCCTAGCTATAGAATCATTGAGTTGTTTAGACCAAAGACCTTTCGGATCATAAAATCCAACTGTTAATCCAGCACTGCCAAGTCTTCCACTAAACCAGGTCCCTCAGTGCCATGTCTACACATCTTTTAAATATCTCCACGGATGCTGACAATCACTTCCTTGGGCAGCCTGTTCCATTGCTTGATAAACCACTCAGAAAGAAATTCTTCACAATGTCCAGTCTAAGCCTTCCCCAATGCAGCTTTGAACCATTCCAACATGCTTTGTCACTGGATACCAGAGAGAAGAGCTCAGAGACCACATCTTGGTCTCAGGAAGCCACAGAGAGCAATCAGGTCATTCTTCAGCCTTTCCTTTTCTCTCAACAAGACATTAAGTCCTTAGCTGCTCCCTGTAGGACATACCTTCCACCCCTTTCACCAGTTTCGTTGTCCACTTCTGGACACATTTGAATACCTTCCCATCCTTTGTAAACTCTGGTGCCCGAAACTGTACACAGTGCTCAAGGTGAGGCCACAGCAACACTGAATACATCGTGACAATCACCTCTTTCACCTGGCTGATTGTGCTGTATTTGACACACACTAGGATGCAATTTGCTCTCCTGGTCACCAGGGCACACTTGCAATTACAAGCTGACTTGTAATGAGCCCGTTGCCAACCAGCACTCCCAGATTCCTGTCTGCAGGGCTGCTCTCCAGCCACTCCTCTCCCAATTTATACTTTTGCCTGGCATTACTCCATCCCAGGTGCAGAATTCGGCATCTGTTCTTCTTAAACTCCATCCTATTAATCATTGCCCAACTACCTAGATCCCTTTGCAAAGCATCTTGTTCCTTCAGACAGTCATCAGCACCTCCCAGTTTATTATTATCCTCAAAATTGTTAATGGTGCATTTACGTCTTCTACCCAGATAACCAATAAAAATATTGAACAAAACTGGCCCTAGACCTGAACCCTTAAGAAATGTTGCTGGTGACAAACTAACATGCGCCTATTTCCTATAAATGTATTTTCACATAAGAAATGTTTACGATGGTTATATCTGTCATCAGCACAGCACTATCTAAAATGGCTTGCATTTTTAATATTTTCACTACATTGTTTCATTTCTTGCTATAAACATAATGATTTGTTAATTATTATTGTTGTATAGTAAAAACTCTCTTTTTTCCATAGGCTGCAAAATAATCTCCTGATCTTTTTAAGTATGCAATATATTCTGCTCAAACCTTTACAGAAGTGAACTGCAAGAAGCTAAGATTTACTCACCTACACTTCCCCAGCACCTTTAAGTAAAAACAGTACTATTTCTTTAAGGACCAAAACTAACATATTATCACATATTCAAGTCAGAAAAAAATGTTGCTAGTCCCATAGAAATCCCATAGATTATTTATTGTTTGCAGGACAGTTCTTTCACATAGAAATGAGCATACACAGTTCAATGTTCATCACCTGTACTCGCAAATTCATTAGGAAAAAAAACCCAGAGTCTCTAACATTCCCATACCAAACAGGGCCTTCCTTGCTAAAGTTTAATTTAACTCTGTTCCACTAAGCTACAAAGAAAGTAACTTAACATGAAAGAGCTACTCTGGACTTGTTCCTCACAAATGATATTTCATCCCATTACCTCTTCTCAGGTTTGTGTATCTCAGCTGTTCTCCAGGATGTGTAGGAGGCAAGCTGCCTCCCAGCCCTGCTACCTACATCTACGCCTCCATCTCTCATAATGTCTCTCCCACTTTCCTCCTTTCCAGGGCAGGAATTTTTGTTCTCACCTTTGTCTTTTTGTAAAAGAAAAAAAAAAAAGTTCCAGGTGGTCTATCTCTACCCTCTCTGAAACCAGCACTGGGCCATTCTGATCACCACCTTCCCACAAAGACCTTATGGTGCTGGGTGCAGGTTTCAGCATGCCGTTTGCTTTCCTGTTGGCAGAAGACTGAGGCAGGAAGGGAAGTGGCTTTCAGACAGCTCTAACATTCGCCTCTTGCAAAATCCATATTCACAGGCAGTGCTGCAAACGCTTGAATGGGTCTACTGAACTGACTCACACCTAGGATTATTTGTACCTTCAGGCATCAATATCGGCAATCTAATGCACTTTTTTATGTATTTATTTTTTCTGCTTGGGAAAAATTGCAGGGGTGAAGTACTCATCTGCTTTCTAGTGGGAGCTACTGCAAAGACAGCCAAAGCAAGGCCTTTCAGACTGAGCTTTCTAAAGCTTTCTAAAGCATTGTACTGTGTCTTCTCCAGCCTGTATCTCTGGTTTATTATGTCAATTCTGACATTTCTTCCATAGCTATCTTTCCACCTCACATTCACATCTTTAATCGCATTCTTTCTCTGCCCTGCCCTCCTTTTCTCAATATCCTCATGATCTTTAATCAATCCTTGCCTCACTACTGCCTCCTCGCTCCCTCAGAAACAAAATACAAAAAAGATTGTGAAATTACCTTTTCAGCAACAGAGATCTTATGCTGCATAACTTGGGCTACTTTCTGGATTGTTCTCATTCAGTTCCTAGTACCAAGACTACCATACATTTTTTCCTCAGTGTTTAGGTATTGGAAACAAAAATATGCATGAAAAAATGAAGTGAATTGAACCACTGTAATGCCAGAGAATGATTTATAAGATGCTGAACCTTTATTTTGTATTGAAAAGACATCACTGAGAAAACATGTACTCTTTTAGTATCAACTATTTTACACATACAATGTTTTTCCACAGAAACATGGAATTTTAAGTGCATTGCCCACTCCGTTGGAACAGAATGGTTGCTATTGTTAAGAAAGATTGTTTGCTTGCCTTACCTGAGCTAGTAGAAGCAGGAGACTTGCTGCGTCGGGATGGGCCTGGGCTCTTGGTGGTGCTCCTGCGTGAACTCGAAGCTATTTTGGTATAGGAAGTAGATTTCACCACCCGACATTCTAGAAGACAAAGAAACTGCATAAGTTAGCAATTAAGAAAGTCAGCAAGATTCTGTAACAGAAAGAGCACTGAGAAGTGAAAACATTTAGCCCACGCTTGTTTTCATTCACCTTGAAGAGTTTTATGAGAAAGTATAAAATCTGTATAAATGGCTCCATTAAAATCCAAGTACAGTATGTACCATATTCCAGACAAAGGACTGTTGCAGTAATCCAGACTTTTAAATACCATGGTTACTGCTGGTACTTAGGACAGCTTAATTTAACAGTGCTGAGACTACACATAAAATTTCTTTGCTTTTGAAGTTTTCAGTACAAGTAACGTAGCAATTTTTTGTAAACAGTCCAGGTGCAATGTAAGCATTTTTGTCAACCTAGGCAGTCTCCTCTAGAAAAACCGGAAGTCTTCTTTTCTGTATCAAAATGCTACAGTTGCACAAGATGACGCAAGTGTCTTCCACTGATGAAAGGTTTGAAGACAATAAAGCAGGTTTGTTGCTCCTGCTTAATCCTCTGATGAGCAATAGCCCACATTGTGTAGCACACACAATTCATCACAGTGAGGGAAACGGCACTGCTCGCTCATAAGAGACACCAGTAAAATCAATGAAGAGGCGAAATTACCCTCCCACTCAAGAACACTACAAGATGTTCAGGTTAGAGTTTATGTACGCCCACACAGATCCGTAGGCATCCTTGCATTACGCCTGCAAAATGGTTCTTGGCCTGGGGATGAAAGAATTTATTGTGCATAGCACTGATGTCTTGCACTCCTAATGGATACTAGATTAATCACCAGACATATTACACAGTTGGGGGAAAAAAGATCCAATTCTTAGTCAATTTACAATTAAAACTCTGCAGCAATGTTTACACTGTCTTCACCTGACAATGTCAGTACACTTCACTTGTTTAAAAACACATCAGTAAACATTTAGTTCTGTACCAGACCTGTTTCCTATTTTATTCCCATGGTTAAGGTTCCTCAACAGAGGTTAAGAGAAATAAACAAGAGTTTTTTTCTTCCTAGTCAGAAAATACCATGTACAAGCCTGCATATTATTTAGTCTTCACAGATCAGTGGAGCCTGTAACATAGTTTAGACAGATTAGAGAACAAAGAAATAAAATTGAGCATAACTAATTAACTTAAACGTATACACCCGAGAATGATGTCATGAAATTTATTTCTCTTGGCTGCCCTAACTGCTCGTCTTTCATCAAGCTTTTCAAGGAAATAGAAGCAAGAACTGATGTGTTACTGAGCGAAATATCCAGCACAGCTGAGAGCTGAGAGGACCAGAGCAATGCTTTGGTCTTCCCAAAGAAGCTTTTCTTCCCAAACTCTCCTATTATTCCCAATTCTTCATATTCCTAATGCCCAATAGTAGCTAATTTCTTTCTGTTGACATTTTTTTGATTCATTGATGACTTCTCTTGTTTTATACTGAACAATCAGTGGAAATGGAGCAAAACATTTAGTCTATGAGCAAATCATCTACTGAAAATTATCTCCTGAAAACAGATGAAAGCTTTCTATTAGGTGCCATTGGGTAACTACAGCAGGAATCTTACACTGATTTATTGGCATAAAAAGCTGCTCTAGAAACTCTCTACAATGCAAATGTGAGTAAGTTCTTTATCTTCCTGTAAACAAAGGTGTAAAATTTTCAAACATCTAATGGCTGTTAAAATTGTGAGGTAAACCTAATGTGGGCCTCATTCACAGGAAACAGTCAGGAAGGGGAACTGCATATTCCGATGGTCAACAAACAACAAGACTAAAGCAGAACAATCCAACCAAGCTAAACTCACTAGAATATATCATTTGCTTAGTTGAAGAATTTAAGAGTCCATGAAGAAAACAGTTATTTTATGCAATATGTAAAAAGCTTTTCTATTTCCAGCATGTAAATAAAACAATTACCTACATCCGTCTCCTTTAATTCATGCTAAAGCTTAACTCTTAGTATTAATATTCATTCAGGTTCTCTCAATACCTTAAAAAAACTATGCTAGCTAGTCTTAACTATGTAATCACAGAGGCATTACTACCATGTGTAATTGGGTCAGCCTTGGCCAGCGATGGGTCTGTCGTGCTATTGGCTCTGCCAGACATGGGGGAAGCAACCTCTCACAGAAGCCACCCCTGTAGCCCCTCTCATCTCCAAAATGTGGCCATGCAGAATTCATCTGCAAATCATCCTGAGGGGCTACATACAGATCCTGACCTGTGAGTAACCCCACACTAATGGTATATTGCCCTAAGAGGACGTCACCTCTCACAGCTAAACAATCTCCCTCCACAGGAGAGAAAGAAAAATGATCATATGATAATCCAAGAAATGTACAAGCATCACAGGGTCATAGGATAATCCAGTTTAGACATGAGGAATTCCTGGTCCAGTTTCCTTCTCAAAGCTTGAAGTAACTTTACAATCACAGTCCTGGATGACTTGGGGAACACTTCAACCCACTTGGGGCATACACAGTGCAGTAGGATCTTGGAGAACATCAGTGACAACTTCCTTTTCCAAGTGACAGAATAAAACAGCAAAAAGATATACTCTGCTCACACTCACAACAAAAGGAAGACTCTGGGACTGTGAAGGCAGAAGGCAGCCTTAGCTGTAGTGACCATGATAGGAGAGTTCAGTATTGTGAAGGGATTGAAGGAGGGAAAAATGCAAGATCACAGTTCTGGACTTCAGAAAAGCCGATTTGGGACTCTTTATGTATCTACTTGAAAGAGTCCTATTGGATAAGGCTCTGGAGAGAAGAGAGACCCAAGATAACTGAGTAGTATTAAAGGATCACCTCCAAGTTCCAGTCCATCTAAACAAGCAGGAAGATGCTAAAAAATGCCAGGAGGTCTGCATGAATGAACATGTTGCTGCTGACTAAATTAAAAACACAAAAAGGAAGCATAAAAAAGGTGAGAACAGGGACAGGTAACCTGGGAGGTACATAGTCTAAGTCCAATCATGCAGACACAGTTAGGAAAGCCAAAGTCCAATTAGAATTGAATCTGATAAGAGACATCAAGAGCAATAAAAAGTGCTTCTTTACATACAAAGAGAACAAAAGGAAGACTACAGAGAATGCACACCCATGAAATAGGGCCCCAATTCATGAGATAGGGCCCCAATGACATTAAATGTGGAAAAGGCTAAAGTATTGAATTGCTTCAGTTTTCACTATCAAGACAAACCTTCAGGAATCCCAGGTCTCAGAAGCAGGGTGAAAGTCTGGAGGAAGGAACACCTATCCTGGGTGGAAGGAGATCAAATTAGAGAATACTTAAGCAAAACTGGCACATGTAGGCCCATGGAACCTGACAGGATACACCCTTCACGTGCTGATGGAGTTGGCTGATGTAATTGTGAAGTCATTCAATAGTCTTTGAATGATAGTGGTGACTGGGAGAGCCATTTGGAGACCCAGCAAATCTCACTCCTATCTTCAAGAATACCCAGGGAACTACAGACAAGTTAGCCTTCCATCAGCCTGGGAAAGAGATAGATAAATGAATCATAAAAATAATTTCAAGGCACATTAAGGACAAAAAAATCATCAAAAGCAATCATCATGATTGCTAACAGGAGCCATGCTCAGCCAATTTGATTCCTCTGCAATGAAATGACCAGCTTGGCTGATGCAGGGATAGCAATGGATATTTATCTACCAGGACTTCAGTGAGGCTGCAATCTCTGACATTATTCTATATATCCAGTCTAAAACTTTTGTTTCAATTCATATCTATCACCACTCATCCTCTTACCAAGCATCACTATGAGGAGCCTGACTCTACCACCTTGATGGAGAAGAGATCCTGCCCCATGGACACTGGAGGCTACTGGCAGGTGCCCCTGAAGCAATTTCCTTTTTCAGGCTGAAAAAGCCCAGCTCCATCAGCCTCTCATCACACAGAAAGTGCTCCAGCTAGCCCCCACCATGATGATCCTCTTCCAATTGCCTCCAATTTAATGATATCTCTCTTGAACTGGGGGGCTTTAAACAGGACACAGTATTCTAGATGTGGCCTTACATGTACTAAGCAGAGTTGATTCCCTGTCTCCACTGAGTTCTATTTAGGCTATGTCACAGAAATATTCTCTTTTTTCCTCTTTTTCTTTTTGTATAAACCCTTTTGAACTCAATTATAAACTTCTTTGGCACAATTTTCTTGTTTCTCTCAAAAATATTTCACAAGTTGTGAAATTTTAAAAGGTCACAGTTCAAATGAGCATATATTCTCTTTAAGGTAAATTTGTCAAGTGCCACATTTCCTGTGGGTTTACAAGTTTATGCATAAAGGACATGGGCTATGGTAGGCCTGTGGAGAGCCATGTAGGAAAGCCTTCAGTGCTGCACACACCAGGCTCAAGCAATTCATGTTTTCAAAGACTAAGACAAGACTATTTCCAGAGTCTAAAAGGATTTCCAACAACGGGCAGAATGTAACCAGGCTGCTCGTTGTAAATAGGTCTCAGCTCCCAGGAACAGTTTATGCATTTAATTCTGTTGTCACATTTAGTTTGTAAAGTAAAATTTTACTGCAGGCAAAGATCCCACTCAGTAACCACACAACCACTGCTTGTTCCTCTAAGACATTACCATAATTTGCCTGTTACTGTAGGAAAGCTCCTACTTAGAGAGAAAACATAACAAAAATGCATGTTTTATTGAAACGGTGTTTTCTACAAAGAATCTAAATGGGTGAGCAAATAAATGCATACCTTCTCCTCATTAACAGCATTTTACTATACAACGGGTCCTGTGCAAGCTGTGAAACAGAAGAGCGTTTTTCCCCCAATGTTCTTTTGATGCCAAAACTGTATCAGAAATAGATCTGAACTCCTGAGAGAAGACAGCTATACTGCCTTTCTCACTCATGTGGGCATGGCATTCCCAGCCAAGAAGAAACGCCAAGTGTTTCTATATTATTTTCAATAAAGAAAGAAATGTTTCATGAAACCCCAGTTCTTCCTCTCACCATTGACTGACTGAGATTAAAGGAACAAAATGATGACACCCATGGTAATGCAAGACAAAGGAAGGTCAATTTTACAGTTTGAACTTAATAGACTTTATTGTTTTCCAACTCAAAATATGATATAAATAAGAATGTTTTCCAGTGAAAACATCTTGCAATAAGATGTTCTATTGTATAACTACATACAAAGCTATGAAGTGGGAGAGAGAAGTACAGACTAACAGCAGCAAAGCTAAAAATGTAACACTGCAGTCCCTTTATAGTATGGAATATTACCACAGAGTTCTGAGGCCTTTATTGGACATTAACAATAAGGCTGAGGCAAAAAAAGAGAAAATACCCCAAGGCTACAATCTGACATAATTAAGACTGTAGGGACAAGATAAGGAAAACAGAGTTACTGAGCTTGTACAAAGAGCACTGAGGTGTCAAAGAGCAGTAGGAGCTGTCAGAAACAGGAGGGAAGCCCAACATACATACTTGTGAGCTCTTGACTCTTCCTGTTACCACATGGAGAAAATGAGGTAAGCATGAGGTAAATAAAGGATGCTAACACACAGGATCACAATGCCTGCAGTCTCCAGCCCCATGATGTTTCATTTCCAAAATATTGCATTAGCTTCTACGCTCATTAGATTTTACAATGGCGAAAAAGCAGCAAAGAGAAACTAATCTGCAATAAATGTGTCATAAAATGAAAAAGTTTAATGTGCTTCTAGAGAAGACTGTGAAAAGTTATTTAAATTACCAGGAGATCAAAAAGGCTTACTTGTCAGCAACTCAGAAGTTGACTGTATGGCCTTCATGAGTTATTTCTGGGCAAAAATATCACTCTCTGCTGTGTTTTGCTTTTCTTTGAGGTCTGTGTGTAGGGAATAGATTTTATATTTTCAATATCCCTGCCAATCTGTTTCTCTAAGACGAGAACATTTAACTTGGTTTCAGCAACAGCTGTATCCTGCAGATAAGCAAGGGGGGAGGATCAAGGATGTCTGTGGTTGTTGGTAAGCCACTTTACTGTAAGCCTCAGGCTGGTGCCTTTTACCACTGCTTAAAGACATTAGCATCACTAGCAATGTCCTCAGGCCAATCAATGGATCATTACCCCAAAGGCAGTACCAATTTTAGTTTTTAATGTTAGGGGTAATTTTCTCCATGCTGCTAATTCTTAATGCAGCTAATAAGATTTTACTTTTCAGCTGTATTCATGCCTTCAATTAATGCCAGTAATCTTCTGTTTGCAGAACTAAGTTTCACTCTCTTCAGCAAGAGAAACCATAGCCTCCTGTCTAGTGACACTGATACACACTGCAATTCACCCTACCCAACTGATCAACCACTGGCAGCTATGACTTGCAATTACAACATGTTCAAAAGGGTAACTATCATGCAGTTTCCAAAAATTAAAGGGATATAGTGTGTTTCACAAAGGTTTAAGTAATTTCAAGGCTTCTATCGTCATGGTTGTGCCTACTTTAATTTTTTTCTGCATGCCTTCCTGTTCAATGTGTTCCTGAATACATTACAGATGCGAGTGGACAGGGATGTATGCATAGAATGCAAAATCCTAAAGTTTTATCCCATGTACTAAGCTCTATGTCACTGTAAATGCATGGGGTTTTGAGACATTGTATCTTCTGATTTGATTTCTTACCAGTAATTGGTCTTCCACACATGATAAAGATTAGGAATTCTATTTTACTGTGTGCCAAATACTTGTGGAAGCAATTACCTAAATCTCTTTTTTTTTCTGCAAAGAAATATACTTTGATTGGGATATAAAGTAGAGAAACAGATTTTCTTTCATGTGAAAAATCATTCTCCAATTCTGAAACTGGGGTAAGTATATACAATAAAATACAGACCATTAAAGCTATCTATGCCTTATTACACATCAATAAAAGAGAGAATCTTGAAAGGTCTTAGGAACACAAATCACTTCACCCAAGCTAAGAATGCTTTCAGATGTATGTACTCCTTCAAAAATACCTTGTCAAGATAGAAATAAGAAATGTATTTGTGAATTCACATATTATCACTAATGTCTCATTTTGCTCTAATGTACAATCTTCAGATTCTGAATTCAAATGTTTCTAAACTCACCAAAGTCTAAATATTTACTGTAAGAGGTAGACAGATTTTACATATAAATCAAAATGTTGCTTCAAGTATTTACTACTTTTTCTTCAAACATATTCCTGTCTTAGGGACACTCTTGGGCGGATAGAACTCATCTAATGCTAGATAGTTAAAAATATGATGAACTATGAACTATTCACTCCACAGTTCTTCTACAGTCAATGGAACACATTCATTTCTGTGACCTATCTTAGGAACCTGTAAGTTAAGATGAAGAAGAAAAGATGAATCTTACTCATGAATTATCAGATACAAATTATAGATATAGAGTTTTGGTGAAAATACCCTAATTAGAAGCAGTATCTTTGAACTGACTACAGGCTCTATTACTTAATACAAACATTAATAAAAGATTTTGCTGTATTTTGTAACTTTACTGTGTATGAGTAGATCTTGTCTCCCCATCTTCTCCAACTCCTGACTTTTTTGTCAGATTGATCTCACACAAACCTCCAAATTAATATTTTCTCTACAAAAACATTATGTTAAATCTTGCTTTACATCAGAAAAGAAATCTGCTATCATGAAAGATTCCAGCCCACAGCAGTGAAAAAAATTTTAAAAACATTTTTCCTTAATGCAACAGCTTTTCTGACAAGGCACAATATCTAATTCTTTTTGAGCTCTGCCTTTGTAGGCAGACAAGACTAGAAGACTTTTGCAAAATCTGCTTTTCTAAGCAAATCTGAAATATTTCTGACTGATTAAGGTGAATGAACTTGCATGGGTAAAATATTAATTTCTGAAATTAAAACTGGACTAACAGAAACTATTTTTACAACATCTGAAGACCAAGTTGAAATAAGAATTTTGTCATTAGTTAAAATATACTTCTAGCACGTTTTCTTTGACATGCCTTGCGTATCTTGCCACATACTCTGTTCCACTCCCAGAGATTTGAATTACCTCTGTTTGCTCAATACACTTCAACCAAGGTGTTCCAGTGCTGACACAAATGTTTATTAGTTTGCCCCTGTATTCAGCAAACACCTCTTCCCTACACCTCTACAGATTTACCATGTAGCTGCAGTGACCAAAATATCACAAAGCTACTTTTACCTGGAAATTTTCAAGATGGCACAACTAATTACAACTGCAACCACCTGTACTATTTTTATTTATGGCCTCAGCATTATTCTTCATGAAACAAATAAATATGATATGCCTTACCTTAGGGCTTTCCTTTTCTTTCTGTGACAAAAGCTTATTTACTGGGGATACAGTATATAAACAGATATCTCTCAAAAAACACTGGTGAAGCCACAGGAAAAATTCAGCACTGACGTGCCTTACTTTATCTGCACTGTTTGGATGGCATTTTTCTTGGCATTGTTTTATTCATTCAGTTGGAGATGAAAGGAGAGAATGGTACAAAATAATTAGTTCCAAACTATTCTGTTCATCAAAATCAATGGGTTGTTTTCCTGTTCAGCACAAAGAGTTAATATTTGTCTTATTACCCATTAAAAATAATTTTGTTCTTTACTTTGAGAATAAGCAGACCTCTTAAACAATCCATATGATAAACATTAACATCCTAAACACCAAGTACAGGCATTCCATCATATATTTTTTCAATTACAGTCTAAGAGAAGTGCCAGTGTTGCAGTCCAAGAAATTCTGGGGTTCTGGTATTACTACTTGCTGTCCAAAGAGTATGACTTGTTTTCAATTGTTTACTACTTCAAATTACTCTTTTGGAAGTTTACAAGCTCAAGCCATTTCCACAGTTACAAATATAAACCCTCATTTGCAGATCATCTTCACATGGAAAGTATCAGCTAAAGGTATTACTGAATAATATCCATTCAAAACAGTTAATTTTTAATACATTTTAGCAAGCTCTCCTGAAGTTACAGATTTTTCTGTGTAACATATTTGTGGTGAGCAACAAAATATGTGTTTAAACTGCCCTACTTATTTCTGCTTTGTTTTTCTTTTTTCAATTAAATCTGCCTACTTATATTATACTTATTAGTCTAACAACTTTATTGTGAAGTATTAAGTTTAAAAGCCTTTTTTTCTTCAAAGAAATGAATTAGACTGTATTAAGATAAAGATTATAGTCATAACAGTTAAACAAATCAAATTCCCATGGCTTACACAGCTAATTAGTTAGATTAGCAAAGAGTCTTGCACAAAACAAGGGATATGCAACTCTAAAATATCCATTAAAAACAGATGAATATGAGAAGCCAACTGTTGTAGGGAGTTTTGTTATTTAAATGATCATTTAAAAGACTAACTGCAATTAGGCAATCAACTTTAACAACAGTGAGACTACAAGACAAGACACACTAAGAAAGAACAAGTCGGAGTTTTTAGATAACATTTTCAAATTAGTGAGATGTGAAGAATATTTAGATTTAGATTAGAATATTTACATCTAAGATGAACTCTGAGCCACCAGATACTATTTTATGAGGATTGTGAAGGACAAGTAAAGATACAAGAGAAAAAGTCAAAGCAAATGTCTGTCTTTGTAACTGGGACACAATAGAAAACTGGGAGGTTCAGAAAAGACACCCCTATTTGAGATTATTGAGAAAAGCTTTCCAAAGGGAGAATATAAAGACAGAGTCAAGCTGCTTTCCTTTTGGTTGTGGCAAGACAAGAAGCAATGGGAACAAGCTGAAACACAGGAGATTCCTCTGAACAGCAGAAAATATCTTCTGACTTTGAAGGGACCAAGCATAGGCATGGGTTTCCCAGAGAGACAGTGGAATTTCCAGCCTTAGGCATGTTCAAAAGCCATCTAGACATGATCCTGGACCCAGCACCAGATGACCTTTAGAGGTCCCTTTCAAGCTCAGCCCTTCTTTGTTTCCGTGACAAAACAAAGCAATAAAGGAAACAAAATATCTGAAGCTCAAAAGATATTAAAATTATATACAATATTCAAAACAGTTTTGTCAAGAATAAACTGTGTCTAAGTATTCTTCCTATAAAGGACAACAGGAGAGACAGTAGAGATTACAAGGCTTTCCTGCTCAACTTTGAAACTCAAGCTTCAACTCAAGAAAATACCATCTATAGAAATTTCTTTTAATATGGGCATTGGGAAAGCTAATCAGGGTAGCTCACTGTCAAACTAGGAGACAATGAGAAGAGAAACTCACCGGAGTTTTGTTTCTGATCCTGGTCTAGTAAATATTTATTTGTCTTAATATGCAACTAATGTAATTATTTAAATGCATTTTAAATCTGGATATGACACTACCATAAATAAAGCTGTAGGCATTGTGGAATGGTATAAATCTGAAAACTGCAAAGTCATCAGAAAAAACAGATAAAATTCAACAAGTATAAGGTACTAAACCATGAAAGAATAAGCAACAGAATAAAAGTTGAAGCCACTATTTCAAGAGTCAGTTGCTTAAATGTAAAACAGCAGCTCTGCAAAGAAGGACATAAGTTTTGCAGTGGGCCACAGGCTGAATTTGAAGTAAACTACTACAGTATATGGAATCATCACCCTGCTGAAGGTATCACCTCTATGGAGGGCATCTGACTTAATCCCCAGGGCTACTGCAGTGTTAGCTAGCACACCAAATCCACTTTTGTGTTTCCCGTTTATAAACATGAGGATTTCACCTTCAGAGGATTAAGAGAATACTAAGGAATATTACCACATAAGGAAATACGACTAATGAAGGAGAGCTAATATAAATGGGATCCTTCTTTTCAGAAAAGAAGTGATGAGACAAAATAGCAGCCTTCAATACTTAATAGATGTCAAAGTGAAGAAAAACAAAATTCCTACTATTTGTTTTATTACAAATACAACAAAGGAGAGTGATCTTAAGTTTCCAAAAGATAGATTAATTCAGACATGACAAAACCTGTTTTCAACTGCAAGGATAAGGAAGTACTGAAACAGATCTTGTGGAGGACTTGTTGAATTTCCCTAACTACAACTGCACACACACACGTTAGCCAGAAACAACAGAGTCAATTTAGGTAGGGCAGGTCCTCCCGTGGGACCACTCAAATCTCTTCCATGATTCTTTTGATTAAGTCTTCCTGGTACGACTCATAAAAGGTACTCCAAAGTTTTTCACTGTCAGCACTTCTGCCTGAATTTAGCTGAAAGATAAGTAAAAGGAGGAGATGCACTCTAATGTAAAACTGAGTGAAAGTCAAAGAACAATTTAGTGAGGGAAAAGTGACTGCTTAATGGGTGAATTAAAATCATTATCATTTCCTGAGTGGGGAGACTATTGAGATATAAATCTTTTCTTTTCTTCAAAAGCCAGAATGATTAACTTTTAGAATTTTTCTCAGTAGGACATTAGCAGAAGTGGTATCTCCAAAAAACAGACCTTCTCCTTCACAGGCAATTCAGAGCCTGGTTGGCTAATATTGTCTCATACCATTAAGATACATGTTCATTTCCTCCAAACCAACTAGATGACAAAACCTCATACTAAAATAAGACATTTCTTACTGGTTTCATGGATTAGATGCTTTTGTACTTTCATTGGACAGATCTAAACTGATTTTACAATACTAGGGTTGATTAGAAGGCACGATGTCTCTATCTACATTTTCCACAACTCAATCTGCTCTCGAAATACATCTTTCCTTCTCACAAGCATGTCTAGATGAAAAAAACTGGATGAAAACAGAAAAGCTCACACATTCCATACAGTTCAAGAAAAGCTGTCATGAAAAAAAAAAAAAAAGGAGAATAAAAGCCAACCAATCAAAACCACATTAGCCTACATCACCTTTGGAAGCACTCTGGCCTGTAACCATGTGAAGCAAGGATCAGAGGTTAATATGCAGCCAGTGCCTAAATGATAATCAACAAGCAGTGTGTAGGCAGGGGGCACAGGAGGAGTACTAACTATGGATCAAAAGACTGTATTTATATACATTCCTGAAGTTATTGTTGAAAGCAATGCTTTACACTCTACCTAAAAATTTATAGTTCTTATTTATGATAATGTCTAGCATTTCAGTGGGTCATTGTTTTTAAAACTACCTTTTGTAAGCTTATTTCACTACCGAGTTGCACAAACTTAGCTGATATTAGGCAAATCCAGTCTGAGTTGATTTTCTTCCATGAAATGAAAGCCATTACTATGATTGATAAAGTTTACTAACCCTAAAAATGCAGTAGACATTTCGTAGGGGTGCTTCATTTTTAAAATTCTTTGACCCATATAATTTTTTGGTCTGCAAAGTGGTGACCAAGAAATATCTCTATCTCCACCATTAATTTGAAAGAAATTCGAATGTGGAACCCTATCAACTTCCAATTTTTCAAAAGAAGTTGATATCCTACTAAGTGTCTGAAGAGGGCTGTCATGTTAATTAACAAAATATTGGGCTGCCTTTGAAGTTGTGTAGCAAGTATGAAAGATTAACAAATACTTAATTCAACAAGTTCTACCATGTTATCCTTTGTGAATCCCCCAGAATTTTCTCAGATATGTTTTTTATTTAAAGTCTTACTTCTTGGAAACACTCGTTTAAAATTTTGAGACTATTCCATATTTAAGAATATTCCTAGTGTTGGAAAGAATGCAACACTCTTGAAGCTGTTTCTGAACAGATAAGGAACAACTATCACTAAAGACCTTATGCTAACTTTTCTATAAATATTCTCAAAAAGATACTTAATTTCCTTTGAAAAGTCATTAAAATTTACTTTTTTTTTAACAGGAATATTAAAAAAACCAAAACCCAAATACAGAAAATTCCTAACACATTTGGATCCAAAATGGGTTTATTCACAAGACTTACTTGTACATTCCTCTAGATGCTCTAAGAGAGAATATGACTTCTTATCTCCTACTTAAGCATACAGATAACAACGTTGTTCAAAGTCACAAAATACTGATATAGACAACAATGCCAATGATAAAATACCATCCCTAGAATTCTTAACTTCCATTCTGTATCTGAAACACAAGAATCTCTTCAAGAACATCATAAATCCACTTCATAACCAAAATGTAGAAATACTGAAGACGACATATCCTTGCCTTAACTTTCCAATTTGCTTCTAACCTCCCCATGGTTTTGTGTGTCAGTCCCAGCCTCCCATATGTCTGTTCCTCCCACAAAAAAGCCTCTACACTTTCTCTGACACTAGCGTCTATGAATAGAAAGCTCTCTCTGAAGCAACCTGAACAAGGCAGCTTCCCTCTCGGTATGATCCCCCGATGATTTTGTAATTTAACTATTGCAACTGAGATGATGTAACACAATGCAAAACAAACAGATGGGCAAGAGATATAAAGAGTGGCAAGGCCTAAACTGGAAAACATCATTGCCAGAAATGTTGCTGGGCTCGCAGCTGCTGACATTGCTCCTGGGACTTGTGCACACTGAGGATTTGCTGGCAGCTGCGTTGCTGGCTGAGATTTGTGACATGTGGTTCTACTTAGGTGCCACAAGCTGGGCTTTGTTTGCTTACTCCACATTAACATGTGCCTGCATGCAAACCTGTGGAGATAAAAGGTAATTCTGGATGCCAAAACTCTGTTGTGTAGATCAGGCATGTTTTCATGTGCTGAAAGAATGTGATGAACAAATGAGGATTTTTTGATGAGGCACGTTTACTCTGTGACTGCAGCATGAAGATCTGGAAGTATCCTAGAATTAACTTGAGTAACAGTACCAACCTAGCTTTGTGATAATAGAGCTCAGAAGGGTAAATTAGCATATCCTAACTTCTGTGCTCCTGCAACAGGCTGCTCGACTGTGTGAGAGGGTTTAATTAAATCTCACTTGGGCATCTCTAGTATTAACAGGAATTCTGTGAAGGTATGGAAAAAAATAATCAGTCCCTGGAAAATTTTTCTCCTAATTATTATTACTCCATGCTATCTTTTTGTGACAGAAGGTGCAGCTCATCAAACATACAAAAGCAGAGGACTAGAGAAATTGCTTTGAGAGAAAGAAAATTTAAAATGAGAAATATTGGGAAAAGGATACAAGTATTATAAGCCAGTGCAAACTCAGTGATAAAACACCAGAGAACATAGTAAATCAAACCCTCAAGTACTCTGATTGTTCAGCCTCAACTCATCACTCTGTAAACTGTGACCAGCCAATGGAGTTTCCACTGCAGTGATGGACTAAAGCCAGGAGCAAGAAACACTTGATGGACTGAGCTGTACAAATTAAGTGATCAACAGGAACAGCTGAAGAAGGGCAATAGGATTCCAGTTGCCTGAACTGTTTTGAATGAGCAGCATCTTTTAAAGTCACCAGTCTCATGGGAAAATTGCCTTACTGTTTGAAGAGGACCTCCTTCCCGTAATACATCTGATGAAACCAAATATCTGCTTTCTCACAAAATACAAACAAAATAATCTGTGTACCTCTCACAGGTGAAAGGAATACGGTGCAAACAGTAGAGTCTGAAATTAAGTATTGTAAATCTGAGATATTTATCGATACAAAAGTAATAGATATGGATGCAGAAGTAACATTTCAGATGAATCAAAAGATATTATAGGGACAGAAGGCATTTTCAGAAGAGCATGAATACTGAATTCATACCTTATTTCCAGCAGAGTAAGATCTGTAGAATCTAGAATAGCTGGATTAACATCTGGGCTCTTTGAAACAGAAAGTGCAAACAAGTATTTTTATTTTGTTTGTTATTTCTTTCATTCCTTCACCAAAATGAGTATTTTTATAGGGTAAATATGGCTTTAAAAACAGAAACAGGTAATAGAGGTACTCGGCATCTATTTCTAAAAACCTAACTTTTTATTCTAACAAGCTTGCAAATTACATACTGATACATAACAAGATAACACAGTTGAACTACATAATTGTTATCTGCAAAGTTGCCCCACTTTCAGTTAGTATTTAGATGTCATAAGGCATGAAAGGAATGGATTGATGAGGCAAGAGGATATCACGAACCATATACTTTTTATCGAGGCAAAAGATTTTTTTCTGACTACTGATGCAAGGATGATGGAAAAATTTACACAAATGCTCCCAAAACAAATCAGAGGCAGAAGACATCACCAGCCACAGTTCCTACTCATAGGCACTTCATCAATGATTTAATACGACAGAGGGGACTGTAGCTTCTTTATCTGGTGATATTTTATTTATTCATATTTAATTAATGCATATCATAACAATTCGGAATTTAACTGCATTGCAGAGGACAAGGGAAGGAATGAAGCTGTTCTACTGCCTGCACTAACACATCTGCTTCACAGACCTACAGGGATTCACTCAGCCACAATATATAATACAAGCGAAAAAACACTTATATTCTACAAATGAGTTACAAATTCTCCATATTAAAACTGGGTGAAATAAACAAAGATGTCTTCAAAATTCATGTAGTGGACATGAAGAAATCTATTTATCTTCATTATAGGTTGAAAGTGTTTGGGTAAAAGCCTCCAATTTAGGTGAACCATGAGGAGAAAAAAAAATGATGGCAGAAGAAGAAGAAAAAAAGTAACATGACAAATTAGCAGAACCAAACCTCTCCCCCAGTGGGAGGGAGAGGTGAAGGCCAAAGGGTAGATTAATCTTGCTATATCATATGGTCTTGATCTTAAAAATTTCTCTGCGTGTTTAGCAGAAATCACATGCACAATGGGGAGACTTTGAAAAGATCAGGAGCCAGAGCAGATTAAGATGAAATGGGGCCAGATCCAAAAAGCTGTCAACCTCCCACCCTTTCCTGCAGACTCCCATGTGGGCAGGAGATTGTTTTGTGGCTCCACAGTGCTGGTCTGTGCTGAGCTCGTTGATGAGTGCTCTTTCTCCCTGTGCCTCTAACAGAGAAGGACTTTTGACTTCTCTTTTCACAGCAGTATGAGCCACAGCTGTGGACACAGGTCTTACTTAGCTCTCTTACTTTGTGGTCCCAAGTTAACGTGCAGAACCTGGCTGATCCAACCTCACAAAAAAACCCTGGATCCATGCCTAGCCAAAATAGAAACAGTATTTTAAAAAAGCAAAAAAGAAATGAGAAAATTCGTTATGACTGTTTCGAAATAGAAATTTAAAAAGAGAAAAGGGGCTCAAGCAGATCACCAGGTTACTGCATCTTACCCAGTTGGTGAGAGTCAGCTGAGTCAGAGCCATTATCTGCATATATGCATAGTAAAAGTGACTTAATGCAACATGGCTTAGCTGAGCCTATAATAGAAGATTTAATTATGTGTGCATGCACAATTTATACATCTGAGCTGATGTGTGATTACTTTTCAAGCTACTGAAACTGCTCGTATAAGCAAACCTTAAAGTCAACCAAGCAAATAATTTAGAGTTTTTAAAAAAGGAATTTAAAGAGTTATAACATAATCTATTTGTTTAATCACATGATGATGAAACATTATGAAGAACCCCTAAAAAATAAAAACACTCTTTTAACTGTTTTGACTATTGTTCCGGAAACTCAAATGCATCAGTACGGAAAGCTGTTTTACTAATTTTCTTTCAGAACAGCTAGGTGCAAAAGCATATGTTCATTCACATAAATCTAACAGCAGTGTTTTCACTCTTTTTTAAGATAAAAGATAATTTTTTCCATGATTTACAATCTCACTGACTTCCCATATTGAATCAGGCAGCTGAAACAATCCCTATCATCCTGCAAGTTATTATTAATGTGGTAGCATACACACATACACTGACTGATACATTTTATTTGAATTCATAGCGGGTGAGGATAAGAGTAATTTTATGAGAAAGGGTTATACATCCACTTATGACAAACTATTATAAGCATCCACTCAGAACTTCCACAAGAAGCATGCCAGACACACACAGATACATAATTTCCAGTTTTACACTGGCACAACTATTGCGATCTGCAACTTGAGAGAAACCTTGTGTGAATCAGATGCTGTGTTCCCCATTCTTCATTATGAAGAGAAACTCAACAGATGCTTTTATAGCTGTTGCTGTACATGTCTACTTCAGTTTCTCCTTTCTTATTCTTGTTATTTTTTTCTCGATTTCCTAATTAAATGACTTACATTTGTTTGCTCTTTCAATATTACCCTATAAATGTCTACCGATCAAGTTATTACTCACTGAACTAGGCAGAGCTCTTTCTTCTTCCCCATAAATTTTCCCTGCAACCATAACTTCATGCTGGTTTCCCCCTAATATTTAGATGTGCTTGAATGAAATGCATTGGCTTGTACCTAATGCAACGCATGTGTTTATGGAACACAGCGGGCACTACTCCATTTTCAAAAAGACATAACAAAAGAACAGCCATTTATGAAAGTTTTACTGTTTCTGACTTCCTCTTCACCCCCCACCCCTTCCCGGAGTCCAACTGGAACATCTGGGTGCACTGGATTAAATAATGGACTCTTTGTTTGAAGAAAATTCACAGGAAATATTAAACTTCTCTTAAGACAGGAGAGGTTACTGCATGGGAGCCAGGACAGGAGGAAGTCAAGGAATCAAATGGAGAGATGTGCTTCTTCAAGACAGAAATGTACATGTATCTCTTAGATGTGCAAGGTTCCACCACAGGTACCAGAGTCCTGGTGAAGTACAGAGCAGACAATTGTCACTGCAACATGGGGATCCTTGGCACCTCCTCTCCTTGAGTGAAAAGGCAAGGCTTTTGTTGATGGACTGTAGTTCAAAGCATTTTGTCTGATCTGTTATCTTTGTCTATCTCTGCACAATTTTTCATATGTTTACGCACCTCAAATGCTACATTTTCTTTTGCTAATTTACCTCATGGATAAAATAAAGTAGCTGATAACACCTGCAGAAGTTATGCAAAAGATGTGCATTGTTTCTCCAGTTCAGCTTGGTGAGAAGGCTTTTTATATCAATAGAACTCTATATCCACCCTAGGTTTAATACAATGCATTGCTTTTCATTACTATGGCAAATGAGCAATTAATTCCATTACAATCTGAAAGTTAGTTTAAATAAGAGAGAAAGTTCTACAGCATTAATTTTAGATATTATCATTGGTTTACAGTTTTGATTTTTATTTTTTATAAGTTTTCATAGATCCAGACCCCAAAGTTAACTGCAGACCTTCTATATCTGGACTCAATTGTATCCAACAAAAGAGTTCTACAGACGTAGCTATCTCAATATTTTATGGCTCTTCTAGCAATTTGAAATGGAAAATTAATCTCTATGGAAGCAATTGAATTTGAGGAAAGCAACGTGCTGCTGATCTCCACAAGATTAATTTTACATCCCAGGCATAAGCTATTTTTTCTTTACGTACGTAGGGGGTGGGAAAATATGTGGTGATTTTACTGTATTGGTACTATAGAAGTGGAGAACACCTACATAAAGCAAAAGTCTTGTATCTCACTTCTCTGGATTTATTCTACAATCTACTAAGCAGCAAAAGAGACAAGGGACACTCTTATCTGTATTCCCCTTTTTCAGCTTACAGGGAAAGAATACTAAACCAATTGCTTTAAGCTGTTATCAGATACAGGACCTAGATTCACCCTGTAAGAGTCACCTCAAAAACTGTCCAGCTGCATGACCTGAAGATGAGTAAGCTTGAACTTCTCTAAGCTGGGTAATTTTTCTACAAATTTACCTGATCAAAAGGTAGTAATTTGGCATCTTTGTTCATGTAAACCAGTATGAAAAACAGAGCTATGTCCTTCATCCTCAAATTTTGGAAAGCAATGCAGAGAGACTGCAGTGAAAGATTCTTTTAGCATATGCATAAGTAAAGAAAATTTATTCTCAAAGCATGCTATAAAAAATCCCAAGCAACCCAGTTCTACTCATTTTTTTCCATCTTTTTTCACAAAACTGTTCCCCTCACTTCTTTTGAATTTCTGTAACTTTCTACCTATACATCATGTTGAGTACCCAAAAGAAACTGACTGGATTGGTTTAGCAAATGGCCTTCTTTTAATACCATATCTCATATCCTAGGTTTACGATTTTCATAATTAAATTACCTTAGTATATCAGAAATTTTTCATATATGATCCACAGGGCTAAATGTCTTAAAACAACAGAACGCAGAATTTTCACAGTTTATTTCCCTCTCCAAATATTTTTAGACTTTTTTTAAACAGCAGATGTTTAACATGCACACTTCAAGGCAAATTTGCAGTTTGAACATCTTGATTTAAATTGAGTTACCGTGAAGGAATTATAACAATATATAGTAGCTGATGATGTTCCTCCTGGATTATATTTGACAAGAACCTTCTAATAAGACTTCCTATCTTTTTCTCTCTTTTCTTAGATAAGTTGTACATATCACTGCAATGATATTTGAGGGTTCTTTTTAATTATGTTAGTTTGTTTTCTTTCTTTTATTTTACTCTGAACAGGAGATAAAAATAGAATTTTGAAATAAGTCTTGTTTAAGGGGTAAGAGTGCCTAAATACCACCCTCTTCAAATATTCCCAACTTGTAATCAAGCTTTTTTTTTTTTTTTTTGACAGTGAGCTTGCTTGTACTACAAGCAGTACAAACATTGTAAGTAGGAAATCCTAGTGGTCACTCCTAACATGTAAGACTATCAAAGTCAAAGCATAAAAAATAAGAAAAGCCCGATCTGATTTGTGTTACAAGAAGAAATAAAGAAAACATTGAAAGACTTTTCTATAATAGTTTCTCCCATTAACGTAAATACATATCCCTATAATTCCATTTTCACATTTGCAACACAATAGCTTTTTGTCAGTAAAAAGAAAGGAACACAGGATATTTTTATTTCAAGTATCAGTAAAATCTTAAAATGAAGTGGTCTAAGAAGCAGCACTCATGAGAAAATCCCAGGACACAGAAGCTTTGACTCAGTAACAATTTTGAAGAACATCTTTAACTCAGCTGGAAACAAAAATACTGTCTATCAGCATCTTATCACATTTTGAGGCTTATTCTGTCTCTCCCCTCTCTCCCCTAGGAATAGGCGGGGGTTTTGTTTGGTTTTGTGATGTTCCACTGAGGCAATGAAGGAGTAGGAAGAGAAACTGGGAGGGGAAAATACAGGAGCTAACTATGGAGAAGTTACTGTGTAAAATGTGATCAGCTGTGCAGAATTTGAAAAGGGTGAAAGAGAAGAAAGATGCAAAGGACACTTTGTGATCCAGCCAGGAATGGACAATTAAGAACCCCTGACAAATCACATTTGAGGGGCTGGGCATAACACAAGTAACAGTGGGGCTGCAGGTGGAGAACAAGCAGATGACAACAAATAGAGAATTTGAGAAGATTACATGAGGGGAAGCCCACCAGTAACAGCTGTAAGAACAGTGGTGACCTGGCAAAGGAAGAGCCTCAGTGTAAGACAAGTCTTTTTGTTTCCAAGTCAAGAAAGCTGCAAGCATCACATTTTTTACCATTTTATTCTTGTTATTACAGCATTTCTGACTACATTATGTGTTGTTTTAAATCCTCTGGGTTGCTACAGATATTGTTGTGCAAGTTACCTTTAGCAATCACATGGTGCTAGAAAATAGCCTCCTTTCATCATGGAGCTAATTTCTAATTTCCATTGTTCCAAACTTGTCATATTGCGACATGTACATTGGCATTATGAGAAGAAAGGGTACTAAAGACAGAGTTTCAGCAGAGGGACAGATGTAATTTGCTTTTTCAGTCCAAAGATGTCTATTGGCTGAAAACCAAATGCCAGGATTGCATTCTGTTTCAGGCCTTGGATTTAATAATGTAACTTGCCCTTCTCTAAATTATTTTCTATTTTCTATGTCTTTCCAAGGCTTTTAGCTCAATGAAACTTGCTTTTAAAATGATCTTTTCTTGGACAGTTCAAATATCAAGCTAACTTTTTTTCCTCATTCCAAAAAGTCATAAAAGATAAAATATTTTAATAATACAAGTATTTATTTTCTTTATTTTTACCAAAGTCCAGCTCATACGCCTAGGTTTTGATAATACATTAATTTTTTTTTAACATTTTCACAGAATTCTTTGGCATCAAAGATGCCCAGTAAATTCAATTATCTTGGGGTTTTTTTCTTTTTTTTTTTTTGCTTTAATGGTGTTTGGGTTCAGATATACATCTTCAAGCACTTGACTTTTGTGAGGACTTTGGCCCTCAGGCTAATGATTGCAGGAGAGGTCCTATATGACACCTTTGTATCTTTCTCTAGACACAATACTTTACTGATATCCCAATGTAAACTAAGCAAAGATTTTCTGGCTCTGGTAATTAGTAGCACTATTTAAAATAATTTTTAAAAATAAAATAGCAATTTTAAAATTTTGTACTTCTGATGAAGTGCACGTCAAGAGATGTACAAAGAAACACCAAATTATTCTGTTCTCTGACTCATATTTATCACATTGCCACATTTAAAAGGTAAGATATTTGGTGCCAGAAACTTTTGTTTCTTCACAACTCACGTGTACAATGTTGCCTACACCACATCATGAGCCCTCCTTTCTACTGCAAAACACATTATTGAGATTACGTTAAGTGGAACATAACAGTTCTACTGAACATTCAGCTCAATGTTACAGTTGAAGCTGTTTGAGGTCTCCCATTATGAAATGTTGTTTATCAGTTTCTTATAAATCTTCATAAACACTTTAAATGTGGATTGAAATCTCCCATGTTTAATGTCTGTCAGCAGACTGACTTACCCAAATTAAAAGTCCTCAACTGATTCCCAGAAGATAGAGCTGGTGAGGGGAAAGTGCCATTATTTGTCAGGGTAAAGAAACCAGAAGAAAGTAGAATCAGAACTTTCCCCAAACTGATTCCCTAAAATGTCTCTCTGATAAAGTTCAGTTTTTCTTTTATTTATACAGATATGCAGAAAAGCAAAGCTATGGTCAAAATACAAACCTCTAGAGGTGTTTTCATGTGATTAGGAGCCCTCAAACCTTACAGAGACACTTTCTGAAGATCCGCCTGCATCATGGAGGATCCGTCTCCTCCACAGCTTCTGCTCGCTGGCTGCGTGGTTGGGTGTGCCAAGTTGTACTGCCACCATCCAGCAGCTCTCATTTCCAACTATCAGGTGAGAGGCAAACCTTTCTTTCCACTTTTCCTTTTCTGATAGTCTGGGGCTATGGTTGTTCCAGTGTGGGAAGGTGACTGGAGTTCACCGTTTTGTACTCTTGGTGCTGTCCGGTAAGGACAGCAGAGGAAGGAGGAAACAGCCACACTGAAGCACTGGGGGAGCCAAATAATGATGAAGTAAAACACAGTTTGAATTCCCTTACATTCATGAGTCTGATTTAGTTAATATTCGTACAGTACCACTGCATAATGTTTTGTATTTGGAGAAGTTCTTCCTTTCTAATTTTAGTTGAAAAAATATTTTTATTTTTTTCATAGTCTTCTTTAAAAGGGATGTTTAAAAATTGTAAAATTTTACTAAATACTAAACAGTAAAGCAATAAATTACTTCTGATCTTTAAAAAGCAAAACAAAATAAAACCAAACTGCAAGAAACCTTCTGGAAAGGGAAGTGAAAATTAATAGATCATTAAGGAACAGAATGGAATCTGTATACGGGTCATTAAAGTTTTGTTTCCATTTATGTATGCACACACGTGTACGTCTACCCAGAAAGTATTTTTAGTTCTTTCCTTATAGTGTATCTAGTCTATAATAGTCCAGTTTTAGCTGTTTCCACACATCATTTCTATTTCTGCTCTTCTCTATCACAGACCACGCATTACCACTCAGTTGCTTACAACACGAGGGTAAACAAAAACATGTGAACTAATTGATTCCTTTGGAGAAACTTGGAAGGTAAGGAGGGCAGAGAAAAATTATTGGCACAAAATTTCTTGAGCATCAAGCTCCAGTGGCTTCTCATCAGCACTTCTAAACAATTTGAATTATCCTCTGTCCTGTGGTAAGATGAGTCAGCCAAGATGGGGCACTTTCCTTGGGTGAGGGCTTACACTGTGCATAAAGAACACCAGTATTTTGTAATCTTTTGGCATCTTACAGCTCAAGTATCTAACAGCACAGATAATATATTAAGATATATTATATAAACCAACATCTATTCAAGTAAAATCCTTCTAACACCCAATTTAACTGGCCTCAGACAATTATGTTTTCATTTTGCCCCTGTTTATCTGTGAAGTTAAAATTTCTAGCTAACCTATGCACTGTTTCATACCCTAAGGATCAGATATTTAAGTCTGAGATTTTAATTAGTGCTCTCTGGCTTTGAAATACCCAGGAGATACATACTACTGTTTCATTTAAATTCATTTTTCCCTCTTCATTACTGGGTTTGCAGATCAGAGGCAACTTTAAAGAAAATGAGGCCAGCTTCAACTAGACTAGCAAGGATGGCAATCATATTTCGCCTAGTTAGGCTCTTCTAATACATAATATGTGGCATCTAAAACATTTTCCAAGCAGGAGGCCTGACAGCAATGCTACTTCCAATGATAAATGCATAGCAAGTGTATGTTGCTGTAGGAAGAACGCACTTGAACTGTTAAAAAATATGTTTTGGGCTGAGGATCCTTTTTCCTCTCATTCTTCCTGTTCTCCTAGAAACAGGTGTTTACTTGTTTACTGAAGTTGTTCTCATTTATGAGGTGCTAACCCTCCCACAAAAATGTGCAATCATTTTCATGAAGAATTTGACAAAAAGGAAGTATTAAGATGTCTAGACAGAGCTATACAGAAATATGGGCAGCATGTAAGGACTTTAAACTAAAAGAAGTTAGATTTAGACTAGCTATAAAGAAGACATTTTTTACAATGAGGCTGGTGAAACACTGGAACAGGTTGTCCAGAGAGGTGGTAGATGCTCCATCCTTGGAAACAATCATGGTCAGGTTGGATGGCACTCTGAGCAACCTGATCTAGCTGAAGATGTCCCTGCCCATTGGCAGGAGGGGGCTGGACTAGATGAGCTTCCAAGGTTCTTTCCAACCCAAACTATTCTATGATACTAAGATTCCAAAGTTTCATGTCAGCCACACATGACACACTGACATCAAACAGACAGTGTTCTCAATACTCCCGTGTCTGTAAATTTGTACAGGGTGTGAGTAAAGGTACTTTACTTGTCATTAAAAAGGACATTGTGAACTCAGTGTAGGATCGTGAACTATTTCCCAAAGGGAAGATAAAGACATGAAAGCAGCTTTAAATAGTTTGGAGAAATATTCATGCAGGCTATTTTAAAAGGAGGAGAAGGATACTTTCCCCTCATATTAATCACCAATTATTTTCTGTTGCCCATCCACCTAACTGCACCATCAGGATTAACAGAAGGAAATTAAGTAATACCAATGACAAAAGATGTGATACCTAAGTCTTCTGGGTGAGTCCAGGAAGTCTATTTCATATGTGTGTGGGAGGACAGGAAAAGTTCTGGAAAACGTGGTGAAAATCAGCCACTAAAGTTAGGAATACTTGTGGAAGAAGAGGCAACATTAGGAAGTGTTCAGATGAAAGCAGCTTCTCTTAAGGGACTTTTGGGCCATTTAAAGGAGAATTATATTGTAATCTCATTCAGAAAGCATCCATTATGCATTTATAAAGTAAGTATGCTAAGAAATGTTCCCTGTTATCTGCTGAGGAGAGAAACTGCTCATCTGAAATCTCTGCCACAGCCAACATACTACCATGATCTAATTAACCATGGACATTCTTTCTCAAATTCTGTCTACAGGTGACTTTTTTCCCCAAAATTTCCATATAAGCAGAAAGCATTTTTCAGAAGTTTGTTCTCTTAGGAAAGCAGGAAAGTTCAGAGCCTTCTTACTGAACTATTCTATTCTATTATTTAGTGAACAACTTCATCACAAAGTTATATTCATTGCTCCATTCCAATATATAAAGAGCATATGAAGAGCTAAAGTGAAAACAGATATAGATATTGATGTACATCACAAATAACTGGTACACTGCCATTCATTTGAGAGTTTGGAGAAGGTGTGCCCTTCTTATAATTTCCAATGATAAAGCAAAAACACCCCACAGGTATGTCAATATCCTGGGATAACAACAACATTCCTGTAGTTTAATGGAGACTACTTACTTTAAAAGGAAATCTCACTTACATCCAACCACGGCAATATCACTTGAAATAGCAACATAAACAGAGTTGCTGGTAAACATTCCCTGAAGATTTTCCATTACTGACAATATATATGCCTCTCTTTTCTTGATAACAATCACTGAACTTTCTTATTCAGATTTCCTATTGCAACAAGACCTATCTATTTCCAGCATTGTGGAGGAACTCAGGATTCATTCTTAAGGAATGGTATAAAAGGGACTGAAACAAAAACAGTAACTGTGAGTTTCTCTACAGTCTTTCAGATCCTCTGATTTTGTGTATTAGATCTTGAGAGAATTAGCCTGGTACAGTCTCAGGCTAGAAGCATCTGCCCTTATCTTTAAAAAGAAGAGACATAAAAAATATTTATGCAGAGTCCACTTGATCTTACAAAGAATCCTATTTTGCACTGTACCTACAAACTCCAGTTACTTTTAAACCATTCAAAGAAGGCCTATTGTACCTCTGTACTACCAGCAATTCCTAATATATACAATTATATCTCCATCGGTAAACGTCTGCCACCCATAGCAAGTTCCAAATACCTAATAAGCACTTGGATCAAATTTAGAGTCAGAAATTATGACATCATACAAGTAACAAGAGGAAATACTCAACATCCTATCTCACTGAAGATGCACAGTGTGATGCAAGTTATATTAGCGTTCAACACAATAAAAATCCAAGGAATGCACAATCTCAAAAAAGAAAATCTATCTATTAGGTTTACTTCTAATGCAACACAGAAACACAGTATTGAGGAAACTACTATTTTAGCTAGAAAACTTCATCAGCACTTCTGCAATGGGACTTAACCCCTTTGACCTCAGCTAGAACCAAATCTTGGGGCTAAGAAGGCTATGCTTAAGAGAGGACCCAGGAAAAGGATTGAGGTGACAAAAAAAAGATGTTTTCCACAAATCCCGGGGTCACTTGATGACTGAAAACCTTTTAGCACATCCCTGGAGCCCAGGCACAAAGCACTTGATAAGACTTTCATCACCAGAGTTCATGAATAACCATGGTTCACATATAAGGAGTCTGCTGATATATCAACTCATGAATCACATTATGAAACTCTCAGCCCTGACATTAACTGACAAAGGCTTGGCTCCTTCCAAAGCTACTTCACTTTTCAGACCAGTTACCAGACACAAATGCAACACAGTAAGAATTTAATGTCTTTTAGCAAGACCACCTGCTACTTCAGTGCCCCAAAAGATCTGAAAATTTAAATGCACACTGCATTTTTCAATCTGATCCAGATTCTGGAAACTCTAGGCAAAAATGAGGAGACGAAGAGTAAAGTACATATTTAAATGCCACATGGTAGAAAAGGAATAACAGCACACTATTTGTACTGGGTTTGGACTCTTTTAATTTTATTTTTTTTCAGTGCTTGGGCACAAGTTTCTTCAAATTACCTACAACAGCTTGTTGGACTATCTGTACAATACCAGCTTATATGGAAATCCTTCTTTGCAATGTCAATGTCCCAGTGAGTTTAAGAACAGTTCAATAACTGCTGTAGTGACATTCTTGTTGCACAAGATGTGATTATACAAGATGTGAAACGTGGTCATTCTTAAGTAATTTACAAGTTATACTTTTCTATACTTTTTTCTATTTTTTTTCCAATAAAAATTACTTTCGATTTGGCATAGGTTCACAAAGCACTGATAATGAAACTGTCTGACTCACAGAGAAATGAGAACTATACGGGTAGATCATAAAACGCCAGAAAAAAATTTAGGAACTTAAGAGAAAAATATTTATTTCACACAGTATGAAGGATATTGTTTAATCAGTTTTAAAAGTAAAAGTAACCATAAATTCTCTTTTCACTCACACGTTCTCTATCAAAAAAACCCAGATAAACAGGCACTGTACTAACTGAAGATAACCATTTACTTAATGTATGTGAAATGTCTATGTTCATTGACAATAAGAATGAAGATACTTCTAAACACAAAACTGAAAATACTGGTGTGATTAAGTAACGTAATGTATGATATGCAATATGCCTAAGGCATTTTGGTTTATGGGTGCAACTTAAGAGAGGGTGAAGTTTCCTGGCTCTGGATTGTCATTTTCAAAGTTTAAGGTTCTTTCACTCTCAAAGTGGTCTGATGGATGCAAAGCAGATTCCCAAGACGGTGGTCCACCTAGGTGACAAAATGACATGTAGTATGGCCATGCCAGTCAATGGGGCCAACATGAGCACCCACAAAGGTATTTCATTCCATCATCTGGCAATTAGGACACTTACTTAACAGTAACAGTGGACACAGCCACTGCAAACTATTCTAGGCAGCAAAGAGCTGAATGGAAGTGTTTTTTCTCCCTGATGCATATCCTTACTAGACTGTAGACATATGTACCTTCTTGCCTCCTAACTCTTCAGTTTCATCCGTCTTGCATTACTGTGTGCAAAATATCAGGACACTTGGAGGTGGAAAATGTGGACCAGTGCCAGAAAGAATCAGATTATTTTCATCTACCAGGAAGTCATTGGTTCTGATACCTCGTATAGCTCTATCTATGTGTAGGGCTTTAAGCTATAATTACAGATTCATCCATGGCAAAATATCAGGTATTTTGGAACCCTGTCAAAAATGTTGGCTGTTCTGTTCTACCTTGGTGTGCACTTACAGTACTTATAAAACTACTGTCATGATTACTTTGCCTTTCCTGCAAGTTTTCCTCTCATCTTGTCCTTCATCAAACATCATCCATCCATCCATCCATCTGGCCATCCATCCATTTCAAGGAGATTGTTATATCCCGGGGCAGTGGGGAAGGTGTGGGTGTTGTGGAGGTGGCTGTAGGCTCTTTTTACACCATGCCTCTGACTTCCCTATAAAAAGCTGTTTCCAAATCTAGACCAATTCACCAACCACCAATCACACACTTATCCAAAGAATGCAAGTATTCCAAATTCTAACATGTGTAACTGGTATGAATTTGGTTTGGGTTGGCAGGAACATGTAAGTAGGTGTAGATTTCTTGTAAGGGGTGGGAAAAGGAGATGAAACTTAAAAAAAATTGATTAAAAAATAGAGAACAAGTTATAAAAGCTGTATTTTTGTTCCATTTAAACACAAGCTGTTATGTAAGTGTCTGCTGCAGTAGGTCTGGTTTTAAAGAAAGTTAAAGAGGCACACGCTGGCTCTCCTGCAGTACATAAAGTTATTTAACATACCTCAAAGAATTGAAAATATTACAGGCTGATTTTTTTCTAGTCGTCTCAAATCTGCCTATATTAAGTTAGCAGGCAGAAATTTTTAAAGAACAAAATCATAAAATTATGTTGTCTAAAGAAATTAAACCACTTGGTAATGTAATAGCTTTTAAAAATAATAGTACTTGGGAGGCCCTCAAAAAAATGTTTACAGTGTCAAATATTAGCAGGTTTCAATGCTTTTATCAAATTTTCACACACATAAGAAAAAATATCGAAGTGCAACATCAGACAAATATCAAACCAACAAGAGCCTAAGGAATCTACAAATCTACAGAAAAAAAAGGCCAGACTGGAGACTCAAACTTGCTACAGTATGGATCTTCTCAACAATTACTTTTTACAGACGAATCCTCATGCACCAAACAATTAAAGACAGTATTCTTATTAAAGCAAAGCACATTTACATGCTGATTTTAAACTAATGTTCACACCTGGACTCTCATGCCTCACACCATGAGCTGTGCTACAAGGTGGGCAACAAAACTCACCTCTCATCTACAGGCACACACAGTTTTCAGACCACCCACATTTTTGCTTTTTCAACCTCCACAACAGCACCAAGCAGCCTTATTGCAACATTGCTTTACCTATCAACAGGAAACCCAGAAATTAAGTCTCCCAAGTTAAAAAATGTCAAGGACTCCAGAGCTGTCTCTAATTTAAAAATCCCTAGGCAGTTTTTGCCTCTAATATTAATGGGTTCTCCTTGAACGCTATCTGGTTCAGGCAATTACATTTTACTATAATTATTTAGATAAAACTAAAGTAAACAAGCTGAGTCATCCTGGCAATAGGCTAACAGTGGGATATCTGGAAAATGTGGCTTTGCTAAGAACATCTGCTAACACCACAACACTTACTGAGGTGTGTAAAGTCCAGTGGAGGGTTTTTTTTCTTCTGACAAAGTTTAAATAATTGCAGATTGGAAATGCATGTTGGGTTGGAAATAGCCCATGAAATCATCTTTCATTCTGTGTACCACAGCATTCTTCAGAGATTGGTCAGAGGAGCATTTTGAAGTTTGCACATGAGTTTATTCATAGGCTGATGTCCTCTCTGAAAACTCAGAGAGACTATTTTTGTTCAATATGGAAAATCAGATCAACAAAAAAACGGCAGACAAGCTTTACTAATATTGGGGGTTTTGCTTCACAGGAAGGAGCAGAGCACTGAGTGCTGTTAGTGTCTTAACAGCTTGCACAAACTCGTTTTTTTCCTGAACAGTGACAAGTCTTACTTGTACATGAGACACTTTGCAACTGACTCAACTTCTACATTCTTCTCTGGGGCAGTCATTTGCATTTCTCCAAAGATTCTGATTAGAAAGGAGGCTTTTCTCCCCAATGTGTTTTATTTTTTGCTGAATATAGAAGCCAAAATTTGAAATAATAGATCTGTCATTACTACACTGTATCATGACCTCAGTTTGTGATGGTTTGTTGTGTTTTGTGGTTTTTTTTCATCTCCACATCTGGCTAAAACCTTTACTCGAAATCAGTATAATTTTTGCAAATGTGACTACAAGAATATTTCCATTGCTAGGTTTTGGTATAGACATCTTTACTAAGCAATTCCTTTTAGGCTTTCCATTTTCTGCCAGCTGAACTTTGGACCCTTACCAATATATTTTGGACAGATGCAAACCTAAGACAGCTTTTGGCTTGCTTTTTGGTTGAAATTCCAAACCTCCTCCAACGTCCAAGTCCCGAAACTCTTAAGTCTAATCAACTTCACTGACTAATTCTTTTGATTTTTCAAATTTCTCCCTCTTAATGTAATAAAACATTTAATTATTGGACCAGTTTAGTTTTCTGGTCAACATAAATGAAATCAATATACGATTGCAACATCTAATCTTCTTCCTAAGACAGCTTGTTTTTTGTAATATCATTATTTTTCACAGCACTAAATCTAAATAGATCAAACATTTCCAGTTAGCACTAGTAACATTTTGTCTGTAATATGTATCTAGGAAGTCTAATGCACCTCATAATATGCTAGAATTTCTCTGGCTGTTAAAAACTATCACAGCTATCTGTCTGCATGTAGCCTGAGCTATGATCCCAGAAGACTCCCACCAGAATCTCAGAAGAGAGATCCCCCCCAAAGTGATTTTTCAAAAGTATCCTCTTTTATTTATGCAGGTTTTTCATTATTAAGTGCTTAAGTATTAATTTTAAAACTCTATTTTTAAAGTCTATTTCAAGCATTTACTTGATCCCAAAGTTAGGCTCCCTGTTGTATATTTCCCATGGTTTCCCAGTTTATATTTTTAAGGAGAAAATAATATCTCCTATCTTACAGCCCTGCAGTATACAGCAACTGCTGTGCAAAAATAAATCTATTTCATTTTCTGAAGTCACTTATTCTGCAGACATCAATATGTACTTGCAAAACAGAAAGAGCATGTACAGTTTAAGACAGAAATAGTTTGCATAAAGTTTCATCAAATTTTTCTCTTTCAGGATTTTTTTTCCTGAACATGGCATCCTCATCAGAAACTGCCTTACTCTGTAAGTTGTTTTCTTTTTTTTTGCTAGACAAGCTTAATAGTTCTAATTAGCTGAGAAAAAAAATTATCTTTTCTGTTCCAGAGTAAGAGAAAAGACTAAGCAACTTAAATTTCTTTCTCTTTTAAGTACTCTTCACTCCATTAGGAATAATTAGCAATCTTCTACAAACTTTCCTTGGGCCACATCCTCCATTTGAAAGAATAAAATCTCATGTTAACCCCCTTCTTGCTTCAATAAATTTTAAGTCCCTAGAAGATTTTCTTTCAAAGGGGAAAGAAAAAGAAACAAAACCAGGGTTACAATTCCACTAGAACAAAATTTTAAAAAGCTCTGACTGAAGAATAAAAGAAACCAAATCAGAGCTCCATGACCTACCACCTACGGGTGTTCAATTCCATGGCAACATGAGAATTCCTAAAGATTACTCAGCCTTATATTACTTTACACATATTATTAGCATCCAGCTCTCCAGAGCTACGCTCTGAAAAAAGTTTATTCAAAGGTGAATGTTCATAGAAGCAACCTGAGGTGTCAGGTATGGGTTTTGAGGTTTTCAATGGGAAATTTCTGTAGGCTGCATTTTGGAAATAGCAGCAAACCACTCTTGCAGCAGCACACATTGTGGGCTGCCGGTTTTGCAGCTCAGACCAACACAGCCATTATTCAGAAGTCTTCTACACCCTTATAACTGACATATTTGTGTCTGTATACACAGCATCTCAATGAATATGTGTATGACTATATAAATATGAATATCTATCACTGGTGTACTCCACTTTCTGACTTTAACACTTTGAAATATTTTCCAGGTTGTGTTTGATTCTCTCTCAGCTGCTCTGCTGGCGTTCATGTTTGATAAGACTTTAAAAGAAGGCTTTTAATGAGTATTAAGGATGAAGATATTTTCCTCATATGCCTTCAGAAAGTTTTTGCTTTCTAAAAGCCAAGTAACTCTGGATTTTGAATAATTATGCTCTTTTCAAAATATTTTGCCAGTACAAAAGTATCTGAACAACTCTGGTACTAAAAAAATGGTGCACACACTTACTCAAGACATAACCAAACTCCAGGAATAGGGCCTGTATCTGTAATGGAAAGCAGAAAATTAAAGTGGTCAATTTAGCAAATCAGTCCAATTGTACTGCTGGTGAGCCTCATCTCCACACAAAATCTCTGGTACAACCATGCCACCCAACAAACAGGAAGGTCTCCAGGGTACATCCTAATTTACTTTAGCAGTTGGCACAGTTTGCTCAGGTTCTCAGACTGAATAATGAAGCACTGATGCCACAAGAACTATTCATCTCACAGTGTGCCATACAAACTTGAAATGGGACTATGTTGATCACCCAAAGGATCTCCTGCAACAGAACACCGTTTCAGAAATTGATCAGATTCTAATAGTTTCCAGCATTATAAAGTATCTGCAAACTGTAAAAAGTACAAAGGTACTCATCAAGATTACCAACACTGTGTGATCCATTTTACTTGGCTAATTAACAAGACAAGAAAAGCACAAAGATAAACATATGGAAAAGGCAATTTCTACATATCTCTGAGGTGAAACTTCTCTGTGCTCTTCACCTGACTACTCAACAAACTTAGTGGAGGAGGTTATGATATACAGCTATTATCTTCTACTTCTATCCTCACTAGAACTGGAAAAGTAAAAAAAAGAATCTCTCCTAAAAAGAACTGAAACTAAGCTGCTATTTTGGAAGCTACCATCTTCTGAGGATCAGACTAAACACACAGGCTCAAAAGTCAACCTGTGACCTCAAATGGAATATTATACAAACTGGAATATCATCAAAGACTGCAAAATAAAGCAACTCCCATGGCAAATGAATAGATATGAGACAGTCAAAGCAAGAGCTTGAGTCCCAAGATCTACCCTGTTGTGTGTATCAAATTTCTATGTTTTTTCCCCAGAACTGAAAATTTATTTAGAAAAGTGGTCATAAACATTGGAATAGCACTTTCTGCATTTGTATATACAACTGAGATGTTCACAGTTTGGGAAAATAGCTCAAAATGTTCTATAAGAAAAATGTTCTCCTGGACCACCTGATTAATCTAAATATTCAGGAAGTTACAAGAAAAAAATCAAAATTAAAGACAAAAATATCAAGCTATTGAAACCAATACATATTCAGTTCTACTCTCTTATTTATTATTTGATAACACTAGCAGTGATGATTAAATTCCCTTGCACATTAGATAATGGTATTGATGATGTTTAATAACAATTTCTCTTTTCTTCAAAATAAGCTGAAATTTTATAAATTCCCAACATAAATACCATCTATTACTATGTAAATATTATTGAGGAAATCCTTGATATTTTTAGGTGCTAAGTTTTTTAGCACTTTATATCCAAAATCAGCTTTACTGCTGAAAAAGGTTGAAGGAATATGCACACTCAAACCTCATTACGCAAATGAAACTGGAATTTCCACCAGTTCTAGTTTATTGGATAGCATTTCATTCATGCTATTTTTAACAGACATCGGGGAAGCAAACACTGCAGAAAACATATTGGAGAACATTTGGTTCAATGAGCAGAATGAATTAGCCTTAACTGCAGTTTTACTGTTTGGCCAGTTTCAATGGCTGTTTTGTAAGTTGTAAGAGACCACAATTTTTCCTGGCTATACGTACAGGCAACTTCTTCATTGCAAGATGGATGAAAAGTGATAACTGTGCAAATATACATGCATTTCAGTGCATCTGGATTGGAAAGCACGTGTCCTCTTCTTGAAATATCTAACATCCCTTATTCATGTCTATAAATCTGCCAGCTGGGGGGGAAGGCAAAGATTTTATGATTTAAGTGGCCAAGATTTCTCTGCTAGAGATGGTTAGGGAGAAAAGTGAGAAGCAATGTCTCAAGTAAGTACACCTGTGAGACACAGTGGAGAATATTGAAAGCAAATTTGCAGACAACAGATAAAGAAGTGGGCTTCTATAATCAAGAACATACCTATAACAAGGACATATATTAAAATAGAAATGCTGCATAGAATAAAACTGAAGTTGCATTTTTCATGTGAGCAGCTCATTTGACTCGAGCGTTACTACAGATTTTATTTAATGAACACCACATGATATTATATTAACAGCCACCTGACGATCACGCTAACAGCCTGTTCTGAGTATTTAACTGAAGATCAGCATCCTCCTTTCAGGAGTTTAGCACAACAGAAACAAGTGAGTCACTCACACGCTGCCATACAGCCAAATACTTCCAGGCAGCCAGAGCCAAGCTGGGTGCACAGCCTAGGGAACACAGCTGGGCACAGGTGGTCTCAGTGAGGGGTTAGAATTTTGGGGAAAGCTGTGGAATGTCCCACTACTGGATAAAAGAGAGACCCTGTCAAGGCACTTATTGTGAGGAAGGGAATGAGGACAAGTACTGATGTGCCAAATGGGAGGGAGCTGAAACTGCCTTCAGTACTAAGAGAGGGTGGAGATGAAAAGGGAGGTCCTGGACTAGGAAGATAAAGGAGGCATTGGGTGCAAAGACGTTGGAAAAACAACTTTCCTTCTTCCCTTTCTGAAACATCCAGCCAGAGCCTGGCTTCTCCTGCCTTTGTTTCTTCCTCGTACACAGAATATCTGTTTCCAAAGCCCAGCAGTTGTTGACATTTGAAAATATCGCACTGCAGTGGAACACTTTATATTTATGCCTCTGTTGAAAGCAAAGTTGTATCTCAAAGTCCCCAGAACCCACCATTACTTTCCAATTGCCAAAGCACGAGTTTTTGACGAGGGCAGAGTAAGTCAGCCAGCATGCTCTCCGCTCCTAAGTCCAGCCAAAAGCTGCTTAACACATCAGTCTCTGTCCTATAAATCAGGGTAGATGAGGACTATAACTGATTTCCCCTTCCTGCCTCTTTTAGGAAGGACAGATTAATGAAGGTTGCAGAAACATGACAGCTATTAAGAGGGATAAACATGATACCCCTGACCTCAGCTGCAGTTACTGGATCAGATATGCATGTGCATGCCTCCATCCACACACGCACGTGTGTGTGGACACCACAGGACTCAGATTTTCCTGGCAAGTTGTCTGCTGCTGGCAAGAGGAAGCAGTAACGCTGCTGGCACAGAGATGCTGAGCCGCGGAATAACACAGGCCAGCAAAGTCAAACTGAAATTAGGTTTCAAAGTTCCAGTCTTAATTTTCCCCTAAAACAGAGTCATTCTCCTCATTGTTTCCATAACAGTAATATGTGCTTTTGACAAGCAATCTCCAGTTGTTTTCACATCCAGACATTCTATATTGATTACACTCTGCTTGGAGGCAGAGACACTGGCTTTGGCCAGCTGAGATTGCAGCTTTTGTACATGATGCACCTCAGAACGTGATGAAGTCTACCATTCTCTCTGTGAAACTCTCAAGGTTCCAAAACACTCAGAAAACATTAACAGAACATAAAAAATAATTTAATTTTAAAAAAATTAAGTCCGATACTGCCAGCCTCAAAACTCTCGTATTTTACAGTGCTGAGAAAGAAGTATCTGTATAAGCAAAGGAGATGTTCTGAATTAGGACAAATCTCATGAGTTACTCACATTGCAAAATCCTATTTAGGTGCCTAAATAATAGGTGATCGCAAATATTTCTGTGAGAGTGGCCCTTAAAACTTAATCTTTGCCAACACACAGCTAAGGGGTATTGAAAGGCATCCTCTGACCTCTTATTTGAAAACTGAATAACCTACAGTTAAAGAAAACCTGAGATTTCTGGGAGACTTTCCAAAACTGCAAGCTAACAATGCCTGAAGTCGTCACCGCCATACTCTACGCTGAAGAATTTTTCTTCTTACAAGCTGGTGTAATGCGTGCTTCATTCATGTAATGCTTTTTGTGCTTACATATCCCGTAAAAAACTTTCTATGAAAATCACCAGTGATTCTTGACAAATAAGGAGTATTTACTTCTTAATTTTATGGTCACTCACATGCATCCTTATGTCCCATCTGCAGCTGTCATGATGGAATTGTGTGTGGCTATCTTAACTATTGATCATGCCAGATATGGAGATGATTGCTAGGAATTATGATGAGGATGGTGCCTATTGTTTCTGCATTTCATGCAATAAACAGTGTGTTTAGCATGAAAACCATCTGTACATCCAGGCAGGGAAGAAACTGCAATGTCTAGTGAGGAGTGCTTGTTTTTTCTCTTTGACAGATCCCTAATTAACTGACTTTTCCTAGCTGATTGCCAAGGGGAAATGCAATGCCTCTTCCCAAAAGACATAAAACAGAGAAGGGAGATGATATAAAGAAGGAACACACATCCTCATTCAAGGGCAGGTTTGAGCCTCAAGTCAAAGCAAAGCTGACTTAATTGTTCACCCTAAAGAAAAGAAAACTGATGACCCCACAGATTTTTTCAAAGAAAAATGAATCATCTGTTTCCCATGGTAAAAGTAGATAAGAAATGTAGTAATGGATTTCATTTATAGTAAGAGAATCTGGGGAAGATAGCTGAAAAACAGTAAGAAGAGTTTACCACTGGCACAGGATGTCTTGGAAGGATACAGATTCTTCCTCATCACAGGCTTTAAAGGGGCTTGTTAGACAAGTATGCCAGAAATTATACATGGAATGTCAATCCCACTTAGATGGGGAGACTGATTCATTGACTTCTAGACTGGTTTTTCTAAAATTCTGATTCTATGGCTTTAAATGTGCTATCCAAAGGCAAGAGCAAGCCATGGGAGCAGAAGAAACAAAAATGACTACAAATAATGCAAACTGATGAGATTTTAGAATTTTCGTTTCTGATAGGGTGAAATTAATCTCATCCTAAAAGCTTTTTAAGCAACTTTAAAAACAAAATGTAGACAAGAACACCTACATCAGGCATATAGATGCTTTTAGAGAACCAAACCAGACATTTCATATGAACTGTTCAAAACATCCACTTTCAACTGAGTCAACCAAACATCTACCATCTACTTTGCCAGTAAGTCTAGGTTTTATTTATTGGGAAAGATATCTACTGGGAATGGTTCAGTCCCAGGCAACTACCTACATGCAGCTACCTCGTGTTAGCTACAGTGGATCCCAGAAGAGGTGACTGGCTTCCCAATCCCCAACTTTGCCTCTTGCACACCTCTAGTAGCAAGAGTTCTGAACCCAGACCACAAAACAGTGGCGTTCCTCTTCCTCCCTAAGAAGTAATTCCCAAATGCCCAGACCCCTGATTATTTATAGATTTCTTCTCTCTACTTTTCTTTCCCGCTTTCAAATTTTGCTTTTCTTTACTCCTCCCACTGCAACATCTTAACTGTTCTCATTATCTGGCTGAACCTGGAGGATACTGGAGGGATGTGATGAAAAACCAGCAGTGTTGCTTCAAGAGGCTTTTCAGGGAAGCAGAGACGGGCTTTACAAGCCCTGCACAGTTGGACAGCAGTTCCTAATAATTGTAATGTTCTTAGATTAACTACGAGGAATGCACAGACACACACTGTGATCACACAAACTTCATTTGCCAAGCAAAACAAGTTAAAAGCTCCTTTTTAAAAAAATATTTTCTCTCCAACTCTTGGTCCTGCTCAGAGAAGGCTGACTAGATGTGTATCAGTAAATCAGTATTATTGGCAAGCAACCTAAACAAATTCTCTGATACCAAACGTCCTGAAAAAGAGAGAGGAAAGTTAATGTACACTTCTCAAAGGAATTAGAGATAGTCTGAAATCTGATTTTCTCCCCTTTCTTCACTCCTGCAGAAAAAAACAGTCAATGTTCATTGAATCTTTAGCTGATAGAAAAGCAAACACTACAACAAATAGCTAAAGGTGTGTTTTCAGCATAGATTTTAAGGATTTCTCTTTTTTTCAGATTGATAAAAAATGGTTTAAGCACCAAAGTTTCAGAGAAAGATATTGCTTACTCAAAGAGATCCTGATATGTCAGACAAACAAAGACTAAGCAGAGTCAGGCTAGGTCTGTACTTTGGCACTAGACCTCCAAAAACCAGCTACATACTTCCAAAAGGGATTTAGATAAATCTGTTGTCAGCATTTCTTGCATCTTTGCTGGAAAAACTGCCGCAGGGTTCACTGTGAGGAGAAACTGGGCAGCCACCAGTGTCAGCTTTCAGATGAGGAAAACAAGTGAATCCAGACTACACAACCATCCAGGTCTCCTCTACTTAAAGGCAAGGACCTCCCTTCTGAGCACAAAATCACTTGAGAAACTCCTTTGCTGCTCATCTTTCTAATTCCCATCCTAAAAATGGCTAAAGCTACTTTTTCACCATTAGTACATTTTGCTTTTGAGTCAACTACAGCAATTTCATTACTGCAATGAGCAGATTTGGTGTTCTTTCTTGATTTTTTATTCCCATATTATAAGGTCCTCTAGAGGGACACAGAAGGTGTTCTTGCTTTCTGTCTGTGCATGACACAAATGTCATTCCTGTGTCCAGAAGATATCTCCATTTTCAGAGTCATCCTTCAACTCACATGACATGGCACAAGTTGCCACCATCTGCTCCTACACAAGCTAATAGAGTATTTGTCTGGATCTGGGTAAACCAAGAAGCCCTCCAGCTTCACAGGTTAGTCAGAAAACTACAATTACACCATCTTGAGCTGTGAGAGTATAATTGCATAAAAAACATGATGAAGTGGTGAAGCTAATGACTGTGAAGTGGTTACTGCAGTAACAAAATCTTCTCTGACTTATTCTTCAGTCAAGTGTTGTTCCAGACCTTCGATAGTTTGAAAAAATAATAGAGATTTTGATACCAATGGATTATAAAGATATCATGGACTGAGAAAGAATGTAGGAGCAATAAAACTTTTGCTGTGTCTTTTCCTACACAAAAATAAATTCAATGTTGTTAGCAGCTTTGTTTGTTTGTTTAAATGCATAAAGCCTATAGTTAGTTTCTTCTTCCTTTTCCTTACAAGTGTGATTCCTCAGTCAGGAATACTCTTTTTAACAATAAATGTATCTGAAAACAAAACATGTATTTTCCTTAGAGGATTACATACATTGATTTCATTGTTGTATTAGTCAGCCTCTGAAAAACAGAGAACTCCCTGAATTTTCTCAGATGACTTTGTCTGCATTTGCTGATTACATTTACCATATAGAATTGCATCTATTTTTCTTTTTCACATTACCTGTGAATCATTAACTAAATCTCAGTGGTAGCTTCGGGGAGCCTGAGAAATTGAATAAGTTCAAAGCCAAAACATAAAAAGCCTTAAAAAAAAAAAGGAATTCCACCAAACATGACTTTTCATATGATATGTGAAATTTAGGCTGAAATCAAGTTTTATGCTGCAGTAATCAGACAGCTTTATTGTTGCTTTCAATGCTCTTATTTTCAGCATTTCAAATTAAAATATTTCTTCAATTTCTGAAATCAATCCAGCTGATACTGCTTTGGTTTAATTAGCATGATATGGAAATCTGCCCTCCACTCTCATTGTAAACATTTAAAAAATATATCTTACCACTTTCATCCAGCAAGAAATCATCCTGGTAACGGAACTTTTCTGGTCCACATGCAATAAAAATGTCATCATCGCCAAAAAAATCCTGAAGGCACATCACCTGCAAGCAAAAAGGAAAGGAAGGCATTGTATGGAATACCTCATCATCAGAATTGTAACAATAAATCCCTCTTTGTCTCAATCTGCATGAAAATTCTTCACTTTTAATTGAATCAACAGGACTTCATCTCCAGATACATTTCAAAGCTGTGCTCTGACCATCTGTTACAAGTGAGAAACACTTTTATGGACACTGCAGGGAAAGAGAAGATCAAAAGTCATAACTCAGATTTATTACATGATGCATCTATGGTATGAAGTAAACCCCTTCTGTTTGTGCACAAGGTACCATTCAGTAGTTAGCATGTAATTAATTTGATTTTCAATTTACATCTCCACCATTTGGCTGCAATGAGACAAGGTTACAGCTTTGTATGCGGAATGAAATGAAGTTATTTCAGTAAAAATCAAACTCACATGGGTGAACTAAGCCTCCTTCACAAAGTCTCCCTCTATGCCAGGGTCAGTGTGAAGTTCTCTTTGAAGGCATCAAGCTGAACAGTCAAGTCAGATGAGCTGGGAATAATTCTTCTAGTAGTAAAATGATAATCTCTTTCTACTCCCATGTATGAACAGTCAGGATTACATTGGTGTGCTTTTATGTCCATACAGGAGATTTCAGACTTTATTGCAGCCTTTCAGTATCTAAAGAGGGCTTTGAAGAAAATTGGGGACAGACATTTTAGTAGGGCTTGTGGCAATAGGAGAAGGGGTAATGGTTTTAAATTAAAAGAGGGCAGATAAAAGGAAGAAGTTTTTTGCAATAAGGATAGTGAAACACTGGAACAGGTTGCCCTGAGAGGTGGTAGATGCACCATCCCTGGAAACATTCCAAAGTCAAGGTGGATGCAACTCTGAGCAACGTGATTTATTTGAAGATGCCCCTGCTCATGGCAGGGATGTTGGAACTAGGTGAGCTTTAAGTCCCTTCCTACCTGAATCATTCAATTCTATGATTTCCTTACAACAGCTTTTAGTTATTTTACAGGGCACTGCTTAACAATTCAATCTTTCCAATCATATGGAATCATATTAAACAAAGAATCAGTGACTTTTACCAAAAACTGACTTTGGACTTACTGATACAGCTTTGACAAATTTTAAAAACAAATTAGATGTCTATCTTTGAAAAAACAAAGGCACTTAATAAAGTCTGTTCTCACTTCTCGTTTACAAGAAGATTTTAAAAGAGCAGGTTTGCTTAAATATTTTTATATCAAGTTTTGTAATTAAATAGTGTACTGATGTTTGAACAGGCTAATTTCACAAATAGAGTTTCAAGTCTGGAGTCAGCAAAGCAACACATAAACAGTTTCTTAAAACTGACAAAACACTTGAGAGCAGTCCAGCTCATCTAAACAAAAACACTAGTGGAAGATTTATCTAATGAGATTTTGACAGATTTTGTCATAAAAAGTACCCCCATCAATCTGAAGTAACTGGTGTCTAGGGGTTATAAAATTCATATCATCCTTCCCAGAAACATGCCTGAAGGCTTTGACATCCATAACAGTTCTGAGCCTCTATAGCAGAAATGTCATAAGGAAGAAAAATAGCAGTACGTTGTGACTTGCTTGTAGACTACTATTCATAATTAAAACTATTTTAAAGGTAGAACATTAGCAAATAAAAACCAGGAAAGTGAGAGAACAACTAGATTAAATAAATACCAAAAAAAGGACAAAGGTTCTTCCTAAATTATTCTTTCCTTAGACAATGCATGTACTTTTAAATTCAGATCCACCACTTTTAAATTCAGAACCCTATTTCTATGACCATTGCCATCTTAGCACTACACACTACCTGAACACCAACATCAAAAATGTAAATATTTGATAGAGCTTTTTACCATGTTCCTACTCAGTTTATGTTCTATTAGTGTATGAGCCTCAGCAACCTTTAAATAAACTCATTTACTTCCCATCTTTCTTTTTTGTCCACAAGACATATCCTGCCTATCTTCCCACCCCATACTCCCACCAAACTTCAAACATCTTTTCCCTTCAGTCAAGTTCCTCTGCAATTGCCACCTCTCCCACTGCATGTAGAAAACTACTAAAATGCAGAATAACATTAAAAATCCTGTGATTTCCTTTTTGCTTCTCAAGTTTGACACACTTCTGGGGAGTGATAACTTTTACATTTGTCTTTTTACCAAGCAGAGTATTAGAAACAAACCAGTAATAAGCAACTCTAGGCACAAAGTTGAGCTATTTTGACAACAAACATGAATACAAATTAAATTAACGTTTGAGACAAAAAAACAAATTATGGATTTAATAAAACTCAAAAAGGCTTGGCTCTGCCCAGTTAAGACGGTTTCTTTCAGGCCTAAATAAGACATTGAAATTCAGGTAGCAACACTTAGTGAGGCTCAACTACGCCAATTTTTAAAGCATCTCAGGTTCAATCAGTGCAATTTAAATGCAAATAAGAAAGAGAATAGGATTAACACACAAAAAATAATGTGTGCTTAGATATCTTTGGGTTTCATTAAACTTTACACTTATAATTTAAAGTGTTCTTATGCTTGCCTCTTTTCTCCTTGCCCTCAGTTTCATACTCTGTATGTAAAATTACAGCTTTTCTTGCCTCCTGAAATTTTAATAAATTTGGAATTATATTTCTAACTCCCAGAAAGGTTATAGAGAGATCACAATTTCATTTCATATCCATCTTCTTCCAGAGTAACTTTTCTTAAGGTTTCCAGTTCCTTTTTTATATTACTGTTGGAAGTCCTGAAATGTCCTTCACTGTCTGCATTTTCCATCCTTTCTGTCTCAGCATCCCTGGCCCTCTCTATAAGTTCACACTCCTCAGCAGTTAAATTAAAAAGGCATCTGACACATACACAGAACCCCCTTCCAGGCATTTTTGGAGAGAAATCTGCAAACAGTTTCTATTCACACCCAGTTTTCAGCTGAGCAACAGGATCTGTTTTTTATTACCCATTTTCACTTTTGGAGAACACGGCTCTTAAAAAGTTACAATTTAGAAGATCAAGAATTGTTATCACCTAACTGGACCATACCAGTGTTTTAGAGGTCAGTGTGCTTTGTTGCATGGGATCAGCTTTAAAATTACTCAGTTTCTAAATCAGCAAACTACAAAAGCCTCCCTTGGACTTTTCTGTTGTTTTCAAGGCACAGAATCCATTTTCTTTTTTACAAATAAGGTTTTATTTCTCACGGGGGGAAAACAAAGCCAATGCAGGAGCAATCAGATGTACACCTTAAATAAAAAGAAAATGAAAAAATATTGTCTGCCACACACATGGTACTAAATACTCTGTGACTCTTTTTAACAAAAACCTTTCTGTTAAAGAGATGTTATTTAACATTAATGGTGTCTCTCATACTTTGTAAGGGAACGAATAAATAACAGTAGCATTAGCAGAGGCCAGGGAGTGCTTGCATTGGTAGTGAGAAAGAGAACAAGAAGCAGAAAAGAAAATCTATCACTAGTACAGGCTTGGGTTGTAGGCAAGCCACATAAATAAAAGTGACTCTCTGGGCCATAACCACAAAAAACAGAGGAGGCAGAAGAATTTGTCTTGCCTAAAGTCCCCTGGTTAAGTTGCAAACAGTGAAGTCTGGATTGCACTCAAATCACCATTGCCTTAGTAAAAAACTCAAGACACCCATATGCCCTTCCAGTGGGAAACACAGGTGTCTACCAGGAATATCCCCAAATTATTTTGTACCCCAGTAGCTGTGCTTTGACCCTTTAGTCAAAGCACCACAGCAGCTGTGTCCCCAGAAGGGACTGGGGGGGACCTGGATGGGCCAGGCACCCACAGCTGCCAGGGAAGCACAAAGCAGATCGGCAGAGCTGTCCCAGAAGGAGAACAGGGAGCAAGGGCAGCAAACTTGTCTTCCAGCCCAACGTCAGGACTGGCTTTGCACCATATACACTACATACCACAGGTATTTTGAAAAATTATCTTCACTTTTCCTTCTTTGTTTAAAAAGGCAAGCATTTGGAACTAATGAGAAATCCCCTAATTACTATGGGGCCTGTTCCTTTGATTGGCCTGAAACATTTAAGTTCACTTCTTTGGAGGTGGCACCCTTGCTATGGAGACACTCCTTCTTATAGATACAAAAGACATCAGAAATTGTGCTTCACATTGAGGAGTGCAGATGGCCCAAGAACAGCAGCTTGTAGAGGCAACGCCTGGTTATATTCTCACACCACATGTAAGAAAGGGCAGCCAGAAGTTACAGATGCAATCCTCTTTTATAACTGCTGTATTCTGCCTGTATTTAGGGACCTTTTAAATTCAAATTTTAAAACACATCCACAAAAAAAAACTAAACTAAATTATTTGTGTATATCAATCACAGCAAATGAAATACTTTTCCATTCTTTTAAAGCTGACCACATATCAAGTTAATACTGAAACACTGACATTTTTAAATAAAAAATATTCAGAAAACTTTGCCTACATTCAAGAACAGTTCATAGCACTAGCACATTACACCACAACCATCACATTTACTATCTCACTTCTTTGTTACAATTTTCATAGGGCTGGGCTATTGGCCAGAAAAGAAGGGGGTGTTCTGTGTGTTTGTCTTCTTTTAATAATGACTTAATTTGACTTAAAGCTGAAAGCTGTTTTGGATGAGCAATGATAAAACCTCAAGCTGGCATGTCCTCAGGCATCACGGCTGTTGGAGAGCTGGAAAGAAAGGTGAGGACAAAGAAATGAGGTGGTTAAAACAGAAAAGATGCAGAAGGCTCTAAGGCAAACTCAAGTGGTAAGTGGGTATAGGGGTTTTATGAAAAGCCAAAGAGAAATGAAGCAGGGCAAAAGGAGAATATGAGGCATTTGGAAGAAGGAGGCATGGGCTGCCAGCCAGGAGCACACATAGAGGGTGACAGAGAGATAATTGAGGCTGGTGGGGAAGGACCAGTCCAAAGGAGGGGGCAGGCAGAGAGACAGTGGCAATTGCCTTCCGGACTTCACCCTATGATCAGCCAGATGGGAAATTTTAAATCTGTTTTAAAGTAGCCTTTTTGAATCTTAAGCAATCTCATGTTGAGTTTGATTACCATTTCCCCAATGGTGAAAAAGACAGTAAAAAATGTTTCATCCTCGGAAAAACCTCAGTGTTTAAATGACTCATGATTTTAGGACTCTGACTCATTAATTTTGTGTCAAGTTTTATGAGTTTTATTACACAGCTCGTTTCCATTTTCCTGCTACTTTTGGCACACTCAGACTCAGTGTTTAATTCTTAGGCAGGTTTCTTCAGTTATTCATGTCAAAGGACCTCCTTATACTCTCTACTACTATATATTTTTTTTGCCTCAGACTGATTTTTCATATTAAAAAATAAATTTAAAAAGCTCCCCCTTAAGATTCAATTTGATCTTTACTGGTATTTTACTTTCATTTTTCTCCTTAGCCAAACTACATTTTCCACTAACCACTACCTTTGTAGTACTTATTTTTATCCCCTTCCCCACTCTCTATCTATTGCTTCATGGAGGAATAGCTCAGTTTATCTCACTGCCTTCTACCTCAGAAGTCAGTAACAAGCCTCATGACAGCTGTGAATATTCCTGAGAGCTTATAAATAATAGAATCACGAAATGGTTTGGGTTCCAAAGGACCTGGAATTTCCTCCAGTCCAACCCCCTGAGTTGGGACATCTTCCACTAGACCAGGTTGCTTAGAGCCCTGTCACTTTAACATCTCCAGGGATGGGGCATCCTTAATTTCTCTGGGCAACCTGTGCCAGTGCCTCACCACCCTCACAGTAAAGAACTTCTTCCTAATATTTAATCTAAACCTACCCTCTTTTGGTTTAAGAAATACTTTAAACCCTTTGCCCTATTGCAACAGGCCCTGCTGCAAAGTTTGTCCCTAGACTTCTTTCAGGCCCCCTTTATGCTCTCAAAGGCTGCTATAAGGGTTCCCCAGGGCTTTCCCTTCTCCATGCTCAACAACCCCCACTCTCTCGGTCTTTCTCCATATTGTAAGTGCTCCAGCCCACTGATCATTTTTGTGGCACTCCCCTGCAGGTCTCAGGAGAGTGGAGCAGAGGGGGAAAATCACTTCCTAATCCCAGCAGAAATGCAGTATCAGAAGAGACCTCGAGTACTACTCCATTTATCTCCCAGCAGCCCATATTAGCTTTCCCAACGCTGCTTTGTTCAGTTTTGTACCATACTTATTGTGTGGAGCTGCCCTCAGAAGACAGACCAGTAAAAAAGTCAGCTGTTACTCACACAGAAGGATTTCACAGCTTCAGGAAAATCAGAAATTAATTATTCCATACTGCTTTTTTAGGTAATTTCTGTGAAATGAGAAATCCAAACATATCAATAAGGCCTTTGGGGAAGGGGAAGGAAAAACACTCGCGCTTTCTAAATGAATTTGATAGCAAGTCTTTTTTTTTTTTTCTCTTCCCTTTCCTCAAAGAACCTCAGGCTCTCCCTTCGTTTTGAGGGAAAGAAATTATACCTCAGCTGGAATTCACAGACCATCACATTTGAATATTTCCTTCAAGGTTAAGGCAAGTCTATTTCCCTTCCTTTTGGCTCAGGCTCTGAGGCTTTTATTCATACCCTTTCACATTTATCTGTCGTTACACACATGCCATTTCTTGAGATCCGGTCACCTACAAAAAATATAATTTATCATCAGTGTATATGTACTTCCTCTCTCAGCTTCTGGTCCAAGTTCTCTCCTCAGGTGGTGGCTTAGCTGAAGCCATTGGGAAGTATCTGCTACACATTCCCGGAGTCAAACGGCACCAAATCCATTTTTTGCTGTTGGAGTGAAATCTCCATGGTGACAACTGCACCGTCAAGCTGTGAGAGCTTTTCAGTGAAGAAGAGCATTTTATCATGAGATTCTCATTACAAGAGTGCCCTCTGTAAATGAAGAGGAGATGGCACTGTGGGGGTTTCTGTAAATGAGGAGATGTTACTGCAGGGGTTCGAGCTGGCTGGACCTGCTCTTTGCCAATTGGCCTGAGTGACCGCAATGCAGACTAATTCTTCTGATCGTGTGTGTGTCCCCCCAAATCAGATGAACACAGGACATCATCAGAGTTAAAAACATATGAATTTTCATCCTCAAAAGCATCAGAAATAGCTTGTTCTCCTGCTGCCTGGCTGGAGCAGAAGGAAAGCACAAGCCAGCATCCCTGTGCCCTGGGGAGTCCTGCCTCACCTGCCTCATTCACACCCTCCTCACAGCTGCGTGTTCAGCACTGCTGGCTCAGGACTTACTGCTCTTCACTTTGCTTCCTCTGCCACCAGTACCTCCCTTTCTGACTGCTGAAGATGTGGTATAAGTCTACTTCTAAAAAGTGTGTATTCAACAACATCCATTCTGTGATATACACAGCTCAGCCTGTATGATCTTTATCAGACTTGGTAAAAAAACTGACAGAAAAATCACCTACTTGCTTCAGGTTAAAAGTGTACTCAGTAAAATACATCTTTCTTGGTCACTAAATTATTTCACAAGGATAAGAAAACCTTTCCACGCTATGTTTTATACACTAAACTTAATATACTGGTTTACTTTTCTGGATTGCACTAAATGATGGCACACCCAAAAAACCAGTCAGCTCAAATTAGATTTTTCAAATGTCCCATTACATTCCTGTTGAGAAATGTGTTCACTTTGTGACAAGCCCTTCTTAAAAGCATTTACCTTGATCGTTTGAAATTCAGATAAAGATAGTAGAAAGTTTGCACAGTAACTACCATACTTTGTCTCAAAATATTATGTGAAACCTAAATAATTTCTCTGTTAGACTCAAACTAGTTTAGTAAACAAGCATCTTTGTTAGAGAAATTGAGGAAAGCAACAGACACCTCATGGGCTTATGTGTGACTGCAATACTGAGAAGCACAAGCATTCAGATTCATGAAAGTTTTTTCTACAGAAAACACCAACATTGCCACTTGAGACTCCTCCTGTCAGGAACTGCTTCATGGCAGACAGGACAAGAGCCATGGGAATGTGGCTTTTGCACTGGAGGAGATTGAATCCTGCTAGTCACCATAAAATCCCACAGCAACTGCACAACAGATCAGCATGCTTGTGATGGACAATTCAAACACCAGAACAAAGTTTGTACAGGAATAGAGAAGAAGAAAATCTCCTCACACACTTAAAATAAATTCATGTTAAGCAGAGGATGTTTTCTCAGCACAATCAAACATTGATAGGACGGCTGATTTAACAGCAGAAGATGTAATTAACGGGTCAATGGAAAAATAGTTAAGACTTGATAGCAGAGTTCAACTAGACCTGGGTTTCTTTTTTTCTTCTGCTGCACTCATGTATTTTCCTTTGCCAGTTGCAATACAACACTACCGTTTAGTGGTCAGACACACCAAGTGCGGACTCCAGCAGCCCACCTGCTTTTTTGTCCAAACAGGTGGCAATTATTTGCAAACACCGTGTTCACATAACCCTAAGAAACAGGAAGTTAATATTACTCTAATTTTTTATTATTAAGCAAAATAAAACCTCCCTGACTCCAGGTGCTTGAATAAGGTCTTGTTAGAGGTATTAAAATAGTTTTGGAGACTGAATTTCAGGACATGTATGTACAAGGGAAACAACTCACCCAGCTTGAAAAGCTGGGTTTTGCTGGAAAAGATACCATGCCCCTATGAGTTTTAATTCTTTTATTATGACTGAATTCTACTCTTAAATACTCGGAAAATAAAAACTAAGCACAGAATATGTTGTCCCTGATTTAATGAGCAAGGAATCCTAGTATGGCTAGTATCCTCTTTGTCAAGATGGTGTTTACTTCTACTTCTTCATCATTCAACCAATTGTACTCCTGCAACTGAACTTGCACAAAAGCTGCTGGTTTCAGAGCAGCTTAAACTATCTTAAGCACTGGTCTGTGTGTTCTTCAAAAAGCAGTGACACTTGCAAGATCATTGGCTGAAGGAGGTCTTTGTATGAATTTCCTTCTTATAAAAGAAAACACCACAATTTGAAGACCATGTAGTAAAAAACCCAAATGGCTCTTCAATCACCAATTATGTTACAAGTGAAAATATTGTTTTTTACCTCAGTCGGAATAACACTACTTTCTAGAATACCACTGCAGATATTTGAAAAAAAATAAAATCCACAGCTTTGTTCTGTTTGCTGTGAACAGCAGAGCACTGGGCTACTTTCTCATGTCTGTGTTCCAAGTTTTGCAAATATGCAAGAACAACCAATTATGAATTTTCATTGTTTGTGTTTCATGGCAAATTTTCACTGATGATCCTTCTAGTTGCTTAAAGTAGCTAAATAAGGAGGCAGAAACCAGCTAGGTGAAACAAATTCACCTAGAAAGAAAAATGCAGCCAGGTGCCAATTTCTGAAAATTATAATTACAGTTTTGGAGATAAAAAGAAAATATCTTTCTAAAGTACAGACAAAAATATTTTTTAGGGCAAGCTTCAAGTGCTAGGTGAAATGAATAATTTTGCACAGTCATGTTCACTGTGTTTAGTAAATGCACTATATTGGCCCATTACCTGAAACAGGAATTAGGGGGTCTGCTACTTCTGAAGTAGTTTTATTGCTTTTCATCCATAAATCTCAAAAATAAGGTGCACACAATCAATGTTTCTCAAAAACCGCTTTTTCAAAATATCTACACACCAGTAAAGCCTTCTGATTGCAACTTCTCCCTGAAATCAGTACAATTTTCCAACAAAAGACACTCTCATCATTTTCCCTGAAAGCGTACAACACTCTTATTTCCATTTTCAAGTAAAAGATCTATCAAACTCGTGCTATAGAACAAGTAGGAATCCTTGAATTAACTGTTAGAGCAGAAGCTAAAATTTGATTAATTTTTTTACCTCTATCCACTATGTATTTTTCTAAAGGTCTGCTTATTTTTGCGAAGTTCTGCTCAGCAGGAGTTTGTAAGCTGGGTCCTGCTCTGCTTGGCTGGCCAGATGCTGCTCTCTACCTTCCCAGCTGGGAACTGTGAGAGCAAGCTGCAATCATTTCTTGAGACACTGGGAGATCACACAGCCTTCCCTTGGAGACTGCAGAAAACACAGCTTCTCTGGGAATTGGTTCAAATAAAATTTACTGGCTGTCTGGATCCAAATCCAGATGGAAATCTTTGATTAGTAATTTTGCTTCAGGTACTGCAATCCCTCTATTACAGAAATGATATTATATATATATATCACTGACTGATACATTAAAAGCTCAAAGATATAATCTACACGCCATTATGAAAGCATCCATTTTAGGGACTACCATGACTTTAGGTGACATTCCCAACAGGAGCAGCTTCTTGAAAGACCTCTAAAACAAGATTTCATTTTGCCTTTCAATTCAGAGCAACCTGCCTCAGTACAGCTTTGTCAAATGTGGGAACATTTCTGGCTTTCCTTTTCTTGTGAGAGAGTGTGCACTGCAGAAACAGGCTGAAGCATGAAATTTCTAAGTGTCAATATCTGAACTGAACCCATCACACCTTGTGCCTGCAGCAGAACCAGATTTCAACCACCGATTTCAAGCAGCAGATGGACTGTGCAAAAAATATAAAGATACCCAAATGCATTTAGAGATGAGTTATTTTCCCTTCTTTGAAAGCATTTTATTTCCAAAATCCCAGTGTATCACCTTAATATCCATGACACAGTGTTCTCATGTTAGCTTACTGACTAATGGTGGACTCTGTTGATAATGCCATAAACTCCATTTCTTTCAGGCATAATCATTAATAAAATGCATGCAGGACAGCACTCCATCATGAACTGTCTGGAATGTAACTGAGATGTGTAATGGCTTTTGGCTGCACACACGCTAACTTAAGGCTCAGCATGCAACACTGAAAAAAAGTGACATGGTTGAATTCTGAAAAAAAAGGAGGAAAAGGGAAAACAGATGTCAAGGTTTCAACAAGTCACTGAACACTGCAGCTGGAACCAGTACAAAAACAACACAAGTATGCTGATAATGTAGCATTTCATGTAATGATAAGGGCAATAAAATAGCACAAAATGCAAAAGCTCAAATGGTTAAATACCTTCCTCAAATTCCAGAGGGCTAGTTGGGCTGAACAATAATAGTAATCCTTTCAATAACCAGATCAAATTATTCAACCATTAAAGCTCTTTATGCTCAAGGAAAGTGAAAATTGAGAGATTCCCTTTCTTCTAAGTGCAGAATATGGACAATAAATCTAAAATCCAATCCAAACAGACATTCAGACTCACAGTATCTCATTACCATCACTCTTGAAACTATTTGGCAATAGTTTCCATTATTACAACAGATGTTAACAAGATGGATAGAGAACATGTTAAATAAACACTAATATTAATATATAAGTGTCTATGCAACAAAGCCACTGTTCAAATTATTTATTTCCCCAAGAGCATTTCTTGGGAAATTAATCATGGAATTTTTCTTGCTATAACTATTAAAAATTCAAGATATTTCCATTGACAAAAATGTATCATTCAGGAAAAAAACACTAAGTAATGTAAACATAGCCTACATGTGTAATCTGGACTCTGGTGGAGGGATTCTTGTAACTGCCATTCTCCCTGGGCTTTGGCTCCTTAGGACAGAGCAGCAAAGGTAGGAAATGTGCAGAGAGAGAATCCAACCTACAAAGATTTACAACTTGAAAGAGTTCAAAAGCTTAAGGATGAAGAAAGAGCAGATACAGGCAATAATCACAAAACCCTGGAATTTTAAGTCCAGCCCTGTGATCAGACACCTTGGTCAGAACACTGTCTCCGCATCACAGGCAGACTGGTTACAACTGTTGAGATTGCTCAGGCATGCTGAACATGGAGACTGTTTTCTCATGTAAGAGTTTCTTACTGGAACACAGCCTGTTGCTTCTCAGTCTTTCAGTACAGCAACTAAATTACTAAATTAGATTACTAAATCTAGCAAGCAAAAAACAAGTAGAGTTTATAAATCCATTAATATGACACAAGCCATCAGGATTAGAGCTGACAAAAAAGAAAGCAAGCAAAAACCTCAGGCCTCAGGATTTTCCAAAATCCTTGGAAAAAGGATTTTTAAAGTACTGATACACACAGAGTCACAAGTGACTTCTGAAAGATCTGAGAATTAAAAAGAAATCTGCTAAGGTGCACCTACACAAAAAGATGTAATCAGTGTAAGTTTTAGAAAAATTCCCACCAGCAAAACATATAATAAATTAGTGTTATAACAAGAGCTGAAGAGGAGCTTTCTCAAGCACATCTGAAAGATCCAGAATGATGGCATAGAAAACAATTCCTTTAAAATCCCTTCTATTTTGCTAAAAAAACCTTTTTTAAAAACATTTAAGCTATAAACTGTGAAAGGAGGTACTTTTACGGAGAACCAATATCCAGAGCCATTAATTATAAGATTAAAATTATTACAATATGCTAGTACTATGTCTTCAGAAATAATTGCTGCCTAAGAAAATGTAAATTTTTTTTGCTGCCATATAACTCTTCCACATTCATCACAAACCTGACTCCTGTGTATTTATAGATTACACAAGCCAAAAGCATTGCATTCATGCTTAATTTCATCTGTGCACTCTTAGGTTGACTTATTTCAAGCTGTAGCATAGCTTAGAGGAAGCATGTGTAGATGTAGTAAATACCAAAGGAATTTGTTTTGATTATTTTTGACATAATAAGATATATCAAACTGACACCCTGATGCAGATGCACATCTCTGCTGGCAGTGCAGCATCACTCACATGCAAAAGCCATACCAAAAATACCTGCCAAATGTGTTTGGAAATGTTATGGTACTTAACAAGCATTTGAAGAGTTGACTCAAACCCAAAATGAAATCAAAAAGATGAAGCAATCTATGCTCAAGCAGTGCAACCTCAAATAACTTGTTGAACTGGAGGTCCAGAAGCCCAGCAAGCTTTTCATCTGTTAGGTTGTTCCTTACAAAACTTCATAATATTTTGAATTGTATCCCCTGTGTTCTGATCTACTATCTATAATTAATAGCTTTCAGCTACAAATCCTTTACTTCTGAGATCCTACATCTGGTAGGGAATTATGTGATAAAGCAATATGAAAGAAGTCACATTACAAAATGTAGGAGAATTTAGCACATTTGCAATTCAGAAGGCTGCTAGGCACAGCTAAGTTCAAAAGAAAATACTATAACAGAAAACAGCACCATGTTGGAAAGGGAAATTTGCACCAAAAGCAATTTCACCTGTGATAACACTTTGCTATGTCTCTGAATTTCCTTTTCACTTACTGATGCTTTTCTGTAGCACAAAGGGGCAGATCCCCAAGACAGCCAATCTCCACACAGCACCAAACTTCTTTTTTTTTGCATCCAGAACAACCCAGGAAATGAAGTTCTGTCCATATACCTGTCTCAACACATCCCATGCATATCAATATAAAGACCCCAGGATCAATTTGTAGCGGCCAACATAATGAAACAGAAAATTTCTGACCTATGAGGAAAAAATAAAAAATAAAAAAAATAAAAAAAATAAAAAAAAATAAAAAAAATAAAAAAGAAGGTTTGTCCAAACAGTTTATCTCTTCTAATTTTAGGTATATCTGTGAAATGTCAGTGTCATAGCCTGAATCTCTCTCCAGTGTTTGCATATGGGTTTGCTGGTGGTGGCTGTGGGACTTTTGGGGTTTTTTTGTTAACTGAGAAATTGAAAGAAATAGGTCGTCAGCTCAGAAGCAAAGCGGAGAAAAAGGTAAGTATCTTAACCACCTGAGAAAAAAAGATAGAGCTGTGGATATGCTAATTGTTAAAGCTGTGTCATTTGTGCAACACTAAAAAAAAAGTAATTACCAAGTGAGGCAAAAGCAGAAAGAAGGAACTGAATACACAGCCCACACAGTCACAGATGGTGACACACTCTGAAGGGGATGGAAGCAATTATGAGCCAGTCTTAGTCCTGGGACTATTCAAGGAGTCCTTGAATGATATTCACAAACATTAGGCACGTGACAGGGGATAAGCATTCTCATATTAATGGCAAGGCTCCAATTACTCCAACTGGTTTCATAAGTTTGAAGGTGTTGTTAACTCCTTTCAGCAAGTGCAGGTAGTGCTTTAAAAAAAATGAGAGGACTTTCTTTCTTAAAAGATAGTGCAGTAATAACTTGATATTGGAATCCAAATTTTAAGCATTTTTATTGCTTAAAGGAGAACTTGAAAAGGGGGAATGTGAACACAGAAAAGTAGCTTTCACAACCATGCTTGCAGAGTGCTGCCACGTGCAGAACTGCTCAAGGGCTCCCAGCATAGCCACCCTTCTCAAGGCAAGTTAGGCAACAATGTATATGAGAAACATATTATGTTTGCTACATAATCACCATTTCCTAGCAAATTTGTAGCAGGCAACACATTCACTTAGCCAAAAATATATTAAGCATACATTTTCCCAATCATTTAAAAAAAAGGTAATTCTGCACCCCTTTGCATTTTTTCTAGAGGTACTGCCTTTGCCTTTTGTTCAAGCCCTTAGTATAATCCTTCTTAGCTGAAGCCAAAAGGCTGTGGTCATGCTTTCCCTTCTTATAAGAAAAATGAACCTGAAAGCATGCAAAATGCCTACTGCCTACTTCAGAGCAGTAGCCTGGTACAGAAATAACCCACAAGGACCCAGAATAAGCTCTCAGGAGGAGCCAGAGATTCTAGCACCACCAGTGATGGATCTGTATAAGGCCACAGTTAGGACCCAGAAAGATAAAGGTCTCTTTACTTGGCAATGTATGATTTGTGCATATTCCTTTTAAATAAAGATATAATAAATCATATTTCTTTTTACCTGCCATTGCACACAGAGGGGATGTATTCACGAAAGTTAAATTCATGAATATTCTCTTTCTGAATGGAAAGAGATTTTAGAAAAGGCAGTTCAGAGGAAGAGTACACCTTTAAGTGTTTTGAATAATTTTCAAGAGGTGTCTCACTGCTAGCAGACACAATAGCTTACAATATCAATAAAAGCCTCCAGGTAACCTTTGCAAATACATTTACTCAGCATCCCTAATTGTATTAAGACTTCCTGAACCTGTGAATCAGCATGGAAGAGTGACAAAACAGAGACACAACACCGGAAGAGAGCACTAACAGAGGTTTGTAAGACATATGCAAAGATCCTCCAGAGTACATTAGAACTTGTTTCTGCAAACAGAAACTTGATCAACTAATGTATTCATTCCTTTAAAGTGACCCAGAAATTAATGGAAAAATAGTCATGTGGGGAAAAGCCACCCACACTTGAATGGCACTATGACTCAAACAAGGGCTCACAGGAGAACAGAAGGATCCGAGTCACTATCCGGGGCATCTTCTAAAATATTTCCTGTGCAAAGATTGTCTGCCTTGCTGAATTCATCAGTGGCCACTTCAGGACGAATCCATCCCACTAATGGCAGGCAGCAGCCCTGCCCTGCCTTTGAATATTCAGAGAAATGAATACTGCCTCCAAATGAGGCTAAACGCTTCCTGGTTCTCCCGCAGCTGCTTCAGGGGTCTTCATTCAATATTAACTACCCCGAGCAGACCCCGAACTCTCAGCAAGGTGTGGGATCACCGTGCCTTGGGATTAGTTTAGGTGAGGCTGGAGAGGTGACGCTGGAGCGCGGACTGGAAGGCAGAGGCGCTGTCGCAGCCGCAGGGAGGAGAGCAGCTGGGTGCCGCTCGGAGGCAGGAGCGGAGCTCGCACACACGGGGGAGCTGCGGCTCCGCGTCTCCCCCGGCTCCGCGTCTCCCCCGGCTCCGCCCGGCTCCGCATCTCCACCAGCTCCGCATCTCCGCCCGGCTCCGCGCTGGCTGCCCTGCAGTCGGGGCTCCGAGCTCCCGGCACGGAGACTGGCGGCGTCACACCCGCCATCCTCACATCCAGACAGGCTTAGGGGGCAAACAGAGAATAAATGGAGAGATAACGGGGAAATAGGGATAGTAATGAACTCTCCTACAGCCTCAGTGATGCTGTCACTGCTGAACTCCAAAACTGGTGACTTCCAGTTTTTTAAGAGTGACAAATCCAAGAGAATGCTTTTCTCCCTTTCTGACACTTCAGGTGCATGAATTTGGCTTTTCTTAAAGCTACACTTGCCTATGGGCAATCACCCAAAACTCATAGCATGAATTTATTCTTCACACTTTCTCACATTTTTTTTCTGAACATCAGGAAAAATATTTTAATGTGAGAGTGACTGAGCACTAGCACAGAGAGGTGTTAGAGTCTCCAGCCTCAGACACTAAAAAGCCATCTGAACACTAAAAAGTCCTGGGCAGCCTGCTCTGGGTGACCCCGCCTGAGCAAGGGAGTTGGTCCAGATGGCCTCCAGAAGTCTCTTCCAGCCTCAACAATTCTGTGATTCTGTGGTGTTGTTTTTTTCCCCTTCAGTTCACTTTCTCCTGTCATCACCCTCCCACTCTTACTCTTTTTCCCATTAATATCCGCTGCCTCAATTGCCTTACTCCCACCTTGGTGTCTCACTTCTTACTCTTCATCTATTTTTTTGCTTTCAGATAGTGGAAGGATATTATGCCCTTGAGAAGTAATTGAGGAGAGCACATGTTTGACAACCGGAGCAAACAATCAGGTCCTCCTGAAGCACCTTCCTTCTCCATAGTAACATGAGACAAGAGACATACATGAGAACTTCATCACCATGGCCAGAGGACATCAGTTCAAGTGTACACACAATCAGACATACTTTGTGTAATGAGTAAATTGCACCGTTTTTGTCCAAGTAAGTATGTTTCCCTCTGTCACAAGGGCTGCTTACATGCTGGAATTAAATGTATGCCTCATTTTTGGGACAGCCATATACAGTGTAACTATACTACAAAATCAAGTTGAATTTTTTTTTCCTTAAAATCCTGTTTTTTACAACTAATTGTAAAGGGTGATAAAGAGACCTTACATAGGTTTAGAAGCCAAAACCATAACGGGAATCTAAGAACACGCTTCAAAATAGCTCATTCCCTTTAAAAGAAAACAAAACCATAAACAACCTCAGTGTAAGTCCCTTTCATAAACAAAACTGGAACAGAAGTAAATAACTGAACAGATTATGTGCCCATAATTTACCAAAAACAAGTCTCACCCCCACCAATCCCTCTCAGTTTCATCCTGTGAGCAAATTCATCAGCAACTTTACTTGGACATCAAATTACAAAGCTACCTTGACTGCCTGTCCCAGAGCCCAAACTATTCCTGAGGAGAGGGCAAAACTACTCATGCACCTGAGGAAGAGGGGTAACTATTTCATCTAGCTGTGGAAACTTCAGCCAAACTCTGGAGGGAAGAAAAGGCTATTTTCCCTTCTGCATCACCTGCCCCAGCGAGGGCATGAGGCATTCCTAGGGGAGACCATCATCAGCTCAGGAAAGCTCTTCCCTGATTCAAAACACACAGCTGAAACATACCATAAACAAAAAAATAAAAAAGAAAAAAGAAAAAAAAATAGAGTCCATTGTTTACATCCATAAAACAAAAAATTCAAACCTATTATGAAATGAAACATAAAACCGTGTTTCAGGATTGCATTACTGTGACTACTTAAATGAGAAAAGAATAATCTGTCTGAGAGAAGAAAGAGTGAGCCCAGTCCTGAGGAACAATACCTACTGTACCTTTGGACCTTTTCCACAAGTACCCTACTTCTCACTAAGAGATTTAACCTAGGCTCTGTTTTAAGGAATTTTGATGTGGCTCACGGAAAATTCTTCTGCTAAGCAGCATCAGCTATTAAATTCAGTTAAGTTTATAGCTGTCATGTTACATGCAGGAGGTATAAATTGCTGCCCCTTGAATACAGGGAGACACACAACTCCGTAGCTTTGGAATTTCCTGAGAGAACATGGACCACAACAGGTGACAATGGGAGAGATTTCCCAAAATATTTATGCTTTTTGTTCCTCATTCTGCTGATATTTTTCAGCATTTCAAAACACAGAGAAATCCATATCTTTCAAGGTGAAAGATTTATCTATTCTTAAAAAAAAATATTCAATTTCAAAAATAATGTCACAGTCCAGCATAATCCTATCTTTTGTTTGCTAAGTCTGCTTGCCAGCAAAAGCCCTGCATTCCAACAATTGCTTACTTTCTTATTATAGTCTTAGCTGCAGTGTCTTGATAAATAGATGTTCCCATGGAGATGACAAATGAATATCATCCATGTTGCAATGAGATTCTGATTTCATCTTGAACCATTAGCTTTCAAACCACAGCTTATTCATTATTCATTTGCAGTAAGGAAATGGCTGAAACTCAGTGCATTACGGCAGATTAAAATCTGTGCATGCAGCCTAGAAGAAAGTGCATTTGTCACCACATAAAATGAACAAAACTCCCTGGGATTAAAATAATGATCCCAGGAGCTGTCCTAAAGGTCTAGAAAGATTTTTCCCCTCAATTAATAGGATGCTTACATAAACTATGGAAATTGAGACACATTTTAACTATTAAGGCAGGCAGGGGACTTTCAGGAGGAAAAAAACCCAGCAGATGACATTCAACTGTTTTTCAAACTGTTAAAATTACACTAAATGCTTTTCAGAAACAGGCTTAAAAACATAAATGACTGAAACTTATTATCTTAGTAAGACATCTAAATTTTGTGCACTTTTTGACTGTTCTTGTGTATGAAACCAGTATCTGCATTCCATTCAGAAAATGCCTTCTTTATGACTGGCTGACAGATGACTGGAGTCTTTGGCAGATCTGGGGGAGCCTAAGATGTAGAAGAAAATATTTTCAGTTTTTTCATAACTAAAATCTTGCACAGTGGCTGCAGTTATTTTTAAAAACGACCTTAAAGCTCATGAAAGCTTCCCACTCAGTAGGAATGTCTACGTTTGTCTGCTCAAGATAAATATTTGTTCTTCTATATTTAATAAAGACAATAGAGTTATAAGATGACCAATTAAAATAATATACAATATCAATGCACTTCATTAAAGCACTTTTTCAGTCATATGTCCTGGGTTAGAAGGAAGAAAAAAGTCAGTGCACTGATATTGCTACAAGCAGCACACACTAAAAGAAATCTTATCTTCTGCACTTCTGCATATAAGGGCTTCAAATTTATGATAATTAGAAGAATATGAAATAGTCTTTCTCAAATGCTGGCCGAAGACTGGCCTGCTTGGAAGGAAGGAGTCTGATCAATGCTTGAAAGACACAGCAGACAGATGCACTGCAGTGTCACCTAATATTTACCTGCTGCTGTTGTCATTGCTTGTAACAGCATTCAAATTCACTGTAATTGAGGTAGATAGGAAATTTTTTGGCTGATTTTGAGGTGAGAGCTGTCTATATGTATATTACCTGAAGGACATTTTGCCTGGAGGAAAGTTATCTTGCATCTGATCCAGGGGAAAAAAAACAGGACATACAAAAGTGGGACGTCCTTCACACTTGCCCTGGTTAACAACATCCATGCTCCTGCTGTCTGAGCACTGGAGTTGTCCTGGGAAAAGCATGTCAATTAGAGTAAGTTATAACCAATTACGTGTCTCTTCATTTGAATTATTGTCCATTAAGAACTGACCTGAGTTTACAGAACACATTTCATTCCCATAATAGGCTTAATACCAATGTGACAAGAGGTCGTAGGGTAACAATAAATGATGAACCAGGATTACTTTGACACGTAGCAAGGGGACAGTGAGCAGCAGCTCATTTTTCCCCACTAACATGACATGCCATTTTCACACAACTGCTATCTCACCTAGATCCTCGGATTACCGTGAAGCTGGGACAGCCACACGCTCCACTGCACAAGCAGCCATCTCCATTATGTCCCTTCCTATCTCACAGATGAGGCTTTATCCAAGCATAGCATAGGGATGAGATGAAGCAAGCAATAAAGGCCAAACCTTATTCACATCAAGAAATATGCAGACAGTCTAGACAAAGTGCTGAACTCTTCCTGTGCAGGTTGTCTCACGTGGAGTAGGACATCTACTAAGTGAGCTTTTCTGCAGAAATTAACTTGCCAGGGTCAGTTTTGTTGCTGCAGAGGGGGGAAAGAGTTAATCACTACCCAGACTTTGCAAACCTTTGAGGATTTGATCCACCACATTTAATTTAGACAGTTTTTCTATTCTGAACTCGTAGAAGTCGCAATTGAATTTGTCCATTATTGTAATTCACAGCAGTAAATGCCTGGAGCTGCCTAAGGTTTGAAGTGAGACGTTTGGGACACTGGCTGTCATAAAATGGATTTGTTTCTCAGACCGAACTCTTTTCTTATTTGGCAGGAAATACTCTCTCTTCATCATGCTCTTCATTGGCTCCTGAGCTGAGATTCATAATAACCATGACAGCGTGTTTTCACCCACAAGCACAAATTGTAAATTTTAGAGGAAATAAAAGCAACAGGCAGATAGACAAAGCCATGGAAACCTTTCAGCACAGCACAGTGAGGATTCCAGCATTGAGCTAGATGACCAACAGAGTGAAACACATGCTCTTTTCCTTTGAGAAGAAAAACAAGAAACCCCAGGATGAAACAAGGGGCTTCATATACAATGTCTTGCCATATTTTTTTTTTGTAACTTCCTAAGTTAAACACACAAAAGTCTTAAACTTTTGGTGATATTTACTGGAGCCAACATGACTGCTGTGAACTCACCGTAGAGTACACTGGATCTTCTGAAGGACAATGTGATGTTAAGTGTAATGCTTGCAAATACTTGTTTAACCCATAACGTCTCTCTGCTTGCTCTCTCACACATTTCTATAAACCTGTCACTGTGTGTATCACCTGCTACAGCCTTAACCATCCCCAACTGGATATGGAGATGCAGCTCTGCAGGTAGACAGCACAAGACACTCTGAATCCATTAAGAACTCAGCATACATGGCCCTTCAGCAGAGCAGTCACTGCAGCCACCTACTTCACCTGGTGCAGAAGGAACCTTTGCTGTCCAACATCTTCCACTGGTATTATTTTCAATTAGGTGCTGTCATACTCAATACACTGGATCTTTTGAAATCTGCAGCTTTCAATTAGTTTAACAAACATAATCCTGTGTTTACTACTGTTTAAAATACCTTACAGCATTAAAAAATTTGGAAATTTAGCCAGTGTACATGGGAAAACAAGAATACATACAGTTATATAACTGATCATTTATAAGGTGACAGTAAAGTTTAAAAATCACATCCCTAAAAGTCCAGAACAGGAAATTGAGATTCAGGAAGGGCTAATTAGCAGCCATAACAGACTAATTAATGTACTAAGTCGCAAGAGGGAACAAAGGTTCATACCCTTGTAACAATTGGGCTGTACAGATTTAACTCCTAGGCCTAGGAATAAACTCCTGTAGGTTCAGCTCCAAGCTCAGTTTCAGTCAGACATTCTAGAAGCAACCATGTGATTTGTTCTGCTTTAACCAAAGTGTTATAATATAGATATACTTTTTTGTACATTTACATAGTGTTCTGAGTTTGGATAGTGTTGAATAAAAAGCATAATACAGAAAAGGAAGTTAATTTTCCTTGAGCACTGAAGGAGAACCTAAATCTTCTAATTTAAATCTAGAAAAAGATATGAAATGTTTATCAATGAAAATTATTTGGCCTTGTTCAATGGCAAGAATACATAATCTTCAGAAGCAGTTTGCACTAACATTATCCCTTTTTTCTACTAGGAAATAACTGAAGTCAACACAACAGAGTTTTTTACTGGGGAGTTGTATACTACTGTGATCTCAGGGCAAAAATCAGCATTTCAAGCACAGAAACTCTGATTTATTTGAGTTGAAGTCACATTTCATGAGGAGAAATGAGTTTATTCCCCTACTTCAGCCAAGCACAGTTAACTGAAAGTAGAAAATCTTTACGCAGCATGGCCCAAGAGGCAGGTAGGACACTCCAGAGCATCTGTGTGACACCATAGGAAAGTCATTCTGACACGACCTGAAGCCAAACTCAGTGTGCAGCACAATCAAAACTGTGGGCCATTGCCACCAAAGCCTTCTACCAGCATCTGCTTGGCAGAAAAAGACTCAACTATGTCTTCTCCCCAGCTTACAAACACAGGAGAAACAGCAAAAGTAGAAACTGCTTATCTGCAGAACCACATTGTGGAATTTCTTCCTCAGTATTATATCTAGTGCACCTAATCTACCTTTCTTCTTTCCTTCCCAGCTTCTCCCCTCAAACCTGAGAGCAAGTAATGGACTCAGGGATCTCTCAACTGAAGAATTTTGGAAGAAGCTGCAGTAGGATGGAAAGGTCAGGGCTGTCTGTGTTACTGTCCTGAAGCCCCTGGAAGGACCAGGCTGGAAACCCTCTGGCATCTCATGGTGGCAGAAGCCCAGCGGGGAGTCAGAGGAGAGAAGCTCCCAGTGTGTGATATTCCCATGAGTGCAATCATGAGCCCTCGCTCATGCAGTCCATATTCACCAGGGGAAAGTGGGGCAAAGCACACAGCTTTTGACCATTGCATTTTGTCAGCTTTGAAATCAACCTTCATGGCTAAAAGGCTTGCTGGGCATTTTCAGAATGTACATATCATCTTCATAGTTTCCAATCTGTTGGATGATGAACTTTAACCAGAATAGACAAAACACCACTACAGTACTACTGCAAGGAAGAATCACTTTGATTTTAAATTACTACTCTCTTCTGAAAGAGATCTTATTTTGGTCTCATGAAACCTGATCTTCCTAGTTTCTTCTCTTCAGAAAGGAGAATGTATGCAATGTGTAGAGCTGGCTGCACTAGGTATATATAGCATTTTGGATTATCCTCTTTAATGATCATGGTGAATTCTTAAACCATTTGCCATCCTTTCACATCGGTGTCAGTCCAGAAAACATCAGGGAAAGCAGCAGCAGCTAGCCAGCCATTTCTCTGTTACCAGGCCGGATATAACCCAAGCAACTCATGTGCTTTGTAAGGAAGATTTAGCCCTTCAATATTTTGGAGAAGGGACTACACCAAGGTCAAAGAAAGCCTTATTTCACTCTCTATTAAACACCAATTCGCTCAGATTTTACGGGGTGTGTGTATTATTCAAATGTGCATCCCATAGAAGCGTATTTTAATCTAATAATGTCTTTTTCTAATGCTCTGCCTCCACAGGGTAATTTCCAGCTCTAGAAAGTGCAAGGCAATGTTGAGGAGGATGTGCCCCTCCCAGCTCTATAACTCAGGGAACGGAAAATCCGTTTTTTCCATGTGCAATTGCTGCTCCAGCCACCAGATGCTACTGCGGCATTAGAATGGGAGCCGGGAGCTGCGGCTCCTCACAGTGCACTACTGCGGAATGGACACCCAGAGCCTTTAATTACATGATCATACACTACCTCGTGCCTTGAGCTGCTGTCCTTTTGAAGAGGATAATGAAGAAAGCTTAGTTATCTGTAGAACCCTTCTTCATTTGCTGAGAAAGCTGGCAGATATGCAGTGAACAAAACGAGATGGCGGGGGAAGAGGAGGGTGCCGTGACTGAACACAATGAAGCTGAAATGTTAGAGACTGGTGAAAAGGGCTGCATAGTTGGGAGCCTGGGTACAGACACATCATTCTGGCTACCCAGAGTCAGAGGATGTTTGAGACACTGCATTTCATCTCTCCATGCCTCTGTTCCTTCTGTAAAATGAAGACAATGCCTGCTAACATCTCTGAAATTACTTTATCAGTATTAAAGAGTGGTTCTAACACATTAATGCATATACACATGAACTATTAATAACAGTGAGAGTCAACACTAGATAGTATAGATAGTTTAAAAATGGGTATTTAATCTACAGTTATTCATGCAATTTTTTGTTATTTAAAAAAAAACCCAAATCACTAAATATGTACAAAACTTAAAAAAAAAAAAAAAAAAAAAAAAAAAAAAATTCAGAAGGCAAGGTTAAGGAGAGGTGCTCCTGTAGGATGCCTGTAAGAAAGCCAGCACACCACGGTCACTGCTCTGGCTGTCTGGAATAAGGAGAAAGGTGGCCATGGTATCTCATGGATGGCCAGATCACAAGAATGAAGACAAACAGAAAACAAGAATGGATGAAGAAACCTGGGGTGAAGAGTTCAAACAAGTATCCAAATCACAGAGAAACCCTAGATTTAACACTTAACCCTTCAGCCATTTGCAGTGATTATCCCCTTCATGTTGCAGCCCCAGTGAATGCCTGATAATCTTTGCATTATCTTCCTCTTCATTTCATACAATCAAAATATGAATGTGCACTGTCAATCAGAGGGTTGGAATCATGCAGACATGTGGGAACTAAAAGCTCCACAAGCTCTTCCTCCCTCTATGGCCAGACCTGTGTTTTGTGTAGCAGTCACTACCTGTTCACAGCACATCAAGACAGCAGCAACTGTCTCCAAGGCTGATCTCAGCCACCACAGGGTGAAAGGAAGAAGGAGAGGCATAGGAGTACAATGAGTACAATTAACTTATTCAGAGCAAAGTCATCTTACTGAAGGTAATCATACCACAAGTGAGAGCAATTATGTTTTGTTCCTTTTTTCTTCAATCTTTGGATTGCAATGTCCTGACAAGCAATCAGGCTCAAACATTTAAGCTCAATATGAAGAAGCTACAGCCCCTTTCTGGGATCTCATTTCCTTTAGATTGCATTTTTCCTTCATCAAAAATAAGTCCTTAACCTTCCCCTCTGATTCTCAGTTCCTTTCTAGAATCACAGTAAGTCCAAGAAGATCAAAGCAGAGCTTCTGTCCTACTGCCCACTGCCTTCTAGCAACTGTCCTGCCCTGTCAGAATTTCAGCCTTGTCTGAGTCATTTGAATGTATGGCACATAGATGCCTTTCCTTTCATCTTTCCTTTTTGCCTTCTGTCAGAGAAAACAAGAGCCAGTTTTTCTCTATTGCTTTACTCTGCAGAGCATTCAGATACATCCATAAAGGGATGTGGCTAAAATGGCATCACTAAACTTAACCAAGCATCAGGATTGCCTCTGTCTTTACAACTGCCTGCAGCACAGTGCTGAGGGATGCAGAACTGGAATGGGGTAAAAGATGGGAGCAAGAACGTCAAAGAGAGAGGCAGAAAGTGATAAAAGGGAAAAGATCACTTTTCAAATGCACAAAAAGATGCAAAGGCCAAAATCTTTCTGGATCAGGAATCCAAGGATTGGTAGCATTTCCCAGTGATTACTCATCTGGGCCTTATTGCCAGGACTGCTTGTGGGCTTGTGGTTGACTAAAGAAGGAAAGGGTTTATCACTCAAACTTAAATTTTACCAAAGTTTCATAAGACTTTTTTATGCAATGGGAGAACTCGACTTTCTCAAGTAAATTTTGTAGACTGTTTTTCTAATATAAGCCACAGTGACTTTACAAATACAAAGGCAAGGGAATGAGATAATAATATAAATGTGCATTCGCCTGTGTTTGGGAGAGAACAGCAGCTGCACCTTAAAGTTTCCTATATATTATCACAACTACATGCATCACATGTTGTTTTGATTATTGACTAATCCACTAATTGATTATTCTACTCATTAAAAAGCTAATAGAATTTATTAATAATAATAGAATAATATAAAATTTATTTTTCTACTAATTCATAATTTACTGAAAACTTATATGTAGCTTGTAAAGAGCTCCCTATTTTGCCTAAGTAAAGCCCCGAACCAGCCTAGGGATCTTCAGTGGCTTCTAAACTTGAACACTTGGCTCTATGGAAAAAGTCTATTATATAGTTCTGGTCTTGGCTGTTCCATTATATCAGAAACCAGACAGAATAATTGCCAAGCACCTTCTGTCTACCCAGCTCTCTAAGTGAAAGCCACTTATCCCTCTCTGGGGTCTTGATCTTCTGTCAGTGTCTCCATTTCCCTTGTATTGCTAGATTACAAAGCAATCCTGACCCACCCTTCCAGATGTGGTTGCTGCTGGGCTGAGCAGGGCAGCTGGAGGCTTCAGGAGAGAAGAACAAATGCTGCAGTCTCCTCTGCCTTGTGAGAACAGGCTGCAGTTCTCAGACTGGGTAGGTGCCTCAGAAGATCTTCAGGTGTGGAGGAATCTAGAGAGCTGCTCATCTCCTATAGAAGGGGTACATATCCAGAAACTAGTACCTCTAGCTCCATTACCAAACTCTGAGAGCTCCTTGAAGAGAGTGAGGAATATTACAAAATTCCAACACTTTGCAAAGAGAGGGATATTAGAAGCAGTTCTGTTTCTTGTAAAGACTTTGCTACTCTTAAAGGGTAACAAAAGTGGTGAGAAAAGAGATCATTTCACTAAGTTAAACTTGAACAGAATTTAAGCACCTGACACAAAATCCTGCAACTCCCAGCACAGTTCAGCAGGAGTATTTTAAGCCTGTTTCAAACAACGCCAGAAGAAATTTCACTGATTTCTCTGAGCTTTCACCATCACACTTATAGCAATCACATTTTAACCACGGAAAACCTTTGAGAAGTAGGACTCAGCAGGCCTAAAAACAGCAGTGCTGATTGCGATGGAACTTGACTGCCATTTTCTATTCACAGACCCTTTCAGTTCGTGCAGTGCATGGTGATATGCAAGGCAATTTTCCAGTTATAATGAGGTTTAAAATAACTGAGAGACAATCTAGAAAAAGAAAAAAAAGAGCATATGAGCATTTCCTCCTCAATATAAGCAAGATCTCCTAGCTACATCTCGATACATTGGTAGAGAAGTGTGACAATCTTCAATACAATTACAGACAAGATTTGGATCCTAGCCTATTCACTCTGAACATAGAGTTTTTAAATTCCTGAATGATAATTATTTTGCTTCAAAAGCATTTTCTTACTTCTTTAATTCTGCCAAGTATGATAGTACAATAAACAGGAATTGCTAGGAACCAGAGGCACACAGCATCAATCACAACTGTCTGCCATGGAAAGCAGGAACACACCTCTCCTGTGGAAGCTAGGGACTGCCTGGGAATGTGAAGTAGCCCCTGATGAGCCTGTGCTGCTGCAGACACTGCTTCCAATGGTACCTTGTAAACTGAAAACTACTGTGAAAATCTCTATGTGTGCTGTGACAGCAGCACAGACTAATACTGTGACTTTCACATTCGTGTCAAAATAATATTTTCCAAAAAGTACTCTTTAAAAGAAACAAGAGCAAAAGAGAATCCTTCTGTCAACTTTAATTTTCATGCAACAGGAAAACTGTGGATGAGGGTGGAGGCAGTTGGATTTGGATAGGATTTGCTGATCATGCACAATTTTTTTTTCCCCTCTATGACCATAAAACTGCTAATAAAGTAGGAAATGGAAGACAAAGCCAAAGGAGTTCTCCTACATATCAGTGTGTACATAGGAAATGATAAATTCAAAACATCTAAACTTTCTGACTTTAGTTTATCAAATGACTGAAAGATGCAGGGAACACCTGTGGATTTTCAGCAGCAGTCAGTGAGCCACCATCCAGCAGAATACACAGAATACACATTGCTTTGCTGTAGGAGGGCATGCTAAATGACTTAAATGCTGGTAATTCTCTGCCCTTACAAAGTTCCTAAAAGGTGCTGAATTGGTGCTTGTGAAGGATAAATACATCCAATTACAGCTCACCTGGAAAGAGCCACAGAGCAGCACTGAGGACTGTCCCATGGGACAGGTGCTGGGCAGCAGAAGGGTGCCTTGTGTCCTTCCAAATCCTGAAGGACTCCTCTTTCCTCCTTTACCTCCACAGGCTTTTGCAGGATTAGGGAGCTCATCTGATGGCGTTCAAATAGTTGACTTGTGAAACAGTGCCATAGAATTCCCACTTTCCAAGGCAACAATCTCATCCAAGCATTTCAAGGAAAAGTCATATGGGTGTTACAGGTCTGATTACTTTCATATATGGGCTATCTATTTTATGCACTGGCAACAGGAGCTTTCCATGTATCAGTGAAGCTTTAGGAAGTCTGCTGTGAGGGCCTCAATCATCTATATATTAGGAGATGTTTAGTCAATTTTCTTTGCACACTTCATTGTCTATGCCCTTTTCCAATGCAACAAACCTTCCCAAGTAGAGGGAAACTGCAGAAGAAAACTCCGAATTCAGTTTTTTTAAGTAATCTAATTGCATCCCTAGCATTGCAGTCTAGCTTCTGATCCACCCTACTGAAAATATGTATTACTTCCACACAGAAAGAAAGACAAAAAATATTAGTATCAAGAAACATAATTATAGGCAAGAAAGCATTACTGAAAAGCATTTTCATTCTCTTCTTTTTTTCCCTTCTGCAGTATTTCTTCTAGAAGAGCAGTTAAAATGCCAAGAAGTGCCATTCTAATTCAGGGCCTCTCCAGGTACATTTGACATTTCAGAGCAGCTCAACCTCATTTGCCCCTTTGCCTGTCTGCCTCACCAGCCACCCAAACATTTACACTACAGAGATCAGTACAGAATCAGACTTTTCCTCAATTGTCATTTTCTCCTTCTTCCCTTCCACTAGAATGAACAATACCCTTTTCCATCACTGCACAGTGACTGAGCTTTTATTTTTCCACACTTCAAGACAGGAAATGTATGCTTGACTTTTGCTGAAACCAACCAAGTGCATTTTACTGCTTCTGTTTTTAAAACCTTCTATGCAATAATGTTAAAAAAAAAAACCAAACGGCAAAACAACTTATGGAATGCTAAATTTGTCTTCTGGGTAAAGAACAGGACAGTGGCTACATATTTCTTCCATAACTACAGGCATAACCCATTGGAAAAAAACCAGAGGATTTTCTTCTCCAGAACGTGTGACTTTGATGATTGAGATAACATGGGCTAAAAGCCGTCCTTAGTTTGGTGGTTAAACAAAAGCAAATTAAAGCATCCTTTATTGAATCCCACGAATGGAAAAGAGATGACTAAATAGTAGCTGTAAAAGAAAAAATAATCAAACAGTAAAGAAATAAAGTAAAGGAAAATTCCCACTTCCAACTCAGGATGCTGAATGATAAGCTAAGTAAGAGCAAAAGCAGTAGTATGGGTTCCCAATGGGTAAAGATGGCAAAATTGCTACTAGAGAGGCAGAAAAGGTTTGTCTATCCTCCATTTCAGAAATGGCAGAGAAGCTACTGCATTAAGTCAAGACAGAATGTGCTCTAATCCCTTTAAAACTGAAGAGAGTATCAGGAAGTAGCTACTATCAAAATACCACCAAAATCGAGCCAAAACAAAACAAAATAAACCCCACCTTAAAAAAAACCCTACACTTTTAAAATCAGAACAGTTGGATAAGCATCATCTGAAAATCTAGATGAAACTGAAAATAGTCTATCTTGTTGAAATATAAATCTGTGGCTGCTATAGAATCATTTAAAGCCTGCAAAGGTACCAAGCAAAAACAAAATATAATCTCAGATAACATTGACAGATCAATTTAGTTAGCCTGACACTGCTCCTGATAAATGTAATACACTGAGGAAATTAAGAATTAGAAGATCAGTATATAATGAGTGTTGGTCGATGCAATCTGTGGAAAAAAAATCTATTTTGTCAAATAAACCTAGTTTTACTCTCTCATGAAATAACAATTTGGTTGATTAAGGTAGCTACATAGATCCACCTGACAAACTTAGATTAGATATCTGAGTTGTTATAGCATGGCATTCTGACTTAAAAAATCGGCAATGCTCAGCAACACTAAGGCATAATAACTGGATTAAAATGGTCGATAACAGCTCCCAGACAGTAGCTGCAGCTGGGAAATCACCTTGAAAGCAAAGCATTTCCAGCAGGGATCCACAGGGACAGGCAGCCGGCTCAATGTTTAACAGCAATTTTTTTTTCAGTCAGTGACCCCAAAACAAATATAATAAAGTCATTGCTCTTTAAAATTTTTGACAGACAAGCATAGGCATAGTAAGCAAGAAGCACCTTAAAAATCATGTTCTATAGACTTCCAATGATTCTGGACCCTCGAGTGACATCTAAACAAGTAAATCAAACATTTTCCTAAAGCAGGAATGTGCTAGACAGCTCAGACCAAAAAGCATTCCAGGGAGACTTCGAACAATTTAATGCTATGAACAACAAAGTTCCAAGGAGAGTCGATGCTGTAGAGTCTAAGAAAGACAAAGAACAAAGAAAAATGTATAAAACATGGCATATGGGATAAAACTGAGCAAACGAGAGTTGTTTAGTCTGGAGGGGAAAAAATGACTTGGTCATAAACATTTGTATATAAAAAGGACTACTGCATGGGAAAAAGATATGCTGCTAGGACAGGAAGAAATTTAATGACAAGCAAGGAAGATTTAGCTTATGCTTTAGGAAAAACTTTTTGGCTGCAAGAACAGTAAAATGCTGGAAAATGTTCCCCAGAGAAGTTGCAGAATCTCTTGGAGGTTGAAGTTTTAGGCAAACCTATGCCAAGGGTTGGTCTGGCCCAGGAAAAGGGAGTCTCTCTCAATAGGCTTCTTCAAATAAGCCCCTTCAAATATTTTTCTCCCACAATGCTATAGCATGCACAAGAAAAATGAATACAATTCCCCACTTCCAGGAGAACAAATATCCTTCTCCCTCTAATCCTGTCAAAACTTAATATATTTATGACATATCTTTAAATTGGCACAGCTAAGAATGTTTGCAGTCAAGGAACCCAAAAGCCTAAATAGAAACTTGTGAGTTCTGCTCAAGTATCCTCTAATCTTGATGAAATGTAAAGACTTAAGCACTTTTCTGAGTCATTAGATCTCTAGATGCTCCAAATTTTGTTGTACAGAGACATGTCTACCTCCAAATAAGTCTATTGTGAGGTTTTTTATAACGATTGTATTCTGTAGCAAAGACCATCTTCTTGTTTTGCCTGGTGTCAAAAATAATTTGCTTTTACATTTACGTTTTGTTGCCAACACAAACTTTTTGGATATAAAGAGGATGGGATGTAGCAAGTTCTCTCTTTTTTATACGAGGTCTTTTTTTCCTAGTAAAACATAGATTTAGAATAACAAGATTTAGAAAATATTTATTGCATCTCTTAAAAGAACTGTTATAAACTCAATATAATTGGCATACTCTGCAAAGTCAGATTCTGTTTCTACATTTGGTCTCCCTTCTCTCAATACATCAAATACCCCTGCATGGTTCCTTTTTACAGTTTATATTTAAAAGAAAAAGAAAGAGCAGAGCCAAGGGTTTGATCATTCTGTCATAGTGTGCATAAACAACAGCAGCATCCCCTCAGCCAGCATGCCTGCAACAATCTAAGAAGAGCAGGAATTGTCCTTTTTCCCTCACAATACCCAACCTCAATTAAAAATATGTTTTTCCACTGTGATATGACACTAATGAGAGAAATAATCTCTCTGAGAGACTGATTATCATCACTGAAGAATAACTCTAAACCCATTTGATGCTGCTAACTCTGAAACTGATAACTAGGGCAAGAGTCCAGGCCCTGAGAGAAAGTAGCTTTATATTCAAATGAAATTTCTTGTCTTTTCTTTAAATAGAAAATGGACTTTTAAACACACACATACACTTGCTTATACATACAGTGCCAACTTCCAGGGCTTTTCAAGTTTCTTCAGCTCAAATAACAGACATCACATATGACCTTTATATGGTCATAACATTTTAATTTAAAGTTGAGATGGAAACTAAGGAGGACCTGAAAAACATGATTAAATGTGCTAGCTCAGAGTGAAAGTTATCTGTCTGCTTGTCACATAGGTTTAACTCATGCATTAACAGTGCACAGAGCCTACAATCTAGTGACATTTTTAAGGGTTTACATTGCTTTTATTAGAAGTGACATTACACTTGGGAATTAAGTGTAAAAACTGTTTTCTATTTCTATTTGAGATCTATCACCTCTTGCTCATTTGATGAAAACCAGCAAACAGTATTCCCTATTTAACATTCCCATGTTATTCATGGCTGTATGGACCTCATCTCCATTTCCTTTTGTTGGCCTTCCTCTCCATGTTAAAAAGTCTTAGTCTTGGAGTAAGTTTCAGGGGTTTTATACATATTCTCTATTCTTCTCTGTACATCAGAGAAAAAACAGGGCTGGGCAGGACTGCACACACAACCTGAGGAGTGTGCATGGCACGCCAGTCTTGTGGGCATCAGCAGCATCTGCTGTTTTGGCTCCAAACCACTTTTAACATCCCATTTGTGTGCTTGACCAGTGCTGAGTATTGAAGCTGAGGCTTTCAAAGTACAATCAATGTCAACTTTCAAGAGTTTTTTTTCCTTAAGAGAAGCAGCTGATTTAGAAATTATCACACGCCTTGCTAGGTGCATCACTTTTCATCTACAGACAAGAAGTTATACTTGTGTTTCTTTCTGGCAGTTGTTTAATATCATGAAATACATGTGTACATCTTTACCACCAGTTCTAAGATAGCCTTTCCCAATAGGAAACACGATGACAACCCAGCACTGACCCCTCTGCCCAGATATTTATGAGCATAATGAAGTCCTAGCGCAGAACCCTCTTCATATCTTACTCCTGCCATCTGTTTCTCAGTTTTTCATTCATTACAAGCCAAGCAGACATTTTCTTCCCATGATGCTTCCTTACCTATCCAACTAATTATTACTCCAAACTTCTGAATCTAACTCTGATCATGGTTTCTTACATACAGCGCTTCACAAAAATTAACCTTAAAAAGAAATCTGAACTTGGAGGGGGTAAAAACACTTATGGGTAATTCATTCTGCATACTTTCATTTACAAGAAATGGCACAGTCATAAACAAAATAAAATAATCTAAACCTGTTTATTTCTGAGCTGTAATTTCCAAATAATTTCAGATTTTTTAAAATATACAATACAGAACCAAACTTCACAAAAGTCAAATAATTAATTGCAGTTTTGTTTGTTTGTTTTTACTTCATGCTTATGTCTATTTCTGGATCAACAATATTTTATTCACTTGTGCTAACATGGGGCTTCTGCCGGGGGTAAACACGGTCCTTCATTGCATTCAAGTCTGCTAAAATTTGACATATTTTTATTCTCCAGACTTATCTGAAGACCTCTTGGGCATCTTCTCACATATTACACCACATGCCTGTGATTAAATACGAGTCGAGTGAAAGCAAAAAGGTCAAAACAAGACCACAGAAAAGTGCAGAAGACTGCAGGGAAGTGTGAGATAGGAGTCAGTTCTGCAAGTCTTACTTGTACAGAAAACATGACAGTCCTGTTTATATTCCACTTCTTTATCACACCAGTCTGTGTTCCAGTTTAGTCTGTAAATGGTTTGTGAAAAGACTAAACTGTATATTGTTCAAAATCTAGCACAGTAAAGTTAATACTTGATCCACACAGCAGAGTTCAGCTGAAAACTCTTTATAAACAGATGATTGCTTAGAAATGCTTTCCTTAGGGCTCTCTGCTTCCTCGTGACATCTGCAGAAGCTATATCCATGTACCCTAACATCATCCCACACATGCTGACAGAAAGGAGGCAATTGATCCATACGCCAGTACCCAGTGTCTAAGCAACAGGTATTGCAATTTAAAACACCTAAGTTAGAGCTGATCTGTGTTCAAAAGTCAGAGGCTGCTGGCTACCAAAATAGTTTATTTTCAACTTTTCTGTAAACAGCATAATGCACAATGCTAAAATCGTTTATGCAGACAACAAGAAGATACACACCTTTCTGTACAATTTGCCAAAACTTCCCTGCTGTCACTGCCACCAAAGTATCCCAACAGCCCCAGAAATTTCTCCCCAGGGTTGAAGAATGTGTGTTGAATGGGAAGGACATTTCAAATATTTCTTTCTGAAGGAGAAACCTTAGGAACTTCCTTAAGGAATGGATGTTAAAAGGCTATCGTGACTTCATACAAAACCCAGACTGGATCCTGACTTAAGCAGGAGTTAATGAGTTGAACAGTCTGACATGTTCATTTGATAGGGAGTGATGAAAGGCCAGCTGTCAGATTTAATTTGTTTGAAGATAAGCTGATTTATTGCTTACAAGTAATATGCTTGGCACAGGGCACGCATCTCAGTAATGGTATATTTCAAACACTATCACAGAAATATTCAATTCTGGTAAAGTACATTCACTGTTAATAAAAATAAATGCAATTTTTAAAATTATATTTTAAGTTATAATTTTTTCTGTATTTTCCCATGTGAAAAAAAAGAAAAAAAAAACAACAAAAGAACAAAAAAAACCCAAATATTTTTCTAATAATTTAGTAGCCAAAACCAGGCCTGCCAAAGGACTTGGAGTGTGACATTGCTTTCTAACTAATACTGAAAAAGGAGCTTTAAATAGGAAAAAGATTAAACAAATTGTCCTTACAGGATAACCAATGAAGGGAGAATCAAAAGCAGCAGTAAACAGCTGAAGCATGACAAGGTACAGAGCAGCTGAGTTACAAGATAAGAGGCAGAAGATTGATAGGGGATACCAAGGTGAATCCAGACAATCAGAAAGGATGGATATAGCTATAATGAAACTGGACAATATACAAAAGTCAAATAGTAAGCAAGGTAGAGGTTAAACAGAGGAAATTTGCAAGCTGTTTAATAGAAAAGAAAGAGAGAGGAGGCAGGGACAGCGGGGAGTCTAATGGAGAAGCAGGAACAGCCTCTCTTCAGCATGGCTGAAATGGAAGTGAGCAGCTATCACTGCCTTCCTGCTCCAAGGGCAGGTGGTTTTGAGATGGAGATGCCCCATAAGGAGTAATGCCAAAGGCAGGAGTTTAAAAAGCATGGAACAAGAACTAACCTCATGTGAACAGAAGGCTTTGGTGTCAGTATCTAAAGTGGGCATCCCAGAAAGACCAAAAGAAGAAAAAGTAGGTAAAATCAGACTTCCTGACTTCTCTTGCATCTGCAGCTACTGGTCTATTTTCTACCCTTCTCCATATTCAAAGGCAGGAAACAAGACTGTGTTCAGTCTTGGAATTCCCATCCCTATCTCCATTCCTACTCCACTTTTGATCATGCCTCTCAATGTCCACTGAAATGACTCCTGCCAAACTCTCTCTACCTTGTCCTCACCAGTTCTCAACACATCACTGTGTAAATGGACTGTAGAAAAGATAAAAATGAATTTGTATTTCACCAATACCATTTTTTTAACAGACAGAAAAGTTTACAAGTAGATCAGCTATTCATTAAAAAGAAAGGACTCAGTATAGTAGTATTTATTTTGTAAGAGGTATTTAAACAATTCCAGGTATACAGATGAGGAAAAAATGCAATGGCATTTTATCTGACTCAAGGGTATATCTATGAATGAAAATGAATGCAGAAAGTGGTCTTATGAGGCATGGCTGTAAAGAAACTGAATGAGCCCCAGCAAGGAAAAAAGCATCTGCAACCAACAGGAAGCTTATGTTTCACATTTACCCAAACTTTGGAAGAGATGATTTTTCAGGGTACAGGACTTGAATTGCTCTCATTTTGCTTGGAAAGAAAGTCTTGATATGAAGAGGAAGCTCATGAGCCATTCAGAATAGTGCAGCACAAAATAAATACCTATTGTTTTTTTTAAACAGGAAAAGAATAAAGAAATATAGGTTTTTATCAACTCCTTTTGCTCTCATTACAAGAGCTGATGCAAAAGTGGAAAATTAAAATTCGGTACTGATCCTGAAGTTCTGCCAAGCATATTCTGAAGAATTATTAATTATTGCTGTGACAGGACTGCATATTCAGGCAGAACACTCCTTCCCATCTGAAGTAACAACAGCCTACTGGAAAGTGTTCAGTCACCTCTAAAATACAACATGGAAATCTTGGGGGGTTGCGGTGGGTGGAGAAAATTCCAAAAGGACAGTCCTTTAATGCAGGCAAATGTTTCTTCTGTATTTCCTAAAACTCTGTGTTTTTCCTTACTTAACTAGTATCAAATGACTACATTCTCCTATCAATGCTCATACAGAGGAAACACTCCAAGAATATGAACTCACTGGTATAGCTTTTCCTGTCTTAAGCAATAGCATTTTTCATCCTATACTACAATTCCTATGTTAACCAGGTAATATTTCATATGATACTGCTGGGTTTGTCTCTATTTGCTGCCAATTTCTGTCTCCCTTGTTTAGGATCCATATCCTCCATGCTATACCTCCAATTATTTCCTTACATAACTCAGTCTTTAAGAGCACTTGACATCCAAGGCAAAAAAAAAATAGATATGTGCTTTCAGAAATACAGGCATTCCTAAATAGAGAGATAGAATTTACAGATTCTCCGGATTTTTTTACTCCTGTGGCCATTTTAAGTGTGTCTAGTTTAATATCCTTCATGTCTGCTACAGACTTATGACATCTTGTAAGCTGGTACATTTTGAGTATGTCAGCAGAACAGCTTTGTCTCTTGAATCTTGTTAATGGGAAATTTTTCCTAAATTCTTTTACTATGGTTGTAATTCTAATTGAAATTGCTGTCATTACAGAAATTATTCCCATGCACTAACAGGCCATCTTTTCTTATTTAACTTTTAAGTTGCTATTTACTATTTTTTTGTTCATTGTTCTTTCAAATTGCCAATGATTCCAACGTTGTTTCTCAAAATGCAGCACATTACCAATAAAAAAATTACAAAACAACACATTACTTTCATTTATTGCCAAATTTGAAAAGATCTATAATTAAGAATAAAATTCTAATGGAGTCAGTAAGATCAATTTCTTTAAAATAAAGAACATTCTCCTACCAGTGACATTATGCTTTGAGCCACCACAAGCAACGTGACTCCATGCAACATGCCACAGAGTACATGGTATGCCAAAATCAGATCAACCTTTCTGAAGTGCACAGATGGAGCAAGTAGCCACCACACTTTGCACAGGCAACACACAGTGAAATATCTCTTTGCTTCTTGGAAGCTAGTTCATTCTCCCCTAAATGCACACCAATATATTTGACACTTGCATTCCAGATAATAGACCTAGGCAGGTATGAAATGGAATATTTATGAGTTGAGGGGTGGCTCACACACATTTTGCAACCCATGAGAACTTAGAGAAGAACAGTGGCAATGCTGAACTCTGATCCTAAATTTCTGGATGGTTACCAAAATCCCTCTGCTGAAATGCAGTGTATGAGCCTAAGGAAATATACATGAAATAGTAGATTTAGTTTGGTTTCAAAAATTTTCAGAAATAAATTTACATTTTCATCATCCCATTGACTTCTACAAATTACTAAAATCTTTGTGCTAGGATTGAATGGAAAAATCCTTTTGCCATTAGAGTATTGACCTTTTATTCCAAAAGCATTCAGCTGCTGTCACTTGGAATACAAGACAATTGGCATATCAGCATGATCCTGGATAGTAAAAAGGACTAGCTGAAATTAAGCTGAGCTCCATGTGGTGGTGAGTTGACCCTGGCTGGATGTCAGGTGCCCACCAAACTGCTCCATAACTTCCCTCCTCAGCTGGGCAATAGAGTGAAAACGGAAGGAGATAAGGGCAGGGAGAGATCACTCAATTATTGTCACAGGCAAAACAGGTTTGACTTGGAGAAATTAGTTTCATTTATAACCAAGTAAATGACAGTAGGATAATGAGGAAAAAGAATCGTAAAACATCACTCCCTTCTCCTCAGGTTCAGCCTTACATCCCTTTCTCTAACTCCTCCTCCCCTAGCAGCACAGAGGGATGGAGAAGGGTGTTCTGGTCACTTCATCACACGTTGTCTCTGACACACCTTCCTCCTCGGGGGGAGGACTCCTTACACTCCTCCCCTGCTCCACTGTGAGGTCCCTCCCGCAGGAGACAGCTGTCCATGAACTTCTCCAACACGGGTCCTTCTCTCGGGCTGCAGTTCCTCACAAACTGCTCCAGTGTGGGTCCCTTCCATGGGGTGTGATCCTGCAGGAGCAGTCTGCTCCAGTGCCCACACTGCTCCCACGGGGTCAGAGGTCCTGCCCGGAGCCTGCAACAGTGCAAGCTTCCCACGAACCTCCTTCAGGTGTCCGTCTGCTCTGGTGTGGGGTCTTCCACTGGTGCGGGAGGATCTCTGCTCTGCTCCATGGACCTCCATGGGCTGCAGGGGAATCTCTGCTCTGGCATCTGGAGCTTCTCCTGGAGCACCTCCTTCTTACCTTGGTGTTTCTCTCACAGGTCCTCACTCCTCTCTCCAGATGCAGTTGTTGTGGACCCTTTCCCCCATCTCCTCAGCTCCATTTTCTTAACTCTGCTACCCAGAGGCACTATTTTACCCTGGCTTTGGCCAGGGGTGAGTCCATCTTTGACCTCACTGCCATTGGCTTTGTAGGACATGGAGGAAGCTTCTGGCATCATTTTACACAATCTACTGTAGCCCCCTGCTACCAAACACACAAAAACCAAATACACCTCAACATCGTATCATTAGCCCACTGCTGTACATCAGGTAATTGTGTATTTGTGACAACATGCACAGCAAAGCACTTAAATTCGGTTGGCACACATTTCAAGACCTTTCCCCAATAATGCAGACAAGCAATTATTCTAGTTGCTTTCCCGCTTCTTAGATGTTAAGCCATAATTAATTAACAACCTAGAAAGGTTGAGGTCACATATAGTTGTATCCGTAGGCAGAAACTGGAACTGAAGAGATCAGTACAAAGTTGGGAAGAGAAGCAAAATTAACCAGATGGAGAATAGTGTTTATATAACTGAAATACATTATCCTGCAGTAGCATTTAATTTAGTTGCAGAGAAAGGGAAGATGTAGGAATGAGAAGTAATATTTCATTTTTATCTTCTTTATGAAGCAAAACAAGGCCAGGTAACTCAGACCAACCCAGTAAAATCAGACAAAGAAAACAACACTTCAATTAACATTTAGATCTATATATTCCATGCATTTTACTGTGACAAGTGAGTTTATCTGAGCTTCAGAGAAGAGAAAAGCCAACGGACACTGGCATTGACAGCACTAGTGACTGGAGACTATGCTAGATGTCAGCTGTCATGGTGACATCCCAGTAGCTGTTTTACTCTGGATTTTTACATACTAGGGAAAGTTGAAGAGAACTTTTTATTTCCAGAGATTATGACAGTTGAGAGCAACTATCAGCTAACTGTGATTTTATTACATTTCAGAAAGAAGAAAAACTAAAATTTTCCAAAGTTTAGGTATGTAGACCTCATTAAAATGATGGAAAGCAGCAGCTTTAATAGAGAGCCTGAACAAAATCTTGTAAAACTGGTACTTTGAACAATGACCCTGACATTTGCACAACCTTAAATATAAATCGGAGATGTTGCATTTTAGCAGAAGCAGTGCAATCAACTTTCTGCAATTCAGACTATGATGAAAATCTTTGTGATACCCAACACATTCCAAAGCCACATGTCAGAACAGAACCTATTTAACTAACTGAAAAAAAAAAAAAAACCACAGGAGTTTTAGACAAGAATTACAATTCACAGTAGGTTTTTATTTTATTATAACTTTGTTTTAGCTGATGGCTTTTGCTAAGGAAGGTTTTCCATGGACAACAATTAGTTCATGGCTGGGCCAGGAACTGAAAATGTCCTGTCTCACTCTGGACAGCCCTGGAGAAGGCACTCGGGGTTGTGCACTTCAGTGAAGAGTTAAAGTGAGCACTATATAAAGCAGTCCTAAATAATCTACCTCCATTATGCTTTACCAAAATGGAATCTGGTCAGAGAACAGCATTCCTAAATATGACTTGAGAACAATTTACATCCATTTCACATTACCAGTTCATGGAAAAAAAAAATACATCTAGAAGAAAAGGCAACACCCCCCCCGCCAAACCTTGCATTGCACTGAACCAGAAATATCCATGCAACCACTGTTTTTACATTATGACAGTATTTTAAATTCTGATAGAAATATATGGGACAATCCCTGGTCTGTAAAGATTACATTTTATATGCACGATATTTTACCTAGGAAATAGATTAACTTACTTATTGAGAAAGTATGTTTCCCATATTTTGCCCAGTTCAGTGCTTTACCTAAAGCACTACTTTCTGAAAGCAGACACTTTTTATAGGAGATTTCTCTTTTAAAGCATGATGAAAACTGAAAACAAAACAAGACCAGGACTAATAGTGCTATTTTTCATTAAAGGCAGGAAGCTGTTTTCACCTTGCCATTGACTGACTTCCCATCAATGCTCCACAGAATGTGCACAAATACTGCTTGAAGCAGTAAACTGAAGTCATCAACAGCTTAGTAAAACTAAAAAAAACCACTTTTTGTGTTCCTAGAACATCAAGATATGTCAGAGACCAGGTGAAATTGCCTAAGCTTTCACCTATCTCAGAATCAACTCAAGTCCTTCCATTGACTGAGGAACGTCAATAACAAGCCTTGTCTCACAAAGAAGGCAGCCAGTGCAATCAGGTTACTTTGATACATAACTTTTTGAATGCCTTAGAAAATTGTTATAAACAATTTTTATTTGGCCAACAGCACCAAGAAGGCTTGGCTCATCCCTTCCCACAAACTTATTCAACATTCAAAAATTCTGCAAAAGCACTAGGACCTACAAAAAGATGTAGAGGATGACATTTCTGTTGAAAAAAAAAATCTGTAAAACGGGAGGAAGATAGAGCAAATAAAGGCAGATGGGAGTCAGGAATGGTTAATTATTTTTTTTTTAATCAACGTAGAGGCCAATAATTTTCTTTTACAAGTCTTTCTTTTTCACTGCCTGTTACAATTTTTACGGCAGCTTCAAAGGTGATGGTAGTGAAACACTGCTGTAGTGAAAATAATCTAGTTTTTCAATATAGCTGTTGGTATAGAAACTTCTCCTAGTGACCTCAATTCATATAATCTAAGAATCTTTAAAATCTTGAAACCAATCATACTCCAGGCTTAGCTTAAATTTAATCTTGGCCTAGTCTGAACTTCTGACTTCAAAATCCAAACTAAACTGTTTTAGACTTCATTAGTCCAATTCCTTAAGAACTTGCCACCTCAGAGACAAATCCTCTGCACAGAGAAAGATCACAGAGGTGAAGGTCTTCGGCTTGGATTACTGTGCTGTCTCAAAGAGAAATCCACATTAAAGGCCTTCTTCTAAGTTCCTTATTCCCCTGTTACCTGCTCACTTCCACTTAAAGCTTGTCAGCAACTCTACACAGAAGCCTTCCTGTTCTGCCTCTCCCCCAGGTTTCCTTCTTTCTTTGATCTTTCACTACACGTATTTCATCCTGCAAATATTACTCAAATAACACCCTCAGACAAAGGTTTCCATCAATTTGGAGAAGTTTTAATGCGAGATTCCTTTTAGAATTAACCATCCTGAGTCCTATTTGTAGTTCTCTCTAACTAATGCTGCAGCACTGAAATTTGTGTTTAAATAATGTATCATTGTATACAACCTATGCTTCTTTCAAATGCTATGAAACTTGCTGTATGCAACTTTCTAAAGCATTTGATATATTTTCACTAATTACCAATACAACCTTCTCTCCTCCAAATCTTTGCCTCCTACAATATGCCCAAATAGCTGAAACATCCATTTTAATTGGAACTTCCACTAGCAATTACTCTCTAATAGCACCTTTCAAAATCAATTAAAAATGCTTAGTTCCCAGAAAGAAGTCTTAAAAAAAATCCTAAAAACTCTACTAGTTAGCTACAGCTTATGGATTCTTGAAAGATAGTGTTATTTCTGTTGGCCTCAAATTATATTTTTTCCTAGGGTAGTCAACAAAGGTATATTAGCAGACCCCACATCTTTCATATATTTGAACAACTAATAGTCTACCAGGACTTTTCTACTTCTGCTGTACACAGAGACTTTGGATGAATTTGGCCTGAATTCACTTTATAAAATTCCTAGTTGTTAATTTTGACTTGTATTGGATTAGTTAAAGCTCAAGCCTAAAGCTGCTTTAAATTTCCCAAACAGCTCCCCTTCACCTGACAGAAAACTGCTGCTGGCTGTTGCCCTGTAACCACAATTTATAACCAAACTTCAGAGCACAGCACAGCTGCAGGTGCACATCTGTGCCTCTCCCAGATCACGGAAAGGCTGGGTTAAGCCCTGAGCTTTACCAGCCAAAAAAATACAAAGGATGTACTTTCACTCAGCAAACATGGCAGGCACAACCCTGAGCACATCTGCTGTGGATGACTGCTGAAGCAGTGCCTTCAGCAGGAACACATTCCAGGAGGAGCATCAAGTGATTGCATTTCTCTGCAATCTCACCAAGTCTAATGGTGAGGGTCCTACTCCTCCGCCTTCCCTACAGCTCCAAATCAGGCTTTGCTGAGACACTTCCTTAGCTCCACTTAATTCTTGACAGAACACATTGCCGGATTTTATTTTCAGGAAACTTCATTGCATCAGTGTGCAATCCCTAACCAAAGGAGCCCAGTCATCTTAATTGATTCAGTAAAGGACTGGAAGTAAGGATGCAAAACAGATAGCAAAATACTCACCTGGTCATATTAGTTTTGCAAGGCAACAACTTTGCAACAGAATGATTCTTTTTTCATCATAGAGGGACTCTCATTAACTAACCAAAATCCAATTCTGTCATGCTTGCAAAAATTAATTCCTACTGTAAAAAGTAGATTTTAACTGTTTTGTGCTGTTGTGTAAAGCATTCTGGAAAAGACCTCAAATTTTTCCTCATAGGGAAATGAGGATTTGGTTTAATTAAAACATTTTGTGAGAACATAGTCATTTCATCAATATTTTAAACAAAAATCGTGGTAATGTTTTTGAAGTGCTCCATCCACAAATGAGATTGATATTTTGTCCCAATTAAGCACAAAGCGCTGACATATCGGAATCTCCCACAGAATGAAATTTCCCATGAACACTTACAGGCTTGAAGCTTGAGTCTGTAAGCAGATGTCATGATCCATTTTAAAGGCTACTTTTATTTATAGCAGAAAAATTCTTCACAAATATAAACTGAAAAAATCTTGGAAAAAATCATGACAAAGATAATAATTTATTGTAAACTCTCCACTTCTTCAGCAGTAACTTTATTGTTCTTGGAATTAAAAATGTCCACAACCCATTTGCAGCAAAACTAAAATTTCTTGAAAGAAAATCCACAAAAGCATGTATTTTTTAAAAAGTCCTGACTCTTCAGTTTCGTATATACATAAACAGGATTATTCAGTGAAACTATGGAGCGACTCTGAACCACCAGGTTACAGAAGCTGAGAGTCTGAACAGGGGCAAGAACTCACACAGCCATGTAATCTTCACAACAAAGCACGTGAAGAATTTCATTATAATGAAATTCTCTTGAAGTTTGTCATCTTCTAAACATTTCAAATATCAATGTCTAACTTTAGGGAGTCTTTTTTCTACCTTCCTATACAAGTTTTTACTTGAATCTACCAGAGGATTCAGCACCAGTAGCATTAGAGCAGAGGTGATGCATGAAGTTCTTTTACCTTTCTCTATTTTGAGACCCCACGTGCTCTTGATGTTCTGAGCATTAACTCTTCAACTACGCAACTTTTTGGGATATCTTTTAGGACTTAACCATAATCTATGTACAATTCTTCCACAATTCTTCCTAAGAATTAGGTTTTAATATACCCTTCATCAAGCAGGGAACACATTTATATTTCCTAACATTCCTGAACCTTGTGAAATACACCATATATTCCACTAGCAAACATTTCTGTAACAAACTGGTACAGGAGGGCCTTAAAAATACCTTTCCACATGGCAGACGTAAAGACAACACAGTCTTTGTGTTCATTGCTGATCTATAATTTTGTTTATCCATATCTCCAGTTAATTGGGAAATGTTTTCCCTAAGGAACTTCTATTTCTCAAATACACATTTGGTACAATGCAACACACATATCATGAACATCCTTGGGATTCTGTACTGCTCACGATGCTCAGTTACTGAATAGTCTCCAGTTGTTCCTCCCTTTTGGCTTGAGCAGAGGGATGGGTAAGAGCAGCAAACTTTGTCAACAGTATTGTGGAGTGATATCCAGAGCTGGGGGGCAGCAAATAGCTTAGAGGGAGGAAAAGCCAGAGGCTTTCCCTCCTCTTCTGTGTTCAGTGTGCTGGTGACCAGTAGGAATTCCTATCTAGCTGACAAAGACCAAATTACTGCAAGTTGGAGCTGGATAAATTCAGATCGAAATATGCACCCATATTTCTCAACAAAGGAAAGCATTAAGCTACTTGTAGCAACTACCATGGGTTATGGCAGATTTTTTAATCACTGGAAACTTTCTAAATATCAGTTTCTGTGCTACAGTGGATGTTATTCAAATATAGCTTCAACACTGGGAGCCAAAATGAGAACATTAAACCCCTTCATTCTGCTTTGCATAGCAGACTGGAGATAGGTGACCACAACAGATTGTTCTAGTCTTTTCATCTCTGCACCCATGGATAACTTCCCCTCATTTTTTAACAGATAATCATTGTGCTCTGTTACAGACAAAGTCCTCCCATTGATTCAAAAGACACTGAAAATAGTACTTATTTTGTACTTCACTGCAGTTTTGAACTAAAGACATTACAGTAACTGCTCAGGACCTCAACAGCTTTAGGATGCTTATTTGCTTTATTCTATTCCCTCAAGAAAGCAGCCCTAGTTAGTTCAGAACACGACCTACTTGACGGAAATATAGGCCCAGCAAAAGCACCATCAGCAAGTATTGCACCTTTCACCGTGCCATGTGCTGTGCTCACAATGTGCTGCTCTATTATCCAATCTTCTCTTTCCAACAGAAAAACAATACCAGGACAAAAATCCTCACAACAATGCCTTAACAACAATGGCCATGGGCTCTTCATAATTCATTTTCTAGCCTCTGAGTGAACAGATCTAATCAGAAGGACATTGTTTCCATCAGTAAATACCATGTCTCACTTTGATACTCATTCTGATCATCCTCCTTTGTTCAATCTCTGCATTAACCTGACACACTGCTGGCTCACAGCAAATCCTGGATTCTCTGCAGGTGTTGGAAAGGATAGAAGCTACTGCTTTATATTTTGCCACTACATTAAGGATATTGTTGGGAAATATCTTCCCGTAGCTTTAAGCACATCTGTATGCTGACACGAGCAGTTGCCTTGGAAACTAAACTGCTCAAAATGTAATAAGGACAGAAGATGTGTCAGCCAACAGCTTCAAAATTGTTCTCATCATTAAACTACACCATTCGTCAATCTCCGCAATGTTACAGGAGCTGCTGCTAAGTAATTCTATCAATTTGTCTTTGCAAAACAAGGAAGTTCCTTCCAGTAAGGTAGCTTCTACCATTTGTGTATTTATAGGGTTTCAGGGTGTGGTTTTTTGGGTAGAGGGGTCTAGATTTAGAAGAGAAACAGCTCACCCCGATTATAGCTAATCATTCAGCACTCTGATAGCTGTAAGACAGGAAAACCATGCAGCAATGGCTCTTACTCTCCTCATTCATGCAAGATGAAGCCACAGCCTTCACTTAAGCATTTCAGTGCTGATGACTGCAGTTCAAGATGCACTGCATGACAGCTGCTGAAGGAAACAACTTCAGGATTTGTGCATACAGAATAAAAAAAATTTAAAGGACTACTTGTCAGAATCATGGTCTTGCTCCTTCAGCTATAGAAACTGTAAAATATTCACTAATAAAAAATTAGAGTTCAGATGATTGTTCAAAACACACCATGCTGGCAAACAAGCGATATTTGTAATTTCATTGTGGTTTATTTAAACATGGGGACAAATGTCATGCATACAGGCACCAAAACACGAAATTAACTTATGAAAAGTCATTCCTCTGACTGGTGTAAAATCCTTGAAATATTATATATTTTTAATTATCTGCAATACATCAAACATACCCTAAGTTTGAATAAGGGATGCAAAATCTCACGTTAGCATACAAGAGAAGAATTTTCAAAAGCTTTCAAGGTCATCTTTGCTAAAAAATATCTTTTCCATGAAAATAAAAGACAACGTTGCCTTCTTAAAAATATCTGTGTAGGGAGATTTTGCATTAAATTCAGGAGCGAGTCACTTGTACCCTTCTTTCAAACACATCCCATGGACCCAGAGGCAGGGCAAGAAGGACAACAGAGAAGCAAATTTGACCTTAGGAGAAATTAACCCATTATACCATGATACCAGCAGTAGCAGGTAGACACCATGAGGGTTCACAGAAAGATGTATCCAAGTTCTTTTGCTTACTGCTGCTGAGGATTCTTTGCAAATTTATAGTTTAGATGTCATGCTTCTAAGAAGAACTGTCTTACCAATGTGCTTCTCAACGACAATTTCTTCTGCCTTCATGTCTAAATACCACCTTATACCCCCCACAGTTTTGGGGGAATCTAGGACAAGCCTAACTGTAAGACTTGCTAAGTTGTTATCAGTCACTGATTAACAGTTCAAAATGGCAACTTCCTTCCAAATCAGCATTGTTTATTCTCCCTCAAATCACTCAAAGCACAGAGGAAAAAAGGTTAAGCACATAATGCTTGGAGCTTGCTCCCAGCTCATCGCCCTTCTTAGGGCTTAGATGACCCTGGATATCCCAGACAACCAGCAGAGCCCCTTGCCCTAATCCACAGTATTGCTCTCTGAAAGCAGCTCTCATTCCTCTGCTTTTACTACATGCTCTATCTTAGAAATGTTCTCTTGTAATTATTTATGTCATTTAATTCACTAATTATTTCCTACTATATTCCAAACAATCCTCTTGTCTCCCTATAATCAGTCAAAATAATATGTGTAATTGTTACAATTAATAATTCTCCAGCACATTTTTTCTCATTTGTTTTTAATACTTTTAGATGCCTAAAGTCAATCTGTGACAAGAATCTGATCTGTGATGAAGATACAGAATGATGAGTCAAGCATATGCATATGGGATGGCTGGATCATGATAACTGATTCAGTATGAGCTTCCTTCTATCTTTCCTGGCCTCCAGCATGGCTGCAAACTTCACCTCAAGGAGGGCAGCAGCATCAGTGGAAATTTACCTCCAGACCTTTCTGCCCAGAGCTATCCATGCAATAATTCATATTGAGCCGACAAGCTATAAGGAGTGATTTCCTCGTACCCTTATAGTAGCCTCCAAATTGTCATTTGTCACGAACTAGGGAGCAGCAAGAGATATGTGTGGGGAAGCCACAATCTTGACTGCATGTACAGTATGGGTGAAACCTTTTCACAAAGATGCCTGTGTCGGGGAGGTTGCTGTAAGATGGCATCCTAGCAGGTAACTGCATTGCTTTATGCAGGTGATGAGATTAATTATTCAAGCAGCTTTATATAGAAGCTATAAAATCTCCAAGACTTGCCCTCCAAAGAAAAGGAAATAGTACAAGCAAGTGGTAGTCTGCAGGCTCAGTGGGCTCTGAAAGTTCTTGTTGATGTCAAATACTATTTTATAGACAACTAATGCATGAGCTTGGTTTGACCATAATTATGAAATTTCTCTCTGTAGCACAAAGAAGGCAGAGAAAGCTCTGTCAAACTGCTCAGGGTCTTTGCACCAGTTTTGCAGCTTGTTGTAATGTTGAGAGGAAACTCATCTCTTTGTCTCAGAAACAATAGCAAGGATAAGATTTCTGGATGAAGATAATGAATGTGACTTTAAAAGTGACTTAGGAATATATAGTAAGCCAGCACTGCATTTGTACCTCTGCCTAGAGAGATGCCTGGTTCCCACCTTCCCCAGCTCTCCCCTGCTACCCCTAAACAAAACAAAAAGCCTGCCACTAAAAAGATGGAAATAAGACTCACACAATTCACTGTTAGAGGACCAATATTCCATTTTAAGCATTTAATTCCTATAGAGTTTGCACAGAAACACAATCATAGATTTTAAGATTTGCTTAATATTTTCTGTACTTATATGGCCCTAGACGAGAGGGCGGGGCAGAGTATTTTGGGAATTGATGGTGAGGGGGTCAGTCAGGTTATTCCTGCAGAATTAAAAAATTAGAACTTAAAAGAATAACCTGTGATTTTAAAAATAAATATATTACACAAGTCAAGAAGAGTTTCAGTTTGTTGTCTGAAGACAGACCATAGTTAATGGAGGAGAGCAGACTCAAAAGGATAATTCATTGCATCACTTGTATCAGATTATTTTATGAGGAACTGAACTGCCCTATGAAAATATCTACTTATGTCTAAACAATTAGCTTAGATACTGAATTTCAGACAGTTAGTGCTAGATAAAATGAATCACCCTTTCTTTTATTCTGTTCTACCTCTGTACCTCCCTTTGCCTGCTGGAACATAAGGGAAATAAGCGTCTGATTGTAATTCATGTAGATCTGATACTGTTGAACACTATCCAGCATCTCAAGTTTCTTATTTATTAATAATTATTTATTATTCTTATTTATTATTCTTATTATATAAGAATATATTATTAATTATATATTAAATATTCTTATTATAAAGCAATAATCCCAAGGCATAAAATCCCAAAAACTGAGTTTTTCATATGTTCATAGAATATTAACTTACAGGTGTTCTCCCATAACACCAAATATCACAAAAAACAGGGAAAAAGAAACTCATACCAGAGACTCCAGATGGAAGTGCCTCTTCAAAGACTGTCAATCAATGAAGCAGACCTTTTCAAATGAGGCACAGTAGGTAGCTGAGACAAACAAAACTTCAATCTATCTTGCTGTTTTCCATACAAAAACATGTAATTTCAACAAACACACAGAAAATTTATATACCTACATCCAAACCTGGCTACCTAATAAATTCCTTGCTGAATTTTTAACTATTCAACCAATATACAAATATGTGTCTACTGGTAAATAGAGATTAAAAGTCTTACATCACTTTTGAAATTCTGTGGTCCTAGCTTCTTTTCCTTCTGGATTTTGATCAAAGCATCTTAAAATGTCTTAACACTCTCCTTATCACCATGTCTAAACTTTGTGTATTAAAAAATTACATATAGAAGGTGACAGCTCTTCAGTTCAGGAGGAAACAATGCCATTGAGCAAGTACTATAGGTTCTACTTCTTTCTTTTACCCACAATGAAACCTTTTCTTACTTTTTCACTAAATATCGCAGTGAATTTGCATTCTTGTCTAAGCATGGGCCCACTAAAGCACAGTACTGAAAATGTTGTCCAGTTTCTCAGTGAAAAGCCAATGATCTTTTAAAATAATAATGGCTCTTCACAGCTTGCATGGCAAACTGACTAATGGTCTTGGGCTTTGGAAAAAGAAATGCTTCCAATGACACAGAAAGGAAGGTTACAGGATTGGGGATGCCTTTGAAAATACAGTCACTTGGTGATAAATCCAGGACAGGGAAAAAAGCTTGTCAGACTTCTTCAGAAGCAGAAATACAGGGGGAAATCTCCTCATCAACCTCACATCTGCATAGACAACAGCAAGAGAGTTTGTTGGGGGAGACTGCAGATCATGCAACTTAGGTTTAAGTATACATATATATAAGTATGCATATATTATACTGATTATAACAAACAGTGCAAGTTGTGATACAGTTGTAGCTGGTCCTCCAGTTGAATAACAACCATGTGGTGAATATTTCAGCTTTGCAGCACTCCTGACAGCAGATAAAAAAAAGCATTCTAAGCTGGCACTAGACACTCTGTATGAAAAATTATCAGCCTTGGAAATTATGACAGCAGTACCTAAGTTTTATCAAGTATTTAACAGAATCAGAGACTCTTTAAAATTGGAAAAGGCCTTTAAGCTCATCAAGTCCAACCACTATGGACAAGTACAAAGCAGAAAGATCAAGAAGAACAGCTGTAAAATTTGACATAACACCAAAAGTCTTACTTGTTGCCACACTAGAGCAGGGTCAGCCTGAGGATGCAGCACATTTACACCTGGAAACATTGCACATCCTTGCTCAAGGCTCAGCCAGCTGACAGCCGGCTGACAATCAGCAGTGAGCCCCATCCCGTTCATGTTGAGCTCTCCAAATGACCTGTTATTCCAAGAATTGCTGTTTCCACAGCATGGTTTTGGATGGAAGTGTGTGTCTTTTACAGTATGACTGCAGAATATCCCAGCACTAGGTTTCCAGGAAACATCTTCAGCATTCATGCAAATGCTCAGTAAGGAGTGGTGTCATGGTCTCTTACGGCTGCTGCCCCTTCAGGTCCTGGTGGATCTAGTCCTTGGTGATGCAAGAAGCTCCAGATCAAATACACAATTCAAATTCTTGCCAGTGAAAGCCTGCAAATAACTGATCAACCACCTTCACCACTTCTGATTCTCTACAGCAGAAAATCAAAGTTGAGAAGTAGCCATAGTTCTTCCCTCCTCTAGAGGAAAGAGGAACATCTGGCCTACAGAAGGTGGGAAAGGGAAATACTTAGAAGGAGTACTGAGCAGTGAACTGAGGCTGTGTAAGCTGAACCATGGCTGGAAAGATGCCCAGTGAAGATGGATCTGGTCAAGAGCAGCTGATCATGAGCCAGCTGTGCCCAGGTGTCCAAGAAGACCAATGGCATCCTGGCCTGTATCAGCAAGAGTGTGGCCAGCAGGACCAGGGCAGTGATCACCATAAAGTGCACAAGCATTTCACAGAAAACTTGCAGAAATACCATCTTTACAGTTTTCTCAAGATCTGTGCTGGACTTCCAATATCTCGGAACAAGCCAAGTTTGACTTAACTGCATTTTTAGAAAGCTCTTAGTAGGCAGAAAAAAATTATGAATAGAGAAGCAACCTCAGGTGTACTCAAGAAAAGCGAAACCTTGGACTAGACTTATGAGGCACTCATATTCCAGAGTGGAAAGACTATGATGTCTGCACAGCGTTACAACAGATCCTTAAGTAACAGTCTGAAATTACTACATGCACTCAATGGAACACCTGAGCAATTAACAGGAAACATGAAGAACTGGGGGGATGGAAGGCTGTACTTTAAGTACCACCTCTGCCAATCTTAAATGCTTCCCCCCAAGCATGTACTCACAAGCCAAAGCCTTTCCATAAGGGAAAAGAAACTTTTTGCCTTACTCTGAAAAGTGCTCCAACCATCAGGTCAAACTGTTCTGAAAAGCAGCACTTAACCCCATAATGAAGCTGTTTCACCTTGCAAAGTACATCACAGATAATTTATTAGTTTAGAAATCTAACTAACGTGAAATACCACAATTTTCTAGTCCAGATATTAGTATACTCAAGAGCAAAGAAAACCTCAATGTCAGTTACTACAGCCTTGTCAATTCTTTTGTTGTTAGCTCATAGCTTGGTAAAATTGTGGCTTTCTGGTCATACGGAGAAAGGCAGATCACCGATTCTGGGTGACAACTAGGTTGAAGAAATGAAGATTGAGTGCTTTTTTTTTTTTAAAGTTTTTTTTTAAGTTGTCCCTTGATCTTCAGGAAAGTATCTGATTTTCACAGTTGCAACCGATGATTCATCTATAAAACCACAAAGAGAAAAGCAGCATTATATAATTACAAAGTATTACCCCAGAAGTCTCCCTGACCTTCAAGTCCTCTGCTTCTGATTCACCACACAGCTCATGCTTGCCACCAGCTCACTCGTATGGACCCCAGGGGACAACTTCATCTCTTCCTTTTCCTTTAAATCTGTTGAGCAGTCCTTGAAGTTAACTTTCAGTTAAAAACTGTTATTTGTTACAATACAGGGCTGGTAACAAATCACTGAGAAGTACTCAGCCCTCTGTATCAAGTCTGCAACATTAGGCATCCATGAAACACACAGTAAATTCAGTTTTACTTTATGCTAGGCAAGGTAAGGACCTGATAGAAGGCAGATATAAGAGCATTGACTCATACCAGAGTACTGCTTAAAATGCAGTACTCTGCAAGTACTTAAAATTAAAAAAAGGGGTGGGATATAAGATGTCTAAGACATCTTAAAGACTGGTATCTTTTAAAACAAATAAGGATGGAAAAGGCAGCTATTTTTAAAACTGCTGGCAAAGAGAAAATCCTGTTAGTAGTTCACTTCCTGGCAGAAACCTAAAAGAGACGAATGATGAGAAAGTGAATAACTGTCTCCAGTCTTACTAATGGCAAGGTAATAAAACTTAGTACAAGACACTAGTATATTTTTCTGAAGTATGACAATAACTTTTACCCCAAAGTTTAGCGCAAGCTAATCACTGACATTTCAGGTATAGACACATACGTGATCTGGGAATGTAAAAGTATTCCTCCATACACACCTATTCCTTCCCGTCTCCTATTTTGCATTGCAGTCTCCAGTAGAAACTAGCTCTTCACAGTGTGAAGAGCAATAATGAAGAACAAGACTTCTCAGCATAAGCTACCTTACTTAGTTCAAGAGGTAGACTTAATATTCACAGTTGCTGATACCATATGTATTTCTTATGAACAGAATTATTCTACATGCATTTCCTTTCTTTCAGTTTCAACTATCTGCTCCCACAAGTAGGCCAGCCTTAGTGAGAGCACACAGTTCTGGGTAATGCCCTTTGATCAGAGGTACCAACTGTAAGACAGCAACCACTGTTAAAATGCTCCACCTGTATCTAAATGTGAAATAACAGTAAACACACGTGAAGGTCAAGAATGTCCTATAAAAAAGGCCAAACCTGACATGACTGAAAACATCTTACAAAAGTACTCAATGTTAAACTGAGATGGGAAGTTCAGACAAACTGCTACCAATGGACAGGAGCTAACAACTCCCCTGGCCTTGGGCAATGAGATCTTTCACTGGATCAGGTTGCTCAAATCCCCATCCAGCCTGCCCCTGAACACTTTCTGCATGAGATGGGGCTCCAAAGCCAGCTGTGAGCAGTCTGAAACACAGAGCCTCAAAACTGGCTGGTGAATGATCTTGCACCTTCAGACAACACACACACACACAAAACAAACATTACACATTATTTTGGAGGTCAGAATAAAGAGAATCAGAATTATAAACTGAAAAAATACTCTTGTCCTCTCCCTTCCTCCTAGCAGGCACTGGGAAGCAAAAGCACAACAGTATTTTATGTCTGTTTTTCTTCTGAAATGAGGCAAAAGAGGACAGAATATGGAGCAAACACAGTCCTCCAAAACATGTAGCTCCTATGTCTAATTTTTATCTCATTCCTGAATTAGTATATATACCTCATTCTGAGACTCAAAATTATATGAAAGCTTTTGTATGAAAAAAAATTAAAAAGGCATCTGATTAGACCTAACAAATCCTTTTCTTCTAAATAAAGATCTATTATTTCCCATCAAACACCCTGCATATTTTTGTTTTGGCTCATTAACCTGAGCTGGGCAAGCTGTAAATAGAAAGATCTGTTCTCATTGATTCATTTTTTAAATTAATGTTTGCCATTAGAAATTACTCACTCCAGCCACTACCTAAAAGACAAATGTTGAAAAATAGTCTTACAATTACACATTGTGAAAAGCCTGAATTTTATTCACAGGCTTACTTTTAATCGTAAAGGCCAGATTCTGCCTGTTAGAAAAATGTACTTTAGCCAAAACTGTCATCATCTTGTCTATGCTATAACGACAGCAGAATTTCTACCAGATTATGCCCTTTTATTTTCACATCTCTGTGTGTGCAGATCTGGGCGTGGGAAGAACTCACAGATTCGCAGTTTGGAAAAACCAAACGTGGTTGAAACCTACTTAACTTGAGATTAGGTGAAGCTTCTGTTTTCCTATACAAAAGCTACTGATTTACAAGACACAACTGATAACTCCCAGTGAAGCTGTTGCAGAGAAAAGAGAATAAACATTTGCACCTTATTGTTATCAATTGTATCTCAAGCCAATCAGGTTTTCCTAGGAAGCCAGAATCTGAAAGCTACCCTCAATACTGTCATATTATCAGGACAGAACTCACCCTCCCTGCCTAAAATGCTCAAGACAAATTTATTAAACGGGTGCAGAAACACAGGTTTTATGAATCCTGCAAAAGATGTGTTATCCCCAGTTGGGTTTCCTCTGTATCAGTAGATGAAAGTTTGTCAACAAATTACATAAATGTATCAAGTAAAAGCTTTTACAAATCACAAAGTAGTCGTACTACACTATAATGTGAACTTTTTATCGATAGAATGACACCTCTACCACCATGGTTTTTTTTCAGTACTATACTGCTCATTGCAGTCTACAGCTCCCTTGTGAAGGGGAGGGGCAAACACTGATCTCTTCTCTATGGTGACCAGTGGGAATGGTCTAAAGTTATGTCAGGAGAAGTTTAGGTTGGATATATGGAAAAGATTCTTCACCGAAGGGTGGGTGGGCACTGGAACAGCTCCCCAGGGAAGTGGGCACAGCACCAAGCCTGACGGAGTTCAAGAAGCATTTGGACAATGCTCTCGGGCACGTGGTGTGACTCTTGGGAATGGTCCTGTGCTGGCCCAGAAGCTGGACTCGATGATACTTGTGGGTCCTTTCCAACTCAACTTATTCTATGATTCTGTGATCCTACATGTAGCACTGCACTTAATCATGATATAAAGGCCAGGGAAAATATTAACACAGTCTTCTAACGCACATTTTCAGAACTGGCTCAGATATTGAAGAAACCAAGGATTGAATTATGTTTGACCTTTTTTTCCTTAGAATATTAAGCCAAAGAGTCTGCAAGTCATTCCCTCCCAATATTAAATCTTTTCTGATGAGTAATTCAATATAGGCAATGAATGGCAACTTTACTGATCACTTTGGAATCGCAGAATCATTTAGGTTGGAAAAACCTTTGAGATCATGAAGTCCAACCGTTAACTCAGTACTGTCACATCTACCACTAAACCTTGTCCCGTGAACATCTTGGGTAGCCTATTTTTCCATTAAAAAATTTTTACCAATATCCAATCAAAACATTCCCTGACACAACTTGAAGCCAGTTCCTCTTGTTCTGCCACTTGGGAGAAGAGATCAATCCCCACCCAGCTATACCCACCTTTCAGGTAGCTGTAGTGTGTCATACAGTCCTACCAGAGTCTCTTCTTCTCCAGTCTAAACACCTCCAGCTTCCTCAGCTGCTCCTCATCAGACTTGTGGTCCAGACCTTTCCTCAGCTCCACTGCCATCCTCTGGACCTGCTCCAATATCTCATGTAGTGAGGGGCCCGGAATTGGACACAGGAGTTCAGGTGTGGCCTCACCAGTGTTAAGGACAGGGGGACAATCACTGCCCTGGTCCTGCTGACCACACCATTGCTGATCCAGGCCAAGATGCCATTGGCCTTCTTGGCCACCTGGGCACACTCTGGATTATGTTCAGCCAGCTGTCAACCAGCACTTTTTCCACTGGGCAGCTTTCCAGTCCCTCTTCCTCCAGCCTGTAGCTGTGCCTGTAGGGTTGTTGTGATCCAACTGCAGGATCAGGCACCCTGGCTTTGTTAAATCTCTTCCAGCTGATCTCAGCCCATCAATCCAGCCTATCCAGATCCCCCTGCAGACTCTTCTTGCCGTTCAATAGATGATCACTTTTGCCCACTTTGATGTCATTTGCAAATGAACTGGGGGTCAGGACTAGTCCCAGTACTAAGCCTAGGGACACCACTGGTGACCAGCCACCAGCTGGATGTAACTCCATTCTCTACCACTCTCTAGGCCCAGCCATCCAGACAGTTTTTTACTTAGCAAAGGATGCACTTGTATAAGCCATGGGCTGCCAGTTTCTACAGGAAAATGTTGTGGGAAAAGTGTCAAAAGCTTTACTAAAATCTAGGTAGACAACATTCACTAAGTAAGGTCATTTTGTCATAGATCATGTTGGTCAAGCAAGACCTGCTTTTCATAAACCTGTGCTGGTTAGGCCTGATCCCTTGGTTGTAACACTCAAGCATCTCAGTGTTCATGAGGCAGATGCTTAAAATATAGGGAGATGCTTAGAATACAGGGCTTAGGAAGCAAACACTGAGAACATGAGACAGGAAAAAACCTGAAGTTATTACAGTCAAGTCATGCAGAACAACTTCTCAAAAGCCAGCAACTTTGGAATGCCAACACATACAGAAATGAGACAGAATGGGACCCTTTCTGTTCATGGGATTTAAGGGGAAAATTAGGTGAGTTTAATAGATGAACATCTTTTCTGTGAGATGCATAGAGGAAGATGGATAGGATTTATAGACAATCAGACATGAAACCTCCTTTCACCCCTGTGACAGACTATTTTAAACTAAATGTTATGGCCAAAAGGCAGATGTGCAGACAAGCAGCTAAAATGTTTCATTCTTGCCTCTGAAGTCAGGGCAGTCACTCTCAGATCCAAAACATTCACTACACTAGAGGAAACATACCATGTTAATATATCCTGAAGGTATCAAAAGCAGGACAAAAAATGTCTGTACACTAAATGTTTTAATAGTTTCTTCTTTCTGAGTTACTTTGAATCCAATAAGGCAGTATCAATATATATTTCTTTTTAATAATATTTGCAGCAAAATAGTATCTACAGCAGAAGAAATACAGTTTTCAAAATATCCTGATTCATTATGAATACAATAGGATGTAGATCCTAAATCCTTAGTCTTTTGAGGGCTGGCTTTGGCCTTTGGACTCTTGCTTTTAATGAAGGCACATTCAGGTAACTGGACCTGCCTAATAATACCTGAACTAAGAGAACCAATGTAACAAGTTTAACGTCAGTGTTGTCTGCAATAAAATAACTTGGACCAGAAATGTCCATATTCTACTGTATCACCAGTCACACTTGCTTTGCTTTTATGCAATTTTACTTCCTTGTATCAGAAGTATTAGAATAATTCTGCATAACCACTAAAGCAAACACATTCAAAGCAATCAGGAAATCTGAATATGTAACACACTGCTCTAGAAAATCAAAGGAGCCCTGTCAACTCAGATTGTCCTGAAAATGAGTTCATTATCAGCCGTAGGAGTAAACATAAAGAACAAGTACTCAGTGCAATGTTACTTAATGAAAACAGAAAGCTTCCCTCAACAACTGGAAAACTGTAAGCGTGCTTTGACTGGAGTTTAGATGATAAGCACAGAAAGCATAAATTACAGCAGAAGTCTTGCAGAACAAATGAACCTATTCTGGGTGGCTTAGTTTTGTTTCTGTAAGAGCACAAGCAATCGAAGTAGATCTGTCTGCAGAAGGAAGAATAAATCATAAACAACTGCTGGGAGGATCTATCACCACTCTTGGTAAGAAAGCCTGACACTTGTATTCCTAACATTCAAAAAGGAGTGACCCAAAATACCCTACTTCCGACATTCGATGGGCCTGGCTCCTCCTAGAACCTCCCTTCAGCGTATTTTATAAGGGAACAGGGGACTCTGGAAAAATTTTGGCTACCACTTAGCCTTGAAGGGTTGAGAAACAAGCAACATTCAGAAGGTAGGTTTGGTCAGAGATGCTTCACAGAGTAAGCACTTACAAGACCTCAGAACACTGAGAGCAGTCAGAAGGTTCCCAAGAAAAATAAACAGCACCTCTGCAGCACCAGGGGACAGATACCAGGGGTTTTTTTTCCACAGAGAGAGGTAAACTTTCATAAATCCTTCCCCAGGAACCACCAGTGCTCCCCAGCCTGCATGGATTCTTCTGAGAAAGGATTACATATCAAATCCTGCAAGTTCTTTTATCTTTCTTATCTCCAGATCACAAAAATCTTACTGCAGGTATCAGTCCTGATGCTTCCAAAGCAACACAGAGAACTTACTCTGCTGCGGTGCTCCACTCCCTTAAAATCCTAAGTTGTCAGAAATGCCAAATAATCAGGGTCAGGAGGAACAGTAATCACAGGCTGGGTACATTGTGCTCTCCTGAGCACAACTATAAAGTCTATTTGAAAAATTTAACTGAAACTTCTGTTGAAAGGAGGAAAAAACACTAATGACTTAGAGGCTGTTCCCAGGAGAAACGTATCCATGTCTGAGCTATCAAAAATAAACTCCAACATGGAAACAAACTCAGTTTGTAAATGTTTTTCAACAAAGAAATGTAAGCCAAAGAAAGAACTTTGAAATAAGATCAAACACTTAAGTACCTTGGCTTGTTTGTTGAGATTGATAGATTTTTTGCAATGTCTCCACTCTACGACAAACGCCAACCCTTTAGAGCATGACAAGGCACCCTGGGAACTGCAACTGCATTACACTATCAAGAGTGCTGTCCCAGTTAAAGTCCACAAATTCTCAACATAAAGCATTTGTACAATTGCACTTCTGCACTGCAAATAACTTGAGTGCGCTACCAACTACAGCGTATGCCAACTGTTTCGGATAACCTGGATGTGTGCCAGGGTAACTAACACCTTTTTGCTGATTTTCAGGAAACAAACATTTTTTTCCTATGAAAACTATTTCTCCAGAATATCAATCAAAAGAAATAGGACATCAGATATTTGGATGCTTTCAACTGATATACAGCATTTAAAAATGGTTTTCTGACACTGAGTTCAGCACTTTGAAAGTCTACCTTGCATGGATAAGTATGGAAAACATTTTCTTTGGAGAGAGAATCAAGTTTTTGAAGTATCTGATAAGAAACAGAGCTGCAATCAACATCAACTGCACTTTACAGATCTCATTCTTTAATGCAAATAGGAACTAGTTTGCAATTAAGTGGACATTAAAGAAATAAAATTTTGTGTCTGTCCAAACTACAGGATCACAAGAAGATATATAGTCATAACTTGTTGGTGCTAACACACAGAAGCACAATACAAACTTTCTAAAGAAGCAATTGCTTCCTGGATTACCTTCTGAACAAGCCAGAAGCACTGCAGGGTACAAATACCATAATATTTTAGCTTGAGCACGTAACTGATACACAGCTCCAGTGCTGAAGGACATCAACTACGGCCAATGCTGAAAAAAATTCTCATGGATTTACAAAAATAGTCAGAATTTATCAGGCACACAGAAAATATGCAGATATTTTACATTAAAATCAACATCACTTTGAGCTTTCTCTAACTTCTGTACACTTTTGTGCAAATAGTATTTGCAAACCTTTCTGCTCACAGCACTATAAGCTTGTCTGGAAAAGGTTGAGACTGTCCAGGAACTTATGAGACCAGATCATTCATTGTAGGCTTCTGATCTGTGCAGGTAAACTTCCATTATGTTTCTCATCTCTGAGGTGGAGATGATGATGGATTTCACCTAAATATCTATACATGTAAGAAAAATATAGAATACATAGTTGCAATAAATTTTTAACTAGAAAAACATAAGGAAGGAAAAACAGTTTAAAACAAGTTCTAAATTGCAAATACCCTATGTTTTGCATGTCTGTCTAAAAATTTTTCTGAGACCAAAACTGAGCTTTTCTTTATGAACACTGCAGGATAGTCAAATATTGCAGTTTTGTGTCTGATACTGAAGTGAGCATCACTAATTTTTTCTACAGTAGTTGGTAAGGAGGTATTTGCTACTGCTTCAGAGTGAAGCTACAGTAAATACTAGGTAACACATAAGACACCTTTTATTGCCTCTTGATAAATGCCAGGCAATTGGAATGGTAAAATCTCACCTTCAGTACTCTAATCCCACAAAGCTGGTTTCATAAATTCCTCATTAAAGGATGCACTGATGCAGTTCTGGTGCATGTTGCAATAAATATGCTGCCTTGTTTAATTCTGGTATCTTACAGGAAAAGCCAGATCATTGAATAATCAGATTTAGCTATCAGCACAGCAGGAGATCTATGTTTTAAACCCATTTAAGGACTGCAGATACCATATGCCAGCTGACAAAATCAAGCAACATAATTGACTCAAACACTATCCTCTTCTGTTGGGCTGTTGTTTATTGCACGACAATCTATGAAGCTGCCCTACAAGAACAGCCACAGCTCCTTTTGTCAGAGTCCACTCAGCTGACAGGCTTGTTAAAATGCCTTTGTACACAATCTGTATGAATAAGTGAAGCTTAGTATTTAACCATTAGACAGTTTAAACATGTTTGTGGAGAGATAAGTTATGGGAGAGGCCGAATGAGAGGAAACTATTTAATATGCAACAATTTCTAGTTCTTTTTGCCAGCAGAGATTGTGTGTGAATTTCTCCATTGCATGCTTACTCCACATCCATTGCTAAAATAGAGGTTCCAGTCTTCTGTTTGGCTGCCTCTTATTTCCTGCACCAAAAGCAGTTTACTGGGAAGAAAGAAATGCAGAGGCTGCTGCAAGGAGTGATTATAAACTGTGCTGTTATAGTTAGAGAGAACAGCCTCAAGCTGGCTTAAGGCTAGCTCAGTATGCAAGGGGAACTGCAGCCACACTCCTGACTGCATTGCAGACACACCAGGAGCTTTCATCCTACAGCCCCCTGGAAGCTTACAGGGAAAGACTGCAGAGCACACATGCACAGCTGTGACTGCCACAACTACTGAGCTTTTCAGTCTCTGGATTTCGGTCTGACAAGAAGAAACCTTCAAGTTATCCAACAAAGGTTTCACAGGAAACGTATCCCCTAAGCTACCCTAACCCTCCTGACAAGCAATTACAGCCTCTCACTGCACAGCTCCTGTTTGAATCTGGCTGGCATAAGGAGGGATAAAGAGGAAGCAGATTTGCTTTTTGCAGTTTTGAGGGGTGTTTTAGTATGTTTGGGTTTTTTCATTTGCTTGGGTTTTTTGTTTGGTTGGTTGAGGTTCTTGGTTTTTTTTAATATGGCGATCCAGCATTGCTGTGCACTATAGAGATGCTGTTTTCAATTTTTGCACAGACTAGTGTGCTTTCATGGTAATCTGAAAAGCCAATGCTTTTTGCATTTCTATAGGTACTGTAAGATTTTTGGGGGGCTAAATGGCACAATGCAAGTACAAATAATTCACTTTTACAAGATAACAGAAAATTCTCTCTTCTGTAGCAAGTCAGACAAACAGAGAGCCACATTCCAAAAATATATGGGCCCTACCCTTCAGCACACACTCTAAGTGCCTCTTACAAATGTTATCCATTCCTATGCACAAAATACAGACCAGGACTTCTTTCCAGTTACACTAGAGTTACACCAGTTGAAAAGAGATCAGAATAAGACCTTGCTCACCTATGAGTTCATATACACAACTTTAATCATCTTTTTATTGGCATTGCATATATATAAATCAATTTCCTTGTACCACAGTAATGAAATATTATTTATGGCATGAATGGAAAGAAGAAAAAATTACCATTCTAAGTTCACCTTCTGCAAGTGGTGAACATTCTGTTTTTAATATGGCTGTTGAGAGAGTTTAAGAAATACATATCACCAGCTATCATGGAAAACTATGACAAGCAATAAATTACAGGTAATTCCATCTCCTTGATATATAAAGGCAATAATTCTTTAAGTATCTTCTCATAAAGTACATTGGGAATGTGAACAATTGAATATTAAACCATTCAAATTCATTTCACTGCCTTACAGTAAGATGACAGAAGTGATGCATAGTGCATCCTACACAAGTACAATCATGACTTAAAAACTGTAAAAACACTGGACTGCACTAAACCAAACACTGGCAATAGCAGATGTGTTTAGGATGAGCACATTCTTTTGCTGGGTGCATGAGAAAAAAAAAAATCACTCAACTGCATAACTAAAAAGTCTGCCTGTGTTCACACATGGACGGTGAATATACTTACAGCCTTTCTCAATTTTTAAGTACTGGACTTGACAATCTAAGTAAGGGCATTTTCTGAATATGGACTTCCCTCAGCCCCTCCTCCCCCACATTTTAATGCAGTTTTATGAATATTACATTAAAAGGACAAATAAATCCCATTATTATAGTCAAGATATACTAAAACTGGTGGTAAAGAGCAGCCTTGGCAGTACTGCCATGTGAACAAGAACTGCAGACACAGACGGTCACAGCCATGGGCTATGTCATGAAGTTTTCTAGAACTTTGCTCATTCTTGGTGCTCTTGCATTTAGCTTATCCCCAACCTGTCAAACATCTTCTCTGGAGCCTGAAGCCCCCTGCAGGGCACATTTCATTTCACTCCATACTTGGTATCTTCTGAGACCAAGCAGTACTACAAATAACAACTTTGCTTATAAAGCCAGTAGTGAGGTTTCTCAACAAGATGCCATTCCCAGTTAGTGTTCAGCTGAAATCAACTACAACATCAAAATTATTTTATTCAAATCTGCTTAGTTAGCAACCAATTCCCATGTGATATTTGGATATTTTTCTCAACTTCACCCTTAGCTTTTACAGTGTTAAAAGAAAAACATCTTCCATTTTGAATCTCTAACATAGCTTCTCACTTCGATTAAATTTGAAGGACAGATCTTAATTAAAAATTCTTCCTGTTTCATAGCATTAATATGAATTTGTAGCAAGATCAGAAAATTCTCTACAACTGGAAACAAACCAGCCTAACCAAACACTAAACTTAATTCTGTATCTACTTTGTACAAAGCTTCAACTAGTTAGTATTTTTACACCCTGTTCATAGGAGTGCTAGAAAAGTGTCAAAAGATTTCCTACAGTCAAGTTATATCAAATCTATTTCTCCCATATCCAGGAGGCATGTTTCTCTGTCACAGAAGGAAGACAAACTGATTCAAAGTGACTTGTCTTTGCCAGGTCTACACTGATTGTTGCTTACCCACCCTCATTTTCTTCCAAATATTTGTCAATTACTTTTTTCAGTATTTTTCCACGAATTAATCTGCCTGGCCTGTAGTTCTGTACTTTCAACCCCTGATCCCTTTGAAAACAGGCACTAAGTCGGTCTTTCTTTGGTTTTTCGGGATTTCAGTTATCATCTGTTCATTCTCAAATAAGGTCCCTAATAGCATCAACCCATTTTAGTCATTTGCCTGAACTTTCTATCCGCTGTAAGAGTATTTAGGAAAGGACCCCAAGCTTTAGCCTCCACTGGTGTATGCTAGGCTGAGTTCTGCATTTTAGCCCTTGTGCTTGTCTCCTCACAGCTAATCCTGCTCAGTAAAGTAAAAATGGTGCTTACAACCTCTCCAGCAACATCTGTTGTTAACTTTCTCATCTTTCTGCCTAACAGACAAGGGTTTTCTTTAGTGATTTCCCTCGCAACTAATATATTTACAGAATGTTTTCTTGCTGCAGCTTTGCCAGCTCTTTCTTGTTTTGTACCAAGTCTTTCTGATAATGTCTCTACACACAAGCACCACTCTTTTTTAAGACATGTTCAAAAGCTGACCTAGTACCCCTTTTTTGGATGGCTTCTTTAGTTTCCAGCTAATGAATAGCTTGTAATTAGGCAGTAGCAATTATGGCTATCTATTCTTCCCAAAGAAACAGCTTGTGCCCTTACAGCATGTCTTTAAGAAACCACTACATCTTCTGTCCTCAGACACTGACAAATTCTTTGATTTTGTTAAGTATGTTTTCGAGGCCATTACTAAATAGCTACTTTCATCCAATTCACCACCCTCCTCCATCCCTTCTTTTCTTTTAGTCAGAAGCAAATACAGAAGACATGCAATATGAGTTGCTTTCAGCATTGTCCATCAAAAGAAGTGCAGAAACTTTGCTAGTCTTTGCATGTTAAAATATAATTTTCTGGAAGGTGCCAGAGCAGCTGAAGTCCCCCTGAACACTTGGGAACACACATAAATAAGAAATAGTCTACTCGAGGAATATAAAGAGAACTAGAATAACTTTTTTTTTCTTCATTGTATCTTTAGAAGCTTTTCAACACTGCCCAGTGGATTAAGTAAAGACGTCTTCAATACAGAAAGAATTAATCCTCTCAGCTGTCCTTGTTTTTCCCTTACTAAAGTATTTATTCAGCACTTGTGTCATAAAAATTACTGCACTTACTTGAGTGGCTGACCAGTGATTCTCCTCCCCTGCTCTTATGAGATCCCACCTGGAGTACTGCATCCAGATCTGGGGTTCCCAGTGCAGGAAAGACTTGGACTCTTTAGAGCAGGTCCAGAGAAGGGCCACCAAGATTATTAGAGGGAAGGGACATCTCTAGTATGAAGACAGGCTGAGAGAGTTGGAGTTGCTCAGCCTAGAGAAGAGAAGGCTCCAGGGAGACCTCTTTGTGGCTTTACATTACTTAAAGGGGGTAAAAAATAAAGAGGGAGAGAGACATTTTATCAGGGCCTGTAATGATCAGAAAACAGCAAACAGCTTTAAAATGAAAGTGGGTAAAGTGTAAATGGAGGAGGACAGTTTCATACAATGAGGGTGGTGAGGCACTGGCACAGGCTGCCCAGAGAAGCTGAGGATGTCCCATCCCTGACAATGTTCAAGGTCAGGCTGAATGGGGCCCTGAGCAACCTGGTCTAGTAAATATCCCTGCCCATGGAAGGGAAGTTGGGGTAAACGATTTTTAAAGTTCCCTTTCAAACAAACAAACAAAAAAATTTCTATGATTATGCTAAATAAAGTACAACTTTGATTTATAAGTACATTAATTTCCTCTTATTTCAAATGTATCAACAAAGCAGCATACTCATGTTCTTGATTCCTGGCTAAAACAGGAAGGTATTTGGTCCTTACTACCACCTAATAAGAATAGCAACACTTAATGTAATATGATGAAAGCAGATTATCATATTGGGAGACTTCAGCTCACTTCCTTTCAATATAGATCACAAACATCCTATCATATCAGGATGTGACTTTTTTTGCATTAAATCAGTGACTGTTTCATGGAGCAGCTGATTAGGAAGCCTACAAAAGAAAATGCAATACTTGATGTAGTCCTAAATATAGAGTGGCTCTTCAGCTACAAGATTTTGAAAACTCTTCCATGCTCCAGTTGGAGCAATGGAGATGAAAAATAAACCTGTAGTTGCATCCAGCTTCAGAGACTGCAATCATGAGAAGTAAGGAACTTTGTTAGCAGAATATGAAAGGGTCAGATAAAGAATTTAAATCTTTGCAGGTACTGCAGAGATTATGAACAGAGATAACCACAAAAACCAGGCACGTACATATTTCCTATTAAGTAAAACACAAGAAAGGAAGAAAGGAAACCAGACTGGTTAGAACAGTGGTGTAGGAGTGAGGTTACCTTCAAAAAAGCTGAAGTCAAATCCAAATAGAAAAACACAGCCCAACAGACCATAAAACATGGCAAATTAACGTAAAAGCACACCAAGGCAGGCAAAACAAACAAAAGATATGATGAACAACTGGCAGGCACTAATGAAAAACATTTTTTCAAGCATATCAGGAACAGGAAACCTGCCAGAAACTCCGGGAGGCAACTCATCATCAGAGTAGTAAGGGAAGACTCAGAAAAGAAAGGCCTTACAGAAAATATATCAGGCAGATTCACTGCAGTGATGGCGACTGTACAAGACACTGGAGAGTGTCTGTAAAGAACCTTAATAGAAATATGAACATTGGTATGAATCAAGAATGCTTGAGCATGAAACACCCGGAAAAAAAAAAACAAAACAAACAGAAGAGGGAATATAATAATATATTAATGGCATTCATGGATGGTATCTAGATTAGCAGGTCAACAAACTGCAGTGCATTTACATGTAGTGCTTTGGGACACAAAAATCTGGAAAAGAAGTCTAAAACAAGAGACTGAAACTAATTTTAAATGATGCAGGGGTGAGGACAGATAAAGGGATTACCCATATACCTGCCAAATTAAGGGTCCACAAGTTAATTCAGCATCTCAATTCCCTTGTCTTCCACATGACTGCAAGGAATCCTGAACCAACCACTTGGATACACACATCTCAGTACCTGAATGCTAAACTGTGTGGACAGAAGTATCTTGGTAATTGTAAGCACACAGGTGTGAGTGTGGAATGAAACCCATTTTGTATTAAAATAAAATCACTTTTCCCTCCTATAACGTCTTACTGTGTTTTATCACACGCTCTGATGTTACAATACTGTTTCTCAGGATTCCCCTACCAGGACCCCTCTTTCTAGGAGTCTCCATGGATGTGTTTGAAATTGCAATGATTATGAGCAAAACCAGCAGGAAACAACAAAACAAACAGTAACAGCTCACCGGGACCAGATGGCTCAGCCCAGGCATCCTAGAGAAACTCGAGCATGAAATCGGTGAATTACTAACACAACGGTGTGTCACCTCTCAATTAAAACTTGGTAGTAGAGGACTCTGTGGTAGAAAAGGTGACAGACTTTTAAGAGGCTGTGGGCAAGATATTAAGCCTGAGATTTGTGCTATATCTACTAATAAAAACTGCAATGAAGAATGGAATTAGGAGCTATCTGGGTAAATATTATTTTGTCAGGATGAGTCGGCATGGCTTTTGAAATGGAACATCCTGATTTGCATGGCTACTGGAGTTCTAGACACAAGCCAGTGAAGAAGCCTAATCTAGTTCTTCTACTTCAACAGACTTTCAAGAAAAGAATTTCAAGCTCTCAAGGTAATAAATGAAAAAGGCAAACTAGAGAAATTTTTTGGGTTTGTCTGGGATGGAATTAATTTTCTCTACAGCATCTAGTATGGGGCTACATTTTGGATTTGAGCTGGGAACAGTGTTGATAATGCAGGAATGTTTCAGCTATTGCTGAGCAGTGTTTACAAGAGGCAAGGCCTTGATTGCCTCTCACCCCACCAGTGAGCAGGCTGAGGGTGCACAGGAAGCTGGAAGGGGACACAGCCAGGACAGGCGACCCCAAGTAGCTAAAAGGAAATCCCCTACCATATGGTGTCATGCTCAGCATATAAAGCTAGGGGAAGGTTGACAGCAGGCTGCTGCCCAGGGACTGGCTGGGCATCAGTTGTTTGGTGGTGAATAACCAACATCATTTGTCTTTCTTGGTGTTTATTTTCCTTTTTGTTACAATTTATTGCCATTACTACATTTTAATAATTAAACTGTTCCTATCTCAACTCACAAGACTTTTACCCTTGCAATTCTCTTCCCCTATCCTACTGGGAGCCAAGAGGAGGCAGAGTGAGTGAGTTGCCCTGCAGTGCTTAGCTGCCATTTGGGCTCAATCCAGGACAAGGAAACAAAGATTTTATGAAAAATGAGTGAATAGACCATAAAATGGCAGGTAATATTCAGAGTAGTTAAATCAGGCATAAAGGAAAAACAATACTAACTTCACAAAGACAGCTGTGAGCTTGAGCAAACAATTACCTGTAAGGACTAAAATCTTGATACTTATGATAGACAGATGTATGGAAATATCAATCCCCTGCTCAGCAGGCAGTTAAAATAGGAAATAAAGTGCCAAGAGTTCATTAGGAAAGAAACTTCAACAAACAGCTAATAGAATTTCAGCAGGACAAAGAAGGACACTTTACTCTCCAGAATAAAAGAGCCCTGGTAGATGCTCAGAACTGCTTGAAGGAAAGCTTTCAGAAACTTCCTCCAGAAAGGCTGGGTTACCAGAGCACCTTCTCTTATGCTCACCATGCAAAAATGGAGCATAATCTAGCTTTTACCAGATTTCCACTTCCTACCTTGCTCTCTTTCACTACAACCACTGAAAAATCTGAAACTATCAGCAAGAGTGTTTCAGAGAAGCATCTGCATTAGCATCATTCCTCAAGTCTTCCCAGAACAGACACATTTCATAAGGATTGTTATATTGATCTGTCTGTATGCATTTTCCTATCACAAGATAAACAGTGAAAATAATTACATCAACATGTTCTGTGCTCTGACAATTGTTTTTTACTGCAGGTTAGCAAATGTAATTAGATGTTCATAGGCCAGAAAAACTATCAGAAAATCTAATTCTTTTGTTGTCAATTACTCTTTTGAGACACACAGTCAGAATGAATAAAAACTGGAGCCACCCTGCTTTGATTTTTTCATTGAAAAGTAAAACTTTTCCAGCTTTTATAATCATAAAAATAAGAACAAGACATCTCTTATCTGCATTCTGTTCTGTTATACTCAGTTTTGAGTGGTCTACTCAAAAAACATGTCAAAAAAGGTTCTCTATACATAACAAAACAAAAAAAAAATTCAGATTAATTCTGACTAAGTACCTAACAAAAAGTTCCATGAACTTCCTATTTGACTGTCAAATCAATGTGCCCAAAATTCAAATAGCCACAAAGATGGCAAAGAAAAAAAAAAAAGAAAAAATCTTTAATGGTTAATTAAAAAATTTAACGACAAAATGCTGTGAACCAGATTTCTCAATTTTTTTTTTTCTAAAGCATATCAGGCAGCTTAGAAGGAAAAAAAAAAATACAGATTGTCACATAAAGCTGCAAGAGTTCTCAAGCCACATTTTCAAGACAGACAATGACAACAACAAAATTAAGGACAGAAAAATTAGAGCTGCCATCACTGCAACTAAACACCTCTGAACAGCTCTTTTTTTTTTTTATCCTGGGCAAGTAGCATCCTTGGTTTGCTCTTCTTTCCCTGTAACTGTGTCACCTCTGTTGGTGTGGGTGTGCTGACATGGCTGTTATATAACTCTCTCAGTCCAAAGTGAAATTAAAAAAAAACCCAAACCACAAAGCAAAACCCACAAAACAGGAAAACAGCAGTTCTCAGATAGGCTGTGCTTCTCTTAAGAGCTCTATTATGACATTGTTCCTGGCATGGATTCCCAAGCAGCAGATTCTCAACCCCTTTCTCTTCCTTTTGCTTCCAGCAGTGTCCAGTGCCAGGCACAGCCCCCAGCACTGTGGGGCCCTGGCTGTGGCCCTCCATGGCACAAACATTTGCATGGACTCTGGTAACCTCAAGCTCCACTCCACAAATTAACAATCCTCTCTTGCAGGTCCAGTCCATCTCACTTTATAAAAGATCACAAGCCATGCTTTAGAAATGCCTGTGTTTTTTCACTATTACAACAGTTCAGACAATCTTAAAGAGAGGAGAATAGAAACATCTGAATTGAGGCAAATGAATCTCACCTGAAGACACAAACTCATGGCCATGCAGGGCTCCTTCCCTTCCTATTCAGGGCCAGGCTGCCTTAGGTCCTGGTTGCATTCTCCTTAGGTCTCCAACACATAAAAGTTCTCACCCTACAGATCCTGAGAGCTGAATTTGAATTCTTAATGAACTCTTTGATGAATACATACATACATAACTTCATAAAAATTCCAGGTCATTAGCTATCACAAAGAATCAAGTCCCAAAGAGAAGCATAATTGCAGAACCATACCTGGGGTTTTGCTATCTTTGAGTCAACAGTATCTAGCTACCATTCCATGCTTTGGAGCTTTGGAGTACTTTAAAAATTATCAAATCAAAGTAAAAATTTGACACTGCATGGGACTTTGTCAGTGGGTGAATGTGGGTGCTTCCAACCAGCTGGATCCTTTCAAGCATCAGTAAGAAAATAATCCCATTCTAAAAAAAGGGCAGAGTTGTATTGTCTCCTCCTTATAAAAACTCAGTAATCCAACAGACAGTGAGGTTTATCTAGCTCTTTACTCACAATTGAGTAAAATCCAGAACTATCAAGTTCCCACCTTTTACTCCACTTCCTTCTTGTCTCAGTCAAACATCATACAGAGCTGTAACTTCTCAACTCCCTCCAATTCACTAGTACCAGTCTTTGAGAAAGTAAAATAACGGAGGAGTTGAGAGAAACTACTCCTGAACCTCATTTTTTCACCATTAACTGATCCTTTCCTCTATTCTGTCAAAACCATAAACACCATTTTCCACTGCAGCATTTGCTTTGTAGATCAGTGTTTTCTGGTACATCTAATTCAGAGGATCCTTTTTCTCCACCTGCTGATACAGTAAACACCACCACCCATTGCCACTTTAATTTTCACCTTTCTGATCTGAAAAACATCTATATTCAAAACAGAATTGTGACTTCTATTCCAAAGGTCAGAAAGAGTAGCAGCACTTTTGTTAATTCCTGGTCTGAGCAGTCCTTTCCCTCCTGCCCAGGACTGCAGGAGCTAGCCTCCTGCAGCTAGGTGTGAGGCTGTACCAAAAGCACATCAATTAAATGCCAAAGTTTGTTAGTACCACATCCTCAAGGCCTTTGTTTTTACAGCTGTAGAAAGAACTCTTCTTTCAACTTCAACATAGATACATTTTCTACATTTTTGCAGATGCCATAGGTACTGCTCAGGTTTCAGAGTACAAACTGGTGATAGTACAGAACAGACACAATATTATATTCTGAACAATTTGCTAAGGGCTATGCCTCAGTGCTCCAGAAATGCAGTAAGTGGAAACAGCAAAATCACTCTGCATTAGTAGGAATGGCTTGTCTTATTTAAGAATTAGAAGATCAGCATGGGATCTAGTTTCAACACTCCCCCCCGACACACACTTTATGTTTTAGTATCACATATACAGACAGCAAGGAACAGAAATCCCTCTGGTTTGCTAGCTCAGGTAACTCTCCACAAAGGCAGCAGTCACTGGAGCTCTGTATTAAAACACTCCTCACCCAGAAGGGCAGCTGCTAATGGGACAAGCAGATGCACCAGCCTTCTGCCAGCTGGTATAGAGAGAGAACAAACACCCTAAGAGCTGCTCTGCCACAGCTGTGCCAATGCCCTTTACTCCATGAGTTTGTGCTCCTAAGAAAAAGTGGGTTTTCCACAACAGCAGAACAGCATGTAGCATTCACAAAGTAGTAGTTCACAAAAACTGCCTGAAAATTTACCCTACTCTGATATACATCTAAGTAACTGAGTGTCATTAATTCATTTCCCTACCTAAACAATATTATTACCTGAAATCAAACAGGAATCATCTTTTTCTAGGAAACATCATAGCCTAGCAGCACTTTTTGGGCCCTAATACAATATCTTTTCTGACCTCCTTAAAAAAACCTCTGTTGAAAAATGAGTTTACTGGAAAATGGAAGGGAGAGCTATCTTGTAAAAACTTTTTTTGACCATCATATATGGCAATTGCAGACCTATGCAGTCATCTGTATTGTAACGTACCCCTGGCTGATGAGACTCCTAGATGTGCTCCAGCCATTCCATCCTCTGGTTCTGTATTTACTGGTCCTGCTAACTTGAATTCCAATTACACCAAAATACACACAATGTGTTTTTCAGTCTCCTGTGTTAACAACAGAGAGATGATTTTTGTCGGGCCTTAAAATCCCAATGTGCTGCAGTAACACATTCAGAGTAACAAGTCAGAGGTGATAAAGTGAGATAAAAAGTAAATAATGAAATATGAAGCCCTGACATTGTAACCCTAATAACTTGAAGCACACCACTGATCCAGCCATCGGCCAGCTCTGCCACCCAAGGCAGGCACTTGCTTTCCTGTCTAAGCAGAAAGAACCATTCCAATGGGCTGAAAACTCCCTGAACTTTAGGCAGCAGTAAATGCACTCAAGCTAAGGACTTTCCTCAAGTCATTTCTGTGAAGTCACAGAAGACATATGCTCCTTGTTTATCACTTAAACACAGCTTTATCTAGAGACAAGGTCACAGCAATGCCCATCTTCATGTTACTTGCCTGCCACCAAAACACCATCTTCTTAGAATAAGGTTATTTGCTACTCCAGTACAGTGTTTTACCTAGTATATCATCTTCATTTCAGAAGTTGAAAAGGTCACTCAGCAAAGAGAGGTTGCTGAATAGCCTTTATTTTGTTTGGTCCTATAAGCAGAATCTCTAAATTTAAGTCCTCTCCCCTGGAGGCACACAGTGGCAAAGAGATAAACAAGCTGAGAATTTTTTGAAGGATGAAAGGAAACCAAGAAGCTTCTATACAAAAGGCAAATCCCACATGACTTCACTGTACACTGAGCATTACCAGTCACATGGGAACTCCCTCCTCAGAAGCTGTGGTTGAAGGGAATGGAGCTGGAGGCACATCTCCTTCCCCTCCCAGCAGGCACAGTCTGCTTATTCCTCATACACAGAGGTGAGCTGTTACACACCACTGTGATTGCACAGCGATATGTAATGCACCATCAGGTCTAAGAGATCAATTAACAACCTATTCTGACCAGAACTCTGTCCTTCCCCCTGCCTTTTTCTGCCTTTTGCTTCCCCTTTTTCATACAGAACAGCAGTATTAACTCACTTCTATAAATGGAAATGTTCTTCTCCAAAACTTGGCAAGGAATAATATATCTGGAGTAAAACTCCCCATGCCATGAGCAGTCTCACACCACCTTGATGTGGGAAGCCTCATTAAGTACAGCTCTGACAAAGAGATTTCTTCATAGGAAAAAGCTTCAATGCTTGTCTCCATAAGAAGTTCTTATAATTCCACAATCTGGAGCACAGACTCACCATTTGGTTAAGAATCTACAGCCAAGTTCATGACTTTAGAAATTCTTGTGAAAAGCCTCTTAAATCTGAACAAATGAACACAACTCGAACATATCCAGCAGATATCTGCTAGGATGTGGTTTCAAAAACTGCAGCCAGCACACATTAGCACTGCTCTCATGTGGGGAGTCAGATACTAGCCTTCCACCTCTGGCCAGCTGTAGCACTTTCTCCCCATCCCCCATTTTGTACTGGGATTACTGGTGTTGGGATTCCAGTCAGCTATCTCTGAGTCCTGGTGCTGGCACATAAGAGGCAAAGGGAAATACAACTGCATCTTTTGGCAGCACTGCTAACAGAGCCCCAGCCAAACAGGAAACTGCTTTCTAGGATGGTGCTCTGTGTTGACAGCAAAGCTCTGGAGATTTGATCTGGCTGAAACATGTTAATTATACCCCATGACCTTGAGCTGGTAATAAAAAAAATCCCATCTCTCTATGACACTAAACATTGCCATCTTAAAAATTAGTCTGAGTTTCAGAACCAGGCAAATGCCTACTATATTTGTAATGACTACCACACCTGCTCAGAGATGGAGAAAAATAGGAAAATACCCAATTAAAGATAAGCACAAAAATAAGAATATTCTGAAGGGCCACAAGAATAGCAAGAAGGGAGAGATACAATAACCATTTTATGCTCCAGATTTAAAAATCTAACTAGCAAATAGCTAGTCCAAGAGCCTTCTTTGAAACAGTTTAGACAGTGCTGTGCTTTTATTAAAATAAAAAGGTCTATTTTACATATATTTGTCTTTAATAACAAATACCAGAAACTCATTTATCTACAAGTCAAATCTGCACTGAATATGAGCCTTGCAGGCTCATCAGTTTCAGTATATCCAGGTCTTCAGAGAAGTAATCCTTACACTCTTGTTCCCCAAGTGCTGGATGCTCCACTCTCTCCCAAACCACTTTGCCAGGAAAGAAGTTTTGTCTACAAAGACTGATGGGAGAGTGAAAGAAGACCTCAACCTTTAATGTGTCTCCTGTTATGAGGCTGCCTTCCTCCATCTGTGAACAACACCCCATTTTCCACAAACTTTCTTTTGCAACCACCATACTTGCAGGATCCTTTCTTTTATCTTTGATTTCCCATATTAGAAAAAAGCTTCTCCAGCAAACCTCTCTAAAAATGGTCCAATGATGTGTTGATTTGTTAAATGATCATGGTTAGGGATGGATCATGAATCTTAATGTATTGTGAAAAAATTACAAAATTATAAATTGCCTAAGACAACATATAAATTCTAAGTTCTATGCTAAGGCAGTTTATGTAGTAGAGAGTATGCAGTGCCCATTCATGTTTGACTTGAGGCTCTGGAGAGTGGCTGGGAAGGTACACAGCAGAGCAGAGAAGCTGAAATGTGGGACAGAAGACTTCAGATTATTCCAGGAACTGCTTGGCAGAAACCAATTGAAGCTACCATGAAGGCAAACATCTACTGTAGGTCCTTTTGTACTAAGAAGCTTCTGCTGCTCAGCCCTATGGGGCTGTTTGGTTTGTTGGTTTTTTTAATCACTTATTACTATTTTACTATGCTGCTGCTAAGATTAGGAATCATTTGTTATGGTGACAGTGTTGAGCAGAAGGTAAGAAAGTCTCTGGACCTGTTACAAAATCAGTGTGCTGCACATTCATTCAGAATGTCTGAACAAGAGCTAGGAACTAAACTGGATCTCCAAGGCCAGCCCACTTTCCTATTGGCTTTCCTCACTTCCTTCTCTGAAGGGAAGTCTTTATATGGCTCACTGGAACAGCTATTTCACAATCTCTTTTGAGACTTGCAGATCCTGTACCTTCCCAGTTGTCATATGAAGTACACCCTGAAAAAAACCCCATCATATAGATCTCAAACTGTGTCTGGTTTTACTTATATGTACTTTCTACCTGACATTACCTGTCTTAGCACAGGCTGAGAAACCTGAGCATTAGAGCTGAGTTTAAAAGAACAATCCAGCAAAGTTTGTGATCCTTTTGGCAAAGACAAACAGTTTAAAAGGTATTTAGGCAGCTAATGATGCTTTTAATCACCTAATAAGGCTTTCAGATTAATACTAGCTGCAGGCAGCTAAGCACACATAAACATCTTTTAAAATCTTGCCAAGAGTGCAGAGGTGCTTCTGAAAAGTAGCTACAGGAGTCCCACAAATTCCACACTGCCTCGCAGCAGAGAAGCCTAACCATTAGTTTACAGGCCACTAACTAAAAGATTTGATGTCTCCTGCATTAGCCACCAAATCTGTTTCCAAGCACTATGTTGCCTGATAAGCGTTTACTTCTGGTGCATCCTAAAATTATCATTTAAAAGAGCTCTGTAACCTCCAGTATTTTTTTCCTGACTTGACACTAAATTTCTTGTTCTAGAGCAAAATTTTAGACAAGTCCTGGGAACAGAGCATAAACTTTGGAATGAAGTTAAAAGCCAATAAATTTTGGAGTTGAGGGACAAAGAAGTCTCATAAAATTGCAAATTGCTGTATGAAGTGAAATTGCATCAAGGGGGGAATGTACCAGCAGGAGCAGAGCAAACACACCATGCTTATTACACACATTTTAAACTCTACTGCAGGCTCACATGTTCTCACAATTGTTTCAAGGCACTGTTAGTATTACATATGGTTTTCATTTTTATACTGCACATGCACAACGCTTTGTTTTTCATACCAAAATCCTAGCTTGCACTTGGGGAAATCTAACTCCTTCCCAATGCAAAATTTTAATCAGTAGTCATGCAATATTTGGTAATTTTCCCAAACCTCCTGCTTCTGATCTCATGCAATACTTGTTCAATTTAGATTTCAGCATACCAGTGTGCAGTACCAGGGAATTATTAGCTATTCCCAGCTGAAAGTCTGGAAGAGCATCTGGTGGGATAAAAAAAGGTAGAGGGTGAAGGGGATGACAGGAAAAGGAAGTGAAAGTTCCTTTTTTTTTTTTTTTTTAAATTTTAAAATAAGCATACCACTTTGTAAGCTGATCATGATCATTTGGTCTTTCATTTTCAAGTGCCTGAGATGAAAGAGATTGATATCATTACTAGTTTGAATGCTGAGAAAGCAGCCATGCTAAAATAAACAGCTTTTTGTCCTGAAGTTGTACATGAAGACCAATACAGCAAAAGACATTGTACATTAATATATAGCACAGACACTTTATTCAATACAAATATATTTTTTCTAACAGTAAGTCCAAAAGCAAGATTAAAAGCTTTTCTAAAACATCACACAAGACTCAGAAGACCTAAGCAGAAGAGAACACTACTGTTATGCAATATGGCCAAGATCAGCAGGTTATGGAAAGTTGTCAGTTTTCAGCTAGATCCTGTAGTTCTCCATGTACCTGCCAAATAATGATTCACAGGAGAAGAATTCTCAAAATGTTGTACAGCAATCAAGAGACAGCAACCAAGAGAAGCATTATGGTTTGATGCATAGATCAAAGACAAATTAAGGCTGAGTTATTATAAACAACTGATTGATTTAATGTAGGAACATGATAACTACAATTCAGTACACAAAGTAACAGATTAAAATGTTTCCCCCTTTCTAGTATCAGCAACCAAGAAACGAAAAATCAATTAATTAGGAGAAATCTGACTCAGATTCTGATGATACATACATAACCCATGTAATTCAACTCACAAAATAAGGCTCCCACTGAGGATGACTACCCCAAACACCAGAGGCAGTTGCAGACACCTTGTCAAGAGATATCCAGCTGGCTCAAAACATCCTGCCATTCACAACCCTTCAACACTGGGCTTCTTGGCCTGAGCCAACAGCAGCCTGCCAAAGCTGTCATTTGCTGATGGTGAACAGAATCTGAAATTCATCCCTCCCAAGAACTGCCTGCAGCTGGCTGCAGCTCTTTCAGCTGTGCTTATTAAGATGCAGAAGCAGATACACCTAGGAAGGATGTCCAGCACAGCCACTGGGAGTACCCTGCTGCTTATGAACGTCAGCAAACTGAGCCAGTGTACCAGCCTAGCTTCCTCTTCAAATCCAAAACATGATTAAAAAATTCCACTGGCTTCAAAAACAAGTGACAATGAGAAAAGGGGTAATTTTGCCTGAAAAACTCATTTCTTGCAAGACTCCCCATTGGAAACAACTGTGAATAACAAATACAGCTTCACTTTCAAATCACAGGATGGGCTCTTGCCACTGCTGTGAAAAATTAGTCAAGCCTGTGCATGTTCAAAAGAAAACAAGTATGTCTGAAGTCTGGTCATTACTGCAACCCTTCTCTGTTCCCTTTCAAAGAGGGCACAAAACCTGTCAGTATCCTGATCCCTCAACCAAAGCAGCAGGTTTGTGGGCCATCTAGAAGCTCCAGACTGAGTGATTAAACAGCGCTATGGAACCTTACCCTGGAGCTTCTCCCCATATATACACTTTAATAAACCCTGGAAGTTGAACCAAACCAGACTTAACATCTCTAAGACAACTTCAAACTCTAGGAAGCATATTCTCCTTGTGTGTGTTTTAATTGTCTTTACTATTAGATGTAGCTTTTGTGATTAATGAGCCAAAGCCATTAAGGTCTCCCAAAGTGTATAAAAAAAAAGTCCCAAAGGCAAAAATTGCTCAAGATTATATTAGAGAAATAAATGTCTGTCCTCCTGCTTCTTATCTTGCTGAGGGCATGCCAATTTACTATGAATTGTCTCTGTAAATCAGAATAAGAGCTTAATGCAAACAAATATTAGTTACTATTTTAAATGGTAGGAAAATGAGCAGTAGGTAAAAAGGTACATCAACATCACTACATGATAGTTAAAAACAGCAAGACCAGCATTGACCTATATGCATTCATTGGAAAAGCTTGGTTTAAGGAGCTCATAAAAGGTCCTTTTTTACAGAATACTAAAGAATTTCACCACACCTTTGCAGAGCCTTAAACAAGGTAGCACACCGAACAGAAAAAGAAAAAATATTCTAAAATATTCTAAGGATGATTAATGAGATTTTCATCAATGCATGCAGAAATTCAGGCAAAAGAGTTTCCCCAAAATCCAAACTTCTGAGGAGCCAGGCTGCAAGTAAAGAAAAAAAAAAGCTCCTTTTCAGGAGCTGAACAAAACAGGTAGCTTTTGGAGCCTTTTTTTTTTTTTTTGCATTATGTTGTAAACACAATATCATATCCCTAATTTCTTCTAACACAAGGCTTGATTGGACTCATCATTCAAGGCTAAGAAGGGTCAACAATCTGTTAAGCATATAGATTCAGCCATATCACACAGCTGATACCAATGTCATTAAATCAACAGTAATATTGCATGAGAGTAACTGTCTTTTATTTAGATCTCTAGACAGCACATCTAACTTACTAAATGAAATTCCAGTCATCTGCTGCTTTTTATTGGTATTTCAGAAGAGTCTCAATTCTGCGATAACATTCTTCTGAATTACACTCATGGGCAAATCTACCCAAAGAGATTTCTAGAAAGTTATTTACTTGGTCAGATGAATGCCTTTCTTAAGGCAATATTAGTATGCTTACAGAATTTTCTCACAGGTCAGCTCCAACACATGGCACAGGCTGTAGCTAAGCTTTAGTTTTTTTTAATTTTAAGATGTGCTGTGAAATAGTTATGGTTAAATTCAGCATCTCTTTCTCTCCAGATACTTTGGAGGCTGTATAAAAAGAGACTGGTTCTTACCCCAGACTTGAGTAACTGTAAGATTCATCAGGTAGCACAAACACCTTAAAACCTTCATTCAGTTCCTTCCTATGAGACTGAATTATTAGAAAACTGGACTGTTGAACAGAGGCACTCTCCAACTCTAGATCAAAACAAGAATACATTGATGGTACCAAAAGCTGGGAGGAGCCATCAGGATAGGGCTGGCTGATGCACCTTTTGTGCCAGGAGCTGCAGAGCTGCAGCCATGCCAGGAAGCACATCCTGCCAATGTGAGCCCACCAGACAACATCAGCAAGTTACAAAGCAACCCCATTGCATATAAATGGCACCTGCCTGGGCATTTTTTTCCCATTCGAGCCCTCTTCTGGAATACATTCTTTTTGGCCATTACAGAGCTAGCAAAAAAAAAAAAAGACTTCTTTAGAAATTGAAATTCGTGTGTGCATTTAGTAGTTTGTTCAATTTTGGCACGGTAGGCAATAAGGAGAGATGGAATATAGGACATGTGTTTTACATAAAACGTTTGTGTGGATTTGTTGTATCAAATCAGGATTTTAAAGACTGTTATGTAAGAGAAAGAATTTTAAAAAATGACAGTTCAGCCAGGTCCTATACAATCTGCATGACTGATCTTGTTTACATAAAGATCTAATAATAATTCAGAAAGTAGCACTGAATTGTATTGCAATGTAATTTGCTCTCTTGTAAAGGGTATTTATAATAATCATCCTTATTTAATAAATATTTAAACAGTGATCATCACTGACTCTTCAATCAACCTGTCTGGTTGGAGATTACAACATAAGTCTACAGCTTGAGTGCTACCCCGCATCTGGTTCAAAAGGACAAGTTTAGGTCAAATACTTAATCCTGTTGCCTGGATTTGATCAGTTCATGCTGTAACTTTTGCATTAAGTATGTTTTAACATCTAATTGATTTATATAAATTTTAGGTAAATCATGCCTCAAGTGACTTGTAAAGCTATTTGGGCAACTGCAAATTATTGTAAGTACATTATGCAGAAAAAGAATTTAATGTTCCCCACTTAATAATACCCAAATGGTTTTTAAGAACATTGTAGGGCTTGTATCATGAAATTAAGTGTCTGAAAGAGAGAGAAAGCACAAAGAACAGGCTGCTATTTATGGCATTCATTAAAAAATAGGCAACTTCCTCCTTTATATTCCAGTGCATTCTTCTCTATTCAAGCCTTCAGATTGCAGCAAACTGGGAGCAAAGGGTGGTTGAGGACTCTGTTTTGCCCTATGAACTACCACCATCACACCCACTGCTTTATTCCTAATTTGCAAAATGTATTTCTCAAGGTGCAATACTATACCTGAAATCTGATATCTAGCTTTTCAAACAAATTATTAATTTAAGTCAAGTTATTGCCCACTCTAATTTCCAGTGGTTTTATCTGTGCTCACTGCTCTATAATTTACCTGACAAACATCCTCACTATGAAACAACAGATTACTTTTATTACAACACAGGAAAGGTTTAAGCACTTCTGCACTTATATTAGAAATTAAAAAAAAAAAAAAATCAATAATAATCAATAATCAAACAGAAGTTAGAGATAAAACTGCACTCCACTTGGTAATTCATCAAGTTGAGAGGACCATGCAGAGGGAACAACTTGGCTTCAGAGACTTAACTCCAGTTTTTCAAAGCCAAAGCATTTCTAAACTAAGCTAAAACAAGTCCAGAAGAACTCTTGAGAGTCAGCCTGCAGGCATGCCAGTTCACAAAAGGAGGGCTAGTATTGCATGGTAAAGGACTTTTTAAATTATCCAAAAACTAGAAAGTAATCATGGTGCTTTTTGGCAGCACTTCCCTTAGGAGGCTGTATTTTGTTCAGTCCTTGGGAAAGCAAAGTGGCTACAGGTAATGTTGGTTTTAGTCTAAGCCATAGAACCAGAGGTGCTATCAAATTTCTAACTGCTCAGCTTTTCCTTGTACTTTGTCAGCTGCCTTGAAATTCCACATTCCTCCTGACATTTTAGCTATAAAGGAAAACAACTGTTCTTGGCCTCTTTTCTTAAACACCTGTGGACAGACAATGCTATGCAACAGCTTTTTTCCTTCACCAGAGTATCTACATTTCTGCATATAAAAAAGTACTTTGTATTATACTACTCAGCTCCCTCTCCTCAGCTATTCCAAATACTGATTTGGAATACAAAGCCCAGTGAAGAGTAGCACTCATGTAACACTGTACAGTAATGGCCCTTCTTTAGAGAATCAATGAGAAGAGGCAGACTGAATCTGAGCTATAAAGTCTATGCTAAGATCAAAAGGCCCTATTTCTGTATCTACACCAGTCTCCAAGGAAGTGTCCAATTCTCTCACTCTCTCATGGAACAGGTTTCATTAGCATGTCTATGTGTGATGTACAATATTTTATCCTGATTACCACTTACAAAACTAAAAGGCAAATTAATATCCTCATTTGAAAGCATTTGTATTATTTTTTAACAAATTCCAAATGAATTCTTTAATTACTTTGAGACCATGCACTCAGAAATTCACACCCATAGAACTGATGGCTGGAAGGCAGCCTCAAAAATACAATTTTACCCTAATGCAGAATCATGACTCACAATATGATCCCTCTGTCTGCATTCATTCTACAGAACTGATGACAGGTGTCAGTTTGTGCTTCTTAAAAAAAAGATCAGATGGGAATCCAGATTGTATTCCTACCACAGGTTAAATAAGGAAAAAAAAAACTTTGAGAGCTCCAGTGGGCCCAGGGAGCCATGTGTCCAGGAGTTATTCTAATAGTGCTCACTTTTAATCCTGTCTTTGCTGGGATATGTAGAAAGAGAACATTTAATTGCTGACTACAAGACTACAAGTGACAGAATTGGGACTTATTGTAAAAACAATTAATTTTTTAGCCAGAGAATCACATGATTTCCCGTATAGCTGGTTAAACTGTTCTCAAAACATGCATTTTCCAGTGCTTTATGTCCACACTATTATTACATCTTTCTACAGGAATTCTGTAGCTGTGTATAATAGGAGGTCTGTGACGGTTTAGTTATAATAAGGAAGCCAACACTTCAATTATACTTTTAAAAAAATAAAGTTCTAACAGTCAATATGGAGGCCACACTCCATGGAATATCAAGCTTTCACTTCCAGTGCCTATTAGTGCCAAGAATGAAATCACTCCATAGCAGTGTCCCTGCCCTTTGTGCAGCAGAAGCTGTTTCTTGGCAACCAATGCAGACAACTCAGTTGCCACGGAAACTGGAGAGACTAATTTATAAAAACTCTGAAACAAAGCAACTATAAAGGCAATCCTAAATAGGGTGGGTATATTCTGTATTACTTCCTACAGCGTTCCCACCATTAAAATAATCAGAAATGAAAATACTAAATTATTCGTTTTAACTTTCATTTTTTTCTGCAAAATTGAACTTATAAGGCCTAACATTTCATTGCATCAGCAGCCAGTAGCTCGTTTCTCCCCTTGGTTCAAGCTGGCAAATACACCTGAAGATTTATACTGCAGTTGAAGAGGAATGCTTTCCATGGCAGTCAGTGTTTTCTCTTTCAGGGAAGAAAAAGGCTGACAGAAAATGGCACAAAACAACTGTTGAGGAGTGTGCCCAGAATATCTGCAAGCTGGATAAAATAATTGTTAACACAGTGAAAAGGCAGAACAATGGTGTATATCACAGCTCACTTTAGCTAAGAAATATATGTTAAAGTTTCTTATTAATTTATAAATATTTCTTAGTAGAAAATATTTTCTCTTCCTTAGTAATTAGAGACATGCCAGAGATGGCCATCTCTGAATGCATTCTAACTACAGTCACATTTTGAGTATCTGCACATGTGGATAGCACACTCAAGGCATACATTTTTAGTAGTGAACATGGTGGGAAAACCTGACCACATGCTGCATTTCCCAGGAAAGGAAACCAGTATGACAGCAAGTTCTCTCTTCAAAGAGCAAACTAGTTCATTCAGCTGCCTAGGCAGCCAACTTAACTCCCCAGAATGATATATTGCAGAGAAAGAGATGAAGAGAGCCTGCATACATTGGCTCAGAGACAGCCACTCTCTGATGCAGGTGCCCATCAATGGGCATGGGATGGATTCTCCTCCTGCCTCGTTAGCCTCAGCCCTCTCCAATTCACCATGGAATCTCCACAGAGTTCAAGTTAGGTAGCAACTATTTGTTTACTGACCATCTGACTACTCCAAAACCCAGAACAAGTGGCAGGAGCCCAGGCTGCCTCACCTCCTCAAGGGGAAAAGTCCACTTGCAGCACCGAGGGCATCAACCCACGTCTGTTTTACTCAGCCATAAAATTCCTCAAAGTGATTGGAACTGCTGGAAAATCTCTATTGCTGTTTCAAGTTTGACTTAACAGACTTGCAGGTACAAAACATAAGTGAGGAAATAAATAGTCCGTAGACTCTTTCCATGGGAAACTAGACCAGAATCTCAGCAGTTTAAAAGAAAATGCATCCTCTTAATGCTTTCTGCAAATCAAAAGTCAGTCACACAACTGCACTCATGCTCAGCTATTCAATGAACTGTGGAAGCCAGTGTTATCAGTAGTGATTATCACCAAGATTATCAGGTGTGTAAAATCCAGTGGAGCTAAAAGAAAGCAGCTGCTCTGGAGAAATGCTGCACATCAATCAGTTATCATAAATTATAAATGAAAAAAAAAAAGCATCCCAACTGTACAAGTCCCTGCGTTCCCTTAGTTCAACACTTTACCTATTATGTAAACAAAGAAATTCTGCACAGATTCATTAAATTTTCATGGAATAGTGAAGTCATTTTTGAGCTATAAAGTGTTGGAAGATGTTTCTCTAGCATATGATATTACACACTAACAGCCTATTTCCCAACAGAGACAGGCTCACTCTAAGAACCTGAGAAACACTACTACATACAGCTTCTCCAGACAGTCAGAAGTAAGTAAGGATAAAATTTAATTTTTGTAGCTTGAAGGGCTTGTGCACCAAATATTGCCTGTGAAGTTCTCTCTGGTGCTCTAACAGAGCTACCATAACTTTTGGGTTATCCTTAGCGAAACCCAGAAATATCAAACAAGACACAAAGAATTTGAGTTCTTTTAACCAGACACTGAACAGACCAAATTCTCTTGACAGAAGTGTAAATAATGGAATGAGTTTCTCACACGTCTCAGAAGTGGCCTTGTACTTCAGCTGCTTGTCTATTCTGATGCCTTAGAAGAGTCAGAGGCAGTGTCACCTTAGCAAAGAGCCAAAGAAGGTGGGTAGCACGCACTCTTTGCTCTTTATAACCTGTGTCCAAAGTGTAAGAAGTTTTTATTAGCCTGTGGGCTGTTAACTTTTTTCACTGAAATACATCATTGCACATTCTCTGCTCTTTGAAGAGGTAGGTAAAGATACACTCTCTGTTACAGTCCTAATTTTCTTCTACTGAAGCCATAGCCTGGTAAGTCATCTAAAACTTCCCATCATCTCATGAAGCCAGTCAATAAAATTGCACCTAGATATCTGACAGCATTATATGTAAGAAGACATTTTCCAAACATTGAGTGAAAAATCCATTCTTTACCACCTACATGGATTCAGTTTATCCAGCAAAGAGGTTGCATCTCCATTTTTTCTTCAAACTATTAACTTGTTGGAAGAAGGCAGCTGTTGTGATAAATGCAATTTACTGCTTATTTTGACAACTTCTTCATTCTCAATTCAAAGACATCCAGTGGATTAAGGATCCTTTCTTATTCTGAAATATTTTGGCCAACATCCAGGTGAACATGATTCCAAGGTGGCCAAGAAGGCCAATGGCATCCTGGTTTGTATCAACAATAGTGTGGCCAGGGCAGTGGTGAGGCAACATTTCAAATCCTGTGTCCAGTTTTGGGCTCCTCACTACAAGAAGCACACTGAGGTGCTGGAGCAGGTCTGGAGGAGGACAATGAAGCTGGTGAAGGGTCTGGAGCTTTATGAGGAGCATTTGAGGCAGTTGGGAGTGTTTAGCTTGGAGGAAAAAGGAAGCTCAAGGGCGACCTTATCACTCTCTACAACTTCCAGAAAAAGGAAGCAACATGGTGGTCAGTCTCTTCTCCCAGGTAACAAGTGATAGGATTAGAGGAAATGATTGTTTGCTCTTATAAGTGACAAAGCAAGATCAGAGAAGAACCAACCCAAACTTCCCAATAACTTTTTCCTCTCCAAAGACAGATGCACGTGCTATGCCATATATGAAACTATTTCCTTATGAAGCCATCTGTCACAGTTAAAGGACTAGTCCAGATGGGTTTTGCTTTGCTCAGTACTAGCTCCCAGATGAACCAAACTCCACAAATCTATAGGAAATCTGAGCCACCATAAGAAGATGTAGGGAGAACATGAGGGTGAAAATCCACACGAAACAAGTAACTGGGATAGCACAGGGCTTTTTTGACAGACAACACTGACTAGAAGAAACAAAAAAATGAAAAAATTAATAAAAAAATCTGCCTATTTGTTCTGAAGAGAGCCAATGTGCATGTTGGATTGTGGGTGTATGTGTACATAAACACACAAAAGAGCTCCAACCTGCCCTTTGCACATGGGCACATTACTGAGTAGCAGAGACTGATGCAGGCATCTCAAAAAAAATGAAACTTGAACTACACAAGACCTGTAAAAAAATTTCTACAATATCTTTTTTGTGTAGATCAATTGTAACCTTGTTCAAGAAATAACTTTACATTTGTTGGGGGAAAGAAGGAAAAAACCCAAGCCAACCTTCTCTTTGCTTCCTTTCCTCTACCCTCTAGGATAACATCTTCCCTGTAGGAAGGGAGAAAACTAGGAAGATAACAGTTTGCTCAGCTGTTTTGCAGTGTTGGTAAGCAGCTGAAGGTCTTGCTTTTCCTCTATATGACAATTTAGAAGCAAGTGAATGAAGAAAGTTTCACAAAAATTTTATGAATGACAGTAATACCAAAAAAGCCTGGTTAATTTAGTTGACTGTTCTATTGCAGGATGTGTCACAATACCTGACACTTGTTCACATTAGCCAATTGACTCAGAATGGAATTATTCACAGTACTTACATCTTTTCTGAGAAAGAAAGGCTGATAACATGAAGCCTACAGAATATTTAAAGTCGTGCAGAACATAGCTGCCTAAAGGGAAGAAGAACTCACATTATGGCTCCATTAACAAGACAAAACAAAGCTAGGCTACCAAGCATTTTTTCTGATAAATTTTTTATTCAGAAGCCCTTACTTAGTTTCAGCTACAGCTTCAGCAAGTCACTTGTAACGTGTCATAAATACCTGGATATATCACAGCTTATGCTGATGGGAGATGCCTCTCTAAATTACTTGCTATGTTTTTGGAAACTAAGGAGCATCTACGCTTCTGGGGACTGGAGTCCTTCCTCTCTTCCTTCTATGGGATGCATTACTTGGGATTTGACATGAGACAGCTGCTTCTCCCCCTGCAGGGACTACCAATAACTTCTACTCCCGAGGCTCCTGTGAGTTTCACAGAATTGTAAATTGGCTCCTTTTACTGACCTACATTTAGCAGAAATTCCCGTGTAAAAGGAGAGTCATCTTTTTATGTCTCTTCAGGTGCTGCTTTCTAGAATCTTTTCTCTCCTTACTGTTCCTCTGTACTGCATTTAGCTTTACTCTTGTGGTCTCCTAGCATCATCCACAACAACTATATACTGTCCTCTCAACCTTTGTCTATTATCTCCCCTCACAGAGGGCAACTATCTAGTCTCATGCTCAACTTCATGTCCACTATTTAGTAATCAGCATACCTTTCTATACATCCCTATTTCTAAGTGATTGAGATTAAATACTAATTTAGAATGGAATTATGTACACCTTTATAAAGGTAAAATGTCTTGGTCTTATTTTGCATAAGCACCCTATTTATCTGTTATCCATAATTTTCTGACTTACATTGATGAGGACTGCAAAGGTGTAGAAGTGGAATCTTTGTTCATTCTAGCACAGCACACACCCACTGCACCTTGAAAAACAGTTCCAGCTCTACTTGACAAGCTGAAAGTGACTTGAAACCTTTCTTTATTTGGAGGTTTTTTTGCTACTAAGTTAAAAGGCTTATTTCCAGGTAGTAATCTAAAATAATACAGAATAAAGCTAAGGAAAGTTTGTACACATTTTTAGTGAGGCTTTGTTCCCAAAGAACAGAAACGCTGTACAGACAGACTACCATTGATTTGGGATATAAAACCTTCCCACACACTCTACCTAGGTTATTCTAGGGGAGAAAATTTGGAGCTGTAAGGCTGCCTGTCACTTCAGGATATCAGAAGTCGTGACAGACTGCTTTAAAGAAAATAAAAGGAAGGGGAAAAAAAAAAAAAGAGTAAGCATGAGGACTACATAATAATCATAATGTTTCTGTTTCAATGCTGCAGCAGGAGAAGATGCTGCAGATTGAAAGTGAAGCCAAGGGAGCCTCTCCTAGCCAGGGGAGGAACCAGGAGCAGTGTGAAGAGCCTCAAGTATCAGTCATTTTTTTTAGAGCACCCACCTCTAATTTCAGTGATCCTTCTGGTTATTTGCCTGTAAATGAAGGAGGCAAAGTTAAAGCTTTCCTCTTCCTACAGAGGTACAAAGTGACATTCAGTTGTTCCTCTCCTCCTCCTCCTGTAACATTTAAGAGAACAGTTCCTACTGAATGCTGTGAAAAATGACTGGCATTCAGTTGGACTCGGCACAAGAGAAACCAGAGCTTGATTTTCTTTTCTAGGACAGCTCTCCTCCATCTGCAGATGGAAAGGTTAGTTTTTTACAGGGATGCCGTATTTAAAAGCTGCTCCTCCTACAGTGTCATTGAAGACTTGCCAGAGAAATGAAAGTCTCATCCGTTCATTCTCATCACCTCCCCCCACAAACAACCAAAGGATGAAGCACAGCAAACTCTATACCAGGCTACCTCAGGTAAATACTGCAGCTTATATGGGATTTAAATCAAGCTACAATATATTTTTGTCTGAAAACATTTTTTAGCAGGATTCCTGTGAATACCATTAATCTGTAAAGACTCCTATACATCTTAACCAATTTGCCCACATTTAAAATTCAGTAAATGTTTTAAAACTGCTTTTAGCTTCATAGCATTATTTCTTGCTAATATCTTCATGAAGTTGTCTGATTAAAAAGACATTCAACTGAATAAATTTTTATCAAGAACAAAAGTTCTTGGGTATTCATCTGTATTCATTCTGAAAAATATTTTACCTTAAAATATCACACACTGACTACTGGATTACCTATACATAATTATAAAATGTTTTATTCCATTTCAGTCTTCTGTTGTAGAAATAGAGAGGCTTTACCCAGTTATTTGGCATGTCCAGAATACAGATATTGAATTTTCATATCAAGTTTATTTGCTGCTAAGTTCAACAAAAAAATTTAAAAAAATGGAAAAATCAAGTATTAATGTTCATGGTCCTTAGTCAGATAGATAACCCCACTTCTTCCTAGTTCATCCCTTAAGATATTATGTCTTTCTCAACCTTTGCTCATGGTACTGACAGCCAATCAACGCTAATAGAAGTCAAATTTTCTTTACATAAGGTACAGAATTTTTAGTTTGCCTATCCCTGGTGAAAAAAAGCAGATGTGAACAACTGCATTCACAAGGATGCTAATCAAATGCAAAAGCACTAAACACCTCTACATGCATGTTCTCCCACCATCTCATAGCAATGCAATGTTGTGTTAAAAATCTTCATGTTGTGCTTACTGCTCTCTCATCTTGTTTCTGTTCCTCTGGTTCCGACAGGCCACTTGATTATTCTTTCCTACATTAACCGCTTCATATTGGCTTTATTAAATTTTACATTGATTGCAGTTCTTGTTCCTAATTCATCAAGATCACACCCTATTTAAAAAGATTACTCCAGAGTATTCACAACGCCCCTCAATCTGCCCCAGAACAGATGTGTTCTGGTTCAGAAACTGAAACATTCAAATATCATTTCTTTTTCTCTAAGACCTATAGGCAGCTTTCCTTTTCACAAATGTACAGAACAGTGAAGGTGCTGGAGCTCAGGAAGTATTTTTATGTAGCAAGAATAAAAGAAGTATAAAAGCATTTCAGGCAACAATAGGGGTTACTCAGATGACAGGAGATAATAAACCCTGCTAGCACCATCATATCCACACAGGGGCACTGACCCTATACATGTTTATGTAGCTATAGTAAAAAGTGAATAAAAAAACCCCCACACTACTCTGTATCAGAATCAACAAGACCATATATGGACTTTTTTCATGATTGTGAATTTCTATATTTTTAACCTTTTTATTCTTGATCAGTGAGATAGAATTATAGCATGCATGAGCTAACTCTCGTGTGAACACAGGGTTTCTCATTATCAGTGCACAGTGTGCCAGGACCATTCCCACAACACACTCACCTCCCTCTCAAAGTTATTTCCTCACCAAGGAGCACGCAAGCATGCCACTTAAACACTCCATAAACTGCATTAGCTTTAACTCAGATTTTGTGTGGGCGTAAATGCAAACACAGATTTCATAGGAAACAGCAGAAGGTTAAAGAAATCTTAGTTATAAGCATACAAGATATACTAACAGAACAAAAGAGCTGAACTACAGAACTGAGAAGTGCTCAGGAAACCATTTCACACAGAAACTCCACAGAAAGCACCATTTTTCAGAATTTTCTAGATTTTAAAGAAACAAGAGTTGTGACTAGAAATCAATAAAGGAGATAATACTGATAGACACAAGAAGTATCAAAGAAAATCAAGCAGACTCCTAGAAAACCTTCAGAAACAGACACATGATTTAGAGGTGAATACGAAATCAAGAAAGAGAACATGAGAAAACAGGATATTTCAAGGACAGCTAGAATAAAGGAAGAGTTAACATTTAGCTTCTGGATGCATGGTATATAGCAGCAGCTGCAGTTTGCAATTCAAATTCTTGTAAAACAGACATATAACCTGTCTGCAAGGGAAGGCAGGTGCAGATATTTTAAACAGCAAACATGATTCTATTTAAAAAGTCAGCATATCCATTTTAAGCAATGTCTGATTTCCCTCCCTTTTAATCAAAGTCATTCTACCCTGTCTGTTCCACAAGATGCCCCCAGTTGTCCCCTATAGGCTGACATCTTTGAAAAAACCATTGCTTATACCAAAGATACCAAAAAGATAATTAAAAGCAGTTCAAACTGAGATTTCATTCTCCATTCACTTGATGAGTAAATGTCTCTTACAATTTTAAGCTATTAAAGCTCAGAAGAGTTTCATTTAAAAGAAGTTTCTGAGATTCAACATTTAATGGAAAACCAAATCCACTAGAACAACTGATTTGGGATAAGCAATCAGCCTTAACTACTTAACATGAGTTTTATTTTCAGTATCATCCAGCTGAATTCAAAACCTTATATAAAGCTTTGCAGCTTCCAGTGGGAGCATACTACAGTCTTCTGCTTTGCTTTCTCTAGTTAGAGTCACTTATCTCTGAATTTCAGACCCATTTGTGCTCATTTTTATCTATATGTAAAGTACTATGTCCTGTCCTCAAGTCCCCAAAGATTTCTTTGTTCTTAGGTCGATGAATTCAAGGATTCAATCCTATGGAAGAAGCTTCATTCCCTCCCCAGCAGCTTTGCCAAGCAAAATCACCAGCTTGTAGCAGGTAGTCTGACCTAGTTCAGAAGTTTCTTCATTAACCAGTGACATCAGGAAAACAGTCTCAAAAGTGTTTGATTTATATATAAAAATCTAAGCCATTGTCAGAGCACTACTGGCTTCATTCAGTACAATGGAAATATTTTCACCTACTGGTAATTGTATTAGTTTCTAAATCTGATTGAGTCTGGACAGTCTGGCCCCATGAACTGGCACACAGTACTGGGACATAGATCAGAAGAGATTAAGTCAATACTTCATCCAGGATTGAACAAATTAGTTTCAAGCTTAAAGAGAAATGGAGGGGGAAAGAGGCAGAACACATGGTACATAAGTGATTTTAATATTCCATAATACTGTTGTCCCTGAAGATCCTCTCCATTTCAGTTCCAAAATTCACATCTAAGAAACTGAATTGCATCTCCAACACAGAAGAGAACCCTTCTAGAGGTAGAGACCTGAATTCATCTGGAATAACTCAACGAGCCCCTGAAAAGTATGCCATTGACCTAGACTTGCTTTCTACAGAAGAATCACAAGAGACAGTTCCAGACTAACTAGGTTGAATACTCAAAAATATTTGTGTTTCTTGCCACTCACTACAAGCAACAGCAAAGTGTATGGCTTAAGAAGCTTCAAAGTAATGAACACAAAATGTTTCACAGTTTACTGTGGTTTCAGAAAAGGATCTGATTTCATAAAATCTTAATTAGAAAAACAAGGTACAAAATTGGGCTGTCACTACGATTTCCTGCACTAACATTAATTTTTGACTTATTTTGCCAGCATCAATTGCCTTTTGAACAGTTTGAAATACCTTGGCTCCTATAAATGTGAGCATTAGTTTTCAGAGAAGAACACAGCTAGTGACAGAATATTTATGTAGTTTGCCCTCTCAATGTTCATCATTCACATAAGCATTTTCTGATACACAACAGCTTGGCAAAAGGTGTTGAATAGGAAACTAAGTGGAAAGAAACAAGTAATCAAGGACATACTTGCAATAAAATCTCATGTAGCTGTTCATACTTGAGTTTCATTAAGTTATCATCCTTAGTTCATTAACTCAACTTTTATCAAAAGGGCACTGCCAAGGTTTTCCAAGTGTTCATGTAAGAATTTAATGCCCAACATCCAAAGACATAATTATACAAAAATACTTAAACTAAAAAGGAAATATTTAAGTTCTCATAATCTACAAGGCAGAATTAAGAATTTTTCCTATGAATAGTATTATTTCATTTAATATAACTTCTCAAAAACATGTTACAAAAAATGGTGAGAGGAAAATGTTGGGTTTTTTCCTTAGCTGATGCTTAAGATCCTCCTAAATGCTAGAAATTCTTAGTCCTCCTGTAACAACTAATTTTAGAAGGAACAGAAACAACCCAGCAAATCCAACATCCATTATGCTTTTTAAAATGATTATTACATCACATCACTTAAGAGAAAGGAAACACACACTTCACCAACAAAAAAAAAAAAATAAAAAAGAAAGAAAGCATTACTAACAATAAGAGCTTTGGAGAATACAAATAAAATCAACCCAGTGAACACAACAGTTTGCAACAGTTTGATGATACACCATAAAAATCTAAGAACTATGGATCTCATTTGGTTCAGACAAGTCATAAAGCAGGGGGAGAAGGACAGAGAAAGCTTAGAATGGCTAAGCTAGGATGGTTTGAGAGCATCACAAAAAGGTTAAAGGTTCCAGCTGTTCATGAAGAACTTACTCGGTCCCAAGGATTGTGTTTTACTGAGCAGTGGAAACACTTCTCCATGACCACCAGTAATCTCATGCCTGTCTCCACAAAACAGTTGTACGCCATCATCAGAGAAATCTACAAGCACTTTTCCAAACTCTCTTACATGAAACAACTAAGAAAAAAAAAAACCTACAAACTCTCCAAAACAAGATCACACAGTTGAGGATGTTTCCATTTGCTTTTCTCTTCCTTCCCCAATAGTCAGTAAAACATAAATCAGAACTTAACTGGATAATAAGCTGCTTGGTTACATTGCGTATTTAAACAACAAAGTCCAGATGTAGAGGAAAAGGATCCTTGTTCTAAAAATGGATAGTTCTGAATGACCATCTCCTTTCCACAGAGAAACACTTTCTCACACAAGACAAAACTGCACTTTGAAGAGTTAGAAATTACTCTTCCTTAAGAAAGGCTTCTGACAGTACATAAACTCTCTGACGAGTATCTGGATATCTTTAAAGACACTAAGATTGACTTATGTGAGATTTAACACATTCTGAAGCAGGTATGCAAGTTTTCAGTCTCATTCAACTAATAACAGTTCTTGTTTTGCACAGCATACAAGCCTCTCCAAAGGATACGGAAGATGGCACCTTCTCAATTTTCAAAATCAGTGTACAGTTCCTGTGGGATGCCAGTTGGCAACCATGGAAACTCCTATTGTGGGAAGCTTTTGGAGACAGAGCAACACAGTTGTCAGTCTCAGCTTAATAAGAACTGACCCTAGACAAATGAATGAGCACACTGCTTTCAGTCAGGAATGGGCTTCTGTTCACTCCTTCACAGAGAACTTTATCTGAGTAACAATTAAAATTGTTAGTCAATGTCATAACATGACAATGAAGCAGCCTATCCAGAAGAAGCACAAGAGTTCAAGGACCTCACCTCTAACATCAGGATAATACCAATTGCCAGCAAATTTTCTACCCTAGCACAAATGATTTCAAACCAGTTTTTTATGCTTTTCTCAAAGAACAGTCTAATTTATAGTGGAAATCCACTATTCTCAACAGTAATTTTAAGAATTTCCCAAGACCCCCCAGAGCCCATCACAACTTGCTGAAACATGCAATTTTCATTCATTGATATTTTTGTTTGTTTTTCAGACTATTTTGTCTTCAAGAAGGGGCCATTTCCTCAGTATTGAGAAAAACCTCATCTATTTAATTCTTCCCCAAAATCAGTTTCAAAACACCAAAGCCAGAAATCATACATCTTCCAGAGGGGGAAAAAAAATTAGATTATATACACTGCAGGCAAGAAGAAGGGAAAGTGAGGTGCATTACAAGCTAGAGAAGTGCTCTTTGGGGTTTTTTTAATGTCTCTCACAGCTACATAATATGGTGATCTGTCAGCATTGCCCAGATAGGACCTAAAATTCATGTCTAAAATAAGTAGCAGACGTGTTTTCTGATGGGTATGGCCTTCTAGCATTCACATTAGAAGTCCTTTAGAAGAGAACAGCTCAGGGAGTGTAAGCACAATGGGTTTCAGGACCCCAGATGGTAGTCCAGTATTAAAGTACCACCTCAAGAGCCATTGCTTCCCTGTTAAAATGCTTATGTGAGCTGCAGAAGTAATTTTACTTAATGTTTTCTCACAATTAGTCAGGATCTGAACAGCTACACCTCACAGAGAATTCACCAAGGTTCTCTGGTCAGTCAACATCACCCATGTGCCTGTGGCTGGCAGGGTGCCCCAAAGCCTTCAACGAAGGGGAGAAGATAAAGTTGTTGTTCTGAGACATAGAAGATAAGATGCACTCAACATTTTTCCTGTTTTTGAAAAATGTGGACAATAACTGCTATTTTGAGTGGATTGTAGCTAAAGCTTCACAAACAAAAAGAACATTCACAACAGTCACCTTTAAAATTAAATGCACCTTCTATGTTAAGAGAATATATAAATATTCTACTATTAAGGTAGAATTGATTACAAATGTTGATGTGAATCAAAATTACAGGCACACACAAAATGAGTCACTTGCTGACATAAATTTTATTTTGGTTAACATTCCTTTGGTCTAGATTGTTGTAAAATATACACTACCCAAATGCTGAGGTGAGAATGTTATTCTCTTATACCTACCTTCATTTATTTAGGCGTTTCTGTACCAAAGACAATCCAGGTCTAGAGAAAGACATTTGAGATGTTTAATATGTCCTATAAAACAGTACATTTAGCCAAGAATTTACTGCACAATACAGATGTTTTAATTGAATGTTTTTCACTTGTTAAGAACAAAACCATAAAGAAACACATGCTCATTTTAGGTGTAGGTCCAAACAGTTGCTTTTGCTTCCTTTAGAGAGTATCTTTTTTAGAACAGTAGTATCCCTTTTTAAAAACTACGGTATCACATGTGTTCAGAAAGAGAAATACACAGGAGAGGGATTTTTTTTGCATCATAACACAGCCAATTTATAGAGGAATTCCACTAAAAAAGAAAAGCATATTACACTCAATGAAGTTTCAAGCTTTTCAGCACTGTGATGTTCCCTTTCCTTGCAGCCACAATTCTTTAATAGCTATTTTAATGCCTTAAAACAAGGTTATTGAGGAATATCCTATGCCTCACACTGTACCTTCTGTAAGGTATATGTCTTTAAGTAACTGTGGCTGCATTTCATACCTGTAAAGGTAATTTGATTTGTGATAAAATATTTATGAGGAAAAAAGAACAACAGATAGTGACTTTTATTCTGGTATCTCTGGCACTGACCATTTACCAAATCAACAGCATAATGCATAAACTGAAAAATAATTTGCCTGATTGCATCTTGTTAAGCTAAGCAAACCACCTGTTCAAATAAGTAGGTCCTGTTATAAACCAGATGTTTGTTCTGCCAAAAGCAAACGGAGGATGTACAAGGTAACAAAGCACTGTTGTCCAATCTCTACTCTTTTTCAAAACACGCAAACTGTAAATAGCCTGCACAAATATACACACCATAATACTTGTAAAAATGGCACTGTTTCACAATATTGCTGTTAAATTTAACCTTCATTAGTTTTCTCTCATTTCAGTCATTGGTGTTATGTTAGAAGTGCTCCAAGCAAACAGAAACCAGAAAATAGCTTGCAACAAAGCAACTGGGCTCTATCTCCACATGCAGCTTGTGTCCTCAATGTCTGCATTGTGTCTACACACTGACTTTTAGATGGCCATTTTTTAATGCACATCAAACTAAAAATGTCACCTTCTGTTAAGGAAAGGTTAGAAATCAAACTGGAACAGTGCAGCTACTGTAAAGCAAGACACATTTCAGTCACTATAAAGTGTTTCTTCTGCACGAGTATCTGATAATACTAAGGGTCCACGCTGACAATATTTCTTCATGAACTTAAACATCAGGTTAACCTAAAAAAATTTAGTAGTTCTCATAGTAAGAGCATGCCCTCATTATCTGTATTCCTACAAGCAGCCATTACACCTACTCATTCTATTTTTATTTTCCTTACATAGCAAAGTTGGCAAGGAAAATGCCTCAAGATCTCCCCCGGAAAGCTTTTGAATTTGGCCTGTGCTCATAAGACTGTTAAACACTTCTGAGAGTCCCACCATCTTCAAATGCATCACTGGGGTACAGGGAAGTAATTCTATCTCTTTCTCTAGGGTACAAAGACCCTTGTACCAGTAGAAATTAAGTATATCTATAAAAGTATACATAAGCTATTCCAGACACGGTGTGAAACTTACCTAGCTCTGAAGAGTCATCAATAGTTAAACGGCAAAAGTATGCTAAATGCAGGCCATTGATGTGCTTTATAATCAGATTGTATATTGTGCCCTTTTTAGCATAAATGAAATTATATTCTAAGGCTTCAGAGATCTTGAAGTCAAAATACAGATTCTGATGGGAGATAAGAAATGCAAATAAGCCACTAGTTACCTTGTTTGTAGTAAGGAGAAACACTTTTATAAAAAATAAAACCAAGGTAATGCGTGAAATCCTAATACCCACCCAACACTGAAAAACTTCAAGTTTTAGTCCCTTAACTGCCAATGACCCAATGAGACAGAGTGGTTAAATTTGCTGGGGTTTGTTTTCTTTGAAGCTTGCTTTCTTGTGTTTTTCGCAAGTTTAGTTTGCCTTTTTTTGGTTTTTTTCTTTTTAATTTGGTTTCCCCCCAACACCTTTCTTCCGCTATTCCAGCATTAAAAAGTTGAAATGGCTAATACAACACACCTACTTAAGTCCTGGAGTTCTAAGAAACACTCACAATGAATCACATGCTCCAAAAGTTACTAAATTTTCCAAAACCAGGAAGGAATTTTTGGGATGGGGAATCAACTGGATGTCAAAGGAGAGCTTTCTTCCTAGCAATTAAACTTTCCTCAGGTTCTAATTATCTAAGTACTATCTCTTTCATCAAGACAAGCTCTTTACATTGTCATCAAATTTTACAGGCCATCATTTAAATTCCTCTTAACTGAAAAAAATATTTATTAACATCTTTTAGAGATATGGATCAAAACATCACAACTAACAAGGCTATTAGAGGACGAGTATTTAAGAGTATTATTTTTCCCTGTGCAGTGTCAGTATGGCACAACCATCAAACTTGGATGCCCAGTTAAGCCTCTGACTCCTGCTACTTTCTTTTTATTAGACTGAGGCATCTAATTCTAGTATCCAACAACAATATACATACCACACTGTCCACTTGCACTAACAATACAGGACACTCATTATTGCTATGGAAGGGCAATTCCAGTGTTGGCCTCATAAAATAACTTAGAAGAAAGGATAGTACAGAACAGACTGTCTCCAAGTTATATACCTAAAGAAAGATCCCAGGAGAGCTTTAGTCTCTTATCCTTACAGTAAATTACTTTTCTTGATTCAGAGCTTTAAGATTTTATTGCTTTTTAAGTTAGCAATGAAAGATTTAATCACAGATTTAGCCCCTCCACACAGGCTTTTCCAGAACCTTCAGAGTTCCAGCAGGAGTCACAGTAGAAGTTCCCAACTACAAATAGTACTGGAAAAATTTTGGATTTACCATGGATTTCCTCCCAATAATAATTCACAGCTTGAATTTAGCAATTAAAAAAAAAAAAAATATATCTATCATCATGTCCCCAGCGCCATCTGGGAGATCAGGCTTTTGGCAAAGAAAAATGGAGCAGCAATTGCCTAGCAGCTCAGGAAATCAAGGACTTCCCCACTCAGGGCTGAGCAACAGGCTGCTCCTGCTGAGCACAGAGTCATTCATTTCCCTTCCTGCCAGCAAAGCTGCTCTGTACATGGAGAAAGCAAAGTCTCTGTTACACCTGCAGGATACACCCCCTTCCTCTAAACCCTGACCTTACCAGGAGGGTTACACAGCGAAATACACAATTCCATGTGTATATCCAAAAGGGGAAGGAGTGTGGAGATGGCAGTCTCTTGGCAGAATTTCTGGACACAAGGATTTCAGGCTACAAGGTAGGTGAGAAAAACACCATTGTTTTAAGTTCAAGTCAAAGCTCATGAGTTGACAAAGGATTCAACTGAGCTATACCAACATAAAGGCCTAGAAAATCTGGTCAACCCTTTTGTCCCAAGAGTAGCATAATACCAGGCAATTTCAGGAATTAGAGTTCCAAAACAGGTGTAAAGGTTTTCTTTGTTGGTTTTTTGTTTGTTTGTTTGTTCTAAGCACAATCATTAAAGGGCAGTTTTAAACACAAAAAGATAAAAGTGAGCACATTATCCAGAAGACAACATTGGCATCCTTCCAGGCTGCACTTCTTCAGATCTAAACCAAATAAACTAAAGTTTATTTCCACATAAAATACAAAGAACATGCATTCCTTTTTTTGCTGAGAGGATTTGCAGGAACTGGAATTATCATTCAAGGTCTTCTGTCAATGTCATAGCAGAGATCACCACTGACCTCTGCAGCTTTAGCATCTCAACTCCTTCTTCAAATTTCCTAGTTTTAGTGCTCCCTGGAGCATGAGACAAGGTAAGGAAGAACAGGAGTTGAGAGTTTCCCCCAATACATGTTTCACCTTTGCTGCAGACAAAAAGAATTTCACATCCACATCTTTCTCCAGGTCAAAGTTCCCAATAAAGTCACAGATCATTACAGGCATGTACACAGCCACCAAGAACTGTACAATGTGTGTAACTGGTGTCAGAGGTTACTGATACAAAACAGCAGATGGAAAGGACTTCTGGTCAAGCCAGACTTGGCCCTGATTTGAACCAATGCTCTGAATAAGCAGCTTGTCCTTTAAACAGCCCTCTCTGAGATCAGAGAGCACTGCTGCAGCTGTTTCCAGAGCTATGCCTGCACATCAGCCCCAGTAACTGCAGATATGTTAGGACATCACCAGATCATGCTGAGCATTTATTTACTGTACCAGGCAGATTTGGCAGCATCTCACGATAGCAACACTGTTTGCTGCATATCTGTGAATCATTGAACCTAGAATCTGTAAAAAAACAGCTATATTACAGCAGAAATATCATGGTCTCTAGCAGCTTCTAGCTTCTCAGGGAGACTTCTTCATTTTAATAAGTTACATCTGTAAATGCAAATACCTGCCTTATTTCTCTAGAGTCACCATCGCTCTAAATCAATTCAGGTCATGCTGAAATTAGCCTTGCCCTTCAGCAGGTTAAGAGCTTCTCCTATTTTGCTATAATTAATACATGTCTATAGAAAAATTACAAATAAAGTGAAAGGCAAAAGAGAAGTAGGATTAATCTGTAATATTTTTTTCGTGTCCCTCTATCCCCAAGTTCAATAAGAAGCCTCTCAAAAATCTCACTCTGCTTCAATTTAATAAGTCAGCAAAAATGAGAAACTGCTTGAAGGTATTTCACAGAAGAAATAACATGTAACCTACAAGAGACTCCTCGATAAATGTGAGCACCACACATAATCCTACCTGTATTCCTGCAATAGGAAAAAAAGCTCATTCATTTGCACCTTCTTCATTGTCCATTTTAGGTGCAATAAGATTCATCATTTAGTCACTCTGGAGAGCAGTAGGTCTGCATTTATCATGGTGAAATGCATCCTCACTGTTCGTTCTTACAGTTTACGGAAAGCCAAGTACAATGACTCATAAAGCTGCTGCAAGAAAAAGCTGAAACAAGTTAACAAAATGAGCTTCTCTTTAAGTGACATCCTTCATCCTACGTTTCCGGCGTGCAGAGCCAAAACCATATCACACTTTCAACTACACAGATTTAGAGCTATTATTTATCATAAATGGCAAGACCATCACCAAGGACAAGTAAATCATGGTGTTCCTGAGCTGCTCATGGATCTTAGGTACACCACAAGCAGTAGATCCGGCTGTACCTTCTAGAGCAAATGGGACTCTTTTCTACTAATGTACTATTCTTTTCCTTTTGGAAAATAATATTTTCTTCGTGCTGAGAATGGTCATCATGAAAACTCTTACCTGCTTTCCATCTAGTGTGTACAAGCGTTTGACCACCCCTGAATCCAGCTTGATGGCATCAGTTATATCAGTAAGAACCTGTTCAAACGAATGTGCTGTCTTCTTGTTGAGCAGAATCCGGACTGCTTTCCGTGGCTTCACCCCGCTCCTGATGATAGTGACCAGTTTAGGCCTAATGAAATCCTTATTCTCTTTTGTATCTGGAGCACCTCCTTTAGCAGTGGCAAGAGATGGCACTGAACGAGAAGTTGAAGTTGTCTTAACATTCACTGACCAGTTTGGGTTTACATTCTTGGTGTACTCCAGTTTCTTGAAGGGTTCTATGGAACCACACACATAACTTTCCCCTGTGAAAACAAAAGCAAAAGTCCAGCAAGTCAGATTCGAGAGGGAAGAAAAAAAGAAAAATGTAGGAAAACACAAAATCAAATCCTTCTCAAATTATTAAATATTATTCTTATCATTCTTAATCTAAAGTGCATAAATATTGATCTCTCCCTTCTCAGATGCTACTGACTACAAAATGAGTGATCTTTTAGAGATTGCTCTTCAGCTAACTGTTCAAGAAATGCTGTTACAAAAATCCTTGAAAGCAGCAGTTTTCTCATCAGAAAACACTATTTGCAGTGGAGATCACTGCTGTCAGTAAACACAGTAAACAGTGTTTGTATTTCACCAGCTGCCCAGCCCCAGCACATTATCACAGTACTCCCCCAGCTTTCATGCTTAAGTGGCCCACTCCTAAAAAAACATCAGGTCTCAAATACTACAGATAAAATACTATGAAATATGACCAAAAAATATCGGCTACAAATAACTTTTTATAAAAGGTGGATGGAAGTGTCATGGAAATTTGTTAACATTGATTTTTTGAAGCTTTAGGCATCATAAACCCAGGACATGTATAGGCAAGAAATCTCCCTGCATTATTTAATGACTAAATATATAATATGTGGGGAAATGAAGATAAAGAGTAGCAATTACAGACTTTTCATCACAACAAATTTACCATACTTAGAAGAAAAATAGTGGCTATTAGTTCCTCTTTCTGTTGGAGCATTATCTACAGTAAAATATTTCTGCAAATACCACACCCACACAACTTCTGGGGAGCTAGAAATCAGCCAGAAAACCCAGCACCCTGTAGATTAGCACCTGAATCCAGTCCAGCTGTAAGCTGCTGTGTAAGGAGCACCTGCTTGTGTGCTCCCAAACTCTCCCTTGAGTAGTAGCACTGGATGAGTTGAATCAGCTCAGTGATCTGACTGAACATACCAAAGACATTACTAATTTTGCAACATCAAGCTGATCCACTCCATCGTCTATCTGGGGAAAAACAAACAAACAAGCCAAAAAAAAAACCAACAAAACCAACAACCAGAAAAACAGAAGAAACCAACACTAGATCCAGCAAGACCACGCCTTCTGGCAGCCTGCAGTTAAATCACAAATAATGCAAGATCCTATCCTGAACAATACCACAGAGACATCTGAGATGTTTTAGTTCTGGGTTCAAGAGTTCACTGTATGCTAACAGCACAGAAGCCTTCATGTCAGAAATTTAGCCCAGGGTAACACAAGCAGAACAAAACTCAGTGATGCACCTCCTATGCCAAAAAACATGTAAAAACCAAGGATATTCCTAATGATCACTACCCCTAAGGAAAGAGGACTCACAGTTCAATCATTAAAAAAAAAGTAAGTATTAAAAATTTACTTCTGAACAGAAACTTTAAGGTTTCAAGGCACCCAACCCAATTCCACAGATATTATAGCACACAAGGAATGCATGCAAGATACAGAGTCATCACATTTAGAAATGGAGGTAGGGAACACTGGGACTTGAGGCTTGGATAAAGATAGGCTCTTCCTTTTAGCCACTGCATATATACAAGGTAGATAGACATGGATAAGGAAACATCAGAATAGAAAGGCTCAGCTACAGTAATGAGTGGTCAAACAGTGCAAGTTCTCTTTTATTCGTGTCCCTCCCTGTCCAATTTTTCTAGTACTAGCTACTCAGTTAGTGCCAGGTCAGAATGCACCCACAGAATGACATGCACAAAATTAAGAGATTTTAAGGGGAAAAAAAAAAGTCCTACTATGAGTAAGACTGCTCTCAATCTAATAAATACTTGCTCTATAAAATAATTTGCAGAAGTCTTTTATAAATTTTTAAGCAAAATTTATTCTTGTCTACACTTGTATTTGCAGTAAGACGTAAACTCCACCAGGAACTGCAACCTCGTTTTTTTTTTGAGGAGGGATATAAATCTGGATTTTCAAGTTGAGTCCCATTAGGGAAATTGCTCACTTCAGTTGCACAAAATAACATTTATTTAAAATCAAGTCTTCAAATTAAAATTCACTTCTCAAAGGGTAAGCTCATAAATAAATGTCAATACATAGTGTACTCAGATGATTTACATTTAATTTATTAAGAACTCTTTTGGTTCCCCTTCTTGAAAGGACAGTGTTCCACATGATTTTTGATATCAGCTACATTTAAAGGTCAGATGTATTCCTTGTAGCATTTAACTGCACATCAGCTCTTCATTACAAAGCTAAATTTGTGTGAATGATCACTAAAAAGGACCAAAAGGATCACTGAAATTTTGGGATTATTTGAACATAAGCATTTTTTGCCCTTTCCTCATTTCCAACAGTACCATATTACATCAATATAATATTTACACCAAGATAATTTTTTCCCTTAAAAAGGCTCATATTCAGCTACAGAACACCGTGGAGGTAGAGCATCCAAGGCCTTCTAAGATGAAATATCTTTGGTAAGAACTATTTTAAATAGGTTAATAGAAATACAGACATTTCTCCCATAACGTTGTTATTTAAAACTATTTTAGATGTTAGCCAGGGAATGCAATTTTCATGCATGCTGCTCCTAAGGGTCAGGCCTGTAAGAATAAAAATCTTTAGCACATCTGGTGTTTGTATGCAGAGAAAATCTTAAAGAAAAGGACAAAAGGTCTTCACTTAGATTTTCCATTCTCTTTTTTTTTTCCACCAGTACCTTCAGGAGAGAGGACTGTAAAGAAGTTTCACAAGGGGCATGACTTAAAACTCCAATAAATCCATCTCCTGCTTCAGCTATTGATTCCTCATCATCAGCTTTGACTAACTGGCAGCTGGAAGAAGAAAGCAACCATCTCCAGACACTAGATTCCTAACAGAACAAGTGTTGAGAAGGATTCTTTGAAGAAACTGGATTAAGCAAAGGGCACAGACAATACAGTCCATTTAAAAATGTCAATTTGATTGCAGCTCCCCAGGAGAGCGGAGCAAGTGTTTCACATGTCACTAATGGAATTTTGACTCTTGATTACAGTATCAATAGCCATTAGGAAAAGAAAAGGGGAACACCCAGCTGCTTTGGGAGAGCTGGCATCTAGGAAAAAAAGGGATTAATACACCTTAGAAAGTATCTCTTTCCTGAGAGCCTCTTCACAGCAATAGTGCAAATGATACAACACCGGAACCTTTCAAGAAAGATGCACAGCACTTGTTGGTCAGTAATCCTACAATTTATTTTGTATAAATGCTCAACACTTCAGGAAATACCACATGGAACAATAAAATAAAACTTAGCATTGAGAAATTAATCAGAAAGCTAATCATGTAGAAGGGCAGATCCCAAAACATTTGTTTTGTTTTTAAGCATAAAAAAAAATAAAACAAAACAAACAAACAAAAAAGAGAGACAAAAACTACTACGTGTAGTTACACATCTGTCAAAATTCAATCCAGCTGACCTATCAGAAACATGCAACATTGGACAGTAGTTCTTATAGGTAATGACAGAATTTCAAGGCATGCTTCACTTACTAAACGTTTTTTAAAATAATATCTATGTGTACAAAGTGATTGCTAAGGAGGCATTGAATCACTGCACATTAAGTACTGGGGCTTTCATGATGCAAGTGTCTCCCTGTTTTCCACATTGGTATTAGCAGTTAGTTATCTTCTTCAGCTTGCTGATATTCTCCCTATAAGAATGACCAAGGAAGGCATCATCTCTTAAAAACCATTTTTTGTTTTGCTTTTCTGTGCTTAAGATGACTTGGCCTAAAATGGCTTCATGAGGAAGCCAGTTCATCTTAGGTGGAAACCCTGGAGAAGGGAGAAAGAACCTGTTTGAATCACACAAGCAGAGAGGGAACATCAACCCCTCTTTGTGGAGGTCAGGACTTGCCAATTTATGGAAAATGGTGTTGGTTCCTTGGAGTACAGCATGTAGTAGGAATGTAAAGTTATTTTATTAATTAGCAGTGATTTATTGGGGTCCATTTCCCTAACAGATAGGGCAAAAAAATATCTTAAGGAGGATGGGGAAGGGACTAGCACTCCCAGCACTCCATGTCTAGGCATACCTGCCTTTCTTCACTTCTATCCTTTGGTTTTATACATACAAAAGGGAGATCTCAGTTTCTCTGGAGAAAGGACAAAAATTCTGACTGTGCCTCACCACACAGAGCAGATTGCAAAAGGAAGATGACCTGAATCAAATAAATTACTGATACTTGATATTTCCCAAATGTGTTAGTTAATAGAACAATAACCTACTTTAACTACATTGCTGCTGCTGCCTTGTCTTTCTGCAGGGTCTGAAAAAATACAACAGTGCAAGAGATGGAGCATCTACAGGAAATAAATCTGAGCTACACACGTTCACCTAACAATCAGATGCATCAGAAAATTTAAATCAGATCTCCTCTGACCTTTGAAAGGACTTCTTTCACAAGCTTTCTTTCTTCTCAGTTTAGACTAAAAAGTTCTTTTTTTCCTGATCAAAAGCCAAATAAAAATACTTCCTCTTCCCTCTGCCCCCTCAAATTTCAGCAATCTTGTTACAAGATAGACACCGTACACACTTAAAAAAACACCCCACCAAAAATAATGTAAAACACCTAGAATAAGAAACCACGTGGACTTCCAATAAGCTGTTAAGCAAGACACAAAGAAAATCAACTGGCTAGTGGACGAACAAAATAATCAAATAAACAGTGCCAGAACAACCCTCTACTATTTTACGCAACAGGATCATTCAGCTGTTTGTTTATTAAACAATATAAGGAATGCAGCCATCTCTACCACAGTATTCAGTCCAAGTTTCCCTAAATTTGATAGCCCTGGATCAAGTCCATGGTAAATATCCAGTGTAAATTAATCCTACAAACAAATGTCCACATAGATTCAGCTCTACAAACATTTAAACAGATACTTTACTATTATTATTTTGATAGCACATTACACATGCATATGAATCCTCCCAGCCCATCAATTCCCAGCTGCTGAGGTAGGCATGATCTAGAAGAAAAAAGCCATTAGCTCTAGAGAGCATCAGAGACCATGTCAATCAACCCCTACAGTCTGGCCTGGCTGGGCTTCTCACCAGCAACACCTGAGTGGTTGGCAGAGTCAAGAAGGCAGCAGGAGCTGGAAGGAGAGGGAGAAGCTGAGATATGAGTAAGGAGGTGACAGTAGGAGTAGCAAGACCCATATCTAAAACAAGTCAGGAACACTTGCAGCCCATCCCTTCAGCAGGGAGACGCTGCCTTTGGAACCCTCGGCTGGCAGGCAGCTTCTCTGCTGCTCTGAGCACAAACTGCCTGCCTCCATCACGAGAGCCTTCCACAGTCCTCATGTGACCCAGCATCCTCCTCTGCCCTGCAGCAAGGTTCACGTCTCCCAAGAGTCATTAGCTGGTTACAGCTATTACTGGGTTTTAAAGCGGGTATATCTACATCTTTTCAAACTGCTCCCTCAACAAGGTTTGCAGCTATGAGAATCCCTGAGAGGCATTCATGTTTCTGTTTCATATTATTCCTTAAAACTGTTTTTGCCATTATACCTAAACAAAACATGCACACACAGATAGAAGTCTTTAGAATCATTTGGCAGTGCACCCAATATTGACATGTGACAAAATTGTTTCCCAGTATGCTCTCAGCCTTGTGGTCTGGGGTTTTCAGCTGGTCTTTGACTGCCAGCTCTCGGCTGCAGGGTTAACTTTGTGGTAGCTATTGTAGATACCTAAAACAATCAATTCTGATTCATATCCAAGACTAAGAGGCAGTCTTACAATAAAAATTAATGAGAAAGGGATGCAGTCCTGGCTTGATGGATTGATTCTGTGGTCTTTGTTCCACATAGCAAGACCCCAGGAGTAAAAACTGTAAATATTCTTTGTTTCAGAGTTACCTTGTAATGTTCATTGGTTATCTGGGGGGCAAGACCCCACCACCTTCAGCTTTAAGCATGATACAGTTTTGGAGAAGCAAAATCCTTTCCAGAAACTTCCTTCAAAGCTAAAAAATGTAGCCGTCAAAAGCAACTTCATCTTTATTGTTTCTACATGCTATGATTGCTTATCATGCCAAGGGAATAAAGTCATATCACGTTCAGAATCCATTCTTTAAATGCAAGAAGGTCCTAACATCAGAGCTGACAAAAAGAAAGAATCTGAACCTGTTGCATTACTTCCTTCATGTAGGGTGACAGAAGTTACAGACCATGTGAAACTTTTTACAGCAGTACATACTCTCGTTATCAAAATCCAACAAATCTCACATGTAAGTCTTAAGAAAAACAATAAATAACCAAACAAAAAGATGGGGGGAAAATAAAAACAAAAACTCAAAATCAATTAGACCAGAGACCTCACAAAACTGCCATGCCCAGGGATGTCATTACTTTCAAATAAAGAGAAAATGTGTCCATGCATCTCAAAATAATCTACAATGCCAGCATGCAGCCATGCCAGCTCTGAGCTGTATGCAGATTGAAACTAAATATAACTGAAGAAAAACAGCTTTTACAATCTTTTTCCTTTGGGACTATCTTTCATGCAGTTCTGTGTATTTAGCTCAGGGATGAAAGACAGTGGCTGCTGTCTCATTTCCCCCAAGAGCCTCTCTGCCTTTATGTATCGCATGAGAAGGTAAGAGTGCAGCAACTTCCTCACAGGCATAGAGGCAAAAACCAACTCTAAAAATCAAAGCTTTATACATTTGCTTTCAATATGCATTGCAATCACCAAATCAATGCCTTCCCCCAATCACGTAAATTCATAACAGTCACAATAAATTAATTACTGAATTCACACAGAAGGGAATAGCCTCACCATGAAAAAAAGCAATGCTTCATATTTCAGTAGCTGAAGCACAAATGTCATTTGGCAAGAGGCAAAATCAAGTGATTTTCCAGCTATTTAAACACAAAGCACAGCTTCAAGCTAATTAATGCTGTACCAGACGAGCCAAACTCTAATAAATTTGTATAGTAAAGAGTGGAAGGGGCTTATGCAAAAACCATCGTTGAGCTAATAATATATGAACCTGTGCTCCTTGTGAAGTTCTGTGAGTGAAACAACTCATCCTGCAGTTTTATACAAATAAACAGAAGCCACTTTTCAGAAAGAATGAGAACGTAGCTTTCTTCTTCCACACAGACTGACTTCTGTAAATGCCACAGTCTTAATGGAACAAGAAAACAAGACTGTCCTTCTTGAACTATATCAGGAAGGGAAGATGTATTCATTGAAAGGGTAAGGAATAAAGTCCCACAGGACAAAAAGAAATCCCAAATGCCATCTTTAAAATGAACCTAGGCTCTTGAGCTGCCATTCATTTTGACTGACTGATTAATAACTGGTATAATTCTTCACTAGGATGCCAAAATAAACCAATCTTACAGGTTGCTGGATTTATTTCTGAATTCAGTTTTTATTTTCAAAACTGGTTCTGACTGGCTGCAAAAGGGCTGTGCAATTCAACATTAACATCAATGAAACTTGCTTCTTGTTGAGCATACCAATCAAATAAGCAAATGCACAAAGACTGCTTTTAAACAGATGTTGATTAATATTGGTTTTTCCTCCCAGAAATTGATTTTCTCTGGCAATTAAATACTGTCCTGACAAATACAGTTTTAATGTGTCCCGAAACTGACAACATTGCTCCTAAGACCAGTTTCCTTTCCATTTCATTACACCTCGGGTCCTAAGCCTCAAACCTGTTACTTAGACAATCCCACCTCTTCAATTTTCTTTCTGGAGCATCTTAATGTTGCCCCTTACTTTCCTTTTTACACAAGGAAGATTACCAAGAATATCAGGTTCTCAATACTTAAAGGGCTTGCTGTGCAAAGCTGTGCTCCTCTATCAGGAGCCACCCTTGGCATTACCCTTTTATTATTCTCTTTCCATATTAGCTTTCTTCTGATCCTCTCATTGCACCCTGATATTGCAAGTTCTTTCACCTGGCACTAAAAATTAAAATCAAATAGAAATTACAATCTCTGTTACAATGCTAAATTGTCTGTCTAGTGGCTATCTATCCATTCTTTACTGGTTTGTCCAGTACACACTGGGGCCAGGGGTAGGATGGAAGAAAAAAATGAACAAATTGTTCCACCTTTATTTTCTTGGAACACAATCAAGTATCTGCATTTGAACTTCACAGGTAAGAAACACTCATTTATGGCCATGTGATAATCAATGCCTTCATACTCTATACATTCTGATGTTTTACACTAGAAACCCACTGCAGTCCAGAAGCACTTCATGTTGGAAAAGCTACTTAAGCTACCTGTAAAACTTGTGAAAAGTACTATCAATTTTTTAAGTTTAATATTCAAATTGATTAATGCTGACAGCTTCTTTTGGCAATAGAACTGTCACTGAAGGAGTGATAGATTTGTTCTCAATGGGCAAATTAATGACTGGCATGTCTGACATTTCACAATGACCAAGAATTGTCAGTTCTGACTAAATCACCAGTGATGCTTCATACTGCAGGTACATGAGCCTTATTTACAGAAAATGTAAGATCTTTACAACTACTTAAAAGAAGGATGTAGCAAGGTGGGCGTTGGTCCTTTCCACACCAGTAACAATCAATAAGACAAGAGGAAAGGCCTCAAGTAGTACCAGAGCAGGATTAGATTGGGTATTAGAGAAAATTTCTTCATCAAAAGGGCAGTCAAGCACTGGAACAGGCCATCCCTGTAGGTTTTTAAGATGTGCAGATGTGACATTTAGGAACATGATTTTAGTGGTGGCCTTAGCAGTTCTGGGTTAATGGTTGGAGTCAATGATGTAAGAGGTCTTTTTCAGCCTTACCAATTCTATGACTGGGGAAAAGGGATACACTACAGAGGGAAAAAAGTTTACAATCTACCCCAGCTGAATCACGGCTACAATATTATACTTTTAACAGGTTGGAGACATTTACGCCACTCAATGAGAGGCTAGTATTCTACTTAAGGCACATTTACCTGTAGAGAAGAGATAGAGCTCTTCACTAGGCTTCACAGACTTAAAAAATCAAAAACATTTGAACTGAATTTCACATAGATTTCATTAGCACCACAGACCTTTAGAAGTTTAACGCACTAAACTCTTATTGGTACTTGATCTTGCATCTTTATGAAAAGAAGGATTAGATGCAATCTTCAGGATCTAGGACTATCAACACTATGTTCAAGAGAAAAGGTTAGACACGTTCAACAAGAAGGAAATAAGCAGCAAGGCAACAATATTTCAAGGCATCATTTAAGATATTCACAATTCTATTCAGACCATTAAAAAACCTTCCTTTATCAATAAGAATACCATTACCTCTCTTTGAAAGACTTAACAGATTAAACAAAGGCTGACTCAAACCTAACTTTACACCTCCAGATTTCACTGCTCACCTTCTACTAGCTGGTCCAAGGAGGAAATCTTCTTGGAGCCATCGATTGTGTAGATTGTTCTCACTCCCTGGGGCAGGTTGACATTGTCGGACAGAGTTCGGGTCAGGTCAGCCAGGAGAGCCTCAAAGGACCTAAACCGGTCAGGGGAGATGGCATATACAATCCCTTTGAAATACCGGTCTCCATTACGATAGAAACGAACTTTCTTGGCTTTCTTCTCAGAGCTCAGGGTCTGTAGAGTGCGGGTTCTGTAAAAGCTGCAGTGGGCACTGTGGGTAGGGCTGGGTAAACCATTCACCCGGGACCCTCTCCCATATCGCTGCGCTTTATCACGCTCATCAAAATGCTCCAGCTCCATATCTCTCCCAAGGGACATCTTGGAGTTCAACCTAAAAAATGCACAAGAGGAGAGAAAAAGCTTAAGAAGCTTAGAAGTTTTAAGGGAGCTCTATTTATGACTTCCTGTTCTATATGTTCTATATGTTGTTCTTACAGAGGACTACTTTCTAGGTTGAGAAAAATGTTTGAATAAAACCATGCTACATTCACATGGTCACATAAGCCTCTTGCCATGCCTTAAGAGCTACATTTAAGTTAGACATCGTAACAACGTCACTCATGAACCCAAATGCTAATGATATGCAAACACTGAGAAATGTTTCCTCAAATCCAGTATCTCGGAAAATTAGGTGATGAAGTTGACCTAATGGAAAAAAGGAACAAATGCATCAGCTTTCTACTTTTTCTCATGTTATATTCAGGTGCTATTTGAGTATCATCTGCCTTCTAGACTGTTTGCCCCCACTAAACTCTTGGTTCTAACAGTGATCTCAAGAGGCATTGTTTCAGAAGGGCTGCCAGTTGCCAACAACTAAGCAATTAAGAAATTTTCAGAGGAATAGATCTGGCAGGCTGGCAATGAGAATAAGGACTATCACACATAGTGGGTCAATCCCAATGTTAAAAACTACCTACATATTCCAACCATTGGTTTCCTCACAGCCTATGCTTTGTAAAAAATCATTTGAGTTGTGCTTGCACAAATGTTTTGTGCACTCTGAACCCAAAGAAGAGCTCAGATGGAATGAAATTAAAGAAAAAATATATTAGAGGAAGACAGTGTTTTTCAATGAGCAAGGTACTTCAGTGCTCTATGTCCTGCAAGATGTATTATTAATATCCTAAGCCTAATATTCTAATTGATTAAGGCCAACATCTTCTTTTGCCATCACCAAAGGAATGATAAAAACAGTGTCGTTGAGCAAATCAGCAATTGGTGTCTCCCATGTTTGACAGTGAGAAACACCTGTCAGCCCTGACCAAAACAATCTTATTTGTTCGATACAGTTTACATAGACAGAAGCTCACATGTTCTGAAATAAAATTAAGGAGGCAAATACTTCTGTTCCTTTTTGATAACCAATACAAGACTAAATAATACAAAGTGTACATTAATCTTCACAAACTGAAGACAGAAAAATAAAAAAAAAATAGAATAATCAAAAGATCATTAGGTTCAAAACATACTCATTTTAATTTAGGAGCCACCTAGATTTGCAGTTGTCTGCAGAATAGTAAAGCACTGTAAGTTTATTTATAGCACAGATACATAGACCTAATTTAGAAGTGGCCTCTCTCATTGATTTCCAATAAAAAGACAAAAACCAGCAAGCACTAGCTTTGTTTCAACCACTCATAATGATGGGACCATTAAGAAAAAAAGATGTATTCAAAGCAGCTGTAGAACAGTGGGAGGAAATAGAGAAAAACTTACAGATGCTCTTTGGCCTGCAAAAGTTTGTATTAAACCAATGATTATACAGCTGGACCCTGATGGTGTAAAGCTGTAGGTGATGTGCTCAGCAGCTTCTCAGAGCAGTCTATGTGCTGGACTAGCACAAGCACCTAAGGCAAATGTGGGGCCCTAGTGGAAATTATTTACCCTACTTTGGTTACAGCTCGCAACTGACTTTGTTACACTGATACAGGATCATATGCTTATGTATAAATGCAGGATTTTACTTGTAAATCCTTTAAAAGTACCTACACTTAGTAGAGTGTATGTGTGTGTTTGCTTATATATATAAGCAAAAGGCTAATCTCTGCTTTTCATGTGCACACTACATCCCACTTCAGTGAAATGAACAAGAACATTTGCTGTGGCATTTCACTGATGCTTCTCTATAGGTTAAATGCAAAATATAGCTTAGTGGCCACATCCTGGGATTGCGAACACACCACCACTGCTTCCATGTTAAAAAAATTTTGTCAGCTATTTTAATTCACATCCAATCCCAGTGAGAACTTGTTATTCAGATTTAATGCACAATTCAGAAACTGTATCTCTGAAGAAATTCCTGTGCCAAGAAAAATGGATTTTTCTTAGGTCTGCTGCTTTCTTTGCTCAAATCATCTCAAATACAATCCCCCTCCACCCAAAAAAAAAAAAAAAAAAGTTCAGACAAAGATATACTCTTTCAGCTTTATTAGTTTTGGATGAGAGGAGGAAGAAGTGCGAGTCACTGTCCTTTATTCCACACTTTATGCTTTTATCAATAATGTCTGTTATCCCCAACTACGTCCTTAAAACCGAAATAGAGCTCCCCTTTAGCTCAACAGTCCTGATATGTAGAGAAAACCATGTTTAAACCACAAGGTCAGAGCAGACAAAGAAACGCTAAACAATTTGATCTGATGTTTCCGTTTGTGTGTATTAATATATAGTCTTATACAGGCAGATACGGAAAAACGAACAGACACGCCCCTGGAAAAACCACCATGCCATCACTTCACACCCTAACATCTGTTAAAGAATTATTTATAATACAGGTGTGGGTGAGCATTTCCACGGAAAAAACACACATGCTGATCAAAAAAAAAAAACCCACACCACGCCGCGATGTGACGGGGACCCAGCGCAGATCATACGGCGACTAAGCAGCAGGATGACCACTAGTCACCGGGGGAGGGCGGCGGGTTTGCTGGGGAACCCGGGTGCATGCGGCAGCGGCTCCACGAAAAGATGGGGTTTATTCTGCTGGGGTAGGGGAACCGCGTGTGAAACACCCACCCCGACTGCTCTGGAGGCGGCACCCGGCACCTCAGCGACCCGCAGGGTGCCCGAGCCGCCCGGGGCAGGGCAGGGCAGGGCAGGGCAGCGCCCGCTCCCCGGGGCCGCACGGCGCTCCCGCACCCGGCACCGGCTCCGCAGAGCCCGGCAAAGGCCGAGCCCCAAACAATGGGCACAGGTGCATCGCTCCGCTCCGCTCCGCGCCGCGCCCGGCGACCGCGCCCCGGCGGCCCCGCACGCCGCAGCCCCGCGCAGGACGGGGCAGGGCAGGGCAGGGCAGGACGGCCCCGAACCCGGCTCTTACCTGTTCTCCGCAGCCTGGCGGGCACCTCCTCACTCAGACCTGCCGGCCGGGCGCGGAGGGAAGGCGGCGGCTCGGAATGGGAAGCGGCCAAAGAGCGGCGGCTCCCGCCCTCCCCCCGCGACCACCCGGCTGTAGGCGCAGTAGTTGCCGCAGAAAGCGGCTCTGCTGCCTTTGTTACGCCTCCCCTGGCTGTAGCGCGCTGCTGGGGAGCCCGGGCTGCAGCTGCTTCGCCTTTCTTCTGCTGCTGCGGGTTGCAGTGATTTGCATTAGCCCGGCCCTCATTGAAATGCGGCTCTTCACACCAGCCTCTCCCAGGCGCTCTCCAGAGGGCGGCGCCGCCGCCGCTGTCTCCCCCTCTCCCTCCCGCAGCGGGCCCGCTCTTCCCTCGGCACTGCGGGAATGCCGGAGCCGGGAGCCAGCCGAGCCCTGCCGGGACCATCGGGCACCATCCCGGCGGGCTGGCCCCGGGGCACGTCCCGGCCGCACCGCGGGTCGCTGCCCGCCCGGCGCCTCCCTGCGCCCCGGCTGCCCCGGCCGTGAGATGTGCCCCATCCGGAGCTGCCTGTGCCCGGGGCACAGCCGTGCCTGGCGAGGGGACATGTGGCCCGAGTCCGAAAAACGCCTTGGGAAGTAATTTTAGCAAATGCATACGTTGGCATTTCCAGGAGGTTCGCCTGGGCGCGAAGTACTGAAATCCCACGAGTCCCCAAAGCCCCACGACATTTTGGGTTCTGAAGGTGGGGTTGATGGGGAATTTAGGTTTTAAAATCAGTGGACCATGCTTATGCACACCACTCGCTTAGTTACAGCTGATCTTGGAGGTGACTAACTTCCATAGGTGCCACAGTTTTTAGGCTGACATTTCTCAGAACATGTATTTGGCCAAAGGCATTTCGGGCTTCATCTGACTGATTCACTCAACGCTTGAGCCCATCAAGTCTTGGAGCATGTTTGCTAAGTCAGCCTCCAGACAAAAGTTGAACGACACTTGATGCTTTCTCCTCATAGGCTTGTCATTCTTCACTTTAATGTAAAAATTTCAGTGGTGAGATCCTTCTCGATGTGAAGGATCTGGTTTGCTCTCCTTTGTGCAACAAAGACTTCAGCCCTCTTCTGTTTATCAGGTAAACAGCCTATGGTCCAGGGGGACATAGAAGGGAAGAAAACACAGTCTGTCCCTTCTGTTGGAGCTGCTCCACTTTGAAAGAATTAAAAATGCATTAGATCAGAGAGAGGGAATTAGTCTGTAACCTCGTGGTTATGGCACTCGTTTGGGAAGGACAAAAGATGTCTTTGTGTGTCTGTATTATGGACAATTTATGTATTTTATATCCATAAATCCAGAGACAATCAGTAGGGCAGAGACTTAAGCCCAGGGCACCCTGCTCCTTTTGATAGACTTTTTATCAGAATAGAGGCTCCTGTTTAATCTGTCTGAAGGCAAACCAAGTCTTCCATCTACAAAAAATGTAAGAGGCTCAAAAGAAGAAGGGGATGGAGCACTCCCTTTCTTTTCACCTAGAGAAGTCCACATGTAGGTTCTCAGGAGACAGGCTATTCCCTGAAGGAGAAAAGTGAATTGTTGTCCTGTCTTCATCATCCTGGAGGAGGTTTTTAATCACTGAAGAACAGAGCAGACGGGAGTCTTCTGGCTAAACATTTTTCCTTACTTTTTGAAAAGGAAATGAGCGCCTAAACCTTCAGTAAAACCCCTGCTCAAAGGACTAACAGTATTAAAATACCTAAACAGCCAAAAGAGTCAGAATTCAATGTACAATTGTGTCCTCGGGTCTTACCACCTGCTTAGTTTTTGTGGATCTTATTCTAAGGCACTTAACTCTTTGCTATGGACAGAGGTGCAGAGTTACTTTACTATAAAGACTGTCATCTTTCAGGTGCAAGTTGTTAAAAAATGAGCATGTCCACATTGAGTATTTCACTACCATTTTAGTCTGTTTGGTTTGTTTATTGGTCTGTGCTTAGACAAAATAGATACCAGTGATATTGGTAACTTTGGTATACTTGGGGGAAGAAAGGAAACTAATATTAAAAGAATTCTGGTAGTCTTACAATGAAGCTTTATTCTTTAAACCACTTCTTTTGTAGGTCAACAATCAAATAAAATATTCATGGCAGTCTTAAATGATAAGAAAAAGCAAGCAATCACAAAGATTAGAGATGGAAAATACCATTATGGTCCTGAAAAGGGAGTGTTCTTTAACATTCTTCAATGCTATTTTGTTCGATTCCTTTTAAATGTCTCATTTAAATGTCTTGGGGCTTCTGCTCCCCAAAGGAAACATCCCTTTAAAGCTGTATTCCTCCAATGACAAGAATTTTTTTTCTCATGATCAGGTTAATGGAAGTTTCTTATGTTTCAGCTCATTACTTTAGCTATAGTGCCCTGTATTCACGTACATAATTTATTTCTCCCATTGGTGTTTACATCTCTCTGACATGTATTATTTACATCTAGCCTAAGTGTTCAAAATATTTCACGGATGTTCAAGAAAGACCTTCATTCTGACTATATCAAAAAAAGGTCAAAAGAAAAGAACACAATATAAATCAAGGCAAAAGTATAAACCCAGTAGGAAAGTATCTTTTAAAATGTGCTGTTTTGTTCATTTGAAGTTTTGTGTCTAACGTGAAGACCCAACACAATAGTGCAGTCTGTTTGTCAAGCAATCTTACCATGCTTTTATTTTTAATGCACTTTAAAATACGCTTTACCTATTTTTCTTGTGTTTGTTCTCCATTTGAATTAAAGCAATGCAATTCCAAATAGAAACAAAGCCAGAATAAACCATCCTACAGTTATAGAATCATCCTGTTAACAAAGCATGCTGTTTTCCTAATTGAAAATTGCTGAACAGACTTTGAAATATTGTGTATTTCTAAGACCCCCTGCAAATGCATCTTTATAAACCACAGTACAGTCATTTCACTTTGGATAAAATAAGTAACTTTGACTTCTCATCTCTGTTAATGTTGATCAAGTTTTTCAGATCTAAGAGTCTTCCAACAGTTTGAGCTTTTCTGAACTTTTGTAATTTTTGAGCACCTTTGTGAAAGTAGAATTGGATACAGTTATGTCACCACACAACACTCCTTTATCTGAAGGGTGTACCAAATGCATAAGAACATTTTTCTGGGAGCTTCTCTTTAGTTGACTAACCACTGTGACCCCTTAATGCTTTTCAGAGTCACTGCTTTCCAGGACACAGTCTCCAGTCTTCTAAACGTGACCTACATTCTTTGTTCCTGCTGAATGACCTTGCATTCAGCTGTCTCAAAAAGCACGTTCAAATGATCCTGGCTCACTAAAGGATGTCAATTTCCCTGCAGAAAAACTGTTTCTTCTTTGCATTATTTAGCACTTTATGCATTTCATGCCATCTGAAAATTTTGCCATTAATGTTGTTAAATATTTCTTCAGATCGCTCATAAATGTATGCAGTAGCGGAGGACGGCATTTTCTGAAATGGGCAGGGCTCTGTCCCCCAGGGCAGCGGTGTCAAGGGTGCGCTCACAGCTCACTCCACTTCCCATCAGAGCGGCACTGGGCTCTCAGGATGCCCCGCCAGGCCAAGGGAACCGGTGCTAACACCACTGCCTATGGCTATGGCTCAGCAAACAGCCTGTGCCAGCTCCCAGCAGGAATCTGAGCAACTGGAGCGGCACCAGCCAGCTGGGCACCGCCGAGCCAGCCTGGGCTGGGCTGGGAGCCCTCCGCCAGCCACACTGAGGGAAAAACTCACTCCTGAGAAACAGCAGAACTCCACAGATTCCTCAGCAATGACCCAAGGGATGGTGGTTAGCTGTTTGTACTTACATTTGTAGATCCGCCATTTAGCCGTTTCACAATTAATTATTACGTGTTGCACTGATTTTGTGCAATGCCAGTCACTTAATTAGGTCGATATACTGCTGTATGTCTGTTGCTTTACAGAGGCACATGTCAATGCAGCCATCTTTATCAATCATGTCCAACAGTTTCACCCTAAAAGCTGCTCAGTTTAACATGCCTGTTGTCACTAATTACACAGTCATTTTTGGTATTGATTATGTCACGTATCAGGACTCCATTTGTTTTTACCTGCCAGTGATTCCAGCATAGATAGCATTATAAAATCGTATTTTTATGTTGTCCAAATGTAACCCTGGCTTTATCCATGGTTTTATTACACCCTTAACATCCTAGAATTTCTTGAATAGCAACATTAATTGTTCAGGCAGACCAGTAATAATTTCTTTTTAAACTACTCATGCACTAAAAATTATTTCCATATTATTTTAGGCAAAAACATGTGGCATTCATGACTGGGATGGGACCATATTATGAAGAAATATTAGTTGAATATTTTTGTCTGTTCTGCGTTGTTATGGAGAATTCCACCTCCTAACAACATCCCTATGATTTTGCTAGGATTCATTTTTGTCAAAGTATTTTATTTTTTAAAATTCCTCTTGCTCCTTAGTGCTTCTGGTTGTAAAATTTCTCACTGATAATTTCTCATATGTTTGTCATTGCTGTCATTACTACTTCACTTGTCACAGACATAATAATGGACAAAAGTTTTTGCTTAATTATCTGTCCTTCTGTATTTCTCTTCATTGAGGTTGTGTTTAAAAAGAAGACAATATTCTCTCCAACTGCACAACTGGGTTTTTGAATCTGGTAAAATCATTCACTGTTACAGACTTTTTTTCTCATTTATTTTCTTGTAAGTGACTTCTCCAAGAAATTCATCTTTTGGAACTGCAGACCAGGAGTTAATTCTCTTTACATAGAGCAGATACAATTACATGCTGGTCATTGGATAAAACATTCTTAAAGTTATTTCTGCGTCTTTGTCCACTGGAAAGAGGTCTCACTGTAAAGGGAAGACATTCAGTTTTGGAAAGTTATCTTATTTCACTTTCTGATATTCTCTGAACGCTTTAACTATGTCAAAGAAAGACCTTACGCATGGCTTGTCAGACTTATGTCTCTTATTTTTCTTTCAGATATTATTATTTCAGGTATGAGTGAGGAGATGTTTAAAGAGCTGTTTTGCTAATTTGACTTGCCCATATTGGTTGCCAAATTAAACCTAAAGCCCTGTCTTTTGGGTTTATAAATTATAAATGAACCATGCATGTGGCAGGTCAAATCCCACCTGTGAAACACTATCCATCTTTTAATATTCTCCATCATCATGTAGTATAGAAAGATATATATTTGAGTAAACTCTTCCTATAATTTTTCTCCTTTCCAGGTTGCCAAGAAGCTGAATTAAAATAATTCTGAAGTGTAGGGTCAGAATTTTTGTTGGTCTTAGGTTTAAACTAGTTAAACAGAATTGATACTCTTTTCTGACTGATACCCTTTAGCAAAGGCAATTTAAATAATTTAGAATATGTATGTTAACAATAGCCTCAACTCAATCTCAGTGGTATTCACATGCTCTAGGCTGAAGATTTCAGGACAGTCTTTTTCATTTGCAGAGACAGCTGGAATGTTTTATGAATATAAATGCACAAACTGGGGTTTTTTTAATGACCTAAGAATAGCATATGTGGTAGTTTTGTTTACCAGCATTTTAAAAATAAGTTAAAGGGGCTAGGGATATAATTTTTACAAACATTACTTATAGAAAGGAGCCGCTTCTCAAAAGAATTTAGAGTGTGAAATTCTTCACCATCTATTGGCACTTTTGAAGTAAAACCCCAAATATGTATTTTTGCCAAGTGGGTCTTGTCAATCAGAAGAGGGCTAGAATATCGCAGTAGCTTAGGCAGGATTTATGAGGAGAGGGAGGGATAGATGTGAGCTCATCCTCAGGCAGGTAATCAGCCAATGTGTGCCCCAAGTCTCTAAGGGGTGTGTGAGGGACATAAACCAGAAACACCAGGGAAAACCGCAGGTCATTCAAAGAGGAGAAATGAAGTGGGAAGACATTAGTGATGCAGGAAGTGTCTCAAATTTTCACTGCATAGGAATTGTTTTTTCACCTTCTAGATTTTCACTATTTTTTGTGATGCACTGGCCATACGACGTTGTCGAGCAGTGTCTGCTGTGTTCCACAGCTCCTGTTACAACCCAAATCAGATCCTTTGGGCATTTTTCTGAGAGAGGATATGGATGCCATCCTCTCTCAAAGTCCATTCCCAGGTTAGGGGTGTAAGGCAAAACTGTTGCTGTAACAACTGATGCTCCTTGCATTGTCTACATCAATGGTCCTGCCACTCAACCACCCCAGGACAAAGAGCTGCAGCAGGTAGAACTAATTCCATTGTGTTTGATTAAAGATTTATCTATATTATTGCTAAAGTAAAATTACGATTAATTTAGAGGAGATTCAACCCTCAATTATCACGGTAATCAGAGATTTCAGCCTAACTGTTTAATACCATCAGTGCATGCATAAATAGTATTATTTTAAGATGCTGAGCAGGAAATAATGATATCAATCATAAATATTTCTAAAAAAACCTAAGGTAATATACAGGCTGTAAAAGTTTTCTGTCTTATGGAGCAGGTTGTTTTAATTAGCAGTGTTTTAATGTAGTAATTGTGACTCTTGTGGTAATATGGTTTAAGGTAAAATCAGATCCAAGTATGATATTCCATAGTCATCATAGATTGTGTCAGGACGCACAGACAACTAAATCAGCATAAGCAAAGGAAAAAGAATGAAAGTTGGAGACTCTCTGAGAGAAACCAAGCAGCCAGTAAATGGAGTAGGCAACTAAATGTAGCTGACAATCTTCTCATCTTCCCCCAGAGAAAGAACTTAAATGCCTAAAACTGGACTCAGACTATAGAAACCTCAATACAAAACTGAAATCAGCCCAACATACTACTCTTCTGAACAGTTCCAGGCTCTTCCAGTTCTACTGCACCAAACCTGAATTAGCTCAAAATTTGTCAAAAACTTGACTTTGAAAAGTCTTCAGCCAGTCTAAAAGACAATGATCTGGGATAATTCAAAATTAAATATCTATAAGAATTGCTATTTTAGAATTACTGGTTTAAAATGTAAGGCAAAAGCTCTGGGTTGGCATAGATTGATGTTTTCTGTAATTTTAAAAACTCTCTGGACTGTTGGCTCTGTTCTTTGATAATAAATACAGCCATTATAATCTATAGGGTAGCTATGTTTGTGGGGGGAAATTAATGAGGTCTAGAGGAGAATAGGGTAACTCTTTTTCTGCTTGTCCATGTAGGTAGTTACATTTTAGGTGCTTAATGTGAAATAAATTCACGTATAGCTTTTCAGACAAATTTTGATAAAAAGGTGCTGTTACCATTAATAGCCATAAAGAAGTCAAAGAGAAATCTTAAGATTACATTCAAATCATTGTTTATAGAAAGGAAATTGATATTAAGAAAATTAATCCACATATTCTTAGATAGTAACAGAGCCAAATCTAATTTGCCGTGAAAGTGAAATTCAGAGGCCTCTGTTTTGGAGAACTAAATTTTACTTTAGTATACAGAAGTTTAGTGTAAAATATCCCTTGAAAATTTATGAGAAAGGCTGTTTTACATAAGCAGAATTACACCTCATTAAAGCTTTAAAGAACTGTAAATCATGCATAGTTTAAGTTTGTGAAGTTTCAATAAGGGAATTTATTGTGGAAAAATAACATTTCTTTAGGGTTTACAATTAATTGATGATATAGCAGTAGATAGTGGCATTAAAACTTGTCTTTTCTTTCTTCCTTTTTGGGAGGCGTAGGCCTAGGGGAAGCTGCATCCAAACAATTCTTGTTTTCTTCCCTCAGTTTAATTTCACTAGGGTTATTACATTAAGAATTATCCAAACAACAGAAAACCCACTTCTAAGTTTAAAAAAAAAAAAAAAAAAAAAGAAAAAAAAAAGAAAAAGCGCCTGGGTTTTCTTGGTTTGGTTTTGTTTTGTTGTTTTTTATGCCATTGTGGAAGGAATCAGACATTAAGAAGATATATGACACTTCCATGGACCCAGAAGCTGTCACAGAAACTAGTTAACTAGTTTCAACCATTTTTCAATCTTGTTAATTCCACAATTATCAGAGAAGAGGAAGATCTTCTCTTTCATTTGTCAGCTTCCTTTTAAAGTATTTTGAATTCTTTAATTAAATTTCTTTTGTAAGAGATCTCTCACAGTGATGTCAAAATTTCCTGTGATAAATGAAGGTTTCCCTGTAAAGCCAGGAGACAAATACTCATTTCTCTGTAACATTGCTGTCTGGTGTGAGGATGACATCTCACTTTTCTAAGTGGCAAGTTATTTTGAGACTTGAAGAGTAACCAATGTCAAGGTTGCAGAGAAAGATTCAGCTAAGCTTTTTTTTTTTTGGTCACTCTGAGTCTGCCTGTATTTGTCCTCAGTGGAATCTCACAGTTCTCCTATCCCTCAAGCATCCTCGGGGCTGAAGCACTCTGTCGTCCATGACTTACCCAAAAGGATTGGGTGAGTTTGAGTCAGTAACCTGTGAAGTGTCACACAGTGAAACAGGTCCTGCCTCTCCTCTTTATCTCTGTCTGTCCCTCACGCATTTGTGCAGTGTGACACTTTGCTCTCCTAGTCTGACTATCATGTTCCCCAGAGGATATCTTAGCCCTGCAGTTCCTTTCTTTCCTCCCTTCCTCCCTCTGCTCAATCACATGCTATAAGGTGCCAGACACATCCCACACCATACCCCGTCTGTACTGCTCTCTCATGCACAGCAGAAAACATTTCAAGAATGTACAAAGATGTGAATCCTTGTTAAAAACAAAAATATTATTTATTTTGCAGAAGAAATAAAGCTCTTAGAAACATTTTTTAACAATCTAAAGGTTTGTTTACATTACTTAAGACATAAAATTTTGTGATAGTCATTCATGAAGCTACAGTTTTGTCCGAATATATCAAGAAATGTTGACTATGTCTCAATTTTGTCCTTGCAAACTTGTTTTTGCCTCTGGCTTACAGGGTCCTTGTTTTTTGCCCTGCTATCATTCTTTCAGCCTGTGTTCCCAAGCTATGACTCTTCTGGCCTTGTCTTTTTAGCAGAGTCTTCAGGACCTATGGCTGTGGTCAGTGACCCTTAACAGCTTATATGTGTGTAAGAGTAGATACTCTGAATTTCTCTTCTGCCTGTTTCCTCAGGCACAGTGCTGCCAGATGTCTGAATATAGCAAACATCCCATTAACCAAGAAAAACACATAATCTCTCTCGGAACAGCACTAAATTTAACATGGTCATTAAAAAAATGCTGCTAGGGATTCATTTCATAGACCTGCTACTATTCTGCAGCCTACAAAATAAAAGACTAGCATGCCATCTTAATTACACCAAATAATTATGAGTTGCAATCAGAGACTCTTAAGATACATTTACTCCAGCAACTGAGGAGAGCATATGAAAAGGGGAGGGAATTAAAACGAAGTTGATAATAAAGCTGAGATTTTCCTTACCATGCATGTTACCATGTCAACCTGAGTTATGCAGCATCACATTTGAGATCTATTCAAGACCCCTTCAAAAGCTTAGCAACTAACCAGGATATTGTAGATGGATTTTCAGCTGATTTTGACATCTTTTGCATGATAAATGCTACTTAACCACATTCTTTTTCTGGTTTAATATCAAATACAACTGAGCAAATGTTTAATTATATCCATGCAGATGGTTTATTATGTAAGAGATAATTACTTGTCCCACTTTTAAAGTACTAAACCATGCAGAAAACATGAGGCACAATCATTTTAAGACAGCAAGTAACTTAATATAAAGTATTATTTCTTGCACATAGCAGAGAAATACATGAAATCTCAATATTCTCTATGTGTATAAGTCTCAGATGGTTTAATGAGGATTCTTTTATGTTAGTGTGTGAATATTTCCCCTGTTTCTAGCTGCCTTCTTAATGTCAGCATAGCTTTCCCCTGCTGTCTGACACTGGCCTAAAGCCTTTCCTTGAAAATTGAAGCAATGTAAATTTGACAACTAATCTTTCAGAAAATGCACCTTTCTTTATTTTTAAGTACTTAAATATATATAATGTTCTTTATAATTTAAAATACCTTACATATGTCATGGGAAATATTAGTTACAGTTTCAGCATAGATTTGAGCATTATATAAGTTGGTCCACAACAAAAGTTGGTAGATAGATGCTATTAAAGATTACAACATTTTTATCTGTCTCCCATGTTAGCTGAGCTACTTAAATATTTTGAGGAACAAAAGATGCAAAAAATATTACTTAAAAGCAAAATAAAAGTATCAGCCTGAAATTGTTGAAATTTGCACTCTTAGTAAAGAACCTGGACTTATTTTAGTAAAACACTGTATTAAATCTGCGAAAGGGAATAACTCCAGAAGTGGTAAATCCATTGCACAATATTATGATAATCACTTAGCTAGATGAAAGTCACCAATAATGTAAAAGTGATTAAACACAATTTACCATCAGATGCAGAAAGTTCTGTCACTCTTAAGACAGATGCTGAAATAATTGTTGTCAGAGCAGCAGAGCAAATAGAGTTTAGTCAGTTTCACGTCTTTCCTATATTGTTTCTTGGATGTCCAATGGTAATAGAGTTTCTTAATCTTTTCCTCAGCACAGACACAAATACCCTTTCTCTTTAGTCAGGTGTCTTATTTCATAACATTTTCAGGAATTCAAAATAGTTTAGTTCTCTCCTCCAATTTGATTACAGTTTCCAGTGCCTGCAGATGATCAGGAGGCAGTGATGGATATGACTTGCTCAACGAGGGCAGGGAGCTGGCAGTGATCCTCCAGAAGTGTGAAGAGTCTCTGTGGGAGAATGGATGGTTCACACCTTATCACTGCCAAAGACATGATGAAAGTTCAGGTAGGTGCTCAGTTTGACAGTGGTCGCTCCTTCCATTAGTGGAAACTAATTTTTAATTGAGGATTGCTGAATTTAATGAGTTTCATATCTTTAGCTAAACCAGTACAGAAAATCTCTGTCTCAGCAAATGTCTGCCAGACAGATCCCTTTATGCAATCCCTGCATGTTCCTTGGGCAGCTCATCATATTCCCCAAACATCCATAATCTCAGTAAGAAAATTGTCTTCCTATGCTGCTTCATATTCCAGAATGAACGTAGGACTACAGAATAATCAACACTCCCCTCTGGCTCACTTATGTTACATTTGCACACAGATAACATGCAGGAGCATAACCATACTGCCTTCTTACTCAAACATGTAATTCCTGGGCTGTGGTTTCCAGGGATCCCATCTTTTATCTAATCCCTGATGATGCTGGATAGAGAAATGGTCCAGCAGAAAGTGAGTATCTGAACCCAGGATTACTTATGTTGCTTTCTGTTTTCTCCCTTTCCATTAGCAAACAAAATAAGGGAGCAAGAGAGAGAAATAAGCAAAAGTCAAAGGTGGATTAGAAAGAAAGAAAAAAATCATCATAATAATTACTTTTCAGTCGTGTGAATAGTTTTGGAAAATTTACCCTATAGCAAAATCTGTGCATTTGTCAGGCTTATGAGACAAAAATAATATTGTTAGAAGTTGATAGCTTTATTTTGCAAGAGAGCTGAAGTGACCCTATACAAACTAAGGCTGAACTCTGTATTAAGATGAATCCTTGAATATCTGGTTTGAAAAATGTTTTTTCCTGCTTTCACATTAGAAAGGGATTGCTTTATTGTTGCTGGGCATACACAGTGAGTCCTTCCGTTTCCCCACAGCAGCATACTGTATAGTGAAAAGCTGGAAGAACTGCCCTAGATTCTGCACCTTTTCTGCCATTCTGTCTGTGTAAGAAGCCATGAAAACTGCAGAAAGAAATATTGTAATAGCAATTTTCCTGACCTCCCTGCAGAGTTTTTTGGTATTCAGACTTTTTCATTCTCCAGCTAGAGAGGAAACACAAAGCTTCAGGTTGAGAAAGGATAAAACAAGCACAAAGCTGGACAAAGAAAAAAGAGGAAACGAAGTAAAGATAGCCTTTAAAATGTACACTGCATGTTTCAGTATTAGAACTGTGTGTGATGATAACATGCTGTAAAAAAGCCACTGGTCTAATCAGTAGGAATGTGTGCTCTTATGTGTATCTAATATCATTCGCTCTCAGAGATGCAAATTAAAGTGAAAATTGTGAGTATAGGTTTTAAAGAGCACTGATTTCTGCCCGTGTTGGGCCAGCTCCATCTATATTTCACAGTATGCTAACTTAAAACAAAGAGGTGCAGTGTGTCTACCAAACTTAAGTAAAGCAAGTTTGCAAGATGATATTCTGAATAAATCATGTACATGACTGGTTTTGTTACAAGATACTATAGATGACAATACTCTCCCTTAGGTTCATAAGGAGTCCTGTCATGTCTTCCCACAAACGGGATCTAGCAGACAAAAGCAGAACAGGTATATTCCTGAATTTATGAAAATTTAGATATGCGTGTATGTTGAGAACTGAGGGACTGTATAGCTATATGGCAAAGAGGGGGTGATTGCCATGTGGGGGCTAAGAGGAAGAAGCAGGCTGCTGTGTTGAAAACTGAGGGGGAGAGTGGTTATATGAAGATGAAAGAGAAGGTACTGCCTACAAGCCTGATATAAGAAGATATACTTTGGGAAGAATCAGTGATAATGAGACATGAACAGGAAAAGGAAAGGATATATGTGTACGCCCCTGTACACACATCAGACACAATGCAAAATAAGACAAGAAAAGTTAACTGTTTAGTAATCGTACAGATACTCGTGTTGTACATCCTAGCCTCTCCATCCATTTTATTATAAGTTTCTTATATGTATTTTTTTCCCTTGGATACGAGAATGAGCTAAAATTCAAAGGAAAGCAAATTGCCTTGTTTGAGTTTTTTGTTTTGTTTTATTTTCAAACTGAAATACAATACAGCAGACTTAAAATGAATTTAGTCTATCCCAAGCAACCATAAATCTACCCCTCAGAGAGCCAGGGTCAAACCTATAACATGTATAATATATGTAGCATACCTACTGTTTGAGAGGTACAGTCCATTGGTTTCTCAGCCTTTCATTTGAAAATGTTTTGCCACGGTGTGATTTGTGCACTACTCGCAAGCATATGCTTCCTATACTAACAGTGCTAAAGAAAATACTGTCATTTATTTTATGGTTCAGTATATTGCATTGGGGGCCCTTTGCATGTGACTGTAATACAAATGGCATATAAATAACCCTTAAAAGCAGAGGGGGGTTGTAATGGGCCACTAGTATAAGATATTATTTTATCTTCTTAGTCCCAGTTTATATTGTATTCAGGGAGGTTTTACTCTCACAACTATTCAGTTATGTGTCCAGTGTTAAGGCATTTATAAAGTTAACAGTTCTATTATACGAACAATGGGAAAGTGGGTTAATCAGACCACCAGCCTGAGGAAATGAGAACTGTGTGATAATGGGAGAAGGGGCTATGTGTGCACATTAATCTCTGCCTCTCCCTCCTGAGCACTCTGGAAAGCCTATTGTCACAGAATGCCCAGGCTCTAGCAGAGGGAACATGCCTGTGTCTTGCCATGACCAGCAGAAGGCAAACCCCTTACCCTTCTGGCCACACACTTCTGAGCTGAAAGACTCAGTACAGAGTGACAATACCAGGTCTGCCTCACGTAATGACACACAGCATCTTCTCAGCTTAGTTTCTACCCTAGATCCTCCTAAAGCTTTAATCCTAAAGCTTGTCCTTCACCCTGCTATGCCTCTGTGGTCATCAGTTACAGTCTAATTGTCTCTTTTGCTTCTTTCATCCTGGTAGAATATATTCATGAAGTATTCCTATGTATCCTTGGTGGCAGGCTCAGAGTCTCTGCTGCCTTCTTTGCAGACATAAATTTGCAATAAAATACAAAAAAATTAAGAACTGTGATGATAGCCTCTGAAGATTGTCTTACTTTCCCCAAAGGGACAAATGAAAACAAAATAGGAAATGAAAGTTTCCACTCCTCTCCTAAGGGTTGTTCTTACAGTCCTTGGTTATGAAATTTCAGGGGCTGGAGGTGTGTGTCTGCAATTGTATTCCAGATTTCTATGAAATGTCTTCAGAGGATCTTTGTTGAATGTTTTCTTCTTCAGATTGGATTTGAAAAAGAGGTGAGGAGATACATTTTATGTTTATGATTCATGTTTTATCTTCACTGCAGAAGCAAAAAGGCATCATGAGACTGAAGATGTTTGGAAAGTAATATTTCTGCTGAAAACATTAATTGTAAAATAAAACCGAGTCAATTCTCCTTGGATTCAAAGCATCTTTCTCAGTAATTACAGATACTGAACTTAGATGTTTAGCAAGTGGTAGAAAGACTGCTTAGGTGAGGAATCTGTAAAACAAAAGGTTTGTTTTCTAAAAATAAACAAAGAAGCCGTTTCTAATAATGAAAAAGACAAATAGAGAACAAACATTAGAGGGATAAGATGAAGACATCCAAAAGCAGAGCTGTGCGTGGGTGAGTTAGTGTCCTGTCTAATACAGGACAGATAATGCAAGTATTAAAAAACAAACCAGAATTATGACTTAGCAGAACATTTACCTATATGCTGATCGAAGTATACACTTGAGCCTGCTAGAAATCAGTAATCCTAATTACTTACTTAAATCTTTGCCTTTAATGAAACCATAGACAGAATTTTACTTAGTTTAGAAATAACATAAAATGGCATGTATGCCTGGTAGCTTTATGAAAGTGATAGGGATTGAAGAAAAAGGGGTAATTATATAAGGAAAGATTATATGTGCCACTCAAAACTGTGAGAACAGCTCTGATGAATGAACTCAGCTTCTCTAAAGCATAGCCAAATTTGCAGAGCTGAAAAGCTGTGTTGAGCTATTCATCTTCATTTTGCACATTTATATTAAAGAAAATCCCACCCTGATTCAGCAGTAGAAACAGTAGAAACAGAGGAAACAGTAGAAAAATTCTTCGTAAAATTTCAAGGATTGCAGTAGACCTTTGGCATATGTATGAAAGCTGAGGATGGATATAACAAAATGTAGTTTAACTGGACATTGTTTCCCAGATCACAAAAGCATCCATTTTATTATAGTAAGTATTATGAACCCAGGGGACTTTGAAGTCACTGTACTGCAGATGTTTTTATTTAGAGGTTGTGATGGAACAAGCCTACACCACTTTTACTCTGAACATAGTTTGGGACCCAGTGCAAGAAAGCCCTTGAGTACACAACTAATGACAGACCCAATGGAGCCATTTGCATTAGTAAAGTAATATAATTGCAGAAGTGTATGCAAAGACAAATACTTTCTGTGGAATGATTCCCATTAAAGTTTGTGGATACCTCATCAAGGTACAAAACCTAGGAAACAGGCTCTTTCAAGATGTGAAAGCACACGTCTTTTCTGCAGTAGGGTGGAGCACTGGAGGGGAAGTTCTGTTGTTAGTTTGATGCCAATAACACATTTGTGAGTTTGCCATCAGTTGCCTGAATAACTGGTAAAACTTAGTATCTTTGGCTTCACTTGCATTGCTAAATGCATTTCCTACAGGTGCAACCCTGCACTACCAGAAGCAGGATGGTTCCTATCCACACTGGGACTTCCCCTGCCTGAACAAGGCTGGCTGCATCCAAACTACCCCTGGGCTTCCTCCTCAAGGACCTACGTGGTGCCCTGGTTGCTGAGAAACATAATTGGTTTTTAATAGCTTGCACATGCTATTAGAAATTGGAAAAAAATTGTTTCAGCCTATCAAGATCTATATTTTAATAAGATGAAACAGAAAGAATGTATTACCACTTTTGGGGAGACATGTAAGGCCTCAAAACCCACTGAGAGTGGGTTGCAGGAATGTAATGCAGGAGTTAATAGCTTGTGTAGGGTCCTATCATCTTTGGAGAGTACTTTTTGGACTGAATTATCCCCAGAACTGCACCCAGATTTTATTTTGTGGGGAGCTAAATGTTTCAGTACAAAGGAGTGCTTACCCTGAAAAAGTGTATACAATATAGATGATCAGGAAGCCAAGACCCAGAAGACAACTGGAGGAGTAAGATATTTGGTAGTTCTGAGGTACCCCTTGAGAAAAGGTTATGGATAAACAATTGCCCATTAAGCATTCAGAGAGCCTAATAGCTCTCTGAAAAAATAGAAACAAGTCACCTGTGAAAAATGACAATGTGAATCTTATTGCTTTTTCTCATTCCACTGTTGCCATATAAAATGTTTTTTTGTTTGACAGTCTCTCTCTTATGGTATCCCTCTAGATTAAAAATAAATGCATTTCAAAATTATTTTGCCATTTCCTCTTATTACAGGCTGACTTTTAAGAAGAAATACAACTTCAAAGAAATCTAACTCATTGCCTTGCTCTAAATTAATTACAATTGTTTGCAACTTTCCTTTTGCACCGCTCACATCACTGGAATTAACTACTAAATGGCACATGGGTGACAGGTTTCAGCTTCACCAATTTTGTAATTATGAAAGGCATTATTTTATCTCCCGTTTTGAGAAGTAAAAAAATTTAATTAATCATACAAGTATATATGATAACCACAGAAAGGTGTGAGCCGGGTGCTAAGAGATCCACCCTAGACTTCATTCAAGCTGGGTGAAATGGATGCCGTCCCAAGTTTCTAGATCTCAGCAGGTTTAAGGGCTGAGCACTGCAGAGTGTTTCACCTGTGAAGACTGATGCTCCTGGACAGACAATGACACAGGGTATTATGAATATGCACAGAAAGCACTGCATGCCAAAAAGAAAGGATAGCAGTCAACTTCGGATGCCTCAGCTCTTAGTAGAGAGCTGCATAGGGAGCTGCTGGCATAAGACTTTCTTGCTGTCCTCCATGTATTCAATGAGAGGAGAAGATTGACTAAAAAAATCATAATCTGTGAGAAAATGAGTAGCAGATTGCAGCAGAATGTAGCAGATTTCAATATACCAGGCACAATAGAAAATAAAATGCATTAAGATGCCTTTACTAACTGCATAACACAGGTACAGAAACACTGTATTATTTGATAATCTATTTCACCATTATATAAAAAAAAGTCTTCAGGCTCAGGAGGATTTAAATATTAATATTTCCTGTAGAACTGTAATCTTATTAAAAGTAGATCTTTTACAAATTAGGTTTTGTGAATGAAGAGCAAATTCAATTCACATATTTCAGAGTTACTTAAAATTTATTTCCTAATGGAAGCTCTCATTATAAAATTGACTTTTTTAGTAGAATAAGGCCTCATCAGAGAGTAAAAATCATTTGTTTTATAAAGGCAAGTTCCACTATAGTTACTCCAGAAATCATCAGAAACTTGTAGAGCACTATATAAAATTATCATATTTAGAAACTAAAATGTATGGAGTTAGAAAGCTAGATGATACTGGGAAAATTCTCAAGAAGTAATTGATTTGTTTCAGTAGAGCTATAAAATAAGTTCCATTACAACAAGAAATATTTATAGAAAACAACATCAACAGAAATCAGTTTCATGGCAAAAACCATCACATATTATACAGCGTCTTGGGAACCTCCATGCTTTTAAGAACTGTTTGAAAATTGTGCTTTCCATCAATTAAGTCTCAGAAAAATGAAGCTATTCTTGGACATCTTTGAAAATAATTTAAAGAGTTGGTTGATGGTGTCAGATCACCATAGGAAAATAAAATTCTTTACTGGGTTATGAAACATATTCAGGGGCTTTTGCAGTTCCAAAATCAAGAATGGGTCAGGAAAAGAACGGGTTAATAAGGAGTTACATGGTATATGATAGTGTTCAACTTCCAACCTTGTGACCAGGTGTGACACCATCAAAATACCTGTATTCCAAATTTATCTGGAATTGCAAAGGCAGAGTAAATTAGACGGCTCAAGAGGCTTCTCAGGTGACTGAGACCAGGTTTGGATAACAGATAAGACTGTACTTTAGATAAGCAGAACCTCTGCATTTCTCATGTTCCTCCACTGCAGTGCTCCTTAGCAAGAGATCAGCTTTGCTCTCAGGAACTCTGAACTGTGATGATGTGACCCTCACAGAGGAAAGAACAATTTCAGCTTTGCAAAGGAAGCTCTGTAAACAATGAGTAGCATAGCATTGTTGCATGATTTGTGTTACCCAGTAAAAGCTTACTGAATCATACACAAAAATCTGACTGAGCTTCACCAGTCTCAGTTCGGCCCATTGCTTTTGTCTAATGCCCTGTACATGTTGGGCTCTGCACATTCATGTTCACAGTGTAACAGGCACAGAAGAATATCTGGATAATTAATATTTGGAGAGCATTTGTGCATTCCAAATTCCAACAATTTAAATTTCGTGTTTAGTGCAACAGGTTAATTATCTGAATTGGCCATAAATTACAAAAATCCTAATATTTTTTTAATATTTTAATAATTATTTCAGTACAGTGATTGTATGTCTAATTTTTTTCACATGAATCTTTTTTAAATAGTTTGAGAAATGTCTTATTTATATTTTAAAAAAAAGTGCATCTTCAACCGGGCTCATGAATTTAATTAAATTGATTTTAAAGCGCAGATAAGGCTCAGATTAGCCTTCCATCCTGTATTCCAGACAGAATCTAGATTTTCCTCTGTGCTCTTCTGATGTATATGATGATTCCCACAGGATTCCATAGTGACAACACTGTGTGTATTTGTAGACTATCTTCAGATTCCATTTTGGTGGCTTCTAGAAGAATCTGTCTCTAACTGTGCATGAATCTGCCAGTTCCTCACATCAGCACTGACAGTCCACAGGCAATCTAGTGAGCTGAATTAATTAGGAAATGTTTGGGGGTTCTTAAAATTCTTCATTTGGATACTAAGTCATTTTGGATGCTCTTAGGCATCATGCCTGATTGCTCTTAGGCATGTCATAATATTCTCAGACATAGCAGACAAGGTTTTCAGCACTGTGATATGAAATCTGACCTTGTATTCATTAGCTAAAACTTCTATGTGATTATTTGCTTTACTCAATACACTTTTATAAGTTAGTTTTTTTAGTGTCTTTATTACATCCACTTCCCATTTTGGCAATGCCCAAGAAGGACATGAAATTGTTTCAAATTAATATTGGTCTTGGTGTGTCAAATGGATTAGTGGTTGTAACTATGACTTTATATTCCAGCACTGTGAGCTCAATTGTTTTTCAGTACATTGCATGTATTATTTTACAGCAAAGTTTCAAGGACTTTTTTGCTACTGAAAACCTCTTGCAGATTCATTCTGTTTTGACTGGACGACAGGATATCAGCAGGGGATGACTAAAAACCAGGAATAAGACAAAAAAGTTTCCCTCTAGGAGACTCAGACTCAGCTGGAATGCAGAGTTTTCTTTGGATGGGGAAGAATTTTTAATTATGTAGCAAGAATAACTGAAAAAAATGTAGATAATTAACGACTGGCTTCACCTAACAACAGCAAGCATTCATCTGATTATTTTCAAACAGAATGTAATTATAACAATATTCAGAGCAATAACTTATTTCTTCAGGTATTCTCTTCTCTTCCCTAGAATAAAACACCCCAATGTGACTGTATCACTAAAACTTTTGTAAAGGGAAGAAAAGTCTTCTGAGTCTTCTTATGCATATTCTGATCAACTCACAGAAATGTCAGAATCTTCACACAAGTAACTGGTGTGTGAAAGTCTTCAGCATTAAAAGGAAAAGGGAAGAAAAAAGCTTGGATAGTCTGCCTGCGCTGTAATCACATAGATTTGTAATCAAGTGGTACTATCCCACTACTAATTTAAAGAAATTGAAAAGCAAGTCTAGAACAGAAATTAATCTAAGAAATTGGACAGCAGCTGTTAGAATTGGCCTTCTTTGACACGGGGTGTACTGCTGGCTTTTGATCATCTTGTCCACTAAAGTCACCATGCCCTTCTCTGGAAAGCTGTTTTTCACCTGTTGGTCCCCAGCCTGTGTTGGTGCCTAGAGGTTTTCTATTCCAGAAGTTCAAGTTTGAATTTGGTTCTATTTTGTTTTGTTTTGGATTTTTTGGTTGGTTGGTTGGTTTTTGGTTTGTATTTTTGGTTTTGTGGGGTTTTGTGGGTTTTTTGGGGGTTTTGGGGGGTTTGTTTGTTTGTTTTGTTTGGTTTTTGTTTGTTTGTTTTTTAGTTTTTGAGATTTCTGAGATTCTTAAAAATCCATAAGTCAACCAATATTCAACCCTAAACTAACTGAACTTTTTATAGATTAAAAAAATAAGCTCAAAATAAAAGTAATTAAAAGATATTTTCTTTCAGATGGAAAATTTCTTCACTGAAAGGTTTGTCAAGCATAGAGACAGGTTGCCCAGGGAAGGGGTTGAGCCACCATCCCTGGCATGTGGATGTGGCACTGAGGGACATAGTTTAGTGGTAGTCTTGGCAGTGCTGGGTTAACAAAGATCTTATCCAGCCTGAAAAGTTGCATCATTCTACATTCTACATTCATCATTCTACGGTTCTTGGAAGCATTGCAAACCTGCAGGGCTGCATTCTGCTAACTGCTGAGTAATGCCTGAATGCAACTGGTGATCCTAACAAATAACCCTTGGTTAGAGAATTATTTTCAAGAAACAGAAGGTCAGTAACTCACACAATACTTTGGTTCGTCTTCAGACCCACCATTTTGCTTTGACAGAGAAGCAGTGTAAAGATTTCATTTTAAGAGGAAATGTAAGGCTGAAAGAATCTTCTCAAATTTTTTTTTTCAAGCTTCAAGCTTCTTAGATCAAACAGTTTCATACTGAAAGCAGACATTCTTACTTATGAGACTGATAGCTCTTCCTCATGAGACATCTTTCTTTACAGCCAGTAGGCATGGGCAACCATTTCAGGAAAAAAGGTTATCGACATCTTTATCATGATTATGCAGGTATTACTGATAACATATTTTGCTTTTAGGTTCTCCATGGACCACAAATGATGGTAGTCTTAACAGCCTTTAATCTTCTTATTGGCAAGAATTATACTTCTCTGGAAACTGACAGTGTTCTGCCTGGAATAAAAAAAGAAAGAAAAAAAAGGAAATTATCTTATTACTGCTATTATTACTTGCAGCACAGTTTCTCCTGCTGATGGCAAGGGTAATCAAGGTGATGGAAACCCACACACTTGATTCTCACTCAATGCATTAAAAGATGTAAAGAGACAAGTCCTGAGCTCCTTAAATTAGATAAACTTCAACTGAAAAAAAAAGGCACCTGAATAATAATTTACATTTAAGATTAAATTAGACACATAGTAGCCATTTTTTAAATCTGGCTCTCAACTTATATTTACATTGGTTATAATTATATTTGCCATATATAAACGGAGTAAAAAAAAAATCACATTTTACTCTGACCAGATAACCAGACATTTTAACATAACATATTTATATGGTGTATTAGGAATTTAATGTCACAAATTTCAAAATTTTCTTTACCCTGATAAACTCTCTCTATATGCAGTTGGATATTTCAAACTGTTCTGTAGTGCTTCCAAACACTAACTGGGAAAATAAAAGTTTATTTTAAGGTATCTTTATATATATCTTTATATCTCTATATATATCTTTAGAGGTTAGTGATAGATAAATTCCCTGAGGAAAACAAAGGGGAGAGGAAGATCCTTGAAAGACACTGCTGAGGCATTTTCAAAGGACAAGAACTGTTGGCAGCACCAGAACAAGCAGAAATAAGTGATCTTGTAGCCTTGTATTAATGCTTACATGTTTGTGCCTAAATTAAGACTCAGGACAGAGAGACTTGGTTAGGTTTTGTTTGTTATTTCACTTTTACTAATTTCCTGTTGTTAAGTAATGCAGAGCAAGCTATACACACTCTGCCAGAAATGTCTGTGATCCATCGTGTGCACACCACAGCAAGGAAGGAACTGTGGTGGAGATGGTCTAACCTATACAGAACATCATCCCACCTTCTCCTACAAGCCCCTGAGTTGTAGGAGCCCATTCCTGTGGCTGCCCTGACTGTGGACATCTGGGCTGTGATTGATGGATGGAAGCTGGATCTGATGGACAATTGCCTTTCCATTCCAGTTAGCTAGATGGCCGTTACTTTCCCTGAGTTATTTACCTTCCATGTAATTCTTCATTCCACACATCCTTACAGACATTCATGACTCTTCATTTCAGGCACTCAGCTGAGTTTTCTCAAAGGTGAGAGAGAAATGTCAGTGAAAATGCGCTTGCCTTAAAAATGGAATCATTTTCTAGGAGCAATACTCTTGCCTTCTTGGTCTGGAGAGGGGATCTTAAGAACATTTTCCCAACTTAAGGAGGGGTCATAACTCCTGTAGGCTTATAATTGGATAATTTCTTGGCCATGAGGAAAAACAACCCCACACCAAACCCACCCCCCTTCCCCAACAGATTGTTTAAGCCTTTCTAAGATTTCTGGAGCTCACTGAAGTAATACTAAGAGCAAGATTTCATGTAACAGCATTAAAAAAAAAAAAAAAAAAAAAAGAGTCCTGACCAGTTAGATTTTGTCATCCCTGGCAGTTATATACTCCTGCATGCACAAAGTGCTTTCACTCATGAAAACATTTCTTAGCAAAGCTCAACTTGCAAATATGGAGAAATGACAAGGTTCTGCTTGGTACTTCTGCATGCTTCAAAAACTGTCTGAAAGACAGTGGTGAGGGCTGAAGTTAAGATAGTCATTAAGGAAAGTGGGATGTTGACATGTAAAACTAGTGCAACCTACACTCACCCACAATCAGAATAAGGAGTAACTTATAGTCTTTTTAACAGCAACTGCTTTACTCCTTTTTCTCTATCTCCATGGAGCTCAGCTGCAGACTGGCTAAACTGATGGGAAAGGGAAGATAAGCAACTGTGTTAAAAAAGAAAAAAAATACAGTCACATACTGCCTGTAAACCAGCCCAGCCAAAGTCTTCAGCAAAATCCTCAGGACAGCTGAAAGTCAAACCCATGAACAAAGCATCTTTAAATTTTATTATTCCTTCTTGTTTGTGAATGGAAACCTAAAGGTCACTTAACTCAAATCTGGTTTGAGGCTCGTGAAGAGGCAGTGCAAGCTATCAACATTTCTTTGACAAGGGTATTGCTAGTGGCTTGCTGCAGTCTTGCATTGCCTCTCTTGTTGGCACAAAGCCTCTTTGGCAGCTGTGAGGAGTGAAAATTCTCCCTCAGCGGCTGTTGTGTGGTCATTTCTACTGAGTTTCTGAGCGCTGTATTCTGGTGGGTTTTCCAGCTCATTAGAGAAGGTGATACATAATCCTGGGACAGAAGTCTGGCCCTGGTTTCTGGAGACCAAAGCATTGCACACCATAAATATAAAACCATCACAGTTTCTTGTGGGAATGCTTCCAGGTAGCTCACAGCAGGGTGCCAAGAGACTTGGTCTCAGGCAGCATCTATGTCAGATCTATATAAACTTGGTGCCATTGTGATGACACGTACAGCCACACAAACAGCAGTCAGAAGAACAATGTCCCAGGCTATTATAAGATTAAGAAAAACTACTCCTGATGAGGGACAGGTTATACACTTGCCAAGATCATGGCATCATAGAATCCTAGAATGGCTTGGGTTGGAAGAGACCTTAAAAATCATCTTGCTCTAGTGCCCCTGCCGTGGGCAGGGACAGCTTCTCTAGACCAGACTGATCAAAGTCCCATCCAACCTGGGCTTGAAGCCCTGCAGAGATTGGGCACCCACAGCTATTATGTGCAACCAGTGCCAGTGTCTCACCACCCTCGCAGTAAAAAATTTCCTCCTAATATCTAAATCCACTCTCTGACAGTTTAGAACCATTACCTCTTCTATCACTACATCCACTTGTGAAGTCTCTTTTCTGCTGTCTTCCAGGTGCTCTTTATGTTCTGGAAGGCTGCTATAAGGTCTCTCCAGAGCCTTCTCTTGTTCAGGCTGAACAACCCCAACTGTCTCTCTTAGACTGTCTTCGTGTGGTGTATTGACACTCAGCAGTGAAGAAGCATAATTGAGATATAGATCCTGGAGGACCCACATCTGTCAGGAATACCTCGGTGACATGACACAGGCTGGTGGTGATGGAAGCCAGGCATCAGGTGCCTGTTATGAGTCCTTCCATTGCTTTGAAGTGGTTTTGTGCTGTATGATAGGAGGAAAAATCATTTATGCATAGGGAAATACTTTTAGGCAGAGTGTACAATACTGTAAAATATCTAGAATGAGTTCTGAGTGCCTGAAATATTATATTCTGGATATACTTTGTATAACCAGATAGTACTTGAAGAATTACTAAAACATCATTTTGCCCCCTTTATTTGCTTCAGGAGATCAAAGTAATAACTTCATAGTAATACCTTCATTTGATCATAGTTGGAATACTAATAACTTCATTTATTTTCTAGTTAAAATAATCAGAAGAGTTTCTATTCTCCTTGAAAGCAAGCTGTGTTGTAGTAGTTGCTTAATGAATTAACAACACTCATCATCTTAGTTTCTTCTGGCAGGGAGAAAGCAGCTAAAGTTCTTCCCAAGGAAAATAATCCCATTTTTCTACATGTCCTTGTTTTGTACCACAGTGGAGGAGCTCAGAGGCAAAACTGTTGCATTCCTTGAAAATTAATGTTCATAGAAGTTGTATATTGTGACATCTCAGCATGATCTAGTTAAATTTTTCCAGTTAAGACAACTTAAATATATTGCCTAGTCTTCTATGTCCTTTACAGGCACTCATATGTAGTATTTGCTGTTTACTCTTTTCATTATTAAATTATGAGATTGTAAATCCAGCATTCAGAAACTTGGTAAAAAGAACAGCCAAATAAATGATGAGTTGAAAATTCTTTAACCTTCATTTTAAGTGTTCCATATGGCAGTGACAAATCATAATCTGATAGTGGGAGACCTTTCACTGTGTTGTTTTTGGGTTTTTTTTCTGGAAATCCTGCATATTGGAAGTGATTCAATTGTGTTGCATCTTTTCCCTGCCAACACGTGGTAGTTTCAAACCAGCCAGGCTGATGTGCATGGCAGCTCTGAAGGGAATTCTGCAGGGGCAGTCATGGTGTTTCATTTCCAACAATAAATTCCTGCTAACTCATTACTGGAAGTTTGAAAATGCCTTGAAAGAAGACAGGTCTCTGCTTTCATCCTTCCAAAGCTAGGAGAGAAAGAGTGTGTGCTATCATTACAGTCATGTGGTATTTATTTCCCATCGAGCTAAAATGTCAACCTTTTAAAAATCCAGCTTAAAGGCTCATTACAACAGCATACATCAAAGGCAGATTCTCAGGTGAGCTGGATGGTGTGGAGAAGCAGATAACAAACAGTGATTTACAGACATGGAGAGTGTCCAGCTGCGAAATCAAATTTCTGTGTTAATCTTAAAGGGAGTTCAGGGAAAGTTGAGAGTTTAATATGCTCTTTGTTCTTCTGGTCTATTTTTGCTTTGGAATGGGGAAAACATTGGTTTCACCTTTCAGTTCTTATGCAACAGAACAAATTTATAAAAATGTTTACATTTTTTCCTGAAGGTTTTTGCTCTGACTGTGCCTATTATAAAAGTGTTGTAACAACAAGAGCTTAAAAAAATGTTTCTTGCCCTTAGGTTGAGCAAATAGCAGCACTGTCTGCCCTCTGCCAGCATGACTCAGTGACTTTTCAGATGAATAAGAGGGCCTTTACAACTCAGTTGATTCTCCTTCCTTAGTAACAACATTTTCCTAAACCTACCAATTTTTTTATGATGAAAACAAAATCAAAGATTAAGAAAAATAAAAAAAAGAAAAGCAAAGAAATGGAGGAAAGCATGGACCACAGGTAAGGTTAGTTTAGTTTCCAGCTATTTGAAGGAAGAAGCAGAAAGCATAAAGCAGAGATTTGTCATATAATTTTTTTGTTATTTCCTCTTCTTTTCAAAGCACCTTGGTATTTGATCTCTAGCAGAGAGGCACTGTAGACATTTTTATGCCAGGTTTGTCTTTCCATACCCCTTTTAGAACTATATTTCACAGTGAATGGCAAGGGAAACTACCAACTTATCTTCAGAAAAACTTGCAAGCAAAATTGCAAGCTATCACACCATTGTTCACTTAATTCTTCTCTCTGAGGCTCAGTTTAATTTTTTTCTTTTTTTTTGTTTTTCTTTTTTGGATTGTGCTCTCCCAATGAATGAGGTATTACTTGACCTTTAAATGTCAGAATCCCTTTGAATGGCATTACTGTGAACTCTGGAGCCATATGCCACATGTGAATGGCTAATATATGTAGGAATCAATAGATATATTTCATGATGCACAACCAGGCTTATGAATTCATTTTATTATTCCTTTCACCTTCCCACCCCCACGAAAACAAATTTTCAACTAGCTACTGCTATTTTAAGAAGAAAGTAGGGAGAGAATATACTGGCAGGCTGATTGACATAAGTCAGCCAACTCTTCCAGCTAAAGGTCTGAGTCTGCAAGCTGTTTCTTGTGGGTGGATCTCTGAGCTTAGATTGAAAAACCTGAAGAATTCAAACTGAAATCAGCTACAGCTAAGTTATAAATCATAAACTCACATTTTAAAAGTTGTTGAAGTGAAGAAACAGAGTGAAGCCACTTTACATATTATTATTACCATTTTCCACTTGTTCTGAATCAGTTTTAAGATACAAGTGTTCTCCATATTTTTGTGTGTGTTTCTCTCACTTTGGGCAATAAGAGGTTTCCATCTCTACATCTACCTGGACAAAATCCAAAATCTGAGCCAAATATCCTGTCTCTTTCCTTGAAAATGTATGGAGAAAGTCAGAGCAGGGGAGCCAGAGATGAGGAGGGAACTGAAAATATTCCCAGTACAGTTGACAGTTTCATTCAGGCTCATGTCTCTAACCCAAGGGTGTTTGGCAATCAGTCATAAGGGATGTTCTGTACCAATCTCAGCTAGGACAAAATAGTAGATTTTGTCCAGCTCTCATGCCAGTAAAGAAAGGAAGAATAAAAGACCCTCTCCTCCATCAGTTTCTGAAGGAGAACGTGACAGATTTTGAAACCATAAATTCAAAACAACGCCCATGGCACTGTGCAGAAGAGACTATGGATTCCTACTTGTGGCTGTCCTTTTGCCTGCAAATTTGGACTGCTCTGTTTTACCCTTTGGAGGATCCTTGTCCCTACAGAGAAGGCATTTAGCCTTCAGGAAGGGAGGATGAATAACATTATTAACTTGCCATGATTTCTCACACTCACTTGGTCTAGACTGGTGGAAGTGGCTGTCACAAAGAATCAGGATCAGGGCTCTGCTGTGCTGCAGAAGTGGTCTATGGCCTGAGCAGCCTGCAGGAATCTAGGCACTGCAGAAGTCTGGGTATTACATCGTTCTGGGTGACTAGCCAATAAACCCAAATAATCCCATTTTTTGGTGTATGAAAAATATAAGAATGCACAGTTTCCACCATTCATTCAATTTTCTTGTTTCATTTTTCTGAGTTAGAAGACTCTGGCAGGATTTAACCGCTAATGCCTGTCATGTTGAGCTGGAAACACCTTTAGAACATGACAGAATTATAGTGCTTACAACGCCCACAGGAAACAGTTGTTATCCCACAGACAAGTGAGAAATTGAGTCACTGTATCATCATCATCTCCTACAGCCCAGCCGACTGTCCTAATTATAACATCATTCCATATTCAGAACTGTCTAAATAAAATGAAGCCTCAAAGGTAACTACCTCCACATACTGCATTGTCTTGCTGTCTCACATTTGAATTACAGACACCTAGGCTGGGTCACGAGCTTCAGGGTCACCTTGGTAGGTGGTGTAGACCAAAGTAAGGGCTGCACAATATTCACCTAATGAAATGCTTTATCCTGAATAGAACAGGTCATGGCCACCACTGGCAACTTTCCACCCAGCCATGCAAAGCTCCCTCCTGTGTACTCTCCCTAGAACACATGCTGACCCAGCACTATGTTGGTTTACTGAGCTTTCCTTCCAATGAAAGGAACTCATTTGATTACTTAATGACCCCTAGAAAGCAAATTTAGTAGTAATCATCTATTCTTAGTTCAACCACTTCTCCTTTGAAAAATGTTTTCCCAAGAGCCCTGCTCAGATGAATGGGATGCCTGAAGAAGGTACCCAATAGTTAAAGGTACAACACAGAAACAAGAATGAAACCCCTCCTTTTATAAACCCAAGAAAATCCTCTTTCACTTACGTAACTGTCACCTGAGAACAAAACTACAGGTATTGCAGATTTTTGTGGTTTGTCATACACTAACTTCAAGTTTTCTCATGGAATGCACATCTCCTCCAAGTGGGCAGACAGGCTGTACATTCACCCCCTACTGAGCATGCTTCCACTGGTAACAGATAATAGATGGCAATAGATAATCCCAGAAGACAAAACCTAGATACCTCCATGCCAAAACCACTGCTTTCAGCAGCTGAAAAGTTGCCTTCTACCTGAAAATTTTAAGACAAAATCAAGACTTATAAATATGAGCCATAAAAAGTCATTAAAGACCTTTGGTATTAAGTACTTCCCACAGATATGCCCATTTTTTTAGTATAAAATAAAATACATATTTTAGAAAAATAAGCATCAACATCTAGTAGTGTATTTTTTTTAATTTCTTTTTTATTCTGATATAAAATAATCTTTTTTTCCAGAAAAGCTGCATGCACAGGTTGTCTAGACTGACTTCAATTTCCTTTCTTTTCTACCAGAAAAATCAAGCAGCTTTTCTTGAAAACTATTTGCTTTTCTATGGCTTGTGTTTCCACTATCCAGTTAAGAGTCAGATGCCACAAAATAACTTTAAATATTGTTACCTTCAATGCTTCCAGCACAGCCTTGGTTTAAAAATGCAGGACAAGATGCATACAAATAGAAAATGCTTATTTGATAGCAGTGTCGTACCTGGAGAGAAAATCTTCTGGTATTTCTACACACACTGAAGAAGCCTGAACTTATCAAGAGTGACCAGCCTGACCAATCAGCTCATAGACAAAAGACTACTGATACCACTGCTTTGTTAAAATTGTCAAAATCACAACTTCAGGCTCTTAAATATCAGTTATGTTTAAGGTCAGTGAAGAAATAGAAGAGGGAGACTGACCTGTTATATTTAAAATAATGATTCTTAGGCAACAACAAAGCGAGATAACTAAACTGGTAAGAGCATTGCTCTTGGAGATGTGTGTAATCAAAATGTTGATTTGCCTGTTGATTTGAGTGGGTGAAAAGGTTACACAAAATCTCTTCATCATTCCTTAATAAGGAAACCTTTTTCTTTCCCTTGATTAAGACTACTCTCAGTATTTTTATACACATACATTTCAAAATGTGAAATGGTATTTTTTTAAAAAGGCAACTAATAACCTATTTTATTTAACCATTTCAGCAGAATGTTTTCTGTTTGTCAAACACCAGAGAATTCTGAATGACTGTGAAAACCATGCGTGTTGCAATGTATATGCAATTACATCAGTGATGTGTTCATTTCTGCTCAGTAGAAAACTCCAGTAATAAGAAACTTTCTAAAGGTTAAACTGTTCCAAGGACATTTGAGCATTCTGAAATCGAGCACAGTGCAACATTTCTGGTTAAGTTGCATTTCGTCATGGAGTGGCCAATAACTGAAATGGAAGCTCTCCCCACTTGGGTTGGATACGATAAAGCAGAGTTGACAGGAGCTCTTCACCATTTCTGGTCATAGTCCTGGACTTCTAGCTGGCTGGCTTAGGTTTCCCCCCATTCAGCATCTGACTACTGCAAATCTCATCCTACAATTTTTAACTTTTCCCATGCAATATACAGAGTGTCAGCAGTGCATTCCCCTTCTGGAAAACAACTTGTCAGTCCTATATCATTCAAGCCCTCTTTGATTCTACTCTGTAAAGTCCTTTGAAAATCTGCTCTTAGCATAAAATACCTTCTATATTATCTGGACTATTTTTTTTAGAGGTCCAGAAATCTACTAGATGCTCGTAGGCCATCTTCACACCGTTATATGGGGCAAGTAACTCAGCTATGCTTATACTCCACAGCTCAAAAGGATGCCAAAAGCATGCACGTTTACTTAAGAATATCTCTTTTTTCTTTATATAGGAATATTACCAGTCTGTTAAACTTGTTAAACTTTATCTTTACAAGTAAAGAAATTATAGGCTCAGCAAACTTCTTTTGCTCTGTAGCAGAAGTATCTTCCTTGACTCTGAGCACTATTTTAGATTTGAAATAGTTCCTCAAAGGTATTTCTTAAGTAAACCTTTCACAGGCTTTTATAGGGTAACCTTCCTCCTTTCCCCTGCTTTGAACCAATGCTTATTTAAATTTGAAGTTTATATGAATTTTGATTCTACAATGTTTTTATAGTCATGCTGAACTTTTCCTCAAAACAACTCAGAACTTGTATGGACCAGTTCTGTCTTCCACTGCATAAAGCTGTTATTTAGATTTTATGGGGGATCATTTTGGGTTAGGGATTTTTTTTGTGTCAGTGGGGTTCTTTTGTTGTTGCACCTCATCAGAGCACTGGCTGAGAAAGCTGCAGGGTGCTTTGTTCTCTGTAGTGCTAGCATGTTCTTTTCCCATTTTCTGTATCTTTGCTCATCTTTCCTACTTAGAAATGCCATAGGCACTCCTCTTAAGTGATAGTTGTCTATAGAGCCATCCTAAGCAGTACAAGTAATGTAATTTCCAGTGAAAATTTTGATGGTGAGAGGAGATAGGAAAGACAGTTCAGAGAGGACATAGCAGGCACCGCTGTGGCTGGTGCTGGCACTAGGAAACAGATGGTTACCAGGCCATAAAATAATAATTGAACTCTTCTACGGCTCAAGCTGCAGGTGACCAGCTTTAATAAAAGAAGTTGAAGCTCTAAGTCTGCATCCCTGTGAAATGCTGCAGTGAGAAAGGATGTGCTGCAGACACCAGAAAACAGAAGAAGCAGCAGTTTAAGCAATTAAGTAGGCAGGGGAGATTACAAGGAGGAGTGAGACAGCTATTTTTGCCAAGAGTTTTGGAATATGTGCCCTCAAAACTATTATAACTTCCCCCACTGAATGTCAGCCCAGGGGAACAGTGTGAAATGCCAGATGTCTGCAGAGCCTTCAGCTCAAGCTCCATCTTTGCATCCTTCTTATCCTTCTCAGGAAAAGCTAATTGCAATGATATCCACATAGTGACAAAATGAGTCAATGGAGGAGAACGTGCTGCTATCCTGAACCATGAGATACTGTCAGATGCTGATATCTACCATTAAAAACCTTCATGTTCATTTAATTGTTTTGTTGTTTTTTTTTTCTGATTGTCACACGTCTCAAACATGTGGCTTCCAGTTACACGAGTGATCTTAGCATGAAGCAGGGTCGTGGAGAGGGCAGAGCAAGTGCATGAACCCACCACCCCTGTAAGGTAACTCTTACACACGTGCCATGTGATAACACTGTAAACCCCAGACTGCCAGGAACAATCTGGGGCATGATAATCCCATAATGAGCAACAGCAGGTGCTAAAGTGCTTAAAGTAAATCACTCCTGCAGTCAGCAAATTGTTATTTATGTCAGCACCACCAAAGAGTGCAAATCTGACAGGATGGGCAGTGGCCAGTGACCCCTGAAACTGGGGGCTGGGAGCTGCAGGGGATCCCTGGGCAGGGCAGGGTAGGGCAGAGCAGGGCAGGGCAGGACAAAGACCATTTCACTGCCCTCACCAGGAGCAGTACAAACTGGGGACAGAGCACCAGGGGCATATCCCTGGAGACAGAGACAGCCAAGGCTGGGGCAGGACATCTGTCTGCAAGTGGAGCTGGGGATCAGGCCCTGTGAGGGGAACCAGGGTCAGGTTGACTGAAGCATCAATGCAGAGCCAAGGAACTGAGTGTGGTTTTACAATATCAAGTTTGTTTTCTAGTTTTGATTAGGCTGGAACAAGAGATCTCCTCTATCTTCTTCAAGCCTTTTGTTGATTTGGACTGTGAGGAATTCCTATTACTTTTCCAGCTCAGCATGTCTGTGGGTACACCCAGAAACACCAGCCATTGGAGATATTGATACATTATTGGCCAAGGCAGCCATGAGCACAGCACAACACAGTATGTTTCCAGGATTGGTGCTTTGCTCCAGATGTCTGGATTGGAAAGTTCAGCACAGATGTGTGGTCATCCTCTCCTCTCCTCTCCTCTCCTCTCCTCTCCTCTCCTCTCCTCTCCTCTCCTCTCCTCTCCTCTCCTCTCCTCTCCTCTCCTCTCCTCTCCTCTCCTCTCCTCTCCTCTCCTCTCCTCTCCTCTCCTCTCCTCTCCTCTCCTCTCTGTCAGTGAAGGACATGGGGCTCTCTCACCTCTCTGAGCCCTGGCACAGGAGCAGTGTCCATCCTCACTGCATAGGTGTCAATGAGACTGAAGGTCTGGCCTGATAAGTGCTTTCTGATGGCAGCCTAAGGCAAGGTAGAGGATTTCATCCAAACATTTTAAGTGTATTTGGACAAATTATTCTTGCCCTAGGAAAATATTATACTAATGAAATTATGCTGTCAGCCATTGCAGGCCTGGCAGGAATTGCAAACTATTTTAATCCTCCAAGAACACATTCGCTCAGGCAATAATTTGACTTGTCATCAGTAAAATCTTAGCTCAGCTTTTTAAGAGACAGGAACACACAAAAAGGAATTGATCTCTGGGATATTGATTCCTATCACAATTGCATCAATTTTTTTCCTAAAGTCTGTAGCAAATTGATTCTATGGGCTGTATTTTCCCACCTGTATATTGGAGGTCTACAGGTTTTAGGGAGGGTTTTTTAGCATAATGCAGCAGCTTGTTGGTTTGATTTCAAAAGAACATGGAGCTTGCCAAATATACTCAAAGGGAAGAAAAAAAAAGAAAGGTAATTTGTCCTTGTAAGTACTGATGCAACATGAGAATAGATCTGTGGGCCTTGTAAATTCAATGCCTAAAGAACAGGTCCTCTGTTGAGTGCTAGGCTGCTGCAAGAGAAAAAGATCAGCTCAAAGGAGAGCCAAATAGCAGCTCAGTATTATTTCTTGGCTGAGACCCTCTACTGATCTTGGGTGTCACTGTCCCTAGCAGAAAAAAAAAGAAATAAAGAAATTTACAAAACAGGGTTCATCTTACCTTTCTACATGCTGGACAGGTTATCCTGAATTTGTCATCCTATATTACCTTTCTAGCTAAGGGAAAGAAATCCAGTTGATGTGTCATCTGATCCATTTTAAGCATCTCTGTTAGAATGAGAGGAGCTGCATTCTGAAGGTGTCTGTTTGCTTTTTTTTCCCATTGACTACTCATTGAGTATACAGTGATTAGTTCAGACTTAGATGAATGACTTTTAAGCTGCAAACTGGGACAGATGATTCTCAGGCTAATTTTCTTTCTTTTCATCTTTTTTTAAAGATTTCTCAATATCTTATTCCTAATCAGCACAGGATGAGTCAAGAGTGCACAGCCTTGTTGGTTCATCCTTCCCCCAAAATAACCCTTCAGCTGTTCCCAGTTTTTCTGGTTCCCAGTCTGCATTGCTGTGTTACACCACATCATTCCTGAGCAGATTCCCCACAGGACACCTGCTTGTTGTGTGGAGGGAGAAGTGCCTGCTGTACAGTGGTATGGGAGTGAGGCTTGTCCTGGATCTCACATGGGGTCCGTCTCTTTTCAGAGCTGACATTTTTCCCTGTGACAAGACAAGCACAGCAACTGGTGTCACTGCCGTGTCACACTAGGTTGTGTTCATCAGGAAATACCCTGACATCAGTCTTTACTGGTAAATCTCTTCAGAAAGATGCAGCAGCCACAGCTGTTTCTGCACCAACTGAGCACCAATATTATCCATCTTCATTGTAAGACAAAAGAAAACCCATTTGATTTAGGTCAGCCTTACTCAGATTCATTGTGGTTTTACCAGCTGGCTTCCCTCCACCACTGGTGTATTTATCTTTGTTTCACTTCTCAGCACAGAAACATACTGTTCTCCCCAAATTACAGATGGGTTCCAGAAGTAGAATTCATCTTCTCCCAGGCAACAAAGGGAGGGGTGAGAAGTTACATGGGAACCAGAGCAGAGGAACTTTACCAGCCTAGAAATGGAGCCTGTGAGAGGCCTTTCTGTGGGGTGATGCATTGAGTTGCTCCCAGAACCACAGGCAAATCCTGGCCCCACCTGTATGCTACTCCTGTAGGCATGAGAGACTCATTTGACCTCTCATGGTTCTTAGTTGGTAGTTTATGGCACAGATTAGTGAAGTGTGGGAAGACTGGATTCTAAGATGTAACCTATAAAGAATTAAATCCAGTGTTTGTATTTTTGGAAGAGAGGGTTAAACTGATCTGTCAAGTAAATAAGGTACTGCCACCTTTGAAAAGCCTCATTATCCAGTCTAGAGCTGTCTGCCATTAGTGTGATACCTGTTTGTAAAGAGATAAAGCTGTGGCAATTAGCTATAATTTTAGTCCATGCACATTATATCTGCTTCCAACTAGAGTGAGGTCTAAGTACAGTTTATGTTTGACACCAGCCTGGCAAAAAACAGCAGAAGCTTAATAAAACAGAGGTTCACTTGCTTATTTATTAATTTATTTATTTGCTTGCTACTATGTCTGCATCACATTTGTAAAAAGGGCTGCACAGCATCATCCTCTACTGGAAATGTATTAAGACTAAATTATGCACTTCATCTTTACCAGTGGAAATGGAATATCACAGGAATCAGGGAAACTGTCAGCTGTACCACCTAGTCAGTTTAAATACAGAGAACCCATTAAACAAAGTATTTAAGCAACAAAATATCTTGCTTATGATTAATGATATCCTGAACATGAGGAAGATCAACACCCCAGTTCTCTGCAGCCTGTGGTTATGCTGCATAATAATAATCATCCACACAGTCAATGCCTGTACAATAAACATTTTAATTTTATTGCATCATAGAAGAGTACACTGATGCTAAAATTATTAATCAAAAACAAATATCATGACTCAACACTATCTTTAATCATGAGACTTTTAAAGAAAAAAAGCAAGGGTTCTTTTTTTTTTTGGAAATAAATGTATACTTACCAGCATTTGAGATTTTAAATTTATATTTTCCAGAAACACTATGGGCAAATACTTAAAATGCCTTATTTACCTCAAAATCATGACTCATCTGAAATTAGTGGAATTACATGAGTAACCATGTAAAGAAGCATACTTTCAAGTGCTGACTTAGGAGGATATCAAATTTCTCAGTCCATCAATTAAAGCCACTTACATGCTACAATCAGTATATCTGGAATCCCAAGTACACTTTCTACACTGAATGAAGAAGTTTGGCCAGACTCAAACCTTCATCTCTGATCCTGTCTTCCTCTGTTTAGCTCCATTCCATCACTGACCACAACTATCAGCAATTCGGTTTCCCATTTTTGGTTTCAGATTCTTTCAGTGTCGTGTATGATGCACAGAGACTTAAGAGGAGGCAGACTTTATCTTGAAATGGTTGGCAGCATTACAAAAAATCACCCTGTTGTGAAATCAGGGGAAAACCAGACATCACTACACTCCCATATCCCCTTTAAATAAACTTAGCTCGACTCTGTCTTCTAGGCCAAAAATAATACAGCATACTATGCTTTGAGGGATTGATTAATCCTAAATGTCCTGAAATATTCATATAGAAGATATTATATAAAGCCGTCTAACTGTTTATTACCACAAATGTCAGCAAACTGCATTTCACAGGGCAACAGTAAGAAAAGCTCACACAAGATAAATCCAGGAATTACAAAATTCACCCAAACCCACTAAATCAAATGAAAAATTCCTGCATGTTTTGGGAAAGCTAGAAGTGTAAAAGTTTTATTTAGATCCAAAGAGACTACACTTTTGAAACCAAAAACTGTCCTTTTGCTGTTGCAAAGAAATTGGAGTAATCAAATATTATTATCAGGTTTGCCCTCTTTTTCAGAAAACCAGGAAGAAAACGAAATGCCAAGTAATTCAAAGAGTATGAGTACAGAACTATAATAATTTTGCACGACAAGGATTACAGCTGGACATACAATTAGAATGGTCAAACCACATGTTTTAGCAATTAATTATCATACTACTGCATTTTGAATCCCAAATTAAATCAAATTGGTCCTGGCAAGGTGAAACAGGGACTAAATAGGACATAGTCTGCTCTTCTCCCAGGTCATTCCTGTACCAATAAATGTCTCTTTTAAGTCTTCAAAAAAAGTCTCTTTTTAAGTCCTCAGTGAGGACTATCCTTGAGGGAAGCATCTAAGTCTCCTGTTGTGAAAAAATGTTCTGTCATATTTGTGCCATGTTTCCAGTAATTCTGAGGTGCTACACGAACCAGACTTGAGTGCACTAACATTTGATTAAGAGACAGCAGTAGGAAATGTTTGCTGCATGAATCCAGGAACCGGATCTTCTTGACTACTGCAGATGTCCCTTGTCTTTTATGCCAATAGAACCATTATGGTGATTTTTCCCCTATCCTTCACCACACTGATAAATGCCAGCACAATGAACATTTGGAAATTTTTCATGTGAAAAACACAAGCAGAAGAGTGCTAACCTAACCAGCTGTGCTATGCTGTGAGGAAAAAACTGGCCAGGCAGACCATCTTGCTTATGAAAGAATGATACCATGTGCATCATGATAACATGACAAGTACCTGTAATTAATTTCATACTATGTAAGAGAAAAAAAATGAGATTTCCATACTGAATATGCTGTACCATGCTGCAGGTCTTTGCTATCTGCACTTTAGAATGACACCACTGGTTAGTCTTCTACGGTGAGTTTAATTATAATGTCACTTTAATGCTGCCAGTAATAACTATTAGTACTGCTCTTAAAGAGGCAAAAAACTTTATTGCAAAGAGCACAGAATGCTCTTAAAATAATAAAGGGCAGTCAAGCAACCACATTTGCTTGCCAAGAGCTTTTAAGATGTGACCTAGAAGATTGAAGCTTCATTACCAAAACATTTTTCCCATTGCCACTTGAAAAATTTTTCTCTAATTTAATGACTAAAATGTAGGTAATAAAACTGCAACAATAATTGCATGCTTAAGAACGAAAAGACAAAGTAGTTCTACTTTCACTGAAGAGATGACTTTTAGGACTGGCACTATTTTGGACCCTAAAAGTACAAGGATCAATGCCATTGAAGAAGACAGAGATTTTTATGACCCCAAGACTGTGGATACAAGGGTACATCTGAGAGTTCAAATTCCAAAGAGCAACATACCAATACCAGGATATGTGTTTCTTTATAGCATATATATAGTGTTCAAAATAAACAACCATTCCAAAAGATAGGCTCTGAAGATTCCTTAATAAAAGATGCTCAATATCTCCATCATTTCTATCCATTACTAGTGCCTAAAGTAGCTGGAAATGGTGCAGTGCTTCTAAATCATACAGATAGAAAGTGGTAGTCAACACAGGATATGTGGCAAGCCAGCTTTAAAAAAAATTATATTTAGACAATATTTCAGATTACATCAGTCTGCCTTTTCCTTCTTTGTTGAGAGGTCAAAAATGCTAGAGGCTTGTTTGTTTCCCATGGCTGCATAGTTCAAGGATCTACACAGTGTATAAAGACATTAAATATTCTCCAAGTCTTCCAACACTCTCACACTCAGAATCACTGATGTGAAGCAGAATAGACAGGGTCAGAGATCATCAGTAAAAAGATGGCAACTGGAAGAGTAATTCCATTAGGCAGAGGAACACTTACACCAAGGCAGCCAAAAAGACATTCCAATCTGGGTCTGGCATTGCAATAAGACACAAATATTTTCATTTTCAATTTAGAAACTTTCAGTCAAATTAATTTTTTTTTAAAGTGACTGGAAGTTCTTAGCACTACTATTAAATCAGTGCTTTAGTTGTGGAAGCTGGTTCATTCCTACAGTCTTTTTAATTGATCTTTTTTGAGCGTTAACCATCTTCGGGTTTCCTGGAACACTGTGTCTTCCTCTGAAATAAAATGGGTGAAGTTAGTCAGCAAATGTCACATTGCCTGTAAGTTTTAACTGTTAAAAATGTGCATGCTTTCTATATTTGCATATCTGACTACTACTGTGAATTAATAAACCTGAGAAAGGAAAAAACAAGTATTTTTCTAGGTTTGCAGGTTAGCAGAGTATCTAATTATTCTGCAAACTCAATTTCATCTCATGATTCCTGTTACCTAAGTGATGTCATTTGACGAACATGAATAGAATATTAAATATTGGCGCCAGGAGAATGATAACTGGCTACAGAGACATTTTCATCAGTTAAAGAATTCCCATCAGAATAGGGGAAAACACTTCATGTAGATGTAGTTATAGCTCTCTGCAGGTATTCTGCTTTGAAGAGCCAGGCTCTTGAGCCCATGATCACCAGAAATGCCTGCGGGAGATGCTGCCAGCAGACTTTTGAAGTGGTACTCATCATGGATACATACACCATCTATGTGAAACCAGCTGAACTTCATCTCGATCTTCTAAGAAATCAGTGGGAATGTAAAAATAATCTCAAGGGAAAGAATGGTGCTTCCCCAAGCTGGGAGGGTCATCCTCCTGTCTCCCTGCTCCTGTGCAATGTCCCTTTGTTTCTCTTCCTGCTCATCACTGTAGAGGAAAGACTGCACTTTACATACTCTAATAACAATATGCAGAGCTTCATTGTCTTTCTCAAGCATAGGCATTTTGAAGGAAAATATATCACAACATCACACCATTATATTTTTCATGATACCCAGACATGATAGAAGCTACAATGATGGTATCTGTGGAAGTTTCAAATTTGTGGGGAAAGAGTCAATGAAGTCAAACCTAGTGCTCACTAGTCTTCTTGGGATTGACACATCCTTTGTTCCAGCTCTTTGTCTTGAAGGGAGAACTGTGCCCATACAGATATGGCGCTACTTCTACTCAGAGTTGGAAGATCACAATCCAAGGCCCCAAGGTGCTCGATAATCAATTATTCGAATACAAATCAGATGATTACTCAAAATCAACTGATTGAACTGTAGATCACTGTACAGCTGGACAAAGCAGAGAGAAAATGCCTGTGTGGAATTCTGCAGGCAGCAAAACCTCTTCCATTCAAAAGCAGCTGAACTTACAGATTTAGAAGCCAGGTAATTGCAGTGTTGAAAATGAGCTAATAAGCCCCACCATAAACCTCAGTGTAAGAGCAAGGGTCAGAATGACAATAAATTGGCTGCTCAAATTGCATCAGAAATATGAGCCATCAAGATATCCATGTTCTTCCCAACTGTCAGCTAGCCTGTCATCTTGTCCTGTAATAACCACAAAAAGGACTTCTGCTGAACTTGCTTCTGTTTCGGACAGCCAGGAAAACGGAATGCCTCAACGATTAGTGTTCACAACTACTACCCAAAAATATTTTCCGTGTGGTTTAATACACAGGATAGGCTTTCTATACCTGCTCCCATAGATAAAATAAGCATTAAGGAGATTGTTAATATGGTTTGAATTTCAATGCAGGTATTTTCTAAAAGGGCAACAGAGGTGAGATAAGAACTCTAGACAGAAAATTTTCAAATTATTCTCAAGAACATGTGTGTCTTCTCTTATTTTAATGAAATTATTTCTCATTAATGTCAGCTTGAACAACCAACCTCCAGGTTATAAGTCAAAACATAATTTAAAAGGAATAACGTAACAATGGCTGTAGTTACCTTGTGATGTTCATGAGGTGCATACTTATATTCTAGTATTTTCTTAAAATACAAACTATGCCAAATCCCCATTCTTACATCCATGTTGTCAGCAAAGATCAAAGTTTGTCCTGTTCTAAGTCTCTGATTATAAAAGTCAATCATTTGAAAACGAAGTCATTTTATACTAAGGACAATTTAAAGGATGAAAAATTATCTTTATGTGTTTAAAGAACATTGAAAAGTTAAAAAAAATCCTCTTAGGGAAAATGGATTGAAAGGGGATATTTTCTTATACCACACATCTTCTGAGACCAGCAGTTACAGGACACTTTATTTTCTTTTGCACTTTATTTTCTTTTGTTTGATATAAAAAAATTACAGAAACACACTTTCACATAATTTCAGGGTAAGTAATGGTCTACTAAAATAGCTTGTAAAAAAACCCCACCATAATCACAGATCAGTGCTAACCCTCAGCAAACCTCAGTATCTAGCTGATGATATTTAATCTCACTGCAGAGGCAGTGAATCCTCCTGGTTCTAGCTTTCTGACCTTCTCCATATGAACCATGTTAAATATCACTGGGGCCAGAAGTGATACAGTGGCATATGGGGCACTTCAAACCCACACAGTGCTTTTTATATATTGAGAAACTTCAGTTATAGAACTGAATTCATATTATACTGCATTAATTCATTTTCTACTAATATCCTCTCCTGGAACATGAAGATCCACTGTTCCAATTTATGAAATCTTGTGATTCTATGCTTACAAAGAATGAAAGGAAAAGGCTAGTATGTCTACACAATACCACCAATTTATATTTCTAACCCATAAAAAGAAATCTGTTAAACAATGATTTAAACACATGTATTTTCAACATTTGCATTAAATAAAACTGATTGAAAAGCAATATCAAAAATTATGTTGAGTAATACTTTGTCGGTGGGATTATGCTGTGATATTTATTATGAACAGGAAGTTGCAATGTTCAAAACATAGCACTTAGCAAAAAATAATTAACCAGAAAACAGGGAATATAAAGGAAATTTACCTCAGTATCTGTTTTTCTCCCTTCCCAGTCATAGCATCTGTTTTTTGCCTTTCAACAATTTTAAGTTTAGCTGAGGTCTGCAAAAACCAAATTTTTACAAAACAAGTTAAATCTTAATCACAATCACAGTTACAGAAGTAAATAGGATTTGCACAGATTTACTTTATTGAAGGCAAGAAATTTTTATACTTGAGGATGTCCAGTATTAAAGATGATGCCTGTTATAATTTATCATCTTATCATATCTGAGGAGATGTGATTCTGTGACATATGAGGCAAGAACAATGCCACGGTTGCCTTCCCTGTTTTTGTAATTTATATGAATATAGAGTGCTGTTATATGATTATTATCCATAGCACTTTTTGCTGGTACAGTTTACTGCTGGCCTATCCCAACCAAAATTAGCTATTGTTGTACAAGGAGCTTTCCAACTGTAGCAATCTATAACCATGGGTCTTTTCTGCAAAGAAATCTTAGTCTCAAGTCAGATTCCACTATGCTAGCAACAGTTTGTGGCAAAAATCTGGCCTGAAAGAATGGCCTTTTAAAAGAACTGCTATAGTTCTTTTTTGCTTGGCTCTCAAATTGATTTCTGAACACCACCAGAGAGTGTCTTTAATATCTGTGGACTCCAAATCCCAAACAAATGCTTTTCCAGATTGAAAACAAAACAAAAAAAAGCAAACAAGAATACACCAGAAAGCATTGGTGCCTCTAGCATGAATTCTCAAGATTGTGAATTTTAAAATTTATTTTAAAGCTCTCATTTAAAACTAACTACATCCTTATGGACCAGACAAGACAAACATCAAAAGCAGTCAGAAGATAAATATATTTTGTAAATATAAAAAAGCAGAAAAGCACTCAGTAACTTAAAGATAAATAAAAGAAATGGCTGCACAGAAGCATCTTTGTCTTCTGCTTCTGCCGCAGGCTTCAGGAGAGATCCAAAACGCTGCAAGAAAAGCCTAAAACAGCTGGTATTTTTTAATACCTACCAGTAAAAAACTTCACTTGTATGATATTTATTTTCTTACTGTCAGCTATGAAAAAATTACAAACATAATGAGAGAAAATAAAGGCTTAAAAGAACACTATATCCATTCTCTGTAAATAAAAGAGTGTCACTAGGATACATCGTTGTCACAGGATAGCAATATCCTGTGGTATATTTACTGTGCAAGGTATGGAAATTGTTAGCCTATGGGTAAATCCTTCTAACTTAAGAGTAGCCAATATTAGTGTGCAGAACATTGATAGTTTAATACAGTTGAAAGAGTCTGTACTGAACGTATTTCTATTTTTGCCTCTATTGTTAAAGTGAACTGTTAAAAGCGAAGGCATACATATGCCGATATTAAAATAATATAAAAGTCAAATCAAAATCATGGCAGAAGAAGACCTGAGGGGCATTCAGTGATGTACCACTGATCCTTTTGAAATCAACAGCAAACCACAGAATCAGAATATCTCAAGTTGGAAGGGACTCATAAGGATCATCAATTCTAACTTCCTGCTCCTTGCAGGACTACCTAAAATTAGAGTGTCGTCCAGTTGCTCCTTGAAGTCTGACAGGTTTGGTGCTACAACCAATTCCCTGGGAATCACGATCCAGTGATTGACCATCATTTCAACGAAGATCCTTTTCCTAATGTTCAGTTTGCAGGGAAGTCCTGATGCAGCTTCATTCCCTTTCCTAATGTCCTATCGCTGGTCACCACGGAGAGGAGATCAGCACCTTCCCCCTCCTCTGCCCCCCTGAAGGAAGGTGTAGAGTGGGATGAGGTCACTGCTCAGCAATGTGGTCACCCCTCAGCATTCTCTCATCTCAGCTGAAGCAACCAAATGACCTCAGCTGCTCCTCATAAATCCTGCCCTTGAGGCCAACCACACTGTCCACCCTCCCTGGGACACACTTGAATAGTTTGATGCCCTTCTTAGACTGAGGTGCTCAAAACTGCACACAGTAACTGAGATGTGGGGGTTACTGCCCTGCTCAGAGCAGCAATGTACAAGGTAGATGCTTCATCTAAACTACTCACTTAGGCTCTGCTTAGAGCTCAGGAGGAGGGACAGAAAAATGCCTGGGGTAATTAATTTAATCTTGACCTAAAATAGAAGTGATACTGTGCACCTTAGACAAGATTCTTTCTTCAGAGATTACAGAGGATTCCTCTACAACTACTTTAGAATGGCTATTTGACATTTAGAGAACTAAAGATAGGAATATTAATCTGAAGACGACTATTTTGCTCTCATATGATACTGAAATCATAAGAGTAAATAATAAATTCCTGAAAATAAAATGCACTAACTACTTTGAGTGTTGATGGCAAAATCCTAGACCCCACTGCCTCACTATGCAACATGCCAGTGCACATACCTCTCTTCAAATGGTGTTTTACACATATTTAAGTGTTTTTATAGGGAGCTGAACATAGGCACTCCTCTTGCTAGCATGTTCAGTAATACAATCTGCTTTTATTTCCTTTCTTCCTCCAGAAGTTCTCAGTTTCATTGCTAATGTAAAGATATTAACAGTTATCAGGAGCATTTCCCAGGCTTTTTCTTGGTTTCATACTGGAAAGTTCATTTAAGCAATTCTTTTAGATTTCCCAAAGTAGCAATGAACCATGTAAGGGAATCAGTTGCCCACTGTGCAAACACATGCAAACACTGCTAATTACAGGCTTTTACCCCAGTTAGCTATGAAAGGGACTAAGTGGCAGCAATTCTTGAATATCACATTAAGCATTACTAAATATAATATATTACTTTTACATTATTCAGGAATTTAGAGCTTTTCTAGAATAAGAAGTAATAGAAATCTTCACAGATTCCTTTACAGATTCCTCCAGTTTGCAGTATAAAATTTCAAGCATTACATAATTTGCAACAATAAAATTTAACCTGCGATTTCACCAAATCAAGGTGTCATCCCTGTTAAATGAAGGTAATGGAAATATGTGTTGTATTTCATTCTGAACTGGTCACATAGTTTGTCTTTAAAAGAAAAAAGGAGAAACATGAAAAGAAGGAATTACTACTTAAGGTGGGTGTCACTAGTGCTGCTAATTCGCTTCTGTTCTATTCAACTGCATAGCAGTCTTGTGAGAAATGGATGGCCAAGCATCAGCGAATTGCTTGTTTTCTCAGTTATGGGCACTTTACTATGTTAGGGAACACTGAAACTCCAATCGATATAAAAAGTACATAAATCGATACAAAAAAAAGTGAAATAAATAAACTGTACAATTTTTCAGTTTATGGCTCTTAAAATTTTTAAAAAGCAGCTTTTGTAAGATATTTGGTATACAAATGAAGTGATAGAACACCCTGATCCAATGGCATTAACAGATGCTGTTGTTATATTAAGAAAGCATTAAAAGTTACTGAGTCACACATGCTTCTTACCTGTAAGATCTCTGAGAGGTACATGCGCCGCTCATCATTAACTTTGTGGTAAGCCTACAGTTAAAATGAGATATAGGCTACCATTACACACAAATTTTAAAAGTTGAATCATACAAAAGATTCAGATATACAGCAGAGCCTTTTCCCAGTGACACATTTAGTGGAATTATTCTATTGTGTGTTCCACACACAGTGTCTGTTTGTCACACAACATAACAGCTTTTACAGTCTAGAGGAAGAGAGTGATTACAAACCTTTGCTTCTTGTTCCAGTCTAAGTTCATAGTCCTTTAGCTGATTCTGGAGACTTTTCTTCTCTTCTTCCAGCTGTTTAAGAGCCCTCTTTAAGGAACCCTATGGTTATGGTAAATAAAACAGTGTTTTACAACTATTTCCATTCTCTATAAAGATGTCATCACCATAGTCCTTATTCTTCAAGCATTATGATGTTTGTCATTCTCTTTGGTTCCTGTGCATTTTTTTTTCATGGTTCTGGCTGGCACAATGCAGAGACAAAACAATTTAACTATATGCTACAATTATCAGCTATGCATTACACATTGCCACAGTGTTAAAATGATTCAGGTACAGTTTTCCACACTGCTGCTCCTTGGCATCTTAGCAAAGTCACTCTGTGGTGAGCAGTCAGAACTCCTGCTTAGTTCTAATGAAAATTCCCCCTAACGGCTCTTTTTCAGTGGGAAGATTTCACATCTTAGCAGCACATCCATTTTCAAACCACTTGCTGAGAGAGCTGCTGGGCTGGTTGAAGAGCCACATGGGATATCAAAGGTAACTCATGCTAATTTCGCTAGAAAGCAGTACTTTGTGGGGAGACTGTCCTAGGTGTGTAGCCATCTACCTTGTTCAGTATGAGTAACAGCAGTAGAGTCCATTTGGGTTACTGGCACTGGCCAAAACTTTGCTTGCTGTCTAATGGAAGTAAAACACGCACCCAAGCAGGTGCTCCTCTACTTCTAACACAGGAAATTGCTTTTCATAATCCCATTCATCGTTTGTTCCATTCCATCCAGTAGAGACATTATTACAGAAGTCTCTAACATACAGTTTTGCCCTCCAAGTTCAGGAGCAAAGAAGAATTTGGGCAAACGTGCCAGGAGGCCTGTGAGGATGAACAAGTAGCTCCAAGTTGGAACAAATTCAAACACAAGAAGGAAGCCCAGAGAGGGTAAGAGAGGGTAGAAACATAGATTGGTAGCCTGGGAGGAATACAGGGATTGTTTAAACAGTCAGGGATCAGTTTAGGAAAACTACAGCCCTGACAGAATTAAACATGGATAGGGATGTCAAGGGCAACAAGAAAAGCTTCTATAGGTACATTAGGGATAATAGGAAGTCTAGGGAGAATGTGTCTCCTTTCCAGAGAATGGATTGAGAGAGTTCTTTAGAAGAAGGATTTGGGGATGTTGGTAGATGAAAACCTTTGCATGATCTGGCAATATGGCTTGGAGTCCAGAAAGCCAACTGTATCCTGGGCTGCATCATAAGAAGTGTGGCCAACAGATCGAGAGAGGTGATTGCCCTCCTCTGCTCTGCTCTCTTGAGACCCCATATGAAGTACTGCATCCAACTCTGGGGCTCCCAAGATGAGGATTTGGGCCTATTGCAGCAGAAGAAGGACCAGAGAAGGACCACAAAAATCACGGGGCTGGAGCACTTTTCCTCTGAAGACAGGCTGAGACAGCTGGGATTGTTCAGACAAGGGAAGGCTCTGCAGAAACCTTTTAGCACCCTCTAGTACCTGAAGAGGGCCTACAAGAGAGCTGGAAAGGGACTTTTCACAAAGGTATGTAGTGACAGGACAAGGAGTAATGGCTTTAACTGAAAGAAGAAAGTTTAGATTATATATCAGGAAGAAATTTTTTTAGTAAGGATGGTGAGGCACAGGTACAGGTTGCCTAGAGAAGTTGTATATGCCCCATCCCTGGAAGTCTTCAAGATGAGATGGGACTCGGAGCAAAACAATCTAGTGTAAGGTGTCCCTGCCCATGACAGGGGTGTTGGAACTAAATGGTCTTCAAGGTCCCTTCCAACCCAGATAATTTTATGATTCTATGATTATTCAAGGTCAATTTACACCTGTTTGCTCTTGTACTTAAATGTATTTTAATATAATTGTTCTTTTTCCTCTCTGGTGTTTGTTCCCAGCATGTATAAACTGAAGACATGAATATCTTTTTTCCACATTCATTTTACTAGGATGATTAAGATGAACTTGGAAAAATTATCTTTCACACAGCAGGCTGTCCTTTCATTTAATCATTCTAGTAACCCCTTCATACACCAGGCTGGAGCTCAACCTTTTTATGGCTGGAGAACAGAACTGGCCTACAGCATGTAGTACTCCAAAAGCCATCTCACTGCCTTGAACAATGTCAGTGATTCTACTTCTCTATCTATATAAATTTTAGGATTGCATTTTCCTTTTGCACAGTTGCTTGTTGTTTGGCTCACAGTCAACAAGGCATCAGCTAGAATACCCAGATGCTCCTCTGCAGTTGTATCAGTTCTCAATTACTAACATAATTTCTTTATTATTTTCTAAATCCTTTGGTATACGCTTTTAAATTTTACTCACGTTTTTAATAATCTAGTCTTCACTGTCTTTTTTAAATCACATTCAGATCCCAATTATATTATATAATTGGTTTCAGGAGAGAGATATCACAATCTAATTCTACTTTGTGTATCAAGGTCATGCATTAAATATTAAGATTCATCCTAAACCTGGTCCTGGAAGACCTCTGCTTGTACTCTCCCAGCAGACGCCTTCACTAATCACCGCTATCATGTTCCATTTGCCAGCTCTTTACTCATTTAACAAATCTACTCATTTTCATTTTCTCAAAATTAATCAGTTACTTCCCATGTGACATGATATCTTTATCAGAGGTCACAGTGAACAAGATTACTATATTTCTTGTGACAACAAATCTATTGTTTTATCACAGAATGTCAACAGGTTTGCTCACCATGAGCCCCTTTTAATATATCCATATTTTAATTTCATTTTGCAACAACTATTCCTCTCTTTATCTTAAAACTGGGAAAGAATTGCTTTTCTCCAGTGTACACAATGTGCACATGTTTATTAGAACCACTTGCTGTCAGATCAGTGATGTGACAAGCCAGTTTTTTCAGAATCCTATGATATGGATTACACATTTCCCTCATTTTAAGCATATCCAGCGCTTTGAATTTTCCTTAGGATTTGGTTATCATTTCTTCTTCCAAGTACTTGCTGACATTAGCTATTTTTTCCTTTGTCCTGGATTTTATTGTTTCTGCCTTTACTTAAACCCCAGGCAATATATACATGTTTAACTTAAAGTGAATAAATTCGTGATCACTTGATTTGACAGGTTTTTTGACTGGCTTTTCCGTAATGTTCTTGTACATTTTAAAAATATAATATACTGTTGAGTCCTTCTTATCTATTATCTTCTGATAAAATGTGTTAATTATCCATTGAGTTTTGTGCCTCATCATTACTAGAACTTGGTTTTTACTCTTTATTTACAATTCAATTTTTGTCAGTAGTCTAATAATATTGTATCCAAATTCATCCATCCAAATATTATATTTATATGTATATTTGACTGGATGGGATTCAGCCTGAGGTGAGGGTATTGACATTTGAGTGTCCAAAAGTGAACTGAACTCCTAATGAGTCACAGTGAAGACAATCAATGATATGTAATGATTCATTCAGCTAAACAGCTAAAGAGCTCAACTCAGTTTCATCTGAGTTGCTCTAAGGAGTCTGAGACATTCACTGTGGCAGATATGACACATAGGTTACACAAGACACGACCTTCTGGAGCAGTAATGGGTTACTGTGCACTGAAACATCATAAAGACTCTTTGCTGACACAATTATTCCACTGAAGATGCCAGTCAAATAAATCTAGATACAAATCTCTGTACTCAGCTGACTGTTTAATAATACCTGTATTCCTGCCTATAGTAAGAATTAAAAGACCTATCAAAGAGGTAAACAGCTACATATAGGAAAGTAAATATTTGTGTCCTAATATTTAAGAGCGTCATCTTGTTTCAATGTACATTTAAATATTATTTCCCAATACTATTGTGACTAAACTTTGTTTTCCAATCCATCTTCAAGATGAATTCATCCAAACAGCTGATGAAGAAAGAGTCAACAACATTGTCAAAGTCTCTCACACCTGCTACGTACCACATGTATCTCTGTTTTGTTCTTTTCTGGCAAATGAGTACCTTTAATACTTGTTGTTCCTTCATGTTTTTGCTATCAATGCTATTATATTCCTGGTCAGTCAGGTTCTTCCATTTGTTTGCTCAGGTCCCCTGTGTAAAATAAGTATCTGTTCCAGACTTTTTTTTTCTTTTTATTTCTAACACAAGCACCTCTTTAGTCAAAATAGATGAATTGTTTCCTTTCTATACTGATTACTTGACCATTCTCATAATAATCAATTTCTTCTCATGACCTTAATGCTTTGCTAGGCCTTTGTTTACCAGATTTTCCTGGTAAACACTGAAACAAGATAACAATTCTCCAAATATTTTCCCTTTTGTTTCCATGGGAATATTTTTAAAAATTCCCTATTTATCATGCTAGCCTCAGATCCAGAAGGTCAATATCCATATATGGTTTATTTCTCAGAGAGTTTATGAATGCTGGCTGCTGGTAAAAAAATTACATCTGCCTGTTTTAAGTCTCCAGTCTTTTCTAGTAGCTGCAGATTATTGCAACTTTTAGTCTTTTGCATAATTTTCTGCAAAATATGTTACTTATTTGTCTCCAAATTTTATTTTTAATTTTAAAAATTGTGGGTTGCAAGAAGATATCACTAGGAATTATTTCTGTTAAAATCAAGATTTTGCAGGCGCGTGGCGAAAAGCATAGTACGTTTAAAACGTGTTGCAAGAAAGAATGACCCCTCTCACTGTTAAAAGAAAAAAAAAGAGATCCAGAAGAACTGTATCTTTGAAGAGTATTTGCTCCTGACTGAACTGTTATTAACTTTAATCTATTACAACTGGCATACTGTAGACATGAAAAGAATTAAGGGGCAGTTGCAGGTTTTTTTCCTAATTAAAGCAGAAGTACCTTGGATGCAGATGAAATCTTTGTCCAAATACAGAAGGCCCCTACAGTCAATTCAGGCACTGTTGGCCAATTCAAGGAGTAAAAGAAAGCTGCAGATTAAAGTGAAGATTTGGCTTAATTCCACTAGGGTCATGTGCTATTTCATTTTAACATCAGTGTCTCTACAGAATTAAACAAGACAGAGAAGACCTCAGCACTGTTGAAATAGGAAACTAATTTTTTTGCCTCCTTGACCTCATGCACATTAAAGATTATAACCATGTGACAGCATATTTTGTACATCTTTTGTATCACCTACTATGTATTTTGTATCACCACAGTAAGCTCAAATAGAGTAAATACAAAAGTTCATGCTGCTCTCCAGATTTGTTCTATGTAAAGCCATAACACACTATTTATTTCTTTACTAGATTGTCCATCAGTGTTATATAAGACAGCACGACTTGGTGCTGCAGCTGTTACTTAAAACAGAGTAATTTGGTATCTCCTCAGTGATGGTACTCATCTAATTTCTTTGAGTTCTTTCACTTACAAAGTAAACTACTTTTAGATTTTTTTTTCATTAGTCCTTTCAGAAGCACTATCTATTTTTTGCTGCCAATGCAGCTGGTCCACTGCAGATGCCTGGGCATTCATTCAGTTCTGGAGCAAGGATGTTATCCAAATGCAAGCAAACAAACCGTGCACTACACTGCTTTCGATGAGCAAGCAGACAGAAATAGGTTGATAACATGTCTAAAAGTATAAAGTTACCTCATAAATTGTAATAAACCCATGATTACGAATCTCTTATGAAATAAGAAAGCTATAAAATACTCAAAAATTACAGTCTGGGAAGTGAAGCCCAAAATCAAAGTAGGACTGGAGTTGCAATTGCACTTCAGGCAGAATTTAACATGTTAGTGCTACTAAAGCAGTCTATGCAATGTCTTAAATTCTTCACAACTGCTTTTGTCAAATAACAGGGATGCATCTGAGCTGTTGTGATTGCCCATAAGACCAAGCTGAATTGAGCAGCCTGGTTTATTTGCTGAAAGCCTTCACAGAGTCTCAACACAAACCTTCCCAGAGGTCATCCCTCTAACAGGGCACAGCATGGCAAGAATGCTCTACACAAACTACCTGGGCAAGAAAGCCTCTTCTATCTAACAGCCTAAAATTTAACCCAGAAATAAACTACTTGAGTTACATTTTAGTCCTCTGCTTCCTCAAGAGCATCCATTCTCGTATCTAATAGCCTGAGAATGCCCCTGCCACCATCATACTCAACCAGTGCTGAGACAATTTTTGAAGCCAGGCAGTCAACGAGTTAGAAATACAAATATTTGCAAGGAGGGAGATGGAAAAAGTGAGAAAGGCCGAAAGGTCATGTCTATTTCTGGAGTGAAGGCAGGATTTCAGGCACACTTCTTGGGTTTTTTCTTCCCAAAGAAAATTGGGAATTGCTATTGGTTTTCCATCTCTAATATGCAATCTGAATCCCAATCCAGCTGCTTTTCTCACAGCTAATACCTAGGAAACTTACTCATCTCACCCAGCCTGAGAACTTCTATTCCTGCATCCATGAACCTAATTGATAACACAGAGCTCAGTATGGCAGTACTGAAGTTCTTGTGGAAATCTTGTGACACAGACGTTACTACTTAAATATAAGATCTCTCTAAGTCTCCAAACACTATAGAATGTAATTTCAAAACCAGATACTAAGAAACTTCAAAAGGACCAAACTTCAGAGAGGTTCTAGATCTCTACTTTAGCCAGGACTGGTTGGAAGTTATTGTCTCGCACTCCTACTTTCAAGGGACTTATTGGGGAACTAGCAGAGTCCTATATATCTGAAGGTTTTAGCTGCTGTACATCAATACAAATCAATAAGTGAGAAATAACAGTATATCAACTCAGCCAAATCATTAGGAGCTGGATTTGCCTTTCCTGAGTTCTGTGGGAAGTATGTAGAAAGAAACCTCACCAAAACAGATTCAATTCTCTATGATCATGGTTGTATAATCAGCTTAATGCTTCATACTGTGAAACAACACAAAAGTTCACAGAAAACAGAACTTAAAGCATACAGTAGCACTGACTTGTAGCAGAGTTCTTACATCATGAAAAAGCCTAAAAACAAAGCAAGGACCAGTGAGAGCTCAAGAGAACCAGAAAGAGCTTCCCAGCTATGCAGACTTCCCCAGAATGAAAAACTGTCAACAAAACTCCAGGATGAACCACTATGATAAGTTCTGGAAAAGCTTTTTAGAAGTAGTTTAACTGAATCCTGATTTTTTTTTTTTAAGATAGATTCATTACAAGCTCTTCTACTAAGCCTTGAATAGCAGGACATTGTATACCTGAAAAGAAGACATAGGCTGACTAAGGCATTTAACCTGAATTTAAGATCCTTAGTTTTCAATAAATCATCCATGTCAAACCACTCTGAGCAACCTGGTAAAAAGCTATAAGACACACTGAGATTTTAAATGAATACTTCCTTTATATAAAGGAATTGTGCAGTGCTTAGCATGATTCACTCTCAGAGGAAAGACACATTAATCTTGTGTCCAGCAATGACAAAGCCCAGAGTTTCACGAAGGGAGCACCAATTCTCCAGTTCTTTTTTTCTCACCATTTTCTTTTCACGTGACTGAGGTTACACATTTGGCTTAATGTTGCAAGAAAATGAAAATATGGAAAGATACTGCAAGTGAATTTTAAGGTCACCCACACAAGTTGCTCTCATTCTGGATTTTTCCTTGCTCTGCTCTCAGTGGCAACGGAGGTGACAATTTCTAACAATCATTTCACAACAGACAAGGTGACAAATCCATGGCATCATCAAACAGCTCAAACTTGTTTTCTTCAGAGCCCTGCCCGTGTAGACTAATGATACTTATGGCAATTTGCTGCCTCTTTAATTTTTCTCCATGATTTAGAACAGAAGCAATATATCTTTCAGTTGTGCTGAAATAAAAGCAACACAAGAAGCCTTTTGCAACCCATTCTACTTGACATTTTTAATTAAATTAAGTTCCGTTTAGAAAATAAGCTCCCTTTCCTCCAACATGAAGAGTTGACATTCATCAGGTGACTGAACTGAATCCTTTAACATGTAATTTTAAACTCATTTAGTAGCAAAACCAAATAATACATCTTTAGTTTTACTGAAATGGAAATTGGTTTTAGATTGCTATCAATAAGTTCACGAGTCATACATTGCATAAAAGTTATACTTAGAAATTATTTAGCATAGCCTATTTCTCCATGCAACATGCACTTGGATCCTGTAAAAGTGTCAGGGCAGGCGAGGAAAGGCTCCCTGCACTTGCCTAAATGCCAAGTGCCCCCTTGTGGTCAGCGTCATCCTTAGAATCCAAACCAGACCCGGAGTGGAACTGCTCTAATACACTGTAATAGGGGTGGGATGCTCACTCCCTAAATCCTTATCTCAGTGGTCTCCACACAATGCTCACAGGGGTCATGTGCTGACTTGGGAAGGAGAAGTTAAAACGGAGACATCCAGCGCTGTGGTTCAGATTGACAGAACAAGGTGTTGCTTATACAGAAATGTCTCACTTAGCATCTCCTAGTAGGCCTGAAAAAGGCTGGATTCTTTACACATTTTCTCTGGAAGACATTCCAGAATCCCCATCAATTGCTAAGGAATTCTTGAGAACAGACAGATAGGAATGTCACTTGATTCCAAGATTTTTCTGTGGTTGTTTTCTTTGAAACACAAAGTGTATTCTGCCTCTGGGCACACCACAAAATGATTTGAGTAAAACAGTCTCCCGGTTTGTGCAAGGCCACCAGGAAGAACAACTCATGCCAACCTGACAAGGAAAAGAAAAAATGTCTCTTGGAGATATTCAAAGTATTTATTTGAGGTTAAATGAAAGGAGTAGGAGGAGGCAAGATAACAGCTTAGGGCAGTCAGACCAGAAAACTTTGGAGAACTTTCTCCAAAATACTTCCAAGTGTCAAGAAAAGCAAAGATGTGGACACACTGTTAGAGCGCTAAGAAAATTACAGCCTGGAAAGTCATTCTCAGGCTGGAGCTTCTCCTGCTCTTTCAGCTTCGTTCCCAAGCTGATAGCATGTTTAGCTTCAGTTAGGGAGATTTTCTCCCAAGATGATAATCTGGTCAAAACAAAATAAAATTCATAATAAAAATCAACACCTGGTGTGGATTGTAGAACTCATTCTAAAGTACTGTCCCACGGACGTTCCCTCAATTATCCAATAAGCTACTGTCTTGTCTTAGCTCTGTGAAACATACTATATAAAGCACGAATCGTACTCTGAATAAACATCTCCTTCCTATCCTGAGAAAGACAATGTAGCTGTGTGTCTTATTTCTGCCACATCTAAAGGGTTAAATCCTTAACCCAGCAGCTACACAAGGATACCAGATTTCTTTTTTCCATAGATAGCTTAACCTAGGAAGAGCAACAAGGTTCATTGAAGAGTCACTTGCTAGGAGAATTGCAACCATTTCCTATGCCATTATAAGCGCTGATGTTCCCTATAGGCAGTTATCAACGCCTACTGAAATACAAAGTCTTCACCGCATGTTTTCACAAACCCAGGATTGCCTTCCTGTCATATTGCAAACATGTATGTCTCCAGTGTGACACTGCCACACATTCTACTTAGAGTTTAAAATCGACAGCAAAAACCCTGACATGGTTGTGTGAGGCTATTAGTTCTCTGGTCACTGTCCATATGGAAAGGCAGCTTTGCAAGGCAAGTATCCAGCCCTTAATGTCAGAATTTTCTCCTCTGTGGTGCTGGACATTATGAAAAAATTGTGATTTATCACAGAAGCCCTGGTTCCTGGGCTAATCTTAACTAGAGCGTTGCTAAGGCAATGCTATCAGGAGTGTGCTCCTCTGAACTGATTTTGCAGTACGCTTTTCAGTATTTGCATACTAAAGCTGCTATCTAGGGATTCATTCTTACAGAAATGGTGAAAGAGAAAGGAATATCTTTCTTTCTGCATATATGGGAAATTATGCTTAGCAGAGAACATGTATTTTACCAAAATTCATTTTATGAAGAAATGCAAACAAATGAAAACAGCATGTTTAAAAGAAGCAAGTAAAATTCACATCTTGTTATACTTCAGAGAGAATGCATTCCTTCTGTAATTATTTCTGAAGTACTGTATGACATTTTTATTATTCATCGGGACATAAAGGAAATTACTGACTAAACACTTTTCACTGTTGGAACTCCCTTGTGCTTGTCACTGTTATTTTGAATCTGCCCTCAGTACACAAAAAGTATTTTCTAAACCCTGGCAGTAAGAATTTTTGTGTTCAAGGTGCTGGTTTTGCATTTATCACTATGTTACATCTACATTATTTTTCTGAATAAAAAAATAATATTATATCAGTATAAGGACTTCAGAAAGATAACTGTATATATAAATGGTGTAGGGGTGTTTTTAATAGAAAGAAATTATTCCTCAGTACAATTCTAATTCTAAAGAAAAATAGTGCTAGCCATCTGCAACAATTACTGCAATTTTTCAACACAGAAAATCCTCTGTGCTTCCTTGTTCATCAGTCTAGAATTTGCATTTGTATTCTTCTCTTTCATTCAGGTTTTTATAGCTTGCTCACTGCCAGGGTCCCCGATGACTAATCTCTTTATTTTAAATTTTCCCTGTAGTGCTTGATATCAAGAAAATATTTTATGCTACCTATGTCTAAATAGGTTGAATTACTCTACAGACATGTTTTCCTCCCTCTTTTCACTATAGTAGAACCTTAAATGACTAGCTTGAGAGAGCTAAATCTCTTTAGTATCTTTGAGATAACTGAAAATTTTTTAGTAAATTAAGAATTGTTAGAGGTCCTTCTAATAACCCTAATTATAATTCTAAGTTTATTGGGAACACAGGTTATAAATACTTGAAAATAGTATTTAATTTTCTACATTGCTCAAAAAAAAATCTACTGTCTACTGCTGCCATGTTCTAGAAATTGTATCATCTTGCTGAAAGAACCAATTTTCAGTCTTTCCACAGAGCTTCATACAATCACTGTATCAATCTTTTTGGGATCATCAAGTCCAACCATTAACCCAGCCAAATCCATCACTAATCCATGCTGCCAAGCACCACAGTATGTGTCTTTTAAATACCTGCACGGATGGTGACTCATCCATTTCCCTGAGCAGCCTGTTCCAGTGACAAGCCTTTCAGTGAAGAAATCTTTCCTATGCAATACATTTCAGAAGCATATCTTCATATAGGAATATATTTCCTATTCATATGCAACTGCAAGTTGAAAGCTGAATATCACAGTGTACTTTTGATTTTACAGACACATGCAATGCTTTATATACTCATTCTCAGCATTTTTACTTTGAGCAAATGCATACTGATGACTGGCTGAAAACTCTTTGTTTTTCTACCACTCACATCTGCTCTGTATTCTCATATGTGAAGAAGCTAAACATTCTCCCCTAACCTCCTGAACAACTCTCAAAAACCCCAAAAGAATTTTAACAAACCTAAATGCTTGAACACCATAAAAAAATTATCTGTGTATTTTTACCAGTTTTATCTTTTAAAATTATATCTATAAAAAGCAAAGCAGCTCTTCATTCTCCAAGAGTATCTGTAAATAAACACTGACTTTTCTGATGACTTCAGTTAAAAAACAAAACAAAACCAAAAAACAGCAAAGCCCTCATAATACCTCAATATTTCTCTGCTCTTTCCATCTCCCAAAAATCTAAACAAGGAAAAATGAAACATTTCATTAAATCCTTAAAGCACTTTCCTTTCTGGCTAGCAAACATGAGGATTAACCCTAAGTTGGAAGAATGAAGGAAGGACTTGAAACTGCATGTCATAGCACATGGGTTCCAGATTTTTCCGGGCTTCACTAAGTGGGCCTAGGACTCTTCAAGCTCACTTCTAAACTCCTCCTGGCAGCATGAACCTTTCAGTTGGTCTGGAATTCTTCCCTTCATGGGAACAGTAACCAAACCTCTCAAAACCACGGCTCGTTAGTGAGGAGGCAATGCAGTATTTAGCGGGATTAGAAATGTACTGGATTGGTGGGAAAGGAGATTATCTCGCTGGCAATGCCTCCTGGAGTACAGGCAATTGATGAGAAATAAATATTTTTGACACTGTAACTATGCACACCAGTCTGTGCTTTACAGGCGGATTGGAATAACACCGTCCAAAGCAGACTCTGCTGTAAATTTTCTAGATCAGTGTTCTGTCTTCAAGACTTTTCTTTGAATATAATCTTAGTTGTATTTTCAGATGAACTCAGTGAAACAGGAAAGTGGGATAGGGAAGATCTTGTTCTCTTTTTAATTGGCTGTTAAAGAAAAGAATCTTGCCTACCTACAAAACACCATGGTCTCTAGGACAACACTAAACCTGGCAAAAATGTCGACTGTTTGAAAGCCATGGATCAGAACAGAAAAAGCAGTTAATTATTCACACCCTGTTTACAGCAGATAATAATCCTTCCCACTAAAAGAGCATGCAGCCTCCTCCAGGGTCACTAAACTCCCATTAATCTTTAGAATCTGAAGCACCAAAAAAAGTCAGATGGTAACACTTCTGTAAGTATAAGCAAGAGAATAAAAATCGTAACAGCTCTGCTTCATAATCTTCATTATCCCTGCTTGTGTTAAAGGCATTACCACATCTTTATCTACCTTCCATGTTTCTAAAAGTGGGTAAGAAGCAGAAAAGTTGTCAAATATTTCAGCAGATGATAGGCTAAGGAAAAAGCAGTTCTGAATCTACAATGACTTTTTTACTTCATTTACTATCTTAGAAGACAAAATGGCCATAATATTTGCTGGTGTTTTTTCCTTGGCATTTTCTCCTCAAGATTCCAGAAAAAATATTTTATGCTGTGTTGAATTAAAGTGAAGTATGAGTGCATTAAGGAATAAAATTTTTAAAATGAAAACAGATACTTCCTGCAGTGATGCAAAAATTTACTGTAAAATGAGGAGTTTTCCTGTGACTATATGGTGCAAAATGTTACTGCAATTATTCATCTAGTTTATCACAGTTGATACAAAACTGGGATTATTGACTGATACAACAGAGGATTGTTGCCATACAGAGGAGCCTCAAGAAGCTGCAGAAATAGGCAGAGGAATCATGTGGAGTGGAAATGGAGTCCTGCCCTTGGGGGAGAAATAATCCCAGACACCAGTATATCCTGGGGCTGACTGGTTGGGAAGCAGCCTGGGAGATGATGACTTTGGGGTCCTGGTGAGCAAGGTGACCCCAAGTAATCAGTGTACTTTTGCTGCAAGGGTGGCCTGTGGCTGCCTGGGCTGCATTAGGAAGAATTATGCCTGCAGGTCAAGGGAGGTAATCTGACCCTGATCCTTAGGACTTGTGAGATGCATCTGAAGTGCTGGGTTCAGTCCTTGACTCTTCAGTACAAGAATGATTTGGACTTCTGGAGCAAGACCAACACGGGGCTAAGAAGATCATTAAAAGACCAGAGCACCTGACAGATGAAGAAAGGCTGAAAGATCTGCAACTGTTCAGCCTGGGGAAGAGAAGGCCCAGGGGCTCTTATCAATGTGTATAAATATGTGATGGGAAGGAATGAAGAAGAGGGAGCCAGGCTCTTCTCAACAGTGCCCAGTGACAGAACAAGAAGACTGAAACAACTGGAATTCCACTTCACAACTGAAGACTTTTTTACTGTGAGAGTGGTCAAAGACTAAACGATTCCATGAGGTTTAATGTTTTCCCATTCATTAACAGCTCCAGTCCAGCTATTCCATCTCGCATGCCTTACTGCAGATTCAATAATAAAACCTTCACACAGGAAAAAATTTCACTACATAACTCTTCCCAACATTCAGGTTTTATGTATTCCCTACTTTAGAATTTCACTCTATATTTTATAGGCAATTGCATATACGAAACAATAAAAACATAAGCAGTACTGATTGTTTTGGCTTCTAGACCAGGCTGCTGCTATTTTATTTCATGAAAAAAACAGAGACTATATGAGTTTTCCAATTAGCCTGTGATTTGTTGTTAAGCCAACTAAATGTCACAGTACTTACCACAGGCATTTTATCAAAGGTGCGAACAATGGACAGTTTATCTACAAATAAGCAGAAAATTGTGACCTGGTGATATAATTTCAACATATCTAATAATCACTAATTCTATTGAAAAAGTTATGAATATCCATTTCTACCTGCTGGATTTCCACGAATAAGCTCCACCTTATCTTGAAGAATATTAATTTGCCTTTCCAGCTGTTTGTTCAGTTCTACTTGTGTCTCATACCTGGTTTTCCATTCATTATCTTAAAAAAATTACAGAATTATTATACTTCCCAGATTAGTTAATGTCATTTTAAGCAAAAGCAATTTTAAAAACTGTTCCTTTTAACTAACAGAGAAAGTCTTCACTTAGTAATCCTCATAATAAGCATCTTTGCATATAAAAGAGCTTGAAAATATAAATGAAGGAAAATTTTCACTAAGCTTACTGTGGTCAGAATATTAACCAACTCAGTGAATTCATAATATTCACAGTTTCATTAATAATTAACAAAAAAAAACCAAACAACCAACCAACCAAACAAACAAAAAAGCTGGCATGGTCACATGTAGCATTTCTTAATTTCACATGTGAAGCACTACAGCTATAAGAGTCCCATTTGAAAAGTGAAAATTTAAATTTCTAAATACAAATTTGAACCTCTGTAGGTCCTTCCCAAAAGAACTATTTTTCTGTGTTTCTGAATCAATTAGCACGACTGTTGTAATTCACTTACCTTCATTTTCAACAGTATTAAGACTTTTTTCCAGTTCTGTTACAGTGTTTCTCAGTTCAAATATTGAGCGTTCAAGCATCTGCCTGTGGTATTAAAAGAAGTCAATAAATTGCTACAATAGCAAATAAATGGCTCTTGTACTAGTCCTATTATTGAAATTTAAAAAATTAGATCAAATATATTTTCAGAAATATCTCTTGGTCATTTCTACATTATCTTGTCCATTCTTAAATGCATTTTTCTCTCTGGTTAATACAGTGCCTTTAAAACAATGAAGCATTTCTACTTTGTGAATAAAATTACTTCCACAAAAACCCAAGACAGACATTTCCTAAAATATAACTATTTTCTAGCTGATCATCAGAATTTAAAAAACGTAGAGGGCACAGTGACCCTAATTTTTCATCTAAAAGAAGATGCCAAATGAATATGTTTTTTAAGACAAGAATATGCCTGAGAGATGTGCCACTTAAAATTCGAATAATTGTTCATTTTGACTTACTGCTCAATGATTAATAGCAATTTCCAAAATCGCACCCATATCAAATCAAAACAAATAATGTTCTATGACTATCAGAAAGGAAAGCAAGTAATTAAATTGAGTGTTAAAAAAAAATACAGGAGCTGAAGCCACAATTTTTTAGGAAAATATATTTTTGCCCATTGATTAATCCCGTATAGTGGTCAGCCAGAAAGCTGAAAGGTACCATGAAAACCAGGCTCCTTCTGCCTTGGAAGGTCTGACCAGAAGCAGAAGGTAGCAGGGGACTTTGATGAGAGCACAACCCACCTGGAATGCTTCAGACAAGGTGCTGGGTGACTCTCATCCTTCAAAGGGGCCAGGTGGTAGTTTAGTGTCTTACAATGAAACCTATGTTCTTGATCACATCAAGAGGACATTACTGGTAAGTTATTGACCATATTCATGCTAACAGCCTGGTTCTTTGAGGAGATGCCTATGGAGAAATGCTCCTGCCTGTGAGGTCACAGGAAGTCAGATCATACCAGGATAGGTGCACAAAACACAATGCATAAAAATGCAGAGGCAATTTGTGATTTTGTCCTTTCAAGTTAAGTTTGGAAGGTGAACATTTCAAAAAAAAAATGGTCAATGGTTCTTGGACACCTCAATTTTTCAGAGTCCAAATTGAGATATTCCAGAAGAACTGAGAACACAAACTCTACAAAGAAGACCCTTTGGGAAATGTTTTAAAATACCAATATGATGACTAGTGTCTCTGAAACCTTACATGTTCATTATAACATGCACAAGACAAAATTATTAGGCTGTAATATTTTGGGGGAGGGGGGTGGGGAGGAGGGAAGTTTAAAGGAGAGCTTTAATTTTTAACACGGATATTCATTTTCTGAACATGTCCATGAGAAATGCTCTTCAAGAAGTAATTATCTAACATCTGAGAAATCAAAGCTCTGATGACAGAGACTGATTACTGAGAAATTGCATCACTTCTTGCACTCCTTGTGCTCACATTTAGTTGGTAACTCTTTTTTTCACAGCTTGAAACAAACGATTTCAACTGCAAGCCGCAGAAGCAAACCAACTGCTCATAGGGAGTTGAATAGGTAAGCTTGGAATAAGGAGGGCTGAAAAGCTGAAATTGCAAAGAAATATAAAGAGTAATTTAAGGTAAGCCAAGTTTCTTTTCAGTGAAAGAGACACACTGGAGAACAGTAGGACAGACATTTCAAATAGCAAGGAAGAGGTGGGGCTTCCAAGCCCTCCTTGCTCCATTGCTCTTTTTGTCTCTACCAACATTAAATTAGACATGGGGCACATTGGCAAAATATAATGACAGTACTGGTAACTTGCTAAAGACGAAAAGAATAAGATGAAATCCAGCCAAAGATAGCTTTGAAACATGACTCAAAAAGCTTTAGATGCAGGAAAACTAAAGGAAATCTGATTGCTGCTGCCTTGTTTCTCCCACTCCAAATAAAAGACACAGATGGCTAGGAAGAAGAAAGACAAAATCTTACTACATTGCTGCTATCATTTCAACAGAAATAGATAAAGTTTCTGCACAGCAGATTTCTATCAACTTCTCAGAGCTTGGAAAAGTGGAAATTATGATGACAGTGAGTGCTAAAATGTGATTTTTTGAAAGGAAATAATAATGAAATTTAGAAACAGTCAAAGCTGTAACCAGAGCTGAGCTGTATCAAAATGAAATTGTTTTTGTTTTCAAAGAAATTTTAATTAAATGCTCAGATGCAGAGGGAAAACATAGGAAGAATGAGTTCCTTAAACTTAGTGTTTCCAATTTTCAATTTCTGTTACCATTCCAAGACTATATACAAAATTTCTTTTATTAGATTCTATTATTCTTTCTGCACCATTAACAAAACTGGAAGCCAAATTCCAATTGTATTTTGTTCTGATGAATATATGTACAGAAATGGTAAATTGTCAGGTGTCACACTGTAATTGCTACACCAACAGAAAGTCTTTTTTCCACGTGGAAACAAAAACCAGGGGTTTTTTTTAATATAATTGTTATTAAACATTTAATACTCCACTAGCATCCAGAACGCATCCAGGGTGAAACAACTCTATTTTAGACAGTATATACTCAGTAAAATGCAATCTCTGCCATGACAGAGAAGGGATGTAGAAATAAATAGTTTTGAGAGGCTTGGTAAGTATTTCTGGGATTTAACATATTGGAGTATTTTGCATTTCTGGAGCTATTTCTAATTGTGATAGAAAATTAAGGTCATGCCATTTATCTGTTAGTGTGAATTTAATGCAGCTATTTATAGCTGCCTACCTGCAGAGAGACTTGGTCTGTGCTTAGAGGGACTGCACTGGACTTTTTACTGCAACCTCACATGTGTTAAACATAATTAGACTATTCAAGGCCTATAAATCTTCTCCATGTCAATGGACAATTTACAGTCATCACAGAAGATAACCTGTAAATCCTGAAACCTCACATGCAAGTAATCATTAGAACCTAACCACATCCTTACATACTAAGTATAACAAAAAAGCTCTTGTTAAGAAAATTAGAAAAAAAAATGTGTAGTTCAGATAAGAAGGCTCTGATTGAAACTACAAAAGAGAAAAAATGCTAGATTTCTTTTTAAGGCTCTGTACAGGTGTTATTTTATTCGACAATGGCAGCTACTTAGGATGAAAACCATTTTCCTGCACATTTTGCTACCCAAGTCTGGATATCTGGAAGATGTATCAGGCAAAAGGCTGCCTGAAGCGATTTTCTATAGTGAACAGAGAAACTCAGGAGAAGCTCAGGGCAAGTCATCAGCTCTAGGGCATCAGCTCTATAATATGGAAGATCTTTACTGAGTCCTGTAGAAGATAAAATGCACAGATTCCTTCAGAATCTACGAACAAAGCAGAAACAATATTGCACACTGCAGGGGCACCACGTGGAAGAGCACACACAGCTATTGAAAGCTATGGACTCCTGACACTTGTAGTCAGCAGTGTACTGGGGAAAATGCTGCAGCTTTCCCGGCAAGGAACGCCACAGAAAATGAAATCTCACAAGCTGAAGTAACATACAATTCCATCAACATTACTAAGTAGCTGACATGCATAAATATATGTCTTTAAGATCTCTTTGTCTAATAAGAAGTACACTGCAGTGTTACATGCCTTCTCTCTCTCCCTCCCAGAAACATTTGTCATGACATTTCCTGATCAAAATGTGTGCTGAATTTTGATTACAGAGTCAGATTTGAACTGACTTTCATTACAGTCAGAAAAAAATTTGAAAGATTTCACAGTACTACATCCACAATCATTGAGAATCAGTAAGTACACTAGGAACAGACCCCTTACGGACATGGATGATTCAATTTATTCTGTGAAGTAAAAATCTCTTCTTGATGATTACTAAATGAGAGTGGTAGGTGGGCTGTTAGCAAACTGCCTAATTGGCACAATAATCAGATATGCCAGTAAAAAGATGACAAGGGTGAGATGGCAGTGAAGGAATGCAGACATCTATCTGCAAGCCACTCATCCTCAGCTTGCTTTCTACCCAAGGGAGAGAAACTGGCACCTCCTAGGGTGTGAGTCATCTCATGCTAGAACAGCCAGGCAAAGTAGGTCAGATGAATCACACCTTCAAAAAGCTTTTCTGTATTCATTGACTATACATGCCACTGGTTCAGATGGAGATATCTAACAAGCCTGGTCATTGGCAATTAAGCTGAATAATCAACTCCTGGGAAATAGACAATAATAATACTGTTTATTTGCACACAAAGAAAATAGTTATCGAACCAACCTGGAGCTGAAAGTCTTTTACTGACCTGCCATCACCATAAAGGTTTTTATTAAATATATATTTTGCTTTTATCCATAAGTAAGTCACCACAACTCAGCTTTTTACCTGAACACCATTAATATCAGGATCGTGTGTCAGGTAAAAGAACTGGTGCATGCAGAGGATAACTGATCTGCTTACCCTGAGATACTACTAAGTCAGGAGATTTATTAAAGGTCATTTGCTTACACGTTGTGGCAAGTATGTCCAAGCTACTTTTTGTGCAATTTTGAATACATAAGGCGCCATTTTGATTCTGTTAGTGTTGTGTTTTTCCTTTCCATTTATGAATGAACATTTCATAAAATTCACAACTGCAGGACTAGCTTGAAGAGGTCTGCAGCTCAGACACTGAAAGACACATTGTTCAGGAAAAAAATCAGTATGAATAGAATGTTTGAAAATGGTATGTAAATATTAAGGGTCTGAATTAAGACAGCACAGGAGATTCTGACATTTCCCGATTTCATTTATTAGCACTCAAAAAGCAATCATGTTGTTTAACACAGGGAAAAATGTGCTGCTTCCTAAGCAAACAGAGGGAGGAAAACAATCCCACCAGGCATGAGATCAACAATTATCACAGCACTGAAACTGCTGCTTTAGCAAGGGGACTGACTGCTAACAGGAACAAGTCCTCCTCCCTGCAAACTGCATGCAGAGATGCCATGGCCTTACCTAGAGGTCTCAGAGATATTTACTGACACTAGAGATGGGTGAAATCCAGCTTTCCACTTTTACTCAACATTGTGGAAAGCAGTGTGCATAAAAAAGCTGCTCATTGTCAATTTTATTTGTCTTGCCCCAGCGAGGCATGCACCATGTAAAAGTCTTCTCTGTTCTTCCCCCAAAGTGGCTTCCAAGCCCAGTGTACTGTGCTTGCCTTGGACGCATTTAATTCTCTCCACAGTAGGTGGTATGGGACTGTGTTTCAGATTTTTGATGAACAGCGTGTTGATAGCACAGTAGTGTTTTGGTTACTGTTGAGCATTGTTTACACTGGGTCAAGGCCTTTTCTGCTCCTCACCCCACGAGTGAGAGGGCTGGGGATGCACAAGGCATAGGGACAGGACACGGCCGGGACAGCTGATCCCACTGCCCCAAGGGATATCCCAGACCATACTGTGTCATATTCAGAAATAAAAACTAGGGTGTTGGGGCTTGCTGGGGCTGCTTTGCCTCGGGAAAGGCATTGTCCCACTGGTGGTGAGCACCTGGAGGTTTTTGCATCAGTTGCTTTTCTTGGGTTTGTTCCCTTTTTGTTGTTGTTGTTCCTTTTTAGTTATTAAACTCTCTTTGTCTCAACCCGCGAATTTTCTCTCTTTCACCCTTTCTTCTTTCTCTCACCAGTCCCACTGGGAGGAGAGGGAGCGGACGGCTGTGAGGTGTTGAGCTGCCCGCTGCGGTTAAGCACGGCAGCCGGCCCTATCCTCCCTTTCGGCTGACATTATTTATCCCGCTTCTTCGGGCTCCTCGTGCCACTCGCATCCCTTGTGCCCTTCCCGGTGCCCAGCAGAGCCAGCGACTCTCCCAGCACAGCCGGGCCTCGCTGCAGGGCTCCGGCAAACCGCGGGCCCACCCCGCTCCCCTCACCGGCGGTGCCAGCCGCCATTTTGCCGCAGGGAGGCGGCGGGAGCCCCCCACGGGCGGTGCTGAGGGGCCGCTCCCGGAGCCGCCGCCGTGCCCGGCCTTGCTGCCGTGCCCCGCCGGACTCACTGCTTCCGCCTCTCCCGCCCCAGCTCCAGCGCCAAGCGCTCCGGCTCTGCCGCCCGCCGGCCGCCGCCGTCCCCCATTGCCGCCGCCGCCGTCGCCCGTCCCGCTCGCATCCTCCGCGTCGCCGGCGTTGCGCGGGGTGACGGCTGCGAGCGGCCGGCGGAGCCGGAGGGAGCGGCGCGCTGAGGCCACCCCACGTCCGTCTCGGGCACCCTTTTCTCCGCAATGCCCGCCGCTCTCCGGCTGCCCAGGCAAAGCCCAGAGGAGAGACGAGGCCGGGCGCCACCGGCAGCCGCTACCGCCGGCACCTGTCCCCGCCCGCCGCAGCTCTAAGGTTGGACGGGCTGTTCTGTCCTCTGTCCAGCGGAATGCTCAGCATGTGGGCATTTCGGGCAGCACCAGGAACGAATGGGGGAAATAGGGTTCAGCTTTGGCCCAGTTCAGAGTTTTGACCGTGTAGGTGCTGAGCTTTTCATGACCTAGGGAAACGCAGATGTGTGCAGATTTTTTTAAACGTTTCTTCTGGATGAGAAGTAGCGGGATTTTAAGTAGACGTTGTGACCCACAAGTGAAGGCAGGCACAGTACGGTGGCCTGCAGCATGCCCAGCCCATCTTTTAGCACGCTCAATTATTGTGATCTGTGCTATTCACAAATCAGTGCTTAAGACCCTAACTTGAGACAGAAGAGTTTAGAATAATCGGCCTTAATCATCATCACCGATCAAGTCAGTGGTGTTAGTTAGTCAATATATACTGGAAAATACTTTTAATTATCTTACATTGGTCTCGATTGATGCTTAAAAATGTTTCATGTTGCATTTTTCAAACAAGGAATTTCAGATCAGTTCATGGGTTTCTCAAGCTAAATCTTTATGGGCTGAGTTAATCAGATTATTGCTGCAAGAGTGGTATCACCTCCGCAAGGTTCTGTCACCTTCTCTGGCAGCTTCAGTGCCAGCTCTTGACATTTGTGTGACTCTTCAATGAGCCAGTAGAGCTCCTGAAACACTGAAGGCTTACATTAGGGAAAATGTCTAACGTTCACAGTTTCTGCTGGTTGGTGATCTGAAGGGGCTTACCAGCTGCACGGGAAAGCACCAGACTTGATGCAAGGGACAGGGTTAAACTGGGAGTAATTACTGCGCTCTTAAATCAACTCACCATTTCACAAGATTTAATCCTCACTAGAGGAACTATCTGTTCACTTTCCCAGGAAGGGAGGGGGTGGACTTTAATTTTCCTTTACTGATATATTATGAAAAAGGGTATGGTTTTCTCAGTTCAAGTAATTCTGTTCCATGAGTTGCAAGCCAAATGCCACAGCCCTACCACTTGCTGTGTAACAGAGGCACTGCATTAAAAGTTTAAAATATGCATTCTGTATTACCATTATTTTAACACAGCATAAACCAGTATTGCCATCCACAAGTCAGTCCTGAAACGTTGTGAATTGTAATCCTAAAGGGGTAGTGTGTCATGTTGGAATTGCTCAATCTAATGCCTCACCACCACTCAACAGCTGGGCATTATGCTGAGAATAATCCAGAAGGATTTAATGACTGGAAGTAGAACAGTAGGATGGAGAGTGGGAAGCTTGATTCTAAGAAAAAGTAATTTTAATTTCACTTGTCTGATATATATTAGAGCAGGAGATTATTTTTGAGTCTCAAGTTGTAACTGATGCTATCAGCTAATCAGTGAATTATCATCTTTGGTGTGGGTTGAATTCAGAATTTTCTGATATAATTTAATCAAGAAACAAATTTAGAAGAGTGCTGCACTGTAGCTGTATTTAAATTTAGCTGCTCATTTTGCCTTCATCTTTTACTGAATGCTACCTTTTTAAGATTCATATTGAAAACACATTTGATAACAAACCAGTAATTTAAGTAATGACTTGGACCTAGGTTAGCATTCATAACTCACTGAGTGTACTGAATATTAACAGCAAAGGTTTTAATCAGAAACCATTTTTCTTGTTACCAGTTTTTGTGAACAACTGCTTCAAGACTAATGTAACCAGCCTGATGAATAGTTCTCAGTGGGTGGGCACATTCAGAAAGCTCAAAGAGCCCTGGAATCACAAGCACTCTGAGAACAGAGGGCACAGGGCAACTGAGGGCTGTATCCCTGCCCAATGCATATTCTTTCTGCCTCAGGAGACTTTAATTTGACCTTCTCTCCAGGATACTTTCAGATCCCACCCTCATCCAAGGATTACTAATTGTTTTGACCAGGTAAGCTCTCAGGAACCAGGTCACTGTGCACATAAGGATGAGCCCAGACCACACTGGCTGGGTTGGCACAGCAGGTCTAATTGGGGGCTTTGCCTGATGGTTTGGGAACTGGAGTGAGAGAAAAGCAAAAGTTTCTTGTGGACTGAGGTATTTTGTGAGTGTGTAAAACTTCAAACCACCACTATTTTTAACAACGACAGCAGTAACACAGTGACAACTTGCAACACGTAAGAATTTTCCTCTATTTCTTTATTCCAAATAAATTGGTTAAAATTAGGTATATGGATACTGCTAAAGGCATTATCATTTAAGGCTTTTAATGGGTTGAGATCAAAAATTTTAGTAAGAACAGTTAGGAAACTTGGTCACAAAACAATGTGTTTTGAAAACACAATTTTATACTTAAATATGTATTTATGATATGTGAAGGCATTAAACACCTAGAGTTATTTAAAAGCAAGGTAGACCAGTTGCTGAAGACGTAAATAAAGTTTTACAAAAAAGTTATTTCTGTAGCACCAGTAACTAAGGTATGATCAATGGCTGTGTGGGCAAGGGGAAACTTGTGGATCTTGTATATTTTGACTTTATCAAGGACTTTGATGTAGTCTCCCACAGTACTTTTATAGCTGAATTGGTGAGTTATGGATTGGATAACTGGGTCACAAGGATGCTGGAAAATTAGCTGAGCCATCAGGCTTGAAGTGTGGTGATCAACAATATAACTGATTGACTCTGAGATCAATACCTGAGCCAATACCCTTAATTCCTGATTGACAACCTGTAAGACTGAGCACTGGCTCAGCAAATTTGAAGACGATGATGAGTTGAGAGGAGCAGACAGTATGCAGGAAAGAAAGGGTGACCATTCACAGGTGTGTGTACAGCCTGGAGAAACCTAATGAAATTCAACAAAAATCAAGTCATTGCCCAGTATCTGGCAATGGTAAAGCCAATGGACCAATACAGGCTGGAGCAATGTCTAGAATGCAATGTGGTAGAAGACACAGGTGAAGAAGCTGCCATGAGCCAGCAACAGCAAGCAAGACTGAAGAGCTCCTGAGCTGCCATAGCAAGTGCACAGCCAGGAGCCTGAGGGAGACAGTTCTTCCACTCTGTTCTAGACATACTAAAGTGCTTAGCTTTTGATTCCCAAACAAGTCCCAAGGGCTGCATTACGTCAGGAACTTGCCTTTGTTCAGGCTGGAGAAGAGAAGACATAAGGAATGCTTAGTGCTGTAATCAGCTATGTAACATGGAAGTCTAAATAAGATGGAGAAGCCAAAGTTTCCTCCAGTGTGCATGATGGAAGGATATGCAATAGAATGCACCTGCATATAAAAATGTTTGGCTTAGTGTAAGGGGAAATATTGAGCAGAGTGAAGTTGGGCAAAGCTTGCCCAGAGGGGCTGTGAAGTCTCCATCCTTGGAGATAATCACAATGTGAGCAGAAGTGGGGAAGAATACTGTGCTCCAGGCTGTTTCGAATGGGAGGTGGATTACAGAGCAAGGGGTCCCTTCCAACCTTCAGCATTCTATCATAAGCTGGTCAGCATGTTTTTTGTAGTAGAAGGTAGGTTTACTCCTTTAGGTTTAATCCTTTTTAAAGGATTATGGATTTATTCAGGAGACATTAAAAATAGGCTATTCTAAGTTGGTTTTAAACCAGCATTAAACAAACCAATCAAACGACCCTTGGAATCTAGAGGAATCCATTCAAATACAGGGGTTTAGATTTGAGATAAGAACTGTGGTTTGTAACTACACAATGATGTAATGCCAGAGATGGCAGTAGCTTAGAATGACTTAGAGATCACTGAAAGTAATCCTCTCAAGATCTGAGACCTATATTGTAGCAGAAAAGATTTTTAAATCAATTTGGAAATAAGAATGCCTTAAGAAATCAGGTAGTAGTTCATGCACTACACAGCTTAGTAAAACTTCTAGGAATGCTATGTATCAAAAGATGTTCAGTGTTCAAAGAAACAAAACCAAGCTGTGAAGAGAAAGCCAACCTAAGAGAGGAGGTTTGGGGAGCACAGTATGTCAAAGGGAGAGCTGAGAAAAGGTAGTAAATGTGAGAAGGCTGTTGTGTATGGTAGAAAAAGGGAGGAGAAGCCTATGAAGTTGCTACCCTGGGCCCAAGAAGTGGCAGGTGAAGCAAGGTAAGTTCAACAGCATCATATTATCAGCTGGGAAAATTAACTAAACTTTGGAACAATGTAAAAGGGAAGGTAATGGGTATATCACATTACAAAACAGAAAATGGGGTAGGCATCATTCAAAAAAGTTTTAATCCATTTTGAAAGACTGGATACACATGAAGAGAACAACAGCAGGTTGAGCAGGACACCACTTGCCTGATACTGATGGCATTTAAATGTTTTTATTTTCTGTGTGCTCCAATATGGTCTCTTGAAGACTGTAACACCTTGATCTTAACTGTTGTTTTAATACAACTTTTTGATGGTTTACAGACTAAACTTTTAAAGGATATGAGCAATATGCAAAACCTCGAAATGGGAGGGAGAAAGAAGATACAAATACCTATATCTCTATTGTAAATACAGCTCACAGTAGCAAAACCAGTTTTTGCTAGTGTGAAGTCTTTAGCAGTCTTTAACTGATTATACAAGCAGGCAAGTGGCAGACTATAGTAACAGAAATTGTTGCAGTGTACTTTGGATGGAACTTTTTAGTTTGAAATATTTAAGCTCTACTTGATGAGCTTTTTTATACTATAGATATACCCCAATACTGCTATTTTATTACTTCTGAAGAAGTCATATTTTTTCCACTTATGTATCCATATAGTAGTTTCATATCATAAAAAGTCAAGCACAGATTTTATCTTTATTTCCATAAATCAAAGTTACACTTCAAGTGGTTAGATCCTTCCTTTCACATTTCTCACCCTAAGCGCACTTCTGCAATAGCTACCACAAAATATGCACCTATTACCTTTCTAACAGACTGTAGCTGTTACTGTATTTTTTCAATCTTCTACAAATACCACTTGCCAACAACAATTTATAGTTATTTTCTCCATCTATATGAAATGGAGATAAGTTGTAAGTTGTTGGCATTCTGCCTGTTGCAGGTCCAGCCAATATTAGAATGTGCAGCAGCTTTAAAACTCAATAGTAAAGTGTTAAGTAAGTAGCAGTGTCAAAGCATCTCAACAATTTAATATCTTCAGTTATTTTACACTGTGCCAACAAACAGGATGACAAATCTACAGTGTCTATTCTACACAACTCTTCATTAAAAGGGTTAGTCTTCATAGTCTTTTTAAACACTTCACACCCTTGTGCAACTATGAATTTAATGGAACAAAGATGATGACCGTTAGAACTATTTGTTCAAATATTAGGTCTTTCATTAGGAGTTCATGATATATAATCTGAGTCTTTCTGGATCAGCTGAAAAGTACAGAATGCATAGAGTTTCCTAGTGCCATCTAATATTTTCACAGAAAAATAATTTATGCAAAACCATACTTATCCTCGTTACATAAAAGCCTGAATTTCAAAGAATCTTTGTATATTCCTTATGGAGTCAACTGGAAAATGCATTTTTCTAGACCTGTAAATACCCTCTTTAAGAAAAATGCTTGGTATCTTTGGTTTACTTATATGCTGGATGAGGAAAAAAAAAAAAAAGACTGAAAGAGAATGACTACTTAACTACCTGAGGTTCATCTTTCATTTCTCCTAACATGAACTTTGGACAAGATCAGCTGTTTTGTAGGTGAAAAGATAAATTCTCTACAAAACAATGAAACACAATGCTTATTTTAGTAGTGCATATTAAATAAGACAAGGCTTGATTAGTGAAACTAATTCTTAAGGATAGTTATGAAGCCAAAATTAGTAATTTTACTTGTTCCAGACTTAGTAATCCTACTCTTTCGATATCACCACCTTCTTTATAAATATAAAGTGTTACAAAAATATTCACAATAGTATTTCTATATTAATCTATTATTCCATATATTATTTTGAAAAAGTGCTTAAAGAGGCAAGTATATGAACTGCAAACTCGTATCCTTCCAGTTGCCTAAAGCTTGATCCAGTTGTTTAAACCCCTTGTTCAGTACAGAACAAGGAGATGACAACTTTCATTTTTCCTACTACAAATGCTCTTCCTACTTTTACATTTTCCTGTCAAATTAAGTAACAGTTGCTTGAAAAGTACAGTGTGACTTATGTTCAGTGTCAGATGAGCAATGTAGTTACTTCTAAATAGGAAATTTCATCTCTAATGTAAGGCTTTGAGAAGTATTTAATTGCTTTCATTTTTTACCCTTCTTCTCATTATCTAATACTTTATATTCATCTAGCACAGCATGGCCAGTTTCCTTTGCAGTTCTCTTTACAACAGATTTGATACCAATATGTTCAATGTTAAATGCTGTAACACCGACATTGATTGCAGAATTCATAGCGTTGTCTGTAGCATGGCCAGCATCCTCCCCATACCTAAGGAAAGAAAGCAGTTTTGTAGATTTGTATACTTAGTATTTTAATCTTCACTGGAATTCTTTTGAGAGCAAAAACTCAGGCATTACCAAGAAAAATAATAAGCACAGTGCCTGAATGTCTAAAGAATAAAATTAGAATTTATGATGCCATTTGAGTAAAGGCTGCTCCTCTATCAGATAATTGCTCTTTGAAAATATCAGTATGTTTCTACTCTTTTTCTTCAAGAATGCTTCCAACCTTTCTTCCTTTTTTCCCCTCTAATTTTGAAGAGTAAAAAATGTATCTATAGAATGATAAGAAGGGAGGGGAGAGAAGTTTTGTGCAATAACTAAAGGTTCTTTGTCACTTTAGTTCTTAGGTAAAATTCCTACCTCTATATAGAAAGCCAACTGTATCCAAAGCAGCAGGGACAGCAGGGCGAGGAGGGGATTCTGCCCCTCTACTCTTCTCTTGTGAGAACCCCCACTTGGAGTGCTCCATCATACAAAACCCCAAAAGGCTCAACAAAAGTATCTTGAGGATGCAATGAAAATTATGAAGAGATAAAAAACTTTGGTCTCTTCCATGGGCTGTGAGTCCAGCTTCTTTATGCTTTAGTGGGAAAGCTGGCTCTCTCAGACTAATGACTCAACTGTGCAGAGAGAGCACAATGAAGGAGGACAAGGGTACAGCAAGGGCAGTAACTCCAACTGTTCTGGGTAGCCAGACATTTCTCCAGAGAGCACTGCAGTCAGACAAACCAGGGCAAAGGGAAGTATTCCTGGCAGCATCAGAATCTCAGCAGTCAGCCGAGTTACTTTTTCCCTGTGCTTGTTACGACCTGAGATTCTTTGAGGACCTCAAGATAAGGCTAGAGAGAAGTAAAGAATATCAAAGAATCCAAAAATCTATAATATATCAGTATAGCATCCTGAGCACGTAGCTGGAACTAACAATGAAACCAAATAAAAAGAATTAGTGGGTTTTCTGTTTTGCCTTTAATTCTCTGATAGAGCAACAGCCTTGAATCATAAACATCAGATTTGCAGGTCAGAGAATAAATCTCACAGCAGAAGTATTTGTCAGTTTGATTAGTCTGTCAATTCGATTATTTTCACCTCAGAAACATCATAAGCCAGTATAGTATTAATAAAATAAGTACCCTCATTTAAAGTAAGATTGTAGCTTATCCAGTACAGTAAGACTAACAACTTCTTAATTCTGATAACTAATTTTTTAGTTTGCATGCCTGAATTGCATAATTTTTAACTCTTCGTTCTTTTAAATTGTGCAGATATATACACTGCATCTATTTAAAGTTTTTAAAAAGGGTAGTAGCATGGGACTTTGGCAGACATATTACTTCTGAAGCTACATTTTCCCCTCATTCCAATCAACATGAATATTATGAGCATCGCTTTAAAATTCCATCCACAAGGGTGCTGCAGCTAAATTTTAGCCATTTTTTTTTTTATTTAGACACTGATGGTGCTCCTTTAGCTTTGTTTCCATTAAGTGGAATTAGGCTCATTCACTGGTATTTTGAGTGGCAGACATCTTTGTTACTGAAATAAAAATCAGCTTATGAAAGGGAGATTATGTAAAATTTCAATAAGGATAGATTTTAAAGATTACGTATGAAATATTTTCAATCATATTGCAGTTAGCTGCAACAGGTAGTTACTTATTGTTTTTCAGTCTTAGTGTCTGTGGTCTGCTGATCTCCATATTTCCTATATTTGTATCTAAAACAAAAACATTAATGTGAATGTATGTGAAAAAAATACCAGTACAATTTCTCCTGACACTCCTACTGCAAAAAAACATTGGCAATAAACCACAACTGACTACAACTTTGCTATTTGGCCTCCTATTTGAAATGCATCACAACACAACCCTGAATGCCAATCTGCTTAATACTGTATGCTGATGTTTATCTTGGTACCATTGGCTTGTAGCCTGCATGCACTTTCAGCAATCCTTTTAATACCTCTTTTGCTACACTTATCACCAATTCCATTTAGACTGCTTGCCTCTGCTTACTCTTCACTTTCTATTAAATCTACTGCTCTTTTTGAGAGGGGTGCATTTCATGTTTCATTATTTCAATATATTCCTTTATTCTCCACAGCATATTCCACTACATGCATACAGCTTTCATCTTTCCATCAACCTAGTAACATCATCTTAATCTCAAATGTTATTGTCCTCTTCCCCCACTATCTTTTTCTAAGAACATCTGTATTCTGCAATTCAAGGCTGTTCTATTATTGCTATATAAGCCTTAGGTTTCCTTACAAAATTTTCTTTTTTTGTACTGCCTCACCAAACCTGCTGATAGATGAGGTTCTTTCATTTTTCATAAATTTAGCTAAGTTTGCATAAATTCAGGATTAGAGCCGAGATGTTTAAACCAGTAATTTTTTTCATAATTATATTATACCATAGAGCGAAGATATAAATCTGAACATTATCTGTAACAGAGCCTGAAGTTGTAATACTTCTACAAAGAACTAAAAAAAATACTTCCTACAATCATCTATTCATTTCACATTTTTGCATACAGGAGATGGTCGTTACTGTGCACTGATCACCTCACCATGTGCTACATAATTACAGCAAAGGAGGCATTTCAGTTCCCTGCACTTTCATAAGTTTTTTTTGCCAATATTCAGAGACAATAAGTGTGCTGTAGAAGATGAAAATAATAAAAACGTAACTTACTTGTATTTGACCGTTTTTACAGTCTCAGTTGAAACACTTTTAGCAATGCACTTCGCTGCACTTTCTAAACCTTGCCACACTGTTGAAAACCCTGTAGAAACAGTCAGCGTATTTGAGTTCATACCATTAAAAATAAGCCATTAAAAAAAGTGTAAGGAATTTTTATTACCTTGAACTCCACTTGCTGCTACAACCAGAGCACCATCAAAAGTAGATTTGCCATCTTTATCTTTCTTTAGGGATTCCGGAACTAATTTGCTGCCATGCTTCTTCACGTGTGGAGCCAGCTCCTTTCCAACACAGCTCGCTATAGAACACACTCCTTCAACTACCATAAAACAACAGTATGCAGACTATTTAGTGAGAACACAGAAGATCCTTCTTTAAAAATCTTGACTCATAATTAACAGGAAGCTTCACTGAAGTTTTAAGTGATGCTTCTATTTAAATATGCTTATATGAAAGACAGAGACTAATCCACATGTAAGTGCCCAACTGATACAGAGTAACCTTATTTTTCAGGTTCTACACAGCTCCAAATCCTAAGAAACAAGGTTGGCTTTGTGACTGGAAAGTGCCTTAAAAGACGTAGATACACATCTCACACACAAATTTCAATAAACTGTTTCCACTGCTTTGTTACCCCTAACTTGTAGATAGAGAACAAGCTGCTGCTTTCCTGACTTGTCTTCTGTAGAAGTGTTTCTGAGAAGCATTCCAGCTCTTCAAAGTGGTTTTATAAGATAAGCACAATTTAATTTTAAACTTGGGTGAGTCACTACACAGTAAATATAAACATTATATGCAAATAAATAACAAAATGAAGTTACTGAGAGCCATTAGGGTTGCCCGGCACTTCTGGATACCAGGCCATTTCTATTTTGGCATTTATACATAGTCTGATAGACTTGTTCCAGGTGTGCACGTTTAAAAATATGCACGCACACATTCTCTTGTAGTACTGTGTGTTAGCAGCCAGCGAGAGTAGAGCTTTTAAAAAACATGGTTATCAACTTACAAAAAGGAGACATCTTTTTGAATTAACTGCCTTAAACTCTCAAAAGCATGTCAAACTTATGACCATACAGACTATTATTTTAGGAAAGGACGTCTCGAGGCCAAGTAACAGGTACTAGTCTTAAAGTACATCTCTTACAGGAGATAACTAGGCACAAACTACTGATCTCTCTATTTTGTCAGGTCAGTATCTCCTCTAGTTTACTGGATAGAGAAACCAGCTTGCATTTTACAAAGTTTTTATTATTTAAGGATGAATTATTATATTCTATGAGATGGAAATTTTTACCTAAGAACTGGCTGACTTTCACAGCTCCTCCTGTAGCCTGTTTTGCTACGTGAAGTCCTTTTGCTACAGTCGGGTTGACTTCCACAGGCTTTTCTTCTGGTTGAATGTGCTCTCGCAGTTTAGAAGCTCCTTTGTGAATAGCTTTACCCGTGTATTCTGCTCCTTTCATTAGGCCCCAGCTGACCCAAGATGCACCTTCAAGGCAAAAATTGTTTTTCTTAGTATGTACAATTTTACGGACTCTGATTCTTTCAGCTATCCTTCCTCTGTCTCTGCAAAACAGGAATATTTAGAAACATTCCTGATTACAGTCTGCAATTATATTCTCCCCTGAATGGGACAGCACAGAAGTCCTGCAGTAATTTCTGCACCTATACCACCATCTTTTGCATTCATTTTATTTAATATAACCAGCCCACATCCAAATGTCAGCCTAATACAGATACTCAATTTTTTTAATGGATTTGCAAGCACCAGCTGAGTCAGAAGTGATAGAACTGCACACGTCAATGCTATTAATACGTACGAAAACATACAAACCCAAGCCTCTAGCCCTCCTTGCAGATTATTATAATCAGCTGGTCATCATTAGTATATTCCAAAAGTTCTCAGAGGAAAAAACCCACATGTTTATCTGCAGAAATGACAACAGATGCCTGCTGTAATATGTGTTCATACAGGGGTAAAATTGCTCTGTCACAGTGCTTTGAGTCTCAGCAGGTGATATTCTAACAGAGTCAAATGAGGAGCCAAACTGATTTGCAATGAACAAACTGCTGGCAATGGGATTTATATTTTGCATAGTTTTTATAAAGCTCATCAAGGCATCCTTTAGAGGATCAACATTAGAACTAGTGAACAACTACCTCTGATCACTCAGTTTCTATCAGGACAGATGTATTTAGGTGAAAATACTATTCACATGTCACTCACATTGGTTTCTATTCAACACAGTCCCCTTATTACCTGATAAGATTCCATGGGCAACTTTCTCACTCCATTCTGGTAACTCTTTCTGATCTGCTTCTTCAGGCTGTGGCTGGATATGTACAGTCTGAGGCAAGTGAACTGTATCACTAGAGGCTTCAGAAGGCTGACAAGTGAAAGCAAACATTTGAGCATCTACTTTGCAACGTATCATCAGTATTTCTGGTTTAGATCATACACATCCATTATCAAATAATACTAAAGTTCTGCATGCCTTGGGTAAGTGTACAGAAACTCAAGCTAAATTTAACACTCAATTACTTTTTCCACAGAAATCCTAGACATCCAAAAAAGCTTATCAGACAGGTCAGCTTTTTTGTACACATTTTTCATCCAGCTACAATGAAAAGATCTGCTTGCCAATGCAGCCATATGGCCAAATAGCTAAGCAGGGAAAATTTGCAGTACTAGTTCACCAGCAAAACATATAAGAGACTGTCCATCTCTCATTGTTATCTTCTCTGACAGAAGTCAACTCTGTTGTTATTCAGCATGGGAACTTCAGTCTTTGGTTAGAGAATCCAGCTGCACTAAAGGAATGCAGCTGTTGAGGTTGTTTTGTTCCTCATCCTTTCCTCCCAAATTCAAAAATAAAAGAGATTATTCATGCTGTGTGCTGTTGCTGCTTTTTCAGACTGGCACAGCCAAGGAAAACATCACATTGTGCACAATACTGGCCCCTATTTAAGGCTGGGTGGACAGGTTCTGTGCTACTTCATGTCAAACTCTACAGTTTCTGGAGGAGATGTTAATCATTCAAACACAGCAACCACTACCACAGGCTGCTTAGCGCTTCTAAAATGTGTAACATCACTTTACACAGTTCCCAGACAATGTATAATTAAACTTTAATTACAGAAACCTAAAAAATTTGTAATAGGTTTAATTTTTTGTTAAGAGAACCTTTCCAATGTAAAGTAAATAAACCCTCCAAACATTTCAAATATTGCTAGTTAATGACAGAAAGAAAAAACATTTTTGTTTAGTCTAGAAGAGTCTAAATGAGAGCATTTATAGATTAAACCCACAGGCAGATCAGAATACACAATATAGAACGGTATTTGCAGTTACAGGGAATTCTTAAATTCCCCTGAAATATCTACTGGATATGAAACATTGCACATAGCTGAATGTTGTAGTAAAACCAACATTAACAGGAGAGAGTAGATTAAACCTTAGGAAGTTGCTACCCAGAGGGTTAACAATGTATCAATGATATGTACTACATCATCATTTACTCCTGCACAGCAATGTCAAATTTGGAGCTCAAGAAATGTCTTCAGCATGTGACCAAAGCACTCTGAGGGCTGGGCAGGAGAAATTACCTAAATAAACAGCTACAGGTTAAAAAACAAAAAAAAAGAACTATTGAAAAACCCAAACTATGTTCCAGATGTAATTTAGTTACACCATAGGTTGGGGCACTATATAGAAAACCAGCCAACAAGACTTTGCACTAAGCAAAAATGGATTCTCTAGTAAGAGAGGGGACTCAGTGCTGTAATTATATTAAATATAACTAGTCAATTATATCCTTATGATTACCATGTAAAACAGATACATTAAATGGCCATCAGACTAGGCTTTGGAATACTTGTACTATATCAGTTTTTAGGACTTCAGAAATATGCTGATTTGAAAAATGTGGCAGGCTGCAGTAACTGAATTGGTGTTTGACAAGAAACCAAACAACAACAATACAAAAAAGCCACCCAACAAAAAAATAACCACAGGACACAGCATACACAGCTGCTGTCAATCAAATCAGCAGTTCTAACATGCATTTCAATGACAACCTTTTTTTTTTGTTCAACTACAGGATTTTGGAATGTCCTGGGATTTACCTGGACTTTGTGGCCAGACCTCTGTTTAAATTTATCTTCAAAATGTGCTCTCTTAGTTGCTGTGAGCTCTGAAGGTAACCCTACTCTCTCATGGGATCCTGGCACCTGCGACATCGTATCAGGGAACATTAACAAAAACACAAAGTTTTAGGGAAATAAGGAACTAATAAGATACCCAGTTTGAACTACTTCTACACAGGAAAAAAGACAGAATTTTATCCAGTGAGTCAGTATCACATAATTCTGTAGTACTTTCCCTGTTTAAATAAAAATTAGTGGCCTTCCTGTGCCAGTGAAATTCCTTGCTGAACTCACCAGGATTTACACCACAACAGAACTCCACCCTCATGGGATGCTCCAAACTGGTCCTTCATCATCACTGCATGCACATTTTGGCGATTCACCAAATTCTTGCATGAAAAGATTTAATCATGCTAAAAATCTTTTAAGTAGTTATTAATTACCACTCTTCCTGAAATGATACTTCAGGGCTCTTAGAGTAATATTTTCCACTTTGCTACAAATCACTGAATTTCATTGCACATTTGTCAGACTACGGGTTTTTTTTTGTTTTTTCTACCTATCAACATCTTAATATTTGGTGCAATAAGGCACTAGATTTATCTGCTTTGAGATCCCATTGGAAGGCAGATTTTTGAGGTACTTACTATTTTCACAGATCTTCTCTAAGGCAGCTTAAGATTTTTGAACGGTAAATACATTTGGGCAAGAATGGCATCACCAAAACTACACAAGGAGTTGTGTGCATGCACACGTAAGGAAAAGCATGCTTTCACCTGAACACATAATTTCATTTTGGGCCCTATGTTCTTTTTCGAAAAAATAGAGAAAATAAAAAAACTTGTCTAAAATTCCACTCTGCTTAAAATTCGGTATTTTAAAATTTCTGTTGTCTCATCTCATAAGACCTACAGTTTCATTACAAAGCTGCTTTATCATGGCTACTTTATCTATTTCTCATGGATGAGTTTACCAACCAAGACAAAAATCGGTCTTTTTACACAACTAAATGTAAATGTGAGAATCTATCAATGATTTACACATTACCTTATTGGCTTGTAACAGACTGCCCAGAAATTTACCTGGATACGTAGGTCAGACATTTGTTTCAAGAGATCCTCAAACAGCTCTCTGTCAGCTGCTGGAAGTTCTGAAGACAGCACAACTCCCACATAGGACCCTGGTATCTGGGACATTGTGTCAGGGAACATGTAGACCCCAGTATTGCAGCACAGAACAGGAGACTGGGTACACATCAGAGGATACAACCAGTCACAAACCTAGGGAGAACAAATACATAAAATCAAAGGATGCTTTTAAAAAGAAAGATAGGCAGAACATACTGATATACACCATAAACTTGATTTTCCAGAAGGTTTCTAGTGGAACCTTCTGCTGATGGCAGCAGGGTTGGAATTAAATTATCTTTATGGTCCTTTCCAACTCAAACTGTTTTATGATTCTGTGATGAAAAATAAAAAGCCTTATACCATCTTGAAAAAAAGAAAAAAGAAAAACAATCCCCATGTGATTCTGGAACTATCACTATTGATTAGTTCTGACAGTGTAATATAGAGAAAATACTGATTTTCACAGGACTAGAATTCAGGCTGGTACCCTCTTAACAGGTCTTGTCTTGAGGCCCAGATAAAAAGAACTGCCAAACAGTCAGGACTCACCCTGCCTGTCCCACTCTGGAGATCTCAGGACAGGTTTATATGACAGGCCAAATAGAAATGCATGGCTGTCACTGGCCTACTGTTGAAGACTGCTAACATGAGTGGAGCTGAACCAGCAGACTCCAAACCAGGATCCAGCAGACCCCAAACCAGCCAATCCTAGCAGTAACAAGCAGATCCAAATTCAGAATCCAGACCAACAACACAATGTTCATTACAGAACATGCCCACATGAAGCAAGTTAAGACTGAAAAAGTAAAAATAATGCATCTTTTTGTATTTGTAGTTCTGAGTCTGGATTAACATGGACCCTCAAATTGCAAATTTTCCATTATCATAACTGCAATACCTTATCACTAATTGAGAATTAAGTGGGTAGCACTCAACCCCATTTTATCCTGATTTGTTACAATAGGTGAATCAAAATGTCTTCTCTATGTGACGAAATAAGTCAATTTTATGAAATGGTGTTAAGTCCTTTACATACTGGAATTCACCAAAACAGTGAGCACTTGAAAATCCTGGGAAGACACAGAGATGCTTTTCACAGAAAGAGTTGCAGAAGTGTGTACTTGCAGAAAACCATTTCTGCAACACCTGTAACATCCTTTGTATTATCATAGGGATATTTACGCTCAGAAGAGCAAGCACCTAAGACTGCCTGTTAGAGCTTTATGACAGTTCTTGACATTTTAATTAAAGGAGAAAACTATTTTTCTCTTACCTGAAGAAATGCTGGTGGACGATTCCGAGCAGCTTCACTATCTGTATCTAAGAACTTCACAATGCGCAGATATCCAGGATATGAAGGAGCACTAACCTGCCCATCAGGAGTTACAAAAAATATTTGTACTCCTTGGGGAATCAAGATCAACTCATCTGCATCCACTCCCAGGTTTTCCAGGGGAGGTGGCTGAGTACATTTGTTGTTGTAGTAGTCCTCACTGACAGAAGAAAACTCCCCAGAGTCTGTGCCATAGGATACAGTAAAGTGGCCATTGGTAGCTTGAGGAGTATAGGCAGGAGGTGCTTCATTTGGCAGACAAAGAGGTTTTGCAGATGACGGACTCACAGCTGGAATTTGCCCCTGACTCACAGCTGCAACAACTCCATCTGCTGCAGGCGGCTGACTTGGTACTAGCAGAGAATTAGGGGGAGGGGGTCTTTCTGGCTTTTCTTTGGAAGGAATGGAAGGGTACAACCTGGGCACCCCAAGAGGGGTATCCATCATAGCAGGAGATGCTTGTACTGGTGGGGTGTTTTGCTCTAGACTGCCGAGTCGAGCACGAACATTTTGCAGGGTCTCCTTCATCTTCTGTTGCATTTGCCTGGCAGACTCCCACTGGGACCCTACACACGCAGGTCCCTCTGATGGAATGCTAACTCCTCGGAGCAAGTGGTCAAGCCCTTGCTCATAGTAACTTCTTGCCTCTTCCCTCTGGCCCAGTTCATCTGTGTTCAGTCCTTTATTGATAAAAATAAAGGCTTTCCTGTACTCTTCATTAATGGCTTTAATATTTGCATCTTCTTGCGTAACCGGATCCCGCAGTTGTTCCATTACTGCAAATTGGAATAAAATCAATAAGAATATACAGAGATAAAGCCAAACAATGTTTACCTTAGAATAAAATGTCTTCTTAATGATGACCCTACTGCATGTATTAGCAGACACATATCTTGTTGCTTGGAACAGAGTCTGGTATGTTATGGTTATCTCCTAATAACATTCAGATTTAGCTGACATGATTCCAAGACAGCAAGGAATCTATAACCATCAAATCTAGTTACATCACAGATATTTATTTCTTAACAGTTAAACATCAGAAGAACATGGACATGCCTGACACTAAATTTTTCATCTTCAGGATCAGCAGTAAACAAGATGAATAAACAAATAACTTTAAAAATCTGACTTTTCCAAAAACATCTCTAAGGTATTAAAAGATTCAGTTAACATTTTGTCTACTTAAATAAAGGCTGAACTTACAAACAGTACATTTCCATTTGAATAATTTAAGAGAGAACACCCAACAGATTTTTAGATCTTGATCAACTAACATCAACACACATAACTGTGAAATATTTTGAACAATTTAAAGCTGTGCTTTACAAAATAAAAACATGGAATTACTTATTTCCTTTACAGTCTTTATAGAGTGAGAAAAAGCAATTGGTGTTTTACACTCCTTGCTCCTCTGGTGACAAAAATTGGAAGTACCAATATGTACAAAAGTTTGCAGGTTCCACTTCTGTTTTGGAATGTATTTCTCAAACTGCCTTTTCAACAGAAGAGCAGAAAAGAATCCAGTAGGTTTGTTTGAATTCTAAAATGTATTAACTTATTGTTTTAACTGTATGCAGATTGCTGGTCTTGGCCAAACACAGGAAATACAAACAATTAATTCCAATGAATTTGGGTTTGGTTTGGTTGGTTTTTTTTCCCTGGCAGCCTTGAGAGGTATTGTTAATTCAGGAAAATCAGGCAATTATACTAGAAGAGAATAATGATTGTGGACAACAAAAATGGGATACTATATTAAATTAAAGAGCAGATATGTTCAAGCAAAACCATGATTCTCTGCTGTAAGGCAGATGAAAGAAAGGAGACATCTGTCAGTCACAATGATTGACTTCTTAATAAGCCAAAGAAAACATGGGGGTAAGTAAAATCCAAAGTGCAAAAATAAAAATACTTCCATTACATGGGCAGAAACATTAGTACCAGCATGCAGGTCATTGGTGAGTATTCACACACTGAGTCACACTCAAACAAGCTGTGCCAGAAGAGGAAGAGGCAGGCAGGCTAATGATTTTTTCCTGATGAATCAATCACTCATCCCTAGAAAGGTGCAAGTTTGGCTTAGCAAGGCAATATAACAAAGGCTAAGAGATTGGATTAGTCTCTACAAATATAATGGATGAAAAGAAAGTAAATCAGTAAAGAAAAAATAATTATTGAGAAAGAAAAAATAATTAAATCCAAATTTGTAATAAAATCCTGAAATAGTACCTACATTTCAGTTTACTTAATAGCTCTTCCTGTTTTAGACAATCACAAACCAAAGAAATGATCTGGAAAATATCCTTCCTCTACTCCAACAAAACCAGAGAAACTTAGGAAGTGCAGGACATGAAAAAAATTTAAAGAGGAAAAGAATGCTGTGTTCTACTCCCGTGCTCTTTATAATCAAAATGCAGATAAAATGCAGATGATTGATGCATTTGCAGTCACACAACAGAAGTGCCATGTAATCTGGGAGGCCTCTGTTCTTAGGATGCTACAGAATCCAATTTCACATGAAAGTCAAGATGTGTGGTTTCAGCACAGTAACAGACACATAGCTCAGAATGTAACAAGAGTGGTTTGAGAAGGCAGCACCGGGGGTGGGTCAGCAGCAACTCAAGCCACCAGGTTCGCTGCCCATCATGCAGCAAATTTTGGGCTGGAGATTGACTACAGTCACTTGTTGCCAAGAGGCTCAGTATCTTTAAGCTAAAGAACAACACTGGCATAAGTGTATATTTACTAATCACCAAGACATCACCTTTAGAAGCTAAAAGTATTCTCCTGACCAGCACAACAGCAAGCAATTAGAGTAAAAGCAATTGAAAAGAACTCCTTACAAGTCTGTGAATATAGCTGAATCCTTATAGCAAAAAAACCCTGACGACAGCCAAACCACATCACTCTATGTCAACACTTGTATTTACTATTGAAAAATCCACTCTTCCTTTTAAGTAGGACATGAAGATGAAAACCAGTTTAACAGTAAATAACTCTGATTTGAGAATTGTAGGTTCTTAAAACACAGAAAATGTTTAGAAGACTGAGAAGGACAGAAAAGTTTAATCTGTCATCACAGTTTACTTCTCTGTTGAGCAAAATATACAGGTTTGAGATTTTTAGTGCCTGTGTCCCCAAGCCCATATAAAGTCCCATCTCAAGGCTTGTAGTAAATGATTTATTTGTGTAAACACAATTGCAATATAATAGTCCCCTTTGCCCCATGTTTATTGATTTGATTTTTTTCTGGGTGAGGCTAATGCAAAGATAATTTACAGATTTCAAATAATTCTTCTGATAGTGATTGTTAGCATACAACACGAAGAGACATCAAGTAAAATCCTAACTGTATTTCAACTTAATATGTAATTGATCTATTCTTCACGGTATAGTTCTCATCCTGACAGCAGCACTGCTCTTGCTAAAGCTCAGTCTTTACTGACACTAGAAAAGTCTGTAAGGAAATGGAGATGTCAGCACCATCAGGGTCCACACAGCACTGGTGTATGGCAGAGCTACAAAAGCTGGCTCAGGAACTCTGATTGTCTGAAACATCCCAAATTTGCAGTATATGTGCAGCGTGGTTACCTCCAAATAATGCATTTGGTTGGCAGAGCACTTGGAAATGGAGGAAGGACTTCACAGTAGATTTCAAGCTAAACATGTGATAACTAAAAGCCCAAAGAACTTAATTTCATTCATTCTTAGTGAAAAAGAATATTCCTTGGATATGATCAGATTGCTATTTAAATGTTCTCTTTCGGAGAATATTTGTTCTTGCGTTGTGAGGGAGCAATTAGATAAGCTTATTTAATACCATCCATTCTTTTATATTAATCAGTTACTATTATTTGCAGTATACAATCTTAATATAACATGTACGTGTCCTGCATGTTTTAATATTTATCTATAATCCACTTCTGTACAATGCTGAATCTTATTTCCTCTGTTTTAAAGCTGTAAGGAATGGAAAAGTGTGTATTACTGATTATTGAGAGCACTGCAAGCACATCTTTGGCCCTATGGCCTTTTCAGATGAGCCCAGACCTGTACCATTTAGTGTTAATCAAGATTCAGAGGGACTCTTCTCAGAGAAAGCCAGTCCAAAACTGTGATAAGTGCTAAAGGGCACTGTAGATAATCACAGATCAATCCAGCACTTGAGCCCTTTTTCTTTTATTAGTCCAGATATTCTGTGTTTTTAAGTGACTTGACCAAGGAAGGCTACAGTGCAACAATGAAACTTGAGTTTGATATTGTAAACTAACATCTCAACCATCCTTCCTCTGAAGCAGCAACGCCCACTTCATTGAAAAGTAACGTATATTAACGAAAATACAGGTCAATGGTGGATCTCACTGCTAGACTGTAAACATGAAGTCTAAGGCTTACTAAGAGGATTAAACAGCCTGACTGACAGAGGTAGGATACACTTGCCAACTCACTATTTTTAAAAGAGAGTAGGAGAGGAAAATGCAAAACAAATTTTAAAAAAACCCAAACTAAAACACCCTTAATCCAAGAGTTCTTCTTCTTTGTCAACTGTTTTTCTCTCAGTCACCAATTAAGAAATTCCATGCAAACACGATTATTTAAGCCTTATTTCTGTATGAAAAGAGTAAGTAAGGAAGTATTAGTAACTTTCAAGAATTTAAAGAATTAAATGGTACCTAGAATATAAACTAATATAAGCCAAGTACTAGCTAATAAATTTAATTTAAAAAAGCTAAAAGCATAAAAAGGTAATTTATTTAGAGAAGCCTTTAAATTTTTCATTAAGTGGAGGCCTACTCCTAGTTTTTAAGCAAAGAAAAAAAATTGTAAGGCTAGACAATATCACAGACTAGACAACAGAAATAATTAGTGATATTAAAGTAATTCTTACTCTCAAAATTACCACATACTTCAGTAAACTGCCTTCCTCTGACATTTCAACCTACACCTTATTCTCAGGCCATTCCAGCACCTACATTCACTCAGCCAGCACGTCTAATCTTCCTCATCTAGTGCTGTTTTAAGATGGTTTCTGTGCAAATAAAAGAGCTTCCTTCTTGACTCCTTGGTCTGTGCCCCCATCACAAGCTGTCACCACAGAGCTTTCAGGCCCCGGGTGCCCACTTGTCACTTCTCTAGAAGAGAAAGCAGAAACGCGGTGGGGCAGGCAATGCCCTTCATCCCGCAGCTCTGCTGCCCAGCACTGGCGTCTCTCGCGGCACCGAAGTACAAAGACATTGTACTAGCATTCCAAAACATTGCAAGATCGTCATGGAAAATTCAGCGTTATGTAAGACTGCTATTTAATACTGTTTCATTAGCTGCGTGTGCCTGCAGGTTTCTGTCACTACCAACGTTTTGCCAGATTCAAGAAACTCAAAACTGTCTGACACGAATCCTTTAAAAACAAAACAAAAACAACAAAATAAAAGCAGCAGTTTTCACAAGTAGTCCGACAAATAGCCTCTCAAGACATCCAATACACTATTTACCACGGGGGTTACTTCAACCTGCCCGGATCGCGGCCCTCTCCGCCGCTCCCTCCCACCACCTGCCCGCGGGGGCTCTCGGCTCGCCGCCACCCGGCCCCGGCCCCAGCCCCAGCCCCGGCCCCGGCCCCGGCCCGCTACAACCCGGCTCCGCAGGGACCCCCGAGAGCCCGGCAGGACCCGACCCCCCTCCTCCTCACCGAGCCGGGCGCCTCCGCCGCGCTCAGCCGAGCCCAGCCCCGCCTGCTCCGCCTCCGCCCGGGTCAGGCGGCAGCGGGCGGGGCCGGAGGGCCGGGCCTCATCACTTCATGGATAGCGCTGAACTGTGCAGTTTGCCCTGGGCTTTCGTGTTGTTTTTGTGGGTTTTGGCTTGTCTGTTTTTATTTTGTTTCTGTGAGTTGGTTTGTTTGTTTGGGGGTTTTTTGCGGGTGGGAGGTTGGAAGGCCACACAGAAGATTTAAAATGAAAACTTGAAAATGTGGAGTTAGAAAGCAGCGCGTCTCACACTGTATCCCCAATTAATCACTTCTGGTGTTTGTTTTTTTTATTTTTTTATTTTTTTTTTGCTTTTTTTTGTTTTTTTTTTTTTTAATAAATGCTCTTGATGTTTGGGAGGAACAGAGGTCTGTGTGTTGGTTTCACTTCGCTATAAATTAGTTTCGCAGGGAACATGGAAGATCGCTTCTCTCTTGTCTTGTGGTTTCTGTGGCTCACACCACCATCATGGCAAACTGAAATATAATGTACGGCCCTAGTGATACCATAGTTTCTTCTCCTATTCTTTTTCAGTAGCCGAGTAGCTTTGCCATTTGTAAGGAATTGAGTTAGTAGTTCAAATCCATATATCTCTTCATCTTTTATAATAATTGTAACTCTAATTTAGCTGTATATGTATGTACATGTGTGTACAAAAGCACATATACCCAAATTCTAGTTATGGAGTTGGTATGAATATCCAAAAAATGGAAAAATAAGGCCTAAAAGCTATCATTTTGAAGTCTCCTCTTTCATGTCACGTTTTCACATTTCATTTTGATTGTTATTTTAGTTGTGCCAAAGAGGCAGGCTGCACTGATCAAGGTTGTATTTCCAAAGGTGGCTGGCGACATTTATCAGCCTGGGCAAGCTGGAGCTGGTTGCTGCTCTAAGCACTGGGCTGTGGGAGGGGGGAACTGCATTTGTGCACTGCTGCTGTGAAAAAACAGAAGAAAAATGATCTCACTTAACATCCAGCATTTGCCTTAAACACTCATGTTCTCAGTCAGACTTGCTGGGTTCCAGCCCTGTAAGGGTTCACTAACTTGCTTTCTCAGGTACTGTGTGTATATACTGACCGTGAATCAACCTTTAACACACTCAGGACCACAGACAATAAGAAATTAATAGTAAATATGGACTTTAGGTAGTGGCAGCCCTGTCCAGCACTGCCTTTGGTAGATGGGTTTACCTCTTAACTTCATTTAGCTCCAAAGTATCTCTGGAAATTAGTCACACATTGCAGTTTCTAGCATAACATTGTTTTCTAGGAATTTTCTGTTCCAAACTTTTCATGTGCCCACTCTTCAGTCCTTTCCCTACTGCCAAGAAACAGAGAGCAACCTGAAAGAGAGAAAGTTGTCCAGAAATAAGGGAGAGTTCCTCTTTCTGAACAGCAGTGATGATGAGAGACAAGCTGTCCATGAATCAGGGAGGCTTCCTCTTTCCAAACAGCAATGAGGACAATATTTGTATGCGAAGCAGTGTATAGACAATGAGGGTTTGGACTGGTGGAGAGGGCCCTAAACATTTGTTTAAACAGACGGTAGTTTGCACTCAGGTAACTAGATGCCACTGGATTATGTTTATCATTTATACACAAAGCTTACAAGGAAATAAAAAAATGTTTTTATAACAAAAAGTAATGCTCTCTTGTGAAGCAGGGCTGCGAGACAACAGAAGGACTTTTAAAGTTTTTTTAACTATGCAGGGGGTACCCCTTTGCCAATTTTTTTTTTGTGGGAGCAAACCTTGGGAGGTCCAGAAGTTGATGAGGGGCACAGCAGTGTCAGAAGTGAGGGAGGGATGAGCAGCACAGGTAAGTGCCAAGGCTGTGCTCTGATCTGTTATAGGAACACATGGGCACATGTGCCCTGACAACCTTTCCTTCCACCAGACACTGCTCTGCTGTATCACCCCCCACCTCACAGGGCAGACTGTATCTGCTGTGAATTTATATAAGCCCTGGTACTTTTGCTTTAAGTCAGAATTAGACTGAGGGGTGAATTGCTATCATGACATGTTCCCTCCTACAGCTATAGAAGTAAACTGCTTTTGCCTCACCTGAATCTGCAAATTTTAAACTGTTTGTTTTTTCTGTAAGGTTTCAACTTAATTTGTAGATGCTAATTCTGCTTATAGTAAGCTATATCTTTAGTGATATCAATCTTAACATCCACTGTGGGCTTGCTTAATTTTTGTCTACACTTTCATAAAAATATTTTCCCCCAAATATCTCCTTTTATGCTTTAATAACATAAGGTTTTATGCAAGCTAGGCAATTTCTGTGAATACATCTGTATTAAGGTATATAGGCATGTATATGTATCTCCAAGCTATTTAAACGTCACAAACAGTAAAATCATAGGGGGATCTCAAACTAATCTATAAATGCTAACAAACCTTGCGGAGTGAGGCTGTGAGTAAAAATGATGTGAGAATTCTCCCAAACCACTTTGTCATTTGCAAATAAATTTCATTGACTCACACCAAATGCCAGTACAGCTGTAACCTGGTTACACATCCGATGGGAATCAGGCTGCATAGACAGTGCAGCACATAGAGTGCTGTTAGGCAGCAGCCCCCGAATCCCTGATGGAAGCACAATAAATCATTGTTGTGTGGGTACAACTGAATATGTAATTATTCCACAGCTCCTAAAGACAGTAAAAACTTTTGTGGTAGATGAATGATCTCACTGTGATTATTACCTTTTTCCTGACTTCAAACTCCATAATCATTTGTGGAAAATCTATTCTGAGGCCAACTGAGGAAACAGCAATAACAGCTGTTTGACAAAGGTAGTATTGCACCTTTTTTTAATTATGCCAGCCACTGACCTCAGACTGAATTGGCACTTTATTAAGGTGCAAGAACATATCTTCAGCATCTCTGTGCAGTGTTGACAGCCTTGAGCTACAAGGAGGGATAATGCACTTAGAGCAGACAAGTATGAAACATCTGTAAAAGCACCTACAGCCTGAGATGATTCCGTCTGGGATGGCCAGCCCCAAAGGGTGGCGGAATAACCTGGCTGTTACCAGTACAGCCCTGGGAAGAAGGAGGCTCTAATTCAAAGAAACAGATCCGGGTGCAGACAGCATCTGAGCACTGCATTTGGCCATGTGCCAGGCTGCTGCCATCCTGTGCAAGGTTTTTCCCTGCCTTTGGTGGGAGCAATTATTTGCATGTGTGGAATTACTAAATGCTGTCTCCCCAGTCTGCTGTATTCTTGTGTTGTACCTACAGAGCAAGCACAGAAAACTAAGACCATTTTGTGGGGCCCCAGATTTAACATTTCTGACTGTTGGAGATACTACAAAGTATCTACTACTCAAGTTTGGCCTAAGGAAAACGTTTCTGGAAAGGGATCAAAGTTGTCTTGGAGGGTCTGCTGATGGGGATAGCAATGGGAGAACAAGAGAGACAGATGATGGACCAGCTTAATTTGACTCGGAGTTCAGTTTGTTTATTCAGCAATACATAAACTGAGTTGACAAAAATGGTCAGAAGAGGAAATAGCAGGGAAAAATCTGGCTCTGTAAAGACTAGTGGTAACAAAGCTCTTCTCTTGGATGGTTTATAGGTGCTGGGACAGACCACAACAAAGCTGGGCACCACAAAACTCAAGTTATTCACACGTGTTGATACAATACTGAGATGCTGGTTGTTCAGTTCAGAGGAAGAATAAGTTCAAATGCTGATGGAGTGACTAGCCCATTATGCCCCCTTTGTGGTGCTTTGAATAGTGGATACTTTATTAGATAGCAGCTACATGGTTCCCAGAATGATTTGACGTTCTGTCAGACTGTAAAAGGCAGTAGTGGTGTTGAAATATATCTCTTTCAGCACCAAAGTTGGAAAAGTATGCTGCTGTGAAAAAAGAGAGACTCTTGAGGGGCACTTTGCACTTTGTAAGTGCAGGAGTGAAATTGTATACAATTAATAAATAATACTGAATTGACATTTATCCTGAGTTTCTTGGTTGTTGTTTTACAGGTTTTTTGAAGGGGGTAGAAGGCTACACAGAAGATTAAAAATGCAAGATTGAAAGTGCAGTGTTAGAAAGCAGAGTATCTTATACTTAATCCATAATTAAATATATATATTTTTAATACTCTTGATGTTTAGGAGAAACAGAGGTCTGCATCAATATGCATTTCACCATAAATTATTTTCTCTGGGAACATGAAAGGTAACTTTTCTTTAATCTTCTGGTTTCTGTGGCTCACACCACCATCAAGCACTAATACGTCAAACTGAAAACTAATGTATAGCACCACTAAAATCAAGTGTTGTTTTTTCCATGTTATTCCATGTCCAAGTGGCTCTGCCTTTGTGATAAATTGAGTTAGTAATTTGATTGCATGTAGTCTCTTTGTCTTTTAATAAGAAGCTGTAATTCTAATTAGCTGTATGTGTGTGTGTGTGTGTGTGTGTGTGTGTGTGTGTGTGTGTACACGAAAGCACATAAACCCAAACTTGACAGTGTGATATTCCAAAATTATATCAGGAGAATTAGGGCCTTGTGATATACTACATGTAAAAATAAATTTCATCAAGATTTTGCTACAGATGATGTAGGGGAACATCTGTTTTCCTAATGATTTAGATGAGGCAACCTGCAACCCTGCCCATGGAAGTTCTGGGTCATCTTGTAGTCTCAACTCTTCACAATTTGAAATTCAGACCAATCTCCTGTTGCTTAAAGTAGAATGAGTCTGAGGAGTGTTATTCTGTAAATTACAGCATGTTTCCTTGCATCTTCCTTTGATGAACCTGGTATTGGCCAGTTTTTAGACTAGAGAATTCTATGAACTGATTCTCTTAAGTTTCTTTGTGTCCTTTTTGGCACAGTTATATGAAATACTAGATTTAAAGCATCTGCTTATGTAGATTTCCTCTCCTCTTATGTTTAAGGTATGACCTTGGATATATTTCAGAGTCTATTTGGAGTCCCACTATGTGTGTGCTAGATGAAGTAGATTTTTTTTCCCTCAGGTGAGAAGTGGATAGCTTTCCCAACAGCTTTGTACATAGCAACTGTGTGTTTAACTAGGTGGCTTATCTGTCCTGTAATTACATCTGTTTTCCCCACCTAGGAAAAATAATTGAAGGAGTCGTATATCTCTATTTGTTTTGAAATACAAGCTCCTCAAATTGATGGGCAGTTCAACCAGAGTGAATGAAATTAACCCCTGAGCAAACTCAAACAGCAGTTTGGCTCTGGCCAGCTCCGTACATAATGCTCTGGACGAGGTGTGAAAATCAGTTCTCCCAGTTCCCAAGTCTAGGTGCTGAGACCACCCATGGCCTTCTCAGTATCAGGACGAGTCCTGTGCACATGTCTTCTGTCTCTTGGTCCTTTGGTTACTCAAAGAGGTGTTCAGTAGGATGCTTGCTGCATCAACATCCTGAGCGTGCAATGATATTCATCCCAAAGTGCCTCCATTTGCCCACAGCAGAACTCAAACAGTACTATGAGAATACTGAGGGTTCAGCTGACATAAACACTTCCAAACAGTTTATGGATCAAACATAACAAAATGGATATTTCTTAAACAAAGTGTTTTGTAGAAATGCTGATCTTTGGTAAATAAATCTTGAACTGGAAAATGGATCCAGACTTCAGTTTTCATATGTGTGGTCTTGACTTTATTATTAAGTCCATTTATCTGAAGGCATGTATAAACCTTTGAAAAATAAAATCCTGCATTTGTAAGATATGTCATTCACAAGGCCTGTTTACCATCAGATGCAATGATTTTAACCTTGTTGTTCTTATCCTTTCAGTTTGCTGTCAAAATAGTGTTTTATAATACTATAATTTCTTTTTAATAATGAATGCTGCAGTCAACTTTTTTAACTGACAGAAGTGCGATTGGGATTTTTGTATCTCTATTCTACTCTATTCCAAACTGAAACTAAAAAGGTTTGTGTCTAGCAGAACTAGACTAGAGATGTGCTGATACTGTATAGCTAGATGGCAGCATTCACATTGCTTTGAGAAAGACTATAGTTATTTGAACAATTTGGTTGCTCTGTTACAGTTAAATGGCACGGTCCTATTCTGAAATATGCTGCCTGAGAATGTCTGAATAGCTAACACATCTGAAAATCTGACCATTTCATTTAGGTGTCTATATTGGAGGTTTATACTTTGGCCCTACAGATAATGAGTATGAAATGTAGTACTTACCCATTTATTTAAAAGGATAAAAATCTGCTTTTAAACAAGCTAATGTTTAGCCTGTTTAGCCTGAAACAAGGTTTTGCTTTATCTTATACAAGATTTCATTTATGTGAGAATTTTGTATCATGCTTGTATAATACAAACATTTTGAATTTTGTATCATGCATACAAGCTTGTTTGGATGATACACAAAATTACTTCCCTTCTATTACAGAACTAAATACTATTCAACGAAGTCCTGAATGTCCAACAAGTTCCTCCTATTATCTATCCCAAGCCTTACCAATCTCCTCAAGTATAACCCCACCACCTCTTTCCTTGCCCTGTAAAGGGACAAGGACACTTTTCAGAACGTTAACCCTTTTTTCTCCCTACTCATTGAAGATGTTTATTTGTCTAGTCCAGGCTACTACACACACAAGCATCCTGTCTCTAACATGTCAGCCCACATGAAGGTGAGCCTTGGAAGACCCAGGACAGGGAGCTTGGGCCCTGCTGGCTCACACAGTCTGACACATACACAGAACACTCTACTGTGAGCAAAGTTTTGGCTCTCTTCACCTTGTCCTTTCAGCTTTCTGCAGGATGACCTGAGCCCTGAGGCTCATTTGCTAAAAGCCTGTTTTGCAATTATGTGCAGCTTTGGATGCCCAACGCACTATGAGAAATAGATTTTGATTGCACTCAGCTGAAGACCAGAGTGAGTTGCAAAGAGCTGAGTGGACAAAAAAGACAGAGAAGTGAGAGCAGGGAGATGGGTATCATTATGGGTGGTAGGAAGGAGACAAATAGGCATGAGCAATGATTCTGTGCAGCACAGACAGTACTTTGTAAATCAAAGTAAAGGCTTTGACACCATTTCCTACAGCATTCTTCTGGAAAAACTGGCTGCTCATGGTTTCTGAACAGGTACACTCTTCACTGGGTAAAAAAACTGGGCAGCTGTTTGGGCCCAGAAAGTGGTGGTGTGTGGGGCTACACCTAGCTGGCAGCTGGTCACTAATGGTGTTCTCCAGGGCTCAGTACTTTATCAGTGATCTGGACATGGGGATCCAGTGCCCCCTCAGTCAGTTTGCAGATGACACAAAATCAGGCAGGGGTGTGGACCTGCTGGAGGGCTGGAAGGCTCTGCAGAGGAATCTGGACAGGCTGGATCAAAGGGCCAAGGTCAATTGTGTGAGGTTCAACAAGGCAAAGTGCTGGGTGCTGCACTTGGGTCACAACAATCCCAAGTTGCAAGAAGGAACCTTTAGGATTGTGCTGACCTGATCTGCAGGAAAAAGGAGATCCTGGCATTGTCTTTTCTGGTAAGCTGTTGCTGTGGCCTCAGCAATCAAAACAGGACTGAGTTTATCTCTGCTACCGCAGTTAAATTATTTATGTATTTCAGCCAGCTGTCCTTGGAGAAGCTATTGAAAGATTGGAAGAATCTTTTCTGCTGCTTTCCGTACATTTTTATCTCTTGTTTACGGACTAAACTGCAGAAAGGAAAGCAGGATAGCTATGTAATGTACAGAGGTGTGAGCCTGAAATGAAGTACTACTGCAGTGAAAAATCAGGCTTTGTTCAGTGTCTGGACTGCAGACTATAGGATAGCAGAGAGATGTTTACACCTATTTGCAATATTTCTGCATAAGACTGAAGGTTGTACTGTGGTCATATCTACTTGAAGTCATAATGTAAAACGTAAGCATGATTTTATTAGCTAAAATGCACCATTAGGTCTCAATTCAGTAATTCTGGATTTACAGGCTTGGTTTGACTGCATTGCTTGCTAACCCATAGACTGAAAACTTCCTGAATTTTCTTGATTTCTGTAAATCTAATGCCTGTGCTTTTTATTTTATGAGAAAATTTTTGTATTTACCAGTTTGATAGACAAAAACTGCCATCAGAAACTGACATAAAGCTCCGAAGTTTCTTCAGATGGGTATTATCAAGTAAAGGTCAGTAAATCTCATAATAAAAAGCTGTATAACATAGAACAAAGTTCATTAAATCTAATCATCAGAAGCTGTAAAAGTTGAATGAAAAAGCCACCTGAAAGTTCACAGTTCTGTTATCAATACTTAGATAGGAAACTCAGTGGGAAGTCTTGACTTTGGATATACAGGTAAACATGCTAGGTAATACATTAGTTTGCAGTATGATTGAATTTATTTTTAAATTTGCTGAAACATGGAGAAAAATGAGACCACAATGACACAGACACCTAAGTACTTTTGAAATGAAATGAACTGACCTGTTGTAAATGGACCAACATCTGTAGGATTTTGTCTAAGTGTTTAAAGAATTTGTGAGCTGTTAAGCTCTGTTTATGCTAATTCCTCTTGCCTAGGTTAGGAGGCTGCATCCTTTACCCAGACATGTCTCATGGTTATTCCAGCTTGGATATTACCATATTTAAGTACCTGAAGCATATATAAAAGTTGAACTTGAAACAAAAGCTTCATTATTGTCTTTATGTACTTCCTCAGGTAAACTGCCTAATACAAGTGTGCCAATTCGTTCCACTGTATAAATAAGCTACAGTAAAATTACTGTTTTCTTCATTCAATTTTCTTGAATGAAGGAGAAATATGTATTAAATTTAGTGGAAATGAAACTTTCCTGAAATGAAATTGGTATTTTTTTTACTTTCTTGAATTTATATTAAACTTCATAATTATTGTAATTGAAATATTTAATATCCACCTTTTTATAAAGGGATTACAAGGAAAACCCTCTGGGACTAATTTAAAACAAACAAGCCCCAATAACTATCACTGAGAGCTCTAACCTACAACATAAAGTATATGCATGATATTGAAATGCAAGTAACAAGGTAATATCTCAATGATTACATTTTAATGAGTTTCATACTCTATTCCCTCAGTGCCTGAGACATTATTCTATTTCAGAATGGTTATTTTATTACCTCAAATATCACTTATTTAATAAAAAATTTAAGAAAACATAATATGTAGCTTATTAAACGTAGGGGTTTTTTAATGTGCATCATCTCAATAAATGTTATTAAGGAATTAACCTGGCTTGATGTCTGTACCTGTAGGACCAAATCATCCTTTCACTTTCCCTCTTGCAGAGCAAATGTACTAATAGTCACTTCACCCTTTGAATACTCAGGATTTCATGCTGTTTGCATACTAGTGAAATGCAGAAAGGCCAAGGACATAATGACCTTAACAGTCAAATCATCATGGTTGAAAAACCAACCAAACAAAAACAACATATGAAGAACTGTTTCTTTTTCTTTGATTTGACAGTTGTTTTAATGCCTTTTATGCCACTGAAGGTAGGTTTCCATCATCTGCAGACCTGATGGGAGGATGAACTGCAGCAAGGAGCTGAGAAACTTGTTGAAATAGCCTTGCTGCCAGAGAAAATGCAGCACCACCAGCACCTAAGGATCTAAAATATACCTCTGTCTGTTTCTGTGGTGTGCAGTAGTTAGTTCATTTCTTTTGTTTGCATAAGCTAACAAGAAGCAATAAGACCTGAATCTCTCTGCAAAACTAAGGGGCTGTGAGAAAGGCAGACTTGTGTGCACAGGGAGGCACCTGCATTTGGAGATGGTGGCTTGCATCATCCAGGAAAAGGACGCTTCTGCACAGTACCAGTACAGCACCTCACAAGGAAAGGTAAATTAGCTTTCCTTACAATATGCCATCTTCCTCTTGGATTGTTCAAATGCTTATTTTGTTCTGAGTCAAAGAAAATGTGTTTTTGAAGACACTCATTCTCTATGACTTGTTTTTACTTGTAAAGTGCTTTAAATTCAATACATATTTACTCAAGTGGAACTTGTTCCACTGTTCTTGTCAACTACATATATTTTGTAAGTATTTTCAAGAACTGCCTGAGTAAAAAAGATATTCAAGAGCATAACGTTGTTATCCTGATTTTAAGGATGGGTAGTTAAGTTATTTATAGAGTTTTCTTGATTTGTTTGAAGACTTTACAAAAAAAAAAAAAAGTTCCTGTATACTTTTTTGTCTGGTAGGCATGAAAAAGTCAGTACACTAAATTTTTTGAATGAAATTAAGGAGCCAATTGAAATCAAAATTTGAGTTAATCCTTATTGAACTGAATTCTATTTAAACAGGACTATACACATTAGAGGTGAGACAACCTCTAGTTCTTTGTCTAGTTTGAAATACTTAAAGAGGACTTACAGCCCCTCTGAGACATAGCACTCTCATTTTCTTGTATTAGATCTTTCTGTCTCAGCTTTTGCACTTACAGTAAAAGCAGCATTTTCCACAAATCAGCTGTTGCCCCGCTGTTAATTTTCCCTTCTGGAAAACGTTATAGACAAAAAGATCTCAGAAATTAAAAATGACTAATAACAAAAAGAAACCTCATGTAAAGAAACAAGTATGGCAGTATACCACATTTCCCTAAATACATACATGGACTGCACCCTCCTAAAAATCACACTTGCCTCTTGTAACCTTACTTGACTAAAATAATTCTATTCGCTTGTTAGCGAGCACTGAGTATGCTACCCTGTTTAGTTGCACCTAATGTTAAGTTCAGTGCATGATCCCAGGTGTTAGTCTGAGTTAAATGCACTCAAATAGATGTGTAACAAGACTCTGACACTACCATAAAGTCTTGAAACAAATTTTTTAAGAGACTGATGGACCAAGAGGAGTTAACAGTATCCCTCTATCAGACTGATATCATATAAAAGGAAGAAACAAAACAAAATGTATGACTGAAGTAATACCATATAGGTATGGAAAACTGAAGTTTACAGTTCAGTGATAACCAGGACATTGCACTACCTGTGCTAATGTAAGGACTCTGGAGGGGAGAAGATCCTACTCCAGCCTAGTGCTTAGGTACTCTTTCTGACTGTAAAGTAGAAAAACTTGATGAAGTAATGGGAAGGTTTATATAATTAAGAGCAATGGGCCAACAAATGTTCATTGTCAACCTGGGTCAATCTAAAGCACCTCAGTAGAGATGCTTTGTATACATACACCACGTGGTATAGTTAAATCAAACTTGGCAATTGTGCTCCAAATACATCAAACCAAAGTCGATTCACAAATTCCTTGAACAAATTCTGTCATTAACTGCAGAAAAGCCTAGGCAATCATCTTGCAATGATATACTGTTTCAGCCTGAACCCATAATTGATAGATTTACATTGTGGACATATTCTTGAAACAAACATTCTACTTTGCAAATATAGAGTAAATTACATAGAACTTTATGAATAAAAAACTTATTAGCAAAATAATTGAATACAGTCCTCAGAATCAGCAGGATAATCCCTCCACCTTCCCACCCTTACAGGCAGTTATTGCTATAAAGGCTGTTGCCATGTGTGTTCTTGGAGTACAAAGCACAGTGCAGGGCTTACTGCTGGCAGTGCCAGCCAGAGCACTGATCCACTTTGGGCAGTAGCCCCTTTCTGAGGAGCAGCAGTGGTGGCTGCAGCTGGTGAGAGCTGGGAAGCTGGAAGCAGGAAAGGACATATGTCCAAGGCCTTGTTCATGTCTTGTGATTCACTTTCTACAGAGCCCAGGAAGTGTGTCCCTGTGAGACAGGTACAAAACACTGGTTTCCTGTGAAGCACTTGAAAACTGAAGGTTTTCAGTCTCCAGACAGAAGGAAGAAGGTGTGCAGGGCCACCAAACTGTATTGTCATGCTGACTCCTGAGCAACTCCAGAAGTGGTGGGGAGGTTCAGGCAGGCACTCCAGCACTGCTCTTTGTCAAAGCAGCTGCATTTCTTGCACAAGTGACAGTCAGGGTCAATAATTTGGAAAACTGCAGGAAGGTGTGTCTGCTGTAAGAGCTGTAAATCTGCAGGAATGAGCCCCAGGTGATGTGGGGTGCCAGCTGTGCTGGGAGTAGCTGGGGTGTCAGGCAGTGGTGGCAGCTGTGAGAGTGCTGGGTGACATTGAGGGGTAATGGGGGAGCCCCAGACAAGCAGCCAAGGACAGGGACAGGGAGCCTAGCTTGGTGTGTAAAGGCACACGAGGCTGTATGTGAGACCTGGGGCAGGCATGTTCTTTGGGAGCTCCTGTAGCAGCAGTTGCTTGAAAACTGATGAACTGCACCTTGCTCCACCCCTGCCAAGACCTGAAGAGCTAAAAAGTTCTTGTAGTTCCCAACCTTTCCCCACAGTACATCCCACTGCCCTGGGGGGGCAACTGCCTACACTGACTCTACAGCTTTGATGTAAGCAGCTAGTCCTCATATCAGCTGGAGAAGCAGATTTTCACAGTTCATCCTTTATCTGTAGAATCACTTGAGTTCTTTCTCAGAAATGGCTGTTTCTGTGATTCCTTTGTATGGTGTATGCAGTTAATTAAAATCTCTGGGTGCAAAACTTTTCTGAATTAAGTGTCCTAAATAAGTATGTTATTATCATTGCCAAAATGATTTTGAAACCCTGCTTATCTCCATATTCTTTTTCCTAGTTTGGTTCCTTTGGAAAAGGCATAAAAATAATGAATAATGTGGTGATATTATCTTTTCTATTGCTTTAGGTTTCTAGATGTGTCAGTATTATCTCTTTCAGCAGTCATCATTGCACAGAGTAGACATAAACTCCAATTAGGAGACTGCATTTCAGCTTAAATTACACTTAGCCATCACCTTGAATTTGCTTGTCTGACCTTCAAGCAAATTCTAAGCCAGAAAATCATTAATAATACCTTAGTACTCCTGGTGTACATCACCTTTACAAACAACTCAAGTGTTAATAAATTGAATTTATACTAAGAAATAGTGTCCTGTGTTCTCAGAAATGAAATAAATCCTATCACTTCACTGTTTTCTAGTTTAGGCTGGAAAAACACTTGGTTTATGACTTGGAGACAGCAAGTAAAGAAACAATATGCATCACTCATTGAGTATTTTCTTCTGAGACTAGTATCAGCTGGAAGCTGCATATAAATATTCTATGTTGATCAATACACAAATGTCAATAGAGGAGGCAGCTTTTAGAGTCATTTATGAAAGACTTCTTAGAGAAGCTGTTACCAGTGGAAGAAAGTGACCTCCCGTGTATTTGGTTTTGGTATGAATTTCTACAAGTTGCAGACTAGTGGATGTGTACACTAGTCCTGATGTGCAGGATTGCACATCAACTGGAAGCACTATCAGCAGCTAACATCAGCAGTGCTACAACTCCCAGTGGAACTGAAGAAACATGTGGCTGTCACTGCAGTACTCTGGTACTGGTACTAAAACATACTGCAGGTTAGAAGGCCAGGTTTTTTGGATCTTAAAGCAGTAGAGCTAAAATCTACACAGAGATTCAGGTGCAGTAACAATTTCTTTGAAATAGACTGAGTAAGCCCATTATTTTTTAATAATAACAAAAAAAAAAAGGCTATAGCTATTTTAAAAAATCTAGATACAGATTTGAGTACCAGAGAAGGTGCCTGGTAAATGCTAAAACAAAGACCAAAGGGTACTAGAGACAAACATCCTTATCATCTTTTTGCTACTTTTCTCTTACATTATCTTCATCCATTAGGCCCAGCTGCCTGCTGCATGGGGCACCCCACCAGCTTCTTGCAGTGCCTTGCAGCAGCCAGCTCTTTGTTTTTCTTTTTAGTTACATTTCTCAGCTTTTCTTTGAGTTTCTAAGTCCTGTGGTTATCTTTTTTTGCTCACCAGAGGGAGATAACAAGAATAAACCTCTTTGTTCCAACAGTGATAAAAGCACAAGAGGGAAAGATGGCATCCTTCATCTTCCTTCAAATCAGCTAAAGGTGGTCTGAGAGAATGCCTTATGTGTGGAGTTGTGGATTAAGGAGGTGTATTGAGCCAACATGAGGCCAGGGCGGTTTGCTTCATCCTCCTGACAATCCAGCAGCGAAAGATTTGCAGGAGAAAAATACTGTCTGCAACAATTCTATACATGTCTATCCAAAACATCTATCTCCTAGGGGGAAGAAAAGCAGTAACAAATTGTTCAAAAACATGGGTAGCCAAAAGATCCTGACCCTGCAAGCTGCATATCAGAATCTCCTGTAAGCTTTGGGGCCAATTTGTACATAACAGCTCTCCCAGCATTCTAGAACTTCATTTTGCAGAGTAAGATCACACTGGGCAAGTTAGCAATGGCAAAGTTAGCAGGACATGGTGGTTTGCTTTTTCCCATCATGGAGAATTCAAATAATCTCCTTAGCACTCTCTGCCCCAGGGGGCCTGAGGACTGTTCTAGGCCATTGAGACAATGCAGATCAAGAATGAGAGTGTGACCACTCCTTTCTCCATACAGAAATCAAAACGAGCATAGAGCCCTTGGTGGCCCAGGTCATTAAACTAAAGTTCCTTCTCCTGCTTATTACTTCAGCATTGTCACCAGCAGCACTAACAATTTTATGAACCTAAGCTGTTGTTTCCCACACTTCTCAATGGACTTAAAACAAGTCCTCAGAAAAAAAATATATTCCTTTGTTACACAACAAAATAAATAAAACCCCCTGGAAATACTTGTTTTGTCTTTTTTGTCTTAGTATCCCTTCTTGGCTTTTTCTGGTGGATTTTTTGGTTAAGCCAGAAAAGAAGAAAGGATAACTCTACAATCTTGATGTAAACTACCAGGCAACAGTTTCAAACCTTGGGTGTTTATCAGTGTGAGTGGAGGAATTAATCTCACTGGTAGCCCTGCTCCAGATGGCAAGGCTGTATGCTTTGTATGCTTTGGCAATGCATTCAGTGGAATGCCAGGCATTATCAGTTAATAAGGATCTTGCTACAAAGCCTGGTTTATGTATGCTGAAAAAGTCATACATGTTCATTACTAAGAAGCTATGCACACTCTTTTCAAAACCATTGTCAAAAGAATAAAGAAACAGAAACATTTTTTCTTAAATGTAGCATATCTTGTTTTTCTTATGTTCTTACTTTGTGGTGGGTTTGTACAGATAATGCTGTACATGGTACAATATATGTTGGCAGTATTATTGAAAAGCCAAGCACAATGAAAGAAAAATATGAAATTTATCTCATTATCTTTAGGAGTCTCCAGATAAAATTACAAATGGGTGTGTTTTCATAAAGCTTTCCAGTTCTCACTATCTAGCTCTAATTAAAGCTTTGTGTAAATTCACACATCTTGTAATAAGCACAGAGAAAGTATGGGGAAATCAAACATTCAAGACATTCATACAATCAATCTTTTAATTTTGCACGTTTTGCTATCTTTGTTTTGAACTTTTGCAGGGGAAGTTAATGCTGTCCTGTTAAGAGACAGCATTATCTTTTGCACATATGTTTTAGCCATAGTAGCAGTACCTGCATGTGGAACAGAAAATTCACACCTGAAGCTGAGCTAATACAGACACAAAGAAACATCCACCCTCTTCCCAAGAACCTTGAAATACAATTTAAAGTGAGCTGCAAGCAAAAGGAATAATCATTGGGAAGAATGTGGGGAGAGAACAGGATATCTCAGCACCAAGATACACAAGGCACTGTAGATTTAGCTGTAAGCCCTTCTTTTAATTTCCTGTGTAGTGAGCATTTGGCTGGGTGGGTATTTCTGGCTGCCTCTAACATCAGAGAAAAGCCTGCTCTGCTGGGAGGTGCATAGACATATTTGTTCAGCGGGACATTTCTCCCCTCTCAAGGCCACATCATATTTCCAGAGTGCCCCTATAAAATCTTGTATTCCTGAGAGCCAGGTTGCCTTTTTAACTCAGGGCAGTGCCAGGGTGTTGTTGTTTCCTCATTATTTGAGGTCTCTCGCTCCTGTCAGTCAGCGTTGCCCCCGAGTCAGGGAGCTGATGCGCTTTGCACGGCAAAACCTTGTGAGAGGCAAGGTGATGTTCTCATTAAAGAACACAGTGATGTTCTCGTAACTGTGAATCCCTCAGGAACATCCTGACCTTCAAGAAACTCTGTTGTTTGAGCTGTTTTCTTCAGAGAGGCCGCTGGAGAACGCGGAGGAAAGGTCTGATGTACACACTGACACATCGGGCAGAATCACAGGAATATGTCATTGATGAATCATTCTGTGTTAACTCACCTACAGCTCTACAGAGAATACAACTTGTAAAAAAGTCGTAAAATGTTGCCTCAGGTATACTGCATAAAAAATAAATTAATAATTAGTAATCCACTAACAACAACAACAATTTCTAAAGTTTAATAGAGTCTTGTGATATGAAGTTGTTTCAGATGGTTGTGGGAACTACAGAATTTAGGGACTATAGATTTTTATATCCATATGTATTGTGTTTGATTTCTTACTGCCTTGGATTTTGTATTATCACATGCATACTGCAAAAATGCTGCAAAACTCCATCAAGTCAGACAGATAGCAACATAGTCTGGACATTTGCAGATGACAGGATGGGTAGACACTCACATCTTCTATGAAGCCAGGGGCGAAAGACCAGGCTCCAAAGTCTAATTTGGATAGTGAGAGATAGCAATGTTTTTAGCAATTAAGTAAAAGTGCTATTTATCCTACACAGAACTTGTTGTACTGGCTTCTGAGTATGTTGTTTTAGAAGTCTTTATTAGCAAGCCTCAACAGATCATGCAAAAAAACTGAATTGTGTCTTTGCAGTCACAACATTAGTCTGCTACACATTTAAACAGAGTGTGGAAAGAGAATTTTTTAACAGCTGAAGTCCAAGCACCTGGCAAACAGAATTTTTGGCAAGGAGATTGGTTTATTTCACTTGACAGTTTTATTAAACTTTAATCCCTTTTTCAATGAGTGCATTGTTTAGTACCCACTGTTCCTATGGCCTAATTTAGGGAATTTTAAAAAGATGAATACTTATTTTTCTGATTCTCAAACACAGTGCAGTTCTGCTGCTTTTCATTATTAACTGTAAACCAGAGATAGAAATTGTGTAGATAAAAGAAGGCAATAAAACAAAATTAAAGTGCTGTCGACACTAGATTTGTCAGAAATTTAATGAGTTTTGCCAGAATGGGTGCTGATTATAGGTAATATTTCACAATGCCATTCATCACTCAACAAAATAATATACTTCTAGGAGACAGCTGTAACTGTCTTCTGCAATGATGGAAGTACTTATAGATGAGATTGATGTGTGCTGTGAGCAGGTGCCATTGCTACCATGCTCCAATTAAAAGCTGTGTGGATTATATGATTTTGAAGTTGTCTCTTACCCAGTATTTGCTTCACAGAAAGCCTAAATAACAGTAACTAAACACTCAGCTCAGCTAGAAATGTCTGCTGCTAGCCATTTCTATGGTGTTATGCTGATCTGATGTTTGCCCCAATTCCCTACGATCTCTACATCTTCTCCATGCTGCAGCAATGCCTGTGGCATGTGGAGGTGAAGCTTATTATGAGTCAGTAGCCAAAGGTGTATGAAAAGGCTACTGTCCTGTCTGGAGACTGTGGATTCCCCTATGACCAAACACCCATTAGCAGCTGGGCCTCATGGGGACAGCCTTTATGGCAAGTACTATACAGTGTTAAAATTTCTGGCATTTTAATTGCTCTATCATTGCCCCTGGTACCTAGGAACCTTGCTTCTAGTTGTTTTCTAGGGAAGTGAAAAACCCAAAGAGTTCACTGATGGATTTACAGGCAAATTTTCCACCTAGGTCAGATCTTTCATTTGCCTTCAATGCTTTTTTCCACAACTATAAATCTAGTTGTTTCCACTGATTACTTTCCACTAGTGTGGATGAGAAAATTAGGTCAGTTACATCTGCTAGGTGTCATCCTCTACTCATTTGTGTTGATGTAACCAGGTAGTTGCTACACCTGTAAAAACAAGAGAGGGATAAGTAGCTCTCAGCACAATGACTTGCACCTGGTGGGTGTGCACATGCAATCTCTTAGAAGTGTCTTTCATGGTGGGGAATCTCCTTGGAAACTGCTCTTATGTGTGAACAAAGAGACTTCAGCGTGGACACAGGTACGCAGACAACCAAAAGCAGGAAACCATTTCAATTCCAGATTCACCTTTATGTTACTTGTTACTTTGGCTGCCATCACACAAAAAGTACTGGCTGGAGTTTCTTGATAGCAGAGTTTGAGAAGACTACATCAAAGCTAATCAAGAGACAGTTTTAGAGGAATGCTATGGTATGTCACTCCAAGTCCTTAAAATCCTTGTTGATCCTGGTAATCTTACACAACCACCTCCTCATTATTAGAGCCCTCTTTATCTGAAGGAGTACCAAAGAATCTAAAATCTGGTCACATATCACCTGGAGCTGGCTCTAAGGTTCAACATAATAATGTTTCTGAAGCTAGGAAAGAAATTTTTTATATGAACTAAGATTTTAATTGGTGCCCCAACCAACAATATTCAGTATTTTTCTAATATTTTGCCACTGCTGTATTTTAACTACCTATTGTCACTGATCCATCTGATATCAAGACATCAGGACATCAAGAATGTAGGAATGAGCCTATGGATGGCAATGTGAGGCTATTGCAGATGTTCTGGGTAATCTAATATGGATGGGGAAGAAAAAAAGCAAACCCATTTAGCTGACCATTATCTCTCACCATACAGTGCATATAGGACTGGCCTCAACATTAACACTGAATGGCCCAGAGTAACAGGAAAGCTCTAAATATGGGGCATTTTCTGGTATCCTTCTAAATATCAGCCAAGGCAAAGTTAGAAAAGTTTTGCCTTTTTGAGGCATGCCCAATGACTTTTGGATTGAAATTTGTGAAAGTGATTTTCTTTCCTTTTTTTGGACATTCTGAAAGATGCTGCGAATGTTGTGAAAAAGATCTTTAGCTCTTTAATGAAGTCCTGACTCAATAAATAACTCAACAAGTCAAATAAAAATAAATAAATAAATAAAATAACTGGAGAACCTCATTTTTTCTACAGGTACCATTAGATGAAGACAGAAATCTCCTGAGATTCATTGCAAAATCCAAAATGCTGCAGCTCAGTTCAACATGGGGTAGCCTGAAAGTTGATTTGGATCAATACTTGAGGAGTTTTTAGACCATCGTTTCCCTTTGGATATTCATAGTGTGTAGACATGTTCAGTTTGGTGTCTCTTATTTCACAGGGATGAGATCCAAGCTCAGTGCCCAACATGCAGCACAGCACACCCTCAGTCTAGTACCTACATCACCCCAAGCTTCTCAGGACTGAAGGAGAGCCAGGTTCCTTGGTAACTCCCTCCGTTATTCAGGGCATCATCATGTCATTTGTTTCAGCCTGTTTTTGTTGACTGGGTAAATAACTCCCTTGATTACAGCAGTTAAGAGTTTTCCCTGGGGTTACATTTGGCAACAACCTGCTCACCCTTCTTTAACTGCACTGTTAATTAGGAGGCCTGTGTTTCCCTTCTTGTCAAAAGCAACTAAGCTCCTTGCCACTGGAATTCTTTATTCTCCCTTCTCCTAGCGTGAGAGAACAGTGATTGTTTGCTTGGTTACACTTCAAGTCTTTTGTATGCTTTTAATAAAATCTGTAATTAATACTTTGAGAGAGTGTTTTTTCCCTTCTGTCTGAGCACATCTTGAGTACAACTTTTCAATGGCAATAAACAAAAAAAAAAGAATAGTTAATTGTACTCCCAGGATGACTTTGACATTACTTGGAGTGTTGCAATAGCCTTGGATGGCCACATGTGAATGTCTAAAATAAGTCAATGTGGTATTTGTAACAAGCAATCTGGCTCCATTAACATGTTAGAGGAAAAGTTTGGCCAAACACTGTCAAATCTTTCACAGTGTTAAAATCCAGGGACACCAGGCTTTCTGGGGATGCAAGGGAAGGTATTAGTGCCCTTTTTCTATTTTATAAGAAAGCAGCAATTGTCTTTGACCTGTTAAAAAGTATAAAGAGCATGAAAAGCTTGCATGGACTCCAGCTGAAGCCAAAGACAAAACTAGACATGCCAATATAACATTCCCACATGGGAAAATAGTATAATTCTAAATACTGAATACATATTACTTATTGCCATCAGATATCACAGTCTGAGAGTTTAGTTTTAGACTTTGAAAAAATTAGACATTCATATGCTTCTAGATACAAAATAATCACAAGAGATTGTATTCACCTCACATAACCTGTTGAGAGACTGTAGCCAAAGGAGGGAGAAAGGCACCTCCTGAGGGTGAATCAGGTTTTCAGTCTTTAGACGACGAGTTCAAAATGAGATGTTCCCTTCACTGGCAACAGAATATAAATTTCTCTTGTCATTAGAGAAGATATTTGTTCAAGTAAGACATACTATACTTTTCATATCTGGACTACAAGAACATTTTCTCTGATTTATATGCTACTGATCGCTATCATGACCAGATATCTGGAATATAATGAGGATGCAGCAATTTCTGTAGTCACACAACAGGCCCTTGAAAGAAACTTCATATTTTTCTGAGGTGTTGGTCCTTGCCTGAGGTGGGCTGTTTAACTATATGAACTACTGATCTGCTAGGAAGACTGTCATGTACTTATTAATATCTACTTATTCTTACCTATTTTCATATTCTTGTAAGAGCTTTACATTACATTTTAAAATCTTGACCTGGCTTTCTGAAGAAAAGTTGTATTTATGCAGAGACTGAATGAAAAATATATTTATTGGTTCTCAAGAATCATACTATTCCCTACTATGAAGTACCCTGCTCAATGCTTACAAACCCTTTAGAACTTTGCACTGTAACATTTTTATATAGTTTGATTTGAAGGCATCCAGCTCGTTCTGAGAATCACTTTAGTACCAAAACCAAAATAGATAAGTTTACTACAATGCCTTAGGACAGCAATCACAGGTGTATTTAAAAACGTGAGCCTGGGAGAAGGTGTTCTCATGTGCCATTTCCATGCAGCCTTCAGGACTGATGGTAGATATAAGAAATGGCAACTCTATCACATGCAAAGTGTGTGTTAGATAAAGTGACAAGGATGTGGATTGAAAACTGGCTGAAATGGCAGGCTGAAAGGACTGTAGTCACTGTCACAAAGTCCAGATGGGGGCAAATCACTACCAGAGGTCAGTACTGAGGCTAACCCTGTTTTAACATCCTTATTAATAACGTGGATGGTGGGAAGAGTGCACCCTTAGCAGGTTTGCAAAATACAAAATAGGGAGGAGCGACTCATACAGAGAGTTGGTGTGCTGCCCTTCAGAAGGACCTCAGCAGGATGAAGAAATGGGCTGACAAAAGCCTCATAAAGTTCAGTACAGGGAAATGCCAAATCCTGCACTTGGAGGGGAACAAGCATATGCTGGGATCTGACTAACTGGGAAGCAGCTTGACAGGGAACAATCTTGAGGTCTTGATAGACAGCAAGGCAGCCATGTGCTCTTGCTGCCAGGGTACCCAGTGGCTGCCTGGGCTGCATTAGATAGAACACTGTCAGCAGGCTAAGGGACGTGATCTGTTCTCTTCACTCAGCACTGGTGATGCCACACTTGGATCAGTTCTGGGATCCTCAGTGCAAGGTACAGATTTCTGGAGTGAGTCCAGCACAGGGCTACAAAGATGATTAAGAGACTGGAGCATCTGACAGATGAAGAAAGGCTGAAAGAGCTGTGACTGTTCAGCCTTATAAGAGAAACCTTGGGAGAATCTCACCTATGAGTATAAAAATGTGACGGGAGAGAATAAAGAAGAGGGAACCAAGCTCTTCTCCTTGCTACCCAATAATAGGACTAGAGGCAGAAGGCATAAACTGAAACACAGGAAATTCCACCTGATCAGAGAAAGGACCTTTTTTGTTATTTTGAAAGTGGTCAAACATTGCAACACATTGCTAAGAGAAGCTGTGGAGTCTCCATCAGCAGTGATAATTCAAACCCAGCTGGGCAGAAGGCAGGTAACCTACTGCAGCTGACTGTGCTTGAGCAAGAGGGATGAACTAGACAAGCTCAAGAGCTCCCTCCCAACCTAAGTGATTTTGTGACTTTGTGATTCATGACCCTTTAGTCACCCAAAGACCTGACATTGCTAATAGCTTATTGTAACCACAGTTCCCTGCAAATGCAAACTGAATGACTGTTTGCTCTGTCTTTATATAAAGTTTCCAGAAGCTTAGTTAAAACTAGCACAAACACATTTGTTTGGTCCTTTTTCCCTCACAAAATCATATTATTTAAATGAAAATTCCTATAAATGGTTCTCCATGTATTTAATTTTGGAATATTTTCATTTCAGAAAACTTTGAAACTCCTTCCCATTTCACTTTATGCATTTTTTATGCAATTTATGCACTTCATGCAATTTATTATTTTTAAGCATTTCATAACACTTAAATAGTAGCTCTGCAAGATAGAAGGAACACTTAATTTTTAGAATCAGTAAAGGAGTTAGTACATTTTACTGATTGAAGTAGCTTTTTAAATAGTGTATCTCAGGTTGATTAACTTCAGTGAACAGAGAATCTAGGAAAGGTATTCTGTACAACCACAACGTAGTAACTTATCTTCATGATTCTAGATTAAAAAAGGTGTCCAAGACTGTGTCGGGATGGTCTCTGGTGGAAGAACACGTTCAGGGATTACCAAATATCCATACTGGCACCAGGTGCTGGGGAGGAACCCTGAAGGGGAACATCCACGTGGTGTCTGAGCATCACAGCTGTGAAGAAGAGCTGTCCCTTTTGCTGGGGCTGACCTGCCATGACAGACACTGGGCCATGCTCCAAAAGGAATACTGACATTAAATGAACAAGAAGGAGACACTACTTAGAGGAGAAGAGGAAAACAGTGACATTCATGTCTTGTTTGGGAGTATCCAGCTCCAAAGACTTCCTCAATCACCCTAAAACAGTGGGATTCCATGTCTCCTTCACCTTGGTGCTGAGATCATTGCAACAATGAGGTATAAAGCTCTCTGCAGTGGACCAAATACATGCTGAAAGATGCCACCATGCATTGCTGTCAGAAAATAAGATTTGAAATCCTGAAAAGTTGGTTAAAAAAAAAAAAAGCTCTCTACTCTCTTGGCAGTAAGCACATATAAAAATTTTAAAAGCAGTCTGAATACTAGACACTAAAAGAAAACCTAAATTCAGGAAATGAAAGAAAGCTCTGTAAGTACTATCTCTGATAGTATATTCTTTTTCAAGAAAGGCATTTATTTCTCAGTATCTTATCAGTACCCCAGTGGTAGTCTGTGAGCTAAACTGAAATTATTTTTTTTCTGCCTAACAAATGAATCTTTACAGGATTCTAAAATGGCTACACTTTCCTCAACTCTCAGATGTCTATCTCTTTTCAGGAGGGTATGAGAGGCAAAGTTTTCCCAGGCTTTAGAGACAACCAGTAAATGCCTATTAACGACCTGAGAGCAAGACATGAGTCTGCTTCTGGGGTAGAAAGTAAGGAAGGATGAAAACAGGGAGAAGGCAGCAACTGGAGACACCAATCTCTTGACTGTCCACAGTAAGAAGGGAGGAAAGAGTTTGTTACTCTGTTTTCTGAGGAAAGAGCTGCTTCCAGCATAAGGAATTAGGTAAAGAAAAATATGCAGGTGAAAGCTTATGGGTCATTCAGTCAGTGATGCTACAGCCCAAACACAGCTCTGCAGGAACTAATTTTCAGAGACGACTTGTTTTGATCTTAAAGGCCAAAGGTCTGTTAGATCATCTAATTGAGCTTCCTATTAGCATACCAAAATATCTTTTTCCCCAGTTACTCCAGTATATAGTCCTGTAGCAGGAATGTTTTTGGATAATGTACATCTTAAGTAAAGGCCCACTGCAAACCTTGAAAGACATTCTGCTTTCCCCTGAGGGCTTGCTGTAATAGGTCACGTTACAAACGTTTGCTTTATGTCTAATTGGAATCTGACTGTTTTCAGGTACCTGTCACTGAATCGTATTATCTCAGTGTCTGCTAGAATAAAAGGGCTTTGCAGGCTTGGTATCTTCTTCCCAGGAGAATCCTAATGCAATCCTGTCATCTTTCTGTCTTCTGCTTAGTAAGATGTTAAGATATTTAAATCTCTTCCTATAAGGCCCTTTTAAATTTTTTATACAACAGCCTCCACATTTTTTTTCCTAGCATTTCTCCTGTTCTGCCTGCCTTGCTACATTTTTAACCCCTTTTTAAAATGCAGGCACTGGTTTTTCCCTATTAAAATCACTGTGTTTTCTACATTATGGAGTCATTCTCCACTGGATTGAATTTGGAAATTCAAACTCTGTGATCTCAGAGCTTCTCAGTTTTTCAAGATGTAGCCAAGATCAATGATATCAAGCTAAAGAGCAAAGACAACTACCTGAATAGGCTTTTTAAATTTTAAACAATGTAAAATAGATGTGCTGAATTTTCCAGTCCTCTACTTTTCCCTACTAATTACCCATCTCCACTGTTTATATACAGATTTGCTCTGTATTTAGTAGCTGGATTATCCTATTGTTTAGATTTCTTTATTCACACTAGACTTTTAATGTCTCTCCCTCCTACAAGGTAATTTTCTGCAGCTTTGCACTGCATTTTCATAAGAGGTATACACTTGGAATTACAGGTGTTCTATAAGTCATCATCACTGTGAATCATAGACATAAATAAACAAGGCTGATGGCAGACCTTTTACTGCCATCAGTTATAACATGAAACAGGTTACACAGACAAGTTGTGACCTGTGAGATCAGATTGGTATCGAGAGTTTTAATCTCTGTTCTTGCTGTGGTAGAGAAAAATGGCTATCATTTATCACTAGCAAAGCATGCAGCAAGCAATAAGAACATGGGAGCTCAGCTATATTAAATAGTAGCTGCTGTATATGTACATAAGCAGTGCTGTGCCATATGTCTACTACAAACAGTATACTGTAATTATGAACACAGACACATAATAGGTGACTTGAAACAGCAAAATTCAGATAATTGCAATGGCAGTGAGCAAGTGTCATTAAGTTACTCAGATAATCAAGAGCCATCTAAAATTTCTCCACTACACTGTGGAGAAATCACAGGTATTTCAATTAAACCAAAGAAAAAAGGCAGAGGAACTCTCCAAGTAATGGAAGAGTTTGGCTACTCCTGTTTCCTCGTTCAAACACTGTTCTGGCCATAGGGCTAATAATGCTGGTATATATAGTTTGTGACAAAGTGCACTGCTCTTTTTCTTTCGTTTGAAAACAGCAGGACTGCAATGCTCCAGGTGTGATCAGTACAGTACAGCCTATTTGCCTCACAGGTTATGGAATCCACATGGATGGTCTGATGTCTCATGTTGGACCTCCTGCAACACTTTTAACAAATCTAATCACTGACTTCTAGGGGAAGCAGGGGAAAGAGTGCCAGGGACATGAGTCCACCTGGCAATGGCTCTGTTAAGCCATCCTCTGTCTTATCTCTCCTTTCACCCATGCATAGTGGCATGTACTTAATACATAAGGCACAGAGTTCAGAGGACAACCACTCTTCCAGTTTAGTTAGAACACTGCCAGATTCCAGCAACGCCAAATCTTGCATGCAAAGCAACAGTTACTAGTCATGAGTCATTCTGATAAATAGTTGTAATTTTGATCATTTCCTCCAAAACCAAAACATGCATTGTTTTTGTTCCGAGATTTTGTTGTGCTGAGCTGAAGCCTTTATGAATAGCCTTTGCCTTCACAATACTATAGAAGTTGATCGTTGCACCTACTTTTCCAAACAAGAAATATAAAAAACAATTTTCCAAGATTATTGTTGCTATTACTATAAATTGTGTTTTATTACTAAAAATTTTTGTTGCAGTTAGTTATCTTCAACTAGTCATGCACACAAAACTCATATGCTTTATGTATGCACACCACTGCATTTGAATTACTAACACAAACAAGTAGAACTGATAGCAACAAATTAATTGTTCTTTTAATCTTAGGGCCGTTTGGGTTTGAAGGGGATGTTGAAGATCATCCAGTTCCAATCTCCCTGCCATGGGCAGGGATACCTTCCACCAGACCAGGCTCCCAATCCAACCTAGCCTTGAACACCTCTGGGGATGGGGCATTCACAACTTCTTTGGGAAACTTGTGCCCATGTATCACCACCCTCAAAAAGAATCTTTTTTCCAATATCTAATCTAAACCTACTTTCTTTCAATTTGAACCCATTGCCCTTTCTCCTGTCACTACATGCTCTGGTAAACAATCCATCTTTCTTTTAAGTTCCCCTCAGGTACTGGAAGGTCACAATTAGATCATGCCTTCTCTTTTCCAGGCTGAACAATTCCAATTCTCCAAGCCTTTCTTCACAAGAGAGGTGTTTCATCCTTCTGATCAACTTGGTGGCCTCTTCTGATTGCTCCAAGAGATCCATGTCCTTTCTGCGCTATGGACCCCAGAGCTGGATGCAGCACTGCAGGTGGGGTTTGAGCAGAGCAGAGCAGAGCAGAGTTCCTCCCTCACCCAACTGTCCACCCTGATTTGGATGCAGCTCAGGATGCAGTTGGTTCTCTGTCCAGATGCTGTACTCTGAGAAGCTGTTTGTGATTTATAACCCGAGAAACAGTCCCCCAAGTCACACAGGATCACCAAGTCAGAACATGAGTTTCTTTTGAGACTTTTCAACTGTCAGCTTCTAAGTAGAAATGAGCAGTACCTGTCAATAACAGCTGAATAACAGATGCCATAAGTATAGGGACCATAAATTAGGGTTTTGACTGAAAAAAGACCTATTATGCAGCAAGGGCATTTCAGCATTCACTTCAGCAATACCTGGCAGAAGAACCTGGCAGTGGATGGTTATTAAAGAGAGTGATTTGAAGAATTCAGAAATGGCTGATTCTGAATTATGCAGTACCATTTCAAGGTTCTGTCAAAGTTATGGGTGTTTTCCTGTGTAGCTCTGAAATGAAAAACAGAGTTGAGATATTAATGTTCTGTGAAGGACATTAATTTAAAACAGGCACAGTGCTAAAGCTTGCTATCAGCTGCTTTATGATATAGAGAAGCTTGTAAAGGAATAAAATATGGTTAGCAGAAATGTTTCATTTTAAGTTTGATGTTTTGTCCTCACATGCAGCACTAAAGGGTATAGTTTATGTTCCGTTATTGTTTTGATACTGAAAAAGCTAATTTTCTTGTACTTCTGGATGAAATGTGAGTAACTGCAGTGGTGCTGGGCATCCTACATAGTCACAAAGCTAGCAGGAGCAGACTGCTGTGGAGAAGCAACCCCAAAGCTGGAACTCTTTGCAGCTTTATTTGTCACCTGTTATACCGCTTGATTCAGAAACATCTTCGGGGCCAACTTTAGGCTATTCTGCTACTAACCTGTAGTACAAGGCACTGAGACCACCCCAGTGTACCTTATGATCCATTAAGAAAGGCACTCAGACTCCATAAGCTATTGCTAAAAGCACCATTTTCTGGAGCTAACACAAGAAGCAGAAAGAATATATGTAATTTTAAATCCCTTCAGATGCTCTGAGCCCTGAGCCATGGAGCATCTCACATACCTCTACTCAGGGCATATGGTATAGGTCCCATCCTGTAGAAAGGTTCCCTAAAATTTTGGTTTTGAGGCCTCATAGAATTTTCTTAGATAAAAAATAATGTATTCATCGTATCTGTTGTCAAACAATGGTATGTTCACATGAGAACCTGCTGCTCTTCTTTAAGATAATGCCAAGGCCACACAGGTGGTGTAATTGGAAACACAGAGTGGGAGCTGCCTGTGGGCTCCTCTGTTACCATCACCCTGCTGAGTTTATCCTGAAGGACAAGCTGTACATGCAGCACAGCCTGCTGGGGTTGACACTCCTCGTGTATTGCTAACTCTCTGATGCCCAATAGTCTTCTAGTTAGGATTGTTAGGATTACAACCCTAAAGGGGAAAATCTTGCAGCTGTTCAAGGCTTTAGGCTTTGCTTCCCTGCTGTGGGCAGCAGCTGGTGCTCTGTGACACACTGGTAGGTTCCACTGCTCCCTGAAGTGAGCTCTGCCTATTATTACACATGAGACAGAGTGGCAAAGGATTGTTTCTGAAGGGTTGCTGTATTTTCTAGCATAAGGGCATTGGGATTTGCAGGCAGGCTGTGCTCCAAGCTTAGGCAACCTACTGGGATAATAAAGAGGCAGAGTGCATCAGGCTTCTCGCAGCATCAACCACACCATGTACAAGACAGCTGCAAACACAGAAGATAGAAGCAAGAGTCCTGATGTAGAGAGAACAAGGTGCTTATGGATCTGTCTGGGACATAAGCTGTGTTGCTGCTTCCCTTTCTTACACAGACACCCTGCAACTTTAACAGATCCTATAGCAATGGAGGATGAGTACGTGCACAATACAAGCAAATCTCACATCTTACCTTGCACTGCATTTGCCAAGAACACAGACTGTGTACTGTGACTCTGAAGACATTCAACATCTGGGGAACAGGAATCTGCTTTTGAGAGCTGCTCCGGGATCATCACAGCTCTTCTTATACCAGCTTCACATGGTTGTCTCTAGTCTCTTTTGCAGAATGGATTTTCAATAACATTCTACTTAGCAAGGTCCTACATTTATTGTCTCCCCTCATGGTCACTTTACATTTAATATATGTGTTATAATGGTGTGCAGGTTAGCCAGAATCAGGGATTGTCTCAGAGCACTCTATGTAACAAAATTGGCTGCTTGATTGATCCTGCAAGCCAAGCAATATGAACCTTTCCCACTGGTTGATGATTAGTCTTCAGGAATATCACTCCGTTCACTTTCCGGCTCTCAGATTTGAAAATATGCCATCACACACATAATGAGTAGGAGTTATTAATTTAGGACTGTTTAGGAAGATAGCTTTAACTCTTTAATTTTATAAAGTTGGGATATTTAAAAATACACAAAAGTTGTATGACAGCACAGCCCAATACGCACAGAGAAATCATAACTTTGCCCAATGTAAAATTATTTATGTATTTTTGGTGGTTTAATTGTTTTGTTTTTTTATAACTGAAAGGTTTAGTGCATGAAACCTAGTGGAACTTGCTTAATAGAAAGCACTAGTAAATTTATAAGAGCACATTTGATCACTGAATTATTCTGAAAGGCAAATATAAAGTATTTTTCTAAAGAAGTGTAAGGAATACTGATGCATTATAATTAAAGTTATGTAGACATCACTCACAGATGCATCACAGAGGGGAAACGGAGATGTTAAAGTATATCAGGTGTGCATAAGCAACAGTTTAAAGAAATACATCCATTGGAAGAAGTTACTCCCTTTTGCATCTTGTAAATTAAAGCCTCAGCTACATACAAGCATACGTGTAGCCCTATTTAAACTATACTAATTAACACTAGATAATAACTTCAACCTGCACTATTAAGTTTAGATTAAGGATAGTAATAAAAAATTATAAACATCCCAATATATTTTCTATGTTCTAAGACTCAGTTATTTTTCTAAAATTTCCTAAAATATTTAAGAAAAGCAATTTAGTGTTTTGAAACTGATTTAAACGCAGTTTTCTCCCTTTTTATCTGTGCCCTCGTTTTGCCTGTGAAGGCAACAGAATAAACTATAGCTCCTGTTTTCTTCTACTTTTTCATTAAGGCAAGTGTAACTTTGTAAAAGCTACAGGCATTTGGAAAAGTTAAAGAACAGCAAAAGGAGAAATGTGAGGAGATTAGAGGACACCAGATGGCAGATTACTAATTTGATTGAATCCTTACAATATTTTTCAGTTCAGTTTTTGAGCTTCTACACTTAAGAATTCAGGCTCAGTAAAACTGGCCATATTAACATTTTGATTATGATTACAACCTGCTGCAGCAGCAGGGACTATGTCAGAATTGTACCAACAACTGTGCAGGACACATGACTGAACTGCATGGCAATGTACTTTTTCTGGCCCTCTTTAATGCACTCTCACAAGCCATGCAACATGGGCTGTGTCTGTGATTGCTGACTACCAGTGATATGTGATCCTGTCTGTTAAGTGGTTCGGGGCACAGAGCTTTTGGGCTGCAGTTACCCAGACTCAGTGCTGACTCTGTGGGCTTTCATGCAGAAGAATACATGCTAAGCTTGTACTTGAGTGCTGGCTTGAGCCTGTGCTACACGCCCAGTACAGACAGTCCAAAGTGGTCTGTCACCCTGTCTGTGGAGAGTTGGTGGCTCAACCAAAACTATGCCTTAGTCTTGTCTGTATGCCTTGGCCAACAACTCCTGAGCCCTGAACTTACACCTTACTTCTTGACCATTTTTCTGATTTTGGTGGTTCTGAAAAACACCAAAACTCAAGATATAGTCTATGTATTCTTAAGTAATATGAAATTAATGTACTGGTAGGATGATTAGAACACACTTTAGCCAGGGTGCAACCCAAGGAATCACAGCCATGTCAAAGAAGTCATGTTCTCCACTGTTTTGCTACTTTAAGACCATACAACAAGGTCCTGATGGGATCTTGCAGGTCACTGAGTACAGACATTGCTCTCAATGTCAAGGAGACTTCATAATTCTTTTTAGAAACTTTCTGACTCTAAGACTGCTCCCACAGCATATTTTCCAGGGTGTTATGCAGCTGTGCATCAAATTTGCTGTTCAGGGAGATTTCCATTGTTGTTCTGCCATAAAGCTGACCTCAGAAGAGTCTATGGCACCCATGGATAGCTCAACGCATTGGTCTGGAAAGACTCACCAAATACTGAATGTGACCTGGCCAAAGTCATTGTAACTGTGTCTAACCTGCCTGAATGGCTTTTCCTATATGTTGTAATTCAATGTGAGACTTAGAGGAACAAGGCTGGGAAGTTGCCACAGTCTTCCATGAACTGCTTCTCATCTTATACTTGCACTTAATTGTAAGACTATGGCTGTTTTATTGTCATTGAAGATGCCACTCCCAGGCTGCAGGCCAAATAACTATTTAGGCCAAGCCTAGGGATTAGAGGACACACTAGGGACTCAAAAATACTTCAAAGGGTGAAGAGAGAAGGGGACAACTGACAGTAGTTTAATTTGTGGGCAGAGGGATCCATGCCCCCAGATTGTGAACTGAAGCCTATACAGAGCTTTCTGTGTAAAAACACAGGAATTAACAGTGTTTCTCAGAGAAAAAGCAGGAATCAGTGCCTGTTCCTACAGCATGGAATAAGACCCTCTAGCTGCAAAAAGAACCAAAGCTGGACAACATTTGAAGCTAAGACTGCAAAAAGGAGAAAGAACTAAGGAACTAGGAAAGACTGACAAGAGAAGAGACAGAGTGCTTTACCGCTGTCTTTTCCAGAGTCACAGAGGAAGGAAGCATCCTCACCAAATCAGGAATTGCTCTGACTTCTCTGTCTTCCTAGAAATCATCAGTAAGACAGTGATTACTGCAAGAAGCCCTAAGAGTCTACTCAGGAAGGCTTCAGCTTCCTCTCAAGCACACAGGGAAGCTCAGAAGTATATGACTAATGGCCCAAAGCTTTATTTGATTTGCTGCTACAATTAAGTAGTGGCTGGCAAAGCTCACTGGCCTCCCTCCGGTACTAATCCATATTGGGCTGTTTCAAAGAGTTCCTGAGAAAGTGGAGCTTAGATAACCTCGTTAAAAGCATTTGAAAGGCGTTTCAGTTACATTAATGCATGATATGACTAGTGAGGATAGCCATATGCTGCTCATACATAAAAATATTAATAAGTCATCTGTTGGATAGCTGAGGTTCCTAAGTTATGTCTAAATGCAATAAAGATATGATGGGTACTTGGATACAAAGAGTGTTCATTGACTGAAGATGAATTTGGTAATCCCATCAAAACAAAAGTGTAAGGAGTCTTTTAAGTTCCACTTAGGCTAATATTTGACTTCAAAGGCTGGCAACTAGACTCATTTTTTTTCAAAAATTAAAACTTGGCACGAAAATGTTTAAATAACTTCCTCCAAGTGAAGTGTTCCTTGTGCAAACCTGGGGATTAGAAATTAAAGAAAGAGAACATGGATGTACAGCCTAATCTTCTGCTCCCCTGACTTGCCTTTGCCCACACCTATAGTTGTGACAGATCCATTACAGTAATTACCTGCTTAGAACCTTGCTGCTGCAAGGACATGGAGCCCCTCCCATCTAAAAGGAAAAATAGCGTGTCACGACCAATGGTAACATTTTTCACCTTCAGATACATCACTTCCTCCTTATGGTAAATTCCTTTTTGGGGGTTCAGAGGGAATTGGTTAAAAAGCAAATGTGAGAAAAGTGTGAAGAAAACATACAGCCCTTTAATGCAGTGTTGGGATGGATGAAAGTTTGACAAGAAAATCTCACAGATATGTATGCTTAACAGAAGGATCTTTGAATGTAGAAGAAGGAATAGAAATGAATGCAAGTTTTGATACAGAAGAAAAGAATTGATTAGTCAGTCTTACTTGATAACTAAGAAGGCAAAGGGTATGTTAGTTGGAAGGGGTTTTTATGGCTCAGAGCAAAGGATAAACCCACCTCAAACAGAAGATGTTTTTACCAAGCAAAAAGATTCCACAGGCAAACAAGACTGCCGATGTTGCAAGTAGAAAAAAGGTCTCAGAATTTTCCACTGCAAGAAAACTGAAAAACAACTTCTAGCTTAAACTGTACCATACTAACTTGTTGTGATTGGAAAAGAGTAACATGAATATGGTAATCTTAGTAATTATGATAGGCTATAGGTAATAGTAAAGGTATTGATTGGTTGTTATGTATTTAAATGCTCAGCAAAGAAAAGTATATAATGCATTGTAACCAGAATGAGAGTGGCTTCAGACAAGCCTACACCTGTGGCTGACAGCTGTAGGCGAGGCTCTTTCACCTACGACCCGTGAATTGCTGTATCATCTGGATACAATAAACAGCATTTTAAAGAGCTATCTGGAGCCCTGCATCTCTTCTTACAATGCCACATCACAAGAACTGCAAAAACCAATTCTAGCTAGTAAGATGCTGCTTGATATATCCAGATTTTGGGTTATAGCTTCGACATTTCAATCCCTGGAGATCATCTCAAGAAGTATCATCACTGCCAAGGCACAGATAATTTTGACAAAATTCTCTTTAATTTGGTCTTAAAAATCTGCAACAAAGGAAATTCTGAAATTCCCACGCTGTCTCTTCTGGGGAAGAAGAAGCAATCTAGTATAGCAATTCTAGTATCTAACCGAAATCTCACGCTGAGCTTTTGGCTGCTGTAGTACTTGCTCTTTTGTCCTCACTATGGACTTTCAGAGGGCTCATGTGCCACACAGGATATATTCCTGTTTGTTCCTGCTCGGACAACTATGACCCTGGTAAATCATGCTCAGGCCGAGGTTCACTGTAACCTCCTGATTCTTCTTCGCGAAGCTGCTCCAACCTGGTTGTTCCCCATCCCGCATTTCTGCATCCAACGGTTCTGGCCTTGCACTTGTGCTTCAGAAGCATCCTAATTTTCCCAAACATTTCTCCAGTTTGCCAAGATTGTTTTAGAAATCTAATCGTGTTCCCCAGCATGGCCACAGCCTTCTCACAAACCGAGCACGAGTGCTGCCTGCATCGCTATCCACATCACTGGTGACAAACTTTGACTGAATGAACCTCTGCGTTTCCCGTGTTGGCAGCTGAGCACTGCTTAGCCACGCACAGCACAGCCAGGTCGGCACCTAGCTGTCCCTTGGCTTGGACTTATCACGGGAGTCAAACGCACCTTTAAACGAGCTAAAAGCTCCTTTTTCTCGCTCGTCCTTTATCACAGAGAGACGCCCGAGCCCAGCTGCTCGCACAGAGCGGCTGCTGTCGCTAGCACATCGCTGCGCCCCGCGCGTTCGGAGCGCGGCCGCAGGGCCGCTGGCCCGGGCGGCGCAGGCAGCCGGCGGCGGGCGGGCCGTGGCTGCGCGGGCCGGGCCGGGCCGGGCCGTGGCGTGCGGCCGGGCGCCGCCAGGGTCACCATGGCGACCCGCGGCCGGCGGGGCCGGCGGGGCGGTGCGCCGGGGGTTGAGCCGCCGGGCTGCCAACCGGCCGCGGCCAACAGCCGCCGCCTCCAGCGGCCGCGCCTACATAGGGGCGGTGGGCGGTGCGGGGTGGCCGCACCGTTCCGTGGGCTGGTGGTGAGCGGAGCCGGGCTAGGCGGTGGGCCGCCCTTCATCCTGCGGGGCGGGCGGACGGGACGCGTTGCCCGGGGCGCATTTGTGGTCGTTCGGAGGGTTTTTTGAATTATCATTATTATTGTTATTACTTCCTCCCACCCACGACTTCGTTTTATTTCTGTGGGTTTTTTCGCTCCTCCGAAAGGTACCGACGACGGGGCGATGCATCGCACCGGAGAGAAGAGCCGTGCGGGGCGGCGGGAGCCGTGCCCCGCCGTGCCCCGCAGCAGCGGCGGCCGGGCCGTGCTGGGGGTGCTGACGGAGAACGGGCAGCAGCCGCGGCCCGGCGGCCAGGTGAGCCCCGCTGCCCGCTGCACAGCCGCCCCTGCCCGCAGAGCCCGGGCTGAGCTCGCCGGCCCTGCGGGGGCTGGCAGCCGCCGGCAGCAGCGGTGCACGCACCTGCCCCGAGGCTGCCGGCGAGGGCCTGCCGCGGCGGGGTCAGAAGGTGCCTCGGGCTCCAGTTCCTAAGCGTGAGTTTCCCGAGAAACCCTGCTAGTAACCGCTGAGTCCTAACCTGCAGGTGTTTCCCCGTGGAAGCACCCTGTAAATAATTCATCCTGGAAGGAAGGGATACTATGCCTACCCACCACAGTGTAAGGGGTGGTTTAAGGGACGGCTGTCCACTGACCCAAAGTTCTCATTGCTGCGTGGCTAGCCGTGCTCAGTTCAGGGTGCCAGCGCCTTCAAGAAGTTCAAGTTAATGACACGTCTTTTTTTCTGCTTTTCTGTCCCTTGAGCCCTCCTGGAGTGTGCTGGTGGGGCAGGGACACTGTTACTGTCCTGACCTAAAACAGCAGCTGGTATGTGTATACAAAAACTATTCTTGTTTTTGGCTGTGGAAAGCCCCTAACTCAGGTCATGGCTTACTGGCAGTAGATGGTGTGAAGGATTGTAGGCTGGTCACATGTAGTCCTGGGCTTGCGATGCTTAAGCTCAATAATTCAAAACAGTTTTTAACTCTGCTTGAAGTGCCTTCTTGCCAGTGCAGTCCTTGCTAAGTCTGTGGCAGTGCTTCAGCACTTTTTTAAACTTCTGCACCTTCAACTGCTCCTTGCCAGAACTGAATGTGGAGCAGGCTGCATTTCCCAGCCCCATTGGAACTGAGCAGCACACTCATTCTCCTTGGTGGGCGGCACTGAATATGATGCTGCTCCCTTGGTTTCCTGACTTTTACTGCACTTCATTCTTCCTGTGAGGAATCTGTCACAGCAAGACAGCAACAAGTGGCGCCAACTTCAGAGGCACCAAATGTAGTTGGTGGCTTTTCCCATGAACTTTTGTTACTGGTGTCTGTTACACAAAGAAAGTGATTTCCTTTTTGAAAACAAGTGAAACTTTCTGTTTTCCTCCTGAGTTGCTCTCCCACAGCGTTACTGTGTGCTCTGCTTCAGGGTGCCGCTGTTATCAAGCGCTTCTCTGGCTTTGAAAACACCATCCCTTTATCTAGAAAAGATGAAGTGCCCAACTGCATGGTCAGTACTGCATCAAAGCAAGGTTTTGCTATCTACGTAGATGACCCAGAAGATAAAGAAAACTACAGTTGCCAAGTGTCTGAAGAGCTGGAATTAAGCCACTGTGAACTAGATACCAGTGCAATGACATCCAGCATTCACCGGCTGCTGGATCTGAGTTCAGGTAACTCCTGTTACTGCTCAGATGGTGTCCATAGCACAACCACATTAGGGTGGTTATGAGTTGTGAATTGTAAGCTAGTGAGTAGTTTATGTTACAGTAAGTAACACTACAAGCTAACTTGGATTGTGTCTACATGAGGGGCAACACTTCTGAGCTAAAATTAGCGAGAGAAAGTCAAGAGATTAATTATACAAATGTCTTGCTGCTTCCTATTACCTGTTAGGCTCTCCTATGGTAGTGGACGCATCCTTCCAATCTCAGCCAGAGGATCACATGGAAGATGTTGTAACTCTGGCTGTGGGAGAGTATGCAGAAGACATTCATCAGTACCTCCGAGAGGCTGAAGTAAGTTGCTGTGAGAAGCTTATAGGTATCTGTGGTAGGCTGCAATATTGCAGAGATCCAAAGCTGCCATTGAAGAGAAGAGAAAGTAAATAGTAAAAGTAATTTCTTAAGGCAGCATGTAGTCAGTGGTAAGTTCTTTCAGGATTAATGCATCCCTGTTATTTCCGATCATGGGAGCATCTCTTGACTGTTTGGTGTGAAGAATTCTTGCAAATGGGAGTAGAACACTGAAAAAATGCTAAAGCATTTTGATGTGATCTCACTGATAGCTCTCTGGCTATAGCAGTAGTTTTTCCTACCATCTGGTGTCAGAGCAGTGAAGTACAGTCTCCTGATAGGAAGAAGGGGGAAAATCTGATTGGTTCATTTTCAGGTCCTTCTAAATGGCTCAGTTGTTTGATGACAAAGGCTGTCCATAGTCCAGGAAGTGTTTTACTATCCTCCTGCTATCACCATAGCATCAATATGTCTCTTCAGTGTAGAAATACTACTTTCTAGAGATGCCACTATTCGGGAATAATTACCACTATCACAATAATTGTAGTTAATACTTACAGTTATTAAGAGTGGGACAATCCCTGCTCCTTTTAGTGTAAGTATAAAGAACATTCATCAGCTCAGCCATCCATGGTTCTCTTCAAAGTGATCATCCTGATTCTTCAACTCTTTCCAAACAGGTAAGATTTAGGCCCAAGCCCTACTACATGAAGAAGCAGCCAGATATCACAACAGGAATGCGTGCTATCCTAGTAGACTGGCTGGTGGAAGTGGGGGAAGAATATAAACTTCGGACAGAGACTTTGTACTTGGCGGTGAACTTCCTTGACAGGTTTCTTTCCTGCATGTCTGTTCTCAGAGGGAAGTTACAGCTTGTAGGAACAGCAGCAATTCTTCTGGCTGCGTAAGTGTTTCATATTCTGAGATCTTGGTGATCTGCAGCCTATTTTTGGGCTTAGTCATGTAGGGAAATTTGAAGGAAGGAAGGTTGCATTAGTAGGTAACTTCTCATGATATCTCAAGATTAGCAAGGTGGCCTCCTTTGGTCACATTTAAACATTAAATGTTGAATGCGAAGAACTGTAGTAGGGTAAGCTTGTAACCATAAACACAATAGCAGAATCAGTAGGATGTTAAACTGCTAGCCTGTAAGGCTGTAGTAGACTCAGTTGCAATCTGCAGTTAGCCTTTACTGCTCTAACTAGACTGGGAAAGCAGCACAGCTTAGGAGTGCATGGGTGTTTGTCTGGAGTGTGCTGTGTTACTGAGACTTCCCCACTGAAGGCTTGCTGTTAAGAGCTAGAAATGTGAGTGTCTGTCTAGACTGATGACTCGGAGTTCCTCTAAGCATATTTGGCCAAGTTTGAAACTAAGTTGTTAGCTAGCCTGGAGGAACAAACAAAATTAAAGCTTTCCACAAGTTTTAGTAATGTCATGTTCTTATCCTGACGTGGGTCCAGCACAAAGATTTCTTTTACTATAACTTCAAGCTGACAAATGTGGTGTCTATATCCCCTTTTCAGGAAGTATGAAGAGATCTACCCACCAGATGTGGATGAATTTGTCTATATAACAGATGATACCTACACAAAGAAGCAGCTGCTAAGAATGGAACACTTGCTTCTCAAAGTACTGGGTTTTGACTTAACAGCCCCAACCATCAACCAGTTTCTCCTTCAGTATATTCAGAGGCATGGAATCTGCATGAGGACAGAGAACTTTGCAAGGGTATGAGCTATCTGCCTTTTGGGACTGAGAGGGAGGGAGTGATCCTTAAAGGAGCTTGCATTTCATGATGCTCTCTCTGCAACAGGCCTAAAACTGCATGTTTCATAGCAGTGGCTTGTGTGCCAAGACTTCTGGAAGAATGGCTCATGGAAATCCTGAGTTTGGTCTATCTAGTTTGGTCACGGATAATTCACTGACTAGGCAATTAGGTGGTTAAAATCTGGTGGTTTTTTCAACGGTGCCTGTGTAGCAAATCTGTCCTGGATTTGGTACTACTGCATATTGCTCCACAATGACACAGAATATAGCTGCATAGGAGTTACCTGAAGTAGGCAACCATGCTAGAAACAGAAAAATTACAGTAAAACGTCTGATCACCTGCTTCTCTGCAAAGGGTGTAGGATTATACAGTGGCTCTGCTCCAGCAGAGCCCATACTGTGCTTCTTAGAGCTATCCATTTATCCCTGATGTCCAAGTGGGGTCCATATATATAAACAAGAGCCTTAGCAGATGGGAACTGTGTCTGTCATTTTTATGAAATTTGACTTTTCTGTGTCTCTACCTGTAAAATCAAATCAGATCTGATGATGGAACCAGAACTTCAGATTAGAGTAGATGGGCTAAGCTTTGGCAGAATGTGGTCTTTCTGTCCCACCTGAAACATAATAAAGGATCTTCTGTAAGATCTGTAAGGACCAGAATGCTAATTCTCCGTACTAGATATGTAGTTTATGCTTTTGTGCATCATACCGAGACCACTGCTGAACTCTAATACTTGCTGTATTGGACTGATTGTACCAGCTAGGTTGATTCTTTTGGAAAAACTTGGGTTTTCTTTTTCAGTATCTTGCAGAGCTGAGTCTCCTTCAAGCTGATCCTCTTCTGAAGTACCTTCCTTCACAAATTGCTGCAGCAGCCTACTGTTTAGCAAACTATACAGTGAACAGATCTTTCTGGGTAAGAACAACAACTGTGTGTTAATAAATAGCTCAAGCATTTTGTTATTGTTAAAACTGAGCTGAGAAGGAGGAGTAACTGTAAAGTATGTTGTTCTAAAGGGTGAAATCCTAGGACGAGTAGCTGTTCCTGAGTTAATGAGACTACCTGATAAATGACTGCTAAGTAAACCTGAAATACTATGCCTCTTCTCTGAAATGGAAAGGATTTTACTGTCTTGCTCATTTACATCAAGACTGTACCAAAGGCCTCACAAATCTCCAAAACTGCAACCCCAGATACAATTCATGGTATTTCTGGGAGAAAGGGGAGAACTGAATGTGTCTACTTGAGTGATTTTGCTGTATGGCTGCTTTTACCATAAGCCTTGGTGGACCTTGCAGCTGTGTGTTGGAGGAATAGCTTTAGTACAGAGTAAGATCCAGGAGAAATGTAATGGATGCACGTGCTTAGAGCAGAAGGAGCTTGTCAGATCTCAAGGCACCAAGGAAGACCTAGAGTGAAACTGATGGCACAATACAATTGAATCTTTTTCATACTTAAAGAACTAGAGTGAGCTCTGATGTAGTGAAAAGAGTTTCTGCTTCCGTGGGAAACCCATCTTATAGATGACTGCTGACTGCAATAGAGTAACACTGTTTTTTCTCATCTGACCAGCCAGAAACACTTGCTTCATTTACTGGATATTCATTAAGTGAGATAGTGCCTTGCCTGACTGACCTGCACAAAGCATGCCTTGATGCTCCCCATTGCCAGCTGCAAGCTATTAAGCAGAAGTATAAGCACCCCAAGTAAGTAAGCCAGTATGCCAGTGTCTTGGATGGCTGTAAGCACAGGATGACTCTGGTTTTCCAGCTTGGGCTGTGACTGCTGTAGCTCCCTCATAGCTGTCAGCTTCTAGTTCTGAAACAGAAGCCGCCATCAGCTCCTTGAGGGGAAAACTTTTCTGACCAGAAAAGTGATTAATGCATAAGTATGCAGCTGCATTGGATAATAACTTTGCAGTGTTGCAGGATGATGCTTCTCTTCTCCAATGTATTACACAATTAAGTGATAGTTCAACTGACAAATCTGAAGCCAATATCTGTAGTCACTGCATTTCTATTCCAGGTACCTGCAGGTGTCTCTTTTGGAGCTCCCAGCAGTTCTTCCTCTACGCTAGACACTGTGGATCCTGGACCTGAAGATTACTGTGTCCCAATCAACAAAGCTGGTCTAACATTTCATAGAACACTGTGGGTCATGTGTCTGTAACCATAGTGATCAGAATGGTTTTTAAGCTAATACTGCTTAATGAGATGCTTTTTAAAAATAGATATTAGACTATAGCTCTTAACATAACTGACAGCACTTTTAATAAATGTCTTATTACACTCTGCTTCTGTGAATCTTCTGACTCCAGTTAATACCTGCAGTAACAGCGAGTGGAATGAGTTTTTCAGGGTTTTTTTGTTGTTGTTTGGATTTGTTGGTTTGGTTTAGTTTGTTTTTTTTTTTTTTGGTGGGATTTGTATTTTTACTAAATTGCTGTAAGCACTTGTAAGCTGGCTGGAGTGGATAAAGCAGAGCTTGAACCACCACAACCTGAAACCCCTGTAGGCACAGGTGACTTGCTGTAGTCCTATTTGTTCTTTCGTCAATGAGACAAGATCATGTGGGCGTGAACAGAAGCTATTTTCTGTGACTTGTTTACCATATCAGACCAAGAACATCCACATGCAATTGGTCTATGAACTCTGAACATGTTTGTAGAAGATAATCAGTGTTGAGGTGAAAGTCAGACTTCCCTTTATGGGGGCTAAATAGGGGATTGCTCTGCAGGGAGGTGGAGGAAGGGGAAATTGTGACTGGTAAAGCTTCAGGAACATTTCATACACTGGTGAACAGACTGCCTCAGAGAGCAATGCTAAAAGCTATGAGGTACTGGAACAGTAGAGTTGATCTAGATGGCTGCTGAGACATTCCTGTGGTGTAGAGTGGTGTAATAACAAACCTATCTGAGATGACCTCTCATGTCACAAGAGCACTGGTGATCATGTATGAAGGGAGGGCAATGGGACAGAACTATTAGCTGTCTTAGCCTGAGCTGCTACATGGTCTTGTGTCCCATTGTCAGTTACTTGTTAGGTAGTGCTTTGAGAAAAAAACCAAACACAACCCCTGTCCAAAGTAGTTTAAAAATCAGTTGGTCATGTTCGTCAACATGTAGAGAACTATAATCCACTCATCTAAATGGTAAGGTAAGTCTGAGCTGTGCTTGTACTACAAGAGTTTAAAACTTCTAGGGCTTTTTGCTTCCTAAGAGAGCCATCTGTACAGCTCATTATGTGTTTCCAAGCAATAATAGGTTTAACACTTGACACCAGTATGCAATTCAGCAGACATATTAAGTACCAACTAACAAGCCTCTTATTTTAATTTTAAAACCTGATTATGCTAGTATGTGTGTCATGAGGCTTTTAGCTTTGGGCATTCCCTCAATGTATGTAAGACTTCCATTCCCTTAATTCCTCCCTGTGCAGCCTGATGGATCTTCCTAGTAATGCAAACTCTCTTGTATTTCTCCAAAGTGGAGGTAGTAGTCATGACTGCTTCATTTGTCTCAAGGTAAACATCCTTTAAGGGAGGGGAGTATTCCATTTCAGTCTAGTGCAGTCTTATGCTGTAGTTTCAGTCTAGGTCTTGATCTCTTGCTTCAAACACTTTCTAATCAGTTAAGTGAATTTGTCTTGATATATACTGATAACAATAGAAGTGACTAGATATCCCATGCTCATGTCTGTGGCATTCATTTTGTAGTGAGGGCCTCCCATTACATGGATTCCATGGATTTTGTCCATCCACTGAATTTCATGGCTTGTGGATGTATGTCCTAAAGGTGGGCTATGAATTCCACTCCATCCTGCAGTCAGCTTCTTTAAAGAGAGTGTCTCAGTGCAAAGCTGTGCCAATGGTACCTACCCACAACAGGCAGCTCTTGGTTGCTTGTTTCACAAGGAAATGGTGAGTGCCCTGAGCAAGTGTTGCTAGGTCTACCCAGTTTATGAGTACCAGCTTGTTTGGTGTTTCAGGCTGAACATAAGATATTCTGAAAGCCCATGTTAATAAGACTCTACCTGTAAGTAATAGTGTTCACTGAACTGCAGTGAACTGTAGTTTTGGGCATTTTCAAAGTGGAAATGAATGTCTCAAGTGCAGGAATGTTTTCCTGGTGTTACAGGAGATTAAAGATTTGTGCGGTCATGCTGCTGTAGTAATGGAGAAGAGATGAGTTTTGTTCTTAAAACAGTCTATAACCACTGTCATGTTCCTGGGCCAATAGCTTTGGTGCATCTAACAAACTAGGAGTCTGAATTTGCTAAGAGTTTTAATGTCTGGAGTCTTTCTAGAGGCCACACTTTTGTTCTGTTTTACTTTCTTAGATTTGACTTATAACTACAAGGCAATTGCAGCAGTTTCACTTCACCTTCTCAGAGCTTCAATTCTTTGGTATACAAATGTACTGGGGGCTTTTTGGCTTTTTTTAAGCTATAATATGTGAAGGCTGTGCTTCATCTGGTTTCTTATTTTGTAATTATTTTTTAACTCAGCTTTTGACTTAAATATTGTTTCAGTCCAAGGCTAAAATAGTAAAAGAAAATAAGTGTTTAAGGCGAAGAATCACATAATGCTGCAGTGTGAATGCTGATAATGAGTTTGGGAGAGATGGATTAAATTTTAATTTGTGAGACACAAGAAACTCATCTTGAAGTGGTCTCATCTGAGATCTGTAATGTCACTTTGAATGTTCCTGCTTTATTCTCACTTCCTTTTGCTGGATTTGTCTTGTTCAGAGCAAGGAAAAAAGACTTATTGCTGTTATAGGAGTGAGCCTTGACTCTTCCAAGGTGAAAACTGAGTGCTACCTCCTCTCTCCTTCAGTGTGAATCATCACACTTAACTCTGGCCTATCCCTTGTAGGCTGTTATCTGCAGCCAGTACCTGAGATCAAGGGATAAAAGATGCTGCAGTTTGGCATAAAGTGGCAATGAAGTTGAAATAATGCTGTTTTAATAGATGAAGTGCTTGAATACAGATGCAAACACATGTAGGAGTACTAAAGGTTGTACTGGAAATCAGATATACAGGAAAATGGATTTATAAAGAGGGAGATGAAGGCAACCCAAAAGGAAGCTTTAAGTTTTCAGGTTTTTTTAAGTGCCTGTGCTATATGGAGAAACTAAGAGGTATTAAGCTCACAGCCTTGTGTGATGCTTGAAACAGAGCCAGACCTTTTGAAAACAGCCATATCCTGGAGAAGAAATAAAAAGTAATCAGCATTATAACCTAAACTGAGACAGTCTCAATTCAAATTTAGTGGCTTTTAGACCATGGCCACAAATAAAACCTTTTCTTTGCTGTTGTTTGTTTGGGTGGTTTTGGGTTTTTTTTGTTGCTTTGTTTGTTTGTTTTGGAAATTCTTCAACTGTGGCAGTTTTGGAGATGCCAAGGCTGACCATCCTCAGTTATCTCTGCTGTGAAGATCAGCCTGTTGAATGTCAGCATGTATATTTCAAAGGCTGAATATTGACTTCTATGCAGGTCACAGTATCTTTCCTCAGTTAAAATTTACTAGGACAAAACCTACTGGTGAAACAGCAGGCTGAGCACTCCAAAGAGGTTTGAGGGATCACTCAATACTCCTAGTGGATTAGATTGAAACTGAGAGGTGTTGAGGATTTTATCTTTGACCCTTGATGTTTAGTTCAAGAGATCTTTAACATTGGTATTAGAACAAACATGAACATCCCTAATATTATTCTAGTAATTTCCATATTAACATGCTGTGACTTTCAAGAAACTTAGCTGTATGCTCGTGGTTTTCTGTGTTGTAGTTAACATTTTTAACCAATAATTTCTAACAATATTTTAGCCATCTTTGGTGTCCTGAGAAAGCTGTTCTTATAGCTGGAGATGTATTGTGGATCCATTGTTCCCATAAGATTAAAAGGGATAAATGCAATTTGATACTTTATGGGAAGGTGCTGGTTTAAAAGCTATGGTCCGCCTTTGTTTTCCTCTTCTCTGAGGTGAGTTAAGGATGTCTGAGAGGTAATTAGGTGTTTAGAGAGAACGCTTTAACTGTGTTCAGAACAGTTAAGCAACAGAAGGTTGTCCGCCTTGCTGGGAAATCTGGCTGTGTGATTAGTCTGTGTGCATACCTGCTTGTTGTCAGTTCTGCAAATTACTCAAATTGGCCCTGAGCGCTGAGGTGGGTACTTATTTTAGCTGGTGACCTTGAAGCAGCTTGTGGGGCTGCTCTTGAGCATGAACAACAAGCCAGCAACATCAGTGACTGCTTCCTGGGTTTAAGCTTTTTATCTTGCAATTTTCCTCAGCACCTGCTTCTCCAGAGCAAGATCATCTTCCTATACTGAAGAGCTGTGCAGACTGTGCTAGGCAGATGTGAACTGGAGGCAGTACAGACCCATCCCCTACTATTCAAATGTTCTAGAGCTCTGTCAAGCTGACTTTTATGAAGTTACTTGGGTCCTCTAGTGTTTATAGTGGATGTATGTATTTTCCCATTACATAAGACAAGAAACACACTGAATACTTATTTTAGCTGATATTTGTTTCATAGTTCTCTTGTATGGGAAGCTTTGACTTTCTCTTGGATGCTCGTTTATATTGCATCTACTTAATAGCAGAAAAGACAAAGCTTTGCATGATGAGATGCCCATAATGAACATCCCTGACAACAATTTTATGGAGGATGTGCAGTGCAGAGATGTAGAGAGGCAGTGGTTTAGGCAGCCTGTGTGAGAAGTGTCTGATATAGCCAGTTACAGCTCTTCTGTATGCTCCTTGGCTTGTCACTGTAGATGGCAGCCCTGCAAACATTGAAGAGAATTAGAACAGACAGGACAGCCTACAGATGGATACTGACCACATAATAGAGTCAGTCCTAAAGTACATGCCTACCTGCATCAAACTAACTTGTGTCTTGGCCAAGAAAGACCAGGCAGTCCTAGCCCTAATCCCCCTGAAGATGCTGAAATTATGGCTCTGTCTTGGAGTATTGTACAGTGCTTGCCTAGTTAGGCTGTGCTGGTACAGAAAAATAATTGTGGACTGAGAAAGGTTTTGTTCCTGGCCAAATGTCTGTCTCCATTTGGCTTGTTTCCATGATGTTTAGGGTTGGCTAGATTTTAAAGTAGATTTGTCTTGGAGAGAGCTTTTGGAGCAGGACAAAATACTCAGTGTAAGCTAACAAGCTGTGCCAGTGTCTGTGCTCAGAGCTTGTGCTTGCAGTCTGCCCCTCTTTTGTCTTAGCAATATGTCTAGAATAACCAAGTGTCCCTGCCATTAATACCAGTAAATACCTAGTTAAACCATAAGTCCTTGCTTTTCAAATCTTTATTTGAATACAGAAGAGGTTTACTGGAGCCAAGTGCTGAAAAACCAGGCTCATGATGAAGCATTGAGTTCTGGCAAGAAATAGTCTCCTCCCTCCACCATCTGCAACCAAGCTGCCTTTACTGCTTGTTTACTGTTGTTTGTGTTTTGATGTGTAAATAACTCGAAAAAGTAAGAGAGGGCGCTAGACCCCACAGCATTCAACAGATGACGTGAGCTCCTTACAGTAGAATAATGTAAACTCCATCCCTGTTTAGGCAGACACTGACGTGTCTCAAAACAGAATAATCCATTTGGGTATTTTGGGGTATTTTTCCTCTCATAGAGAGGGCAGAAATATTTGAGCATTAACGAAATGGATGGCAAAAAAGGGTGCAGATGAGCAGCAACAGCAGTGCTGTTCCTCCATGTGACAATGGAGTGAGGCATTGAGATGGCAGAAGCAGGTTCACTCAAGCACATTTGCAAGCACATGCTTTCAAACAGCACACCTGTCCCAGTGCGGGGTGTACTGTCACCTCTTTTACTGAAGAGGCACAGCTGGGTTCAGCCGGCGCAAGGAAAGACCTTGAGCTTTTTGTTTTGTTAGACCAGGAAGACGCTGTATCCTGATGTTCTCCGAAGGACAGGACCAGAAGAGGGCACCAGCATCCTTGGTCTGGGGCTTGATGGGAAAGCCAACCTCAGCCTTCCCCAAAAGGGTCACAGCCCAATAAGGTGTTTGGTTTGGGGTTTCTTTTTACGTGATTTACATGTAGACCAGCAACATGCACGATCACTGCAACAAGGCACCTTTGTTCAATTAATGCTTTCTGAAATGTAAGCAGATTTAGCAAAGTTGTAATGTAAGGTTGTCAGCTGTGCTGCCTAGCTCTCACATGTGGTGATCCCGGGATATTTAAAGAAAATAATATTTTCAGAACAGCTCTAGTCTTGTATATGAAACTTGACTCTTTGCACTAGTCTGTCCAAAATTTTCTGTAAGATTTTTTTTTTTTTCTCCCTGGCTATAAAAATCAAGCTAACTGATGTTGACTGAAAGCTTGATTCAGAGAGGATAAAAATATGATGGAAAGTGCTCTGCTAATATTCATGACATAAGTGCTCTGTGGAAGCAAGTCTGATGTAGGAGTATCTCCTTATATTGCAGGCTGGGCAGATGAAGCACTTCTCATACTACAGATCTTGTATGGTTTGTGCAGGAAAGAGCGGGGAAATTAGCTGTAATTTTAAAGTTTGAATGTGTTTCTCTTGCTCACTGAAAACTTGAGTGCTGATTTTTTTTTCAAGGTAATCTAGCTATATGGAGAGTATTTATGTACGACAATTGTTGCCCAATTCAGGTGTTTAAGTGTCATTTTTTTAACTTGGTCATTTTGTCATTGTCCTGTCCCAACTTGAATTGAGTTTTACTTTCACAAGCTGCTCACCCATTCAGATTTATACTTGTCTTTTTCTACAGCTATTTCTAAAATGTATTTGTTCTCATCTTTAACCTGTTAAATAGGAGGCAGAAGCTGCACTGTCAGTGGAAAATCTCTATCCAGGGTAGTCATCTGAGTGCTGCAGTGGTGTCTAATAGTTCAATAAAAAACTTGTCAGTGGAGCTTTGTAAGTCAAAGAGAAATGTCTTCTCCATGGACAGTTATGTTGCTGAGCTGTGACTGAGCCTGTGTTCCTTACTCTCTTTGAGCTTTTGCAGGTATTTGTACAGATTTCTTTTAAGACAGTTGCTGAACCACATGTCATGTGCACAGAGGTGTGGGCTGCCTGAGGTACTCTATGGACCTTGGCTAGAGGCAAGCAAATGTTTTGTTTTGCCTAACAGTAGCAGCTTTCAGGAGGTGGTGTTGTCTCTGAATGAAAGAGGTACCAGGGAGAGCAGAATGTGTTCACATCATGCAGGAATGTCTTCAGTAGGCACTTGATCACCCATGAACAAATGCAATTTCCCATGTATGCCTGTGCACTGCTAGCTGGACATTGCTAGACACTCTCTCTCTTTTCTTGTTGTTTGGTGACTGCTCACAACTTTCAAATGAAGTGGAAGGATGATGTGGCCCTGCAGAAGCTCCTTTGCCAGCAGGATAACACTGTGCAGGGCTCTTGGCCCAAAGCCAGCAGGTAATAAATATCCCATGGTGCAGGACTGACACACTAGTGTTGAACAGAGCACACCTAGTTTTAAAAGTATCTCCCTGCATCCCGTCTTAAACCTGAAGTTGGCTCTTAATCTGCTGTTGGCTACATGTCCTGTATCACCTGGTGGAAGGACAAGCCCAACAGGGAGTAAACAGGCTCCAATGGCCCTATTTTTTCTGCAAGTAATCAGTGCAGAAAGCTCTACTGCAGTTTGCCAGATTTTGACTCACAAAACTTTCTGTAAACGGCTTCTTGTTTTGGTGCATGGACTTTAGGCTGTCATGGTACTCATAGCATAACCATTGCTCGTGCTCCCAGATCACTGAGCTGGCCAGTAAGTTAGTGATGTACGAGTGGATTCTGCTGTTGAATATCATTCTCTGGTTACTGTATGGGAACTGCTGATCTCTGTAACTTCCACTTGTGTTAAAGCAAATGCTGACTGCACTTAACTGGGGAAAAATCCTTTATTGTATTTTCAGATGAAACCTCTAGAACTTTTCATAGCTGTATTGTAAACAGGGAAGCAATTTTTTTTAAAGCTAAAGAAACGAACACACAAAAAGGTATAGGAAACTCAACACCCACCAAACTTTTTACACCAAAAGTGTAATGATATAAGATTCAATGTAACATTAAAGCTAAAGAAAAAAGCTCACTACAGTATTGAATGTAATGAATCCATCTGACCTTGATCTATAAATGGGTAGAGATTAAAGGCTATCACTAGTTTTTTGTTTTCTAACCTTATTGATTGCCCCATCTTCAGCTAGTGAAATCTTCATGGAATCTTGCACAGTCATCAAATGGGGCCTGCATTTCATTATCAGAGTTTAGGATAGGAACATATTTTACAAGCATTTTTGCCATACTCTGCATCTAGAGATGATGATAATTTCTGCCTAGAACCCTCCATTTTTTGGTAAAGAGTTTGGCTCTGATTTTTCCTAAGGAAAGATCTGTTGCCACTGTAGAAAGCCAAGGAAACACATGAAGCCTCCACTGCTCATCAGTAAACACTTGGACTGAAATGAGTGGGTAGTCTTATTGTGGCTGATCCCATTGTTCAGGGGCTGAACAGGATCATGGCTTCTCTTCAGAGAACATGATTACTCTTTTGCTTAATTCATTGTCTCGTTTGTATTTGTTCTGTCTTTAATAAATGCTTTGTAGGACCCTGCTGAGCAGACTGCTTTTCATTTGTTTCACCGGTGAACCTTTTAGGCTGCTGTGTGTGAACAGTCTCGAATTGTGCTTCAGCTGTAGAAGAAACCTATGTGTATAATTTGAAGTAAGTGGTGCATTAGGATGGTTGTGGGCGATGCTTAATTAGAAGGCTTGTTGCAGCTCAGGCTTTGGCAAAAAAAAGTGATGGGTTTTTTTGCTCAATATTGAATCAAAGTGTACAGAGGCCTTGGCTGATGTTGTCTGTATAGATGCATTGATTTTTAAGGTCAAAAGCAATTATCAGACTTTCTAATGCCTTTAACCATGTTTGGGTGCTGCTAAATCCCTGTTGATACTAGAACACTTATAGTTTTAACTTCTATATATCTGACTGTAATTTCAAGTCCTTTAGTTTTTATTTCACCAGCTAGGCTAAAGAGTCCTTCACTAACTGCATTTTCTTCTCATGTGAAAATTAAATCACAGCAATTAAGTTACCCTATGGTTTTTCCTCTTGTAAATAAAATGGACTGAGTTTTCTATGCTTGGGTTTGTTTGGGTTCCATCTCTCGTGTGTTTGCAGCAGTCCTCCCCAGTTACTGAACATCCTCTAAAATCATGGGCATTGAGAGATGGATGGATGGTGGATGCAGCTCTTATCATAGTCTTGTGAAGGCAGTAGGTGTAAGCTGCAGGTCTGCAAGGTCCACAGTCCCTGGGAAAGTAATTTCCTAATGAGTACTGAGAGTAACTGCTGTGGCAGCATCACGCAGCGGGAGATATGGCTCTAGCTGAAGCCTGCTTGTGATGAAAGCTGATTCACCAATTTTTTTCCCAGTGTATACAAATCGGAGGCAGCTTCTCTGCCTCCTGGCAAGCTACCCAAGCTATCAGTTAGGCTTGGGTAGATTAGGATTTGGCCAGATGTCTTCCATGCGGAAAAGCACGGCTAATGTATTCTAACTGTAATTAATATGCTAGTATTAAATATCACCTTTTGTTTTTTATCTGAAATCAATGTCACTAAACGACTTCAAGCTCTTCCAGCATTTCTTTAAATTTCAGAGGTAATAGCATGGATTTTGATCCCTATTTTGTTTTTAGTAATGTTCACCTCCGTGTTGCTTGGATAGTTGGACATGGCTTGGACTTCTTAACTCTCCTTTTTTCAAAGTGAACCAGAAGCAGATAATTAAGGTAAAGGAGGATAAACAGTTTATGAAGTTAAAACTCTGAAAGGAGCAGGCAACTTAGCAGTGAAGGACACAACAAAGCCTGAGGCTTGCAGTGGTGCCTTTCTCCTAATCTTTCCTGGCAGCACCATGCTGATGCCTTCCATCTGCAGTGGAAGAGGATTGAGTTAGGGAACATCTAATTACAGGGCTCTGCTAGGTGTCTGTGGTGAGGTGCTGGCAGTGGGGGGCTGCCCCGTGCAGGACAGAGATGGTTCCAGTTTCCTCTGACCTATGCATTGCAGGGCACAGCTGAGCCCTGGAGCCAACAGATTGTTCCTCAGGGAAAGTGTATTTGAGAAAGGAGGAGAATTCCTGACAGGAGGAAACCTGAGGGAAGATGGAGGCTGGAGGCAAAGAATTCCTCTGCAGCACTGGGAAAGGATCCCACACCAGAGCAGAGGGAAGAGCGAGGGAGGTGGAGTGTCACAGACACAGAGCCATTACAGACTGACTGCATCTGGAGGGAGGCCAGGCTTTGGGAACAAAACTGCTTCGAAGTTTGCCTCTTTCTTTCCCACTAATCAAATCAGTAGTTAAATATTTATTTTAATTAGCAATAAATTAAGTTCATTTTCCCCAACTCAAGTCTGTTTTGCCCACAAGTGAGGAAGCAGGGTTTGTTTAGCCTGGGAAAGGATGGCCAAGGAAAATTGCTTTTAACTGTTTAAAGAAGGTTGTTAGAAAGCAAGCATGGGGTTTCTCTGAGCATATAGCTGAGGCTGGGATGCAGCAGCTGCAACAGCAGCAAAGAAAACTCTCTGTCTACACTTGAGGAAAAATACTTCATTATGACACTGGTCTCAAGCAGAAATATCCTGGAATCTTTTCCATTGGCGGTGTCTAGAAGTTACTGGGCCAAACCTGGAACACCTACTGTGGCTGTGAAGTTAGCTCTGTGCTGGGCTGGGGGCTTCTAGAGGAGAGGTGGAACCTGGATTTTTTTGTCATCCCACGGAATGCACAGATGGAATGGGCAAACTTAAGTGTAGAGGGGCTGGTTTTTCCCTGTGTTCAACAGCTGTGCTGTACAGCTAAATGTTTATTAAAATGACATAAAATGACAGTGAAGGATGATGAACAACATTCTGTAAAAAGTGTGGAGTAGTCTCCTGAGCTACTGTGCAAGAGAGTGTCTGCGTTTTAGTATGTTCTGTGTGAGTTTGGGGTTTTTATGTATATCTATATATACATACATATATATATATACACACACACACATTGAAGAAAAATGGTGAGCAGCTATGCCTAACCCAAACATGTGATCTCAAAGGCTGAGAAAATGCTGACAGTTTTGGTCACCTCCTTCTGACACCTGGACAAAATTAGGAGCTTTTGTCACTGAGAAGTAGTCCAGGGGCAAATTAATCCTCAACAGTAAGCAATCTTCACAGTGTTGAACCTTGAGGTGCATAATACAGCTTGGGAGATACTCTGCAGAGCCCAGGCTGATACAGCAGTTGTATTGCTGTAGCTTGGAATCACAGATACGGTGCTTTGCTGCCATACGTGCCAGGAGTATATAGTTCTCATAACTGGGAATCATATATGCCAGTAGTATTTTGGTTTCATCAATGCTTATCAAAGCCAGGAGAAAAAAAATATAAGATAAAGTGATTCTTCAAAAAGCAGAAGGCAATATCTTCTCCAATCAACTTTATTTGATTTATTTAATTTGAAGTCTGATGCCTTCTCCAGTTTGGTAGCTTGATCCTCAGAAGTTCCAAAGTAAGAGGTAGGAAATGTAATGGTAAAATTCTCTACCCGGTGTGGAGATATGGTGTGTAGAGGGGGCGTTTCTACTTTTGGTTGCTTTGAATGTGCCTCTGCACACATCCTCTGACAGGTTTGAACTTGTTCTTGGTCACCTGTGTGCCAACACGATTCATAAATTTTGAGATGCTGCACAGAGCTCCAATGTTTGATCAATCACCTATGGCCTCTGTTCTGTTACAGACATCTGTCATAACTGATGACAAAAATGTTACCACAGCAGCGTTCAAAACTTTTTTCATGTCTGTTTGATCCTTTATGCCATCTACTACCACGATGAACAGAAAAGCTATTTGGTAGCTTTGATCTTTGTATCCTAGGAGATTAAATGAAACCAACCCAATCCATGTTATCCTGTAACTTTATTAGAAATAATTATGGGCTAAAGCTGAATTTGATGTTGAGTGTGATAGGTTTCAGTTGAGGACCTGGAGAAAGCTTTGAGGAGTGCCTCAATGACTAAGCAGCCAAGGACTTCTGCAATTTTAGAGATTTACACTCCTGAATTATTTAAGCACTTAAAAACTGTCAGAATCAGTGTTAATGCTTCTCCAAGCTTCACTGAGCAGCTTGTTCTCATTTTGAAGTGCAGTAAGAAGATGATAAACTAAGTCACTCATCTCTAATTTATTTTAACTGATTGTACTACTAATATAGCAATGGGTTGTTGCAAACCGTAGCAATGTTTCTGCGACATTATTTAGGAAAAAGCTTATTAGTATTGCAGGAATTGAAGTGTTATAAGGTACCAAGAGCAGAGATGTGGCTGTCTAGAACCTCAGTGAAGGTTCTGGATTTTCAAAGCAGTGCCAGGCTCCACCTCTAACATATAAGGGGACACATACTGCAATGTTTTTGGTCATGTGACACTTAAGTTGTACCATTGATCTTAGTTATGGCAGTAACTTAAAATAGTTTTTGCCTTTTGAAATGACTATGTAAACACATTTACTCAAACTTCCATAGGAACCAATGCTGTAAAAATGTCTCAGCTGTAATCCAGCAAGAAGCATGTATTTTGTTCACTCTAGGGCTGGCAGTTCTGCATATTTACATATTGCCTCTGCATTAATAATTCTAGGCATAATTGATTTCCATTTCTGGAAAAGACTGCATATTGCATTAGATGTGTTGAGCAGATCAGCAGCTGCAGTGTTTGTGCTCTTTTGCCCTTTCATATATTTTACAGGAAATGGCTTGAAGTCCACATTGGTATTACCTAAGTGCGGTAGCTTTATGCATTTTTTTTTCCAGAGATTTTGCACAGTTATTTTACAAAATGCTGTGTTTATAACTTCCTAGAAACAGATGCAGTGTTTACTGACTAAAAGGAGCCTGGGAGTTAGGCTTTGAGCTGCTTTGAGGCAGAAATGTTGGGAAGGGTTATCAAAGGCACTCAGTGTTGAGCTAATCTATATTCCCATTGAAGTAGGTGGGAGTGTCAGAACTTCTAGGCCTGCTTGAAGGAATGATGTGAAACATCATTTTCTTAGTTTCTCTGCCTGCAAAAATGAAGGTAATAATAATCCCTCACAGCCATGTCAGTTGATGTCTAGTAAGGGGAACAAAAAAGCCTGTTAAAACGTCACATAGCAGGAAAATTTGTATATTTGTGACTCAGATTTTTCTGGTTGGGTGTTTGAATGATCTAAGTTTGCTTCCCTTCTTCTGCAAGAAACAGAAACAGGGAACAGGGTAAGTGAGCAGGCATCTGGGACTGGTGGCATCTGTTCAGAGAAGAGATCTGGTCAAGAACAAAGACAGCTAGTACATCCAATAGATGAGGTGCAGGGATAGTTGTTGTTTGGAGCTTGCCAAGAATGAGGGATTGCGAAGCTAGAAGGAGGGAACGTGGGGAGGATGAGTCTGACTCTCATTAAATAATCTGTGTAATCTTCCCTTCTCCAGAAGCCTTTACTCATGTGAGTTAGAGCATTCAAACCTGCTTACGCAACCAGAAGAGGAAGAAAGCAGTGAGGGAGGGAGAGGAAAAAAGAAAAAGGGAAAAAAAACCCCAAAAAACCAACAAACCAAACCCAGAAATAAAGTAAAACCTTCTCAGTCTTTTGGGCTTGATGCCAGCCCTACCAGGAGTAAGGCTCCTCCAAAGAAGGCTGTGGTACAGAACTGCTTTGACCTGGGGCATGTCTGGATAAAAGCTGTGGGTCAGAGACACCTGCTTTTGATGGTTTACATGCTCAGGAACTCCTGGATTCAATTGTGTTCCTACTAGGGCAGGTTAAGCCTCTTTTTCATGGTAATTGTGACAAATGGGAATCCTGGGGGCTCAGCTCTTTTAGTCTGAAAATCAAGCTTTCTGCGTGGGTGGTTGATAAATGGAAGTCCTGAAGCTGAGAATGTTGCCTTCTGCTCTTCTGTGCCTTTTTTTTTTTCACCTGTAAAGGCAAACTTATTTCAATATAGCTTTTTGAAGATATTCTGAGGCTCTTTCCTGAACAATTTGCAGCGGTAAAAATATATATGCTATAAGAAAACAATATATTAGTTGTAAGAGTATGAATGTGAGAATATTTCTATGGGTGCCCAAAAGAAAGAAAAACCAATTTAACTACTTCTGGGGCTGGGAAGGCAGAAGTATTAAATGTCTTTTCTACTTTAACCTTCACCCTTTTGTGGTTGTAGTTAGATGTGGACTGTTAGATGAGAAGTAGAGCTATGATAGATAAAATGTTGAAAGAGTGAGTCATTAGCAATCCTCTTCCAGAACTGGAGGGCAAGTATGTTTAAGAAAACTGTAAAATGAAATTTTAGGTTTCTGTGGGTGTTTTGCTTTAATACATCATTTTGATACATCATTTTTATTTTATTTCTTTAGTAAGGCTGTTGTGTACGATGACACCTAAGTAAGGGAAATATGGGTAAGTATCTGTTGAGCAATACAGGTATGGATTCTGCTGCCTCAGAAATGGGAAGGGCCGATAAGTGCAGGAGAAGATGACACACAGTAGAACTAGTAGGGCAGAACTCATATCGTTTTTTACACATTTTCCTAGGATATGAGTAAAAATATGGCTCCTTACCTACCACTTCTGCCTAATCAGGATATAGCTGGAGGGCTTGCTGACTATCCAATCGATTGTTTTTGCTCATGCTGGTGCTCATTAAAACATGGTTTGGAAATGCTGCTGATGCAAGAGAAGAGAATAAAAGCCAGCTCACGCTCTCATGGCTCTGTGGACTCAGCACTGTTCTGTGTATTCATACTGTCTTTGATGCAGCTGCAGATAGCCCTCAGCAACATAATAGCCATATAACTAAAATGAATATTAGCCACAGGGACTTGTCCCAGTTGTACTTGTACATCAAATGCTCCATATTAAATAAAATTATATTAATAATGAGATTGTGGTGGGTAAACATGGGCATCTGACAAAGGTTATGCCTTAATGCTTATGGAGATCAGTATCAAGTGGAAATTAAAATGCTGATATGAAATCACTGTTTAAAAGGGCAGGTGGTTTGTCTTTGTACTTTTTCGGGGAAGAATGTGATCTGTCCTTCAGTAAACCTAACTGTACACCACCTGGTGCCTTGCTTTTCTGTGCTGGCAGCAGTGATAACATGTCTCCCAGGCTTTTGACACATGAAAGGTCCAAAGACATCTAAGATATGCTTCCTTGGATGTATCAATAAAGCACAATATTTTGAATTACACATCCCCCTCAGTTTTTCCCCTTAGAGTTGAACTCAATGATCTGAGAAGTCTTTTCCAATTCAAATGTCAGAATGGTTCCATGTTTCTAATTTGGTTTGGTTACTTTTTTTTTTTTGAAAAGAGGAAATGGCAGAAAAGGAAAAGGTGACTTTTGACTTTCAAGAATGCTCAGCTGAAGCCTTTCCCATGTGGAGAAAGATTGCAGAAAATGAATTCTGAATATCCATAACAGAATAGAGAGGACAGATTTCTCTGCCAGAGTAATTCAGAAGGAGTCTAGTCCAACCTGTAGCATGCAGTGGTCAGCCATGAGGAGCCAACTGTCTGCTCAGAACTATTCCACCTGTTCTTGAAAACCTTTAAGGGCAGAAATGGCACAGTCTCTCTGGGAAACCTCTTCTGCTGTTCACTATCCTCACAGTGCAGAAGTTTATATAGCCAGTTAGAGCATCCTTTTTTCAACTGATGAGTGTATGTCATCCTCCCAATATGCAGCATTGTGAAGAGCCCAGCTTTGTTCTCTTTGATAAGCTCCTCATAGATATTGCACAGCCCTTTTTTTCTGTCACTTCTATTAGTATTTTTTTTTTTCAGTGTTTTCTCATATATTTGTCCTTCACTGTCAGGAAATAATCAATATGTCCATTTTCCCAGGTAGACAACAAATCTCAGCCAAGTAATCTCATTAGCTTATTTCTATGTCCTGTTGATCTGAGAGTAAGGTCTAACTCATCTCCCCCTAAGTTTAGATTTAGACCCATGAGTTTTAGGCATCCAAATTGTGCATGCTTTCACTTGAACTGTGAAAGCTCCCATTATACTCAGTGGAGCTGAAGTCAAAGCTGCCATCAGAGTGAAGATGTTTGTCTCACACTTCTGTTTAGCTGTGTGGTTCTTGGGAGTCTACTGGCTATAGTGGCCCTGGCTCCCAGCCAGCCTCCTGTACTGCAGAGATCTGAATTCCATGAGGAGAAAATGGCTAAGATTGATAGAGAAAGTCAGCAGCAGAGCATAATTTGAATTTGCATCTCAAGTGCATGCTCCACGTCCTACACACTGGAAGAAATGTTTTGTTTTGGAAGAGCCGTGTGACTTTGTTCTGTGAACATCAGAGAACAGAGAGGCACAGTTTGTTGGGAGCAGCTTAGAGAAATGGTGAACACGTTTCTTTATGTACAGAGCTTTGTTTGACAGTTCTGCAACGCATTCCCTGTGGTTTCCAGTTCAGTGGCATTGGGACTAAACACTGTGATTTATTATCTCAAGTAATTGAGATAACTTTGAATAAGTTTGAATAACTTTGACAGCCTCCTTTTGGACCGAGATGTGCAAATGACAGTGGATTCAATATTGAGTAAAATTAATGCCTGTTACAGAGGTGAGTTCAATGCACATGAAAGTAGAGTGACAGTTGAAATAATTTAACACTTCTAAGGAAATAATAGTTGCTCTGATCATGAAAAGCCTTAGAAATTCTAATTCCTTTTGTGGTTACTGTGATGAGAGTGCACTATTAAATACATGAAATGAAAAAATACTGACAGAGGTGCAAAATATCCTTGCTGTTCAGAGGATTTTGCTTTGTGGCATTTATCTGTACATTGATGTCTCCCTGTTCTCTAGGTCCTCAGGCATTCCCCAGGACCCGTCTGACACTGATGGTTTGGGTAATATCACAACAAGCCTCTGTCTTTCAGGATGACAATTTTTGTTTAACCAGGCCAGGAGAAAGACAAATAATCAACTGGACATGAACACAGGATGACATTGGGTTTTGCTAGTGGTCAGTGTGATTATTGCTATTTGAAAAACCTCTGGTTTTGGAGTTTAGATAATTTTGAATTACTTCTAAAAGAAAGCTATAAGGAGGCAGTGAGTCTTCCATAAGTGCGGGGAGAGAAGACAAAATTTTGTTTTACCTATTTAGTTTCCTGGGAAGATAAAGACAGCAGAATTATGAAAAATGAGAATACTTAAAACTGTAAAATTTTAATAATCAAACCTAGTAATTCTGAGATAAATTATCCCATCCGCACGGCAAAAGGAGAACGAGAGAGTGCAAGGGAAGATGGCGGGCGCTTTTAAACTGAGGGAAATGGGCGGGGAGGGACCCGCGACCAATGGGACACGGCCAAGGGGGAGGGGCTAAGGGAGGGCTGAACCAACTTCACAAGCCCCGGGGAGATACAGGGCAAACCATTTCCTCAGTGCAATATAAAACATAACAGTGCAATATAAAACCATGGACAGTGCAACTTATGAAGCAAACAGTGCAATACAACATCATTCTTTCATTTCTTCATTGCTTCTAAAAGACCCATGCCTCCCATTTAGTTCCTATGTCTACTTGTCATTTATGACAAATATTCTGAAATGGAAAAGCCAAAAAATATTGAAATCTTAATATGCATAAGGCTAGGTGTCTGCAATGTGTTTAGTGCTGCAGTGATTTCATCTATGTAGAGTTTTATTTGTTCACATTGACAATCTACTAGATTGAAATCCAGTGAGCAAGAAAGGGTTAGTAGGATGGCTGATCCTTTCTGATGAATCTATATACCAAAAGGAAAGTAAACCCAACTTTTGTAGTTTATCCCAGTGTGGTATGCTACTCTACAGACACAGTATTTATTCTTGTATGATTATTAGGAGGGAACTAATCTCTTCAAGCATGCTTCTCTAAGAAGATGAACCTTAGTAACTGGTTCTAGTCATTGACATGAAATTCTGAACCTGTCTTCCAGCAGGAAAAGACCTACATTTATGGCGTGTACTTGTTAGTCATTCAACATATCCAACAACAGGAAGGGTGTATTAGGTGGAGATCTTGTATTTTATTCCATTTTTAAAAATCATATCTCTCTTTTACCCTTTTTAACTCTGGAGGGCAATGATTTTCCAACCCTTGCAGGTAAGCTCTTCCAAAGTATAACAAGCCCCTGGATTTCTCTGTGGCTCAGGCAAAGACAGAGCTGGAGGGCTAGTGGCCAGCTCATGGATAGTAGATGAGAATTGATGGGCAATGAACTATGGGAAAGCATTTTGAAACCTTCAATTTTCTCTTTTTCCCCTCTTCATTAGTGCTTAGCCACAGCCCATGTTGATGAATCACACTCATGGCCCTGTGTGGAAGCCCAGAGGCACTCTGCTCACAGAGAAGGAAATCCTTGCAGTGTTTCCCATTAACATCAATAGGAGAGCAATTGTAAGGTCTTCCCACAGGGATAAGGCTCCATTAGCCCCTGCGTTTGGAAAGGGCATAGACTCACAATTTATTGTCCGCCTAAGAGTTAAAACAACAGTGTAGCTTGAGTTTGGAATTTTTCTCAGAGATTCTGTCTCTGAAACATAAAACAGTGAATCTCTGAAGTTCTTCCATTGTTCCACAGCTACCTTTCAGGATCAATTGTTACCATGGGCATATGCAGCTGAGGAAGATGTGCTACTGAACTTCATTTTTGAGCAGCTTATGTGCCACTAAGATTTCTATAAGGTTGTGACATTTATAGCTCTTTTTTTTTAAAGGCTGAAGCTTGTTCTAGAATATTTTCCAAGTTTTTCTTCCTTTTTAAACTATGCTATATCCAGTATTTTCTGTTTACTAATTTCATCAAGCTCAGTTTTTGACTGAGAAAAACAGAAACAGAAATAAAGGCAACTATCTTCAGCCCTTTTTTCTTTAAACAAACTAATAAGATATGTAGTTTAACTAGCCCAGGCATCAGATACCTAAAACAGAATTTTTTTAGTGATGTCAGGTAAAGTCAGGAAATAAGCTATTAATGAAAACTATGAGTAATGAACTATTCTGCTCTATATGTACATTGCTTTATATAGCTTTCACAGGGAGAGTAGAAATCTTGTGGGTACCTCCTTTGGGATTGAAATAATGGTTGGATCATCTGATATTCTGGAAGAGGAGCGTGAGTCTCTTGTGATTTGTGTTTAACACAGATCTAGAAATAGACTGGGTTAGTTTTAACTGCAAGATCTTAATGCTATCTTTATATCTACTCCTGATTTCTTATGTATGTGTTTGAAAACTAAAGGTTTACAGCTCACAGACCTTCTAAGGTCCTTTATTCTTCCCTTCTCCTCACTCCTATTTTACATGAGGAAATTTCCCTTATGAAATGATACAGATGATTCTATCTAGGTGAAAATTTGTGCCATAGATAAATGCATTTTAAATCCATGCCTGAAATTCTGTTTTCATTTACTTTGAAGTGGCAAGGATTTTAATGAGGTTAGAGGGGAAATACTGTGTTTTCAAGCAAAAATAAAACAAAAGCCATGTCAACCCTGCTAAAACTCTTCCATAAATCAGGATACTCAGTATGCATTTATATAATAAGATCCTTCAGAATTATTTTGCATTTACTGCAGAATTTATTCACAGATAAAAGAGTACCAGCATGCTTTCTTTTTTAATAATCAAAAACTCAGACAACTCTGTAATTTTTTCACTTGTCTTTGGGATACTTTGTCTATTTGACCAAGTAATGCACCTTATATGCACTGGCCAATGATTAATTTATTGCCTTGGGGATTTTACCGAAAAGATCTTCTTGAATTTTAATCCTACTTGAGCCAGAAAAGAAATATTTTCTTATCTATACTCCCAGGTGTAGTGCAGTAGCTAAGTCCCCTCCCTTGCCATTTGATTACATTTAAATTCACTTCTCCTGCTTTAATTTATTTTTTAATCAAATGACTTGGAGATTCCATACAAAAAAAATTTTAAATGTTGTGTTTATTATCTGCTAATATGAAAGGCACACAATTATCAATTTGTCTTATATTTCTTAGCCAGTAACATTATAATTTTTGTCAAGAGGCTATGAGGACCAAATCTCGGAGTCCAGAGGCTTATTTGCAGTGTCTGTAGCCACACAAGCATGCAGGCTCAGTCCTACCCTCGTGGTAAGCAGCAGTGAATTTTGGTCTTGGAAAATTCACTGTAGAAACAGATCCTCTGTGGCAAACCAGGTCTCTCTGAGAGGAGATGAATACAAGCAGTATTTTATAAGCCAAACCATGCCTCTGCAATAATATCCCACACATCACTGACCCCTTCAGGAAGGTCTTGATGAGCCAGTTTCCCAAGGGTAGCTGGTAAATGTTTTTCTCAACCATGTTCAATGATCTTTCTTCCTGAACCCTGCATATTTTGACACACCTACTGGGTGTGTCAACGGGGCTTTGGCCCTACTGAGATTTTTACATGGACCAAAGATCCTCAAAAATCTAAACTTCCATACAAATATGCCTCTAATGCATAATTAATCTGTATATAGGCACAGTATACAGGCTTTTTTATACTTTTTTTTTCATTAGCATGCATAATAAATCTGTCTATAGGCACAGTATACAGGCCTTTCTATACTTTTTTTTTTCATTATTCAGTAAAACTTTTGCGGTATCAAGGGGGATTTCATTCATTTGGCCTAAAATTCAAATGTTCTGCCAAAACCTGCTGCCTGAGCTTGGACTCCCTACAGTCCATGGAGGGAGGAAGGTGCCTTCAAAAGGTGTTATCCCCTGTGCCTCACACACCCACCTTGAGAGGAGATGAATGACTCCCTCAAGGCACCAACTTCTGTGGATGCTACAGGAAGCTAACCTTCCACATCTTATCTTAAACATGCACAGTGATCCCAGAAACATTTTCCTTCACTTTTATTAGCATCATAGGTAGCATTGATGATGAAATTTCTGCAGAAAAAATATGCAGAATAGGGAAATGAGAAAAGGGCATGGGGGGGAAAAATGTGACCATTTTTCTACAGACAATAAACAAAACAGTGAAGTGAAACAGAGGATACAAATAGCAGTTGTCCTAAAAGGCATTATTTTTTTTTCTGCTGAAAGAGGTGGCAAAGCACAGAATAAATAGCAATATTTGTCATTATTTTAGGGTACTTTCTATCCTTCATCTCCTCTCATGTGTTCTGTTGGTATGCTTGAGATATCAATGTGGTTTGGTCTCAAGACTGAAGAGCTTCACATTCTTAAGAATCTTTCATTTTTGGTAACTAATGGCTCTTTTCTATCTTCCCTAGAATGATTTTTTATCTCCCTGCTGTCATCTCCAAAGACCACATGTGATTCCCCAGTTTCTGTCTCAGATCTTCTCTTATTTTTGGAACTGTGCCTACTGAAAGCTACCTGCCACTACTAAAGTGACTTGTTTCTCTTAACTTTCATAGTCCATCCTTGCTCATAGTTTCTGAGAAGTTAAATTTAATTATTCTGCTAGAAAGCAAGCCTCTGGAGTGCTGTAAGAGCTCTTTGAGGCATTGAGATACCTCAGCCTCATACAACCATTCACAATTGATCATCCAGTGCAATGCACCTGGGGAACTGATATAGTCTGACTCAAAATAGGCTTTCACAGAGCCAGGCTACTCTGTTCATGTCACAGAGGGGAGAGCATGTGCTTTACTGACTGCTGTGTGTCTCTGATGGAGGAGAGGGAAATTACTCAGTATATTTCTAACCCCCAGCAGAGCTGAGGGGGACTTGGCATGTTAGACCCCAGATTCTCATCAGTTTGGAAAATTATACTTGAACTGAAAAATTATATTTGAGCATGTTGTCCTGAGTCAGTGACATTCTAAGGAGGAAAAAGCTTTTGTTCACAGGCTGTGTCAGTACTTCAGCCATCTCCTGTGGTGTGTGGCAAAACTGTGCCCACACCTCCTACAACACTCATCAACACTGCTGCCTGCCTTGGTGGAACCTGTGTTCTTCCTCCTACCTGCCCAAGGCACTGATTTTTGCAGTTCTTCACACTTCAGAAAAACACTTGCTATTTCAAAGAAAGGTTTAATTACAGGTTTGGGTTGTTTTCCTTTTTTAATCTTTATATTTTTAGGATCATTAATACACTTTAGTACCTGAAGTCTTTGTTCTTTAGAACTGCTGGGCAGGCAGTGCAAGACTGCAGAAACAGTTTCTCTGCCTTCCTCATTTATGTGGAAAAGAAAGAAATGTCATCTTTTCCAGTGTGCCAGAGTGGGTTCCAGTAGGTAACCTCTCCTCACCTGACTTTGCAGGCTGACTTACAGCACCTACTTAGACTCAAAGGATGCTATCCATAGATCTTGAATAGGTGACTGTTATGTTACCAGTGATAAGAGTTGCTCTTCCCTCTGACTCTCTGAATCCAGGAGGGTTCATGGAAACTACAGCTCACGTCCAGAATGTAAGCAAAAATGTTGTTTATTGATACAAAAGAATCAATTAAAAGATGTTAACAAATTAATTATATGGCATTTTATGCCACTTCTGATGCTGAGAGCCCCGAAGTGATGGCATTTTATAGAAGTTATTTTCTCCCATAAACATCTCTACATTTGGATTTTTCTTCTGCAGATTTTCCCCTGCACCTTTTTGAATATTAGTCTTAATTCAGAAGCTCAGAATAACCACAATTACTAATTTAAAGGTAACTCATTTTTTCATTATTTTCATTATTTCTGACTGTAGTTAATTTTTGGTGTCTATGTGAGGGAGAGAGAACAAAACTCAGGCTCGCTGGTATTTTAATACTGTGACCATCCTGAGGGCACACCTCGCTGCAGTCTATGGCTTCCCTGTGAGGGGAAGAGGAAGGACAGGCACTGATGTCTTCTCTGGGGTGCCCAGTGACAGGACCCAAGGGAATGGCCTGAAGCTGAGTCAGGGGGTTTAGGTTAGGTATCAGGAAAAGGTTCTTCACCCACAGGCTGGTCAGGCACTGGAACAGCTCCCCAGGGAAGTGGTCACAGCACCAGCCTGGCAGAGTTCAGGAAGTGCTTGAACAATGCTTTTGGGCACATGGTGTGACTCTTGGGGTTGTCCTGTGCAGGGACAGGAGTTGGATTTGATGGTCCTTGAGTTTCCCTTCCAACTCGGGATATTTGGTTCTATGACCTTGGAACTGCCTTGGCTGTGTTTTCGTATTTTGTAATATGTAAGGCTTTAAAATTTAAACCTTCATGTTCAAGAAAATTATCTCTAGGTAAAAAAACGGATTAGAATTAAGAAGTAAGATTCCTTGAAATTGCATGTTATGCCGAGATAACACAGACCTCAAAGGTGGCTTGTGAACCAATTGTCAGTGACCTGAGAGAAGTGTTATCTCACACGAACACAATCTTTGGTGTGTCCTGTTGCAATAATTAACTGACAACTAGAAAAAAAAAATATTGTGCACAGATCCATCTGCAGTTAGTCTTTTAAATGGCATAAATTAATTTTCTATTAAAATTGGTTTAACTAAATTTTTTTTTTTTCTTCTTCAGTCAGAGTCAAGACTGAAAGCACAAGAGACAGGATTTTATGTTCGGACTCAGTCATTTATTAATTCTTATTTATAGTGCAGTGAGTGCTACAGCACTTCTAGCTAACAAGCTAAAAATTAAAAAATGGAGGTCTATGTCACTCGTTGCAAGGTCCTTTAAGACTAAACAGTCCAATTAAAAGCTAACACCAACATTATTTTTACTTTTAACCCAAGGACCAAACAGTGACCTGCAATGCGGCATTTTCTATCTAATTAAAAAATACTACCTAAGCCCAAAAAGAAGAAGAAGAACAAGAACAAGAACAAGAAGGAAGAAGGAAGAAAAGCCACCTCCCCAAAACCTCCATCTTGTCCCATATCTATACTGTATTCTAAAACCATGTGACATTACACACTTCTGTTGAAACTACACACCAGTGATTCCAGTTCCATCACTCAATTTTGGAGGCCTTCTCCAAGGCCTCAAGTCAAAAGCTGTGTTCCTCTGGGGATCAGTGCCTGACAGCACAGAAAGTTCAAAACTCCCAGCTTCAGGGTTCCAACAATTGTCAGTGACCTGAGAGAAGAGTTATCTCATATGAACACAGTCCTTGACGTGTGCTGTTGCAATAATTAACTGACAACTAGAAAAAAAAATACTGTGCACAGATCTATCTGCAGTTAGTCCTTTAAACAGCATAAATTAATTTTCTATTAAAATTGGTTTAACTGAAGCATTTAATTTTTGCTTAGGGGGAAAAATGTACATATTTTAGACCAGATTCTTAGAAGTAGTCAGTTACTAGAATGACAAGGAAAAGCTGGCTCTCAGTCCACGTTTTTCTGTGGAAATGTGAAATGTGTAAGTTATGTTCTGTTCCTATCTGCATAATAATATATTCCCCAAGGAATGAGCTTTAGTAAGTTCCAATTTTGCATATTAATTTCTTAGATAAAACATTTAATCATAAAATTGATAAAAAAGTTGAGTTAGTCCCACAGGTGCAGGGTGGGGCTTTCCTCCTCCTCCTCCTGTGAGCAGTGGGCTGATTAAAAGAGCAGATGCATTCCTCGTTCTTGTGAATGTGCCCTGACTGTGGGAAAGGCTGCCATCAGCCCTCTGGTGAAATTGCTTCAGTGATGAGCCAGAGACAGTGTTTGATGTATCTGTGCATATTATGCAAGTCACACTCTGAGCTAGTTAAGATATAAGAACTTTGCTTCGTACTTTATGAATCATAATAAAGGTATTAAATGCTATCAAACACTTTCTATCATCAAAGAAGCACAACATTATCTTTTGATCTTCAGAAATAACAGATCCAAGGGTAAGTAAAACAAATGTATTTTCTTAATTGCTGAGCCAAGTGAAGCACGCTTTAAAGGCTTTAGAGCTGCAAGCAGTAGTTGTACAAAATAGAAAAATTTTTGTTCTGTCATCTTGGTCTATCACATAAACTCAGATGAGGTCAGTGAAGTTGAGACACAGTTAATGAATATGAGACAGATATCAGAAAGTCACTTACACTGGAAAGAAATCCTTAGTATCATCAATGTTATGCTGCAGGTTCTCCAGTCTTCAGAGTTACATTTGATGCCTTTGCCTCAAAGGAGGAAAAGTCAAAATTTGAAAAATAAAGTTATATAAATATAAAAGTACTTTTTAACCTGTGCCCTTTCTGCTGTACAACTGAAATGAGGTGGCATTTGTGTAATTTTAAAATCATTGCATTTTGATGTATGGGTGAAATGAGCTGAAACATGGAAGTACATTTTCTTCTGTAGCACTCTGGAAAATAAGCTATTGCAGTCAGTTGTTTTCTGGAGGAAAGAAGAAATCTTATTATGTTGAGTTACTGACTTGAGGCTGAATTAGTCTGCTTGGCAGAATAAATCAAACATTGATTCTTAGACTAACTTTCACTTTACTGTGTGAATATGTGATAGCAGAGAGAATAGTCTGTACTGTTGGGATATGCACACTGGCTTCCTCTCTGTCTTTGCCTTTGCAAAGCTTGGAAAGCTTTGAACTGAAGCCACAAGGGAGCTAGCAGGAATTAAGAGGCAAGTCCCGTGATCAGAGGCAGCAGATAGGAGTCATGTGCAGTCCAGATATTTGTTATCTAAGTACCAAGACTGGGAAAAAGTCCTGTGGCTGATGTCCTTTTGTAATGTGGAAAGCCTTTGTGGTTCTACATGGTTATCAGCCACAGCTTTTCCTCTTTGCAGGAGGCAGGATAATTCTTCCTAAGAAACACAAATTCTTCAAATGGGATTATTGCAGTGGCACTCTGAGGTCTGGACAATGCTCTTGGACTAAGAGTGGGCTTCTGTCTTTCCTCAGTATATTCTGGAATTGGAAGATGTTAAAACTGAACGGGGTTCTGTTAGGTGGCTTCTAAGAGTAGGTTAAAAGATATAAACTCACAATCACTTTAATAAGATTTAAGACTTGCTGAAATGTTCCCAGTGTTTGTTGCATGGTTTATGAAAGGGTTTGTTTTAGAATACCTTCCTCTTCCAGTGAAGACAGTATTTTCGGAACTTTAAAAAAATTAACTAAAACGTTGTAATGGCTGGACATTGTCCAAGGAGGGGTGAATTGCAAAAATTAATAATTAGACAAAAAGCAAAGATTAAATTTCTTCTCATTACAAAAAAAAAAAGAGTTGTGAGTTGTATAATTAAAAAGATATCTCTTCACCTGTCAAAGCTGATTGTCTTTTTAGGTACAAAGACTCAAATCAAGGGTTTGCTCATGTTCCTTCATTGTAAGGAAGATATGAATAAAGATCCTAGTACTGTCTTTCAGTGCCTGTGTTTCTGTAATGCTAATAATGGTAGGAGTGTTCTTCCATTAGGGCACGAGGGATTTAAATCCATAAATAACTTCAGTGAAAAGAATTGACTTCTTATCCCTCAAGCGACCAAATTGATTTTTTTACAATGTACAAAGAGAGAAGGTGCCATTAATATTGAAGGGCAATATGTTTAAATGGTTCTTGTGTGATTTCTTCCAGAAAAGGCAGTTCCTCACTGAAGCTAGTGAATGTCTGCTATACACTTCAAATATTTTACAGCCCTTATGTGCTAAGGTTAATGATAAGGGCAAAAGCAACAGTCAGTACACTTGGTAGGTTATATAAAATGCATTTATTTTTGTAAGAAAGTCAGAGCCTCACACTGCCAACATTTTAAAGAAATATCACAGTTACCTTAACAAAAAAAATCCCAGTGATCTGTACTGCAATATGAAACTAGAAACTGATGAAATTAAGAATGAGGTGGAATGTCTTCAGCAAAAAAGTGTGTTTCCACATATTTAAATGTAAAGCAGTGTGGTTTATTCATCCATTTGTCTGCCTGTATACAAGGATGACAGAAGAGTGTACCCCAGGGAGCTGGGTTTCGTGCCCTCTGTTCGGCTCCATACACACAAGCTGCCAGTAACCTTGAGATGTAGCTTTTGGAGGACAGTTTCAAGATCAATTTTTTTCAATTCAGCTTCTCTAACTGGAGCCTTAGCTGATATTACTTGACTGTCAGGGTTTGTTATACAGGGTCTTGCCAGCCACTGCTTTGGTATGAAAGGAGCTTTAAATGAAAGCTGAGTACTGAATTTTATTCCAAAGCCATCTGTGTGGAAGGACAGGTAATTAATTCTGCATGCAGATTAAAAGGGATAACTGGACTCTGTTGGAAAAGCAAACAGCCTTGTTCTGGCTGCTGCCTGGGCAGCAGAGACCTTCTGCTCCCAGCACCAGGGACACCAGATCTCCCTGCAGCCTGCAAGGCTCCCAGCACCCGGACTGGGCAGGACCAGCTCCTCCTCAGTGCTTATCAGCCTTCCCACGCTGCACAGCAGCCTCTGCTCTAAAACCAACCCTTTTGTTTCCATGAAGACTAAGTCCCAGAATCTAATAAGCAGCTGTGAATGAATGCAACACAACAACACTGACTCACCTTCATTTGCAGGTTGCCTCTCGCAAGTTTGTTTTTGTTGCTTATTTGAACTACTGTCATTTCCTCTCCGCAAGCTGGCAAAATCCACACCCCTCTGCTTCTGGTAATGAAGTGCACAGCTAGACTAGCTGACAGGGTAGTTTTTAAATGAAAGGCATTTGTGCTCTGGAATTTCTTTAACATGGACTTGCACAGAGGGTGGCACAGAGACCCAGCTAGGAGTTTACTACTATTAAATAACTGAAATGCCTTATGAAATGTCAGTGGAGATCTTGAGTAATTATACCCATTAAACCCCTCCAATTAAGATGTTGCTTTCCACCAGGGACAAGAGGCCAGATTCTGTATCCACGGTAACTCACAAAGCATGTTAGAGGCAGATTCATTTATGCTCCAGCAAGAGATCGTAGAATGGATACTATTAATTCCCTTTTATGCTAGTAGCCCACTAGAAACCTGAAAAATACTTGTCAAAATTATTTATATGGTAAACTGAGGTAAGATGAATAAAGATTTATTTTACAGGTCAAAACCTCTTAAGGAGCACTCAGCAACAACTTGGGTTTCTCATACTGGACAGAGGCATCACTGCTGCAGCAGATTTGTTGGATTCTGTCTATCATGTTCTTTGCTGAAACTGAAATCACCACAGTTAGACATTTAAAAATCTGGGCCATGACTTTTTTTAACTTACTGTCACAAGGAAGATGCAAAAGCATAAAAGCTTCAGCCTTCACCTTTAGAGCATGTTCAAAGTGGCAGCACACAGTGTAGATCCATTGCATTTTGTTTATGTGCAGCACAATCCTTTAACTCCTGGCCTCTCATTACAGCCAATATGGTAAATAAAAGATATAGATAACCAGATGAGACATATGGAGGGAGAGTGAGAAGAATAGCAAATTTAAACCCATACAAAAATTATACAAGTTTAATAAAACCTACATACCCATTTCATAGCACTCTACACAATGGAAGACCTTCCCAAGACCTTGGAGAACAGGACATTTTCACAGTCTTGCTAAGGTGGTTCATATTCACAAATAATTTTTTTTGATGCAACACTGAGTCACACACGACTCAGTGTCCATGATGACAGGGAAGCTGAAACTTCACAAGAGGATAACAATGTTGTGTGATTACACTTAACCCATGAACACTGGCTCTTCTACTGAGAGTACAAAACTCCTCTTAGCTACATGCAAAATGTACATCCTTATATCCCGCTGAGATTTATGGAGATCAATTTTTTTAATTCCCTTTCTGGTGACCTTTCAATGTCCTTAAATCTGTCTCTAGAATTCTAATGCTATGGCCAGTTGTACCAGGGAGATTCTGTTGTATTTTCCAATAAAGAATATTAAATATATAATAACAGTAAATATATAACATTTTAATGAAACAGAAATACAGAAACTGGAAGTAAAAGAAAAAAACCACCTACTATACCATATTTTTTAATTATAGTTTGGGGTCAGATACTAAAACTGAAATTCTGGAGGGTCTACAGGCACAGCTGGCAAGTTTTCATGGCACTGTATAGCCACAGCCCACAGAACTGCAAGCACACATCTTCAGGATACACTTTTAACCTGACACAGGTTAAAAGCGTCTCCCAATATTGTATTGCCATGTTAAAAAATAAAATAGTAAAGAAGTTTTATCTTTTTTTTTTAACTTCCACAGAGCTGTTGTGGTTACATACCTACTAGTGATATGAAGGGTTTTGTGGATACTACTAATGTAAGGGATCAGCTCAGAGTTTATCTGTAAGGTGTCCAGGAATATATTTATCCAGGAGTGCTGCTGCATCTAGTGACATGTCATACCCCTTGGCTCTGAAGCTTGCCATGCTCACTCTCAATTACATTTCTGTAGCAGCACTGGAAGCTTGTGTCCCTTCTTCAGCTGCCAGCTGGGTGTTCACAGTGCTCTGGTGTCTCAGTGGAAGGTGCTCGAGTTTCTATCGGTTTGACATTCATGTTTTACATTAACGATTACAAATTTGGTTCAAGGTTCTCTTTTTACATGAGGAATCAATAACATTGATTGAGAGAATTATATTCTCCCCCCTCTAAAAGATTATAGCTGTTTTGGAGTAATTTCAGGTGTTTGGGTAAATGCCTTTTGTTGAAATCAACACTTACTACTTTAGGTCTTTTTCCACACATTTTACCTATTGCAGGGAACCCGCAAGATCATGCAGAAGACTATTCAATTTCCAAAATGCTCTTTTTGTCCTATAGAAAATCAGATGAGAACTTAATTACATTTCTTGCTTTCTCTCCAGATTCACCTGCTGTCAGAATCAGTGCACCTGACACAATCACAGCACACTCATCCATGGCAAAAATTTTGGATGACCTTCACATGGTGGGGCAGGGCAGGACAGTGGCTGATCTCCATTGATGATTACACTGAAGGGTCTGCAGGGCCTGGCAAAGGGATTTAACCTACTGTGACACCTACATTCAAATGCTACTTACAGTGACAGAATAAAAATGTTTAACATGCAGGCTTATAAACTAGTGCTTTCCTCTTCTATCTTTTGACAATAATTTTAATCAGAGTGATATTTGATCCTATGAAGCTGACTGTCTGCAGTTCTAGAAATGAGTGAGTACTTAATTCTTTCTCTTCCGTCTTTCAGCATATATGTGCTTTACATCAGAAGAGTTATGTCATCTGATTATTTTAGCCCATTAAGCCAACTGCTTCCAATTGCTTCTTCATCTTTCAATTAGATAATTGCAAACTCTAATCCTTGATATCCACTAATCACCTACTTGAAGTATTGATCTTAAGCCCTCAAGTCTCCTAGGGATGAGAAATGGACACATAATGACATAATTCTTGCAAAGAGAAACAACTGGAAAACATGCCATACTGACAGCTTTGTATAGGAAATGGCACCACCAGTGGCCTTACCTGCCTCCTAGCTGTGCCTGGATTATTAAAACATCCTCCAAACCCCCAACATATACCTTGCTCCAATGGCTGCTGGCTCTGGCTTTTGGATCATATCCCATTTAACAATTAGCAACACTGCCTTTTTTCCTTCATAGCTTTCAGAAAATTACACATGAGTAACCAGAACAAAACCCTTGGTGTTTTTTCTTCCCTGTTATGTTTTCAGAAGAGTTTCATTAATGGGTTGGAATCACAATCTGCTTTTCTCTATTCATATATGCATGCATGTAAATGAATCAGGGAGAAAGAGAAGGGACTAGATCCCACAGATATCTAATTAAAACTCGCTAGGTTTGGTTTCATTCTGGAAAAGAAAACCTACCAGCCTCAGGTTTTCACAGCTGAACCACAGGCATGTACTTTTCATAAAACGTATGTGTATACTCTGTGCTTTACAACCTAATTGTCATTTTGGGCTTATATTATTCACATGTTGCACCGAAGTCTGCATTTTAAAGGCATTTTGAACAAAATAACAAAAAAAAGACAAAAAAAAATTCAGCAGAGGCTGCAGAATCAGAAAGGTTATCAAGAACTAATTAGCACCAAAATTCTTCTGTATTGTGCCATGCATTATTGAACAGTAATAAATGCTTTGGAATGTCTCACTGCTTAATTACCTGTTTTGAAAATGAATTATCAGTGGAACAGAAATTTTTAGCCTGGAAACCTTTTGTTGTGAAGACCTCTGTGTTAAGTCACCCAAGAGAGTGTTTCAGCATGTAGTTCAAATCTAAGTATCTGGCTTTCCAATTATCTAATAATTTGTTTTTGCTGCATAGTCACCCTGGGTGCAGGCATTATCACAGGGTAGAGACAGTAAAAGGAAGTGAGAAAGTACCAGTGAAAGGAGAAAAATACAATATAGATAAGAAAAATAATGGGGCAAGCAAATCCTTAGTGTCTGTATTATAACATTACCCCGTGATTCCAAATCACTGTCTGTAGGAAGCAATAATGCCACATCAACAGCCTCACCACATCCTCCCAGAGGCTCACAGGCCAAGATGTAAATCACTTCCTGCTGGGAATGATTCCCCATTTTGCCTTTGGGAAAAGAATTGAGCAAATAAGTAGCAAAGGATCTCACCCAAACCACTCTAGGGGGACATTATAGCAGCTTTCTGGTGTCTAAAGAAGGCAACTTAAGACTGAAGAGGGACTTTTCAGGAGGGCGTGTAGTGACTGAACAAGGGGAAATGGCTTTAGATTAGATATTAGGAAGATATTCTTTACTATAAGGGTGGTGAGTCACTGGAACAGGTTGCCCAGAGATGTTGTATGCTCTCCATCCCTGAAAGTGTCCAAGGTCAGGCTGGATTGGGACCCTGCGTAATTCAGGATTTAGTGGAAGATTCCCTAATCATGACAAAGTTCCATGTTGCAACTAGATGGTCCCTTCCAACCCAAACTATTCTGTGATTCTTTGATACTATAATTCTATCCTGTTGTGGAAAAATCAGGTCAGACGGCTGGACCATATAAGAAAAGAAAACAGACAAAATAGGAGAAAGAAGATTTTAGGATATTGATATAAAACAAGAAAAGAAACAAGTGCCTATTTTCAAGTGAATCACTTTAATTATGTTGAAAATAAAAAGTTTTCCCAAGACAACAATCTCTGTATATGAGTGTCTGCAGTAAGGGAATTGTGTCTTAGCCTGTAATGTACTTCTGCCTGCAGAGGATATTGTGCACAGACAAGTTATAATGATAGAGCAACTGGTCTTCTAACTGTGAAGGGAAACATCTAAATATTATCTCAGATTCTGCAAGGTGAGGCTCCAGCCTTTCTGCTCTCATGTTGTAAACTTGCATTCTCTTCATCTCCTGTAAGATGCCTTTAACAAGAGATATTTGTTATTAGTAACATGCAAATTTGCTAGACCAGCACCACTTGCATCACAGTATCTGAGTACCTGCTAAAGGGTTTACTATCCACTAACACTGCTATGGCTTTTAGCTTGTCTACATATGTTTTCCTGAGCTGAAACACAACATACAGGAAAAAAAAATAGACATAAAAAAGGAAAGGGTTCTCATTCTGACTTACACACATATATCTAATTACATTCTGTGCCATTAGCATTAAATGAGTTGCTGTTTCTGCTGGGAGTTGAGAGCCAGCAAGTTTTGGAGCTGTAGCTGTGCCTACTCCATCAGGCAGGGGAAATTTGTGAGGTAAACAGCAGCTGTCTTTGATGAGGTTCATAACATGTTTATTGGTAACACAGCCTCTTATGATGCATGTCCTGTTACATATTTTAATAAAGGAAAATACTTCAGCCACCTTCACCATCAGCTGAAAGAACTCACAAGGGCTTCTGAGACCATCACATTAGCAATATGCCCCTTTGCTTCAGATTGGTATTCATGTTACTCATTAAATCTGCAACTTCTGGAGCACTTGGCTCTTAGCACTGAATTAATGTAGACAAGAAGAATTTAATTTATGCCAGAATTTTTCAGCTGAGGTGTTTTGTTCCTGGTGAGCATTTTTTATGTTCCAAAGCCTGTGATATCAATTGGTCTTTTTAAAGACCCTAGGACTTGAATTTAGATGGAAATATTAAAATCTCTCCAGTTATTTTAACAAGACAAAGATTTTAGATAATCTTATGTTAACCCTGCAGAAATAAGAACATTTTGGATTTTGGCAGTATCATCTATTCTCATCTATTTATTTATATGTCTAGGAGTTTCCTTGTTCCAGTCCTATCATGAAAAAATCAAATCTGCTTAAGCTTTTAGTCAACTTCTCATGTTTTATAAGAAGGACAATGGAATTTAAGAACATTAGTACATTGCTACATTGACCAAATGCCTGACATTGACAGGGATCCTGTTTTTTCCCTCACAGGATCACTCTTGGCCACAATTGCAGGTTACCCCTTAGGCTTTGCTTCCAGGGAATGTAGGAATTGTGACTGACTGCAAGCATCCCCACACGGGCTTTCACCTAGCACAGGGAAAGCTTTTTTGTTCCTACCAAACCCTGAAAGAACTGTAAAAATAGAGCACTTACAGTACCAGGCCATTTGGCAGCATTGTTGCTGAGCAGGTCCTCTTCTATAGTTTGCAAATCCCTGAATCCCTCCTCAGCTCATAGAGGGGAGCAGATACAGCAGCATCAACCAAAAGACTGACAGCTGTGATTCACGCTGAAGTGCTTCCTGCTGGGGCAGATTGTAAGCACTGAAAAAATGCAGGTGGCCTCTTCAGACAAAAAGGCTCTTTTCCCCCTTTTTTTTTCCCTCTTTCCCCTCTCCACTTCTGATATGTCCTTCCTGTAGTGGGCACAGTTAGTCTTATCTCTCCTTGTTCATTAAGCTTGTTGGAGGTTTATCCCTAATTTGAGATGAAAATTCCTATAATAAGGGTGAGTACTCCAAAGAAGGTGTATTACCTACCCTGCTGTTTGTAAAGAGCAGAAACATCACAAAGGTAAGAAATCCTGGCTTTCTCTACAGAGCACAGAGCCAGCATCACACAAAGGAAAGCTAGGCAAAGGGGTCTGGTGCAATCCTTCTGAAAAGCATCCGTGTTTGTAAAAAGGATTTAAGTCACCTGTACCAGGGATTTCCAATCCATTCCCCACCATTTGCAAGTGACTGCTCATCTCGGCATTTATTGGACCAAAAAATGAAATAACGATACCTGATTTCTTCCAGGGCTAGGAGATAGCATCTTCATAAAAAGTTCTATGAAGTACTTTTCAATACATAATAAGTAGCAAGGGAACAGAAATTCTGAAGTTATCAAACAGCTTGATCTTAGACAAATACGTTTTCCTTGAGAAGAAAGGAAAAAATCACTGTCTCTAACTTACAAAGGCTGAATGGGATTCCAGAGGCTATCCAAGGTGAAGGTTAACCTTCCTGTGCAGTAATAATGTACCACAACTTTATATAAATTAGTAACTTCCTACGCTCATTACATGTAAGAATAAGGAGCTTTACATCCTCAGGTCTGACCATTTTCACAAGCTATTGCATTTCATGCAGTCATCCATCCATGAAGACAATTCGTTTGACTAAAGCACAGCTTTTAGAATAAGGATGAGATTGAAAACCCCAAGAGTTGGAAGATCTTAACGCTCTCCTGTTTATCCATTTTAATGGGAAAATTGTCCTTACATTTGAACATGTGTGTATAATTTCTCATTGTAGTGTGTATAACTTCAGCAACCAAATATGTCTATATACTCTTCCAAATATGCCTTTCTCTGCTAGATTTAAAATTTCTTGTGTATCCAGATTTTATTACCTGTAAAGGTACTTAGGCACAGGCATCAAGCCACCAGTCACTCTACTTGTGATATCTGATCCTGTTAACTTTTTCTCTGCAAAACCTTTTCTCTGATTCTCAAAGGTCTTAGAAAAAAAAAGCATACATTTAGTATATATATGTAGTAGGCTCCACATGCCTGATTTCTCAGCCAATCCCCATTTGTGCCTCTGAGGAGGTCAGGAATTGGCATTATCTAATTTTGCAAACCATAATGGTGTAATTTTAAAAAACATTTAGAGCTGAAGCCGTCTTTAGAGAGAACAAATTGTAGTTTGGTAACTGTCCTTAGAATGACAGAATACTCCCTTTTGGTTATTAAAGAAAATTATTATAACATTATCACCAAAACTTTTAATATTTAAATATTTTAAAATTCTTAGTAACAGTGAAATATAAGCTCTCTCAAAGTATACCAGACAAATAATACAACACTTCCCTTTGATGAAGATATAAGTTATCTTAAGACAGGAACAAGGGACTTCCTGGTTGGTTAAACGTCTGCAATGTAGTCATCTATACCTGAATTTGATAGCTTTGGTTACCCTTGGGACAGCAGGGAAAAAGTCACTTAGAGGACATGTGTCAAGTAGTCTGCTTTAGATAGGTCCTTTAGGACAAATTAATTACACCCTGGATGCACCTAGGTGACAAGTTCAGGCACAGAGAGCTGCATTTTCACATGTGTGTGTTTAGCCTCACCAATCCCATCCTGGTCTCTTTCTCCTCCACAATATTCATGTAATTCCCTTCCCATTCCTCCAAATCCTCACTAGAGCAATCCTGCACACAATTTGTCCCTACATGATAGTAGTTCTGGCTCACAAAGATTTTTTTTGTATTGTTGATCTCTGTGCCCTTGATTGTATCAATAATGTGTGTTCAGTGTTTTGGCAGGAGCAGAGAAAGCTGCTTTCCTAAGCTGCAGGAGTGCTTTGGGTCTTAGGGAATGAATTGCCTTACCACTGTACAAATTCTTTTCTACTTTAGTTGTCAGTCCAAATACTTTAGATTCAGCCCAGGGGATTCACATCACAAAGATCATCTTCAACTGTTTTGCATGATAGCTTACATGAAATAGTTGTCAAAAGAGATAATTCTTTATGGTATCTGGCCTGAGTATCTTTCACCTTTTAGCATAAAAAAGTAGATTCCAACAACTGTGCTTCAAATATGGCATTTCATGTCCTTTTAGGAACTTGCAAAGAACACACAAATTTCTGCAGTTTCAGAAAGTGATCTTGTAAAAGCTTCTGTGGTGGTCGAATTTGCAAAGATTCTGTTCTGTGAAAGAAAGACTTCATTTCCCTAAGCTTTTGCTTGCCTGCAAAGGCACTAACCTTGAAAAGGAGTGGGAGTTGATCAGTAACAATGCCCATCTCAATCCCCACGGCCACCTTACTTTACCAGTACTGCAGAACCTGTTCCCCCTGCTCAACCCCGGGTACCTGCTAGTTGTGGTTATTCCTGCAGGTACCAGAGTCCATGCAAATTACATCTGCCTTCCTTTGAGATGGGGGCTGAAGCTTGATTTTCTTGATTTTTTACCAGCTTGAAGCACACAACAGAAGCTGGCACATTGACCTTTGATGTAGGTTGGGGAAAAAGCCATGACTCATCCACAGCTAGTCCATCATCTTGCACATGACAAGGACAAGGTTCTTAATGCCTATCTTTGCTGCAGCATTGTATATATATATGTATGTCTGGACATCCATCACTTTACCACTTCTTGTCCTTACAGATACTTTTTATTTTTGTCTGCAAATATGTTTTTCTGTACATGATTTACACTTCTCAGACATCTCCTGTAAGTTTCTTCTCTGGCAGAGTAATTGCCATGTTCTTTCTTGACAAAGTATTGATCACAAGTTAGTTCACTCTAAAGCTATGGTGACATTTTGATGATCAGTAAGTGCTATATTAGCTTCATTCAAATTTCTGGAAATGCCAAGAACTGGGACATGCTGGCAAATCCAGGCAGCTCTCAGAATGCTATCCCTTTAATAAACATCCTGGAGGGACAGCTGTGAGGCACTGGATCTCCTGAAGCTGGTGAAATACCTATGTTTCCTTTCCTTCTTTGGAAAAGTTTCTACTGGCTCGTCATTCTTTAGACCTTTATATTTACAATGAGAGTTGCCTGTTTATAATGAACTGCTCATTGTTTCTCCCTCAGATTCTCATCAGCATCTAAATAAAAAAAATGCACAAAATATAGCAAAAAAAAAAAAAAGAAAAATTGTCACAAAGTAGTAGCATTCCTACTAACAGAAAAATCACTAGAAAAGTGACTCTATCAACTGACACAGAGAGATAGTCCTCTAAGATTTCACCAGGTATCAATTCTCCTCTGGTCCAGGAATGCTATATTATCTTATTAAACCCCTCCTGAGAACAAGACCAGAATTAGGATAATCTTTACATACTCAATGTCTATAAAATATATAGTAGCACTTCAGCCACACTGTATTTGTTTTAGGGATTAAAAGTTTTTTCATTGCTGGCGCCCCAAGAAAAATACATTTAGCAATTTTTTTTTTGCATGCTAATGAAGGAACTATTCTATTTAGCAGTTCTAAACTTAATAGTGGTCATAAATCTTCTGACTAGCCTTCCAAAGTGTCAGGGAATGAGTGTTTTATTTGGTCTTCTGTCTGTGGAATAGCAATATTTGTGATAGTGTGTAAGCCTGTGTATCATTGCTTAATGAGGGAATATGAGAGGGTCATGCTGTGATCAAATCATTCATGTCTTCTACTCTGTGGGTCAGAAAACTAATAATCTCTGATGACTTTCCTCTTCAGTCATTGCATCACAATTGAGCTTTAGTTTGTGTCTCACTGAAGCCTCTCAGGGAATCCTTTCATGGCCATTTTCTTTTCCTGAGGAATTGCCAAGTTTTTCTGAAGTGCCCCTACAAGCACAAAGCAGAATGAGCTCAGTGAGCATCTGCTTTACCAAGTGACTCTCCTCCTGGCAAACCTTTGTGCTTGCAGCTGCTCAGCACCAGGACCTCCCATCCTCCCACCTCTCCTGGATTCAGCCTCTGCCAATCTTTTCTCTGAGTCTGTAAATTTAATCTAATTAATTATTTTTTATTAATTAATCTCCAAAAGAGAAGTTTTATTTTTAGCCAAGATCATTGGTCCCATGAGTTTACATTGACACAAATTTAGGAGATTTGATTTGTGTTAGGTTGGAAGCAATAGGGATGGAGAGATGGCAAAAAGGTATTGCTTAGGTTCAGCCTCCCCTGCCAAGACTACTGATGCATGAAACCAGATGCTCTGTAGTGAGCTACCTATTTCCATTTCCTCTTTCTGGTTTTCTCTCCTTGTACTATGGTTGCAAAGCTTTTGCCCCATGTGTTTTTGAGATGATCAAAGTTAGTCAGAGTTGCATGTCTCCAAACAATAAATGAAGCTTTATTGCCCTGAAGAAATGCTTTGATTTCAAAGCAGCTTCTATTGATTTCAGTTCAGTGAAAAAAATCCAATCAAATAACTTCTGCAGCAGAAAATTTTGCTTTACAAAAACCTCTCAGATTCTTACAAAGGCAATTGTGAAAAATAATAAACAAATCATTGGGTTAAATTTAGAAAATTACCTGAAGATTAAGGACAAATTGCCCAAAGATTAAGCAAATTAAGTAAATACAGTCTGTTCAAGATCTGCCTTTGAAAGCTGTCTTGATCAAATCCAGAAACAAAATGAGTGTGTTTATTCTTTCGGCTTTCTAAAAAAAAAATATTTATTCACCAAGGCAAAACAAAATGTATACTTATGTCCTGTCCTCTATCTTGTTTATATGTACATTATACAAATATATATGCATGTATACATATGTGTGCATGTGTATAATATGCTTCTCTTTTTACTAATTATGACTAAGATCAATACAATTCAGATTATGTTTTCAAAATAATTTAATTGCACTTATTTGGTAATTATTTTATTTCACTTGTTTACATTGGGGTGAGGCAAACAATTTCTAACAAGCAGCTTATGAATCTTCTTTCTATTCAGGAATTCTCTGTGAACAAAGACTAATTCTTCCCAGTGTAATTGCCATTCATAATTATTTCCTCAATAATTCATACAAATAATTTGCAGCCTAATTTGTTCTTAAGCAGGTTCATTGCACCCATTTGAATTCTGAGCTGTGGTGGTTAGAATGATCATTATGTATGGTTTCTGTCCTTGATGGCCAAGGCAATTGAATCAAACTTTTCATTCAGCGAAAGCACTCTTCTAAATTGGGATGGATTTCTGTGTGTGATTTAGTACTGCTCAGTAATGGAAGCAAATTGACTGCAACTCTCTTGATCAATTATCTGGTGCAACCCAAAACTTTTGATGACTAAGTTCTTGAATTCAATAGTCGGTCTGAAACAAATTGCGCTGTTAATCATCCTGACTGTAAGTGTGCTGAAAGAGTGCTAAAAAGAAAGACCAATGTTTTAAAAATCAAAGGAATCTATTGAAAGGTTGTTTTAGTCTACTCTTGATAACTTGGGAGGAGAGAGGGAGAGAGACCTTCCTCTGCTGATTTCATTCTCAAATGACCAAAAGTGCTTGAATTGGACAGAAGAAAGGAGAAATTTTAATTAATTTCTAGTTGAGATAACAATTTAGGTATATTTTTTTCAGAAAACAGGGTTTGGGGACCGTTTTGTATTAGTTTTCTTGATTCGGATTTTTTTCCTTAATGCTTCCAATTTGCCAAGCTCCAAGTTCTTACTAATACCCTTACTGCAAATCTCTCTCAGTTTATTGGCAGATAAGATGATAAATAAGCTGCTTTAACTCTGACATTGTTCAGCTGAGATTTGACCAAGTTAGAAGGGGTGTAACATGGAGGAACAAGTCCCAGTGGAAAGATGGATCTGCTTCTCACAGTGGGGGCACTGATACCAACATCTGAACATAAAGACATATTAGGATGACTGAACACCAACAGCTGCTGCAGAAGAGTGCTAAATGATGGATGATGGCTGTGACAACTTCCTCTCCACTCCCAAAAGGCAAGGTAATTCTTCAGGTTTTGCAATCTAACACAAGACTAAAATTCTGGCAAGTGGTTACTCACTGTTGTTGTGCTGTTTTGAGCAATATAGGAGCAAAACTGGCACTTCAGAGGTTGAGACCTCTTTTAAATTGCAAGAGCCTCCTTCCTGGAGAGCCTGCACTGAAACACAGGGAGAAGAGCAGCCTCTGCACTGGTGACAAGGGAGAACACCAAAACCTCACCTGCCAGGTTACTGCAGTCCTGCCTGGCAGAGCAGAGAATTTGTCACAGCCATGATCCTTCTTCTAGTGCCCAAAAAGACATGACCAAGAAATCCTTCATGCTGATGTTAAGATCTGACAGCCATTACTGAATATGCGAGGCTGCTGCAGCACTACATCTCCAGGTCCAGCTGGCAGCAAGGCTCAGTACGTGCTCCCTGTTAGCACACACACAAAATGCACACACTTTCTTACAACCTGCCCCTGAAGGAGAGGGCAACCCAGGTTCTGGTTAATAGACTCCTTGGGGTGGATTAGACTGAAACAACACTGAATGATCCATGAATATAAATATAAATATAAGGCTTATTTTAAAACTATTTGGTTGCAATGGAAAGCAGGTATGTAGCCATTTTGGTTACTATTTATCTATACTAATGTGGCAGTATGAGGGCATAACAATATCACTCAAGTGAGTGATAGAAGAACATGTATGAGGGAAAAGAAAGAAAGAATAAGAGCAGGGAAAGATATCATCACCCATGGATTTGTGACAAAGCTTGATTGCTGCAGTTTAGATGTCCCATGGTCATGATCTAGATGCATGAAGAGCGAGGGAAAGAGTCATGTCTCTGTTTATTTCATTTTCATGTCCTAGTCTATATAGTTTTTTCAATAAACCTTTTAAAACCTCCTCACATTTGCAGTAAATGTGCTAAATTTGACATTTTTGCTCATCAATAGCTGCCTGAATGCTTCTGTGGTCAGAATTGTCCCACACTGACAGGGCAGAGCTGATGGAATATAAGTCCACAACTAGCAATTATTTTCTTGTTCTGGTTCTTTGATTACTATTTTTAATCTTGTCAACAGTATAAGGCTTTGCTCAGCAGATACTTGCTGTGAGAATGAACACAGAAAAAAAGTTTAGATAATCATCTTTTAAAACTGAAGAGACAAGTATGGCAAGGACCACAAGCAGAGAAGAGCACGTGTAGCAGGTATCTATAGCATTTAATTCTCATTTTAGTAAAAGTTGATGTCTGGAAGTTGAAGGATTCCAGCTGAGGTCTTTGCCAAGTGGAGGTGGATCTTAAACACCTATATTTCACCTAACATTGAAAACATGTTGTCCAGGGTTGATTCAGAAATTACACTCTTTTCTGCTTGGTCGTGCCTGTACATGGCTCTGGGTTCAAACTGGATACATGGAGTTTGTTATTTTCTTTGTTATCTTCCTGCAAAATGTATGCTCCCAATCAATGCTATATTGCCTCCTCCATTCTTACAGATCTGTCTGCCATTAGGAGTTCTGTTTCTGGCTGATCCAATCCAACAAAGTCCTGCTCCAAAGAGCATAAAAAGGCAGCATAAAAAGGAATCTGTTCAATAATGTCAGACACCCCAAGTGAGCCTTTTTGTAGACTTCTGTTTGCACTTCTTACAGCAACATCTTTAATAGAGGGCTAGATAGAGCCTTTCATGTTGTCATTCAAAGAACATTTCCAGGAAAAGCAGAGATGAGCTAAACAAATAATGTCAGGGAAACAGCTCTCCACCCTCTAATGAGTCTTCTCCTCAACTCTGCTCTCATGAGACCCCCTATGGAAAACTGCATCCAGCTCTAGAAACTTCAGCATAGGAAAGACATGGACATGTTGGAAGGGATGCAGAGGAGGGACACAAAAATGCACATCTGTGAAGCCAGGCTGAGAGAGCTGGGGCTGCGCAGCCTGGGGAGCAGACAGCTCTGGGGTGAGTTTATTGCAGCCTTCCAGTATCTAAAGAGGCTATGAAAAAGATGGGGATGGATATTTTAGTAGGGCCTGTTGTAACATGACAAGGAGTAAAGGTTTTAAACTAAAAGAGATTAGATTTAGACTAGATATAAGTAATAAATTTTTCACAAGAAAGATGGTAGAATACTTGAACAAGTTGCACACGAAGTTGGGGAATGCTCTATCCCTGGAAACACTGAAGGCCATGATGGATGGAGCTCTGGGCAACCTGATCTAGTTGAAGATGCCCCTGCTCATTGCAGGGGGTTTGGAATTATATGACCTTTTAAGTTCCCTTACAATCCAAACCATTCTGATTTTACAACTGGCTCTGGCTACACCAACCTCAGCTGTGGTTGTCACCTTTCTCTTGGACCCAAGGGAAAGACCCAAAGCAGAGACCAAATCAGGAGAGGTGGTCACATCCTTAATATGGTTAATGAGACATGGCTATTTTATCAGGTATTTAAATACCTAATACTGCTGAAGCATTGAAAACATTTTTAAGGGTTCACAGGACTCTGCCTTGGGCATTGCATTATTTGCAGGTGTGCAGCCATGCTATGGCAATTTGGTGGATTATGATCACAAAATATGAAGGCATCCTCAAGCCAAGGCAAATGTCTGCCTATAGGCTCCTAGGGACCCTGGGAATCCCATCAATGCCCACTTGAAGTGTATTAGCATTTTGTACAAACTATCAGATGGTCAATGCCTCATAGAAGAATCTTGAACCCTTTCTATTTGGGATGAATTTCAACTTGCCATCTCCAGACTGTCTCACAGATTTCACTCTCTTTTCTGGCCATTTGCTTTCTTCTCCTCTTCTCTACTCTTAAGACACAGAATGAAATTCATGTTTTCTGGCAGTATATTGAACCAGAGGGAACATTTTCATTAAACCCAGAACTGAAAATTGTATTATAAGCACTGAGATGCTGAAAAGTCAGGTTTTCAAATCCAGGAGATTTATAAGGTTTTAAGAGTCTTTCACTGACTCTTCATGCTCTTGGAGAAAAGCTTTTAAAATCAACCAGAGATATAATTTCTGTGTATATTTATGCACATATATATGTGTGGTTTTGAGTTTGGCCCACGTCTCCAGTTACTCTCATGAATGCTGGGTATAATCCAGCTTGGTTTTCTTTTTCAGCACTTCCAATCAAACAGAATAGCTGTGGCCTTAAGCTATTATCTATTAGAACACTTGCCAAACTAGTGGAGGACTTAAGTAAAATCTGTATCTGTATTAGATTTCTCACTGTGCTCTGAAGTGTTTCTGTATCTCTTCTTCCCCTCTTTCTAGGAGTTACAGACTCAGTCCTTCTCTAATTGCTAAAAAGTCACCTTCCTTCTCCCCACTTCTCTTGGTTCTGTGAGCTATCAATCAGCAAAGAGGAAATACAGTGATACACATTAGAGCTGACAAAAGCCAGGGGATTCTTGCTTTTCAGAAACAAAAATTTGTTTTTCTAATAAGACATATTTTGGATACTGCTTAATTGCTTCTGAAAAATAGATTGCTGTTGACACTGAATGCTTTGATAAAGACGAAATTACTCTGCTGAGTGCTGTTAGTCTGGTTCACTGGCTCTATTGAAATGTTGTTCTTCACTTCTCCTGACACTCTGCTTTCTAGTTTTCTGTATTAATAATCCTCTGAACATTCTGTTATACAGCCCTAAGTACTTCACAGAGAAACAGTCACTCACTGGGAACTGTTTTTTCTTTTTTCTTTGGCATCTGGGGGACACTAAACCTCAAATGAATCAATACATGCTACCAAAAAGCAAAAGACTTCATACTTGCAAAAGAAAATATTGTTTTATCCTTTACTTTGTCCATGAAGCGAGCATCTGGGCATCTTTGTGAGTCACATGCAGCTGTCTGTGGGAGGCCTAAAAAGACAACATAAAATACCTCACTCAAAAAAGCTTCTTCAGTTATACTTTCTTGGTTTCTCATTCACTTTCATTTCAGAAAAAAAATATAACATCTTTGAACTGAAAACTTAGTTTCTCATTTCTGTATTCCATAAAAGTTGAATATCTTATGTGGAATGACAGAAAGAACCAGGGCACTAAATTATTCAGAGGCTTGCTGAGAAGATACGGGACTTATCATAATGCAGGTTAAATCCCTGTCCAGGTTGGTATTTGCTGAAAATTGTTTCTATCTGTTTCAGCAGCTGAGGTGAGATGTGCTGGTATTCTCAGCGCAGAGCCCTTGTCTCCAGCTCTCTATCATATATATCTGCTTTGTGCAACATCTGCAGTCTGAAATGAAGTTGTTTGAGCATCAGCAATGTTGGGCATGGGTTCTTCCCAGGGCTTGCTGGCATAGCAAGACTTCCCAGCACCCCAGCTACCCTCAAAGGAGGAGACTGCTCAGCACAGAAGTATTTCAGTGTGATGTCCATGCGTGTGGCTGGAAGAACAGAGGTGAGTGCTGAGCTGGAGTTTGCACAGGGAGCTTGCACATGTGCCCAGAGGTAATTCTAGCAGTCAAAGCTGTTTCAATAGCGAGGCAGGTCTGTATTGCAGCTCCCCACCTTGTGCCTGTCCTCCATTCAGTGGGTGTCTTTCCCATGAAGGTGGTAAAACATGTTAAAAATTCTTGAGAAACAAAGAAGAAATTCTACCTTCCATTTTTTTGCTTTACTTTTCTGGAGAAGTATGGATAAAAACTACATAGCCTTCTTTCTAGGAATAATGTTCAGCGATCTCTGGAGGAAAGAGACTGCAAATGGAGGGGTTGTGAGGAATGTGGTGTCTTCTCCACAGGAACACTATTCCCTCACCATAACTGAACCTTTAAAAAGAAGTAGTGAACCTCAGTGTAATATTTGCTCTGCAATTTCTGCATGTAATTCCATTGTATTCTAACCCTGCTGACATAATGTCAGTGAGGTTTTACCCATTTTAATTTTGTTAAGGATATGTGAGAACTTCTTGCACAACAGAATTCTGCACTTATTTAGTACAGGTATTTACTACAAGATGCCATTTTGGTGTCATAGGAAAGAGAGTCTGGAAGTCTGGACTCTGGATCACAAAGCTTCTTGGTTTCACATGGGAAGAAAATGGCTGGTGTCACTTGCTGCCTCTTCCAGCTTGTGAATTTAGGGAAAGCTTTTATTTGTTTCAGGTAGGCCCACAAATAGGAAAGTAGGATAATCCCTGCTATTTTGGAGTGCAGTCTTGTGGAAACTGTGGCCAGTGGGTGGAGCTCACATGATGACTCCTTTGTGGCAGTTCTAGGTTTCACAATCTGTGTCTACACTACCAAGTGGAAGACAGCCAGAGAGGAAATATATGGTCTTGAGGCCAAGGAGCACCAGCTGGATCTTGCCTACATGGCTTAGGGCTCACTGCAGTGCAGGGCAGAACAGAGCTGGCTCTATCTACAAGCCTTAGGCTTGAAGCATTTCCTAGGTCCTATGCAATGTCTCATGGCTTTAATACCTGACTACACTCTTTTTTACTTTTTTTTTCAGTTCAAAGTACCTTATATTGTTGTAGGTCACCAGAATACTGTTTCTATAAGCTGGAACTGAGGATGTGTTGCATAGATTTGCATGGGGCAGAAGGACAAATAAGAGTGCTTGAGGGAGTATAGGCAGCTGGGATGGCATCAGAGGACTGTGTGGGGCACAAGGAGCCAAACCTGCTGGAGTCTCATCTATAATGCTTTTAGGCTCTTCCTGGAGTAAAGTACACCCCTATTTTGCCCAGGAGAAAACTGGGTGAAGTGATGCAAAGCCCAGCAGGAAATGAACTATGACTTAAGCACTGTGGCCAGCCAAGGTGTGCTGCTCAAGCTTCATTCCTGGTTTGTTCTCATTAGCAGTGTTAATGTAATTATTATCTCTTAGATATTCAGGTCTCCTATGAGCTCCTGGTGATCTACAGAGTTTATGGAATTATCTGTCCCTCATCCTGCAAGGAGGCAACTACCATCACACAGAGAAGCACAGCAGGAGATTTCCTTTTGCCTTCTTCCTTCTGTGAGATTTACGTCAGGAGATGCAAGACCAAGTGACCATGCAGGAGCCTTTTGGCTCCCAAGTGTCTTTTCTTCTTGGTATTTAAGGATGTGGTATGTGATGTCTCACAACACAACAGCTTCTTCAACTTCTAATGACAACCCTCCATCATGAAGGATTGGCCTCCATACATTTGATGAGAAAAGGAAATCAGCATTTGTTTTTGTTCTGCCCTATTTGGCTTTAGGAGAATTGAAGCCTTAAGCATGAAGCAGATTGTTAAACCCACTCTGAGACATCAAAATCAGCAGCAGTCCTGAAAATAAGGCCATGTTAATGCAGTAACCAAACTCTTTTTCTAGGCTTGCTGTGTTTGAAAAATCAAGCTGTAGAGTTGAACTTCCTTCTGCATTTCGTTTTGCAGTAATACACAGTAATACTGATTTGGACTTCAGAATCTCAATGAAAAGTGCCTGAGAGTGCTCTGTTCACTAATGGCTTCTTACACATCTACATGGAAAGGCGTTTAGACTTCCTTAGAACCACTTTTTAAGTACTTGCATCTTAAAATCCACAACAATCTTCTATAAATGCAACTTTCTTGAACTATAGATGCTCTAAGGTGACAGATACTTTTCTTCTGTGATATATATAACTCCTTCCCTGTCACAGCAGGCTCCTACTTTCAGTGATCACTGCACAGCCAAAAGCATTTAAAAGAACCTCAGGTGCTTTTGTTACTTTTCTTTTAGCACCTTAGTCCAATTAATTAACTTATTTTCTTATTTAACTGTAACAGTTTATTTTAAAATGGAACACAGTGAAGGGGAGAAAAGGAGGACGTGACCAAAATTTCAACTCTGCTTGTGCTGGGTGAGGTTGTCAGTCTTCCAGTAAGTGCTGCCATTATGAGTAAAGGTAACAGAACTGGGATGAAATTTGGAGGCATTTTAATCAAATGACTCCCTGCTGGCACAAACTTTGAAGAAAAAAAATCCAGTCTATTATCACAGCTCTTGTCAAAGTTTCTGACCAAGCTTCTGCTCTTCGTTCTCTACTATTATACCAGCATTCACCTTCTATTGGGTTCCCAGAGTAAGGTTCAAGTAGTTGCTACAGCACATACTTTTAAGGAGGCTTTTTCTTAGCACCTCTCAAGGGAGAGAAAGTTCACTTTAAAGAAACAAACTGTGAGATGAGAATGTCAGTTTTAACCTTTGGTATTTTGCATTCAGACAACTGCAGCAATAGTCATTGCAGTTAGTGGTAGAAACAAAAACTGAGAACTTGAAGACCTCAACTCTTCTGGATGAAAGGCAGTGTAGTACCAGTACTGACTCTGGGTTACTTTCCCTCAGCAGGAATTCAGTGAGGATGCAAACACCTAAACACCATTTCTAAATAATGGATTTAAGATGGAATAGAATTCTGATGAAAATACATCTTCTTTAATTGTTGCTGATGAGTATGATAAGAGAACTTGTAACAGAATTTAATAAAGACAAAAAGTTGAGATACAAACCAGCATTAATAGAGGTGCTACTGGAATAAGGAAGAATTTCTTGTACTCTGTGTGCAATCTTAATATACTGGGTGCGATTCTACTTTGGTAAATGTAATGCTATTATAAAATGCTATACTTAAAAATGAAAAGTTCTATCTGATTGCTGAAAATGTAAATTAATTTTGTTAGCAGTAATTTGCTGAATATCGGTTGGAAAACAACCCAGGTTTCTAAACTAAAGTACCTATTGTAACTTTACTGGGTCAGCAGTAAACATCTCACTGAATAATTCAAGTTTGAAAGGATTTGAGTGCTCCTGAAGGCAAGAGAAACAGTAGGAGCTCAGATGTTTGCAATGCAGACTGCCTGTTCAGGGGTCTAACTTGTGGCATCCATTTTTAAAGAACATTGGCTTATGCAATGAACTCTGCAAAGTTGCCTCTCCTATGGGAAAGTCACAGAGGGTGAATGTGAAAATATTACAGTATTGGAAGAACAACTTCTTAAATCTCTGGGTTTGTTTGCAGGGGAAGGGAGAGGAAGTAGAGTAGTCTCCTTTCACATCACTGTGGCATAAATTTGTCTAACCCTCACCTTTGCTAACAGCCAAGAAGTAAAGAGAAGCTACAGGTATCTCACGTGTACTTGCAAGGGAATTTCAACTGGACTTAGTCTTGTAAACGTAACATTTGCCCAAGTGGTCCATTTAACCCTGTAGCTGCTCTCTCACACAGCTGTGTACCAAGTGCTTCAGAGATTGGTGCCACAGCTGGGATTTCTTCTTCCCCATGGGAGCTTCTCCCTGATATCTGTCAGTCAGTATCTAAATTATAGAAAATGTCATTGAGGGTCATTTTGGGGAGGACAGTTTATGTATAACTACAGATGTTCTTACAATCCACACAGGTGAGACCTTGGCCTCTCTTATCTTCTGTTTCAATGAATTCCACATGTTAATCATACTGTATGCTGAAGTTGGAAATACAAAAATTATGTTGTATTTTCCTGGAAAAAGTTCTTCAAAGGCCTTTACTCAGCTCTTCAGGCATACCCTGAGAAATGCATTCCAATGGGAAATGTCATGTCTTTTGAACTATCTGTTGGAAGTGAAAACAAACAATCAACAAAAAAAAAAACCCTGACAAAACAAAAACAACAAAAAAGCCCCAACAAAATGCACAACCCAAACAAACCCACTGTAACAAAAATATAGCTCCCATTGCATATGGATTTGAATCCAAACTGCAAAGCTGAATTGTGCAAACTCTGTGAGACAGGCTGGAATCTAGCTGAATCTCAGAATCTAGCTCTGTTCCACAATTTCTGGGTCCTTGAAAACAAGCTTGCAAGTGTTCAGTATTTTTGAGAACCAAACTTGGAATCTCTTAATATGGTGATTCATTCTACAAAATTCTGCTCCTGGAGTATTGATACCACTGCTTTCATTTCTGGAGTACAGGATTTCACATAGTGAAACCAGGGATTTCTTGTCATTTTCTTCAGCTAATCTTAGCAAACAAGGGATTTGACAAACTTGTACAGAGAAATATTAAGAAACAGATTCTTTTTTTTCCTCCTACTCATATGCTTCTTTTTTCCCCTACAGTTTTATACTGCTAAATCTTTTGTTATCACAATTTTGGATCTAGTAAAAATCCCTAAAACCAGAAGTGAAAAAACAAACAAAAAAACCCCAGTCATCAGGTAAAGCAAAGGAAAAAATTTGATTTACAATCTGGTTCTACAGAAGGCCTCACTCCTCCTATATGTGAAATCAGTTATTCAAATAACTTCTTGACAATTGATATAATTACTGCTAATTATTCTTGATTAGAGTCCTGGAATTATGTGATTACATCTAAATATATGCGTCATAAATGTAGGAGGTACAGCCTAGAGAAGGAGGAAATGTAATTTTATTTTTCAATTTATTCATTTTTACTATCTAAAAGGACTCAGAAAGTTTAATTTTCATGATGCTAAACAGAGGTTCACTGAACTCATCTTTATTACATGTCTTCTTGGTAAGTTAAGCAGTAGAACCTCTTCAGTCATGGAGGCAAAACTCACTGTGTTTTTTTAATGTTTAGGAAGGCTAAAAAACATCTTAGAGTTGTGTGATTGACATGCAAGTAAGTGTGTGTGTGTGTTTGTGTATTCTTTAAAGAAAATCAAGTCTGTAGTGCTAAGATAAGTAGGTTATTCCTAGGAGACTACAACCATTGAGGAAGCAGTAGTTAACTCAAAGTTAACTTAATTCCTCCCATGAAAGAAATTTAAACTTAATGTTTCCTTCTACTGTAAATTAATCTGTATTCTTGAGATTTTTTCGCATTTTACAATTACAATGGTGCTTTGAAGGTTTTAATATGTATCACATAAGCATCTGAATTTTATTTGATTTTTTTTAATATCTTTGTTAAGAGCTGTGGCAAAGCTACTGGGTCGTATTCTGCTACAGCAGAGAGAGGTGCAGGCTAGGATTAATTGCTAAAGTCAAATCATTCTGCAAGCAAAGAACAAAATTGACTGCAAAATCTCTGCTTAAGACCATTTTTATTAAAACTATGCATTGATTTTAAGGGTGTTGTGTCTAAGATTGTGTTCTCTAGTGTGAGAGAATGCTAGAGCAAAACAAAATAAATAGATCCAGCAGCTTGCACTATTGGATAAATTTCCAAGGAGCAAGCAGAAACTCACTGCCAATTTAAGTCAAGATTGGAAGTATCTCACAACAAATTACTGTTGCAGAAAAATTCTACTGGCTAGATGAGCTTTAGTTAATACTTAAAATGACAAATATATTTCTGTTTATTAATTTATTTTGAGTTAATGAAGAAAATCACTCTGTGCATTTACAAACTGGTAATCACATTTTAATTTACATCCACTTTCTTTGTACACATCAGGCTGCACAAATCAAGCCCTTCAGGAAAGAGGTAAAATGGATAAGACCTACTGAAACTCCTCTTGCATCCTCTTTCCTCCAGAAGCCTTTCCAATGTATACACCTGGCCCATCACAAAAGCTCATCTGTCTGAACAGAATCTATTAAGTCAAACCATAACACTTGTCTGAACATGGATACCAGCACCACATGTCCTCTGGTGCTAGAGGATCAGAAAATGAACAGCAAAGATTTTAACATGCTAGGAAACAGTGGCATGACCTCTGGTGGTAAAGTTCTCAGTAGATTTTAAGGCTCTGAGTAATGAAACCTCAGCTGAAAAGCACCCTCTGCAAAGAGGCTTCTCACTAACTTATGATAACCAAGAAGAAAAGCATCTGTTTCTGAAATCTCTGATCCTCTAAAGGTTACTGAAGAACCTCAGGTACAGAATTTAACACCTGATCTGGAGATACCACACCAGGCTTTCCTGTGAGCCATTGGACAGAGAGTTTATAACACCTGGCCAGCTAACACCTCCTTCCTCAGTGGAGGAAGCCTGAAGATTGGCTTTGCTTTTAAGTTGGGATCTGCAAGGCCAAGCCTTTCTGCTACAAGAGGGACAGTCTGGTTGATGCCATGCCAAAGGCATCACCTAAGGCCCATGCTCTTCTTCTGTGTCTCTGAAATGACTTGTCCCTCATGTCTGCCAGGATGGATTGCAGGGACTGCAGTTGTACCTGGACACTTCCAGCAGACCTGAAAACAAGACCTTGTTCTCATCCCCCTCCTTGACAGCTGCACCCTGCACCTCATGGTCAACAGCCAGAGAAGCACATTCATCTGCATGAAGGGCAGGAAGATACTGAAAGGTACAGAAAGACTTGTGCACACCCTTCCCACACACATTTCCAAGCTGTGAGCCAGCTCTAGGGATTCACCAACCCTGCCACATAGCCTGCAAAGAGGCCCTGTCTGTATCTATCTACGCAGACAAGCTAGCACTGTCTGTGACCTTGCTCCTGATGCATTAAACAAGCACTTCCATCACAGTCATTCTGCTGCTTCCAATTCAATTCACTGCTTGAGCATAAATTTTTCAGGACTAATTACATCTAATTACATCATCATGTGTGACTTCAGACACGTGAGCAAACTACAGGTTCAGCAGCAAGGCATGAGATGAATGAGAATTTGGTTGGTAAGGTGTCATGGTTTCACCCTGGCAGGCAGCTAAATATCACACAGCCACTCACTCACTCCCATCTCCAGTGGGATGGGGGAGTGAATTAGAAGGGTAGGAGTGTGAAAAACCTTACTTCAAGATAAAGATGGTATAATAGTTAAAAATCAAACAAACCAGCAAACCAAACAACCAGCCATAGCACACAACTTCCCTGCCTTCTCCCTCCAAAGAAATACCAACAACCCAACAAAAAAATAAGAGAGAAAACAAAACTAAACTAAGAAAAGCAAGTGATGAAAAAAAACCCTCCCAATTGCTCACCACCAACCAACTGCTGCTCAGCTAGAACCCAGGAAATGGAGAAATAGCAGCTCAGAACAACTTCCCTCATGCCTCGTTTTACTGCTGAGCATGACACTTTATGGTTTGGAATATCTCTTTGGTCAGCTGGGGTCATCTGTTCCAGCTGTTTCTCCTCTCAACCTCTTGTGCACCCCCAACCAACTCACTGGCAGGGCAGTGGGGGAAGCAGAAAAGGCCTTTACACTGTGTAAGCACTGCTCAGCAATAACTATAGCATCAGTGTGTCTGTTTTCATCACAAATTCAAAGCATAGAATCCAGGAATAAAAACAACTCTATCCCAGCTAAAACCAGTATATAAGGACAAAAAACATGAGCTGTGAGCTAAGAAAAAATAGAATGTAACCAATCCCAAAGCGACTGAGTAAAGCACAGACTTTTTCCACTGAAGTAATAGAATATGCAGCACTTAGTTTTAATACAAAAGCTAGTCGTGGGAAGGGAGATTGACTTTGTTTTCAGCCAAGGAAAGGACGGAGGATGCAAAGGACAATAGCAGGATGAAATTGCCTCACTTCATGAGGGAAAGCAGCAAGATAAGATGGTCTTTGAAGAAGCAGATTTTGATAGACTCAGGCAACTGGTAGTAAGATCTCATGGGAGGCAATTAAACTGAAAATTGAGTAGATGGCTGTTTTCTTGAACGAAATGCTCTTAAAAACAAAACTGCCAACTGTCCCAGAGAGTAAGAGGTATGCAAAATCTAGAAAGAGGTGATTGTTTCTGGTTACTGAGCTCTTCATTGACCCAAGATCAAGGGACACATAGACAAGAGAGAAAAGATTGCTGAGTGCAACTCTAAAACAGGGAAATTGGGAAAAGAAAGACATAATATGAGATGCCTCTGTCTCTGGTCATAGAATTTCTTGTTAGTTTCTGTAGGAACACCAATAATGAGGAGATAAACAGAAAATGTGTAATCCCTTATCAATAGAGGTGGAAAGCTAGGACTGTATTTAATGCCTTTTGCTTGCAACTGTTAAAAAAAGGTTAACTGCAGTCAATTGACTAATCATTTCATACCCATGACAAAGGGACAAGATGCACTTTAGGGTGTATCACAGCTGCTGCAAGGGCAGAGCTCTGTGAAGCCATGGAATAGATGAGCTCCTGAGGGGCTGGGAAAGGCAGGAACACTGCTGAGCCTGTGTGAGATGTCAGGGAAGAGCCAGGCAAATCACAGCCCTTGGGTCTCAGAAAGATCCAGCAACAAAAATGCTTTCTGGAAGCACGTAGAAGAAAGCCAGATGTATCAAATGTCACGGGTTTACTGAGTTTACTTGGGAATAAATGTCCCAAGACAGTTAGGTAGAAGACAGGTTGAGCTACAACTACTCCTGAATATGAGGCAGGAATTCCATGGTTTTGAAAAGTAAAGCAGACAAACATCAGGCCTCAGCAGGAAAATAGTCTACCAACAAGGAAAGGAGTTGTCTGCTTCTCTCAGCTATAGGATGATCATTTTTGGACTTCTGAGACCAATTTTTGGTGCTGAAAAGACCAAATAAAATTATTGGAGAAGTGGAAAAGATATGGCTTGTGAGGAAAGAACAAATTAATTGGGGTTGTTTAGTCTGCAGAGAGGAGGCTGGTGTGCAAGAATGAGACCAAAGAGAGGTGACTGCCAAAAGGAAAAGAAGCTGATCTCTGCCTTGTGTGAGCTGGTGGGAAGTCATGGGCTTGCAGTACCCCTAGGAAGCTGAGAGCCATCAGGACCCTTACAGTCTGGGAAGATCCTCTCCATCTTTCAGCTCTGTGTCCCCCAATTCTCTGCAAGAACGGCAGTCCAAAAGACCTTGCAGATAAACAGCCCCATGGACGCAACATGGGTGGTTGGGGTGGGCTGGATGAGAAAAAATAGCATTTCACCTTCGAGGCTCTCTGATGGCATTTCAACCACTTGAGGATGAGCTGTATTTAATAACTTCAGTGACAAGCTGAAAAGTCTTGCAGGGTTTTTTTGGTACAGCTTTTTGGAAGCATTAGCAGACACCAATGTCATTGAGGCAATGCAACACAAGCAACCAGCCCTGCATCTCTAGGTAAGGACCCTGTACCCCACAGCTCCTCTGCCTGGCAGAGGGGCTTGGAGCTGAGATGTTACTGAACTCCCCAGAGCTTTGCAGCTTTTTTTCCAATCGCAGCAGTGACTCTGAGCAGCTTCCAAATAAAAAACACACTTGCATAAATCTCTCTAAAGACCTTGCCACTGCTTTTCTCATTTGTCATGAATATGTGCTGATGCTAGACAGGAGATGGGAGAAGCAAATGGACGTTTAAAATTTGTCAGAAATATCTATGCAGCTGAACCAACTGCTTCACAAGGATCCCCATGGAAATAGGCCCTTGTTGTGATGTGCTAGTGCCAAATTTTAACTATGATTATTATTGAATTTCAGCCTTGTCAAATCATCTCAGCCAGTGAAGCTGCATATTTAGCAGACAGCAAGATCAGTTCCCTGCATGAAAGGCTGGATCTCTGCACTGTAGATGGATGGAGCAGCCACAGAATGAGACCCTTCTGCAGCAGAGACATCAGTGCACAGAAACTGACATCCAGCTGTCATTCACGTGGCTAAAGCCTCTGAAATGTTGAGATAAATAAAATGGGAAAGCTTCTTTTGGGCCAGCCAAAGGTAGCTCTGAGGAGTTGTGACTCAATAAAAGTCTGCAGCAGCAGCCATACAGGATGAGTCCAGCTCAGGATATAGGTATGAAATAGATCGAAATTGAAAAGAAAGCTCAGGTCCTGGTGAAAAGCCAAGTGTACCATCCTGGCTCCAGTGTGGCTGGTTTCCAAAAATCCCATGTGCATTATAGAGAAGTCATTGTCTTCTGTACTGTCCCCACAGAAGCTATGAAAGGATTTTACTTATATAAAATGTAGTTTCTACATAGGTATGCTGTGCAGATAAGACCAGAATGCAGAGCAGGGTAATTGCAAATCAGGCATCATCTTTCCACGTGCCTTTGACACATGGAAGTACCTTTCCATTTCAGTATGCAAAGTTTGCTTTGGTCAAACTGCTGAGCTGAATAAAACACATATGCCACCCTCAAAGCCAAGAAGAAACATTGCCAATTTTAGAAGTGGTTAAACTAAGCCTGGAGGACTCTTGCTTTCAGAGACAGGGACTAACCATCTTTAATAGGTCCTCTCCATCTCTGGCTTTTCCGAAGCTGTGAGTCTTTGAAGACTGTGACTGACAGGCTCATTAACACTGAACAGCCTCAAACGCACACTGAATAACTCAGAGAGCTAATTAGAGGAACACTGGGATAAAGAGAGCATGACAATAAAATATTTCTGACGTTAATTAGTGGAAGGAAAAATGAGAGGCTGAGCTTCCCAAAAGAAATGAGAATTGAGAATGAGTAATCCTGCAGGATGCCAAGTACTTGGGGTGGCTTCAGTGCACACTCCCAGGGAGCCATTGCAGCAGGGCACCAAATGGGGATGTTGGGGTCTGCACATGGCAGAGGGATGTGTCCCAAGCAGATATCTGGTGCAAGAATGAGAGAATAGCTTGTGGAAAAGAATGTCTGAAAGGAGGAGTGATTCCTTTCTCCTGTCTCCAACCTGATACACAGGCTTTAACTCATGCAGGCTCATGAGAAATCCAAAACAATGGGGAAGGAAGTGAATTTAGCCCCAAAATAAGCAAAACTTAGGCTAGGAGTAAGGAAGTACTGGTGAAAGAGAGCAGCTGTGGGGCTGAAGTGGTATTGCTGCGCATCTAAAGTGTTTCCCACGTTGTTAAAAATGCACTAATGTTTTTTCCCTGTCTCTCTCTAATTGCTTCCAGTTTGCATATCTCCAGGACACACTTTTTTCCCAGGTGTGCTCTTACAGCTTCACATGCTCATTTTCCTTTCTGTGAGTCTTGATAGCAGTGGCTCTGGACTCTGCAAGGTTCAGGGTCAAGTGCAGCCCCCCAGGGGGAAAGCATCAGTCTGGCTCCACCCTGGCCCTCATGCACTCCAGATTGTCTGTGCTGATCCTACCACTCTGTCCACACACATAGAGAACCATTTCAAATAGGAAAAATGTTATCCAAAACTGCTAGCCTCAGTTTGGGAGAAAGCAGCATGGGGTGATTGCTACTGCAAGGGTGTCCAAGAATCTCAATGTGGCGGGAGCACAACCCCAACACCCCAGAGCATGCAGATTCTCCAAAGAGAAATGTAAACCTATGTCTTTCCTTTTTAATATAAAAGAGAAGGAAAGGTACTAGTAAGATTCAGAGACTAATCCTATGGATGGAAACAGATGTTCAGTGGCAGATGTAATTGCCATAGAAAGGTGGTACAATTTCACCTCCCACATGTAACACAAAAGGGAAATTATGTGTTTTCCCAACTACTGCTTTCTTCCTCATATCCGTTATCTCATTTGACCTCACCATGATGTGTGTTTTCTTATATTGGGCTTACACTTAGGAACTTTTTATCTATATATAAAATTAATGTATGTATTTTTACTTCTGGTGGTATTAATATCTTCTTTGTGGTGTCCTCGTATTTGCTCAAAGGACAAAGAATTGAATGTTACTCTAGTGTGTAAAACATCCAATTATTCTAAAATTCACAAAATTGCTATTCCCTATAACAACCGACTGCAGCATTTGTCATAATTTTTTAATACTTACTTCTAATTAAATAGCTTGGAAGAAGCCAGATAGAATGATTTGGAAAGGGATTAGAGCAGTATAAGTAACAGAAGAATCATCCCAAAATGTCACCAGGGGATTGTGCTGTTTTTTTCTAAAGGCTTTTATCACCATCACATCCGAGCAGTGTTTTTATATTTAATGACCAAAGAAAAAGAGTCTTCTCCTTCAAGGTGCAGTATCTGTGTTGCATAAGACTTTCTGAAAGCACAGGAGATGGTCAGCCAGCTGTCAAGGTCTTATCAGGGAACCCTGTCCAAAGAAATATGGTCTGCATAAAGCTTAAAAGCTGGGGATGTGCCAGCCTTCTGATGAGAGTGAATTTCTGCAGGAAAAAACCTATCACCTCCCAGCAGCTGCAACGTGGCTCTTCCTGGCTGGGGTAGCCAGACCCCTCTTGGCAGCTCCAGTCACTGCCATGGAACATGACAGTTCTTCCTTTCAGAGATATAAGTGAATAAAACTTTGCATTTTTGCTTCTGAAAACCAGAAAAAGTCGAGAGTTCAGCTGGTAACAAAAACTTGACTTGGGGAACCAGAAGAAGAGATTATAGTATTTTCATTCTTTTTCCTATATTACTTACCCGTTTTGCTTGCAAAGAAATGGGCTCTTGCTTTTAATCAGAATTAGGAGTGTGAAAGTTTTTGCACACTCTCTCCTGGGGTAGTCACTGCTTTGAAATAATAATAGAGATTGTTGATTTTAACAGCGGGCAGAAGATAAAATTCAAGAAAGAATTGTCTGCAAGTGTAATTAGTGCCTATGAAATATCCTTTTGCTTCTTTGTTTTCATAGTTCCTCTGTGGGCAGTGCGTGTGGATGAAGAGCTGCATGAGGGTGGGGTCATGCTCGGAGCAGGAAGGAGAATGAGAGCCCCAGACACCACTAAAGGCTCCTAGGGCAAATCGTGCCAGGAAATAAAAATAAGAACCACGTAGCATCCAACACTGAGTGCTGCAGAAGCCAAGCAGTTTTGCTTCTCTTAGCACTGGAAAACAGCACCTGCAGGTCAGCACAACTGGCAAATTGCAAACTAGTTTGGTGCTCGAATGAGGAGGAGTCAAAAGGGAAAAGTGATAAAAAAATCACTTGTTAATAGAGAACTTCGTGAAAGAATACACTCCAGGATTTTCAAGCACAAACATCTCCTGACTCCTGCCCAACTCCAGAAGAAGGGACAAGAAGACAAACATTCTCAGGGAAGGCAAGCACAGCAATACTCATTTCGCAGGCACAGGAGGGCAGCAGCCTGACCACTGTGCACTGAGCAGTCAAAGACATTCCTGGACCTTCTCCCAGCAAAACACTAGCAGCCCAATTATTTACCTGCCTTGGCTTCTTCAGCTCCTATTATTCCTTTTCTCAAGGAGTGGTACTGCCGTTATTTTCCTTCATTTTTTAGGAAGTTTCCTATCTGATTTTTGACTACACTGCAATTTTTAAACATGTAAGGAGCCACAAATACCTGCTCTATTGCAAAATCACGGGGAAAAAAACCAGGTATCTTCAAATAGTCCTGGAACCAAACATTGAAGCATGAAATGCAGAAACAAACACAGGTTACCATGTCTCCCTCCAAATATGAAAACATGGTGTAAAAAAGGGAGACTAAAAGCTTTGATGTGGGAACTTTGAAACTCTTACCAGTCATTCTGGAATTTAATCTATCTAGGGAGAACAAACAATTTAACTAACAAACAAAAAAGGCAACAGCCTAAGTGTTTAAGCACATAATTATTGACTCAAATTATTTGGGGTCACGAACAGTCTCTGAAAGTCTCTACAAGTAATTACTTTCTTTATGCCATAGAAGACTACTCCTCTGTTTCTGGAAACCAGAAGAGCAGGACAGTACAACAAAGGAAGCTATTTCAAGGGAGTTGACAACTGAACTGGAGAAATTTTGTTATACATGTGTTTCCAGAGACTTTCTGGTAACAAGAGGCAAAATGCTTTCAGGATAAAATACACACAGAAAAATGTCTGAGAAAATGTATTGGAAAATCACAGTCCTTCTACATCTTTTTAAGTATCTTATAAATACTTGTATGAGTCCTGTTCTGTTCAAGCCTGTAAGTTCTGCTAGAGCATGAAATGAATACTGGGGGAAGAAGATAAATCCCCTGTGCATGTTACTTAAAAAACATCGATGCATAGATACAAAATATTGATTTAACATCATAATAATCTAACGTTATAATAACCTAAGTCAATATCTACTGACTTCACCAGGCTTTTAGGATGTTTTCCATAGTCTTTCTAAAATGTGTCAAAAGTTTGACCTCGTGTGTTTCACTGAGACCTTTCCATGTAAGAAGCAGTCTAGATAGGTGTACATTTAAGATTTTCATTTTTTCCCCTGTTGTTCTTCCCAGTTATGGTAAGGACATTGGAGTACATCCATACTAGAAAGGAAGCTCTAAGGCCTCTTGGCTGTGGTAATTCAGCTGCCAGCAGGCTCATCATTGACTGAGTAATGCTTAATGGCTTTCTTGCTATGCACATGTAGGAGCAAAATTCTAGTTTTCAGCATATGTCAGATATACATAGATAAGGATAAGAGAAGCAAATAGTTACACAACCCTAAAGAAAAGAAAGCAAGCAATAGACATATGTATAAAATGGGATTTCTTTCAGCCACCTCAAGTTGTCAAAAGGTATCAGCAGGCTTCTTTCTCATTTAACTGAGCTTTTTAAGAGGTTGTTCCTACTTAAAGAAAAAAGCCTGGGCTTTCTCAAGTTAGAGGAGACAATCAAGTGCCTCCAAAACCTGGTTTGTCTGTTTAGCCAAGGGTGGGAGGACCTGAAGAGCCTTTCTCCAGCAGCACCACTGAAGCAGCTCCATGGTCATTGAATGACTAAAGGTAAGAGAGATCCTCACTCACTGTGCTGCACCAGCTCCTTTCTGTCCACATCTGCCCTCTTCTCTGAAATGAATCATTTAATCTGAGAGTGCAAAAGGACACTTACTGTGGAAAGAAACAGGAGTATCTTGACCTTCTTCCACAAATAAATGCTGGTAGGTGAATGGCAACCGCCTCTACATCCTCTAAATCTCTCCGCCCATTTTTACATTTGCTAATTAGATAATTGGCAGCTGATTAAGTGCATTTATTGCATCACGCTCTTCCCCGGTCTTCCTACACAGCATCCTTTGTCTTGTGCTAGACATTAAGAACTGTGTGATTCCTACAAAAATAAACATGATCTCTATTCTTGCTCAGGGACTTCTACAGGTATTTTATCTAAGAAAAAAAAACCTGCGAAACAGATAGTAAAAAAAAAAAAAAAAAAAAAAGTGTTAGGATTTTAAATAAAGCCCAGACCACTTTGTCTGTCTGCCTCAGACTGGACTGAGATTATGGAAGCCAGTTATCCATTTGTTTTGCAAGGCTTCAAGTTTTGGCTATTAACTCTGAATTTACCACAAAATCCCAGGAGGTAAAAGTAGCACTCTTGATCACTGACATTTGAAACAATACTTTCATAAAGCAATCCTTAGGCGGCAGCTTGTCATCCCTTCCCAATCTGCAACTTTCTTGACCTAGCAGGGCAATATAGCTGTCATATTTTAAAGGTATTGTATTTGGGAAAATGCCAAATTATCGCTTCAGGCACTTATTCTTTTACAACATAGATGATGTAACTTAAATATATATTTCTCTGCTGTCATGTATTCCACAGTGCATTTGGGGAACCTCATATCTCTGATTAAACATAGACTTATTTCTATTTTGGCATTTCTATGATGAAAAATTATTTGAGTCCTGGTGAACTCACAAATATGTAATGCACCACCCCAGCTCCCAAAGGACCATATTGCTCAGGCTAAGCACATCCTGCCCTAACAGTTATGATTTTATCACCCTCTCACCTGATTAGCAGAGACAAGTCAAGCAGAGGGAACAGAATTCTTCTCTGTTAAAAAAGCCTTTCTCCCATTCTGTTATGCAGTGTATTCCTAACCTACCCAGTGTCAGGGATCTGGGTCCTTTCTTCACACACTTTTACAGCTACCAGTCATCTGCCTAGGGACAGGAGGGCCAGAGCTGACTCTCCTTGCTCTTAGACCTGTTACTACTCAGGGCTGATTTCTTCTTTGCTCTTCAGTTACAGATGTTGGCTTCCGGCATTCTAGAAATACCCGAGCATTTGTGATCTCTCACTTGCTTTGATATAAGACATATTTAACTGTAGGTATGGATAGTTAAAAGAGAAACAAATTTAACCCAGTGCAGTAGCCATGAAATTACCTATTTCTGTGGTGAGCTCTTCCAATTACATTTTCCCTGTGTAGCTATTATACATATTCTATAGTCAAAGTTGTGTTGAACCTAAACAGCCTCGTTGCCTCTCCTTTAATCTCAAATCCAGATATAAGTCTGGAAGCATATGTATATCCTAGAAATAGAAAGGAGAATGACAATTTACTTGTCTTCACCATGGTCTTGTGGACTTTGTGTTGGGATACAAGAATTGTTCTCTGGCTGAACAGCATCACCTGAGCCACAGTTCAGGAAATCATTTAAAATTACTTAATTTTCATAACAGACACATAGATTGGCTTGGGTTGGAAGGCACCTTAAGGATCAACTTGTTCCAGCCCCCCTGCCACGGGCAGGGATGACACCCACTAGACCAGGTTGCTCAAAGCCCCATCCAACCTGGCCTTGAGCACACAGTTCTCATAGTTCATCATAATTTGGCTACTACCTGCCAGTTAGCTGTGTGTCTCCATAAAGCATAACATCCAGTGAATTTGTTCCGAATTCTCATTCACCAGTTCATCACTTTTCCTTCCAATAACTGTACAGTGAAGAAAGATAGGTTTCTACCCTGCTTTTCATTTCTCTACATTGATTGACATAAAAATGCTACAGGTAAACTTAGGACAATGCTCATCCTCTGATAACACCTGCCTTTGTCAGAGTAACTGGTCTGTCATGGCCTGTTTATAAACTAATTTCAAAAAAACACCCTAACAATCTACACAAAAGCTTGTATTATATATAGGTATTTGAAAATACCTTATTGGCTAGAAACTTCGTTTGGAAAAAAAAAAAAAAGAAGATGGCTCCTGATTATGAGGTGGTAGGTGAAATTTGACACCTGGAAAAACAGCTTTTGTTGACAATTTCTTTTCTCAGTACAGTTCACATAAAGACCGTGCCCTGATGGATAAAAATCTAAAGCAATCATAAAGTAGTTGTGATTTTATAATTATATCTTGAGGAAGGAGCAGCTTCTTTGTTAGCACAATAACTTTTATCCCTGAATCAGAAACCAAATAACGTATACCACAATCTTCTTAGGCTGCAATGTACCACATATCAATCCATGAGTTATTTAATTAGTGTAGCAGTTAACACCTCGTGTGAGTCCTGTAGTGCACATCAGGATACCCTATTGTGTTAGCTAACCACTGTTTGGTTTACATTTACATCACATAGCTGTTGTCTCATCTCTGCTGCCTTTCAGGGAATGTCAGGAGAAATAACCAAACTCTTCTAACTCTCTTACCAGTTGTCACCAATTAAGTTGTTCTGGCTTTAAACACATCAGCACATCAGAGGGTTTGTTACTGTATTCTCTAGCAAACAGAAAGAAGCTCCTTTTAATTTTTTTTATCCTGAAGGTAAAATTATTCACGTTCCAATCTATTCTATTACAACTATTAAAATCCCATTTCAGAAATTAAGTCCCTGTTAACTTACAGTACTAAAATCACTGGAATCTAAATGGAGAGGAAATAGATCGTGTATCTTAATGGATAATAGGGAAAGACAAGGCAATTCATTCAGCTTATATGTTTTTCTCCTCTTGCTAAAAATGGCAATAATACATAGAAACATTGCTTTTGGGAAGCGAGTGGTGACATATTCATTTAAATGCAAGTTTTGGTGTCTATTTCAGGACTTAGGATTTTAGTAGAATTATAGAAATGCCAAGCAGCAGAAAGGCTATCATCCCACCAAATTGAGAATCAGGCATCCTTGGACTATACTAGAGAAAGGTTTGTTTAAATTTCTTTAAAGTGTGCCAAATAAGAAAGATTTTCATCCATTCCTAAGCCATAGAAAGGATGCCAAGAGCAAAATTTGTTTAAATATTACTAGGTGGAGTCCATCTGACTTTAGGGATAGGTTTTCGTATTGGGCTGGATGATCTTACAGGTCTTTTCCAACCTGAGTGATTCTAAGCATGGGCCAAATGTCATTGTTCGGTCACCTCATACAAAACATGTACAGACTGTACAGTACATGGGGTAAGTTACCTAACCATGAACCTCCTCTCAGGATCATTTGTATTCATCCTAGGCTCTGGTGGGGAAAGCAGCTAGCAGCTGACTACTGTCATTTCTGGGTTTGCATGTGATCAGGTAGGAGACACATGTTCTGCTCTGGCTGATGAAGCACAGCAGAGCTGCACCTATGCAAGGCACAGTCAGTACAATGGTCTTTGAAAGCTTGTCAGCAACTGCCTTCAAAACATCAAGTCAAGGCAGGCGTGGGAGACATCTGCAGCAGTGAAATTAAATGTTTCAAGTGCTATAAACAAATGGCATATAAATAGGAGCAATTCTTTTGGAAAAAGTGAGGATGTGAGTGCTGCAAGCACAATTCCCTTTAGGTAATGTATGGAGATTTAATGTTGATATTGAATATTAATGAGTAATAATTGATTTGACTTAGTTATTCAAGAGATAAACCCACTCATTTTTGAGCTACGGGAGTTGGTAAACCAGCTAATATGATTATCACCTTTGAGAGCTCCTGTCTACCAAACTGCATAACAGGGATTGCAGCCTAATCCTAAAAGGTAGCAAGAGGACTCCTGCTGCAAGCCAACCTACACCACATACCTAACATAATCTGGCTGCCATGGACACTGGACAGCTAGGGAAAAATATTAACTGGAACAAAATGCTTTGATAACTAATTGACTTCATATAGTTCTGTGCTAATGTATGGGTAAAATGCCACCCAACCTACGAAGAGCCAAGGAAGACAGAAGAGGGATAAGTGCTGGCTCTTCATTTTCTAATGTGGCCACAGGACACCAGCAGTCAGAACTGGGCAGAGTTAGCAAAAATGACCTTGAAACCCATTTGGTCTTCCCAAACACTTCATTAAGCACAGTAAAATCAGAAACAAAAGAGAAAGTGGTGATTGGCTCAGGGATGTCTTTTGTGACTCTCTATCCAAGGAACACAGATAAAGAACAGGGACATGGAAGTGGCATGGAAGCTTGAATGAAGAGAAGAGGCAAACAATGAATAATAGAAATGAGCAATAAATGTAGCTCAGGTCCATACAAATCTTTGCACAACCATTGGGAAAATGAAAGAAAGAAAGAGGAATTTTCTCGAGTTTTATGAGCTAGGATGAATGCAAAAGCCACAGAAGCAGGACAAGGCAAACAAGGAGCACCTTGCTTTTGTCCGTGTGTAGGTAAAACTGAGAATACAGTGTGAATACTCTCTTAGGCTAATCAAAGGACAGGGCAAGAGAGCTTCTTGCAAACAGAAGGCTTTTATTGAAATTTGTATGGGAAAAAAAACTGTGAAAATAATAGAATGTATGCTCTAATTAATCCTACAAGCAGGAAAGTGGTGCTTTTTTGCATTTCATCAAACAACAGAATACAGTCTGCTCTGCCAGTTGGCTTAAGAGGACTTCAAATCACTTGCAACCAAGCTTAGTTCTGGTTAAAGAAAATCCTTCATATGAGAAAGCATACTCATAATTATTTGGATAAGTTGAAGCAGTGTTTAATTTAGGCAAATGCACAGAATTTCAACACACTTATAATCCAAACCAAAGTTTTAGAATGAATTTTAGGAGGTTTATAGGATTCATCTGCACCTCATGGTTCACCACTGGAACTGACAGAGCAAACTTGGGTGAGAATAAGCTAAAATATGCCACATGTGATCCTTCCTTGCTGAAGTGTGAGAAAAGTCTGGACAGAGGAAACCTTACCCTCTGCAGATGGGCTTGCTTTTTCACAGAAATCTTAAGACAGTGTTGCAAGTGTTGGTTGAAGTATACTCTTTTTTCTATATAAAAACAAGTTGCCTCACATTTTTCATGTGGCAAAATAGGTCCAGGGGAGTTGATCTGTTGAAATGAAATTGAACCAGAGAACACATTTTTATAGGAAAACTGAAAAGAGGTAATCTATGAAATAGAATGTTTCATATCTTTTTCTGTCCTCAATCATCACAGCAAGTAGAAAGGCTGATCTGCACCATCAGGTTTTTGTTGAAAGGATTTCTTATTATGAATGTGAAGGACTGGAAATGCGCAAGTCCCTGAAGCCTTCTGAGAATCAGAGCCAGTCACTGTGACAAATAACACTTCCATCAAAGTGATAAGAGGCTCAAGAAACAAAAATTCTCCATCACCTGGGGGGAGGAAACCACCTGCTAAAGAGACATACGTGGAGGTTTTTATAAAAAAAAAAAGTGTGTGTTTGCATTCTGTGCAGAACAATTTGAAATAGGAGACCAGCTCTTCACTAGTGCTTTGCATTGCAAACATAACTTCTGTAATAGAAAGGCTGAGTCCCCATTTTCTATTTTAGGCAAATTGCACTCTTCTTTTTTTTAGAAATGAGGGAATCAAAAGTAATAGTGACATTTAAGGAACTGGAGAAGTATTTTTGTAATGTGAGACTGGAACAGATTTTTCAGAGAAGTTATGGATGCCCTGTCTCTGGAAATGTTCCAGGCCAGGCTGGATGGGGCTTTGAGTAACCTGGTCTAGTGGAAGGTGTCCCTGCCTGTGGCAGGAGAGTTGGAATTAGATAATCTTTACATTCCCTTCCAACCCCAGCCATTCTGTGATTCTGTGACTGAAGCCATGGGCTGTTTGATACCAAATGGAACCATCAGCAAACACCCGATCAGGATATCTCTTCATGCAATTAGTTATCTGGGAACAGGATTTTTGATAATGGAAAGATGGATGCAACTTTCACTGAGCAGGAGTAGATACTGGGATATAAAATTGGTTAAATTAGCTCGAGATGATACAGAGAATTGCAACACAAAAATATGCTTGGTGTTAGAGATAAAAAGAAAACTGTGGTATTTACAAATAAATAACACATAAGCCACAGGGAACTCTAATTATTTAGAATTTATTCTTCATCCCTGCCAGTATTAGTGTTTTACTAAAGGGAAAGTAGCTTAGTAGCTGTTATTTTAGAAAATATGGGTCTTCTTTGTTATATTATCTTTACTCCAGATTTCATTTTCACTCTCTATATATGAGTCAGTGTGGGATGAACTATAATTATGCCTTTTCCATTTCTGAAGTGCAGCCATTATCCAAAGAGAATCCCACTGTGAGAATGAAGTTGACATGGTATATAAATAAGTAAGCTTTTGACATAATTTATGAACCTACTAGCTTTAAAACTTATAGTATTATTCGATTACAATGATGGTAAAATAGGCAATGCACAAAGGAGAAAAGAAATATCTATCTATCTTCTAATATCTATTTACTTGTATTTCTGCAATTTAATCCCAGGTAGGATTCTACATAAACCATGGTGCAAAACCACAGCTATACTTAATTGATTCCTGTCTTTTATGCTAAGCATTACACTACTGAAACTAATTAATAGTTTAATGTTGTGATCTCAATTCTTTGCACATGGAGGTCCAGCAGACCTCTAAAAGATGCAGCTTCCTGTGAAGTTTGGCAGGCAGAGTTAACACAAGGGCCTTTGAAAGTTTGTTAAAATCTGAGGTGCTAAGAACAAAAAAAAAAGATGACAAAAAGGTGGGTGAGATTTGTGAGACTATGAAGGAATATCTGATGAAAACAAATGAACAAAACTGAGAGTTTAAGAAGTGAATTAATTCATAACAATGTGTAAATTATCTCTCCTGTTGGTAATATAGGGACCATTTTGCAGCTACTGAAAATCATTAAATGACAGTGATATCAATTTTCTGAATTATCAAACCCTTTTTGTTGCTGAACTTGAAATTCTTTGCATCAGACAATTCCTACCTGCATGTAGTTATAATCCTACTAGAAGTCTGCCCCATTATTTGACAAGGAATATAGTCCTGTTCCAGCCAAAAAATGGTTCTTTAATATTTACATTGGGAGTTATAGCAGCAATGTTTCTTGCATTACAAAAAGGCAAATTTTACAGAGTACATGCCTGATTTCCTGTGGAAGAAGAGCTGACACAATCTCATCTGTCTCATCTGTGTATCATTTCCTGCCTCTTTATACCTTTTCAATACTGGCCAATTTCAGTGGAAAAAAAATCTCAAAATTACTAAATCCCACTAATTTAATGCAAACTGGTGATGTGGGGAAGGGAACAGATTTGAATCAGTGAATGGATGGAGGGAAACCCTGCTCACTGACCCCAGTCACATTATCAAACTTTGGAGAATCCACAGGGCAAGAAACCTTGGAGGTGAAGGTGACTGTTTAGTTTTCTCATCCAAACCTGAACTAAAGCTTTAGGAAAGAGACAGCCACTGGGCCAGTGTCTGTCCTGTTGGGGCACAAAAATGCCAAACACTTTAGACCCCAGACTGGCAAATAACTAATATGATGTTCTCACATGTTTCATGTAAATTAGACCTTTGTAACAAATGCATGCTGAGATTTTGCATTCATCATGTTGAGTCTAGTCTTTTTATCATCTGTTATAATGACCTGTAAAATTAAAGAATTCAAGCCATGGTGTTGATAAGGGTTAGAAGAGGGAACAAAAAGTATCTGAAGATAAAATTATCTGAGATTGTTGTATTCAAGGGAAGGGAGAACATTAAAAAATGGTTATGCCTCGAAGGGAGCTTCAGATTAGAAGATTTGTCAGAGCATACACAAAAAAATCAAGTGGAACACTTGTCTTCTGCTCTGCAGTGGGGCTACAGGGAATTCAGAGAACAAAATTTTCTGAAGGTCTGGAGAAAATCTTACACTAGTTGAAATTTTTGGCACAATTTCCTCTGTCACCATTAAGAAGATGTACAAGATGCATTATGAAATTGTTCTGGATTTCAGCAAATGTAATGTCACTTTGCCATATTCAGTTGAATGAAAACATGAGCAGAGGGTTCATCTTGAGATTAAAAAGTAACTAGAAAATTCTGATAGTCAGCAGAAGATATGAAAATACAATTTTTTACACATTAATAAAGGTAAACATGAATCTGTTTAACACAATTCAATATTAAGAATACTTTAGCACTTCACAAATTTTCACTTGCTTTGTGTTTGCATGTACATACAAATGGAGCCATGCAAAAAATTCTCAGCTTGCAACCTCTTTTCCTGGTTGCAAATAATTAATTTCTGGATTCAAACAAACGAACAAATTTTAAAAAACCCACTACAATATGTTAGTACAGGCTGGAATGGTATATTCACATGTGGAAAAATATTCATAATTCTCTCTATAAAATGCTCTTTAAGCACTACACATGCACAAACATGAATGCACCTGTGATGTATGTACACTGGAACCCAGGAATTCATGCATTCATAAGTCAGATGTTATTATACTAGCTTGGATAGCATGAAAAATTCCCCTTTGCTAATTCCTTTCTCAGATCTATCAGATTTTTCAGATTCTTTTTGACTCTGAAGTTTTTCTTAACTACATCCAGAGAATGGCACAAACCATCCTACCCCAAGTACACTACTACTAACAGACTGGTTTTTAGCCTAAGAGAAAACAAGAAAACCCACAAAACAGAAGGGTGAGGAAAATGGCCCATGCAGAAAACTATTGCTTTTGCCACAATTGTTCAAATGGAACTGGAAACAGTGAAAACAGAGGATCTTTAACCTCAGTGGTACCCTATGGCACCACATAAAAACCTCAGCCTGATTCCCAGAGCTGAATCTAAAAGGGAAAAAGATGAAGTGTGGATCAGTCAGTCTGCTATATAGCAGCAAGAACAGTGTTAATTAGTGGAACATTGATTGCAAGCCCTGGGAAACGACAGAAGAAATAGTTTCTCTTTGAATTTATAAGCATTATAAACTTGTGCCTGAGGATTATTTAACAACACTATTCTATCAGATAAGTAATAATTAAACACTTTTAAAAGCAGGAAAATTTCAAAATTTTAAACATTAGTATCTGATTTAACTGGGTTACTCTAAGGGTCTGTACATACCTTCAAATGAAAATACCTTGGTTTTCACGGCAGAAAAAAGAACATCATTGGGAAGAAAGGGAAAGGTTCACTTTGGAATAGAAGGATCACCCTCTAGAAGGATTTAAAATTCAGGTCCCAAACAGTTGGAAGAAACATTTTCATATTTGTTCTCAATAGATTTTAGCTTGACTTTTAGTTGCCTGCAATCTGAGGTTGCCAGCAATTCTGACTGACCCCCAAATGTGAAGCACAATGTTAAATGCCTGAGAGATGCCCTCTGGTTTCTCTGGGCATTTCCTCGTGTCTCAACACCACTCCAAGAATAATTTACCCAGAATGGCAACCCTCTGGCCGTGCTCCCTCTGCTCCAGAGGTGAAAGCTACTCTCCCTCCTCGTGGCCAGGATGTATTTTTTCCTGGATGCCAAATATACCTGTACAGCTGATCTAATGGGGAAGGCTTGGTTCCTTCATGAAAATCAATGCCTGAAGAACTCTGCAGAAAAAAAAATTTATGGTTTCCACTCAGGTTTGAAAGCTCGAACTCCTAAATCATGTCAGCCCCACCTCTTCCTACCATTACATCCTGAAAGGATTTATGGAAAACTCCACCTGCCCGCACTTGGCATCTTACCCACTCTTTTCTTTCCTTCTGAAACAACTCCACCCATCCCGCTGCATCAGTGTTTTGTGTTTCCTTCCCCAGTACATGGACCGAACTGCACAGGGAAAACCCTAAAAATGAAGGTAAAGAGCTGACACCTTCACCTTTAACTACTCAAATATTCATAGTGATGCTGATGCTCTTCAGCCTCTTTTTCCAGCTTTTCCCTTCTCCCTTTCCCTTGATCTAATCTATCTCGCTCAGGCTTAGAAAGAGCCACATATGTCTTGGGATAAATAATAAATTCAGGAACAAATAGCACTACTCAAAGAAGCAGAAGCTCTCAGGAAAGGATATCTATTAATTATTTCATACCATCAAACTAATAAGTGCTATTAGTCTTTCTAGTAGCACTAGAACTGTCTGCTACATGACTTTTATGAAAAAATTAAGACATCCGTTACACTAACAGCCCTTAGTACTTTCATATTCTGTTTTCAAAATACTTTGTAAGCATTATATTATATTAATTATATTGTATACATTAAAGTCCTTGCAACAAAAAGATAAAACTATTGTTTTCTTTCAGCTGGAATATGGCATATAGAATAGGGATAATATGAAGATGAGCATCCACAAAGAAATGGCTTCAAAGAAGGCCACAAAGATGATCAGAGGGCTGGAGCACCTCTTCTGTGAAGACAGGCTAAGACAGCTGGGGCTGCCCAGCCTGGAGGAGAGAATGCTCCAGGAAGACCTTATAGCACCTCACAGTACCTGAAAGGGGCTTTTGAGAAAGTTGGAGAGAGACTTTTTACAAGGACGTGTAGTGATAGGACAAGAGGGGATTTCTTTAATTAAGAGGTGGGCTTATATTAGATAATTAGAGGAAGAAATTCTTTACTCTGACAGTTGTGAGGCACTGGAACAGGTTGCCCAGAATAGTTGTAGATGCCCCATTCCTGGAAAAGTTCCAGGCTAGGTTGGATGGAGCTTTGAGCAACCTGGTCTAGTGGAAGGTGTTCCCACCCATGGCAGGGGGGTTGGAACTGTGTGATTTTTAAGGTCTCTTCCAATCCAAACCATTCTGTGACTATGGGTCTAAGACTGTCACAGCATCTCTTTTATTTTTATTGTATATTCTGAGCAAAATCTCTCAAAAGCCAACCTCAATCATAGCTTTTTTTGTTCCCGTTTCTCTCAAAGGTAGAATTAATGTGTGTGAGGCATCTGGACTCTTTAAAACGCAGATCCATACAGCATCTGGGGTTCACTTCCACATGCTTAGCTTCACTGCCATCCTCCCAGTCCCTCCTCCTGCATGCCATCATGGTGTTCACTCAGAAGAGGAGCTGCCACTTCTGTGTTTGGCAGATACCTGGGTCTTACACGGAGCACTTTGATCTACCAAGCTATTAAATTATATTTGCCTGTACTTATGTATGCAAAACACTGGGTGCAATTTAGCTTGAAGACTATATTAATGCTAATTAGACATCATATTATAAGAGATGAAGTTCTGTCACCAGTTCATGTTTAACCACTGCTGTTCCCATTGTCATTGCTGCTGACTCTTCCATTTATCAGCATTTTTGAGAATCAAAAGTGACAATAACTCTGGACCAAAAATCCTGAAGAAGTAAAAAAATCCAGTATGCTTTTGCATGAAATTTTTCACTGAAATGTGGAAACTGGACCACTTTAGTACAATTGAGTATCTTTGATTTGCTCTCAATGGGTGGGGATTTATTTATTCAACTCCCTTTAAATCCATGGCTGAGTGACTGCCATATAACCAGCAATTTCACCATCACCTACCATTCCAATTAACTTTTAAGTAAAGTAACACTGAGTGACCCTACAATCAGGCTTTTTATTGTCTCCAAACTTGGAAATACTCACAAAAGCCTACGGCCAATATAGGCTTTACTACTTTTTTTGCATCTTATGTTCCTTTCTGCCTACAGAGTGGCACCTGAGATTAAAAACACTATTAATTACTAATCTCTGTATAGCTTTCAGAGACTAACTAAAAGGAGACAAAATGAAGCTCAGAGAGGAACAATGCTCGATATTATAGTAAAACTAGAAGAGGACCATATGAGACTGCTTTGACAGCCCTTTCAATTTCAGACATAGCCTGGTTGTCCTGACACACACACAGTACTACAGCATTAAGTCCCCCATCTTGTTCCTCCTTGCAGCAAGTTTTGATCTCCAAGACTGTGGCTATAATTTTACTACAGTGATGAGTTTAGAAATAGTCTATGATCTTTAAGGCTGGTATCAGGGCATTTCCCTCCTCTGACTTGCATCTAGTAATTCAATTTTTCTACTTAGGTGTTCACGCTGTGCTTTTGTTTCAGAAAAGCTAATGAAATTAAGTGACCTCTTAGAAATGCTTCAGTGTCTTCCAGAATAAGATTAAACGAATGAAAGAATATTCTTAACATATAAAATAGGACAGCTAGGAGGCATAAACGAAGAGCTGAAACATATTCACATAAGACTGCTGACATCCTATAGAAGGAAACACATGTGGACTCCAGGTTTTGACTGTCTTAGATGAAGATGGGAGTTTTAAGAACTATAATTATTTCCCAAATTCAGTGATCTATTACAGAAACTCCTATACCCTGGTAAGGTTTAAGGGATAAATTCTGGCCTTATAATCCTACCATGGGATATAGTGTCCAAAAAATTTCAGAGAATGGAAGCAGTTTTAATGCCTCTTGAGACCTCTAGCAATGTGCAGGCTGTCTATGCTGCAGTCACTATATGTCCACCTGTAAATCTGCAGCCCACAGAAGGGTAAGAAATAGAGGAAAATAAGTGTCTTCCATAAGGCAGTGATAGAATTAATTTGAAATGTGTTTTTTAATAGCACAGCTAATTTTTTGTACCTGGACCTTAGATTTCTTGTCCTGGTTTTAGACCTCTGTCCCTTCACCAAGCACAAAGGTGATATTTCAGAGATATATCAACATACAGAATTAGCGAGCACATTATTAAAGTAAAGAAAAAAAATATTGTCCTCTATCAGCTTATAATTTAGTACACTTCAATAAATAGGAAGCCAGGAGGCATAATGTCACAACCTGCATGATAGAAAACACAAACAATAGTTTGACAAGAATTTATTTTGGGAAAAAGTGTGATACCTTTGTTTTAATTCAAGTGACAATTTTGACTTTTTGTGTCTCTGGTACTTGTACAAAGAATATGTCAAAGCTATAAAACAAGAGCATAGGCTCCAAGTCTCCATGGGGTTTTGATAAAACCTATTGAAAGTTTAGTGGTTCAGTTAAGAACTATAATACACATTCAGTACTGTTCCCTTTGTGAGGTGATTTGACATGAAAAGAGCTATGCTAATCCTTTCAGTTTGGCATGGGTGATGGTTTGAAACAATCAGCTTTCTTTCAGAGAGACTAGCAAATAACTAGAAAGGGGTAAAACTGAAGACTTTGGTCATTACTGACCTGGGCCTTAATGGAAATAAATTACCCTGGGAGAAAGGCTCGAATATATGCCTCACATTGAAAACGGGTGAATTTTTAAAACTAATTCTGATACTTTTCTATTTACTAGGTGGAAAAAAGGTAATAATGAAACTCCTATATTCAACTTGTTTTATGGGAATTTATTACTGCTGCATAGTAATAACTCATTTCTTATTGTTAACTATTTTGTACATATTAAAACCAATTACTTCAGTTTAAGGGCAAAAGAGGTAGTAAATGAAATCCTTCTTTCCTTTGTGATGTTATTTGCTGAGGACTTTGCACCCATTATGCTACAGCTTGTCCAAAACTTAAAAGGTTGACTAAATAGAACTCTTTGGTGTTTTTGTGCTTCCAAATGTCAAGGACTTCACATTTCATGTGACCATAACCAGGGACGAGTTTACCTTTTCCTGACAATCAGGACTACAAACCAAGAAACCCAGCAATTTACTAAAATGCATGCACATATCTATGTGTGAATTATGAGAAAGTAACAATAGGTCATATCTGAAAAAGCTGGTTCAATTTTTCATTTAATTTCGTGAAAAATCACATTTTAAGTGGTGATGAATTTATTGTAATGGCAGAGGGTGAAAAACTGGCACCAGCTGATCTCTTTTAATTAATTATGAAGGACAACTTGGAACAGAGATTATAAATAAACCAAATCAAAAATTCATTTTCCATAGCTCTTCTGCTAACAGTCAAAAATAACTGCCAAACAGAATACTTTCATGGATTTCAATATTAGAAACCTGGTTCAAGAAAGCTGTCTTCCATACTGAGCAATGGGAATAAATCAATCAGTTTGTGGCACACTTCTTATAGGGCCTTCTTCTGTCACTCATGTGAATCACTGCTGCCCATGGAATTGCACATGCATAAAATTATATAAGAAGTGAATCATCCCCAGCATGCAGCTATTAGCCCCCCATCCTGGAACTGCTAAACCATCTTTCTCAGTCATCCCTTGAGCCTTCACCACAGTGAGGTGTTCAGCCTTGCCCCATTTCATTGGGTAACAACAGATCATTAGGAAATAAAATCTTTTTATAGCATCTTTAATTGAAAGAGCTCTCACACAGACGCCACAGAAGAAAGGACATTGGGAAGTGCCATGAAGAAGGCTCATCAGACACACCAAGCCAGGTCCTGTTCTTCACATGCTGCCTGTCTCTCCCACTACAGAGCTGGCCCTCCATACACTGTGAGCGGATTTTGAAAAGAAAAGTAATGTTTTTCAAGCTAGCAAAAACTGAAAATCAGGAAAAGGGAAAAAATTAATGTTACGATTAATCAGACTGACAAAATACAGGGCACTGTATTGATAACACAACCCGCATATGTCTAAGTGTTGCATTACCCTCTCTGTGTTGGCTGGTCCTGGGTTATAGTCTTGTTTGTAGTCAGCATGAGCCTTGGCTGGAGACCACAATGCAAAAATCTAACAAGACCTTGTTGATCTGCCTTTCACAAACAAACCCATCCCTCCAAATGGCTGGGTAAAGCTGGGTCAATCCAATGGCTGCTTACACTTCAGCTGAACTTTAAGCTTCCAAGCCTCGAAGGTGTAGCACAGGAAGACCTTTTCTGTTAGGTTTCCTCTGATCTGAAACATAGCAAAAAAGGAATAGCAAAAAAGAATTTCATTTTGATAGGTACGTAAAAATTGGATGAGAACATGTAACAACTCCAATCCTGAGTTTTCTGTTTAAAACTTGAGGAGAGACTATAAAAGAAAAAAATCTAAGGAAGAAGAAATAAAAGAATTGTAGTTTATAAGTGCCTGAAGCACAGCTGCATGCATAACATAGGATATAAAATATGCTTGCTTTAGGGTAAGAGCGTAGAAAACTGCAAAGCTCCACTTTCAACAAGGAGATAAGTATATCCAGGGAAGATTTATTTGCCTCTCTGTCTATCAGTGTTATGCTTTAGCATCCTTGACTGCTAGTGAAGAGATTCCAAAGGCAAATGATCTGATGTCAGTACCAAAAGAGGACTCTTCTTATATATTGCTAAGCACATGTTTAGAACTCTTCAGAATCAGATCCAACTAATTGAAACACTGTCTCAATTGAAAAGCCTACGAAAATTGCACTTGCCATTAACATGGCTGGGTTTTGAGAAGTAAAAAAACTGAAGTCCCTTTTGTGTATCTTTGGCATTTCTGTCCACAGATAACCTGTGATTATTTGCCTTTGATATTATAAGACTCTAAACCAGCAGGGAATCCACTTCTTTTTTAGCTAGCGCTTCAAATGTGAATAGATCACAGAGAGAGGCAGGAACAGCTGCTATTTTTTCACTCTTGGTTGGTGACAGAACTTGCATTTTATTATAGGGCAGGGATGAAAAGCTGATCTTCTCAGAGTATATGTTCCTGGGTTGGCATGTGCAGATTCACTCAGGAGCTGATACGTTATCAAAATTATTCTATCTCAGTGCTGATGTCACAGCACTTTGCTCTACCATTCCGAATAATTACCTAAGGTTATCACACAGTTCATAGATTTTCTCTGACTTTGATGAAAAAGAGACACTACAATAAAAGGTAATGTTACCTCAGGGACAAAAAGAAGCAGCAGCAACTGACCTCTGAGATGTCAATATTATCAAAAAATCTCCCATTTCTCAGAATTACAATGAACTTCCTTTCCGTACACAGCTTTCTTTTTCCTCAGCTCAGACTTTATTACTGTATTTAAAAAAAAAAAAAAAAGTGCCTTCCAAAGAGAGACAGGACTCATTTGGAAATATTTCATGTGACATAAATAGATGGGGTGCAGTAGCTGTGCTTCATCCCCTGGCTAAAAGGCAGCCCCACATGAGCTCTGTCTTACACTTTGGGTTTGTTTTCCCTTCTTGCTCTGCAGAAGAAGTGGGCTTTGCAGCTGGATCTGTAGGCTTCAACCAGGAGGCCCCTGAAGAGATTCATCTCCACTGTTGTTGCTTCTGCTATTTTGTGGAGATGAGATTGATCTTTTGGTGGGGTCATTTATCTTTGCAATGGAGGTCCTGATTTTCAATTATACTTAGGCCACTTTGAAGCACTCTGGCAATGTAATGGATCTTTAGAATCATCTCAGATCACATTTGTACCCCCTTTAAAGCACTTCTGTTCTGACAAAATGGTGTTAGATGATTGTTGAGTACATGGACATCAGATTTGTATTGGTTTGATTAACTGACAGCTATGTAACTATCTTTTGAAAATGACATGAACATTAAGATATTACAGGTAAGGATACCAGGGTAGTTCTGCCTTGGATACATCCAGTATTCATAAGTGGATCGTCTGATACAGGTGCAATAGCAGCCAAGAGTCTGCCTGTGAACAGCCTAAATACAAAATTATGCTTCAAATAGCTTATCAGTGAAAACAGTGGTTGTACTGACTGATGCAGTGACGTGCTTTTGGGAGAGCTTGTGGATTGCAGTGAACGCAAAGGTACAGAATAACACTAGAATTTAGAAATACTGGCTTGGCACTTGAAGCTTTTCTGGCTCCACAGTGAGTTCTTTGTGAACAGAAAACCCTTTCCAGATGGTAGGCACTGCCCCCCCCCGCCGCCCCCAATTTAAGTAATAAAATAAAGTGTATATATATATTTAAACAATTAAAAAGGGTGGGAGTTGGCTGCTTGGATTTTCCTTAAAATACTTAATTGTATGTATATATTTGGAGATGAGTGCCCAAGATTCCAATAAAGATAGTGGAGAACTGGAGCTCAGCTCAGTGCCATTTGAGATGCCCTTAGGCATCCTGCCTGCATCCTAGTTACCAAATAAGATATCTGAATGATTCCTATGGACCCTGTTCATATCTACCAGCACTCCACAATGTCTCAGGTACCCTATGACATCTGAAATGTCATGGATGGTAAATGTGGGCAAGATGCCCTGGTTTAATGCGTTTAATTTGATGTTAACAGTACTTAAGTAAACCAGAATCAATTTCATTGAAATTGGGTAATTAGACCTTATGAACTTAGGGCAAGAAATGTCTTGGTCCTTCTCACAGAGACCATCAGTAAAACCACACGTACACACATGGCACTTTAAAACTGCTCTGCCTAGCAAAAATTCAAGTGGAGCTTGTGTCTTTGTGAAGACAAGTAATTAGTCACAAGACACAAATTTCAAAGAAAACAAATTTTTGCAGTTGCAATACTTGTAGATCTATTTATTCATCATAAGTTATGGATTAATTCATTGCCTTTAAAAATCAAGTGCAATTTTCTCATCTGGCTCTGAACAGGATTAGCTGTTGGCTGTTAATGAGCCCTGATTCCCAGAAGTAGCAGCAGTCCCCAGACATGAGAAGACACCACCATTTGACCTTGGGCATTATCCATGTACTTAATGTACCTCACTGCACATATGTCCTAAACAAAGAGCCAACTTATAAAAATTTAAAAGATTCTGTGAAAAATGCTGACTACTAACAGACAGAGCTGATCCATACGAAGGTTTAGTATCACAGATAAGCAGTTTATCTGTGGCACTTGTCCTCTTATTAGAATGTGAATCTATTAATATGATACAAGTGACATTTAGGGAAATGAATAGCCCATTATTCCATAGGGGTCTCATTAAAGATAGCCTCTCTTGAGGCTGCTCGATGGCAAAGTTTGTAAGTGGATTAGTAGGAAGCATGGAGAGAATGAATGAACTTCAGTGACTGCTCCTTATAATGACTCCAGGTAATTAAAAAGACCAGAAGTATCTGGAGAATTCTATGTCTAATAGAGGTCTATCAGTATTTTAAAAACATCTAACGATGGAGTTAATTGAGCTTTAGATTTCATTTAGCTGGTCTTTGCATTAACAAATAGCTTTTCTGTGATGGAGGAATTAGAAGTTAAATATTGTCTCAATAAGTCTTCAAAGATGTTTCCTATTTTCTGTGTTGGCCATTATTGAATAGTAATGTTTATGCAAATTATAGTGCCAAAGTCTTTTCAGTATTGGAAAATGTTACCCTGAGATCTCATTAGCTTTCAGCCACCATGTTCACACAAAAGTACAAGATAAAATGGGTGCTGAAGGCAGTGCTACAAGCTGAGTACAAATCCAGGAACTAAGAGGACATGGTCAGGTTCAAGAAGGCATTACTACTCGGTGCCTTCTCCTGGGACCTTGGTGAAGAATGAGGGGAGAGACAGTATTCACTGGTTATCCAAATAGCAGAAGGTTTTATATTTAACCTGGATCTCAGGAGAACTGCATTCTCTATATGCAAATTCTCTATATGTTTAAAGTGGAGAGCTCAGCTGAACAGATGAGGATCTGATTTTCTTGGGTGGGATTTAGTTCATTTAACTGCTATGTTCCTGTATCTTGGGAGTGTAATGAAGCAGACCTTTCTGGGAGGTCTTAGGAACTCAGGAAGATCCTAAGTTCCTTAGATAGTCAAAATGAGAAAGAGAAGTAGCTTTAAGGCCACCAGAGAAAGTCTTGTACGTCTAACTCCTGTACTGAAACTTGGACAAGTAAGAACACCCTCTGGAACTTTTTTTATTCCACCACCTAATGACTCTGAGCAGGTATAGGAAATCATATCAAGAACCATCAAACCAGTAATAATAACAATAACAACATGCAATTTTCCATATTTTTCTGTATTCTAAGAAAAGCTATGAATAGCTATTAAAAGCTATCTCCTACAGCCATGCTGTCTCACAGACAGCCTAGTAGCAGCAGGAATGACACTGAGCTCTGGAGGCCCAATCACACTAGGCATCAGTCAAGCTACATCTCCTTGATGTGCTCTTTCCAGAACCTCAGAGGCAACCAGACCCACCCAGACCTTCTCATCCTGTTGCTCTGACTCCAAGGAAAAGTCAGTACTTATCTGACTGCAACTGTATTAAAAAAAAAAAAAAAAAAAAAAAAAGTGGCTCTATTTGTTACTTTTTAAAAAACTTCATCATTTCAAGACTCTATGCATTTTTTTTCTGCTTTACTGTCATCTTTCTTTCAAACCTTCTCTTAAAATATCTGTCTTCCCATTTCTCTGTTTAATACTCTTGGTACGTTTTATCATTGCAAAACATTTTGAAACACATTTTGCATGAAAGACACTGTCCTGAGGAAGGGCCAACTCACACTGTGCTGTTTGCATAGAGAGCGTGAAGGAGGAAGAGCAATAAAAGAGCAACTTAATTACTTTGGAGCTGCGGTGCTTCCTGCTGCCACGGCCTCTGCATGAGGTCCTGATGCAGCCACCACCGTGGTGAGAGAGACCTGATCTTGCTGAAAACTCCTCTGGTGCAGCTTTAACCAATGTCACTGAGCAGCTCACAGCAAATGAACAAGCCACAAAGAGTGGCAGGACATCAGTGATGTAGCTCAGGCTAAAAATTTACAGAAACAGCAGTGACCTCTAAAAAGCACAAAATCCTTTCTGCCCTGTTCCTCTTTCTGCCCTGTTCTCTCTCCTCTGCTGAACAAAGCATAACCTCTTCTAGCAGTGTTGTTCACCTCCCCTTGAGAGGTGCTTTATGCAAGACAAGAATGAAAAATCAGAGCACAGCTGCAAAGACTAATTCTCGCTTGTTGCCTAAGTACTTGTATTTTTTGTACCTGAACAAGCTAGGATGATATGACCTAGCCTACATTGCTTATTTTGAGATTGTGAGACATAGTGGATAGGTCTGGATCTGACTTCTCAGTTTCTTCCAGAGCCAAGGATCAGTAGTGACTATGCCTGATGCTGTGCAGTAAGCACATTCGTCAGTGGGAAGCACTTAGAAATTTTCTCATTCTTCAGTGGATTAAGCTTTGAGCAAAAATCCACAAAAGTAATACAAGTCCAAGGGATCATAGTTTGTTTCCTTTAGAAAGCATTTTTTTTCTAGTCAGTCCTAGCAACAACATGCCTGGCTTAGCAGGCACTTCAGGTCTGTTGCATTTGCCTTTTCTTCTGTTCTTCTCCCCGCTTGACCTTAGGAACATTCTTGCTGTCTGTCCCAGGTTGCAATTCCGCTGCTGGAATAATTGAGCTATAACAGAAACTTTTCCATTGACTTTTTTTTTTTTTCCTGTTCCCCCAGGATTCGTTTTGCTTTACCACTTTTGGTTCTCCTATATCCTTAGAATTTTGTACCCGGGAACTTATCTATATGCAAAATCAGTGTTGAGAACTTCAATGCACCGTCTCTTTTTATATCCAGTGACATCCCAGACACAGGGCTTGCAGCAGAAAGTCTCTACCTCTAGTCTGAGTATACAAATAAGAAAGGATATAGCAAATTCTCTGTATTTTTAAGTGGTTCCAGCAGGATTATTCACCTCTAATCTAATCATTGCCAGTACTGTAGTAGATGTCTACAACATTTTTCCCCCAGTTTCAACAGGCTTTGTGTGCTGTTTCCACAGAAGTTAATGAAATCAGAAAGTTCACTGTCAAATGTGCCCTTTTCTGCAGTGGCTGCAAGTTGAAGTGAGCCAGTGTTTCCTTCCAGGTTAGGAATATCATAGCATTAACTGATATTCTATTTTTTTTTTTTTGTTCATATGCCATGCATGTGACTTTCCACTCTGAAAAGCCAAACTTAAGCCAAGAAAACCACTCCAAATCCACAAAAACATTGATTTCCTTTTTCATAGGCAAAATATGGAGCATTTTGACCACATGAAAGTCAAACCTATCTCTTGTATGTCACTGCACTCACTGGTTATTATCAAGGAGAAATATGGCTCATTCTTGGGAATGATTACTCCTTCAAGCTTTGTCTTTTTTCTACTTATTCATATGTCTTGTTCCTCCAAGACTGACTGTTTCATGACATTCCAGGTTACTCTTCTACTGAAACTGTGTAGACTGTATCAAACAAAGCACATCTCATAGAAGTGCCTCCGCAGCACAGCTCCCTAAGAGCAATTTAAAATGAAGAACAACCTTTTCCAACATCCTTTCAGAACTGCACATGGACATTAGCCAGACACAAGACTGAGCTGCAGAGGGTGCATTAAATTCCCCATCTGCTCTTCACAGTGCTCATCACTGATGTCTAACCCACAGTGAAGTCATTTGGCCAAAAAAAGCTATAGTGGATGAGAGAACCGTACCAGAATCCAGATGAACCTTTCCTTCCTCAGTGGTCATGGAAGGAAATGTGTCTGATGCAGCCAAAATTTTCTCATTATTTCATTCCAGAGCATGTGACATCCGTAGCTAAATCGTTCTCCAAATGAACTAGGGAAGTCAGGTTTGTTCTCATTTACACTACCTTATTATCTCAGTTGATCTTATCGCAACTATTAATTCACTACAGTGTACACCATGTCAGAGTACCCCTGAGGATACTCAGCAGCCAGTCGAAAACTTGGCAGAGTTTTCCAAAGTCATCTGCAAGTTCTCACTCTTCAGGAAACCTCTTTTCTAACCCATTCCTTCGCTAAGTCCAGTTCTCCTTATCCCGCAATCTGATCTCTCTGCTCCAAAGGAGTCCGCATTTCCCACAGGCAGCTCTGCCCAGTGGGATACGGACTTAATACGGGATTTTAATTTTTTTTTTTTTTTTAAGGGACGAGCCCCGGCTCGTTTCAGCGGTGTATGCTGTGGGCCAGCCGTGGGACGGTCAGAGCCAGGAGTTGGTGCGGGTTTGCACGATGCGGGGTGACTTCCATCCCCCGACGCCGGTGAGGTGGGGCGCTCGCCGGGGCTCTGGCACCGCGGCTGCGCTCGGCCGGCCGCAGGCTCTGCCCCAGCACAGCCCGCCCTGTCCGGGCGCTGGGGCAGCGGCTGCCCCGCCCGGCGCGGCCCCGCAGCCCAGCCCGGGCGAGGGGCGGGGGGCGCGGGGCCGGGCGAGGGGCGGGCCGGGGGCGGGCCGGAGCGCAGCCGGGGCCGGGGCCGGAGCCGCGCCTGGAGCCGCGCCGGGCAGCGCGGAGCGACGAGCGCGGCTGTCCCAGCGGGGCGGCTGCGGGCAGGAAGGTGCCGCGCTCTCGCTTGCGCCTGAGCATCCCGAGCCGGAGCATCCCGGCGGCGTGAGCCGTCTGCCTTTCGAGGGACGTCGACACTCCAGGTGCGGGGTGTTTTTTTCTGCCCTGCCCCTCAGCCCGGTGCGCGTTGTTCGTGTCCCCGGTGCCAGCGGAGCCCCGGCGGGCAGGGCTGCCCGGCTGCCGGGCGCTGTTGCTCGCACATCCCCGCAGCGCCGGGGCCGCTCGCTCCCGCTGTCCGGCACCGAGCGGTGCCGCTCGGCTGAGGCGGGACCCGGCGGGTTTGGGAAGCTGCTGTGCGCCCTGGAACAGCTCCCGCCGTGCCTCACCCTTGCTGCCGTTCCGAGGGAGCATCCTCAGCGGTTTGCCTGTCCTGTGCTGTAACCAAGGGCATTTGATGTTCACAAGCGTTTAATCGAGGTATGTGTTTTGTGGCCTGTGCTTGATCGTTCACAAACGTCTTTTGGAAAGAGCCTGCATTTAGCCTAACTCACTTCGAGGGTTGGCGGAGTGCTTGAATTGAACAAACGCTCGCTGGGTTTGGAGAAATTGCTTTCGGTGGAGGCAAAGAGGGGAACGCTCTGGGAGAGCGTGGGGACAGCACGGGGCTGCACAGCTTTTGGAAGGAGGGATGCGGAGAGAAGGGAGGCACGGGCTGGTTTCTTTTGCTGAAAGATGCTGCAGCCCAGGGGTGTGATAGCGCAGACCATTGGGTCATCACTGTGCAAGCAGATTCTTGGCTCGGCGGGCATAAGCACAGACTGCCACTGGTGTGCTCTTTCACATTGTTTGCGGAAAGATGACGGGGAAAGGATTGCTATCCAACGTAGTGGGAGAAGAGCCTGAGCTTAGACAGCACAGCATGGAAGAAAAACACAGGATGGATGCACAAAAAATGTGCCCTTTGCAAGCACTTTATGTCTGCCTAAAAGCTTCAGGCTGTTTCAACATCATCTTGCTAGATGCAATAAAGTTTGGAACAGAAATCAAGTGAAGCAAGCTCTTCCCACCCTTGCAAATGCTGAACAGTTAGAGGAAGATTGTGAAAATAGTGGTAAAGGGCTGAGAATTTGCCACGCTGATGAACGTTTATAAAATCAAAGACAATTAGGAATGCATACTAGCTATTATTAAATTAATTCTTAGCTAATTATAGCAGAATGGGAGAAAGATGAACAGGAGAAACGTGTAAAATCTGGACCATATAAGATGCATATAGTGCTGGCAGTTTTATTATGATTAGGGATCCAGCTGGGGTGTCATGTCTGTTTCCCTGTGATTTTGCTTTTTACAATCATTTTGAGCCCACTCTAACTTTCCTGTGCCTGAACAGACTGAAACAAAAGGCAACCTGAAACCACCAGCTGCCTTCTCTCTGCTATTATGCCTAGAAGGGCTTGTTCTCCTTAGGGATGGTTTCTGGTTGTAGCTGCATACTGGCTGCCTGTCCTTCCCACCTTTTCCTCGGACTGGGTCCCCACTATCACCCAAGGCGGGGGAAAGAAAAGGCAGGCATGTCCCCCCTGCCTCCCTCATGTTTCCCCAGCTTTCCTGTGCTCTGGCACACAGGCTGGCCTGCCTGCAGGCTGCTACTTGCTATATCCAGTACGTGTGCTTTGGTGTCAACAGGATACAGGCTGCAGGACCTGGAACCGCTGGGGAAGCGTCCAGGTCTAATTTACTACTATCACCATGTATTTCTGTGGATATATTTGGCTTAGGAAGTTATTGCCATGGTTTTGCTAAGCTTTTCAGATGTAAAAGGCTGAACTGGGATAACTTGCCTCTGCCAAGTGTCTTTGTTCATAATCGAGTCTTACTGGTGCAGTGCAAATTGTAAGTTGCATTCTGTAAATTCCCCATCAGAGGCAGGAAGCAACGTAGCCTTTCCTCCTTGCACCTCATCTACACATAAGCAGAAAAGGAATTATCTCAATGATAGAGTACATTCAGAAGGTGCTGAAAAATCTGATGTTTCTGATAGGTCTGAGGCTTGAAAGCTCATACTAAAAAGTCAGTATATTTTCACCTCTACTTCCTGCACTCTTTTGCAAGGAGTCCTTCCTCTGTTTCTTCATGACTGCGGTTGCCTCCTTTTCCTGGCTTGTGCAGAGGAAATCCTGTTATGACACAGTCGATCCATGGTGCTGCTGCAAAACCCACCTCTTAGCCTGCCACTTTTTCTGCATCTCCCCTCTTTGCCAGTCCTGCTGCTGCTCCCTCTTTCCCCCTGCATCGGACATGTCAGTCTGAGGCTTTTCTTTCAAGTGTCCTTGACAGTTGCCTGTACCTGATGTACCAAGTCTCGTATATGATGTACCAAGTCTCGTATATGATGTACCAAGTCTCCTGTTTTCCCAAGATGTACTCCTGGGCTTTGATCAGCCTGTGCTCTCAGCACCTTTCTCCCTCAAGCCATCGTCTTTGCATTTCTCCGAGCTCCACCTTGTGCTTACTTGTAGCTTCATATAGGCACCCTGTCCATCATTCCTTTAATTTCCCTGAATTGTCCCAGCACATTCGCTTTGGTTTGATGCCTTCAGCAGCCGTTTGATGAGATGCTAAGACAAGCCCTCACCCGTGCTGTCACCATCCCTGCCACTGGAATTACTCTTGCTCTGGGTTGGAGCACAACAGTGTCCTCTAAAGCTAGGACATCTGAGAGGCAGTTGTTGAACAGATCGCTCTATCTAGCACCAGCAGAAACTCTCCTTCCATAGCCTACATCACTCACTTGCTCTTTTTTGGCATTTCAGGTGCAACCCTGCCCCCTTATGCTTGCACAGCACAGCGTGGCTCGCTGCAGCTCCCTTTGCAATCGTATTGTCTCTTTGCCTAAGTTATTGCAGGCTGTTTTGCAAACAGGTACTATATGTGAATATTAGGCAAACAACTATGCCATGGTTTCTTTCTCAGGAGAGGGCATGCATGCAGCCTGTGTCTGTAAAATAAGGAATGGCATGAGGATAGGGATCTTTTATTACAGCAGTGAGGGAGAATCAAAGGAGAAGGGTGTTTTCTTACTTTTCTTGGTAAAGCACTCTGAGATACCCAAGTCAGAAAGCAGAGTTACAGTGAATTACTGTGATAGCACATCTGTGCCTAAAACTCCCTTGACATTTAAGTGTACAGCATGTAGTTGATACTGAATCTGTGCTTTTTTGGAGAGAAAAAAAAATCTGAAAATGATGCATTAACAGAAATTTCTGATGAACCAAGTGTAAAAAATTGTATGCTAGCTTTATATTGTGACTGTGTTCCTAAGAAGGTTGAAATGAAATCTGCTTGACATTTTTCAGTGTGATAGGGATTTATAAAATTTGTGATTTATGAAATGTGTGATTTATACCTGTTTTTTTATAAAATATATTGAAATCAGTATATCAGCTGAATTTTGCAGTAGAAAAGCGTTTTGTTACTGTTCAGGACTCTACTTCCTGGGTCACAGCTTCTTTAGCTAAGGACCAATAGCCCCATTAACAAGCAAAGTTGAAGAGCACTTACTGTTCAGCAGAGCTCCTTGCTGTAGTCTGCCCAGAATTCCTGAGACAGGAGTGGACTCCTGCATGGAGTGTGGGAGATGAGGGCTCTCAGGTGAGTGCAGCCACGTCATTGGCATTGGGCAGGAGGATGTGCTGCAGCACTGGGAGAGACAATAGAGACCTTAAATCCATTCAGTTCCAGATTTAGCCACACTTTGTCCTAAAACTGCATTCCTCGTAGATGAAGGGGATGTGTATGATATTTTTGAGGGACTTTTCCCCCGTCTACCTGGAGCTGAACCTGGAGGTCTAAGCACTTCAAGTTTTTAGTTTCACACATGAGTGTGATGGAAAATGAAAGCAAACTCTGATAACAAGGACTACTTGCCCTGGAGCTTGCTATTTATCTGGTAGGTTTTGGTCTGGGTAAACAATATGCAGGAGCTGAATCACTGCCCCATGAGAAATGTGGTGGCTTCTGGAAGGGCAAGCACAGTGCACAGCCCTCCACTGCACTGGCCACTTGGCCTCAGTTGTGGTGTCCAGTGCTGCTCTGACTGTGTCAAATAAAAAAAGGGGGTTATTGGGATGCTATGTGAAGAGTCAGGCATGAAGTAGCAAAACTTAATTAATTTTTTTTTTGTTCTGAGATTAATTAGATCACCGCTAATTAGATCACACATATGCTGGATGGAATCTCCTGAAAGGCTTATCACTTGGTGGGATGCTCCATGCAGCCTTCAGAAAGAAGGGGTAGCAGGAATGGGATGGGATGACTCAGCCATGAAAGAAGGCAACAAGGCAGAAGCACTTGAAACTTTCCTCACTTTCCACTGAGGAAAATGGGTTTTAATGGAATTTCATTTCTCATTAAGCAGTCATTCCACACTACACTAAATTTTCTGTTCAAACAAAACTTCCAAGTTGGATGTTGCAAGAAATCAAACTAGAAGTCATCGCACAAAATACAGAAGTTAAGGATTCCTGACATCTGCTGGTTTCTCCTCTTCCCTGGCTAACCTCACCCTGGACCTCCTTTCCAGCTGGGCACTTGGGATCCGTCACTTTGACAGTGACACCTTAGTGGCTGGTTTTGACTGTAGAAGTCAATTACCAAGATTTAAAGCTGTTACTGGCAACCAAATGGTTGTGTGAACCTTCATGTCTTCTCTGCATGATCACCCACTGTCATTAAACTTTAGGAGCTCAGATCTGTTTGAACTTTCTGCCTGGGTTGAATTTGGCTGAGAGTGGCAAATAACAAAATAACAAAAACAACAAAAGTTATTCAGAGTGGCAATAAGGGGAATAAATTTGGGAGTAGATGCCAAGAAATCAAATACCCTTACTATGGATGGTCAGCAAAGAGTAGGCTGTTGAGTTTTGAGTGGGTTTTTTTCAGCAACCACTATTTTTTCACAGGAAATTTTAAAAAACAAACAAAACCAAAACAAACAAACAAACAAAAAAAAAAAAACAAAGAAAAACACCCCATATTTTTTAACAAACCAGCAGAGGAGAGAGACTAATTTTCTTGGTGACTGTGTCCTTTGGGTGAGATCAGATTGATGGTTCCATAGGAGGCTAGACCAGGAGGGCCCCATTTCTGTATCTAAGGTCTCAGAGGCACAGCAGTGAGATTCCTTACCCCTCTCCACATCCTGAGAGATACAGGGAACAGATAGATCCCTACTCCTTGAATATCTTACTGGCACAGTGTATGAATGCACTATTTGGGCCAAATCCTTGTGTAGGCTACTGCTGCAGCTGAAATGGTAAAAATAGCTGTGAGGCGCATTAGAGTGGTGCAAGAGGATGAAGGACTGGATGTAGGGTGGAGGTACAAGAGGATGTAGGATACAACTGTGTATGGCAAGGGGTCTTCTGAAGATAAGCTTGTTGATGTTCTGGTCCCAGTATTTCTCTGCTCTTCAAAGATAATTAAAAGTTCTGCCCTCCCCACCTCACTGTGTACACTTGCCATTTGAATATCAATGCCTGCACTTAGGAAGCCTCGAGGATGTCTTGTGTTTTTCACTTCGTGTTTAATCAGCCCAGGATTTGGTCGGCTCTGCTCCCCTTGCCTTGCTGGAGATTGTAGCACTGTTATATTGAATGAAGGGCTAAATGGGCACAAGCATGCTCTGTGTATCTGGACGGAGATGGACTAACAAGGATTCTACCAAGAAAAAAGAGCAAAATAATTCGTATTTGCCTTGGTTGGAGATACAGCCTTGTTGCAGAGATCTATGCCTCTTTCCCCCAGGAAAGAAATAAAGGGGAGGAAAAGGTCTCTTCTACAAGCAGACAAAACTGAGGGGCATAGGGTAGAGCTCTTGGCTATGTGAGGCATATTTGCCAGAGAAAACACATGCAGGGGCTGCTGTATCCCCCCTCCATCCTGTACCACACCCGCCTCAGCCTCAGAAGCAGTTCTGGGCAAGGTGGCAGGGGTGCCCTCACATCCACAGCATATGCTGGGTCCATCTCTGGGGCAGCTGACTTTGGGGTTCACCTACAGCCTCCTACCTCTCCTTCACAAAGAGATGGTCAAGAAGCTGTCTGACTCCCTTTGGGTGGAACATTAGTATAGTCAGTGTTACCAAAACATTTGGATTTCAACAATACTGTCTTTTAACAGCTGCACTAGATAATTTTCTTTATTGAACTTGGAGAGGCTTAAACCAGAAGTGATTCAGTGACTGAAGGGATGAAAGCAGCACAACAATGCATCAACATCCATTCCCAGAGATCTGCTTCTCTAATACAGTCAAACCAAATGTGATGAAGGGGCAGAGCTCTAAGATGTACAATGACTGTGAAAGTGTATTTTCTCTCCCAGAGGGGAAAATTTGTTTGAGAGTGGCCCCTCTTTCGCTTTAATCTGCATCATCTGGGACTGTTTCTTCCTACATAAGAAATTTAATTTACTTTATTAAAAACAATTCAGGGGCTATGTTTTAATTTTAGGTATTGAATGCACGTAGCACACAAAATTCTTCTACCTATTCTTGTGAATATAGCATATTCAGTTTGGATATTTTAGGTATGTGAAAATTTAAACTGCAGATAGTCAGAAATAAAGAGAAGTAATAAATAATAGTGTGTAATCCAAAAGACCTGATTCCTGGGAGGAGTCTTTAGGGTATAATGTGAAATGTACTGGAGAGCAGATACAGTGCTCTAGTGCTTAAAAAGATGCCAGGAGACCTTTGTCTGTCCTGGCCCTGGAGCACACTGCAGAACAAGAGAAAGGTGTTATCAAAGTCTGTCTGTAAAGCAGAGTTCAGGATCATGGTTTTGATACTGTACATGCCGTGCTGTAACTGGGCAGCAGAAGGATGTTGTTAACAGGAATAAAACACAAGCCAGGATCCAGTTGGTTTGTTTTTCCTTCTTCTGAAATTTCTGCCAGCAAGAGCAGTCAAAATTCAACACTTGTCTTTCCTTTATTTTATTATTATAGTACTTATTACTAAACTCTTCCATTTTTATTTGCTTTTTTTCTAGGGGCTTTTCTCAGCAGGCAGTCCCTTTGGATTTGGGCGTGATCACCAACCACATCCTCTGCATTCGGCTTCTATTTCCATATCTTCTTCCTGCTTGTAAGTATTTTATTTGTTCTCCTTGCTCATTTTTCTTTTACTTTTAAAGACCAGATTTAACTCACGGGTTCTGGTTCTGATCCCAGGTCACGATGTCTTTGATTTACATTGATATAAATGACTCTATAATCTGCAGATCCATGGGAAATGTAAATTAGAGAATCATTGGAGCCTATCTGAATTAATCTAAGTATCCTTATGGCTCAGAGGGTTTCCTTTTTCCAGCCCCACACAAACCCCCGAACAAAATATAACTTGATTTTAACGTGCAACCAAGCTATCTGGGCACTTGTCTTCCTAGATTTTCAAAGACATAAATTTAAATAATAATAAAAAATGAAATTAGATCATAAATTAAAAGGAAAACTTTGCTTGTGGCAGGAAATAGTTTTTCTTTTCCTTCTGTGCTCTATTTTATTGAGTCAGTTGGCAATTGATCCTGTTTCCCAGGCAGAGTGGAAAAGGGATTCTCTGCTCCTGGAAGGTCTATCTGTAATGGGAAAGAGAAGCATCCTACTTACTTGTGGTCTTTTAATTGCCAAGGCATGTATCCAAGAAGAAGTATTAAGGATCATATTCTCAGTAAACTCCAAGCTAGAAGTTATTCTTTGCCTTTCCTACCTACAACATAAGATGTTGCTCACATCTTTTTTTTCTGTCTAGAGCTACTGTCTTATTTAGTTGCAAGATGTTAAAACTGCTACATTTTTCCAGTCTAGAGCATATTGCCCTTCAAGGCTGAAGTGTTTCTGGTACGTAAAATCCATTCAGTCCTTAAGTATGAGCATGCAAACATATTTTTATTGGCATTAAATATCTAGTGTTATGTGTTTGCTGGAAGGGCAATATTGGTAATATAAGAAGGAAATAAATGAAGAAAACAAAGTCAGTTAGGGGAAAGATGAAAGAATTAAACCAGGAGCTCCTTGGCCTTCATACATATTGATGATAGATATGATGATGATAGATACTAGATATCAATCTAGTGAAAACTTCTTGCCAACTTTTGGAACCAATCACTGTGACAGCAGAACTTGGGAAGGGGCCACACATCTTTAGGGATGAGTAAGTGTTATCTTAGAATTGGCATCACCATATTACCTGGGAACCTGCACAATCTTCCTCCTGCTCTTCCTGCCCTGTTACACCATATTGAAGTTTGGCCAGGCGAGGGACTTCTCTGTTGTAACTATACTAAAGGCAAATTAATAGCTCATCTGTTAGGAGATGTTTACAGTAAGGGCTTTCTAGGATACCTGCTACCTGTAAAGAAACAGTTCATAGAAGATTGTGACAAAAGGGTTAGTTTATGTAATATACAAATGCTGATTTTTTTTATGTCAATTTGTCTCTCTGCTTAAGCATTTTGAAGACACTGAAACAGATAAGGTATTTCTCAGCTTGCAGTCACAAAAATACAGGAAGAACCAAGAAAACAAAGTGCTTTTCTGTGGCTGATAAACTCACAAGAAATTGAATCTTCCAGACTTATCTTTGCTTCCTGTTCCTCAATTTTTAGGGTTTCAGTGGTGTGAGTACGCACCATGAAATTATATCTGACTGAGCCTGGAGAAGTAGAATCGTTGCATCAAGATATATGAAGAAATACAATACAGACAGTAAAGCATTTATAACATTGGGACTATTAAAAAGTTCTGTTCATGCCATCCTGGAGAGTGTTGCAGTCTCATTTAACATTCACTTTACTCTGAACTGGGAGATGGCTACTGTCTTAGCAATGCTAAAGATTAAATTACATATGTAACATATAATTTGGGACTCAGGGCATATGCTAATTGTGAAGGCTCTGCTCCTGACCCCATTTGCATTTCCCTACAAAATGGATTTTCTAGCAGGTACCATCAGATATGCAAGAGTGAGCTAGCTTGAGCATGGCTGCAGCTGGCCTCTTACACAGATCACTGCCTTGCCTAATCCTTCACTTGCTCAGTTTGCCCTTCTTCTGGTGGATGCAACCTTGCCCATCTCCTACATACCACAGGATAAAAGGAAATATGGAAAACTCCAACTGAGCCTGCCTAGAGTATCTGCCAAGTTGGCTTACCCCTGGAATAAGAATGGTTGTCCTCACCTGTTTACACAAAGGATATGAATGAAGAAACAATACACAGCTGGGAGAATATACCTAAATAGTGGCTCTGGTTGAAAAGCCAGGATCTACAAATGGCACCATGTATCTAGGAGAGCCTTTCCTCTTGTGCCAATGCTCATATTTGGGGATGAGAATAGCAGAACAAGGTTTTTCCCTCTTGTATATCTAAAATCAGCAGAGTGTGGAAGTAGAGTCTGTACCTTCTTGGACCAGTGAATTGTTTTTACTAAAATATGTGAATTTTCTAGGCGGATTGTCCATCAGAGCAGCAAGGCTGTGTAACAATGGAGCAGCAGGAAGACTCAGCCATAGTCAGAAAGGCAGAGTATGATCTGGGGCTCCCAGCAGTGAGGCTGGCCCAGAGGACTCAGGGAACCTCCTCAAGTCACACAGCCACAGCCCTAATCTGGCATTGCAGAGGTGCCTCTGACAAAGTAATCCAGATCCAGATACACCACAAAATCTGAGTCCCCCAGCAGACAGGTGCCAGTTCTGCTGTCCCAGGAGTTTTCAAGAGCAGTTAAGTGGAAAGCTGCCTCCTGCCAGACAGAGTTTTCCATGTGCAGTCATTCAGGAACAATACTTGCAATTCATTCTTTGCCTTAAACCAACTCAGCTTTCCAAAAGTAGATGAGGTAAAGGCAGAGACCACCACAGAATGTGAAAACTTTGCCTCTGTGGTTCATTTCCTGGGTCAGTTTACAGCTCTCAGAAAGACAACAGGTTTAGTGCAGTTTACCAGCTTTGCCATTATACTTTGAAGCCAGTGGCAAAATTCCCAATAATTTTTTGGGACTAGATTTGGGCTAAATATTATGATGTTGATCTATTTAGTTTCCAGAAATGCAAAAAAAGACCCCAATGACATAACAAGAAGGTGAAACTGCCATCTGACTCTCCTCTGGGGGTTATTTCTTCAGGAGGATCAGGTAACAGAGACAAACAGTTCATGGCACTTGCCTTCTTCTCCCAGCAGAAGCAGGAACCTGAGCTGAAGTGGTGGCTGTGGTGCACTGAATGAAACTTACTCATGGCTCCATTTGGAATCAGACTTTACAGCATCTCTGATCTCACTACAAAATTATTTAAAAATAGCCTGGGTGATGCTGTAAGACCTATACAAGCTCTGATTTAGGAAAACACATCTCTGCTTAACTGAGGTTCTGATTAGTCTTATTTAATAATATAAATTTTCCACTTAACTTCAGAAAAAGTCCCAAAAATGCCAAAGTTATTCCTTGTATCAGTGTCGAGTGCTAGTAGTAAAAGCAGAATGTAGTAGATTTCAAATTTGTGAAAATTTTAAAGGCTCTCAACTTCTTCCGTGTTAAAGAATTCATGTGAATTAATTCCTTAAGTTATTATAGAGCAATTCAATTAATAATGAATCTGATTTTCATTATGACAAGTAATTAAGAATAAATATCTTCTATATCAAAGCCTATCTTTTAAAAAGGATAAATTAGCTTAACTATTAACTTAACTATTTCCAGAACATGAAATGAACACATATTGTTCCATTAGTTAATTTTATATCACTAAATTAAAGACAGTTCAAAAGGAGTATAATCTCATAAGGATCTCTCTTTGTTCAGTCTGTTGTGACTTATTTCATGAGGTACAACAAGTACGGTTTCCTGTGGGGCTAAATACTATTAGGGTTATAAAATGGTTTTAGTTTAGTATATTTTATGTATGACTGTGAATTATATACAACGGTAAGAATTTTTTATCTGGTATTTGCAGATGCTGTTTTGTACTCCTGCATATCTTGTAGGCTATTGGGATGCTTGATTAAGACCACTAAAAGCTCCACAGTAAAGCAAAAAACACAATGAATAAACAATAAAATAACATCTGGAATTTAACCTTTTTTCCATGGCCCTTAGATAGTCCTCTCACATTTGCTGGGCTGGCAGGGCTGCCCATCCCTTGGGATTTTGCTTGTAGGTGTCAGAAGTTGCATCACTCCACTGAAACATGCCTGCCACTGAGATCTCCATGGCAGAATTACAGCAAGGTACATTTTGATATTTGAAACCATTCAAAACATTTCATAAATACACAGTAAGAAAGCAAGTCTGGCAGATTTTTCTAATTCTGGGTACCTCTGGCAAGACAATATGGAGTAAGTAGCTAATGGATTCATCATCAACTGTGATGTTGAGTGGCTTTGCTTATCTAGGTTGAGAAGCTGAAGTTTTGAGAGGGGGTTTCATTACTTGACTGGATTTTTTATCAAAAGATAAATTTGGATTCCAATACCATATAAAGTACATTTTTGATCGTGCTGTTCAGCAATAAACAACTCATGGTTGGGAAGAGTCAATTTTAATCTATTAGGATTCAGTAGGATTTCTCCTAATCCCTGCATTTTGGAAAATTGAGATGTAGAGATAATTGCTAGCTAATTGTTTAAGAATTGCATCTTCGAGCTAAGAAATGTAACTCTTAAGACCTGAATTCTATCAGGTGCACATTATCTGCACATTATCTGCTAGTGAATTAACCTTGGTTTGGTTTGTTTTTTTTTTCCCCCTTGCAGTTCTGAAGGATAAAATCTTAAATTGTCCTGAGCTTGAGCAGTAAAGGATAAATTCATTCACCAGCTGACTTGTCATCTCACCATTGTGATGGAAAAATGTTTGCTTAAAATAAACCCTTTTTATGCCACTAAAACTGCCTTTGAATACAAGATCTGTTGCAATTTTTAAAACACAAACCAAATAATGTCAGAACCCGATCCTTCATCTGGATTTTCAGGAAACATGGAAAATGGGACTTTCCTGGAGCTGTATCCCACATCCCTTTCAACTTCAGTGGATTCATCGCCTGGCCGTTTATCCAATGTCTATGTCTATGTTTCTATATTCCTTAGCCTCTTGGCTTTTCTCCTTTTGCTACTGATCATTGCACTTCAGAGGCTGAAAAACATAATTTCTTCCAGTTCCTCCTACCCTGAATACAATAGTGATGCTGGAAGTTCATTCACTAATTTAGAGGTTTGCAGTATTTCTTCCCAGCGCTCTGCTCTCTCAAATCTTTCTTCGTGAAAATAAATGAAAGGAAACACACGGGGAATGGAAGAGCTTTGTCTAGTTTCTTGGGGAAGTAGTGCATGTAACATTTGCCTTAGAAGACTATTATCAAGAGGTGTTTTTAAACGTTTCCTTATTTTTTTTTCCCCTTTCCTTTTCTAGTCTTCATTTCCCCTTTAACTAATTTTCATTTCGGACAATGGATAATGATACCTGATCATTGTTTCTTGCCTGTAATAGTGATGCTGTCTTTTTCTCACACATAGACGGTGTTCATCAAGAGTACTCCTGCCAAATTGTAATACAGTTCTAACTGGATGTGTCATTTTTCTGCTCTAATTGTGACCCCTTCCCTAGTCTTGTGTCAGCAATATGCTGACTATTTTTCTTTTCCTTTTTTAATTATATAAGGACGTCTGGATTTAATCCCTATTGCTAAAGTACAAAAAAAAATGCTTAAATTATAAATATTCGGACAATTCAAAGTTGTTGATATTGTTTCCCTTTTTCTATTTAATTTTCACATCTTATTCAATATTTACTGATATAAAACACAACCAATTCTTGAAGAATGTTGCTTTTGTTTATTTGTACTCCCAACTTGTTCTGTATAAAGTCTGTATTTCAGTTTTTGAGTCTCTTTGGTTAACTTAGTAAAGCGACTACAATAACGATACTCACTGTTGAATGTGTGGAGGTATTTTTGGACCCCGTGTCATCTCATTATCTCATTTGCCTAATGACATGTTCCTCCAGGGGGCAGCTTTTGCTGCTAAATGATAAATACCACACAACTCCTTTTCATTCTTCACTGACACTGCAGCTTATTGTTACTGGATACCAGGACAAACCAGTGTTTTTTTGTAAAAGATCTGCATTCAACAAATAGAGGTAGCAAGTGAAGAGCTCCTAAACTCTCCTTTAGGCACGTGATGTTTATACTCATGTGAGCAGGGCCAGCAGGGACAGAAATTGCTTGTGCTGGTGAGGACGGGCCAGGCTCTGTCCTGTGGTTTCAGAAATGTGCAGTGGGTGGAGGGGGACACACAGGGATCTGCATAATGGCCAGGAAGACCTGTGCTCTGACCTGCAGGAAGTGCAGGGTGTACCTGAAAAGGGTATGAAGGGATGGGCAAGAAAAATGGCAGTGGCTCTCCCACTTTTCCCCATCAGCATAAAGAAAGGCCAGCAAGAGGGGAAGAGAAATGGATCCAGTCTCGCTCCTCTTTGCCATCCCATTTTCTGGGCTATCATTTCCCCTGCTCAAAATGCAACATGTCACTCAATTTCTGCAGTAAAATAATGAGCAGCTTTGTGAACTGGATCCTATGGTCAGTTGGGCTTTAAATCAAGCCAAACATTCAAATTAGTGATTTGAAGTGCCAAGTGTGACCTACTAAAACAGCAACCCCAGGCTGGGGCGGTGCCTTGTGTGTCCTTACTGCACCGTGCGAGCACAGCTCTGTCCTGACACCCAAGCCCATGAAAATTTTGCTCTCGTGGCTGGATCCAAGTCACTGGAGAGACCTAAGAAAGGCATGGCATTGCCACTGCCATTTCTGTTACTGACATAACCCAGGTGTAACTCTGGGAGAAGGGATGATCTCAGCAGGAGGAGCTGCTCTCCCCTCACATGGCACCACTGCCCAGCAGGCCAAGGGTTAGGGAACACTTCCCAAACACATTTGTACCTCTTGCCGAGCTGTCCATGCATTTGTAAACAAGACAGACTCTGCCATTAACTACACGGGCTTTAAAATACACATTTGGAAAGTCTGGTGTAAATATAATAATTAGAAATACTGCTGCTGTTGCCAAACAATACAGATGATTCTGGAGTTGGTGTTTTCAATTTTTAAAAGTGGACGTGCAGTATGGTAAGTGGTAATGACTTATGGTGGTGATTAGTTCCTTACAGAGGCCAAAGAACTTGCTGACTAATAAAGAATGTAAGCCTGCAGATTCTCAGCCAAAACAGTTTGATTAATATATTTACAGCTTGGAATGTTTTATTCATCTGGACAAAAGTTTCTTGTATGTCACTTTTCACTGTATTTGACAACTGGCCTTGAAAAAAGAGGTAGCTGTTTAAAAGGGAGCAGGAAACATTATTTCCCTTCTGAAAGCTCTTTAAAATCCCAAACCTGTAACAGAATATATTTGTATGTTGACTGTAGATAGAAATAAATGAGTCATAAATCAACATCGAACAACTGTTTGACTATCTTCCCTTACTGACAAAGTTGTAAATTTGTTGCTTCCTTTGCTGCAAATGGAGGAATTTAATCAAAACCAGAGATGAGACCACAGGTTGGGATGGGTGTTTGTTCCCAGCAATGTGTTTACACTTGCAGATATAGAGACATTTGATATTAAAATACAAACTGGTGAAACCTCATCAGCTGCGATCAGTGAGCTGTTGTCAAACTGCACCAAAACAGAAAGTATTTTTCCAACTGCAGAAAATAACAAAGATAACTGAAGCCACACATTTGATTTTGCTTTGTAGTTTACTAGATGCCATTATTTTTTTTCCACTCTGCAGCGACATACGGGATTGTATAGTCATCACGATTTCAGCTGAGTTGCATCTGTTCTCTTCAGGACAGATTTGAATAGAAACAAGTAGGTTCCAACAAAATAGCATCAGGAGAAGCTACAGGCAAAAGCACAATGGCATTTTTGAGGATTGCTAATTACCAGTTCTTCAAGAAAAAAAGAGGAAAAAAAAATTCCACCTGAGGATCTGAGCCTAAGTTAACCTGAGAACACTGGAACAGGCTTCCTAGAGTGGTGGTGGATACCCCAAGCCTGTCAGTGTTTAAAAGGCACCTGGACAATGCCCTTATCAACATGCTTTGGCTTTTGGTCTGCCCCAGAGTGGTCAGAAAGTTGGACTAGATGATCACTGTAGGTACCTTCCGGATTGAAATACTCTAGTATTCTATTCCAACTAGAGTTGTGGGAATATTTTCTGTAGTGTCCAGTTCTGGGTTCCCCAGTAGAAGAGAGAGAGATGTGGAGATACCTGTGAAGCCCAGCTCAGGGCTGCTAAGATGACTAAGGGATTGGAGCATCTCTCATATGGGGAGGCTGAGAGAGCTGGGACTGTTTAGCCTATAGAAGGCTCTGAAGGATCTCATCAATGTATAAAAACACCTTGTGGGAAGAAAGGAAGAAGAGGGAGCCAGGCCTTCCCAGTGGTGCCCCCACCAGGACAAGAGGCCAAACTGAAACACATTAAATTCCACAAGAAAATGTATCGAGAGGGTAGTCAAACACTGGCACAAGTTGTCCAGAGAGGCTGCGGTGCTTCCATGTGTTAACTTGCCTGAAGCTGACCCTGCTTTGGGCAAGAGGACCGGATCAGACAATCCTCAGGCAGCCTGCTTCATGTCAGTGATAAAACTCAGAGGCTTCTGGCTCGCTGCCTCCTCCTGATGTGTTCTCTCATCCCTGGAGCTGAGTAAGCAATATCTTTACTGGGAGGTAATTAGTTCAATAATTTGTTGCTAAAGAACTGCTCAGCTCCCCCTCCTCCCTGCAGCCACATACTTTTCCAGCTTTTCCACTGCCTTTTTGAGATGTGGATTCACATTTCACAGTCAGCTTCTTTCCCGAGCCATTTTCGGTGGTTACTGAGCCCCCTAACTCAAACACTGCCATTAACTTTGTTAAGATATGACTCCAAGACTGCATGGCATCAGGTAGTTGCAAAGTATACCTGGAAATCCACAGAAAAAAAAAATATGAATAAAACATGTATGAGGAAAAAACTGAAGGAATTTCTGGAACACATGGAAAATTTATTTTCCTTTAGTTCACCATTCAACCATATTTAATCAGATTATCTGCTGAAAGCTGTAGCAGTCTCTATATCTACAACTCTCTTGTACTGTTGGTCACCTTAGCCCTACTGTCAAGTTAACCCATTATGTTTCTCTGCCCTGAAGATTACCAAATTATTCCCACCCTGAAGTAGTGTTATGCTTTTCACTTAGCAGCTCTTCAGCCCCATGGAGAGTTTATTCCACTGAAACTATTTTCTGTGTTCAGCCCTTCTCTGCCAGCTCACCTGAAAGGTTTGTTTGTCTGTGTAAGATGAAAGTCATCTGGATTTCCAACAAAAGTCTTTTAACGGGGAAGCAAGTGTTACTCCTCTTCTGTGCAGCTTGTTTGCCTTCCCCTCACTGTCTAACCCCACGGTACTCTGGCAAGGCTGAATCCCAAAATGAACATGTTCCACTGTACTTCTGAGCTTCTTTCCTTCTGCGCTTTTTTACCTTTTTGTTTGGTGAGAGCCCTAGCAAAGACATCTGTGTGAGAAGATTTTTTACGAGGTCCATTCTTCTTGATAGAAGAATCTATCTTCTGTTTTCGCTGCATCTGCTAGGGCAGCCCAAGGAGGCTCTGTGAGCTCCAGCCCAGCTGCTCCCCGCCTGGGTGACCTTTTGGCATCCGCTGCCCTCCGCAGGCTCCCCAAGACAAGGGCCCCGCTCTGTGGCTGCAGCCCAGGATTACATCCCCAGAATGCAAGGCATAAAACTAGCCTGAAGGAGCCCTTTTTTCCCCTCTCCAAGGAAAGGGGGCTTGCTCTTGCCTGGGGCAGCCTCCGAGCTGCGTTACAGCTCAGTGATGCCAGGCAGTTTGATGTGCCGGCGGGACGCGCCTGCGGCCACAGCACAGCTCCACAGAGCTCCACAGAGCTCCTGGCTCGCTCACACCGCCCAAACCAGCAGCCCAAACTGTCCAAAGGGGCTCGGCCAAGGTCACTTTCCTGATGCCAAATGCAGATGTTTGCCCGGCTCCTCCCAGCACTGTGCTTTGGAGATGAAAGCAGCATCATCCTCCTGTGTATCCGCCTCCAAGGGCAGGTAAGCCCATTGGTGTAATCCTGATAACCACCGTGCAGGTGACAGCGAGGACCAGGTGAGATGAGCTGTGTTTCACTTCTGTCTTCTTTGTTTTAGATCAGTGGGAGCTGATCATCCTCTGTAAGTCTGAAAACGGCTGGTGGCTCGTAGGCTATGAATGTACAGAATCTCCAGGCGCTTTCTGAAAATCGGACTGGCTCCTTTGCATAGTTTCACTTCACCTTCTGCTCCTTATAGGCAGCAGCACAGTGGCTGCATTTGTTTCAGCACCAAAAGATGCAGTTTTAATACCATAAATGCATTTCAATAGCTTCAGTTAAAAAATCAGAAGCAGAAAAGTAAATTTTTAAGATGTATAATAAAGTAATTACTTTAAAAAGTAATGTATAGCTTTTTACAAATAAAATGTTTCCTTTTTAAATTTCTATTTTTTGCCAAAGTGTCCATTTCTAAATTGAAAAGCTATGATTGAATTGTTAAAAATGGAGTATTTTATGCCAGCTGTGCTGACATAATTATTTTTGGCAAAAGATTTCTCTAGTTTCTACTGTTTAAGGGGACAAAAAATTACACTATCCAGTTTTTTCTCTCCTCAATAAACAAGCGTAGATTTCTGTCAGGGCATTTTGCCACACATATTTACTTATGAAGCTGCACTTCTAACACTGAATGCTGATCTGATCATATAGACCTGGTCCCAGAGTATAGTTACATCTCTCTTTTTTGTTAGTTTGTTATAGAGTATTATTGGTTAAATATAAGATGGACACTAAGCTTCTAGTTAACAAACTGTGCTTCACTGCTCCTTCAGCACAGGGATCAGCTTGTCATTTGTTTTAGTATATTAGTATTAATTATTATTATTAATATTATTAGTATTTAGTTTATTTAGCATAAATCATTCCCATGGCTTTTTCTTGAGCTTCGGCTCAGCAGTTGCTGACAGGTAAGAAATTAGTGTAAAGAACATATTTATAATGGAGACTCCCTGTATAGTTTGTTCAGGGCAAATCCTGCTCCAGCTCCCTGGATGCTGCTACACAGCTGGAAGCTGTATTCTGGGGGATTTCTGCCAAGGTACCCTCCCTTTTCCATCAGCTTCACCAGGATGCAGAAGGTGAAGCTTATTAAACTAGGACAAGCTAAAAGACCTGCTAGGAAAAAGAAATGATAATACAAAGGCACCCTAGCAAGAACAGAAGCATGGCAGGGAGCAAAAGATGATGCAGCCTGAAAAACATACAAATGGATGTCTCATATGCCAGGGCATATGAGAGTCTTATTTTTTCCCATACTCTAGTGCTTTTTTTGTTTTGGTTTGTGGGGTGGTTTTTTTTTTGTTTTTTTGTTTTTTTGGGGTTTTTTTTGCATCCTAAGGCTCCAAAGGATTGCCGAATAAATTGCACTTCATCTGGGATATCACACAGGGCTCTCCCAGGCTGTCATGGTGCCTCTGCACAGCCTGGATTGCTGGGCAGGAGCTGGACAGGCACCTCCTCAGCTGGAGACACTGACTTGGTGTTACCTGTCCTGCCACCTGTCAGTGCCCCAGCTTTCCTGCTACACAGCACAGTTCAGCACACGTGGAACTAACTGCTCTTCAAAAACTGTTCTTTACATGCCCAGAGAGGGCTTTTCAGTGAGAAACGCCTCTATCCTCACAGTAATTTTGCATGATATTGTAACATTGCTGGAAAACCCATAGGAGTGTGCCTCATTTCCACAGTAAGGAGTCTGAAGAATGAGTAACACACATTTTCAGAAGTTTCTTTAAAACAGAGCTACTTCATGGTTTTCAGTTTTCATTCATGCTTTGAGGATGGTTTTATTCAGAAATTAACTTCTGAGTGAACATGTCACCACATCTCTTCAGGAATAATTTTCCTTCACTAACTTTTCAATATTTGAGAACCTCACAAATACACTATTTCAGATTATGGTCCTATATTATATTCCTGAAGAAATGTCTAAATTTGCCATTTCAGCCATCACTATGAAAACAAGTGCTTGTAGGGGAAAAGGCTAACCCTAATATCTGCTCCAAACAGTAAGTTTAAAGGCCAAGTTAGACCTGCCAGACAATTTTGTTAGACCAAGGTGGTCCAGATTTCATGGTGTTTGATATAAGACACCGTCAGTCCTGCTGATGTCAAGTGAGGGGCAAATCTGTGCTTCACAGTGGGTGAAGTGAGATCCTGTGGTCCCATCCTGCCCCAGAAAAGGTATTGAGTACACAGATTCCCTCTCACATTGCCACATTGTCCCTCGTCATCTGCTCTTGCATGGGCTGGTGGTCCAGGGAGGATCTGGAAGGACCATGCCCAGATAAATGTGTGCATTGAAAAGGGACCCTGCAGCCCTGTGCTACACATAAAGAACTTCCAGGAAAAAACCTCTTGATAAAAGTTTTAGAAATTTATTACAAAATATGGTAGTTAATTTTCAAAGTAAAGAAGCTTTTACTGACAGATTTAGATTTACTGAGAATTCAGAACAAGGCATGTTGTTTGACCAAAGGCACTTTCTAGTGTCTAACTTATGAGTATTCATTCAGTGGAAATAGAGCTTGCTGTGATGAAAAAAAATATTGGATACTGTAACTTGAACTTTCACAAGATCAAAAACAGTTGGGTACTAGTGCTTTCAGCTGAAGTGAAAGAGAAGGCAGCAAAAAGAAAAACAATTCTGCATGATTTTGCATTACAGAATGCTGGATTATAATGCTGGAATAAAAAGGTTGTTGCAGAGGGAAAAAGAAAGTGGGGAAATAAGGAAGACAGACAGACTGACCTTTGTTCAGTTTGGGTGCTCCTGTCCTTCGTCATCTGGATTTGTTCAGTTGTTATCAAAAAGGCAGAACTTTGTTCTTGCTCCCTCCTGTGCCCTAGTCCATCTGAGTAGGTGTCCTCTTAAAGTAATCCTGCTGGGATGGTCATCTGGTTTTCTTCCCCAAAGATGGATCCCAGCAGAGGCAAAAGTGAAGAGCAAAAACCAAGAAAGTTTTAATGAGAGTAGAATTGGATATATAAATTAATAGGTATACAAAGAAATAATCAGAGAATAAGCAAAAGGAGTTGAAAATTGTGTAGATAGAACTGAACTGAATTTGCACCTCTTCTGTCTCTCTATCTTAAAAAAAAAAAAAGCTTGCAGAAAAACAAGAGAAAAAAAATAGTTATGCTTTGAGGCAAATCACCCACCAATTGCTTCCTATTTACAACAGAAACCCGCCATGCAAAATAGATAAATGGAAGGGTAATTAGGGAAATGGATATGATTACATGTTTGGGGAGCATGGTATCTTCTCTGCCCATGGGTGTTCAGCTGCTGCAGGAAATGCGCCAGAGAGGATGGAGAAACAGAGCCATGTCTGCAGACAAGGAATAATGGGCAGGTGGACTCTGCCTTCAGTAGCACTGGGATCCACGAGCTCTGAGCAAGCAGGATCTGCTCCTCATTTATTTCCACATACACCCCCTTCGGACACCTCAGGGACTGTCCTGGCATCCTGACACGCCCAGGGCTGGTGGGTACCATGCACTCACTGCCTTCCCTCTCCCCAGCAGCCAGGATGCCGTAGGAGCTGCTGGGAGACAGTGTGACTCCTGTGAACATCTACATAGTGACCAGCTTTAGGGCAGCTTCGTGGTCACCTGAAGTAGTTATCTAACCTTTCTCTTGCCTGGAAGGAAAAAAAAAAGAGGTTTATATCACTCACCTGTATCTGAAGATGCTGACTTGGGTTAGACTGGAAATGTCTGCTGCTATGAGGACTGTGGCAAAGAGAATAAAGAAACAGAAGGCGAATGAGAGTAAGTACAGAAGTGAGGGACTGACTTTGCTGTACATCATCCTCAAGGCTCAAAGGATTTACAGTAAAGCAACCCAGTTTTTCCCCCCAGTCTTTCTACTACTCCAATAAATATAATTTAAAATTTCTATGCTTAAAACAGTGCAGCAGCTTGGAAAGCAGGGTAGGAGGCATGGTTTTCAGCAGAAAAAAAAGACTAGATACCTGTCCTGTTTCTGATGCAAATAATGTGCAGGCACTAGGCAGTGGTCCTACTGGAATTAGTCTCCAAGCAGCCAAATCTGCAGCAGAGTCCTATGCAGATATTTCCTGTCTTCTCTGTTCACTGGAAAATACAGGTCACAGTTTACTGTCATGAGCTTGATGCATTTCTGTCAAAATCATTTGAATTAAACAAACACCATTATTAGCTGAAATGTTTTATTACAATGTTTTGGAAACAAGCACTGTTCTGAGATTGTTTTGCACTATATTTAAAGGTGACTCAGAGATATCTATTTTAAAATGAAGTATTCAAAGCATGTCTATACATGGTTAACCTTTTTAAACAATCCTGTTTTAAAAGTAGATTTAATTTTTTTTCAAAAACAGAATAATTTTTTGTGAAAAAAAAATCTTTCAAATAGACCTGTGATGAATATTTTCAATTATTTAATCAATCAAGGGAAAAAAAGTCATTTATTTATAAAACCTTAATCTAATTTTCCTTTATGACTAGATCCTAATGTATGTTTGCACACAGACCTTCTGTTGACCTCCTTGGAAGTTACGCATCTAAAGGGAATGCAGAACCAGACTCAGCAGACAAAAATTAGTGATTTTCTAATTGCCCTAATTGGTGTTTAATTTTTCCGCTGTTTAGAGACCAAGTTACTGACTTTTAAAAGGAAAAAGAAATATATGCTGGAATGAGAATGTAATCAGATAAGAAAAATGGCTAACATTATATTAGAGCTCCAGAAACAGAGCAATTGGTAAATGTGAATGTTTTCATTTGAGTTACAAATATCACCGATTGCCATTTCCGTTGCCACTTCTACTAATTTGTATTCAGAAAACCACATCCCTGAAAATGTGTAAAACATCTGCTTTGAGAAACTGAGTGTCAATAGCTGAACCATGTGCACTGCCATGCAGAGACCTTCAGAAGGGTACAGAGGAAGAGTAGATAATTTCCATTATGGATAGAGATTTGTGGGTTGTCCACAGGATGGATCTAATCACATTATCCATTAATTTAGCCTACATGGGGGGAAAGAAGAGACTCAAAAACATCAGCAATGATATAAAGTATATTGGGTTTTATTCAGATGAAACACGACAGTGACTTCAGCTGCCTCCTCTTGTACGGAGGAACTTCAGGAATCCCCCATTTTCCTATTTTCTTTGGGTTTTCCTAGTTTCTTTGTTTTTCCTGAAATTACTGCCTGTCCTATGTACATAACACTTTATGCTAAGCAATCAGAAGCTCTCTGGTGCAGTAATAAGGTGTGACTTAACCTTCCACTGATTTACTGAGCCTAGAAAACCTCTGCAATAAAAGCTGCAGTGGCACAGTTGGGTAGTTTGACAGCAGTAATATATGGCCTAGCCCCTCTCACCCTACCTTTACCAATACCCTTCACTGAGCAGTACTGACTTTGTTAGCATGCAACACAGGCTTTCTGCTGATAATCAGTAGCATCTGCTTTAGATCAAAGGAGTGGGGAAAAATATTCCTTGCAAGCAGACTCTGCTCGTCTTGGTTGTCTGTAGCAAATTTCAACTGGAGCTGGCACATAACAAAAACCGCAGTTGACGGGGGTATTTTTAGCTACATACCTCTCATCTGGATATCAAAATACAGAAGCTCATTTGGGTTTTGAATTTCTGTCAGTAATGATTCTCCGAGCAACTCCTGAGCCCTGGTAAATTCAGTGAGCCTACCTGATGAGCATGCAGTGGGAAAAGTCTGTAATGGGAAAAGATAAATCGGGAAATGCCATAAATACCATTTTGGGCAGTATGTTTGATAGGCTAGGTAAAGATCAATTAGTTACAACCTTTAAAGGTGGTGCTGCCACAAGTCTCAGCCCTTTGATGAAAATTCCCTTACCACTACTACATACTCTATTGCCATTCACTGGGACTATTTAATTTCTTCAGTTTAATTCTTATTAAAGATAAGTAGGTAGCTAGATAGACAGACAGATAGATAGACAGATAGATAGATAGACAGACAGACAGACAGACAGACATCCCAAGGTGGGTGCTGCAAATAAAACCAGTCAATGCTGAGTATACACAGTGAAGGAATTGTTAAGTGAACTTCTAGAAACCTAGGCTTTATGGGATGGGATCACCTCTGAAAGAATTCTTTCTTTCTCTTTCTTGCTTGTGTTACCCCAAAATATGCATTCGGAAAACATTATTTTCTAAGTTATTTCAGATATATTTTATCTTCTTTTCATACTCCCCCTGCCCCGCCCCCCCCCCGAGTAATTAGAAATCTTCACCACTGCATCCTGGTTTTCTGGAAATGCCCAAAGATTTTTGGGTTTACAGGGTTGAATTACAGAATTTCAATTAACAAATCAAATTTATAATTTAGGGATTATTTTTCTGCCCTACAAAATCCAGTAGTAAAGTCTGGATTAAAAGCATTAAAGAAACACTTTCAGTGCAGGTTTTTGGATTTGCCAAGGCTGTGATTTCACAAAGCTATGAACCAAAACAAGTTTCCCAGTGACAGTTTTCAGTACATACGGAAAAGCACAGATTTATCTGACGTCCTGCAAACGTTTGTTGACAATGTGAAATTAGTTCACTTTACTTTCTCTCCCTCTCACACACACATCTATTTTTGCGTGCTTGTGTGCATGCCATCAAACTCCTCAATCTTCCCAGTCGCTTCTGTCATTCTTCTCTGAATTCTCCAATCTTTTCTAGGAAGATGCTCAGCATCCCACTCAGTGTTGCAGCTCCTGGCACCCCAGAGGTATGGAGAGTATTTGCAGGATTCCTGCTTTGCAAGGGGATGTTTCTGCATCAAGAGACCCAAATTGGCCGTATCTTATAGTAACCTCACAATTAGTAATTTTTTAGCTTCAAATCACCTATGTGAGTCTAGAATCAATCAGCACCGTTGAAAACCTGGGCAGAGGAATGTTGTGCATGATATAGTCAGAAAACTGGACCCTGGTCCACTCCAATAATCCCTAACCATCTTTTCTTCAAAGATTCTTTCATCAGTGCTTTGCCTCCTCCGTGCTCACCTTGTTCCAGTTCAGTCACCCTGGGGATTTCTTTTAATGCTGTTAACACCTTCATTCAGACCATTAAAAAAGCCTGCATGTAATACCAGTCCCAGCAGCAAGCCACCGAGCTCCAACCTGACACATTCATGTTTATCATTGCCCTTTGTTTACAATTCAGAGAGGTTTTTATCTCAATTAAATTAACTATCAAGACAATTATTTGAGTAATATTTCATAAACAACTCTATCTAGTGCATTACTGAAATGTAATTATATTGGTGTAAAGTGTTAGAACTATCAACCGAATTAGGCATGTTACATTCAAAGAGGAATGATACATCCCCTGCCTTTCTTCTCCCTAATTTCGTTTGTTTGAGGCAGAGCCAGGGCCTGGGAGCAAGAAGGGTGCTTGGGCAGCACAGGTATGGAGCCATGAGATACTGTGGAGCAGACACAGCTAGGAGAGCTACAGACTGCTGCTCTGGAGAGGAAATGTCTGTAGCACTATCCTCAGCGGCCCCTGCTTTCCTTTCACAGATATCTGGAGTTTTCTTTCCTCAGAATTCTCTCCATTGCATAAAGTGAGGTGGGAGTTTATCCTCCTCCAAATTTAATTGCCACGGTTGTTCCTCCCTTCCAGAGAAACCAAACTACTTCTCGTTCACACACAATGTAGGGCTTGAGTTACCTTACTGAGAAGTTTCCTGCACCCTAAGGTTGACACTACCAACTTGCAGGCAGTCTCTTTGTTCTTCTTCCTGATCCAGCCCTTAGACCACTGTTGGAAGTCTCTTGCAAACTGTTCCTTTTCTGCTGTGTCCCTGCAGACAGTCTTTGTCTGGGAAGCACATCCACGTCTGGGAGTGTCATTGAAGCTACTTGGGATTGATGGCTTCTCCCAGACACTACCTCAGCTGGCTCAGGCTCTGCAGGAACTGGCAATGTGGCTGCTCCCAATTAAACCTTACATTTGCTGCATAAATACCACAGTCCCCATAGGACCTGAACCAACTGTCTTTTTCATGTTTTTATTTTCCGGGCGTCCATGTCTGGTTTGGCAATTAACAGGTCTTTTATTAGATCTCCTTTACTTCCTAAATGCTCCTATTTTCCTTTCTCATTATGACATAATCTTTTTATAGTCAGATAAAACTCTTCTTGTGCGAAATTTAGTCCCCTCACCAATTTCTGGATGTTTTCCTTTGTGGCAGCCTTTTTGTCAGGCAGGAAGTGGCCTTCATTAAAATGTGTTGTATTTTTAATTTGTCCTTCAACCTTTCCTGACTACATTTCTCCTGGTTTTTCTCCTTATACTTTTTTCTTAAAAACCCTACCCAATTCTTTCTTTTTATTTTGTTCTATTGGGGTAGGTTTTCTTTAATCTCAGTTCTTTTGTTTAGCTCATTAGTCTCAACCTGAAGATGAGTGTGATAGAGAAGAAGTAAAATAGAAAACATTCCTGAGATCTCAGCATAAATCACTAAATTAAACATGTGATAAAAGCACAAACACCTTCTGGTATTAATTGCTTAACCATGCTGAGAGAAAACATCACTCCTGGCCACTGAAGGCACTTGGCTTTCCAGCTAGGGGCACACAACCTCTGAGCACACACCTCCACTTCTATTCAGAGAGACTTGCTTTTAAGCAGATGGGAAAAAATGTGAAAATCACAGAAGGACTTTGTTTTCTACAGCATCACGAATCACAAATTCAACTAATCTCAGTCCTTTCAAGGTGTTAGAATTATTTGCTACACTAAATTCTGTCTTATCTAGGTCAGCACTGACAATAAATGCTTCAAGGTATTTTGTCATACCAGAGGCATTTGTCTTACCACAAGGTGTCATACCCTATGAGGTGACCAGAGTACAGCAATTTTGTGTTCTACTTTCCTTTGTTTCAAATACAAAGATTTTGACAGACTACCTAAAAAAGTGATTGTCTTTCCAAAGGGAAAGTTAACAGAGCATCAGATACCGCATTTCAAGCTTGACTGCATTATTCAAGGTGGAAAAAAACTGCTTTAGTTTTATTTAAACCATTCAAATCCCTGGCTTGTCTCAGTTGTCAACTCCAGTATCTTCTGCAATGACTTGCAAAGCTGCCTCTTAAAGTAATAGATAATTTTTAATTGAAGCAAATTCTATGAGAGAGTAATAAAAGGAAAATCTTCTTGAAAGGATTTTTGGAGTACTTTGCAATCCAGTCTAGGTCTCAGTGTGGATCTGAGGCATGAATATATTTGCATAAATAGAAAAGAAATGTGGGAAGATCATTGAACTTACAGAAGTGTTGGGCTTACTGCATGGACTGAAAGCCTTTGCCAAAGCTTTACTTTTGCACTCTGTTGCTCATCCATTCCAGAAAGCAACAGTTGTTCAGTGTTGAAGGTCCTTCCTGCTGCAAAAAAAATAGGTCCTTGCTTATTGCCTGCAGAGTCCTTGTGTCAGGCTTTGAAAATCACTGACCTTTGGGTGTCACAGTTAGACCTCACTGTGAGATGTACTAGACCAGGATGCCTTTGCAATGTGTTACAGTGAAGACATCCTCACCTCAGTTTTTGTTGACCAGCACTGCTCCTGAAACAGACACTTTTGGACTTGCTTTATTATACTTGCAGCCCCAAATGAAATTGCAATAGTGCATAGGGCAATCCCAAAGTATGCCCAATTCAAAGAAAATGAGAGGGAAAACAAAACTTCCATAGCTATTTTTTCTTTTTTGCAGATAACTGATCAGGTCTTTCAAGTGGGATGTTAAATATCTTTTCCAAGGTCATATTAGAGGTATATAGCAAACCTTAGATTGGACCTCATTATCTTGAATCCAGGACTGCAGGAGAAGGCTCTCCTTCTTTGAATATTCTTTTACAGCATAGATGTTCTTTGTGTCTCTAAGCCTCTGCCTAGAGCCCTCAAACCATTGTCCCCAAAGCAAACAAAAGCTACATACATTCAGTGCTAAGTAACCATCTCTTTTACACATCACCTGATAAAATGTGGAAAAACTTTATCTTATCAAGCCGTGCAACTGTGCATCTAAATAACTTTCAAGTATTTCCATTTTCATTACCTCAGGGTGTGGTTCTTTTTCCTTGGTTGGTTTTGGGATTTGGGCTTGGGGTTTTTTTTGTTACTAACTGCTAGTTAAGGGAGAATAAGCATCTCCTACTGAAAATGAAACATACTGGCAGTCAAAGGAGTCCAGACTGACTAGCTCAGGTTTTCATTGCAGAGGTTTACTCTGGGGCAGGTGACTTCCACAAACCTCTGCTCTCTCAAGGCCTTGCTTGCAAAACTATCACAGAGCAGATATAGTGCATTAGCTTTCTATCTCCCTTCTTTGCACTAATCAAGACCTACCAAACAGGGATTGAAGACTTCGGTTTTTTGGTGGTTTTTTGTGAAACAGCTGTAAACAGTAGTAAAGAAAAAATTGAGGTTTTTTTAAAACACTCTCTTTTCTCTTTTTTAACTTACAATGCAGCTTCTTCATCAGTGTGTGATGAAGCAAGTTCCATACACTTTATACAAAATTAGCCAGTAGATAGTTGAAAAGCTTCTTTAACAAAGAAGAAATGGAAATATTTCTCTATTGCTATCATCCATTGTCCAAATAATGAAGCAGGGGAAAACTGCTCAGCTTTCATAATTTAAGCCAAATAAGGATTAAAGCAATGTATTGATTTATTAATGACATGCAACTCACCTGCAGTACATTCGGGATCAATACCAATAACGCCTTTATTGGTATAAATAAACCAGTGATAAACCATGTCTCCTACAGTCTAAGAAAGGCTCCTCCACAAGTCCCTTATGTGCACCTTGAGTGTGGGTCCCCACTTGTTCTGTCTCATCCAGTCATGCCACCTGTTGAGCACCGGCTCCATAAGGAATTCTATAAGGATGCTGACCTGTTCCATGTAAGTGGTGGTAGCAATGCTGACAGGGCAGATTCTGGCAATGTCAAACCAGGTTTGATTACTGCTGGTTACCCTTCAAGGTGTCTCCCCAAACCAATTTTCATCTTCTTTTATCCTTCTTTTCAGGCTGACTCCTCCTTTGTTTCAAAGCTCTCTTCGAAGTTCCCTGGCTATTGTTTAATCCTTTGATGGCCTCTCTTCCTCTTTAACACCATCGGGTTGGGGCTTATGGTTGTCCTCATCTTTACCATGGTCAGTTAACATGGACAAATGTCCTCCAGCCAATTTTGTGTATTCAACACATACACACACTTTGCCTCACACTGTTGTGCTACCAGGTGTTGTTATTCAGGCCATTTGCCAAGCGTGGGCTGTGCAAGCACCTGCACAGTTAGTTTGACAAGTGCTGTGAATATTAATCTCTTCCCTGGTAATTTTTTATTGTTTAATGTAGTTTACAGTTTGGTATCTTGGGGAATGCTTGAAACTCTGCACTCACCTGCACATTTGTTTCTCATTTAAGTAAAATTAATGGCAGCCACTGAATTAAAGTTGCTATTTGTCACTTCTGCTAATTATACAAAGATAAATACCTGTGGCCAAGCCCAGCACGTCGAGTTGCTAAACTGTTGGTAAGACAGAAGGCACAGATGCCTATTACCATCTATCAGCTTGGCTGCATCCTGGTGGACTGCACAAAGAGAGTGAAGCTGAGGAATCCTTTGTTTCCACACTTACCCTTGTTTTCAATGTACCGTGGCACATCAAGCACAGAGCCAGTGCAGGCTGTCAGATTCTACTGAAATCTCTTCAGCAGCTTGAACAGTCATTTACAGCAGTGGAGGATTGTGTTCCAACTTCAGGGAAACATCAGCAGCACCTGGCCTTTATAAACCTCTGTTTTAACGCTTCCTATCAAAAACCTGCAACTCCAGAACTAGCCCATGTCATGGGATTGTTGAACTCTGCTACCTTGTGATTCTCTGCCCTCCTAAGCTGGGCTTTGAGCTTCTTTTTACCACTACATGAACTAAGAGAAGGATATTTTCCTTTTTGCTGGCTGGCTTCTGAAGCATGCCAGCTGTGCAGATTTTGTCTCCTGGTCCAGTCCTGTTGGCTTCATGGCTGGAAAACCAGCACAGACTACTCAATCCACCTGAAGTTCATTTGCAGAGCTCCACTGTGGAACAGGTGTGAACCCAAGGAGAGTGCACAGGCAATATTGTGAATATATTCCTAGGTACTTACAAAGTGTAGCTATGGCACAATGGAGCAAATACTGACTTGTTTTGGTAACAAGGCTATTGCAGGTAGGAAGGGCAGCAGTCTGAATGAGAAACAGCCCAAAAGGGAGGAAAAAAAAAGAAACTGAGATAAAACAATTAGCTATGGTCTGCAAAATCAGAACACCAAAGCTTCAAACCAAGTTAAACAATGGTGTAGCCAAGACTGAAAGCTTGCTCTCCAAGGTTATTAAAGAGTTATACAGTTTCCTGAAGAAATCAAAAGAAGTGACTTGTCAGCAACTGGTTGCAGGAAGACCAGCAGAGACACTGACAAAATAAGTTATATGATGACTTGCTTGGGTAAGTCTTGAGGAATCTAAATTTTAAAATAAAATAACTGAGTTGGGAAGGAAGGGAAAGGATAAAGGCTCTGCTTGCTCCAATATTGTTCTCTCTGCTTGTTACATTTCTATGAATAAATAAATCACAGTAGTCTGGGAAGCAGTTGTGCTGGATTGTCTTCATACCAAAAACCTAGAGGGTGGTAAATTGGTGTGATGCCAATTTCAAAACCAACTCTGGAGGAGATTTGAGGAACTCTAGGTCTGTAATCTTGATGCTTCTATGAGGCAAATTAAATGAAAGTATAATGAAGATTAGAATTAGTGAACACTTGAATAAAAATGATCTAATTGAGCAGAATAATCAAGGTTTTTATGAGGAGAAATACTGCCTTATGAACAAGGTCTCTGAGTGATTAAGCAAGGTCTCTGAGTGATTGAATAAGAATATGGATGGAGATGATCAAGGTCATTCTAACTACTTGGACTTCCAAAAGACTTTTGACTAAGCCCATTGCCAAAGATCATTTAGGGAACTAAGCAAACATGGAACAGGAGGACAGTACTTTTATGGATGAGTAAATGGAAGAGATAGAAAACGAAAAAGGAGTAATTGGGGGTTTCTTCAGACTAGAGGGAGCTGTGTGGGATCATTTTGATATTTGAAACAAAAAGGGAAAGAGTTGGAAGAGGAGGTGGGTAATAGGCTGGTATGATATTTCTGATGAAACTAAGTTACTTAGGATTGTAAGGATGAAGTCAACAATGAACAAAGATGGACATCCTACAATGTTAGGTTATGTGAATTAATATAGAAATTAAGCAACATGATTAAGAGAGTAGCCTCACTGAAACAAGGCTCTTGCACAATAAAATGTTACACTGGACAATTAGAGATTAATTTTACAGTGTTCTTTGAAAATGGAAGTAATTTAAAATGGCATTCTGGGGTTCCATATTTGTTACCACTTAATTACTTTCAGATCAAACACATTGCCTCTATCAGTAAGAGATGTGCTCTGCTAGCCCTGGAAATTCTGCCTGCTTTCTAAAATTCAGACTAGATTATCTTCTCATTATGTCTGCTTTGATGCCTATAGAAAATCAAGCTGCGAATTCACTCAAGATTCATCAGCTCTAAGATCCTCCAGCTGTGTTTTTCTAAAACTTGTGCACAACTCCATGACCCCAGGTTTGATCACTGTGATGAGAATGCCCTTGGGGGATTCAACACATTCAGTGTTATTGATATTATGTAAACAAGGTGCTTAGAGAACTGAAACACACAAAAGAGTATTTCTGTCATGAAATAGGCAGGTCTGACAGCATGCTCACAGGAACGATCTGTGTGTAAGAAGATGGCATTTTTACATATCTGCTTTCCAGAGTATGACTACATAATAATTATTTTTGACAATACATCAGACTAATGCACTCTGATATGTTCTGTAAAATTAATGAAGCCATAGCAATGGCAGGTAAAGCAATAGCACTTGCTGTTAAATCCTCTGTGATTAGTTAATTATATAATTAAGATTAATAACTATAGAATTACAGAATTAAGGAATTTTTCCATTCTCCTGCTGGTGCAGATAAACTCTCAAAGGCTTTGGGAAAAAAATTATTAGAGATCTAATGAATCATGAATTTATAAAATAGAATAAAACTAACTACTGGAGTTCCTTTGTAATACAAGATGGCAGATCTTTCATAGAAAGAGACAAATTATTCTGTTTAAAGAATCAATATGTGTACACCTGCTAAACTGATTTGTTTACTGCGAACAGTTGCTTTAAATGCCAGCTGTTGTGATCTGTGTGATGGTAGTCACAAAGGATGCACAGTCATTTTAGCTCCCCCACAGAGCCTTAAGAGCATTTATTCAACCTGGTTTTCAACCCAAGAATGAGCTGGCTACTGAGAAAGCATGTTCTGCTCACATTAGTAATTTTAAGTATGAGGATAAACCAAATTGCAAATTCCTTTTTGTTGGATGCCTTCAAGTCAAGACACAATGTTCATTTTGCCTTCCTAAATCAATATATTTCTTTCTAAATGCAGGAGCACCAAATTTTGCCTTTTAAGTCCCTGGGGTTCTTTTAAGGAACAATTATTTCTGAAACTACAGGAAGGTAAACCCTGCATTGTCTCACTGAGAACCAAAACTGACATCTATCCAGAGTGCTGGACAGTTGAAACACTAAGTGGGTGGCTCAGCAGATTGGCAGACTGTAGGTTCATACTCTGTCAGTCTAATTTCCTAAGCTTTTTAACCCTATGCTAGTTCACACAAAATGACATAAAACTTATGTACAGTGCTGACATACCATCAATGTATTCTAGTAGTAGAACCACTTTGAATTTGGTATTTGACACTAATGGAAGATAAGTCATCCTAATACCTTCAGCATAGGCTGGTGAGCCAGAAATTCTTTATTTCTCTTGCACTGTTGTTGTTCTCTATGTCCCTGCACAATTCTGCAACTTTGTGTGATTAGGCCAACTTGACATGTGGCTTGACACAGGTTCACTGAGAGCACTTGACTAGACTAGAAAGCAACTTGTCCCCTCTTGGGTAGGGTTTTCTGCATAGTATTCACTGCTCTTTCACAATATGTTGATGCTTTTCAGAGAAAGATGAAACCAAGTTAGAGGATGTCTCAGTCCTTATACATACAATTATTGAGAATTAAACCAATTTGTCCAGTTGAAATGCAGTTTTTGCTCATTACAAAGATTACAGATAAAAAAGTGCATCCATTTCAGGTTTTAAGTTAGTCCTCTCACTGATTTAAAAATGTTAAATGGTCTGAGGTACCCATTGTGTGAATGTCCTAGAATGAAAATAAGGTTAGATTCTTTCAAAGTAGGTTTGCATCCAGTTCACGAGATGTAAGTTTGTTTAGTCATCAAAATCCAAAATAAGTGTCATGGAGAGCTTCATTCCTCATTGACTGCTAAGCAAGTGTGGCTCATATTCCTTCTCGGGCAAACAGATGAATAAACATTTGAATGTGATGATCAGTAGCTGGCAATTTTTATGAATTTTAAATGAGATGGTTTGGTTTCAAAGTGACAGCCATCAGAGAAGACAAATGCTTTTGTCTCTATAAAACTTCATAGCATGGTCTCCCGCCATGGAGCTATCACTCTGAGGAAAAAAAACCCACCTAACTCAAGACACAAAAACACCTACTTCAAATCTAGGCAGATCTACACTACATTGTGGTCACTGCACTAATTGTGGTTTATTCCCAAAAACATTACAAGCTGTATAGACAAAAAGGACAACAAGGATGTTATTGCCTCCTGCTATTATTCCTCAATTGAGGAAATGAAGGATTAATCCTAGACCACCAAAGTTGATTAATCATTAATTCAGTGGAAGTGTGGGACTAATTATCTCCGAGGATTGGAGACAAAGCGGTTTGCTAAAGGTCATCAGGAAGTCTTTGACCAGTCTGCAGAAAAGAAACTTGGAATATGATAAATATGCATCCAAAAATACGACCAAACACTGTCTCTGATTTCTGTTTACAGCATTTAGGCATCCTGAGGAGACCACTTCGATGCTAACCTCTCTTATACTTCGAATGCAGCAATACAAACAACTGATAGGCGACACAAGCTGTGACTTTGCAGTGACTGTTGTTTAAATTGTGGTTAAGGTGTCAAGTTGTTCTGTACCTTGGTGAGTAGAGGCTAAACTACCTCATGTTTGCTGTTCATTGAAAACGTTCTGACAGGCTCTCACAGCAGAATAGCAGCTGTGGTATAAACTTGCCCTGCAGTAACTTGTTCATGCAGCCAGTCATTCCTTCTGCTAACTTCCAGGGATTAGCAGAAGACATGCCTTTTTATTTTATCCCATATTTTGTGATAAAGTATAGAAAGATATTTTTATGGGGTTTTTTTTGCTTGTCTAGTTTTGAATATAGAATAGGTGTAGTGCAATTCTCTGACAGTTTTTCTGTCATTGCTAAGCTGATTAGAAATTCAGGATAGCACAGCTGAGCTCTAGTATAAGCTATCAGTAAAAATCACCACTGAGAATTACTGTGTACTTCTGAAGAACAAAATCCATTTTAAATCAGAATGAGAGATGCAGGACAGTCAAGAAAGCTTGGAAGGTGACTGGGTAGTGTTATCAGTTAAATGGATTTTATAAAATATCAATTTTTCAAAGCTTTACTCATTCACATGATATAAGACCAGGGCCTCAGGGATTCTGCATCTCATCAGAAGCAAAACATGGCAGCAAAGAGAGAGCTGGGCCATAAATCGCTCCTGATGGCTTGGTTTCTTGAAAGCCTGCAGCAGTGTAATCACTGAACTTCTCAGAGTACTTGATCACACAGCTGGCATGTCCTAAAAGAGGGTTCTAATAAAATGACTCTGACATGCATTATCAAGCAGCACAGAAAACTGCTGCACATGCAGAATTCTTGGCATGAATCAAAGCTTTGACAGTTGCATTCAGATGATGAGGAACTTTATGAATCTTTTTCTCTCTCCTCACTGTGGTATAACATCATTGTCACGATTCAGGTGGATGCGGGCCAGCTTTGTGCTGCTCCATGAGCGTGTGACCTGCCAGGGAACACACCAGCAGCTCTGTTACAGGAGCAGCCCTGATGGCACTGTTCACTGAATAGCACTGGGTGATTCTTTGACAACATGTGGCAACAGCAGACAAGCAGAAAGCTGAGCACAGCTGTCTGCATCCATGTTTTTGTTGTAGAACAGCGAGTCCAATAACTGTTACTTTCTCCTTATCTTCATCTGCCTCTGAAATGGACTGCTATTGTTACCTTGCTGCTGTTTAATCCTTACCATGATCTTGGCCATCTCCCTGGGCCATCATTCTGCCTCTTAATAAGAAAGTGTGGTCTTACGTAAGTAGCTGGGTTATCAGACATTAATGATACAATAAAATGATTGCAAGCTTACACAGACTTCTTTCTTGAGCTACTTCCTTCCTAATTTGGAGGAACCAGCTATGTTTAAGAGGGAATGAAAGACTCCTAATCTATCCATTATTTTCTTTGTTCAGACAGCTAGTACACACAGCAAGACAAGAGGTCTAGGGCTGAGGCAATTCAGTCTTCCCACAGACCACTAAAAACCCTTGAAATTCTCCATGGCAGCACTATTACAAATATTTTGGATCATATGCTTGCTTGGTTTTGAATCTAAAGGTGAATGACTTTTCAACTTATCATAGAATCATGGAATAGTTTGGGTTGGAAGTGGCCTTTAAGATTATCCAGTTCAAACCCCTCTGCCTTGGGAAGGGACACCTACTAGATCAGATTGCTCAAAGTCCAACCTGGCTTTGATCACTTCCAGGAGTGGGGCATCCACAGCTCCTCTGGGCAACTTGTTCTAGTGCCTTACCCCCCTAATAGGACATATTTTCTTCCTAATATCTCATTTAAACCTCTCCTCTTTTATTTTAAAGTCATTCCCTCTTGTCCTATCACAAGGGTGGTCCCAAAGCCCCAACTCCATCAGCAACCTCAGCCCTGGCCCTCTCAGTTGTACAACACTAAGGCCAACACACTGTTGGAAGGAAGGCTAGATGGCTGGCCTCCTCTGAGATTGAGGAGGCTTTTAAATCTAATTTGCACACTTTCTGGATGATTTAGACTCATAGAAGTGGTGAGCTCTGCTCTGTGAAGTACTTGTATATAGCACTCAAGTTGATGGAGGCACTTAATGTGAGTTACTATCTCTAATGGTGGAGGAGGACTGGAGTTCAACCAATATTTCCCCATACACTAACTCCTGTGTTTTGTAGATAGCTCTTTGGAAACGACCCAGAACATGCCTATGCTTAATGCAGGAAACAGAACGAAGTGCTGGATGCTCTCCTGCATTTGCATTCCACCACATCACTCTAACAATGGTGTTAACAAATCCTGTATTGCTTCACATTCTCCATGTCTTAATTCTTCACACTGTCTGTCTCGGCTCCTAATTTACATGTTCTGACTTTGCTAAGGCTAGAGGCCTGCTTCTCATTGTAATACCTATCTGAGAGGCATATCAGGTCTTGTGCATCTTTCTCAAATTAACTTAAACCCAGAAATCTCATCAGCTTCAGTCACAGCACTAATCAACTTCAGTCCAAACTCCCTGTAGTATTTAGATTCCTAATTTCCAGAAATCTAAATATAGGACAGATACATAACTGCTATTGGGACCTGTATCACGGGGTCCTTCAAAATCCCTGTTCCCCACCTTTTGAATACATTACCAATACTATGATACCATCATGAGATTCTTACTTTCTCACCCTTAGTCAGCTCTCCTGGGGTTGGTGCCAGCTGCATCTGCAAGAGAATTATGAGTCAATCATGAGTCATGACAAACCAAATGTGTGCACAATTAATTGCCAACTTACAGTTTTAGAGACGCCAATCCTGTTAGGGTTGCAGTGACTTATGAGTAATTACTGTTCCTGGGATATATCTCATGTTTTCTGAATTGACAACAGATCATGAAATCACAGAATCAAGATTGGAAGAGACCTTCAAGATCATCTGAGTCCACCACAGTAACCTCTAAACCAGATCCCCAAGTGCCCCATCCAGACACATTTGCAACACTTCCAGAGATGGTGACTCCACCACCTCCCTGGCCAACTTATTTCCACTCTTTCAGTGGAAAAAAATTTCTAATCTCTAAAATGAACCTCCTCTGGTACAACTTAAGGCCATTTTCTCTTATCCTTTCATCCTGCCTTGATGGCTAAGTCTTACCAGCATAGGCCATTCAAAAATTCACATGTCTACATCCCCATGCAGGAAAATCAAGTGCTACAAGCCAAACAGGAATCTGCAGTTTATAGTACACACTTGTAATTCCAATACCAGCAGTTGAACACAGAATGGTTATTCTGGAATTTTCGTATGTTCTGCTCTTTCTTACAAATGGCTCTTAGAGACTCAAGGCTCACCTATGCTTTAGACACTGCTAATATTTACTGTAACTGATAATAACAGGTCAATGATATAGGACAGTGTTTATATAGAAATGCTCTTTTGGATGCTAGTATTATTTGCCATGTAGTTCTAGAGAAACATAGAAAGGCTTGTGCTGGAAGGGACTTTAAACATCACCAAGTTCCACACTTCTCCCCATGGGCAGGGATGCCACTCACTAGATCAGGTTGCTCAAGGCCCAATCCAGCCTGACCTTGAACACTTCCAGGCTTGGGCCATCCACAACCTCTCTGAGCAACCTGTTCCAGTGCCTCACTATCCTCACAGTAAAGAATTTCTTCCTAACATCTGGTGTCAATGTCTCCTCTTTTACTTTAAAAATGTTCCCCCTCTTCCTATCAATCTGCCTGTGTAAAAAGTCACATTTCTCTTCTTTATAAGCTCCCATCAGGTACTGGAAGGCTGTGATAAGCTCTCCCCAGAGCCTTCTTCAGACTAAACAAGCACAACTCTCTCAGCCTATTATGTTTTAAGTTTTTCAGGTGAGACAACAGCAACCATAAATGAAAATATTTTGCCTGTTGTGAACACAGCTGGGCCTTACTTAATTCAAGACCCTCAGGTCTTAAGGTACCCCATGTGGAATGTGACATTTGGGGAGGGGTGTTTCCACCTCAAATTCCACTTAAACGTCTTTGCTTTGAAACTCTCTGTAGACTTTCCTGTTACAATGATAATCTCTTCTTCAAATTGTTTTAGTGAAAGAAAATCTTCTCATACTACAGTTTACAAACACAATAGACTTGAAGACCAAAAGACAACAGAGGGCCCATTTTCCTCTTCCAAAATATTTCTATATTAGATATGGCACCAAAACCTACAAACCCCATCAGGTCCACTTGTCCATCTTTTATTCCAAAACATTTCACAGACTGATTAATAGAGATCAAATGTGTTTCTGATGGCAAGAACAGCAATCTGCAAAAAGGGATGGCCAAGTATTAAAATTCTATGACAATGCATCCAGCATCTGCTGCAGATACGATGCCAAGCATTCCTTATTGCATATAGAAACAAGCATGGCCTACTGCTTCAGTACTTTGTTAGTGTTCAGTTCTTGAAGTTATTTGCCTCAGAAATCTGTTACAAACAGTACTCTGAGATCTTTTATCTGATTCTATGACCTATAAGAATAGATGGTCGTATACTACTATTTTCATTTTTCTTTTGTTTTTCCACTGAATTTTTCTGAATCAGTTCTTCATGGGAAGATCAAGTCCAAGACTTATGTGGAGTTATGCCAACAGAGAATTTGGCCCCAGGCTTCTTTTTGTGTACGGTGAATTGACAGTCTTGTACCTGTAGCCAAAGGGAGCAGATGGAAGAATTTATAGTGACAATTTTGTTCTAGTTGTATGCTTCAAAAAACTGCAAAATATTGCAAGGAAGTTTTTCCTTGATATGATTTTATATATCAGATGGAGGTATTAGGAGACCAGAAGTACCCGTTTTAGCACAATTTCCCAGTACCACCTTCATAGCACCCAGGGCATTAGCTGTTTTGTTGTTCTTATTCCTCTCCAGTCACTGGGAAGAAAAAAAAAAAAAAAAAAAGAGTTATGGGTACTGATATTGTGTTATATTTTTTTTAAACTACAGTGAGCTCCACTGATTACTCTGATTGTGGCTAATTCAAGACCCCTGGGATTTAATCAAGTCTCCTGCTGTGGATCTGGAGCTGTGGACTCAAGCCTAGTTTACAGACACAAGTCTGGAGTCTATTCCTTGCTGATCCAGCTGTAAATGGATATGGAATCATGGCCAGACAGGCTGCAAGCTGCTGTCTACAATAACCACAATGCCCTTTCTGAACCAACACAGCAGCCTTTTCAAGGCACATGTCTCATAAGCCTCATATTCACTAGGATATTTAGCTATGAATCTGAATGAAATCTACAAATGTTACTATGAAAGAGACAGCTTAAGAAGAAACTACAGTATGACCAGGAAGAATATTTTCCTCATGTTATTTAAGAATATGAAATTGGCCAGAAGAGTCAGAAGGATCCAATTAGCCCAGGATTTAGCCTTTCAAAGGTGTTACTGTACTGTTTGTCACAGGTAGCACTTGATATGTGGCACATTTGGCCTCAGTGTAGCTATGTTCCTCTTGGCAATAACTGTCTTTTTCCCAGAATCATTTCCCATAAGTAATTGCCAATATCCAACAACTGGTAATAGGACTGGTGCTTCTGGAAATCACAGAATCTGAACAAAAGTGGTAGACAAGGCCCTAGGAAACTCAGTTCTTGATTCCCTTTCCTCCCATTTGCTGACAAAAACAATATCCAGTGGAGTGGAGCAACATTTTAGTCAATCCTGTGCCCATGGCAGTAGCCAAACTTCAAAGGTGCCAGGAGCAGATGGTAATATCCCCTAGCTAAGGGATGTTTGGTGAAACACTTTATAGAGCAGATTGTGGCACTGAATTCAGTAAGGCTAGTTTTCTCTTCAGTGGAAAAAAAAAAGGGAAGAAAACAACAACAATCCCCAGGAGAAGAGTGGTTAGCATACTTGATGAAGGCAATAAGAACAGTACAGTCACAGTAGTGCTTCCTCCAAATGTTCTCATGGCAATCATCCAGCAAATAATCAGTTGAGGACTTCCTGATCCAGGGATATTGTCGCTATGTATATTAGAATTGTATTATGCAATTGTTTAATACAATTGTGGTGTACACAATGGATATTTTAAACATATAAACATGTATACCGTTATGTATAGTACCACTATACTATGGCTGAAGTTTTCTTTCATGAAATTATCCAATCACTCTTTGAATTATGTAAACTTGTAGCAACCACAACTTTCTGCAGGGAAACTTTTCACAGCTTGACTGAATCTTGTATGAAAATTCACCTCTTTTGTTTGCTTTTATCTAGTCATCTGCTTGTGTCATTTGACAGTCTCTTGCTTTTATATTGGATGGAACAGTTTATAATAAAAATTTATAATTGTGTTTTCTAGCCACTTGTTTTCACAGACCATTCTACCCTCTCAGTTATCTCTCAGCCAGTCTATTCAACATATCCGTTTATTATATAACAGTTCTATACCTTTGATTTTCCTTATCCTTTATCTCTGTGCCTCTTCCAGTTTTGTCATCACCCTTGAGATAGAACGAGAACTGTACTGAGCACCTCCAAGAGGCACACCTATTATTCTCTTTTTTGTTTGCCATTGCTGTGCTAATGATTTTTAATACATTAGCTGCTTTTTACTTGCAAACAGAAAAAAATAATAGAAAAATATTAGAAAAATAATAAGAAAATAGCCTAGATTATTCCTTAGCACCAATGAACTGATGCTGGGATAAAAAATGCAAGAGCAGCAAAGATGCTAGAGGTGCAAAGAAGTCATACATATGCTCATAACTCATGCCTCTTACTGACCCATGAGGAACTGTCTTAAATGAGAGGTTTTATTAGAAATAAAGTTTTGATTAACCTTATGATTTCCTTGACAGCATTTACTGCTTTGTGGAAGGGCTATGACATTTCCAAGAGGCCAGCATTTGAGCAGTATTTCAAGACTCACTGGACCATAAGATTAAGATTCTACAGGTCTCAGAGAGGACAGTCTCCTAAGGATCATTAGCTTGGCTAATTGGTTTCTGAGGCTACTGCTCCCTGACAGTGTTGACTACCACCCCAGAAGGAGATGCCTTCAGCAATTTCAAGTTTGGGAGGAGTTCCAATTCCATTATTTGGGAGGAAATGCTTTCATATTTTATAATTACAATTATCAAGATGGATTTAATTTTGATTCAGCAAAAGGTTTTGAATGCTAAAGTAATTCTCTGAGTTCAATGTTTTCCATACAGATGTGGTTGGAGTCAACACAAACACAAGGCACTGTTTGGAGAACTGCACTGTGAGGAGACATCTTCTCAGAATTTGCATGGCTTTGACAAGTAATTAGGGTTTGACGTTTGAGCCATGACAGGCAGAATTTTAATCAGGGAAAACAAGAAAATGAATATGTAAAGAACAGAGACAGGTTAGCATCAACTGAACGACAGCAAAATCAGAAGTGCCATGGTCATGCTATCAGAGATTTAGAGAGACTTTTATGGCACACATAAGAAAACAGGGAAAAGATACATTTGAAAAAATGTGTCTGTTGTGAATGACCAAAAAAGGAAAAAGATGCTAAAGGAGAGAGGGCTGATTAAAAACTAAGTATGAATGATCCATAACATTTTCAGTCTCAGGTTCAGCTTGATTTACTGAAGCCATTCAGAGATGCTGATGCCGAAGAGACACTTCTAGTTCTTGGGCCTTATCTATGGAACAGATCTGTTGCAGAGAAAATGGAAAAAATGTAAAACTTTTAAAAGTACATTCACTTGTTCACATATCATTCTACATTTAGACTCACCAAACTAATCTATCACAGCTCCACCAGCATCATGTGGCACTTGCTATGTCAAGCATCACTTTCTCAGGAAATTTGGAACATTTCAATTCACTAGAGAATCTCCTGAAGTTGTCTGAAGGCAAATCCAAATCCTTTATCTTTGAATCAAGAAGATAAGTTAATTCCAAATCAAGACTAGAGTTTGCTATTTCAGTAACAGCTCTCCAGACTTTGTAAGAATGGGGGGGGGAAGAAAGAAAACTAATCCTACAGAATGGAATGATCCTTAGTGGAGTTTCTGGTCATATAGGGGTTGTGAATAGTCCTCCTTCCTTACTGCACTGTAGTTTACCTCCTGACGCCATAGTCTCTCAGAGAAGCAAACTTTACTCATCAGGAGAGTCCCTTCCTATTTTAACATTTTAATTTATCTAATTGATTCTTTTATTATTGTGTTCTGAGAGCAGTGAGGAAGGTTGATTTCTTAGACTTTTTTTCATTCAGGCATTTAACAAAGAGGTTTTCACCTGTATGTCTTTGGCTTTAACTAATTTAGCCTGTTAAACAGGCTTTTAGCTTATTTAGATAATTTTAGCTTATGCCATTTTCTTGTGATGATTCTTGGCAATGTCAGTTGATGATTCTGGGACTTTTGGTAGGTGCAGCACGGCAAATGGCGGAGACAATCTCCGTGTCACAGGAATTTCTGGGTAAGTACCAGACGGAACATGATCCAGTAGGTAAAACATACCTCACCCACATAAGAATAGGAACCTAACACATTTTCTTTTCAAGAAATTTTTCTTGATGGTTCATACCTCATCCCTCTCTTCTCCTCCCTCTCTCTTCTCTGTGAAGTACAGGTGTCTTTTCTGCAAATAACCTCAAACATTCACAGCTAGAGCTGCAAAAACAGTTTTCCTCAAGCTAGAAACTTTTAATCTTTAATTTTGGAACATATTAATTTCTTTAGATGGATACTAGTATGGACTGTTATCAGATAGTGAGACTAGAAAATAATTAGCTTTCATACAAAATCTTTAATGGGAAAACCCAGGCCAAGAATATTCAGAAATAGAATTTTGTCTAATTCCTTTCCCATAGGCCAGAAGTCACAGAATGGCTCTGAAGAGTAGAAATGACACTCTGCATGGTACAGAGAATTATGTCAATGTACATGACACTTCCTGATTTCTGCCAGCTATAAATCCCTCAGCCAAGCCTTTCTGCTGGGAAGCCTGCCTATTGGCATACACATGGGAAGAGCAAGATGAAATGCTATTTTAGGAGGGAAAGGAACCCAAAGTATAAAAAGCTTCAGAAACTGACCTTTGCTGTGAGATTGCTTTGTCCTTCCATGGTGAGGGCTGCCAAAACCAGCAGCATCATGGGGTTGTCTAGATCTTAGGAAGATAGAGGCAGAAAGTGTTGCCTGTCTCTTCTATCGTTCCCACATAATCTGCAAAACCTGTCCCTCACCCTTACTGTATTGCTGTGGTCTCAGCCTGCTAGGCAGTCACTACAGCAGCAACTTCTCTATAAGAAAATGTTCCTTCTTTCTAAGATCATTCAGGTTGGATGGTTTCAGATGCATAATTGGTTGTATATAAAGCTACCAGGCCTTTCTTTGCTGGGCTTCTTTTGAAATGTGAAGTAGCACCATTATCTGAATTGTAGTTTTGCACGAGCTGTGCTTTGCTCCACCTAATTCATACAAGAGCAGATACAAATTCCCAAAATGCTGTCCAGTGTGAAGAAATTATAAAACCTTTTGGAAAGCCCTAGTAGTTGCACAGAAGAGCATCACTGCTACAAAATCATGGAGCCTGTCTCCACAGCTAAGGAAATATCCAGCTGTCAACATCCCATCTCTGCTTTTCTCAATGCTCCAGGGACAAGCACAGCACAGGTAGTGGTGCTGACCATTGTCCTGCAAAAGGGAATTCCTGTGAGTGAATACAGGGAAAGCTATAAGGGAAGAGGTGGGAAGAGACAAGTTTCTCCTTTGTTACAGTGAGGAAAACACGACTTCACATAAGAGAGGAATGTTTCTTTCCAAAAATGGAGTGAAAGGAAAAGAAATCTCTGCAGAACATCTTCCCACTAGATTTGGTTTGATCAGTATATTTACACAGCACTTTTACAACCTGTTCCAGCTAGTAGGACTGAGATCTACGGTCTTTTGATATTAATAGCCTGAATACTTTCAAAAGTAAAATTTATAGTCCCTTTAGTTGACTGAAGGAGTTTTACAGAGTTTACTATGAGAAGTGGGTATTAGATCATCCAATTTGAATCTCTAGTATTTCACAGGTCATTTCAGAGATGTATCACACAGTTCCCCTTTCATTGTGCTATCTTGTGTTTGGCTAAACACATTTTCCAGCAATTTAGCTAGACTTGAACCCAAAAAACAGAAAGCTGAAGAATCCAGCCCTGATCAGCTGATAACAGCTGATCAGGGCTGGATTCTTCAACTTTCTGTTTTCAGCTGATCAGCTTGAATCCAGCCGTTAATCAGCTTCACTCTCAAAAATTTGAGCCTAATGTTCCATTTGAATCTGCATGACTTTAGTTTCCATAAAATAGTGGGGTTTTTTTGGTTGGTTGGCTTTTGTTTGTTTTTTTGGTTTTTTTCTCCTGAGGTTTTCCTTATTTAATTCAACTTAATTCACTTGATTAATAGTTAATTTAACTATTATTTTTTCTTCAAAAACCTACTTATATTGATGTTGTGTCATGGGTCAAGTTTTTTGGGGTTTGGGGTTTTTTTTTTTGGTTTTTTGGGGTTTTTTTGAGTGAACTTATATTTTACTCTTAAATCTTTGCTGTAAAGGGGTGGGAGGTGTTTGGTTTTATTTGTTTGATTGGTTTTTTACATATATTAAATTTCTATAAATTAATTTTAAAACAGAAAAGCTCATGTGTTTTGTTAATCTTGTTTCATAATGTAGTTTCACCAGTTTTCTAAAGGAAAATGAACTTGTCTCCCTAAGTGTGAGTACTGAAAGCAACATTTTTACCTGAACATGACAGTAAGAGCGTTTGGTGAAATGTTAGCATGTCATGACCTTTAAATAATTTTTTGAACAATGTTCTTGCAGTAAAACTTCACCCTTCTGTCAGCTTTGTCTGAATTTCATGTTCTTAGGTTTTTTTTACTGTGGCAAAGTACATGTTTTGAGGTTGGCAGGGACATAGCCACAGCCTCATTGTAATTTACCATACCATGTATCTTCATACAGTCTTAAAATTTCATCAGTTCCTTGTATTTACTTTCACATAATTAATTCAAATGTTGAAAAATATCAGGATTACTACTACTCTATGTAAAATTCTGCTAAAAATGTTCATAATCAGTTATGATCCTTTGTAGACAATTCATGACTGGAATCTGTTTAAAAATCACTTTCCACACTATTTTCTTACTGTTCTTTTACTGTTTGTGTACAATACTGATTTTAATCAGAATGCACTGATATATTGCCAAATTACTTGACAGAGTCTTAATAGCTTACATTTTGTACTTTTCTCAAACATACACTATCTTAACAATACAATTAAAAAACAAAACTAAAACCAGACTCAACTTTAAAAGTTTTATTTCCAATGAAAAAGAAACTTCATTGGCACTTATTCTGTATTTGATATCCAACTCTTTAATAGTTATGATTCATGTCAAGTCTTCACTACTGAAGATTTATATATATCTCTGATTTACATCAGTATATATTGCTTTGAGCCATCGTCCTGGTCTTCGAAATACTGCTGCAGCATTGATAGTCTTCCTGCCTCCTGGAAAAGCCATAGTAATCCAAGATTTATTGGAAGGGAATTTCAACCAGTTGCTCAGATCTCTGGGTACAAATTATATAGGACTGTAGACTTAACAAATGTTTTCTTTTGCAGTTGTTCAATATGCCCCTAAGTTGCTAGAGAACTGGAAAACACTTTTAATTTTCTTTTATGATGGAAAAAAAGCATGGTATATTTTCAATGAATTGACAGAAATTTGATAAGCTTCTATTTTTTTTTCCTTCATAATAACTTTATCATCTCCATTTAACAGCAGGCCTAGGAAGAATACATTTTCTAAAAATCTTCAGATTCTCATTTTTTCTATGTGATGCTACCATTTTTCTACATTTCATGATCATATATGCCTCCTTATCTATTTTTCATTACATATAATTTAATATTCTCAAGGCCTACCCTGGCTTCATTACTGGGTCAAGATCGGCTCTAAGCTAAAGCTGTCCCTTCTGATAGGTTGGAACTCTCTTTTTTAATCATCTAATAAAATCTTCTGATAGATAAACTATTTTCTATTTCTTTTTTCTAAACTATTTTGCTCACATTTTTTTCCTGTTTTAAAGTTAACTCCTATACACGTGATATGCATCCTTATGTGTAGCATGTGTTTTGACAATTACTGTTAAGGGTAATTTTTTTCCCACAGTGACTGCAATTAGTCTTGATTACTGGCTCCCTGATTTTCTGCTCTGTGGTTAATTCTTCTTTATCATAATCTGGCATTTAGTATCCCCCATGTAAGTAAATTACTATCTCTAATTTTTAGAAGGTGTAATAATGTTCTAGCACCGGCAGTCTAAACCCTCCCTTGGTATTCTGTGCTTTAAATGTAATAGGATGATGTATTTGTTATAAACTGTTCAAAGATCAAAAGTTGTGTTGATTTGCCTGACTAGGACATGCCCCAAAGACCAATACTTTAAGTACAATCACTTTATTATGTGGGAGTAAAGAAGCAGATAAGGCCAACAAGGCTAGACATGGGTTAAAGAGCAATTCTCGTGGATTACATTAATACACAAAGTCGTGCAGGCTGTCTTGCCTGTCAGCAGGCTATCAAGAAATTAAGGACACTATATACAAGCTCAAGTCTGATGCTTGACTTGCTGGTGGAAATAGGCCAAACTCAGTTGCAATTGGTCATGCAATTGCAAACATCTGACATATTATTGTAACAAGAAATCCAGGTCATGGGGAAACTAGGAGGACTAAACACAGTGAAATAAGTTATTAGCCTTCGGGGATCCTACTGCAGTCAGGAGTCGTGACTTATTTTTGTTTAATGCTTCTTTTTCTTTTCCACAAGAAATATGGATCTTCCAGACATTGCCTGAGTAACAGCATTGTAATTTCCTTGAGAGTAAGGCTTGAGTTGTAGAAGAGGCTGTCAACAATTAAACAGCTTGTAGGTCCAAATTCAACTTTGAGTAGCATTTGTGCAACTGTGTGGAAATTGGAAGGGTTGACTTTGTTCTTACTGATTTCAGTGTGACTGTTAAGGCTTTAAATCAGAGCCGGATTTTGCAATCAGACATTCCTCACACTAGACAATTAACAAGTATATGTAGACATATACTCACTTTGTTCATACTGTTTTGAAAACAATCAAATCAATAGTGCCTATTTAAAAGAGAAAAATGGGTAGACTGTAACATCTAGATTCTCTGCATCTAAAGATCTTTTGTAATACAGGCAGTTTCAGAGGAGCACAATGATTTAAACTTCGAAATTGTGTTTGTTATATAAAGCACAGCATTGGCATTTTTCACCACCACTGCTCAAATCCAAAATCTGCATCTGTAGATCTATACTCTGCACACTGCAGAATGTCAATTAGTTTTATCCTCAGAGCACTGGTCCAAACCTACTGATCCTCCTCATTTCAGTATTAAAAAAAAAGAGAAAATTCTTGATCAAATGCAAGTGCCAAAGAGAAGCAAAGAGGAATAAATTTACAGTTTTCAGATTCTGACATGTTTCTAAACATGATTATAATTTTTTATTAATAAAAAGCAGTTGAGTGAGAAGTACCTGATCCTTAGTCAACTTTTAAAAATTACTTGGAATAAGGCTGTCTGCACTAAAGCTGTTGTGTGAAGAATAATTTATAATAAGAAAATAATATTTTTATAATATAAATAATAATAATATATTTTCTTTATTACAAAGAATTGTTCAAGAGTTGCTATGCAAGGATCGTACAAGAGTTGCAATATGAAGAGGAACATTTAGAAGTAGTGAGAATTTTTTATGTTAAATATTCTGTTGAAAAGAGGATAAGTCGTAATTATCCTTAAGTCAATATATGGAGCACTAAACAAAATGTTTTAATAGTTTGAGAATATTCAAATTGCATTTTATGCTTCCTACTGTGCTTTCAAAAATTTAAATGCCTAGCTCTATATAGGATGCACATGTCTAGGAAATTGAGAGCAGAGGACAGAAAGTCTAGGTTGCACATTTTTCCCTTCCAAACACTATTCAACAGATTGTATGGCACAGACCACTATGACACTATGTTTACAAAACACAAAAAAGGATGTTGAATGCTAACAATTCAATAAGCCTACAAGTTGCCATCTATTTTGAACAGAAAACCAACTTCACAATTACACACACCAACTCCTCATGGAGGATTCTTCTTAATATCTCTCAATATTTAATATGCCAAGAACCCTTAGCACTTTTCCCATGTTTCCCATACAGTTATCCATGAATTTCTCTGGTTTCTAAGGCAGGCTTGCAGACCCAACATTTTCTCCTCTAGGACATGACTTGTGGCCCTTGGGAAGTGAGGAATCCTACTTTTCCGCAAGTTACTCCGTATCATTCATAATGTTATCACCTATTGTCAATTCATGAAAAACATTACACAGAACTCCATCTCTGCAGCCCCAACACTTTGATTTTCCTGTACTGAAGAGAGTTACAGAAAATCCACAGCATAGTTCAAAAGGGAAAATTGTGCCCTGCTTCTTTAATGAGATTGTCTCCTCTGAGTGCTATAACACAGTAACTCCTTTACAAAGCTCCATGAACATTGGTCTTTTCTTGCAAAAATTCTGTAGCTGAAGGTGACTGTCTCCAATGTACAAAGGGACATAATCTTCACTAACATTCCTGTACCAGAATATGCAACTGGTAGCATTTCTCAGCATAACTATTAAGTCTGCAGTGACCAAACTAACTTCTATTTTTCTGTATGCCAATAGCCACTTCTAAAACAATAACCAGTATCTGGAGAAGGTCAGAATGTCTCCTGAATAATACAAGCCATTGACCCCAACTGGGAGAATTTCAGCCTGAGGATTACAACATTAATCCTTCTGGCAGGAATGCATAAAAAATTATGAAGAAACAGATGTGCCTCAGCCAAATGGTGACACCAGGGACTTCTGGGTTCACAAAAACCTCCTGTAAAAATACATGGAAGAGCTCTTTTGCCTAGAAATTTTGATGCTTAAGTACAAGTGTGTGATGCCTCCAGAAATGCGTGCATCAAGTAGCTGCAATGACAGAATGCTAAAATGACAGTATATCAATACAAATGCTTGAGGTGATGTTGCATGATAGGACTAAGAAATTCAATGTTTAAGAAAAATGTTTCATGTGAAATAGCAGTCCCAGGGAATCTGGTAACTAACCAAGGAACTGTCCCTATATGTCTGAAAGAGAAAAAGCATAAAGGCAATTGTAATTAGAAGATACAAGCTAATGACTAAGCCGTATGCTAATGGCCCATTAATGAATCCCTTTTGAGCTTCCTGAAAGCTGGTTTGAGGCTCCTGTACTTGGAACCAGCTTGATGTAGTTGGAAGTCTGGGTCCTGACTCCTCCAAAATTAAACTGTTTAAACATCCAGCTTTAATAGAATGGCTTTGAAAACAGCTGGGTCCCCCAGGGCGTTCCAACAGGCTGTTGATCATGGATGCTTCAGGGCCAGCACTCAGGTCCAAATTACACATGTTCTTGTTTGCCAAGAGGAAAGGCAGAATAGCTGTGTGCACACAGTACAAAGACAGCACACTTGTCTAGAAAATGTTATTCCAGTACCTAAATAAAGTCTATTAATGTCAGTCTGAGAAAGGAGAGAATAAATAGCTTCTTAGGCACAGATACATGATTTACTGAGGATCAAGCCATGCTTCAGCCCTGTAGAGTGACAACTCCTTCCCCTCTATCCTGCAAAAATCAATTCCTTTCAGGCTCTGATAATCTGATGAATCTGGTCATAATAGAATCTCTACATATGAACTTTGTACCTGTATTTGCCAAGCATTTCAAAGAGAACGGGAATAAGTTATTGAGCAGAATATAACAAAACATTTGATATGCCATGAACTGGACTCCTTTCTCTCTGACTTTCTGTAAAGGAAAATAAGAGTTGGCTAGGAAAGCATATACATGAGGAGCCAACAAATCTTATTTACTGATAGTTCTTACTATGCAATTTCATAAACCAGGGCATCTTGACTTTCCTGTGCCAGGAACACTCTATGCCTCTGACCTTGCCTTTGTGGGTGCCCTCTACATCACTGCAGTACAAAGAAGAAAACGTGATTATGATTCTCTTGCTCTTTAAAGAATGGTGGCTTAAACAGAGCAAATCAAATAACATCTCCTCCCACACACACATTTGATATTGAAAAACAAAACGGAAAAGCCTCCATGACTGGGTAAATGACAAAGTTGCTATTTCACAGCTTCAACAAAATGCTAGAAAAGTGTGCAAAAATAGCTCTAATTCAAAAAGGAATTCCTGTCAATAGGTTAGAGGCATCCTTTCCACTAAGGGGATTCTATAGTGTGAAATACATCTTTCAGAAAAACTAGACACCTTTGATAACACTTATGTGTGAGAAATGTGTGGCATTAAGCCACAATATTTAAATATAAAATATAATAAAAATATAAATTTTTCTTTCCAGATAACTATGCCAGAAGTAAGTCTTCCAACTTTTGCTTGAAATGCCATGCAAAACATATTTATGAGAACTATACAGAAGATACTTCATTGCTTGATTAAAGTGATAAATGATTACTCAGAACTCAACTTGTGAATACTTTGGTGAGTGACCCCAAGGTGTGACTCCCTCAGATCATGAAACAGACTCCCTGTGGAGAAGCTCAACAGGACCTGGCAGTGTTTGCTCACAGCCCAGAAAGTCAATCATATCCTGGGCAGCACCAAAAGGGAGTTGTCCATCAGGTCAAGGGAGGGAATTCTGCCTCTCTACTCCACTCTTGTGGGACTCCACCTAAAGTGCTGCATCCAGCTCTGGGGTTCCCAGCATAAAGGTGGTGAGATACTGGCACAGGTTGCCCAGAGAACTTGTGGATTTCCCGTCCCTGGAAATGTTCAAGGCCAAGACTGGATGGGGTTTTGAGCAATCTGGTCTAGAGGAACGTGCCTCTTTCCATGGCAGAGAAGATAGAACTAGATTATCTGTCAGGTCCCTTCCAACACAAACTGTTCTGTTATTCTATGAATGTCAGCATGAAGGCCAGAACACATGATCAATGTTATCAATTTTTATAAGATAGGAAGGAAAATATACTGACATTCAGACACAGGTATGAGTTGCTTGTATTTGGCAGCCACAGCTGTTGGCAATGGACAGAGTTAATCTGACATATTTCCCTGCCAGGAGAGGATTGCTTCCCTTACCTAGAGCTTTGCTTCCATCTAGTTTTAACTTTCTTAATAAGCAAAGCTCTCTCTACTTCTACTGAAAGAGGATGTTTCGTAGTCTAAAACTGAGCTCACTGCTTTCCTTTTTTCATTTTTGCAAATTTATCCCATTTTTTATATTTACTGCTTCATTAAGCATAATGACTATACTTACTTTTTCCACAGTAAGCAATTTTCTGTTATTCATGGTTTCTTGGCTCTAAGGAGGAAAATATTATTTTAAAGTAGGCCTGAATTCAATGATTTAGATTGAGAGGGAATCAACCTGTGAAACAGTAATAATTAGAATTAGCAATGCTGAACTCTGCCCAGGTGCTCACTGTTCCATACAACGAAGGCATATATAACAACTCACATAGACTAGGAGACAGCTCAGGACACATCCAAGGATGTTGGCTCTGCCTGGTGAGACAACATCCAGAATTACATGGATCCTACCCAGAGTCCAAAAGCAATAAACACGATCCATTCACTGTGAATGGAAATCACCTAGACTAACAAAAGGGGCTGCAGTTAAGTTTTACTTCAGAAATTTAAAAGAACATCAAAGAAACACTGTTTTGAAATTTAGTAGTACTCCAGTAACTAAATCTGTGGAGAGAACAGGGGCTAATAACTACCCAGTGTGAGGTTCAAGGTATAGTCTAACATCTGTCCTGCACACTTTCATTCATGTCTACTTTTGATTGGTTTTACTACCGTGTGAATGTTAATTTTATTAAAAAGCTGATTTATTTATATCTAATTACATGTAAATACATGGAGGGGGAGATTTTCTTTCAGCATACCTATTTAATTTATCTGTTGGTATGGGACAAAAGTAACCATGTAAAATGAGAGGGGCCTGGGGAAAGAAACCTATTTCTAATGGCCATTTTTGTCATATATATATTAAAACCAGAACACATATCATAATGCAAAGCAAACTTCTATTTAGTTAGGTTTTTTATTTCTATGATTGCAAAAATAATTTTGTCTGTAATTCATAAAGCTTAATGAGTTTCTGATTACACTCATTTTGTATACTTGAACAGTTCAAAGAGAGATTATTATCAGATTTGATGAAATTGGCATCAAATTTTTGTACACTTACCTGAAAACAAGCTTTAACAGACTGATTACAGTAGCTTAAACTCCTTTGCCCTGCTATTTGTGGTAAGACTTCAGCACTCATTGGCACCTGGGCATATCAATTTGATCACTCTGCACTTCACCTTCCTTTGAAGGCAGATTTGTTTTGAGGTTTTGAATCTTTCCATGACTGTATCACTGTGCAATTTGGATTGAACATCAAGAGCAAGTAGGAAGAATAAATGGGGAGTTGGCTAACCAGTACAAGGTACAACAAAGCAGAAAAATCTCTCTTGACTATGTACTTGCATTTGGATTCCCTCATCAAACAATGTGTTTCTAAAGACATGTATTTTTAAAACTATTAGTTCTCAGCTTCCTGCAGCAGTCTTCATTCCTGTTTATCTTTCAAGTACTACTAATTTCTGTTTTAAAAACCTAAATGTTCTCCTTGAATTGAGCTGTTAATTTTATGACAAATAACCAGTAGCAGTAAGGTTACAAGATATTCTGCATTTAAATTATGTTTGTAGGGATATCACAAAACTGGATGTATGAATTTCAGAGTCCCTTGTCCCACAGAAGTTCTTAGTATGGCCTGATAAAGGCAAATGCATTTCTGTGTAAAAGATAGATTAAAAGATTAGATAGATAGATGGATAGATAGATAGACAGATAGATAGATAGATAGATAGATAGATAGATAGATAGATAGATAGATAGATAGACAGACATACAGATATTAACTGAACAAAATTAATATAATCCCTTATAGGAGAGTGCTAAAGTAACTGTAACAACTTGAAAATATTACTTCAACTATAATCATTAGTACTATCTTGGTTTGTAAGCAGGACAAATCAACTTCTTCAACGATTATTACCTTCCTGAATCTTAACCTGTATCTGTTTTTAAAACATGTTGTTTCTGAGATAATTAAAAACTAGTACAGAAATCTAGAACATGAAAATTAACTATTTCACCAACTCAAATGAAGAGACAGCAGAAAATCAGAGAATCTGTTTAAATATTTATTTAGAGATGTCAGCCTAAGGACAAATGAACTTATTACATTTCAATAATTTTATTTGTCCTCTCTTTTTAACTGCACCTGGGAATATAAAACATGATGTGATTGCACCTGGCTGGATAGCAATGACAGACAGACTGGTGATAAAATTTTCCAAGAATGACCTTCCTTCTCCAACAGCCAGATTTACAGAAGAGCAGCCCAAGGAAACAACTGCTTTTTTTGATTTCTTTTCTATCAGAGTGTATCTCTTTTCTGAGCAAACCAGGCAGAAAAGAGTAAGAGAACAGCAGTGGCAGCTTTTTAAGAAGGACTTTGTTAGCTTTGTTAGCTGTCAGTAATTTACCACCTTTGTATGTTTCTATGCTCTCAAGCAAGCAGATTACAAGATTCTGGGGTAAAAAAATCTGGAGAATACTTCACATTCCAGCACAGTAATCGACTCAGTAAATATCAAATTGGTTTGCTAATTAATTAATCCCTTCAATATCTTTGTAATGTACTGTTAGTTTTCTGTGGCTTTTTGTTGCTCTTTGCTTTTCAGAAGAGGAAAATGAGAACCATGGAGTTGAAGTACGCTTCCAGGCATAGTCTCCAATGAAATCCCCATGTGTAACCAGAGTGTCTAAGGTAGAATTCAACTTATTCTACAAGAGAGGGAGTTTTCAGCAGAGCATTTGGTTGGAAACCTCAACACCACGAATAATTTTCTCATGTAGGATTTGGTCTGCTGGTCAGACTGGCCCATGCCAAAGTCTGCTGTCTCAGTGAGGCTTCACAGAAGTGGATGAAGGGCCCAAACAACTCTTCTTCCTAGAATTTAAAGGTTATCAGTTTCCTGTTTCTTTTTATTAGTTATCATATGTATACATGCAGGGAGTGTGGCTGGAGAAAAATGTGATTTATTTTGATTCATTATTACTTTGGATTTTTATTTTAATTAATGTCAGGAGAACTTAGAATTTTAGGAAGACATTCTTTCAAGATGCATTTAAAGCAAAAGAAATAAAGTAAAATTACTTCAATGGACCTATAATGTGAAAAAAAACCCACCCCAAACATTTTGTGATGGCATCAAAATAGTCAAGAAACAGGAGGGAAACAGGGCTACATGTAATTTTTGTAGGTTTCACTACCGACATAGGTCAAGGATGAGTCCTAAAGAAAGCTTCTGGCAAGTTGTTCCAGCTTGACTGTAAGAGCGATGAAAGACATTGAAGCAGATGTGGGGAAAGTAAGTCTTCACTGCCAAAAATAGTCTGTAATTCCAGTTTAAACCCTGGAGCTGGAGGTCATCTCACCCTTGACTGATTGGTCAAAGGCAATGAGGACAGTTACTCAGTTCACTGCGATTTTTCTAGGACCATACCCATCATTAACTATTTTGACAAATGAGAGAGAAGTGTGTTATGACAAGATCGAGGTGAAACAGAATGGCTACAACTGCGAACAGCATAATCATTTATCTTAGTGACAGGAAAAGGGAGCCGCTGTAATTGCCAGGGTGGAGTCAGCAGTGCCCTTTAATATGGGATGAACTGCTGAGTGCAATGAAAGTAAGGAGGTAAGACAAATAAAGGGGGGGCAACAGCAGGTGATCAAGGAGATGGAAGTCAGTGGGACTTCTCTGCAGCCATGCAGAAGTAACCCAAGGAGAGAATTGATACCCAAAGGAAGAAGGGGCAAAGAGCAGCATGCTGACAGCGCATGGGCTGTCACTAGAGGCAACAAAAGGAGAAATGGGAGAAGCCAAACTGCATCCCTTTATGTGCACTCTCAAGTGACAGTGGATGAAGAGCAAGGATCCTAGTACAGCCTAGAGACAGCACTTGTGAAGATCAGTGGTAGGAAAGCTGGGGTCTGGACAGCCATCACACGACCACAGCAGGACAGGAGGCTGAGCAGGCTGACAGGGCGTAGAATCCCAGAAGATAACGGGAATAATGTGTGTGTGTCTCAAAAACCGATAGCTGGATAGGCATAGAGCCAACCAAGGATTCTTTGCACTAACAGACAAGGATTGCTGGTGTCAACACTCTGTGAGAAAGAACAAGATGTGGCTGGAGACAGGGGCCATGCGGAGGGAGGGCAGCACTTTTCCAGGACAAACAGCCTTCCTGTAGTTCCTGGAGTATCACACAAGCACAGGAATGAGGGCAATATGTGGGCACGGACTGTGGATAGAGATCAACAACATCCAAGTCCCTCGAAGCCCTCTGAGCTGTTTCCCAAAAGATCTGAAAGAACAGACTGCGCACGATGGTTAATTCGCATAGAAAGCTAGAAACCTGTCCATGAAAGTCTCCAAGTCTGGGCAGCACCTCTTTTTTTCTCTGCTCTTTTCTCTCCTTTTTAAATTTTCTTTTTTTTCTCTTCTTTTCCTCTCTCTGACCTTTCACCCCCTCTTTAATTAACCTTTTCTCTCTTTCCCTTCACCTCGCCAACCCACTGCTGTGTCTCACACACTAGGTCAGGGACTAACAAACCAATTCCCACGCCAAGCGTGCAATATACTAATAAAACTTTCCGATCGCTTGCAGCCCCCCTGACTTCCATCGCTCCTTTGGACCACGAGCATCTGCCGTGCGTGCGCAAACGGCACCGGCGGCTCTCACACGGCCGCAAAGGCTCCCAGACAGCGCTGCCGCAAACGCCCTCACGGCGCCCCAGGGGCGGGGCCGCCGTTACCGGGGCCCCTCCCCCGAGCGCGGCCGGGGCGCGTGCGCGGCGCGGCGGAGGCGCGGGAGCGGCGCGCTCAGGGACCGGCCGGGCCGGGCCTGGCCGGGCCGGGTACGGCACCGCCGCCCTGCAGGGCAGCCCGGCCGCCGCTCCCACCTCCTCCGCTTCTTCCTCCTCCTCGCCGCCACCGCAGCAGCAGCAGCTGACGCTGTTTGTCATGCAGCCGGTCGGCGAGGAGGAGGGGGCGGGGGGGGTGGTGCTGCAGCCGAGCGCCGACCCGCAGCTGCCGCCTTCCGCTAGCGGCGGACTGATGGTGTTCTACGAGCTGGGGACCTCCGGCGAGATCGAGGTGGTGGAGGAGGAGGCCGAGGCGGCGGGCGGCGAGAGCACGGCCAGCCTGGAGGAGCTGGAGGAGGAGGAGGCGGCGGCGCCGGGAGCTGCGAGCGGCGAGGCGGCGGCGGGCGGCGAGTGCAAGAGCTGCACGTACGAGGGCTGCAGCGAGACCACCACGCAGGTGGTGAAGCAGCGCAAGCCCTGGATGTGCAAGCGGCACCGCAACAAGATCTACAAGGACAAGTACAAGCGCAAGAAGAGCGACCAGGCCCTGGGGGCCGGCGGGGCGGCGGCCGCGGGGGGCGGCCCGCGGGCCGAGGTGAGGCGGGGGGCGGCGAGGCCGCGGCCGGGCCACCCTCGGGTGCCGCCTGGTCCCTGCCAGTCGGGGCTTCCCTGGAAGGCCAGGCTCTGTCACACGGCCAGAGGAATGGGAAGAAGTCTAGGGCCGGCCTGCAGCTCGCTCTTCCTCCTGTTTGCCAGGGCAAACTCCGTTTGTTTTCAGCTCTGACGTAAACTGTAGAAGCTTACAGTTATACCAAAAGATTCCGCGAAAAGAAATATCACTAGGAGATGCTTCGCTTGCAGCGTGGCTTTTTTTCCCGCGGTAGGAAAGTGTAGATCTGAGAGAGATGTCAGACTTGTTTCTCAGCTGGTGCTGAAGTGTGGGGTTTTAAAGTCACAGAAGCCACTGAGTATCAGATGTATAAAAATCAGTAGCGTAGGTTCCTCAAGACGCTTTTTGGTTATTACTCTTACATGAAATGACAGGTAAATATTTCAAGCGCTGCTAGTTCATACTTAACTTGCATAAGCTTATGTGTAGTGTCTAGATGGGGAATTCCTATCAGTGGGAAAACTGATGGTAACGTTCAACTTGTATTTAGATGAGACAGAAAAAGCGAAATAGTTTTAAACTTGAAGGTGCTGATGGTTTGTGCTCAAAGGGACAGGTGTAAAACAGTGATTACCAGAAGAAAAAAAAAAATCTTACCTGGCACTCCTGCTAAAAGCAGCCCTTTTATGTCATCACAGCTGTGTCTGGAGTCGTGTGACTGGGAACTGATCTAACTGCAAGCTGACCAACAAAATCTTTTCCTGTTTCTATTTTTCTTCGTATAAATATAATAGTAGCCATACTGGGTGTCACATGAAAGAACCTTCTTTTGCATGTCTAAAAGCCATGAGGCAGGTGCTTTAGAAAAGGGGATGCTGCTAGGGAATATTCTGTCATGTTCTCTTTCAGTTCAAAGGACTTGCTGAGGTTTTCCTGATGTATTCTGTAACTATAAGTGATACGTGTTTTCGTGTTTTGGATTTTTGTTAAACCCATGTAAGCTGTGAGCCTCTGTTGCATTCTGGTAGTTTCTTCAGTTCTGCTTCCTGGTGTGAATACTCACCTTTTTTTTGAATCTTGTTGGTGTCAACCTAATCTGCCAGGTAGTAGTTACATTAGAACAATTCCTCTTTGTGTTTCTGATACTTGGAAGGCTCACCTCCAAGTTTTTCCTTCTCACATTGAAAAGGCATAGCATGTTCGTTTCCAAGGAAAAAGTTACACACTTTTTTCATCCTTGTTGTTTTGTGAGCCTTTTCTAATTCTAGTAGCTATTTCTCTTTTCAATGAGGTAAGAGAAGCTGCACACATTATTAAAGAGGAGAATGAATTCTAGATTTATAATGCCAGCATGACTTTCCCTCTTCTCACTTCCTTCCCTGATAGTTCATCCCGCTTGATTCATAATGTGTCTACACAAATACTTGTGCTAGTTCAGAAAAAGGGACATTATGGGAGAAGGGTAAAAATGCTTCTTTTAATGTAGCGGTGGGTTAAAACTTTTTGATTTGTAGCATGAAACAGTTACTCTTGCATGCTGGCAGAGGGTGAGTTTTTCTTTTCCTGGTTTGTGCAAGTGCATGTTGCCTTGAATGTAAGGAAATTAGGGCCTGAACTTGCAAGAAAGCAGTGTGTTTAGTACTGAAATTACTTTGTTTTTGCAGTGGTGTTTATTAAGGCCATTTTCAGTAGAAGTTCCTAGTAGAAGTTTCATTTTTCACTTCTGCGGACAGGATAATAGTGAAAGATACTGGGGTAGTTTTTTGTCCTTCCTGCTTTTGAACCCTTTCAGGTAAATGGAAACGTCAGTAAGGTTTGAGTGTAATACACATAGGATTCAACATTGGTTGAAATTTTCCAAACCTTTCATATTTTCCTTAGAGTAGATTGTAGAGCCATGTAGTTCTAGTATATCTAATTCAGATAACTGTTGATTGTACAGGAATAAAGAATAAACTTGGTGGAAAAAAAAAATAGCCTGTGGCTTTGTCAAGTTCAGCATAGTGTTCTCAAGTATGTTTTGTTTTGGTGCTACAAGGATTCTTGTCATTCCTGCCCAATTACAAATGGTAAATATAATTCATTTTCAGAAGCTGGAGGCTGACCTGTTGTGAATTACTTCATTTTTAAGAAATGCAATCAAATAAACTGAAGCCATTAACTAGCCCTAGTTGCCTGTCTAGTTTTGCAGTGTAAAAGACTAACCACCTGCATTGCATAACTCTTGCTGGTGAAATAGTGAAAGGAGGTGGAAAGAAGAGGCCAGGTCTTGAATAGATAGATATACATTCCTGTGCTGTTACTTTCCTCTGCATATTAAGGAGGCAAATGTTCTTTACTCTTGGGATTTTCTGTGTATTACTGTATCAGAGCTTATAGTCTGACCTCCCGGTTTTTGGTTTTTTTTTGTTTTCTGTCATGTGCAGGATAGTGTTGAAGGTTCAGCGTCTGTTTCAAAGCAGAGAACAGGATCCATTGGAGATCGCCCAGCAAGACCTACTCTTTTAGAACAAGTATTGAATAAAAAGAGGCTGGTAAGTCTTGTGTTCCAGAGGTTTTGAACTCAAAGGCAGTATGACAGTGTTTACCTGTCACCATTGTGAAAAAAGAAAATCAGTCTAATAAGCATGCACTGCATGGGCATATTTTCAAATTTGAAACATGCTTCAGAGATGTGTGCTTCAGCTTCTCTGTGAAGAATACTGGGATAACTGAATTTAATGATCTGAAGTTTTGGTAATAACACATGGGGCGGTTTCTTTAGGGTAAATAGTGCTTACAGTATAACTGAGGTGGTTTTAGCTTGTTAAACCAAAGCCTTAGGTAGAGCAGTGAATGGACTTTAGGCCTGATGTAAGTTTTACTATGGTGCGTTTTAGAAGTTGCAGATATATTATATCAAACTTAAAGTTGTGTGTATGTGTGTTGATAAAGCAACCTCTAAGCAAACAGTGTGATTTATATTTGCAGACTGCAGGCTTGTCTCATAAGTTTTTTAAACACTAGTTTCTCCTTTAACAAGGTAAGCCCATTGCAGGGAAATCATTTAGTACCTACAGTTTGTTCAGGCTTCTTCATTACTACTTTCTTTGTTGCATGTTTTTGCCCTATTCTTCAAAAGCTTTTTTTCAACACAATATAACAATCCTTGTTATATAGTGCTGTAGTGCTTGTTCAGAAATTTGGAAAGCCTTAAAAGAAACATCATGTCAGTCTTAAGTATACAACTACCTAGATGTATTACTTGAAAATTCTTTCTTAATGACAGCACTTTTCTAGTGATTGTGTCTAAAACTCAGAGGAGTATTCATAGCTTTTCAGTTTTTATGAAAACAAGTAATGAGCTATGGAGTAGTTTTCATATTACCTCTTGTTCTTCATGCACCGCTTACTGGCTTGCTGTCCCCTTTTCTGGCTGTTTGTACTGATGTGGCTTTTAATTAAATTTGAAAGGTATCTTATGAATTAAACATTACTTTTTATAGAAGTACATCAACAAGGAGCTCTTTTAGTAGATGTTCAGAGTTTTTGCACTAATTATGTCAAGGCGCTTTAAGAACTCAGGATTCCGTTCAGCATTCCTAAAATTCAGATTCTCCTTGATCTGGTTCTTGCTTCTCTCTTTCTCCTCTGACTTGCAGTTGCAATACCTCTTTAGTTATGTCACTGAAGTGACTATGGATAATGAGCAAGCATCTAGGGAATTAATTCTGCTGAAAAAAACCCTTTTTCTCTATATATTTTTGGAAGGATCACTTCCCAACCTGATTTGCCATTTGACCTTACAATCACTTGTGCTGCCACTGTACAGGAGTAAGAGTGAAGAAGCAGAGTTGTTACAGACTGCAACTACTCAGGCCAGGAGCCAGATGCAAATACTTTTAGATACTTTTGTCTTTTGATTGAGTGCAGAGGAGTTTTTTAACTCACTCCCTGTGGATGGACTGCTGTTTTGAAATGTTGGGGAATTCTGGACAGTCAGTGAAAATCACAGATTATCTTGCATTGGAAGGGACGCACAAGGATCATTGAGTCCCAACTCCCTGCTCCTCACAGGACTACCTAAAACTAAAATACTGTGCTATAGGCATAGTTCTGATGCTTGAACTCTGACTCGTGACTCATGACACATGAACTTTGCTACAGGATTACAGTATTTTATTAATTTATTAAACTGTTTTTGAGCTATCTTCAGTGGGAAATGTAGAAATTAGCTCGATTAAAGCACAGCTGTAGAACTGAAGCACAATTGAAAGATGTTTTGGTTTTAGTATGTCAATAGATTACTCGTTTGCTATATTTACAGAGTTTTTGTGATATTAAGCAACAGCAGTAGGTAATGTGTAAATGCATGTAATGGAAAAATATTGCTATGGTAGATATCTAGCATATGTTAGTTTTGTAAAGTAAAGTTCACTTTCTCTCTCTTTCAGTCCCTACTCAGAAGCCCAGAAGTAGTGCAGTTTCTACAGAAACAACAGCAACTGTTAAGTCAGCAAGCTTTGGAACAAAGGCAGCAGCAGTTTCAAGGAGCACCTGGGTAATGAGGAAAGATCAATGATCTTCAGATGAGTCTGGTGCTGAAGGAGGGACAGAATCTGTATTTTGTATAAATACAAAGAATCTCAATGTTTAAACAAAAATGGAAGTTGCTGTTTTTACGGTTTTGTTTATTGTTTGCACTTTTGAGGTTTTGAGCTGTTTGGGTGTCTGCAAACTTGTGAGCAAATCATAGAATGGCCTGGGTTGTGTTATGACCATTCATGAGACTCTCTCACAGTCACTCTCCCAGTGCCAGAGACTTTAACTTCTGGGACCAAAGCTCCTTCAGTACGGGTAGCTGCAGTGATCTGGCAGGTGCCCCACTTGACTCCCTGCACATCCGGCTTGCAGTCAAACCACGTTCCCATACTGGTTTGACTGGTCTCAGACGCCTTGTTCCATAAAACAATTTATTAACAGTGTAATAACACAGAAACAACCCGGGCTGGTGCCTCCGAGGAGGGATCTCAGACAAAGGAAGTCCTGGGCTTTTATACCATCAGTGTAAGGCAATCCTCGCTCTTCTTCCTGAGTCTTCCATTCCTGCGGTGTCCCTGTGTCCATTCACCTGGCTAGCCACTCATTGTCATGCCTTTTGTTTTACAAAGAGCTGGCAGTTCACTGCCTCCTGTCATGAATCCCACCCAGAGCTCAATTTGCATCTCAATCTGCAGCTTAAAAATCAGCTACCTGCACCAGATGTATTCCTTAACAGTTGGAAGAGACCTTGAAAGATGATCAAATTCCAACTCCCCTGCTGTGAACAGGGACACCTTTCATAAGACCAGGTTACTCAGAGCTCTGTCCACTCTGGCCTTGAATGCTTCCCAGGGAAGGAGTAAATATACCCAGCTTTTCTGAGCAACCTTTCCCAGTGCCTAACTACCCTCACAGGAAAGAATTTCTTCCTAATATCTAAGCTAGATCTACTCTTTTTCAGTTTGAACCCATTCCCCCTTATCCTGTCCCTACATGCCGTTGTAAAAAGTCCCTCTCCCATCTTTCCTGTTGGCTCCCTTCATGTAATGGAAGGCTGCAATTAGGTGACCATGAAGCCATCTCTTTTTCAAGCTGAACAACCCCAATTTTTTCAGCCTTTCCTCATAGGAGAGCTCTTCCACCCCTCTAATAAACTTGTCTCTGGATCTCTGGATTTGCTGTAACAGGTGGTTGTCCTTCCTATGTTGTAGGTTCCAGAGCTGGATGCAGTCCACAAGATGGGGTTTTCACCAGAGCAGAGAAGAGGGACTGTGATGGTTGATTTTGGCTGGACTTGCAGATTTATAAATTTTAATTAACTGCTCTCCCCTGTCCTTTCTCAGATAGGTATTATTTTCCCATCTCTAGAGCATCCTCCATCCCTCCAGATGTCTAAAATCAAGCCATGACTTGGGCTGGATTCCATCAAGATGGGTGCTCAGGACAGGAGAAGCAGCACACTTTAATTATTGGGCACCAACATTGACCCTGTGCTTTCCACTCCTTATTCCTCACAAAATTTTTGCTTCATCAGTTAGTGTCATTTTTGCTACTTTACTTTTGCAACATACAGCTTACACCACAAATTATTTTCTCCCAAGGTTAAACCTTGGAGCACACACCAAGTCTCCCCATCCTTCTGCATAACCCACCAAGTACACCCAGGTATTTGAGCAAAGACAATCCCCTAAATGGGTTTGCCTTTTCCTGTAGGGAGAGAAATCCACCCTGATTTTCCCAGCCACTTCCCTTTTATAGTAAGGGGACCTAATCTCCTTCCCCAGTGTGTAGGGGTTTTGTGTGGGTAGGGCCAAGGGGGTTCATAGATCCTCTAGTGTTAATGAGCCAAATGGCTTCTGTTAAATTTACATCCCAATCCTTCCATGCCCCATTACGTAACACTCAACACAGTCTTCAGCAGTCTGTTATACCACACAATCTTTCCAGAGGCTTATAGGTGATAAAGGATGTGATGTCCACTCAATGCCATGTTTCCTTGCCCAAGAGTTCATGAGGTTATTTTGAAAGTGAGTCCATTGTCTGATTCTATTCTCTCTGAGGTACCAAGTTGCCAAAAAATGTGTTTCTCAAGACCTGAGATGGTGTCTTGAGCAGTGGCAATGTTTTACAGGGTATGTTGCCAGCCAGTTGTTACCTCTACCATGGTATGTAGCTCTTGCCTTGGTGTGTTCATGGCAGTGGTCCTGTTTGCCAGGCCTCACCATACTGGAAACCCAGCTGCTGCCCTCTCTTCCAGGGGGAGTTTACTTCAGTGGCTTGGTTGATTGCAGCACGGGCTTTTCATTCATGAATGATCTGTGCTGTGGCCTCTGTGGTCAGGTCCACCCGTTGATGAGCCCATCTGTCTGTTGCAGCTGATGTTTCATGGCCCCATCAGGTTATGAATAGCTCACCCTTCCACTCCCAGTCCAAGTGTACCTAAGTTAATTCAGTTTTGGCAGCCTTATCTATCTGTTCATTGTTTTGATGTTCTTCAGTGGTGTGGTTTTTGGGCACATGAACATCTACCTGATGTACCTTTCCAGTCATGTTTTTGACCTGTCCACTAATGTCCTGCCCAAGTGCAGGTACAGTCCAGGCCAGATGGGTTTATGCCTGTGTTGTCAATTGGTCGTCTTCCATTTTTGCAGCCACCTCCACAGGACATTAGCCAGCATCCAGGACTCAGAATAGAGACAGGTCACTTTTCTTGTTCAGCAGTCTCTAAGGCTAGTTTGGATGGTTTTTGCCTCTGCAAACTGGCTTGACTTGCCTTCTCCTTTAGCAGCCTCAGTGACTTGTCCACCTCTGATGGTTTCCTGCCCCACAGCCGGATCCGTCACTAAACAGGGCATCGCCTCTTTCATCTTCTGCTAGCTGGTTATGTGGGGGTGCTTCTTGTGCACAAGTCTCTTTCTCTGGTAATGCTCTGAAATTTTTTGCCTTCTGGCCAGTCCATGATCTTTTCCAGAATTCCCAACTGAGCTCATGTAATCAATGCTACCCTTGTACTCCATGTAGCACTGGCTGCATGATCTCTTAAGGGGATGTTTTCTTTTGAAATCTGGAGAAGTCTTTTCCAATTATTTTTAAACCTTCATTTTAATATTTAATTTGTTAATAAAAATTTGGTTTTGGTAGCAGTGTTTAGCTGTACACACTTTTCCTACCAAAGTTATAATAAATTAACATTTTTCTCTATAAACATTTACAGTTAAAACAAGTCAGTCTTTCATGACAATCATTGAAAGAAGTCAGTTACTTTCTGTGGACATTTTGAAACAAAGTTCTGAAGTTGAGCCAGTCCAGTAGCATTACCTAACAGCAATTGCTCAGGGATATGAGAAATTTATGTCCTGTAGAATCTTGTACTAAACACAAAGACAACGTGAATCAAGAAGTCAATCCAGCAGTTCAGAAAAGTAGAAGTAGGTGATCTGTTCATTACCTGCAAGTTGACTAAGTTTGAAATGCTTCATTGTTCATACCATGTAAAAGAATTTGCATTTAAAAGTTCTTAAAGTGATAAATGGCAAAAAGCTTTAAAAAGTATTAGGTGAAAACTATGAAACTGGGAGTTAGACCTTGTTACATGGAGTTATTTGAAACTACTAACTTCTTATATGTGAAATATAACTTAAGTACAGATTAGAATACCACTAATCTTTAAGTGACTAAATTAAATTAAAATTTAAAGCTTTTAACTCATAATAGTAAGTAATTTAAAATCTAGTCTTTTTCTTCTCAAAAAGGTATAGTTAAAGTTCTTTCATTAAGTCAACAAATCTCTAATCAGCTGCAGTGCTAGACTTCACAGGTTTTCAGGCAATTAAAATGAACTTGCAATTGATTTGGTTAAGAATCCAAACACTGTATTATGTAAGTGTTAAATCCCATGTTTTACTTATAAAAATAGTTTTGTATTAAGCCACACTTCTGAATAGAGGTTATCCAAATGGGTTAGGTGCTTATTATTAAGTACTACTTTTATATTGCGGCAGTTTGAGCCACTAAATAATATCTCTTCAGCAGTATTTGTTAGTCTTACGGATTTTTACAAGCTCTGCTTTTTGTATGTACAAAACTTGTTCTGTAGGGATTTACTGTATTTAGCATTGTGCAAGTTGTTCTTTAAAAAGAAACTTGAAAAACTTTGTATAAGTGAGTAAAATATTTGTTTTTTCTTTAAAAAAAAGTCTGTTCTTCTTTGTTTTGTTAAATTTGTAAGGGTTTTTCTTCCTGTGCTAAAACAGCCAGTTCTGACTAGGTGGTATTTTGTTTTTCAAAGTTTTGTTATAGAAAGTTATTTTAGATTTAAGCAAAATCAGGTTACTTTTCAGTATATAAGAATATACATGAAAACATAATTGGCAAAAACTGTAGAATAATGTATTTGATTTTGTTTTAAATGGTCGGCTTATAAAAGATGAACAGCTCATTTGTGAGGCGAGATCTGGTTAAACTTTTAAAAAACCCAAACCATCAGGGCAGAAAATTGGCACAGGGCCTTTTTGTTAAGATAGTGCTGAATAAGTTGTTTATGTCAAAACAAAGGGAAGTTGCTGAAGCTGTGCACAGACATGTTCAGTATCTACCCTGTATTTTTGGTAGTCTGTGATAGCAGCACCATCAGGCTAGTGCACACACTGGGAGATGTGCTGTAGCAGCACACTCCTGTTCGGGCAGAAGATTGGATGGGATTCCCAAACCAGTATTATCTGCATAGCTCTGAAGTCCATTAGGTTTTCTACTCCCTTCTTGTATTGCAGAGCTAAATCTGAATTTTAGGAAGATGAAAACATGACACTCTGTAAGAGTACATTATTACTACAACTCTCTTTTGTCCTTGAGCAGTTCAAGAACCACACGGCTGAAAGTCTTGTCTTTCCACTAATGTCAGTCTGGTCCAGAGGGAAGGCTTCTGTCACAGGGCAGCATCACTGTTCATTGACTGCCTGTCAGATCAGAGCTGTCCCCATCAAAAGAAAACGGAACCATCCTCTTGAGTCATCAAATCTACCGCAGGACAGTGAGGGATTCGTATACTGTACACGGAGATTTTTTTATGCTGAATTAATTTTCAATATATTTTCTTGTGTCAAGCATCCCATTACTCATTTAGTGCAATTACTGAGTCCTCTTGCCTAAGACTGATTTGTATGAATAAAGGCTTTCTAAATGCTCCAGTTCCCAAAGTCACTTGTGGTCATACTGGGACCTACAGCCAATCTCTTTAAAAGAGAAGAATGGGAGACAACAAGGGAAGGAGCTCTTAAAACAGAAATATCTTTATTAACAGTAAAACACAAGACGTGAATAATCCCTTTTACAATAGAATAATTCCGGCCAAAGAAAGTGGAGTGCATTAAAAAGTGTATTGTTCAGACTAAACGTGTTGTCTTCAGAATGCCTCAAATCAAATGCAGCAGGAGGAATGCTTGTGAAAGTGTCCCCTTGGTTAGCAGTCGTTCCATCCCTCTTGGTACGACACAGCATGGAATAGAGTACTCTGGGGCTGGTTGGAGGACTCCGAGCTGCCCGGATCTCTCGCCCTCCTGAAGCCGTGTCTGCGATTTTCCATTCTCCAGAGGCAAGAGCCCAAGTATTGTTCTTTATACAGTGACCTACGCTGGTTTACAAAATGTCACAAACCGTGAGTAATACTTGTGGATAGTGCAGATGTTTTGCTTTGCTTCTGATGGAAAACAGAGGACAGAATTATTCATAGACATAAGTGACTTGTTAATCTACAGATGACTCACAGTGCTTTTCTCACCAGACTGATAGGTCATAGTTAACACAACCCCACAGTTAACACACCTTGCTCAAATCCATCATTTTAGCCCCTTGTATAGAGCTTTGCAACTTCATGACTTCATTGATCCACACATTGATCCTCCTCTCACTTTTCAACTCCATTTATATCACAGAGGTGATATGAAACAAAGGTTTAAATTGCTAACACTGATTTATCTGCAGAAAGCAGGCTGTGGTACATTTAACTTGTACTTTTAAAGTATTATAAATAATTTAAAATTCCAATTGCATGAGTAAGTGAAGAAAAATTATCTGAATGCCCATTATCTCTGTTCATCATTATGCTTGTTCCCTTGCTCTCGTTTGCAAAGCTTCTCATGGACATAACTGTGAATAAGACAACACACACTTCAGCATCAAATAAACCACTTTGAAATATGATGTGCTCACTCACTACTGTGAAAGTGCAAGGGGTCAAATTTTACCAAGTTTTTTCTAGCTTTTCTTTGCTGATGAGGTCTGTATTTAAAATTATTAACTGGTTGGTCTATTTCACCCTATGCTATTCATATGCAATATTATTTGAATACTAACACAGAATATAAAATAGCAGCATCCATGAATAATAAAAACACTATGACTGAAGATCTAAAATGTGTTCACAATTAGCTGCAAATATTCACATTGACTGTAATGGAAGAGTAGCTGACTCTGGAGGACAGTGGTTATGTCTACCTTACGTGAGAGACATGGCCTGCAAATTAGATTTTGTCATCTGTACAGGCACCAAGTTTGCAAGCATGGCCCAAGTGCAAGTGGAGGTGTCCTCTTGCTAGGATTCTCATGTGCCTCACCTCCCTGGAAGAGAAGTGTGTCATCAGTATGGCAATGTAATGTAAGGCATGCCTGGGCAAGGTGTCTGGAAAGTCCTGGGGTGAACATGTAACAGGATTCTGGCTGTTCCTGGCTGTTCTGGAGCTTCCTATGGTAGATGATGGGTGCAAACCAAAGGCTGTGTTCTGTGCTGGTCCCCAACGTGCAGAAGTGTCTGTCTGTACTAGAGACACAAAGCGATTTCTCTCAGCTGAAGAAAGACTAAATGCCCACTCAGGCTTCCTGTGTCTTGCAGGAAGGTACTCCTGGAGCTGCCATGAGGAACAAGCCCTATTTCAGTGGCTGCAATGAAGCTTCCAGGTTGAGAAGTTTTTTATTAACTGATCTAAAGTCTCATGGAATCTCTCTCTCTGCTGTAAGATGGGACCAACTCTGACAAGCTCTTTTTCCATGGTAACTTGATCTCTTAGTTGCTCTTAGGGAAGCACATTTGTCCATCCTTATGTACTGCTTAAAATGTGATTTCATAGTCAGGAGTCCTCATGAAGGTTCCTGCTGACTGTTTTCCTTTGAGCACTGCAATTTCCCACCATATCTTGAAATGAGCTTTGAAATGAGGTTTGTCACAATTCCCAGGTTACATGCTCTCTCTATATATAGTTCACATCTTTCAGTTGAGCAGTTTCTGTTCAGACTACATCTTTCTTTGAGGAGTACTGGATGTGTTTATTGTGTCCTTGAACAATGCCCCAAAGCTGAGTTCCTCATTAATCTTGTGGCGAGGCAGAGGGTAATCTTCCAAGCATGGTTCCCACATGCAACCAGAGCTTACTCTCTGGAGCACATGGGACACTATTTGCCCCACTATATCACATGGTTTAATCAGGAAGCTGGCACACTCTCCCAGGCTGGGTGCATGGGGAAAACCTGAGCAAGGATTGTGGTACTTCAAGCTGCTCCTAAGACAGGCCTTGACAATTAGTTCAGATGTGAATGTAAAAAGCTCTAGTGAGCAGAGTGGCTGCCTGAGCATGTACTGCCTTGATACCTCCAGTGATGACCACTGGGCTTATCTGGTTGTATACTTCCTCCTCCTCAGTCTCTTCATTATCTCAGTGCATTTCTGGCTACTGGAACACCCTGTAAATCCTCTATAAAAATTTTCTCATCCCTTTCAGTGGGGTCTGCACTCACTCAGAAGGCCTTGGCTTCAGATGTTCCAGTAACAGCCTGTTCTCCAAGTCTCTCCATAGAAAGGAAGTCTTGCTTCTGGCTTGGCGGGCATCTGGGACATCATCATCATCAAATAGTTTGCGTTGGTCGTGACCTTTAAACACATCAAGTCCCGCCCTCCTGCCATGGGCAGGGACACCCTCCTATAGACCATGTTACTCAAAGCCCCATCCAACCTGGCCTTGAACACTTCCGGGGATGGGGCATCCACAACGTTTTTGGGACAGCTTTTCCTGTGCCAGTGTCTCCCCACCCTCACAATAAAGAATTTCTGCATAATATCTTAACTAAAACTACCCTCTTTCAGTTAAAGCCATTACCCACTTGTCCTATAACTACGTGGCCTTCTCGTGATACAAATCTACATTTTTGGCAGCACTTCTCAACTTTGAAAAATTGTATTTAATTGCTCTACCTTATGACTCATTGAACTTTTTTCTCGTGTTTGATTTTGGTTGTACTAAGTTATTTTATGGGGAGCCAGGAGAAGAGGTGAATAGTACAGAGGACTCCTAAAAGTTATAGTTGCACCAGAGCAGTCTTAATCCAAGAAAATTAGTCTTATACTTGATACCCCTTTAAAGTTCCTAAATTGATCAGACTTTTTTATTAATTGTTTCCATGCAGTCAAGAAGCAAAATCTCTGCCTGAGCTGCCCCTTTAAGTCCAGCTGTTTGTGCAACTCCTTAGTCACTGGTGAGAATGATTTGTAGGGCTGATAGACAAAGGTGGGTGTTGTAAACCAGGAAAAACAAGGGCAGATTAGATAAGGTTACAGTCACAAATGCCTTGTTTTCTGTATTTTAAGAGGGGTGTGGTGAAGATGATGTTTACAGCAAGAGATGTTTGGAGTGCTGATTTTATGCTGAGGGAACATAAATATGAAATAGCTAAGGAGAAACGTTTCATCCTGAAACTGCTGCTAACAGAGAGCTCCTTCCTGTGGCAACTGATTATCACTGAACCTCCACAGAGACCCAGAGGATAATGTATATTGGAAGGGATCTCACCATGGCGTCAAGTCTGACACCCTGCTCCAGACAGCGACTGCTTGGAGAAGGCTGCTCAGGGCAGTGAAAGTCTTGGCACAGAGTACCTGCTGGAGACATGGAAGGGATTTTCTCAACTTCAGCTGATGCTACTTTGGGCCACAGCTCCCCTATACATTTCTGGTACATTATCCTTCAGACTGAGCTCAGTGAAGCATTCTGATGAGGAATAAAGACGTTGGTGGAATAGCCACTGATGGGGAGGGAAAGCATGTACTGCCCCTTGTAATGCTACAGCCACTGCTGTGCCATGCCTGGGCAGCTTTTCCAAGGCAAGGGGATGGGACTGAGCCACCCAAGCAGCAGTGCCATGGAATGGCTCCAGGCAGTCAGGGTGCAAGATTGGCTCTTATCACCTCTGGATGCAAACAGCACATTAACTCTGGCGCTGCTGAAGAACTGGCAGCAACTAAAGTCATCTTCCCTCGACTATTTAATAGGAAAACAAGTGGTTTACATATCATGCTGAATGTGCTTTATGCCTCTGCCTCATTAGACTCCCACCACTGTGTGCTGATGCATGGTACTCCTCAACAGAAATTTTTAAGAGGCTATGAACTGTTGATGACTCAAAAAAAAAAAAAAAAATTAAAATCTGCCTTCAACTAAGTAGCCTTGCTGTAAGTGGTTTTAAATCTCTCAGGAAGACTATCTCCAAAGCTTGAGTATTAATGAGTAGTACATTTATAAAGACCTTAAATTGACTACAGGCTTAAAAGTTCATGAAGACCTTTCAGCAGAAGTTATCTCCTTCCAAAGTGGGGAAGACATTAGAGATCCAAAGTTATATTACTGTAAATTCTAAGAAACCTGAATTTTTAACCAATTTCAATTCACATATACTAGAGAAGCCTGTAAAAGAAACTTTGTTCAAAAAGAAAGGGAAATTAGTGGTTTATTAGTCTTACTTTTTATCTTTGCATCTGGGCAGGGTCATCTTATTTCCTTTTTTTGTCTCATCCACTGTTACCACTTCTCCCATGTACTGTGGGCTTTGGGGAGGAGCTGTCAGCTTCTGAATGTTTGCACAGCACAGTGGGCTAAGCCCCCAGAAACCACCGAAATAGGAAACAACTGACACGATGGTATCAGCCTTCCCAAAGGCTAAGTACTTGCCAGAATTGCCCAGAACTGAGTGCTTGGATCCAGTTTTGAGCAAATAGTTAAATTTGCTGAAATTCTTCTCGTCCTAATACAGGCATTTAAAATGGGTCAGAAGAATCATGCTCCAGAAATGCCTCTTTTCTTCGTAGTAAGGGAGTATTAAGATGACTACCTTAAATGAGATGCATGTATGGACTGCATGGAAGCCAGATCCTATTTGTAAAATGATTATATAAACGTAGACATAAAGGAAAGTAAAAAGTGCTCTGAATTTACCAACTCCCATTTAAATCAAACAAACACAAGCAAGCATCATTTCTAGGCTGGGAAAGCCACCACATCTTCATTAAGGTTTTCGTCATCTATTTTTGGATACATCCAGTGTAGCAGTCTGCATTTGAGCTAGTGACCCTGAGTTCCCCTTATACTCAGTGGGAAGACACAAGCATGCTCAGAGTGCAGTGTATTTCACCTACTTAAAATACCTTGTGATGAAACAAATAATGCCCCGGAAGAAACTGCTTCTCTTCACTGGCCATCCAAATTTTCTCTGCAGCATTGACAGAAAACCGAGTTCTGGAGCTGCCCAAAGCAGATGTACCTCAGAACATTTCCTTTTGCTGTCTCTGAGGAAGATAACAATGCTTGGGAATGTCTAAAAGGAACTCCTAGGCTTCTCTCTATATTAAAAGGGAAGGAAGTTTCAGCCTAAAAGGCAAGAAGAATCTAGGATAAGGGACAGAGCTAGATCCTGGACAGTAGAGGTGATTTCCTCTGTGCTTAGCTGCTAAAAAGAAAAAAAAGGAATGAGCAGAATCAAAAGATGCTCATCCTGGAGCAAAGGTACAACTGGAGAAGAGGGGCAATATACACGTGTGGGACACATATTGAGAAAGTAAGAAAATTACAGCCTGAAAAATATTCCAGGCTGGAACTTTTCAGCTCTGTTCCCAGCCGATAAGCTGCTCCAGCTCAAGGCTAGGGAGAATTTCTCCCAGCGTGATAATTTGGTCAAAATAAAAGGGAATTAATAACAAAGATAGAACACCTGTTGTAGTGTGTGACCAGGCCCTAGGAATGGTGTGTCTTCTCTCTGAACCAATCACCTTTTCTGTACTCTTGGAATTGCGAGCCATGCTATAAAACCAAGTGTGTTTCTGAATAAACTTGTCTCTTTCTTCCTGTCATGAAAGGTGACCATGTAGCTGTGCATCTTATTTCTGCCGCACTTAAAGGGTTAAAACCCCATTCCACAGCTACATACATGGTAAAAAATGTTGCCAGTATCTGATCATTTATGACAGAGGGAGCTGAGGAAAATGTGTTTTCCCAAACAGTCTGCTAAATAATTAATGTCAGACATGGAATTTATTATTATTATTATTATTATTATTATTATTATTATTATTATTATTATTATTATTATTATTATTGGATTTCATTGCTGCAAGAGACTGTAAAGTTTTTCCTATCTCACAGAGACATTGCTGACATCAAATGGTGACAGAATAGGGTTCTTCGCACTTACAAATTTCCTGTACAACTTGCTATTACTGCTCAAACTTAACAATTTATCCTTCTGTGCCCTGCGAATGCTGCAGGCAATTAATTAATTAATTAAGATGCATTCAAATGAAGTAACACTGTTAGTTTACTCACTGTCTTTCCAGTGAATATTATTTCTCTTTTCATGAGTCATACAGCTGAGGACTTGAGGTGTCCTCTTCTAATTATGCAGCAAAATGTGTAGCACCAGATATTGTGTGAGAAGAAAAGAAATATTCTGAAAAACGTTATTTTTCCACTAATACTTCTACTGTGTTCTATGGAGGAATGATATTGGAGATGTTATCACTCTTTCTGACCCTTAAATAAAAATTAAGTTTCAGTGGACTGTTATGCCTGGAAAGAATAATACTCTACTCTTTCAGCAAAAATAAAGACCATCAAAATGTAGTAAGAGTTTCACCTGTCTTCTCAGAAAAGGTTTCCAAGTGAACAGCATTTTGTAAGGATGGGATTAGGGTATGGGCAATAAGTTTTCCTGCTTACAGAAGGAACACAGACAAGGTTCTGCACATAGAATCACTCTTCACTTGTTCATGCCTTACACTGCCTCACCATCCTCTGCAGGCAAGGCAAATGAAGAAGCGTGTATCTAAGATGAGAAACCGCCCATGGGGATGTATGCAAGGACTGGCAGGAAAGCCCTCTGAGTCAGACTCCAGCAATGCAGTCAGATCCCGAGGACCGGGGGTGGATATGGCTGACTCCCATCTCATCATTGCATCCTTTGAGCGTGGGGCTTTCTGTTCCCAAGATGAATGATGAAGTAATTATTTGCTTCTTCAATGCACACTTAATTTCCCTTTTCTGAATCACAGTTCAAGCCCCTTTTAGGTGTACCTTTGATATCAGCACAGCAGTCTGAATACAGACAGTCCTAACTTAGAACAAGCTATATCAATACTGCAGAATGGATAGGATTCAGTTTACATGCCAGACACATGTGCAAGTATGTATGTACTTTTCAAAAAAGCACTGGAAGTTAATTAGGTTTTTTTAACTCATGGCATGTATTTTCATTATTATTTTTTTCTTAGGAGCTTGTTGCTTTTCAGTGCAGCAGTACCATACCCTGCTGTGTTAAAAGTACCAGACTACTCGGATTGTCCAGAATGCTCTAAGGTTCCTGTGCTGAACAGGTCCCGAGGGCTCCCTCCTCCTGCCAAATCCCAGGAGAGATGGTGTGCTCAGCTCTTCAGAGGATTTGTTGTCCCATCGTGCTCTGCAGTAGGGAGACAGACTGGAATTGCAGTTTAGTCCTTCAGTTCACTAGATGAAAGTCATCACTGTGCATAAGTCCTGTGCACCACCTAAGGTCCTCTTCTGGACTTGAAATCAGGATGTAAGGTGAATATAAATGGCACAGAGATCTGACTTTGGTTGCCTGCAGAGAGGTGAATTTCGCCTACTAGGAACAGCTACACCCAGGTTTTCGAACCCATGTGAAAGGGCTGGGAATTTGCACCATTTACTGGCTTGGCTGGGGAATGAAGATGCTCACAGAAAACCTTTGACACTTTTGAAGGAATTTGGCTTATTTTGTGCTAGAGAACAGATATGCTATACCCGAATTTCTAAACTTATTGTACTGGCATCAGAGTAACTAGAAACCACAAAATGGAAAAAAAAAAAAAAGGAAAGGAGAGGAAGTAGACTATGTATAGATATATTTACATCTACATACATCTACATATAGAAGCTTCTGTTCATGGGAATTCTATAAGCCACTGCCTGCAATAGCATCCATCCTAAGGGAATTCTAGAGATGATTCTTAAGAAACTGAGGAGATGGGGTTGTGAGGTGAGCCCATCTGTGTCAGCACCTTATCCAGCCATTGCAATGGTCCATGCAGGTGGATCTCAATCCAGCAGGGCGTGCTTGTAACATCTTGGCGATGATACTCTGCTCCCCAGCCCTATAAAAGGACCAAAAAAATGAAGTGTTGTTTTTTTTTTTAAAAACACCCAAAACATTAAATCACAACTCCAGTGCTGATAGTCTAACATAACTACAGATAGTCCACCACCCAAGTTCCCAAGATTTAATGCTCTATCCTACAGATAATTTTCTTTAGAAACTTTGCTCCTTTTTAAGGTTATTGTTACCATAATTACCAGGACTCGATGCTATTAAATTAAAAATCTCTGTCACACTTCCAGGTGCTGAGAACAACTGGCATGAAAAGGCCTGTTTCCAAGCTTGGCTGCCTGCAAAGAGCCCGTGGGGAATGGTCCCTGTTGTTTGCACCCCAGGGACATGCTCAGGAAAGTCTGGCAGACTGCTGTCTGGCACCAGCAAAAAGCAGGCCAGCCTCTTTCATTAGCAGGAACTAGGAATGGTCCTGGGCACTGCTTCGTGTATTGGTAGAGATTCGTCCTGTGAGTCTAAGACCTTAGAATTTCTGAGTATTTATCTAAACCTCTGGAAACTTCCAGCAGCTCCTATGTAGCATACTTAGCCTATGTATAAATATTTTCCTCAGGTTTTCTATCCTTGAACATGTCCTCTTTTCCAACAAGAGTTCCTGCCTGTCTGCTATGGGAAGTCCTGCAGTAATTTCTCCAGGTCTTTTGGGGAAGATATGAAGCATCTGAGAGAAGAGGGGGATGGGGTGCTAGCAGGGAGAAAAGAAAACCTGAAGTACCCATGCTTCAAGGAGCAGGCTTAAGATAGGAAAAGGCTTTTCTCCCAGAGGGTGGTTGGGCATTGGAACAGGCATCCCAGGGAAGTGGTCACAGCAACAAGCCTGGCAGAGTTCAAGAAGTGTTCAGAAAATGCTCATGGGTGTGACTCTTGGGGATGGTGCTGTGCAGGGCCAGGAGCTGGACTTGATGATTCGGATGAATCCCTTCCAACTCAGCATATCCTATGATTCACAAGCAGGCACAGTGTCTAAGCAGTGCTAAGCAGGCAGCCTGACGCCACAGCAACACAAGGCATGCGAGTCACAGCCCAAAGTCTTGCAGCTCACCAGATGTCTCACTGGCACAACTGAACTCAGATTTCCACAGGGCAATGTGCAAAACATGGTCTCAATACAGGATGAGAATCTTCATCTGTGGGATGCTGATCAGACACTGAGTCATACCTGTCATTATGATAGGCAGGCAAGTTGGTATTCTGGTCATGAAAAAATGACGTGGAGGTATATTAAGACTGATGGCTGCCAATGTCACCAAAATTTTAGAGTGCTGAGCAGCTCAGACAACTAAGGCTGCCAGAGCAGCAACTTCTTTAGATGATAGCTGGAAAACTGGGATCAACACTAAAACAAGAGGTCACCATAAGTGGTCTGGATAAAATCCATGCTAATTAAAAGGGGAAAGAAAGCAGAAGAGTAAGATATGGGCCCACCAAAGCCCAAAGAGGGAGCATTTTTCTGAACTGCAGAGCATTTATCAGACTAGAAAGAGCCTGTGTTCACAGAACACAGATTGATGTTCTGTAAATGTTTACATAAAATGCCAGCACAGTCAGACTTCTCAGACGAAGTCACAAGTACTCAACTTCAGTGAAGATTCACAGCCAGGAGAGCAAGTGTCAGAGGAGCTGGCACACCTTGCTGACAGGCAGGACAGAAAATCCAGAGGAGCAGCAACTACAGGATTCAAGCACAGTGTGCCAGATTTGGGGGAACCTGGCAGGTAGCTGGCCATCTCCCTCTGCTGGCAACTCCCGAACACTCGCAGTGATGCTGTCTGGCTGGAGCACCCTCCGAGGAAATGCCAGGTGGGAAGGACCCCGGTGCTCCCTGTATATCACTCTTGGGTTCCAGGTTGCCTCCTTCACTCCAGGACTGAGAGGACCCCAGAGCTGGAGTTCTCTTAATGAGAGAATAAAGTGAATACAACTTTCAAAGCTGCAGTGGTGTTTTCCACAGATGGTGGGAAGAGGATGCTGGTACCCCCACGGGTCCTACTATTCCTGCCAACACTTCCCACTTCCTGTGGGCAGCATCTCTCTCAGCTTGGAGAAACTCTCCATCTCTTCCCTTTGTGCTTCAGCTGCCTCAGCTTTGGAGAGGTGGCAAGAGCCATCCTGCTTTGGTTATCAGCGGTGCCCACTGGATGGAAGCTGGTCTCACTGGCGATACACCCACATTTGAACTCCTCTCAGCTGCTCTGTGGGCACACAAAGGGCATCAAAGGGAACAAGACCTTCACCTCCCTCTGTCCTATGCCCTGCATCCTGAAGATGGCACAGTCCTGGCGAGTTTTTCATGACTTGGTCCCTACCCATCCCTGCCTCACAGCTGGTAGCTCAAGCACTGGTGGGGTCAGAGGCAGGATCTCCAGCCCTGTGGGCTGTAGGTGACCAGCAGTATCTGGAGGCAAGTCAGCAGAGAAGCCACAGCACTGCCCAGTACATGAGGGCTCTCTTGGAATGTGGCTCTGACAGACAGGCCCCTCTGGGCACTGCAACCCCAACACCCAGGGTCACTCCTGACCCCAGACTGAACACAGGAGGGCTCACTCCTTGGGAGGGAAATATTTTGGGGAGACTGAATACAGAAAAGCGTATTTGCAAGCCAGGAAAAAAGAGCCTAGATGAGATTTGCATAGCAATTTTCCAGACGTCATGGGAAAGAGTTCAAAATAACTCCTTGCACTGGTCTTCTGGTGCCTGAGGCACAAAAATAGCTGCTATTATTTCAACAAAGCAAGGTGATAATATGGCAGCAGCATTATATAGTGCATCAACACCACCATTTCTGCTGCCATGCTGGGCATGGAGGCAGATAACACATCAAAGGGCCTGCCCCTGAATCACTGAGATAATGAAAATATTGCATAACTGGCTAGACTGCCTTTACAAACAACATGCCCATTCAAGTCTTCCATTACAGAAAATGCTGTTTGTTGGGTTTCTTGCTTTTTTTTTTTTTTGCCCTAATGCTTGTATGTGAACAAGATATCAGTTCCCTCCCAAGAACAAAGCAACAGCATAGTCACGGGCATGGAGATTTTGCCTTGGACTCTTGGGAGAGGTTCCAGGGTACTCTTAATGCTCTTGAAGACTTAAGAAGATGGGTCTCCAAGGATGGCTAAAAAAAGTTAGAACAGAAAGATATGTAGGACTCAACTCATTGGCTCTGTAGAACTTAAGGAAACTGGACTCAAGCCTCAAGCACTTTTTGGTCTCTTAGATGTGAATTCAATCATCTTAATTCAGTCATTCATATAGAAACAAATCTACAAGACAAAGGAATATACCCAAGCCATTTTTGTGGTACCTAGCAGGACCACAGGCTTCTAATGGTGCAGCTGCTCTAGTTTGCAGGCTGAACATTGCTGCCAGCTTTCCCCAGCAGCACTATAGCAAGTTGGTCTAGCATCACATCATCTGGAAACTACTTTGAAACACTTGCCATTCTTTGGGGGTTAGATGCTGCAACAGGCATGTAAATAAATCCTAATTGGTGAAAGATTTCATTCTGGTGAGAAGAGCATTCAGAAGATTTGTGAAAGTCCCACAAAGACTGATAGATTTCCCACAGAGGAGTCAGACTGTGAAATTCAGATATGAAGGACATCAGAACAGTAATGGCTTTGGTGGCCTCCTGTCTCTTCTGAATAACAGGGGAAAGGTCAAATGTTCTTTTGGGTTTTTTATTTTGCCTGCAAGAAACCCTTCTGGTTGTGTGGCTGGCCAGAATGGATGTCATCAGAAAGAAAAACAATATTTGTCAGGGATCAGTGAGATAACGAACAACATTTCTCTGCAAGCTCAGTGAAGGATGAAAAAGGACCCAGTGTTTCTTGATTGAGACAATATATACCAGTCTATGGTACCGATGAGACTAAATTAGCCTAAATACATAAGGACATTTTTTTCAGATCAATGGCTCTATCAAGCTCTATTGCAAACCAGTAGCCAGTAGGAGAGATTAAAACTACCTAAGACATGTGCTACTAAATTTATATGTCGCTAAGCCCTTCTGAGTTGAACTTTCTGAACAATCAGTGGGGGGGCACCATCATGCATTCTCTGCCTATTTTCCACAGAGAGCCTATGGAATACCTAAATTTTAGTAATCTGAGAGATTGTCCACATGGTTGACCACAAAAGCTATCCATTTTGAGCACCTATAAGTTTAAGGCAATACTGGAAAACAAGTAGTATGAATGGCTATTCAAAAGTTGGGCATCTACACCCTCCCTTGGAATGGATTTGATGGGATCTAATTTTGCACCAAAGCTAGCAAGGATGCAAGAGAAAGCAAAGAATCCTTACCTTAACAAAACTCATTCGGATAGTACACATCTTGGTCAGCTCATAGACCACTTCAAAACCATGATTGACTGACTGGGCAAGCAGCTGGGCGAAGAGCTGGTTGTTGAAGATCTTGAGGCTGCAGCCACTGGGGATCTTGCAGACCGTGGCTGGGTGGAAACCATGCTGGTAGTTACAGTTGCGGCTTTGCACAAAAATACTGCTGTCACTGACACATTCGGCATAAACCTCCCCACCCACGTAGTAAAGATGAACACCTTGAAAAACAAAACAGAACATGTGTTATTTCTCCATTGTTCACAACACACTTTCTGCCAGTAATTAATTACTTTACTGGTTTGGCCATACAAGCCCAAGATCCTTCCAAGATCTTTTGTTTCTCAGTGCAGGTTGCTTTATTTTTACCCAACAGCATGGTACTTTATGACAAAATACACATACATAAACATAAAACACATGGCAGACATATCCTAAACATCAATAAAAACTACCCAGGAGTCTGAAAAATCACTATTGCATTACACAGCTAAATGTATTCTTGCTGTTAAGCAGACGTGCACTGGCCAAGACCCACTTCACTGCACGCTGTTGTTTTACTATGGGATCCTAGTGTCATACATTTAAAACACAGCATGGCATGTACTTAAAATAGCTTTTCTGTATTTTGCTTTATTTGCCGCATCAGAAACATGTATTTGCATTTACATGATTTGACTTACTCATCAGATCCTGTTCCAAGTGACCTTTAGCAAGAAAATAACTGATCGTCTTCTGAACTTTTCCGTGCCCAACTGACTTACCAATACTAACTCAAATTTTGACTGTGACTTGGGGAAATTAAGGTGGAAGCACTTCTATCCCTTCAAAGACTCTGATCCACCAAGGATATCTGCTTGCATGAAAACATACCTGAAATGGTGGGAGAATTTATCTTAGCCTAATTCAGCAACCTTGAAGATGGGGATGATCTGTAAGATGATAAATGTGTAGATGCATTCTCTAGCTGATAGATGGAGAGAGGCACTGCAACCAAGTGATTCACTTCATCTGCTACTGAGTGCAAGCTCAGAGCCAGCTTAAAGCCATGGAAGTCTGGGCAGGTGCTGAAAAGGCTCTCCCATTCCCTACCCCTGCTGTCACACACCTGCTTTCATGCTGGCAGCAACAGCTGAGGATTGGGCTGCTGTCCAGGCTGAGGAACTGAACCAGCTAGTAAACTTAAAAACAAGAAACGAAAATTTGTTTTTGGTGAGATCTTGTGAGATCTTCATCAGTGCAAGTGTGGCAATGGGGACCTTGACTACTTGAACATGAGCATGAAGCCACAACCTGAAGGGGGCCAAGTCATCCTGTGAAAATGGCAGACAGTCACCCTTCCCATGGCTAGATTAGGGGAAATGAACCCTTCCCATGGCCAAGAGAGGTGGAAGAACTCAGTTCTTTGTTCTTGTAAAAGCCTCTGCTAAATAAAAATTAAATTCTCCTCTCTAATGCTAGGTATGTCCTTCAAACACACACAAATATTCACAGAGCCTCAGTCGAGTGACTGCAGAGCTACTGGTAACTGTGCTTTAATAATGCAGCTGTAATTAGCTTTATTCTTGGTGTCTTTCATACAAACAAAGACTGGTTACATATTCCCAGTCTGTTCATCATTCTGCAGTCATAACAACAAGGGGCAGTAGCACATCCTTAGGACAAAACCAGCCTCTAAACAGAAGTGGGAATGGCACGGGGGAAAGCAGGTTGAGTGGGAAAAGAATCTGGGAAAAATACATTCTCCCATAGTCTTCCAGAGTGACTCAGGTGGGAAGCTTTAAGTCTGTCTTCAAGCCATCACTTGACTTCTGAGCACCCACAAGACCTGAAAGGAGCTGCGAGTGGCAGGGGTGTGGCTCGGAGCACACTGGTACTGCACTGGGAACAGCAGGGACAGGAAAACATCAGCTCCAACTGCACCAGGCACTCACTGTGGGGTGCTCACACCGTGACTCTTACCACTTGACCTTCCTTCCCATGGGAATGGATAAAAGGGAAGGACAGAAAGCACCTTGATGGAGTCTATATAGCTTTCTGAAATAATCAGATGAAGTGAGAACAGAGGGTGGGGGGAGAAGAAGAAGGACATAAATATGCACCACATTTCAAATCTTCAGGTGCAGCTACTGATTTAGGGTCATCCCACCACAGCGGATCCTAAGGTGAAAAATTTTAAAGGCTGGGTTTTCAAAGTATATTAAGTAACCCATTTTCTGAAAAAAAATGAATGCTTTCAAAGGCATTGCCCAAACATTGTGCTACAATAACAAAAACATCAATATCACTTCTGAAAGCAGAGATTGCAAATTGTTGTTTTCTTGTGAACTTTTTAAAAGCATAAACAATTTAAAATACAACACTAATCCGTGTGTATTCCTATTATTTTAGTATTCATTCACCAGAGGAAAGCACCCTAAAGAAAATCAAGAAAAAAAAGGAAATCAGGCAGCTAAATATGTATTTGTAGAAGATAAAATCAAAGGTCCATATGTTTTAGTGGTATTTCATTGCTCCCTGCAGAAACTGAAAATTCAGCAGTCTCCAAGCATCCACATCTTTTTGACACTCATCAGAAGTTCCTTTTTTGTCCTTGAAGTCTGACTGCTGAAACAGGTCCAATTGCTCATAGATATTGCATTGTGTTCTAGATTGTTTTTAGCTTTGATGTGGTATTTCCAGGAAATGGTTTCACGCTGATACACTAGATGACAATTCAATCACATATCCTTATCCTACTGAGCTAATCTTGTTTACTCACTCTTTTTTCTCCCGTGTTAACATGTGACAATTGTATCCATTTCAGCAGCTTTCATCTGTCCACCATGCCTTTGAACTATATGCTTCTGGAGCTGCTCTGTGCTCTTCTGCAGGCCTGCACTGGTGCCACTTGTATTCCACTTGTATACGGTTTTTTAGGATTTGCATAAAAAGGGAAGAGCAGTAAAATTAAGGATCTCTGATATATTAAGCTCCTCTTTGGGTAGCCTGCTCCCTTCCCTTGGGCACACTCCTAGTGTAGGACTTTAAAGGACTTTTAATCAATTAAGACAGATCTTCACATTTAAAGGAATGAAGACCACTAGCATTTACCTAACTTTATTTCTGTTCTGTTTCTTCGTCTTTTGGGGCAGTCACAGACTGTAACATCGCCAAATGACAGCTGGCATCTTTTGTCATTCTTCTTTTAGGCTCAGCTTTGATCTACATCCCTCTGACAGCTTACACTGATAGGACGTAAAGCTTTATTTTCTAAGTGACTTAGAACTAGATGTACAGTATATTTGCACGCCACACAATGAACCACTATGGCACACACGTATAACATCTGCAACATAAGCATCTTCCATTCTAGGGAAAAGTGCAAGAGCTTAGCACAGCACTGCCTGCTCCAGCTCTCAGGTTCACTGCCTTTTGCAAAAACTGTATCACATTTGTCTCAGAGCTTCCCTGTATTCAGTCATTCAACACTAGACTATCAAGAGCCAATTAAAATATTGCTCTAGGCCTGGGAAATGAGGTGAGGTTGACAAGATAATAAGAGTGGAACAATTAGAGTTAATTAGCCCAGTGGGAAATGCATTCCCAGGCTGCTACTGGTGAGAGGCTGGGTTGGCAAGATAATGAGTCTAGACTGGATATACCAGAAGAGGCAAAGCTTCATCTGCATGGAGAGGTGGCTGGCACAGGGCTTGTGACTCACTACCACAAACAGCAGTAAGTTCTGGGAGAATATCAAACCCCACACAGCCCTGGGGAGCTGGGACAGAGTGTGTGTGGCCGTGTGTGTCCAGGTGTGGTCTCCTCCTACCTGGCACCAGCAGCATGTCACACTGCATGCTGAGGGTATATGTACACCAGGGGTGGAGCATACAGAGCTGCACCAGCAACCACTGGTGGGAGAATACAAGCCTTAGCTTTACTACTGAAAAGCTGACAAAGCAGGGAATGGGACTGGCAGGAGAGGGAGGGAGCTACAAACACAATTCTACCAGAGTTCTTCAGCTAAGTAACTCAGCTACTAAGTGTTTCATCCATCTCCCTTTGTTATTCGGTGGGAGGAGAAGCAGCCCTGAGGCACCAGCAATTATCCTTTTAGTGGCATTTCAATGGCAATATTCCCAGTTGCCAGAAGCTCTAATAAATAAAATGAAAATACATACTGCTAAATTAGAACACACAACTATAAACAACATTTTTCTCTTTGCTGGCCAAGTAAATAGCCTTTGTAAGGAGTTACTCTGCTGGTTGTTATCCAGTCAGAAAAGAATCCTCTGCTTTTCTTCTATTTCAGAAGTAATGTCAGAAGTTTGATTTTAAGGCAAGCACATCTGACGAACCAGCTAGATTTGTTAATGCAATGCATGGATCTTCTGAGCTCTGAACATTAGTCCTGAGGAGAGGGGATTTCTTCTTACCTTTTCCTATGTGTCTTCTGGTGTTTTCTATAGTAGAATTGCGGTTTACGTTTGAGAGCAGACCCAGGCAGAACCTGTTTTTGTTATTTGAAGGATCTGTAAATCCATCTATGAGGATACTTCGAGAGGAGGCCTGGAAAGTCTCCCCTACCCGGTTGTTGAGTTCATAATAGGCAACTGAGCACCAGTGCTGGGGTTCCTCATAACAAACAGGACGAAAGTCTGTAGGAAATAAAGTTAAGCAGCTGCTCAGGTTTCAACAATATTTTTAAACAGTCTTTCTCTGTTTTCTTTCATTCTCTCCCACTCTCAGCCCCCCCATCTCTTCATCTAAACTGTCACTTATGTCATGTTCTATCCCAACAGCAGCTTCCATTGCTTCTTGATTTTATGACTGAAGTCCCAAACATGCAAAAGGTTGGTGCACCAGCTTAACTCTAAGCCTCTGAGGAGCCCCACTTCTTAAAAGTAGAAACTCCACTGCATTAAATCAACCACACTGACATTTCTCACTGAACTGGGGCCCAAACTATACACTGAAAATAGTAAGTGATACATCTGCTCTGCACACCACCAGGAGATAGGGATGACAGATGGGCTCAAAGCAAGTCAAAACTGAGCCAAGTTTTTGGTATTAGGCCTTCAGCCTAATACCAAACTCTGTAGTTGAGAAGTAATAAATCACTCCAATTTTTGCATGCTTTCAGAGTTTCCGCTTCCATGTGAGACTGTAAGCAGAAATGTCAGCAAGGTCATTTCTTTTGGATCTATCCTTGCCCTGGTTTCCTAAGTCAGAGACAGAGAAAAACTCAAAAATGTAACAGAATCTCAGAGCCTCATTTGTCCTACAGGAATTAGTAGGAAACTTTATCCTGCCTGCTCACCACAGGCATGTGAGTCCGCCTGCCCCCAGAGCACCTCTGAACATAACCTCTAATAAACTTCCAACTAATATTCACTAGGATAGTGATCAGAGATGGTAGGCTGTGATAAAGAGATTAAAGTAGCTTGACAATTTATTTAAAAGTATTGGTGTCTGATAACTTGTTATTATCCGGCCATTCTGTGTCCCCATCCGTAATTAGCACTATCCCCTCACATTCCTTCTGCTTCAGATCCATGCTACATACACACTCCTTGCTGTTTCAGAAGGCTGGTAATATTTTTTTTAATGTGCATATGTATGCAGTGTTCAGTCCTCATTCTAAAAGTTACATTTCTTTAGGAAGACAATATGACAGACTAAAAGAACAATGGTGATTTTTCCTTTGCAGTAGCAGGAAGCCAAAGCAAAACCCAGCAGAGGAACTCCATTTCCCCTTCCTACTCTGCAGCAATGGGCTCTGAATTGTGGGGGCATCAGTACTAGCCAGTACTAGCCCAAAGGTAGCAGAGGCCATGCTAGAGAGATCATCAAGTTGTTTTGAGGGGTACAAGCAGGACCTCAGACCCTTCTTTGACCATTAATGCCTCTCCCAGTAAAGAATTCTTGTAAGATGACAAAGATTTTGGTCTTCTGTCAAAATATCTTTGTACTCCACTAGAACGTGTCATTTTCTTTTCTAGCCAACCAGTAATGTAACATTAATACAAAGATGGCAGTAAAAAGGTCCCTACCATAAGACTTTAAAGTACTTGAAACCTAGAGCTGAAGTTGATAAAGAAATGAGTTCTGATATTGATAATGCTATTGTGCTTATATTGCCCCACCATCCTTGATTTGATATGTTTATCTGTACAATGTAGATAACAGTGTTTGCTTTCATTAACAGCTTTTTAACTGTAATAGTCCATGGATGCAAATAAGGTCTAAACTCTGTAACTTTGCACATAATTCATGGAAATATTACATCAACCAATCCTGCTAGCTAATGGAGGTGTCTAGCACACAGCCTTACTGCAAAACTGCCTGAAACTTATTATAACACATCACTAAATTTTCTTGTGCAAATAACAATTTTTTAAACAATTTTTTTTCTTAACACTTTTTATTTAAAGAATAGTACAAATGGTTATTTACTTTCAGCTTCTCCATCGGCAGATTTACCTCCACTGGGCAAAGACAGCACTAGTTGACTTTCAGCTATTGCATCCATTGACCGACCATTGTGGATTCCTGGAGGCTCTCTTGCATGGTAGGGTGGAGGTGGAGTTTCCACTACAGAAAGAAAGAAAAAAAGAGAGAGAAAGGAAGAAAGACACCTAAGTCAGTACACTGGTAAATTCCTGCTTTTTTTTTCTTTTTCCCTGGTGAATATTTTATGACTTCAGCATTCTTTGGTTTGAGAAGACTGGAAAAAGTACAAATCTGAATCTGACCTCCCTTCAGTCTCTAGATTAAGACCATTACATTTTCAGCAAAGACAGGAAGGAAAAGTTGTCATGTTGGACATGCAGCACTTGAAAGAGAGAGGGATGGTCACAGCAGGGCCTCAGGACTAGACCTGTGTAAAATCAAGTTCTCTGTTAACACCAGTAGTTACCCTAAGAAAGTGATGCATTATTTCCAGAATTCTGTCTTTAATTTAAAACCTGAGGAGGAAGGTTTAAGAGCAGAAGCTAACTTTATTTGATCCTCTAGGAGAAAGCTCTCGTTCTTCATAATCTGTAAAAAAAGCCTATGGAAAGCCATAGAAATCAAACTTGGCAAAACTCCCTCCAGACTTGTTCTTTTTTCCTCTGTCCTACAATGGAAGTCTGTCCCTCTCCTGGTTTGTTCAGTCTCCCATCAACGAGCAATAGATGAAATAGAAACACTGGGAAATGAAAACATTGGAAGAAAAGTATCAACTCACAACTGCTCAGCTCCTGATTTGTTTCATTTACAGCAAGATGAGCTAGAAAACAGAAGGTGACTCTATAGTGGGGATTATCCAGAAAGGCTGGAGGCCATAGAAAGCCTTCATTTACTTATTATAAAATGTCAACATTCAGTGCATAAGCACCAAAAGTGTGTAGTTTTGTCTCATTTGAACAGAAACTCAGTGGGCTTATATGCAAATTATAGCCACATACAAGCTCAGGGGACCAAGGGCCTCTTTAAGAAGGGTTTAACTTGGTTCCAGACTGAAATTCTCTCTTGTGTTTGGGGTCTGTTGTCTGGCCCTTAAAATGGAGCAACTTGACCCAGAGTGGCTAACTGTGAACTGTCTCATAAGATAATCACTGAATCTTCCAATTAAACCATGTTATTCTACTCTATTTAAGCATTGTTCAAGACCTAGGAATTTCATATACTATGATATTTCTAACACTTAGATGACATAACCCTCCAAAAAAAAAATAGTGGAAGAGAAAATAAGTTAAAGAAAGGAATATAATGACAGAATCATATGGTTATATGGATATTTTTTATGTCTACTCCTAAACTAGTCACGTTTAGATCTCTTTATACCCACTAAAGAAAAATAGGAACCTGCAGACACAGTGTATTGGACATATACAAGAATATTCAATGAACCTTATTCTAGGAGTGTCTGTTTTCCTCCACTGATTACAGGGAGAGTATAGACAATTCCATGAGATGCAGAAACCTGAACTGTTGACATCTATATTTGGCCACAGCAATCCCTCTCAAGGCTCTTGATGTAACTCCAGTTTGCTTTAGATAGCTTTCCATCCCTGATTGTTACACAGGCAAATTATGCTTATCAGTATGCTGTGTGCTGTGATATACTGAAGCTCAGGTTGAGCCACTTCCATTATTAAGTAGCTTTGCAAGGTCCCAAGTTCAGCTAAATGCACGAGTCAGAGTCATTACACAGCTGGAATGGGCCTGATTTACCTGTCAGAACCAGCTCCACTGAATCCAGCTTAGTTACACAGAGGTGGAAGAAAAATATTGGAGAAGACAAACAAGTCTTACTACTTGATGAAATGTTTCAGTGTTGCTAAATATGATGTAATCAGAAATGCAGATCTAGAGAAGAAATGAATGGAGGCACATTCAATGAATGAAGAGGGAAGGAAAAACATCACACTATGTTGAAAGTATTCAGCTTAAAAGGAAGTTCAAATGCTACAAACACCTTGTAAAATAAGCATCTTTCTTGGCATATCATTAAGGACCTGAATTTAAGTGCTTCACAGTTGAGACACTAAAATCTTAAATTACAAGATTCTGACCTGAATTTATCCTTGTGAAAAAGCTGACATAACTGAAACTATCTGAAAGTTAAAGTGCTGAAGTGAATCTAAACCATGTTTTGATATTAAAACTAGCTCTTAGCTGTGTTGCATTAACAGCAAAAGCACAGTTATATGTCCAGGTAATTAGAGCTGTACTAAGTCAGGAGTTCACATCACAAACAATCTGAGTGACATAAGCCTGCTAATCTCAGAACTGTGGAACATGTTCCAAAGTCATAGGAACTTGCCTGGTGACTTTTCCAAGTGTTGGGCCAGATTATTAAACACCTCAACTTTCCGAAATTTATACCATCAGTGGGATTGCCATAAATCTGCACACCAATTTCCCCATTTTATTCTGTCTCCTGATTGAGTTTCTAAAGGTTCCTACGCTGACTCTCCTTTGTCCCTAACTTAGGTCTTGCAAGTGCTCTTTTCCATGAATTGTACCAGAAGCTTGGATGGGCAGCTTTGGACAGAAGGTGGCCTGGCACACCCACTTCTCTCCTCAGCTTTTCCCGCACAGTAATCATGACATCTCACCCAGGCACTTCTAGGAGCGGGCTGACTACAGTTCTCCATCTCTGGAGCATCTGTCAGTAGGACTGAGAGACAGTATACAAGAGACAGTCACAAGAAATCACATTCCAAGTCCATTCTATCCAACATTCAATCTGCAGCTACAGTCTGGGGTGAACACAGAATTGTCACCTGACCCCAGGCCCTGGCAAGACCCTCAAATGCCTCAGTCATTCTTACCCGTGAGCTGATAGGGACTTCCTGGTCCAGAAGAGCTTTCTGGTGAGTTGGGGTAGCTGATACTGTTGGGCGACTGGGAGAACATGTGGCTGGGGGATGATGGAAAAGGGGTACATGGAGGATGCTGGAAAGAATCCGGGTAAGTGGCATTGTGCGGCATCAGTGGCTCGCTGTGCAGAGAAGTGTTTCGGAACTTGGCAAGGAGGCTGAGGTGAGGGTTAAACTCGCTGTGTCTTGGAACGAGTACAGGAGGTAGGACTGAAAACAAAAACAACAGAAAAATTGGTTAAAGCAGTATTCTTGAAAGTATGTCTCGTTGTAAGTTAGAAAGAGGCATATTCCATGCTACTCAAATATTGCTGTCTGCATACAAGTCATTGAAGAGTAACAAACCTATCCAAACCCAAGAATCAAAAGCTGAATTCTTGGACATTTTTCTCCAGATCTTCAGCCAGTTACAACAGTTCCACATTCAAATTAAGGAATCTTGTCTTGAGCAAGGTACTATAAAATTCACAAGTAGAGCATGCAGAAATTCAGGTAGTACATCTCCCCCTGTCAAAGTTCCCTATTCCTTCCTTCTTCAGAAACTGAACACATCAGGAGTTTTCTAAATCTTATCACCAGGTTTTGTCAAATTCACAGCCAGGTTTAATAACAATTAATAGTGCTCTGCAATACACTGCATATTTTATTACCAGTGTGTTGCAGATGGGCAAAAGGAAGTACAGACCTGAAGCCAGACACCAGATCTAAAATGTTGTACTTTCAGGTACTTGAAAATGCTGCCAGACAGACAATGGGATCTTTAAAAGGGAATGTAAATGGCAATTCAAACATTGCAACAATATCAATTTAGCTCTTGCAATATAGTTAGAAAAGATCTAGCAGAGGAAAGCATATGTCAGTGGTCGGTATTTAAGACATGAAAAATGCACGTCAGAACACTAAAATCCAAATTAATCCATTTAAAAATTAGTCTAGTAGAAGATACTGCCTATTCCCAAACTCTCTTCACTTTCATTGCACACTGTCAGTGCTGTTAACAGCATTACCCCTTTGAAAAACCCAAAGTTGATCCAAATTACTTGCATTCTGACATATGAGAGGCAAGAGCAGAATTAAGACTCAAAACACTTTGAAAATCCTGACTAGTGAGATACCTATGAAGATGCAATCCTTAGGCTGGAACACAAGAAAGCTTGCTGAATAATTTTGAATATGAGAGTTCAACCTGAGGCTTTAACTGTGTCTTCCATAGTCTTGGTGGGGAGAGCAGCACCTACAATGGGTAATTTCTGCACCCCAAGATTTCTTTACTGGTTATTAGCTCACATAGTGCCTAATTATCTTAGCTAAGGCTTCCAACACAGGTAGGGGGAATGAATTCCCAGTTGGTATTGTGCAGATCTAAAAGCCACTAAAGAAGATAAGGAGGCAATTTAAATTAGAGTGAGAAAGATGAATTGTCCAAGCATCGGGATGATGCGAACCCAGTATTCAGAGTTCCTCTGGCCTAAAACCCAGCAGCACATCATTTTCCAGTCTATCCTTACTAGTTTATGGAAACAAATAGCACTGTGCACTCTTAGTTTTAAATGTTGATGGGAATATACAGTTTGAACGTGTTTTAACACATTGCTTGGGCCAAAATGCTCTGTCTAGGTAAGGCAAATTCTTTTTAGGTAGGCTAGCTAACAACTTTTAATTACAGCAAACTCTCATTTATCCAGCTTAATGAAAGAGTGGAATAATTGCTATTGTATAAAGTAAATAATGTATAGATAATGCAAAACATGTGCATGAGAAGAGGCTGCTTGGAATGCACATCAGTCACTTAGAGAGCTGGGGCATTTATAGTGTCTGGTACCAAAAATGGGTTTACAGCTTCTTGCTCGATCTATCACTGTGCTGTAGTAGAGGCAGGGTTAAACAACGTGTCTGACCACCCACTGGAATATACCACTGGGAATATGCTAGTCACTCATGACATGAAGAAGTGAGCCCTAAAACTATGCAAAAGATTGGGCTGATGGCAGGGAGTTCACTGCAAAAGCTATCTTCTCACCTCCACTAGGATATCTGTTAAGATGCTACACATACATGCTTCTCTGGCCTAATGCATTGCTAATTAGCCTCTAGCCAGGACAAGGAGTGATTTCTTTCCTTCTGCCTCTCATATCCTCCTATTTGTGGCATGAAGACTGCTGCCCCTTTCTTAAGTCATTTGGTAGAGAAAGGTATTTATGCTTCTTTACTGTTCTTTCAGCTTTAAACATCCAGGTAGGACTCATACAGGCAATACAAGTATTCACATCTGACATGCACTGCCCAGTCCTCTGTAGATCTCTTCACAGCCAGTGGGGAGGAATAAACTCTTTAACTGCTATTTACTGGGACAAAACCAGTACCATCACTGCGGATATGGGTTTGGTGAGCTGTATTCCTCCCATCCCATGCTCCTGTGAACAGCTGCAGGCTGTGAGCTGTCTGCTTCTGGAGTTTTCCTCAGCATCTCCATGAAACTGGTATGATGTTTGTCAGGTCGGCTGCTGATCAGCCAGCTCTGACTGGCAGCCTTCAATAGTGAGGAGCTGGTGATCCCTTTGCACCCAGCAGAGGTGCTGAGCAAGGGGCAGCTGTGTGCAGCAAAGTCGTGCAGTGTTGAGAGGCTGACACCTCACTGTGGGTACCACAGCTAAGGGAGCTGCTTCCTTCAGCCCTGTGAGAACTCAGCTCCTCTAAATGAAAGCTGAGAATCTGGATGTGTGAACAGCGCTTGCCAGGGAAAGCCTTTGATTTGCCTTGAGTGAGTCAGCAGGAAGAATTTTCAAGCCTTGAACTCCTTCCCGACTCTGACCATGGCACTCTTAATTTCTGCTCTGATGAACAGTTTTTGCCATCTCACTCACTCTTTCCACTGACTGTTCTGTGATTGCCTAGAGGGCTAAAGCCTCTGTGGTGGGGAGGCATTCAGAGATTTTGTTGTGTGTGGCTAAGATTACCCCTCAGGGCCTCGTTTGCTTTGTTCTTTTGGTAACATGTCACTCTCCAGGGCTCAACTACTCTGAAGGAAGTGTGACCAGAGCTATAAAACTGTGTAACTGAGTGTATTGGGACCTGTCTGTCCTCATAAATTACCTGCATTTTCTCCACTCATTGGGGTCCTTTTCTTCTACCTGCTGTTGTCCACCAAGAGCCAGAGGTGAGTCCTTCCTTCTATGCGTGCTGAAGTGTTGATGATCTTTGTTCAACTGGAGACAAATACGGTCCTAAGTCCTGCCACTGCCTTTCATGCCTTTCTCCCGTTCCCTTTGGCTTCAACAGTTCTTGCTGGGAGCCTGACTGTGCCCAGAGCTTGTGACTTCAGATGCTGGCAAGCAAACTTATCTGCCTCATTTTAATTTCAGGTACAACATCCACACTGCAATTTCTAACACGTTAATCCATCTCTGCACATTTTACTACTTTTGGAGACCACTCTCCAGTGAGATCCATCTATTCCCCATGTCAGTGACTACTTCCAAACACACGGCCAACAGTGAGGCCATCAGGTGGTCTTCCATCTGGGAGGCTATCACATCTTAGTCCCACTCAGACTTCATGAAAGCAGTCAGTTAGTCTAAGTCAAAAATTCTCCTGTCTAGAGCAATGGTGAACCTCAAATTTACAATACTTACATATGAATGATCTCATATAAAAACAATAGGGTGTCAGCTTCTGCTGACTACAAACCAGACTTCTGAGGAGCTCTTTGAAGGCAACAATGAAGGGGGAAACAAAGCATAACCAGCATACTTACCTCCTTCAGATTAGGTGGCCTAACTCCTCTCTGCAGTGGGATGTCGCATACACAGAGGAATTATTTTCTGCTTTTTGTCTAAGTGACACTTGCTATTTGGCAGACCTGAGAAGAAATCTGCCAGGAAAACCTGTAGCAGCAATAAAAACCATGTGTAATCTGTGCAGTATCAGTAGCAGAACCTAAAATGGGACTGGACAGCCTGAGGACACAGCAGAGGTAATGAAATCCCTGAATCTCTGACCAATTTTCAAAGATGTACTCTAGTAACAGACGTCTAGAGATTTGCCAGGCTGTCAAAGAAAGGGTGAGGCCTTCCCGTCTTTGATACAATTCATTAGTTCTGGGTTGAAGTTAATGGATCTGGTCATAGAGTGGTTCATTCAGCAAGAAAGACTGCAGTGGTGGAAACTGATCCCCGAAAGGATGGACATTTGCTTGAAAATAAAATTGGTATTATATTCTGGTGGATTATAAAAAAATAGTGTTGATTTATTCAATGGGTAGATTCTTCAGCTCCAGAGGATGGCACTCAGAGAATCTCATATAAACCTTAGATCACCAACAGCCAAGATGTAGATTTCCTGCAGTGAAAAGAGGACTGTTGTTTAAACAGACTGGCACCTAAATCAACCACTCCCAGCCTTTTCTGTGGTGACCTCACTATTACCACTTTCTCATGAAGCTCATTTGTTCTTCTGCCTTGCCAACACCTCCTTTCAGCACTGCTTTCTAACTGGAGCTGCACTGCACCACTTGCAGTGGTGCAAGTTCTCTCTCCTGCTGCTGCTCCAGAACACCTGAGTGGGTTACACTCTTTGCTATACTGTACATATATATATATACTAAAGTCGTGAGCTTCAGCTTCTGAGTTGTCCCTGCAAGCAGAGTTGCAGGGGTGAATACAACAGCCTGAGAACAATTCCTGGGTCCTGTGGACAACTGTCACAGCACAGCTTGTATCCTCACAGCTGCATTCACTTTCACCTCCAGAACAAGGTGGCCAAGTCCGAAGTGCCCTCCTGTGGGCTAACTCCTGCACTCTGAGAGCTGCTAGTCCACACAAGTCCGCACGGGTCACAGCTGTTCCTGGGATCATGTTACCAACTCAGCAGTAGCCAGACCAGCACCTTGTCCTCTTCTACTTTACTAGCAGAGATACTGCCAGTCTGCTGCACAGACAAACAATAGAGACATGTCCACAGCTGAAAGCTTCTGAGTTTCAGGATCAGAACAACAAGCTTTGGCAGCCATTTATCAGCTGCTGGACTATTCCATTAGCAGTGTTTGTTAGCTGGCACTGAACAGATGAGAAAACCAGCTTTGAAATCAGCATCATTCAGTGCTGTCAGCTACTGGACTGAGGAGACTCCATTAACTGCACCAAAGTTACACTAGAAGAAATGAGAAGACACTAAAGACTGCAGCCTGCAAGTAAAGAAGTGCAATAAACAAAAAATGGGATATTTTATGAGCATCTTTTCCTAAATTATTGAAGTGTTTACTTTAGCAAGGCGTGAGATCAGCTCTTTCCACTGAAAACTGTTGACAACAAGCACCACTCAGTGTAGCTGTAAAATGTAAAAGTTTTGACAATGTTTACAGCAGATCGGATGCAACTTCACAGTGATAGCTGTGCTGCACTGGAAGGATTATCAGAAGAGGAAGCAGCCCCTGGTGTTTAACAAATGTCAACAAATGCCTTTCCCTTATTTCATCTGTGTGAAAAGAAACATCCCACAGTTCACTTATCTGATCCTAATGCCACCTCAGAGTAAAGTTCATGCCAGGCAAGGAGTAATCTCAGAATAAAAAGTATGCATTTACCAACTGTATCCATTAGTAAATTAAATTACCGTGATTTTTGGCAGCAAGGGAGAGCTAGGTTAGACATTAAAATCATTTTGAACTGTAAGGATAACAAAGCAATAGATTCACTTGCCTGGGGAGGTTGTAGAGCCTTTATCACATGGGATTTTTAGAGCTCATTAGGAAAAGGTCTGTCAGGAATGTACCTGGTAATTTGGTTTGGTTGAGAGTCTGGGCAGAGAAAAACAGGATGACTGCTCAAGATCTTTGCCAGCCCTGTTTTCTAAGATCCCCATAGATCCCTATAGATAGAAGCCCTGCTTCTATCTCAATAGAAGTCAACACTGAACGCTACAATTTTTTAATAGCTGTTTCTTTAACATAAAGTATAAACATTAAATGACCTTTCAGTGATGTCATAAGTTTTTAGTACAGTCCAAAGAGCATTAACAGTGGAAAATTTCAAAGTTCTATGGGAACCTGGTGGATTTATTTCACATAAACTCTCCATTTAGGTAAGTAAATCCCACTTAAGGCAGGCCACCAGGTAATTTAGGAAGAATCAACTGACCTGGTTTCGTGTTCACTGCAAAATATACCATCTTAGTGCAATTCTTATCTTTAAAGAGAGAGCTAATGTTTCCTGGGGATTAATGAGGATTAACGAGGATTATTGAAATTATTGATGGGGTTGAATGAAAACTGCTGGTTTTCAATGAGACATAAGTCTCACCACGGTGGTGAGGCCAGGCTGGTGCCCAGACTTCATGCAAATGGCCACCAGTTCAGAGGGGGAGCATTCAGCACCCACGACCGTGGAGAGGAAGCTGCTTTCAGCACCTTGGACAAGATCCGGGTGCCCTCAGGGGTCCGATGGGATGCAGACCCCAGGGGGATAGGGGCTCCTTACTCCCTCCCTAGTCCTGGCTGCCAGAGCTATGATAGCACCAGGCAGGGTAAGACCCAAGATCTTTCCATCAGATGTAGCCTGCCATTTCACGTTTCAGAGCACAGCTGTAGGATGCACCAAGACTCGACCTGCCAGAGCAAGAGCTAACACAGAGAGGCGAATCATTTGCAGATGACATAATTACCTGGGGTTTCCACCCGCCGGTAATGGTAGGGGTTGATGCACACTTCTTTCTGTTTCGAGCCAAAAGGGAACTCACAACATTCCAGTGGTTTCAGCTCATGGTGAGATTGTAAATCAGGCCAGCGCCACACTCTGCAGTATATGACGTGGGGAAGCCCCTTGCGGTGAGACACCTGCAGCCGCCCATCCAAGGAACGCGGGATCGTGACGCATTTACTGGGCTGGCCCGGGCAGCTCAGAGCCCTCTCCAGTTCTTCCATGGCTCCTTTCTTCTTCTTTAACTTCTTCACCAAGGAATCAACAGCTTTTTCTGCCCACTTTTCTTCTTCATCTCCTTGTTTCCAGCCCAGCAGCCTTTTCACTGCGGGGCTGGTGAAGGAGAACAAGGAGCTGATAGGGGTGCTGGAGTGCATAAGAAGCAGAGATTATGCACGAGTGTCAACAGAAGCACAAACTGCTCTCCTGCCTTGCAAGGCCTGCACAGAGTTTCCACAGCACTGCGATGGACACTTCCTTCAAGGAAAGGTTCTTCCACACATACGTTTTTGTAGTTTTAGGCACTGGTTACAAGTCGTCCAACGGGGTGGGTCTCAAAACTCTCCAAACATCAAGAAACTGCTGATGAAGCCTGGAATAGCAACACAATACATGGTTAGGCTTCACTCGCTATTTCCATTGTTCCTTCAATAAAATATTTTGAAAGAGAAATTATTCAGAATGTGTAGTTAATTTTCAGTGGTTTTCTGTTTGGTTTTTGATGTTTATTTTGGGCCCAAGCCTCTCCTCCCCGCTATCCATCCCACTCATTTTAGAGTTAGACCATGGAAATTGTTAAGTATCAACTTGTGTTTAGAGTTTAATACACCACGCAAATGGTTGGAGGAATAAGATTATTTTTGGTACAAAATAAAATTTGCTCTCTTTTTTTATATTCTGGTAGCTGTAGGTTCAGCTCAATCATCTTCTATGAAAATAAATTTGTAATATCAAATTTTATGGAAGCAAGGAGTAGAGTACTGTTCAGATTTCAACCTCCTCTCTGCCACTCCAATCTCACTGTACTGTGAAGAGTTGTAAAATATTAATTGCAAAATTAATTTAAACGACTCCTAGATTTCATTTAAGGATTTTGAAGGATTTACTAGTATTCTCTACATTTATTTTCTTACATGGAAGAGAAAAAACATTTTTGCCTACATAAACTGTTTCTCTCTCTTCAACAGTTCACAGTTTTCTAGATCCAAATCACAGACTTTTGGACACAATTTGTGCTGGATGGATCCTGAGTTATTTTTGCTAGGAGTTGCTGCATCTGACAAAGTCTAACAGAAAGTGTTTAGTTCTTGAGGGCTTTTCCTTTTTTTTTTTTCTTCATATAGCTGGAGCCAGTCTAATTTTAGCTGAAAATTACATATTTCCACTGACTGGAACTCTGAGCAAAAATCTCCTTGTAAGTCAAGCTATTTACTGCTTTAAATATATTTCACGGACCCCCTGTGCATAGCAAGTCCAAAGGTCTGAACTACACAGAGGGCAGTTAAAACAGGAGATGGGAACAGCTTCCAAATGGATGCCTCTAGAAAAGGAGCTCCATGGCTGCCCTAGTCCATCCTTGTGGACCTTTTTGCCCCCACCAGTAAAGGCCTGCTCACAGTCCTCAGCACAATTAGATGCAGCCACCGAGGAGACAGATGCTGTCCAGCACAGGGAGTGGCAGAGCTTCCCAAACTATATTTTTGTGCAATTTCCTTAAATGTGCAGATCTTGTAAGAGTACAAAGGGCACCTGGGGACACTGTGTGCAGGCACAGGTACAACACAGTGAGACAGGAGGCCAATCCCAAAGACTGGTTCCTTGGCATACTCGGATACCCTCAGTGCCATGCAGTTCTGGAGCATGCTGCAGCGTGAGCACACACGGCCCAGGGCAGCACAGCCTCTCGGACAGGCTGTGATGTTTACTGAGGACCAAGGACTGCCTAGAGCTGTTTTTCTCTCAGCTCTTCTCTTTTGTTCTCATGCCCATCCCTATGCCCCACTGCATTACCCTTTGAGATGCCCATTACCCCGAGAAATGCAGATACATGGAAACATAACAAGCCTTTTCCCTTCCTCCACAACAGCAGCAGTGGTGGGGGAAGGGGCTCAAAGTCCCAAAAGCCTTCCACTGCACTAGGAAGATGGAAGCACTTGGCCCTACAGAGGAGAAATCATGGAAGCAACTCGGGCAGCAGCAGCTGCTCCTCCCCAAGATTTTCATATGCCAAGCACCATGAAAATATGCGCAGAGGAATTACAAAACTGGAAGTCAGAACAGGCACATCTTGCTTCAGGTAGCCACCAGAGCACTGAGCTCTGGCTTATGCAATTTCTACATTATCAACCTATGTGTGCATCCCTTTATCCTCGACTGTCAAGAGAGGCTCTTGACAGAGCACAGCAGAAACCTCCTTGCCCGTGCCCTTCATCAGTCAAAGACCAATTCCATGGAACTGTGGAAACCTGTTCCACCATACAAAAAAGAAACTTCAGATTCCAGATTATTTTCCCTGCTCTGTATTAGTAAAAGTCCAATGACCTGGAGTATCTAACTGGATAGTTACTAATGCCTCTAGACAAAATCAAACTCTATTCCAAACACTTAGAGGGTACACATGAGAACGAAGTGAGTGATTTATCATAGGAAGAGTGATTTATCATAGGAAAAAATAAAACCACCTCAATCTGTTTGTAAAAACATAATGTGGATAAAATTTAGGCAGGCAGGCTCCAGCCTTTGCAGGAGCAGGCTCAGCCTACAGAGCCCAGCATCAGCCCCATCCAGACATCCTGTGCAGTGGAGGTGTCTGTCCCTCACTGCCCTGGTGAGAGCCCGTGGACTATCCACCGTCACACTGCTGTCATTGCCTGGCAGCACCAAACCCCATCCTCACATGAGAAAATAAAATAATGCTGGGATCACTGTGGATCAACCCTGAAAGCAGCAACAGGAAGCAAGGAAAGCCTGGGATGAAAGCCCATTGGACCAGTAGCAGTGGAGAAGTCCCTGCTCTATGCTGAGAGGGAAAATGGCCCACACTTCTTATCTGAGGGGGTCTCCTGGGCATTGGCGTGTGTAAACAACTGCTCCTGATAACTTAATGCCACATTACAACCATCAGATGTGAAAACATACATGTTCACATAAAAGTATTGTCCCGAGATTTTCTTTTCCATTTTGACCAAGGTTTTAAATAAACACATTAATCTCGTTCAGTCAAATTAAATAACTCAACAGTGACATCAGTATGAGTCTAAGCACTATTGTTGCTAGTGGGAGAGTCGCCAAGACTATGTGTATAAAAGCAAAAGCTGTTCTTTGCAGACCATGTGATGTAGTCTCAGATAAGTACATTGCACAATTTCCTACCACGCTCCCCCCAGTTTCTTCTAAAATCTTTTTCTCCCAAATTCAACTGACATATAAAATATAAATGATATTAAATAAACTAAACAGCTTTCCAATAATATTACCAGAACATCCTAGTTTAGTGTTATTAAATTACATAATACTGCACACTATTCAGCAAACTAAGCCTTGTGTTGCTATGCTTAGATTCTCCATTGCGAAATAGCGAGGCAGCCACTCTGCTCCCGGGCTGCAATGACAGAGATGTCAATTCACAATTTAATTTTAACAGTCTTTCAGAACAGCAGTTGCTTAAGCCGTATGCCTTTGGTAACAGGCAACTTGCCTAGCCAACTGGAATGTTTCAAACCCACACCTGATGTATTTTCTGTGCTGATAATCCACTGTGTTTCTTGATGCTCGATGCAGTTTAGGGTGGCAGTGGTGAGGAAAGTGTTACAGTTTTGATCTGTACTCCCAGCACATGTCCATGATAGGATGGCGGAAGTTCAGTTCTGGTCAGCTCTATCTCCCTCAGTGACAATATGATGTGCTATCATGAGGATGAGCCAGGCATCGTTCAGGATACATTCCTAACAGGATTCCTTCCTCTGGACTACAAGGGAGGCTTTGTCTATCTGTCAGCTAAGTACTGATCAACACTAAACACGGTCAGCCTTCCATACTGTAAATCTTTATTCCATCACTGAGTTTAGCCTAAGATCTGAAGCTTGATTTAGGGAAGAGGTAGAAGACATATGGGACGTGAGCATGGACTCACCCTTTTGTTTCTGTGGCCTGCAGGAGAAGGTGGGACTGGAAACGTGTCAGCCCAGTTCACTGGCTCCATTCTCCCTAAACATAGGGTTGTCTACTATTGCTGTAGCACAGCAGTGGGAAACATCCCTGGGCACAGGAACTTTATTACCTGTAGCATGTTATTACCACAGCATCTGGAATGGCTTCAGTCTGTGCAGCAGCACTCCCCCAAACCACTCTCATGTGTAGTTCAAGAGTTAGGAGGCAACAGGGGTCACCCATATCTGACCTACTCGTCCCCAAGTCCCTAAATATGTATATGAGAAAAATATGTGTGTACATGGTATGGACCTAAAGATAAATAACCAGAAAAAAATTAGCTAAATCAGGCACTGCATACAGGTAATGCTGTGTGAGATGAGGCACCTCAAGTCTGAATGACTGCAAGACTAAGAGCCAGCAAAATGGACATGGAAGGGAATGGGATATTTTCTCCTCCTCCTATGCTCATTTTTCACCTTCCAGTGTAGAAATAGCCTGTAGGTCCTCAGGTGAATAGGAAAAATGTGCTTCTCCAGGAGCTTTATTTCAGTAACTTCTACTGTGGTACTAAAGAGCCTGACATGGCAGGAGCAGAGGAAAGCCCACCATAACTACAGGCTTACAATTTCCTAACGGAAGCCAGGTCCTGAAGAAGTCAATAAGAGGGGTTCCAGAGCTCTGGAAATTAAACATGCCCTCTTCTGTGTCTCATGCCAACATGCTGACATCTCCGCTATGGAAAGATTTTGTGAAGTTTAGATTTTACCTAATGTAAAAAGGATCCATTGTGTCAGGGAATGCTCACATCACACCTCAGCAGAATGACTGTGCGGTCCAACATGCTGGTGAAGTTTCCTCTAATTTGGTTGTCATAGAATCACAGAATCATAGAATATCCTGAGTTGAAAGGGACCCACGAGGGTCATCAAAGCCAACTCATGGCCCTGCACAGGCCACCCCAAGAGTCACACCCTGTGCCTCAGAACACTGTTTAAACACTTATTGAACTCTGTCAGGCTTGGTGCTGTTCCAGTGCCCAGCCACCCTCTGGATGAATAACCTTTTCCTGATATTGAACCTAAACCTCCCCTGACACAGCTTCATACCATTCCCTCAGGCTGGGGGAGTTTCACTCCCATAGGCACACCAGGAAAATTGTACCAGTCCTTGTTAAATTTCACTCTAAGCTTTCTGCAGAAGTTAAAAAGGAAAACTTTCATGGATGCTAACGAAAACAGACTTAAGGCACCACAGTGTAAAAGCAAAGTGTCCAACCTCCCTCAAAAGCATATCTGTGTATGTGTATGCAAGCACAGGTGTGGGCAGATGTGTACGTGCTTCTGGTCTGAGCATAAAGCTTCAAGGTGCTGCCTCCACTCCAGCACTTGCCTGGGCAAACTGCATGGTGAGAGGCACGGCTATCTGTCTTGAGAATGCCTGACATCATCAGTCTCGGTGTCACTGCAACAGCTAAGTAAGGCCACAGAGGGAGATTTCTCAGAGGGTTGTCTAGACATAAGCTGTGCAGTTCTTGGAGATGCATGTGGCTGGAAAACAGAGCAGTGAGACAATTATAGCTGGAAGTCTGACACTCGGTGACTGAATCACAACAGAACTGGAAGGGAGAAAATTGTTTCAGTCAATCAGTGTGAAGTGGAATGCTCTTGGTTGGTTATTTTTACCTAGTACTGATTCAGTTACTTCTACCTACTAAGAAAAAGAGAAGCATGCGAGTTTTCTTAAATTAACTGATTTTTGGTATGTTTTCAAATGTGCCCAGCTGGCAGCAGCCCCCACACACCCAGGGCTGGCAAAGAACCTCCCGAGTCAAATCATCCCTGCCACTCACTATGGGGATCCTTAACACATCAGCAGGGGAAAAGGTTTCAAACAAACAAACAAACAAACAAAAAGATGTATGTACAAATATGTGGGTCTCAAATGAGTGGCGAACTTCACCAACCTTGTCTTGAGCCTCATGCACCAGCCCTCTTCTGTTTTGTTGCCCACACAGCAACTTGGAGCTGGGCAGCAGAGGTTTCACATGTACTCTCATTCCAAGAGAGCAGTGTGAAAGCAGATGCCTGGGCAGCACAGTCCCGTAATCAGCTCATGGCTCAGCAACAGTGGCCACATGTTATTTTTGAAGCATGGAAATCACTTGTTCCACTCACGGCACCCTTGATATCAGCTGGGATCCCCCGAGGCTTCTTGTTGTCCTTGGGACCCACCAGACAAGGGTGCTGTTATGAATCTATCTGAAACCACTGTCTTTCACACATAAGAAAATACAGTGATTGAATAATTCATTACAATGTTACCAACTTCTTCCACAACCACAGAACCTAACACCTAGGGTTTTAATTCAATAGGATGTAAAGAAGCTGTTTTTTTTTTTTTTAATTAAGAAACTAAATTTCTTCCTAGTTTGACCTTGGACTGCTCCAACTAAAAGCAGATACAATGATGGGAGGTAGAGTGTTTGAGGCTCACATTTATCCATATTTCACACAGCCCCGGCAACATCTTCTTGTTTATTCATATAAGCTTAAATGAACAATGCAAGCTTCTGAAACTCATTTTCTTGGGTTTTTTTCAAGTTTGTTCAGAAAACCTTTCCACAGTGAAGTTTATGTGCATGCATCAGTATCACAAAGCAAATCTCACAGCACCTCATGCTTCTCCAGCCAGTTGTTCCACCCTGTGCAGCCTTCACCTGAACTCACTGCCTCCCAAATAAAGTAGGAACAAAATCTAATGCTAGTGACTAAAAATTTGTGACATTCACATAATTTTTTCTTAGCTCATGTAGCCACTCAAGTATTACCTCATCTACTCAGCATCTTTTAGCTTCTCTTGACAAGAATAACACATTCTTACTTGATATAAAGAAGAAAAGATTCAAGTCTATAAGCTGCACACCTTAACACAGCTACGTGCACTTCCACAGGCCAAGCATTTGCACAGGTGTTTCAAAGCATAAATTCTGTCACAAAAGAAAATTAAGTACCCAGGTCATGTTTGGTATGCCCATGATGCCTGATTACCAAGGTGTGTATCAGTTCCCGCTGTGAGACTGCTCTGGATGAGCACATTGGCAGATCCTTCAACAAAGCTTCATTAGTGTGACATAAGACGGGGAGACCAGAGGTGCATGGGCATGGTAACAGTACCCCCATGTGCCAAGGCTGCTGCAGACAGGATAGGGGCAATCTATCTTTCATGTACACTTGAAAAATCATGGGGAGCATATGAGTAGGATAGATACGTGTTGGGATAGCTGCTGCTGGAAGTCTGTGAGTACATTTTACACAGCCTGCTTTCAAGAATAACTTTGCTGGCCTTGGAGAGGAAGAAGCGACTGGAAAACCCCTTGAGATGACTCTTATGTCCCTACATCCCCTACTACAACCTAGCAAAAGGCCCCTTTCTTCAGGTGCAGCACTGGGCTTTGGCCCCTGGGTTACTTGCATGCAGCTGCTGGGGATGGCAACCCAAAACAGAGTGCTGGATGTTCCCACCAATCTTTGCCTTTGAGAATCTCCCACAATATCTGAAGGCACCCCACAAAATTACCACAAGTAAATCTATGTAAAAATGTTAAACTGGACCAATTTACCACTATGATCTCTCTCCGACTGCACTTCCTTCCTTGGTATTAATTTTTAAAGGAAACCAGTGACTGTGATGTTTATAAGGACTGAACGGCACAGTGTTCCCTGTCTGGGCCACACCGAGGTTTCCAAGATGCAATCCCACAGGGACACATCCTCTTCTGTGCCTCACACCCTGCTCCCTGCAGGCAGGAAGAGGATCCATTCAGACAGTCCCTGCCTTGCCTCTTCCTGAGGATGCCTTGCTCAGACTCAGACTGTTACCTCCGAGGAAGCGCCCCTCTCCCAGCTGCTTTCCTCCAGCAGAGCTGAAGGCAAAGGAGCACTCATGCCGTGGAGGAGCTCTGGGGATGTACCTGTGGGAGAAGGCAGGAGGCGTTGGGGTGATGAGGAGGTGCATCAACCTGCCTTAGGAAGCCCAAATGTCTTCTCATGGCTCTGGCTATCCCTATTTTAGACCCAGTCAGTCCTGCATTCTTCACATACTCACTGATCCCAGAAACTGTAGAAAAGCCCATTGGTGTTTCTAAAAACGGAACGGTTAGAAATACGCAGAAAATAGAATTCCTGCTTTTAAAATGAAAGCTGATTCCTCTCCAATACAAAGCATGCAGCCAAGTGCCTCCAGAACAAATACTTCACGAAGGAAGAAGGGGACTTGAAAAGAATTTCAGCTTCAATGCTCATCTAAAGTTTATAGCCACACCAATCAGATCCTGTAAACCTTGTTATCAATCACTGGCATTCTTGGAGTCATTCCCAAATACTCATTTTAGGAAAAGGATTTGCTTAGATTTATTTAGATGTTAAGAATGTTGAGAATAAGGATACATCTAAAGAACAATTACTTCACCAAGGCTGTGTCCCTCTAGTCCGATGGGAATCTATTCTGGAAGTTTCATGTCTTAAGCTGTTAGAAGAAAATACAATTTTGGAGACCTAGCTGTGCCTTTGCAGTGCACACAGGGAAAATGAATAAAGCAAATATTCTCCTCATATTGTACGGTAGCACATCCCACCTCAGAGAGGTCTGTCTGAAACATTACTCAGTTCTGGTGTTAACACAGCAGACATCTTTTGCAGATGATTTAGCATCTCATAGCTTGGAAAGTGAAATACAGATTAATCAATCATATGGATCATGGATAAAATACTCAAAAGGAAGAACTTCCAGAACTGCTTCCCCTCTGACTGGCAGCAGGCTTGGGGAGGAATCAACAGCATTGCTGGCCACCTCCTTCCCTCCAGGTGAGACAGCCTGGCCAACTGCATAGGGGGGATAGATTTCACACACAAAACACTTTCTGTATACATCACACTAGCAGTTGTCCATGGAATTGCATTAGCATTTCATTGTGTTCAAGCCGTATCACATTCAAATCTGTTTTTCCTAAAAGGCTTCCATTGTGCATCACTGTGAGAAATTGCTAATGCAATAAGATTGACATATAAGTTCTCCTGCATGAACATCCGCAGTAATCTGTGCTAATTGAGCCCTCAGTGGCTTGTGAAACCCTGCAGGGGGGAGGAAGGGTGGAGCATCCACAGGGCCTACATCTTGGAGAACTGCAGCAAATAAATATGTAGGGAAGAGGTAAGCACTAGTATCAGTGTGCTTTATCCATGTAAAGATCTGATTCAGTGGCAGAGATTACCTTGGTCAAGGGACCAGGATATTTTCTGTGAAAAATATCTGGATATGCTTGGACTGTGTGTGGAAACTATTTCCCATCAACAGGGCTAAGGACAAAAGGAGCAAGAACTTGCCTATCTAGTTCCCTCCTGCGGGGGAAAGGAGGTAGCTGGCCATTCGCAATGACTTCAGCAGAAGATGTGGGTGCTCAGATTCTCTGTAAGCCAGAAGACCTGCTTATGAGATTAAACAGGCTTCATATGCCTACATTTGAGCCTGGGAGTAAAAAACAAAGGCTGGATTCTCTTTGGCATGTAAGATGACATGCTGTGTTAACTATCAGCTTCAGAAAACACTGAGCACAGGGCAAAAAACAGGCACTGAGTCTTTAAAAGAAGTATTTCACTCTTCTTCAAATCCATCTCAGTATTCCAAGGAATACCCCATCTCTTTATGGCTGTTTCTACCCTTCCTCTCCCCCACTAACCCTCACTGCCGGCCCATGCAGTCCCCACAGCCCAAGGCTCCCCAGGTGGCCACCACCAAGAAGCTTGAAGGGGTCCTGTAGGACCATGCAGCAGGACAGGCACGGGAGCCACAGCTGCAGCCTCCCATGGGAATGGGATTTTGGTTTCTCTACTCTAGATGTCTCCGTGAAGACCTCATGACCTGTGTGAAGTAATTCAAGATCTGTTGATGAGAGAGAAATAAATCAGCTACCTCATACATGCTGCAGGGTGGGAAACTGCACGTTGGCAGAGTAATTTGACAGAGACAAGTAGGTTTGGATAGGCAAGACCAGCAAGTAACCATAAGAGAGTTTTGAAAAGCCACATGAACTGCTTGTGCCTCCGGTCAGTTTTGTGCCTACTCGGCAGCGTGTGGGATTGTTTCCTGCCACAAGCCTCAGGGTAAACAGCTTTCCCTCAGGTGCCTCGATTTCTGCATCTGTCCCACAGGTACCCAGGGGTGGCTTTGCAAAGCATCATTAACTCTTCTGATGAGGAATGCTGCAAAGGAATATTTAAAAGAAAAAAAAGATAAGGTTGGGTTTTTCGGTTTTGGGTTTTTTGTTTTGTTTTGGTTTGTTTGTTTTTGTTTGGTCTTTTTTTGTTAAGGGAAGGCACAGCAAGAAAACACACATAAAAAAAAGATTAAGTATTGTTGAAATGTATTGACTTCAGCTGCAGGGTTATTCACATTATAAAGGATTCTTCATTAGGTGGAGCTTTGCTGCTTGCAGACAAGGCTTTTGGAAAGGGCTCCTCCATAGCCAGCTCCTGCCTGCTGTTCTGCACTGCACCAGGCCGAGCAAACACGCTATCAACAAGTGGCCAATCTCGCTCCCGTTGTAGCCAGGTAATGAGGGTGAAAGGAAGCCTGAAGCAGAACAAACTCTAATGACCCACGGGTTTCTTTCCTCCTCATTTCTCTCTTTTAATGGACAGTGAGTTTGAGGCCAACTCTTGTGGGGAACTCGGGATGTGGAGAATATTTTCAAAACCTATACAAAGGCTAGGCATATAGAGAGACTCCAGAATGGGAGATGTTTCAGAAAGAAAAGCAAAAGATGCAGGATTTTGGCAGGGGTCATGGTGACTGGGAGAAGAACGTAGGTGGGAGAAGAGAGAGTTTGTTAGGAAATGGGAGGTTGCAGTATCAAGCTGGAAGGTTGCCACAGTGTGGACTAATGCTTTGGCATCTGCAAACAAAAGGAAGGAGCAATGTAAGAAGTAACGTGAAGAAAATCTCTCAAGAGATATCTGGAAGTATCACGACCTGTGAGGAAACAGAAGAGGCAAAGATAATGCTGAGTTTGGCAGAGGGAGGATGGTGATGATTCTGACAAGGAAAAGAGTGGGAAGAAACAAGTTCTGGATAAAAAGATGTGGAAAAATAAGGCTTTGCTTCTCCCAATCAGAAACACATCTCAATGCTATCTCAGAAAAACAGAGATCAATTATCAGATTTTCTTCTTCTGTTTTTTTCTTTTGTTTTTTTAAGTAGGGCTGGCTGCATAAATTAGGAAGTCTCCTTCACTCCATGTCCACCTTCACCATGTCCTTGCTGTGCCCTTGTCCAAAAGAACTGAACCTCAAAGAGAACTGCTCATCCTTGTGTTTGTCTAAGGTACAGAAACCTGCAAATGGTCCTGTAGGACAATCTGCCTGTTTCCCCTGCATTAATTAAAATGCAAACATGTATTAGTCAGGATCTCTGTCTGGGCTCTGATCCTGCAATCTATTAAATCCACTCATCTGCAAAAGCACAGCCAGATTTTTAGCTGCTATAATCAATACACTGGGGCCAAGTCCTTTAAGTCACCTGTCCACCTGTAAAATTCCCACAATACTAACCATTCAAACATTGCAGACAAAATATAAGATGGAAAATAATTTGGGATATTTTTGAAAAATTAATTTTGTTGCACTGTATTCAAAGTCCAGTGCTTCCTTACAACTGTTCTCAAAGACAGTAATAGGACCACAATGATTATGTCAAATTGTTGTTGTTATTACTATCCCTTGCTGTTCATGTACTGTAACACTAATGATTCTTTATACCTGCCTTTATCAGGACACCAAGCAGAACAACTTTGACTATGAATATTTTTGCTGTGTTGTTTTCAGTTAAAATATTTATGATGTGTTGTTTGGGGTTTTTTTCTTCCCAACCCTGTAATTATTATTTGTAAAGGGTATATATATATATATATATATATATATATATATTGCACAGAAAATTAAATCTCTCTATGCTGTCACTGTATTTTTTGCAGCAGACAAATTATAGAGCATATATATATATTTCTGTCTCCCCTTATTCTTTTAAGTTTCTTTGAAACAGTGTGCCCAGTACTGCTGATGCTGGAATTACTGTTAGTATCAGCCCTGGTGATAAACTCTAGCTAGTGTTTTGGTTAGAGGTCACTTGTAATTAGTAGTCATTGTCCTTTGAATTTAACAATGGAAAAATAAAACTTTATAGTGACAGATTAGCCTGGCCATCAAAATTACAGCACTTTAGCACTCAGGAGAGAGGATTGCATGACACACTATCTCCCCGCCTGATAACAGCAGATAGCTAAGAATTCAAATGCCAGATGCAGAAAACCTGTAGAAGAATAAAAGGAGAGAAAGGAAGATTAACTGCCCAGATGTTATGTGATATATTATATTGACACTTCTACACTCCTGTTTTAGTGAGCTGGGCCTCATCTTGTACCGACTGAAGTGAAGATGGGGCACTACTGCCAGTTTCTGTGAGAGCAGCTTTCAAATCCAAGGTGCTACTGAGTTCCTCCCCACCTTCTGCAGATACTTTGCACGTGTGTGCATGACTCTTAGTGAAATACTAATTCTCAACTTCTTCACAAAGTTGTGCAGTTGACAGCTTTATGCATATTTGTTTCAGTTGCTGCAGGTAAATAAAAGCCATCTCCACCTCGTATCAGTTTACAAATACTGACACGGATTCGATGCATCCATCGGGAAATCTCCCGGTTTGCATATATCATAGGGATACGATAAGGATTTGTGATAAAATACACTTGACCCTTATTCCAGGCATTTTTGCAGAATTACTGTTTATCAGCTTATGTGCAAGTTAACAAAGTGAAGAAGAAAATGTTTCTAATTCCAACACAAAGGCCAGACGAGAATGGGAACTACTGCCAAACCCAGTAAATACAACACATCCTTCTTGATACAACTGACTTTAAATGTATTTTTGGGCATGTTTATTTTAGCTACTAAGTCAAATTAACTCAATATTTAAAAAACCAAAAAACAAACCACAGACATCCCCAGCCTCTGCTTTAAAATCTAACAGGAAGCAAAGATGAACCAGCCAGACACTGGTACTTATCAAATCTGAAAGAGGGAGTTGTCTGGCTGGATTAAAACGGATGAGGTTTGTTTGAGTGATGACATTTGTCCTACCGTTGCTGAGGTGAAGAATTTTGCAGCACTTTCTTCATCTTATGCTCCTGAAGATGGGAAGATTACTCCTACCACACAAATACTTGCAGATATAGAGAGACACATTTCTGCACATCGGAGATGCTGAAGAGTACTGAAACTTACATTATCTGCAGTGTCCTTCCCAAACCACTGAAAACTTGAATACATTCCCAAGCCGTGCACATAATTTCCCACTTCTGCCAAGGGAGAGCTCCTTCACTAAATAGTTGACCATTCTGAGCTGAAATATTTCTTTCACTAATTTATAAGATGCAAGTAATTAACAGCAGGCATGTGTGTCTCTGCGTGTGCACGTGTCCGTGTGTGTGTCATTTATTTTTATTCCCACTAATGCCTCTTTTAAAGCAGACCTGGCGACCGTCAAATAAATTTACCCATAAAATCGAACTAGGAAAACACAAAGTTACCAAACAATATCCGAATTGTTACCAACGAGCCCAACTCCGAATTCCCCCCCTCTAAGAGCTGCCTGGGCACGGAGATAAAATCACAGTGATTTATAATTTGCCATATCGAGGGCTATTGTTTTTGGAAATGTTGGTTACTTGCTAACATGTAACGTTCTAACTTCGGAGCCAAAAGACAAGAAGCCAATCAGAGTCACCGCTCGTAGCTGGAATAAAAACCCTAAATCGCAGCAATTCTGCTCCGTTGTGCCCGGGAGCTTGTCCAGGAGCGGGATTTCTTGAACAGAAAATAACCTCTGAAAGGAAAAGTATTTCCAAACGTGTCATGTGGGGCTCTGTTGTTTCTTTTCTTTTTTTTTTTTTCTTTTTTTTTCTTTTCCCCCCTCTCCTACTTAAACGAGAAAGAAAGAAATCCTGACAGCGGGAAGACTTGTCAGCGTTTAGCCATCCATAAAAATGTTTTTCCCCGCGCTCCTCCTTTCGCTCGCCGTCCTGGCGTCGGTCTGTCTCATCTCGCTGCTCCGCGGCCCCAGCCCCCGCCCGCACAGCGCCCCAGCCCAGCGGGGCCGGGGCCGCCAGCCGGGGGAGCACCGGCTCGGGGCGCCGCCGCTCCCGCCCCGCCGGCAGCACGGGGGGATGCCGCGCCCGCCGCCGCCCCGCCACCGCTCGGGGAAGGATGCGGGACAGCCCCGGCGCGAAGTTTGGGGCTGCGGCGGCGGCACTGTCCCCCGTGCCCTCTGCTTCCCCCCTCCGCCCTTGCCGGGACGCGGCCGGGAGCCCCGGCTCTTACCTGCCACGGGCTGGGGTCTCGGCGCGCCGCGGGCGGGAGCGGGGCTGCAGCTGCGCGGCGGCGGGGCCAGGGCGCAGCGGCAGCGGCAGCAGCAGCCCCGGCCGGCGTCAGTCAGGCGGGAGCCGCCAGGCTGTATTAGTGCGCCGGGCTGGACCGCGGCCAGCAGCGCCGCGGCCGCTGGCCCGCCCCTCGCACCCCCGCCCCTCGCCCCCCCGGCCGCGCCGCCCCCGCCGCGCTCGCACACGCTCACACACACACACACACACACACAGCATCGCTTATACACACACAGCATCTCTCATACACACACACAGAGGATCACTCACAGGCACACAGGATCACTCACACGCACACACACAGCATCTCTCACACGCACAGGATCTCTCACACGCACAGGATCGCTCACACGCACAGGATCGCTCACACACACACAGGATCGCTCACACACACACAGGATCGCTCACACGCACACAGGATCGCTCACACGCACACACACAGCATCTCTCACACACAGGATAGCTCACACACACATGATCACTCTCTCACACACACAGCATCGCTCACACACACAGGATCACTCACACAGGATCGCTCACACATAGGATCGCTCTCACACACACACACAGCATCGCTCATACACGCTCACACACACGATCGCATACACGCTCGCACCGCTCACACACACGCACATCCGCACAGATACAGATACACACGCACACGCTCAAGCACACACGGGCACTGTCGCGCTCACGAACACACGCCCACGGTGAGTTGCACTCACACACTCACCCCATGCACCTCCCCGCACCCACCGCACGCCGCTCCGCGCCGGCCTCACCCCTCCGCACACGCCGAGTTCTACCCCTCCGGCACACGGGCTTTCGGTGACAGAGCTCACCCCCAGGCACAAGCACACACGAACCACCCCGGCGGAACCCGCCCTTCACACCCCCTCCCCCGCCGCCGCTGGCCCCCAGCCCCGCGCCCCGCGGGAGCGCAGCCGCCTCGGGAGCCGCCGCTCCGCCGGCCCGGGCTGCGGGACCCCCGGGAGGGGCTGTCCCGATCCCTGCCCTGCCCTGCCCCGGGCCGTGGGGGGCCGGCGAGGCGCTTGTGTGTGACCGCGGGGCCGCGCCGGGACAGGTCCTTCGCCCAGTGCCCCCGCAGCCGGCCGTTCCCCGGGGTCCTTCTCGGCAGCCTCCCAGCCCCCGAGGATGGACACAGTGGCCAAGCGTGGGCCAACCTCAACCCCGTCCTGCGCTGCTATGAGTGCTGCTGACCCGGCTTTTGGGCACAGGGGACAATTACCGGCTGATCGCAAAGACTTGGAATCAACATCGTCCCTGTGGGACGGCTGGACGGCACAGCTGCGACGGGTTTGGGGATCAGACTGCGCCTTCCCACGCCGGGCTGTGCAGGGGTCCCATCATTTGTCCGACTGCTCAGAGAACAGCAAACTGCAGCTGGCACTGATGAGCAGATGCACTTCCTGCTCCAGAGATTACCTATTAAACCCTCATATTCCCTAGAAGTAAGCATCTCTAGCTATGTAGCGTATTGCATTAGCCGTAATAAGGAAGGGCTGAAAGAAAGGAAGTCAAGTGGCTTCAAGGACAGTAGACATAAAAGCTACTCATGAAATTGGGGCTCCAGGCAGCGCTAGGAACAGGCACTGTCTGAACCTGACCCTGGCTGCACTGAGGGGTTCCAGTTAAATTGCACTGTGCCTTTTGAGGTCAATCAATAAATATGATTAAAGATACCATCCTGCTGACATTTTCACCGAAATTTTTTACATTGTAAAACATGACAGCAAAGCTAATGTTGTTTGAGTAGACATCAAAAAGCCACAATGCAATTACAGCTCCGCAGCGCAGTTTTATCGAAGCATGTGTGCGTGAGGGCTGTGGTGCAGTAGGGAGATACAATGTAATGCCCCAAAATATCTCTGTTTCCCGCTTTGGACTAAACCGTCTTTAAATACCAGAGGTTTCCCCGCTGCTTGTCGGGCTTCTCCTATGGCAGACTTCTCGACAGATGAATGGCAGAAGAAATGCTGTTAATTTAAAATCACTGTAAATATTAAGAAAGTGCCAAGTGCATGTTCTAACTCGGTGTGCTTTCAGATTTGATATCCACAATGCTATTTATTTTTAAGTGGAGACATCACACTGCAAATATATGCACGAGCAGTTGTGGGGGGGTACGGGAGATGGGTCGGCAGAGGTGTGGTGTGTGGCTTACTGAGGCATAACCAAATCTTGCTGGGTCCCACTGCATCTCTTCCAAGTGTCGAAACCCCTGGTTTCTCGTGCGTCTGCTCACAGTTTCTGCTACCAAAAAAGGGGTGGCAGGACAAAGTGGGTCTTTAGATGGGTCTTTACTCCTGCCACTCTGATGCACAGCCTGCTGTGCTATCTCCAGTCTGTCTTCATTGGTGGGGTACATTAAAATACCAGTATTGCTACTGGAGTGATCCCAACCAGCAGAGGGTGGGGGGGTGGGGGGGGTGTAGCAGCAGAGCTGCTGTCTAGATTGAGCTGTCAGTTCCTAAAACTTTACTTTGATTGAAGCTTCCATTTAAATAGGCATAAATAATTTTTGAAATTACTTAATTGTTTTCCTATTTGTGTGGTGGCAGTTTTAACTGTGCCATATTGAAAAAAAGTCTAGCTAACAGAGGTAACATGGGTATATATATAAATAGTTATATATATTTACTAGAGTTTGATATATTACAGATTATATAGCAGGCACCTTTTTTTTTTTTTTTTTTTTTTTTTTTTGCGTGCAGTTGTATTTCAGATCATGTGCCATGCACACATATATGTTTTATTACAAGAGCAGCCTATATGCTGGCGTTGCCTGTGATCTGTTAAACCTTTGGAACTATGCATCTCCTCAGGAGCACTGCTCGTATATCCTGCCTGTCCTTTTCACTCTCTCCACGCACACTTTCAGAGCCCAAATCCCCCAGCCCAAATCTTCTTCTGCACGGCTTTCAAAGCCAGTGTTCTCTTTGTGAGACTCTGCTCCTCCTGCCAGGGCGACTCATCACCTGTCACTCCTCTGCACTGCCCAGGCTCTGCTAATTCCATTTCTCATTTGCCATTTTATCTCTCCAGTGCCTCATTTCCCATCCTGCCCTTTGTAGAAGCTCTCCCTTACCCTGCACATGATGTAACTTTCCTTCTCAAATCCCCTCCTGTAAAACATGGACCAACATTCTTTACTCGTAAAGCAACACCCGATCTGAGTATTCTTATTATTTTGGTCTGTATTTTGTCTTTTTGTACAGGGTAACTCTGTAAAGAAAATCATCAGTATAAAGTTGCATAGAAAATAGTAAAGACTGGATGTAGCTGTAAAAGGGATGGAAGGGTACTAACGTCTTTTAGCACTGATACTGTGTAAAACATAGAATAACATGAATTTTCCACTTGGAGGGAACTGCAATTTCCTGAGAACTGTAAATATACTGACTCTATATGTACTGCTCGAGGGCTCCAGTGGAGCAGTGGCACTGTCCACCACCGAACAAGGAGCAGCTGTAACAACAGCAGTGTCGTGAGCCATGCAATGGAGCTCCAAGAGTGATGCTGAGGGCACTAGGAGACTCCTAGCCACGGTATCTGGGATTTACTTCGCGAGTTACATTTTCCTCAAGGGCTTCCTCCAGGCAAAGACACAGCAGGCACTTGCCTCTGGCAGCAGATTTTTGGAAACAGCAGCATAGTTGTGGTTCTGTTGCCGGCATTTCTTGTTCCAGAGCCCTGGAAAGTGAGGACTGTTCCTGTGTTGCAGGGTGGAGTCAGACATGTGGGGTAGCAGAGCCAAGAAGCATCTGACTATTCGAGTAGCAGCAGTCACCATCTCACTTTCTCACTCTCTCACAAGCCCAAATCCTGCCAGGATGCCTAGCTCCACATCTTTTACTCCCATTCCCAGGAGAAGGCTGGACCAGCCCTCCTTACCCTTAGGTTTGTCTGTTTGATATTTAATGTGCTGTCTGGAAGCTTGGAGCTCACCCTGCTTCTTATTCACAGGGAGTTTGGATATCTCAGTATCCTAACAAAGGTCTGACAGTTTGGACACATCTGTATCAGGCTTAAAAATAAACACTTGAACCATCAGGGAGCCATACTTCATACATCTTTTCCAGCAAAAGCAGGATGAAATATTTGCTTTTACAAACATGTTTTGTGCTGCTCACATCAATTTTCTGCATGTTTGTGGTTTAAGATGCTAATTCTCAGAAGAAAAACAGGTGGAAAAAGCAGCTGCAATCTTGTGCACATGTTGGTGAACGCAGCATTGCAGAGACTGTGCTGGGCAGCTGGGTGGTCTGTTCTGTCACAGAAAAGGCATTTCAATTGCTCATCTCACTGCTCTTTGCTTCAGACTCTGAAAGTGAAGCTATACACACAGAGCGACAGAAGAAGGAGGTAGGCAGGCAGGTTTGGAGGTGTATTCCTAAAGGGAGAGAAGGAAGAAAGGGAATTAGCAGTAGAGTGGATGGAGTAACAAGGACCACTGGAGAAGACTGAAAAACAATAGTTCAGAAATACTGGGAGACACAGAGGTGAGCAGGCTGAGTGGCTTCGCATACTGCCTCCAGGATGGGGATTGTGTCCCTTTTGGGTCAGATGACGTGTAAGATCTGAAATTTGTCATTTAGCTTCATGTCACTTTCATTCAGGATTGAAAGAGGTGTCAAGAAGTGAATGAGCACACTGTGGTATGGACAAATGAACTTACTCTCGGTACCTTTCAATTACCAGATGAAAAAGACTCTGCAAAATATTTGGACTGGCCAAGTTACTACAGTTTTCATAAGTGAAAAGGATAATTTCCTATCCACTACCATAACAAGATTTTTGTTAGTGTGCGTATGTAAGTATTGGCTAAAGTAACTGCACAAGAATGAAATCATATTTGTGATTAAATTGTTGAAGAAATTTGTCTTCATCTTATTACACCAAAGCTCCACAGGGTCCCTTGATTTTTTTCCTTTCCTTTGATCCACATAAAATGACTTGGCTTTAATTCTCCAAAGCTTTTAGTGCACTGAGATTCAGCTACCTGCCTTGTTATTCGTGCTGAGTTTGTTCTCTGCTGCCGAGAATAAGGCTTGAGATGCTCAGAACAATATGATTGTTGAAATGTCTTTTTATTCCAAGAGATGTGGATCGACCCTAGAATAGCTGAGATGAGTTGGAAGAACAAGATCTTTCAGTTGACAGACTGCTACTTTCTCCTCAAAACTATGAGATCATGTGGAGGAAGAGGACAGAGATAACCTACTTGCACTTCTTGTTCCTTTAGCATAGCAACGTTGATGGTTTAGTAAATCTTAGAAGGCAAAATCTGGAAGGATTCTGTTTCCACGCTTTTTAGCCATCACTGGCTGAAACCCATGATAAATCACCTCCCTGATATTTGCTTGACCCGTATGAAATATTAATGTGCCTCTGGCTCAGCTGGCATTGATTCAAGAACCACTGTAATCCCCTGCCTTCACTTCACCTTCTGAACTTCACACCTAATGTTGAGAAGACTCGGATGAACTCTCAGCCATTTTATCTAAGTCCATTCTTTATCTTACTAACCTGAGCAGTTTTCTTGTTGCTGACGACTTGCTTGGATGAAAAGAAAGAATATAGAAAAGAAACAATATGCAAAGATTTATTGGCAGTAAGAATGAACCACTGTCTTTGACTTCACATATATACAGAGGTCCCAAGGATTTCCCTGAACCTTGGCATCAGAGCCAACAGCGATGGTTGAGATAGAGCAAATCTTCTGGAAAAAGAGATTTTGAAATCATTAGTGATGGAAAATCCATTACAAGTCTTGCTAAGTTGTTCCGTGGTCAGGCTTATCCTTGTCTGTAAAGAAAAATGGCTTTCTCTGCTCTGAACATTTTTAGCTTCAGCTACTAGCAGTTTGAGCTTGTGTCTTTACACATGGGACTAAAAGTTCATTATTTCTGCATGTCTATTCCTTTACAGCCCATGCTTATGCTACCTTTTCCTTCATACACTTGGCAATGGCCCTTAAATATCAGGTGATCGAATCATCTTAAGAGTTGCTGGGCTCCCCTTTGAGTCCTCTCCAAATTTTCAAGGTTTTTTGAATGGTGGATATCAAGAACCCAGCCTTCTCCAGCTCTACTAGACATCAAGGGACATACACAGAGAACAGTTGACCTTGTATGTCTCTATTTCGACCTATGGAGATCACACCACTATTTAATAATTTTGGCTCTTGCTGATATGAAGCCCAAGATTTATTTTGGTTCATCCTCTAATACCTTGACCTGCAAGCATTCTTCACTTCAGCATGTCACATTACAGACAGGAACAGAGTGTGCAGAAATATGCTGTTTTCATGAGCCAGGCTTACAAGCAAGTACTGGAATAACTTCCCCATTGGTGAGGGAGAAACTCTACCTCTGAAGAACACATTAGGCAAAAATCTGTCAGAACAGCTGGTTATTTCTTGGAAATAGGGAGGGATGGAATGACTTTGAGTCCCTCACCTGCCCCACTGACAGACTAATTACATATTCTCTTCGATTTTTTTCTCTTCCTTTTTCAACAATGCCATAATTTGTGTCATTGACAAAGTTCTCAGTAACAACTTCATAGATTGTTCTGTGTCATCATTAAAAACATAGTTAAATATTGTTAGGTCAAGAAATTATCTCTTTGAGCCCTCATTAAAAATCCATCAAGCTGATAAAATTTTCCCCATTTATGGTGATGTTTTCCGACCTAGGAACTAGTCAGTTTTTAATCAATTTAAAATAATACTAATTCAATACAGCTTACATTTATTTCCTAATTAAAATGTCAGGTAGCGTGAAGCTGAATACCTCTGAAAAGTCTGTAATATCAAACTCATTTCCTTTACCAGCTAATCTTTTAATTCAGTTTTAATTTCACCAGATATATTTATTGAGTGGTGGTACATTTGTTGTCCTCCTTTTGTCCTCCCTTAATCCTTTAGTGACCATGACCTGTTTTAACTGTTTCATTGCTTTGCCTGGAAGTGTTTTTAACTCTGAAAGACCTCTAACCAACCCACATATTCCATATACCTCAAAATGCTAACATAATATTAGCTGTCTTCTGCTTTAAAGTTCCTAGCCTTTCAAAATCTGTTGAAGTAGCATCTGTTGGTCATAGAGCTCAATAGTGCTCACATTTAAAATCCTTGAGAACAAAGTGTTAGGTACAGAATTTTTAAGACTAGGGAATCCAGTAAGAAGAACTTTTCACAAGAAGCTATCGACCTGATGATTTCAAAATGTCTTAAGTCAGGGTTTGCTTTTAAACATCATCTTCAGTTATTGTTAAGATAGAAAATATGTGATTACCTTGCAATATAAGTAATTTAACTCTTTTTTTCCCACAGTTTTTGAAATATTTAATTTATTTTTCCCAGTACTATCATTTCTACCTAGTACTGAACAAATCATTGAATTGCTTTAACTTCTGGAATACTTAACTCCTTAACTTACTGTTGTTTTGCTATCCGTGGATTTATCCTCCTTTTTTTTCCATTATGATTTTTTTTTTTCTGAAAATCTCAATTTCTTTTTTGTCTTGTGTGTTTAATAGAACATATTTCATTCATACTCATTTGGGGTCTGTCTGTTCTCTGTTAACCAGAATAGCCTCCATTCTCAGTTGAATTGTGGTTTTGAAAGCATCTCCTAGGACGTTTTAAGCAGTTCCTCATTATTATTCCCTTTCTATTTATTTTCTTTCTTTTCAGCTGATTTAGCTTCAAACCGCTTTCAGCTTTGTAAGACTGAATTTCTGGTTTTGGTTTGTGGTGGGGTTTTTTTTGGTGTTTTTTTTTTTGAGGGGGGGTTTGGTTTGTATTTTGTTGTTTGTTTTGAGAAGGGGTGTGTTTTTAAATTTCCAAGAACTTGTATAGCTGTCTGAACTATCTCCTGATCACACACCACAAATGCAATTAAGTCATGATACCTTGCAATTAAGCAATCTCTGTATTTTAGTGATAGGCTTCTCTACCAGTCAAGACTTAGTCCAACACATATCGCTTCCATCTTAGATGCTAAATTTTTGAGGCCAGGGAAGCCATCCTTAGTGAACAGAACTTTTCAGAAGAAACTATTGACCCTACAGGGTGTCATTCCTGACACTTTCTGGAAGCAGATTTGAAGTGAGTCCATAGAGAGATTTTTTTCTCTTGGCCACATTATCAGTTAAGAAAAGGTATGAAGAAGATTTTGGAAATATTCAGTGGGGTCATCTTGATGTGCTAATTTCAGTCTGATGTTAGTTCTTCTGTTCGAAACTCAGATTGAACAGTTCCACTGCTCTCTGCAAGTACCTGAAAGGAGATTGTTGCAAGGTGGGGGCGGGCCCCTTCTCCCAGGCAAAACTAGTGACAGAGTGGTTAAGCACTGGAACAGGCCCCCCAGCAATGGTGGAGTCACCATCCCTGGAAGTGTTCAAAACCTGAGAAAATGTGGCACGTTGTGATATGATCTAGTGGGCATGGTGCTATTCAGTTGGAGGTTGAATTTCGTGGTCTTGGAGGTCTTTTCCAATCTTATTGGAAACTCTGTTTTTTCTTTACCTTTCATAGTGAAGCAGTTATCCCTAAAATGCCCTTGTGTGCTCTGTTTACTTAGAAGGTATAGTTACTTGGATTTTCACATGCTTATATGGTTTCTTCATATTCTTGCTCTAGGAAGGGAAAAGAATAGTCACAACAACAACAGGCCAGTAATTCTCCCCTCCCCCACCCTTTTTTTCTTTTGATGGACTTCAAAGCTCATTAACAAATTTCTCAAAACAGAGACTACAAAGATGTGTTTCACTTCTGGAGAAAGCCCATCTTGAAAGGACATTTGAAACCCTTATCACTAAATAGTGTCCTCTGCCTTCCTTCTCCAGATGAAAACATGTAAAGATGTTAAAAATTAATGTTGATGGCAAACATCTCCTTAGTAATATTTTATTTTAAAACACTCCCACGGTTTAAAGAAAGACAGTATATGTGCCTGCCAGGGGACAAAAAAAGACGCCCTTATAAACTAGACTATTTAAAACTCAAAACATAAAAAGAGGAAAAAAACCCAGCGATATCTGACAGACAAGAACGTTGTACTGATAAACATATCTTATTTGTTCAGCGTTGGCATTGAAGCAGCTGCAGTGAGTAGAAGGGAAAATGTCATCTATATTAGAAAACTCAAAGTATTTTAATTAAAAACTTGATTTATATGGATCAGATTTATCTGTAGTTTTATTATCTGGCAGAAGGAAAAAAAAAACCTCATAAACTTATAGAACTTATAGTTGCTTCAAGCAATAGGGGTCAAGCAGTGCATCATTTTACCCTGGCTTTGCTTTAAAACAAGTGAGGTACTGATTGAATATTTTGCTTAAGAGTTACAAGAAGGAGACCACTGCACTCCAATCCACTCCTTGCAAACATATTGCTGTCTTGGAGTTCATGAAGTTATTGCCATTCTGTAGGACAAGCAGAAACAGTACTTGGAGGTCTGTACCTTTCAAAGGGAGATGCATTTGGTAATATGTGCTCTGATTTAAAGTTGACTGCAGTTCCTAGGAACTACCACCGTCATTTTCATTAAGTTATAGATCAAGTAGTTAAATAAGGATTGCAAGACTAAGCATGTGATAAATTCACTCCCCTGGGAAACACCTGGCACCAAATACCAGGCCTCATATTTAATCAAGTTATCAGAGAAGCTGAGATACATAAAGATCTGTTTTACTCAGCATCTGTTCAGTGGCTATTAGACATCTGAAATGTACAAATCCTAAAGAATGTTTGTATACCTACAAACATTTTTAACCCATTCAATGCCTAGGACAAAGTACTTTGAGACAGTTCCTTAGTCTTACATTTTCTAGTCTTACCATAAAAAACCCCAAACAAACCAAAGAAAAATAAAGGGAGAAGAAGCTATTTCTTATGGAGGAAAGCAGATCAGCATTTAAAGATTTGCCACTAAAGCATACCTGTGTGTATATCACTGTATGATCTTCAGACAAAAATATTTATTCCTTAAGTCATAAAGGAGCTTCTTATTTTCTAGAGTCTTACCACATTTGAATTACAGAGATGAATTACAGTACATGATGAATATATTATTGCCATTTCATGATGTCTCTTCATCTTTTTCCGTGCTCCAGACCATATTCCAGAAAAATTTCATCATTCCTTTCACAGAAACATTTGTCCAACTATAAAATGGACCCTTTTTTGTTTTGTTTTGTGGCTTCCATCACAAGACTTAAAGGCACCATATTTTACAATCTAACACATTTAGATTCAGTGAAACTCTATGTTACTGCACACTAATGTAATAATGAGAAATGTAATTAAAGTCACTGCTATAATAACATCTTATCGGAATGCACAATGAAGATAAACTCGCTTATTCCAGAGACAGAGGGCTTATTGCATAGGAAGCAGTTTGTTCTGATGGATTCTTTGATCTACAACTGGTATCTCTGTTAACTGGAGGGTGAGGAAGGGCTCAGTATATATTACCACATTTTCCTTTGGCTGCCAAAGGGAGGATAATTAAAATAAAGGGGGCTTCATGATCAAAGAAATGGAAAAAGTTACACTGCCCAGTACACCAGCTGAGGGAAAAAGTTTTTAAAAAGATCTTCATTAGTAAATATTTAGAAGGCACAGATGCTGAATAAACACCTCATTTAGCTACAGAGTTCAGCAGAACAATTACTGTATGAAAAAAAATCAAAAGATTCAAAGGAAAAATAAAACTAGGCTGGTGGCTACTATGTAAACTGTGTAGAAATACCACAACTATGCATGAGGTATCAGGTTTTCTTCATAAAGGGCGAGAAATTACTCTGATTCATCACTCCATATTTTGTACACAAATGAGACTGGATGGCAACTGAAAGCCTCAGAGAAGACTCAGAAGTCAGTCCCTGGGAACTGGGTGAGATAGTTTCAGCAAACTGGCCCTTGGCACTGTCTATCTCAAACTGGGGTGCCCAACTAGCTCCAGTCTCTTCCAAAGGAAGCACTAACAAGCACAAGGAAAGAGAGAAGAAAATGAGCGATCTCTTTATTCTGCACAAGGCTTGCGAAAGATGGAGCACGACATTGTTTATTCCAAATACTTAAACACTCAGTGCAAGGGTCCATGTTTGCAGAGTCCAAGTGGAAATGACTCAGCATGCTAAAAAGAGAAAGAGCAGGCTGTCCTGTTGTAATTCACATAATTAAAATATTCTGCCTAAATGCATTACATCTCCCCACACACATCAAAGCTTGTGTTTCCTCAAACTCTCCATGTACATTTAGGGAAGCCAGAGTTCTTAAGCTCTTATGAGAGAAAAAATATGATGTGGTCTGGGGATCTCTGTCTTAGTGTGCATAACACCATCATAATACTGTGTAAAATACCAGGTCCGAGGCAAAGATGCCTGATTTTCAATACATACTGCAGGACCACCACTGCTCTGTTACCCTTGCTGCATTAAGGGCAGTGTGTCTAATTCAGTTTATACCTCAGTCTCTATTGACATGAGCCTGTGTGTGGGCCCACCAGCATCCCAGCAGGGCTGGAAAACTAGTTTGCAGGTCTTAAGGAGTCAGCACGAGTCTGAAGTGTCTGTATCCTAGCTGGCATATTTTTAAAGGTTTTTTGGTTTGCTTGCTTTTTGAAGGTTGTGTGGGGAAGTCGTTGGAAACAGAGGTTTGCCTAGAAGAATGACACTTGTGATGTGAAGGGGCAAGGGCCTGCCATGCCACTGTTGGCATTTGGATAGGGCTGCCCTTTTCCTCTGTGGCTTTAGATAACATTGATGAAGGCTTCATCAGCATATGTGAGGTATTTGCTCTCTGGCCTGGCAGCCTCCAGGTGATGGAAAATGCAGGTGGAGAGGCAGCAGTTAGGGTAATAAGGACTCAGCAATCCCCATGTGGAAAGAGCAGCAGCTGTGGGCTTTGGGCCAGTAATAATAGTGTCAGTCATTGCCAGGAGGAGCCAGCAGTAATGCTTGTGTGGGCTGCTGGTGTTGGGACTGACTGTGGGTGCAGCCTTGTGGGGTTTTGCTGGAAGAGACATTGACAGGGAAGATGAGGGGCAGGCACTTCGTGCTTGTTGTACTCTCTTGTATCGTGCCCTGGAGACAAGTGATGTGAGTAAGTTGAATGATCAAAAGTTTTAGAAGAAAAGGTGGTTGCTACTTTCCCTTTATAGCCCAGATGGGCCTACAGCTGGGATGGTTTTAGGTCAAGGATGATAATATGAAGAGAGTGAGGGTAGAGTCAGGGTGTGGTGGTGTTACCCTCTGGTCTCTGGATGTCAGGTCCAATCTTTTCCTTGGCTTAGGGGACTGTGTTCTGGCTATGTGATAGACAGTGTCAGAACTCTTCTGGTGGGGGCAGCCACTCCAAAAGCTGGAGCCTGTCACCTGGCCCACATTTGTCTTGGCTGAAGCAACATCTCCCTTCAGGTTTCTTTAATGTGTTTTGGTATTTCCAGTGGGTTGGTGCTATTTACTGGGGTCTTGTACTGTGCATCTTGTGAAGACAAGTCTTAAGACTGACCACTCTAACCAACTACCACATAGTTCAGGGGATGAAGAAACGAGCATGTTTTTGAAAAATTTTCTATTTCAGTATTTTTCCATTATGCTCCCAATCTAGTTTTCTCTAGCAGCAGTAACTAATTATTCTGTGGCATTTAGTCTTATGCTACAAAACATTGGTTTCCCAATTAATTTTCCCTCTTAGTGAAGAGTTGGGGAATAGGTGTCATTTTCACAACATGGGTGTATAATTCCTTTTTTTCACAGCTTTGATTTAGAGCAGCTCTCCTTGCTTCCCTTAGCCCCTCAATTGAAAGCTGTTGGGCATAAGAGGTGGTGCTTAGTACTTGTAGGAGGGTGAGCATCAGACCATCATCCGAGCAAAATAGGAAGTAGGAGCTGCATCACCACAGCAACATAATGGCTACAACAAAATGGAGCAGACAGGTTTTAGATCCAGCTTAGCTTAAAGGAATTTAATCTGCAGTACCTCTTTTCTGAAACAGTCACTGAGTTATGGAATGTTCCAGCATGAGGCCACTGAAATCTATTGGGTCACTGTTCAGCATGGAGTGCAGGACTCCTGAGGACACAGACAAAGCGGAGAAGTACACACCCTCCCTTTTAACAGAAAAATGTGTTAGAGAATGGGAAGTTTTGGTTCTTGTCCATGTGCTGGAAACTGCTTCACAACACTTGCCTGAGAAGCAATTGAATAAAATGCCTCTGCAGCACTGGAAAGAAGACAGAGGACTCCTTTCCCAAGGGGATACTTAAACTTTTCATTGGAAAAGATTTAAACTTGTCATTCGACATATTTTGTCAGCAATTATTTTATTACTCAGTGGCTATTTATCATGGCCTTACTGTGGCATTCATATTTCAAGTCATTAGCCTTTTATATTCTGGCAAAAATGTAGTAGATCTGTAAGAGTGACTGTTCCCTGCTGTTGAGAAAGCCATGGCATCATAAAACTTGAGAAGCCTTGCAGTAATGTAATCAATCTACTAAATGACAGCTATATTTGAAGTACAGTGTGCATGTACAATGCCTCACAATGGAAAGCAAAATACTGGTAGCGCTGTCGTGTTATGGCTCCACACCAGCAATTTGGTGAGTTTCTTGTATGAAACTACTTCCATGCTGCCAAGCCTTCTCCTTGAAGGTCTTCCCTCACACTCGGTGGTGCTTATCAAACACTAAATGGTGAGTTGGCCACATAGCATTTTGATGTCAGGTTTGCATCCTAGTAAAATGACAACCACATCTTTTTTTGTTTCTTTTAATTACATTATCTCTCAGATATGAAGGATAATATTTGCCACTGACTTAACATCCAGTGAATGTTTCCTACAAGTTTTTTGCAGTGTTAAGCAAAGACCTGTGAAACCTGAGTCAATTTGTTTTGAAGTTCTTTATGGTGATAGTGACTACAAAGACAACAGCCATTTTAGGGGCATTGTGTACCTTCATCTGTCCTCTTCTTTGAGAATGAAAGATTAATCTCTACAGGACACAGTCTCATTTAGTACGAGATTCAACCTTGAGTGACTATAAATGCAGATTAAATTGGGGGAAAAATGTTGACAAGAATGCATTAGCAACATGGAAAGAAGAAACCTTTTGTAGAGCTAGAAATTTCCTAAGAAACTTTTAAGGTCCTTGTAAATTATTATCTAGGCACAGCTGAGAACATCAGTCTACATTCCTGCTGAATTTTCCTAACTCTTAAATATCTGACTGAGTGCAGCAGTGGCTTTATGAATGACTATTCTGCAAATTTTTTCCTCAAACATCTTGCTTGATGGAAAAATAAAAGCTCTTGCACATTGCTCAAACTTGTGCAGTGATACTATCCATTAGATTTGCACTTAGTAGCAAAGACTAAGTATTCTCTCAAAGTAATCACAGTGCATAATAAAGCTTCTTTAAAGTGGGGAGTGTAATTGCCTGCTGTTGACTGCACACCTACAGAACTATAAGCCTAATGCTTGCATTGATAAAGAACATCTCAGGAGGAGAGGAGCTAAAACCCCAGGATCTTTAGTGCAGCCTGCAGGCAGGGTAATTGGGGTGCCAGGTAATTGACAAAATGACTTCATGTTCCCTGTGAATGTTTGCTGTTCACAGGGAGGAGCTTCTATTCCAACATATTAAAATCTTTTGTCCTACCACTGGAAAATTCAGTAGAGGTTTTTTGAGGGTAATTAAATTATCATGCCCATCTTCTAGATTAGGGCTAGACTGATTTACTGTATAATCTTGAGTAAATAAGGAGTAGCCAGGAATAGAAAGAATGCTTCATTATTTTACAACCCAGAGAAATCATTACATGTGAAATTAGATTCCTGTAACTATGCAGATCTGTTCAAGGCACTCCTGAAATTCCTTTGTAATGGGCAAGGGATGCATACAGCAAGATCGCTCTTCCCTCACTACTTTCTTCAAAACCTTTCAGTATTGGAGGCAGAGCATCCATGGTTTTAGGGAATGAAGTGAGCCTTACACTAAATTCGCCTTCCTTCAGTCTTTTCGGTATAAGATAAAACCCTACTCTCTCACCTCTGAATGATTGTTCAGGGGTACCTGAGCAGTGACTCTGCATTTGGGAGTTTATCATGATTCTCTTCTACTTTCTGGAAAAGGGAATGTCCAGGATATGAAGTTAGTTCTTTCCTGGTTCTCATGAGGTTTAGGAAGGCACTGGCAAATATGTGAAAGACAAACATCACACATGCAGACAAAATGGTAACATCTCCACTCTGCAGTATTTCTGTAGCATCTGACAAATCACAACATTCCTTATTCTTTGTTTAATACTTAAAGATGAATGGCTCTATTAAGTTGTCTAGCTCTATTTATTCATTTTGGTAAACAGACTTTTTCAGCAATTTGTTTGCTAAGTGAACTGAAAAGGTCCAGATTTCTTCTGCCATGGGATTACTATATGCAGATATGAGTGTGGGTGTAAGAATTTCAGAGGTGTCATGGAAATTGAGGCAATACAAGAAAACATGAGTAGTGCACGCAGAAGTTGCTTAAGTCTAATATATTCTTGTGCAGTCAACCATTCTTTTTTTTCTAGCAAATACTGGAATGAAATTGCTTGCTGTCTTCTTTATGAGAATAATTTCTGTATTTGTTCTTTTTGTAGTCCCCTTGTAGTACTCCTGCAGAAATGCGATATTTTTAATTCTGTTCCTGTTCTTATGAAGCATTTTATTGACTAAATAAATTGTCAAGAATGGTAAAGTTAGACATAACATCAGAAAACATTTTTGTGAGACCAGAATTTTACTGTTTGATTGAAAACTAGTAAAAATTGTTCTAACCTCATCTGTGTTTCGTCTTTCATTATCACAAAACCTTCTACCAGGGCAGAACCTAGCCAGACTTGTAAAACAACCAAAGGGAGAGCTGACACTGTTGATTACCACTTCCAAAACGTACGACTTGCCTTAAAAACTGGAAGATAGCCACGGATATGATTCTGTTTTTTTGGCAGCAAGATACGGAAGTTATCAGCAGTTCTGTTGTTGAGACCTTAAATGGCAGACCTAGTCAGCCAAAGAGTTAGAAATTCCTTGTGGTTTTGACCTTTTTCTTAGGTTGACAGCAGATGATTGAGAGTATGCAGTGGGTAGTTTATGACAGCCTGTTCAACTTAGGCTGTAGTGTGGCTACAGGGTGAAGCCTATCCTTGACATAATTAGCTAGACCTTTCTCTACTCTACAAAGATAAGAAGATAAGGATTAGTCCCACATGTGGAAGGTTGCTTTCCAGAGACTAGGCAAAGTGAATTTACCAAAACTGTTTGCAGAACTCTGTGATTGTTCATCATCCTGTGGTTCAAGCACTTCTTCTGATCTCCAGTCCAAAAGCTGACACTCAATATTTCCCTTTGTTTTGTAACAGGATCTTTATACAGCTCCAGACTAACCCCAGATGAAACACCAGAACACGGCAAAAACCAGATGGGAATGCCACAGTTCATGTCACCTCATTCTTCAAGAATATTGCATAGAATGTGCCAGCAACAAAGGCTTGGATTCAGTCTAGATATTGAAGTTCATTCTGCTAAAGCAACAAATCGATGAAAATCCAATGCAGGAAAGTGATCTTGACAGCAGAGCATGAAGAACCAAGGCAGAGCCTGACTGATGCAAAGGGATGCACCTGAAGGGGAGTTAAGCTCATGTAGGCAAGAAGGATCACCTGTGGCTAAGCCATTTTGGAAGGATGTTTGTTTGGTTTGCAGCTCTTTCTTGAACACCAAGGAGTGTTCTGGGCCTTGGAAGACAAAGCCCAGCAAGTGGGACTGGAAAAGTTTTGTTTGCTCCTTTTTTTTTCACCAGGGAAATATCTAATTATGCAGCCAGGGCAGTTGAACAGATCCATGAATGAAAAGTTAAGTGGATTAAAAAACATTGAGGGAAATGGAGGCTAGTTAACCCTTTTCTGATGGATCTCTTAAATGAAATCCTATTCTAGCACACCCCTCTCAGCTATGATCTCACAACTCTTACTAATGCTTGATCATATGAAAATATAATTTCTTTCCCAGGAAGAAACAAAGGTTTGTCTGTAGCTTCTCCCCTGAGCCTCGATGACCCCTTGGGCTTGTGTGCTCAAGACTCTTTTATGTGCTGTTGGATAACACAATAGGCATGACTTGGTAGCCTCCCATTCTTAACCTCTGAATCTCTATCCCAAAGAAGCAGATAACTCATGGTCCAGCTGGCAGGGTGCAGCCTCCAGCAGTGCTGGAACACTGCTTTAATTCATGCCCCTTGAGCTATTACAGACATGCCACTGCATCCCTAAGAAACACACACGGATCATAAATAAGGTTAGATGTTATTTTAAGTAATAAACACTAAGATACAGAAATTTCATTGCAGCCTTCTGTCTTTGTCTGTCTCTTCATTTCGACTATTTTTAGTTTGCAGTCAGCATTATGACTGTGAACTCAAGGAACACTTGGACAATAGGTACATAAATAATTATGGATAGGTCTCCAGAGCCTTAAACATTAGCACAGAATTCAAGTTAAATACTGGCTGGTACTATTCCATGGCTTGGAAATACAAGCTGTACTTATACATATTGCTATAATTTTATTTCCCATGGTGAAAACCTAACCTGGACATTGGTGGTGGTGGAAGGGTCTGCACAGAAGCTTCGAGAATTGCAAATTGATGTATTACTGAACACAGTTCTGCAGAATGAACTGGTGCCATCTTCTATGTTTGTCTGCTTATACTTCACAGAAGTGAACTCGGAATACTTTACTAGACTAAAATGGATTAAACCCATGTGATTACTCATTTAAGAGTTACCCTGCTTTGTGATAATACTGCAGTGTTGCTGAAACCCGTTAGAGATATTAGCTGCTAGAGTTGTCACAGAAAACGTATTGCACATCCACAGAAATGCCTGAGAGTAAAGAGGAAGATTTTTACTGTTTTTCCAATTGATACTTAAAAAAATTGATAGTTAAAAAAATAGCTTGTAAGGATAAAAGCTAAGTGTTTATCAAGGGATATTGCAAGGCTATTGCTTTGGGTTGGGATAAAAAATAGTAACAGTAAAGAAAACTTGTGTAACCTACTGAACATTTTTTAGTAACTTGATTTTTTTTTGCATGTGTTTTTCAAAGAGGACTCTTTAATACTGTTGCCTTTTGAAAAAATCTCTTATGAAGTATTAGTAAAGTGGTGCATAAAAGTAAGGTTTTTATGCAGAGATATAAAAATGCTTTTTTAAAAAAATTGAAATCTATTCTTAAAAAGAACTGCCTATGCAGACATTCATGTTGGTAAGAATGTTGCAGAAGTACCATGCACATTTTCTCTATTTGTTTTTATTTTCTTTTCACAGTCTGTGAGAATACTTTGTTTTGAAAGCTGGGTCAGGACACTGAGTAACATAGACGACTTTCACCTCCTGCAGGTCACCCCTGCAAATGCAAGGCTAGGAAGAAATAGTAAAAGTTGACTTCACTGAAATACAAATAAATGTATCTCTGCAACTCTACAAGGAGAAGCATGAGGACAAGTTAGGCAGAGCACAGGTTTGAATGGCAGCCTTGATAATCAAACCAGCCAGGGAGGCTCTTTGTTTATATCCGTGGCACTTAGTTCTTTACACAATCTCTGCAATTATGCAGGCCTGCATCAAATGTGAATCCATCAGCTTTTTTTCCTACTAGGATTGACTGAAACATTCTACTGAAACCTCCCATTTCATGTTGTATCACTTTGTAAAATCAAGTGGGGTCTCTGGAACACATCAAGAGCCAGAGTCAGATCTTTCTTGATGGAGCTCAGTAATTCAAGGTCTCATTTTGAGAGGGCAACAAGGCCTCAAGTATTGTACAGGCTTAAAGAAGGAGGAACGTTAATTTACTTTTCCTGCGCTTGGAAAGTGCACTAGCCTCCAGGTGACTTGTGATAAGTTCACAGCTACCAAAAGGGCCCCTTCTTCTGCTGCTGCACCCTCTGACTGCTGGACCACGGAGAGAGTAATTTTAGATCACTGAAATGGTAAAAAACTATCTCAGAAGAAAGGAAAAAAAAAAACCAAACAGACATGTAGAAGATGGCATCCTGCCGTTCTAGTGAGCTGAACTGGCTTGAAGGAGACACTAAGCAGCCCCGGTGCAGAGAGGGAGCAGGAATACTCCTCTTTATGGCTTTCTGCAATTAAACCAGTACATCTGCTTCTAAAATGGAACCCAGGAGAATCTTTTCCTGATTCTGGGACTGCTGTGTAACAAATGAGTGTGTAGGGCCTGAAGGAACATACAGAAGGGCAGAACAAAAATCTAAACCCAAGTGTGAGTCTAAAACATGTTTTTTAAGGGCTTGTGTGTGGTGAGTCCTGGTCTCCTGTTACCACCTGTGTGTCTTGTATATAACTGCATAGGAGCTGAATATGCTACCCAGAAGCCTTCTGACTGCTACATGAGTGACAGAAGACAAAGTCAACCATCTTTCTCAGCTAAAGTAAATCTTCCATTTCATTCTGGCTTTCAACCTCAGCCCCTTCCATCCCAGTTGGCTCCTTTTTCTCCAGTTCAGCTTTCATCCCCACTGCAAGGGAATGCATCAGGCTACACCTATAGAAGCAACTATTGTAGGTCCCTGCCAACTCAACATATTCTTTGATTCTGTGAATCCATACTGTAGCAGGTGCCCTGAGGAGCTGGTATTTTATTCTAGTAATGGCAATGAGGAGTTGTGACTGATTCTGCAGAAGCCACAGACATGTATCTGGACAAGGTAAGACAATAAAGCCAGTGAAGTCAAACTGAACATATTTTTTTGAGAATTTATTCCAGCACTTTATAGAAAACTGAGGTAACTCTAACAGAAGCAAAACTCAAGCCAGTATTACGGAAAGAATAAGAAAAATCACCAGTGCATTCACATGTGAAAGTACAACCATACACTGTTAATTCTTTAAAGCTCTTCAAATTTGTACAAGTTTCAGAAAGACAGATTGGCTTAGTTTGTTGGCAATTCACAGCTACTTTGAAAGCACAAATGAAACTGTTACTGTACTGTAATGCATGTGTGACATTAGTAGGAAAGAGTCAAGACCCCTCCCTCAGTCTCTGATCTCATTTGAGGCATGACAACATCAGACTGGCATTACTAATGCACAGGTCCCCAGTGTACACTGGGTCTCACTTTTGCATGCTCTGAGCTTTCCATACCCTTTTCACTACAGACCTGTAGATGTCAAGGACTCCTAGCCTTGAGCATACAGTAGTAAATATGTATGAACAAAATGCATTTATAAAAGATATTTTAAAATTAAATGTGCTTTCTCTTGGACCTTCTACAGTCTGGAAAAGATCTGCAGTTTCATCTCAGAAAAACTACTTCAGCTTCAGACAAAAACATTTGGAATGTCAAGGGTCTCAGGAAATCCTGAGAACAACTTTATGAACATTACTGTTATAACTCAGTAAAATCCATTAATGTTTTCCATAACATTGAATCTAAACATGCATCAGTGTGAATCCAAGTTGCAATACGGCCTAAAATTTCCAGATATAACAGAAACAAATGGTTGTGGTCATTCACAACAGAACATTGCACAATGCAGAACAGAGTGTCACTTTTTAATATGTGTAAGGAGATTCCAGATGTATGATGAGACAAAAGCAGATATATTTATTTGAATGAATTTATAAGACACGTTAAAGCTACTATTTAATAAAATAAAATCTCGATTACCACTTAAGAAAAATCTTTTTGGAAATGCTTTTTTTTCCAAAATGTAGAAAATCTCTGCTGACAATCTTGTAAAACATACACATGCTGCAAAAATGAAACATACAAGAGGAGCAATGCAGAATTACCTCAGCTTTCACCGCCACTTCACTTGATTGAAACTGTTCTCGTGTTCCATTAAGCATAATAATATATTTGGAAAATGTAAATAACCTAATTACATTTTTTTGCTTCAAGCTTCCAGGCACCAGTCATATATCGCAGTCGTATAAAAAGAAGATCCCTGCCCATCTGCAGCCAGCTCCAAAAGGGAACTAACTTAGAACCTGTGATTAATGAAGAAGAAAATCAGAATGACATTGTTAGAAAAAAAATGAGCACTGGCACAACACACATTTAGGCAGTCCTGAACCTCTGCATTCTCAGCATACTCAGCCCCAGATTCTAGACCTTAATATTAATAAAAAAATTATATTTTGAAAGCAATTGCTTTATAGTAATTACATTATGTCATAGGTGGGACACTCTGGTTTGCAAGCAGCACAGTAATTCCATGCATGTGACAAGATGTGCAGCACTCTCTGTGACAAGGCTCTGTTCAAGTAAATAAATAGGAACCTGAACACCAATAATTAAGCAAATGATTTATCCACCAACTTTGGAGAAGAGGCCTATCAGCTTGTCTTACAACAAAAATACGAAGGTGCCAATCTTCGGGCAAGGCAAGGAACCCATACTACAAAACCAAGCCTTCTGCCATCTCTGATAGCATTTGTGTTAGGTGCAATGTACACGTGGAACTGCAATGAAAGGAAACACTCAGGACATTCTCTACTTGCACCTTTCATCATTACTACAGTTCATTATAACTTCTGTTGTTCAGGGATTGTGCTGAGGAGATTTAAAAAAAGATAAAAAACATGAGAAGGGCAAAAAAATAGAGTAACTGCATTTGATGGGGGGGAAGTGAGCCAAAGCAAGCAGTACCTCTTAAGCTGGCTCTGCACTGAAGAAATATGCATGGAGCTATACTTCCCAGTAACTCAGTGGCAGAGACCTCCCTACAGGTCTGAAACAATATCACATCTTAAGAAGAGATGGTGCCCTGGAGGAAGCCTTAATAGCTGAGAATTTTGGAAGATACAGTGAAATGGAATTGAATCAGTAAGTGATGATGGTCAGACTCCCTGCACAGTGTTTTACAATTGCACTAATTCATTAACACCTTACAGCAAGAGGACATGCCAAAGTAGTGTTTTGTCCTAGCATTGTAATTCCTCACTTTTGTCTCCAGTGGGACTGCAGAGCTTCTCTGCCATAGTAGCCCTTTACCTAGTCTTTCTGTACCAAGCCATAGCAGTAGGCTTGCAAGGACATGGAATTCAAAATTTGTATGGGAAGATGGCTGTGTGCTATCAAAACCGGGTAAATAGGGCAATAACCTTGGATCTGTTATTCTGGATTGACATGTCAGTTCACGTTCTTATAATTTTGCTATCTCCCTACCTTCTATTTCAGTCCAGTTGACAGCAACTTCTGCTATAGGTATTTTCATGCGCTGGGCTATATAAAGAAGCTCCACATCAAACGCCCTGAAGAAGAACAGGAAATACCAAATATAATCACACATACTCCCAGAAGAAACACAGTGAAAATGTTAATTAAATGACTGTTCAGTTATGCAGTTGGTACCAATGCTCTATGGGTCAGATACACATGGACGGGAAATTAATTTTCCTGACTAAACATCTCAGAACACAGCCAAAATACAGACAACAATAACAATACTTTACTGTGGTTTTTTTTGAAGGTATAGATGACTTTGTGTTCAGCCCCCTGCTTGCTTTTCATTCTGTCACAATTTAAACATTTTTGAAGACTATGAAGACCAAGCAGTCAAATGTGCAATGCCACTCCACATCTCTAGTATAGTTTCCTCAAAGAGATCATCTACCTGCTGTGGCTTTATGGTGATCTGATGGGTGCTCCTTTTACTTTCTCAGTCAAGGAACTCAAGGTGGGAGCACAGAAGTGAGAAATTATTTATGTTACCGTGCACAACAGAATCCAAACAACAGTTTAGTGACCACTTAATGCAAAACACAAAATCCCTCTTGAGAGACTTGTCTTTTTTGTTGGCTCAGTCTTTTGCAGGTTGTACGGCAAAATGAATTGGGGCAGTGATCCTGCTCTGTCTGGTGCTCCCTCCTGCTCACTTTGTCCACAATACACCTTAATCCTCTCAGTTCTCTGCACAGAGAATTGTCTGCATGTTTCATTCCTGTAAATGCATTCCCAAGTGGGCCTTCTGGCTCTGAAACACCAGACTTTTGATATTCAATAAGTAGTTTGGCAGCTTTTAATGCTCATTTAAATATCAGCATATAAAACTGCCAGTAGCTACTATTGACAGAGTTGAACACAAATCACAATTATGAAGATTCTAGTGATTTGCCTTAAATTCTCACTGCTAAGTCCAAGACAGTTTTCTTTTGAAATGAAAGAAAATCTTTTACCACTGGAGGAAATGCGTGAAATAAAATAAATTAAAAAAAAAAGTCATTCATGTTTAAAGGGTTGCTTGAATTTGTGTCTTTGGTAATTCCATTTAACACTAGAGAAAAGATGGAAAGGAACAGAAAAGGTGATCAAGAGCAGGCAGAAGTCACACTTTAGCAGGTTGCTTGCTAAGTTCAGATGTTATTTCCTTTTACTTCAAGCCACCTTCTCCTTTTAAGCAGTGCATTTCTGTAAAACTATTAATAAATGCAACAACAACAGTCCACTTTGAAATGTGTATGTAGGTCTGACACACACAGGTAGGTTCCCACTAAAGTACAAACCACAGCAGGCTGGCTCGCTGGTGGAATCACAGGCAGACACACACAGACCTGAACTTGTGCTCTCCGTGAACATGACAGGAGAGCCACTGATTCCAAACAGGACACCATTAAAACAAGCAAAGGCAGCACAGATGTTATCTACAGAGACTACAGCTATTGTGTATATAGCAAATTTAGAGCTACTTTGCAAATCTGATTTTGATTAGGACACAGGCCTTCTCTTTGTCACCAAAAAAGTTACAAAAATAAATTATTTTTTTACATCAGTGGACTAAATCTGCTCCAAGCGGCCTTGTCATTTCACCACTTTCTTTACATAAGGGTTGAATACTATTTTATTAATCACTCCATAGTCTCGTCTACTGAAGAGGTATTATTTACTTTTTGCTGACATTTTACATTTGTGAGCCGAAAACCCAATGTATTCACCTTTGAATGTTTATGAATCATGCGTATTAAGACTAAATCTAATTTTGTAATACTTACTACTTAAATGACTAAAAATCTTAAGAGACGCAGAATAATTGCCTGATGAATTAGACTGTAAGAGCTGCTCTAAAAGTATTACATAAACTATTAGCCTAGTGAACTAATAGTTATTTGCAGTAATTCCTGTGGACAACTGATTACTGGAATGTCAGCACATACATCACAGAACAACAACATTAAAATAGTTCTGTGAACTACAGGGCTCAAAGTAAGAGATTAAAAGCACAGAAATTAATCAGGTTGAACACTAATATCGTTACATGTGGTTGCCATTTGGGTAACAGTGAACATATCCTGAAATTAAAAAAAGAAAAAACTATTCAAAGCTGAAAGGAGAATGACTTCAGTAGAATACCACTGGGTTACTGTTTTTCATCTATTTTCCCCACCAGTTTTCAGTATACCAGAATGGTTAGTGAGGGAATACAGACTGCAGTGTGCTCAATACACTGACAGCAGTACAGCCATACTGCAGACCACCAGATCCAGATGGTACAGGAGAACCATACAGAAGCTTCCATAGCCAGGATGAAGCTTGGGTGTGGTAGATGGAGCCTATCCTAGAGGAGATCAAAGCCACACCAGGGATGAGCTGTAAGTGCAATTCATGTGACTTGCCACAAAGCCATTAGTGAGCAGTTAATCTGTGACAGAACAGCTCCAAGAAACAGCTAAGTATTATTCACACCATGTACTTCATTCTGCTGCCTCTTGGGAGGGGGACACCGCTCATAATACCCAAACTTGGCTCCAGCCTGAAAGAACTCAGGTTCCAATCTAACAACCCAGAGTTAGATAGCCAAAAATCTATGATGTGAACAATTTCCCCATCTATTTCTAATAGTGGCTCCATGATGTGGTAATTATCACAAACACGTAATACAAAGTAAAGAAAAAATCCTCCACGAAGTTGTATTTTGGTTAAGTAACAATTTAAGACAATACTGACCAAAATTAATTTGAAAACCAAGTTGGTAGGTGTTTAATTGAATTAGTCTTTTAAAACGGAATCCTTAAGATGCTTGAGCTTATAAAGTATCCTTAAAAATTATTCTGTATTTTAAAATTGCACTAAGACTCTTTCTTTTTCTGGTCCAATATTATTTGTTTCTAAAAACAAAATCAGGCCTTCAGTAACAATGTTTTAACTGGAATATATGAGTTTTGTACATCCAAGATATGTTTTTCCAGTGAACTCTTAAAGGCAAAGAAAACAGCCAGTGGTCAAAGAGGTCTAACAATGAAACAGGATGCCAAGCGGGCTAGACTGCCAGAACTGCCCTGGCTGAACTTGGGCTTTTGAAAGTCCACATGTCAGCCAAGAGCAGGACTTTGTACAAGACAAAACAGACACAGTTAAAACAGCAAAAATATTTTTGCATTGACTAGACACTCATAAACAATTCTACTTGCCATGCACAAATCAAGGAAAAAACCAGTTCATTCCACTGCTTGTGTTGGTCTACAATGGTACAAAAGTGGGAAAAAAATCCCTGTAGTAATATTAATGCTTATTTTTCTGTAATTTTTATATAGCAACTCATATTTAGAGATAAGTGACAAACTGGAGAAACAAACATTATTTTTTAATATTGATCTTTCCCAGTTTTAAATGTGAAACAGCATCCCCTGTGCAGTGCACAAGGCAATTTTTATAGATAAAAGTAACAGCAACCATTTGATCCCTTCATTGATCTGCTGGCTTGTACAATGCCATCATAAACTGCCACTTCACAAAAATATGTCAATCAAACCAGGACTAGAACTACATTTTAAATTTCCCCTCCTTTTATCATAAAGATATGACTGTAATTGCTATGTCTAGCTTTCTTAAGGATAGACATTTTCTGACTGGAAGAAAATTTACCTTCTTTTTTTGTTGTCACAAGAAATCAATGATCAAATTTAGGATAGGAAAACTCGGCCAGCGAGATCATTTCATTTTCCAGTATTTCTCCTGTGCATCAAAATTTAACATGAACAGTAACATTTTTCAGGTCAAGACTGTAGATACAGAACTAGACATTCTTTTGTAGCCTGAAGTGAGTAATTCCAACTGTCTCTGTTATGTTTTTTATAATATCTCTTTTAATTTTCTTTTAAGTTTTAAATTAAAAAATCTGCTTCATCCATTTCTGAAAAACAGATTAGCTGTGTAATCAAATTCAGAATCTAAAACACAAAGCATATGCTCTCTGTTCAAAAGGTTACTTTCATTTCAAACTAATGTCAAAACTTTGCTATTTAGAAAGTAAATTTCAAGAAGGTTTCGTTTATATTCATATATACACTGCCAAAGGACAGTTAAACAAAAAAGACAACGAGAACACTCACCAAAAAAAGCTGGTTTAGTATGTAACCATTATTTCTTAGTATCGAATATATAAACAGCTTGTAGAATCTATTGATTTTTAAATGCCTTCTAAAATTTAGGGTTAGATTAAAAAAATATTCTAGGAAATAGCTTGGTCTCTCTTTAAAAAGTGTTACGTGATCCTTATTGCCATAATGATAAAACTGTGTTTTTCCTTGTATGCTTCAGTTTCAAGATTTCCTAAATATAAGCATCTATAAATCAAATTCAGCACAGCAAGAACAATCTGGTCTGTTTTCTAGTATTTTTAATATTAAAGAGGTGATAATCACATCAATGTCCACTGGAATGGAAAAAGCATGGTGAAAGCACAAAGAAGTGAGGGTCTAAGCAGGTGGGAATTATTAGATAGCTGATTTTATAGTAATTTTATATTAACATCATGAGTAAACATGTTATGCATCAATTTTAGTCTAAGTATTTTTTATAAGCATTTACCTAGCACTCTAGTACCCCCACAAATCCAAGCCTGACTAAGCTTGAGCAGACAGGACATGATTTGGTTTGTGCAGAAGCTGGGTGTGACACAATTATATTCAAAGAAATCTAAAGCTATGGGATGAATGTTTGATGTCCCTATAAAATTTCCAATTGCAATTACCCAAACTGTTTGTACAACACTGACATTTCACTTAGGATTATCATTTCCCTGAATATATGCACTCTCCCCTCATACTTATACCTCCCCATCTCCCAGTTTATTTCCAGATCTTATGAATATTAACTGGGAAAGGGACAATACTTGATTTGTGCACTGACATGCTATCTTCCAGTTACATACACTAAATAACTAGCTGTGGAGTGAAAAAGTAACTTTTGAGACCTTACTATATGGCTTTTTTTCTTCAGCAGTGGCAATAATCTGAGTTTCTCTCCTCTAAGAGAGTTTAATTTTCCACAAACCTTGCCAAAGCTTTTGGTCTTGAAATCTCTACTGTTCTGTCAGATTTGGTTTAAATTAGCCAATCAATATAAAAAAAGAAGGTGGGTAAACACAGAGTCTGTTGATTGACAGATGAGGATAAAACCAGAAAATACACTGCCAGTTTGAGCAGAATCAAACGAAATTTTAAGAAACCCGAAAAAACCCATGGCTGTTTTAGGCAAATTTGTGACTTGGAATTATCTGAAGAGCTTCTTTCTTGGAAGAATTTGAGTTGTTCTTTTCTTGGCACACAAAACAAGCATTCTTCATCACTAACCAGTACATTTCAGATAAATAAGAAAACACACAGGGGATTGGTTTATGGATTACTGTAGATAAAAGAGCAAGAATAGAAGGCTCATCTTCTAGTGGCACATGCAAGGTACAATGAACTAAGGCATGAAGATCTGGTATGTCCACACCAATGATATAATTACTATACAATGTTAGCAATATCCCTTTTTCACTGCTTCTATTCCTAGATAGTGGGGTACAGCACAATTGATTTTATTCTTTCATTCCTTTGGTGTTAGATAATTGAAGTGGCAGGAGAAAGTTTGTTTTTATCTAGAAAATACTTTATATAACCAATAAGTCCAATTACAAAAATATCCTTTGGTTTAAAAAAGAATAAAATTTAAGCTTGCATTTTTACAGCTGAAAATGATTATCCTCATTTATTTCTTTCAGTTTTCTTCCTAAAGTGCTTAATTTATAAAGTGAAGTTAAATAAGGCAATTTTGAGATGTACACTTCTGGGCGTCGCACAGGAGTTTAACTACGTATTTAGAAAATCCCTGTATGTTAAATTTACAGAGCTTTATAGATCAAGACTGGGTTTGGAGGTAGCAGCACAAATCACACTTCTGGCTCAGCCAGAAGCCTATAGTCTCTTTTAGGGCAATAAGCAAACCACTCGCGTGGAAAGTGAATTTCTGACGTGTTGTTCTAACAGTTAGAGATTCAATGCAGCAATAGCTCTACACTCCACACGAGATTCATGTGCCCAAACACAACGTTTACAACTGCAGTCTGGAGGGGCAGTACAGCTGTCAAAGCTCAGCCTAAAACTATACACATTGGAATTGACTAGGACTGTAGGACTGCACAAATTTGTGTAGGGGAACATTGCTTAGCAGTTCTGTTCCCTGTCAAGCAAGTGGAAGCCCATGAGAGATTTCCCTGAATGAAGACAATAGTTTGAAGAGGTTTGATTATACCTAATTAAACTACCCCTTTTAGCAAAAATTGTGGCATAGAAAATTTACAGAAGTTATGGTATTAGTGTGAAAGCAGTGTTTCAGTCCCATAATAGTAGTCACGGCTGTATCACTCACATACAGGAACTGTTCTACCTAAATTGCAACTGAAGGAGCTCTAAAGTAATTAAAAGACTACACATAATTTTCTAATGCCTTAAATTAATGGCATGTGTCAGTAGTCCTCGCATAAAATACTTTAGCAAGAAAATAGGTAAAGAATAAGCATTTGCTTTCACTTTAGAGTCCTCAGCAATTACAAACTTCTTATCAGATATTGATTTTACATAAAATACTTTGGTTAAGCAGTACTGAATTGTAATGTATAAAAAATAACACTGATAAGAGTTTTGGATACTCTTAACTTTCCTTATCATAATAACAGCTTCTCTCCATTTCTTAGTCTGGCTGCATGGCTCATATCTGTAGAAGGAGAGAGGACTCTCAGAAATTGGAAGTGAATTATAGCATCATGAAAAACTGTTAGTTTGAAATTTCTTCTGGAGGTGAAGAAAAAAGGGTTATTGTGATTTTCAGTTGTTTGAGGCCTTTTCCCTCTTTTTTTCCTCTCCTCTTTCCTAATCAATTATCATTTCCTCTGACAAGGCAAAACCAAAATATCCTATCTAGGATTACATACATCTTTTGAGAAACAAGAATAAAATTAAATAAAGAATAAAATTAAATACCCAACTACTTTCCTAAAATGTATCTCAATAAGAACATAGAACTTCTAGCAATTATCAGGATACTTTAACATAACAAGAAATCAAAGCCGCCAATGCAGGTAATACTATAACTGGCTAAACTGAGCAGCTGGGACTTGTACACAGACATCACCTGCTTCATCGTTGCTGCAATACTAAAATTACTTTTTCAAACCCATGTTCAGTTATTAAAAAACACCACCAACAAAAAAAAAGAACACTTTACCAGCGTTCTATGTGAAGGTTTGAGAAAGTCTGCAAGGCAGCTTCTCTGGTTAGAAGTTTAAATCCGCACTGTGTGTCCCGGATCTCTTTGACACAGAGAAACCACACCAGGAAGTGGAACCCATACATGAGGAGAGTTCGGAAGTAAGAGCGCTGTGGACAAAAGGCAAGAAGTTAAGTGGTTTTATTTGAGTGAGAGTGAAGTGCTTAAAGAAAGCTGTCTTACAGGACAGTAACCTCGTTTTGTGATAGCTTTAGAAGTTTGTAAACTGGTTGTGTTTTGCACTGGAATGAAAACAAAACTTACCAATTGTTACAGTCAAACAAAATTTTGGTTGAAAGATTTTGATCTAGGGAAAGACTTGCCAGTCATATGTATAATCTAGGGCAGGAGAAATTCAAGTTCCTTTTTCTCCTCTCCCCAGTTCAGAGCAGTTTTTCACTATGGATTATACCTTATTAAGTAAAGCAGGAACCTGCACCTGGATTTCAGATAATTAGTGTAACAGCAATAGTACCTTCTGCATGATTCTTTGTAAGTATACAATGGACCAAGTGAAAACCAGTCTAAAGTAAAGGCTGCTGTGCAAGATATTTCATTTTTTATTTCCAGCAATGTTACAGTCATGTCTTTTGTTCTTTTGCCTTCACAGATATGTTTTATATTCCTGATAAATGTTCCCAGCCTACTCTTTGGTTACACTTGTGTTCTTGACACAATAATTATACAGATAATTGTGTCCATGGACTCCAGATACTGGAGTCTGGATTTGCAGAGGTCCCTCTTAGTCTTTTATTCAAGACAGTTCCTAAACAACTAGAACTGTGATCCAAAAATTGCTTCTGAACTCACTGCCATTCTCAAGCTAAATTTAAGTGACTGTATCTATGACTGCAAGCCAGATATCATGTAAAATCTTTAGGAGCCAATGATTCAACTGTTAAGTATCACTGGGTGATAAGAGATGCCTTTAAAGCCAACAATTTAGAATCTCACTTGAAAAACAGAGATGCTTGGCTTATTATGTAATAGCTTTTGGCTTAAGGAAAACCAAATTCATAGCTTGTGCCTTTTGAAAAGTGCTAGTGCTCCAGATTAATGGTGGATCTTTGGCTCTTTTGGCTCTCGTGACACTAGGCTCTCACTAGGGCCAGAAGAGAAGCGCTAGGAGACTGCATGATTGTCCGACAGTGAAACTGTGCACTTACTTCACAAAGAGGAGTTCCTGTGTTATACTTATCACTCCTAAGCCTGTTTATTCAAGTCATAATATAGATTCATTAAAGGACATTAACAATTCTGGAGGCAGACCAGAATTCTTGATGTACTGAGACTGAACACAAATGTGAAATTCTGGTCTTAATATAATCAATACAGCTGCTTATCACAGCTTCATTCTACTGTTTTAGATGCCAATAAGTCCAGAGAGAAATCCCAACATCTAAAAGATTGCTCTGCAAGTTTTTTATACCTATTGCACTATACAACAGTCTTGTCCCACTTTCTATTCCAGTCTAGGGACAACTGGGTGATGAAACGAAATGGGCTACACATTTCAAGCAAATCAGTACTACCTAACCAGTTTGTGATTCCTCTATTAAAAATTCAGGAATAGGGAGAGAAGCGGGAAGCAAAGGATGGATACGTCCTAAAAATTGTACTTTTGTATTAAAACATGAAAGTCCTGTTCCAATTCCTCTCCCTAACGTAGTAAGACGTTCAAGAAATATGGATGCACTGAAAAAAGTCTGTCCACATTCAGTACTTCACCATGCAATGAAACACTTTTTCTAGGTTCCCCTTTATCTGCTACATAATCACCCTGTAGCTGTTCCTAGTTTCTGATAATGATAAAGGTTTTTTGCTTGTTGGTGTTTTTTTTCTCTTTTTTTTCCCTTTTTTGTGAGGATGCTGATATACACACAACAATATTTGCAAGAACTCAGGAAGAGTTCTATCCAATACTATCTCATAAACCAAAAGAAAAAAAGTACAGATCTACCTGGGGCTGAACATTACCAGCATAACTTCTTTTGAAGTTCTGTAATTATTTTAGGAGTTGTGTATATATATCAGAACAATTTCAAGTACTAAACATCAGTATAAATAAAGCTTACTCTTTAGAACATTCACCATGATGAGCACATCCAGTGACACTAAAAAATGAGCCCAGCAATGTGTCTGTTGCAATACAAGTTCCATGCCTGTGCTTTGTCAATTACTGTCTGCCAAGACATCAGAAAATCAGATGCAAGATAAGGCCATATGCCTGCTCATCACTGTTTATTACACAAGAGTCACACATAGAACAGTACTGTCTGTGTGTTCAAAACTCAAAAATTTTACTATGAGTAACACAGAAGACTTAAAACACTTTCCCATGAATAGATGTACTCTTCAAACAGCTGGCTGCTAATTATCCCCAACTCCTTTTAAACAGGTTTCAAGATCTGCATGCCAAGTTCTTGCACTGGAAGGAAATCAATAGTAATGAACTCATCAGCTGCCTTCCATTCCAGCCCCAGTACTGGTTACTAGCTACCAATTCTGTCAGGGCTTAGAAGTGCTGCTTGTGAGATAGCCTCAACTATAAAAATTAAATCCATAAATTGGAATACTAACTGAAATGAGTTCAAAGTGCCTGAAATCTAGAAGACATCCTTTGTACAATGATGGAGGGCATCCTGCATGTATGACAAGCTTTTCCTTATTTTGAGCTTCCATTCTTTTACAAATATTGATTATCTAATTGCAAAAACTGTAGAGCAGAAACAAATAATGGAAATATTTGGTTATTAGTACACAGCAGGAAATGGAAACAAACCTTTGCTATTGAGTCCTTCTCTAGATGAGCTCTAGAACCACAGGAAATGGCCATCCCATTCTGTACAGGAATATAAATTAAAGAGTTATTCCTTAAACAAATATTACTTGAATTGGTGGAATCTTGTGTTGAGAACCATAAAATAAAAAAATCTTCAAGGCAATACACTTTTCTGCTTCCTGTAGCTGCACTTCTTCTACTGCTAGGTTTTGAGCCTAAATCAGTCTTCTACAATTAAGGGATAATCTAAAGTTTATTACAATTTGCATATGGTGCAGGCAAATGGCCTCAATTTATTCAGGTCTGGTTAAGTTTTACATTGTTAACTTTATGCATATGGCAAATGTGTTTAGCAGCACATATAAGTATGCAGCATTCCTAGGAACTAAATGTTATAATGTACATTTTCCTTCAATATTGCACAACAGAACCAATAACAGGATAAAGCACTTGTTGCACAGATGTACCTTCAAACGCATAAAATGCCACGGTATCAGCCAAAAATATTACCTCGAATCAAATCACCATGATCAAAACAAAAAGTTTAACACTATTCTCACACTACTGCTTCTCACATAAAATCTCTCAAATCTAGTCTATTTGAGGCCAGTGCTGTAGAACCAGCAGCTGCTGCCACCCTGGTAGGGAACAGATTCAGGGTCACATGCTGCCCATTGGGTGCTGTGCTTGTGGCTCTTGCACTCGCAGACTGCGACCCCTTCCACAGGTACATCCCCCGCAGCTCTGTCTGGAAGGCTGCACATCTCTTCTGGCACTCTGGGAAACCAGCTACAAGTACCTCACTCATCTCCATTTAAGCAGAAAATAAACCTCAGCTCTTTCAAGTCAAGCTCCCAAAAGAGAATGACTGTGCAGGGAGGTGTTCTTGTTCCACAGGTTCTCGAATTTTTGTTTACAATAAAAGTTCTTCCAAATACTGTCATTAAAGTAAGGACCCTGAGAAAAGAAAACCTGTATAAAAGAAGGTGGAATTAAGATGCACCCTTAAAGGTATAATAGGATGACATCAGATAAAATAAAAAAACAAAACAGTTAACAAAGAAAACTAAATAGGCATCACGTGATATTTATACAGAACAACTTCAAACAATGTGAAGGAATGATAAAGAGTAAATAGGACGTTCTGTACTGCCTTGAAGTAGGCACAACGGGTGCAAAAGAGGTAAGAACTCAGCGAAAGCTCCTTCTGACAGCCCATTCTTGAGACTTCTAGCCTTACACTTCAGTCTTCAGACTTACACCTACCTCTTCAACTGGATCTCAAAAAATTTGAAGAGAACTACAAAAGTCTATCTTGTGTATTAAAGTATGCATGTGTATTGAAGTAAAAGCACGAGAATTTATACTCACAGGCCATGGCCGGAGATTCTTTAGACCTTCTTCTACTTTTTCAATATCTGCAAATTTTGTAGCTCCATCTGCATCAGCCATAAGAATCTTTTGTCCCCGAGAACTAAAGACACCCTGCAATGAAAACGGTCAATTAAAAAATCAACACCTTTGAAATCAATTATTAGTCATAAGCTAGGTGCAAGACACTCCAAAAATCGAATGTAGTAACAAGACAGTGATGTCTCACAGATTCCACACAACAGGTGAGTCTTAATATTTTGCTACTAACAATAGCTTATCTATTTATATGGTAATAACATCTAGAGACTTCACACTCTGAGTGTCCACAGTGACAGATAATGCAAGTCAACAAGTCAGCTCTAGGGGGGAGCATGAAGAAGCTGTGATTAGCAGTTGTCACTGCACTGGACGGCTTTTCCTTGCCATGTGAGCTATTGAAAGGAGGATGCAGTGCAAGTTTTTCCTAACACCGTTTCAAGAAAATTCAAGAGCTATTTCTCAAAATTAATTTAAGATTAAGTCTCAAGTCACAGTATCACTGCAAAACATCTGTGATGCACAGGTTTCACAGCTTATTTTACCGTATGTTTGGTAAGAAAAATTTCATAATTTTTGAAAGGGTCCAGACAGGAACACAATTAGCGGTGGGTGTGACAAAAATACTGTTGCAAACAAACATACGTGGGTCTGGAAAAGACTGTCAAGGAAGTAGCTGTACACACATCCACTCTACACAATGCACTGGAAAAGCATATCACACAGAAAATTGCTCTCCTTCTCTTGGAATAACTTCAAAATTGCATCTCTTACAACAGTTCCATATATTCTAATATAATTTCTCTCAATTTCCTACAGTTACTCATTTTTCATAAAAAATAAATTGACATACTAAAGATAGAGCTGAAAATACAGATAAAGACATGACACTGACAATCCATAGATGATACCACGCTTTTTCAGAAAAGTGAGGTGTCATTTATCGTAGCAATACAATGTGCCTTCTAAATGTGTAACAGCTAGTTCATTTTTAGAACATGTTCATCTTATATCTATGTATATCTTATATCTATGTTTCTATGTGAAAGCAAAAATGGTGCTGTTTTGACTATCAAGAGTGTGTGACAGCAGTGGGCTTCAGTAAACATAAACTTTGCTGGATGAATTCTTGTTTACCAGCCATGTTAAAAACCACAGCCATGACCTGGAGAGTGAAGTTTGTTACAGATTAAAGTTAAGCTTTTGTAGACAAAATAGAGTCAAATTGGCAGTTTTTTTTTTTTTTCTTTTTTTTCAGCTTTTATAAATGCAAGCCTATTGCTAAGTAGAACATGAATATGAAATTCAAGCATTTTTCTTCACTTTGAATTCTTATATTAAAAAAAAGATCTTTGTTATTGATCTTTCTGCTACCAAGATCTAAAATAAATTTATTTTGAAAGAAGGTTTTGCTTTAATTTATAGAATCTGTTCTTAGTTTTCTCATAACCATTTTGTTAATGCATTGAATTCAAAATGTTAATCAGCACAGCTTTATCTTCTGCATATTTGGGCACAGGTAGTTCAAACAGAGAAGGAGATGAAAGTATTAATTACCGTCCTGACTGCTCCCCCTTTCCCTCGATTTTTTTCCAAAGATATCACTCGCACTTTGTCACTTCCATATTTCTTGCTGTACTCCTTTGCAACCTGACAGATACACAAAAAACCAGCATAAAACAAAACCCAGAAACAAAGGAGAAGTGTACGTTTGCTCACCCTTCAAAAGAAAATAAATTAATAGCACAGAGCTATAACCACTTCAGTCGGCACAAATACATTGCCAGTGTTCACTGGAGTCTGTCTGGGAAAATAAAACACAGTTTACAGTCAAAACAAGAAGACTGAAGAAACTAAGTAATGTTCAATAAGAACAGGATATTTCCCTAAGCAATTTCAACCCCCATCCTCCCACCTCCAAAAACTCAATCCTAATTTAATTTATATCATACTATTACAGACCTTTTCTATTAACACCAACAGTTAATAAAAGAAATACAATTTTCTATGGCAGCCACCTATTTCTCACTTGTCTTGCTGCTATTTGTGGTTTTGAAGAAAAATTCATATTGATCTAAAATTCCATTCACACTGCAAGGATCTGAACATTTTGGTATATGTTGTGGAGAAGCTTGAGTTTTCCCCTAATTTTTTCTAAAAGTTGTCTTGAGTCCTTTTAAGCCCAGAGGCCTGTAGCCATTGTATGCTCAGTTGAACGAGATGGCAAAAAGAATGCATAGCAGTCAAAAATAGATACCAGCAATCCTTAAAGCAATATGCATTTTAGTGTCTAGCTCACACATCTTCCAAGCACTGGAAAAAAACCCCACAAGCTGGCTAGCCTTCCTTGCCAGTGACATATATCAACGTTGAAGCAGCAGAATACAGAACTATTTTGAAAATACTACTAACAACACATGGATTTTTAAATGAACAATTCCACACAGGGTGTGGGAAAGAACTGTGTCAGCTTTTCTGTCAATCACAGTATGAATGAGACATTTTAAAATACTTTTTAGTTTCCTCAAATTCATATTCACATCATCACTATGCACATGTAGAGTATTTAATGAGAAGTTTCTTGAAGTTAGGATTAGAATTCTTACTATCTCAGCTGTAGGAAAATGGCTGTCACAGTTGCCAATCAAGAAAAATATAATTTGCAAAAGAATTATATGTGTATTCATGTGCATATATGCCATCCACAATGCATACATGACAAGGACAGAAATAATTCAGAAATGTGAACTTCAACTGTCAACTGCTTCAAACACCAAAATAAAATATAACCCCCTGCTATATTCCACAAATATACAAAAATCCAAACAGAATTCCATGCCTCGGATTGCCTGGGAAGAAATTTCTTTTTCTTACCTTTGCAGTTTGATCTTTACTTCCATCATTAACCACTATCACTTCATAAGTAAATGAAGGATCTTGTTTCTTGAAAATAAAAGCAGAAGAAATGCATTTCATTCAATTTCTTAAGTAGGCAGTAGGTCTTTCAAACATCATTATTCTTTTCTCCCTAGCAATCATTTACAGTTTCCAACAGACACTAATATGATGCAGTAAATTTGTTAAGATGGCATAATTAAATAATTTTGCCATATTTGATGCAGGTACCCTTACACTGGCTTGTCATGCTACCATTTAGAACTGAAAAATCAATTCAGTTGAAGAAGATGGAAGCTTAGAAAAACATCACTTTTAAGAAAATCCAAACAAAACAAAACCCACAAACTTTTCACAATGAGCTTCTTACCCAGACAACAAATCCTGATGAAGAACAGACGCTTATGAAACTTGATGGAACAAATCAGGACTTAGCTAAGAAAGTTAAATGCATGGTTAATCCTTAGCTCTCTCTTGGACAGATTGCATGCATATGAAGATTTTTTTTCATCCTACAGTAGCATATTAATTTTTGACTTATTAAAAATCCTTTTTGTCACTCAATCTAAAAATAACTGATAAGAGACAGAAGCATTATTACTAAGTGGCCAAGTACTACTGTCTTAATGTACACTAACATAACAAAGTGACTAGATCACTAACTTGTTATACACAATAAACAGAAAAATTATGAGTTTTGAATATAAAAAGGAAATACCTGTCTTTTTTCTAGATAATCCAAAGCTTCATCCATCATAAGTGGTACTAGAGAAAAGGTGGAGGAGGTCAGGTAAGGTTAGTAGATTATAACACCAAAAGCACGTGCACAAGCAAGCTGAAAACAGCCACAAAGCAAGGCTGAGCAAATCAACTCTTTCATACAAAACTACCTTCAGTAAACAAGCTGAGCAGCTGCAACTCTTAATGCTGTCCTCTCTGAATGCAGAAAGAACACTTAAGAAAATCACACACACTATAAAAGGACAGGATAAAAACATTTTTTCTGAGGAACCAACTTTTCATTTTGAAGTATGTAATTCTCTTCAAACCATTAGAGGAAAAAAAAATCATTCTTTATGACTGACTCTGTAAACCAGCACTGACTTTATCTATTTAAGCAAGCTGTCAGCTTGTGTACTGCCACATCAGCTTTAGAGCTTAATTATTTCTATCAAATCTGAAAGCCTTCACTCAGTATCAAGTACTCCTATCTATGGCCAAGTCGAAGACAAACCTGTGAGATCATTCCTTTTCCTGCTTGTCTGAAGCTGCTGCTGTTGTTTAAAGAGTGGGAAGCTCTCAAATAAATTTTAAAAGTATTTTAATACTTCTTGCCTTGCAGCATTTACAGAGGCAATGATCAGCCATTCTTCCGGGGTTCATTAAAATTAAGAGGATTCTTACAAGTGCCCCATGCTATTTTTAGCAGTAGAAATCAAGTTACACAATGCCTTAATTTTGAAATTTAATGTACTTGGACTGTTTTCTGGGAACTGTGTCCAAAATCTGATACATAATCTGGCCTGCCAGAATCTACTGCTAACCCAACTGACCTCTGTATTATTACAGTACCAACAGATAGATTTTTCTTCTTTTTCTCAAAACAAGAAAAATCTTACACCGGTTTTCCTCATTGTATGAAGGCACAACAACAGAGAGTTCTCTTGTAGGAGGATCATGTATATTTGGTGCAGATCCTTTCCTGCATTCAGCATCTTCGTGTGGCATTGTTTTGGCAGTTACATGAGCGATTGCACAAATCTGTGATGAAAAAGAAATTTAAAAAGTTGTCGAGCATTCTATTAGAAGTTTACCTAGCTATTAAATGTTCTACCAGGAGCAACCAAGTATATTTCAGTAATGAGGTGGATCACTGAATTTCAAACAAGACCAAAACCCTCTCATGCCATTTGGTTACTCTCACTCTGACCGACCACTGTCAGCATCATTGGCTTGTAGGTGTTTTTAACTGCAAAGCAAGTAAGTGCCTCCAAAGTCGGGGTCCAAGTCCCTTCCCCAAGTAACCTTGAGTATACAAGCAGGTGTCACCTTAGATCTCCCACCAAGCCACTGAAATCAACGGCAAGGCTCATGTCCAGCCGGCCAGATGTGCTTGCAAAACTGAAGCTCTGATTGCTTAATGCATGGCTAAAAAAAAGAAAGCGGTAGAACTTGGGCTTTGGAGCACTTTTACTTGGTGACACCACACACGGAATCACTTAGGCTGAAAAAGGTCTCTGAGATCACCGATGCCCAAACACCACCGTATCAATTAGAGCACTGTACTGAGCGCCACGTCCAGCCTTTCCTTAAACACCTCCAGGGACCGTGCCTCCGCCACCTCCCTGGGCAGGATGCATACGTGGCACTGTGGACAGGCAGCAGAATTTCGCTTTCCAAGGGTCCAGCTTCTCAGTCTCGCAGGGCATTTCGGATACACAGAAACACAGCACCTTCCCAAATGGTTAACGCGAAGGCGTTACCAGGACATTTCCCAACACGTACTGTACGGCTGAAATGCTCCGTCTTGCTCCCGTTTACCAGGCACGGCACGCCACCCCTTGCCGAAACACGTTCCCCGCACCACCCCCCTCACCAGCGCAGCGCCGCCGGCTTCTGCCGCCCAGCCCGGGCCGGCCCTGCCGCCTGCGGGGCGCGGCGGCACCGCGGGACCCGCGGGCAGGGCCGAGACCCCGGGCAGCGCCCCTGCCCCGCACCGGGGGGCGGGCTCGGGGCGGCCTCGCGCACCGCCCCCGCCACGGAGCCCCCCCCCGGCCCGCCGTGCGCGGCTCTCACCAGGACGAAGAGGAAGGAGGCGAGAGTCGCCAGCGCCAGCGCGGCTGCCGGCAAGGACAGGGGCAGGAACGGGAGCGGCGGCAGCGCCATCGCCCGCGGCAGCCGCGGGGCCCCAGCGCGCCGCGACAGCGACGCGACAGCGGCCGCGCCGCCCGCCGGGTGCCGCTGGGAGCCACCGGCGCCCCCCGGCGGTCAGGGCCCGGTAACGCCGTCGCCCCTATGGCCGCCGCTGCCGCCGGTCCGCCAGCGGAGGCTGCCGGGTGGGCGGGCCGCCAGGGGGCGCCACATCCGGGGCGGGGACGGCACCGCCATGGCGGCGGCGTTCAAGTAAGTGCTGGGCCCGGCGGCCGCCGGAGCCGTCCCGCGGGTCCCGCCTGCGCCCCCTCCTCACCGCCCCTGCCCGCGCCCCCATCCCCGCCCCTGCCCGCGCCCCCATCCCCGCCGCCACGGGACCCCCGGGGGCTTTGTCCGGTCACCGCCCGGCGGAGCACGGGGAGCGGGCTCGGCGCGTCTCGTCGGGATGGAGTCGGTGCTGTGGGGGCTGTGGAGACCCCGCGTGTGCGGGAAAGGCTGAGTGAGCGGGGTTTGGCCACCTGGGAAAAGGCCCGGTAAAAAGCGGAGCTCAGTGAGGCCCGGCGCTACCTTGGTATCAGAAGTGCAGAATATTCCGAGCTGAATCCTTAGAGATCCCCGAGTCCGACTGCGGACCATGTGCAGGACAGCCCCAGGAGTCACAACACGTGCCTCACAGCGGTATCCAGGCACTTCTTGGACTCTGGCAGTTTTGGTGCTGTAACCTCTGCCCTGGGGAAGTTCCAGTTCCGATCTAAACCTCCCCTTACACAGCTGATAGCATTATAAGGAGGTTAAAACAAGGGAATTCAACGACTTCCCGTTTATAACTACTTGTTATAGAATAGTGAAATGGTTTGGGTCAGAGGGGATCTTCCCAGATCATCCAGTTCCAATCCCTCTGCCATGAGCAGGGACACCTTCCACTAGACCAGGTTGCTCAGAGCTCCATCCAGCCTGGCTTTGAACACTGCCAGGGATGGGGCATCCACAGCTTCTCTGGGTAGTCTGTCCCAGCATCCTTGGTTCTACTGTATTTATGGCTTAAAAGCGTCAGTCAAGGTTCAGCAAGACAACAGAAAGCAACGGACCCTGCGTTGGGCTTATAACCCAGTAGTACTGGACCAACACAAGTGAAACCATCAGGAACCAATTTATGCTGGCCATTATGTTGGTGATGCCTCTGTATGTTAGTTTGCATTTAGAAAGCTTGCCTATTCCATTTATCTTTTTTCCACCCCTGCCCCAGAAGCACTGTTTTAACACAGCTGTGAGTACTTCATTTAAATATTGACAACACTTTTAATAAAAGATTTTTTGTAACCTTAATGATCCAGGTTTAAAATATTAATATCCAGATACTGTTACTAGTGTATGATTAATAATAAGCATTAATTATTTCTCATCTGAAGCACTGCATGAAGCATATTTTGTAATTTTATATTTTTCTCAAAGATTCTAATAAAAATAGAATGATTTAAAATTTTTATACAATTTTCTGCATCTGAATGCAGTCCTTGAACTAATAGATATTTCATGCATTTTAATAAAATTTTCCTTTTTGCATTCCTTGAGAGGCATTCTACACCCTTCTGTCACTAAATATTTCTTTTGATTTAAAGCTAATAGGATTATTGAAGTGAAAGCTATTAGTTTTTGTTCAGTGCAGACAGGTTCATTGTATGGAAGAAGCATTTTGGAACTGAATTTAGGAAAATATTTTTTTGTTTTAGTTTAGTTTAGAGTTTCCTCATTGTTCTGTAACTCTATTTCTAAGCAGCTTTGTCAGGCATCTTGATTCCCAGATTATTTATTATTGTGGGTTTGTGCTTGCTGATTTTTTACTTTTTTTTTTTTTCCTGTGTCTTGCCTACTCAGGAGCTTGCATTTGAACTTCTCTTTCTATTTTTCTAGAACTGTGGAACCACTGGAGTATTACAGGAGGTTTTTGGTGAGTGAAACATGAGATGTTGTATAAATTCCTTACAGTGATTTTTTTCTTCCTTGCTTCTGCTCTTCTCACTTGTCTGTATGGAAATCTGAAACTATGGAAATGGAAACTGAAAAAAAAAAAGAAAATCCCAAAAAACTGTTTGAGCAGGCGAAAAACATTTATGCTCTTCAGAACATGTTTTTCTTTCCATCTGTGATGTTGATACTGTTAATCTTGATGGGTTAATGCTTCTGTTGGTCTTGAAAGGAGTCCAGGTTAAGTTTGGCCAAGATGGTGATGCAGGTTTTTGTCTAGTACAAAATTATGTCAAACCAGGCTTTTAGATGCTACAGAAGTTAGTAATAAAGACTATTGCTGCTAACCATGCACACTGTAACTGTGGAGGAAAAAGACTGACTTTTGTTACCTTAAGGTAGTTAATCTATTATTGAACTTGTATTGACTTAGAAATGGGCCCAGTATTACTGCAGATTTGGTTCCCATAATTGAACCAAAATTTGCTTTTGAAACTGTGGTAACAATTCAGATCTAAAATGATGGAATATTGTTTCAGTTTCTAACATAAGGGTTATGGGTTGCACAGCTTCTAACTGATGGTATTTGAATGTTGGATTTTCTTTGGGTGCAAGGATTTTCTTTTGTTTTCTTTCGTTCTGTCTAATTTTAAGAGCCCCAATAAACAATGCAGACAGGTAGAAACTCTCATTTTAAGTTACCAGTGCATGTTCATTATTGCTTGATATTCTGAATCTAGCCTTCTGCAGTACCTACTCTTGAGACAATTAGTCTGTTGTTATATTGTCTAAATAAATTTAAGTGAATTTTAAAAATCAGGGGTTTTCGTTTGCAGGCCTACAGCCAGTAACTACGTGTCAGTTGATGAAAAGCCAGCTAGAGTGTGACTGAGTTTTCCCGAGCATTTTTGAGAAGAGAATATTATTTTTATGAACTTCTGTACCAAAAATATTATTGTGTTATTTGATAAAGTATGTTTTCTGATTTGAAGTTTGTAATTTTTCTTTAGAAGGAGAACTGTCGGCCTGATGGAAGAGAGTTAGGTGAATTTCGGACAACCACTGTCAACATAGGCAAGTGCTTATGTGGGATAATAATAATGGGAGTGATATTATTAATTTCAGGTTATAGAGGTGACCTTAATGACTTGCTAATTGGTTTTCTTGGTTCTTGCATTTGGAAACCAGGAAGAGGAAGGATTTTTCTTTACAGTTTCAGCAAGCATGAAAGAGAATGCGTGGTACAGTAATATCCTTGAGCATTGTTTTCAGTCGTGTTCCTGGGCTAATATGCACAGTGTAATTAGTCAGTTCTGCTCCTGTATGTGCAGCGCAATTTAGGTGCCCTCACAGGTTTGCAGATGACACCGAACTGGGAGTGGCTGATATGCCAGAGGGGGTTGTGCTGCCATCCAGAAGGGGCCTCAGCAGGCTGGAGAACCTCAGCTATTCTGTGTGATTGACTGTTTCATACAGAGATCCCGTCCCACTCTGGATTTGAGACTTTGCTTAGCCTGTGTTGAGTATAAAATGATGGAAAGTAAACCCTTTGTGAATGTTGGGTGTTATTTAACACCCTTCGAAGGGAAAATAGATTTTATTGAACAGTATTTTTTCTCTTCAGGTTCAATTACAACTGCAGATGGTTCTGCCCTGGTGAAGTTAGGAAATACCACGGTGATTTGTGGAGTAAAAGCGGTATGCTTGGTTTTTGTCTTTATTTATCTGTTGGCTGACTTTGTGTATTTGTATTTAGAATTAATCACCCTTGGAGTTACAATAACATGCCAGTCAGGTGCAATTACAGTCTTTCACCTGAGTTACTGCCAGACCTGAAAGTCAATATATAATGCAATTGTATAATCCCGCCTGTGTAGTCTGAGAACATGTATTTTTGTGATGCCCATTGTGTATGGGGAAAGATGTGTAGAAAACTAAAGTCCTTGTTATTTCTAGAGAAAAGTTCTATAATTGAAAAGTTCCTGAACATCAGTCAGTAAGTGCACTGGCAATAAGCTGGCTGGACTGTTGAATGCCTTGTAGCTTCAACTCTATTGCTGGCCTGCCATGACCTACAAGACAAATGATTGCTCATCCCTGTATTGAGTTCTTCCATAGGAAATGTACAGACAAGGACTGATTAAAAAGGGCTTTTGTACATCTTATTGCAGTGATAACTGGGGAGAAAACAATCATTTGTGTGTAGAACAGCTGGAAAATATTTTGTACAAAATTCTGGTCTTCATGTTTCTATTTTCTGTTTCTCCAGGAACTTGCAGCACCTGCAGTAGATTCTGCTAATAAGGGATATATTGGTAAGTGTTTCAGTATGGATCTTATTCAGGTTTTGTATTGCTTCAGCTAAAAGGTTGTGAAAAATGTGTTGTAAAGATTTCTTAAAAGAATTAATTTGGATCACATTTTATTACTCCTTTCAAGTTAATTTCAAAATTGACATCTAGGCATCTAGAATTCCCTTTGCTCTGCTTGTGAGTTTTCCATCTATAGCTACCTTTTTATTGCTGATTCCAGGCTGGGCATGGAAAGAAATCTGCAGCAGTGTGTATATTAAGAGGAAGAAGGTAATCTATAGAAGATAGTGGCATGCAAGGTTGTGCAAAGGCATGTTAACTTCTGTTTCAAAGTCCCAGTAGGCAAAAAATAAAACTCTTAAAAACAGTGAAATAAAATTATTTATTTCTCAGAGAACTGTAAGTCCCAGTGGTAGCTCTTCACTCCTGTTTGGAGTTTCTTTGGAAATAAAATAATTCTGTGGAACTGAGAGCTTAGATGAAATCCCCTTTTTCTCAGGCATCTCCCAAGTATGTTGTTTTCAGTGAGCTTGACTATACTTAGGTTCTTTTCATGAATGTTTATGCATGTTTTTGCTTCAAGTCTAAAGCCTCAGGTTTTAATGGTTGATGAAAAGCAGACAGCATACCAGTAAAGTAAGGCAGTGGGATGGAAAAGCTGCTGTTTCTTGATCTGCTGAAAAGTGCTTAACACTTAAAGAAGAATGTGTGTGGGTCATGATAGTCAGAGAAGGATTATAAACAGAGAGTGGCAAGAGTATGTGCTTTTCCATGGAACATGTAGTTTCTGAGGACAGAGAGTACTACAAGTTCTTTAATACAAACTGATGCATAACTTTATTTTTGAGGGGAGAATTAGGAAGGCTCGATTGAAAAATTCTTGGTCTTGCCTTTCATTTGAAGTCCATAAATTGATATTAAGAACATCTGTTATTTTTTTTTTACTTTTGATTACCTATTACTTGCTTTATTTGGTTTATGAATAATGATTCTTTCTACCTAGTTCCAAATGTAGAGCTGCCATCCCTCTGTGCAGAGAGGTTTCGCTCTGGACCACCTGGTGAAGAGGCTCAAGCAGCGAGCCAGTTCATTGCAGATGTGATTGAAAAGTAAGAACCATCTTAGTGCTGTTAAAATACAAGCAACTCTGCAGGACAATTTTCTGTTTCCTTGCTTACTCTCATTTTATTTTAGTTCACAGATGATAGTGAAAGAAGATCTGTGTATTGCCAATGGCAAGGTAAGCTGTGTCTCAGAATGAAGAGGGAGATAACAAGATCACAGGACCTGTACACAAGTACAAATACAGAAAGTATTTGAGGTTATGGGGGGTTTTAGTGTTGCTTTTGCTTTTCAGTCTTCATAGCTTAGTTTCCATCCTAAGTGCAAAAATCAAATTATATAAATAAGTATCTGTATTTAGTGTGGCCAGAATTTTTCTTACATATTGCACCATTTGCTTAGCTGATGTAATACCTCACATGTACAAACCTTTTTTGATAGCTTGCTTGGGTGTTATACTGTGATATCCTATGTCTGGACTATGATGGAAACCTTCTGGATGCCAGTGTCTTTGCTTTGTTGGCAGCATTAAAAAATGGTAAGTCTTCCTTAGAAAAAGAGACATTCTGATTAGTGTTGCTTGGAGAAATGCATCAGTTTTGAACCCTGGTAAGTAGGTAACTGATTCCTGGGACTGTTTGTTGCCTGTCATTTGAATGCAAGTACAGGTGGAAATGATAGTAAGATGCCACAGGTGTGTAACACCTGAAAAATAGGATCTTTTTTTACACTTATTATTGCTTTCTTAAAAGACTAATGGCTATTCTGCCATGCGTTCGTTGGTGTCAGATACTTGAATCTTTCAGCAGTAGCCGTGAATGAGTTTAAGATCTACATCAGGGTATTACTTTGATAATGTATTTTGTGTAGGCAGAATGAGCTGTCAGAGGCTTTGCTTACACAAGTACTTTGTCACAACAGAATATTCCTTTCCTAGCTTAATGCATTATAGTTTGTAAAGAAATGTGTGGACTGTACGCAGGTGTGTGGCTTATAAAGGCATGAAGGCAGAAGTTTAAAGGGAAGTTTATGGCAAGGCCTCCCTTTCTAACTGTGAATTGTCAGCCTTGGAATTCCCTTAGCTACTTTGCTCTTGTCCTCGTTGTCACCGGCAATGTATGAGTTGTCACAGCAGGAGTTAGCTGAAGGTCAGGTTGCACTGTTTCTGCAGATATATAATATTCATGACATGAGACTATATTCCTAGTTTTTGTATGTCCAGTAGACTTGGGGAAAAATACTTTTGGTTAAATATGACTCTAAAATAGTTCAGTTGTGTGCCGTTCTGGAAGTAGAAAACATTTCTGTGTAAGGAGAAAAGCTCCTGTTACCTTAAGTACCAAGTACTTCCTTGAACATGTAGTTCTAAGCTAAATACTTTCCTTGAATTCAAGCTTTTTTTTTTTTTTGGTAGAGTACCATTAATGTAGGCAAAACTATTCTGATTGATTTTCAGTGGGTTAAAAGAACAGCTTAAATATTTTAGTAGTTTTCAACATCTCTTGGCCTGCTAAACCCAGCAATGTTTAACATTAGACCATTGTAATTTTTTCATCTCTTCAGTGCAATTGCCGTTGGTTACAATAAACGAAGAAACTGGTTTATCAGAAGTTAATTTAAAACAGAAGAATCCTTTGATTATCAGAAAGCATCCGGTTGCCACATCATTTGCTATATTCGATGAGTAAGTTCCAAACTGTTTTGTACTTTATGGAAACAACATTGTCTGTAAAACAAATGAAAGACAGAGGATGCCACCAGTGCTATTTCTGCACTTCTGGCAGGGACCAGTGTGGAGCCTCAGGCAGTGCTGCCTCACCAATCTTAAATCCACAGCCTCTCTCATTGAAGGGGCCTCTAGTTCTGTAAAGTAATGAATGCACAGAACAAAGTGCAGTCTGTACTCTGCAGTTTTTTCCTGTGGCTTAAAGCAGAAATGGTTCCCAACCTGAAAGATAAGCTTAAAAGTACAGGGATGGGTACTGTTTTAGGTTTTAGAAGCCTGTGTAAAGTAACTGATAGAAAAAAGAGTAGTTTGTGAACAGCTTATACCAAGGATGTAGTCAACAAAGGAAGTAAGAAGTAACGGTCCAGTTAGAACAACAAAACCCCTGGATAACTGTAAACATAATTACCTAAGGTGAAGTGTAACCAGCATGGTTAAGTCATTGTTCATGTGGGAAAGGATCTGATTATGAGAATTTAAAGTAATCGCATCTGGTAAATTGACTACTGATCTGAAATTGTTTACTGCGTCTTCATTAGATCAAGAATGTTAAGAATGTGTGCTGCTGCTATTTATAAGAAATGTAGTAATTTCTGGTGACATCCATTTGCAAAGTAGAAAGTGACAGGATAGTGCTCCCTGTGCTATTCAAGATTTAGGTCTATTTGGAGATGTTGAGGGGTTATGGCACATTAATGTGTATTCACAGAAATGATGAGTAAGGCCTTTTGTCCAAGTAACAAATGGGTTGGGGAGAGCAGTAATCGCAAACATTGATCAAGTGATTACCAAAATGCATCAGAGCAGGACATTATTGGTACTTTAAAGTGCCTCTGATAATTGCTTTAACGTCATTTCTTCTGGGTCTGAAGTTTGATATACACTGAGCATTTGGGTAACATATTAGGCAGACAGCTGTCAGTAGGGTATCATTTACACACAAATCACATACTTACACACAGACCTTGGACTTTGTTTCCTTCCCTAAAACCACCTGCTGCATCAAACAAGTTACTTAAGTCTCCTTTTAGCTCCGAAAACTAAGTATTGAGGGGGTGTGTGCCTGTGCTGTGTGTTTTTTGTTTTTAATTCTGGTTTATTAATTTTTTTAGATCTGTTGACACAACCCTTTCAATAAAATGCTTTACATACTCTGGCTTCCAGAGGCATTTTTCTTCTCTGTAAAAGGCCTCCTTGAATAAATGGAAGCAGTAGGTTGCTGGTTAGCATGGGCATGGCTGAGGAGCACTGGTGCAGAGCTGCTCCTGTGGCAGTGATGTGTACATCAACAATAGCCATGCATTGAACTGCTGATGTGATGTATGACAAAATAAGCAAAATAAGCCTTAAGCAACCCACTGAATCTGTTTTTGAACTATTCACAGTCTGAACGATGTTAGAGTACTGACAACAAATTGAGAACTTCTGTGGTGAACTTACCATTGGAAATGAGCTTTGCTTTAAGGTGGCTGGTAGAAATTAGTGCAGCCTGCACCTAAAATCAGTATCAGTCTTTGCTGTAACTATAAAATAATGACTGCAGTATTTCATACTACATATACTGCAAATGGCAATTTAGTGCCATTTTCCTGCAATACCTCGCTGTCACAAATTTCTGGAACAGCTTATATGCCTATTTTCTACAGTTATAAACACATGATGATGTGGAATCTCCCACATTTTTTTGCTTTTTTTCTTTTTTTTTCCACATTGCTGCATTTTGGTAGGAAAACAGATAAGCTTGAGCACTAAATCCACTACTCTTCTGTAAGACTACAGTAAAAATTGTATTTTGCAATAACATTAATGGAGCAATGTATACCAACATAACTGCATGCATTTCTTCCACAAGCACGTTACTCGTTGTTGATCCAACTGCTGAAGAAGAAGATTTAGCAACTGGAACAGTAACCATTGTAACTGATGAAGAAGGCAGACTGTGTTCTGTTCACAAACCAGGTACTTGTAAATTTACTACAAAGAAACCTATGATGATGTTAGGTTAAGAAAAGATTATATACTGGCTTTGCTTTGTGAGATGCGGGTGCTTTATGGTAACAGTGTCTGCTTGAATAGTCATTAAATTACCTGCTCTTGAAAGAGTTGTAAGATGGTGGCATGACTAAAGTTCAAAAAGCAGTCACAGCAGAGGACAAATTCTGGGCATGTCTCCTGTTACAACTCTTGTTATTTCCATTATCTTTGCCTGAAGCTAGGGCTGGGAAAGCTGTGTGCTCTCCAGGTGAAAGATGCTGGTAATGACAATTACTGTATTAATACTCGCATTTGGAAATCAAAGTTGTATACATGTAGCTGAAGTATAAGTAGAAAATCAAATTTTTCCTTTCAATGTTTAGGTGGAAGTCCTCTTACAGGAGCCAAGCTTCAGGACTGTATCACCAGAGCAATTACAAGACACAAAGAAGTAAAGAAGCTGATAGACAAAGTAATAAAAAGTATAACGCCCAAGTGAACAAAAAGAGAGCTCTTTTCAGAAATGGATTTGTAAAAATTGTATTTGTTACAGTGTTCACAAACCTTTTATACTAAATAAACAAATACCAATACTACATTTACAAAGTTCAGTTTTTCTAAAATGTTTTTCACCCTTATTCTATGTACAATGTTGTTGAGTGGTAAAAAATACAAGATAAAACCTTCTGTTAAAAAATTAAGTGACTTGAGGAAACCAGATCCTAGCCGCTTTATAGATGAAATATCTAAATTCTGTAAGGTTGGCTTCCAAAATCAGTTCATTTCTTTTAGTATAATGTCAAAAGTTCATTTTCCCACCAGTAATATAAAACACTAATTTAATTTTAAGCCTTTTCCTTAATAATCTGGAAAAAAAACCCAAAAACCCTTTGAAACAATTTTTTTGGGGGGAGGCAAGGCTCATGATTTTGGAGGGGCTGGTGTGCCTCTCTTCCTTTTACTTTTTGAGTGGCTGCCTGAATGCTGTTGATGATGCAGGTGAGCTGCTTGTGCTGCTGCCGCTGCCATAGCCATTTGATGCTGCAAGAATCGCAACTGCTGCCATGGAGGAGAAGGGAGAAAAAGCTTGTTAGTGTTGACTATAAAGCTTTCACATCAGGAAGAATGAAGGGGGGAGGAGAAAGAAAAAAACGAGGAAGTACCAGGTTGACAAAAGAAACGCCATGTACTGGGGCAATGGGTACAGTCAAGCAGCACCAGTGGCACAGAAGCCTGCTGAGGGCACAAGCTAACATTTTACATGTGAATATGTGCAGATTTGTTTCTTTGCCCTTTCTCTTCATTGCAGTAACTGCAGTAACTCAGCAACTTCACTGAGTGTTTGGGTTACACAGTACCTTTTTAACATACCTCAGTGTATGCAGCATATGAATTTTCTGTATGCATTACAAACAGAAGACTGTGCTAAAAAAACGCTAAAGTATTTTCATGAAGCATCTGAATGGTAAAGGAATGCTTTGCAGAGCTCTTGCTTCCATGTACCAACTGTAGCAGTGCTACATTTGAACTTCCAGGTGCTTACATCCATGCCATTTTGAAATCTATTGGCACCTGGTATAGTATTTAGATATGTGCCACAAGCACCCCTTGAATGTTTGCAAATCAGGAAGGTGGAGGGCTTAAACGAGTAAAAATAAATTCAGTGCTCCAAGCTGAGAGAATCACAGATTTCAGGTCTTGCATGATGGTTTGCCAAATACATGTTGGTTTTGTTATTGTTTCTTTTTCCTTCAATTTGCAAGACCATAACTGCATTTGTTAAACAGCCCAAAAGGGCAATGTTTTTGATTTTGGAGCCAAGAATTGTATTTTTAATTTTTATTTCTAACACAGTCAGAGTGAAGTTGCTGGATTACTTGTATCTGTTGCTGCTGCTGCTGCAAGGCTTGTTGTTGTTGCTGTTGCAAGGCAGAAGAGAGCTGGAGTCTCTGCTGAGGAAGGCTTTGCCCAGGTCTGTTCACGGCAGAGCCAAGCTGAGACAACACTGAGAAAGGAGAAGGGGAAAGCAGGCAGGTCAAAGAGGTCAGGTTGAGTTGGTCAGGGGAGGAAGACATAGGAATACAGTGTAACAGGAAAGGGGGATCAATAGAATTAGTTTCAGAGTCAAATTGGGAACCAGAATAAAGTATACATGATATACATACTCTGTTAGTTAGAACATAATTAGATTATGAAGTGCTTGTGGAGACACAAAGTTTCTCACGCTGGATGTTAAGAACACAGTTAAAGAAACATTCCTTAATGAAGTCTGGCATGAAGTTTCCTGCATTTTTGTTTTAAGTGTAACTTGTTTCCATGTGATACTATCAATTGAAGGCACTTAACTGCCAAACAAAGCAGAGAAGTGCATGCTTTAAAAGTCGAGTATTTCTCATAGAATTCACGTCCTGATAATAAACAGTAAATCATTCTCATCTAGTGTAAGACTTCCTTAAGACCAAACTTCATTTTCAGTGTGAATTTATCAACATAAACACTTAACTACAAAAGGAGGCTCAGCAAGCACATACCTGTGGCTTGAGGTTGCATAAAATTCCCTACTCCAGTCAGGTTAATTACAGCAGCTTGTTGGGCAGATAATGCCTGATCTTGATTGGATGGACCTTGGTCAGACCCCTAGCAAAAATGAAAAGCTTGATCCTTATTACCAAACTTTCGTATCAACGAATAAGCAAATAAAGCCAGTGTGAAGGCAAACTTCTGAAGTGCCATTAAAAACATTTAATGCTACGTCATCCAGTGCGTGTAGATACAGGCTACAGTGTAGTCACTGACAGCAGAACAAGCAGATACAGACTACCCCAGAACAACCTTGTTTTGGCAGAAGTGGTATTACTCCTGTTACCCAGCAGAAGTCCCACCTAGTTGTCAATTTATCTGCAGTCTAGCAAAGACTGCACTTTAGGGTTGCAATTTTATGACAATTTCCTGTCCCACTCCCAGGCTTAGTCTTCAAGGGACCCTGAGATACCCATGTGCAAAGGTCCTAATCAATAGAAGTGTGCATAACCTGACACTTACGTTCCCGTGTTCATATTGTGCCGCACACTCCTTAATTTCACAAAAATACACACCCCACTTTTAAAATTATATTTTCAGAAGAGTAGTTTTCACAGTAATCACTTCAAAGGAATTAGAGGTGTCTGACCTAGTGTCTCCTGAAGTCAAAGTGTGCTGAATTTTGACCTCTTCTAGAACTCAAATTATGCACTGATTTATAACACAGGGAAATAAAGCATTATATGCACAATTCAAGAAAACTGCATGGCTTATCAGTCGGAAGAAAGCTGGTGCAGTCCAAGAGTTGTGATGATTCTTTAGCATTACATTATAAAGCCACTAAGATCTAGGAAAACCAGACCAAAAGATTGCATGTTGGGACAAAATCACCTCCATGATGGCTAAGAGTCATAGAACCACCATGTGGGGAAAATCCCCACACATATGAGAGAGAATGCATATTTATATTATACTGATTGAACAGAAAATTGCTTTTGGGCCTAAGTTTTTTCACTAAGCATTGTGAGCAGAAGTATTCCTGTCCTTATGAAAGTGAAGTGTTCATAATAGCTCATTTTAGCCAACGACCCCCTCCTCTATAATGCAAGGTATGAAGGAAGTTCCTTAGGGCAATTTAACCAATGCAGAGACTGATTTTCTCCAGAAGAACTTCCTGCTACAAGAAGGACTACGCTTAATTGGCCTTTGTGTAAATGCCCGTGATGTTCAATATCTAGAAAATAAAACCCAACAGTACAAGGTTACATCATTTTCTTTTAGTAGTTCAACTACTAACTGACATTCAGAGATTTGGATGCTGTGAACAAATTGGAAAGTTTCCTATTAAACTGTCCCACAATCCAGAACAAGGCCTGTGGCACAGGAGGCTATATACCATAAAAAATTTGAAAGAAGCATTTTATTTATGAACAGTCTACAGTATCACAAGTGAAATTATTACAAACTTGAGTATCCAGTAGAGTATTTGGTAAGCAGAAGGCTTGTGTGTCTGGGAAGATGAACACAAAAGCAGAGCAGCTGCTTTTCTCAAACTGCTGCATCAATGTTGGTTAGGATTTTTAAGTACTAACCTGGTACCTGCACCTTAGGATTTTTAAGGTGCAACTGACCAGTAAAAATTTGTCATTTTGAGGATGGATCGCTCTCTATCAAGACTTCAGATTTCCTCAGTGATTAAAGCATTTAACACTAATTATGGGCAGCAGTAGAGTAAATGTCGTACAATTACAGCTTTAAAGACAAACGGTATTTCCTTCGGTGCAAAGAAAATTCTGTTGAACTACAGCAGTGAGGGTTGTAAGCCAAGTTACAGCAGTGTCAGTAACTAAAGTTTTGGTTACTCTGTAATAATCCTGACTGCATGTTTTCTCTGTTCATCTGATGTATCTGTTCGTTACGATAAACATAGCACTAAGCTGGTTTTACACCACTCATACAGTGGGGTTGGCTCTCTTCATGACAGAGTTAGACAATGCTCAGCCAGTTGTTTTGTTACAGCTTTTCTATACAAGATATAAAAAAGTATAACCCAGCTTTAGCCATAGCAACAGAGCCTCTGCAGTCTTTGCTGTTTGAGAAAGTTTAGGAGGAAGACTTCCCTCCCCTTCTGCTTCAGATCTATTGGGGAATGGCTCATTTACTTGTGGAGATGGGGAGAACAGGAGAAACTCTTTCATCCTCACACCCCAGACTGAGGGCTGTTAGCACACACCTGTTCTCCCTACTGCTGACGACTATAGGTTGTAGGCTGCTGAGATTGTTGCTGTAGAGAAAACTGTGACAGCTGCTGCTGGAGTGGTTTAAAAATAAGTGAACCACGTGGAAGCTGTTGAAAATTAAAACCAAAAGGCATAATTCAATCAAACTGCTGAGTTTCCTACTGTTCTAGGATGAACAAAGTCTTGATAGTGGTGTACTTCCTAGAGGCTTGATTTTTGTTTTGTAGTGCCTTTAAAATCAATCAGTTTACAATTGTTGCTGTTTGTGAAAAAGGCTAAGGCTCTGAAAAGAAACTTGCATGAACTTATAGAAAGATATTTCCATAGGAAAATATATTTTAATTAAAAAAAGATAAATGCCAGTCTTCAACAGCACTGTATATAATTTCCACTTTCAGAATGTTCCACTAAATGTTAATAGATTGTGAAATGGCCTTGATTCATCTCCCTTACCCCAGCTTTAATTGCAGTTATTTCAGACAAATTGTTCTTGGTTTATGAGTGGCAGAGCTAGCTTGAAAGGATGTCCTTCGACATGGAATCACTCAAATACAAGCATTTTATTCTATAGAAAAGCTCTACTCTGGCATAACTGCCTCCTGTGCCTACCCTTTCCATGTTTCTGGAGTGGGAAGAGGAAGTAGCAAAGGTGGTAGTAATTTTTTGAAGTGTGGTGCAACCTATGTGGAACACTGAAGCTGCAATTCTGCACCTGCATCTGGCAGCTGACTTCAAGGTCTGGAACTCCATCACATTCCACAAACAATCCCTGTTCCACTTTTAAATGCAACTCTGACATAATAAACATCTGCTCATGTTTGTATCTGTATGTATGCTTAGTGCAAAGAAAGCATTTACAGGCCTTCTAAACTCCCTACCTTACATGAATTCCCATTTCCATTACCAAACCTACTACTGCACCTACCTGTGCATGCTGAGCTTGCCTTTTAGGCATCCTACATGTAACCTCTGAGTGATTCTCCTACACTGTTTTGTATAGTATAATTATAACTTTAGTATAAAGACTGATCTGCAATGAAACCTTAGGCAAATCCTGAAACATTGTATTTTAGGATTAATATTTTGAATCTGAATGTCAGCATCTTTATATTGTCACTGAGAATCATCTGCTTTTCTCTGAGCTAGGAATATAACTTCCACCTGGTATCTCTGTGGAAGTAGTCTTTTCTCTTATTCTAAGCCTATTAAATCAGCAATTAAGATTTGCAGTAAATGGTCTGACCAACTGGCTCCAAAGATCTGTGTGGGGCAGTGCAGGAAGCAGCACTAAGCAGGTCTCTACAGAAAGATAAGAAATTATCATTATTATTGTGTCTAAATATATCAATTACCTGTAGAAGATTTAAGGGCCGAAGATTTGATGTATTTTTCAAACCAAATGGGCTGCCTGTTAAAGAAAACATCTTTTTATTAGTAGTGAGTTTTTACTCAGTTGTATTTGTGTTTTGCAGTACACCCTTCTACTGGGACTATTTCTAAACATCTGGAAGTTGGAAAACTGGCAAGTGTAAATTGAGTGTAAACTTAGTATTAAGTGTATAATAATAAAAGTATAATGCAAGTGTAATACTCAGAAGTGTAAATTAAATGTAAACTGAATACAATGCTGCATTTTTCATAATGCAGTTCATAGTTATTTGGACTCAAAGTGCACAAGAGCTGACTAAATGGAAAGAAATCTGTATCACGACATAACACTATACCCTGTGACCTATACCCTGTTACAATAAGGTGATTGTGGAGAACACCACAGCAGATACTTTTCAGTGATCCTTCTTCTGCCTTTAAAAAGTTCTACTGTTTGTACAGTAAACCCAAAAAAGTCCAAGGGCTCAATGAAGTAATACACTCTTATCAATCTTTATCAGAAAACAATCCCATCTCAAATCTGAGCAATGCTCCAGTAAGACAGCAGCTATCAAACAGAAGCCCTGGAGATCTTGCACAGACCTAGCTCAGCTCACTACTTGTATCTGTTGTGTGGGTGACAGCACAGCATGTACAAATCTGTGACACCATCTGGCAGAGTTTGATAGTGCTTGAAAGGACAGAAGTAGACTAAAAGCGATCCTCGTGAATTGAAGAAGTGGTCCAAACTCAGTTACACTGAATTAAAGACAAATGACCAAGTACAAAATTGTAACTATCTTTGTATCTATACAGCAAGAAAGGACATGAGAAGTTACAGTAGGTCACAAACATATCCAAATCATCCATATCAAACTACAGAGCACACAAAAGAAAAGAACCTCTTCACACAGTTTACACTTATAAAATGCACTGTCACAAGATGCTGTAGATTCCAAAAATACACATGGGTTCAAAAACCAACTGGATAAATCCACAGACTAGAAATCTAGCACAGGATATTAAGCACAAAGATCCATGTGGATATTCTTCAGCTGAGAAAGTCTCAAAGCTGTAGATTGCCAGAAGAGGTACAGTTGTAGACAAGGAAAGTTCCATTTCGCACTTTTGCCTCATCTCAAACACTCCCCAGTATCCTCTAATGGCAACTGTCAGAACAGAATATAGACTGGATGGATTTTTGGCCTAAACCAGTAAAGCCATTCTTATGTTAAGGTAATGCTGTTGAAAAAATACAGATAAAAAATAGGCAGACCTCATTTGGGGAAATGTTAACAGGAATGTTGTGAAAGAGATGAGATGCATTTATTCTGCTGTACTCCACAGTGGTAAATCAGCCAAGCTCAGGCTTGTGTCCCGTTTTGGTTATCACATTTTAAGAAGGATGTAAGCATATTGGACAGTCTAGAAAAGAGTGACAGGATTATGAAAGATGTGAAAAATACGACCTATCAGAGAGAGAAGACAAATGTGGGACATGACAGCATGTTTGATACTTAGAAGGTAAAGAGAAAGAGTGAACAACTATTTGTCACATCTGAAAGGTATAGGAGAAAAAAAAATTGCAGTTTAAGAGATGCACTGTAATTAGAAGGAAACATTTTGCATGGATAATGAACCACTCCAAACAGCTACTGAAGAAGACTGGAATCTTCTTTAGTGAAGGTATTTAAACAGTTTAGATAAACATTGCTTCAGTATGGTTTAGACAGATTTGACTCTTAGCATAAGGCATGGGTATCTTGAAGCTTTCTACTGTTCTCATTCTATAATCATACATTAGACTTTTTTTCTTTATTGTATGTTCAGGAAAAATAAACTGATAATTTTAATTCTACTTTTAAGTTTTATATAGTTGCATTTGTTGGCAATAAGGAACTAATTAATTGTTGTATAAGAATAAAGTAGTACGAGGGCCAGAATAAAATGCCCTACACATTTAAAAAAGTGAGGCCTCTAAATTCAATCATGCCTTTTTTCTGGCAGTCATCATTATCAAAATTGCATTTGAATTTGGAGTTTCTCTCAAACTTCTTAATGAGAACACCAAACAATCCAGGTTTTGACTGTGTATCCCCAGCCTAGCTCACCAAAAAACAGCCTCAAACAATCTCCAACACAGCCTACATCTTGAATGCAAAAACACGCATGTTGTTCCTGAGCTCCAGCCATCAAATACACAATCTCCTCACACAATGGCCACTTCAATCCATTTTTCTCACAAAATGTTTTCACACTGTCCCTGTCTGAAGGGTGGCTTTTCCACTCAGTCACACTGACCTGCTTGAGAGGCAGATTGCATTGCAGCGGGCAGCGCACTTGGTACCAGACCTCCTGGGGGTAAAATGCCACTCAGATTTATACCTGCAGGGGCTATGGCACCAGTGTTGCACCCCAACATAGGGTTTGAACCACTCATCAGTGACTGTGCTCCACTGTAGAAGAGGAAAGACAACACATCAAACCCAAGCGGCACAAGGAAATGTGAATAACTAAATTGTTGTCCTCTGTCTCATGGCAAACACATCAGTTGCTTGCTGTAAATTATGGGACTATGCATAAAGCATCAATGCAGTTTAAAAAAATAATTTGGCCTAGAGCATAACATATATTTCATATTATGAGCACAAACGGATTTTTTTTCTTCTTTGATATCAACTGATAAAAATAAACCACAAGCGGTCCTTTCACTCTAGAAATACTAAAAGGTCAACAGTCTTCAAAATGGTTACACTATCATAAAAAGAACAGGTTTGCATTTTCTTTTTGCCCCATAAAAAAAAGTCCAATTTATCAACAGTGACCAGCTGCTGAACACCTTAGCTGGATAATTTGAATGTATGATACCTGCATTGAAGCACACTATGTGTCTTACACTGACCATTGTAATCGCAGAATTTTCCTTAGTCTAAAAAGCAGTTCACGTTATACCACGCAATCTATTCTTGACAGCATTTATTATTTTCTTCAAACCACAAAAGTTTTAAGGATCAAAGAGCGTTTCACCTCAATGCTTTTTTTAAATTGACAGAAACAAAGCTGTTCCCATTTTTCATTTAGATTGGTCTGCATATGATATTCTACCTCTTCTCTGATTAATTAAAAAAAAGGTTTCAAACTTACAGAGCAAAACCTCAGAAATCACTTAAATTGAGATAAAGCCTTAACAAATGAACCTATAAGACTTCAAAAAAATGAAAGCAATATTCTTAATAGATCTTTTAAATAATCTAATAGTAGGTGCCTTCTATTTGAGAAATACAAATAGTTTCTAGTGGCTCTTCAGTTTGTAATTACAGAGTGAGTGATCTTTTTTGTATAGCAGATCCTAAAAATATTTCCCCTAATGGATGGTGGACAGTCCTGGACCACACCCCCTCCCACCAACCAACCAATCCGCATGGCAAATTAAGAAACCATCATAACAAAAGACTTACCACACAGAGCCCACTACATTGATGAAGTTAAGTCCTGCAGGGTTTGCCATGACCTGGGTGGAGGTTGTTCCTGTAGTAATGGATGTTACCATGGTGGAAAGAGGAATGGTCATTACAGGCAGTGCCTGGCTCAGAGACATTTGCTGCTGAGCAAACGGGGTTAACAAAGTGGGCTGAGGGGTGAAGCCTGAATCTTGGGGAGTAGGGGTGGCAGGAAGGGTAATAGGAGTTGAGCTCTGAGCATCAGGAGGGTGTGGGGTCGATGAAGGGGTGTTGGTTGGAGTAGGAGTAGATGATTTAGGAGTTCCAGACCCTGCTCATTGAGAAAAATAAAAAGTGCTAGTTTGTTATAAAAGGCCAGTCCTTTTTGTATAATAAGGTTAATGGAATCTTACTTAGCACTGACAATTTCTTCCACTTTTTAGACTGCAAGTGTTAATTTCTACATGACAAGTGTTGCAGCACACACTCATTGTTAAGGATGCAGTATAATCACAAAGAAAATCCATTCTCCATGCTTCATTCCTTGTGGCATATATCAATTTCTATTTTGCTTTAAGGCTTCCATAATCTATCATACATTAAGTTGTAATTCCATTCAGGAATATTTAAAATAACTTCTTAGTGACCATTTTAACCTAATTAATGTTCGTCCTAAACTGTTACACAAATAGTATCCATATACTGCCTGCATAATAGGTTGTGTTAAAATCATGTCATGGAAAACAAGAGAGTCAGCAAGATCATGTACAATTTCAATAATCATGGGGCTGGTCTAAATTTCATCAGATTGTCAAACTGCCATTTTCCAAGTACTGACCAAATAAAAAACAACTATCTAATATTTAAGAACCAGAGGATAATACTGCATCTTTAAAAGCTACTGTGTAATTCCCTCTGCTTAAATGGAGCACATACAGCTATATTTGTTGTGGATGCAGTAGGCAAAGTCTGTCAATAGAAAAAACAAAACAAAACCCCCCAAAAGCTTGAGCTGTTTGTTTTTGATTTTCTTTTTTTTTTAGCTTTCATGTCCTGCAGAAAGAAAGGAAATAAATATGAATGGTGACCAGAGCCTTAAAGTAACTGTGTGCAGCAGATTTACACAATTCATAATACTAACATAAAACCAGTCAATATTTTGGAAGAAAACTTTTTTAAGTTTTCTTTTTCATCTTGTGCAAAACAAGAAGGCAGAAAAGTTACACCTTTTGAGCTACCCAGATTTTAAATTATTTAATGCAAAAAGCGTATTATAATACCATGCAGGATACTGGAATGTGCAGTATACAATTATTCATAAAAAACTGAGAAGCTGCAGCTATGGTTTCCCCTTTGTACAGATCTGTTCACGAAATGGCTCAAGACACATACATGCTTTAGAAAACGTTCATGTTCTACAGCTATGATTACAATGATCCTGTCAGTGTTAATGAAAATACTTTAACTAGGATGTCACTTCTAATTGAAATTTGTATTTTAACGCCTGAGAATATGGTGCTATCATCAGCAGCATCACCACCACACTTGCAATCAGCAATGATTTGTAAAACAGTGTAGAAGTGTTTTTAAAAAATCATCTTATCGTTTATTGTATCATCACCTCGGGACTGATCAGATTATATACATACATAGATACACAACTGCACCAGCTCCTATAACATTTAAAAAACCAGATGCTTAAATTATGTAAAGGCAAATTGATCTAACATACTGTTTTTACACTGGAGGAAAAAAAATCTACACTTTGGAATTTTATCTCATCACATCATCTACCAGCCTTTCATATATGAGGAGATCATGCTAATTGCATAAAATGTATTAAAACGTATACACAGAGGGTGCATACATATATATACAGAAAACGAACACAGTTACAATAAACATAAAATACATACAGTGAACAAGAGACCTGCCTAAAGCTGCACAACTTATACAATTTAGGGTACACTGTACACTTAAGTTTCATCATTCCACAGGTTAAGAAGTTTATCTCAGGAAGCATTTATGCAAAAGCCTAAGATTTAATGGAGAATTTAGGTCGTGACTCACTTTGTGAAGAGCTCGCAGGAGACATGGCAGCTGGAGAGAGCATGCTAACTTGATTAAGATCCATAGATTGTTTCCGAGAAAGACCAGGAGGCTTAGAAGGAGGAGGTGGAGTTGGGGATTTTAGATGGCCACTTGACTGTTGTGAACTAAAAATACTACCTGAAAAAGCATAATTAAAATACATTACTATTCTGTGAGTACATGTTAACTTGAATATTAGGGTACAATTTTGTGAACAATATAATTAGAAATAAAAAAAGAAAAACAAAAAAAAACCCCATGCTCTTCTCACAGATAAGATGCTGGCATTTTTAAATTAAATCTTTACTAAAGGAATATCCTGTCATTTTACAACAGGCAGAACATGTTAAAATGAGACGTTTGAGTCAAAAAATAATTACCTGAAGAGCTACTTCCTGAACTTGAAGGTAATTTGATGGGAGGAGGTCGGTGTTTCACACCTTTCCCCAGTACTGAAGACTGAACAGAGCCTGATACACTTTCTGGCTGCTGGGAGGAAAGAGAAATTAACACTACCACAGCAATAATGAGAGCTTTCATACAGTTGACAGAAAAGACAATTCAATTGATTTTTATTAAGGCTTATCAGAACTACAACAAAATTCCTTTCAGCTATTTCAGATGTTATGTATTCATTTAAAAAATACCAAAACCTATGGTGAACTCCCTTTAGAATCTTTACCATCAAGAAGCAGCACCAAAGTGCTAGTAAAAATCGAAACCGAGCAAAGAAATAAGTAAAATAATTAAAGAGTTTCACTTTTCTCCATAATTCTGGAAATTTTTGTAGTAATTTTCACAAACACAAAAGCGACAAATACACTTGAAATAATAAGAACATTTCGGTTTTACTTGAAAAATTACATAATTTCATTCATTCATTCTGTATATACCTGCCATTTTCAACCAAGACAGACTTAAAGAACAGGATCAGAATTCTTCATTCTGGGAGGAGGATTTCAAATAAATTCAGGAAAATTCTGAATGCAGAGAAATCAAGACACATTTCCCCACTGGCTTCAGTGGGACCAGAACTCCATATGCTTAAAGGGAAGATACAGCCTTTTTGTTTGTTCTTATATCCTAATTATCAGGTTGCCTGAACATGTATCTACTTCACCTACTCGAGTCTATAGTTCTCAGTCACTCACAACAGACCCTAAATCCGTAATTCCAATAGCTGACACTGTCAAAAGACTCAACAGTGAAATGCATTTATAGTTACAGTCTATGTGTTTTTACCTTATAACAGATATCCATAAATGAAAGTAATGTTTAAACAAACATACAGTTTGCAAATATAAGCAAGGAAATGAGGCTGGCAATATAGTGCATGGAATATTTCAATACTGGAGCCTCAATTAAATGTGCATAAGCTAAGAAATCAGAGCATTGTGCAGAATCACCCTTTTCGGTGAGCTTAACTTCCACTGATTCTCAGTAATAAGAGACAGTTCCTCTACATGTTTCTAATTGTTTGCTTATAAAAAGAATCTTCTGAGGAAAATTCTGAGGACTACCTTTCTGTTATTCTATTAAAATCTGCTTTCTTGATTTTGCAAATAAAGACCAGTGCCCCATTCCAATGGTGACTAGATCATTAAATACAGTAAGCTGAGGAACTCTTGTCCAGCTTTTGGTGAGGACTTGGACAGGCAGACAAGTTGACTTTGGCAAGTACCCTTCCACCCCATTTAGTATATGATTTTAATGTATATATACACACATGCATGTACATGTCTGTATGTGTGCACACATACACAGAAACATTCATATCCATCCCAGGGGATAGAAATCTCATTTACTAGCTGGAGCATAATATACAGGTCACTGCAAAGCCAGAGGCAGCAAGTAAAAAACAAGGCAGTGCTAACAGGCAGGAAAGTTTGGAAATACAAGAATTGATACTGGAAATGTGGAAATGTGTGCGCATGTAAACATACACACTTTAAAGTTGTTGGAGTTTGTGTTCTGGAGGTTTTTTGCTGGTTTTTTTGTACATTTGAGGGGATTTTTTGCCTTTGACATTTTGCTTCTTTTGTTTGTATTTTTTTTTTAAGTTTTCCTCTTCAAATTGAAGAGGAAATAATTTGAATTTCTAAAGGTAAAAGAAGTTCAGCTACTCCATCTGCTTCTGTGTTTACTGACCTGCAAAACAAGACACACAGCTGAATTTTACTATACTGCCCTATGAAAGGTTCACTTGAACAGGGAAAATGCCAGAACAAAACTTTGGAGCTAACTACAGCCAACCCCCACCCCTCAAAACAGCTAGAAGAAACGTTTGAACATTGAAAACATAAATGCTTTCCACTAATTTTTCTAATATACTCACATCGAATGATCGTGACCATAATGCATTTAAAAATTTATTCAGGATGACATTTTTAGGCTATTTTACTGTTAAATGTGGATTGCAAGAATTAGAATTCAATAATTAAGTGCAAATAAAAGAAGTGTGTAGCTTGATAAACTCACTTCCATTTCCTTCCCTGGAGAAAGATGACTGACTGATCCACTTGAATTATGAAATATCTTCACAGTACATTTAGCTTCATTTTGCACTAACTCCTGGTACTGGTTCACCACCCTGAAACAAACAATGAGGACATAAAAAGATTAACAACTTTGAACGTCCAAAGTAGACACTGATGAACACATAATTGTATATGTTATAGTCATATATTTTATATATTATGTAAGCATATCTCTATATAACACAGATATGTACATATATAAAACATAGTTATACCTCTTTGTATCTTTCTACATTACATTCCTGGGCTCTTAGATTTATTCCATTTTAACTTCTCTTTTTTTTTTTTTCCTAATGCAAAACACGGTGCAAGAAACACGCTTTTTGGAGGAATACAGAAAACAATAGAACAGTTCCATTCCCAAAAGCAACTGCAGATCTTTGGGATGCCAGTCAACAGGATCCCATTTCCCCTTTTTTACAGAGGTCTAGGATCTTTTTTATAAAAAGTGTCTCTTCTGGTTATGCTGCCTGTGAAATAGTCAACCCTCCTTCAGGTTGAGGTCTGTGTCAGGTGAGGAGTCTAAAGGCAAGGGCTGAACAATCACTCCTCTGTGAGCATTATGACAGACACTTGAAAAAGCATCAGGCAAACAAGTTTACAATTTACTGCTCTATCAAACTGAATAAAATACTACATCTCTACTAATCTAAGACAACCAAGTTGAGGGCATACTGTTTCACAAACATGAGTGGAATATACAAAATGACCTTGCAATATAAAGCTGAAGTGCTCTGGTCACTTACACTCTAGCAGACTGGACCTCAGTGAAAACCTGTTGGAGTATTTCCATAATCTCACATCTAAATGAGATGAAATACTCTTTATTTTGATATAGCTCTGCTTCTGTCATATGCTGTTACCTGACTAATGCAGACATATGCAAGGGCACACACGACAGAGGAAAGGGGGCAGTGCACTTTTTTTAGCAATTAGACTTTAGACTGACTTAAAATTGGTGGAATCAGGGTAGTAAAACGCCATGTACTCAAAAAGGTGGTCCTGCACTCCTCTACTGTTTCTTCTTGTCCTTGTTCCTGAAACCCCACTCCTTATTCTGATGAAAGGACTTGTGCAAATCCAGTGACAAACACAATCAGGAAATCAATCCCAGTTAAAACTAGGTTCTTGTAATATTGTTGTTTTACTTTTCAGCCAGCCAATCTCCCCAGTTCAGCTTACAGAACAAGCAGCGAAAGTATCAGCACAATGCAGGCAGGAGAGAATATAAGCAAAGAGTTTCTTGATCAAAATTACCTATTTAAAAAAAGAACATTATTACTGATTTTTGATCAAATCAAAGAATCAATTCCCTGCCAGGCACATAAGGGTGCATGGGTTAAGAGCTATGGCATGTACATCAGCCAGAGGTATCCTTTGGAGGCACAAAACCACAACTGGGTCTAACAGAGGTTGCTTTTTAAAGGCTCTGTGCTTCTATGCACAGGCAATCTAATGTGATACATGCTGACAAACACTTAAAAACCACTTATTTTGCTGCCTCAGTTATCCCTGAATTGCTACTCCTACTCATCCTACAACTAAAATATACTGAAAAACTGTTTTATTGCTTGCTTCTCTAGGAAAGCTGAACTAAGGCATGCACAATACACAAAACTACGGTGTATAAATCTTAAATCCTAGATTATGCTTCAAACGACAAGTTCAAATGAAGCATTTCCATGATTGCTAATTTACCATACCAAATGTTAGGATGAAATTACTGGTAAGTGTTCTCAGAGTTCAGGTATACTCACGTATTTGATGTCCTCTATTCTTCCTTGCTTGTTAAATACAGAAACTACACACTATTCTACTTCTTGATATGATGACTAATTCCTCTTATTTTTCCTCATTTCTTCTGCATCTGTTTCCATAACCATAACACTGGCAGTCATAACTGCCAAAAAGGAACAAAATTTATTATTTGTCATCAAGTCAAATAGCTGTACAAACGATATTAATTTACCTTTCAGCATCAGTCTTCGAACCAATAAGGAACCTAAAATGTAAAGTACATTTTCAGTCATGAATTGGGCTAAAAGAACATATTTTTATAATCACAAGGCTTCAAACAAATGGCAGTGCTGTGTTTTTTTCATACTTGCTCAAAATACAAATGATAACGTATCCACTCAATGGACTATCATTCAGTATTTGAAATACACTCCTGACTTCCTAACTATATATACAATATACACAATGATATAATATGGTCTCCTCTGACAGTAAATTACCTACAAAGCAAAAGGCAGAATATAGAAGTTTTGGATTTCATATTTAGAAAAAATGGAAGCGAGTAACTGCTACAAAATTATTAGTGTAAAAAGTACAAAGGAAAAGTTATGTATAAATCAACACCATTCCAGTACATGCAGACTGAAATACAAGTGTGCTGAGGGGAGGTCAAAAACAGCCTTATGCGTAAGATTTTAACAAACACTGAGTTTCCATTGCTTGATTTCACTTATGCCAATTCCAATTCTCCATGATTTTCCAGACATCCTAAATAAGTATCTCTCTTTTGCATAACACGGCTTGCAAACTTATTACTGTGTTTTTTAACTTTACAGAACTTTCTCTAGCTCCAAAAAGAAAAAAATATTAAAAAACCATTTTATTTTACTGAACAACAAAAATATTTACTTCTTATTTACCTTCTTCTTTACTATTTATTTACCTTTCATTTCATGTGACAGTTTGCCAAGGACAAGTTATCCAAGCTTTGATGAAGTTTAGTTGTGAGTGTCTTAGCAATGATTTCCAAAACCTTCCAGGCATATATAACCTCTAAATTTAATTTGATTCCCAGCCTTATGACACAACTAAGCTAGTAGCACTGTTGTTCCAGGAAAATCAGTACTAAGTATGCATGCTGGTTTTGGCTGGGCTAGAGTTAATTTTCCCCATGGTAGCTGACACAGGGCTCTTTTGGATTTGTGCTAGAAACAGTGTTGGTAATACATGAGTGTTATAACTATTCCTGAGCAGTACCAACAAAGGTCTCTCACAAGCAAAAGGGCTGGGGGTGTAAAAGAAGTGACATTACAAGGCAGCTGACCCCAAGTGACCAAAGGAAGGGATATTCAATGCCAAACGGCACCACCTGGCATATGAAGCCAGGGCAAAAAGGAGGAGGGGTGGAGGAAGCATTTAGAGAGAAGGCATTTGTCTTTCCCAGTAACCATCAGGTGTGACGGGGCCCTGCCCTTCTGGAGACAGGCAAACACCCACCTGCCCATGGGAAGTGGTGAATGAATTCCTTGTTTTGCCTGTGTGGGTTTTCCTCAACCTATGACACTGTCCTTCTCTCAATCCAGATGGTTCCTGACTTTTACCCTTGTTATTTTTTTTCCCCATCCCACCAGGGAGGTTGGGGGAGGAAGGAGTGAGTGCTTGCATAGTGCTTAGTTGCCAGCTGGGGTTGAACCACAACAGTATGGAAACAAGCAGTAAATAGCTCAAGTCTAGGGATAAAATATTCTTAATACACAGGATGTTTTAGGATTTTCATAAAAAATGAGAGAATGATTACATACTAGAAGATAAAAATAGCTTTCATTAGCAGAACTAAAAGGTTTGCTCAATCTCACTGCTTCTTGCCTTACTGAAATTTATAGGCTCTACTCTGCTGCAGGGGTTCCTCCACACAAATAATCTGGTACGTATAACAAAAAGAGCCAAGAACTAGGAATATTTGTAGAACCACAGCCAAAACCAGCATATTCCAAACAATTCAAAATTATGAAGCTTCTTAGAAGCTCACATTTTTCTTCACTTATTTAATTCAATTTGATTTAAGAGTAAACAGAATATAGTCATGTCTTAACACTTCCCTAGCGTCAGGCAAATTTTGAGATCAAAATTCTGAGTATCACCAAAAAAGAGTGCAACAACATCTCATAGTGTCTCCACAATTTTCATGATTGGATTTGCTGGTGGTCTTGTGTATCTTTACAAGATCAGTGTATCTTTAATGTAAAAGAATGTACTAACTTAACATAAAAGTTCATTTGAAATATGATGGTTGCTTTTACACATTTTCGTTTGGGTTTTTTCGGTTAAGAAAATCTTAAATCAGACTTCTAGCTCTAAAGCATTTTTGTGACTGAAAATGGTAAGTAATGTTTGTTTTCCTCCATCTATTGATCACAGCATAGTTTAAAAAAAGAACATGTAACTTACTGTGATGGAGTTAATAGGTTGTCATTTTCCTCATCACCTTTGAGTGTCTGAATTTTACCATAGTACAAGGGATTGCCAAGAGACTGAAAAATGGTCAGTTTTGTTTTTTGAAGCTGATTACCAACTTCACATTCAAACACATAATCATCCTTCATTTCCTAAAAAGACAGAATGACCTAGTAAGTCTTGAACAAGCCTTAGCCGAAACAGCAAGTAAAGCAGACCAGCTCCATATAAAATACAGAGTAAGAAACATTCTATAAGTAACTCTGAAAGTAACACTCTGTAAGAAAGGGTGTATTATCTAAAACGAAAGTGATTCCAGAAGTTACATTAACAGGATGAGAGGAAAAGGATTTATAATTTCTTAAAAATACAAAGAGCTGAATATTAAGTTCTATAGGAAAGTATTACTTTTTTCCAACAGGCAACTACAAAGATATCATGATACATGCTGCTAATAAAGATAATACCTTGTTTCTGAAATTACAAAAATTTAATCAATTATGTGATTTAATCACCTAACTAATCAATGAATTATTATTAATGTGATATTAAATGATATTAAATTATTTTTTCTAATCAAACCACATAGTTTGTGCCAAAAATCTTAAGGTTCAATTTAAACATTGCTGAAAGAGTTTTTTTTGTAAGACACATTTAATATTAATCTCTTTCAAAATTTAACATTTTGATTTCAATGAAGCTCTTTTTCATCAGCCTTTGAGTGTTTTGAGTAAAGAAAGCAATTTGTTGTGCAGAGTTCTGCTCCATGTAAATGATGATGCTTTCTTTATTAAAAACTGTTTATCCTTGTATTTCTGGAAAATCTAAGGAAATCAGACTGATCACATGCTTGCTTTACTGTATAAAATTACAAGTATCTCTGGTAATCTTCCCATGTCTCTGTAACACATGGAAGAGTAATTAAATTGGGGGAGGGAAGATTATTCCACATTACATTGATTTTGTTGAAATAAGAGGCATTGTAACTAGAGACAGTGAAGTTTGGCCAAAGGTCTAAATTACTCACGTGTGCTGGCCAGACAGTTGGCTGTGAGTCATCAGACTTGATAGACTTTTCCACTTTGGCATATTTTTCCACCTTGAAGAAGATAGAGAGATCAGAAAAGAAAGAATCTCCTATGTTATCCCCTATGTTTCTTCAGAGAAACTCAACTGAAGAACCTTCAGAACTTTATATTTATAGTGTTATACCATATTTGCTATGTTAAACTTAACGGAAGAGTGAAACATGGTTTCAGAGCAGAGATTGCAATCATTGCCTGCAATGTGGAATGGTTAAGTAATTTTACAATAACAGTAATTCCTAAAGACTCTGGTTAAGTCAGGTACAACACAGTTGAAGTGAAAAAAGAGGAGATTTGTTTTGTAGAAACTTACACTGTCATTTCATGTGAAATTCGCATTCTTGCCAGCCCTATGATGTCCAAAGCTACAGCCCTGCCTAGTCTACAGTCTTGGAAAAATCTCAGTATACCAGAGAAAACTTGTGGAAGGGGGTCCTGGTTGGTGGCAAGTCAAATCTGAGTCAGCAGGGTCCTGGCAGCCAGGAGGGCCAACCCTGTCCTGGGGGGCATCAGGCACAGCATCACAGCCGGGCAAAGGAAGGGCTTGTCCTGCTCTGCTCTGAGGCAGCCTCACCTCGAGTGCTGGGGGCAGTTTGGGGCGCCACAATGTAAGACAGACATGGAGCTACTAGAGAGTGTTCAGAGAGCCACGAGGATGGTGAAGGGCCTTGAGGGGAAGCTGCATGAGGAGTGGCTGAGGGCAGTTGGTCTGGTCAGCCTGGAGGAGACTGAGGGGAGCCCTCACTGCAGTCACAGCTTCCTCCTGAGGGGAAGAGAAGAGGCAGGCACTGCCTGGGGTGACCACTGACAGAACGCGAGGGAGTGGCCTGAAGTTGTGTCAGAGGAGGTTTGGGTTGGATATTACTAAAAGCTTCTTCACCCAGAGGGTGGCTGGGTGCTGGAACAGCCCCCCAGCACTAAGCCTGACTGAATGCAAGAAGCATTTGGGTAAGACACATGGTATGATTTTGAGGATTATCCTTTCCTGCAGGACTAGGAGTTGGACAGGATGATCCCTGTAGGTCCCTTCCAACTCAGGATATTCTATGAGTCTCTTCTGTACACTAATAGCATGTGTTTTGGCAGTGCCAGAAAGAATAATATGAATAATAAGAATATGAATGCCCCCAAGAGTAAAATGCACACATAGTGAACTAAACAACTCTGAACTAGAATTCTCTGTATAAAATTTAGAACTTTTCGAAATATTAATGTCCCATAGTATAACACATCAAGAGACAGGAATTTCTACCAAGATGGAAAGTGACTTAATTTTGAAACAATCTACAAACCTCATTTCCTTTTGTGGTTTTCATACTATCAGACAACTTCAAATAGATATGTGCTCACTGAACCCACAGAAGAACAATACTAACAATTTGTTTGTACTGACTACTTCATCCAAACTATTGTGTTACAACTGCAATACATTACAACGTGGCTTAACTTGTGTTTATACCTTATAGTGCAGAGAAGTAATTGCAAATGTTAAAGTCACTCCCATTTTTTAAAGGTCATTCTTTGATACTAGTTACTTCTTAGACACTTCTTCATATAATAAAATTTCAATTAATTGCTAATTATATATAACAATTGGTGATCTTACATCTACTTCAGAAGGAGCAGTCAAGTAGCAAGGGTTCTGTTTCCACATATCTACGCACTGGAAGACGAAAAAGCAGAATTAATATATTAAATCGTTTAATTAGTTAGAAGTATATCACATTACTTTTCAGAACACTTACGTTTCCAGCTTTTGAAATTTTGAGGTCATACTGCTGGGCTGCTTTCCTCTCCTTCCTTTTCTGTAAGTAGTCAAGTAGTCTGAGCTGAGGTGGAGTTGAGTAGTGAGCTACTTCTTGCTGTCTGTTCAGAGAGGACCTTGAGTACCTTTTGAAGCACCTATGGCAAAATGACACCTAAGCTTATAAAACCATCAACATCAAATTCTCCACTGTCCTTGTAATAAAACAAAAATATGCAGGGAACTGCTACTTACATGGAGACTAATAGGTTTTCTAATACTAATTTAAAATTGCTTTTCTGGATTACACTGTACAACTTTAAATCATGATTTCATATTTATAAAGTATACCAGTATTCTGTTCATCTGTTTCAGCACTAAGAATGGGGTTATTTTTTAAATGGCTAATTTAAATATATCATCAAAATGAGTAATTAAGAACTTGCCAAGCTTAAAATATTTGTGTATTATCATAATTTCAATTCCATCAAATGATCTTTGTCTTACTTCTGCAACTATAAGGTTACAAAGACAGTAACCACCCTTTAGTCTTTGTTTCATGACAAACTCATAGGTTCAATAATGCTGTACTAGATATTAACTTAGTCCTTTTTCCTATTTTTCTAGTGGAATATTTGTTGACCACCACACTTTAATTTCAAGGACAGCTTGATCAAATTAATTATTTATATATTTTTAGAAATTACCACCAGTTTAGCACTATCATAGCATTTCAATGTAAATTTAGTTTTAAATATTTCAGTAATTGTGACATGAATACATTTCCTTTTTACAGAGTAAATGCAACTCTTGTGGTGGAACAAACATGTTGAACAAATGTTTCAAACTTCTGTGGAAATAAAAAAGGGCCTAACCATGCACAAAAGTGAAATTTCAGCATTTTGTATATAATGCATACCACATTAAGTTTTTCCAAGATTCTTATACACTTACATTTCTGTTTAGTATGGATGCCAAACATACAGATAATTAGTTTCATTAGTTCATTCAGGATTAAACTCATATATAGCTTTCAAGAATATGCAACATATTTGTTTATATATTTCACTTTACTGAGCTGCCATCTGACTCTGCTTACACAAAATCTATGCAAACCCCCCAAATCCAAACTGGAATATAACTGATTATGTTAAGAAAATATATATACACCTTCCTTTGATATACAAAAATAAGCATACTACAGTATCTACTAGTAACAGAAATATAATACAGTATTGAGCACTTAAAAATATGATATATTTTCTTGACAGTTTCTCACACATTCCTATTTAAGTAGGTATTACATACAAGGAGCTACATTTTCACAGAAAGCATTACTTACATTTTTCTTTGAAAACATGTTTCATATTGAAAATTACCGTTTCATGGGGCGAGTGTTCATCTTTTGCTTGTTGTACAGGAGTCTGTTTGTAGTACAGGTCACTGCTATTGAAGGATCAAGACACAAAGGCTCTGCTGTGGCCAAAATAAGTTGGCTCTCAAGTAGGAGTTTGTCCTCCTGTAATATACACAGCTATTAATAAACAGAAAAATGTGAAACCTTTTACAGTAGTCAAGTTCCTACGTCACTATGTGTATAGACTTTATCTTAGAAAAAACTGAAAAAGAAATTATTAAACAAATAAAAAAACTAATAAATCTTCGTTTTGTTGTGTATTTATGATATGACTGTAAAGTTTTTTAATAACCTCTAACCCACCTGTGTCCATTTGTGGTTGTCACTTGTTATAGAATGCACATCACAAATTAAAGTCTGGGGAAAAAGATATAATCGTAATTAGCTTTCAACTGAATAACAGGATTTCTAAATATATGTTCAATAACACTGCACATCCAGTCTAGGAACTAAAGCAACGCTGAGAAATTACTCAAGGCTTCTCTTTACCTGCATTGTAGGTCGCAAAAGAATGTGCTTGCTTTGGTACGTTGGTGATTTCATGTTACCAGACTGCCTATAGTCACGTATTTCTGCTATGACACATCCACAATGGAAAATATTAACCTGGTTGGAAGAAAAACACCAGCTTTTGAATGAACAAACATTTACCAATCTTCCCCTGCCTCTACAAAGAAGTTTGTTATATAACATATAAGATTCAGTGAAACTAGGAATAAAACACATGACTAAGTTTTTCAGACCAGTGGTCTTGCCTATGTACATAGACAGGTTTGTCCTAGACATACCTAAAATACAAGCCTCAAATGCAGTATTTTCATATGCCAGCAATGCAATTTTAAAAAATTCCCATGCCAAACATTCCATAATGACAAAGAACAAAGGACATCTTGCTAGAGCAGAGCTGAAGATGTTCCACTGCCTTAATCATGGCTGTGAAACATCTCTCTTTTATCTCCTTCTCCTCAGTACTAAGTACTCTTTTCCTATATATCAATAAAATATTTATTTGGGGCATTAAATACTACAGTTTCGTATGCATAAGTGTCTTGTGCTTACAACCACGTATATGAAGCACTCAAAAAAATCAAGGTCTATCTGGGTACAATATGTAAGTTCTTTTTGAAAACAAAAATTTCAAACCTGAGATTTTTCCAAAAGATCAACCAAAATAGGTGGTAGTTCCTCTGCATCCAAGTATTCAAGCAGCTCTCCTTCCTCATAAGGCAGACGAATGGTCTCAGAATCTGAATTTAAGCAAAACACATTATCTTTGCCTTTCAAGCTCAAACCTTAAAAAATCTAAAACGAACATGCCACAGGAAAAAGCACGGTTGGCAGAAACCTATCCACACATACAGTTTTTTTGCATACTATTAATTTTTACATCTATTTCTGTTCTTAGTGTTTTAGTTTGCTCTTACTGTGCTAGCTTTTGCTCCCAGATGACATAATGTACGCTCTTATTGCACATGACAATACAAATGGCATGCCACCGAAATGGAACACAACTGCCTCTAGACAGATCTAGACATGGGAAGCAGTGAAAGAAACAATTTGACAGGAAGGAACCTGAAGTGAGAGAAACTTGGATATACAGTTCCAGGGAAAATAAGGGGACAAAAGAGACTGGAAGGTTGAGTCAAAAAGACTCATCTACAGATTTCCTCTGTAGAAAAACAGCTCAGAGCTTTACGTAAATTTTTAGTTCAAGTACAGTTGGTTTTTCTCCCACCTTCCACCAGAATCATGTTGGAAGTGAAACAGTTAAATGTAAACAACAACACATTCTAAAAATTTATATAGCATTCTAAGTATTTTTAAAAATTCAAGAGAAAATATTACCTGAACCATTTTTTCCCCTGAGCATCAGTGAATAACCCTCGTTTCCTGGATAGAGGTTTACTACCAGACATGACAACGTCTCCTGCATAACCAGCTTCTCAAGTAAGTTCACGTTTCGTCTCAGCTTCTGCTTTAAAAGTAAACATTGCTCATGAACATAATACTATGAAATAATCAGCAGAAATAAAACAATTGCTACAATGTGACTTAGATCGATGACAAATTATACATCTAAACAAGTCCAGTTAAATTTAATTGTACTGTATTCAGTAAACATATTATATATTATCACACATTCTTATAAACACAGATTTTTGTAAAAAATCCCACTCAAATTACAAACCCTAGAACTGGAAATCCACAGACAACAGAGTTAATAAGAATAACCTTATGTTAAAATGTTGCAAATCTACAATGTATGATTATTTCTATCATTTCTACGAACATCATCAATCCAGTACAAATTGTTTGATAACAACAACAAAATATTTAGTACTTTCAGATATTCCTAATAGAAGAAGGCATGTCTTCAGGATTCAAATAATGAACTGGAGCATTTGGAAGCTTTCTTAATTGTATTTTCTTGTCTTTATTTGCTGAATTCTGATCCAGCAGCCATAGACTATTCCCTTACTTAATTGTTAAACTGTATTTTTGATGTATAACAGATTTTTGTAATTACTTGGCATGTTCCAGAGACTACATAAAAATCCTACAAATTGAAACATTTGAAATCCTCTTAGAACTTAAGACAATGAATTCTAAACCTCAGATAATTTTACAGCCCCTGGTTGGAGGCCATATTTCATCTCTGAATACCAGCTCTGGGTACAACCATTAATTGGGAATTAATCCAAGTGCTCATTTGTCTTCTCATTCATTTTACTTCCTTGAAAGCAGCAATACAGCAGATTCCACAGCTTTTTCTTCTTGTTCAATTTGACATTCAGAGTTTAGCAAAGTAATTTGTGCCTTTTACACCTTATATTTAGCACTGATAAGCCTGTTTGAAAATTATTATTATGAAAATTTTTCACCAAACTTCTTAGTTCAGCAGTGATTGGATAAATAAACCTGAATTTACAACAAAATCACAGGGTCTGAAAAATAATCCCCATTTTTCCCGTGGCAGTCATGCTAAGCAATTGACTGTGAAACAGTGATAATGACAACAATGTACATGGCACTGACATTGGCCCTGAACTTGAACACAAGTGCCTTTGGTGACACAAGATTAAGACAGAATGAACAGCTCACTCAAGCCAGTCTATTTCTTACTATTCACATTACGTAGTCTTATATTTAGGTAACTGCTATAGTAAGACTTATACTTCATTTAACAAAGAAATCAAGTGGAAATAAAACCAAGGTATTTTCTCAACCTGTCTGTTTAGACAGAAATTAAAAGCTTCTCAACAATTTCCACTTACCTTTATCTCAGGCTCTTTTTCACATTCTTCAATATATAAATCATAAAGTTTTTGAAATACAGATTTTCTGAAATTAAAAAGACTCAACATGTAACCAAAATTAAATCAAAGAAATGCTATTAAAAAACTAAATACTGAAACTCTCAGTACCTTCCACTGGATAAATATTTTCTTTTGGGAGGTCTCTGACGGGCACTTTCAATGATATACTGAAAAGTAAACAAAAAACCAACATATATTACAAAGAAATTTAATTCTAGTTACCACACAACTAGAGATCATTATCAGACAGCATGCCACGTACACAGAAAGTAATTAACAGTTATAGTGCATGACTGTTCTAGAAGTGCACTAAACACCATCTGGTTTATGTTACGGTCATCAACAGAACACAGCTTGATTTAGCTGTCAAAGACAGCATTTCATGGCTATGGCATCAGTCTCATGCAAGATCTCGATTCTACACTCAGGTCTTGTAATTACAGTAGTAACTACCACTACACTGCTGTACTCAGCTACTGCTACTGAAATTAATGTGCTTAACACGCTAAGGTACTACCAAGTTTATGCACACTGGCTTGACAACATTTACAAACCAAGTACTCTTCAACACGATAATTTCAGGAAGTTCTCCCTTTGCCTTTTGCATTTACATTATTTTTTCTCTATAGAGCTGTGCATTATAAATATAATTAATGTACATTAAACATTCAAATTAAAAAGAAGAATAAGAGAGATAGCATCATCCAGTAAATTTGATTTATATTCTAACAAGGTTTTTCCAAATCTCCATTGTTTATAGTATTTCAATTAACAGCTTAATTCAGAATTTATGTGAAGAGAGGTCTTCCCACAGGAACATGTATTTCCCATAACAGGATTCAAGGTAACTGTTTTATCAGATGACAGCATTAAAGAACATAAATGTGAAGGCACTTGCTTCCTCATTCTCACTGGACTATCCTTAAAAACACAAACAGGATTTTACCATATATTTCTGCCAGGTGTCTCTGTAGAGCCCTGCTTATTTCACAGCACACAGATTTGCTGGTTTAAAAGGGGAATGCTGAAGTCTTGCACAGTCTATCACCATTGCACTTGATGATGTTCTCAGTAGAAGGGGTAAGAGACAAATACATGACAGCAATTTCAGTGAGAATTCTGCAAACTCAGCGTTACATGTATAGGTGATTACACACATACACATTTACATAACGTGGTTTTCTACTGCTCTCCAGAAAAAAAAAAGCTGTTGTATTTTTACAACTCTGAGACCAGTAAATTATGTGCAAACAAGTAATTTAGCTGCTCCTTACCTCAGCACGATCCAATGCCAGTTCTAAAGCTTGTTGCTGCAAGAACGACAAAGGGTTTTTTAGATATTACATGACTTTTTATAACATCCTCACACATTAAAAAACACCCCAATAACCCTAATACTACTGATACGAATTTGTAATTATAAGATGGGCTCAACAATTCTTTGGCACATACTAAACTTAGCTAAAACTTCATGTAACTGCATCGCGAGGCTTGGCTAAATTATCAAGCCTTAGAACAATGAAAGGCAATTAGAATTAAAAGTAGAAATGGAAATTACACCTAATAAAAGCAATAACAAATACTAACCAAAACAATTAGAGATGACAACTAGAAAACCTGATCTTTATTAAGCTGGTCACTAATTCAACAGAAAGGATTAGACAAAATAATCCTGAGGAGATGTCCAGGAAAAAAAAAATTATCTTTTAGATACCAGTGGCCAAGTATTGCTACAGTTTTTTTTCACAACATGGAAACAAAGATCTTGCGCTCAGAATATTACTTCTGCACATAATACAATTTAAGAAGTGTTCTTTATGACATACTGTTAGGTGGCTAGGAAACAAAACCAGCTTCCATTACTGACTGCCTCCAAGGCAGGTTAAAAGTCTGCCCAACCCTATGAAACACAGCAAAATCTGCCAAAGCTTCTCAATACCCCATAGCATGGTATACTTAATACCATTTCTTTCAATGAATTTACCTCCTTTGGAATGTCTTTTATTTCAGTACACGTGTAGTTGGTACACCTTTATTTCAAAGAAGAGCCCACAACTTCACAGACCAGAATTATGAGTCCTTGGACTAAAATTTGACAAGCATTTCAAACTACAATAAACAAGTATGTGTCAAAAAAAACCCATTAAAGTCTTCCTTGGCTGCTAATGTTCCTTCTCTGGCAATCAGTTAAGCTCTGACCTCCTTTGTGTAGGAATAATGTACATCTGTTAATGAACCAGACAATGAAACTGATTTGGGGAAGGAGGAAAAAGAGAACACTATTAAGAACCAAAGTGTTGTAGGAGAATGCCTTGAGCTTGATTCATCTCCATGTAAGTACAGAGAAGCAATGCATTCACTTCAGTGGCAGCTGGATAAAGTCCTTAGGAATGTACTCGGGAGAAGCTCTAATATTCAGTGAAGCTTTGGAACTTTTGCAATAGGTACCTCTTCCCTAACATGCATTTGTCCTATTCTCTCAGTTTAAACCATCCTAAAAGCAAACACCTCTACTCGAGCCTCCAGAAACAGAAGACACATGAGCCATGTCCAATACAAGGTAGCACCAGTTATTACACAGATAATACTTCATTAGAATAGAATGCAGTGAAAAGAACCATACTACACAAAACAAAAGAGCAACAAAGAAATATACAACAAAAACACTCATATAATGTACCTAAAAGAGAACTTCTCACCTGTTCATGAAAATCCCCCCACCTACTTACCGTGCTATTGTGTGGTAGAACCTGCCACGACAGAACATTTTAATTTTCAAGTGTCTGTCTAGATGCTTTTATGAATATGTCAAATACTGATGCTTTCCATGTAAGTTGATATATCTAGCAGCTACATCTACAATGCCTGCGTCTATGTATGATTTAAAATGTTCGATTCACTGACTGTTTAATTTTAGGTAAAATTTCGTGGCAATATTAGCCTCTGTGAATATAAGACTACTATGTAGAAGCAAGATTTGTATGTACCCAACTTCTTGCCACCACTCCTGACTGAAAACACACCACTAGCTTGACATAACAATTCCTATGCTGCACTTGCCAGTAAGTGTTCAGAAGTACCCACAACCTATGAAGGAAGACACTCCTAAAAAATTAAACATCAGAATTCAGCAGTGACAAGCAAAACAATGTTTTAAAAAGAAAATGCCAAATATTAATGGCATTCTCCCCATCAGTCTGACAGCTAGCAGACTAGAGCAAAAAGATCTGAAAATACATGACCTGAATCCTAACTTACCATTGTAGTTGAAGCCATGTGGCCAAATGGCAAAGGAAGTACTTAAGGAGTTTTGTGTAGCAGGCAAAGAATCATATTTGATGGTCAGACTTGAGGTACTGAAAACAAAAAATTCAAAGAGAAAAAATACCACTGAGAAACTAAATGGTTATTTGACTTAAATACAACATTTCTGGTGGTTAATTATACTTAAGTCTCATTTGCATAGCTTCCTTTCCTCCAAGAGTAGGAACAAGTGTTCCATTCTCTGCTAGTGCAGAGGTTCTCATTCCAATTACTACTACTACTTTTCACAACCATTTTACGTTAGTTTTATTCAGCAGTAAAGCAATAAGCAGGTAAATGTACGCATACTTTTCTCTATTGCAGCAGTCTACCTAGACTACCCCAATTGTGACATCCTCAGATGCACAGGAGGCTAAAACATTTAATGAAAAGCAAGGTGTTTAGCATACCGCATCAGCTCTTTTGTTTTGCTTTTGAGGTGTTATTCCATAGCCAACACCTCCACTAGCGGTGTCTTCTAGCATTGTTTGGTTTAAAACTGACTCACAGCAAGCTGTCAATCAAGAAATGAAAAAAAATTGCTGCCACCGCCTCCGCGGACCCGCCGGGGCGGAGAGTGAGCGGCGCAGCCACCGACGGCAGCAGCCGGCCGGGAAGGGAAGGGCCGGGCCGGCCCCAGCCAAGGGCGCAGGCCGGGCCCCCACCCACCTCCCGCCCGGCCACCGGCCCGGTCCCGGTCCCACCGCCTCCTCCCCGGCTCTGCGAGGTCCCCCGTGCCCGCCGAGCGCCGGTACCTGGCGGCCTCTCCCGCGGAGCCCCCGGCACAGCGGCCCCGCCGCCCGGCCGCGCATCCGCCCCCGCCGCGGCGCCCCGGCCGCTTCCGCCCCGCCGCTTCCGAGCCGCGCCCGGAAGGGGCGGGCAGGGCGCCCTGGAGACCGGCGGGCGGGGAGCGGCGGGGGAGGGCTCGGTGGGGCGGGCAGGGCGCCCTGGACACCGGGAGGGCGGGGCAGGGTCGTGGTGGTGTCGGGATGCGGGTAGGGGCTGAGAGGTTCGGGCGGTTTTAGTGGTGGTAAAGAGCCTGAACTGCGCTGCAAGTCACAGCATTAATGCCCCTGTGAGGATCTGGATAGTCTTCTGTGTGTTTCAGGGATGCCGTAAGGATGTTTGAAGGGCTTTGGATGGCCACCTGGCTCTGCACGGGTCACACCATGTGCGTGAGAGGAGTGTCCGAACACTTAGCTCTGTCAAGCTTGGTGCTGTAATCACTTCCCTGGGGAGCCCCTGGGCCTATGGAGCCCGTCCATACTCAAGTTCTGCCACGCACATCTACACCACATACTGTATATATGTCCCTGGGCACAACACTTTTATGACTTGTAGCATGTTTTTCCCAGACCTTTCTAGCACTTCTGGCTTAGCCATAGTTTGTTCACAGCAATGAGCAAACATGCTGTGCTGTGGTCCAGCAGCCAGTCCTATATGAAAAACCACACCTAACACCACCCTTCAGTGCCTTTGTTAACCTTGTAATGCTGACATGTCCTAGCAAGGGATGACTTGAAAACTTAAGAAAATGTAGACACTGGGAGCTCCAGGTGGCTTTGGATAGAGTGAAATGCTTCTTGTAGGACTACCCAGGTGCTCTGTCTTGGTGCTGACACTGTTTTGGTTTCAGCACTGGGTTCTTAGTAGCCATTCTGTCTCTCAGCATAGCCAAAACGTTGGGAATCAATTACCGGTGGTGTCTGAGGCTCTCAGAGGTTCTCAGTGCATATAATAAAAACATCTGATGAGATCGGTGCTCTTCAGCTGTGGGTGTAAATAAGTTGGACTTATTTTTAGCAACAGGAAGGCTAGTTTATTTATTTGTTTAGGAGCCCATGTTGTTCCTGAGCACCAGAGAAAAGATGACCAGAACCCTGTCCTGGAGCAGGAGCAGCAGGTGGAAGTTCTTCCTTGACTCATCTAGGCACTAAATAGGTGCATGGTCCAACAGTTCAGCAGCTGCCTTTGATCCGACTTTGAAGCTCCTTTGAGGATGCAGTTGTGCCATCATTTAACTTAAATTTTTCTAAATCTCTATGCTGTTTGCCTGGGAGGACCAGGGTTCTCTAACCATACGGATACACCTGTCCCAGTAAAAAATTACAAAGCTGTTTTTCATTTTCCTGTACTCTTTCAAAATTAAATGGCTTTCAGGCCTATGAATGTGAGTCAGATTTATATCCTGAGGCTGAGACAGTGATTCAAGTATGGTCCCTCTCATTTGAGTACGAACATTAAAAAGAAATGACAGCATGCTGTGAGTAGAAATGCTACTTCATTCAAGTGAGACAGACTGTGGGCCTGTGGATGAAACTTAGGGCAAACAGCTGTGAACTCCTGAATTCTAAATCAGTTATGTCATTGACTTTCTGTGTGGGCAGTTATAAATCCCTATGGTAACATTTCCTATACTGGTAATGAACATCTGTATTCAGGACTTAAATGATTTGCAGACATGAAGAAACCCCACTGCTTTCATTTACTTTTAAAGTCAGATACACCTTGTCAGGTATAACCATCCATTCTTTTGTAGGCAGGTATTTCTGACTTGATTGTTTAAATAGAATTTTAGACGATTGGCAAATGCAGCACAGAACTTGAAGGAGATCTGTGTCCTTCAGCTGGAGACATTGCCTCTGTCATAGTTAGCCTCCTGCTGGTCAACCAAGTCAATCCCTTGGAACTTCTTGGCTGCTTTGAAGAGTTCCTCTGACAATGGGAGCATTAACACATAGAGACACCTAGAATTATGTGTCTCCATGTGAAACTGAGCCTTTCTGCAAGTTCATTCCTCAGTTTTGAGATGTTTAGTAGAGACACCTTAAAAACAGCCTTGATTTTCTGAATTTTCTGACTTACACTTTGTGACATAGGCATGTTTAATTCCATTCCTTCTTTATTGCTCCCCACTTGTTTGAACTTGACAGTTCCTATTAGACACAGCAAAAACTGTTCAGTAGGAGATAAAATGGGTAAAGGCTTTCCACAGAAATGAGGCTATGAGGGAGTGAATTCAGGAGCTAACAATCTTTTTCAGGATGGCAAATAAAGCAAGGAGATTTAATAGAGATGGTAAGTCTGAAACGTTGTGAGCCACAGAGAATAAGCCAGAGGCTGAGGTTGCTAGGACTGATTTTTGGATGCAGTTTTTTCTGTTTTCGTGAGAAAGGCAGGGAAAAGATGTAAGGACTGAGGACATGGACAGTGGTCAGAGTAGATTGGCTCCCTGATGATGTGGAGGCAGGCAAGGCAACAGTAGCTGGGGCCTCAGTAGGTTATGCAGTCCAGGCTGTACTTTATATAGGAAGGCAGCTCTGGCTGGTCCTTTTCTTGCCATGGCCTTACACAGAAACCATTATGAGAATGCCAAAGCATCCTTATAATAATTAATGTCTCATGATGCTAGGTCAATCTGTTGTTTGCATTTGGATTTGGGATAGGTGTCATATTCTTTCCAGGAGCCAAGGAACCTGTGGTTGGAGGAGTTTGGCACTGAAGGCATTTTAAGGAGAACTTAGGGCAGTAGAGATACAGCCAAAAATTTTGAGTCTGTGATGCCAAGCTTACCTAGCTTGCTAGTTCATAAAGGGAAGCTTACAATGAAACCATTATATTTAGAGTATTTCTGGGAAGAGAATTTTGTCCAGTACCAGTTGATCCAACATGACCAATCAAAGCAGTCAACTAAACAATGAGGTTGCCATAGCAAACCAGAGTGGAACAATAAAACAAGGCCCTCTAATTAAGACAATGATGTCTGAATGCAAGAATTGCAGTGTAAAAAGTTAAGGGCAGCCTCAGGATCCCTAGAAATTTTTGTCCAGTTTTTCTTATTTGGAAAAGAATAATATATGTGCTTTGATTATGAGCAAAATTAATGTCGATATTGAATTAAATAGAAATAAGATGTTTTCTTCTCCTTAAAGTATTAAAAACTGCATCTTTTATTGAGCAGCTTCTGTAATGAATAAGCAAAGAAATGTACTATTTCTACATAATTAATTTTTGGATGGGCTGCTCTGACTGAGTAGTCCAGACTTCATAAGTAACAGATTTCTTGGCCTTCTCTTGCAGAACTCAGAATCTGGAAAACATATCTGCATATTTGCATTTCTAACTTTTGCAGATTATCTGAAAGTTCAGTACGTTTGTCACTCTTTGGAAGAGGTATCTTTGTTTAATTTTAAAAATTATTATTATTATCATTATTATTATTACTATTATTTCCGATAGTGACACTCTTGTTATGTTCTGTCTGTTTAGTTTGGTCTGATTCCCATTTGCTTAGTTCACAGCAAATCAGAACAACATTTTATTCATTAATGCAGGTACTTAATGTGACAAAGAGAATCAACTGTATGAGTGCTTTCAAGACTTCTGTGCTGGAGACTGTAGGACATGTAGGAAGGAGCATGGCAGAGTATCTGTGGCTACTATCATGTTAAGGCTGTCCATGCATCATTTACCCTGTGTCAGGAATTTGGAAGAGGCAGACCACATTCCCATCATTTTGTGTCTTTTTTTGACCTTCTAGATGAAGGCAGCTGAATTTAATGTTGTCTCTTGCATATTTTCTGCAGTCTTTATGTGGAAGCCTCCCATACTTAATTGGAAAATCACTTCAGTAATCTTTTCAGAGCTCTGGATTTAATTTTCACTGTGGGATAAAAATAACAGGAAACCTAAGATCCTCAGTCTTTGAGTAACTGGAGTGTATCATGCAAGTGTTAAATTTTTACTGAATGTAATAGAGATTCATAAGCCTTTGCAGCAATCAGGTCTTAATCTAATTCTTAGATTATAGAAAACTTGGAATGTGCTTATCCCTAACTTGTCTTACTTGCTTTTCTGAATCCAGTTATAGTATCTCTTGGTCTGAAGGTAAGTTAGCAAAAAAAAGATAAGTCAAGCAAACTTTGGAGATAACTAAGAGACTAATAGTGGGGTTTACCTAATACAGAACTCCCAGTGGGAATGAGCAGTGGTCTGCTGAGAATCAAAACACCTCATCAGTCAGATGGATGTTAGCATGAGGCTAACACAGTACTGCTGTTAGTCTGTGATTAATTTTCATCTGTTTAGTAAAACAGCTATTCCTTGGCTGATTGCATGGCTTTGTTGGAACTTCTACATTTTCCAGGTTTAAATGATATTGTTTATGAAACCAGGCTAGCATGTTGTCCTGCCTGCAATATTGTTTCACTGAACCCACTAGAGGTCAGGGCTGTACTGCTAAGGTAAGCGGTTAAAAATCAGCTAGGGAGAAATCTCTTAAGAGGTTGCCAGAAGTGAGAGTTCTGTGAGAGAATTCTAAATTGTGGAAATTTAGAATATGTTACATAATTCAGATTATATTAAAAAATCAATGGTATTACTAATGCTGAAGTAGGTCAGTTTGGCAGGTCCGTGGTTATTATAAAGTTATAGAGCACTGACAAAAAATATCTAATCTGTCTTTTAATTATTATATCTCTAAATTTCTATTAAATGGCTATTGCAGTTTTAGTTCCAGCTTTGTGATTGCATTTTATACACTGGTTATCTAAGTGTCTGCTTAAAGAAGATCAGAGACAGGCATAAGGGATTTTTCTTAGTCCAATAGAACAAGGGTTAATTCAGGTCCCATAACCTTCTCAGCAACATTTTAAGTGAAGGGGTTACAATACTAATGATTTGTAAGCCAAAGCAGGGGGAAGGTCTTCAACATCGCATTTCACACACAGTCCTTGGATTTATGTACTTTTCTTACTGGTGATAGGAACTGATTTCATCTTGTTATGAATAACTAAAATGCGGCACATGATCTGTACTTTGTTCATATTTTATTCTGCTCTTTAGTAGTGTTCCTTTTGTAAAATCCATGCATACTAAAGCAAAGAGAGTCACAAGGCTCATGCAGACCTATACAAAGGCTTAACACTGACTACATCAGTGAATGTCAAGGCCAAGGGAAGGCAGATGAGGACCTTCATATTACTTCTGGTGTAAGAAAGAAAACATTCTTTTTTCTCCTGTACTGACTGTATGCCTGAGAAAGCCAGGTCCACCTTGTGACAAGAGCAGGCAACCTGAAGAGATGAGAAATTAGTATGCATTCAACTGGCAATGATGTTCATTTCTTTGCCATTGTTTGTTATGCGATCAGCATCTAAAATATCTGAGACACCTCTGTCAAGTGACCAGGCTTTAAACACACAGCAGTCGTTTCTCATTTTGGTGTCTCTGTGTGTTATGGATGTGTGCCTGCAAGTGAGAACAGCAGCACCAGCTCCTCGCTGTGCCGGTGGCGTTGCAGGAGGGATGTGCGCCTGCCTGTGGAGTAGCTGTGCTCCAAGCGAGTGCTGGGGGTGCTGCAGGAAAGGGCTGTGGCTGCAACAGAGGCACATACAGTGGGACTGTGCTCCTGGCTTTCCTGGCATTCTACCAGCCCAGTAGCCATGTTGCCTGACCAGTAGTCAACAAATCCCAGGTCAGGCTGACATGTGGCATCTGCCATGTGTGGCTCTGGAGTAGTGAAGCTGCAAAATCACAGGTGGAAGGGACTGTGGGAGAGCCAGAAGACTGAACATTAAATTGAGAGCGAGTTGTTTGAAAGGTCTGATAGTGTTTATTTTTATCATTTTTCAGAGGGCGAGACCACCCTCCTTCCCCAAAGTTTTGAAAAAGTCAATAATTTAAAATTTCACATGCAACTGTGTTTTTATCCAGAATAAATAAGATTCTTTCTATGATAATTGGCTTAATTATTCTTTTGAAATCTCACACTTACAGAATTTGATTGAATTTGAACAATGGAAGTTGTTATGTTTCTGAGTAGGTCTGATATCAGTATTTGCAGGAGAATTCAATGTGATGAGTTTGTAGATTTGTTAATACTCCCTAGCTAAAGAAATCCTTTTGGCTGTGTGCTAGGATTTGTTTTCAACTTGTCTTAGTGAATTAAAATTAGGAAAAGCAATGTAGACTCTTCTAAATTTTTCACAATATTTTAAGATGGTGCAGAACAAACTTATCTATCTCTGCCAGCAGGAAGGATAATATATGTTGTGATTATTTCTTACTGTAAACTTTATTGAACTTTTCCTGTAGCACATTGACAGTTCAGGATAATTTAATGGGGTTTTTTTTGCCTGGCCTGGCTGAGCCACCCCATGTCACAGTATGAACAAACTGTGGTGTTGAAACCTCTGTTGTTTAAGCCTTTTGACTCTCACATTTTACTTTTCCCGTGATATTTCTTTCAGGACACTCAATTTAAGAATTACTTCTTCAGTGCATCTCTGTCCTACTACTTATGCCAAAAATAATAATCAAGCGTTGCTGCTATGTAGTAGTTATATGTAGATGGTGTAGTTGGTAACCTCAGCAATCTCATACACCATCCTGCATGTCTCAAGCTTTCTGAAACTAATTTGGTTGCCCAGAATTTGGCAAAAGTTGGGGTAATGAAGTGAAGAGTGAAGAATGACAATCTCTTTCTCTGTGGAGATGGGCTGGTGGCTTGTGATTGTCTCTGGGTGGATATCCAGGGCCAGTTCTCCACAGAGAACTGCAAAGGTGGCCCTCTGTATGGGGAAGTTCTTCATCCATTGTTGGTCATCCCACTTGTAACACAGAGTAGTCTTGCCAATGGGTGTTAGCCTTTCAGGTCTTAGACCTTTCCTCTCTTCAGAGGTAATGCATAGCAGGTTTGGACCCTCCTTATTGCAGTTGGCTTTGGCAAGGAATTGCGGGCCTCAAAAGCACTTTTCTTTGTTGCACTGCTGAGTCCCAAGAGAAGACATGGGTTATGTGTGTCGTAGATCCTTTGCTGACAAATAATTTTGTCTCCAACCAAGAAGGCAAGCCTGAGAAAGCATGGAAGGCTGTCTGATATGGATAAAAGTAATAATAAAAAAAACCCAAAGCAGTTGGAGCTTTGGGAGTATGAGCATCCAGAGGCAGCATGTTAAGACAGAAGGTTCAGCAGCTGCCCATGTGAGAGCATCTGTGTGTCTGAAGTTATTCCGTGAGAGTATGGAGAGAGGTGTGTGGGTCACTTCAAATGGACATGGATCCTATGCACAAGTCTCTGCCGTCTAACTGGCATCTGGCCCAAGGTCACTGTTTTGGAAGGTGGTGGGTTTACCAGCCTGCATGCACACCATGCTATGTCAGCTTGCTGAAGGGGCAGAGCAAGTGCGTGCTTTGGCATGCCCATTTTTCTAGTGGAAACGTACTGTAATTATGTTAGGCAGAGCTAAGTACCTATGGATGGTTCATGAATACCAACATGCTGATTGGGAAATCATATACACTGCACTGTAGAAATTGTTGTAAACGGCAGTGTTGTTAATCATAACATTTCCCAGCTTTCTCTGCAGCTGGATCATTGCACAGGAATTCCTTTGAAGGTAAAGCAATAGTAACAAAATGAGGGCAAAATCAGTCCTTGTTCTCAAAAGATGATCAAAGATGAGATCCACATTTATCAGTCTTTTCTCTGGGGTTTTTACTCACTGTCTTCCATGTTCTTTCTCCCTATCTAGTTTGAAGAACCTTTTCTTTATAATGAAAAACGGCCCAATTTGAATGGAGCTAACAGAAAGAACTCCCATTTTCACCATTCTTCCCTCATGCTGTCTTATGCTAGAAACATACATTTTTCTGAATATCCTAGAGCTGTAGGGAGGAGATTCCCTGGGACAGCTGGAACAGTATCTTTAATCACCCAAGAAAGGAGTGAACTTAAATGGGCCATCATACAAATCTTTGCTAATCGCTCCAATCATTGTGCAATGATGGAAAGAGGGACACTTCAGTCTCCCTTATGAAGAGATTGGTACACTGCATGTGCTCTGAATGTGCCTCAAGAACTGAGCTCTTAAGGTAAAAGGCCTGGGCCTGGAGGAACACTTTACCTGGTTTATTATGCATGAGATAGACACTGAGTTTTCAGAGCTATCAGTAGCACATCTCTTCTGACAAGACCCAGGTGCTGCATTCTAGGTGTCAGGTGAGCTCTGGTATCAGAAACTTAGCCAGCTGCAGTTTCTCTACAGATTGAACAGGTGATTTTGCTGAGCTGTACTTCCAGTTAACATGCCTGAAACGGCAGCTGGTTCTCCCTTGAGGTGAGACTTTTAAAGGAAGTCTGGATTAAGCTATTTAATACTAGTTTTAACTGTAGTAAAATGAATAACTGATAAATGCAATAGCTGACAGCAGGGCCCTTCATTTTTTTCCCTCAAGCCCAGAAAGAATGTTATAGTATTGTAATTATCTTTGTGTGCCTAAAAATTTAAAATTTTTCAATATGCCTCTGTTTTAAGTCAACTTAAAATGGTGTTCAGTATAAATAATAGTCTTTTTTATGAATAAGTAGTTCTGAAAAGAAGTCAGATTAAATATTATTAAACTGACAGAGCATGGAAAAAAATCACATGATGGGAAGGCCAAATATCCTTATGATGTAACTTTGTCTTATATATCAGGTCATAATTTTGTTTGAGAATATAATTTTATTTCCAACTGTTGGCAGCTTCTGCTTTTCATCTGTATGACCTTCAAGTGTGTCTGTTTAGGAGAACATTGACTCAAAGCCATTTTCTTTTAGTTGCTTTCCAGATAGAATCACTGTATCTCCTTTTTGTTTAGAGAATCCAGAAAGCTGCCGTGTGAGAATTTGCTTGCTTTTTGTTTTGGCTTTTTATTTTCTTTCTTTCATCTATTGCTACATGTTTACATATATGGTAAATGACAAATAAATCCAAAACTTTGAACTGATACTGAAATCTGAAGTCTTTAGGCTTTTCTTACATGAACACAGCCAATTTATTCCATATGTTACTGAAAAGTTGGCTTGTAAATTCTGTTTATATGTTAAAAATAAATGTCCTTTCTAAACTAACAGCTACTTCTCATGATTTTAAGGACCTTTTGTCTATGGATTTCATTTCAGTCTTGGAAGAAGGTGGAGGAAGGTAGGCCTACTGAAGGGACTATGCATGTGAGTTTAATCCCCTTTTTGGTGGTAGGGGTACGTTCCTGGAGTTCAGCTGCTCCACATTTTTCCCCGTGAGTCCTGTGACATTAGCTGTCAGCTCTGCCCAGGTGTTCTGGATTATCCATGACACTGGAAATCTCTGAGGTCACTGAATTCCATTCTAGCTCTGGTGACATCAAAATTTTATCTTCAAAGTGGGACACTGATTCAAGCCTTTTTCCTTTACTGTTCTGCTAATCATTTCTCTGTTAATCAACCTTAGATTTTTGTCTCATGCCTAAGGTTGGACACTCGGCCTGCATTTATGTTTTAAACTTTATATCATATAAGTTATCCAATCCTGGTTTTAAGTTCACAGTATTAGTCAGACAGTTAAAACATACTAGAATTAGAAATCGGAATCAAAATTGTATAACTCTATGTTAAAAGGCCTTCTGAATAGTATAATGTAATTTTTAAAGTATTACTGTATTTCAGTTATTTGGGAAGTAATTCTTACTTGCAATTTTGGGATCCTTCAAATTAATGTAATTGGTGTTGTAATTAGTGTAATTGTTATTTTCTTTCATTAAAAGTTTTGCCACAAATTTAATGATGTGGGTTATAAATACTGGATGTTCTTTCTCATGACTTCATAACCTTGTCTTTTAAGCAGCTCAAGCATTATTCTGGTGTAGACGGCGACTTTCCAGTTCTGCAGATGCTATGAACAGGCTTAATTAAAAAACCTTACTCTTCTATTCTGAATGGCTAGACAAAAAATCAGATTTTGAAGTTGATCCAGCTGTAAGCTGGAGAAGTCTTTGGCATTGCCTTTTGCTATTTCTGTCTGAAACTAATGCCTTCTACAATAACTACCTTGTATATCATTTCAGACAGCTACCTCTTTCAAATGCACCGTTTACCCTACCATATATCAAAAAGTAGATAACATTTCATGACAATAAACGAGTAAGAATTCATAGTAAGGAATTAATAGAAATGCCACAAATGGAGTTTTTCCAGGTATTAGAGTTGCCTTCCTGAACTTCAGAGACTTACAAAGAGTGGTCAGAGTATGTGTGGCTTATGTTTGTGTTTCTCTATAAAGAAGAGACAACTTTAGATTCAGATTTTATTTTAACATTTTGCTGAAGATTTAGTTCAGTACTGATTGACTCAGATAACACTCAAATAATACCACAGCCTAAGATGTTGTAAGTGTAGTCAGGAATATTCCTGACACAGCAGGAAGACTGACCATGGCTCTTGTGGTCATAAGAAGTAAAGGTTTATTTACTAGCTGTGAGAGTTTACTTGCTGTACACCCCTCACCTTCCAGTGCTTTCCTGTCCTGCTGGGCCATCTCTATCAGTCTTTCTCCATCAAAAGAACAGGGGAAGAAAATGCAGTCAAAAGCTTGAAGGTGGGCTGAGGAGAGAAGGATCACTTTTCAACTGCCATCATGGGCAAAACAGACTCAACTTGACAAAATTGATTTAATTTAATTTATTATTTTCCAAAAATAAGAAATAAGAACTAATCTGAAAATACCTTCCCCCACCTCTCCCTTCTTCCTGGGCTCAGCTGCACTATCCATTTCTCCATGTCCTCCTACCCTCATTAGCGCAGGGGGATGGAGAATGGAGGTTGTGATCTGTTCATCACATGTTGTCTCTGCCACTCCTAATTCCCTGGTCTCTTCCCATGTTCCAGTGTGGGATTCTTAAACATAGGCTACAGTCCTTCATGACCTTCTCCAAGGTGAGTCTTTCCCATGGGCTATAATTCTTCACAAACTTGCTCCACCATGTGTTCCTTCCATAGGATGGTAGAGTCCTTTAGGAATGGACCACTTCAGTGCGAGTCCCTCATGGGCTCCCAAATCCCACCAGAAAACTTTCATCAGTGTAGTCTCTTCTCCAGGGACTGCAGCTCCAGCCAGGAGCCTGCACCTGTGTGGGATGTGCATGGGCTGCAGCTTGGTTCAGGGCACACCCACCTGCTCCTTGGATTTTTTTGAAGTGTTTTTATTTTTTGGTATATCACATTTTATTTCCAGATATCCTCATATTTTCATTAATTTGGTACTCTATTAGTTTTATCATTATTAATTATTACAATGACTATATGAGACAAATGCTAGCTAACATTAATACTTTTTTTCACAGTTTGGGGTTTCTTAGCCAAATATTTCTTCTGCCTCTCTTGACTAGTGTCACATATTCTTCCTCACATACATTTTCCATCTAGTTCTGGCATAGCTAGTCCTGTGTGACAAACATTTTGCATAGAGGGGGGCTATTTTTATTAGCCAAAAGTATAAACATTTTGCATAGAGGAGGACTATTTTTATTAGCCGAAAGTATTCCATTTTTACAGCTCAGCAGTACTGAAATGAATTCACTTAAATACAGAGTGAAAGAAATACGATTGCTGCAAAAAATTGATGGCAAATAAAATACATAATTAAATTGACCAGTAAGCTTCACCTCCTAATTATATTGCTTCAGAGTTGTTCTAATTATCCAGATAAAAAACAGCTGAAAATTTATCCAGTAAGATAAAATTGTTTCATATTTCCTGCTATAATTTTCGAAAAAATCCCACTCTTCAATCAGTCCCACTTTCAGAAAAAGAGCAACTTCTGTAGACGTGGAGAAAGTTACCCAAATGCTTAAATGGAACCCTCAAAATTGCATGAAAGGGTGTGAGAAGTTTCAGTAAAAAACAGATTATGTCATTCCCTCATTATGTGTCTGATTTGTCACTGATAGATTTTCCTTTTCTGCAGCCACCCCATGCCCCCAGCACGGTGCAAATAACACATGGCTTTCATAGCAGATATAGTAGATATTCTTTGGACAGATAAATGTTGAAACCACATAGTTTGGAATATAGTCAGCTAAGGTTTCCAGCTGGAGTCTTCTTGCAAACCCAGCAAGAACTGGAGTAAATGATTTGGTTGTTTTTTTGGTTTTTTTTTCCACAATTACTCTTTCCTTGTTCCCTTTCCTCCTAGAATGAATTAGAATAACATTTAAGATTTGTTCTACATTCTTTATTTTTTCCCCTCTCCTCGTAAGTTTATAGCCTCTTAATTGGAAAAAAAAAATAAAATGGCAAAAAGGAAGAGGAAGAAAAATATATCCACATATGGGGGAAGCTTCTGGACTTTACTTACTCATTTGTATTCACTGATATAAAGAGGAAAAGGCATTTTCAGTCATTAATTTTTGTACTTTCGGAATACATTTTGGTAGAGAGCTTGAGTAAGAGAACGACTTTATATAATCTTTCATACAGATAGAGAAAAGGGTATTTCTGGTTAGTCAAAGGATAAAAGATGATCTGCATAACTCAGTAATGATGGTTTAGATGCAAACTGGCTCAGCATGTCTCTGGACTGGAAATTGTGGGAAATGAAACAAATATTAAATATCTCTGTACTTATATTTTTCTTCTCTTTTCATTGAATCAAGCATTGGAGGGCACTGTTCAATCAAATGAACCTCTTTTTGTAGCTGGAAAGGCAGTTCTTATGTTCTAAAGTTCCAATATTGTCCTTAGTTTTTGTGAATTTTACATGCTAAGCTTATACTTTTCAAATCCACACAGATTGCTATATGAATGAAGGGTTGTTCTTCATTTCAGATTTTCTGTTTTGAGAGTCAGATGTTTCAGAGCCCATCAGAGAGATGCACAGCAGTCAGTAAACTCTGTGTCTCTGACTCAGATTCTATGTCCTACATGTTTCCTGCTGAGTCACTGTATGACTTTCTCACTGACTTTTAGTGTTTTCATTTTTGAGTGGGAAATTATTTTGGCTGAAGGCCATACTTTTCTGTATTTCTATGTATTATTTACAACGAAGAAACTTGATGTGAAAAGCTGGGAAAAACAGCCATGGGGTGATCATAATAAAGTATTTTTTTGAATGAAACAGGTCATTAATTTAAAAATAAAGAGAAAACTGTAAGCTAGTCTTCTTTCCATTGACTAGCCACATCTTGTTGTAGCAGCTGGAAGCAAGTGACCAAGGAAGTCAATCTGCAAATTTTTATGTGGACAGAAGGGATCTCCATTGTTACCACACTGATTAACAGAGAAGAAACTAAGCTGTTAGTTCTGTACTTGTAATTCTACTTCTCCCGTATCACCAAGACTACCTGCAAGAAATCTGAAAACCTGAAGAGTGAAGGAGGTATAGTTGAGATGAAGAACTTCATATGAAAACTGTGGATTATACTTAGACAAAAATGTTTCTCTTGGTGGTTTTCCTCTCCTCCCACCTTCTTCACAGTTGCACATCTAAAATAATCTGCTGACATAACTCAGCTGCATTAAATGGGGAAATTAAATCAGTATGGATGAAATTGTGAGAGCAGTTTTAAAACTGCTTATAACTTACAAATTTATAAGAACATCTTAATGTTCACGTGGATGACTCAGTACATATTTGCACCTTTAGAATAATAGTTCGTGGCTAATAATTAATAAAAATTAAATAGGTTTAAAACTGAGGCCTAATTTTCTATTGGTCTCCTGTGGCAAGAGAAATATTACAGACTTACAGAACAACACATCATTCCCTCTTTCTTTCCTTTCCAGCCTTTCCACTTCATTATCTGGGTTCTTCTATTCTTTTTTTCAGTTTTGTTTTTTTATTCAAGGAAAAGCTTTAGCAAATGTAAATGTTTTGTATTCTTAGTAAAGCTTTTAAAAATTTTGGCTTAATATGTGGTAGTCTGTTAACTGAAAATCCTCTGTCTTCCTGCAGTCTTCCTCCAGGCCTTTTTCTTAATGCACTACTTCCGATTATCTGAATAGCACTAAACTGTACGAGTCTCTCAGATCCCAGTACTTCAAGGGCTTTAAATTATCATTACTACTTTGGCTTTGAGGCAGAAGAAAACAGAGGTAGGGAAGCTGTCTGCATGGAGGCGATTTAACAATGTTTACTTTGTCATTGAGTAGGCTGGAGACATTAAACATCATAGTTGATTACAAAGGCTGAGAACATAACCAAATACTGTAATGAATTTGTGATTTCAGTGTTCAGAAAGTTATTGCATAGCTTCGGCAGCTTTCTTCACTTGTGAGAATGCAAACGTTTGTTTTCCTGGCAGATGAGTGTTAACATTTCTGGTAGGATTGTTTTAAGCTCACTTTTTGCTTGCTCTTTGAACAAGAATTAACTTTGGATAGAAAGTTTTCAAAACTTGGAGATGCTTAGTTTTCCGTGTCCCCTGGATTAGAACCTGTATGTGTAAAAGATTTGCACATGTGCCTCTGGCACTTCTCAAGGACTTCTGGACATGCAACAGTCAGTAGGTGGTTGCTTGGAGCAGTGGGATGGCAGGGTATTGCTGTGTAACACTTCAGGCAAAGCCTGAGAAGTAGCCTGAATAGCCACAGTCTGTTTCTCCTTTGAGTCATAGCCCCAGAGGTTCCAACATCAGCTATGTTGCTTTAATCCAGTCTGTGACTCTAGGCAGCTGTTTCTCGTGATTGTTTCTTAGTATTTCTTTTATAGTATTTTATTTTTTGTGCCACAGTGATTCAGTTATGGGAGAAGCTTAGCAAGATTCATTGGCACTCTCATTCCTTTTCTGTGTTTACTAGAATGAAGTAATTGACATATGGGAGCATTTATGGCATTGTGTCGGACAAACTAGACTGAAAGCAATGGACAGATGTCCAGTGAGTTAAATATATGCAAATCTTGAATGTAAATGATGAATTAGATTAAGGAATAGATGAAAAATGACCATATTAAAAATGACTGGAGTCTGATCTCATTCCTTCTGGGAGAGTTTTTGTGTATCACACTATTATCACAAAGACAGCATGTTTCTGTTTTAGTGTTATTCTGGATAATTGGCACACTCTTTGCTATCATCATACTGTGTTTGAAAGTGTTTTTCTGTGCCTAAGTAGAACTTCTCATTAGGTAATTTCTGATTATTTGTCATTCACTTTCACTTTTATCAGGACATAGCACTAGGTAATAACAGGAGTCTTGATTCATACTCTCAGTAAGTTTTAAATTCTAACAATTGATGTAAAGATGTCTGATCAAAGTAACAGAAATAAAATTCTACCTTTCTTTTCTTGCATATATTTTCATCACTGGGAACTGTATGCAGACACATAAGACTTGATTTTATACCACAGGAAATTGTAGGGTTTTGCTGGGACACAACTGAACTGATCAGGTTTAATATGAAATGCATTTAATTACAGCAGAAGAGATTAATTTCTGTCTAGCAGACAGCCAGCCTAGTATGAGCTATTTTTTTAAACCTCCTCTAAGCCAGTGGAGAAAAGTAGACTGAGGTCATGGCCAGAGGCCCACTCCAAGTCCGCGTGCCTCTGGCTCCATTCATCCCATTGCTCCTTCTGTGTCTCTTTTAGCAGCTGCTGGAATGAGCAGAATCAGGTTCCAGTGTACTGTCTGTTTCCCTGGAGGGATGCAGGAGCATGGGGAATGTGGAAACCTCCCTTTTGGTGACAGTTCAGGTTTCTGTTGTATAAAAATGCCAATTTAACCACAGTTAACAATGCCTGTAATGAACTGTACTGCTTTCAGCATGAGCCCAGACAATTAAGTTACTTAGTTACTTAGGTAAACAGAGTTAAGGAAGATAAATCCTGGTCTTAGTCTATTAAACATTTACAGTCAACAAAAAATGAAGTGTTTACATGACAGGCTGTGTGAGGGTGTGGTGCGATAAGTCTTTTCTGCATTTCATTCTTTACAGCTACTTTATAAAATGTGAAAAAAGAAGAAAAGATGAAATAAGTTAAAGAGGAGCATGCACTTGTAAATATTGATAGAACTGCTTATTGTCACAGAAACAGAGAATAATTGATTGGAAGTGACCTGCTTAAGCAAGGCCACCCAAAGCCAGTTGCTTAGGACTGTTCCCAGGTGAGTTTTGATTATCTCCAAGGATGGGAACTTCACAAGCTCCCCAGGCCAGGTGTGCCAGTGCTTGGTCATCCTCACAGCAAGAAAAGATGTTTCCTGATGTTCTGATGACTCTTCTGTGTTTGAGTTTGTGCCCATTTTCTGATGTCCTTTCGCTGGGCACCACTGAAGAGCTCAGCTCTGTTCTCTTTAAACATTCCCTTCAGGTGTTTATATACATGGATAAGATCCACCTGAGCCTTTTTTTCTGAGGTCTGAGCAGTCCCAGCTCTCTCAGCCTCTCTTCACAGGGGAAATGCTCCAATTCCTGTATCATCTTTGTGGCCATTTATTGCACTCTCTACAGTAAGTCCATGTCTTTGTAGCTTTTTTTTGTCCAGCATGGACACAGCTCTCCAGGGGCAGCCTCACCAGTGTCAGAGGGGCAGGATCACGCCTCTTGACCTTCTGTCAATGCTGTGCCTAATGCAGTCCAGGTTAACTTTGGCTTCTTTGCAACAAGGGCACATTGCTGGCTTGTGTTCAACTTGGTGTACACCAGAGCCCCCAGGTCATTTTCTGTCAAGCTGCTGCTTACACCTGGTATATGTGGGTGCTTTTCACATATACCTCTGCCTAATGTTGTTTGTCCTGACATGTAGGACTTGTTGAACGAAAAAATTACTAAAATCATGTAGAAAGAAAAAAAAAAATCTCTTAAATTGTTGTAACCACAGGGAAATTCCTTCTTGAGCTACAGGGCTTTCTTTAACCAGTCAGGTTTTCTCCTACTGGTTTGTCTGTGGGTTTTTTGTACAGTTTTTTGAGGAAAAGGAAATAAAGCATTGAGTTGAAGAATTAGTTAAAGTATTTTGTGATCAACCCTGAGATGTCACTCTTAAAATCTGGGCTCAGATTATTGTTTCCAACCATTGTGGGCCTGCAAGAAAACCACTTTCCCTCACATTCTCATCAGTATATTCTGCCTTAAGCCTCAACTCATGTGAAAAAGAGGAAAAAGTGAGGTTAATGCCTTCTCTCTCCTTTCACCTGTCTCATGTGAGGGCAGCTGAACTTGCTAATTATCAACTAATGAAGTGGCAAATTTCAGTGTCATGACTTAAAGTGTCACTAGATTTCATCTCCTTACATTCCACAGTCTTTACTGGAGCAGTTTGAAGGGCGATTTGTAAGTGGTCTAGTGCATTTTATTTCCTTCCACTGGAGACAAGGTGTCCATTCAGGAATCAGAGCACTTTAATCCTACATTAGCTCTTCAGAGCAAGGGTTTTGACTCAGTACATTTTAGTGTGTCATTTACCATAAGAGTCTCTCTGTGTCGCCTGAGACTTCCAGTCACTATGACAACACAAATCATAATAAACTGGTGAACATGTGAAGGAGATTATGAAAAGATAATATGTACCCGGGTAGTTTTAAAAAAGATTTCGTTAACCTATTTTCAGAACAAGCAGAAGTGTGGGGCTTGAGAGTGTCCCTGCTCTGTGAAGCTGAGTCATATGTGAGTACTTTCACTGTCAAAATGTGAGCTGGGTTTATGCCCCAATGGTGGGATGTCTTCCAAATGCTCCACTTCCACTTGTGGATGAGGTGGAATGATGTGGTTTTGGATATGGCTCGTTATAGACAATGTCACCTGGTTTTGGCCATTCTCAGAAGACCCATTGGGAGGTGCTGATCTACCTTTGTGGGAAAAGTGGTGCTAAAGAGTCAGAAATACAGCTGCATATATGTGTATTGAGCATTATGCACTTCCTTTCCAACTTGCTTTTACTGTGTGAGCAAAGGTTGTATGCATGCTGTGATCTGCTTTTTTCTAACAGTCCACCAGTATGTGCTTCTGTTTCAAGTGTTTATGTTTATTTTCTCAGCAGAGAAGAAAATATTTGTTTTGTATAAATTTAGCAGACATTTGTAGCAAGTAATTAGTCTCAAATTCTGAGTATTTCCAGGTTAAATATGCTGTAACTAAGAAATACTTGTGGCTCACAGAGGTTATTATGACAGATAAATGAAGTATGCTACAAAATATTTATCTGTGGGATCAGTGAGGTTTGATGACTTCCTAGACATTTACAAATTAATGTGAGTCATCCTTACTATGTATTTATTTCCTTGCATGAGGAAACATAATCAATGCCTCTCATTTCAATTGTTCTTTTTTACAGCTAAAAAACTTTGCTTATTTGTGGTGGTAAGACTAAATGACTAATTCTGGCAATAAAGAATGTCCTGTGGGGAAGGTGGGAGTACTTACATGAGAACTGGTCATTGTTTTTTAATGTCAGAATCAATCCAGATTCCAATTCCTGTGAACAGAAGCCCACATTTTCCAGTAAAACATGAAGCTCTGACTGAGAAGTTTGTTTCCTAATTGTGGAGTTATGGTCTCTCTCCTTTTTTATTGCAGAAACTTCTCTGAGGCCTACCCAGACAATGGCAGTAAATCCAAAAGCAGTTAACCTTTTGCTAAGGCATCTAGACTGCTACTGCTTAAGGCATTTAAAACACCGTTAAGATAGTCTATCCAAAAGCCTTAAAATATCCAGAGAGAATCTGCAACAGCAACATTTTATGTTCCTTTAAAATCCTTTACTCATTTAGGTAAGTTTTAAGCAATATTCTATTGTGTAAAGCAAATTAAATAAGGGGAAACATAGAACTTGTTTTGTGCTAGAATTTGAGTAAGTCTTTAAGTGGATGGACACATTTTACCTTCCTTGGAAATGAAGGCATATATGTGAGTCTCAGTGAATGGGTTTAAGTATCCTGAGGTCAAAGATAGTCAGAAGCAGATTTGATGTCCTGTCCCACACTTCAGGCATAGGCATTACTATGAACTTTGATTTATATGCTTCTTTTTCCAGTTTGCTTTTACTGTGTGAGCAAAGGCTGTAAATACGCTGTGATCTGCTTTTTCTGAGTCTACCAGTATGTGCCTCTGTTTGAAGGATTTATGTTTATTTTCTCAGCAGAGAAGAAAATAATAGTTTTACGTAAATTTAAGGGAGTTTGTAGCAAGTAATTTCTCTCTTTTATCTCTACTATATTCTGTATACTTCTATACAAAGTTTTAGCTTTATTCTAAAGAACTTACTTCCCTATATTTTTGCATATCTATGTGCATTCTGTATATGAGTGTTCATGTGATGAATAGAGCCTGTGTTGCTGTATTCACCTTATCAGGATAGCTACTTCCAGCTCAGCATACTCTTTCTCATTTGCATGCACAATTCCTTCTGGGTACTTTTTTCCTAGTTCATATACTCTGGACTTATGAAAGTTACAAGTTAAATTCTGTTAATGACCAGTTTTCCAACAGAAAATCTCCATCCCTAAATTTAGGAAATCTTCCTGTTATTTCAAATCCAGGAGCTGTACATACTCCACTAAGTCTAACCTGAAAAGTATAGTCTGCAGCTTCTTAAACGATACCTGTTTCAGAATTAAAGCAAGAATTCGTGGAGAAAGATTTGCGTTTCCACAAGCATAAAGAATTTGTAAAGGGAGAAGCAGGGTAAAAAGCAGACAAGCAATAAAAGTCAAATAAAAATGCTAAAGATATTTGCAAACTTGACATGTGTCTACAGCTATTGGCTTAGAATGATCATGAGTTGTGCCAGGGACAAATATAAAACAAGTTCATTGCTTGCATATGAATCTTTAAAGGCCATGTGTTAAGTTAATGTGCTACTGATAACTTATCACATTTTGTGTCTAGACATCCAAGCTAACGTGAATAGGAACATTTTAATGTGATTTTTCCCTCTGGTGCTTTTCCCCCCACAACTGTGCCCTTTTTCTGCTTCAGTGCTGCTAAGAATAATAATGGAAACTTTCTGCCGGAAAATACAGGCAGACACACACTCCTCCACACACCCCCTTACCTGTTAATGATGCAATATGGAATAGGGAGCTTTGGGCCTTGCAATGATATGTTTCAATTTGCATGTGATCATTCCTTCCTTACTTAGAATAGGTGATGCATTGTTTACATCTAGACTTTTCCTTGAGGGACTTAGAATAGGTCTTGTTTTGCATCTGCTGTAGTACACCTGGATTATAGATAGGCTCCCACATAAGAAAGACAATTCTCCTGGTCATACACTAGATTTTTACACTTTTGTAGAACTATTCACTTAGAAAAAATTTTAAATTAGGAGGAAGGTTATTGAATTCATGGTGATTTAGCTACTCTGGCAAGTGGTTTTCCATTAACTTTGTATAAGAACTCCTTTTAAAACTCTTCAATTAGTAAGGTTTCCCTACCAAAAGATTAAAGAGTGACAAGACTTTAAATTGTCTTAAAAACACTACAGAAGAATATCTAATTTATGTAAGTTCTAGCCATCTGACAACCTTTATAACATGCTTTGTTCTTCAGTAGATTTATAGAGTGTCTGCCTAAATATCATTTCCATGTCCTTGCAATATTTCCTTATATTTTACCCCATCATCCATCTGGCTCATGGAATTGATGGAATTAGGATAAATTTTCCTAACAACGAGCAATGTATTTCCTATATGTGACCCAATCTGGGGATATGAGATGTGGGTATTCACATTGCATCTCTTTACCACTGGGTGAGTTAATGAAATCATGTTGAGGATTTGGGTCTTGAAATGCTTAATTAGGAATCTGCTGATGCTGGTAAGCTCAGTTTGAGTCAATAGTAAGCATTCTGGCTATGAAGTATTTGAATTTGGAGTTAACCCTATGCTCTATATTGATACTTAGATCAAATTCCATTGATACTGTTTACTCCTTGGCTTTGATTTTCCCATAATAAAAATTTTCCCATAAATAAAATAAAAATTTTATTTTTGAGTGTCAATGAGATATACTTCTGAAGCATTGGTTTTGCCTGGGAAATTTTGCTGTCTACTTCTCTGTATGTATTTCGGGTAGAAAGAATTTATAATTAAAAATTTTCATTAATAAGGAAAAGGAAATTGTGTATTTTATAAGCTTTTGAAATCCTGCTTTATGTTGAAAAAATCTGAGACACAATTAATTAAACTTAAAATGAGCAACACCTTGCTCTAAATAACTGCAGTGTAACCTCAAGTGGGGGGTTCAGGCTTTTGGCATTTTGGTTAAAATGTATAGATATTTTGCCGAGGCATTACATACTCTCAAGGCACAAATAATCAACAGCAAGGACTGACTGAAGACCTCATGTTCTGACAGTATAAAAGAAGATTAGATGCCTGAATCAGGCAGGAGAATCTGTCTGTAACCTCACTGCACACGTTGTGTCAGACCCCAGCACGGCCCGATTAGCAACGTTTGATTGAAGTGATCTAGTTCAGGTAATTGACAGCTAAGACAATTTTTGATCTCTTTATACCAGAGGAGTATCAGAATGACCGTGAGGTTGAATTTTGAAGTTAGTTCCATCAATGCACACAACTCTGAAAAATGGCAAGTCTGTGTTGCTGCAAAATTGGAATTTTACTCATTGTAGATGCTGTGCTTTGCTCACCTCTCACCTTGTTTAACCTGGACTATGATGCTCAGTCTCTTTGGGCGTGAGTAAATGTGGTGCTGGATGCTTTGCTCTTTTTGCATGTGGAGCTGAATATGAAGAACTGATGTGTCTTAACTTTGCTGTTTTACAGAGATATTAATAGGTATTTATGGATGTACTGAATGAAAGCAAAAAAGAAGTGTGTGCATTACACGACATGCACATTAATTGTGGTAAAGTGCAGGAAGAAATTATTACTGGTGAGTTTGAGGTATGACTGTTGGTGGAACAAAAAGCTATGGAGGAAAATCAAGCTGGGGCAATAAACTGCTTCTGTAGTCATTGTCTGTTCTGCAAATATTTTAGCTAGCCTTTAAAAAAAAACAGTGATGTTTCTCTTCATTTATGTAACTCTGAGGGACTTAGCTGGGGTTTCTGGAGATGTGTTGGAGGTCTTAATGTAGGCTCTCTGGGTTCCAGATGGCTTTCTTCAGGCACATGGGTCACCCATAGTTTCTTGTCATACCTGCCAGCTCTGTGCCTTCAATGCTGTAAGTAACTGAAAAATGATCCTAGGTTCCAATGTCCAGACAACTGAATCAGCTTGTCTTGCTTTTCCCCTGCATCTCAGAAGTGGGGTTTTTTAAACCAGGACGCTGGCCACATCTGCTGTCCTCAAAGTCCTGGCCTCTCAGTCCTGCATCTTGAGCAAGATGTGGAAGCTGCATGGAGGCTGCCCAGAGTAGGCGTGTGGATTTCCTTTGCAGGAAAAAACAGGGCGTGTGGGAGGATGAGGTGTGTAGGCAGGGAACACACCCACTAGAATGAGAAGCTGGGATATGGACATCTGGGCCTGAGAACTGGGATGTGTACCTATCTGGGGGACTGGATATGGTCTAGACTATGTCTAGACATGATCTAACAAAAAGTACTAGATTTTTGGCTACACAGAGCTTGAAAAGTTCCCAGGTTGAGCAGGAGGGATGCTGAATCCCTCATCCAGCTGCTTCAGGACAAATTAATAATGGAAAATTCTCAAGTATGGTGCTTTTCATAACTCTGCTGGTGTTCTGGCAGTCTTACCCCTACTAGAGGTAGGTAGCTTTGAACTGGATTTGTGGACTTGAAATGAACTCTTATTATTTGTCATATAATATTTAATTGCTGAATTTGATAAGAAAACTATAGCTCAAAAAATATTGTAGGAACAAAAGTTACTTACACACTTAGCAAAATAACATATTCATGTATATATAAGAACATTTCTATTTAGAAAGACATTTTTCAAAATAAAAATAACATATTCCTCCTCACACTTCCCAACCCACCAATTCCTGTTTATGTTCAAGTTTCAGATGATGTAATTCAACTTCTTTGTGAACAGAAGTTGGGCTGAAAAAGAGAAAACTTTATTTTCAATTCAACAAATATTTTTTCGATCCTGCGACTCCTACAGACAGAGTATCAGGCTCTTCATTCAGTTGTAGAGATATAAATCAAAGGACTGTTGAAGAATATATTGATAGACGTACCTATTCTTCAGGAAACCAGGGGAAAAGTTCCAGAGTTTACTGGAATACCAGAAGATTGTCATGCATGACCTTAAATATTAGGAAATCTTATCTTTGTTATTAAATATTGCATTCAATGATGCCCTTGGTGACTCTCCAGTGAGCAGCATTGGTAAATAGGTCTGGATGTGCTGTGGGAAAACCACTGTAAGGTACGTCTGCTGTGAATCTCTTCTCTGAAAGTGCATGCATCTTCAATCAAACATTCAAGCAGAACATTTCTTGTTGATAGGAAGAGTTTTATAACTCTGGATCTACAAGAAAGTTGGTGGCTTCCAGGAAAATCATGTTACCATGAGATTTGTTCACCAATCTACATAGAGAAACCTGTGACTGGAAAGATAAAGAAAAGGGGGAAAACCTGGTCTAGAGTTCTGTTGCTGGCTTTCAGGAAGGTTTCCATACTTACTATGTCCCAGCCGAGTGTCCTTATTGCTGGCCTCTATTCACAATTCCCTGTAGCTGCGCTCCTTCTGGTCTGATGACTCTTGCATGCCTGATCACATAAATCACCTTTCCTGAGTGACCTGCTATCCTGAATCTCAGGGTTGTCTTGTGGAAGATGTGGCTTTGAATCTCTTCTGACTGAAGGAAGCCAGTTCATTGAAGGTGCTCTTGCAACTTTGCCAAAGGTAGGGATGTGGTCAGGAAGTACCTAGTCCTTCCAGAGAAAGAGAGGTGGCTGATCAAAAATTGATCTAGGTATCAGTTTCACTGACTATGAAACAAAGAAACATGATCTCCCTTCAGAGGTTTTCAGATGCTGGTGCTCCTCTCCCTGATGTTCCAGCATAATTGGGGGCTAATTTTCGGAGGTTTGACTTATATCCCTGAGGCAACCACTGAGCATAGGAAAGCTGGATGACAAGATGGACAGGATGTGCATTGTGAATTACACATAATATAGGCCTTTAAAAGAAACTCTTTCTGAATAGTTGTCTTTAATGGGATACATGCAGGCCAGAATTAATAAATTTGCCCAGTTTTCCCTGTTTCATTTGAACTGAGAAACTCCTCATATTTCAGCTTCACTTGTGTCTTTGCATTTGCAATGGCACATCGAACCCATTTTACAGCCTGATACCTAATGCAGAAACATCAGGTTAATCTATCCTTTTCTTTTTTCTGTTTTATTTTATTTGACTATCATTTTGTATAGGCTCTTTTCAGATGGCGGTAGATTTTTGTCAGGCCAGATTTAGTTGGTAGTGGTACTAAAGGAAGTATTTCATTTAATAATTTTTGATCACGAAACCGCTTCCTTTGCTGGGGTATCTAAACTCCATTAGTTTTATTGTCGGCAAGATCACTTGCTGTAGCACTGTTTCCCTTTGAAATTTATCAGGTTCAAACCCTCTAGATAATGTCAACTATTTGACTGAAGATATGAAAGGTGTGATAATGAGTGATAGATTTGTGGTACTACCTTTATCAATGACTTGTGATTACAGTTCAATTTGTGAATGAATTGACAGTGAACATCTTCATCCTTCCAATCCACTCTGGACTGTTCAATATAATGAAGCTGAGTGTTCATTTTTCCCTTTAAAAAGCATCCTGAACAATACTCCAGAAATACTTTTGCAGCTTCGTATGTATGTGTTTTCACACCTAATGATAGAACAAGGGGTAATGGCTTTAAAGTGGAAGAGGGTATGCTTTGATTAGGTATTAGGAAGAAATCATCTGCTATGGGAGTGATAAGGCACAGGTGGCCCAAAGAAGATGTGGATGCCCCATCCTTGGAAGAGCTCAAGGCCAGGTTGGATGGGACTTTGAGCAATTTGGCCAGTGGAAGGTGTCCCTGCCCATGGCAGAAGGTTTGGAACTAGATTAGAGCTCCATCCAACCTGGCCTAATGTAGCTTCTCTCAGGGGAATTTTTAATTACACTTTCGCTTCATCCACAAACCTATGTGAGTTCCAAGAGTGAATTTTCCCTCTGAGGCAGACTGTGATACAAAAGTCCCTGAACACCTCATCCAGGCAGCAAGCAGAGAAGTTGCCAAGGGCCTCAGCTGTCAGCCTGTAATTAGAATTTATTTAACCTATGTGTTATTTACACGCTTGTTATGGACAGCTTATCCAGGAAGGCAGTGCTTTGACCTTCCCAGCTGGGACTGGAAGCAGGGAGTTCAGTGTCAGGGCTGATGAAGGGTGGGAGCTCCCTGCAGAGGTGTGGCTTGTCCTGTGCAGACTTTCTGCAGCAAAATGAGGGGAAAGGCTGTTTTTTTGCTGTGTTTCACAACTACTCACCGACTTTGGAAAGCTTGCACATTAAAAATATTAGAAAATCCAAGCTCTGAGGTATCAATTGATTCTTGGAAATCACTGCAATACTTTGTTTCTGGGGGGTTTTTTCGTTTGTTTGGGGGGTTTTCTTGTGGGTTTTTTTTTTGTTTGTTTGTTTTTGTTGTTGTTGTTGTTTTTCTGTCAAGGAGGCAAGGGTTTTTGACAGACTGAAATTTTTCTTTATGGAACCTCACCTGTTCTCATAGCATCTAATCCAAGAAACACAAAAAGCAATTGGAAAATGCTGCTAGAATTTTGTCAGGCTTCTGACTGGTCCTTTACCCTGAGCTGGGCGTGTCTATATACAGCATCAATAACTGGGTTTGGTACTGGCAGCACATGCAGAAGGGGTCACAGAAATGAAATCTAACCCCAGTTCTGGGTCGGAAAACCCTGTGCTACACAACTTTGGGCAGGGGGCAAAGCAAGGGACCCCCTTCACAGAGAGAGAGTAGCACTTTCCTACTCCAAAGAGGTACTCTGAGGATAACAGATGCACAGGTCTGTCTATCAGCAGGGCTGTGAGCATCACTGTCAACACTGAAAGGTTGAGGTAGAGAGACCAGAACTCTGTAATTCCATCCATGGACACAGGGAGATCAGCCCTGATGTTTTAAATTTGTGGCACACAGGCTTCAGAATCAGATTTTTCCCTCTCACATTTTTCCAAAAGTAGTTGGTTTAAGTAAACTGGTATTTTTTACACTGATATCTAATTTCACTAGTTACATGTGGTAAAGATTTATTCTAGAGGCAGTTTTACAAGATTGTCTGTAGTATAGTAAATATAATAATCTGCCTGCTTTGTTAATATGTAACAATTAAGTAAAAACTGTAAGATTTTGCTCCTATTTATGATCAAGTGCTCTCTTGCCTGTACAGGTTTGGGGGGTTTTGTTTGGTTGGTATAACTTTTAAATGATATAATATAGCAATTCTTGCTCTTGCTGATTACATTCTGAAATTGCTGTTGTGATAAAAAATCCCAATCTAACAAACCCAACCCAATCACCCAAGTGTTTTACCCTGTACCTTATGCATTGGGTTGTCAAGACTGAATGTGTTTCTCTCCCTTGACTGCATTCCTTTGAAAAGGACAAGTCAGCACAAGGTGGTGCTAAATAGCACACCATTAATTTTTTTCTAATATGCAGCCCTAAAGGGAGCTTTGGGAAAAGGCAGTTAAATGATCTTTTTTTAACTGCCTGATAAAAGATTTTTCTTTTTTTATTAGTTAATTTATTTGCTTGTCTGTCATGACTGGGAGACTTTTCCCAGTAAAGCCTGCCCACTTTGGCTGTGAAGGATGTCTCCTCTGAGAGGTGTGGGCCCCCAGTCTTTGGATAAATGCAGTAATGTAGTTTTAAGCTTTCCTTACAGGAATGTGTAGCCATTATCTACTTATTTTTAAGTGGACGTTGGTATTTTTCACCTCTGTTCCACAGCTCTTTGGGTTTTGTGAGTAGTTTCTGAGAAAATCTGTACATCATGTATGCTGTGGGCTTAAGTTCCAGGTTCTGTATTTCATTTGGACAAATTGCTAAGGAGAGGCTGAAAATGCAAAATGGGTGGAGAAAACTGTAATGCCTGAGCAGATTCGGGACTGGCAGCCCTAGGGAGGATGGGTGCCCCTTCACCACGAGCTGTTCTGTTCTGTGTGCTGCTGCTCTGCCAGAAGAGGGGAGGCATGCAGTGTTTGATGGGCTGCTGATCTCTTTGCTTTGTCTGCAAGCAGAAGCACTAAATAGATGTTTTGTTTTCTTGGCACCAGATTTCCTCTTCTGAGAAAATGCTCTTGAGATGCAAACTGAGAGGGATGGACATCTTTAAAAGCTCTACATTTTAGGGGAAGGCAAAATGAAAAAACCTCTCTAAAAAAACAAAAAAAAAACCAAATTGTGTTTTTGCTAGTAAACACAAATCAGATCAGCTGCAGTCAATTAGCCAGAGTACTGTACTTGCTGATGCTGTGTTTCTCGAAGAATCTCGACTCTACAGATATTTGGCAGCATTTTGACATTGTATCTGCACCTCAGAGACTTTCTTTCATGTCTTTTGCCCTTTAAAACATGTGTTATAGATAGGAAAGGTCTCTAGGAAAGCCTGGAACATTATTTCTTCTGCAAAACAACATAAGTTTGAGAGGGGTCCTATTTATTTCCCATCATTTAAATCCCATTATCAGAGAGAGCTTCCTAAGGAGCTAGGGGAGCAGTTATTAGGCTTCCTAGAGAGATGGTCAATACACCAAGGCTGTTAGTGTTTAAGAGGAATTTGAACAATGCCCTTAACAACATGCTTTGACTTGTGGTCAGGTGGTTGGAGAGAATGATTGTTGTAAGTCCCTCCCAGCTGAAATATTCCATTCCATTCCATTCCATTCCATTCCATTCCATTCCATTCCATTCCATTCCATTCCATTCCATTCCATTCCATTCCATTCCATTCCATTCCATTCCATTCCATTCCATTCCATTCTAACGAATAGCTAACTTTCTCTCTTAATTTGTTTGGACAGGAGTTGAATTAACGAGTCAGAGGAGATTGGCTTTATTCTGTCTTATATGGATGTATATTAGTTAATATATACTAATATAATAATATTGCCAGAACTGAGTTTTGAAATCCAGGCTGAATAGCTCCCTAGTTCTTATAACCTAATTTTCCACCAGATCTCTAAGACACATTTGTAACTGTAGTAACACATTTTCCATTGGAAGCAAAGTGCAAATCAAGGCTTGTTCTTCCTGCATGACATTGATAATCCATTTCATTAAGAGACATTAATTTGATCAAGAATTAATGCTTTATCTATTTACTCTGTACTGGGCATGACAATGCTGTTATATGTTAGTATTCTAAATCATGTTTTATAACTATTCATAGGCATTTTCATCAGAAGATGAGTCTGGACAATTCAGTCAGGATCTGAAACATCCAAATTTATGGTGAAGTTCTTTAGGTAATTGTGGTATGAGCTGTTGGAAAAAAATTTGGCAGGAATCGAGAGATAGCCATGTTTATATAGTGGGAACATTGAATTGGATAAGTACCTGGACTTCAGAATATAGTTCAGCGACTGTCTGGAGTAAGCAAGACATTCCTTCTTCAGATAGGTTATCCAACAAGTTTTTACTGGATAGGTGGATCAGAAGTCTGCTCTGATATGGCAGTCCTTGCTTTGTATGTTTTAAGCATCAAGTGCAGAAAAGACCTGGAAACACAAAGTGGCATTTCCAAGGGTGAGATCCTATACTCCCCATCTGTGTTTTTAGTTTCAGCCAGGAGTCTGAGTGGCAGCACACATAAACGCTGAGAGTGATTTTTCATTACCAAAGGAAGTAATAAGAAAATAAAGTGGGTTTGGGGGGTGGTGTTTTTTGTTTGTTTATTTGTTTCTGTTGGGTTTTTTTGCTTGGTTGGTTTGGTTTTTTTTTTTTTTTCTTATGAAGAATATGAATTCATATACCAATAATCTTCCTTTTTCATGTGATCTGTCCAGTTTTTCAGATGTGAGTCTGGATTCTGTAGCTTTGCAAATCCTGGACTGGTGACTTTTTATTTGTCCTCCATCCCCTACCTCAGTTTATTTATCACCCATTGACCATTACCAGTAAATTGCTTTCTTGTTCACCTAAGTCTCAGGTAGGCAAAGTGATCTACTTTGAGTCCATTCAGCACCAAATGATTAACTTGGTGTGGACAGTAGGTACATTTCCATTCAGGAAGGCAAGAGGGAGCACATGAGGAACCAGCCCAGTTTCTTGGTTAGAGGGCATGTTTCTAGGAGCTATTTCATAAGGCAGCTTTGCAGTTACTGAATTGGCACTGAAAGCAAGTAAAAAGAAAAAACAAATCCAACCCCAGAAAACTAACAGCTTTATAGCTAATGATTCTCCAACTATCAGGAGAGGCTCAACAGAGAAAAAGCAGATGGTGAAGTAGAAATCAAAGTATTTGCTGATCTCATTGCTCCTGTCGATACTATTGCACTGCTACTTGCTTGTGCCAGCAGGAGAGAGAAATTTGTATTGCAGAACACCACAGCAGGGTGAAAAGCTTCAGAAGTGCTCTGTATAAACTGCGAATGAGTTTACTTTGTTCCCTAACCTGGTCCTTCAAACTGACTAGTGAGAGACTTTGCTTGATGTTGTAGCTTTTCTCATTTAGCACAGCTAAGTCGTTAGTCTCTTTCCTCTGCTTTATGTCTCCTAATTATAGGTCTGCATACAAAGGTGTGAGCCTTTGGCATCTACATTGCCCCAAGTGATTAAAGTGCTGAAAGAGGAGACATTTTCCTCATTTTCTAATAAGACTGCCTTCGATGAGTGCTATAAATCACTTGGTCCTTATGCTGATTTTCCTTTGGCCTTCTGGTGTTGTCCCTCCTGCAGTCTGGAATGAATGCTGCTATGAAGCATACTTTGTTTCTGGGAAAATCATGCTGGCGTTTGCAGCTTGAGCTCCTCTGGAGGATACAGCCTATTCATGTACAGAGGGGCCTAGTGCTTTACTTGCTGGAAAACTGTCAGTACTCTCTGGAGTGTTAGTAGCTTAAGTTACAAGTGACTGCATCCTTCAGGCTTTCAGCCTCTTATTCCACTAAGATATTAGAATTTGACATTTTGATTGTGTGTTTAATGAAAGCATTCTCTTACCTATAGCTCAGTTGTTCTGATATTTCGAAAAGTGAAGAAAAGATGTATTTTGGAAACCAGAGATCTTGACTATATAGGAACATTGTTTTCCATCCAACAGCATGATGCCAAGCAAGAGTAAGAGAAAGAAGAGTAGCTTTGGCCTTCACACTGTGTTACAGTGAGCAAAATATGACCAAATATTAAACATAGATTGTGCCCATAATCTTTGATTCAGATCCCAATTTGGACAACTTCCACTATTAAAGGTGCTTATAGCTGAGTCTTGGGTTCAGTCTAGGGTAAAGAAATGGATCATTTGCGTGTGTGGTTTGCAAATGGGCTTGGGTTTGGGTCCATTCCCTCAAGATGGACATGGCCCTTTGCATATGATTGTTCTGGCATAGTGCTGCTCTGCAGTGTGCTTTGGTGTCCAGTGGCTCTTGAGAAGCTCTTGTGTGTGGCTGCACAGCTCAGTTCTGTCTGAGCGGGGCTGCAGACACTGCCCCGCTGAGTGCTCCCCTCGGACATCTCAGAGGAGAAATGGGCTGAGCTCTTGCAGACTCAGCTCATAACAACTGGTGCAGCTCTGTGTTGGGACCCCTCACCCTGGAGTGTCCAGGGTCAGCTGACAGCAAGAGAAACCCTTGGAAGCACGAGGTCTTCAGGAGCCATGGGGACGGGTGTGGTGCAATGAGTAACGGTATGTAATGCATGTGCAAGGGGCCTCTGGAAAATACCTGGGAACACCAGAGATAACAGCAGGAACTCTGTATTTATCTCTGAGCTGGAAAAAATTGCTCATTCAGTTCACTATCCGGTCCTAGCAGAGCCAACATCCGAGAGATATATGCAAGGTCAGACAGATAGCTAACCTGCCTTTCAGAAAGTTCCTCCTCCTGGCTGTTTCATTAGTTTGTGAGCTAAGGTAAGAATATCTATCTTTAACCTTTTCAAAAAGAGCTTTGGATGTTCTTATTATCTGTATGATGTCTAATTCTACTTTTATTGCTGGCCAATGCTTGCATGCATCACACAGCAATGACTCACACGGCATAATGCTATGTCATGTAAAAGGCACCTCTGTAAAACATTTTTCTTTTCTCTTTCACTACTTGTGGCTTTTCTTCCCATGTTTATGGAAGACTTATTTGCATGAGACTTCTTTCAAAACTTATCTCTCAGATAGTCAGAGCCAGGTTCACTCAAAGGTCCAGATTCTTGTTCTACAGCCATGCAGTTTAGAAGCATTAACATTGCATGAGAAATGGCACACAGTCTACAAAAGTGTGCATTATGGATTTCTGTTACAGCTGCAGGAAGAAAAAAAAATACAGGGAGTTGCAAGTTTCTTTAAATAATGCATGTTCAGTTGACTTGGGAAGATCTTTGAATTTTTTTTCATTTTCACTAAGTTTTTAGACTAAGAGAAAAGTTTTTTTAATTCTTAATGTAGACAAAATTGTAGCAGGCTTTGAACCTGCCAGTTTTTGAAAGTAGTTGGGAAGCTAATACTCCTTTTCAGTAACTACTGGGATTGCTCATGTGCTCAGGTATTCCATGCTGTTGGTCTTGCCTCTGTCCTCTTGAACTCCATGCTGGTGTGTGTGAGTGTGTTATCCAAGAAAACTCACAAGAAATGTCACAAGAAAAGTGTGTTAACCAGGAAAACTCACAAGAACAGTTAAGCAAGACAGTGGTTTCTGTTTGTCATTAGAGGAATGGCTTTTCTCTTTTTTTTTTTATCATACAAAATATTTCTCTCATTCTTTGAGGAAGATTGCATTCTTCAAATTCCTCAAAAATCCTTTCAAATTACTCTGCTTCTGCCTGGTAGCAGTCATCTTCACAGGAGCTTCAGCTTTGTTGGTTGGCAAAGAGGATGGCACACACAAAGGAGCCTACTCAAGTTTCCTGATCTCAACAGAAAGTTTCTTCATTTATAATAGCAGATTCTGGACATGATTAGTCTTGTCTAATGGACTTTTCAGAATGGAAGAAAATCCATTAGTAAGTTTTTTAAGAGTCTGTTGAAATGTTAGACTAGTTTAGTTTGCAGTGAGGTGTATCAGAAAGCCAAAATGTCCTTGAGGTAAGGTCACAAAAGGGCTCCCAATTCTAACACAGTAGATTGAAGTAAGAGGTTATATTGACAGATACAGTTACTAGCAGATTAAATGCTATGGAAAACTGGGAAACTGCTTCCAAAATTTTATGTGCTATTTTGAACTTCTCTTCTTAATTTAGTGTAGAATTAAAATACTTCAGTGAAACTTATCTGATTTAGACCAGCTGAGGATGAAGTCTACTATGAGGTCTACTGTTGGGGAAAAGCAGGAGTGCATTTGAGGACATTTGGCAAAAGTTTTCAAGTTATTCTTATTGCAAGTGTGAGCAGGTGTCTGTGCCTGAAGAAAGTAAGCAAGTTACCTTAATTCATGCCACTTATTTATTTAATGTGGATTTAATAACTATGTGTTTAATGCATGACATTCACCGCATATAAACCCCAAACCAATGTGAAGTTAAAAGTGAACTGCAGGCTTTTCTGCTTACAGTGCCTTTGAATAATTTTTAACTCTTTTCTGTCAGTACAAATGCAATTGACTGAAGGATACAATTATGCTGGAACACTGTGAAATGACGAAAAAAACAGGCACACCAATATTGTCAAAACTGAGAACGTCAGTAGCAGCTGAATGAGTGTGAATTCAGTTCACTGAGTTTAAACTAAAGGCCGGGTGGGTTTTCTGCTGACAGGATCTGAAGGGCAGATTGACAATATGGTGCATTTCCAGCTCACGCTTTACTAATGGAAACCATTATGAATTCGTATGGAACCATAATTAAAACCACATGATTTCAAATCACTCAATACTTGAATTTTGTCTTCATGAAGTATATAAGCTCTTATTTCTCTCTCAGTATTGCACTCTGTAGGAGTATTAATACTTGCTCCAATACTACAAAAATACAGACAGATTCCTGTATGTAGTGGGATATTTCTTTCCTATCTTCCAACAGCCTTCTCTTTCCATGCCTCAGGAGCCCTAGCTCTGCAATTTTCTTTCTTTACATTTTCATTTCTTCCAGTGAGCGTTGATTCCTACTACAATATCCTCCCAAATTCTTTCCCTTCTTAGTATATTCTTCACTGCTGAATGCCACTACTGCACCTCAGCTATTCAGCAAGCTGCCATACCAGGTGGAGAGAAGGAGTTGCTAGGAAAGGGATGGATTTCTGCTACAAGCTGAATATAGAACTGCAATAGTCTGTTGAGTTAGACAGAGCAAGGAACATCCTTTCTGTGCACCACAAAAAAATTCCCATTTTTTTAGTGTGCCATGACAAACTCAATATAAAAACCAAGAAGTCATAAAAATGGCTTGACTTAGTCTCAAGGACACAACAGCCAAAGGCATTTAAAAAGGAATGAATTTGTAGACAATTGAATTTAAGGTGTGAATGAGTGAGTTGCCCAATAATGAGTTTTATGCAAATATCAAAATTTTTAAGAGAAACAAAATGGCTTTGCTTGTATATCCTTGCTTCTTTTCTTGTTTAAAATAATAATAATCTCCTGGTTGCAGTGAAATAATTCAACTTCATATAACAATATATGAAATGTAATGCGGTTTATGATTTATTCTTCTGGCGGCTTTCTATAGTCAGCTTTGCCTAAATTCTGTAGAGCTGAAGGCAGTGGATAGTGGCATGAAGCCACGGAACATTAGTTAATGTAGCAAAACAGAAATACAGGAGTTATTGTAAGTCCTGAAAATCTTGGAGAAAAGGAAAATAGCTGAAGAGAAAAGCTGAAATAGCCACTATAATAACTTGATAAGCCTAATGCAAAGTAATGTGTGGATTGGCCTGACCAGCAGCAGGAAGGGGAGCTCTGTAAGTCTGGCCACATGCACAGCTATGACTTGTTCTATGTGATTATGTGTACATGAAAGGATTTCAGGAAGGGTTGGTAAGTTGAAACTGAGTGTGCAAGTCCTCCTGGCACAGGTCACCTATCAGCCATGAAAATGCCAGGGAAAGGCCTCCTCTATTTCCCCTAGTCTCACATCTCTCTTTTTGGTATTTCAAAATCAATTGTTAGTAGAGGGCTTTCATAATTATCATCTTTTCCCAATATTTCCTGGAATGTCCCTCTCTCTTTTAGATTTTGGCTCTTGTCAAAACTAGTACCATCTCTTTTTTCCCACCACAGGAAGAAGTGCATTTATCCCCTGGAATTATCTAAAAACAGGCTGCCTCTGAAAACATCTGGCTGTGTTTTAGCATCCTCTTTATCAAACTTGCACACTATCAGGCAAATACAGAATTATGAGTAAGGCATACCAAAAAAATGAGCAAAATAATCATGCACATAGATTGAAAAAAGAAACAAGTGAAAACTTATTTCATTGGAAACTCATTTTTCCTTGAAAAGTCATTATGTAGAAGTATGTTTGGCTTTATATGCATGCCTTTGTGCTCAATATAAGTTAGATTTAGGGGAAGAAGAGAGGGAGCATGGACAACACAGGTCCTCTTTCACCTCTGCTGCTCTGATGATCTCAATTTCAGTGATTGAGTAATTCCTAATTTGTACAGACAGCAGATGTAGACTCTGGGGTTCTCTGGTTTATCAGTTTCCAAGAACTGGCTTAAGAGGACTTTTTTAAAAGTTCAAAGAGCAATGTTTCGAAACTATCTCTGGGATACATTGTATTCTAAGGGAAATAATTTCAATGTCCTTTGAGGTTTGGTGCTCAGTTCTGTTTCACTCTAGATGAATTAGAATGTAGGAAGGTGAAAAAGGAAGGTGTCAGTATTTAATCCTACTCCTATTTTAAAAAGGGGTTTCAAAGTTTCTTTTCATGCTCTACTGCAGACTGGTTAAAAGATAAGCCTCCCTTGTTGTTGACTGGTCATGGATGCATTATGGACATCCATACTGCAAATGGTGCTGTCACTGAAAGTTCTGATGTGAACACAATGTGGCTCGTAGGTGTTTACATACTTTCAGAGCAGTGCAGGGTCTATCCTGCTTCTTGGTTATGACAGCTGGTTCCAATTTTTGAAGTGTGTTCACTGTTTCCAGTGAACAGTACATTGCATTAACTAGGTACATCCTGTCTCTCCAGACAGCTGACGACCTGCCAGACTGTGAGATACTGTGAGATATACCCACTGCTCAGACTTTCTATCATGGGTAGTTACTTTTCATTAGTTGCTCTGAAATTTGGTGAGAATAGATGAAGATATAGCAATAGGTGAATTTTGGTCATTTTTGAGGAGATTGACTTTGCTTTTTAATTGGCTTTTCCTTTTTACATTGCAGATTTTATTAAATGAAGGCATGATGAATGCATAGATTATAAAACATTTGGTAGTAGAAGGTCTATCCAGTCTTCACTTCAAGGGTTTTTGTTTTGGTTTGCTTTGCTTGGTTTGTTTTTTTTCTGATGTCATGTATGCTCACATCCATTACATTGAAGAATATTCCCACTGTCCAGTGAACCACATCAGACCAGTATTAAAGTGTGCTCCCTGCAGCTTCCTCTGGCTGAAATCAGAGCTAGAGCTAGATACAGCTCCTCTGTAGCATCCTTGCAGTTAGAGCACAAACAGCAGATGTCATTGCTGGACACTGAGCAGAGGAGAACAGAGCATCGTTCACACCCACACTCATCTCTTGGATGACCTTGCAGCTCTTGGTAGGGGAAGGTATCCAAGTTTCTTATCACCACATGGAGAGCTGGAGGGAGAACAGGAAGAGAAGCATCTGTTTCTCTCCTGTTAGAGTGCTGGCTCTAGGGTTAGAGGCACAGCTAGAGAGCTTCAGAGCTTATTAGCACTTCCAAATGTTTAATTTGCAAGTCTTACAGCTAATGGTCCATTCATGTCCCATCCTTTGCTGCTTATGGAAAAAGACAGGCTTGAATAAATCTCTAATAATCTGGGAAATGGGAAGAGGGGAAAGAAGTATCTAGAGAAAACCTGTTATCCCAATTAATGTGTCATTAGACTGATTACTGGCTTTAATATTGCACTAGTAATGTTTGGGATGAAAATTTACTACTTCCTATCCTTTACTGATCATACCATCATTTACTGATCACATCCAAGACCCAGTTAACACAGGCCTCCTCACCTGGGGAAGTAACAGCTCTATCTTTGCTGCTTCCCTGAATTCTGGAAGGTGGAAAGTGCAAATATCACCATGTGTAATGGTTAATTTAGCCTCCAATTTCATAACAATTTTGTAATTACAGAACGCTGAGGAGAGCTATTTTAACCCCTCTTATATCATTAAGTGTGCAGCTCTCTGGCACGGGACACGTCCTGTCTTGGCTCCTTAGTGTGAGCTTTCAACACCTTTTGTATTCAAATTAGTTTTCTTCACAAGTTTTAGAGTCCTCTCAAGTTGTTCCTTTTTCAGTCAAGCACTCAGGCAAAATGACACTGTTCTTATTTCTTTATAAGAATCTCAACAGAACACAAATTTTATTTTAAATCTTAAGTGTTCCTCACACAACCCTGTTTTTCACTACTTCACTGCATTCAAATACTATACATATGTGTTAATCGACATTTTTCTAATGAGAAACAGACTAACTTTTCTTAAAATAATTCTACCGTCTTGTACAATATACTGGCTTTAATTCACAATCAGATAAAAAATAGAATGTATTTGAATGATAATTTTTTAGATGAAAGGGTTTCCACTTTACACCTTTGTACGGTGAGAATGTGTGCTTTTGATGCATTTATTTCACAGAGCACTCACATCACTCTCATATCTTACACGCCACTTTAGATCCTCATCTCAGCAATGCTGCTCTCAAGCAATGGTTTCCAATCCACAGAATGTGGGAAACAAGCCCAACATTACTCATGGAACATTTATTCCTATAGATTTTTTTCTTTAACGTGAGATCAGAGTAGCACATGTCCTCTGAAAGCAGCACAGACACTCTTAGTCATACTTTTATATACCTCTCATAGTTTACATATACTTTCCTATCTGCTCTGGAATATTGATTATATTTTCCAGGGAAACTTTTTAACTGCTTAGATACAGTCTAAAGAAAGTGTACTTTAAAGGGTATTCTGCACAAAAAGATCACTGTATTTTTATGGGTACCTCCTATCACCTCTTTGATTCATCAGGCATGAAAAAAGTCCTATAAAGAAAAAAAATCAAATATTAAAACATTTATTGCTTTAGTTGAAAACACTTTGCAAAAAAAAAGTATGTCTTTATACATATATATGTATATGTGTATAAAGGTTTATGGTCTATACTATCTGATAGATTTATAAATTTATTTCCTACAGTGAATACTGTAGGGTGAATACAAACCCTATAGTGTCATTTGCTTGGCTGCGATTTCTGGAAAAATTATCTTATCTGACTCTTCTTTTAGTGCTTGCATTGCCTCTTGTCATTACCTGGCACTACTCTGTGCTGTATCTATCTATCTCTATCTCTATATCATCTATATCATCTATATCTATATCTATATCTATATCTATATCTATATCTATATCTATATCTATATCTATATCTATATATCTATATCTATATCTATATCTATATCTATATCTATATCTATATCATATCATCTATCTATCCATATATCAGCTATGATAATTTTTTTAGCACTAAGAAAGAAAGATTTTCCACTTTTTCCTTGTGTTTCTGCTGTCATCTTTGTCCATGTTACTCTCATCATGACGACATTCTTATGTTCTTGCAAGCAGTGTAATCAGTTATTATTATTCCTACTGTTTTCACAGAGTCTGGTTTCTGCTATTTGTCACAGCATGCAGAGGTTTTTTTTACTTTGTTGTTTTTTTTCTGAACTGTAATTCTGAGCTCCATGTATTTTTCTGTCTCAAGTCTCTTTCCTTTTAGGATGCTGGGTTATTTGTCACGTACCCATAAAGTAGTTCACCATAAAACATCTTTCATTAGCAATGGAGGAGATTGAGAGGAGACCTCACCAATGTCCATAAGTATCTGTACGGAGGATATCAAGAGGATGGAGCCAGGCTCTTCTTGGTGGTGCCAAGCAACAGGACAAGAGGCAAAGGGTAGAAACTGATGCACCTGAAATTTCACCTGAACATGAGGAAGAACTTCTTTACTGTGTGGGTGACCATGCACTGAAGCAGATTGTCCAGAGAGGGTGTGGAGTCTCCCTCACTGGAGATATTCAAGAACTGTCTGGATATAATCCTGTGCCATGTGCTGTGGGATGGCTCTGCTTGAGCAGGGAGGTTGGACCAGATGCCTCACTGTGGTCTCTTCCAACCTGGCCCATTCTGTGATCCTGTGACTCTGTGATTCTGTGGTTCTGTGTCTCCCTTAGGTTAGCATCTCTAATTTGCTGCCAGTTGTCAGGTAGAGATTTTCCTTTCCCAGTTATTATTTGCACAGATGGAAAGTGTCCAGACTGGGCAGTGAGATGTGTTCAGTATTCATTTTTAGTGAGAGAATTTATATTTTTTTAGTTTCACCTCTGGAGCCACAGGCCATTTCCAAATCCCAGGGAGCCAGGCAGAAGCTGGATGAATTCAGGTCTGCCTTCTGACTCTCCCTCTGACCCCACGACACAGCAACATCCAAGTTCCACAGTAGTGCAGGTCAACTGGCTTTAGCCAGACCACCTTACAGGTACAGTTTCCCTGAATACACCAGGAAAACAGCAAACACAACCTATTTCTGGTTGTATGACTGTTTGCATTTTTTTTTCCATGGCCCCGTTTAGGCTTTTTTTTGTCTGTTTCAGGTATTTGCTAGCAATAGAGCATGTGAAGTCTTTCTGGAACTGACTGTGATGAAGCTTGACTCTTCCTTCCTCCTGACCTCCTTTTGACTTTTTCAGCTATGATGAATGAGTCAGGGTCTGAAGGTGGTGATCTAGGCACAGCCTTTTCTTGTGTTGCTGCCAGAAGATGTTTTCAAAAGGAGAACCAAACACACCGTCCTTTAGGAGTTTCCTTCTTCCCCTCCTTTTCATTTCTTTAGTAATGTTCAAATATTACAACATAAAAGACTGTCATATGTCAGAGCTTGCCTTGTTGCTTGCCAGCATTCAGGCAACAGATTATGATAAATTATAGAGAAATAAGCCTCTTTCTTAGAAAGCTAGAATAGATCTGCCCTGTTCTGTTGTGTCCTGATGGGTGTAAATTGTTACACATCTCTTAAAGGGTTCAGAAGATTAATACACTAAAATAGCTCCACTCAGAAATAAAATTGTGTTTATATCCTGTTGGCTGCAAAGTGGGACTAAAAAGTCCTCGGAACTTTCCCTCGGCTGATGGAAATATCGGGTTAGCAAAAACAGAAAGAGAAAAAGTGTTTCTTTGGGTCATGTGCTTGACATCAAAAGGGGAAGGAGGCAGAGACTCCAAAGAAATCCTTGCAGGTTTTGTAATCATCTTCCTGACCCTTCTACTAGAGGCACCTAACATCTACTGGGATAGATGGCTATAAAACCAGGAAGAAATTAGTGAAAAAAAAAAATAATTATTCTATCTTATTCCCAGGAAGACTTTCTGATGTTGTGGAGTGCTCTGTACAACCTCCAGTAGCACTTGAAAGTATGTCAAAGCCAATAAAGCTTTATGATTTCAGCTAAACCCGATTTTTGAGTGAAAAGCTGAGAATTCGGGGATTATTTCCATCTGCACCTGCTGAAGCTTTTGGCATGATGCTGAGGTGGGCAGAAAGAGGCAACATTTTCTTGGGCTGCCACAACCGAAACCTGTTCAACTGAGCTTCTTGAGCCTTTAGGCTCCTCTCTGTATTCATAGTTCATGAGGTAGTTACATCTGAACTTCTATCCCTGCTTATCCCTGTTCCTTGTCTCCCATAGGACAGTGGGACAGAGTCAGAAGTGTTGCTGAAATGATGTGAAAGCTTTTCATACATGAATGAGGAGAAACGGACTAGGAAATAAGTCTTCATCCTTAAGTATTGAAGATAAGAGTCTTTCAAGATATGGCCATGGGAAAAGTCATGGCAGTTCAAGAGAATGTAAATTGGTGGATGGTAAGAAAAGATTGTGTGATACATTCTGCCCTACATTGCTTGTGACTTGAGTTTCAAGCTTGTGCTCACTTTTTAGCACATAGCAAAGCAGTCATAAGTGCCTACACTGAGTATTTATTGATGTAGAGTGGTAGATAATGTTGAAATCTCTATAGTATTCTTCCTTTCTTTATTAACTTTAATTTAAAAAACTATTTAAAATGATATTTTGCAGAGTCGGAGTGACTTTCTTACCAGGATAACAGTGGACCAGCACTTCCTGTTGTAAGAACAGTGCCCCTTAGGACCAGAAAAAAATGACAGGTGCTTAAAACAATGGACTGTGTCTGAGAAATCAAGATTAATCCAAATTTCGTCTTCCCTCTCACAGAAAACATTTTATTCTGATTCAGACAGAGCACTGCAACACAGAGTCCTTAATCTGTTATAATCAGAAAGTTAAAAATGTTTGATCAATGGACTCACTTTTGCTACAAAGTTCAGATAAGGTAGATCTGCTCCTGATATGGAAAAAGCCAGTCTGAGCATTTTTTGCCTGGCTTATGTTGGTGCCTCCTTAGTTGCATGAAAACATAGCTAAAAGCCATGAGTTTCTCTCTCACTGGCATCCTCTACTTGTGAGGGGCACTCAGCAGTTTGCTGTTAATGCTGACTTCCAGAGCATTTATATAACAAAATTACTGGGAGAGTTAGGGGAAGAAATTCAGGAGCTTGTTTCCACAGCTGTGGTTCAAAACCTCAAAGACATTCATACCCAATGAATGAGGCTGCCACAGACCAGCACTCTTTTCGTATCCTGTCTGCTTTCTATCACCTCATCAGTTTTACTGTTTTTTTAGTCAGAGGTCAGCTGTATCCCTCTCCCATTTGTACACCTATGGAGGGAAACACTTGGTGAATTTTTCCAACAGTATGAGATTCCATCATGTGTTACACAAGTTGTAGAGCTCTTCTGAAAGTCTGTTTTACTCTGCTTATTTCATTTCTCATATTTCCTCTTTGTCAGGACTATTTCTCTGTGAGCAGCTACTGGATACTTTTCTTTATAAATCTGATCCTATGTAATTGGTGGGGTGATTTTTCTCTTTTAAAGTATCTGCAACTGATATATTGTTGTTCTATATGGCTGTGTTTTGTTGTATTTCAACTAGCTAGAGAAATGGGCCTGAAAAGATGTACTCTTACCTGTAACCAGTACTTAGGGATACATTTGTCTTAAGCACATTCCCATCAAAGCTGTCTGTGTGTGTAAGTGCTTCATTAGGTCCTTGTAGCAATAGTACAATTTCTTTGATATTCAGGCAAATGACTACTAAGATGAATTGTGCTGAATTCTTAATATTTACTATCCTCTAATGGGCTGGAAATAAGTCTCTCATTTTTGGAAACCTACTTCCAAGAAGATGTTAGGTAAATTAATAATAGTTTTGGAAGCTGGAAGTCAGTTTTAAGTATCAGTGACAAGTGGGAGTGAAACCTTTGATAGTTCCAGATTTGTCATGCTATGAATAATCTCCACTTTCACAGAGAAAGAAAGATTTCCTTAGAAATTACAATTGGTCAGAGGCTGTTTTCTTTTGACCTATTACAATTAGTTCTGTGGAAACAGCATTTGTTCAACTTGGAAAGTTTTATGAAAGAGAGCACTAAGCAGCAGAGATCTGCTTACTGCTCCTTGTTTAGTGGTTATGTGCATACGCCCACAAGTAAAGAGAATGCGTTTGCCACGCACTATGAGAAAAGGCAGTAGTTGTGACAGAATGTGTTTTAATATTTAGGAATGTCAGCAATAATGGAGAGGGTCAGTTGTGAGATCTCTTACCAATCTTGAGGCATGTGAACCCACTTTTTCATGGCCTGCTCTGCATTTTGGCCTATAACATCTTACAAGAGGGCTGGCTATTATAAGTAGGGATTTCTGAGAGTGGTGTTTATACCTTCTTGTTTTCAGCTGTGAAATGTAGAAAGCAGGTGATGTCTCAGCATGCTGTGGGAAAGCAGGCTGGAGGTGCGTGGGATAGGGTTATCCTCCTGACTAAGCCCAGCAGATATTTCAAGGTCAAGTTGTGCAACCACAGGATGCTAAACAGAAGGTTCACAGTGCCAGGGGTCAGCCAGAAAAGAGCTGTTGGAGCAGAATGCTTTCTGTTCCTGGATCCTGTTCTGGGAGGAGGGAAGATAAGATGCCATGACCCCACTAGCTGCCAGCCAGGTCATGGCAGTGACAAGGCAGGGTCCCAGTGTGAAACAGTGTTCAGGAACACTGGTGAGGAGCTACACCTTCAGTGTATGGCTCACTGAATCATAGCTACAGAAAAATCCATGCAAAGGTTCGCTGAGGTTGTGTGCATGGAGGAAATGAAGGATAAACCGACTACAGTTTCCACCCCTTAAGAATGTGCCTAAATTTCAGGCTGCAGAGCTGCCTCCAGTAGAAGGGAAGACAATGCCACTAGCACTCCCATAAGTCTGGCCTGTGCATCTACACTGTGCACATGCTGCAGCTCACCTGCACATGCCAGGTGTAACCTACTTGTCCTGTAAATCCCCTGCTGCTGGATGCCCTGGAGACAGAGCATGAGTATGGTCAGGGTACTGGCATCTCTCTTCCTGTCCTGTATGGAAATCCCTGGGAAAAAGGATATTATCATTATTAATAATAATACACAATAATATTTTAATGTTTATGATATTCTATTCATTGTATAATATTATATATAATAATAGTAATATAAAATTATTGCTTCATTGAAGTAGGCAATTTCTCGTGACAGTTGTTCATTTGAAATTATTTGACAGGTATTGCCTCTTGGTGATATTTCTGAGGATCAAAAGGATTCTTTCTTATTGTGGGTTTTGATAGCTCTCTGTTGTCAAGTGGTCTCAGGGCCAATGTAAGACAAACAATTGATTTTTTTCTTTGGGAAGGATTTCTATTTATTTGCAGGATTAGTTGTTTTCTACTTTGTAATGGTTATATTGTAGAGGTTGTGAGTGGGATGTTAATTTATTCCCCCACATCTCCACCAAGAAACAAAATAAGAAAATTTGGGGAAAAAATCTCTAATGTGTTGCTTGGTGTTTTCATGGTTTTGTTTCTCCTGTTGGCTTGAACTGTGTAAATTGTGTTGTTTACAGGGGGTTTTGTGCCTATAGGGGTTCAAGGTGATAAATCATAAGTAAAAAACATAAGTAGTATCTTTTGGCTCACAGATAGGCTGATTCATGTTTGTGGTATGGAGTAGGTCAGGTCTTTTCCAACAAAACATGAACTTCCCATTACTGTAAACCTTAAATTAAAAAAAGATCTTGGATACCTCGGGGGTGGCCCTGTACTGTAGCTGTCTAATGAGCGGTATGCTACAAATATCATCCTTTAAAAAGTTTTTTCTCATGGGAATAGGATCTTAAAATCTGGGATGTATAGCATTCATACAATAATAAGAATAAGAATTGCTAATTAGTTGTTCTGATGGTGAGATTACTCTCATTCCTATGAGGGCTTCCTTTTTCCTTGTAACAGTTCTTTTTGCTGCTGGAGCTGGGGAGGTTGGATGTGTGTTTTATCGGTGTGAGTGCTTCGCTTCTGCCACATCTGCTGACTTTCCTCCGTTTGGGTCCCAGATACCTCTGGGTCTCTCACTGAGGTGAAGGTGAAGGCATAGTTTTATGATGAAAGAGTATAGACCAAGGAGGAACTTGGATGCAGGTGTTTGTAAGTTGTCCAATAGAATTTGGAGTAGAAAACGTGAGGGATAAGTGATACTTCTTCCACTCACGGGTTATCTCTAACCACATTCTATAAGGTATAGAGAAGGGAATGGGATGTTCTCAATATGACCTTGTTTTACAAATCTCTGAAGGATGGATCATAGATATTCCAGAGAGATCAAAAAAAGTACATAGTGCTTTTTCCAAGAACTACTAGATCCTGAGGCCAAAGGCTGAATCACATCAACTTTCTTGTCACATTCATTTTCATGCCATAAGAAAGTCATGGGGTCCTCTGGCCCAACACTACCACTAGCCACATGACTGGGTTGATTAAATCAGTATCTATTTTGCATCTTACTGTAAATCCTTATCGCCATTATTAGGTTTTTTCTTTACGACAGCTTTAGAAAAATTTACATCTTCATTGCTTGAGGAAACAAACTCACTTTTTAGCCTTCTGCCAACTCTTTCACTACTGATCTTTTGGCTCTGGAAGTCTGGAATTTCTTAATATTATTGAGTATTTTCCCTCTGAAATAAATTGACTGAGTTTACTGTTTGAATACATAGGCTACATTGGGTAGAGAAGCTTGGAAATAAAGTACATAAGAGACCTATGGAGAGACCTGCAGGGTCAAAAAGGTCATGTAGCTGTGTATGTGGCCAGCAGGAACTGTCACCAGCTTTGCTGGCAGGTGTGATAATATATTGGTTTGAAAGCAAAATCAGTGAGAGACTCCAAGTCAGTAATACAATTTAATAGGAAAAAAAGAGAAAAAATAAAATACATGCAATAATACAAAAGAAAAACCACCGACAAAGTCAGAAATACAGCCTGACACCCTGTCAGTCAGGGTGTTGGTAGCAGTCCGTATAAACGGTGGCTGCAGCCCTCCTGGATGACAGATGTGGTTCAGGTGAAGCAGTGCTCCTGTAGAAGGTGCAGCTTTCCTCCGAAGATCCAGCGATGATGTGGAAAAGGTCCGACTTCCCCCCTTCGATCCCCCCTCTGGGATCCAGTAGAAAGGTCTGCCCTCGTGTCCCAAACCCCAGTTTTTTATCTAGGTAGGAAAGACTTAGCTCCTGCCCCTGGCTGGGGCATCTCCCAATGGGATGATGTAATCTTATCAGTCACACAATAGGACTTAATGGCCCATTAACAGAATATATCTTCTGGAGGAAGGATGGGTTGTGAAAAGACAACGGTGATCATCCCCCGATCTTATCAGATGGCACATCAGCAGAGGATATCTCCCACAGAGATAAGGATCACCACCCCTCCCACATTTTAACAGATGGTGATAGAATACACATTTTTGCATTGGACCCAGGACAGATAACAGGTGACTAGACTGAAGACATGCAAATTGTCACTGTGAGCAAAGGTGAAACCTGGAAACTGATGCCTTAAGTTTTAGCTTTCATATTTTTCAGATTCTATATTGCATTAGTATATAACTCTGAACTTCATATGAAGTGTTAGCAAGTTCTCTTCACAGTTTAGTTAGACAAAACAATCCTTTTCCAGCCTGAGAACCAGGGACACTGTTGCAGCTTCAAGCCCAAAAGTGTAAACAGCAGCGAAGCCATCTAAGAGGATGAGACTTCATAATCTGAAGTTGTAATTGGTCAATTAACCAATTAAATGGGCCAAAACTTATAAAAGCGTGGAAACTTGTGACCCATTGTCCATCTTGGGTGTATCTTGGGTGGAGCCACAGCTGGGCTCTTGTACTGCCCAAGGTGTATCCTTTGAAGGCCTTTTAATAAATACTGACTTTATTCCTTTAACACTGTCTAGCCTCTTTTCCAGGTAGGCTCTCACAGGCATCAAAAGAAACCATCAATTTGTTTTTAGAGTATTGCCCAAGTCTCCAATACTCTTCTTTTGCCCTCCACTGTATTAAGACTAAATACTGTGAGAGCATAAACTCAAGTGTCTCCTTCAAAGTCCACAGGGTTCATGCAGAGGCTTAACACAAGGCTTTGACAAAACAGTGCATATCCTACGCCTCTGCTGAATACCAGCCAACACTGAGAATGTTTAAACTTCCTAATAACCTTGATGTTCACCAGAGATCTGTTTATCTGATCCCTGTGGCTTTGGGATCAATGTCCATGCCTATCCCTTCAGATTGGCTTCTAAGCCAAGCCCAGCCCTGCCTTGGGCCTTTCTCTGCTGAGGCCCAGGGACAAGCCTGACCCATTAGACATGGTCTGCACATGCCTTGCTCTGAGCAAGGTGTTATGCTCGTGGCACTGCCTGATGTGTCTGGTGTGCTCATGGCCTGGCAGGGCCGTGTCACATTGTCACATCTCTGTGCTCTTCCCAGTGCTTGAGCATCACCAGATCAGTGTCTCACAAAGTGCAACCTCACCTGGTCTCGTCTTCATGGCCTTCAAACCTGTGTTTTCCACCTTCTATAACTATCCTGAAACCAGAAATCTCTGGGCTCTCCTTGGTGAGTAAGTGTAAACAGAAGTGCACAGATTTGTGGCATCTTGGTTGGAGCACTGAACTAGGAAGGAGGCTAACTTTTGGACATCTAAGCTGATACATTTTATCTTTTAATTGCTTCCTGTGAAATGCACTTTAGAGGTGGGGAGGAAGGGTGCACAGCTCAGGACTCTCTTTTTTCCTCTGCCTAGTAAAGTAGCAGACAACGAAGTCTAGCTCCATTGATAAGCTTAATAATAAATTTCTATTCCTGTACCTTCACAAAATATAAAGTATTTTCTCTGTAAAATTTCCCAGATTACCTGTCAATGTTAGTCCAAATGAGCTTTGAAAGAAGTTTTATATTGTATTTCAGGTGTTTTGTACCCAATTTGTACATAAAAATAATCAATATCATTATTTAGGAGTGCTGAGAAATGTTATGGATTACTAGACAAAATTTAGTTCTTAGCCACTTTGTGGCAGAGGAAATAACCCAAATAGTTGGACTACATTGGCTTGCTGGCTTCTTACGGGAAAAAGCTTTTGCTGGGTTCACTAACAGTATTTCACTTTCCGACATTCATCTGTAGAACTCCTCGTGGTGAGACGAGCTCAGCTCCTGTGATATTTCAGGCACTCTACACCACGCAGTAGAGAAAGGCACAGAGATGCCCAAGTTCACATTGCTGGGGCTTTCTCCCTATCTAGTGGCAGGTCTGCTGGGCACAGTGCTGCAGCTAAGATGAAAAGTGTTTGTGAAAGTCCTCATTAGCTCATGGGCCAGTGCTTCTGTGCTGCTCTGGGATCTGGGAGATTATCTCCATTATCTCCTAGTAATGCTTCATGGATATTTCTACATTTTCAGTGCTAATTTCAGCATCAGCATGCTGTCTTGTGTGATATGAGACAAGAGATGCTCCAAAGAGAGTACAGACACCACAAGGCTGTCTAGTGGAGTTGGGCAGTGAGGCAACAGAGGTGACTCCCCACTGCTACCTGCCTGGGTAATATCATAGGCTGATCCATTAAGGGGAAAAGGACATCTAGATTAAAATATAACAGCAAACTAATTCTTGCAAACCATTCTTGTGTTGAGATGTAGAATCTGGTATAGTGAGTGATTCAATTTTGCAATGTTCCATTTTTCTGTGCCTAACATGTACAACACTTGGCACTCTTTGCTCGACAGTTCTGTGTTAGAAAATACCCTCCATGTCTGTTTCCTCACTAGTCTCCTTGTATTCTGCCTAGAAGACTGTGGAGTTTGCATCCAGCAGGCATTTCTTGATGGCCAGACACAGAGACTCCAAAATCAATTAATATTTGGGTCAGATTCTGATCTTTGTTCTGCTGATGTGAACTTGGAATAACTCTCTGGGTTTCAGTGATAGATCCAGACTTACACTTTCAGTGACAGAAAATTTCTTGGGCTGGATTTCTGGCTGGGACAAATGGGTGTGCCTTTCTTGGACATGAGGAGCTACAGAGTTTGATGCAAATGAGGTTATGAATTTACTGAATATGCTGCTTTTACATTAGTATGTCTTAAAACCATGAAGTGGTGTGTTTGGGTTTTTTAAATTTGATTTGAAAGTCACAGCTGTGGAGTAGATTTCCATTGTGGTTACAGCCACTGAGCAGCTTTTAATTCACTGTCTGTAATGTGGCTGGCTGACTAGCCAAGAAAACACAAAGCTCCAGATGGGATGAAAGATCCACTTGAGAAAAGAGGAAAGGAACCTGCTCTGAGATCTGTACTTCTTCAAGCAATGTCAGATATTCCTGAGCTACAGGCCTTGTGCTGCTGTCCCAGACTGCACTGAAAGAGTGTGGAATTTTTATTTCTTTGCCCCTGGCATCTGCTGCTGTTATGAACAAGCAGCAGTTTCCTGCTGTGCATACACATTTTTGCATAACATGAAAAAAGTCTCAGTCTGTACTTTCCATTGCTGAGGTATTTCTGTTATTTTTACCACATACAAAAGGGAACATGTTTTACATCCTTCTCTACATGTAAGACATTTTAGCCCAAGGAAAGAGAGTTGTGTGCTTGGAGAGCTTTTTTTCCTGTCTAACATTAGGCAAGTCAATTAAAGCTTGATTTTCAAACAGATACTTTATACTTCTTGTGGTTACTAAGATCAACAGGTACAAGTAGTACAGCGATACTTGCTATCCATCAAATATTCTCCACCATTTAGATGTGAAAGGAGAGCTTTTCTGGCTAACAGTGGTCATGAAGGAGTGAATCATTTGCATCAGTTAACACCTGCTGCCAAAGGATGTGCAACAGGAGTAACAGAGAAATACCAACTCTGGGAGCAGCAGATTACTAAATTATTCTACTTTTGAGATAATTTTCATAATTGCAAATAATTTTGAAACATTTATCAATTCTGTCTCTGTCTTTGTATCTCTAAGGACTTCACTGTGCATTTCAGAAACAAATGTCAGTATGAGATATGGTGTCCTGAGAACATGAGCTTGTCCTCAAGTCATTAGCAGTGCAGTCATTGATGATTTAAGCCATCTATCAGGATTTTTTTAGTCTCCAGGATCACTACTCCACTGAGGCACACAGAAATTCTATAGCAATCCTAGAGCTACCAGCCTTCATTATGACAGCTTACTCTGGACATAGTGGGCTTCATATCTGGTTAATTTAGTGGCGTTCACTACATTCATACAAGACAAATCTACATGAAAAAAATGGCTTTATTTGGCGTGGAATTCCCTGTTGGATTGGGTTCAAAGAGATATAATAAAGGGGTTCACAGAATCATAGAATCATAGGATGAACTAGGTTGTAAAAGACCTTTGAGATCATGAAGTCCAACCTGTGACCTAACTTAACACCTCCTCATCAACTAAACCACAGCACTGAGTGCCACGCCCAGTCTTTTTTAAAACATGTTCAGGGACGGTGACTCCACCACCTCCTTGGGAAAATGATTCTGGTTCCCAATCACTCTTTGAAGAATTTTTTTCTAATGTCTAACCAAAATTTCTCACGGCGCAGTTTAAGGCAGTCCTCTCATTCTGTCAGTTGTTGCCTGGTAGAATAGACTTCCATCCAGCCCTTTGTTACTTGATGTGCATACACCTCATTCAATCCAGAGAGGAGGCATAGCTCAGTGATCACTGATCATTGGTTTTCTCCCAGCATCCTAGTTATTAATATTCTCCCCATTCATAGTAACAATGCTTAAAATTTTGCAAATGTAGCTTTGTTCATGTGTGTGTGTGTGCATTATTTAGTGACCTTCTCAACAACTCAAGTCTTGCAACAAAGATTTTTAGCAATATGGTTTATCATATACCTTAGAAACTATTGATTTCACTGATGACTCTTGTTCTCCTTGATATAAGAATCCATTTTAGTCAGTATTTTTTCAATGGAACTTAGTAGATAGAAATCAGACTACAACTTTTTTTCCCGCCAGGGAAGATATTTTCCTTTTGTTATGATTTTCAGTGGCTCAATATAAAGGTAGTCTTTATAGTCATCATTCAACAGTGGTCTCTGTGAAGCATTAGAAAAGTTTGTAACAGTGGAAAGGCAGTTGCTACCTGCCTAAGTGAAATAAAGATAAAATCAAGAAAGGAAAGAAAATTTTGCAGTACATTTGCTATTCAATTGCAGTTGAAGTGGGTATCAACTTGTCAGCTTCATGGGGAGGTATGTGCTATGAGTTTTCACCTGCTTTACTGCAGCAGTGACTTCTTCCAGGCTTTTATGATTTAGTTATTGAAATCTTATTGTTTTGGAAAAAGGAATTTAGGAATCACCTCAGTTAGAAAAAAAATCTGATGAAATACGTAAAAAAAAATTTGTGAAATGGTCTTTCAAGGAGAAAAGGGAGGAGAGGCTCAATGTAAGGTAAAATATTCTACTTTTGTGAAAAACACACTTGTTTTTCACCCTCCAAACCCACCAATTTGTTTTTAAAAGCTGCATGTGAAAAATGGATTTTTGTGTAATTTATACACTGAACAAAATTATTCTTTGGGGTCATACTCATAATGGCTGGAGTAAACTCACTCGTAGTTGACCTAGGTGAATTTAAAAAAATAAATAAAATTGCAGTGTTTCTGAGCAGTCCAGCAGTTCTCTGCTCTGCAGGTACATCATGCTGAAGTCAGGGGTTCAATTGGCAGAGTTCAGTTCCAGAGACTGATATTTCCATTTCATCATCACCACATTAATTTTTTCACTGTGAGTGGCAGTGCATAGAAGCCAAGCTAAGAAATGAGGATCAGGGGATTAAAAAGGAAAACTGATGTTAAGAATGGAGAAATAATTTTAAAATTCTTTAGATTGATTAATCCTGGTTGCCTACTGCTCAGTCTCAACTGACCATTTAAATAGACTTCAAGGATTTACTAAGCCTTTTTCAGGTTATTATGTTTTCTGTCTAGCTTCAATCTGAGAGGATAAAGAAAGAATAACAGTTGTCCTTGTCTCAAAGAGGCAGCATACCAGTAATTATCTTCTTCCTTATCTTTCTATGCAAAGTCCATCCTGTATATGCCAAAAGTTTTATAACTGAATGGGAATTTTGCTTTGCTTTTGGATTGTAGAATCATAGAGTAGTTTGAAGGGACCTTTAAAAGTCACCTAGGGTAACTTCCTTGCAATGAGCAAGGACATCTTCAACAAGATCTAGTTGCTCAGACTTCCATCCAACCTGGCCTTGAACACTTCCTGTGCCTGCCACAAGTGAGTTTTTAGTTACTTTAAAGGGACAATGCTATTTTTTTCAGGTCCAACAATAAACCTGGGTGGCATTGCTGGTGCACTTCAGCCCAGAATGAATGAGGAATAAGGAAGCTGAGGGTTGTACCCAAAAAGGAATTTCTTTATGTTAACTTGTGTCTGAAGTGCATCTTGAGTCTAAAAACTTGCAAGGCATGCTGATACCACACATTAAGTTTTTTTGTCATGATATTTAAAAAAGTAGATATACAGATATATTTGAAAATATATAAAGATAAAAATCTGTTGCAAAGATACAAAGGTCTTATAAAGATACAAATCTGATTTCTTTACTTTTAAAGTATGAGCAGGCCCTAGGATTTTGGATCACCAGATGCAAAGTTATTTTTTCAGACTATCTCTGATGGGAAAGAATAACAAAGTAGGTGTTGATACCTATCAACCAGCTGAAGCGCAACGTGGCTCAGAGTCAGTTGCTACAAGGATAAAAGTTGGCCAAAGAACCACTACTCAAGGTAAAATGTATAGTCATTATCACACCAAATGCTTATAATCTTCACTAAAAAAGGCCAGAGAATTATAAACCATAATAGTTTATAATAAGTTTCATGTACCATACAGATAAGTTTCATCTACCAGATGAAACTTAGCTACATATGGAAAAACTCAGTGAGCTCAAGCAGACAGTTCAGTCAGAGAATGTATCAGTGAGCAGACATCTGAAATGACTGGTGAAGTGAAAGAAAAACCCTTCCATCAATCAAGCCAAGAAGAGGTATCTCAGAGAGATACCAGAGGTTGGGCTTTTTTAGTATTTATTTTTAAAAATACTTTGGAAATATCTACTTAAGAAGCCAGGCCAATGAAGTATTACTGAACTGAGATTTCACTGGAAAATGAAATGGAATCTGTGCCTCAGAGTCCTTGCCAAGTGAAGAATGGAAATTGTGGAGTATAGGTCTGACAAGGAGCAGAGGCACTGGAGGAGACCAAGGGTTGTATCTGGAAGCTTTGCACAATGACATCTGACATCTGAGACTTAAACTGGAGCAGGGTGTGCCAGCTGCTGCTGGAAGCTGGGAACAAGAAATAATGAGACACCTCATGTCTGGCATGCTCTAACGCTGCTGGAGAGGAGTTTGCACATGAACTGTTAGGAGGGGTAACCAGGCTGCTGGAACTGCAGCTGTAGCAGTTCAATAGCTTGGTTCATTGGTGAGGGTAAATGCAGGCATGAGCAAAGAAAAAGGATGGGCTGTGAATAAATGCCCTCTCTCTGAGGACAGGGACATCAAAGTACATCAGGTAAAGATTAGAAAAAAATATGGGTGGAAATTTGTCGCTGACATTTGCAATCTCCCCACATCATGACCATAACTCCTGGAAAGATAGGGGCAACATGACAGCCACACTATATATGCAGTGCTTTGTCCTGGGTTTCCCTAGGCCCTGTCTGGTGAGCCTAAGAGTTAAAAACCATGTGCTGGGCTTCCATTCACGGTATCTAAAACAGTGCAGGGGCTGCATTACAGCCTGCAAAATTGTGTTTTTATAACCTGAAAATTAGATTGTGTGTTGGAAGTTCTGGGGAGGGGCAGGTGATGTAATGCAGTCTGCATTGCCTTTCAGGGGGGTCACTCTAGTAAGGCACCCCCAGAGCCATACTAGGATGTTGTCTGGGAGACAGCTATGTGGAACACACCGAGACTGAGCCATGGAGCAAGCTGAAATGACAGCAAACTGGACAGACCGTGTGGAGTGGCTGAGCTGGCTTCCCAGCCTCTTCTCATTTAACACAGCAGGTATCTCTCTGCCTCCTGCTGGCTTCCCCCTCTGAGCAGCCTCTAACTCCCAGAGATGGCATGTAGAAAAGGTGCAGCAGAGAGTGGTGAAGTGTACCTTCAAATTTTCAAATGTTTTTTTGCTTGAATTCCAGAAATCCCATAATGGGGTTTCCCATTTTTAAAATGCTTCAAGGAAAATTATTGATGTACAGTACATGTACATTATGTATTGATGTACAGCTGCTGAGGGACTGCCTGTACAGGAGTGCAGCAATCTGCCAGGGAAAAGCAAGCAAGACATACCTGACAGGTCTTGTTGAAATGGGACTCTTTCCATCAGATTGTGACAAATAAGCAAATTGTACTAAAAAACGTCTTGGAAACCTCCCATGGGGAAACACCCATTAGTGACACCACATCAAAATCATCCAGACCCCACTCAATCATCAGCAATAAGTTCAGTTTGCTGAAACATAGAGAACATGAAGTTGTTAAAGGATATTTATGAGATACAGTGCATGGAAAATGCTTTGCAAAGCAGGAATGTGTGATTATATAAGGCCCCAGTTCTCGTAAGGTGTTTCCTTTTGCCAAAACGTCGATGGATGCATGCATTCATGTAATCCTCTCATTTGCCTGAAGTATATAGCTGCTTACTGCTAATCAAATCAGTTAGGGCTTTTGTGGGAGCTCACTGGTACAGATTGTGGGGTCAAGATTCCATGAGCAGTAGTCATGATCAATCTCTTTGATAAAGTGCAGTTTTGCTCTGCTGTCTTTTGGATATTGAACAAGCTAGGGAAATGCCAGTGCTTCTTTATGAGAGAAATACTTCTCATTGCACTACTGGTGATGGGTGTAGAGAAATAACTTATAAAAAAGAGGTGTCTGTATGTGACAGATATCAATGAATATGTATGAAAAATCTATCTATCTATCTATCTATCTATCTATCTATCTATCTATCTAAACAAAAGGAAATGCAAGACAGGCACCATCAAAAGCTAGGACTGAAAGATGGTTAAAGAAATGTGTGGAAGATCTTTTGGTTGGTGTAGGTATCTCAGATAGATCATCAAATCATAGAATCATTTAGGTTGGAAAACATCTCTAAGATCATCATCAGTTCCAGTCATTAACCCAGCACTGTTACACACCACTAAACCATGGACCCAGGTTCCATGTCCACACATTCTTTAAACTCAACCACTTCTCTGAGCAGCCCAGTCCAGTGTCTGACCACCTTTTCAGCAAAGAAATTCTTCCTTGTATCCAATCTAAACCTCTCCAGTATAGCTTAAGGCCACTTCTCATTATTTCACTTGTTACTTGGGAGAAGAGCCTGAACCCACCTCGCTACACCCTCCTTTCAGGATGTTGCAGAGGGTCATAAGGTTTCACCCTGAGCCTCCCAATCCCAATTCCCTCAGATGCTCCTCACAGGACTTGTGCTCCAGACCCCAGGTCCTTCTCCTCAGAGCTACTTTCCAGCAGGTCAGCCCCCAACCTATTTTGAGGTTTATTCTTCCCCAGGTGCAGGACCCTACATTTACTCTTGCTGAATTCCAGAAGGTTCTTCTCTGCCTGTCTCTCCAGCCTGTCAAGATCCCTCTGAAAAGTCCCACAGCCCTCTGAGGTATCAGCCACTCCTCCCAGTTTTGTATCCTCAGTGAACTTGCTAAGGACGAAATGTGCTGAATTCCAGTCAACTGGGACCTGCCTAGTTAGCCAGGAATGCTGGTAAACAATTGCAAGCAGCTCTGTGAGCATTTTCACCAGCTCCTTCAGTACTCTTTTGTGGATCCCATCCGTCTCCATAGACTTGTGTGTGTCTAGGGGTGTAGCAGATCAATAACCATTTCCCCCTGGATTCTGGGGATTTTTCTCTGTGTCTCTGTCTTTTAGCTCAGGGGCCTGGGTACCCCATGAACAACTGGACTTTTTCCCCCTTGTAGCCTATAAAGGATGGAGATTTTTCCTTAGTTCTACTTTTGTTGCTAATTTTGTTGTATTTATATAAACAAAATTTTGTTGTTTTTTATTGCAATAGCCAGATTCAGTTCTAGTTGGGTTTTGGCCCTTCTAATTTTCTCCCTGGATAATATCACAACATATTTGTAATCTTCCTGAGAGGTCTGTCCAACCTGCTCTTGAATCGTTAAGATTTACTTCTTGAAGAATATCCAAGGACATTTTTGCCCTTCAGGAAGCTGTCAATCAGGCCCCTAAACAGGCCAAAATCTGACCTGTGGAAGTCCTAGTTGTCAGTTCTGCCAGTGTCCCTCCTGACTCCTCCAAGAAGTGAAAATTCTATCATTTAATGATTACTGTTTCCAAGACAGCCTCTAACCATCACATTTTCCTCTACTTCTTCTCTGTTCACTAAAATCATGTCCTGTGGGGCATCTCCCCTGGTTGGCTCACTGACCAGCTGTGTCAAGAAATTGTTTTAACACTCTCTCCAGGAACCTCCTGGTCTGTCTCCTCTCTGCTCTGTTGTATTACCAGCAGACTGGTTAGCAGAAATCCCCCTAGAAGAAGGGCTAGTGATTGTGAGACTTTTCTCAGCTGCTTACAGAATAGCCCTTCTGCCTCTTCATCCTGTTTGGGGGGGTCTATAACAGACACCCACCAGGGTACTTGCCTCGCTGGCCTTCCCTGGAATCTTACCCATAAACATTCCACCCTATTGCCCCAATCATTAAACTCCAGACAATCAAGACCAAGCTACTGGACTACCACACCACCCATCCTTCCTTGCCTATCCCTTCTAAAGAGTTTATTGCCATCCATTGCAGTACTCCAGTTGTTCAAGTCATCCCACAATGGCAACTATGTCATGGTTTTCCTGCTGCACAATGGCTCCCAGCTTCTCCTGTTTGTTGCCCTTGCTGCGTGCATTGGTGTAGATCTACTTCAGTTTGGTTATTGATCCTACCACGTTTTTGGACAGGGAAGCTCAAATTCCTGTGTGACCATTCTCAGGTGCTTCTGTGGTTTCTATCACATGGAAAGCCTTGTGTCCTTGATGCTGCAAGGATCTCTATCCCCTACCTCAACAGACCGAAGGACCTGGCTACACACCATTCCTCAAATATTGGTGTGCTGCCCACAGGCTTATTTCTAGTAAGGCTTGTTTTATTCTTTTATCCTTTTGTCATGTCAAATCCAGTTTAAAGTTCCTTCAATGAGCTCCTTATTCCCTTCACACTGCCAGAAACTTCTCTTCCGGATTCTCCTGAGAGAACGTAAACTCTTAACTTTTATCCTCCACTTGAACTTAAGTGCTTGAAGTCACCTAAACTAGTTAAATTACACATTTCCCACAGCCTCCATCCTGTCTTTATTTCTGAGTAATCCAGTGGTTGTGGAGAATTAGAACCTGAAAGAAACACCTTAGAGAAGAAATCTGTAAATCTGCAAAAAGTCAGAAAATTCCCATAATCACAGCCTAATAGTAAATGCGTCCAAAGACCTCAAATCTTGTAGCAACTACAACACTGAAAAAGAATGAATTAAGGGTATACAGGTGTACTGCAGAATTTCCTAATAATCACAGCTGTTATTGAAAATGGAAAGCTTTAGAAGCTTGTCCTGAGTCTTGCAAAGCAAAGGGGAAACATAACGCTATGAACACTTAAAGTTTGTTAGTATCATGATAGTATGATAATCTGAGAACACAACCACTGCTGGCAGTTAAGCTGTAAGAGGGTGCCAGCACGAGTCGTGATCCGTCCGTGATGAAGGATTTGGAGCTGTCTTGCAGCCATGAGTCATCGTGCTAGGAACTGCACAAACATGGCTGACCTGGCATGTGGTGGGAGAGCAGGTCCTGGAGGGAGGGAAGGAGATGAGCACTCAGCTCTGCACGCAAGCAGGCAGTGCAGGTGGTGCAGAGGGAGCAGGAACCACCTTAATCCTGCCTGGGGTGAGCCCTTACTGGTGTGACTGAGACAAAGCTGCTGTGCCAAAGCACTGGTAGTGTGTGCCTGGATCTGTCCCTGAAAAATGCTTGGTTTGTCTTTGCATCACACCCTGGTGAACTTCACACGTGCAAAATTCAGATCCTAAAGAGTTCTGTTGGACAAAGTTTGCATGGTCGTGTTATTGTGATTGATATAAGGGAAGAAACATCTATTACATTCTTTGGTTTTTTTCAAGAGGAGGACTGGCCTATCAAACAAGATATAATGCAAAGACGATGGGGGTACTGGGGTATTTATTATTAATAGTTTTTCAGTTTTCTGTGTGATACCCTGGGGTGTTTTTTTTGTTTTGTTTTTTGTTTTTTGGTTTTTTTTGTTGTTTGTTTGTTTGTTTGTTTGTTTTTTCTTGGAGAATGGCCAGAGCTCATTTTCTTCATGTTTTTAAGAAAAAAATATTGGCCATAGTCAAATCACTAAATGTAAGGTCATTTGGCTTCATACATGGTATGAAGATGACTGTTTATTGTGATTCCCTTGCAAGAGATTTACAATATCTCTTCTTAATTATGTATTATATATATAATTAATTATGTATTATATATTTATTTACCCTCCCTTAGCACTTAGTGAGCATCTCTGCATTATCTTTGGTGTTCTTCTTCATCTCCACCCCATCCCAAGCATAAATGCATCCCAGTCCTCCATGCTGTCTTGAGGATTTTCCTTCTTCTTTTTCCACATCTGTATCTCCTTCATCTCCCACCAGAAACCAGCCGTTGTGTCCATCACCTCTTTTTCCCATTGCTTATCCTGGCATCACCAGGAAAGCTTAACAGTGCCAAATGTGATTTCTAATATCCCATTTAAGGGATGTTTCACACTGAGATGCATGCACACACATGTTCTGTCTGATAGAGGTGCATTCTCTGTCTCTGCTTGCAGTGGGGGAGGTGGGCTCCCACATCTTTAGGACAGTTGCACAGCAAGCCCAGTTTTTACAAAGCTCTTAGGAAGTGAAGGAGAACAATGCTGTTAGCTAACGCTGGTCTCAATCCAGAAGAAATGAAATTATATGCTGAAATCAGGTAACAAGAACTTCTTGCTGTTCCGAGGCTGTAGCCTGCACATAGTTATATTGCTCCATGTGTTTTTGTTTAACACCAGTGTGCCACTGGAAACATGGAGAAAGCTGCATGTCCGTGCTTTTGAAAGAGCTGATGCGTGACTAGATTAAACTGAGAAATTATAACAAATGCAATAGAACAACCCTTTATGCTGCTCGAACGCAGTTTGTTTCTGTCTCTGTCTTCATCTGTATTTTTGCTGCTTCTGCAATTGTCCTATAGAAACATCATTAGTAACATTGTTACTGCTCAAAACCAGTTTGGATTTACTCACTGAGCAGGAGCAGCTTGTGAATCACTTTCACAAATGATTTAGCTTCTGCCTGCTGAATTTCCAGGTGTCATGAGGTGGTGTTAAGTGTTTCTTCCTAGGATTCCACTTTCTTCTGGGATCAATAAGCATAAGCATAAGCAGCTGGATAATTTTTAACTCAAGACAGTTCTGACTGGCCAATGCCAATCACCCAAATTCTCCATTAGTTCTTGGCATATAGTGATGAAAGGCGCCTTATTTCTTTCCTGTAAAAGTTTGTATTTCTGGTCATTTTCTTGCAATACCACCTTTTCAGACATCCTTTATTGTGTGTTCTTCTTCTAGTCAAGCATTTGTTCTTCTTTGCATTACAAATGTCTTCACTAAATGATCTAGTAAAAAAAGTCAGCAGTTGGGTTTTTAAGAGTTTTCTCACTACATTTCTTGGTCTGAAAAAACTTTTCACTATGTGCACAACACCTTAAACCAAAAGACAACATAGACAGACTAGAGGTTTTATCTCATGTGGCTTCAAGTCTGCTATGCACGTTCTTGTAACTGGCCATGTTTCAGTATTGAATGACCTGCCTGTATAATTGTACAAGGATAATTTTACTAAAAGCCAAGTTACTCTGAGCTGGGAGGAGAGGCTTAAAACCAGATTTAGTGAGGGGACCATACTTTCACTCAAACTGACCTTTCAGCTGGGAATGCTAAGAATATTAGTTTGGGACAACTCCTTTTATTATGCCTACTGTTGTTCATCCTCTGCCTGTTTTGGATAGTATTCCTGTGCAGGGATAATACACTACCACAGATATGCTTGAGCCTTCTTCTGGAGGAGAGAGAGATAATGAAAATGCAGCCTTGTGATAAACTGTGTAGGCATGAAGCCTTTTGGTATATTGGGGCAGGCAACAGGCTCCCTCTTTTTGCTAGGATGAGCTGAGCCTAAGGGAGCCTGTCCCTCTGTGTGTCTCTGCTACTCAATGTTGTTAGCAAGGTAATGAAATAAATCAACTCTTTGCATTCCAGTGGTGGCTTGGTGGTCTCCCTGGCTACCTGTGCATGTTGATTCACACAATCTGTCATCTACAGAGCCTTTTCATCTTTCATGTTCTCGGATTTTACTTTGTAGGTGCAGACCTCTGAAAAACTTCAATCTTATTAGTCCCTTCTTCACTTTTACTATAAGCAGCTATTAAAAAAGACGGTAAACTATCTAGATATTATCTTTAAAGTTTTCCATCAATTCCTCAAAGTTTCCCTCTTTTATTGCACCTCTTTCCTCCTGCAGTGCACTGAACACCATGAGTTTCTCTGCCTGCCACTGCTGACTGGGGATGAAGGATCTTGGATCTGTAGTTTGTCTGTCTGGATTTCATTTAATGTTCATGTTGCTGTTTGAGCTCCTTCCAGGCATGCACTGTGTTTTCCTGGGCCATCAGGGTTCAGGGAGTTGGAGTTAATGGCCTCTGTAGAAGCCATCTGAAATGCACGGGGCCTTCTGGCACTCTGTGCCTTCTACTTCTGGAACCCCTTAAAATTTTGCTAAAAAGCAGAAGTGATTTCAAAGCAAAACTGTCATTAGGACATGAAACTACATGCAGGAATGTGGTAGCACAATGTCCTGCTGTTCACTCATGGTAACTGGAGAGAGCTGTTGTGATTCTAGATCTCACAGTGGCTCCTCACGGAAAATACGGACTCAGGGTTCAAAAGTGCACAGACCCTGGGGTGTCACAGTGGACACGGCTCAGCTTGGAGATTAAAGATGAGGTAAACCTGCTGGTTAGCTTCATTTTTGCATCTTGAAACTGTGGCCTCGAAGTCCCAGGATGGTGCCTTCATGTCTGATTTACTGAGAGCCTGGTTTGTCACAATGATGGAAATAGTATCCCATGATAAATCATGACAGTGAGTTTGAACTTTGACCCTATCTTAATGGAAACAGGACATGTTCAATAATGACAACATCATCTATCTTAGACAACCTCTCCAGCCATTCTGTGTCTTGTTTCCATTCTATATGCAAGAGAATATGATTTTGGGGGCACATAACTCCCTATATCTCTTGCTTTTTTCTTCTCTTTAGCTTAATAATAAAAAAGACTATAAAATTACTATGATCCAAAGCACTGGTTTCTGAGAACATGGAAAATATGAACTTAAAAGTGCGAGGTTTTTTGATAGATTAGATGTGAGAGAGGAGATGATGAAAATAGTGGTTGTTCGCAAATGTTAAGAGTAGCAATGTGAATGCCATGGCTGAGAGCCAGGAGAAAAAAAAAAACAAAAAAACAAGGAAGAAATTCTAATGTTAAATATTTGCCACTTCCATTGTAGAGGGCTAAAGAAAAGCAGTTGTGAGGAGCAGTTCATCAGCTTGTGGAGTCTGGTTTGCATTAGTGACCACCAGGTCACTCCAGTCCACCATGCTGTCTTCACATATTGCACAACTGGATATTTATTTTGTGTGGAGTAAATCACAGTTCTGAGGAAAGGAAATCAAACATCCTTCTATGTTAATGCCCCCAATTTATGCAGATGTATCTAAATAATTTTTGATACCATCATATGAGATATATAAACATGTCCCTTGGGAAAATAAATTCACTGACTTGACCCAGCTGCATCTGCTTTGATCTGCTCAGCACAACACTGATCCAAAAGAGGCTTCTCTTGTGATTTAGTTCCACCTTAGGGAGAATTTCCCTACAGTGCAGTTGGGGATGGGTGGATTTTGGGCCTGGTGACCTCTGACAGATGAGCAGTATTGAATGGCAGACAACTCCAGAAGACCTGTAAGCATGTCCTAGTCCAACCTCATCCCTAGGCAAGCTGCCATCCCACCACAAGTTATAGCAAGTCACTGCCATCTGTACTCTCTATAGGTGTACTTAGTAGAGGGATATTCCCTGGGCTTCTTGCAAGGTCCTGTATTAGATGAGTCAAATAGCTTGCAGGAAGAGGTGTCCCAGAAAAATCTGTCAGGTGTTTTGTAAACAGGAAAAAAAATCATTATAATTTCTTTTTACAGTAGCATTTTAAAATGTGTAGAAAAATTGATTGCATACAACTGTGATAAGAATAATATCAGAAATATGGAAGAGAAATGAGGATTCTCAGTTATCTGTGATTTGTGTTAATGCTTTGCATAACATGATTTAGCTGAGGATAGCTCAAAGGGTCTCAATGTAGCAACACTTTTAAGCTCTAGAATCTTTTCACTGATTCTAGACATGCTGGGTCAAGCAGAAGCTTTTTGTCGTGCGCTGAATTTCATATAGATAAAGGTGTTTGCTCCCATTCCAGAAACTGACAGATTCAATCAATTTAGGCAAAATAGGTTATGTGTCCAAATGCCGAGCTTCCAAAGAACATGGAAGAAGGAGCTGCCTAGTTCTGCAGTTTTGGAATTACTATAATTGCAACAGTTTTTTTTTTTTTGAACTAAGGAAAATTTAAAATGTCTCTTTAAGGAAGAAACAAAATTGCAGAAGACTTTATTTTTTCCTTAAAAGTAAAAGCAACATTTATCTAACCTTGAATTCTTCCCTCACTTCTTCCTATGCATTTTGTTGGTCTACTTTCAGAACACATGAAAAAGCTGAGTAACTTGGTTGTTTCTCAGCACGCTATAGTTATTGATCATCTGCACCAATTTTATAACTTTTTTTTTTTTTTTTAAAGATCTCTTGACTGGAGTCATAGAGGAAGTGCTGTTTTCCTCTAAGCTGAAGTGATAAAGAGCATCACCCCCCTGTTTTTAATAATTGTGCCCTGTTTTTCTTTCTCTGTCTGTAGGTTCATCCCCCAAGTAATATGCAAACAGAAATAGGAACATAAAAGCTCGATTGTTTGAAACTTTGAGCCAACACATGCAAGGTTTTTCAGTGTCTTTTTCCTCTCCAAGAGAATTTCTCACTTAGGGACCTGAAATGACAAAGAAAATTGGTTGGGTTTTGATATGTCCAAAATACTGAATCATATGTATATGCAAAGTACATTATTGTGATCCATGCTGACTGTATTTATGATAGTTGTTATTATTATTAGTAGTATTATTTAATTGTAATTATCCATAGCTATTTTAAAAGTCTCCATTATCCCAGTAGTTGGGATTATATAAACTTCGTTAAGCAAAATAATTATTTGGACCCAAGTCAATAGCCTCCCTTCTTTTGCAATTCCTGCCTGAATGTGTTTCAAGTGTTTGAGCCCTGAGTTTGGTTGCTAGGTAATTGGATTTGTGTGTTTCAGAGGCAGCCCGAGGGGACAAGGTGCAGTGGTGGAGCAGCCCTGTGGAAGTGATGCCAGACTAGAGTGCTCTGAGTGCTGTCATCTGTCATGAAACAGTCTTTGGGTTTGGTCACTTACCTTTGCTCTTCTTAGAAGAATCTGGTTAGGATGGGTTGCCTGACCAAGCCACTGGGCTCCAGCCAACAGGACAAAAGTGGCTTTACCAGATCCTCTGTGACTCGTAGGCTTTGCTCCTCCTTGGAATAACTGTAATTAAAAAAAAAAATAATTAAAAATAAAGTCACATCTGTGACTGAGGAGGGCTGTCCTGATTCAGTGTGAGCACTGCAGTCCTGTAGAGGAAGCTGGAAAGACCAGAGCAAGATTGCTGTCTACCTTTCTCTCAGTGGTGCCATGGGCCTCCTGCCCTACATTTGTGAATTTACATCCCTAATTTTGGGATTTAGTATAGATCTAGCAATGTTGAGGAGAAACTGGTAGCCCTGTGTAGGTCCAGGTGCAGACAGAAGTGCGCTGGAGAAAATCAGTGGATAAACCTGCAAGCAGTAAGCAGAGATTGAAGATATACTTCTCTGAAGAGTTCACAATCTTTGCACAGGACATGAGAGAAGATTGGTCTAGAGGGAAATACACAAAAATTGAGCCATGGAGGACAGAAGATGTGTGAGTTTACTTGGACAGCCATGCTGTTCCCTCCTTGCTGTGCCCTGTGTAAGAGCATGTCTTACAGGTCAGTGCCACCACAGCTTTGGGATAAGACTTGTGCATATTGCAGAATGGATACTTCTGTGCTGCTACTCAAAAGCTTCACAGCTTGAAATATAATTCTAATATAAAAATCTATATATAAATCTAATCTATTTCTCTCTGTGTTTTACTCACAGTCGCTAACTGGAAGAGCCTCCAGCCTTGTGAGGAAGTCTGGGATGGAGAAGGTCACTGCAGGTGCTCTGAGCAGCTCTTGCCAGTGCATGGGGCAGCTTGCCAACACCATCAAGCTTGAACCTCCTGCCCAGCCCAGCAGCACCTTCTGGCTGTGAGCCCTGCCCAGGCACCTGTGGGGTGGGGATGGGAGCTGAGGGGTGTCTCTCAGAGCACACCTGCACAGAGCTGCCAGCAGTGGCAGCCTGGAGGAAAATGTCAATCAGAGTGTTGGAAAAGTGCCCTTGCCTCATGGAGGAGCTTTCATCTGGAGGGCTTACAGAACATGAGGTGCCAGGCCTGCATCCCAGCTGCTGCCAGTGTTCACCTTCCCTCCCTGTGTTCCTAGTGCAGCCTTCTAGAGCATTATGGCACTATTTCTAAGGCTTGATTCAGTCAGGAATTGCCCTGGTCTCCTCAGTCCCCTCAGCTTGGCTGCACTCTCAACCTGTAACTTCTGTCCTCAGCCCTCCAGATTCTTCCCCTGGCTCTCTTCTACTGCCCTCACCCATGGAAGAAGAAAAAATTTCTTCCTTATATGTAATCGGAGAAAATTCTCCTAATAAGTCAAGGTAAATACATTCTTTCCCACATAAACATTTTGTCCTGTATTTCACTTTACATTTTACACTAGATCACGGTGTTTCTAAGACTGCAGCCTCCCACAGAGGAGAAGATGTAGCCATTAGGCACAAATGGTGGCAAAAAGCAGAGATGTGGTGACCTCCAGAGGACTTCAGCTATTTGCATAGCATGGAGCCTAATAAGGCTGGACCTAATAAGTTATGTCATCCCAAAATATTATGTGCTAAGACATCACCAAAGTCTCTGCCTCTGTGATATGCCTTGACTGCAAACCAGACAATCTGTCTGCTGACACCAGAGTTTTTAATTCTTTCTCTCAGCAGCATCTAGGACATTTTTGATGCTATTGTAGTACAAGACTTGTGTTAGGTCTCACACTATGTTACCATAACTTGTTAGACTCAGGCTGTTTTCTGTATTTCACCAGTTTAGGTGAAGGAAACCTAGTTTGTCAAGAATCTGATGCTCTTATTTCTGTATATTTATTCCAACTATCAGTTCTAGGACAAAATGCTGTAATTCCTATGATTTTGTCTGTGGAGCAAAAGGCACGGATTTCATAGAAGTATCCGGGGAGTGATTGTTATCCTACTTAAGAAAGGAAGAGTACACTTTAGTGAGAAGGAATGTCTTAATTAGCTCTCAACTCTAGTTTATTTAAGAACATGATGGGGGTTTTATGGTCTGTTTTTGTGGTCATAGCTTTCCTGAGGCAATATTTAAGTGCTATGAATAGCAGAGGTAATTACAGAGGTAATTCATGCACCATTCAAAAACAGCTAATGATTCTTCTGTGAAATAAAGAATTCTTCATTTTATAATGCAATGAAAATTGTTAAATGTCATGCAGAATTCATATTAGTAAACTTTCCTTGGTAATAAAATTTCAAGGTTTACCACCTGCTCCACATTTAGCCAAGCTTCCTCTGTTTTCATCCCTCTCTGTATCAGCAGCCTCTTTCCTTTCTTGCTTCCATTCTGAACACACTTTTTGGGTTTCTTATGCTTGTGAGTCTCTGCAGCCTCCAGGACCAGCACAGAAATCTTAGTGGTTCATCTGTGTCTGCTTCTAATGTGAGTCCTCTGGGGACTCAGTGCAAGCTTCTGACTTGTGATAAACATACATGAAAGACAGGCTTTGCACAAGGCTTAAAAATACTCTCAAATGTGTTATAGGACCACTAATGGTAAAGAAATAAATACATTCAAGTCGAAACGTAACCTACTTGCCTTCCTGTTGTGATTTAACTGCAGCTGGCAACTAAATGCCACACAGACACTTGCTAAGTTTCATGGTTAATCTGGGTATCGTGCAGAGGTCTGCTCATCTTTTCCCCTCCCCTGCCTTCTTAAGACATTTAACATCAACATTAAACTTCTTACACGGTGTTGGAGACAATTTTGGGATCCTACATGGTGTCTAGAACAGATGTGCCCTGTACCTCTTTGATCAGATGTCCTGCTTTCTTGGCATTATAGGGGATTCAAAGGATCTTTGCAGGCCTATTATCCTTCACAATTACCTTTATTTTCTGCTGTCTAGGACAGTTTGCAGTTTATAGAAAGTCATTCCAAGTCAGCCATTTCTAGACAGTTATCTTTAGCACACAAAGTGTCAGGTCAAAACAAATGCCATTTTTCCTTGGGTAGAGAGATCCTGAAAATGCAGAATCTGACATCTCAGAGCCTGTGCTGTGCTTTCTCCCTTTCCAAACATCCTGTCAGGCTGAGGTCAGCTTCTTTCTTCTCCTAGAGTGCACAGTTTAGGTCTGTTCCAGAGTGGAATTAATTTCTGATCCTTCTCCTTGGGTAGACAACTCATTTTCTTCCCCTTTTTCAGTTTGGCTGCATCCCATTATAACACTCTCTGGGAGACCAAACAGTTCTCTGCAGTGCAAGGCTTATAGACTGCCTTCCACTCCTTTCTGATGGCATGTTGGATATCTTAGTATGTGATAGACATCTAAACCATCCGCAAAACAGAAATATTTGAAGCCCTGTTACCAATATTATTTGTCAAAATATATCAGCTGAATATTTTCATATATTTTTTTAACAAGTCCTGCAAGATTCCCTATAGTATATGTACATAGTATTTGTACATCGCATTATCAAAATAAGAAAAACAAGATTAGCATCAGAGGCCCGTGGGGATAAATTGACTTTAATACTTCTTCGTGTGTTCAAAGGATTGGTGCTGTCACACAACACATACTGCAGAGTACATGAAATCTTGCATGTCCTCCTCACATCCCAGTTCCAACCCCCTCTTTTTTTCCTGGGTTGTAACAAGAGGCTCATTCAAAGAGGTGATATATTGGTCCCCCTCTGATTAAAGACAAAATGCTGATTTTCTTCCATGGCCTTAGTTTTTACCTTCATGGGCCTGTACAGACATTGCAGGCCATGTCCAGTGTCTGCTTCTGCAGAAATAAATGTTGAATAGTTTTTGTAAACCATTAAGTATCTTCCAGCTTCACACAGTGTTTACCTGTAAATCCAGCTCTCATAGGACATCTGTAGACACAAGAGCCAAAATTTATGATTTTAAAAAATCTTTATATAAATCTTTTTGGCATACTCTCCTTTTGGCATATCCCATGTGGAGAAGAAAAATATACACATCTTTCCCTCATTACCACAAGTTATTTATAAGCACCCTCATCTATTGCTTTATGTAGTCCCCTGTGGATAAGCTTTTTTTTTGTTTATTCCAGTAGTCAGCATAAATTTTGCAGAAATTATTATTTGGTGTTTTTCCTTCTAGCAATAAACAACCACAATTTCAACACTTTCCATCCCCTCCACTTATTTATGAAACTTTAGTTTTCTTTTGGAAATATTTATCCTACAAATCATATAGTAATAAGTCATCTCATTCCACAATCATTTAGAAAGGTTGTTTTCAGAAAATGAGCAAAGCTCTTCTGGTGAGTGCCCATGTAAGGATGTGAGGCTGGCCCAAATGAAAAGCCTTTCAGATCAAATGGCCTCTTCCAATGTTTACAGCCTGGCATGAGCTCTGCAGCACCAGCCTTCTCCAACAGGCTCTTATCTCTGTAGATAAGTGAACCATGTCAGGTGGCTCAGCTTTCAAAATGAAATAAACATACTTTTTTTCTAAGACTGTGGATAAGAAGTAGAAAGAGGAAAAGAGTTCATTTGTTTCTGGCACTGGAAAACACAGATTGATACTTAGCTCTGTGTGTTCATATGATTTTTTAGGTACCTCTTCACGTGTAGCACAAAGACATTGGTCAGATACAGGAAGAAATATACTGAGTTGAAGAGAAACAAAACATGACATCGTTTTGGCTCTGTAGTTACACAGACCAGAAATGAAAAAAAAAAATCATCTAACTGTTGAATAGAAACTTTCTATATGTTTTTGATTACCTTGTGTTAACAGCTCTCCAGATTATCCTGTTTCCTATGCCAATTTGCATTGAATTTGCCGAAAGAATTTATGAGGTACTGTCTCATCTCTAGGCTGGGAGTTTCATCCATTTTCATTAGGCACACTGCATTTTGACAGGTACATTGTCTCTCGGAGAAACTCACTCTTTCCAAGAATAGTGCCTCTGATGACAAGTAAAGCTCACACCATTTTTAGATGGAGCTGTAAATCAACATTATATTCATTGTTTCACTGTAAGATAAAAATGCTGTTAATTTTTATTTTATTCTCTTCACCCATTCTTTTGTGTCCTTTTGTGTCATTTTTTGGATACACTCCTGTATTAGCTGATTCTGCTTGTGACCTTCTTCCCCCTAGCCCATGTAGCTTTTTCCTTGGGTGTCCTTGCTTGTCTGTGTTATGATTCCTTCCTCTTCCATGTTGTCCATGCTGTCCATGTGTGTTTTACTTTTAGATGTTGATGTTATGCTGGTGGCTTTCATTTCTAAACTGCAATACATAACTAACACTCCTTTTTGGGATGAAGCTAACGTTTTCCCCCAGAGAGAGATATAAATTAAAAAATCACCAAGAAATCATGAATTTGGAAAAGCTGCAGAAAGATTGTTTTCCTTTGTGGAACTCTGTGACAAGGAGCTATAGCTTGTTGCTGTATGGACTGGGGTATGTTTTGTGCTTTGTCCTGTTTGCACAGAGGTCCTGCTGCTGTAGCTCCTTAGCCAGCCCTACACACTGCTTGTATCGTTATTATGAATGCCTTAAGGTGATTAGAGTTTTGCTGAAGAGATCTGAGACAGTAATTCAGGAAATCAGAGGCAGTTCAAACTTGCCAGTGGCACTTCAAACACGGCACTTAAAGCAAATGCTTTAATTTGTGTGTTTGCAGTGAAGCAAAGTTATGATCTCTGAAACCTCCAGAGGTGGGACCTCCTGCACTCAACATGCTAGTGCCAGATTTCTCTGGAGCTCTTCAACACCACCTGCATCTCTACCAAGCAAAGTATTTAGGCTCATACTTGGAAGACTGCTCCATCATGCCTATACAATCAGATTTGCAAGCCAGGGAGCTGTCAGAGAGGTTTGATATGTGCTGTGTTTCCAGATGTGTTTCATACTGTGTTGGGTATGAGCACATTCTGAAAGACTCTCAACACAGCATAAAGGTCCGCGGCTTATTAACAGCTTCTCTTCATCAGTTCTAAATTCCAAGAGATCTAAACTCTTCTGCTTTAATGCCCATTAAAGTTACATTCCTCCTTACTAACATGTTAATGCATATTAATTTACGTTCAGTTTGGACCCTTTGGTTATCACTGATGTCTTCCAGTTCTTAATTTAATTCTAATCATATTCTTCTCCCCTGAGCTCTTTCCATCTCACCTTAAGAGTTTCACAGCTGGAACATCCTGTATGTTTGTACATGGATAAAGCAATTCTCATGTACTTGATGGGCAAGCCATGAATTCTAGTAACCAAGGTTTTTCCGAAAGCTTGCAAATCAAATAGGAAATTTTTCAGCTTGATTTGAATTTTCTTTTGAGCCAACATAATGCAAGAGAAAGTAAAATTGATTTAGCAAGTTATTTAACACCTGTGGAGCTTAAAATATTTTAAGACAATTTCTGGTTGACTGAGTCATGTCGATAGAAATTCCAAGTCTGTTTAGAATACATAAAACTTGTATGCATCCCAAATAAAGCCTAAAATTACATTGCTTATTTCCAGGTGGTTTTATATAGACTGCAATATAATAAATAAAAAAGCCTGAAATCTCAAAGGGAGTTATTAAAAAAAAAACTTATTCAGCTTTAGAAATTAATAATTCCTGCGACCACCTGTAGAAAGGTATACAGAATACCTTTAGTGTTTAGATATCCGGAGAAGTTACCTGTACACCAAAAACACCAAAGAAGATTTGAGATATCTAGGTTTAATTTGCTGTATGATGATGCTGTTTCTTCCACAGCAGTTCCCTGTGGAAACTACATGTCTTAGATAGATATATTATTACCAGGTTTCACTTCTAGTGCTCTTCTAGTATCTGGTGGGGTTATATAAAAACTAGAGGAAAGGAAAGCAAAAGGAATAAAAAAAAAATAGAGACAGAGAAATCAGTTTAAATGTATTATTAGAAAAATGTAGGTAATAAAGTACAGCTGAAATATTTACATAAAAACAGAATTTTGCATTTACACACATGAGCATGAAAATCTGGATTGAATGAAAAATAATTACTTTGCATCTAAATGTTTCTGTAAAAAAAGAGTTAATCTGAGAACTGGTGTGAAACTTTTTCTTGAAACAGTATCCATGAAAGGCACAAGCACGTTGGGAGGCTCATCTCAGGGAAAAGCTCATTGACACAAAATCCAAACTACTGGGGAGAGCAACACTGCAACTGACAAAAACCAGAAGGTGCCCTATGAAATTTGGAAGTCCAAAGATATTTTGGTCGATTTGTATCTTATTTGAATCTGATATATGAACTATGAGAAATCAAGTAGCTGAGGTGACAGCAGAAGTTCCAATTAATTGATTCTACATTATATTTCATCAAAATGGGTTATCCAAAGGTTTGGGATAAAATAATAAATACAGAGAAATGCAGACCTGTGAAAGCTTGGAGATACTGACATTTGACTCTTCTGTCTCTTCTGTGTCTCTTGTGGAAACCTGTGTTTAAGTAAGTGCCAGGGCTTGAGTTCTCTGATTTGTACCAGTTATGTATCAAAGGTAAATACCTTTAACTGGTTTTACCACCAGAAGGAGCAAATAGTGGAAATGAAAAGTGCATCTGGGCCGTATTTATGTCTGGCTCTCAAGCTGTGTTCCATAAATATTTCTTGTATAAATTTTCAGAGTTGGACTCTTTGTCCTCAAAGTCCTAGACTTTGGAACTTTGAGATTTTTGATGTGTGGCCATAAAGAGGCATTATAGCAGGAGAACATTAAATCTGATTTCACACCTTATAAAAAGGAAGGAGTTTTTCTAAGGATAAACTTAGGTTTGCCTTATTCTGGTGATCTAAATGCTCTAAATAGGAGATGAGTACTTTTAGATACTTGGGTGAAAACCTAATTAGTCATAAAAGCCTGTGAAGAAAAACCGAAGGCCAAACTTTTGATATTTTTTTTTCACCCACATAGCTGAGAGCATTATTTGTGGAAAAGTTCTGGAAGAGGGAAATTTTCCAACAGAACAAAAGAAACAGGATCTGCCCCACTAAGCAGATTTGCTCAGGAACACAAGGTATTACTCAGGTCCCCACTGAATATAAACTCGGCATGGAAAGAAAAACTCTTGAGATTGTTTAAATGGCACTACCATGTGACAGAAAGTTATCATTTATCCAAAGTTACTCAAAAGGAAAAACATGATGAGAATAGCTAAGAATGCATGATCTGAGATTGGCACCAGACTGTAGTGCTGGCAAAGACTTTCTGAGTCACGAAGTCCATGTTCTAATTACTGCAAAATGCTCCACTGCTTTATACAATATAATTAAATTATAAGCTCCAATGTAAAACCATTTCATATTTTTTCCCCAAGGCTACTCATTATTACTCGTTTCAAAACCTGCTGTAATGAGTCAAAGCCTTTTATTTTGCAAGCTGAATTTATCACTGGCCTTCTGATATCCATTTGTTCCTGGGTCAATATTATTTTCCAGTCTAAATATGCCTCTCCTGAGCCATGCTAACCCTCACAGTAGAACTTGACTAATGATAACAGATCATTCTTCCTACCTTTGTCCTGGTTGGATAAAAGTGCCTTTCCTGCTGTGAGGTAGGCTCTCCCTAATCTTGTCAATCCTGTAGCCTTTCTCTTTATGTGGTGTTAAAATTCTACACGTCTTTAGTGGCTAATAATAATTTCAAATTTTTCTAAATGCATGCTCTTATACAATGCATTCTTTCATTTTATCTCATCTCATTTCATCAGTTTCTTTCGCAGTTTACTTTCTTTTTACTCTGTTGGAGTGGAGCTTTTTTGTTAATGAAGTCAAGTATAGGTTACCTGAAAGTGATAAATGGGCATCAGGAGCAGCTGCTACTCTGAGACAGTTGCTTTAGCCAGGTGTAAAAACGGTGTGGAATTGCTTTATGTACCAGCAAAGTACATGTGTAACCTACTTAGGAATGAAGAAATGTTTGCTGACTTAATTTCTGAGGCAGAACATAAGGGACAAAGTGAGAAACAGGAGGCAAATAATAACCACACATAAGTGATACTTATGAAAGTTTAGTATGGGGATTTTAGGGTTCAAATGTCAGGTGGAAGATATTTGAAGCTGTGAAGTAATATCTATTTTAGATCCCTTCAGGATGAGAATAACTGGAGCTTCACTTTGCTTTAATTCTATTGCAAAGAAATAATGCTGTAACAAAGATCCTTGACTCAATTTTCAGTTTTTCTTAATGAAAAATACTTGGTAGACCTTGAAACTTGGCTAAGCACATAGCATAATTTGGTGTTTGTGCTTTTGCCTGCTTTTAGAAAAGGTGATAACTGAAGGGATATGGAAGCAAAACAAGATTGATAAAACTTGGAAGCTGGATTCAGCTGAATTCTGTGCAGTATGTTTGCACTCCTAGCTCAGGGCTCTGAGGACAGCCATCTGTGAACGTGGTGGCTCATGCCACTGTAGGGTCCATAGATTGAGCTGGGAACAGCAGTGCCATCACAAGGCACGTATTGAGGGCAAACCTTTGCTTCAGTGTTGAGTACAGGAGCCATACTTACTCAGGCAGTGAGAACTGAGTGTGGTTTCTGTTGCCAGAGGGAGTGCCAGAGGACAGGTTCTCTCTATCTGCACTCACCCCCAGATCTGCTGCTTCAAGCTGCCAGAATGGCACAAGAACTTGGCCCCTGGAAAGGGGTGACACATTGTTGGATTCTTTCTACTCTCCATATGTTTAAGGGTCTTAGTGTTACATGTGATACAACTTCAGCTGCAATTCTTTTGGTCTCTCTGTGCACTGATAGCCCTAAAGTGATTTTATCCTCTCCTTTGAAATCCAGAAAGTGGAATTTAATGATAAACCATGTAAGCAAAAAGAGTGAGCTTGAGAGGGAAACAAAGAGAAGTGGACTATACTGTCAAACTTCTCATTGTGAAAGGGAAAATAATAAGAGAATAATTAACACACAATAAATTAGATCATATTATCTTGAAGGTAATATTTTGGGGTTAAAAGAGTGTAATTGTTTTAAGATGAATGCTTGTATTACGATGGTGAAATGCAAATGTCGGACTTTAGCAGTTGTACATCTCTGTTCAACCTGCCTTTATTTTTGATTCCCCATGAACCAATAAATACATCTTGGGCTTGCTTACTTGTGAAAAAAGTTCTGGGTTCAAGTAAAAGATATATGGTAACTTATCCCAAATCACATCCTGGAATCATGGTGCTGAAGAGATCCAGAGAAGAAGCATTAGGAAAATTTGTTAGAGGCAAATTTGATCCTTACCTGTCTAAAGATGGCAGGAAACCCTGTTGACTTCTATGAGGACAGAATTTCTCTTTAACAATCAAAATATAATTCCTCTCAAAAAACTCCCCTCAAAAACAGGTTCTTAAAATGTTCCTTGTTATTTTCCTTCTCTGTGTATTTGCATACCTTTTACGTATCTCCTACATTTGCTCTACAGTAATGACATGAGGTCACATGAAGGCTTTTGGGAGGCCCAAAAGACAAAGGGGAGTTAGTCAGAAAAGTTTTGATCACATTGAAATGGAAGCCAGGAGTCTTTCCATCAACAGCCCTCAGTGAGATAAAACTGTCTTCACACTGGTAGAAAAAAATTCCTCAAAGAGCAAGTGTTAATTACGGTACATAATCACCAGCCCTACTTCACTAGAGCCTTTACCAAGGTTTGGCAAAATCTGAGTAAAAAAATCTGGTTTCAGTGTTTCCTTCAGTAAAGATATTTCTGTTACTGTATCAAGAAGGCACACTTTTTTGTATTCTGGGCCTCAGATCCTCTTAGAAATTAAGCAATTCTTGGAAGATGTTATTTTTCACCTCAGGTATTTTTAAAATGAAATTATTATGGAACCTGAAATTAATTTGAAAAATGTCATAATTTTTATTCAACAAGCTTAAAAGTGTGCTTTTCAAAAGGAATACAGACAGAATTTGGCTTAAAGTGTAGCTTATAGCATTCCTCAGGTATTATTTCATCTAACATTTGGAAACTAATAAAAGATCTTTTAACTGAAAAGCTGGTGGTTTTTTCCCCAAAAATTAGCAAGAGATCTGAGAAAAAAGGCACTTCCAAACACATTGATTTAACTGCTGGAGAGTCTCTTTGTTGGCTCATTGCTGCCAGGAACAAGATGCTATTGTGTTGACTTGGAGTCATGGCAGGAGAACACAACAAAGACAGACAAAACATTGTGTCACACATTGTCTGCAAAGGTTTTAGAAATTTAGGAAGGGAGTTCTTCTCTCTTCTGATTTTTACATATCCTCTTATTCACCTGCTTTTGAATTTATTTGGTAAATGAATTGAAAGTTGTTTTGCATCTTTGAAAATAGTCTTTATTAACATATAGACTTAGAAATGGAATTTAAAGTAACTTCTGGACTAGCTGTGTAAAGTTTCAGCTGTAAAGCGGAAAGAAGTATCTATAAATACCTGTTTTTATAGCAGTGAGAAATACATTACTATTTTTAAAATCAGGCTGCTTTTTCAGTATCTCAGACTAGATGTGTGATTCTTGGTCTTACTTGAAAAATATTATGACTCCAAATCTCTGTTTCCACATAATAATAGAAGTAATGAGGATACCTCCCTATTGTAGTGGGTAAACCCCCTAAGATACTCCTACTGTGCAACATCCAGGTGGTCTGCTCTTGAAAGTCAGTGTTCCACCATCCTCTATGAAAACAAACTTCTTAGCACCCAATCTAAATCTTTCCAGCTTTATTTTAAAACCATTCTCCCTTGTCCTATCACTATATGCCTCTGTAAGAAGTCTCTCTCCCTCTTTTTTTATAACCCCTCCCCCTCTAGGTATAAAGGCAATTTTAATAATGAGAAAAATGGTTTCAAAAATGTGGTCCTCTAGACAGGGAATTCACTTAAGTAATATTTTTTTCTTAAACAGAATCATATAAATGAAAACATATTTTCCTGTTAATTTCTCAGTATTTTTCTTAATCTCTTGGTCAGCCAAAGGAAGAAATTTTCCCACACTCGTTATATATTTGGAAATAAGTTCAAGATTTAGTTAAAACCAAAGCTGAAAAGAAATTTCTCTTCATTTTAAAAATGAAGAGAAATCTTGAATGGAAAATTTGAAATGTTTATTTTGAAATTGTTAAACAATATGTACTTAAGAAAATTAAATTTTTAATAACAAAACATATTTTTTTTCAAGCTGCTGAATTTGTACTGTTTCTCTGAAAAACATGTGTTTGAAAAAAGTTAACCTTATTTCTGACACCTCAGCTGACACACTCCTGGAGCAACAATATAGGATCATAAACTCTTGGGAGTTGTAGCCTGTTTCTATTTTTATTAGCTGACATAAAAAGCAGTATAATCCACTGAAGAAATAGGTCTGAGGTAAAAAACTCTTTATGGTCCCTCAAAACTGTTTATACGTCTACAGTAACTGTATTTTTGTCAGTCAGAAAGCAAAGCATTGGGGAAAACAGGGGGTATGGCATTGAAAGTTTTACTGGTTCTTTTTAATGCAAGTTGTATCCCACTATGTTTTGTAGTTTATATAAACATATACTACAGTAAGATTTCTGAGGAATCAGATTCACTCCTAGTGTGGATGGAAAACTGCCTGAAAATGGTTGTTCTGCTCCCAGGGCCATAAGTTCCACAGGAAGGTGTCAGTCAGTAATTTTAGCCATATATAAATACAATTTATTTCAAACTAATTATTCACTTATGGAGATTACAAAAATAAAAAATCTTAAAGCAGTCGCACTTTCAGTGTTATGATATATAACAAAGCAGCCTTATCCCCATTGCACAGAAGTGTGTGCTTCTTCCTAAACACAATAAATGGTCCTCGTGTCAAGCCCATGGTGATTCAGAGGTGGCAGATAATACCAACAGCAGGGCTTGCTAACTCTAGAACATAATTCCTCACAGTGTAACAGGTTCTTTAAGACTCCCCAACAACTTTCTCATAACTTCTTACAACTCGAGGTCAGTTCTGAAGGTGCTGCAGGTTTCTAAAGTTTTGTACTTTCAGCTGTTCTTGGGCAGCAGTTTCCTTTTTTTCCTGCCTCCAAAACACAAGAGCAGCCACATGCAGTCACCTGCTCTTGATGTCTGGAATCACAGCTGGCAATCACACATGCTCTGGTGCTGAGCAAAACACCTTCAGCTTAGTTTCAACATTTTGAAGAGACTGGGAGATGAAGTAATGACAGAAAGAATTAAAGATCTGCCAAAATACTTGAAACAGCTGACATTTTAAAAACTGCCTTAGGCAAATTTCACTTCAGATGATGTAGTAGGAAGCACAATGGAAGTGCTCTAATAATCAAAACGTGCAACATTTTCATTGAGGAAAAATTCTCAGCATTAAAATCAATGTATGCAGTCAATATCTGTACCAACATCAATATCAAGATCCAAGTTTCTTAAAATATCTGCTGCTAGATTGAAAAAAACCGGATCTATGCTTATATGTGAAATAAAATCTAACAGTTACACTAAACAGAAACTAATTTTTAATATCTAATGCTGTTTAGCTTGCTATTCTTCACTGAGAAACAGCACAGTTAATGGGACTATCTAGAGATTTTAAATTTCCCTGCGTCTTCCAGCAAGTTCTTCTACAAATTGCCTTGAAGCACATGAGTATTGCAAGGTAACATTACTGTTTAAAGTATGAAACTAAGGAGAACATTCATAGTGAAACAAACGAACTCTCCCTGTTTTTACATTTTAAGAAAATATTTATGCTAATATTTAGTTTTCATAAACAGTATTTGTTTCATAAAACCCAAGTCAAGCGATGAACCCACACAGCAAAATGCAGAACCTTGTAGAAATGTTCTCACGGCTCATGGATACATGAGGAACATTGCAGAAATATCTGGGTTAAGAGTGAATTCTTGGCAAGTGCCCCCGTCAAACTGAGACACCCTAAATGTGGTTTTCAACGGGTTCTTAAATCCTTCAAGAATTCAGACACAACAAGATTTGACTAGTCACACACACTACTGTTTGCTAATCGTAGTGAAACTCTGCAAAGCAGCTGCATTTCCTCAGTGCTGTCATCCTCCCGCATTCTGACCTTCTGTCTATCGATCCAGAAGTCTCTCCTGCTGTACCTACCTATGATGCCAGACAGTGCTGGGACAGTTTCCCAGACGTGTTGGAGGGGAGGGGATGCTGGTGTTACCCGTGTGCCCCTCACCTGGCCACAGGTCCTGTGTTATGCAAAGGGTTGGTGCTTCACAGCTGGATTTTTGGGGCTCACACTGCAGCTTCACACTGAGATACCTGCCCTAAATGTACTCCTCAGCATAGATGGGCAAGGTTAATACTGAGATTGAGGTACAAGTGAGGGCAAGTCAGTTATATAGGCTATGGATTATAAAAGCATAAGTAATAAGATGGGTAAAAAGAAAATAAGCTTTTCTTACCAAAATCACTTGAAGACAGTAGAACTTAATGGTAGTGAACAGGACAATACACATAAGTATGTTTATAACTCATATTTGTCACTTCAGTGGAAAAATATTGATAAACTAAAGATGCAGGATAATGATGTCACTTTTTGAATTCTGGGAATGAAAAACTTGAAATCTCTTTGAGAAATAGGTGCGAGAACTGAAATTTATATGCATGCAAATGAAAAGAAATTGTGAAAAAGATGTTATAACTTCATGGAGTGATGATGAACCACAAAGAAGGACATAAATAGCAGAACTAAAGTATAGTAGAAGTGCAAAACCTAAATGATCAAAGAAAAGTTTGTCCTGGATGTCAGAATGCGTGGGTAAAAACTGTGAAATTATGAAAAGAGAGGATGAGATGAACCTGATAATTGTGAGACAAAAACTGGTGATCCCTGTAAATTTGGTGTTTGTGTTCCTATAGGGGAAAAGAACTATAAGTGGCAAGGCAGAGGAATGACCCTCACTTTGGTGTTGAGTATGGCAACCATCCATGCTAAAGAAATATGATTTCAAATGGGATGAACTGGGAAAGATGTTGCAGAAGATTGATTGCCATGAAGTTGGGACCTACAGGTAGCTGTCTGACCATGGTCTGTCTGTTGAGATGTAATCAATGTCTCTGGCATGCCATGAGGAGAGGCAGCTGAGAGGGATATCCAGCTGCACTTATTGGTGCCCTGAGCCTTGGGGTGTGCCTGTGCTTGGTCTGCTGGCACTGGAACAGTGACACACAGCCTCCGGGGCTGTCTGGAACGACACGTGCAAGCTCACTGCTCACACACACCAGATTCTCACCTCTGCAAACCCCCACCTGGGTTTAAAAAAAAAAAAAAAGCGCCATGTCCCAGGGTGATGCAGCTTCACCTGGGTGTATCTAATTTTTTTACAAAATGTTTTCTTTTAAGCATATCAAATCCAAATGGTTGGGAGTTCTGAGGCATTTACAGTACAAACAGATCAATTAATTTCTTCTTGAAAACTCCCCTGCAGATTACAATTCGATTAAAAATGTTAATGCATGTCATTTGAGATAATTTTCTGGTAATGACATACAGAATGAGTATTTGGAGTGCCTTTGTTTGCTTTCTTCAGCAGTCTTTATATCCAGGATTATTAAATTGAGAGAAATAAAATGAATCTTATTAGAGAAATAAGAATTAGAGCTTTAATTAGCTCTGCTTAAACGGATTTTTAATTTTTTTTTATATAAGCTTATCGTGCCATGCAGTTATATCACTTGATGAAGCACACCAAGGAAAATCACAAAGGCAATCAGAATAAACAGTGCTGGACAGCCAGGAGCCAAGTGTAAAGAAGAACTCTGATTTCATTTGGCTCTTGCTCTTTCCTCCTGTGTGTCTCTTTTTCTCGAGACAAATCAAGATATCATCAAAGTCTTTGTTCTGGTTCCACTGCTGCTGAACCCTGGAGCTGGGGTTTCACACGGCTGCTTTGAGTTTGTTCTCAGCACTGATTCCAATAACCAGGAGACGTGTAAAATCTGCTTTCAAAATGTTGGGTTACATGAGCACACATCTGACCAGAGAAAGACAGTAGAGCACAGTACACAGACAGGGACTGTTTCACTGACATCTCCACTAATAAGGCCTCATCACCTTAACTTCATTAGGGCTTATATACATTAGCAAAAATGGCCACATTTTTCAATGAAATCAAAGAAGTTAAATCGTTTAGGAGATGGTAAATGTTTTATTTGAGGCTTTCAGTGAGTATATAAGCTTTTTTTCTTCTTGGACCAATTGAAAGTATTCTCAACACATATTCGTTTACATGTATATATATGTAAAGCATTACTTTACAATGGATGAGGGACATGTAATAGTAAAATTTATATGATCCTTCTGATTCCTTTTGGTTAGCTTAATGCTTCTAATTTCCTACAAAATGTGTTTCAGCTGGCTTCACCTTTTTGGTTTTCATATATTTTTACCTCAGAAGTAGCTCTAAAAATATTCCTCTAGACACTTCTGCCATACAGTGTGTCTGGAAGGACAGATTCACCTATTTGCCTTCCTGAATCAGACTTTCCTGAAACAAACTTTCCTGCAGACAAGCCAGAATAAACTGTAGAATACAATTAAAAAAACAAAAATGAGAAATGCAGAGACACTGGATTTCACTTGAAATGTCTCTAGCAGTCCTGTAAGACTGTGTTACAGCATCTGGAAAGGGAAAACAAGAATGGCATGTAACAGATTTACCATCCCAAGGGCTTCATGATCTCAACTGTACCTGCTGCTTTGGGGAACTCTTGGCATTATTAGCTAATACTGTATCATTCTTTACAGTAGTTGAGCCCAGTAAAGACAGTGGGTCCTCTGACCCAGGTGCTACCTTAGTGCATGCACTCTGACTTTCATCCCTGAATGGGAAAATAATATATTATCTACCAATCCAAACAAGCCACTGGGAATGGACATGGTGTGATTTTACCTTACTGGGAAAGAAGGAGAGCCAGGAGGATTTTGTTTCTCACCAGCCTCATGAGTTGATGAGGCACAAGAATCTGAGACACAGGGTGGCAGCTGTGCAGTCTCTGTCTCCCCTTGCCCATTCTTATTCAGCTCAGCATCCTTCTTTGTAGCCATTGAGGGCATGGCATTAACACACCACTCTGGACTATCACCTTTCCATGCAGGAGATTACCAGGAAAGTGTTTCATACTCCAGCAAAAGAACCCAATTTATCAGAATATATATATATATATATATATATATATATATATATATATATATATATATATATATTTCTATTCTGAGAATGTAGTGTTACATACTAACTCAGCAATATCAATCATATGAGTGGGCAAGTTAAAATGGGAACTCCATGGGACTCCAATGAATCATGCAACTAAAATGGAACTCCAATATTTCAAAGTGTAGGTTTGAATTCTAAGAAAATTCTCATTTTGATTTCTCCAGCAAAATAAAATTCTAATAAACTTCTCCCAGTTATTAGAAAAAAAGTTTGTGAAATTTATCTACTAATTTATTTAATCACATAAAAAACTACAACCATGATGGAAAAAATATTTAAATGAAAGTTTCAGCATTGCAGTTCTTACCATGATGAATTTAAATTTTTTAACTGCATATAAAACTGTCAGACCAGCAGAAAGCTCTGTTTTATATGGAACCAACGTTTTCCAATGAAAACTTGTTTCAAAACTAATGACAGCTGTGATCCCCATAGGTTTAAATCTTACATGCCCATCTCTGGGAGCAAGGTGCATAATGTTGAGCAAGGTATCACAATCCCAGGAAGTGAAAATAGCATTAGCTACCCCTTGTTTAAGGAAAAACAGTGGAGACAAATATAACTTCTGAGTATATAAAAGTTAGATTACTCCATGAAGTCTTCACTGTAGTCAGGCATCTATCTATATTTTTTCCAAGTATTTTACCTTTGAGTCCTATGGAATTGACGTAATTCCCCAGGGGACCTAGTTGCAATTTGTTGCTAGAATGACTTGACATTCCTATAAATATTTGTGCCTCATCCAGTTCAACTTGGCTGATGTATAAATAAAGCTGTGTAATCCTGTTTCTCTTCCCCCTTTTTCTTTTCTCAAAATATTTTTGCTAATTGGTCAGAGACCAAGGAGTAATTACAGTAAAGCCAAATCTTTATTAGTGTTAGTCCAAATGTTTGAATGGAGTTTATTCAGAGTGGCTAAAATATGTGTACAATTCGAACATACGAAGTTTTTATAACTGAAAAAATAGTGCAGCAGCTATTTGCTCACTCAATTATATGTAAAAAAAAAACCCAAAAAAACAAAGAAATCCACAGCACTCAGTATATATTCACAGTAGTTCAGGTCTCAGTATCAGCAAAGAGACCTAGGAACTTGGTCTTCACTGTCTCTGAAGGTTTTCAGATTCATTTGAAGCCAAAAATCAAAACTGACCTATAGGAATATAGATCACAAAACAGAAAACAGAAAACAATTCTCCTTTCTAGTTTTGGTCTGAATTTCTGGGTAGATTAAAGCACTTTTTAAAAGCTGTACAGAACCTTTTTCAGCCTGTCTTCAAGTTGTCTTTATCTGTCACCAACTTATTTAATCTCCAGATAGTTCCAGTTTCTGTTAGTCTAATCTCTTTAGTCATATTTGTCACAAAATTTCAAAATACATTTAATACCTTTCCTGTTTCCAAAGTCAGCATTGATCACAAATACTGTAACAACACTTAATATCAGCTTTTGTATGGGGAACTGTGCCAGATAACATAACATTGGGTCAAATATACCAGCCCTGTTATCTGTGCCTCTAATTTGTATTACAAGTAGAGGATGTGAGTGAAGAATTAACCAAAATAATTTTTTTTTCACTCAAATCTACTATGACAATAAGAGTGTTTAACATCTGTTTGTAAGAACATTTCTGAGAGGGAAAAAGCACAGTCACATAGAGTTGTGTATCAGATAATTTGTTAATTATACATGTCAGTTCTACAACAGCAAGTATTTAAAAGACTAACATTATGTTCACAAATCTCTTACTGCTTTTTTTTGCACTGATGGGTTTTGAAGTAATTCTTGTGCATGTAAAGCTAATGATAATCTATACTCAGTTCTGCTTGGATTCTCCAGTTATAACTCATAGATAATGTCATACTCTTTTGGTGGATAAAGATGAAATTCCAACATTTTGAGTTTGGATTATTAAAATTTGTGCATGTTTACGCTGACCTTGCCTATTTGACTTCTGCATTGTTAAATAGAATAAAATTCTACTGCAAGATTGTCCAGCTCCTTTCAGACCAGAGTCTGATTCATGACTACTGCAGGCTTCATGTGGGAAAAAGGCTGCTTTATAAAAGAAATTGAAAGTTGACATCTGTCTTCACTTGGTATTTTTATCTTTAAATAATGGTTGCAGTGTTAGTGATTATTTGTTCCAAGGGGAATGTGTGGTGATCACAGCTCTGCAGTTGCTGCTCCCAACATCACAGTCACTGGAGCAGCTCTTCTTGGCCACCCATTGCAGGAAGAGGGATCTAATTTTCATGTGTCCTGGGAAAAAGTTATTTTCTCAGATATTTACATTTAATAAAAGTATATAATCTGAAAAGACCTCTCAAAAATTTTTTGTACACAATTTTTTGTAGTATATTCTCCCATATACATACATATATATATATATATATATATATATATATATATATAAAAAATCTCTCTAACAGCCTTTTCCCTCTCCTATAGGATTTCTTCATTCCATAGCTCATTGATAGCTTTTATTTTTATCTGAAATTGTCATTCTACTATTGCTCCAGCGTTCTCCAGGGAAAGTACCAGAAAAATACCTTCAATAAGGGAACAAGTGAAAACAAAATCGTGTACCTATTACATTTAATTCACATCTGGAATCAGAATTGGAGTTTTGAGAAACATATGAGAAGCCCTGGAACTAGATCACATGGAGAACAGAAAGCGATTCACTTCTGGAAATAATGCTTTCACAGCTGATTTATCTGAGGGCAAATCTTGAGGGATTCTTGGTTAAGACCATTTCAAGTACCTGGAAGGTGCCCAAGGTCTGATTTCAGAAGTATATGCATTGAAAGTCTTCTAAAGTTCAAAACAGACAGACTCCCATCTACCAAAAATGGCATCAGGCCATAGACTTTCTGTTACTTGCTAGCTTGGATTTCTGGGACATTATAGGTTCAGCTTTAAAAGAAAAATTGTGTTTAAGTGTGCAGAAATGTGATGTACATGTATTCATATATTAAAAAAAAAAAAAAAAAAAAGACTAAACAAATACCCAGATGTATGTACACATGATACATACGTATGCTGCCAGGAGCAAAACATTGTCATAATTAAATGGAAACTTTTTTCATTTCCTGAAGGCCAGGCTTGGTCCAAATATCTTGGTACATATAAGAACTGCAGCTCCATTTTTCACCTGGGAGAAAATATCCAGCACTGTTCTACTATATTATTTCCTATTAATATACCATCTGGAATGTAGTTGCAATATGGAGTGGATGAAGCAAAGCAAGATTAACCTTATCAAACATCCAACAGCAGTGATCCCCATAATAACCTCTCAGACTGATTTCTTTCCAAATTTCTCCTATAAGAACCTTGCAACTTTAACTCCAATTCTCCACCTACCAAATGTTGTGGGAAGAGGCAGCCTCTCTATATCAAGGCATCAGTCACAAACAGAAGACAATTATTTTAACCCACTCTTCTATGCTTAAAGATTTAGATAATAAAACCCTTACTGACCAAATAAAGTACAAATTTAATAACAAAATTTTTTTGATATTCAGTTTGTCCTTTAAGAAATAATAATTTTGTTTGAAAAACAACTAACAGAAAAAAGTCAACAGTATCTTGAAAGGCTTAACAAAAATGAATGTTCCATCCACCATCTGACTGATTAAATTGTCCAGAGAGCTGTCATATCAAATAAACTCCCCAACTCCCAAATAATAGGAATCAGTGGTCAAACTAGCTAACAGCTTCTTTGTCTCAGAAAATATATTAATCTAGGATTCTCTGACAAAGATAAATAGAAATAAATGAATTAACTGAAACATGTATTGAAACAAAAAGGAAATGTTAGATCATCTAGTTTCATTTTCCGTGTGAAATAGGTGAAACTGCATTAATTTATCTCCCACTCTCCTAATATGTTTGGCTGAAGCTTATCTTTCAAAAGCACATCTAGTCTTGATTTGAAGACACAAGAGATGGGGAATCTGTTATTTTCTTTGTTAATCTATTGAGATGATTGATTGTCATCACCACTGCAAATCTGTGTTGAGCTGCCAGTAGTGTGGCCTCAGCATTCAGCTTTGGGCTATGGTTGTACCTTTTTTTCCTCTATAAAAGAAGTCTTCAGCACCCCACAACTTTCCTACCAAAGCAAAATGGAAACAAAAAGAAATCTTTCTTCTTGTGAGTGGGCAAGTCATGTAACAAATGTCACCTACAGGTTGGTGACAGGCCCTAAACTTTTCTCAGCCTGCTGTGGAGAGCTGTAGCCTGTGGGAAGCAGGAAGTGATTCAGCCACAGGTCTTCCACTCCTGCCTCCTAATTCACAGAATGGTAATGACTGTGGGAAGGAAAAAAATGAGGAAAAAAAGGGAGGCTGTAGTGTGTGCCTGTCAGGTCATTGCGTGGTACAGAGCACATTCTATATAAGACTGGGGGAAAGTGTGTGCTTCCCTCCACTTCAGCCCTATCCTGCTCCCATTCCTGCTGCCATCCCTCTTGGGATATCATCTAAGAACTATAAAAAAATTCTAACTGTAAGAAAAGTATAAATCTATTTTATGAGTTTCTCTAGATAGAAAGGCATGTTTTTGTCATTAGACAATGGAAAAGACAGGAGAAATAGCAGTTTGCCTCAAATTGCCAGAATTTAACCTCTCTAACACATGAAAATTTGTTTCTATACTTTTAGTGATGTGAAGTGAGTTTATTCCATTTTCAAGAGGTGAAGTTGTGTCATTGTCGAAGCAACACTGTATTGCTATAATTGAAATATTTTTCTACATCTGAGTCAGGTGATCTATAGAAAAGAAAACAAAGTTTTCAGAGTGTTTCCTTCCTTGGTCTTTGGAGCATTATTTCTCATTAATCCTGATATTACAAATTGATTTTCCACATATTTTCATGATTAAAATTCACCAATCTATTTTGGTGGCCTTCTTGATAATTTGGCAATAAACAATCACTGTAAGAGCTGAAAGGCAGCTGACAGACTGTGCTGTGAGTGGCATACAGATAGGTACCTGAAAAGCTTGTTGGAACAGATCCTAATGAAATTCAGCAGATGGGACAAACATCTTGAGGTTCCTAATCTGGGCGAGTTTGCAATTGCCTGTTTCAAATAATATTGTTTTAAACAGCAGTAATATTCTGTAGCACAGATCTGAGGAAAGTATTGCCTCCTTAGCTGACCTGAATCAAAATACGTACTCCACTGAGGAAACTATGAATGGTTTTTATTATGATTAATTAATAAGCTGTAAAGAACCCACACGACTTATTTCTAAAGTCTCAAACCCATTATGTGAGCGTGTTTCATATGCTCAGCAAAACAAAGATAGCATCTGTCCCTGACAGAATACTAATGAGAGGCAATTGTTCAGCAATTAAGGAAAAATAGAAACACGAAGAGAACAGAGAAAACACTTGTGACATAAGAAGTTCCATGCTTCCATACTTCCATGTCTTTCTTTCTACAGTAGTAGAACCTGTGTACTGAGATGAGTACTTTTCTTTCCAGCATCAAATGAAGAGTTCAGATGTCAGACCACACTGATTACCCTAGTGCTTGCTCCTGGATCTTTCATGTACCATGAATAGAGATTCAAGAATCCAGAATATCTTCTGGATTGATATGTGTTAGAAATATGTGCTAGAAACTATGTTTATATGATAAAATTCACTAAGTCCACAAGTCACATTAAAGCCAGGGAGGCGGGTTCTGTCCTGGATCTTGAAAGGTCCTGGGGAATCAAGAACAAAGGAAGGAGATTCTTGGTGCAGAGTAGGGAAGCTGGAGTTCTTGACAAATGTTTTGGTAAAGAGGGAGTTCAGAAAGCAATGTGGTGATGACAGGAGATAGATTCATAGAGAAAAACACACAGTGAAAAGAAACAAGAGATACTGATGAGAAAGAATGTTGGATTGAGTGTACCCACATGGTTTTTTGTTTGGCTATATGATTTACTCAGCTTTGAATATTTCATTCTGGTTTCACCATACATACACGTTTTACACCCTTATGCTAGGGACCCCTTTTGAGACTGTTTATGAATTACTTGGGTGAACAAGAACACTGAGGACCAGGAAAAAGTCTTTTATGGCCATATACAGCCTTGTGGTGTCTGTGGAAGAACATTTCTACTGAAAAGATGTCAGCATTTCGCTCTTGCTGTACCTTCATCCTTAACCCTAGGAGGGAATATGCTTACTTCTTTAATTCTAGTCATTGTTTAGCAGGGTAGTGACTTCACAGTTTCCATAGCCTCGTTCAGTGTTTTTCCTTGTGTGATGTAGCTTTCAAAAAACCTAATGTTATTTCTAGCCTGATTTGAACTTGGAGAATTCTTAAACTTTGGATGAAATCAGAAGTTCACATTAATTTAAGCATACTCTTTGGTTTATTCTGTGTTTGCTGTGAATACAGAACCCTGTTTCTTTTACTTCGTTCACAATTCAATTACACTCTCTGCACTTTTTATGTAATTATTATTGGCTCCTGTTGCTAAAGAACTTTATTTAATCTGCTATTACTTGGCAGTTATGTAGACTCTTGTATTTCTGCCTGCTTGAGCTTTCCTTTTTTCTTAATGAGTTTGTTTGTCCATGCACTCACAAATCTTCATCTGATCTGCAAAACTGACAGAAATGGTCCACAAACAGCACCAAACATGCAGATCACAACCTCCCTTGTAATTTGGTATCTCAGAATTGCTTCACTAGCAGATCTTCTCCTCACTTCTTTAAATTGGAAATTTATTTGCTATCCAAGAAGAAGTTTTCTTCTCTCCCACATGGACTCATATTAAGTATACCCTAAGATCATATGAGGATCATATGGTTTAGTAAGAAACTGATGTTTTACTATGCAGCCAAGCTGAAAATCAGATGACTTTGCAGGATTGCATGGTGATTGTTCACCCATGAAATTGGAGTGTTTTCTGGAAAACTTGACACTGTTTTAATTTAATGAACCAATTACCTAAAGATTTTTAGAGAAATGGAATTATACCAGCAATTAACAATTTCCTTGGGTTTTAAAATTAAACCAAAGACTTTGGGTTTTTTAAATTTTTTTTTTTTGCTGTGTCAAGAGTTAAAGAGATAAGAAATAGCTTCCTATCCTCTATGGTCCTGTCCTCTCCTCACCCTTGCTCTGGCCTTCAATTGTTAGGTCCCATAGATGTTATATGGTGTGATATAATATAGGACGATACCAAATGTATGATATTAAATATCTGATATAGCTGGGAAATGCTTGTAGTGCTTCTGGCACATCTAAAAATCTAAAAAGTAGATGCATCAGTGATATAGTTATGCTGTACCTGGAAATAATTTTAGACAAAATGTTTTGAAGTGGAAGGATGAAGACTTGTGTATGACTCACATGAATCAGGGGCTGATATCTGTTAAAGATATGAAAATATAATTTTATTTATATTCAAGCAACTACATAAAGATATATACCTTCAACTTTTTCCATAAATAAGTTCATCTGTATGACTCAAAATACCCAAATGAAATTCCCAGAAAAAACTCTACAGGCAAGCAAAAGCCTGTACAGCATGGAAAGGTGAAAAATGCCATATAAGTGAAAAAGCCTGAGGCAAATATTTATGCTTATTTCCAGGCATCCATAGCTTTAGTCTGTTTCCAACTTCTGCATTAAGAGTAAAATGAAATGCATACAATATGCTTTGGGCTACAAGATCTGAGAAAAATTGCAAAGCTTATAGTTGAAATAACTTGCCAATTATTTAATAATGTTTTAGATTAGGTGCTTTGTCCTGCCATTATCCCTAGCTACAATTTGGTCTCTTGGAGGGGAAGAATTGTATGTCATTGTCCATTCAAGCACTAAGGGCAAAGTTCAGCTAAGCCTATCTTGTATAGGAAATTTGGGTGGGATTGATTCCAGAAACAAAAAGACATGCAAGTCCTTCATTATCTCAAATACGGCTTTTATAAATGTATATTTAATTATTAAATAATTGTTTCTCTTCATTCAGTTTATCCTTTTGGATTTTATATTTCTTGGAATTATGTCAGCACCCTAACTTCTGTCTTCCACAACACAGCCAATGCTTCTTATTATCTTTCTGAGTTTCAGTTCTTACAATTACTCTGCTTTATAGAAATAAATTTGCATCAGGCTTGGAAACAGGACAAAGATGTCTCACAAACAATGCAATGGCCTCAACTGCTAGACTTTGAGTAAAATTTCTTGATAGTTTCTTGTTTTCCTTTCTGTTTGCTTGAGGTTTTTTTTTCTGCTGGTGAAAATCTTAAAAACCTGTTAGGTTTTCTAGGAACATATATTGAAGCTTATAAAGTTTTGTGAGTTGGGAAAACACGTTCCAGGCAAATCATTTAGGAGTGTCTAAGCATCCTGTTGTACAAATTAGAAGTTCTTTTCACCAATAGTTCAATTGCAGGTGTTGCCAGCTGCAATTTCTAGAAACACACCTATGTTTTCAGGTCAGGAAGTACAAACTGTTTCAAAGGACATTCTGTGCTGAAGTTGGAAAACCTCTGGGAATCCTATGAGTTAAGCTATGTGACTGAAACACCCACTTAGAGAAGCTGCAGACCTGTGTGTGTGTCCCTGCTGATTAACCCTGTGCTTGTCTCCTCACTTAGTACTGATAGATGTCACCATATCATTGTAATTCCCAGTTCTCCTTCTATGCCCCAGGGAACATGCTGAGTTTTACTACCCTGGCTGCAAACTGTTTGCAAACCAGTCTTTACAATTGCAGCCCTCACTAGGCAAGCATCATCACTAGGGAGTAAAGTTGTGAGAGGCAAATATCATCCCAGATACTGATACCATCTTTGACAAAATCTACATCTGTGGAGAATTAAAAGGGACTGAGAGCAGGATATGGTTCATCCTAAAGTAGGTACCGATGGCTTGAATGTGACTAAACATCTGATTGCTAAAACCAGATGTGGTCAAGGACAATTTTTTTTTGGAAAGAGAAAAAACCAAGATGTGATACTAGCACTCTCATTAGTACTGACAGATGATGCTAATGCAGATACACAAATCCTTCTCAAATGAATCCTTCTTAAAAGTTAAGCTCAGAAGAGGCTAGGGAGTAAGTAACCACAACTGGGATTTGTCATATCCCTCACTGGGCTACTGGAACTGCTGGGATTTAGTCACAAGACATATATGACAGTCTACAGAAAACAGACTTAGTGAAAACAAACAATAAAAAGATGACACAGCAGTGTGGGATACACCCAATTCTGTGAAGTGACTAGTCAAAAAATATTGCTTTCTTGGACTCCAATGTGTAGACTCTAGAATGGGATTAGAGTTCATTTAATTTCTCAAATGAAAGTTTTGTTTTTGTCTGGTGTACTTTTTTCCTGTGAAAATATAAAAATCCTGTATCAATCATTCTGCAATAGGGGAAAAAAGTAGGTTTTCATTCAGTTCCAACTTACTATGAAGCATCACTCAAAACTTCCTTTACTGAAATGTTTTATCTGAAAGTGGAAAGGTAGTCACCTACTCGGAAACCAAGAGAAAAGCTGAATTAATACAGAACAAGTCAAACCCTAGTACCTTTTGCTCTTATTAAGTCACCCTGGGGAAGTTTTCTCTCTCTCTGTTGTTTTACCACCTGTTAGTCTCAGTGTCAGAAGCACTCCTCCATGGTGTGGAGATTCCCTCACCTCCATGGTGAGGGAATCAGTGGAGGAAATATGGGACTGAATAGAAGGATTGTCCCTCAGTTTGTGACTCCCTTCCTTTTTGACTTTGTGTACCAGGGTTCTCATGTGTCAGCAGGAGTCATTCTCTTCAACTTGTTCCACATCTCCCATTAGGATAAGAGGGAACAGGAGATACTGGCTGGTCTCTCCTAGGGTGTCTCCTGGACCTTATTCAGGAGTTATGAATACAGTTCACCAAGTTCAAGGCTCTGGTAATCAGTAATTAATAAATAAATAATAAGTAACAACTTCTGATGTAAGATTTTACAAGGTAAGGCACAATTGATTCTTTTGGTTAGATGTAAATGATGTACTGGTATACTTTGGGACATTTGTAGAAGTTATTTGGAATTTATTAAACATATATGTACTTTTCAAAGTCTTAAAAGAAATGGAAACACACATTTAGGCCATCTAATCCGTACCTTTGCCAAAGGGGAATTGTCCCCTCAAGTATAATTTCTAGTATTTGGAATAGATTTTCATGTTTCCTCCTGTTTTGAAAGGTAACCCAGGACCGTAGCCATATATATCAAATTATAAACTAGAGTTGGATGTTTTTAAGCTATTTAGACTGCTGATCCTTCTGGGAATTTTGGACTATTCTATTTTGGACCTTATTTGTGTGGTAGCTGGAAGAGATAAATGCTTATTAATGTATATATTGAAAAGTATTGTATGTCTTAAATAAAAAATGTGAACTGTTTACTTCAGCGGTATTTGTTAATGTTGTGCAATGAATGCTGGTTTGCATTCTGCCACCTCTCAGTGTAGCCTTTCTGACTGGGGCTGAAAAAAGTACATCCAGAGCAGATCAGTGGTTCACAGAAGTGTTGCTCTTTAATGTAGACTGCTTTAACTTGCTCACCTCCTCCAGTTTAGATCTCTTTCACTTGCTCACCTCCTCTTTTTCTCAGCCAATTGTAAAAGGAAAAAATACCCTAAAATGAATTGAGAAGAAAGAGAGTCATCCAAGTAAAAGTCTGATTGAAATAGTATTTTCTTGTGTGGGTTTTTTTTTTTTTTTTAAAGTTAGATTTATATTTCTTTGAATTTCTTTTCACTGAAACCAGAGTCAATGAGGTGTTGACTTGCATTGGACTTATTTAATGAAAAGCATCAACGGTAGAACGAAATTTCAATTCAATGAAATATAAAATACTTCATGTTGGTAAATCCATTTGTAGTTTCTTTAGTCTCCGACAGTGACTAAAATAAAATCAAGTGTTAACCCCAGAAGTGTTCACCTCTGAAGGAGTGAAGTCAGAGTCATGAAGTTATAGAGAGGCTGAAATAAATGAATTAAAACACTCTCATAACTTCCATTTGTGGTGGTGTAATACAGTTACTTACATAAACTTAAGTGCCTTGAGAAACAGATGCAGGGAATACTGCAAGATGACAAGAGTGACATGCAGTTGTACAAAGGCCTTACCTCTGCCCCAACAAACATACTGCTGATGCTAATAATGTTGAACTAATTGAAAAAAGAATAAGGGCTGAGAAAAGGGTCCAGGATGTGAAGACATAACATGGAAAACTGGTTTTACCTAAGTTATTTGGAACACAGATTTCTCTGCTTGCAAAATGGGCAGCCCACAGTTTTTCTGATCTTCTCTTGGGAATGTTTTTCTTTCAAACTCTTTTTTGAAATTTTTAATATTTGGAAGCTTGGCTGCCTCTACTGATTTATAGGGGACTTATCTAAACATAAAGGAATGCTTAATCTTCTTTGGGAGTATCTGTATATTCATTTGGAAACAAGGCGTTCTTTGTACTTTAATTCTTACTGTATATGGATTATTTTCATTTTTCTATGTTACCAGTTTAAAAATAATCTCTTACCTGCTAAAGATGAGTTTCCAGTTCATTCCATAGTATGACAGCTCTTCTTATCATCCACTTATTAAGTTTGTGTCACACCAGTTTATCTATAAATTTACCATGGACCTTATTGAAGGCCATGCTAAAACCAAGATATACAGCATCCACTGCTGTCCATATTATCTGTGCAGCTAGTCATTGGATCACAGAGAGCAATTAGGTTGGTCAAGTATGATTTGCTGCCTGTTCCCAGTCACAGTCTTCTTAATTATGTATCTGAAAATAACTGAGGATTTGCCACATAATTTTCCCAGGACCCTGAGACAGTGAAGACTGTAATTTCCCAGATTTTCTCCCCTTTCCTCAATAGTAGTGTCACACATTCGTTTTTCCAGTAATGTGAAAAATCCCCTGATCACCATGACCTTTCAGAAATGCTAAGAGTAAATCTTTGTAGTGGCACTGGCCAGCTGCTGCAGCTTCCTTGAGTGAGTCTTCCTCTCCTGTGGGTAGTACTTCTCTCTAACAGATTGTGCTAGTAGCCTTGGAGAACTGCCATGCAAGAGGGCAAGTTAACCAGTGAAAACAGACTTTCTCAATGGATTTTGTCACTAGGTCCTGTGTCCAAATGAACAGGTTTTTCCTAATCTTCCTTCTACTGCTGATGTACATTCAAAAGAGCTTCCTTGCCCTTCACCTCCCTGTCTAGTTTTAACTCCAGCTGAACTTTGACTTTCTTAATCCCCTTCCTGAGCACTTGGGAAATGCTTCTACATTTCTCCTGAGTATGACCAGCTCCTGTGGTCTTTCCTTTTGTGTGTGAGCTCCATCAGGAATTGCCCATTCAACCACTCTGGACTTCTGCCATGTTTGCTCAAGCTTCTTCACTTTGGAATGTGCACTCAGCTGGTACCTGTCCTTTCTTTCTTTCTTGAAGTGAGAAAAGTATCAACTGGTCTGGCTGACTTTTGATGGCATTAGTTTTTTAACATTATGGGCTAGGCATTAAGGAGAAAACCTTATTTTAAACGACAAAGTTGAGAAACCTGGAGTATGTTCAAGCCATGCAAATACAAAAGCGAGATGGGTTTCAGAAAACTGTAGTGAAATAGCAATTTAAAAAATCCCGGTTTGATGTGTGAGACATAGAGCAAACAATGTTTTATGGGTATTGCATTATTTTTAGTCTAGGAATAAATGTGAATCACAAAGTTCAGTGTAGGGCAGACTATGACTTACCTTCAGCTACTTAAAAAATAGAAGTAATTTGCCAACAATAGAATAGGGTTTTATGTACAGCATTTGCTGATGTTGAGATGAGCGTACTATAAGTGCACAGAAATTGAGCCACCAGGTAAAATATATTTATTTCAGATGCTTCTTCCAAAAATTGTCAGCTCAGATGAAAAAGCAATAGAAATGAGAGATTCAGAAGACTGAGTATTCAGTCATGCTGTATCTATTTCCTTGGCAATGCATGTTTGCCTTCTAGAGTTCTTGCTAGCGTCTACTTCAATTCCACATGTACAGCAAGTTATATATAGAACAAATGCTAAGAAATCAAAAGGCTCTTTTCTAAATATTATCTGGTGACACTTCATCTGGAACTTTAAAAAAAACCTACAGTCATGAAGAGAAAGAAAATAGAACAGAGATAAATCTAATGAAATAAATATGCACAGAGGGAAAAGGAGAGAAAACCAAACAGCCCCAAGTGTTGGACTCTTTTCATGACACATATCTGAAACTCACATGATTTGGATGAGTCTAATATTTCTTTATACTGGGTAGCAGTTGATGGAGCCAGATGGTCCCTCAAAGAAAGAGAACCACAAAGAATCTTGCCAAGCTGCTGATGTATTAAACACTCGCTCTGTAAGCAGAGTTGTAACTAGAGGCCCTTACTCTTGCAGTCACAAAATGGAGGGTGTTAGAAAGCAAGATTTGAAAATTTTTATATTTATGGGGTTTTGGGGAGGATTTTTCCACAATCTCTCTTCCTGGAAGCAAAGCTGGTCTAAGCTGTTCCTATCTACCTCCCCTTCCCCCAAGCTCATTCCTGTCTCTGTATCATCTCATTTGTGCCACCAGAGATATTTGTGGTCTCATGGCAAACATGATTTGCTAACTGATCACATACATATTGGTAAACTCTTTCTGAGAAAAACTATCTTAAAATCCTGTCCCCAAGGTTATTTTTACCCTGGAGTCATTTAATCAGTTCCTTGGTTTGGTTCGTCTCACAGTGCTGCAAGCAGCTGTACAGGAAAACTGAAGGGGATGGCATGGAAGCAAGCAGGAATGTCTCTGGGCAAGGGCAGGGAGAACTGTTTGCATCAGAAAAGCTGCCAAGGGAAACATCCTATGAACCACAGTGTGAGCCACGTGATTTTCCATTAGGACTGGCTCTGGTAATTTGCCATATGCAAAGTGAGAAGTAGTTCCTACAAAGGAAAGCTTATAAGGTAAGAAGTCAAGACAGAGAAAAGCCTCAAGTGTGTCGCTTTGCAGTGAGGGCTGAGAGTGAATCTCAAATGCTGAGAGCTACTAAACATCCTAGCCATTCATTTTGTAGCTTTAGTGACTGCAATACAGATTTCTGGATTAGAACTACTCTTCTGCAACATGCGTCTTGCTCAGCACAGTGAGAAGGAAATTTCCTGGAGCTAATTAGAATAATAAAATAATCTGTTCTTGGAAGGATTTAACTATACAGTCTTATTATTTTAATTACCTGTTTTATTCAACAAGATTTTCAGGAAATTGCATAAGATGTTTTTGCTCTTTGTTGTCCAAACACCAATCAGAAATGTCAGTGGAGGCAACATTCCTGATCATAAAACACCCAACCATGTTTATAACAAATCATAAACCCAGCTTATTTAAATCCTACCTAGGGTTATGCTTTCACAGTCTTTTCTCTGAGAGTGTATCTTGGAAAATATATATGGCATTTGCTACCAAGAGTCATGCTTTGTAGAAAATATTTCCTAGAAGCATCTGTTGCTATAATGCAGAGGTTATTTGTAAAAATTCTGCCCTTATTATTCCTCCTAGCAGAGATAGTGAGGTGAATTCCTTTAGGAAGAAAAAACATTTGAACCTGTCCAAGTCCTGCCTGGACCCGAACTTCTTTAACATAAACACACAAAGGTGTATGTAATTACAGAAGAAACAGAAAAAACCCTCAGACAACTGAGGGAATACAAAGGAAACCACACAGACTTCCAACAAACAGCCAAAATTCTGATATATTTAATATACAACAAAAGATGTCTCAGAGGATGGGTGTTGCAAGAACATGTAACCAGTGTGAGTCAAATTAGTCATGGTACAAATGACAGGAAATTGGGGTGATTAGTGTGATGGGAAAGTCCACAAAAATAGAGCAGATTTAATCTACTTGTTACCTGAGAAATGAGACTTGACAGAACTAGAGTCTCTTTTTTCTCTTTTGTTCACGCATGTGAGTCTGAAAAAGTAACAATACATTTCCCTGTAACCTGTAAGTTCCTGTGTTCAAGACAGTCGTATTCAGGGTTTACAGGTAGCCACTTTGACTCTTCTCCTTAGCTCAAATAATAGATTTTTTCTTAGTAAAAATGCCAATTTTTTTACTATGTTTACTTTAGCTACAACACTTTACACCTGTAGTACTCGAAAATTATTTAAGAGAATTTGATTTGTGCTTCTAGAAAACAACAGGAATAATTTTTTTTTGTTCACTAAAGTCTGCAAATTTGCTGTCCTAGCCAAAAAAACATTGGAAAGGAAGTTGAAATTCGTTTCAGAGGAATTGGAAATGTAACACCCCCATTCTGCCCTGTTACCATAACACACAGAAAAACATATAACCCCCCCCCTTTTTTATAAAAGAAAGTTTGGGTTAAAAAAATATTTTGTTTGGCCAATGCCAACTGCTTTGATACGATTTGGGTTTTCTTTTGAGGAAAAGGATTGGCAGTTTTTATAAAAAGAGTGGTATTGTCAATAAAACAGAGGAATGGGCACTGCTCCAATACAAAGCACAGCAGACCTGTGGCCCAGAGTTCTGTATTGACACAGTAGCTGTTGACCAGGACACACCAGCACAGAAGGGTTTATGTTGTCTTTCCAACATGTGGTCAACACCATTTCTGACAGTTATCTTCTGCACAGGCAGTGCTAATATTCACACTGTGTATTTTTAACTCTGCAGACATTTGTTCAGACAAGCACTTGCTGTTGTTGGGACACATAAGAGTGCCTGGCACTTCCTCTTCTTTCTCTGTCCTTTGTAGCTTAATGGAGGAGATTCTTCAGCTGCCAATGGAGGAGAGCCAAACCTGAAGAGTTGTTCAAGGAGCAGAGAGAGTTTGCTGTCCAACATGCTCTGTGGTTACCTGTGCAGCTGACACTGTGGAGTAAGCCACTGTAAGTAGCTTACCTGTATGGAGGAATCCTGATCTGTACACATTATGAGTAAGCTCTCACCATACAGTAGAGGATCACTGAATGTGTGGTTTGCTTAGACCATCCTCTTCAGAAGCACTCTGATCCTTCTTCCCTGTGCACCTCCCAACTCTTCCCATTCTTCAAAATGTCTCGTGTTGAATCACATTTCTGCAGGTTGTTTTTATCTCCTGTATCAAAAAATTGAGATTAGGTGGCATATACAAAGTCTGGGCTTTTTAATATGCATGAGCAGCATGAAGCTATTATTGAATTTAACTCCTAAAAAGGATGTGTACATTGATGTACTTTTATATATGTACATGATCCCCACTCAGCCTTCTTTTCAAATGCCTGAACTGTCCTACCTCTCTCAGCATTTCCTCACTGGAGAGGTGCTCCAGTCTCTGCATCATCTTCATGGCCCTTCATGGGGCTCTTTCCACTATGTCCATACCTCTTGTGCTAAGAATCCCAGCACTGGACACAGCAGTGTGGCCTCACCAGTGTCAGACAGAGGGCCAGGATCTCCTCCCTCCACCTGCTGGCAGCCCAGGACAGCATCTGCCTTCTTTGCTGATTCATGTCCCACAGCCAGCATAAGAAATGAAGCAGCAATATACAGTAATCACTGGCATTTTTAACTGCAACTATTATAAAAGTTTTTAAATCCCTGATGTTTTTAATGGACAGCAAGTTCAAAAAGACAATTCAGTGGAATCTGTGTAAAAGTAAACTGTCCTCCCTAGTGTGTTTTTTTTGGCTTCATTCAATTTTTTACCATTTGCTCTGATGGCTTAGTAATTGCAGATGTCTAACATGAAAGTGGAAAATTGGTCAATGGAAGTCATGCAGAAATTTCTGAGAAAAGACATATTGCTGCTATTCTTGAAATAATTGATCTCTGAGACGATCTAACATCCAATTATCTATTGAATTGCCACATTTTGCTCTCTCTCAAACATAATTTTGAAGGATAAATGGAATTTCCTGCTTTGCAATAATACAGTAACTGACAGTATTTGGTGCATGACTGTCAATTAATTAAATTAAAATCTTAGGAATCAATTCACTTTTGGGGGAACACAGTGGCTACACAGTGGCTACAGTATCACTGAAGGCAGAGCACCTAATGTATTTAAGTTATCATATATTAAGAAGTAGAAGACAAAATGCATCTTATTAGAAAATTAAACTCCCACTGGTGATACACACTTATGTGTGGGATTCCCTTAGCATATATATGGTATAAATTCACAAATGTAATTCAAAAGACTTGCACTTATTTTACAAGTGTATCTTTATTACCATCTGACTGTTCCCAAATCCTGATTTTGTCAAAGGTTGGAAGGACTACTTGTAAAAGGTGACAATTGATGTGGACTTTTCATGCAAGTCACAAGATCCCCTCCCAAGGACTCCTATACCAAAGCAATGAAAATAGATGAGTGGAAATTGATGATCTGTAAAACTGCATTCTCTGGCAGCTTAGTGGCACAAAAGGAATTTTTTTCCATGTAGAATTTTCTATTTTAAACGATATAAAAGAAGAAAATATTGCTAGTACCACATCATTATGAGTTGGTGTTCGTTTGGTTTATTTTTTGGGGGGTGGAGGTTTTTTTTTTTGGTTGGTTTTTTTGTGTTTTTATTTTTATTTTTTCTTTTCTTTCTCTGAGATGGGAACAGTGGGGCTCAGGAAAAACTCCAGGAAATGAAAACGTCTATTACAAGCATTGGACTAATGCTGACTTATCTTTTCAATGGTCTAAAAATCAACACTGGGAAACATTTCTAAAATGGTCTTTCTTGTTTATTGTTCCTTGACTTGACTATGTTTTTACTTAGCTATTTATACTCTCTCAAATTTTCCTTTATTATATTGTGTTGTAAGGCATAAGAAAAACTGAAAGTAAGTAAGAAGTGCTACTACTCAAAGAACTAGTGGTTTTTCTGTAGAAGTTTGTGTTTGGAAGGAACTGAATTAGATCTTTACCAAGGAATCGATTTTAGCAACACAAATAAGATTAAAAGATTGTGTTTTTTCCTGTTTATCTGTATTCTTTTGATGTATTTATCTTACTTGAGAACAAGCTCGTATTGTATGTTAATATTTAGCTCTGTTTACTTACAGTGGCTTTTGAAAACTTCTCTTGAGCCCTTCTTTGGTGCTCAGAGGATAATTTTTGGCCACAGCAAATTCTAAAAGACAAGAAATGAAGGTGAGGAAATCGACTGAGCTGAGCAACCATAGCTCATTTAGTTTCCCTTCCTACATCGGGGAAGAAATATTGTAAGTCACATTGCATCAGCCAAATGTGAGTTCAAGACCTCATCCAGAGTGTTGAAACTCCTTGGCAAAGTTAAGTAACATCTGCAAATACTTGGGTGGATATTATGTATGGTTACAATACACTCAAAACACACTCTGCAAACTGTTCAAAATTATAATTTTGTAAATATTTCATGTGGACCTAATGCATCTGTAAAGAAGTAATTTGTAATACTTGTGAAAATTTGCTGGGCTATATACTTACGTACCTATATATTTTCTTATTACATATATGTGTTTGTGTGTGTATGTATAAACAGCTTTATTTTATTTTATTTTCAAAACACCATCTTAGATCTCAGTCACAATCTTACTACACTCCGTAAGAATTATACCAAGAGAAAAATAAAGGCATAGCAAAACAATTACAAAAAACCACTATCCGGTTTTACTTTTAATACCACATGGTTCTAAAGCAGTCTAACTTTATTAAAGGATTTAGCAGAATTAAAACATATTCATAGTAAGTTCAGTTAGCCATTACATATTTATATGAAAGTCAGATGTAAAAAAGATAAAGAAACAAAGCAGAAATATCACCACCAAAATCTTTGATTTACAAAGCTACCTTCCACGGGGTTTAAAGGTGGATTCTCCTAATATCCCACAAACCATTAAGCTAACACAATTCTTACTTATCTTTTAAAATTTTCTGTATTAGATACATAGTCAAAAACTGCTTTTTTTTGGAAAGTGTGTGCATATGATTGTTACTTCTAGTATTGCTCTAAAGGGTGAAGTGCTTTGCTATAAGAAGTCCTTTTTGCTAGGAAGTTTACAGTGGTTCATTTCTCCTCATGCTAACAGATCAGATCTATCAAGCAATTAGTCATGCACATAGAGTTTTAAATGTTTGATTTCCCTCACTGAGTTTACAGCAGACTAGGCATATCTACACATTATCAGATCCAACCCTGTGAACTTGATGACACAGGTACTTGTGAGAGGTGAGATCAGGAAACCACAGTTTTGGGCAGAAAATGGGACATCATTAGTAACTTAATGTAGTTTCAAGAAATGATTGGAATCTGGAATTGTTCACCCTTGAGAAATTGTCATATTTCAGTATTGGTATTTACAGACAACTAAGGAAAACAAGACAGCACCTATCAAAATTATTTATGAAAAAGGAATTTTTCAAAAGCTTTCCAACACTTTACGTGAAAAGTTTTGCTTGAAACAAACAGTTTTCTAAATTGGTACATATTATTTGAGATTATCTTAACACTGAATGTTATCTGCTTGAATTAGCATGTTGTCCTAGGAGACTTAAAATTTATGTGTCTTATCTTTTCAGAGTCCTCTTTGACAAGCTCCTTGAAAAGAAAACATTTTCATAATATGCTGCAGCCATGGATTTTTTCCGTCTGTTATTCAGGAGGATCACAGTAAGTTTATGAAAGATGTATTATGAATATATGACTCTTGCCTTAGGGTGGAAAAGATATGATCCACCAATATATCTTCTTAAAATTTATGTCTGGCATAAATAAATGTTACATTGTTCCAAAAGTAGAAGGAAAAAAAAGAAAAAAGAAAAAGGGAATCAAAAATAAAAAAATAGATATTTGAGTCAATACTGCTCCTAAAACCTTTACCATTTTATCTTTTTCCCCCACATCATGTGGGTGGAAAATAATTTGGTTTTCCAACCAGTCTAGTTGAGTAGTTTTACTCATGAAAATTCTGTGCAAAATCTGAGAGTGCTGGGTAGCAAACTGAATTGTGAGATTAAGAGATTTGTCTAGCTTTTGTATGTGTATTGCAGTAGATACATTCCTTAATGCTGATTTCAAGTGTGGAATTACATCCCACCTGAAGGAGACTCATCACATGCATGATATGGAAAGAAAATGAGTGAATACTCACACTGGAGGAATAGAATACATGCACTGGGCCCTTGAAAGAAATACATACTGCTGTTTACATTTGCAAAGAATGTTCCCCTAAATTTTTTTTTTAAATCCCTCAGTGAGGTGATAAAATTTAACAGTCTGTGTAAAATGTTATCTATTTTTATTTAGGCAGCGCTGATTGCAGCTAAGTATGTGCAACTGACTATTAGAAAATACTTGTATATTTACATTTATGCACAAAACTGCATAGATTGCTAAACCAGATCTGGTTCTACTTGCTTCTACTAATTTCTTTTCAAAATCCAAGTAGAATCATTCCCAAACTACAACTGCTTGGGACTTCTACAATCATTCAGCTTTTTAATAAAAATCACTTAGAATCAAAATATGTTGTATGAATATACCAGACTTGGTGAGACTGTCAACAGAGGAGTTCTTCAGCTGTCCATTAGATTTTCTGCTTAATATGATACTCTCTAGGAGTGGAACTTTTGGGAGCAAAAATGTCTTTGAAGACAGAAAAAGAAATTTCCATCTCTATCTGGACTTGGTCTATCTATCTATATGTGACATAGCATAGAAATCTCTGGTTTCTTAGAGAAACAGAACATATACAGACTCCACTTTCTCCTTTTCTTTTCCTATCCTTTTCTAACAACTTTTGAACCCACGGCCAAAGAAGTAGAGCTATCACAGATATTAAGTTTTGCCAAGAGAGCCTTTGCTAATTACCCCAATTGTAGAAGTGAGTTTTGTGTGTACGAGACACCTGGGAATGTACATTCATTTCCAAAACACGGTTTCCTAGGAAAACAGGGCTCTCAAAGGTACTAGCTGTTTGTAAACATATTAGCATTTAGCGTGGAAGACTGGAATCTACAGGATAAACTATTATGCCCAGGGAGGTTTCTTTGTTGTTTTGGGTTGTTTGTATTTTTTTTTTCTTCAAGAAGCACATGCACGTCACCACATAAATATGCACGGAACTGTGCTCTGCAGGACCAAACCCTACCAACAGGTAAAATCAGCCCAAGGAGCCAGTAAGGAAGTGTCTCTGCCTGTCTTTGGAGAATAAATACGCTGAGGCCTGGGAACAACTGCTCCTCTTTGTGAACAGTATTGAGAGTGTCATCCACAGAAATAGATCCTCAGTGTGTGCAGATATCTCATCTCTAGAACAGAAACTGGCCTAATGGCACACGGTCTAAACTCTGCCCTTCACGCCCATAGGTTTAAATTCCACATGCATTTGACTGATGTGAACTCGCAGCCATTAAATGATTTGGGTGCCCCCAGCTTGCCCTCCTTTTGAAACTCCATGGTGTCAGAAGCTGAGTGAACCCACCATGAGGCTGGGAGACATGAAAGCATCAAAGCCAAGAGGCATCTGGCTCTTCACTGGCTGTGCACTGTCAGCCAAAGGCAGCAAACTAAGGAGGGACCCTGAAGCTGCCATGTGACTGCACAGAAAAGCACCATAGGAAGAAAGGTGTAAAGAAACGTCATCCTCTGTTCAAATAAATTAGCTGACAATGCCAGAAACTGTGCTCTGCTACACCTCACACAGGGTGACCATGTGGTGAGTCCATTGTGTAGGTCCACAGGAGGTGGACAAGATCCTACACACTGTACATTCATCTTACACAACGAAAAAACGTCACAATAATTAATACCCTGGATCACTCCCAGAGTGAAAACCAACAGAAAGAAAAAAAGTTAATTTACTTGAAATGTTTTACTTGGTATTTTTTTGGTAGATTCCACTTTTAAAATAATTTCATTTAAGGGTAGGCCTACTTTGATTTGAGTGATTGATAACTGCTTTCAAAATGTTATTGGAATCTTTTATATGAAACATTAATGGACCAGAAATGTAGGTCCATCTCTTATGGATCAGCTTTTAGGGTCATTTTGTTTCACCTCATTTTCTCCATCCCTCAGATCCAGAAGATTTTTAACTAATCACCCAAAGTGGCCTGCCTTCAGTGGGACTTCTTTTCCTTCTGCCACACAGATGCTGGTCTTCAGTACCCTTAAGAGAATGAGCTTTGTTTGTCTGAAAGAAGGATTTAATCCATGCAGGTTCCAGCTCCCTGGTGTCTTTCCTGACCAGCAAGCTGCAGGCTGTGAAGGGGGTTTATAGCTGCCAGAACTTGTTTGAAATCGGGGCTTATGTTTAACTCTGACTGCAACACTGGTTGAAGGGCTGCCATCCACTGGGGAGTGCTTATGGCTTGATGAACAGTGCCATGTTGGATGGGCTTTGATAATTCATCTCTTGCATCTCACAGCTGTGAGGCAAAGTGAGAAAGCAAAGTGAGAAAAACGTTGTTTTTTTTTTTTTGTTTTGTTTTTTTTTTTGTTTTTTTTGAAATTGAAGTGTTTAATCTCATGTTTGCCAGAGACTGCTCAAGAGAAGTGGTGGTGACTTGCTTGACTGTCCCACCTTTAGTTTCCTTTGGATGGTAAGCACAAGGTCCCATACTACTTACTAATGCCACCTCAAATTTCTCACCACTTTAAGTTCTCAGCTTCAAGATGAAGACTCCTTGGTCAATGCTGAAGATACATTTTGACTGAAATTTATCTAAAACTTAGGTGCTTTTGTGGATCTATTCTTTGGTTTAAGAATTTATTCTCTTATTTGTCTGTCATGATCCAGGAAAATGACATAGAAAAAGGTGATAACTCTAATTTAATTAATCTCCTTCACAATTTGAGAAAATTATTATTGTCACAGTCAATGAAATTCTACTTTCTGTAGCTAAGGACTTAAGATATTTTATGTTTGCTGAGTACTTCTACATATGAAGAAGAGAGTGTGAAGAGGAAGGTGAGTTTGTTAGATTCAAAATAATCCAAACATCAATTTGTAAACCTCATGCTAATCAAAACAGTGAATATGTTTCCTCACAGTTTCCTGACATACAAATGATACTGTTTTTGATACAGTACTCAGCATTCACAGCTTCTGTCCTAATAATGCATATGCTGATGACTATTTATTTCCACAAAACCTTGAATATCAGTCTTTTAAATAAAGGACTTCCCACAGAGCAATAATGAATCCTGCATCTATTATTAGCGAAATTAAAGCAGTGATTTACTGAATATTTTTTCAGCTCATGTAAACAGAATGGCTTAAAGATGATAAAATGGGCATAATTTAAGTCTAAAAGAAAAAAACCCACTCTCAAAATGCCAGGTGTCCTTACACAAAGGACTCTGCCACATCCTTCCATTGCACACGAATCTATCACCACAAAAGACACAGCCTCTCATCATACCTTTACAAGTATGGCCATGGGGAGAATCAGTTTTTTAGCAGTTCTGGATAGAGTAAAAGCTGATGCTTGAAATAATACCTTTTAACCTTCAGAGAGCCAATGCAGGTCCAAGGCTGCTTATTCTGTGCACCATTTGAAAGAGGTGACATGCAGTAGATGACCTCCTGAATTCTGCACTAGTTCTCAGATATGCCTACAGTTTAGTTCTGTCAGAATTGCTGTCTTGGTAGCCTAAGTGAGAGACCACCATGGCATGAATTGCAGAAATTCTAAGATCTGCTTATTAAAGAAAATTAGCTTAAGCTTTGGGATGTGTGAATATGTGGAAAAAACCCAAACAATTAATGCCATAGCTGTATTTTCCTTTCCAAATTGCATCTGTGAGTACAGTACAGCCTCAAAGACTTGTTTCCAAGCTTCCCTCTAAAATGACCAACCAATTTTGCGTATCTTTATTAGCTAATTTTCTTAGCAATTTGCACCCACTTACTTTTCCAGACTGAGTAACAGCCAGCTACGTTTTATGTTTACTCTTTCCTCTTTCTAACATTCTTGTGTCTACAGAAGATGACTAGATCAGATACCGTAGAGCAGCTGTTTTCATCAGGGATTTTTTTTGTTTGTTTATCAGTAGAGCTAAATCTTTTTCCAGTGAAGCTGTAGATGGTAACATATCAAATTTCTCCTTCTGGAGAATTGCCTTTATGACTTTGCCTTTCCATAAAAAGTCCATGGACTTGTGGTGCTTTATTGGCCACAGACTGAAGGCTGCACTTTTAGAAATGCTGCCTTAACTCGCAAGGTCACTTTATGACCCGCAGACAGAAGTCTCACTGAAATTGTCTGCAGTCCCTTTCTCAAGTTGCTGATGATCAGTGTCTCTTTTCTTGAAGCCATTCATGAAGCTGCCCCTTGTTACTCTTTTTGCACTCCACCTGGAAGAAAAGAAATCCCTGTGAATTGGATGTGAAGATCTGCCTGGACATTTATTTCCTTAGGTCTGAAACTAAGTTTGTTAGATATGTGTAGACAGGAGTGGGTCTGGGAATATGCTGCAACGACTGAAGAGCATTTTCTACTTGGTGTTTAGCTTGGCCAAAGGCCTGCTGAACACTGCTAGTCCCATGAGTCGGTTCTTACAATCGCTCATCCCTAAATATTCCTGCTGCTGTTATAAGATAATTCCAGATTTTCAGCTGCAGACCTGGCATGCTGATTGCTTGGCTCCTACTAACTGTAATTGGCCAGATTTTCCTTTCTGAGGAAGAGCTTAACAGGGGATGGCATTTGTTCTGGCAAAACAGAGAGAGCTGTAAGTCTGAAATATATGATCTTCTAAATAGAATTAATAGGCACCCGTGTATTTCAGTTATCTGGTCAGGCAGTCAGAGGGTGCTCCTGGATTTAGCACAGGAAGTAATCTCAGACAAAACACACCTCTAACATTTGCTGGCTTTTTGGCATTCTCTCCTAGAAATATGCTCAAACAAAATGAGGTAAGGTGGCGAGGCAAGTGAGAAGCATCCATGAGCAGGAATGCTGCTAACCTCAAGCTGCACTAAAGACACATGTTCAGCCATGTTAAAGATTAAATTAGGCTCTACAAAAAAGTTGGCACCTGCTTATTAAAGCACAGGATACTGGCTCCTACATCTCATATTAGAAAGAGAATATGAATATTAGTAGATAAAATAAAATAAAGTGTTAAGTTATAAGTACAATAGGTTAGCTTCTGACCAGCATATTTGGTAGTTATATACATGAGGATAGATTAATAAGCATAGGCTCTTTCCATCATCAAATGCAGCTTTTCATTATTTTGATTTTATTCTGTGATCACAATAAATTCAACTATTGAACAGCCTTTTCTGCACAAACAGTTTTTTTTTTTAATTTTAGCTTTCAGATCATCAATAGCTACAATAGAAATGTACTGCTTATATAATGGCTTAACAATTCTAACATCATATTTCCTCTGGAGACTAATGCCCTCAGATTTTTTGTGATACTTGAAGCTCTTGTATTAAAAATATTCTTGGATGAAAAAATATTAGTAAAGGAAAAAGTATTACGGCAATCAAGTGATGAAAGGAGGTCCCAAATATACCCATAGCACTCATCTACTAGTCAGGCCTCTACAGTCCAGAAGCAGACACCTCTTATTTTCCTAATAAGACCAAGAATGGGACACTGAGTGCTACACTGAGTTGTATTCCAAGTAGGAATCCTGAGGCACTTACAGCATAAAATAGACGAATTCTACAATTCAAACACAGGTATCTGTGTTTTAAAACTCACAAAGTCATTAACTCACAGCATTTATTACATGATGCAATGTAGTGTGATCTGTGTGCTTATAGGGGCACAAAGCAGTCCTAGACAGAAAAAACAGTGTTTTTTCCAGAAACAGCAGAGTTGATAATTTGATCTACTCCTCAGATATCTGAACTTTCCCTGTCTGACCTATTTTGGCTAAAATATGTATGTGTATGCCATGCAGCACATGCCAAGTGGCTGAGACATCTAGATCTCTATTTCCTACTGTACACTGATGATTTGTGCTAGTTTATTTAGTTCTGACTTGTCCTGAGCAAGATAGACGTGCAATGTGAGGATAAATCAGCTTCAAAGAAGGAACAATGAGTTCAAGGCATCGCACCATGTATGCACATCATAAAATGAATTTGCAGCATGCAAAATTAATCTGGGCCCCACTGCAAGTGCACAGGTTATGAGCATAGCCTGTGGAAATATGGAAAGTAGACCAAATGCATCCTACATATGTGAAAATCACAGCCTAAGAGTTGTAGACACTGTTTTAGGATATTAATTGACTATTTGACTTGAACTTTTGGCTGCTGAATTAGATAAAATAATAAGCAGAAAATCCTGACATTTTCTAGTCCCAAATTACACATTCATTCTGTCTTTGTGTTAAAAATTAGATCATCTGAAGATAACTGTTGTCTATGCCTGGTACTATCTACCTTTCACAGACATAACTGCTTTAGGATTAACTTCACAACATCAAGCCTGACAGAGTTCAAGAAACGTTTGGACAACACTGTCAGGCACCTGGTGTGACTCTTGGGGATGGTTCTGTGCAGGGCCAGGAGCTGGACTCAGCGACTCGTGTGGGTCCCTTCCAATTCAGCTTATTTTGTGATTCTTTAAGAAGAGAAAGAAGTTGCAATCTTACCTTATTAGGCAGTGTGATGTTTAGCACAGCTGGCTGACTTTCCTAGCTCTATTAGGAGATGAAACAATCTAATAGTTCATTTTGTTCCAGACCTTAGCTCTTAGCACAAGTTTCATGCTCTTTTTATATGTCTTATGGCTATCTGATTACAGGAAGGAAGATTAATAGTTTGTTTCCCACACATATCTTGGGGTTTTTCCTCCACGAACTACCCATGGAGTTTTACCATCTCTCCCGTGTATTCTCACACTTCAAACCTGTGAATCTATGAACCTGAATGCTTCCAGCTCATGTGACCTCTTCAAGTCCTGGGAAAATGTACAGCCAAATTGCTCTCTCAATTCACTCCCTCTGTATTGCATACAGGGCAGTAGGTCTGCCAGTGCTAGATGGCAATCCCATAAATCCCTTCCAGTCCTCTGAGCTGCCATTTTTCTGTCCTCGTCTTGGCCTTTAGCTATCCTCTGGCTGGTTAAATAACTGTGGTGGCTTGCAACCATCTGCCATCCCAGCACCTAACCAGTAGTTTGCTCTTGCATTTGGATAGGGGAGAGGATTGGAAAGACAGGAGCTGTAAAGCTTGTGAATTGAGATGAAGGCATGAAAAAAGACTACCAGTTAGTCAAGGGCAAGAGAGACTCAACTTGGGGAAATGAACTTAATTTGCTGCCAATTAATATAAATATTTAATTGCTGATTCGGTGGGAAACAAAAGAAGACACAAACTTTAGAACACTTAGGCAAAACACACTCCTCCTTTCCCAAGCACAGCTTCCCTTCAGACACCACTCCTCCCTGCCTTGCTATCACCACAAATTGCATTCAGTAGTGCCTTCAGCCAGACAAAAGGCAATGCAGAATGCAAGTTGTGGTCTACATGTGGAGGTTTCTGTTTGACATTCCTTCCTTCTATCTCATTTCCTCTGGTTCTCTTATGGGCTGCCATCCTCCAGGGACTTCTACTCTGCTATGGAGCATCTCATCTTCCTGCTGCCTCTATTGTATCACTCTGATTCTGTTCTCCTCCCCCTGTTTACTTCTCTTCATCTTCCCTCGTCCTCTCTTTCTCATATTTTGTCTATTCTTAAATGTGTTTTTGCTGGGGCACAACAAGCTTGTCTGATGGGCTCTCTTTTGTCCTGTGGTAGATCTCTTAGAGCTGCCTGTGTACAAGGTGGGGCATCCCCTGGTCTCTTTTCTCAAGGGCAGCCCTGCAGGTCCTCCTCTACCAAAACTTCAACACTGGCCCCAGTACACAAGCCACAAGATGCCTTCTGGACACCCAGATAGCTATAGAAGCATACAAGATTTTTCATATGAAAGTATGGAAGGAATATTCCGACAGAGAGGGTTTTAGTCACAGCATGAGGAATGTGCATCAGTTTAACACCTTCAAACCCAGATGTGGAAAGGGATCAAGCATCTTAAGCATCTTGTGCCTCTCAGGACAGTCTGGTCATGAGCCTGTCCTGTGGAAGTGGAGGCAGTTCTGTTGTTTTCCACTGCACCTGCATGAAGGCTTTGTCCTCTTTGATGTCCTAGAAACCAGCATGGTCTCTGCAGCTCTCATAGTATCCCATGGTATGTATTTGTTAATTTGCATAGAGGAAAATGATACAAGGGAATGTGTAAAATTCAGATATATGCATATTTTCATATAAAGATAGCATTTAATATGAAATATGAAAAACAGTGTGCCATAATGACCCATGGTATCGTCACAGACTGGGACACTGGGAAGAGATATGAGATGAAGCTATTGTACCTTTTGCCTTATTTTTCATATGTAATGGTTAGATAAACACTTCAGAATAAATATTCAATACAACTTAAAATCAGTAACAACACAACCTCATTTTAAGGATGTAGAGCATTTCTGACATTTGGAGTAAACATTACAGAATTCAAACACAGACTTGATGTCTCCATTTAAAGAACTGTTCCTCCAAACCCATTTGTTTTTAATCATCCCACACTGAAATCTACAATTAATAGCAGAGATGCTGGGTTTTTTCAGTACTTGGTTTTATCAGCAATATTACTTTTATTCTCTGGAACTGTGTGCACAGATTTTTTAAGTATGTTGTGTAATACATAATTTGCCAGTTTTCTGTCAAGGACAGATGATTTGATAATGACAAGTTATTTTTTGAAATAAAAGAAATTGCTGTTGTTGAGTCAAACTGTAAAACTGTCTAGGTTTTATTTGTCTGAGAATTAAGTTTTAACAACCTATTTAATTTCTTCACTCACTGAAATCCAGTCTATATTTTAATGTCAATTTTTTGCATTATTCTGTTTTAAGTACGAAATATTTATTTTCTTCCTGAGAGAAATTCTAGCCTCACCATTTCCTTCTGGACAACTAGCAGAAGTGTAAGCTACATGTGGAATGGTATGAGAAAGGACTGTCTCTACTTCAGCCCGTGTAAATCATCACTGGCCAGAAGGTGGCTGAGGGAGCTTTACAATCTCTTAGTAAAAGTCTGTAGTTAAAAAGAGTTTTATCTCAGTTTCTAATAAAGGTTCTATAAAGAACTGGGATGAATCCTCATGTATTTATTTTTCATGTCTCTGATTGAATGGAAAAGCACCCTCAGGCAACATTGTTACAACCTTCATTAAATTGTACAAAATATGTCCATGAACCAAGATTCTGGGACCACAGAGTCTGAATTTAATTCAATCTGGAAGACAGGTTAATATATTAAAAATCTCATATTTTTGCTACGGTTTTGCAAACCTTAGGATAAATCACAAATGAATTTACTTATTAATCACAAATTAAATCACAAATTTTATTTTACTCGTTATTTATTGCCACCTACTATAGACATTTTGTTAGGGTCAGTGGGAAGCAGAGAAGTAGAAACCTAAATAAGACTGTACTTCAGTGTAGTGACTGATGTGCCCATGGGAATTCAGACTGGGCAGAGCTGAAAATAATCAGACTTTACAGAAACACTTCTCCATAGGGACCGGTAGCTTGAATTATCCCTGTATAATTTGAAGATGATGACCAATCAGTTGGCCCTTATTTCACAAAAGTTTTTTCACAAACATGTACACTTTCAAGCTTTTATGCTCTCTACTCTTTCATGATTGCATGGTTCACGGTTCATAATTGCAGAGTTGTTTTTGTGGTTATGATTACCTCTGCAATGGGCCAGGTGGAATGGATCCTGACAGAACTACTCATGTGCAAACGAGGCAATGATCTCCACAGAAAGCCAAGACTGCCCAGCTGGGATCTGAGCTGGTTTACTCAGGGATAACATGGTGCTCATGTTAAGGTTATGCATAGCAGGGGCAATATCCTATCTACAAAGGTAAGTCCAGCAATAAAGCCCATCATTAGCAGATATCTTTAATAATCATCTTTGTCTATGTTTATATAGACATATATTTACATAGATTTTTAAGAGGTGTTGCAAAAACACTTACTGAAGGTATAGGTTGGCTTTTGCTATAATCTTCCATTTCTGATTTTTTTAAAACTCTGCCCATTGTCTTGTTACAAACTTCTTTGCTTTGTTAGGAAGGAAGGCTTTAATTTGTAGAGTGCATTGTGGGTAGTTCATCCACGGTTAATACAGGATCACTAGTATTTCATTTGTGTGCATGGAAACCGTATAATTGTGGAAAGTTAAAGTACAAACACAGACAATTGTGTCACACAAATATTTTAACTGCAGGAAAGCATTTTAACAGGACACAGATTCTACATGCTGTTAAAGTGAATCTAGCAGCCTTAGAATCAGTAGAAAATAGCATCATTAACATTTCTGGCAGAATAATTCAGTTAAGCAGTTTATTAAATGCAGTATTCATGGGATAATATTCCTTTACTGGTAAATCGAGCAACTCACCATAAATTTCAGGACGGTAAAACGACTTTATGACCTTTTGAATGCTTTATGTGTCATGAGACGAAAAAACATTTTCAGATGATGATTATTCATCTACTTGTCTCAGCTGTATTCAGATCACGTGTAGAGATGTCACTTATTTACAAAAAGCTTACAGATTGTTGTTTGGAAAAAAAGTCTGTGTGATGTGGTTACTGCTGGTTGCCAAGTCCTCAGCATCTTTTAAGGCCCTAAGAACTACCTGGTGCTCACAGTCCCAAATGTGTTCAGAGAAATTTAACTGCTGATGAAAGACTATTAGCCCAGTCCTGTTGGTTTATTTTTGAAATAGGCCAAGAGGTTGGGCAGACGCTATGGTAGGGATAAAGCACATTGATCAGACTCCATCTAAGAGGCTGTTAATATATTTTTCATAACTAGGATAAATCTATAAATAAGAAGAATGAAATTAAGAGATCATGCCAAGACTAGAGCAAAAAAAAACCTTATTAAAAGTGGGTACTATTACAAATGAGGAACAGGAAAAGAAGCAATAGTTAGGGACAATGTAGTGCTCCTACTAAAGGTATCAGGTTATTAGCACATGTTCTGTTCTAGAAAGCAAAACAGAGCATTCCAAACTAAATAGCACATGAAAGAAAATAATGTCATTATGCTGTCATTCAGGAGGAAAATACTTCAGAAAAGTCTCTCATAATAAAGAGAAAGAAATTCCTCAGAGGTGCAATAAAACTAAGTGTACAGCATTTTGTAAGAGACAAAACACCTAAAGAACTTAGCAAGAAGGAAAAAAACAGAAAGTGAATTGACTGAAAAAAATATGGAACACAAAGCCACAGCTGGCAATGACAGTTATAAAAAGAGATTAAATAGTGGAGGTGACACAAGGAGTCTTTCTAAGAACTATATCTTTATCTGAAAGGCTGGACAAGCCATACTTTAGGGCACAAACAGGAGGTTATATAACCAGAATTTGAAATGCTGTATTACTGCATTTCCTGTGAAGGATTAAAGTCTTTCTCTAAGCAGGACCCTTGCTTACCACAGAAAAAAATACTGAAGACAGCAAAACTAGTGTCTCTTAAAAGGTGGCTCTTTATAACTTCCCTGAAGAGATGCATATTAACTCAAAGTGCCAAGCACCTCTAATACGATGGGCCTGGCTGCCACTTTGCTCCCCCTCCTCTATATTTTAAGGCTTAATTCCATAATGTGTTATTATTTCATCATGCATATACAGGAGAAGCATTTGCCTTTGGATCTGCCTTTCTCAGATGGCTGTCACTCCTTGTCTCTAATGCCATAACAGACAAGGTAATGGACATCAAGTTTTTAACTTTTTCCCAGAGCAGCTTGTCCCTTATATCGTGCTCCTGCTTCTGCCTTGTACATACTTATTTTATTCCCTGCTTTAGTTCCACAAAACAGTACAGTCGTGGTTGTGAAGTTTCTGCAGAAAGTAAGTTTAAAAGAGCTTTTAGTTTTGCAGTCTACAAAAATGGTTAGTTTCTGTGTGAGCTTTGGGTGTCAATATCTAATTTTAATGTTGGTGTCTTTTGCTTTATTGTAGTGATCCTTGATCATGACTAAATTTTCAGTTTTAGGAAAATCTGAGAGTTACGGTTTCATATGAATAATATCTGAGGTAAAATTGAAAAATTAATTCAAGATCTTATTCTCTTAGATGAATGTTTTGATTTCCATTTCCAATAAACTAAATAGCTGAAGGATATATTTAATTCTGAACATATTTTAGAAATAATTTTATTTGAATTTCTTTTGCTAGCGTAATAAACAAAAGCAGCCCTCCATCTGCATGCAATCCCTAAGGGATTTATCATAGCAGAAAGCTTTTAATGGAACTCCATCTTGAGAACATTATATAGAAAAAATGTCTAGGTCAGACCAGCAATGCTCATCAAGAAGCCAAGCAGAGTTTTGCTGGACTTTTGCTGTCCCTGTTCCCCGAATGCTCCCTTGCCTGCCTGGGGGTGTGCACCCTCTGTCAGACACCCCAGATGTCCACATGTGATTCTCCAAGGCTGCAGCAGATTCTCTGCTGGACGAGAATCATCTGGACACACTCAGTAAATTTCAAGGCATATCCCTCCAGACAACACGTGTCACTGTCTTCCCACCTCAATAAGCTATTCTGTCCTTCGCTCAGGCTTTTCTTTTTCTACTCAGTGCTGCTTGTATAGTGAGACAGACCACAGCAAACCTCATCTCCCTGCTTCATTGATCTCAGTTTGGGAAAGGCTCAGATTAAGTGGAGGAAACCTCACAGATGACGATGTGAGTTTTCCTGTGCATTTTGAATTATCCTTTGATTTATTTAAAAAACCCCATTAAATTAGTAGACAATGAAATGACCTAAAAAGAAGACGTTTCTTTTTTTGTATGTCTGCTGCTCAATTCTAGTTTTGAATTTCATAGTAAACACACTTCCTGTCTTTGCTCTCAGATCCAGCCTTAAAATTTAGACTTATTTTGTACTCTAGTTACACTTTCTCTGTTATATTTGGGGACATTATGTTGTTGTTTGAAACCATCATTCAGGTTCTCTAGCCATCTTTGTAAGATGAGCAGTGACTGTTCCACAGCTAATTACCACAGTGAGAAATAAACCTATAAATTCATACAATCTACTTTTTTCTCCTATCTTATCTTCTTTTTTATCTTCTTCTGTTTTATCTTCTTTTCAGAACTATAAGAAAACATGTGGGGAGGTGCTGATCTCCTCTCTCTGGCAACCAGGAAGTGAACACAATACAATTGAATGAAGCTGTGTTGGGGGAAGTTCAATTAAGTGTAAGGAAAAAGTTCTTCACTGAGAAGGTGGTCAGTCACTGAAAGAGTCTCCTCAGGCCAGGGTACCAATCCTGTCAGTGTATCTGGATGATGCACTTAGTCAGTCACCTGGTTTAGTTCTGGGTAGTCCTGTGAGTAGCAGGGAACTGGACTTAAGGATTCCTATGGATACCTTCCAGCTTGGTATATTCTATGATTCTATGATTCTTGTAATTTCAAGATTTCTGAAGATTCTTGGCCAACAGATATAGACCATAGAAGTCAGCATGTCTGATAAAGAAGAAAAAGCTGAACTGAACTATATAATTCCTTCTCAAGTACTGTGCAACACTGAGAAAAGTTCAGAGCTGGTTAGCCACAAGGCAAACACCAGCTTCTGATAAGCATACAGAAATGGCACGTGTGAACTTGTATGTTCGATTTATGTAAAATTCAGCGGCTACTGGAAATCTTGATCATAAGTAAATTTTCTTGGTCACTCCAGCTGACCTTGCTTCTGGACATGAAGTAACTTCAGGCACCAGGGCCAGAAGAATCTCATGTTCCTGCCAGTAGGGCAGGGACTTTTAGACTGGCTTCCTGAGTTGACGTGCCCAGACTCTGCCTAAACTGCACTTCAGGTATTTCATTCTGGTTTGGTCAGCATTGTTATCATTTCAAGACAAAGAGACAAGAGATGTCTTTTGGCTCTGGCCCTGCAACTCACACAGGTAGATTGTGGCAGAGGGAAGAAAACCGCTCTTACTCATCCCTGAAACACTGAATCACCTAAGCTAAGTGGTTTGTTTCTGTGCTAACACTTAACAAGGTCTCTTTGGAGAAACCTTATCAGCAGGATAAACTGCTGATTTGTTGTAGAGTGATCTTGCTTGTCTTGAGAAAATGAGTAAAACGTTACCATGGAGAGGTGAAAATCATTGGAGAGTCATTTCATTCTCTGCTTGAGAGCCTTTGATGACAATGAGGGACAGGACTGAAAACAATTGGACTTGACACGACATTCCCTGAGCTTGTCCTAACAAATTAGGTCCAAACCCTAAAAGAGTAGACGAGTCACTGTGTTTGTTTGCTGCCACATTGGACCGTAAGGATACTGTTGAAAAGTTGTTGATCTTCTAAATGGTTTCTTCATTGTGTTCTTCATTTTTCTGGGACAGCATAGGCAGTATTTCCCTATCATCAAGTACTTTCCTCTTCTTCTTCCTCTTCTTCTTCCTTTTCTTATTATTATTTTCCTTTGGTTTTATGGATTTTTCTTCCGCAAAACTAACTCAGTCAAGGAAATAATCTGTCTGCAGAACTGTTTGCTGCAGGTTAAAAATTGATACAATCATGCAGCAAATGAAACTGTACTATTATCTTCTCTCCCTGAGGATGTCTTTTCCTCACTTTCTGAGAAAAAAACAGAATCAATCAAAAACTTTGCTTCTGAAAAGGGCAAAAATAGATGGAAGGAAATATGTACATGGTCTTTTTTCTCATCTAAGACCTAACATTAGAAGACAAGTTGTTCTATTTTCAAGTTGTATAAGCACATTTCTCTACAGTTCTTGTCATAATGAAAGTAGAATTTTGCTTAGTTAAGTAGAAACATACATATATGCACATGCATATATGCACATGCACAGAGATTGGTGGTTATTTTGCTTATAAGACATAATCTCCTTAAATCTCCCTCTTCAAATTGTGGTCCTTCTCTTTTTCCCCTTGTGTAAAGCATTTTATTCCTGCCAGAAATAAATATGACTATGTCCAAATTTATATGAGTCAGAGCTTGGAAAATATACCAGTACTTTTTCTGTGTCTCTTGAACTGTGTCCATGTGTTACAAAGTATTTTATAGGGTTCTGTAGTTTGTTTAATTTCACTTTTATTCCAGTTTAAAAACCACCACAACAACAATCTAATGCATATATAGAAGTTCAGTTTTCCATTAGCCCAAAGCTAAACAGAATTTTCTTGAAAATTCTAAAAGTAATTCCTGTCTTCTACAGAGAAACAATGGTATCTTCCCTTTGGCAAATCGTGCCATAGAGATTTCCAGTATTTTGTGTAGCATACAAAATAGACATGGTGACATATGGCAAGTGTTTCTCTTATTTGATTTACTTTTTTTTTTTTTTCAAGTACAGTAAAATCATGCTGGTATGTTAGCTTGGTAAATTAAATTGATAATGCAGATTAGTGTTTCCTTCTAGCCATTTTATCACATATATTGTGGCTCTGGCATTTTGTTATGTCTTAAAACATGCTTTTTGATGAACTGGCATTTTATTTTATGTCTTAAAACATGCCTTTTGAGGAAAACATCAAGACTTTGCTAAGGGAAAGATGAACAGTACATAATTTACTCTACATCTTTTCCTTTTTTTCATAGCCACAAGCAGTACATAAAGTTAATATACTCCATGGGAAATTTTAAATTGTCCTTAGACGGACCTAATTTTGTTACTTACAGTGTCAGCTTTCATTTCTAATTAAACTCTCCTATCAATCTGTGAATTTTGATTTATATTCATTTATACTGTAGTCCAGAGACAGCATTTAAAGAAAGAAGACTTCTCTCCAAATTTCTCCAATTAAAAATAAGACAATTCTGTCCCTCCAAAGTTAATTAAAATGTTCACATCAGCTTTGACCTCTTGTTTGCTGAAACCTGAAAGCACATACAGTGTCATAGCCAACCAGTTAAGTCCATGTGGCTCATCACTCTTAAAACTGAAAGGAATCTACTGAAGTAGAAACTACATCAAGGAAAAGGCAACACTTTGTGACTTCCATCATACAATATTTGTTCAGAAAATTGTGGAACAGTACCAATGGCTCAAATAAAACTGTTAAGTGCCACATCACTTCAAAGAGCCACTGATAAATTGTTTCAAAAGGGATGAAAAGAAGGAGCTGAACAAATAAAATTTCATTTCTCTGTAATGCAATATTCTGAATAATTAACATCAAAGTGAATTGAATGGCATTAAATTTTCCCAATGTCCCTGATTACTCTGCTGATTTTCTTGGACAGCTTAATTTTTACTACCGTAGAAATAAAGTAGAAAATCAGACTGGAAGGGATTGCAAAAGATGATCAAATCTAGTCATTCCTGTAACTATAGACAGAGGAAAAAATATCCCTTCATATATGTATTTAGTTTTATATTGAAACTAGTTAGATTTCTTGTCCCTTATGCTTGAAAGATGTTACTGTTCCTGTTCATTAGGAAACCTTTTACCCAATTCTTCCATAAAAGAAGTAGGGGTATTTAAATGGAACTTACAAGTTCCTAATCTCCAGCCAAAATAGGTGTCCAGTTCATCCCATGTGATGGTGTGTTAACCTTGCCCAGTAGCTCCAACACTGCCTGTCCATTTTGGTGTTTACTCCCCTGTGAGTCTGCAGAAAGAGCCTTTCCTCATTTATCTAAGCAAAGCAGATAAGCTCATTTAATCTCCTTGCATAAACCAGGAAAGAAACAAGGTGTGAGTGATCATCACAAAGTTCTCTCCTTCTGTTCTGATTTGAATTAATTCTGCCCAGAGTCTGATGACTGATATGTAAGTGCAGCTTGGTCTACTGTTCAAAGCAGCAAGGATGTTTCCTTCCTCCTTTAGAAGTTACAGAATCTCCTGCAGATCCCAGTCAGATTCAAAGAATATCAGGAAAAATATATCACCAGATTAAATAAAGTTATTTTGATATTAAAAGGGAGATGAGTCCACAATTAAAGTAGTCACTCCAGTCTGTTGATGAGGAATTTAATTTTTTCAATCGGCAAACATCAGGAAAATAAACTTCGTTGCCAAACGCAGGATAGGATTTGTGAAAAAGATAACTTCTAAATTTAGAAAGAAATTGGACTGTTGAGACTTAGCATCTGTTTAGTTTTGGCAAAACAAATATTCAACTGATGTATTTTGCTTTTTATTCTTGTAGCTTTGGAAGAATTAGAAATACTTTTGAGGCTTCACAATCAAGGCGGTTTTCATAGCTCAAGTTTCAGGTTAGGTAGACACACTTTTGAAAGATATGTTCACATAAAAATGTTCTGAAAAATGACAATGATATTCACAAAATCAAAAACTGAAAACAACAAGCCATTGTTAAACCTAAGTACTACAAAATTCTGCTAAATTCCTTACCAATCAACTGGCATGATCAAACTTTTTCCCAAGAAGTCTCCTTCCTAACCCATCAGATTCTGAATTTATCTTTCTTACCAAGCATTACTCTAAAGAGATTAAGTAATTTTCTTTAGAATTTGTGAGAGAAGATATGTTCATCAAGGGAGAGCATGGCAGTGACTATTAAAGTCAGTTTACTGAGGGACTTTCCAAAGCCACTCAGATTCATTCCAATGCCCTGTATAAGCCTTGGGCTAGGTCATTTATAACTGTAATCACACTCTAGTAAATTTTCTGTATTCTTGCTAGTTCTAACAAGGGAGTTTCAATCAAACACAAGGACAGACATTTATTTATAGAAAAAGGATTTCTGGTGAAAACATGTAAATTATGCTTGCACAATAATCATTTGTCTGTAAGTAGCATGTCTCTTTTAGATTTGGATTAAAAATACAGAGAAAAAAATAATTGTGTGCACAATTAGCACAAATCACAGTTCTGACTGCTTTGTTTTGAAGTGGGTCATTATCCTCACAAATACATACATCCCTTTTGCATAATTTAAAATTGTATGCAATTTATTTCTATGTAACTTCGAACTATCTCTCTGCACTATCTTGTTCCAGTCTCCTCTCTTTCATATAGGGAAGAAAACGAATATAAGGATTTTTCAAACTGAAATGTCTGTGAAATGTATTCATATCATTGGCATCTACAATTTTCACTTCCTAGTGAAGAGCCAGTCTTGAACTTCCAATACTTAAGGTCAAGTGTGAAAATCTCAAATCAATGGATAGACTATGTGAGAAAAAAGAGATTGTGAAATTTGGCAAGAAATCAGAATTTTTTCAAGTTCATAGTATTTTCTTTTCCTTCCTCTTCTCCCCCCTGCCTGAAAACCAACTAATAAAGCAAAATTTTCAATGGGAAAATTGTTAACGGGAAATGTGGAGGGTCAATGCTGTCATAGCTTTATTTGCTGAAGTCCTCCTAGAGGCACACACAAATGACTGACAGAAAAAGTCTGTAACTGAAGGAGCTGGGATGCCCTCCCAAAACCTGGATTTGACAATATATCTTTTATTCCATCTCTGAAGTTGCTCAGAAAAAACAGGTGACTTCTACAAATACTTAGAGTGTGATTGAGAGATGAAATTATCTCCAGCATAAAATTCAGTTGTTCTCTCTGAGGTATGTTTATGGACTTCACATGCCCAGACACAGAAGATATTTTCCAACATTCGTGTCTGATCAAGTCAGAGTTGTTCATCTACTGAGTTCTTTGTTTTCACTTGATTTACTTTCATTTGGATGTGTCAGTTTCCGCCTAGATATTCTATATTGATTTGGTATTACAAAAAACTGAAATTGAAATTCAAAAGCATGTGATGAAGAAATATTTTATGCAAAATTGCCATTTAGTGATTATTTGTTCTTCAGGGAAACAATGATAATCTGCCTATGCTTAAAAACTCTAACTTGTGCTTAGAAACTCTAACAATTCCTAGGCACAGGACAAACAGAGGAATCATTTAATTAGTGCAAAATATTGCAAAGCAAAAAAAAAAAAAGTAATGGACAGAAGCAATTATTCATTTATTTATTTCTTCTTGAAATTATATTAATTACATTAATTCTTAATATACCCTTGAGCTCCAATAGTTGTATCAACAAAATAGTGTCTTAACCAGAATGACAGTTTTTACTAACAAATATACTATTTATCCTCCAAACAAAAATTTAACAGCTGTTACTCCAGAATATCGAGTTTGTAATGCAGGCAACCAGGCTCATAGTTTCACCCACTACTTTCTCCTCACAGTCTACTTTTAAAATTTTTTTTCTTCTCCTTCCTTGGGTTGTAATTCTTTTCAGGAATTGGATAACAGATGTAGACTGTGGAGAAGCCAATAGCATGTGTTTGTTGCTTTCCTATGCATAATCCCTTGATGCTTTGTCTGTGGCTGATCAAAAGTGATGGAAAATATTGTTGGAGAATTTTATGACACGTAGAAGAGCCATAAAGGCTAACAACAGCAAACTTCTTTTCTTTGAAGTCTCCAGAATGTAAAAATATGAACAATGTCACTTTGCCAACCTCAAGCTGGATTCAAAATCATTCAACAGGTGCTCACCACATTGAAGGACTGCACGTCAGTTATTTACTCCACTCCCCTTCTGTAAATAAAAAATGTTTAAAGTTGCCAGACTTCAATAATCTGGGTAGTGAATGAATTATAAAATTCAGCATTGAGGTCTCAATGCTGCCTTTAATGATCAGAATGATATAAAGCAGCTAGTGAATTTGGCTTACATAATTAGGTGAAAAGAGTGTTTGTTTCTTATATTCTGTGAAAAGCTATTGGTACACCTTATGGCTCTTGCATTAATAGCTTCTGCCTTTAAAGCAAAGGGGAGCAGCAAAATTTCAGAGCCTAGAATTGTTTTTCCCACATTTCATCCCCTTTTCTCCTTGCAGGCAGCATCAGAGTAGTTGAGTTGTCCAACAGTGATGATAAGTACTGTGAGGTTCCCAGACAGATATTTCCAGTGTCCAGATTTGGGATTATTCTTCTGAAGTTGTTCCCTTCAAGGAAAAAGCACTTAATTGAGACTATTGTACACTTCACCCTTTGAAGACTGGTTTTAAAGGTTTTGAGCAATAGATTCAGTTACTTGTAGAACGTAGACATTGGAAGAGGATTTAAATTGTTCTCTCATCTGTTCTCCACTTGAATAATCTGCATTAGTTTGTTCATTCATTCATTCATTCCTTCATTCATTCTTTCATTCATTCATTCATGCATTCATTCATTAATTCTCTAATTGCTAGATCACTTCTACTTATGTTCATTCCAAATGCCTTTGCTTCATTTTTTTCTGATCTTTTGTACTTTTAGATATATATCTTTATTTTAAGCCTAATTTTTCTCTCCCTTCTGACTTTTTAAAATTAAGTTTGTCCTCACTGCTTTTTCAGATCTTATCTCAAAGGCTATATTTTCTAGATTGCTGATGATTTGTGTCAGTTCTTTTAACAGATTTTGTGCTCCAAGGAAGGAAATGTACACCATTTGAGACCTAAGCAACATTGACTCGTGTGGAAAGACTTTGTATTTTAAACATATGAAGCATTTGCCCATTCACAGATTCATGAGGAGTTGTCTGTAATTGTGCAACTGATTATCCTATCCTTTGCAGGACTCTGCTTTTGGTTGTTTGGAGTTAACGATTAGCTTTTTCACAATACATATTTCACTTGACAAAGTAATTTTGAATTCTGTCTCTCAGTGTGCTTGAATGTGTGAAGATGTGATTCCAATGTGTATGAAGGTTTTGGTGTGACCTAATTGCAGTTTTCTGTAATCTGAAGGGAGTCTACAGGAAAGATAGAGAGAGACTTTTTACAAAAGCATGTAGTGTCAGGACAAGTGAAAATGGGTTCAGACGGAAAGAGGGTAGATTTGAATTAGATATTAGGAAGAAATTCTTTACTGTGACAGTGGTGTGGCACTGGCACTGGCTGCCCAGAGAAGCTGTGGATGCCCCATCCCTGGCAGTGCTCAAGGCCAGGCTGGATGGGGCTCTGAGCAACCTGGTCTAGTGGAAGGTGTCCCTGCTCATGGCAGGGGGTTTGAAACTGGGTAATCTTTCACGACCCTTCCAACCCAAACTATTCTATGACAATCCACAAATGTACAATGTATACCCCAGCATCATTAATAAAAATATCAGTACTAGCAAGGTTTGGAATGGAGATATTCTTCCCTTGGCTGCTTTTGGGGCTGTCAGCTAAGACAGTTGTCCCCTTTTGTATATTACCTACCCAAAAAGTGTGTTAAATTTTTTTAAGAAAAAATTAAGTTATTCTTGACAAGTTGACCTTGCTGGCTATATAATTCCTTGTTCTCTTTTATTGTTTTTCTGAAATCTGGTGATAAAGCAGCTGGCCTGTTAGTCCTTTATTCCTTCATTTCTCACTTCTAAAATAATTTTTTTTTTAAATTCTATTTGGGCTCAAAGATAAATGCTAGTAACGTGGAGTTTATGTGACCCATATTTTAAAGTCTGCCTTCATGAACTACATTGGGCCCAGCCAGCTCCTGACTTTCTTAAATATGCCCTGACATTTCTTCTCCCTGGTTTAGTTAGTTACCTGTTTGCCAGTGCTGCTAAAGGTGTTTGCTGCCTGACAGATCCCTACACAATGATTTGGTGAGAACTGACAGGTGAAGGCATCAAACACTTGACCAGTCTTAGAATCACCTGATATTCCTACTGAGTAGCAGACAGACTCTTTACAGCTCTTTTTCTGCATAGGGTATTTTTATCTTTTGTGTCCTTTGTTGATTACACCCCTTTTCTTGCCTTATCTTTCTGACCAACTCCAAGTTATCACATTGCACCAATGTTTTGTGGCACCAGCCACCCATCTTGTTAGGCTTTTCACCATTTCTCATTTCCTTCTTACCTTGTGATAAGTTATCTCAATGAGGATGAATTTCTACATACCACACAGAGATTACATAGATGTTTCAAATTCATTGTCTTGGAGACAGTATCTGTGTTACAGTAACAAATCTTACTCCGAGCACTTTCAGACTATAAATCATACATATCTTTGATCAGCAAAAATTACTGTAGAGCATGATAGAGATTACTGGTGTCTTGTATAGTAAGACATGCTTTTAAAAAGTTGGGAAATAGAATTGGCAGAAAATAAAACTGGTTAAGCAGGGGAGGATTTTTAAATTTGTTTGTATGGTTTGATATTATTTGCCAAGCATCTCAATTCAAGTAGAGAGGATTATGTGAGTCTGTTAAATGTTAAGTAAATATTTAATTAACTTAACACACAAACATACTCTGTATGATGGTCTAATTTAATAGTGTTGGATTTCCTAAATCATCTACAACCACCTTCAAAGGTGTCAATTTGCAGTCTTTAGGAAGTCCTTTTTTAAAGTACAAAATATTTGCTAAGTCTTTGAACTTAATATTTTTGATTCCTACAAAATAACTTTTTCCTTTAAAAGCAGTTTCCCCCCCACAAAAACAGTGACATCTGCAGGAAATTTTTTGTTAATTTTTATTAATTATATTTGCTTTCATAGCTTTTATGTTAGTTTCCATTCTATAGAGCTTGAATAAGGAAAGAAAGCTACTGTATTTATCATATGTTATTATGTTTCTTTTACTATATTTCTCTTTTGATTTAGCAACTCGGTAACATGTTTGATGTTTAATTAAGTAGTAAAGGTTTGGAATTATTATCAGTTCATTCTTTGTAAGCTGGAAAGGTCTTTAAGGTTCTGCCATTGAAATCACAAATCCATTGTTAATACCTGGGCCTTTATTCTTAACAAAGGCTCAACCAGATTTTTAGTCTCATTGAGTTGTCACCCCCTCATTCACAGTTGGAAGCAAGTGTGGATCATCATTAGTTGATTAGTTGAGGAGAATGAATTTAGCACAGTGTGCCCATATTCAGCAATGTGGCAAGAAAGGGCAGTGATGAGTAGATCCATCAATCAGAGGACAAAAGCCACTATAACGTGAGGAAACACCAAAGGAATTTGACATGTCTGCCGTAGCAGGCAGAAGACAAGAGAACAAGCATAATAAGCGATTTTCAGTAGATCAAAATCTGTAGTTTTTATAAGCTTATACTACTGGAAAACTATTGCACTTTACTCTGAGCTAGCAGGAACTCATGTTCATTTAGTTACAGGAGTATTTAGATCTCATTCATTCTGTTCTGTCACTCAGAGAATTTACAGGTTCATTTTGTGTTTTGCCAGCTGCTTGAAGAAATAGTTTGTGGTTACAAACTATTCGGACACAGGCTGCTTTGAACACCAGCCTCCTTTTTGTACTCTAGCCTTTATGACAACACTGCTAAACATAAACATGAAAATGACCACAGCTGGTAGCAGAATCACTTTGTTGGCTGCTAGTTAAAGCTGGACATGTTTATCTCATACCTTGAAATGTCTTTCCGTTCCAAAACGTTCATCTTTCTTGGACCTGTCAGCATGTTTAACAGTTTAACAAGCACCCCAAGGCAATGTTATTAAATTCTGATCTAGAAATCAGTCACACTAAGAGACAGAGCTGGATCTGAAAGGGGAAGGAGAATCACACTTGGGAGGGGGTAAAAAAGAATGGTTCTTGCAGCAGTGTGTGGTGTGTAGAGCTGTGCCTAGAGAGATAACTGAGGCTGGGTGAAGAGAGGGAGGTGTGGACAAAGGGAAATGTGGACAAAGTGAGAAAGGAACAGAGGAGAGAAAGGTACAAATTAATTGTTCCATGAACCTCAACTGAATTACATCAGGATGGGATTAGACCTATCTTGTGGTGAACTCATCAAGTAATGGAAATGCTTTGTTAAAATCAAAGCTCTCCAGAGGTTACTACAGACATCAGTTTTCCATGTCACAGTTCTGGAGGCTTGTAACTTCTCTTTACTTCCAGAAACAAAATAAAGAGTCTCCATCACTTAAAGTCTGTTTCCATTACCTTTACTCCTTATAAAGTCATTTGCATTATTTTTTCTCTCTGGGCTCTTGTTTGTGTGAAGCATTCTTTACTCTGTGGTGTGTGTAGGAATAGTAGAAAGATGAGATGCGGATTTCTTTCTTTGGATTAATTGTGAGGCCTTTTACCTTATTTTATAGCACTTTTTAGAAAACTTTCACTTCAACAAAAACTCTTATTTTTAGACGAAAATATACCATAGAGACCTTTTCTGTAGATGGAACTGAATTGAAGTACTGAACACTGCCAACTTTCCAAAATCTAAAGAAAAGTCAGGTACATTACTCGTTGGCTTGTCCTGCTCACATAATTCTTCTCAGCACAATTTTAAAGAGATTTCCTAGGAATATGTTCTACTGTGCTATAAAACTTACAGGTTATAAAAAGCTATTTATTGATCATGGAAGTAAGATCGTGCAAACTATGGAGAACAAATTTGTGTAGGCAGGCCAGAGAAGAGAACAGGGTGCATGCAATTTTCCATATTTTGCATTTTCATTATTCTACATAGCACTGAAGGATTTGTAACAATATCCTGTAATGTGCACTAGTTTCCAGAGATGCCTTTGTGCTCTGAAGTTGTTCAGCAGAATATATGACCATTTCTTATCTTTTCCCAGATTCTGCTTCCTGACAATTGCTCTGTTTCACTTTGAATTTATTTCATGATTCTGCTGAAATGCTGCATTTTTGAGGAAAAAAAATCTGTTTGTTGAGCATTATTAATGCCATGGTTATACATTTCCCACAGGGGCCATTGAATGTATCAGGAAGACATGTTGGAGACTATAGTCTGGTCTTCAACCTGTGTATTATTGCTTAAGCAAAGAGATGGCAGCAATGGATTATTTGATTTGTAGACTTTAGGAAACCAGCTGAAGTCACTTTTAAATATTCTTGCTTTAAAAAAAAAAAAAAAAAGAAGTGATGAAAGAAGCATCAATTTTTAATGGAAACTGATAGGGCATATTGGCAAGTGGAACTGAACTCAAAGTATTGGACAAATAAATTTTTTGCCACAAGACTTGGTCTCTGGCCATCTAAAGCAATGTTCTTATATGATTAAGAATCCCAATGACCTCTGATGTGTTGCTATGCTGAAACTGAATAACCAAAAATCAATTTTTTAAATCTTAAACCAGGAAATGCAACTTATTAAGCACAGGATCAGAATATTTTTCCAACAAAGGTGACAAAACCAGACCAGTTTCTGTGCATTTGCACATTTGCATTTGAAGACTGATGTTGGTACAGAAAAGTTCCTATCAAAAAATAATGCTTATACAGGGAATTAGATCTCTTGGACGAAATTATTTGTAGTTGTTTGGTGTCAAAAGGAGTCTCAGTTGCAAACATCCTTGCAATGACATCTTCAGCTTGATGAGGTGAGTTTCACAAATTACTTTCATGTTCATCGTAACCCAGCTGGTCATGGTCCTACATTACCATGTCATTCACAATTACTTCCTGTAGATTATCTAAGCTACACAAAAACATCTAAATATCCTAACTATCCAAGAAACAGTCATGCTTCTATTGACTGCTTATAATTAACTATCTATGCACTCTTGGATCAATTATGTAGAAGGAATCTTCGTGAGACTACAACCAAGATGTTTATCAGTACATTAAAACATAAAACTTGGAGTAACAGTGGACCTACTGAGTAGTTTGCCCAACATTTCTACCTGGAGAACTCCTGTGTCAGTCAGCCAAACATTTCTGAAGGTGGTGCAGAGTTCAATCAGACACCAATTTTTAGGTTGATCTGTTATCTGAGAGCAGGCCCTTATCTCTTCTAGGCAGATAACTAGCTGGGGAGTTTCTGGACCACCCAAGGAGTTACTGGCTTAGATGCATTGGATATACACAGAGATAAAATCCTAATACTAAGCCAGACCAGGGTTGCAACTTAAGAAAAACCTTGAATTGCATGCTTATAAATCACTGGCAAATTCAGTTCCATACCTTTTGACATTTGTGTGAAGCAGGAAATGAATGCTGTGAAGGCTGAACTAAATGTAGCTTTATGGTTGTACTTGTGAGGAGACTATGGAGTAAAAGAAACAACAGTAGGTATCAGAATATTTATAATGGGGGATGGGGTCCTTGCAACCCTAAAATAAATCAGAAAGTGCTGACAGGTTTAAAGACATGGGCTTGACTGGAGTAATCCAGAGGAAGCCTGGGGGAGCCTGGGTACTTGGTGGATCTGGTGACCGTGGTGGGTTATGTTTAAGACTCAGTAATTATGAGGTTTAAGTGAAGTGAGAAACAGAGAACAGAGTACTTTGCATCAGCAGCAAAATTTGTGATCTCAAGCTATCTGACTCAAAACGAGGGGAAAACTTCCATGGACTCAGTTACTTTTTAGGTGTTCTTGTTTTGTTGTATAAACAATGAGCACCTGGTGCTGAGTCCTCGCACACTGCACTGCTGAAAATGTTTTGTCAAGTCCAGCAGTCTGCTTCCATTCCAGTTACAGAAAATTACCCCAATGTTCTTTCTCTCCTTTTGTTCCCAAAAATTTCTTCTGCCTTTAGCTGAGGTGCTAAGAGGAAGCATCTAAATTTGTTGCTGTGGTCTAGAAAGAACAGCAAGTGAGAAAAGATGGATTGGTATCCTGCCCACCAGTACAAATGGGAAATGGCTCTCAGTAGCTCATGACTGGGCCCAAAGATATTAAAGCAAAACTTGGCCATGTTAGAAACCTCTTGTGAGTACATGACAACACTTTCAAAATGATACAGCACTTCAAGAGACTGAATATGCTGGCCATCATAGGTAGGCTTCTGTCAGGCTTCCCTGTGCTCCAAACTCAGCAGCCTGACAAATATAAGTAATATTCACGTGGGGTAGAGGGTTGTCTGAGTCACAGGCATGTGGATGAACCATGTGCTTTGGGTTGCTAGCTAACTTGATTTCTGCTATCCAGTTGGCCCATTTTCATTAACAAAAGTTGAGTCCTGAATCCTCTGTCATAGAGGGCCAAACATCTACATATATTCCAGCTTCTCATGGACAGTAAGAAAAAAAAAAAACGCAGTGAAAAATCATATCCAGCAGACATTATTCAATAGGCCTTCTGGCTTCCAGATTCGTATGATATGCTTTCCCTACATCAGAAGCTGAACAGCTTTTAGCATTCTTTGGCAGCATGTTTGTACAATCAAGGGCAAGATTTTTGGCCTGTTGTATTACTTTAACAATGGCAATAGTCAGAAAAAAATAATGCTGTAATTTGCATTTGTCTAAATCAAGAGTTCAATCTGGAGTCATAATCAACACAGAAGCAGCCATTACAGACTTAGAGAGACTCCCTTCCCATATGAGGTTTAGGAATTCTATTTATAGCATTTTGCTGTGATGTAATGTACCTTGGAGTTCTGATCTAGCACAAGAGGTGCTTGCTTGAAGGTCTGTGTCAAATATTGCACACAGTTGGACCTCCAGCATTTTTGTCATCATAACACTGAATGTCCCTGGTCCTTGTGCTGACTGTGTAAGGAGGATGAATTTCAGAATGAATGAAAACATAAACAAAAAGTGGATAAAAACTGAAGAAATGTGCTGCCTGTTATGAAAAAGTGCTGCAATTTCTTCCATTATTTTGTTTTTAACTTGAAAAAACCCAACATTTTCAAACTGAGAATCAAAACAACTTCTCTTAATTTCATCTTAATACCCACTCCACAAATTTGTTATTTCTGCAGGTAACTTATATGTGATTTAAACACTGAAAGAACTCTTCCTTTCAGGAATTTTCACTAGACCTATGAACTCAATAATTATGTTTAATACTTTTCTTTAGAAAACGCCATTTCCTTCTTGACAGGCCTGGGCAGCTTGTTCCACCTTTTGAGTATATTCAGTGTTCCAGAAGGCCTTGATTTGCATGGGTGGAATTGGAGAAATTTTATTAACTCATTTTAAAAGAACTCTAAGGAATATTTGCAAACTTTGAAAGGGTCTTCTGTTAAGTTTTGGCCTTCTTTTTTCATCTATTTAGTCTCCTGCTTACTTTCCAATAAGTGACACCTATTTTGGATAATTTAAATATTCATATTTATTTATTTTTAAACAATGAAGACAGGGAACAATGTACACAATAAATGTACAATAAATGTACACAATACATGAAAAACTTTAAAGCAAGACTGACAATTTTATTGATTTTCCGAACAAGATCCCATGCTCAAAATTAAGATTGTTTTGAAGACAGTTTGTTTCTACACACATAGACAAAGAGAACAAATAAACTCTTTTTTATATTTTATAATAATATTATTTATTATTTGTAAGAAAATTCAGGGAATAAAATTTCTGATACTTGGGTCCAAGCTGTGCTCAGTGACTTTTTTTGTTCTGGTGGTGTTCAGTAGCTAAATTGTATTTGAGTGTCCTTTCTGCTGTCTCCATCTTAGAGATTTAATCCTTATATGAAATTGGATCCTGTCACATATAGGTAAAATGTTACAAAAGAAAAGAATTGTAAAACCATGGTTCGGGCCTTGTTACTTTGCATAGCTAACAGCTAGCCTGATAAGTTCCTGTGAGTGAGAGAGGAATGGTAGCAGTGAGAACCATCTGACACCTGTGAAAATAAGAAGTCTACATCCATGGGGATCCGTGAAGAAAATATGTAAACCTCTGTAAAGAAGAAAGCCTTTAGCACGTATGCACGTGAGCACCTACTAACCAATGAAGTGAGTGGCAAAAAAGTTACTGATTAATGGGAATTAAGCATGGTACCTTCTGATAACCACATAAAAATAACCTGTGTGCAATAAAGATTTGGCTAATGCTGCTTGCACTTTGAAGAGTTGTGTCCACCTTTGTCCATCCCCATAGTGACATGATCCCAACTAAAACTTCATACTGAAAGTAAAACTTGTGACCCTTATTCTGCTTCACATCATAACACAGAGGTTAGCAGAGTACAAAGTGAAGAAATGAGGTTCACTTTGAGCTGTTCAGGTGGCTGAGTGTTAGAAGAGGTCAGATCATTGTAGTAGGTGTCAGCATCTATTAGAACAGGGATTATTGCTGAAAGCCCTGTGAGGTGCCTCGTTTCTTTGTGCTGTACTTATCTGCTTCCCTACACCCCCAGCCTGCAACTAGATCCACACGAGTAATGGAAGTGGGAAAAGGAGGCATGAGCAAATAAAATGAATAAATATTTCCTAAGACAAAGAGCAGAGGTTTTCTTCTATAGCCTTGGGGCTAAAGAAGGGCTACAAAAATTCCCTAGAAAATCTGTGAAATGGCTCTCTAGTTATAACTGCCAGTGGCAATGAGCTGTTGTGGATGCAAAGCAGCTTCCTGAATGCTGCCAGCACCCATCTGAGGGTAAGCAGAAATGTTACTTAGAAGTTAAGGGACATATTGTTCTCTTTGGCTTGAAATTCTCCTAATGTATTTTTTTTTTCAGTGTTTCAGGGTGATGAGAAACAAAGAAGTCTACATTTTCAGTCTGTGATGTGTCCTAAATCCTACTGGCTCAGGGCTATTGTGTATGTGAATAGTGGCAAGGCATGAATCACAGCAGCTGTCCTGCACCAGACATTGATACAGGAGATATGGGAGGGTGCTAAGATAGACAAGAACAGGGAACCATTGCTTGTCCATCCAATATGAGATCTTCTAGATTAACAAAGATTGAAATTCAGTTGCTGGATGGAGAACTCAGTGATTGCATATTTTATACATACAAAGTGTTTTTAAAGGTGTAGTGAAAATTTTGGAGATTTGTGAAAATATCACATATTTAACTGTTCAGTAAAAGTCAGAATTGGGAAGAAAAGAAGTGTTAAGTTGTGTGGAAGAACAGGGGCAAAAGCTGTAAATCTGGTATCTGCACTGTGAACTCTGACCTGCTGAGGTAAAATGCTGGAATAAAGGAGAATGAACCACATCTTCTCTCTGAGGTGCTGCATGGAGTCCTGTGGTCATGGGCTCAAGGCGTCTCGTTGCCCTTTTCTCCAGGACCCACACTAGTGTGTGACTCAGTGCTCTGAGTACAACGTGGGCAGCCAGGAAAGATCAACAAACAGTTAAGACTGAGGTCTGGTAATTCCACCAAGACCCCAAGATGCACTGGAGATTATGTCTTTTAGAGGTATCCAAATAAAACCCGAGGATGTGAAGTTAGGAAATGGGTTAAGTTTTGTGTCTGATTTTGTAGATCATAATTCTCTAAAATGAAAGAAACTTGGTGCATTCAGTTTTAAAAAAGCAGTCTTTAAAAAACACCAATTCTTCACTCTGATAGTTGAAAACCACTCTACATACAGGACTATGAAATTTATATACATGGATTTGTTTTGTTCTCTGCTTTAAAGGTTTTTAGAATTAATCCTAAGTTTTTTAACTTCTTTGCATCTGCCTGCCCATATTCTAGTTTTGTTTTTTTTTTTCCACATTCTGGAACAGAATGGAGTACACTGCCTTCTGTATTCATGCCTGTTGGCTGAGAAGTGTCAATGTCATTTTTTTTATCCCATTGAGACAGGATGAGTTGAACCAGACCTTCCTCAGAATTTGCTTATATCATTGTTCATGTAGGATGGCTGATAATAGAGGTTCCTTTCCAGAAGGGCCAAACAGGAAAACAGATCTCTCTGCAATTATGCAATGCTCACATGGGAAAACCAAAACCCCACTGTTTGTGTTACTTCTCAAAGCAAGGAAAGATCCGTCCACTAAGGGGAGGTAGAAGTCTCTAAAATTTACATTATTAATGTGAATATATTTTAAATTCAAAGAAAGAACTTAAAACCAAAGATTTCTCAGTAAAAATGAAATATTTTTCAGAGAAGTATACATGCTTTTAGCGAAAACTATTTTTCTGCCAAAATAAAAAAGCCTCACCTAATAAAAAATCCCCACACTTAATGATCATTCCTTTTTGTTTCACCATCTTCCTGAGAACAAAGCATTAAAAATGCAACAATGAAACCCTTTTTCTTACAAATAGCAGTAGGCATAGAAGAGGTAGACAAATCGTTATGAAAACAAAAAATCCAGTTATTCTGTCCACCCTATAGGGAGTGGGAAGCTTTGTTGCATGCCACAGCTGCTGAAGGACTGGAAGGTGTCCATGGGAATAGACAAATAGTTTCATTATCAACTCTTCTGCATCTCACAGGATACCTTTGAGTTAGAGCAGCAAGAACTAGCCTATCCTTTTGGGGTGAAATTCCCTTTTTCTTTCAGTTCTGAAGTCCACAGGCATTTTGAGGTACTTAAATTTGCTCTGTCTTTGTGTCTTCATTCAGATCCCTCCCAGACAGAACAAAATCAGGAGGTTGGTGTCAAGTATGTCTGACATTTTCTCCCATTACAGTATGGCTGAAAGCTGTGTTGGAGCCCAGAAGCCTGGGAGTTTTGAGCTTTCTGTGCTTTCTGACACTGACCCCCAGGAGAGCACTGCTGTTGACTTGAGGCCTTGGAGAAGGCTTTCAGATTTGGGTGATGGAGTTATAACCATGGGTGTGTAGTTAGAATAGAAGTGTGTAATTTCACATTGTGAAGGGTTTGGAATTTAGGGTTTTTAGAGTATAGTAATAGGTATGGGGCAAGATGGACGTTCTTGGGTGTTGTCTCTTTCTGTCTTCTTCCTCCTTCTTTGTGATTTCGAGTAGTAGTTTCTGGTTGGACCGTTGGTGCTGCACTGTGGGTCGCGGGAGTTTGGTTATTGGGTAAAAAGTACAAATAATATAGGTCTTAATTCTCTATTGGTCTGTTTAGCTTTAAGAGACCTTGTAGCTAGCTAGGTTCACCTCCATTTTGCTCACTTCTAGCTGGTAGCTCAAAGCGTTGCTGAACTCTCTGTACTTTAGATAAGATTTAATAAACAACTAAGCCCGGACATGAGAAAATTCATTTCCTTCATGTTTTTTAATCTTGGCTCTGAGTGAAGACAGAAGAAAATGAAGACAAGCCACTAATTAAGTGGTGCAACTAACCCACTGCAGCTGAGGAACCATTTTGTGCTGGATGCATGCTCCAGGGAAAATCCTGCATGATAGAAAAGCCTGCACAGCTACCATATGAAATACTCCTTATGCCTGGAAGCAGATAGTAACCACATATTTCTTAAAGTTCCCATTGTTGTAGAGTAAGAAACACACAGCTGCACCCCTTTCCTCTGAGACTTCTCCAAAAGGAAGGAAAAGCCTGTTCATTTCACCGTGATGGGTGCACAGTGATATATTCCCATTGGTTCCAATACTGCAGTATCTGATATCTTTCCCACAGAATCAGAAAACATTTGTCTAAGCAAAATTGCAACCCACCACTTGTTGAGAACATCTGCGAAATTAAGATAGCAAGTAAAAATTCTGGAAGGTGACTAAGATGCAAGAGCAACAAAAGTGTTTGCAAGAGGATTAGAAGCAGATCCACAAGTAATTTTCCCCTTCTCTATAGTGGAGCTATTGCTTGATTAGAGCCAATTTAGTCATTAAACCTGCCTTCCATTTTTACAAACACTTCAGATTATTTCTAAAAGACTGCTCTCTGAAAGCATTGAAGCATAAATATGGCATCCAGAGCAGATGTGCAACAGTGTTTTTAAATGCTGAACATATTTGTTTGTGATGTGAAAAGTGGGGGAACGATATCACTGCTGATGTTATTTATCTGCTTTTAGCTTTGACCACACAAGGGTGACCCAGACAGCCTGATCCTATCTGCTGTTGAAGTCTCATTTACCCAGTGAAGTCAACAAGAGTTAAAGGTGATGTCAAGGTCTGTCTGAGCAAAATAATAAACGTTCTATATTATAATGTACAGGTCACTATATTTTACATATATAATATATAGCAAAATATTAAAGGTTAAATGTGTTTATTTCCCAGGAAAGCCAATGGGAATTAAGGTGCTAGATAGTTTCTAGATGTTTGTCTGCTAAGATTTTTGCTGGGCTCTCTGCCCCTCCACTTCCACTGATCTTAGCAGAGCAGAAATTCAGTATTTCCTGGAGTAAGGATGTTTTATTACCCCATATTAATATATGTCTTTAAAAATGGTGGGAAAGCTGAAAGCATTTTCAGCTGTATCAAATTTGTGTAATATCTCATTGCTATGTAGACTATAGGGGAGTTGAACTTGAGCCTGCTTGAGTCAGTGGACAGTCTCCAACTGAATTAAATGGACTTTGAGTCAGATCCAGAAAGGCAGTAGGGAATTGCAATCAGACAGCTTAAATTTATCTTAAGTTTGTCTTGGAAATTCTACTTAGAAAAGGCTGTCTCATCTGGACACAGAAAAACTCCTAAACTGCTGTCTAGTAATAGATGCTCTCATTTTTATAAATGTGAGTAGCTTTTGGACTCAGTGTGATCTAGGACCTACACTAATCCTAAATGTATGGAATTTGATTAATAACAACAACGTCTTCACTGGTGTAACATTTACTTTACAGACTCTAAATGGCACTTTGACACACAGAGTGAATTTGGACTGGTGAGAATTTTAATTAAATGATTATTTAACAGACTTAGTTTCATGCATGCTTACCAAAAATGTGAGCACAGCAGGAGCTCTGAGAAAGATAATTATTAATCACCTTTGGATATTTTCAGTCTTTCTCTATTGATGTTATTGGTTTCACCAAACATGTTTTGAGAACACTGTATGGCTTTCCTCATGTTGTGGAAGTGTGAAAAATGTCTTGTGCTTTTAAAATGTATTATTCTAGGTTTATAGTTAATTTTACTTTCATGTTTAACTTAGACATTGTAATACATTGCAAAACAAATGTAGAGAATATTCCCAGGTTTTTTGTAATTTTACTCAGTGTTTTTCTGAAGGAGGCATGTGCTAAAGGTAGATTCTTTCTCTCAGTTCTAATCATACTGTCTTTTAAAAGACATTAACTGCAGTAGAATCTTTCATAAATACGAAAAAATCAGTTTACTTACTAAGGGAGTAAAGTTTTGATACAATAATAGCAATAATTTAAAAAATAGCAAACTTGCCTCAATTAAATTTTGAGTGTATGTAAGCGAAAGAGAAAGAAGCAAGAAAAGAACATGCATTAAAGAAGCTTTATCATACTTCCAGATATTAATTATTTCCCTATTTAATTTCAACAAACAAAGAAAATATGTTCTGTCTGGTTTCAATACTTACTGTGACTCATAAAATAACCTAATATTCGGTAACTTTTTCCTTAGACTGTGTAATATGAAAATAAGAATGGGAAAAGTGTAGGCTGGAATAAAGACAGTAACACCAAGTCAACAGGGTAATGTTTAAGGACATTTTAAAAATACATCAACCATTTATTTTGTGAGAATATCTTACATTTATGTGATGCTTATCAACCATAAAGATATTTTATACTATTTTACATCACATATTGGATTTTAAAATAGTTTTTCAGGAGTCTATATCTGCACCATACTATATTGCATACAGATGGAAGTGTGTTGAAAATATTTCTTGACAGGTGTGTTAAGACGTGGCTGGTGAGACAGGACCTGCATTGCTGATGAAGCAGATGAAGAAGATGACCTGTGATGACTGACTTGTGAAGGCTTGGTATCTCAATTTTAGTGTCTCTTGCAGGACAGAATTTAGTTCACAGATGCAGTATAGGAGCTTTGGTGTTTAACTGGTATGCTTTCAGATGTAGGTTATGGATTTCTGCAAAGTCTCACCTGTGACCCTTTACACAAAGAATTATTTAAATCTGTTTGCATATAGATTTTTCTTATGATGTGTTTGGCCTTTTCGTTTTTTTGTGTCCAGTAAAACTTTTTCTACGGTTAAAGCATTCATATAATCTCCCTCCCCTTAGACTCTTTGTTCAGTAAATTGTGAGTTCATGATCAATCTTTACTCACTAAGGGTATTTATACTCTCCTTAAGGTATACCAATCTGTCTATGCATAAATTTTATACTTTTGAGGTCTTTATCTCTGTCAAATCTGGTTGAACTGGACCAATGTATTCCAAAATTATTTGTGAGGTTCATAGATATACAAACAGATTATGTAATCCTACATTTTTTAACCTAGAAAAACAGGCTGCAGAAGTTATTTTCTAAGCATCTTCAACATGATGAAAGGGCAGGTAAGATTTTGAGAAATTTATAACACAGTTTGCCTATCTTTCTTCATGTAGTTTAAAAGAGGCACCCATAGATGCATACAGGTTGTCTTGTAGATGTTTATGACAGATGAAAGTAATTCAAAACATTACAACCACATGTCATTATGAGGATTTTTTGTTTCCTTCCTGTTTTTCTTTCCTCCAAATTGTGTGCATTTTAAAATCAACAAAATTCCCCACTGTGTCCAGAGGGAGAATTAGCTGCAAATGAGCAGTTTGGGACAGCAAGAACACTTTTACTTTGGATGCTTTTCCATTCACAGCGTGGGAACACAAATATATTTTGGGACCATGAGAAAAACTAATAGATTTTTATATTATTTTATTTTGTATTTTTATTCTTTTTATATGGCCTGCTTTTGTTTAGATAAAGCAGACTGGAAAGCTGTTTTGTTTTGTGGTTTGTTTTCCCCATGGCAAGATTTGGGAGACATTCTATGTAATTTTCTTGGGTGCTGCCACTCAGGATGATGCCTGCTTTGAAGTGTCATCACTCCTAAATCCAGCAGTGGCAGCTTTCCTTTTTCTTTGGAAACTAATTTATCTTCCTAAAGAGCTTTTATTAGTTCTGTCTCGCACAAGAATAAAATGGTTTCTCAGATCTCTTTCATTTTCACCACCTATGATATTTTCAGCCTCTGGGCCATGTTAGGGGTATCATTTTTCTCTCCGGCTGTGTAAGACACTGTGGGGCCACCTTTCTAAAAGCTGCCTGAGTCCTACTAGAGAGGTAAACCTTTACTGCTAGCCAATAAGACAAAAAGGAAAACAAAAAGGCAAAGATTTTAACTGCAGACCTGTTCACTGGATCCAAACGAAGGCCAGCTAATGAAAAGGGTTCCTTCTATAGTGACAAATATTTTGCCTTATGACTCTCCCCTCCCCTCTTTCTAAATAATACCATGTCAGATTGTTTGAGCTCGTGTCTTTACCATCAGGTGCATCAAAAGATTAATTGCAAGGTGTTTGCATGTGAGCCAGAGGTAAACCCAAATTTTGGAAAGTTTACAGTTATTTCAGGAACTAGATTGCTTAATCTTAAGTATAAAACACTGTGCTATCACATTTCTCAATTTATCCACAATTTAGACAAAAATCCTCGATCCAGATGGCTGCAGGGTATGCATACACCACAGTGAGCTTACAGTGAACAATGGCTAGCATATTTTGAAAAACTACAGTAATCCTTTTTCCCACGGTTAAGTAAGGTCATCAATCCTTTTTTGCCTCCCCAAGAATCTTATGCAGGCCAACAGCATCACAGCTCCTTGTTTATTTAAAAAATATGCAGATCACAGTCAGTGCTAATTACAGCCTTCTCAAAACTTATGGGAAAACATGAAGGAAAGGCCTTTAACTCTTTATTCTAGAATGTCTTCTTGTCAATATTGGTGGGTTCTGCAGAATTTTCATGTCCAAACAAGCATGCTGAAGTATGGACTCTGGCACTTTTCTTTTGGAGTATTTGAGTACCTCAAATCTCCTTTCAAGGAAGTTGTTCCTGGTATTGCAGTGAATATAAATATTTATCATCGTTTCATACCAGCACTTCTGATTCAATTGTTTATATTGGCAGGCTCAGAGATGACTTTGTATTCGAGGAGCTGGTGATCTTGAGCAGGCTTTTTCTGCTGGCTGATTTGGGCATTGCACTCAGAGCTGGGGCAGGCACTGCGTGTGGAGCTGCAGGTGTGCACTGTGCACGCCAGCACTGTGACAGGGGAAGCAGTCTGATCTGGCAGGAGAAGATACCTGGTTCTGCTGTTATGCAACAAGAGCACTGTTGGGAGGGAGCATGGGAGGGAAGAGGGACCTCTCAGTGGAAGGAATCTGTGTAGCATGAAGTTGGAAAAATCTCTCTGGAGTCTGTCTGATGCTGCACAAATGAGGAGTTCCCAGCATGTGGAGGGATGGAAGATTTTTCACTATCTGTAATACTATTGTTACTCATCTAATGAAAACTGCTATTTTATTAAGACATTTGTTGTTGGGCCTTTCTTGTTCAGATCCAGAAAGAACCCTACAGTGTCTCTTTCCCTCCTCATTCCCCCACCACATGCACATATATATTTGCTGCCTGTCCATTATATTGCAAGTTTATCATGTTGTTATGAAAAGGGCGTAAAAACTGAAGACTTCTTTGCTTCTAGTATTTTTGATAATTTTCTAATTTGCAGACTATCAGACCTTGTTAGCTTTCCTAGAAACCCTTCTTTTCCTTTATGTGGAACATAATTCAATGCTGTCTGATTTTTTGTTTTCTGTCTCACTGTCTCATGTTCCAGCAGTGTCTGTTCTCTGAGTTTTCTTTTCATCAGTTGTATTATATGGCTATAGTATACTCAGCAAAAACTTCCTGAACTCTTTGACCTTAATCCAGCAATGTGCTTGATGTTAAGAATGCAACTAATCCTAAAATGAATGGAGCTATTAATGAATTTAATAATATTTCCAGGTGAAAGCTGGTATGAATTATCCTGTTTCCGTCATCCCAAGCTACTTGATTGTGCAGGCAGAGCACTATAAAGAGCCAGCCATTCAATGTAAAATTTTATTCACAAAATAGTCAAAGCATAAGCTAAAATGGGTGCCAAAAAAAGACTTTTAAAAACAAGATAAATAAAGTAAAAGAATGACCCAGAAGGAATGCTGGGGCACATTTCTGATATCCATAAAACCGAAAAGCTTAAGATATTAATGAAATTATCTAAAAAGTCATCTATATTCAAAAACAGGGTTTTTTTACATAAACTCCACCATGTTCCAGATAAAATATTCTATTTTTCAAGCTATGTAACACATTTACTATGAAATATACTGTTTTAAGATGCATGCAGCTAAAGATGCAACACAGAAACATAGAATGGCTTGGGTTGGAAGGGACATTAAAGATCATCTTTTTCCAAACACCCTTTATGAGCAGGGACATCTTCTCTATACCAGGTTGCTCAGCAACCTATTCAACCTGGCCTTGAACACTTCCAGGGATAAGGCATCCACAAATTCTCTGGAGAACTTGTTCCAGTGCCTCACCACCCTCACAGTAAAGAATTTCCTTCTAATATCTACTCCAAACCTGTCAAGTTAAAGCCATTCTCTCCATGCCCTTGGAAAAAGCATCTCTCTAATTTTATGGTATGTTCAAGGTGTGCTTGGTGAAGAACTGGATGAAGAAGAACAGGCAGGGTTCAGAGGGCTGTAGTGAATGGGCCTGCCTGGTAATGGGTCATCAGCAGTATTTTTTCAGGGGCCAATTCTAGGGTCAGTTTTGTTCAATATTTTTAAGCAACAATCTGGATGCAGGAGTTGAATACATCATTAACAAGTTTGCTGGTGATACCGAACTGGGAAGTGCTCTTGACTCTAGAGAGACAACAGACTTTGCAGAGGGATCAAGATAGTTAGGAGCATTGAGAACTCATTAATGGAATTAAATTTAACAAGAACAAATGCTGGATTCTGCACCTGGGATGGAGTGATGCCAGGCAAAAGTATAAATTGGAAGACCAATAGCTGGAGAGCAGCCTGCCAGACAGAGATCTGGAGGTGCTGGTGGATAGCAGGCTCAATATGAGTCAGTTGTGAATTTTATTGCATGTTATTACTAGTTATTATCTAGTGCAAGCTGCTCTCTGGGGTCTTTACATGAAGAACTAATGAATTTGAAAACTATAACATATGAATTGGGTTCATGAAAACAGAGCTTTTACGAATCTCTCCAACAGACCATGTCTTGAGTATATGATTAGCTTGTCACAACTACACAAAATTCCATATCAATTTTGTTGAGTAGTGTTCGTGTTAATGACTGCTACCAATGTCTCTGACTAAATTGCCTTTTAGTAAAAATGTCTAGAACGAAAAAGTTTTTAGTAGTAGTGAAGAATAAGTAGATATTATCTCCTTTGTCTCTTATATCTAAAGATATTTTGCAGGTCTTATTAACAGCTGAAGAAAACTTGTGCTAATACAAACATTTTTATGCTATGAGCTAGTTTTGTTCTGAAGAATTTTTCTGACTGAGGCTGATTCTAATAAATTTGATTTTTGAGAAACAGACAGTGTCAGGCAGCAGTAAAAATAAATAATGTACTGTTTGATTCAAATTCTATCTGGATGCAGACTGTTCCCAAATTCTTGTCATAAGTAACACCATCCAAAATTACTGGTCCTTGCTTCTAGTCATATTCCAAGTGCTTTGGATGATGTTGGAGTGAACAGTGGTGACTCATTTCAACACAGAGTCATCAGCTGGACCTGCAATTTAGACTTCAGGAAAGCATCACACTGATGCCAAAGCCACATGTTTATTTGATTTATTTATGTTTGAGGAGAGAAGACTTCTTTGAAACCCCAGAGGTATTGTCTTCTCTGTTTTCTCCCCTGCATCCTTGCGGCCCTTGTGGTCCTTCTGGCGAAGAGGAATGGGACACACCTTTGTGAGCTGCCAAACACTTATTAGCCTGGAGCTGGACTCCCTACTGTCCTCAGCTTATCATGAGAAATACAGAAATATGACCCAACAGATTTAAGCATCTTTGGGAAATCTCCATATAAAATAGGCAAAAATGCCTTACACAAGTGGAAATGATCTTCCTTTTCTATCTTGTGAACTGTATTTAGTGCATGAGCCTGTGGTGTGTTCCTTTCTGCAGGGTACTGGTGTCATCTTTAGAGTCACTGTGAGGGTGATATATAAGTGTACACCTGGATGGAGGAGATGGTGATGTTGGAGATCTGAATATTTTATGTATGCCTCCTTATATAAGGCTGATGAAATTAGACTATCCCATCTCTAGTTTCTTCATAATCTTGTTTATGAATGCTGGTGCAATGCATTTGAAAAGTTGTGTTTTGTGTCACATTCTGACCTTCTATCCTTGAAGGGATGAGATTCCATATGTAGCATTACAAGCCACCTAGGGTCTCTCAACTTTCTTTCACACTGCTGTGAATTCCAACTTTGTATGTATAACAGCCTCTTAGCACCCACACAGACTTATCTGCTCTGGTCTGAAAATTATTTTCAGTAGAAATAATACTTCTAATGAGAAGAGATATGAGGCTTGTAAGGAGCAGTGGATTAATTGCTAATTAAGTATATTTTAGGATCAGATTAGAGTGAGAAGAATACTGGTATAGACTTTGATCTTGACTGCATGTGCCATCAGACAGGCATATTTTCCTCTTGACCACTGAGAACCTGACTGAGATTTGTCAGAATTCACACTTCTGATCATGAATACAAGATCTCTAACCTTGGTAAGGCAGTGAATGATGCCCTCTGACTGAATTGTCCTCAGCATAGTCCAAAAGAATGTAAATAATAGTTTTTTACTGAGGCAAGTGGCAGCAGACTTGCAGTCTCTTCAATTTAATTGTTAATTTGTGTTATCAGTGTTAATTAGTGTTTAAGTGTTAATTTTTTGAATTGTTCTTTTTAACACAGAGCCAAACACACGATACATTGCAAAAAAAGACAGATAGCCCTACATCGTTTTGTAAGTGCAGAAAAAGTACATGACACAGTGCTTTACTCAAAAATTGCTTCTTATTTAAGACATGCAGTAAGATTACTGTTTAGTTAAATTCCAGGTGTCCTAGTGAGCTGTGTCTATTAGGCATATGTCTCATATCTAAATTGACTTTAATGCAGATGGAAATTTGGAAACATGGAATTTCTTAGAATACTGTTTTTCAGTTCAAATTATTGTACTGATGTCATTCAGGGCAGACTCAAATACAGAGTATTAAAATCTCTAAGGAATAGAAGTCTGGCATTTTCTAGCCAAGACAGTTCTAATCATACCTTCATCAATCATCTAAAATTTATTTCTAATGAGACTTTTGAAAATGAAATAAAAAAATATTTCAGCATACTTAAAAAATTATTTAATAATTTAATGGAGGCATTCAGAGCTTGAGCACAAAATAAAGACCAAGCGGACTGGAGAAAGAAATAAACAACAGGAATGTGAGGTGTGCACAGTGGGAAGGTTTGCAGACTCGTGGTTGGGTTGCAATTTACTTTTCACATCATTTTGAGAGAGCTTAATCTGTAGCAATCTCTTCACTGGCTGCTGGTTGTGGCCCTGTCTGGAAATAAAAACAACATTTATATTCCCACACATAACAACACCTTGCATGATAATGAAGCAATGAGAAATTTCACATGATGAAGAGTAAACTAGAAACACTTTACGACTCTCATGGGTGTCAAGGAAATATTTTTTTTCGTTTGCCCTCTTACAAACATTTATGCACTATATATCCTCATAGCTTCTCTTCTTCTTTCCTTATTATAGCTGCTGTGGTTAAGGTATAGGATTTAAACCTTAACATTACAGTAAAGGTTTCAATCACTCATTAATTACTTTAGGTACAGCAAAAAAGAAATGCTTAAATTGGGCCTTTAGGCTCATCAGGAAATATGAGTTTTGTTACAGGGTTTTTGTTTTGAGTTTTTCTGGAAGATGGCAAAAAAAACCCAAACCCACACTTTTCTGTTCTGTGCCAAATTAATGCAAATTATCTCCAGTGGCAAAAAGGAATATAACAAATAATTTATACTAATCAAATAGCTTGTTTTAGCTAACTCATAGCTATGCTGTGACAAACTATGACATTTACTGATTGATTACCTTGTAGCACAATTGATCTTCTGTTCATTACTGCTTATTAAGCATTTGTTTCCATCATTGGTGCAAGTGCCACTTCTTTAAATTTACTCTACAAGTAGATATAAGTGTTCCTATTGTTAGTAATCAGTTTCATTTAAGTCTTTCTTTCTTTTTTTTTTTAACCTTTTAACCTTTTTTTCTTTTTCCTTTTCCCTCTTATTTTTTCTCTTCCTTTTCTCTTCTGTAAATTTAGATAGTTTGTAAACATATAGGCTTAAAATAAAGACTTTTGCATGTTAAAAAGAGAAAGAAATTTTGGTTTCTTTATAAATTTTCACAATTTCTTTATTGAATTTCTCTACACTCATTGTGCTTGTAGAGAAGCAGAAATAATAATAGATTTTGTTGATTTAAATGTTACAATTACTGTAGCTATATAAGCTGCTTTCTAACAACTGATCTTTCTAATCCCTCTACAACAATGAAACTTTTTAAACAGTTATGTGATAAAGATATTCCCTGGAAGTTTGCAGGGTCTGTCTGTGTCACCACAAAATTATAATCTATGAAGCACAGAAACTGCAGATAACACAGTCTTTTGTGTAATCTGCTGGAGGAACTGGAAGAGCCTTAAAGTTTATTATTGTTGCGTACAACTCAAACAAATAGCAATTGTCCAAAATCGGTAATTTTCTAAGCCTGAAAAAATAAAGCTGATAAGCTCCAGCCACATCTAAACTAGTACTTTTATTGAATCTTGCAAATCCCCTGTGGGAAAGTTGGCAGCATTTCTAAGGTTTGGGAGAAAATAAGCAGGGACCAATTTAAACATTAGCCTAATTGAAAGATGTTCTGGAAATTTTCCAGGAAGTAAAACATAGAAAAAACAAAGCACTCATGCATAAATCTTCCTAAATTATTTACTGATAGATGAAATTTCCCTAGAGGTTTCTTTGATGAAATAAAGCAGTTGTGAGGACTTGGTCAATTCATCTTAAGTGAGGCAGATGAGAGATTGCTTACAGCTCTGTGAGGAGGTGTCAAGAAATGTAGCTGAACACTCAAGTATGAAAAGACAAAGCTCAGAGCATAGAACTCTAATGTTCATCTTTATGGCTGTGGGTCACATAATTGTGCCTATTGAAGTACAACTCCAATTGTTTATCAGAAAAAACTCTGGTTCTTAGGTTTTACACCTTTTGGGCCCTAGTGTCACACTCCGGTATCTAAAAAAGCCCTTAAAATATCAGTCTTAAAATATCATCTCTGTGGTCCTTCAAGGTTCAGATTAACTTTTCTTTCTCAGTGTGCATATCTTATGCTTTCTATGCAAAAGGTTCTTGCTATCAGCTGTATCTCTTTCATTTGCATCTACTTTTAAATTTTTCTTTTCAAACAGAGGTTTGATGGGGCACTGAGGTCAACATTTGAGAATGGACTACTGAAATAACGCCACTTGAATAATTTAAACTTCTATAGCTGGGAGGAAGCTTTCTGGTTTGTTCTGTCTAAAAAGGACAATTTTAATTTTATTATTCATTTAATAATTTTCAGTCAATACGTGATTATAGTGGTTTTACTATTTTTAACAAGACATGTTTCCTAGTCTGGCCCTATTCTCTCTTCTGATGTGGTGCTTGTCAGACAATTTGTTTTCTAACATGTTAGCCTGAAAAATTCTCCAGAATATCATTCTATTTCAGAGGAGACTATTCTTTTTGAATATATAAAGTCAGGACCATACTACAAGGTAATAGTTTTGCTCCATGCTTAATTATGCCAAATGATTTGCTTTCTGGGAGACACCATGAATGTGAGGTTTCACTCATTTCATGCATGGAAATAAACTATTACTCACTTATTTTTTAATCCTCCAAAACCTTAATAACCTAATGGCTTTCCTAATACTGGGGAGAATATTACTAGGAAGAAGGCAGGTGCTGTGCTTGCAGACATAACCACACACTCAAGTGCAGATTTTCCTTCCAGCTGTGGAGTTTGGCTGGCTGGTGCTGTGTCCAGTGAATCTCTATGTAAGGCAAACACTGTCTGCACTTTATTGGGCAGCAGTCAATGTTTCTGTCTCATTTCCTCACTTACTGTGGCTGGAGGGAAAGTGGACCTAAGCTTCAACCCAACCAGTGGTGGGTGCTTTTATCTATTGTGGATTCCTTGTGCATTCCTTATGCATTTATTACCACGCATGCCAAGTAACAGTTACTTAATTCTATAGGAAACAACAGAAAAATCATATTACAAAATTTTTCTTGACAAGAACATAGATAGAATTCGTTAAGTTGATCAGACTAACTGTTCAACTAGACTTCTAACTTGCTCCAGGGAGTGGTCAAGACAAGGTATTTCAGATGCTAAGTGTTTTTTACTGTGCAATTAAGGAAAAACATTTATTTTATCTCTAGTTAATGTAAAGATAACTTATTCAGTGTATTCTAAAATCTACTCTAAATGCCAAATTCCAATCTAAGCAACTATTTATGCTTTTATATTAGTCGCTAGAAAAACGTAGATCCAGGATGTTTTTCTTTACATATGAACAGAAAAACAAGTCTAATGCACACTTGCTTCAGAGTGACACAAGTCATATTCTGTGAAATTTATCTCAGTTGCTTACAGAGTGATTCTAAATTATTATCTAGTCCTCATATTTACTTTAAGATAACCAGAGTTAAGTGAAATTAATATTAAGTGAGATAATCCTTAGTTAATTGTTCTAATCTAGTAATTGGATTAGCACTGAAATTCTGAGTCTGTTAAACCTAGAAAAAATATTTAATGAAGCAGCAGATTGCAGTACAAACAAGGAAAGCTTGTTAAGAGATTCACAGGTCAGATAAAAACTATAGTATTGTTGAGGTGGTAAATCCAGCCAGGTATCTTATATTGCATGGGAAGACCAAAAAAATTGAAAGAAAAAAAATCTAAATGCAGGAAATATAATGTTATTGAAGAATATATTACAACAAAACAAAGCATCTTCATTCCATATTTTATACTGAAAAGAAAATTAAAATCTTTTTCTTACTCATTTTCTTCACAGTCCCTAGTCAGATCCAAACACAAGAATAGATTTCTGACTTAACACATCCTTTCATGTTTTCTGCCCTGTATTCCTTAGGAACTACTACTGCTTGAAGATATTCTTTGGCTCAATTCCCATGAATGAATATATGTTAAAAAACTATATGTGTGTTTCAGAACAGGAAAAGCAGGTTAGGTATAGATATAGATTTTAAATTCATAGTTAATTTGACCTTTCAGCCAAATGGTGTAGTGGCAGAGACAGAAAGTCTCACAAGTAATCAGAGAAATCTCTGTACCTCCCGTCCTGAAATTGAAAAGGACAATATGGAGAGAATTGCCTCTTCTCAGACTAGCTCAGATTTCTGTCTCGAGGCTGAATAAAGCACTAAGTAGTCTATAACAAACAAGAGAAATACATATTCATCAAAAGTTTCAGTAGTTTGAAAGAAAATTTTAAAGATTACTTAGTCCAAGCCCTCTAGCTTGGGCAGGGACAGCTTTCACTAGATCAGGCTGCTCAAATCTCCACTGAAACTTGGACTATTCCAGAGATGGGGTATACACAACTTTTCCAGCCAGGCTTCAAAACCTGTCAGCCAGGCAAAAATACCAAGACACCTGCACGGATGAACAAGGTGGGATATTTCAGATGGATATTTCTCTATATGATATTTAAAAAAAAAGTTTGACCTCCTCATTTAACCTAATCTTCTATGTTCTTCTTTATCTAATGCTGTAGCACAGGGAGTTTTCCAAAATGTATGTCAGTTTCAAGGAAAGGGTGTGAGAGATTTCTAATTCATGTCTACATTCTCACTACATCAAAGACAAAAAAAGGTGGATTTCATCACTATGAATAAGTAGAGTGAAAAAAAAAGACATGTCCAACCTGAAAGCCCTGGGCTCTCTAGACAGGTTTCAAATACTATACTACAGAAAAACCTCAAGACCACAATTTAATTGTATTTCTATGCACAGACTGCAAAACTAGATATTGAACTGTTTATTCCATTTTTTTCCCTGAGTGTCATGTCTTTCTGTTGGCTGATTCATCTTTAAGAGACACAGGGAAGAGATGACTTTACTCACAGCACCTCTCTCTAAATTAACATTTATGTCCCTGCAGAGGTCTGGAAACACAGAGTGTGCTAGGCTGTCAGTAATTGCCAGTTTGGCAAGATGAGATTTTTTGTCTATTTGTATGTGCCTGTTAGACTGAGCTAAATATTTCATTTCTGCCACATCTACAAGTCACCATAAGGTCAGCATATGGAGTCATCTCTACAGGAATCTTAGGATTTTTTTGTGCCTCTTGTAGCTCTTCTTGGAGGAGAAAGAACGAAGATTCACAACATAATAATATCTTTTATCCCTCTGCATTTTCCAAGAGGTCATAAGATGAGTTTGGAACTGTGAGCTCCTAGTCTGAGTAACAATTCAAAAGAAAAATATTAGGAAAAAGAAACCATAACTTTATTCCAATGTGAAGAGACACACATCCTCCTACTGATTTCCCATTCTCACTGCCATCTGAAAGTTGGGATTTTTTGAGGCATTAAATAATGAAAAAAAAAAAAGGAAAGGAATATATCTGACACAAACACCTGCTTCTAGAAATCAGGGACAAACTTTTAATAATGAAAAATAGAGTTGCAATATTGACACTTAGGCAAAAGCAGTGTGAAGAAAATATATTAATATATTCATGTCTTAGCTTACTTTGGAAAGGAACTTTTTCATGTCTTCAGTGTTACTGCTCTCAGGAAAGAAAAAAAAAAGAGGAGGCTTATCAGATTATGGGTGTGTTGGGACAAAAAAGCCCTCAGACTTGGCTTGATCAATGTAATGTTTTCCAAACCTGAAATGATACATTAACTGTGTTTTTAGAACAACACTTTTTCTTAGGAAAGCAAAATCTGACTCATAAATTAATCTCTTGCATAAGCAATATTGATTGCATTTTATATCATGGATAACATTTACACCTCTCCAGTTGGGTTATCTAACAACACAAATTCAGTGGCTCACCTGGGAGAGCTCTCAGTTTCATAAATTCCTGGCCACACACTAGTAGACATTTCTGAGGATATACTTGGACTGTGCTTTACAGAGGTGTAAAATTGTGAGGAAAAAGAAGCTTTCCACTGCTTGAATAAGCTACATGGGAGTTGAAAGTTTTCCTGTCCCGTTTTACCCTTAAATTCAAGCATTAAACACATAGAGAACGGATTTTCTGCCTCCAAATGTATTGTAAGAAGGGGTCCTATTCTGCTGAATACTGCTTTGGTGTGTCTGGAAATCCTAGGAAGCAGGAGGCAAACATGATCTGGGAGGCCATGCCTTCTGTACTCATTGATACTCCCCTGGCTGCTGGCCTGGCTCCAGAGCATGCTGGCAGGAACAATATTTTGCTATATATTTTCTAAATTTCAGTAAGGAGACATCCTCATTTGGGCTGCTCCTGTGTCAGACCCACATATTCTATGTGAATGGCACTAGTAAGAGAAGCTGATTTTAGTCACAGAGGGGATTGTAGTGGTGCAACACTCCCTGCTTACTTGAACCTGAGTTCAACTGCTGAATGGGCAAGGATATCACTGCTTTTGGGTAGATGGTGACAAGGATGATGATAATGATATTATTCTTGTTCTCATTCTCATTCTCATTCTCATTTTCGTTCTCTTTCTCGTTCTTATTCTTATTCTTATTCTTATTCTTATTCTTATTCTTATTCTTATTCTTATTCTTATTCTTATTCTTATATTGTTGGCAGCAAAGTTCATCTTCTGATTACCTTATCTGAATAATTCCATTTGTATAATAAAGTTTGAGTTATTAATGAGTGGGTTTCCATGAAAGAAAGAGGAAAGCTTTCTCAGCTACAATATAGAGACATTAAGGAGAAACAAAGTATATTGGTGGTAAAGTCAATATTCTCATGTTAAATACCTCCTCAGGTTTAAACAACAAAGTGCATACAGTAAAGGAGGGTACTTTCCTTTTGGAGTTACTCTATATTACTTAAATCATGAATATTCATTGGATTAGAGGAATTGTTTAGAGATGCTATAATTTTAAATTAGTCTTCCTAAATATCTGGTGACTGGCCTGATCACTGAAATCCTGCCTGGTTTTGGGTTGTATTCTACCTGTGTAATTAGTACATTTCAAGGTTTTTGGTTGTTCTGTGATACAGAATGAAACTATAGAATCAAACTGAAAACATTCCTTCCTTACCTGACAAAAACCAAGGTATTTTCTTACTTTGGTGCAAATGTTCCTCACTTGTTCCCATGTAACTAGAACCATGATCTAGCTCTAGAATGGAAATACCAGATAACTAGAAAATCTGAATATCCCCCTTCCCATGGAGATCACCCCAGTTGTGATCTCACAGACATGTAAGGATTGAGCTTGGTCCTTGTGCTTTATATTTCATGTAAAAAAACCCTTCACTGAAAATATGCAATGTGGAAAATATGCATTATTTAGGTGTATCTTGACACATATGATTGGTTATGGTTATTAGCATATGCATATATTTGCAAGGAAAATGGAGCTTGGCTTCAATGGTACATGTCTTCGGATTTATTTTATAGGTACTCTTTGATGCTTTTTAAAATCAAATATTTATAAAACCAGTGGTGAATGAAGATCACTTCACCAGTTTAAGCATTAATCCGACCAGGACACAGAAAAGCTGATGATTTGTTTTTTAAGAGATAATTTTTAATGGGAATCAGGTTAGGCTGTGATTTTGCCAGCACTACATGTATTTATTAGCCTAGCTAATGTTTTCACAATCAAGATAGTCTTTCATCAATAATGAATGGAAAACAGAGAGGCTTTGCCACAAGCTTTTCTGTAGGTTTCAAATTTATTATAAAATTACACTCAGGCTGATACATTTGAAGGTTTATGGCTTAGCTAATCTTTTCAGTCTTTGCTCAGGAGTAACTAGCAGCAGTAGGCTGTTGCCTTTACCATTCATCACTTATGACAGTGCAGACTAGACTGATAAAAATTAAATGAGAAAGGTCTGTTTACATTCTCTATTTCTACAGATATCTGTGTTCAGGGAAACATTCCAGGTAATTTGTCCGATTTCTCTTCATTTTTCCAACTGTTAAAAAAGGCTACTCTAAACTAATTGTTTTGTCTGTTGGTGAATGTAGAAGTACACACTTCCTCCAGGGCAAACAATTTCAGACAGATGAGAGGAGGTGAATCATTCCACTGACTACTGAGAAAGCCTGAAAAATGAGGCTGGGCAAGACATCTTAATTTTGTTAAATAAATCAATTTGAATTCTGCTTTAGAGAGGAAAGACAATACCTTTTATTAGTCTAGTATTTCTAAAGCCTTTCTAAAGGATGCAGGTGTCCACAAATAAAGTGAAAACTGGATATACCAAGCTCAGAGTTACTCTTCAGTAACTTGCTCCAGAAGAAAAAGACCCCAACCCCATCCTTGGGAGTGTACCCAGAAGTAACATTTCTATATTAGCACATATTGAAATGGTAGTTTCAGGAGGTGATGTTTCTGCCACACATTTTCCCTTTTGGATTAGAAGGGTTTTCTTCCTTCACTAGCTTCCTTGTGTGTTCATGGTTAAGGTGCACAGGTACCTGCCTAGATGTGACACTGAGGTTATGTGTGGTAGCAAGTTATTTGTTGGTGCCATGGACTTTTCCTTACATCATTACCTTGTTACTGACATAGGGAGAGAATGTTTTAATCTGTCTTCTGTGCAATTTCTATTTTTTTTTCAGGGTTTGAGGACCCTAGGTTTAAGCAAATACTGAGGCTGTAGAAAAAAGTGACACCTCTGTTTGTCTTACAAAGTCAAACACTTGGAAACTCTTTCCATTGGACCCTGAGAAGGAGAAGGCAGATCAAGGTGACATGCCACAGAGAGGTAAGAAACAAGACAAGGTTCTCTTATCTCCCCATAGATCTCTTTGCTTTTTGGTCTCTGTGACTTCCCCAGGATAATTTGCAAAAGACCTACACACATTGAGGGGTGGGTTTATGGGAAGAAGAGCAAAGAGATCTTTGATCTTGTTCTGTGCTAGTGTGAGCAGAGGCAGCACAAGCCTACCTCACCACTTGACTCAAAGGCTGATGGAAAAGGGATAGTCCTTCAGCCACACTGTCCCATCATGCACACATGCCTTTCTTTGGAAATGTTGGTGTCTTGTGCTTATAGCTGGATTATTATACTGAAGACATTTCTAAGATTTCTCTCTTTGCTGTTCAGAGTGCACACTCGAGCTATTTTGGCACAAGTTTGCTCCCAAAGCGATGTTGATCTTCTATTATATCATATTTAAAATGTAACTGAAACAACTGCATGTCTGAGAAAAACAGTTCATATACTTACTTGAAAAATAGGGCCAAACCAGACATTTTCTACAATCCTTGACAAATTCTGTTTTCAATCAGTCAGTTATTACATTGTGATAATACCAGTTAGCAAGTACTAAACCTTGTACTCAGCTTTGTTTTTCATGTTTCTGAAGGAAGTTATAAGGATGATGAAATGATATGCCACTTCCCAAGTCTAGTTAGAGCAAACTGTTTTGTTTAAGCTTAATGCCATGATTTATAACTCCTATACTGGCTGTTCTGTGGCGAAGTTCTAAAGATACAACTCTGTGAAAAAATAGCAAAAAAATCAATTGCCTGTGACCCTGTGGGTTCAGTGCTTTGAGAGGTCATATGTTTCAGAGCTGTTTCCTCTCACTGCTTGCCTATGCTGTCTGTGTGCTGATGAGACCTGTTGCTCTGCCAGAAGAAAATTCCTTTGTCTGAAGGTAGTGCTGGAATTGGAGGTCCAGCCCTAAGCCATCTGCTCATGAATCAGCTTCTCATATTGCTCCATTGCTCTTTTACCTCGAGCATTATGTTAAGCCTAACACAAGTTAAGTGGTGATTGAGAGGATTGCTTTAATCCTGAGTTAATTAAGACCCCTCTAGTGACACTTGTGCTGCAGAAACTTGTTTGTTGTAAATGTATTTTTTGTCTGTTGGCTAAAGGAGTGCTGCTATTCAATCTCCTCACTGCCTCAATGAGGTAAGGACTTGAATGTGTTTAAACTCAAGGCAAGCCTGAAAATGTTGACAGAAAAGGAAAATAGTTTGAAGAACTCCAGTCCTCAGTAATAATCCTGTTGTATGGAAGGCTCTGACTGCAATTTAGCATGTCAACCACCTGGTCCCGTACTGTGGCAAGAGGTTGACCTCACAATACTTGACCTGGCTCCTACCTGAGACATTGTGATAAAAAGATGCTTTGTAAAAAAAAATCAAGTTTCATGTAAACCAACCATCATCAAAAAACATGGAAAAGTGGTGCTGTTTTGCAACTCTTATAAAAATTCCATAGGAACATGAGTAATAATAACACAGAACAAAATTACACTTCGACTGAGTTCTGGTAAAATAGACCAAATATAGAGAGGAAAGGTTAAAGCATGTGGTTACAAGCTAGAATCTTGCAGGAAAAATCAATCTTTGGAAGCCTGTTGATTAATTATTTTTTTTATTATGAGTGATAACTTTTGCTCCTTTTTTCTGTTGCAACGACATATGAACAGTTTTTTAGCAATTTCACTTATTGTGGATTCTTTTTTATAATGAATGTAAAAAAAATCAAGCAAATAATGGCTTAAATATGTCACTTGGATTTGTACATGGAAGGAGAGATGAAGAAAAACCCTTCTACAATGACAAAGAATCACTCAAGTCAAGTTCAAAGACAATTCAGACAACTTGAATAGAATTTAATGCAAGGATGAAAACTCGGTGTATTAAGAAAGAGTAATTAAAATGTCCTGCATTTCATTACTCCTGAAAACATGGCAGACCATGACTAAAATTTTGATAATAGCTCCTTACAATCACACTTCTCTCCATATTATAACTTATGCTGCAGTAGGTACTAATAAAGCTTATGTCATGCAAATGCATGTTTGAAAAATAAATAAGGCAACCTTAACTACACTTAATACTGGCTTTTTTTACCATTCTAATCAGTAACCTGAGATGTCTTTTTATGTTGTCTACCAGCTTGTCCATATCACACAACCCACAATTATAGTTTTCTGTTGCTGTGAAATACGTGGCAAAGTTTTATGGTTTTATAATTTATTTCTTTCCCACTTCCAAAGCACACACCTCTAATTATATCTGCCAGTATGCAGCCCATAATTGTAAGAATATAAAAATTCCTGAATGATGCAAAAATTTTCATGACAGCATATGAATAGATGCCACTGAACAATGCCATAATGGAAACAAATGCTTTGGTGAAGTCTCTAACTGTGCAGTTTGACATTTTCTTTAAAATCAAAGACTGCTGGGTTTTGTTTTTAACTTGATAATTTAATTATAAAAAAGAAAGTTCCAGATTCAGAAAAAGATGAATTTGATGCAAGAGTTTTGGTTTTGTTTTTGTCCCAGAGAAAGCAGTAGTTTTCAATTGAATTTACAGACTAGTTCCTTGAGTCAAAACTAGCCATAACTAGCCACATCCCCTGCAGTGAGTCAGGCTTTTGTAGTTTACCCCTGTATCTGCAAGTTGTTGGTGCACATGGGACAAATCCTTTGGTGACTGTCTGAAACAGGCAACCGTGATGGTTCATTACTATAAAGATGGGATTAATCATTGCCGTCTGCAACAACCCGTATAGAATCTTATAGAATGACAAACTAATGGAATGTTCGAGGCTGGAAAATACCTTTGGAGTCTAATCCCTCTGTTCAGAGTAGGGTGGGCTACAGCAGGGTGCTCATGGCTTTTTTCAGATGAGTTCTTGATGTCTCTGTGTATGGAGACTCCACAATGTCTGTGGGCAAGCGACTCCAGTGTTTGACCATCCTCACAATGAAACATTCTTTTTCTTTTATTTAAATGGACTTCATTGGTCCATGCTGACTACTACCTTCTAGTCCTTATATTCAGAAATGGCTTTTGAAGGGAATGGATAGATATGCAATGTGGATGATGATGGAAGCAGGACTAAATTCATGAACTCTGTTTTGTCATGTGCTCCTGATGTAATTAATGTCTTTAGTGTGATTTCAGGAGGACTTTTAAGAAATGTGGGTGTAAATGTGGCTGTCTCATTTCTGTGTCATAAATGAGGCTGGGACAGATTCCTGTGATTACTCCATGTAAAATAGCCAAGCTTCTGGATTCAAAAGCAACTAAAACTATTGTTTGTGAGAAGTTCTAGGTGTACTTCAAACACCTATGGAATTGGGGTGTTTTTTCCTTCCTTTTTCTTTACTTCATGGCAGAGGTTATAGTTTGCTTGATTTGAACATGTTGAAATGCTCATTTGAAGCACAAGCTGAATGCTGATCCTTGGATCTCAGAAATGGCATGTCAGAGGGATGGAATTTCTGTTTTAACATACAGAATCATTGAATGTTAGGGACATTTGTGACAGGTATGAACTGTCATAAAAATATTTTGTCTGTGGACCGGATGGATCATATATTTTCCTTCTTGGGGATTTGCCTGGTAAAATAAAAATGGTTTGCAAAGCACAGAATTTAAATCTACTCTCCTCCAACCAGCAAAATTAGAAACATTCTTTGATAAATCCCTGAGTAATTCAATGACACTTAAAAAGCAGTTTCACAGGGCAGTAGGTTGTTTAAAAAGTAAAGTACGGATAAAATAACCATTCAGTTTGATAAATCACCAACATAAATATTAGCTAATTTTCAACTGGTTATTCTAATTAGATCCAGGCTTTTAAAAGCATAGAAAGAACAAATAACAATACTAATGTAGGGTTCAATAACTGAAGAAAAGGCATTTCATCGGATAAAAAGTGAGGTATTATTTGGGTTTTTTTTCCCAATAGATACTCTAATTTGCATTTGGTGTTACTTTTTCTATTTATTTTTAGAGCCATTAGAATTTATACTTTTTATTGAAATCTAAAATGAAAGAAAAAATGCATTATCACCTAATTTTCAGGCAAACCTTCATCTGTTTTTATGCTGTGAACCACATTTAGAGGTTATGAGCCTCAGGCATCTGCAGACTTAGCAGTCAAAGAGCTTGGATTAAAATGACAAATAATATATGCATTTTGCCACCTGAAATGGTAAGAATGCACATGAATAGGTGCAGAAAACTTGGCTGGTAATTTGATGATGAAGAAAGCAAAGCTGGATTGAGATGGGTCATCTTCAATGCTCTTTAATTTTAGAACAATAAGGTCTTTTGAGGAAGAAATAAACATTTCATAAAATTATATCAGTTTCAGTGAATGGTTTCCCTGAGATCCAAAGGAAAAAGAAAGAGGTTAGAAACCAATGAACCATCTTCTAAATTTATTTTTATAAAGTTGCTTAAAGCATCAAAACTGCAAATGCTTACTTTCATACTTAACTTTAATTGCATTTCACCTAGGATATTGAAGCCATATGTCTCACAACACAAAATTTAACCATCTCAGTATGGTGTTGGAAGGAATAGTTTATAAAGGGGACAGAACTCAAAGTGACGATTCCTGTTAATTTTCAGAAGTGTTTCAGAATAATATTTATATTCTCGTTTTTGCAGAATGTGTGAAATAATCCTTAGGTATGAAGAGCTTGAAGAAGCACTGTAGTTTGTAAAGCAATATAGTAAAAATATCCTGGGAATGATCCCCCACCCTTCACAAAAATGATTCCTGTAAACCAAAGCACCAAGAGAGAGGGCATTACCCCAAATGATTGCCCCAAATGAGAATATTTGTAATTTAATTTCTCCTCTATTTCTGCTTATGTTTTAGCCTGGAGAAATAAGCAAGTCTCCCAGAAAAAAAAAAATTGATTTTTCATTCTCCTTATTAACTGTTAAAGCTTGTATGAATTCATTAACAATATTAATAAGTTCTTATAACTAGTTCATTGTTCTTTTGTGGAGATTTGAGGTGACATTTTGAGAAAATATGTTTCTGGTGAGCTTGCATGGGTTTAAAAAACCACCCCAATTCTTCTTGCAAAAAGACCTTTGAGGCAGAGTAAATAGAGAGAATATTTTAAGAAAATACTTTAAAAATATTAGAATTCAATTATCATTTTACAAGATATAAATATAGATAATTTTCTTAATTTTCAAAGTCTAAATATGATCTATTTTTTTTCAAACCTTGTGTTTCTTAAGGAGAAAAAGGACAATATTTTTTTCTTTAAAACCAAAGATTTTGAATTAGGAGATGCTTTAATCATCATAGAAGTGTTTCTAACTGTGGGTTTATGGGTAGCTGGTGTTATTGTTCCTTTGGCTTCCTTACCAGTCAAGGGATATAAATAAGGGATCATGCTGTCCATTTTACATGAGAGGATGAATGCTTTGTGAGTTACTTCCAGCAGAGACAGAGGAAGTTTGCAATGCTAACTAAAACTACTTGTTAATTTTCTACATGTTTTTAGTCAGAAAACCCACACTGGCAGTGTGGTAGAAGCGTGTCTAAATATGTGTTAGAAAACAATGGCAACAGCAAATTATTCATTTTCATGTGTGTCAAAACCAAAAAATTAAATGGCCTTGTTAGACTAGAAGGAAAAGGAACTTATGCTATAATTTTTAGCTAGTATGTCTTTCCTGATGGTCGAAGAGAAAACTTATGGGGTTTATTTCCTTTGATAAAACAACTGAAATGTACAGGCCCAAAAGCAATGGACTCTGTACACAAGGGACAAGTGAAATCTTCTGGTCGAAGTTTTCTGAACTTCTAACTCTAACTGGAATCCATGAGGCAGTTGGGGTTTCTTAACCTCCTTGAAGCCAAGTCACGCCAGTTACATGATGGCAAAAATAAGAGTACATGACTGTCAAAAGACATAATATGAAATACTTAAAAATCAGTTGTTTGGAAAGGAATGAAACCCTTCCTGCCTGGTTTTTAAACCAGTTCTTGAAAGTTGAGAAAATGATGGTAACTGTCATCTGTATTTTACCATCTTGAAAACAGAGTGAAGTCACTCATCGCTTAGTAATAATTATGGAAGGAATTTTAAAAATGCATGTTTTTTAACCCTCTGCAAATAAAGTCTAAGTCTCTCTGCAACTTGGAATAGTCTGAAAACACAAATTGTTTAACACAAACCTTGTATAATCTTAAACTATTGGAAAAATTCAACTCTGAGGCTGGTGTTTCAGGCGAATTGTTAGTTTTTCATTAGGATCAGTCCTCTGAAAACCTGAGATGCACTGCAATAAAGTGGTGTCCTTCTCACATGGACTGTGGAATACCAAAAGTCAAAGCATTGCACTGGAATGCTCATGTTATTCTCCAGTTAAGCCCTTTGTGGGTGTTTATTGCAGATATTTGTATTGGATACTACAGGCAATGTTCTCTTTTCTTCCATCTGTGAATCGCAGATGTTGCCTATTTTGCTTTTCAATGTACCATTCTGCTTTTGGGAAATAAGAATACAGACCATTTCTGGCTTTATGAGAGAGAGCAGAGTTTTCCAGTAAATGAACAGCACATTGGAAAAAAACAGTATTTCACTTTCTCAATGGATAAGCAGCAAGCTCTTTCCAAAATTATAGCTTAAATTCACAGAATGTCTTTAAGTTTGCAGAGTGGCTGCTTGCCCAAAGCCATGTTGAGGTAATGCCAAATGCCAGAGTTCTTATATACTTTGAAACAAAGTCCACATTCAACAGACTTCTGCTCTTTATTTCCATATTTACCTCCAGTTTAAGCTTACATAAATATGGTCTGAAATAAGTTTGAGATCTCAACAATTTGAACATGTCTGAAAATTGCATTCATCATATGCAATGGATTTGCTCACATGTTCTTACAGCTGTAGAAATGTATTTTGGATATCACCTTCTGGTGAGGGGGAAAACTTGGGCTGAAATGTTTTATTTTGGGAAGAACCTGTTGTAGTTGAGGATACCATTTAATAGCATTGTTAAAAGTCCTTGATGAATATCTCCTGCCAGACTGGCCTAGACAGCTATCAGAGGATTGGCCCAGTGCCTATGGAAATGAGTGGAAATAATCTCACTGATTTCAGTAAGTTTTGCTGGTTGAGTTCACCACCATGTTATTTAGTACTCCTGCTTCAGGCACTTCCTCACCTTGCCACATGCTTTAACTTTTCTCTATCATTCCTATACCACAGAGAAAAAAAAAGGGACTATTAAAACAGGGTGGTGATCTAGGAATGGAAAAGAATCATTCAGTATTCTGCTGGGGAAATACATTGTGATTGAACACAGTAGAATGATTTGAGTAAGTGGCTGTGCCCATGGAAAAGCAGTACAGTGGGTCTTTTTTACAACTTGGGAAAGGTTTTTAAGATAAGCTACTCTGGATTTTTGGCAGTTCAATAGGATTTTACCATAAACTTTATTTACATTTCCTCTGCAGTAAATGGGGAGCCTGGAAATAGCCTTTCTTATTGCCAAAAATATGTGAGTATTTGTATGTAGATGTAGTAGACTGAACAACATGTACATTAAAGCTTATATTTAATTCCTGGTGAAAACCTAGCTGTACTTGCCTGTAATCACTTGGCCTTTACTCAGTGAGGCTTGTTAATGATTTCCATAGTAATAACACTTACACCGGTCCAGCATCGTAAAAGAGGATTACACAATACTGTACCACAAACAAGGCTTTATCACAGGTTGAGGAAAAGCAGCTGAGATTTTTCTGTTCTTGATTAGACAATCTTGAGAAGAACCTGACTGGAAAAGGGAAGGAAAATGCTCTGGAGGAGCAGAAGGGATCATAGAATAGTTTGAGTCAGAAGGGAACTTCTAAGGTCATCTCCTCCAAACCCCCTGCAATGAGCAGAGACATCTTAAACTGCAATAAGCAGGGACATCAAAGATTGCTCAGAGCCCCAGTCCCAGCTGACCTTGCCTATTTCCAGGGATGGACCATCTACTACTCTGGGCAACCTCTTCCAGTGTTTTACCACCCTCATAATAAAAAAATCCGTATTTATATCTAATCTAAATAGATCCTCTTTCAGTTTAAAACCATTACCCCTTTCCCTATCACTACATGTTTTTGTTAAAAGACCCTCTCCAGCTCTTTCTTGGGCCCCCTTAATGTACTAGAAGTCTGTTGTGAGTTTTATATATCAGAAGAGAGTTACCCATGCTTTATAGTAGATTTGGCCAAAGAAGGGAACAAGATAAATCATAATGGATTTACTAAGATAATAAAATAATTTTTTAAAAAAAGCTTGCCTTAAACTCAGCTGAATAATAAATCTTTTTTCCATATCGATGCTGGAAAGGAGTTTGACAATGACTGGCTCAAGGGGACAACCACCAAAGGAAGTGTTATGTTAATTGAAGGGAATTTGCTTTAAAATCTCTGATTATTAACCTGTCTATGGAGTGTGAATTATGTGGGCATAATTCCAATATTTTCCAGCTTTAAAGCAGGCTTCAAAGAACTTCTTGTGTGGAGTTAATAAAAAAAAATTGAGATTTTTATATAGACTACAATGGGCGATTTTATTTTGTATAATTACTCTACTGGAAAAATAGCTGGTTTTGATTTGGAACTCATTGAAATAAATCCTTCTTTGTAAGGGCTGGACCTGCTTCTTAGTCACTTCTACAGAAATGAGATTTCTTTTCAAGTGTGATTAATTGGCAGTCTTTGATATTACGACTAATTAAATATCTAATCCAGACCCTCTCAAAGGTAAAACTCAGCACACCTTCAGTTAATCTTAGGATGTTGATGAAGAGTCACTATGAAACCACTGGGATTGCACATTTTCATTGTGCATAAACCATCAAGTAGAATTAAAATGCTGAGGATATTAGGTAATTTTATTCTGTAAAAACAGACAGATGAGTAATGTTTGTCTATTGGTAATATAGTACAAAAGTTCAACCTTCTCTGAATTCCATTTTTTTTGCATGCAAAACACATTAAATAAAAACTCATTTGAATTGAACAAGAAGGAATCATACTTTTTGCTTAATTCCAGAAATGCTCCATTTTGTTTTGCATATCAGATGTTTTCAGTCTTAAAGTAAAAGAGCCTATAACTTGGTGCTGGTTCCTGGCTGCAATAACTGATTCCATTTTGTACCTGGAGACATAAAATAACAAATAGTTAAGGGTAAAACATTACAATGTTCTGTATTATGGTCAGTTCCATGGGGAAATTACATCTAAAAACAAAAGGGAAAACCTCTATCCTGAAGGATATATCAGTCCTCTTCTATCCCTTCCCCATATTTGAATAACAGGATGTGACAGTATCTAGAAATTCTCTGTTTCCACCTTTCCCCACCTGCTTTTGAATCTGATGCAGCAATATACTTCAGAGTAGGAAAACCTGTCTATCAAAGAGAGCCCAAAAGAATTCTGTAAACCAGGTGACTGTTATATGTATTGAAGCAAAAAGACTGTGAGAAAATGCTTTGCTATCTATGGTGGGATTTAAAGTTCCTTATAAATTATAGTTAGTAATTTTGCTGCCTGTGCTTTGATGACGTGGATATATTTGAAGAGCCATTCCAATAAGTGCTATATTTTTGGCCAAGTGTAAAAAATGTAATTATTTCAGTCATCTCAGATTCATGTTTTGGAGGTTTTGCTGGTTTTGTCTGGGATAGAGCTAATTTCCTTCACTGTAGATGGGAAGAAATAGTGCTTTGGATTTGTTCTGAAAACAGTGCTGATAACATGAGGATGTTTTAATTATTTCTGAGCAGGGCTTACACCTTGTCAAGGCCCTTCATGCCTCTCACTCCACCCCATCAGTGAGTGGGCTGGGGTGCACCAGAAGATGGGATGAGACACAGCTTGGACAGCTGATCCCAACTGACCAAAGATATTCCATATCTTACAGCATCATTCTCAGTGTATGAAGCTGTGGGAAGAAGAAGGAAATGTTTGGAATTATGGAATTTTTCTTCCCACATTTCTGTTACACATGATGAGGCTCTGCTTTCCTGGAGATGGCTGAACACCAGCGTGCCCATGGCAAGTGGTGAATTAGCTCCTTGCTCTGCTTTGCTTGTGTGCATGGCTTTTGCTTTGCCTATTAAACGGTCTTTTCCTCAATCCACGAGTTATACAGTTTTTACCCTTCTGTTTTTCTTCCCTATTCTGCTGTGGGCAGGAGTGAATGGCTTAGTTGCTGACTGGGGTTAAATCATGACGAAGGTCCACTCAGGTCTTGGGCACTATGGCTGACTAGAGTTACAACTAACCACAGTTTTGCTTTCCTAATCTTTCAAAAACTTTCACATTTTTCCTTCCAACATTCTATAAGCATTATAATTCTAAATATAGTTCTCACATGACTGACTGTCTGTCTCGTTTATGTGTTTCTGTATATCTTTTTATCTAGGCTTGAACAGACCTCTGATGAATTTTTCCATTCCCCCATGACACAAAACCTCAACATATGTTTGAAGGGAATAAATAATATTTCTTTAGAAAAATACAAAGTTAACTTTATTAGCTTTGACATGGCCATTGTTTAAGAGGAATTCTATTTTTGGTTCTTCCCAGTCTCATGGACCCTGATTTATTTTCTGGTTTACTGGAATGCACCCTTGGGCATAAACTATAGTAGTATACGTGGAAAACCTGATCTTTTATAAAAAGGATACATAGCTGATTTGTTTCTGGTTAAAGCAATTTTCCATCAAAACTTGCAGTATGTAAAAATATGATGTTTCATATTGACAGAGGATAGATTTTACTGACCTGCTCAAATATATGAGGTATATCTTCCACTGAAAAGAAAATAAACCCTCAAGTGTGTTGATGAAAATTAAAGCATGGTAATGACCCTTTTTTAACTCATGTTAATGTTTATTCCATTCATTTATCTCATATATTTTTTCTATTATTTTAAGGTGAAGACTATCCTTCTTTACATCAGCAGGTGATAAAAGTGATCATGTCAAAAGAATGTAGAGGTAGGAGCATTTGTTTGCTTAAAGACATAAAGCTGATAGCAAGACAAGGAAGTATCAGGCCTGAAAGCAAAGATGGAAATTTTCTGAAGAGAAAGTGTTTATCAAGTGGCAATTGTATACTTCATCTAATATCAATGCCTCTGTGCTTCAGTCATGATTTTTAATAACCAATTTCTTTATGGTATTGACAAGACATGAGTCCCTTTTCTACATAAATCATTGAGAAATCAGGTAGGGAGTGTTCATTTCTCCATTACACACTCTTGATAGACTTGGATGAGGGGGAAAGGCTTGATTTGTCCAGAAGGCAAATCCATCTTGGTGTCAGCTGTAGAATTTTAAAATAATTTAAGTTGGAAGGGTCTGCCAGAGATCATCCATGCTCAGAAGCCTGTTGCTCAGTGGATTTGATATGCAGCTGGTAGGAGAAAGAACTTCACCTCAGCTCCCATTCCCATCTCTCTGGCCCCTAGAGCTATGTAGCCACTTTGGTATAATCACATCTGCTCTGGCAGGGCCACCAGCACCCATGCTGGTGGTCAGAGAAGGATGAACACCCAAAGGCCTCTGCACTCTTTCTCTACCACCCCACATCTGGGTTCCTAGCAAGAAATGCATCTGCAGGATGACAGGTCTATAACCAGGCCTCCATTCACTGTAGCAGGAGTCCAAAGCAACAGCAAATAAAGCATTCTGCTGTAGCTAGCACAGACTTATTTCTTAAGGAAAGCTCTAAATCATAGAGTGATTTAATATAAAATGAGATTTTCTTCAGTGTTTGTTAGTCCTCTGTCCCCTTTCCTGTATGCACAGTCTCTGGTATGCTGCAAAAGAGGTGTGTAAAGAGGTCCTTTCCATCAGGGGAACATGTCCTTTCCAAACCAGTTAATACCCTTAACAGTCTGAAGATGCATTCTGGGTACAACTGCTTATTATATGTACAAAAGTCTTTGTGTGAGCTGCTCTTTTAAGGGTCTTGTGAAAGTTATTAGATTTACAAGAGGAAGAACTGAGACATGCCCACATGGCATTTGGCACACTTTTATGGAAGAAAAAAATCTGTACATTCAACTTATTTTCCTCATGCCAAGAACTTTGATATCTTCATGCAAAATAACAAGAAAGAAATAAAATATAAATTAGTGCAAAAGAATCAACATCTTTGTTTGCTGTCCTCTGGCCCAGAAGTTGACTTAAGTCATCTTTTCCCATTCTGTTTCCATTATAGAGGTTCTACGTGTACATGTCTCCAAATTTGTTATTGACATACACGATGCTCACATATGGCAGTCATTAACTGCTGCAAAAATGTACCACAGTTGATTTAATTATTTTTCTAGGACATTATTTGAGGAATTCAGGTACAAGCACACGTTCCTAGAGACACACTCTATACTTTGTATCACCTTCTACTGAGAAAAATACATACTGAGTTTTGGAAATAACATTATATACCTGTCATGAATGACTAAAACACATCTGATTCATTTCTCAAGGGAAAAATTAAAGACAGACTCAGTATTTTGCAAGCAGACACATTAAGCTGTAGTCTTACAAAGAAAATTAGTGAAATATATCAAGCTCAGAAAACTGGATGGGTCTTAAAATTTCCTGATTTCAGAACCAGTTCACTGGTATGCTATGGCATCAATAAATGTTCTACCTTTGTGTCTTTTGACATCAACCATTACTGAATACATGTTAAAATACGGTTTTCCTGACCCATCTCTCTGGATTGTCACCCACAAAATTATTTTCTATCACCGGTTTTAAACGTCTTGGTCCAGTAACATCTTTACTTTATGGGTAAAGGTCGCTCAGTTTTTACACAGCTTTTGAACCAAATCAGTTTTCCTGACTTCTATTTTTCTTCTTTTCCAATGACATCTCCCTTCCTCTGCAAGATCCTCAGGATTACTCTCGCCTGTCCTAGTCTCCTACTTGTCCATATTCCTTCTTTTCTCTCGGCACTTGATCTGACCCTGGAACTGAGGAATACTCTTCAGCTGATGCCATAAGACCCTTGGCTAGACTCTAACTCTTCTCTAAACAAAAACCATGGAAAATCACAACTATGTAAACAGAAATCAACACTGTAAATAACTCTCCAAGGCCAGTAGGAACTTGGCAGCATGATAAGCCCTTTTGCTGAATATTGTGGTCTTCTGGGTAGAGGTTAATTGATATAGAGCAACAGAATCCAGCCTTATATTGTTTTCAAGTTGAATTTTGATAAGTGTTAAGTCGAATAATACCTGTACTGATTACTGGTATCTCATTATGAACTTCCTTTGTGAAATTTTTGCAAAATTTGGAGATATGAGGTCCATAGTACTAAAGTGAGGCAAGGAAACTTTTAAACTTCAATTAATCTGCCCCTATCAATATGAATGTTAACTTTCTAGTGCAGTCTTGCTGTTTGGGGTCTCCATGTATTTGTCAGAGAGTAAGAGGTAACTCCATTTTTAATGAGAGATATCACAATTTTCTTTCCTTTTGTACTTCCTTGCCATAAAGCAAGTGTCCATACTGACTTGAACAAAACTGAGGTGCTGTCATAATGAAGTTTAATGAAAAAGCGTTTCTGGATTTTGATCTCCTCTCAATGTCATTGTCATTCCATCAGAAGAGAAATTTATGTGTGCCCATCAGATACATTTATTTATTTATTAATGTCACATTTTCAAAATTGAACCTTTCAGAACCTCTTTCCCCACAATTTTTTTTCTCTGTTCCAATTAGTTCTAATAATGTATGGAAAAACATAGACAATTCTAGAAAACAAATAATTTTACTTTTCAGTCACTGTCTTTAGTATGCCTAAAATGCTGCATATCTATCTATATATACATAGATTGATATTTGTGTTTCTATCTCTATCTGTATCTATCCTTGATAATTTTTCAACTAAACTAGTTTTTGTGATTATCTAAGTGAAAACAAATGTTAAAAATGTCCCTAAAAATTCCTGGAAACTGGAAGAATTTTTTATCCCCTTTAGGGCTGGTGATACAGTTCTATGAGTTTATAAAATACTTTGTTAGGCCAGTTTACATTTTGAAACTCCCACTTTGTTGCCAAAAGTTATAAAAATAGTTCCCAGTGTAATGTCAATGATTTCATTCACAGCAGCCGTGCAAGAGAACACCCACAGCTCAAGAGGGCCACTTCATGCAAAATGAGGTCTTCGAAGAAAGTACGCAGATTGACAGAGGACTTGTGTGCTTGGAGATGTGTGTGCTGGGTTGAGGAAAAGCTGCTCCACCCTGAGTGTCAGCCGTGGTGAACATTTTATCCAAATCTGCTTTCGCCAGAAAAAAAAAAAATCAGTCAACTAGCCCGTTATGCTAGAAAGGATTCTGCACCTCATATACCACCAAGGAGCAGTGTGCATGTGAAACAATTTTCCACTCATCGATAATTGGTAGGGCATGAGGTAGTGTAGAATGATATGTATGTCTGTGTGTATACAGGTATGTTTTGTAAAGATATGTATTTCTTTTTACCACACAGTGTATTAATTAGTAGATTCTGCCACGTATTAGAAAAGATATAGTTGTATCTGGAAAGCTGAATGACCTAAATGGGAATTTTTCTGAGCATGTAAAAGCTCAGAAAAGCTTAAATAATAGCTTAAATATAGCTTAAATAATAGAAAGAAAGCTCTGAATTCACTGACTTAGGTACAGATCGTGGTTTCACTAGTTTATCACTATCAATCGTGTCATGAAGCATGATTATGCAGAGTAGGCTGACTTGTTTGTGTCTCTTCAGTTGCTTTGTCTATTTACTGGGAGTATCACTAATGTTATGACATGAAATATGCTGAAAACAACAGAAATCACTAATCAGCAACTTTCTAGCTTCTTTCGACAAGCTGTTGCATGTTACTTCACTTTTTCACTGAAATGCGCATGCTTTGAGTTAGCTTAAAAAAAAATAAATCATTACTGCTTCTCTGGGTCAGCCAAGAAGCAGAAGTCTGTGTCCAGCTTTCCTGAGGGTACTACTATTGATCTTAGAGTTTTACAAATGTGTCCAAACAGACTTCTTCTTTACAGTACTCCTCAAAACATGCCAAAACAATTTCAAAGTTAGTCTAAAAGCAAAGATAATGCTGGCAGAAAAGTGCAACCGCAAATGTTCCACAGTTCATGAAAATCAGGTTTAGTTTTCCTTAAGAGGCTGCATATGTACACATGGGAAAGGTTTCAGGACTTTCACAGGCAACAAGAACATAACCAAAACTACAAAGGAGGCAAGACACCACGTATGCTTGAGAGATGTCTGTGCTCCACCTTTAGTCCCACAGCCCTTTCTGGAGAGGGGCTGTGTGTTGCTTTCAGGGCCCCTTCATCCATCCTTGCAGTGACCATGGACATAGTCATAGCACCTCGTGAAGCAATATGGCATGCTGGAATAGGATTTATGGAGCAACTCATCTTATATTTTATCCTTGCTGCTTCCCAAGATATTCAAACTTTAATTTTTCCCCCCTCAAGCACACAGAGGTTTGTCAGTCATTCATAGGACAGTAAATCTTCAGCTTTTTTAAGGCAAGTCCTGCCCTCACTTCCACACCTGTCTCCTCTGAGGCCTCAGTGGGCTCATGAAGGGACTTAATTTCTTAATTTCATACACTGCATGTTGGACTTAGCATAGATTGTAAAACCAGATGCTATAGAAATACATAGCAGGGGACATATTTCCTGAAAAAGCAGGCCTTCTGCTTACCTTACACTTTTGCCTTAGACAAGAAGACTAATGCAGCTTTACCACACTTTAGAATGAAACATTTTGATGCTTGTCCTGAAGAAGAATAGGAAGGAAGCAGAGTAGGAAGCAGAGATATTATGTGTAATATTCTTTCCTATGTTATGTGCTCACAGGCAACGTAGGGCGACTGAAACAGAAGGAAAAGAAATATCCAAAAATTTGATGTGGCTGACATTAGTCATATTCAGCAATTCTCTCATACTATGGAAGTTATTTTGCAGACTGCAGCAGTCACACTCTCAAAGCCTGATGATAAAAGAGGAGCAAGAGGAGAAAGAAGGGAATACACCATTAATGCAGCAAACACAGAGATGAAATGGGCCAAGACTAGCTAAACAGATTTTTTTTCCTACCCTTCTGGAAATATACAAGAGTTTTCTGTTTCAACAGTAACAGGAAAACAGTAAATTAATAAATGATGGACTGTGGAGCTTCACTCCTCTGATTAATCACTTGATTAATGGTTTTGAAGTACTCAAAAAATCCCTGAAACCCTGCCTCACATCTGTGTGCTCTAAAGAGCCCGAACATGCACCTGCATAGCCTGTATGTCCTGTCTGCTGCTGATTATCTAAGAATCTATTGCTGTGAGTGAACATCAAATCTCCATATAGGAATTACTCTTTTGTTCTGATTTATTAGCAAAATATGTACAATAAGATGAGCAATAATAGGCAGCAGTGAGGATTGCCAGCAGATTCATGCAGTAGGAGGACTTGCTTAGAAGTTGCTCATGGTGTTTCACAAGTTACTTGCAAAGTTCTGTGGGCTGTTTGTGCTATACGATGGGTGTAGTGATGGCTGTTGGGTTTTCTTTTTTTTTTTAATTGACTTTACAGAGGCTGTGTTTCCATATGTAATTCTTTGGTGACCATACCTAGTTAAACAATATCTTCCATCCCTCTACCACGCTTTGCACAACCTCAGAATAAAATGTTTGTAGGGCCATTTTCTAAAGTGGATTGAGAAGATGATCCAGCTGAAGACAAAATTTTTCTTCCCAGCTAAATACATTCTTCATTCCAGTTCAAATTGCAGTTCATTAACCAGCTCTGCTTATATAGCAAGTGATATGCAAAGAATAAATGTGCTACACAGGCAAAACCAGCTCAAGATGTCTAAGGTCATAAATGCAAAGCATAGCCCCAAGAGGCTTTCACCCCTTTTCCCTTGCCCATAGCCATTTATTCCTTACTCCTCCAGTGCACTGGCACTGAAGTTCGACAGACTGAGTGACAAGAGGGCTCAGGAAGCTGGAAACCAGCTGAAAAAGTAATGGACTGTTTCTGATTTGGTTTTGCTGAGTTGTAAAGTATGTGCCAGTGTAGTTTCATTGTAGGACAGACTACATTTAAGACTTAATGTTAGACTTTGACATCTGTGGGTTTTAACACTCCAAGTTTATAAGCATCCATCACCTTCTCTCTCTCTCTCTCTTGTCTGAATAAGGCTTTAAAATATTAATCCTGGAATTTCAGGATTTTATGCACTTTTGAACCTGTCTTAAATTATGTATAATATATCCTGAAGGCTCCCACAGACTGGAAATTTTTCCTTATTTGACAAATGAAGTAATCTTGTTTTCAGGAAAAAATAAGAGGATATTAGAGATGACAGAGTTATGTTAATATTGTCTGTGGCCTCTTCCACAGAGAAATGCAGAAATACTGAAGAAAAAGATCTGACTGGACTCACACATGTCTTTTAGCCAAGAAACCAAGTAGATACTGTGTGTTATGATGTCAGAAACAGGATTTGATGCTGATGAATCAATAATAACTCACCTCATGGACATGGATAATTTCCTTGGTATTAAAAAAAAGAAAAAAAAGGCAGCATGTGTGGTTTCTTTTTCTAAGGAAAATCAATACCCTGCATTTGCAGTGTTTCCTAGTGTACAGCCTGTCTCATAATTTAAAACCATTAAATGTTATATTTTCTAGAGTATTGTTAAAATATTTTATTCTTTCTGTCTTTAAATAAACCATGTATGTATTTTAACCATTATTACTCTTTCTCCTCTCATAATTGTAGTTCTGCAGCATTTCCATGCAGGCCATTTTTTCAGATCACTTACTCTGCACTCTTCTAAACTTTTAGCAATTACCTTCCACAATTAATTTATGTGTTTTATCCAGTCTTCCACTCCCAATTATATTTTATCTCAAGTCTAACATTGTTTCTGCTTTGGATAGAATGATTCCTCAACATATCATTTTCAGACTGTACCTCTGTTGATATATACATGATGTTTTCTTGTAACAACATGGGTGCTCAGTTTTGGTAGTTGAATCTTATCTCTTCTTATACTTTTTTGAATTCATATAAACATGTTTTTTTTCTCCCCAATATATATTTCATGTGTCTGAGTCTTTCTTTCCCAAAGTGGATTTATCCCAAAGTACATTTATTGAATTTCAGTTTAAATTTTCTGAGCATGTTGCCAATTTGTGAACATATCAAATTCTGTCTATGCTCTCTGCAATATTTATAGTATTGCCTATGTTTAGTTAATGTTTCTGAATTCAGAAAACACTTTCCCTTTTTTACAATTCCTGCAAATGACAAAAAAATAAATAAATAGTGTCACAAAAAGAGAGAATGGTGGTCTACATTTAATGATTCACTGCTTAGATAGTGTTATTGCAGTTATAAAATTATTAATTAGTCTGGAGACTTGTATTTTCATGAAGACTGACACATAAATGGAAAAAATTAGCACAAACTTTGCATGTAGTATCTTAATACTGTCTTAGAAAAAAGCTTTCTAAGATCTGGTGGGACAACACATTCATCTTCTGGTCCGTGGCATGTCCAGTGACTTGTCAGCAGTGATCTCCCACATACAGTAGGAGTGGCTTTAAGCCATGCATTTTATTTGTTTGTTTTGGCAATTAAAATACCATCTGCACATCAAAGACATCTTTATTGCTGTTTGAAATGTCCAAACTTTGATGTGTGTGTAGATATTTAGAGCCAAACGGAAAATGCTCCTGCTTCTAAAGACCACATAATACAAAGTCTATTCCAGTAAATTATTCTTTGCAGTAATGTGGTTTTAAGTTGTGTTTATTTTCGAGAATCTGATCTGCAGGAATGTGTTCTCCTCATATACCTCGTGAGAGTTCCATTTTGTTTAACACATGATAGGATGTTAAGCTCCATCAAAATGTGTACCCAAAACTCTTAATCAGTCAGGGCAGTGACAGAAATCATGTGTCATGGTTTCGCCGGCACAGCAACAAGTGCAAATAAAAATATTCTAATGGTCCCAGGAGAAACTTGTCACAGGTGTAAGGATGAATGTAAATTGTAAAGACTGTCAACTCAAACAAAAGAAATTGTGCTCCTGCCTGAGTTAGAGATGCTACATGTCCATGCCTGGACATGCCTGGGTACTCCATGCCATCCCCAAGAAGATGGTGAATCTGATTCTCAGGTCGAGGCTCTGCTCTCCCTGTTGTCTTCCATTCTTTATTCCACTGATATTTTCAGAAGCAGCTGAGAACCATGTGTGATTTCCAATGGGATTTCAAATTGTCATCACTTCTCCATTACATTTCCCACTAAAAGTTCAAGCTATGACAGGAAGTGGGGACCTGTCTCACTCTTTCTCAGCTGTATGTACTGCAAGATGTGTGTAACAGCTTCTCACCACCACCCTGCAAGAACAGACAGGCCTCACTCCGCTCATAGTTCATAAAGTCTGATCCATATTCCTGCAGATTTTTGGTTGCAAGTTTTACTCTCATAAATCCATGAAATTAATTTAAATTACTTTAAACATATTAATTTTGTGTTAATAAACAATAAAATAATAAAAAGAGACATCTGTTCCCCAAACTGATTTTAGGGAAGAAAGCTGAAGTAGAAAAAAGCCTTTACTGTCTGCACACTGTCCTCATAAATTTTCCTTTAATACTAATACAAAAAAATGCACCTAAAAAGTCAAATATCACTTTTCTTAGAGAAAGAGACATTCCATTTTAAAAATGGGAGGAAAAATTAAATAGGAGTTAATGAATAAAAACACAAAAAGTTGCCTTAGTTGGACAAATAACATTGACCATTGTCTGTGGTAATTGTTTTTTAATTGTACTGTTAAAAAAGCTTTGCTGTCTGTTAAATTCATTACAGTGAAACCACTGTGACTCTTAAAACAACATTTTACATATCTTTTACTTGAACATGGATGCACATTTCTGTTTATTTCAGCAGTAAAACGTTTTCTCAGGTGTGTTGGTCAAGCAACAGTGTGGAAAGACACGATGTGGGGAAAAATTAGAGTAGGCATGTCTCCTGACATTTTTTAAACCTCAAAATTCCTCTTAAAGGAAATACAGGCATAAATGGTAGTGGGCATCCTATAAGGATGAAATCATGTTGATGAAACATAAGTCATCGTCTTAAAATAAAAAGTTACTGATTACGTTTCTCTTCATTTCTTTCAGTTGAAGCCAATTTTTACCACAACCTTATTATTTGTGTAAAGTAGAAAGAAAGAAAGGTCCGTTTCATGTCTGTATTGGGATTAAATTTGTTTATGTGTCTGAAAAACCTTTGTGTCTTAAGTAGCTATATACCCATATTTCTTAAAGAAAAGGAAATCCATTAATTGAAGACACATTTCACTAATAGTGCAGTTAACCTGAAATCTAGCTTATAAGTGAAAAAAATGAAGGGAATATGTTTTCCTTCTACTCTTCAGAGTTTATCCTGAAGCTATAGCCAGGATATTTTCTCTCAGTTAGGAGTAAGCATTGTCAGTTCAGCTGCAGCCTGTGACTTCTGAAACTGTGTGCTGGTGACTTATGACAAATGTAGAGTAGCAAGCAGGTCACAGCTGAAAGCAAGTAATCTAACCTCATCAATGGATAGCTACCCACACCTTCTGACAACAAGGATTCAAACTAAAACTGAAGACAAGAAATCCCCTGTGAATTAAGATTTATCAAGTGGCAGATGGCTGAATTTAGAAAGCTTTAAAGCTTGAACTTATTGGTTATTAACTTTAGTTTCCTAATGCCATCATTCCTTGAAAAACCACCCAAGTTAGTACTGAACTAAGGTACGTAACTATATTATAGTTTTGATTTGGGTTTGGTAATTTCACAAGATTGTTTAAAGAAAAAAATAGTTTTATAAGGTAGTTGTGAGTTTATACAATTTCAGTTGAGCAGAAGGTTTAATTCAATGGAGCATTAGCTCAATGACATACCATGGCTCTGGATTTTAAACCAGTAGACCTAGAAGAATGGTGCCATCTGAACTGATAAAGTGAATATTCTTAATTTTAGATAAGCACTGAGCGAGAAGGAAATCTGGCAAGAAAATCTAACTGGACAGCTAACCTTGCCAAGAAGCGTATCAGGAAAAAGGAGAGAATTTACAAGAAATGAGGGTATGAGCCTTTGAAGTCAGGATATCATAGCATAAATTGAGAAGTACAAAAAGATAATCACCCATTAAACTTTACAAAACTGTTAAAATACAGTTCTGAAGGTCACTTTACCATAAAAATGATTGTCCACTTCCCCTGACACAGTGGTGATAGGTAGTAAATTCATAGATTAGCTGAATATTTGACTCTGTTTTCAAGAGGAAGTATAACATTGACTGGGAGGGTAACACTGGGGAGAGAGGAACGAAAGTGTGACAGGCATGGTAAGCAATGGGAAAAAGGGCAGTACTGAAACCCACCCCATTCATCTCCCTGGGGAATGTCAGCTCCAGGATACAAAATGGAGGGTCATGTCAAATTTCTGTCTGGCTGCAGGTACATATAGCAGATATAGGGGGAGAGAGCACCGTTAGATTTAAAAGCAGGAGTAATGCTTATAAATCGAAAAGGTAAGGAAAAGATCCAGGCAGTTGCATTTTCTGTCATGGGTTATTTCTTTCTCATCAGGATGAAATTATTTAGGAAATATCCTGAAAGGAAGAGTAAAACATGAATGTTAAAGGAGAGTGTTATAAAGAGCAATGCACATATACCAGAGTTGTATGTGCCAGACTACTCTGATAACTTTCTCTGATATGAGAGCTTATTTTCTAGGCAAGAAAATGTAATAGATTTTATCTGTCTGGATTTCTTTAACACATTGGATAGGGTGTTTCTTGAAAAATTATTAGTTAGGTGGAAATGATGTGGATAAGCACAGGAATTTTGAGGTAGGTGATGAGCTGGCTGAAGAGAAGATAACCACATAGCATTTTGAGACTTCAAGGCCACCCTTTTATGGCTCACCTTTCTCTGTTTCCATTTGCAAACAAATGTTAGAATGCTTATATGCAGGAGACATATTCCTTGTAAAAGAATTCATTGGGAGGATGTCGAAACTGCAACATCTGGAAAGAAGCCATGGCTAAAATGAAAGTTCACATGCACGTAAACCAGTAACAAGAATTTCTAATGTGAGAGTTTGAAAGTTATCAGAGTACAGTAAAGGGTTCAAATGTGCAATGATCCACCAGCAACTTCTGACTTAGTCATATATCACATCAGATAGATGAAGCAGAGTGTTAATGTCACTGTGAAGCACTAAGAAGGTCACATTCCATGTCCTGTGGTCAGGTCTGGCTAATGTCTCTTAAAGTAAATGAGGTTAAATTATAACAGTTTAGCAAAGGGCCCTTAGTGCTGCTGGAGGCATGGACAGCCTGTGCAGGGAGCAGACAAAATAATTTGGCTTACATGGGAGAATGAAGGCAGGAAGGGGAAGAGTTGTTCATACAAAGTAAGGACGGGTAGAAGTACATGAGTTGAATGAACCACGTCAGTGTAAGTGAGGATGGTCTGGCTATTAATTAAGGCAGACTGGGTAACAGAAGAGTTTTTGCCTCCAGAATGAGGAGGCTCTGTGACTGCCTTCTAACACAAAAGGGGGCAATAACTGTCTGCTTGCAAGGTGACATTTTACAGGTTCCTGAAAGGTCCTGAGCAACACCACTCTGTGATGTTTCATGAGGCTGAATTCAGCCTAAATTTACAGCATTTCCCCATGCCTTCTGACTTGAAACTTCCTCAGATTTCAATGCTGCTTTATATAAATCTGTAGTATCAAAGTTTAAAAACAATTTTTGTTAACTGGAGTCATCCACTAGTGAGAAAATGGAATTTCTATAATCCTTTCCAGCATTTTGCTAAATCCTTTCCTGAATAATCATTTTCATATTTTTTTTCCTAAGGCTCTTAAAAAAGTCAGTACTGGAACAGGCCTGATAATGACTGGGGAATTAGCAGCCTTTCACAAACCTATGAAAATATTTGTAAGTTAATGTTGAGTTTGGGAAGATATCTTTATGAATTTTGAATTAAAAAATGAAATTTGAGGAAGGTGGTGTTTTTTAAAAAATACTTAGAAGAAAGCTTCTGAACAGAAAAGGGGACTAAAATTAATCACAGCTATTAGAGTGAACTGGAGCTGCTTCAATATCTTCTTTATAAGGCAGTGTTTGAATAATCTTTGAAATAACAATATAAGGCACTGATCTATTTTAATTGTGTGTAGGAAAGATAGAAACATAATAATGCTTTTGAAATCTCATATTTAACTTACCCAGATAGTTCTGCAAATAGTGAATGACAATTCATGTTCATTTTCTAAATTCAAAACTATGAAATTATAAATTTTTAAATTTCTCCCCCAACATTTGCATATCCAAGGCTTTGCAGATCCAGTGTGGGCATGTCCTGAGCAAAATATATCTCTGAAATTTCAGTCTATGAGGTGGTAGGAATATTGCTTTCCTCGGTGCTAAAAAAGAACATTAAGGAGGTGAAGGGATTTTTGAAGGAATTTTGACTTCAGCTTGTGGAAAAACATTTGGTTTTGAAATTTCAACAACATTCATTATTGGAAATCTGTAATCTGGCAAATAAACACTACTGAGGCATGTGGGACACACCTGCTTGTCACACTCTACTGTTACAATGCTTCCCGTAGGGTTTTGGCTTAGGTCGGCCCAGGTAATCCAAAACTTGTGGTTTGAGAAACAGTATGGGTCTAGTGACTTTTCCTGTTTGGGACAACCTTAACAATCCATTCAGTTGTGATTCCATACCACTGGAGTAGCCTCAATGCCAGGGATTGCTGATCATGCTCCATTTGCTGCTCTGGAAGTAGCAATTTTAATTTTTTATTGCTCTGTCAGCTAAAAGGCCTTTACACTTGCAATGGAATAAAGTTCCAACTCCTGTTTTCTGTAAGCAGGCAGAGTATCTTTTCCTCTGAATTCTGAGAAAAAAAAAAGAATAAAATAAATTATTTTAATTAGCACCCAAGTACACAGTTAGAACCCCAGACATCTCAATTGCATAAATTTACTGCCAATTAGAGGATGCTCACTAAGTCACTGTAAATTGCACCGTCCTACTGACTGCAATGAAAGTATTCTAACTAATATTATCCCAGAATCTGGATAACTCAAAGCATGTCATACATACATACATACATATAAACTTAATCCAGATAGTAAATATTTAATTCTAAGTTTGAAAAGCTTTTATTTTGCTTTTCTTTCTTTTGTTTGGCAGTGAATGAGACATAGATATAAGTAGTTGACTGATGGGTGCCTGCAGGATGCATTATGTCACTGCAAAGCTGATGTGATCAACTGCTGGTTTTAAATAATAGTCACTGAAAGCTACCCTTTGCTAGTTTTACTTTCTTTCTATGTATACTTTCTTGATTCATTGCAGTGTGAGTACACATGCAGGCAGGGACAAAAATGAGTTAATTTTCTCTTTTAGGAGCTTTTGAACTCATATCAAGACTGAAGTACCTGAAGTATTCTGTTTTGCTGGAAACTTTGCTCTGATAGTTCACATGGGAACCAGCCCCTCTTAGAGTCTGAAGGTACAAACTGGTAAACAGTTAACATTTGTTTATGCTGGTTTTGACACATACAGGAAAAATTAGTTATTTAGGTATTTTCTTTTTTGGGGGGGTTGGATTTTTACTGCTTCTTTTAGCAACATTTATGAAGTAGATTTTGAGATATTTTCAAGTGTGAAAATCTATTTGGGAGCTATCGCAATCAAATCTCAACTGTTTTCCAGAGTCTCTGTGCTAAAATCGCTGTCATCTGGTGTTTTGCCAGTTGTTTCAATGGGCCCAGAATGAACTTTTGCCTTACAGTCCACAGAACTGGGAAGAGCAGAAGTCCTAGTACAATGAGCAAGCTGGTAGAAAGTTTAATTTAAACAACTTCAATTCCTTTAACATGCAATGAAAATAGTCAAAGACATTTAGTTTCTTTTTTTTGTTTTGTTTTGTTTATGTTTAAGACTGAATTGGGTAAAAATTTGCTGTGTGTTTTCAGTCCAATAAGTCCTCAAAGTTAGGTACTGCATTGTGTTCACTTTCTGCTCCTTCTCTCACGAAATCGTCTCAAATTCTTTGAGGTTTATGAGGGAGTTACAGCTCAGACTAATGAATTCGAAAGAAGTCAGCCAAGAGATTCAAGTGATGGAAAAATTATTGACAGTCATGATGTTCTCTGTGAGAGGAAAGGGAAAAAAAATCCATGTAATTTCAAGATAGCATCTGCTGATGGCAGTTTCGTGAGGGAGCAACATTTTGTATAAAATGAAATCAGTCAGGGGCTATGTCTATGGTGTGCTATTGGACTTCAGTTCTCATTGTCCATATAATCCATGGGCTGGTTTAAGAATAATCTGACAAAAAAAGAGCCCAAGTTGTTTTTTTCCCAGCCTGAGTCACTGAGCAGCTGCATAGGCCATTGCAGCAATACAGAAGCAGCTGCAGGGCAGACAGGAGTGAGGGAGCAGGAAGAGGAAGGAGGAACCTGGGAGCAATAAAGCAGGTGCTGCTGTTGAGTGGAGTTGTTACTCTGGCTCCTAGGAAGGGAAAGGAATGTCTGGCTGGAAGGCCTGGCAGGATACACTCACCTGACACGGCCTGGCAGGGTAAACTCTCACCTGACATGGCCTGGAAGGAAACCTGCGTTTCCATGATTCAGTCCGTAGTCTCCCGTGACCACACTGAGAAATTCTGTATCTCTTCAATGCTGGACACCCTCCCAAAACAACTGCAACAAAGTTAAGAGGAGCCTGAATTTCATAATCAATGTTTAGAAAGCCACACTTGGATCTGAATCTAAAGGTGAAACATGCTTTGACTTGTGGTCCTTCATTCTTGCTAGTATTAGTGGGCTGCAGTTGTCTACTTTTAAATATGGTATGGCAGGGATTAGTAGAACTAATTAGGAAGACTTGCTGGATATATAAATTTTCTAATCCTGGCTCAAATTTTTGGATTTGTCGTGTGGCTGCTGGAAAAGTATCCACCATTTGTACTCTGCTGCAAAAAAGGAAAAGCTCAAAGTGTCTAAGAAAGGAGACACACATTAATGGGCAGAGCCATCTCGACACAGAATATCTCAAAACTGAAGGGACCCGTATGGATCACTGAGTCCACTATATCGTCTTTCAACTTTAGCTTTCTTTTCGGCTTTCATCTTTAGAAATTTTGCTATTCTCCAGTGAGACTTGGAATATCTTCCAGCAGAAATCCAATTTCAAAAAAATAAGATGCTTTGCCATATTGCAATCAGCACTCAGCAAAGAAATTTGCTCCATATGCTGAGAGGAGGCTGTGAAGCTTAATTTCTGATAGTGCCAGTTACTTCCTTTATCATCTTCAGTAAGGGACAGTGATGACTAATTGCAACACATGAAATTCAGTTTAAACATAAAGAAAAATGTTCATTTCAGAAGGGATGTAGAATCTCTATTGTTGATTTTCAAGAATTTATACAAAACCCTGGTTAACCTGGAATTAGCTATAATCCCACTTTAAGCAGGAGATTGGATTGTGCATGTCTAGAGATCTCTTCCAGACAACATTTGTATGGTCCTGCACTATATTGCCTCACTTCCAACTGCCTGATTTCTCTGACAGTATCTGAACATCTATTTCAGTACCTGCCGTAATAACTGGTGCTAATAATTTTGGAGATCTTGATGTTACTTTAGTCCATATGAATAAATACGACATTTGGGAAAACTTCCTGTAAATTCTACTCTATTGAACTATTATCCAGCAGTTTTTGATCTACACATGGGCTTTTGAAATGCAATTTGTACATTAAAATTTGTATCCTACCTTGTTGCTGGCATACTGTGTATCTGAAATCCATTAGGTCTTCCCCACGTTGAAGAATGGTAGTCTGTGGAAATAGGTATGAGTATTTTAAAAAAAATTCTGTCTGTAAAACCTTGCACCTTGAACACTTCAATGGTGTTTTTCTTTACCCATGAGCTTTTGAAATACTTTTTGAAATACTTTTTGTGCATTAAAATATTTCTACTTTGAAATCTACTATGCAAATAGTTCCTTTCATAAAATCAAGAAAATAGAATGTTAAATATGTACAGGAATAGTTGCCAGATGGCTGGAGCTACAGTCTGGAGCTAGTAAATGGAAAACATTCTGCCTTATTAGTTCAAGGCAAAAACGTATCTGTTAGGCACAGCCCTAAGTCAGGTATTTAGCCATAAAACACCTCCAAGTTCCCCAAGAGGCAGCCAGGAAATAACCTTTAATCCTGTTGAGCTGAGACATGTCTGTGGTTAGGTTGAGAGAGAGATGTACCTTCCTCTCTTTCCTATTTCTGCAATCTAAGGCACAGCACAGTTCCAGAGGGTGGGGAGGTAATATCTCTGTATATTTAGTCTCAAATTCTCTGGTTTTCTCTTCTAATTTATGGCAGCCTTATGTAAGAACAAGTTAGTAAATGTTTTCTTTTATCCCTCTTTCTTATTCTTTCTTGATTATTTTGTCCTAAACTTTAAATTTGCTACCTTGAAGCTGTATCAAGAGAAAGCAATGACATAGAAATAATCATGGCATTATTGAATTAATATCCATTCCTTTTGGATCAATGTAAATTTTATTTACATTAACTTGTTGTCGACCACACCAAATCCTTATAAAATGTTCAAAACATATCATGTGCCTTAGTAAAAAATGGAATATTCAGATATCTTTTTAAACCTCTTTAGATGGAGAAAGTTTAAAATATCTTTCAAAACCACAGATAATTTTTATAGTGCACCATATATTAACACAGATTTTTTTTATAGCATGAGTCACTAAAGGAAAATAATCAAAAACTGCTCTGCCCCACTTGTGAACTGCTGAGGACTGTTCATGCACCGTGTAATACTTTATTGAAGACAATGTCACACGTAATGAGGCAGCACAAGTTTAACGATTTAGCTGATTATTTGTATCTGGTTGCTTTTCAGTAAGATGTACAATAAAAATATTACTACATAAATACACAAATAAATTTTAGGTTGTAATATTCCTTTGAGCTAATCAGCATTGCAGATGATTCAGCTATCTAGTGAAATCAGCAGTTCATAAACCCCTCCAAAGTGTCTATTTTGAAATTAGAGATTAGCCTGCCTTCTGTGAAGGTTCATATAATTTCCTTCTCTTAAGAGCATTGTTACTTTTCCCCTCTCTTTTTTTTCAGAGCTGCCTACCAATCATCTGTACCCTGCACTGTTGCCTGACATTATTCAGCTCCGAAGACAGATTCTGCTTTTGCTAGTCTTCAGTAGGTTTTATCATCTGTAAAATTAACTCTAGATGTATAATTATCTTACAGTAGGGATGTATGTATCAGAGGACTGAAATCAGACCAAATCAATCTGCTTTGAAGGCCATGCTTATCAGTTATCATTGGTAAGCACTTGCTGATTGCCATTTTTGAAGTTTACTTTGCTGATTTACCTTCCTCCTTTTGAGCTTCCAGCCATCTGAACCTTCTTCACACACCTCAGGTAGAAGTTTCTGCCCCAACACTTAGAGACATAAGCAGTTCATTTACAGGCATGGTCTGAGAGAGTGCAGGCAAGGATGGATGCAAATGTAAACCTCCTTCAGGCATTTCTAAGAAGGCAATTCTCTTCAGCAGGAGAAGGAAATCTCTCTTCCTTTTTTGCAATTCATTTCCATTCCCCTCTGCAGATGTTTATGTCCCTTGGGCTGAATATTGAATTGACAATTTGTATAACTGAAATCAGAGTTAAGGTGCCAACAAAATTCATTTGAGAGAAAGAAAAATAAATATTTGATTGGTCTTTCAATGAAAAATAAATAGCCTTCCTCTGAAATGTGGGGACTGAGTATTCTTCCCAGTGGTTTTTCTCCAGAGTTTAGAATCTTTGCACATAACAGTACAAATCCTGATAATTTCTAATTCTAGATGAAATGAAAATTTTGATTATCAGCTTAGAAATCAGAGATTTGCATCTTCTGAGGTTGGCTATACTATGGCAGTAGTAGTGAAAAAAATAAATTATGCATTTAATATTCAATTAAAGCAGTGCTTTAATAATTTTTTAAAACTAAGGCTGCTAAATAAAAAGTATCAGGGGCATACATTTACATTTATCTACTTCATGCAATATTCATTACTTTCACAGTACAAGTTTATTTACTGGAATTACTAATTCACTAGTAAAATGGAAATAAAGAAATAGAAATAGAAATAACAAATATTATAAATAGAAAATCCTCACCGAGTTTCAACACAGGCAATTGTCAACAGTGGCACTAAAAAAGATTTTCTGCTGGCTTTTTTAGATATTCAAAGAAGAGGAAAATCTCTTGAGGACAAATAAATGAAATGAGACAAACTAGAACATTGGCATCATAACAAAGGCGATTAGCAGCCACAGGTGGCACAGGGAGGTGAAAAAGGCTGGTGTAGAATTGCAATATCACTTCTGTATAAACTGAGTCCCAGAGCAGAGTGATCTGCTCTGTGATTATACTCAAAAGGAACAGGAAGTCAGAGGGTGGTTTCACAACCCAGCTTAAAGTGCATTCCCTGACACTGACTTCATCTTGTAGGACAGGCTGTTGTGGTCCCTGTGGCTTTATTCTAGTCCTTATTTGTTTTCTCATGTCTTTGAGACTTTTGTCAGCAGCAAGTCCTTAGCTTGAAGATGTACCAAGCAAAGGGTGTTGAAGAGGGAGAGCAGAAGAAGCAGCAGCTTGTGTGCTACTGGTATGGCTGAGACGGTATCACAGTCCCCAGCCTTTTAAAGGAGAGCATGGACAGAAAGTCTCTTAAAATGCCCATACAAATTCCAGGCTGTTTAGAGCAATGGCAGATTCAATTACATTAAAGAAACCTCTTGGCTCATCCAGGCATAAGTTTTTAAAACCATTTTATTAACATATTAACTTTTGTTTTGAGGCACAGGGTTCAGAAAATAAAAGAAGAGAACTAATCTGTTTTGGTCTGCCTGTTGTGCTAAAGAAGGACCAGGCAGATCTTTGTTACCTCCATGAAATGGATCCCATGATCTCTGCAAATAGCCTGCGACAGGGCTTTGCTTCCCTGGGAATTACAAAGTCATTTCCTAAGTCCATCCTGTGTCTCTGATTGCCAGTAGAACTTGTTGGCATTCTTGCATTACCATTACTGTCTTTTCTCCTTCCCCTTCCACCTGCATCCTAGTTTGTCCTTCTCTCCACAAAGAAAAAAACTAGTTCCTTCTCAGTTTTCACATATTTTCTTTGCTTTTTTAAAACCAATTAATCAATAATTTTCCTGAATGTTTTATTAATTCATACTTTTTCATAGATCACAGATTCTGCCCTTTTTTTAAATAGGAGAATCATATTTGTTACTCATTTTTTAAAATGTTAGTGACCTTCTGCATCCTAATCTGCCACTCTTCTGCCAGGTCATGTACCTAATTCCTTCAATGTGTTATCTGGCCCCTCAGTTTAGTGTAATCCATCAACTTTATAGGAATATTCTATTCTTTTCCTAGTATTTCAGGAAGTTATTAACCAAACCCAGTAAATGTATTTATGGGATCCTAAGAGAAATATATTAAGCACTTCAGGAAAATTCATGGCTAATGGCTTTGAGAATCACTCTTCAAACACGTGTACACCTTGTGATGATTTCCTTTATTCCACATTTCCTGGCTTTCATATAGAAATTTCACCACAACAGTGTCAAAAGACTAATAGAGACATAAAGCCAAACAATTCAATGTTTTGGCTTCTCTTTACCATCCACTATGAGAGAGAGGAGAATTATTTCAGTGGCTGAAAAGCATAATGGCAAATATGGTAGCACAATGTAATAATGTACATTACACACTTCATATTCTGTTTCTCCCTGTCATTAGAGGTCTAGGGATGGATGTTGTCCACATTTCTTCCACATCTCTTTTATTTAACTATGGTAAACCAGCAATTTCAACTGGAGGACATTTCTTCCTAACTAGGAGTAGCCTAATGCTATTGCCTAGGTTGCAGGAGAAGCCTTTATCCAGTTAATCCTTGTCACTAATGGGAGGCTGCACATTATACGATGAAATTTTGTCCAACAGACATTCTGCAAATGAAATCATAAAAGGGTTTCTATGCCATAAGTGCAGAACTAGGCAAAAATTCTCCATGCAGATTACAGTAAGAAAAAAAAGACCGAGGGCTGTATGAGAGGATGGGAAGGCAGCATTGTTTCACAGCTGCAGCTCAGAAAAAATGAGCCTCTGAAGCATTTGAAGCTGCAGTAAATTTTAAACTAAAAGTTAATTTAAAAAGCCCTTGTCATTATCATAGCTAATCTTTTTTTCTCAGTGTCTACATTATCTACATTATCCTCTTTTGGAAGTAATCAGGATTTGCTGAAAGTGCATCACACCAAAATTGGGACTTTGGGACTGCAATTTTTATTATTTTATATAAAATTTTCACTAAAACAATTGTCCTGTGCAAATTTCTGTTGTTGTTCACCAGCCAAACATTTTTCATTTTACTATGTATTTTCCTGCTTCTCATCAGTCTCCCAAAGTGTTAAAGCATCTCTACTATTCTCTTCAAGAAAAATAAAGGGCAAGACAAGTAATAAGACTGAAGCCAGCAAAAGGGAGGTCATAAACCTTAAAATATTTTAAAATTAAGCTAAATAAGATCATACTAATGTGTGAATATCTGCTACTTGTTCCAGAAGTACACTCATACACAATGGTGTATGACAAAGATGAAAAGATGAACTTTTGGAGAAACTTTTTAGCCTATAAATCATAGTAATTCCAGAAAATGATGCTATTTAGTGTCAATCACTCCAAAGACAATACAGATACTATATCAGATATCATTATCATTATGGAAAGTTACATCACGTTTTACAGAAGTTTGGAGTAAAGCATGAAATAAAAGCCAGGAATAGAGAAAGTGCCCCAAGCTTTTGAGCCACTTCTCCTGCTTCATCACTTGCCTGAGAGCAGGGAGGCAACTCCCCAGGGATATGTCCTGAAATGACAGCCTCTTAACCATCTTCTAAAGGGCAAGCAAGCCAACCCTTCTGAATACACTCCAAAGACTCCAAAGATTGCTAGGAATTTTGGACTTGTAGGTGTCATGTTATGTTATTTTCCAGAGCACTTTTCACCTAAACTCTCTCCACCAGCAGCAGGGTGTCTTGGCACACTCAAAATCCCTGTACATGCTTGGCTGCATCTCTGGGTGCTTTGGACATGCCTGCATGGTGTGCAAGGCTGTGGCTGGCTAAACATAACCTGCCTCTGATCAGAGGGGTTCTTCAGCCTGAGAGGCCAGCTGGGCTGCAGAGAGACACTGGCACAGATCAGCTCAATCCACACTGAATCTGGATCCAAATATCCACACCTGTGGAACCAACAGGCCATTTTTTAATCCCAGCAGATATAGTTTGAAATACCTCTAAAAATAGGATGTGGGAAGCAAACACAATGGTGTTTGACGTAAGACTGATCAAATCATAACACTTAAGTATGATTCAGTGCCCAGGGCCATGAACTATTCCATGCTTCTGCTTAGTATAAGATGTCTGGCTGAGGGTTCCATCCATTTGCTGTAGTCACAGTGAAATCATTCTTCATTTACTCTTCATAATCTTTTTAAAAATATTCTTCTGGAACGTAGTTCCTCGAGCATGCAGCCTAAGTCTTCAATAATTCTATCTTTCATAAGGGTTTGGGGTTTTTTTAAATTTAAAAATATAACTGCTCTAATACTACTAGGAACACCTTTCTCGTTAAAGCTAAGTTGAACATTTTTTAGCCTTCCTTTGTTAGGTATAAGTTTAAAATACAGACTCCCTCTAATTTCCTACTGGTATATTGTCCCCAAAGCAGTGCAAGTCTTCCAACAGAAAACAAATAAATCACAATTTAACCCAAGTACAGCCTGCAATCTGGTTTTGCTTTGCACAGCAAATATTGTGTTTCATTTAATTTTCCTTTATATATTCTGGTAGTTTATTTGTCTTTAACTATACCCACATTTTCGACTGATGTTTCATATATATTTTTTTACAGAAAATAACTATCAACAAAGACGCCACTAAATCTCCAGAGCTTCCTTGTTTCTTTCTGCATCTGTTTTTGACTTTGGAATCAATTTCTACAAGACCCATTAGAAATGTTTTATACTGTTTCAGTACCCTACTTTTCCTTATATCCTACACACTTACTAGGTCACTGCTTGTTGCTGCTGTTGTTTTTATTAGATGCAATTTCAGGTGCAGTCATCTGTCTGCTCCATGATGCCTATAATGTTGATCTTTCTGGTTCTAAAACCATCTGTATGCAGAGATGGGTCTTTTTTTGGATGCACTCCTACAAGTAATATTTTCAAACTTCTAAAGTCCAGGTACTGTCCAGAAGGGAATAGTCACTCTACAAACATTTGAAATAATTTGAATTTTGTACCAGGGTTCTGCTGATCTCCCATTGTGCTGTAGTGTTGCTGCAGTTAAGCAATGGCAGCTGTTCGTGACATGTAATTATCTAATTTTATTATTTATTAAATATTGTTAAAATTCAGAGATCACATTAGACTATAAATTTTGACTTACATCTAAGGAAGTGGAATGTGTTTCTTGAACATTTTATTTTCTGGAAATCATTAAAGCTTCCATAAATTTATAAAACTAATAACATTCTAGGGTATTGTGAGGTGACCTGACACCTCCAAGAGCCTGGATACCGTAGTCAAAGAAGTAAGGTGATAAAACATTGGCAGGGAAACTGAGGGTGCTTTGCCCTGGCATCTCTGCCTTACAAAATTCAATTACAATGCTGATCACGAAGCTCAGGAAAATTACTAACAACGAGTACAGCAACTGCTTTTGAGGGCATGGTATGGGCCATGGAAGATAATATATCTCTCTCTATTAATATCAGTGGAGGAGGTGCTGCTTGGCTTCTTGGCTATCTAAACACTTCTGTGGCCATGGAGCCAGGTAGGCTGACAAGGAATGAGAAAACAGCAAGGGCACATTCCTACCACTGAGTTCAACACCAGTAAAAGGGAAACCGCTGTGACTGGGTGTGAGAAAGCCACGTGGGATTAATAAAATTAGCATGCTATCTGAATTTTGTATATAAAAGAAACTGGGTCTAATGAACTTAATTTTAGAAATTTTGTATGCATGTAGCTTGTACATATGAATATTCTACTACTAGCTTGGGATTTATGGAGTGGATTCCCAGACCCTTTTCAGTTCATAAATTAACACACTGGACTGAGTCCAGGCAAGTTCTCTGTCTGAATTGAAGCCCAGTGCCTTCAGAGAGCACTTGTCAGCTTTCTGGCAGGCACAACCCTGGCCTTGCACTGCAGTGCTTCCAGGGGTCACCACTGCAGGGCAGATCACACAAACACACAAACCCGTGCTTACTTTTCTAAACAGAGGCCTTAAGCACAAGGGTACAGAATATTCTGTGTAATGACTCATGATTTACTCCTCCCTCCTCCATCTTTTTTTGAAAGCTTAGTATTTTGCAACAGAGGCTTGAGGAGCTGCTGTGTTCAATGAGTATCAGGAGGAGTGTGTAGATCAGCACTGCATTCAACAGGGAAGGGAATATTTTCTACAACCACTCCTTTATTTTGTCCAGGTTATGCTGAATATATGACAAATATGTATAAAGTGAACTCGACAGCAAGGACCTGTGTGCAAGACCTAGCCCAGAGAAGTGTTACACCCACGGACTGGCCAAAAATATTTTCTTTTGCCTGCTCTCTTTCCAGCACTCTATGTACTTTAACGTGGTAAAGCTTCAAAAGGACAGGTGCAGAGTGCCTCACTCTAGCAGAGAAAGTCTCATAGAAGCTGCTGATGCAAATCTTGCAGACTGAGGTGAAATCCAGGTCATTTTTTTCCTCAATGAGGACAGTTGTTGGGTAAGAGATGGCTGCCACCATCATAGTCTTCCTTGCCTCCTTCTACAGTTTTTAAAAGAAGAAATGTCACTATTCCACCTTTACATGTTTTAGCCAAAACACATTCATAATTATCAGACCTAACAGATCAGATCTGTCAGTCAGCTTAAGCAGATGAACATGTAGATTTCAAATAAATGATAGGATAGGTGTCAGTTTACACAGCTCTGAAGTGTTTCTGGGACTGTGAACCCAGATATACCTATGATCTTCAAAATAGAAGAACTAATTACGCACAGAACCTGCATACTTTCAGCTTTAGGTGATCTGACCATTGAAATGTCTTTTTATCCATCACAGCTTGGGATTTATGAAGCTAAATTCAATTTAAGTGTCAGATGCATAAGCCTCTTCCTGGATTTTAGCCAGCCTCCAGGCTAGGGAGCTATTTGGCTCAGTGTTTTAATGTGTATCTTACAGTGTGGAAGTTATCAGCATGCTTTAAAGTAGAATAAGTAAGCCAAGTTCTCTCAGTTTCACACAAAAATTCCCTTAACCCCCTGAACCTCCTGAAGCCCTGTAACATTTACATTGCTGCAACTTGGAACTTCCCCCCAGGAATTAATTTTCTTTTGCAGGCTAATTTATAACATTTCTTTGATAAATGGCAAGAAAAGAGCTAATTACTGTATGCAAAGGATGTATATTCGTGCTTAATGAAAATGGTAACAGATCATGGTTTGAGACTGTGAGAAAGTTATAATGGGGAGGGAAGAGGCAGCTTGTTGATATCCAAAGCCAGTCCTGTCATGCTCTGTTTGCATGGCTCTGATGAATGTGTACATCAGTGATGTATGTGCTGGGTACAAACTGTTACCTCTCAGAGTTTGCTTTCAGTGATGCTCTCCAAGGAATGGGAACCCTGAGTACAGCTGTGTAAAGAAATGGCATGGAAGTTATTTGGTTTCTGGGAAAGCACGGATCTCGCTTCTCTGCAATGAGCTGTCTAAAGGCTCTTCTGAAAAAAATGTCAAGAGAAAAAACTTCTGACGTCATTCTTATATGGAGTTACAATTAGGACACCTGAAGCTTACTGTAAGAAACCACAGTTGAAGGAGGAGATTCTTAATTGGTGACCTTGTTAAATATGGCCGTGGATGATAAAAAGAAGAAGAAAAAAATGTAAAAAACCTTGTTTAATTAGCTTGCTGCTTTGCTAGACCTGCTGAAGATTGGCAGTGCCTTTGTGTGATGGAAATACTGAATGAATGCTTTTATATTCTATAAAGTTGTGCAGCAGTTTGCAGTGGACTGGCAATCCTAGTAAGAACACACAGATGTGACACCTCCAGACACCGGAGCTCTCTCCAAATGTATATTTTTATTTTCTGAACTTGTCAATGAAAGACACTGAAACAGGAACAACTTGCATTCATAGCAGGAAATATTCTCTTCTCCAGGCTGCACTGTCCCAACTCTCTCTCAGTCTTTCTTCAGAGGAGAGACATTTCAGTCCCTTCATCATCTTCACAGCTCCTTGTTGGATTGTCTCCAGTATATCCATGTCTCTTTTTTTACTGAGGAGCCCAGCACTGAACCCAGTTTCTCTGATTTGTCTCACTTGTTCCAAGGAGAGAAGGTTCACCTCCCTTGACCTGCTGGTGATGCCAATTGCTAAGTAAAAGCTGCAGTTGCCAGGGTATTTTGGAAGGAATTCGGTGTGATGTGTCATGTTGACTCAGATGTGTTGGGTCTTTTGGGCATTTAGAAGGAATATGTCATCTCTGTATCACAGCAGAGTCAGCTGTGGGACAATTACCTTGCCAAGACTGAGGCATCTTTTGATCAATTTAGAATTTCAAAATCTGGAGAAATAGTCAATGTGCAAATCAAAATATTACTGTGCAGTTTAGCAGCCTCCAATGCTTAGGTAGGGATGATAACTCTGGATAAAGGGGCCTAGTTTCTGTTCCTACACCATTTTCCATAATTGAACACTTATGTAAAGGCTGGTTGTTGATCAGGAGTTCAGTGTTATAGGTAAAGTGTGAGCCAGCAAAGAGATTTCTGAGTTATATTGCTAATGCTTCAGAAAAGGCTGGCAGGCAATGCCAGTAATAAAATATTGTTCATTACACTGTCATTACTTCATTCTCTTTTGCTGGTATTTAGAAAAGAGTAAATGTTATTTTTCACATTCTTTAAATGGAAAATTTATTTTCTTGCTACTAGTACATAGGAAATGTGATAATATTTGTAAAAATATTACCTTATGAAAGGTTAGAATATTTTTTAAGTTTGTGCCTTTGAATTTTTCAAGCTAGACATAAATGTTAAATTATAAATTCAACCATGTGATTTTATGAATCATTTGTTAAATATTTTTTGTAGATAATTTCTAATGAGGAAGGACTTTTTTCTTTAGTGAAATGACAATGAAATATCATTGTCTTTGCCAGCTCTTTAAAGAATCTCTGAAACCTTTCATGCTGAGCTGAGGTCAATGTACTTAAAATGCATTTACCCAGCTTTGCATCCAGAGATTTGCTCATTCTGTAGGTGAAGTGTCAATTAGACTATGGTGGGACCACCAATGAATTCTTGAGTGAGTGACTGAGTGACTAAAGTACATAAATTGTGCTTACTGTCATAGGGTAACATAACTTGATTTTTTTCCCAATAACTGTTAGATAAACAATCATTATAATATAATTTTATAGCAATCAGATCTTCTATCAATTTGTGTAATTGGGTGTATTCTCAAATGGTATTATGAAAATGCAGTTACAGCTATCCTAATGATTAATGTCTGGCTAACAAGCTGTGTTGACATTTTTTAAGGAATTAATCCATATAAAACACATATCTTCTTGTTTTATTTGTCAAATGAAAAATTAGAAATAGCAAGTCAAGGTCTATCAAAAAATATCTAGTAAGAACACACTTCATTATTTTTAGATGTAATTTAATCACATTTCATCCCATTTAATCATTTTTCTTCGGAAATTTAATTTTAAAACACCAACTGAAAAATCCAAAAATGCTGAGTAAAATACTTCTTCCATTTTTAATCAAAATTATTCTGTGAGATTTATATGGGTTAACGTACATGATTAATCAAAATAAAATAACAAATTTTTGTATATTTTTTGTCCTTCTGAATACATTTTCCTCATTCCATTAAACATAATTTTATCTTCATTAATTTTGTTCCTTTGAAGTCATACGATCAAATCAGTAATGCAAAGATTAGCTGCTCTAACTGCAAACACATGGAGATAAGAAATCACAATGTTCGTGACGAATCCTAAACAGCAGTAGGACAAATGATTCATTTTTTTATATCTCAGCACACTCTAGTATGGAATAAATGAGACAGAATTGTTGGTCTGAGAATTACAATAGACCACCTCAGATTTTTGGTTCTTTTTTTTTAGAAGTCAACCAATATTTCTGAAAATAGTTTTAAAATCCTTATTGCAGTTTATGCTTTCTTTATTATCACCACAGTTTCAGTTAAGAAAGTTTAGCTTAATAGGCCTTGCATGAACCAGAATACAAATCAGTAGTGAAGAAATTCAGGTTACATATTTATCCCTTTTCTTTAATTTTCTTCAACAACCTGAGCTGGGAGCGTACCTCCTGAATTTTATTTTATAAGGTGAACATTGGGTTTAAATGTCCCTGCTCTTCAGCTGACAAATTGTCTAGTGATTTGAAAAATACATAGGTACTCAAAACTGGAAAATTTTCTGTGGTACCCAGTGCTGCAGTGCCTAAAAGACTGGTTCCTGGCTCTGGGATGAGAAGTTATGATAGTGGACCATACAGGGGAGAAGGGATCAGTCTGGACCAGGGGCCTCGGGCTGGTTTTCTGTTTACCCCGTTGGGAGATGTGATCTGCAGCCCTTGTTTTGAGCTGGACACGGAGGTGCTGGTTGAGAAGCCCCTCAGTCTGGAAGACATTGCAAATCCCACTGGTTCCTCTGCAGTTCTATGGCCCCGTGGGAGAGAGGGATCTGCTCAAGTTCACACCTGCTGTTTTACTCACCAGGTCCCCTGGCTCTGCAAGTGCTGCAGCTGAAACCTCTTCCTCGAATCTGAGAAACTCCAGGCTCTTTGTGTGATTTATGGGATTATGTGAAGCTATAAATCTTCTGCTACAGCTAAATGCAACAATGATACTGTTTGTATAACAGTTTGCGTCAGCTTTGCTTCACCACATCTGTGTCAATGCCGAATTGCTGAAGGACTGAGTAATGGCTGTACAGAGAGCATGGCTGAAACAACACCGGGCTCCCTGGCCACCAAAGGGAACTGCTTCAGCTTCTCCTGCTTCTCAGGGGATTACCAGAATTAGTATAAACAAATCCACAAGAGCTTCAGTTAACCTCAAACGAAGTGACATCCTTCGAAAAAAACTAAAATAAACCTCCTGACGTTTAGCTGGCAGAAATATCCACAAGCTGACCAATCTGCATGGAAGAACACCTCACAGGATAGAATATATCTGGCAGCATCAATGTCTGGACCAGAATGTCAGAGAAACATCAAGAGCTCATTCTCTTTCTCCAGTAGCAAAATTAAACTGAAAATTCTTCAGTGCTCTTAAAACTTGAGTTTTGCTTCCTCACTTCTGAATTTTGGATTGGTGCCAAAACAGGAAATACTTGACTGTTGTAAGGTGCACTATTTAGATTTCCACAGCTGAGAATAAAACTGCCAGAAAATGTGTAAGAAATATTATACTTTGTGAAATTTACAACCTACATCTGTAAACTAATAGACATTTGGATATATACAATATTTGGAAGAGCTTCAGTTTTAGAATAAATGTTTGGCCTTTACGAGGGATGTGTAAGATCTAATGGGTGCACGCTAAGACCAGCTTTGACACAATCAGCATATTTTCACGTGGCTGACAAGCTGCCCATATAATACTTAATTGCAAAAGCAAAACACTAATTCTGAGACTGAATCAATACAGATTATTTCAAAGGCATGTCAATAAAGACTTCTTCTACCTAACACACTGTCCTAGGGTTTTTTCTACACTATATGTGTAACACTGACAAATTGTTTTAGGAGAATTTAGAGAACTTTCAAGAGACTCATGGAAATGGGGTTTTTAATGTTTCCCTTTCCTTATATCCAATAAGTCTGTTACCTACAAGAAAACCACACATTTTAAACTTGAGTTCTAATTGACCATTCTCTCAGTTATGGTTTTCTTTGTTATTTTTATATGTGCTTCCTTCACAACTTTGCCAGGATTGCAGTCCTTTTCTAGGATCACACTGAATTCTATGAAACTAATAGGACTGAAAATTCATGTTTTTCTGTTTTCTCCCTTTTTAGAAACACTTCTTTAAATGCTCTTATACTTCCTTTCTCCAAAAAATTCTTCAAGGTAATCTCTTTTATTCCAAGGTTAGGTCAGTTTCTTTTACCTCCTAGAATAGAATTAATCAGATACAATCAATTAAAAACCGTTCAATTCTCCAAGTTTTAGTTTTGTTTCTTTCATTCTGCTCTAGAGGAAGACCTTTGCTCCTTGTCTCTGGAGATAATTTTGCAAGCAACGGGTCTGACTTGCCTGAGGAGAGCTATTCTAAGGGATTACAGAAAGCATCAAGTTGGTTAGCTGTTTTCCCTTTCGCTGCTCCTACTGAAAAAAACTTCCAATGCTTTGTTGCTGCTGAAGAACTCAGCAACTACATCCTGGTAATCTCATGGTGTTAGTCTCATTTATTTTTTTTGCCTTGACTTTTCTGATACCCACTCTGCACGGTTGGCTTAGTTTTTATTTCTTGTTAGCCCTTTTATCTTGTTTCCACTCTCTGTGTCCTTTCGTTGTGTGCTGAAGGGGAATGAAGAGTTTATATGCAAATCACATTTTTTTCTTGCTGCATTTCCTATTTTTTCAAGATGAGGTGTAATTTGTACTTGTGTTGACCTCTTTATTTTCCTCGATTATAGTGTCAGCTCTTTTAAGTAATTTGTCACATTTTTATATTTCATTTAACAATAATGAGACTTGTCACTGTCCAAATGATGGGAGCAAAGGGATTGCTCTGCAGTTAAATAACTTAGACCTTCAGATCCTCAGACCTTCAGCTACATCCCATGTGTTCTATTGTGGATTTTTCACCACAGTAAGTGGCAATTGTCATTGCTTACTTTGAGAAAAGAATAGAAAACCAAGAGGTAAATAAAATTATTGATAAAAATTTTAAGAGTTAAAATGAAAATCCTAAACAGTGAAGGATTTATTGGCATGAAATAACACATGACAACAAACAGGAAAAATGCTTTTAGATGCAAATATTGGACCAAACCCCAAAATAACATCTCAGTAAGCAATTTTCATGACTTAGGGAGCCATGAAACCCAAAAGAGGAAGAACAAATGCAACAAAGCATTAAATTGCAGTGTTATTATCTATCATATTATATTTGCTCTGTATCTTTAGGCCAGCAAATACACACAAGACAAAGGAAACCCAAAAACTGCTGAAAACTGCCAGATTTGGCTTTTCAAGAAGCTGAAAGATGATGATGAAAGTATGTAAAGTAATGAAAGCTTTTAAAGGACCCAGATGGGGTTTAAAGAGCAGCTGAAAGTACTCATCACATTGCATAGCAGAAGCGTGTACTCCTGACAGATGTGTGCAGATGTTTTGTGTCATTTATCCTAGAAATTAGAAGTGTAGAGGCAAGGAAAATGTACTGTCACTGTATGACTCATGAGTCCTGGTACCTGTGGCTTTCTCCCATGTTTTTTTTCTCTGAATAATCATAGAATCATAGAATCATAGAATCATAGAATCATAGAATCATAGAATCATAGAATCATAGAATGGCCTGGGTTGGAAGGTACCTAGAAAGTCATCTGGTTACAGCCCCTCTGCCATGGACAGGGATGGAGCTCAGGGCTCCATCCAGCTCCTGATATCTAATCAAAACCAACTCTCTTTGAGAAAAACGCAATGTTTGAATTCACAACAGAAGAATCACACTGGTTTAGGCCTGCCTGGAGAAGCAAACTGTGTGCTTTAATTCAAGCACCTATATTGTTGAAATAGTTAAGACATGTTCTGTCTCTTTGATCTCCTGTGATAAGGAAGACTTAATGATTCATTTAAGGAAAAGTCCTAAATAAGGAGGAATGAAGGAAAAATTTGAAGCACTAAGAATCTTTAGGCCACTGTCAGATTTTTGTCTCTTTCCTGGAACTGCATAATTGAATTTTGGGCACTGAAATGCATGTAAATTCATGTTAATAATTAAAAAAAAGAAACAAAAACCCACATCAGAATAAATAAACAACTCATAATGGCTCCATGATCCCAACTTTTAAGCAGATAAATGCCTAACCAGAAACCTTTTAATCCTGTTATGTTCTCTGACAATGCATAAATAGTATTGCAGAGAACACTTCAGTGCAGTTCAATGCAGTGTTTTAGAAGGTATAATTCTAAAGTGTAAAATTATAATAATTTGAAATCAAGTCATTGCATTCAAATTACTTTTGTGGCATGTAAGATCAGAAAACAGTGTTGTTATCAATTTCCTAAAATAAAGACGGAAAAAGATTCATTAAACAGAACAGTTCTGTAAAGGATAAAATTGCACCACATATGGTGACAACTTAGCTGTCTAAAATGCAGAGCAAAAATGAATTTTCTCATAGAAAGTTTCAATTTCTTTGAGGGGAAAATTTTTGCTAATTCTGCACAAATATGCCCAAAATATGTTGATTGAAAAGCTCCCATGACAATCTCTCCTGCAAAGTGAATACAGGTCCCTCACATGACTGTGTTCCTGAGGCAAAGTCAGGAACACAGACTTATAAAACCCACAAAGCATTGAAATGAAATCCATTCCCATCATCAAGTTTTCACGCCTCAGTGACTACTTTATTGTACATTTCACTGCCATAGAAACACTGTGTGTAGTCATTTATAGTGAATTATTCTGCCTGATGTAGAATTTTCCGTCTTCTGCACTGACAAGGGAAAAGAACCCTGAGGGACACTATATTCTCCACATCTTTGGGACAAGATAATGGACAGTTTTGGGGAAGTATGGAAATGAGACACTTCAAGCTACTCAGTGGTCACAGGAAACTCCAGGGATCCCAGGTAGCAGTCCTTGTTTGGGAGTTTGGGAGGTTTATATTGCAAGTAGCAGTAGTATTAGTATTGCTATTAATCTTGTGATTTTATAAACAATATCAATTTTCATGCTAAATATTTATATTTTATGAAAAAGAAGAACTGCTCATCCTCATCATAAAAAAAACCCACTTAAAAGACCTGATCTGAAAAAAGGGGAAAAATAACTTATTTTCTATATAAATATGATAAAAACTTTCTTGAATGAGGGTAAACACAGGTCTTTTTCCCTAATATGTGGCATATACTCTCTTAACATGAAGATCTCACATATTTTGAATGGCTCATGATTTCCTTTAAATAAGAAAAAAGTAGTGTCTTTTATACTTTTCCACTTTAATGCGATAGGACAATGCATGAACCAGACATAGTCATATTTTTTCCTAATTTAATGGGTGTATGAAGCAGTTGTATCAGTGACATCTAAGCATTTTTTGAGGCTTTGAAAATTTATTATTATTTTTTTTATTATTATTATTTTTATTTTTATTATATTATTACACTGAAGGCTATACTCTTTACCAGAAACAACAGAAAAAATACTTATTTTTTATTATTTATTATTATGTGTTTAGGCTTTATTATGTGTGGGCTATCTTTCTTTATATGATTGAAAATTATAGGTACTCCCTCAATGTTTTTACATTCTTACATCTAGTTAAAAATCGAGACTGCCTAAATGTTTTGACAATGAATTCTAAATACCAAAGATTAATTCTAACACTGGATACCTTAAAAGACTTTAATGAAGATAGCCAAATACTCTGCACGCTATGCATCAGGCTTATATTCATTACAATGACTCTTCCTTTTTTGGGTGAAGAACAGTCACTCAGGCTGAGTGAAACAAAGCAAATTCCCAATTTAGAAACATGAAATATCCCCTGGATAACTCAAGTATTTTTGTACTTACTGAAGAGGAGACTGAATTCACTACAGTCAGCTAAGTCTCTTGGGTAGACTTACCCATGGCAGAAAGCCTTATTGCCAGAAGTGCCAGAGATTTTCTTGTGTTCCAGGGTGTCTGTATATGCAGGCAGAGAATGCCCAGGGTGATTGCATCAGCAGCTGCACTTCCATCAGCTTGTGGAAACAGAACGTTTTGGGGAATGATTATGTGAACCCGTCTGCAAATGACTCAGAATTCACCTTTTGGCCAGAGCCACCATCAGTGCATTTTCAGCTGAGACAGCTTGTGCGTTGAGTCTCAACTAACTACTAACAAAAAACATAAGGATAAGAGCAATCTAAAAATATTGAGACTGAGACAGAGCTGGATAGAGGGAATATAAATCCTTCCCAAGTGAAGCTTGGGGAAGTAGGTACGCCTTTAGTGATGGGACTTACATTCCATAATATAACCTGCTATGATGGATGGGGTTCCTTTGCTTTTGTTGCAGTATTAAACATCTGTCCTGGAAAAAAATCCCAAAGTAAACCAAAAGAAACTAAACAACCAAAAAAGTAAGTTAGGGTAAATATTATGCCAGTTTTCTGCTATTATGTTAGAACATTCCCTGTGTGTGAAGATTGTAGTGGATGATCTGTTTGGTCTCTTTACTAAGTGTCTGACTGACTACATTACAGTGTGCCTGAAAGTATCCCAGTAATCAAGTGAACATCATGTCCTCATCTCTTCTGCTGAGGACTCCTAATATTCACTTAACTTTATATCATTCTCTGGTTACCTAACTTCTTTAACTATGTTTTGTCCCCGAGACCCTTCCTTTCCTGGTCTTGTGGGTGGAGAAGAATTTTAACTGTGTGGATGGAATCTTTGGTCTTAAAGAATTATTTCCTTGCTTGTCCACACTGCCTTACCGAGTTCAGCACATCACTGCCCTTGTGCACATGCACTTGGGCGTCCTTGTATTGGAAAAGCTGAGCTGGTGAAATGATGATTTCTGTAATTGTAACAAATGTGACCCCAGGTCTGGAAAGAGAAAGCTCTCCCAGGTTCTCCAGTTCAGGCATATGCATGATGTTCTCCAAAGCAAGCATTTCTTAATTTTATCAGCAGAAATAAGGTCTAGTATAAGTGAAAAGGGCTAAAAAACCCAGGACAAACATCTATTGTGTTGAAAGCTGTAATAGAGGGAAGCGTTTAACCAGCGAGGTCTCCGCAGAGAGGTCTTCACTGCTTTATGAAATTGCTTGAACAGCCTTGTGGCTGCTCTTTTGTCAAGGATGAACACTGGTGTTTTCTGAGCCTGTAGCTTTCTGACTTTGCTGATAGCTGGGAGCTATGCATAAGTGAATGAATCTGTTTCAGGGACATCACACAAGTGCATGAATCCAAGCCTTCTCTCAACCCTGTAATTCTTTGGTCTGTGCCTATCCAGAGTGCCCTAAGTAATGTGAAGTCTGTGTTGCAGCCTCACAGAACAATGTGCCATGAACTTCCATAGAGAGGTTGCATCCAGTATTAACAAATTGGTAAATTTACATGTGTGTCCTGTGATGTAAATATTGTATTCATTTTAACTTGTTAAAAATATCTTTTAAAACTTGGAAATGATGTATTGTCAAACTGCATCAGATATCTGATGTTATAAAAAGGATGATGGGGCTAGGTGGAAAAATAATTCTGAGTGAATTAGCTGGGCCTGCTTCAGGGAGCTCCAGAATGCCATTTTCCAAAACAGGCTCCTTCTTTCTTACATGCAACATAAATATACCAGATTTCTCATTACGCTTCTGTTTCAGTCAGTCATTCCCCTGAAAATAAATCTGAATATGAGTAATTTACATCAAGCTGTGTTTTAACTACAACATCTTATGCCATAACCCAGATGTTCCACTTTGCACACTGGTATTGGAAGGCCAATAATATCTGCAGCTTCATCTAGGTGACAGTCATAACTGCACACTTTCCTTTCCCTGGATACTGAGATACCAAGAACCATAATCTGTCTTTTTACAGCAGATGACAGGCTTAGGTACCTGCCTTAGTTTCAGAGTCCCAGGGGAGAGTGATGTTGATCCAAACCACCCACACTTCAGGCTCTCCCACTCACAACTCATTTGCTGCATTTAGCAAGTGCTGGAGGCAAGACTGTCTCATGTACCAAGCCACTGATACCACGAGCTTAAAAGTTTTATTCAGATTCAGAGTCACAACTCCTTCTCGTTAGGTAATTTGATAAATTATGAGTGGAGACACAGTACCAAATCAAAGAAAAAAGATTATGATGTAATCCTGCCTCCACTAAAATTGACAAAACTCCCACTAGTGTCTGTAGGGGTAGGATGTCTCCTCCCAGGTTATATCCACCTACTGTCTCTGTTGGAACAGTTGTTAAAATCTGTGTCCCAGTGATATATTTTGCATACCTCAAATTAAGCTTACAAAGTGACTTTTATATCTGGTATTGGATCAATTAACAAATACTTCAATTTCAGCCCCGATGAAAGGCTTGTGTAGCTGAAAGATTGTTGCAGATAGCCATTGCCCCCCCCCTCAAAATCCCTATTTTCCTGAAAATTGTTGAAATGACAAGAAGAATAAAAAATAAATAGTGGTATCATAGAAGGAAAACTAAGCAATTAAATTACAGGAGTAGAAGTTTACCACATTAAATAGTGCAGAGAAATGAACATAGGGATATATCTAACTAGAGAAGAGATTTGTTAGCTTGATCATGATGTTCTTGTGTGACCTGAGAGTACTTCTGTAGTGCAGGGCTTGTGCATGACCTGCCATCACCCTCATGTTCAGGTGATCCTGGGTCATACAAGGATTTCCTCTCCACACTGTGGTTTCCCTGAGCGGAAGAAATGGTGACCAGAGCAGAGAGTGAAGCCAGAATGGATTCTAATAGTGCCTCATCACCCATGAATGAATAAAAAAGAGTCCAGGAATGGACATACAAAAGGTCTGTTTTTTATCTTCATCATTCATTACTACTTATGTGGTAATTTTTCACTGCAAAAATATTTTTAATAGCATTCACACAGAAACCACAAAGGGTTAGATCATAACCTCACAATTTGATTATATGGGAATGTGGAATTTTGGACAAGGAGAAAACAACTTATCCAAAAGAGCTGTTTAGCAATTGGTCTAGGATCTTAGTGCTGAAAGTGTCAGTGTAGGACATTTTAATGATTAAAACGATTTAATGATTAAAGCAGAATTTACCATTGTACTACCCTTTGAGCAGGAGGGCAGTCCATGATTAATGGCATGGTTGGGTACTTTAGCACTGCTAAGCCACAGGCTCATAGATAGCATGTGACTCTGCTTGCTTATATAAAATTTAGAGGAGCTTTTTTTTTTCACATGGCAGTTCAGTGGCTGGTTGCTGTACTAAGCTAATTTAAATCATACATTTTGACATTTCCAGTTGAGTACCCAATTTAAAAATGTGCAAAACTATCAACATGGTAAAATCTGTTTGGTCATGATGCCTGTTTACATGGTCTATATGGGCAGATGAGACAGGCATATTCTGAAGATTTCCATCCAAAAAACTGAAGAGGCACATATGGTTTATTTTTTGTCTATGATCAGTTAATACAGCCTGGTATTGTCAGTAATCTGTGCTCCTGTGTCTCTTGCTATGTCAGTAATCTGTGCTCCTGCTCACAGCTCCTGCTGTTAATACAGCCTGGTATTGTCAGTAATCTGTGCTCCTGTGTCTCTTGCTATGTCAGTAATCTGTGCTCCTGCTCACAGGTAATTCTGGCTGTGAAACCATAAGCCATGGGGCTTTCTGAACTTTGAGACTCGTGGTCTGTGTGCCAAGAGCCAAATGAATTGAAATGGTTTCCTGATTCATGGGCACAGCCCTGGTATCATGGCTGATAGTGGATGAAGACTTTCAGACAAGTAATATTTTCAATGATGAAACTGAAAAGAATGCTGAATTTTATAATTATCTGCTACAACACTTCTACTGACATAACTTTACTTGATTCATGAAGAGGGTCAACAATTACACAAAATAGTTCTTTATTGCATGGTGTTGAAAAAATAATTTGATTTTGGGACAAGGAGGGAAATACACAAGGACATTTCCAGTTCATAAGAAATCATTCACAAATGCAACTGAGTCTCTAAATAATTTTTCGAGCTCTAGTTGTCCTTACTGGAGCAGTAGGTTTGGACCAGATGACCTCCAGAGGTTCCTTCCAACCTCAAACATGTGGTTCTGTGATTTCATGAACCACACATCCTGAACTTATATGGCATCATATGATAGCAAAAAAAGAAAAGTCTCAGACCTATGAGGCCATACACAAACTAAGTAAAAGTCAGTACTTTGTCCAAAACCAAAATAGTTTTTAAGTTGTACAGATGTTTCAGGAAAATATGAGTGAGTGGATTATTGTCACATTAACAGGGATGTTCATCCTTGGTATAGCTAAAGCAGTTGTAATTTCTGGTGAAGGACTACTCGGTGGAATAAGTCTGCCTTATTTGATGGCAGGTAAGCCAGAAAGGGGAACAAAATATAGGAAAGCCACTCTGAAGAGAGTATGAGGGAATGACTGATGGAAGGTACCACTCATCTGGGTAAAGCATTATGGACTATAATAGTGGGAAACAATCCAGACTTGGCAAGTAGACTGATAACATGATCTAATAAGACTTTTCCATCTGTAATGTCTCTCATCTCTAGCTGGAGGAATAACAAATACACATTTGATATGCAACTGTTTTGCTCCAGACTTGCTTCTGTTTGGATTGCAGCATGACATGTCCCTGGCTCATGTTTTTAGAGCCCTTTCTGAGGACTGGAGGCGGAGGAGAGTGCACATTCAGGTATTGGTCCAAAAGAGTTGGGTTTTTTTTTTTACACACATGAAGATCCATTATCTTGGCAATGCTCCTGGGGCTTCTGCAGGCTTGTACAGGAGGTGAGGGTCTTGCAGGGGCTACATGCAATATTCCAGGGCTCTTATGGGATAAGCCTTTCCAAAGACAACCTCATCCATATCCCATTTCACATGAAAACTAAAAATAAAAAACTCAAAACTACAACAATATACTTTTTTTAAAAAAGTTTTCTGCCAGCACTCCTCTTTAAAAATTGTACTTACTGTATTTCCTGTCTCAGACCAGCTGGGATCCAGAAATGAGTTATCCTTCTGCTTTCCCTGGAAAGAACAGGCTTTCCCAGTTATGTCTCAACTGCTTTTTTTCTAGAGATGGAACAAGAGGGCTCAGCAGTCACCTCACCACTCCATCTATATCTTTGACTGCCATACAGGCACTTTGTAATTGTGGTCTTCATAGAAGACAGCAAAAAATCCTACTAGGTCCTCCATACAAATGGACCTAGATGTCTGTAGACAGATGGATGTGGGATCTGGATTTACTATGGACTGTGGTGACAGAGTGACAGTACCTGAGCTTTGAGGGATTGCAGGGACACTGACAAGCTCAATAGGTCATTTTCTCTACAGTCAGCAAACTGAAGAGACTGGGGTAAACTTCTGGAAATCAAACCCCAGATCACTCCTGACTATGCCCCTGAAAACATCCCTGTCTCTTCCCTTCCAGTACTTCTCGTAGTGATGTATTTTTTCTCAATTAACAAACGTGTTGTTTTAATTCTGTTTAGCATTAGTCACATCACATGGCTTCAATGTGCTCCTGACTCAGGCCATATGTTCCACTGGTGAGAAATACAGCTGTTCCATGTGAGAAATATGGCTGTTGGAAAAAACTGTTAAGTATTTCACACAGAAAAGCATTAAAATACAATTGAACTAGCAGCTAGATGTGTAAGCGCCTGTGATCCATCCCAGACATGATTAAAACAGCTCTAAAATGTATCAGCAGGAGTTATTCCGAAATGAATGAATATAAAGCAGGCATGCAGAAAGCAGAGCTCCTACCTATCTTAAACATCCAACACACCATGACCAGCAGCACGTTCTATTTCTTGGTGGTATATCCATCACAAAGTTCTCAGATGACACAAAGCTGTTCAGTTCAGGTGACACAACAGAAGGATGGGATGCCCTCCAAGGTAACCTGGACAAACTTAAGAACTGGACCCATGAGAACCATGAGGTTTAACAAGTTTAAGTGCAAGGGCTGCACCTGCATTGGGCACTAGGTGGTAAAAGAAGCGGAGGACAAAGTGATGGTAATGTGGATGAAGACTGTATGTGCCACTGGATCTAAATTCACACGGAAAATCTCCAGGTATGTTTTTTTTAGTAGTATAGATGAAAGATAAAATCAAAAGTCAAGAAATCAGAGCAGACAGGAGATGCATCAGATCAGAAAGTGAAGCAAGAATGCAACACCTGAGGACTGACAAATATTATGATCCAAAGTTTAAGTGCTGATGCCATTCCTCTGACTTGCACATTCTGTCATAGAGGTTACGTTTGTTTAGCAGGGAAGAAGTCCATAAAAGAAAGCTTGATGTCTGTGGTATTTAAAAGAAGCTAGTTAAAACAGCAAGAAAGGAAGAATTTTAATCTAATATGACATTAGGAATAAATTAGTATGGCTGTAAAGGAGACTGAAAAGTCCCCTGAATAGAAATTGCTTCTACTTTTCAGTCAATAACATGCTGGACTCCTAATGAGATATTGTCATTCTGATCCTAATTACTTATACTACATAGAATTATTTTCCCCATATAGAATCTGTAGCTAATTTTCATCTTTTGTCTCAGCTGTGAAGCACAAATCCTGTCTATCACTGAATGTTTTAATTAGTCTTGGTTAAAAAAAATAATACACTTAGATAACTTTTTCCATATATTAAAAAAAGATCAATGCTAAAAACATTCCTTGGCAATACTGAGAGGTTTGCATTTTCCTGGGATGCTATAAAAGCCATACATTTGGAGGAAGGGGACACAAAGGAGACGGTGAACCTTTGAAACCTTCACACTTGGGGTTTATTCAGAAGAAAAGTGGAGGCAAATCTTCCTTTAATAATAGAACATGAAGCCCTGTGCTGCTATAAATCTTAGAAAATCCTGAATGATCCTATTACACATCTCATGATATCACTGTGAATTCTGAAGCTCATTTCTCAAAGGAATCAGTTCTTTTTTCGTCTGAGTTGTGCTCAGGCTTTGGTATCCCTACTCAGACCCTCCATCTGAGATTGGTGTTTATCGGTTCTGAGCTTTAGACAGTAAAAGAATTAATTACAACACAACTGATGTCTAAGGACTACTGCCTGCATCCACTATTTTATTAGAATACTTTGTGGACAAAAAGTGGAATTGTATAATTTAGTTTTGTTATTCCATGTCTTTTAAGAGATAAACGACATGAAAAGGCATTCTAGGTTTACATTAGATATGATCACTTGCTTAGCACATTTTCAGTTGTCAGAATGGAAATGGTAAAAAAATCCTTCCTGCCATTTTTTTCCAGATTTCACACCATTGTCTTTATAAAGGAATCAAACTATTAGTTTTATTTTTCTTAGATCCTCTTTCATATTTCATGGTTTGTAGATTATTTTTGTGCACTTTCTGTTGTCAAAACTGAAAGATTTGGCAATACTGACAGTTCAAAATTCCTCTGCATTTGTTTACAGGATATCAAAGGGAGCAAAAGAAATCCTTTGAGAATTCCATCACCAACTCAACTGGACATTCGTGTTTATAAATACCTGAGAGACTATAAGGAAACACAAAATAAAGTGAGTGCTCTATTGATAATGAGAATTCTAACTTGGTAGTATGCTAACCCCCTATTTAATCACATTACATTAATTTAAGTTGCTCTGAGTTGAGGGGAAACAAATAGGAGGGCAGGAGAAGTTGTAAGTTCTCCAAATTTGCTCTTTGGTAAAAGACTGTGTTGACACAGAAATGGCTAAGCATATGAAAAGCACATAAAATAACATGTTGATTTTCTTTCTACATTGGGTTGAGGTCTATTCTTGTTCAGATAGCTAGAAAAAGTGACTCCACCAAAATAAATGTCACTGTTCATTGTAGCTGGGCACACATCTATGGTGGTCTAAGAAGGACTGAGAGGGACAATGTATCAGGGAACCAAGTTTTCATGGAGAAATGCCCTTTATATACTGTTGTATTTAACTTGTATTACATATTGCTATTATATTATATATTACATAATATTAATAGACTATATTGAAGGGTGAAGTATGAAATGTATTTTAGTGAACCCCAGATGCTTTAAAATGTTCTCAAAGCAGAAAACATACCAAAGTTACAATATGCCACAAATCCACAAATTTATTCCTAATTGAAAAAGCAAAATCGTCCTACCACAGGATAGATTTTAATCCATTTTTTTGCTACCTTTTACTTTCATCCCATTTTCTGTCTGCCATTACGATTCCATTTTCTTCCTTATCTCCTAATCTGTTTTAAGGAGAGAACACAGACACATTCTTCCCCTAAAATAATCCTTTCATTTAAAATCTTACTTGACTGATAGCTCATGGTAGCACAGCAGTGAAGGAAGAAATTTAAACCCAATGACTTAATGACAGTCAAATGTCCCAGGGAAAGGTAACAGCTTCAGTTCACCTTTTAGATAGTCCTAAGAGCTCTGATGCTGACCTAAAAGTCATCCCTTAACCCTTTGAACCCTTGCCAGGGTTAAAAGCTGTCCTTCCATTAAAACACTGTCATAGTAGATGCTGAGGTTACTTTAGTGACATGTCTGATGGCCCAGTAAGGCTGCACAATTTGTCAATCCCATTCCCAGATAGTTGTACTGTTCTAGGAGAGGTGTTTAGGGTATGTCACTGTGGAATTAAGGAAGGTTTTTAATTGTTTAAGGAGAGTGATGCAGTTTAAGCCATTAGCATGTGCTAAGTAAAAAGGGAAGCATAAGTTTGCTTCTGTGAAAGCATATTTTGCAATTTACAAGTTAGATTAAAAATCTTAAGAATATTTAGAATTTGCTTTGCTATTAAAAATAATTACAATTGAAAACAAGCACAGTTCATCCAAATTCTTTATTGAGTATTTGTTTCAAAACAGAAGTAGAAAAGCTTGTTAGACAACGCCTCTGATACTTTGGTCTACAAAATTAAGGAACTTTGAACAGTTTTTTTTCTACTCCATGAATAATCGTCTTTCACCTTTTGTTGATAAAGGCAGAACAACTTCTATGAGTACAAAATTAGAGTTATAAAATGGACATAATTTACAGAAAACTCCACATTAGTACCAGACATTAGCAAAGCATGTTTTGATACAAAAGCTTTCAGACCTGGCCTCATTTTTTAAGACCTTTTCCCATGCTTAATTAACTGTTTGCATGCATTTTATTCATTGCTTTTATAATCCACTTTAATAATCAAAAGACACATTAGGGAAAAATGGGAAAACACTTAAGAATCTCAGCATATGTATTGTTATAGGATTCCTTTAATGGGAATGTGATTTCTTATAAATAAAGAAGTCAACATGATTTCTAATATATTGCAAGAAGCTCACAATATTTGCTTTTTTCAAGAGCTTCCATTAGCCAAGTTACTAGAAGGTATTTGGATATGTAATATAGGACAAAAAAAACATGATAGATTTAATATAAGGCATATTTGTTTGCTTAGAAAAGGTAACGTTACTGGTATTACGAATTTAAACACATGAGGAATTTTGACTTATAAAAAGCAGACAGTACTACTGAACCAAAAGTGCTATGTTAACATCTCATATTTCCTTAGATTACTATAAAAGTCACCTGAGGTGATTCTTTTTTTTTTCCTTATATTTCTTATTTAGTGGAAATAATAATAATAATAAAAAAATACACTCTGTATTGTTCCCTGCTCATTTTTAATCGAATCCTGCAAGCATTTACTAACCAGAAGAAGGAATCCTGGTTCTACAGAAGTTTTTGGGCTTCCAGGATCCCACCCTGCATAGTGCTTACTATCAAGAGCAGTAAAAGCACCTCCAATAGACTACTCCCAGTGAGCACTGTGCAGGCAGTGAGTATCTGCAGCTTCACATCTTTTTGTGGATTCATGGTTCAGTTTACATTATGTCATCAAAATAACATCATTTTCTAATGCTCTCATTTTAAAAAATCCAAACAGTTCCTCTCAAAGACCATGTTGTTAATTTGTAGCTCTGTGAATTCTGTCTTGGCAGGTTTTAAGAACGATCTAGTCTTGTCCTTCTTCTTGCTGCTCCTCCTGCAAAATATGGAAAAAGAACTTTAATTATTACCTATAATTATATATAACACAGCAACAGTGTATACTGTATTTACTTGTGAAACAGACATGTGAAAAGGAAAGATGAAGCCTGGTGCTGAATATTTCTCTCTTGTGCTGACAGCTGTGAAATTAAACTGATCTTTCAGCAGCTTCTTCATTAATCAAAATATCATAGATTCTGAGAGCTATAAATCCTGTGGTGGAGAATCCCAGAGTGTAATTTTCCCATTGTTAAGACTCCAAAGTCAGACTTCACTTTATGGCGACAGATGGCTTTATTCTCATCTGAAACACTCATTCAATAAAGCACATAATCTAGGTTGTTTTCAGATATTCGAAAAAAATAATTTCAGATTTTGTTAGTTTTTTTTTTAGAACAGAAATACAACTTTTTATTTTGAAATCTGTATTTTTAAGAGGTCTTTCCCCCCCCCCCGCCCCAACTCTTAAGATAATTGAGAATAATATTTGATATGTGCTATGATGTTTAAATGTATGGGTTTTTTTCACCTTGTGTCCTCTTGGCTGGTTGTGCTTTCTGTGCAGGTGCTTCTAGAAAATAGAAATGTTGCAGTCAGAAGTTATTTGCTCAAGCCTTTGAATTAAAATTCGTTATAGATATTGGAAACTAATTGCTGTCTTTTGAAGTTTTTTCTTTAAATTTTTCAGTAAATTAAGAATTTTGTTCCAGAAGCATGTTGGCCTGATCACCTGAAATATGAATGCTTATAATTCCCACATTTCTCTCATGAGCAGTCATCCATTAAATCTTAGTAACGTTTAAAAGGTATATTTTCATTTTAAACATATGAATTAGTCCATTATCCGCACTGATCTTCAACAGAACATGATGCAGGCAGGTGTCAGGGCATTTTGTCTGTGCTCTTCATTCACCTAACACCATGTGACACTGTCAGTGAAGTACCAGCTCAGGTTAAGGCACAGGACTCAGTCTCAGCTTTTGGCAGTGGATGTCCAGGTCTGTTGCATTGACATTACTTCATGAATTATTCAAAAGTGAAATGCTTGAAGCCATTACAAGATGTTGGCCATATTTCCAGCTGTGTTTGGGGCTTAATTTGTAACTGCAGTTACTGAGTCCACAGTACCGTTCCACATTTAGGGTTAATTTTCTCAGGCTTCTGCTTTAAAAGGTGAAGCAGAGCAAGGACTATTGAAAAGGTACCACCCCATTAGATACATCCTTTTAATAACACTTATTCAGTGAACCTCTGGATGCGTTTTCTTTTTTCTCATCAAACCTTGACACTTTTTTTAACCTGATGTCTCCTCACTGGGAGGAAAAACATGTCGCAAGCATGAGAAATAGTTCTTCTGTTACTGTCACAGAAAAGTTAGTGCAGTAATTTTCCTTCTTTACAACCATGAAGTACTTGTGTATTCACTTAACAAGCTGCAGCCAGTTCTCTTTTCATCCTGGTGTACAGGGTATATAAATGAATAGCCCTGAGATACAGGCTTGACCTCATTCCAGCTGAGACTAAACACTGGGTATCTGCATCACCGTGGCAGAAAATTCCAAGCTATGGTCCATCCAAAGTGTGCTTTCCATACCTAGGCACTGTCTGTACAATTATGCTTTCAGATAAGCCTCATGTTTGAAGATCACACCCATGTGTCATTTTCAGGCAATAGGAGTCTCCCCAGCATGCATTGTACTATTCAGCACTGAAGCTGTACAAACACGATGTATAAACCTTCACTATTTGGCACAGACTTCAAAATTAAAAAGGCAGAAACACATTTATTTAATTTCATTCTCCAAAAGCTGTAATATTTTTTTCCTATGTAGTTCAAAGGCTGACAGAATAACCTATTCTGCATTATTAGAATTAGAATTAGAAAAAGACATAAATACAAAAGAAACCCTAAGCAAATTACTTCTTAACCTTGAATGAAGATCATTAAACAATGGTTGTTAAACTTGAAGAACTAATTGCTAGCATAAAGGCAGAGTGAATTCTATTTGGCTCCTTTTGGACCTTTATTCCATTCTGGTTTTTCAAATCAAGAGCTTTCCTCATTTAACAACATGACAAAGGTAGAGAAATTCCAAGACCCTGTGAGATATTTACACAACCCCAGAGGTTATATTCCCTGCACCCCACCCACTCCTTCACAACGCTGAGAAACCCTGGCAGCAACAGATCACATTTACACTGACAAGAAATAACTCAAGTTAAAAGCAACTCACGTGGTCTTCTTCTGTATGTGCTGCTTAAAGAAAAGTCAAGTGTTTATGGTGCATGTTTCTTCAAATGTTTTACCTAAGCTTTGCGGTTTGGCATTTCCTCTTGTCTACTATGCTTGCCAAATCTTTTAGTTACTTTTAGCCACAAGATAAGCTTCAACATATTTCTTTGCAACATCAGTGAAAGAAATCATTTCCAAAACAATTATGAAACTCTTCTTGTTAAAATGCTGGCTTCAAACCTAATAATTTTAATGAATAGAGACTGTAAAACCTCACCTGGAATGATCACTTTGGACAAAGCAGGTCTTAGTGATACTGAATTTTTGACAAACTAACCTTCCAGATGAACTTTCTTGATTTCTCTCTCGATAATCTGTGGCTCTCCCTCAATTATTTTAGTAACCTTGGTGTACTCAGTTCCAGCTATGGTAAGCATCAAAAACAAATGAGTTAAATGTGGCATAGCATTTTTCTGTATGCAAGGAGCCCTCAGTGGAAACAAGTTAATTTTTGGGTGTAGGTGTTGCAGGCTACCATGCTACTCATGCCCTAAGGCATGTTATCTCTAGGGATGAGTCGTTCACTGCATTCACTGCAATTTAAAGCTTTGTTTCAGCAAAGACTGCTAATTGTTTTAAGCAGTTCTGGATATTTTATGAGCAGATTTAAAGCCCATATGAAATCATTCCTTTATTTAGACAGTGATAATACATTTGTTTGTGACTGCACTCAAATTTAAATGATTAGGAAATTTTCAGTAAAAGATAATTTTATGTAGACAAGAGGGCCATAAAACATTATCACCATTATCACCAACAATGCTAAAGCAGCATGTGTATCTGCTTTTATTGGCTAAATGTATAGTAAGATATTATCATGGCAGCCAAGGGTAGCTGACTGGATAAATCTTGGAAAAGATAGAGAAAAATCAAATTAAAGCAAAAAACAAATCTGCCTACTTGGTCCATTCTGTAAAGCAGGATGCTTATGCCAACTAACATATAATAGCAAGGAAAATAGCAAGAATTCAAGAGATTATATTGTCTTCTTCAAATTTCCTAGAGAGAAACGACCTCTTTACCAAACACCTAAATGCTCTAAAGTGTATCTCTACAGATTACACCTATTTAGTTGTATACTCCTGTATCTGAAGGTGATTAAAAGTACAGTTATAATTGTTAGATTCTGGCATCAGAACTATCACTTTTGAACAGTTCTATGGATAAAGTTTGATCTTGCTCCTTGTTAACTGGTTTAAACCAGTAGAACATAGTTCAGTATATAGAGGAATTTTCTTGCTGCAATTTTTAAATTTCCAACTTTTCTTTTACATAACCAATTCAGAAATAGGTATCTCCAGAGAGCAAATCTTTTCATATAGCTGGGATACTTAGGATAAATGAAAAATCCTCTGGAAGTTTCAGTTTCTGTCCAATATTATAGGTGGATGCTGTAAAACTAAGATTCAGATGTTTGAAACAGAACTAAGAATTACAGGATAGGAGTCACATCCATATCTTGGCTTTTCTCTAAGACTAGCTGTGTTACCAACTAGCATGTTTAAGTTTGGTGGTCAGCTGTTCAGCTGTTCAAACATCAGGAAATTTTTTACCTGACTGAAGTTTAAGTCACATCCACACAATACTGTTTTTGAAAAACTATGAGATTTAGTCAGCAAACTAAATGTGGCTGTAAGTTAATTTACTGGTATACAACTTTGCAACTTACTGAAAAATGAACATAAAATTAAATGGAATCAATTAATTTATTTCAAGAGAAGCATCCATCCATATTTTTTTAACTTCTGGCTCAGGTTTAAAATAACATTTACAAAAACCATATCACTTAAATTCTTTTTTTTTATTCCCCATTGCTATTATAGATAGTTTTTCTAGTCTACATTAAGCAAAGAACATTCCAAATTCATAGATAAAGATTAAATTCAAAAGCAGAAGTTCTTTTACTAGTTTTCTACAGCTACTGGTTATGTACTGCCAAAACTGTTAGAATTAAGAGAGCAAGAAGGAAAGAAAACCATTCCTTGGAATGCTGTATTGAAGAGAATTAAAGTTAATGTCTGGATATCCATCACCTGTAAGCATTTAAAGAAGATGTTAAACATGCCTTTAATTATTAACTTGAGGGCAATGAACATTCATTTCTGAAGAACTGATAAGTAAGATGAATTTGGCTGGTTACAATATTCCATTTGATAAGTGTTTTTCACAGAATTAAATTTGCTAAAAAAAATTGGAATAAATCTTCATTGCTCCCCTGAGTTTTAATAAGGTAACCTTTTAAAGACTGAAAAAAACAAGTCTTTTTTTTTTTTTTTTTTTTCTGTGATCAATGGAATTAAAAAATTGATTACTCAAACTTTGGTGCTTATTTCCATTTCACAGATATCTGGCACTAGAAAAGAGTATTCTATTTTTTCCATTAAAATTCCACTTCTGTTACATCAGTCTTTAAAATGTTGAGTTCAAAATGTCTGAGAGGGGTTTCAGTTATCATAACCTGTTGCAAAAATGTTAGTTATAATACACTGAATTACCTCCCTGCAGAAGTCTTTTGATTTCTTCATCTTCCAGTAAATGACCATCACCTTCAATAAATTTGGTCACTTTCGTAACCTCTGATAGGATACAGGTTATGGCAAAAAAATTGATGTACAGAAAATATTTGGCAATTCCACAAAAGCATATATAATCCTGTCATAGCATTTAAAAAATTAAATTTTAAAATTCATGTTATGTTATCAAATTCCACATAAACACTGGAAACACCATATTTTATGACAAACATAACATGCTATATATTAGACCCAGGCAGCCTCAGCTCTAGAGCCGACTGAAATATGAAGTTCAAGGATTCAAACCAGAATGTTACATTTAGGGAGTTCTGAGGTTTAATGTCTGGGTAAGATTTTGCAGTATGAACATCATTTTTTAAACATGGAATATCCATTCAGTAATTACTTAATTTATATATAGAGATATATATTTATTAAAGAAATTAAATAAAACAAACATACTAACCTTCTTCAAGGATTTTCTTTAACTTCTCTTCATTGTCTGCAGCCCCTGCAGTTATTCTGGTGTATTTTATTTCAGGACCTGGAAAAAAATTATAAAATAGTGGCTTTTTTCAGATATAATAGTTTTGTCCTTAAAATAATTTTTTCTTATTTATTACATATGGTGATGCCATGGCTAACATGCTTTAATCTGCTTATATGATTTATTTTTTACCATTTCCAAAATTAAACTGAAGTAACATTAAAAACAGTACTTAGAACTAGTAATGAAAGTAATTAGGCAAATTTATCATAATGAATTACCTACTTACATTCTTAAAGTAAGACACTATTTTAAGCACTGCTGTATCAGGTCATAGATCAGATATTTCTGAAGTTCAGTTCATAGTCTGAACTGATTGTTGCAAATAGATATTTTTGCTTTTATTATTGCTATGAATAATTTGAACAATTAACATTTGAGTTTCCTTATCTACAGTTTCTACAGGTTGAAAATAAGGATACAGGTCTGAAATGCTGTCATTTTATGTTATATTTACCATTTCATGTAGGATATTAGTGAAACTTGAATCCAAGAATTCAGAAAATTATATTTTATTTGTCTCTCCTAAAATTTTTAGCAGAAAATAGTCCCAGTCTTATTCAAAAACCACTAATGCCTTTCATTCAGTTGTTTTCATTGTAGTAAAAAGTTGCATGATATAGCTTAAGCATGATTTTTTATTTCTGTCTTTCTCAAATGACTTCAGTCGAATTTCAATATTTTCTAAATAAACTGAATATTAGGACTTACATCTAAGTCAATATGTTGATGTAACAATGTCTTTTCCTTCCGAGCTCTCTAGCAGACAGAATTGTAATGGCAGCATTCAAACTGATATTTAAACAAGGTGATCAAAAAGTGTCAATAGGGAACTCCATATATATCACAAATTATGCTTAAATATGCCTCACTCCACTTATCAACTTTTAGGATGCTTAAAGAATAGCTCTGTAATAGGTCAAATACAAGTGAAATTGGCAAAGGAATTTGGGAGCTTTTGATGAGAAAATCAAGGGATGCAGATGCATATTGATTTTATCTTACATTAGCTGTATCCAAGTGTCTAACTTGTGGATATCAGATCAAGTCCCCACCTTACAGAGAAATAGAGATATTTCTCTGAAATGGCTGTCAAGAGAGCCTGGGATGACATGCAAAAGTAGGCATCTACACATTAAACATCTACATTTGGTAAAATGAAACCGTACTGGAGATAGACAATCCAGGAGTTCAGAATAAAAAGGTTTCCTTGTAAAGCAAGACAGAGTACAAAAATGCACTAAAAGCAAACTCATTGTGAAATGGTAGCAAGAAACTTGCAAAAGTAGACACTTAGAAAATATATGAAAATAAAAACTAAAAAAAAAAAGACAAATTTTCATAGTTTTGCATGCTGTTAAAATATTGCCATGTATGTACATGTGTGTAGGACACATGGCCAGACTTACAGAGACGGGGAATTTTAGGGAAAATTCATCTGTCAAGGAAACGAAGTTTAGGCACTAGGACAGAACTTAAGATACATTACTTTTGTATGCAAAAGTGGACTTTACTAAGAATTAATATTTCAGCTTAATTTACCTTGAATAATTCTTTCTTCTGTTACTTTTTTCTCTGTCACTTCCACGGGTCGTCCATCAATGATTTTGGTGTATGTTTTAATAATTGGTTCTACAAGGATTTTTAAATTCAAGGCATTAATCAAGTGATGAACTTTCAAGTGCTCTTTCTGAGACGTGGAAACTGACTGAAGCGCAGAAGGAAATACCATAGAATATTTTATGAAAAATAAAAATGTTCAGAGACCAGGAACTAAATCTACTGAAAAACTAGGATGATTGCATGATTTTTCCTTGAAAACCATCCTAGACGTTAACATCTCAATGCCCTTAGCAAAGAGAAGGTAAGGTTTACGTCTTTTTCTGACAAAATTGCCTTTTAATCACAGAATCACAGACTAGATATTTGATTGCAGGACAACAATGAGCAAATAATTCTTGACTGAGACATGTTATGTCAGCATGCAGAGTATTTCTAAACTGTCTTGACTGCAGCTATGGAACACAACTAGGGAAAAAAAAACCCAATTTTTTTAAATGCACGAGAATTAAAAAGTATATGACGCAATAAAATTGCAGCACTTCACAAAGGCATTGTTAAAAACAGAACTGCTGTCTAATGTGGATCACCTAGATAAAGTATAAACTGATGGGGAAGAGTGAATGCTAACACAAATTGAGCTGCTGAAAGCGTACCAACCTCCATGAATCACTTTAGTTATTGTCTCCCCTTCCCTGACGATTTTGAACTCAGGTTCCCCTTCAATTAATTTAGTGAGCTGTGTGATAGATGGGTCTGTGACATAGGAAAGAAAACAACACCTTACAAATAGTCAGAAAATACTCATAGTATTCCGTGGGGGTAAGATGAAAGTTGCATTTTCTCCCTCTACTCTAGATAAGCCAGGTGATTAAAATAGAGGGCTGTTTAAGTCTGAGAGGTTATTTGTGGCAACATTGTACAATCTTGTGTTCCTTCACACAAGATCTTAAATATAGGTCCTATCACACACTTTTTTTTTTTTTTTGTGCGTATATGATATTTTTCACATTTGTTGGCAAGTTCCAGGCAATAAACCAGATCCTCAGCAGTGTAAAAGTAGGCTTTTTCTATATATATATATTGGTAAGAAGGATACTCTGCATCTTTGTTGATATCTTACAGCTATTGCTCCACCATTGATCAGCATGGAATCTACGTAGTGAGAGGTTTCCTTTTAAAAATTATTTTTATTATTTGTTGCTTTGGAGGTTCTTTTATTTGTTATTTCAGAGTTTCTTTTATTTTTTGCTTTGTGTTTTTATATGGCTTTTTTTTTTCCCCATAGTATTTAACACTTGGCCAGTGGTTACATGGTTTAAAAAAAAAAAACAACCAAAAAGTAAAATTCTGAGATCAGTTGGAATGGCTGTAAGGATATTTATCAGCATTACTGGCTATCATTATCATGGGTTATGTCATCTTGATTACACTGATCCAAATGTATCTCTGTCTGACATACTAAAGCAGGAGATACCAGATAAATTAGGAACACACCATCAATTGCCAGTAATAATATGGTTCTTCTCTAATGAGTGCAGTGGGACTCCTTCTACTTAAGAAGCTGCGGTGAACTTTCTTTATTCCTTATTCAGAGACATAAACGTAGCATAATCCATCTTTTTACTTTCCCTAAAACCCCTTAAATATCTTTATATGAATTTTTGTAGAAGTTGATTGTGCATTGATTATTTTTCCATATATATATTTCCATATATATACTTTCCATCTTGATCAGGATTTAACAACAGCTTTTAAAGATGTGTGCCTCCTGTTAATTGTTGATAACAGTCAATTTAGGCTACCTTCAATAATAAAATGCAAACAATTTTTTTTTCAGTAGCAAATGATTGCATAGATTAAAATTTAGAGGTAAATAATTCATTTGCAGCAGATGAGACGCTACGATAGAATTATAAAGATTTCCTGTTATTATAGACCTCTATTAATCCACCCTGAGTTCTAAACAGTGGAACTAGCCATCACTTCTTTTATTTTTAACAGCATTAATTAATGAAAAACATTTATAAATATTTTAAAGAAACTGTCTTAGGAAACGCATTTCCTTGCTTCTGTTTCAAACTCAGAGGAATTTTTTGCATGTTGAGAATCCACTGAATAGCAATTTACATTGGTACAAGTGATGAATATAAATGAAATAATGTAAAAGTTGTATTTATGAATGTTTATAAATGCCTTATTTTTACATTTCTCAATATCTGTGCCTTTTTGTGTGATTGATACAGCAGATGTGTGCAAACCAAAAAGTGAAGGCATAGCCAGCCCTATTGCCTAGTCTAGGATCAATCCTTTGAATATTTTATCTCTTAAGATTTGGGTTTCAGTCAGATTTAACTCGTTATATCTATTTAATCTTTTAGATCCCATACATGCCCAGGCATAAAAAATGGAAGCACAACACAAGCAGAAAACAGTGAGACAGGAAAAGGCACATATCTCCCTCTAAACTTGGTGGGGAGAGATGTAATTTTTTTAGTGGAAATCGCCCTTGAGTCATGATCTAGTAGAACTTCCTGACAAAAATTAACATTTAACTTTGCCAGCTTTTATCTACAGACTGTTGTGGATTTATGTGGTTCTGATGGCATCTGCCACTCACTACTGTTATTGAGAAGGCTCAGAAGTATCAAAATTGGTTTGATTTATTATATTTGAATAATTTGAGTTATCAGCAGAAAGGCTGCACTAGTCAGAGATCTTCCCTGGAGAGTGTCCCAAAGCAGAGATACTGTACTGGAAATGGAAAGGTGTAGCCCTTCAATACTCACCAACTTTTTTTTTCTCTATTTGGTGAATAAAATTTAGTTCTACATTTGACTATACAAGTGCTCAGACATTTCATTTTTTTCCTTAAAAGACAAATTTATTTCAGTTAATTTTCAACTTCTAAACACCCTGTAAATCACCTAAACTATATACTCTGTCTCTGGGCTTAACAGAGCAGAAGAGATACTTTCAGAGGATGATTCACCCTCACCATAGGGAGATTTCCAAAATAGCTTGGATGAATTACCACATGAAATAATCTATCCATTTATATTGCACCGTGGATCTGATTTAATGATGGAGACTAGGCAACAAAGATCAGCATATATGTTAAATGGCCTCTAATCCTAAATAGGATGAAGCACAGACAACCTCCTGAAAAAGTAAGCATTTGTCATTTCTTCTGGAAGGAAGTCCTTCCAGAAACACTGATTAAGCAGTCTGGAGAAAATTCTTTGCATGACATTTTTAACTGCCTTTCTCAGTTGAGATAAAACAAATTTCTTTTCAGTATTTTTATTTCAATGGGAAGCTTGATCTCAGCAGCTTTACTTAAATTATTAATCACAAGTGATTTTAGCAGTCCCAGCCCCACATTTTTTTCTCATCAGCCCTACCACCAATCTTTAAGTCATGCTTCTGTATTGAGAAATAAAAAAAGACAAAGATTGGGTAGATATAATTTTCAGGCATCCAACAGATATTGGTAGTTAGAACTGATTGAAAATCATAGAAAAATGAATCAATTTTTTCTTCAAAGTATAAGAAACATATCTACTTTAAAATACCTATTTTAATTTTAAAAAAAGGAAATGTCTTAATTGAAAAAAAAAGTTGATTAAAATAAATGGTTTGAAAAAAGACTAATTAAGGTATTTTTAAATACTCATAGAAAAAGGGAAAAACTCACCTGGGGAAAAAAAAGCCCGTGGGTAATCTTTTCATACCAAATATTTCAGTCAGTTCTAATTGCAATATTTGTATCTTTGCTTTTCCAGCAAAGTGCTTAGCATCCTGGAGTTGCTAGGTATAAAATGCATCATGCTAAAGAAATAGATTCAATATGTATTCTGAATATGTATATGAACATATGCAAGAATATATATGAAACGGGCCTCATTTACCTTCCTTTGTGATGATAGGCTGGACGTTGCTTTCAATTATGTTAATTTCTGAAAATATAGAAAATGGAATATACAGTGCATTCCATTCTTACAGTTTCTTTGAGGCAGTGATCAGTTAGATTTGTTCTGCTCATAAGGATGTGGATAAAATCATAGATATTAATGGGTGGAATAGCAACTCAAAAGGATCTGGAGTATGAATCTTGGTTCTGGTTATGAAATGGTGATCCACCCAGGTCACCTGTAGACAGAATCTGCTGATCTGGTATTTGCCTTTGAGCCTTTATGAAACCCATGGGTCGTGGTACCCATGATGATGTATAGTGCATAATAGAGTGGGTTTGTACAATTACCCACACGAAGTTTTACACAATTCCCTGGCATGTCTTACACCTGGGTATTGCCCTTTTCATTAGGGAGCTGATCAGGCACACACAGGAAACCTTCTGGCATTCAGAACTATAGATGGAACATCACAGAAAGTATGTCCTGGGGAGATCAAGTTGTCCCTCTACACCCAGGACAGACTCAAGTATTCATTGGACACCTCTGATAGTGATTTGACTCATACCCATCCACTGGAGGAGCCCACACTGATATAGCTTCCAGCCTTCCTTGTCTTTCAATCAACTAAATATACAGCTACAGCTTTCTAGATGTCCACATTGACCTCTCTAGCTTAATTTTTACAGGCATTGCTTCCTGGGCTGCTCTTTCTGGCCATGGGATGTAGAATCAGAGAATACTTCAAGTTGGAAGAGATGCATAGGGATCATCAAGTCCAACTTCCTTCTTCTCAAAGGACTACCTAAGACTAAGCCATATGACCAGGGTGTTATCCAGGAGCTCCTTGAACTCTATCAGGCCTTGCTGCTGTGACCACTTTCCTGAGGACCTTGTTCCAGTGACTGACCACCCTCTGGGTGAAGAACCTTTTTCTAATGTCCCATCTGAACTTTTCCCAAAGCAGCTTCATTCAATTTCCTCGTGTCCTGTCTTTGGTCACCGTAAAGCAGTCCAGCACACCCCCTCCACTGCTCTTCTTGGGGAAGGCACGGGTGGCAGTGGGATCACTGCTCAGCAATGAGCTCAGCCCTCAGCCTTCTCGTATCCAAAATGAACAAGTCAAGTGATCTTATCAGTTCCTCATAAGTCTTGATCCCAAGACATTTCACTATCTTGGTCACCCTCCTCTGGACACTGGGCCCAAAGCTTGCACCCAAAACTGCACACAGGACTGGAGGTGAGGCTGCTCCAGCTCAGAGCAAAGCAGGACAATCCACTCCCTTGCCTGGCTGGTGATGCTGTGCCTGATGCACCCCAGGACACAGGTGGCTATTTTGGATGCTGGGGCACTGTTGACTCATATTCAACTTGTCATCAAGGTGAATTACTCTGTTTTTTGTCCCAAGGGTTTAACTTCAGTATGTCCCTTCCCAATTTTCAAAAGTCTGCTCTGATGGTTTTACTTTCTACTGTGAAATATATGTAGAACTCCATCGGAATTTAATCATTTGTCTAAATTCATACTGCCTCACAAAGTTACAGCAGGGTCTTTTTCTTCTTACAGTTTGTTTCAACACATATTCTATATCCAGAAATCAAATGCAAACCCTGAGAAAGGCTGCAAGAGAACTAAAAGGGGTATATTTTACATTTACTCCCTAAAGAAAAAACATTCTGAACAACTGTCTCCCATTCAAGCCTCATATTTGCACATATGGGAAACAGGGACAAGAGGTACACTCTGTCCCTCTGGAAATATTTATGATAAAGAAAGTATCTCAGTGCACAGTCAATGCCGCACCTTGGAGAGTGAGTACAGTACAATGCTACATCTTAGAGAGAGATACAACTCTGTTCTGCACTATGCACTGAACCTTGGCTAAACACTGAAAAACAATCTTTTCCATATGTATCTTGTCTACCCCAAGAGCTTAAGCAGCTTATTTCAGGGTTACTTTCCAGTCACACATCTGGAAAGAGAAAAATACGGTAGCACAGCAGCCAGAAACATTCTACTTTGAGTCTCTCTCTTCCTTTTCTTCATTGGCACATCTTACTTTCCCAGAAATTGCTTTCTTCTTTATTTAAAAAGAGATGCACAATTCCAAATTGGAATTGGCACCACTTAAAAAGCAATATCCAACACATCTGGAAGTATTTAAAATGAACTTACTGTAAAATGTCAGTGGAATCTCTTTGAAGGTACTGTCACGAACAAACTACAAAAACAGAAAAGCAATTTATTTAAAATTTGTAAAAAGTAGCACTTGCCTTATGGTTTCCTATTGAGTGTGTGTAGGATTCACTGCTTCATTGACCTAAAAGTTAGGTGATGTTTAGTTTTCTCTCATTTATCTTTGAGTGAGAATGTAATCTCAAGAGGTTAGCTGACATAGACAAGGATGCCTACTTTTCTTCACAGGTTATTGATACTGCTGGGTTTAATGGCATAAGAATTTAATCACTCGGTATTTTTTTCAAATAAGTGATTTGTTTTCCAAGAGTGATAAAGTGAACTGATGAGCAGACTTGGGCCAATTCACACTGAAGCTATCCAAATGCAAATAAAAAAGAAAAGAAAAGAAAAGAAAAGAAAAGAAAAGAAAAGAAAAGAAAAGAAAAGAAAAGAAAAGAAAAGAAAAGAAAAGAAAAGAAAAGAAAAGAAAAGAAAAGAAAAGAAAAGAAAAGAAAAGAAAAGAAAAGAAAAGAAAAGAAAAGAAAAGAAAAGGAAAGAAAAGAAAAGAGAAAAAGGACCAGAGAATCACTTATTACTTATAATGTGCTCAGTTTCACAAATCCTGCCAGAAAGACAGAGGGATAATTACTGAAAGAATACCTTAATTTGAATGTATTTAATCAACTTCTTCAATATTGTGAGCAGCTGATCATTTCCAACGGGCAGTTCTGACAAAAGAAGCAGGCATGTAAGAGGAAATATACAAACGTGTGCATTTTGCTTTAATTTATGGTGATCAGTTGATGCAATCATTCTCAATCAATCATATAAACACATACTTGATATATAATATTCCATGTCAGCAGAAAAACTAGTATTTGGCTAGTCTTGTCTTTCATATGCTTTACTTTCATAAAATTTCAAAATCTTGCCAAGTTTTCAAGCAAGATTCTTCCACAAAATAAGCATTGAGGTAAATTTTCTGTTTCAAATTCCACACAGGAATTGTATCTTTAAATTAATTAACTTTTTAGAGTTATTGCAGTTACATAGAATGTAAACCGATTTAAAAGAGGGGGTACAAATTTCATTAAATACTCACCTGCTGGATACAGGAGTTTGTCAATGACATGAATGACACCGTTTGTTGCCATGAGGTCAGATTCTCTTGATTTCAGTTCATTAACCAGAAGAGTATCATTCACCTGGCAAAGGATCAGAAGAGAACCCAAGTTATCAGGGACATTAGAAAACAAACCCAAACCTTATTATAACATTTGGAAAAATGTGTGCCATTCTATAATGTGGATAGACATGGAATATATCTGTTACAAGGCTGTAGCAGGGAGACATTTTCTATACTTAACTGTTTTCAAGTAGAGTTTGCCTCCTTGGATGGTTTTAAGAATATTGGTTACACCAGGCTCAAAGCCACTTCCAATGAAAACTCCTTGTGTCAAGTGGTAAAGAAGAATATTCCTGAGAGCATTTTTGTCTCCTATGTAAAAATAAAAAAGTAGCAATAAAGAAATCAAATGGCAGGGGATAGTTCTTTGTGGGAATTCTAAGGATTCACATAGATTTGAACTAGAATGAAACATAATATATATGAAAATACCATGAGCACATACAATTTGAATTTGTTAAAATTATTACAAAGGAAAAAAACCAACTGTATGACAAAAAGGTACTCAGAGCATAATCACAAAGATCCTATGAGAAATCTTCTACAAAAGAACATAAAAGGGGTCAATGGAGCAGTTAGAAATGCTGGGTTTGTCTGTTCTTACAGAGGACAGAAGCAACTTGCAGAAGTTGGGAAAGGGGGAACCCACCCTTTTTTAGGAATGATTTCCATATTTCAACATTCACTATGTGGGACAAAAGACTACATTTTTAAGACTGTCTTAAAAAAGAAATGTATCCTCTAGCCCAAGTTAATATCCTGAAAGGGCTCTCTGGGTCAATGGAGGTTGAGAGTCATAGGTGGGCTGCAAAAAAACCATAACATCCCCAGGAGATAGGATGCCAAGCAGAGAAGCTTTAAAACACATCTATTTGCCATTACATGGAATATTGACCATTCTAAGTTTAATACTAGAATTACATGCTGATATTAGTTGTTATTAGGAGTTCCAGCCTTGACAAAACTGCAGTGGGAATCCTGTCTGGTCATATTATTTTCCTTATGTCTCTCTCATTGAACATTTTCCTTTTTCCCCCTGTATTTTTTTCTATTCACTGATACTACTGCAATTTACTTCACTACTGAGATGCAATTAAATTATCTTTTTCTTCCTAGTAAAATTAGCACAGATATTTTGTGACTGGACCGTTCATAGGCAGCATTAGGTTACATAAAAAGCCTATACATGGCTACTCCAAAGATTTTTGCACAAACTATCAGACTACCTTTGTGACTATGCCACTATAGTTACTGGTTAAAATAATCCTTGGTTTGTATCTTTCTTACAGATAAATGAAGTTTATGCATTTTAAGGTTTAATCTTTATGGAGAAAGCAACATAATAACTTAAAAGAAAACCAAAACAGAATTCTAGAAAGCAATCTGGCACAAAAAAAATGATTCTGCTGTAAAAAAATTATGAGGGCCAAGGAAAGCATTAAGTAACTGAGTCACAATGATAGAAAAAAAATGGTGCATAAAACTCCTTGAAAAGCAGAAGGGCAAATAAAATTATCTTGTTAACTATCAAATTAGTACAATATGGCATTCATCTTGGAAAACTTCAAGTTCTGAATTGAAGACAAAAATAATAGCAGGAATCTGCACTGTGGAATAAGATAGTGAAGAGTGAAATTTAAATTTAAAAATCAAGTTGGAGGTTTTTTTCCAAAAAGATATTTTCTCTATGCCCAAGAAGGGTATAATTTAGGGGATTTTTTTGACCTACTCTATGCAAAATGTAAACTGCTTCAGGAGACAGCTTTGGTGTGAGAGGTGCATTAGTCTCCTTTCCAATCAATTTTACTTTGCTTATAATTCCACAGTTTTTTATGTTACTTACTTATCAGTATGTCTTTGTCATCATCAGTCAAACCTTTAAAGGCATCATTAGTTGGGACAAAGAGAGTCCACTGTCCAGGCCGTGACAGAACATCATCCAAATCTGCAGCTTTCACAAGACTGAGGAAAGTGCTGTTTACAACAAACAGACAAACCACAAATACATTTTTTAAAATGTGGTAACTATAATTGGGTCCAGTCCCCCATTTCTGAGAGTGTTTCCATTTTTAAACAGTTTCACTGTTTTCCAGAAATAAAGATAGTAGAAGAGGAAAATGAGAAAAAAAATAGGAAAAGACAGTCTTAAAAGTAGCAGACAGAGGAACAAGTATTTGTAAAATGCATGTTGGCAGCCTGAATTAGAGCAGGATTCATCAAATAAAAACCCTTGCAGATCAAACAGATAAAAGGAGGATGCAAAGGATAGTTCTTGCTCTAGGAGTATTGAGATACTTGCAGGAAAGGGACAGGAATAAGTACTGGAAAGGTATGCGGTCCTGCTGCACCCATATGGAATTGTACCACTCATTAATTAAAACTCCAGAGTCCATTACATTTATAGCTCTGGATGTATCATTCAATTCCTTCTGCCCTCTTACTCCTCTCATTCTATTATCTTACAGCCCTTTGTGCCATAAAAAACCATTCTAGCATTGAGTGTGGAAGTCTTTTCAGCATCAGCCAGAGAACACTTTTTCTTCCCCCACATTTTTTTCCTTTTATGTTATTTCTGTAGGCAATAAATCCTTCTCTGCTATCTCTGCTCTCAAAACCCCAAAAACTTACATATCCACAGGCCAAAACTTTTTCTCAGAGCAGCTGTGCTGTATATAGTTGCCTTCTGCAGGAAAATCTCAGTTCTGTAAATATCACTACTCACCTAAAACGCTTATCATTCCTCAGCATTTCATGCAATGTCTTTTCTGCTGGATTGATAATCTGTCTGAAGACGTGAATAAAACCATTTCTTCCTTCTTTGCTTCCTCTGACCATGCATGAATTTTCAATGCATACAGACTTATTGAAAGAGAAACAAGTGTAGTTGTTTACACAATGTTATGTACACATATATATGTCCTACAGTCAAATTGTGTTTTCTTGCCAGGAAATTTGGTGTTGCTTGAGAAAGCAGAAATAGCAAAATCTAGAATAAAATAGCATTTTTATTTTAAATATTTTAAAACTTGATTTTTTGTGTGTGTGTTTTTCTTTTGAGAATGTCCTTAATTAGTTCTAAAAATGAACTTTAAAATTTTGCAATTAAATGAGCACCCAATTTGAAATTCTGTTACATTTTCCCAAAGAGTTCTCCATGCAAATAAAGCTTGGAATTAGAAAGATCAAATTTTCATTTTTTGCTGTCTTAAAAGTTTAAGGATTTTTTGCTGGATAGTCATAATGGTAAATGTTGGGAGTTTCATTCAGCTTTGCCTTTTATTGACTCTCCATTTTCATAGCTGGATGCATATTTTTAGAAAGACTCATTCACTTACTGTGCGATACACGAAGACTCTGAGTAGTTTTCCTCCAATTGTTTCAAGCTCTTGTCCATTGTACAGTTCATTGAGCCCAACTTTCACTTTTATAATATGATTCTGCAGGATTGTTTTAAGAAGGCGTTGATCCAGCCTCAAGGTGTCATCTACAAAGCCATTTAGATATTAATACCTAGTAATTTATACAGTGAATTTTTATTCAAATAAAAAGAGTCTGGAAATACTGAGTCTTTCATTGAAATGCTTGAGTTAAAGTGTGAACAAGTCTGTGTATCCAGAAGGCAAATTGTTCTGACCATTTCTTAAGTTCAGTCAAGAATGCTCTAGTTTGTATTAGCAAATCAAAACCACTACACACAACCATGATTAATTACTATAACTAATATGTCTAATGATTGATATGTGGGCCTGCTCCATCTTCTGAATTACTGCTGTAGTATGTATTAGAACTTGTCCTTTCTACATGTGCACCTAAAATCTATCCAAATTTGCTTCCAAGGTAATGAGACAACACTAATTCTTTGAGAAAAGGCAAGATGTCCACCTCTGCAAATGTACAAACACCTGTTTTACAACCTGTTTTATCAACTTCTCTCTGCTTTAATGTACTGATAAATACTAACTTGCTTGTATTTCCTGGGTTTAACTGAGATAGAGTCAATTTTCCTCCTAGGAAAATGCTGAGTTTTGTAATGAATGAGTATAATGTTGATAACATGCTGATGTTTTGTTGTTGCTGAGCAGCACCTCACTCACTTGGCTTAAGTGCTCATCTTAAGCCACTGACATGTCAGTGTCCCATGCTCTGCCAGTGAGCAGGTGCATGAGAGGCTGGAGGGATCATGGCCAGGACAGGTGACCCAAACTCATTCCATACCATAGAATCTCATGCCCAGTATAAAAACTGGGTGAGCTGGCTGGGAGGTGCCAGTCACTGGCTGGTCATAAGTCAGTTGGTAGTGGGTAATTGTATCATACATCTCTTGTTTCTCTTAGATTTTAATTATCCATTACTATTATTATTATTATCATCATCATCATTATTATTACTATTATTGCTATTTCTATGAGTAATATTAGTATTATTAATATTATTATTTTACTTTGTTATACTTATCAAATTGTATATATTTAAACTTACGAGGTTTTTTTAGGTATTTTTTTTCCTGATTCTCCTCCCCATCCCAGATTGGGGGAAAGAGAGGAGTGATTAAGTGGATATGTGGTATTTAGCTGGAATTAAACCACTGCATACATTTTCTGAGAACAAAAAAGTTAATCTAACGAAAGTAACATAAAGATTAAGGAAACTTTCAGTTCATTAATATCTTTCCATTCCTACAATCTTTCTGTGCATATTTTGTATCTTGTTTTAGTGCTACTATTTCCATTAGAAAATTACATGACTGAGAACAAGTTGTGTAGTCTGGTGGTTAGGCTTGTTTTGTCTTTCTGCAAGGTTTGTAATTTGAAAGGGTGAAGTCATTCTGTCTATGATGCTCTTGCAGTGAGACTGAGAACAAGTACTGGGGGTTATTTGGAAAACTGTCAGAGTAGCATACATTCTTGTTTATTTTGGCAATCTTTTAGGGCTACTAACCTGAGAAAGCACCATTCAGAGGTGCCAGGAGAGTGTATTGGCCTTCTGGCCTTAGAGAAGATGCCAGACCTAGCTGTGCCACCAGGTCTGTAAATGTAGTCTGCTGAGCACCTCCAAGCTCAATGACTTGTTTGGCTGCAAATAAAGAATTAAGAAAAGGTATTTTAACACACATTATCTTCTTATTCCTCATTTGGATTCTCCATGCTTATCCAGAACTATATATCTGAGGAAATCTGGGTAAGGTTATTGAAAATATCTTCAATGAAACAAGTTTTTCAAACACATTACTGACCAGAATCAGGAATTAGCACTTGATCAATGAGGTGGATAACACCATTGCTTGTCACAATATCTTTGCGTTTCACCATTTTCACTCCATTCACAGTCAGACTTTCACCATCACAACCAATTTCAACAGTGTTTCCTTCCAAGGTTTCATAGACAGCTCCACCTGTGATGGCTTCAGAGCACTGGAGAGTATTTAATATATGAAACTTCACGAGAGCTGCAGAGAAAAGAGCAGGAATTTAATAGATGTAGGTGTTTGGACACATATTCATATACGTATTATTTACATATAGTGTGGAATAAATTATTCCAGCCACACAATTAATTTCACTCATGGGTACTTTATTTAAATTTAATGATACTGTAGGCTTCTAAATAATTTACAGTCAAAACTATTTGGCATCCTTTATATTATTAAAACTTAATTGGTTATGCTACAATCTGCTGGAATTGCATATGATATCCTCCAAAAGGACCTATGAGTACAAAATTTCATAGGCTATGCGAAGATATGAGAGAATTTCACATTCAGATAGCCCAGAATTTCTAGGGACAGGAATGTCTGTCAGACCTATGCAGTTGAACTATTAGAAACTCAATGTGCCCGTATATTCACAGTTCCCTTCAAACTGTTTTGGAGACTAAGTTTTCAATGACTTTCCATCCTGAGACAAGTACTAGAGACAGAAGAAATAACTCCTCCTACACACATGAAAGTAGAAGTGCTTAATTCCAGAACTATAAGGATAATGTATTTTCTGCCTACTGATTCACTCATACATAATTCTCATTTGCAAAAAACTTTTAAATACCTTCAGAAGCCACCTTGTCACCCTTGATTCTTTCAAAAACTCCCCTTGGAAGTCTCTCAAAAGCTTCATTTGTAGGAACAAAGAGTGTGTAATGACCAGGTCTTCCAAGAATATCCATGACACCTGATGTAATGGCAGAATCCTAAAATATAATTTTTTCTTTTTAATGCTGATTATTTGAATATTACCAAAATACATTAACTGTCTAGTTTCACTTCATGCCCACAGATACTTGAATGCTAGACTGAGACCATAGTGCTTTAAAAAGATAGATCGTGAATGTTATGGAAAGATGAAAAAAGTAATTGACAGAGGAATTTTTTAAATTGAAAACTAGAATATATTGATTTTTATAAGTTTTTTTTAAAACACATTAAATGTGGTTTCTTGTAACTTGGTCATGAACTGGATTTGAGGAATTCAGAGGATCCTCTCCATGTTTATGCCTCTGCATTTTAAATACCTTTTTGCATTTATTAAGGAGCTAGAAGATAGAAAAGGACAACAGTTATTTGCAAACTAATGACACATTTTTTAAATATGCAGCATGAAATGCTATTACACTGTGCAGACATATTTTCCAGAAGATGGAAAAATTAGGAACTTGGACAATTTCTAATCATACTTCCTCTGCGCAAGAAAAATCCTTCTTATGTGCATCTGCTGGTGCTCTGAAACTTACTAAGAGGTTCTGAAATATATTTGGCATCTTTACCATTTTTTATCATCCATTTTGAAATTGTTCTTATTTATCTAGCACCAGACACTGTAAGTTCATACTCACATTTCATTTTCTCAGTTCTTGAAGAGAAGACACTTTTTATGTACAGGGACACATTCTGTGTTATTGATGTTGCTTTTTTATATAGCTAGATTTGCAATATTAGCTGGAGCTCTTAATTTAATTTATTTCTCTCTTTTACTGAGCTAACCATTCTTACCTCCAGATATCATAAAGAAATTAAAAAGGAATAAGCAAATCCACCTTAAATAAACAGAAAAGAGTTTTTATTTTTGTCCACTTACTCTAAATGATGAAAGATCCTCCTCAGCTTCAATGAAATCTTGAATGGTATATTCCACAGCAGACAGGACACGATCAACAACGTGGACAACACCATTGGTAGCAATCTGGTTACCATGGATGATCCTGGCACAGTTAACAGTAACAACCTATATTTGAAGAATCAAGTAGTAGAAGTTTAAACATTGATTTGAGCACAAACTTGGAACCTGACTCTCACAGACTGGCAATGTGTATTCACTGTTGTTATTTCAGTTGTATTTTTCAAATTTTGAAGTAAAGCCTTGTAAGATTTGAAAGTTTGACTAAGCTTCTGAAAAGATAGCAGCATATTTATTCAGGTTACATTGATTTCGTTTTCATGTTTAATTTCTTACTGCAATTATTCTAATTTGGTTTTGCTTATCTGGCTAATATGGTGATTGTATTGCTTTTTAGTGATGCAACCCGTAGACAGACAAACATTTTGATGCATTTAAGACATCAAAGATGATTGACTTAACTGGGAAGTTTCTAGCATTTATAAAAATTATTTTTTTTTCTAGCCAAGTAAGGGATGTATGTTTCCTACAACCTTCAATGTTTCTACCATGCACTCAAATTAGAATAAAAGATCTGCTTTAATATTATTTAGCAAAACTATGAAAACTAATAGTAGATTTTTCTGTCAAATTTATTATGATCATGTATTTTGGCCACAAAAGGCTTTGTCTTTTATGAAGAAAATTCGTTTTCATTTGAACTTTGATTTTTTAACAGCATGCTGTTTACTCATTCATTCTTAGTGATTAGTCTACACAGCAGTCAAAAGTTCTTCAAGAGAATATTTATTTTTGTCAGTGGCAGCTGACTTGGTAGATGGCAAACTTTTGATAATATATTTTCTTAGTTATATAAGGTAATAAAGGAAATAAAGGCTGCAATTAAATGAATATATTAAGGGAAAAAAAGAGAATAAACTTACCCCATTAGGATAATGGTTAATAAGCAATTTCTGGCCATTATACATAGACACTAGGGTCATGCCATTCTTAAGATCTTTTGTCAACATGCGCTTGTTTAACATATGGTGGTGGAGAGCATTATACAGTTCAATGTTTACATTGTCAACCAAATTCCTGTGAACCTCCTGAATTAAAAAAAAAAGGATTTTAATTAATTAGAAGTTTCAAAGCATTCTTCCACTCAGAAAGATGTATGTGTTGTTTTACCTTAGTATATGCTTTCAACATATTCAGCGTCTGTTAGCCTATAAATCTGATTCTATTTAAATGACCTTTAAGTCTGGTTTGCTCACAAATGGAAGACAAGGCTTCATCATAGACAAGTCATTGGAGAAGGTTTAATTCAATGTTTATTTAACTAAGAGCAGTAGTAAAGGAAGGACACCTGAATTACTGACAACATACAGCCGTATATCATGCAGCTGCTGGAATTCCTAGGAGATTCCCCAAAACTTTGTTAATACAATTAACAATACTAATATGTGTCAAGCAAGTGCTTAAATAAGAAGCAATTACAATTGCTCAGTACTCCTGAAAGTAAACTCAGCCTCTCTAGCTTCAGAAATGTATGTTAAACATGCAGATTATTTCGTTATTACTTTTATTATGCCCTTCTAAGTCTAAAATCTCGACATTGTTTCCAATCTAATTTATCCCACACTAGCTGCTTCAGCTAAAATGTTCAACCCACGCACATGCACACAGACAGACACATGGACACACACATACACACACACTTACTGAATCTAACTGGTCCCAGGCTTCATTGCTTGGTGCAAAGAAAGTGAATGATCCTCGTCCCTCAATCTCTTCTCTCAGCCTTGAAATGTCAGAGTACTGCTGTGTGGAGGTAGCTCCCACAATACCAAGAGTGCCATATACATGATCAATAGGAGCAACTAAAATAAACATGAGGTAAGAATATTGTAAACTCTTCAGTCCCCCACTTTATCACAATCAATTTTTCATTGTGTCTTTTGGATGCACAATAGTCCTGAAACTGTTTAATTCAGTATTAAACAACATGTTTAGATTAAAAATTTCATTGTCAGCATACTCAAAAGTCATCTAAGCACATCTGCTTGCCATTGCTTTTGGTGATTTTCTTAATGAAAAATTAGTTCAAACAATACTGAATATTGTAAAGTTTTCTTTAGAAGAGTTGTTGTATTCTTTATCAACCCAGCATGAAATGGGAGGCTATTCTTTTACAATCACAAAAATTTCAGTGGAGTGGGTCTCATTCAGTCACAATTCTTTTTGTGAGGCCTCTTGCTCCTCTTCAAGTGTCTGGTTTATGCATGTACTGATCATCCAGACAGTAAGAATGGCAATAGTCTCACAGTTAAAACATGGCTACATGATAGCATCCATCTCTTCTAATTTTAGGCATCTAGAAGTGAGACATTTGCATGCAATCTAATGGTTCTTGGCTCTTTTTATGGTTATGGAGAAGAACAGGAGATTCTAGTGTGTGACTGATCTCATCCTTATGTCAGCATCTGAAGGGAGATTAATTTATGTAAACAAACTGAACTCTGCATTATTGAACATAAAAGGATAATTTCAGATATAGGGATCAAAAACTATGAAATATATTTCTTCTCATACTACTCTTCTATCAATCTATCAACACTGTCAATTCTCATCAATCCAGAATCTGGAAGGAGCTGAGAAATTCAGCCTAAAGTCTATGATCTAATTCAGTTCTAGCTGACTTTTAACTATGTTTGCTGTGTGCAAATGAAGCTGTGCATTCTTAGGCAGTACTTCTTAAAAAGACGCAATAATTTCTCATGATGACCACCTTTGAAACTCTGCTGTAACTGCAATTCTTTCCATATGCCAACTAATCCATAAGAAAATAAGTTCATACCTGCAGGACATCCTCTTGTACCATCCATCTTCATATAGCCAGGACAGCACTCATATAAGACAGTTCTGCGGGATATAGACAAAAGCACAATTAAATATTATACAGGGGAAATAAAATCATTTTAGCTAAGTATAATTTAATTTTTATTATCAATTTTTCATTGCTAGCACATATTTTCCAGCTATTCAGCCTTTTGTTTGTCATTCAGCTTTTTAAAAATTGATTACAAATTGGTCATATTTCATTAAATGTAAAGCTTTTGAATTTAAAGAATGACTACCATCATTAAATTTAAGCTCTGAGAGGGAACATGGGCGGACTTATGGTACTCATATGGAGTATGGATGATGTAACTAGAACAGCAGCTGAAGAGCATTAATTTATCTATTGTATGTTGAACAGATTATGACATTGAACAAAGAGAAAAAAAAGGTGAGGCTATTAAAGTGAAATCCTGGCTGAAGGGTTGCAAAGGAAAAAGACAAATTTAAATGAACAAAATAGAAATTAAAGTGGCAGAGCTACATGAGATCACCTACATAATGGTTATAGGAATTAACCAGTATTTCAGAAAAGGTCCTGTGCATTGTATGCTGATAAAAAGTGGAATAAGAGAGCCTCCGTTTTCCAAGGAAGAATTTGAAGAAGCTCAGGAATGAAGGAGAGAACTAATTAGGAACAGACATAAAACTGGTTATAGAGAAGGAAGTCACTGGAAAAACTGGATGGATGGACACAAGGGAAAGTCCACAGGTAAATGTGAAGATGAAAACCAGAATACAAGAAATCAAAACCAGCGTTTAAAAGACTTGTGTTCACAGCATACAGAGACTTTAGCATTGCCATGGGCCAGGAAATGTTATATAACTATGTCAATAAAATACTCTTGTTCTCAAATACACTTAAGCTACACATAACAGGGGTGAATGATGATTCTATAATGTAATGTTCATTTTAACATTGTGTTTCTTATAAGATATAATGTATTCTTAATTAATAGACGGAAATAACAGTTCTACCATTGACCTGTTTGAAAAATTCTCCTCTCTTACAGGAAAATGTAAATTCACTAAAGTTATCACAGAGGCAATTTTGGTTCCTTGGAAGAAATTTAGTACATTAAACTTTACGTGTTATTTTTCAAATTATTGTAGACTGTACAGTATATGTTACATCATAATGACATCACTGTTTTACATAATAGATTTATTTTTATAGATGTAGCTGATGTTGGCAGTTCAAAAGTTCTGAACATCAATTCCTTGAAGGGTTTTACTGGGTCTTTAACCACTACAGTCCAGCTTTTAATTTGCAGAATCTTTGGTGGCAGCTGAGTACATTTCTCTCATGTTTCATAATTTAAAGCTGACAAAAAGTTAACCACAACCACATTAAAATGAATATCTTATTTAAATGAAAAGTTGGACTTAATATCTTCAACATCCAAACAACTTCAAGGGATTTCAAAATAAAGTAGACTGGAAGAAAAATAATAGTTAACAGCATGATTGGAAAAGTGAGGATTATAATTCCATAAAAGAGAGCAATTTGATGGAGGTGGTGAAGACGATTTCTTTTTTAAACACACTTTTTAATTTCTCCATGCTATGAAAATACTTTTCTCCATTCCCTCATATGCATATTCATACATTACATATTCATCCTTCTGCCATGTTTATATTTTCAACTGAGAAACCATATATTGAAAGTATTTGTATAGTTCTTTTAGTACACCTCTCTCTTTAAAGCAATTCACTGAAGGCTATCTCTTGGGAATGCATGGATAACATACAGCTTAGGCTACAGATAACCTTTTACTCTTAATCTTTCTTGCATCCTTGCCAGAAGCTAATAATAAAAACATAATAATGTGATTATCTGATAAAAAAAATGTGTAGCAGAATAGGAATCAAAATGTTCTCCCAACTGTGTGAACTGCTTTATCATGAGAAAATATTTTTTCCTTCCCTGGAATAGAAAATCTTTCCCCCTCATCCCATGGGAATCTATGAAATATTGCAGTTTAATTAGCTTTTGGAAAAAGGAAAGAGGCAGCTGAGTTATAAGCATAGAGTAAGATATGGCAAGTTTAATCCTCATACCATATCCAACAATGATAAAATTAATGAAAGACAGAAAATTGGCTGAAGAACATAGTTAAGATGAAAATGCTTCTTTAGCCAAGCGTTACAAGATCAGTGCCTTTTTTACCACGTATCTTGTTATACACAGCCCAGGCTTCTTTTCAGTTATCAAGTTTCTGCTTACATTATTCATGTTCCCTTACAGTTTTCTGCAGTTGAAAGGCTCTTTATCTGTGCCCAAAATGTAAGAAGGATGAGATGGGAGAAAAGAGGTGTGCATGGAGCATCATCCCATGTTAAGGTTAGAACCAAATAGAACTCGGTGCAAGATGCAGTTCCTCAGTACCATTTGTGTGTAGGCACAGCACACAGAGGAAGTGCCACCTCAGACCAGACCAGAAATTATCCTCATGGCATCCCTACTAGCTCACTATAAGTCTTTGGCCAAAAGAAGAAAGAAAGCAATTATTCAGATAAGAAACCAATGCTGCATTCTTGAAGTTTTGGTGAAGTTTGTTTCTGTGTTTGTCTTGGGTTGGGTTTCTTTTTGTTTGGTTGGTTGGTTTTGTTGCTGTTATTGTCTTTTTTCTTTTTTTTTTTAATACAACATTGTCCTGACTTCATCCAAAGGAGTATATTCAAAGGAAAAAGACAGAACAGCACTACCTTAATCCTTGTTATTCTTGGCTAATAGAGTCAGTTTTCAGTTTATTCAAATCAACTCTGTGACTCATCTGTTTCTACTTCTTGCTGGCATGGAGATAAAATAGTGCTGAGAAACAGTGGAAAGAATTTTGGTCAACAAATGCTGATTTTAGGAAATTTGTATGTTACACTGACATTGTAAATGGGAACTGCACATAATAAGAACTTTCAACATTTTATAGATATAAGTTAGGGAGGACTTGTTAACGTGGAGATATTGACATGACAAGAGCTGTTGTCCTTTGGATTAGCATTCTTATTGGACTAACCTCTTTAGTCTTTTTATTCTGGTTTTAAAGTGCAGAGTATAAAACTCAATCATGATTAAGACTAAGTTATATCAGATGCTTTATTATAACCACAAAAACCCCTTAGACAACCCTCAGGAGTTCTACGACTCAACTTATTCTCACACACATCCTTTTCCTCATCTAGCCTTGCTCTGTGAGTACATGTACAATGGTCAGGGGGTTGAAATGGAAGGGGAAGGGCAGGTGATAATTTTGTGTAGACTGTCATGACCAAATCCACCCAGCCCCACAGCTCACTGTCTTCCTCTGGTTGGCTCTATGAGACTTCTTCGGACCTTGCACAGGATTTGTGAAATGTTTTGCAACTAACAATCCTCTAAATTCTAGCCATGAGGAGAACAAAGTCTCCACGTGAACCTATACTGCCTATTGCTTCAAACTATTTTTCCTAATGCATGAAGTTATCTATCACTGCTTAACACATTTTGTTTCTGGAGCTTGGCAAAGCAATGTGTTCCCTCAGATTCATTCAGAGAGCAGACTTTCTTTCGTGGGAAGACATGACATCTATCTAGGAATAAAACCACAGAAGTAGGTTGTTTTCCAAAGCTGCCTGTGAGAATATTCAAGTTCCACTCTAAGCATTTTCAGGAAATACACTTCATCCCAATGTGTCCGCAGTAGAATAAAATTTAGTGCCAAAGTTGTCAGTAGTATGGCAGACTTTACTGAAAAGGTGAAGTATTTTGGATGGCTTGCAGTGTGCCCAGAGAAGGAAAGGGGGAGTCAGTATTGCAATGCTACCGGGAGGAGGAGAAGTAAAGATTCTAATATCAACAGTAAACAGTTAGTTTGTCTGGGAGAAAAAGAGTTTTCTAATTATACATTTTTATTATCTCAGTCAATGGAGAATAGTTTGGAAGAGGAGCATACTTACGCTTTCTTTCCACAGATGGCTTGCTGGTACCAGTTTCTGCAAGTGCTGAAGTATTTCTTTTTTGTTCCCATAACTTGCTGAAGAGCACAGACATTTGGGCTATGGGTGCAGTGAGAAACATTTAATAAAAAAGGTTTTGTACATGAAAAATTCAACATGAAATGGTAGCAAATACTCTCCCTGTTGAGTAAGAAATTAACATCTGGCTCCCGTTCCCAGGTCAGGTGTGTTTTGAAGTAGCCACAGTGAAAGCTCTTGGGACTGCCCAGCTGGATTCCTTAGCAACTCCACCCTCCCTGCAGCAACAGAGGCTTCCTCTTCGTTCTGGTTTGACCCTGTGTTTCTGATGGGCAGCGATCACCAGCTGTGCCTAGGCAAGTCTCAATATCCATTTCTCCCTTCCCCCCGTGAAGTGAATCACCAGCCACCAGGGACCAGTGAATACCATGAGGCTCTTTTCATTAAAGTTTTTTGTCTTTTACACATCTGTGCAGCTGAAGGTCGTGGGGAGATGGGGAAGAAAAGTGCCTTGCTCTTTATGTAGAAGGAAGCCCTGTCTTCTGTAAATCAATCAGCTATTTTGATTGCCAACCATTTTGAATACCGCAGGCACCTAAATAAACATTCTGGGAATTACGGGGGACAAAAGGGTAAATTGGCATGTAAATAAAAGGAAGTCACAGACTTCAGAGGAGGAATACATGTTCCTTAGCTTGGTGGTGTACAAATATTAATTTCTTATGGTCAAATTCCATGGAGCAAGTAAATTTTATTCGAAATTTTTATACTTCTGCAATTAAAAAAATTCACCAGTTCAGAAGTTAGAATATATACTTTACATCACTGGGAAGCCAGTGAGCTTTTTTTTTGAAAAGCTAAAAAAATTTGAAAAGTGGATGTGTAGCAGGCTGTGGGAAGATAGGATGTTAAACAATTCTTATTCACAGAATGTTTTTGCTTAAGAAGGCTAGAGGAAAATATCTTTAGGCACATGTGTTTCCCTGACACCAGCTGTTCAAATTATTTCCATGTCTCCAAGCAGCCTGGCTTGTAAGCATTGCCTTTTGGAAGCCCTGCTGAGCAGCTTGCTGCACTGTTCTAGTGGGAACAGAAGTGTCACAAAGGATTCCCAGGATATATTCCATATAAGAAAACATTTAAATAGAGTTTGTGATTTTCATCAGGATCGAATAAAGAGAGCAAATACTGTAGATAGTTATCAGCTCTGCAAAAGTTTGAAAGCATATATTAAACATTTCTGATATCCCATTACAATACTTATGAACTGAAATTAATTTTGGTGATTCTGAATCACATTTTATCCATTGAGAAGTGGTGATTTTAGATTTCTTTCCATTTTATGAAGTTTAACAATATTCTATCTCCTTTTCAAACTCTGTGAAAAGCTTTTTATTCAGGCACCATTCTTGTAAAATGAATTTTAAAAGAAAATTCTACTTGAATGACAGAAAAATTCATAGTGATAAATTACATGTAATATAATGCCAGAAGAAAGGGGAGACTAAAGATTAACAAGGTTCCTTTTAAATCAGAAATAAAAGCCAGTCACTTACCCCTGGTCGCGTGCCCTTATTCGACTGTGAGTTAAAATCTTGTCATAGTGGGCAAAAGCAGCTGCTGGTTCAAAAGCAGACAACAAAAAAGTCGAAAAGGTGAATAAGAAAAAGATCTTCATCTTTAGTCCTCTGTTGCTTCTGGCAAGTCTAGAAGAGAGAACTGGCAAAGGGTCTGGAGAGCTGACAATTTATATACATGTTAGAAGGTGGTGGGAGGGAACCACAGGATCAACCTGAAACTTTGTACCACCCCCCTTAGAACAGCAGCTTTTGCTCTCAGCTTCAGAAACCTAAATCAGAACCATACATTAACCATATAAATAATTTTTTTTAATCCCCAATTGATTAATTTCTTCCTTATTACAGAAGGCTTAACATTTTATTCTGCTGACACAACAACAGAGAGAGTTCGGGAAGTTTAGACTTTGACTTATGGTTTAGTATTTATAGCACTGAGGCATCCAGAGGTCATGATCATTGCGTGTGGTTTTATTCAAACCCAGAGGAAGATGTTGTCTGTTCCCATAAGAACTGCATTGCTTTCCTTTGTTTTCCATGTCCTCACAGTTATCAGCTATTAAGCTGTTTAGCTAGTGAAGTTGATGAAAGTTTCAAATACAGTTGCCAATAACCTGAAATGGCGTTTTTGTCTTGAGAAAAAAAAGCTGTATTAACACACATTCTGATTATGAAGTAGTCTCTCAATCAAACGCAGTTTTAGTTTAAATATTCATTTTGATTCTAATCATAACAAGTATTGTTACATAATGCTTTCATTCAGAGCTTTATATAATATATAGTTATATATATCAAAATCACAGAGTATCTGAAAATTTGAATGTGTACCTTTCTGTACTTGTTAATCAGTCCTTCAAAGCCTCTTGTACAATAAATGGAAAATGTAATTCTGAGCTGTTACTGAGAAACTGAGGCAGAAGTGACAGGCTCAAGCCTCCTGTGAAGGGATAGTCTTAAGGCTCCAGGGGCAGCTGATATTTGGACTGCAATCCAGGAGTTTGAAATTTTCATGTCAAGGAAAAGATGCTGCCATTTATATAGAAGTGTTTGCATAATGCTTCATGGTTTCTAAGATAAAACCAGAGACATTTGATTAAATGGTATGCGGGCTTCTGTTCTATCATGATCTCTACATACCTAGCTTGCAAAAAACTCAAGATAGCTCATGGAAGTGTCAGCACCTCTTGATGTATGAACTCCATGTCTGAAGCCTTACTGACAGATCCACTGATGGAGGTGATGGATCAACTCTGTGATTTCATATTACAAGATTTAGGAGAATATCAGTGCTGTGCTTTTATTCCTCTCAGAGCTTTGTATTTCTTTCTGGTCTTTGCAGCAAGAAATACTCTGAGAAATATCACCTGTTAAGTGCCTAACTGTGGAATTTCAAGATGCTAATTGGCCTTAGTTGGCCTTTGCAGTTCTCAATTTAAAGGTGAAAAGATCAGAAAATACGCTGTAAAATTAACTTGAAAAACTGCAGAAACTCCCAGAACTGTCCCAGTAACCTGTCTTCTCAGGAGTGTCTCCCTCATCTCTGAAATCTCAGCATAGCTCAGGTTCTTCTCTTCCACACTTACCATGTAGCACCAAAAAATAAGTAGCAATTGATGCTGCTGTATGCACTGAGCTCTTGTTTGCAGAGCTGTCCACCACAGTTAATAATGGAGTCATCTGAGCAAGGCAATCATTTTCCTTTCCATAATTTTCCAGTTTTGTGATTAGTGACCCTACCTCAAATCTCAGAGAATCCCTTTTGTTCTCTGCATTGAGTACAGTAAGCTATAATTCAACACTTACCAACAAGCCTGGTCACATCATTATGCTATATTTAATGAGGCAAGCATAAGCAAAAAATAGTAAATGGAGAGGTAAAGTTCCCTGAAATAAAGTAGCATAATGAAATAAAATAATGAACGTAGGCTTCATTTTCTGAAAAAATATCTAAATTCCTGAATAAGTTATTCTGGTGAGTGCTGTATGAATGCATGGATACTAAAGGAATAAAGATTATCTTTTAGTGGAGATTACTTCCTTGAAAATATCAACCCAAGAAAAATGGCACACTTTCAATTTAAAACGTTTTAGTAATAACAAAACAAAGCAAAAAGCATAAAGAAGAAAAAACAGTCCAATTACATGAATCTTATTCTTCATTTATGTTTATGTTAAACTAGACATAAAAAACAATATTGGAGCGAAGTTCTATTTTGCTTGTGGTACAATGGCATGCTGAGCTGCACACCAGAGTACTATTTCATAATTTGCCAACTAAAGTACTGCTTTTGTTAGCCAATGCTTTGTTCACTTGTGCCTATTGGTACTTTATTTATTTTAATTTGTTGTTTATTTAGCAGGTTGACTACTCCATCCAGCGGCCACCTTAGTTTTTTTTCTTCCTTCAGCTAAATGCTTAGTGCTATTATATTTCCTAAGTTAATTTATGTTGAATTTCTAATTATAAATATTAAATATCAAATTATAAAATAGCTTAAAACATCTCGTGGATTTGAATTATTATTGCAGTAATAGGATTCTTTATTAGACACAACAGAAAGAGTATATCCAAAGAAATACCTGGAATAAGAATGGAGCAGGTGTGGATTTTCATCTTCCACGACATGCAAATTATTCCAAGAAAAAAGGTCTAAGATATCTGCTATTCTGAACAGTTTATTGTGTTTCTCTAGAGACCTCTAGTGGAGAAAAATCTGTAAAGTCATTTTCCGAAACCTGTTTTAAGTGTTTACACTAAAAATTTATTGTATGATAAGCAATTCCTTTTACTATTCCTGAAGAAGATTAGTTTAACCATATGATAGAAAATTTTTTTTCAAGTATTTAGGGTTGTGAATAACTTCTTTTACATCAAATTGAAGCAACAGAAACATATCTCCATTTGTGGCTAACCCATAAAAATGAAATCTCAACATGGTAGCAATATGATTCAAAAGAAGCCAGTACTAATTCTAGACTTAATTATCTCTGGTCATTTGCTGCAGAACTTAATAAAAAAGATTCTGCTCTTCAATAGAAATTATTAATTTTTTAAAGTTTAAATTTCGTTTGGCACACATTGTCAAATATTTTCTCTCCTCATATTTCTACCTTTTTTCAATAACTAAACTTCTTCTATTCAATATCCTGTCTTTCCAAGTTTTAGTAACACTAAGGTGTTTATCAAAACAGCTTCATATTATTTTCCCTATGACATCACCCAGTGAGTGTGTGACATTATGTGTATATAAACATATATGGGAATTAAATCACAGAAATCACTGTTAGATGTAGAAACACGAAGATAGCTCAGAGCCATCTGAATTTAGAAGAGAAGAATTGGAGAAAGGAAGAAATGAAGACTCAAAACTGTCATTCTGGTGGTTCAGAGCTGTAAATACTAGTCATTACTTTGGTTCCTTACAATATAGAAATGTTGTAAGGAAACATTCATTTTTGGATATCCTCAGAAGCTGTAGGTATCTGGTTTTAAGCAAATCAACAGGAGCTGTAAAAGCAACCTGATCTCGTAGAAAGTTATTAATAGCTTAGAAAGCTATTTTATAGTCAAATTTTGATGGAGGAAGAAATATTAATAAAATTTTAAAATATTGTGTACATACTTCAGCTTTTGTATATTATTAATTTATTCTATCATTTTTATGCATAATGATTAAATCTAAAGTGTTATGTTCCTAGATGTTATTCTAAATTAAGAGTTAAAGTATCCTGTATGCTAATTTGTGGATCTGTTTTTCTTTAGGAAATTATATTTAATGGTGATTTACAAACCCAGGGACGGATTGCTTCTAATAAATCTCTCAAAAGCTTTTCATAGTATGGACTGATCCTTCTTATGCGTTTTGGGAAAAATCTACAGCCCCAAACATGAAAATTTTCTGCTTTCTCTGTGTCAAAGTGACATTAGAAATACTAACATACAAATTATAATGTGCACACAGTAAAATTTTGTAAAATATAGCAGTATAAGCATGACTTATATAGTCTGATTACTCTGTCCTGATCTCCATATTTAGCTCAGCTACCCTGAAAAATTAAGTAAGGATTAGCCTTACTCCTCAGGAAAAAGGAATGTTGATTTCTCATCTGACAGCAGGTGATGCTGTTGCCATTGGCAAACAGTTGTTTTCTTCCCTAGAGAACGAGCGCATCTTCTGACAAGGCAGCCCGCAATAAAATCCAATCTATGGATTATCCAAGTGCATTCTTGACTTCTTGTGCTTGTAAAGCACGTGGCAAATGTCAGTGCAGCACCGAGATAAGAGCTGAGGGAGCCAATCAGTAGGAGTTAAGAAGTCATTCAGGCAGCAGGAGAATGTAGCAGAGGGTATCAAAGACACAGTAGAAGCTACAAGGGTGTTTGTGTTGAGCACCACTAATTTTTTAAGGTTGACCTGGAATTAGATGGTGTGATAATGAGCTACACTGTGTGTCTCCACTCTCTATTCTTTACTGCTTAAAGGAAAAAGCACGGGCAAGAAAACAAAGAAAAATCCTACGAGTTTGCCCATGCCATCCAGTTTATTTAGTTAGTGAATTAACCATTATTTGCCTCACAAACAATATTTTTTTTTGTTGAGGTTGAAATGACAGCAAATTGTCAGTAGCATGCATCTTAAATGGCCCAATTAAATGCTTATTCGCTCTGCAGGAAAGCTTTTAGAGATTTCAAATGTCATTTAAACTACTCAAGTGCAGGTAAAATTTATCACACTTCTAGTTAATCAAAAGGTCATTTATTGCAGTGTCTGTACTGTCATAAACACTAAGGAGTGGTCCCGAGGATACACAAATGGTAGCTGTTTCATCTGGTTTGATTTTTGTCATGGCTGCTATCAAGTTAAGGCAAAATTCTAAGCTTCTTGCTATTTACAGGTTGTATAATCCTGAATGCCATGAGTCTTTCCTGTAACAGCCAGACTTTGAAACCTAGAACATACAAGGACATGTGTCAAAACTGTAAGATGCTGGAATTTATGGTATGGTGGGTGTGTGGAGTGAAAAACGTGGGAATGAATAATCATTTTTTATGATGAAAGAGATCTTTTAAGTTAGGCCTTTGATCAATAACAGTGTCATAATAAAAGAGCTACTTTTGCTTTACACTAAGTGTAATATAAAAACACTTAGGAGTGGCTCGAAGAGAAACAAAAACAAATTCTTTCAGGTTTTATAAGGTTAAACACAAGAAAGACAGCAATCTGAAAGATATGAAAATAACAATTACCAAAATTGAGGTGTACTGAAATTTGAAAGCTTGCCTTGCTCAGTTTGAACCTGTGTATGTATGTATGGAAGGGAAATGAATTTGACATTAAAATTATTTTTTACTATTGATTTTTTTCTCAAGTTTCAAGTGCACATGACATACCAAGATAGAGCTTTTGTTAAGTAAAGAATGTAGTGTCAGCTCAATGTGGAAAAAGAGAAGTGGTCTAGGCAACTACATGACGTTTTTTGAGAGTTAACTGTCAGTTTCTCAGAGATTTCAGGAAACAGAATCATTCATATTGTTAGCAAAATCTAAAATTACTTCTTGTTCGGATAATTTTTTAAAATGGACGTGATGTGAAACTGAATGCAAGATTGATCTCTGATAAAATAATGGTAAATTTCAAATAGATTAAAGTATTGATAATTGAAAAATATATCTCAAAAATTAATATAATTCTATTTATATAGATGACTATAAAACAGAGTTTAAAATCTCGAGTTTCAGGAGCTACTGGAAAGCCAAAGCTTCCCCTCAAACTGAGCAGGGAGGGATTTGACCCTGTCTGCCCACATGGTGTAAAATATCAGTCTCTCCATTTGTCTGACATTCAAGTTTGTGTTTACTGCCCAGAACTGAAATGAAAGCCAGGGAACCAATTCGAGACATGACAAGACAGATTGCCTTAATTGCATCTTCATTTCTATGTATCCTCTCTGGGAACAGGGCAATTGTCCGGTGCCTCTACAAACAACTATAGAACATGGCATAAATTTTAAGAACTTTTTAGTATGTGATTAGGCTACAGGTTTGTAAATATGGAAAAAAAACCCCTCCAGTATGGGTTCTAAATTAAAGATTCTCCATATAATATTCACTGCAAAAAGTAGCTTCTTTGAGTTGGAGAAGCTTAAGACATGTTAACTTTTCCAGGAAACAAAACACCTCTTCCAGGAATTGAAGCATTTAAGGTATTAACTTTCAAAAAATGATGAATTCACTTAATAAGATCAATAAATATCTCTACTAATAAGAATTTAATGCTGAGGTATTGTCTTATACCAGTGGGACCCTGCACTGTGCATAAAACAAAGGACGATGAATAAGCCCTCAAATGTGGCCAGATTTTAGTTTTCATATAAAATGTCATAAGGTCAAAACTGAAATGTTTTTATGACAAAAAACATGTGACTGTCTTCACCACGAATATTTCAAAACACACGGGTTGTCTTCTGAAGGACTAAGGTGGCATGAAAATATGACTAATATCACCTTCCTAAAGCAGATAATAAAAACCAGCTTGAAGAAAGTCAAACCTGTTTTTAACTGGATGTCATGTAGACTCACAAAGAAAAAGAGTGTTGCCCTAGTAGATGGATATGACTTTCAAATTTAGATTTCAATTCAAGTCATGTGAGCACATTTTTTGCATTTTAGAATTTTCAAAGCATGCACAGTCAGATTTGATCTGTACTATGTGTATCTGCATGCAGTTTTTTGCACACTTGCACTTCTGTTTTATTTTCAGTCCTTTTATGTGACTTTTCATAGGAAGTGACACCTACTATAGCTTTCATTATTAAATTGAAACTTTGTTTGGTTTAAAGACTTGCAAGGCAAAATTACTCAAACAAAATCATGCAGAATATAATCTCCCTTGACAAATCAGTAGATGTAATGCTGCAAGGTTAGAGAAAATTGAGTTTCTCTTTGATGGGGGTAGAGATTTCAGGAAAAGATCAAGGATATCAGTATTGTGTTTTGGAGAGAAAATGAAACATTTATTTGTAATGTCAGGCACACAATTATTATTTCACTGGTTCAGTGAGTTACCATAGCAATACAATCCAGTGGCTTTTGAAACACCTTATTTATCTTTGTCACTGAGGGGAGGAGCTATTTTATTCAGAATCAAGCTGAATCAAAATTAAAGAATAAATTTTTGAAAGTTTTTTTACAATGAACAGCTAATCCCTTCACAAAATAAGCTTATTAATTACAGATCTGTCTTTTTAAAATCAGCCTCATTTCTATAGTTAATGCATGAATGCATTGTGAAGAAGCAAGAGGAAATCACTTGAGTGGTCACTTTTCATGTCATAAGGACCATGACTTTGAGTGAGTTTTACTTATTTTGTGGTGTCTGTAGAACACTAGAAATTATAATGAAATTACACAGCTCATTGGTATGGGCTTGCATTAACACTGGTGTCAAACCAGTGAGAAAATGTGCAATAGGTGAATTCAGACCTTGCCTGATCTTTCAGTAACGTGGCTTACTTGTTTAGCAGGCAGCATTTATTACAAGCAAACATTTCACTATCAGATGAGCTCTTGTCACATTAAAGATCAGTTAATAGGAGCTGGACTGGCTTTTAGAAGTAAAAACCATGGAATAAAACGAGCATTCATATCCTCAGAAGATCAGAAATGTACCATAATAAAAATCAGGTTAAGTAAAGCTTACGGAAAGATCTGTGTATAGGAATGACTGCTGATGAACAGAATTACTATTTGATTGTTCTGTATCTGGAAAAAGATAAGTTTTATGATTTCTCATATCACTGAAAATAGTAAAGAATAAGCCCAAATATTGTACTATAAATCTTAGACACCATATCTTCCTTGAAGATAATTATTGCAAAGGAGACTTATTTTTTTTGAGGAATTGATTTTCCTTTTGGATTGTACAGATTGTTTGAGTGATTGGTTGAGTCTATACATTTTGCAGTACAGTCTATACTGATAAATTGCATGCTACAGATGGTACCAATCTGTCAAATCATTAAATAAATTTTAACTTCACTGAATATGCTGATTTTTAATGAAATCATATCTAATAAACTATTAGACACATGCCAAACAGCTCCTTAAATGCCTATTTTTCTCACTTCATAGCTACTGAGTGCTGTAGATTGTAAATGTCAGGAAATTATAATATTATGTGTCTGAATGATCCTGAGGCTATCTAAGCAAATGACCAGTGCCTACAGTTCTTATAAAAAACAGACTGCTAACATTGCTTAGTATTTATGATGTGGAAAAGATTAGGTTCTTAGACTCTACTAATACAAAGAGAAATCAATTTATGGATCTAGTTATAACTGATAAGGGACAAAATAAAAATTAACATATTCCACTAACTTTCAATGGACATCCCATTTATAAATCACTGAGTGACAAATTTATAAAGTTCTTTAGCAAATTAGAGGATCCATTCTCAGATATGGGAATAATCCCACCTGCAATACTATGAATCTTTAAATTATTTTGAAAGCCTGTCCCCAGGACTTCCCTGAAAATGTGATCTATTTCAAAGTAAGGACTAGGGCACCTGTCAGTATGCATGGCCAAAGTTTCACTTTGAGAGATTGAAAGAGAGCTTATGGAATATAGGATGTCCCAATATGGGGTCAAACCTTAGTCCCAGTGGTATAATGGTAGCCAAGTATACAGTGAGGAAAAAATGTCTCATTTAGGAAGACGTTATCTTAGACTGAATTTCTGGGAGATTTTTGCTTTTTTTTTTCTTATATTTTAGGCGAAAATTCTCTACTGAGCTATATAATCTTGATAAAGGCTAAGAAATGTAAGGATTACTTCAATCCAAGAGAATATGTGATATGTATCTATGTATCACGTGCCCCCCTGCCCCTGGGCATGAGGCTTGTTGCTTTTTTTTCAGACTTCTATATTTGACACAATCATTCTGTGATGTGAACATGTCAGCAAAGATATATGGAGCAATACTTGGTCAATATTATGTCTTATGTTACTTCAAAATGAACAATAATCCCCCGTTTCAGTTTGAGTTATACTAGATAATTCTAGTATTAGTAATCATCAGGTCTAAGGTTTCTTTTTTAGTACTAGGTTGTGTCTAAACTAATACAGAATTTCTTCCTATGTTATGCTCACACAGGCCTTAATTTGGATATGATAATTCTCCCATCTGTAATTAAACCCTGGAGTTAAAGAACATAATGAGAAAACTGGGAGAACAGCTCTGGGGATATTAAGCCTGATCGTTCTAACAGATGGTTTAGGCATGGGGTTTAATACTGAAAAACATAATGCTTTACTCTGTCATTTTTAGCAGTGCTTCCAAATGCTTTGACCTCTGTCACACCATTGCTTAAAGGCACTTGAATCTTCTGTTTCATATAGCTCCCTCTGACAGAATAAGGATGGCTGAAGTGGCAAGGAAATAAACCCACATGCACTTTAGGGAAGCCTGTAAGACTTCCAGAGTGAAGTAAAAAGAAAGACATACAATTGAGAATGAGGCTGTCAGCATAAATGATAATCAGTCCATGCTGTATTTAAAGTTGATAGCAGACTTTTAAACATACTGCTAACATTTATGAGAGCTGTGACTACATGTGGGGTTTTTTGCCATTGCCAGAGCAACTGCACAGTTATGTTGATACCCTACCCAGACTTTCTTTAAAGTTCTGACTGATAACATCAAAGCTGGAGAAAAAACAAAACCTTTAAAGTCTTGAAGTGGGTATAGACAGAGGGAACTACCCAGCATCTGAAGCCCTGTGTACTGGGGAGCCATGTGCCTGCTGAGATTAGGAAACTGCTCATTGCTGAAGGTGTCATCAGCAATAGCTTCTGACTTGGTCTGGTTCTTGGAAATTCACATTGAGTGGCCCTTCCAACATCTAATTCTGTTTGCAGAACCCCCCTCCACAGATAATAGTTCAGACAGAGGTTTAAGAGAACTGGGTATTGGATAACTAAGCTCAGCACGTTGCTGCCCTTCATCTATGAAAGGACCATCCTTGAGTGATTTAATAACAGTGGACATCTGACTGTGGGCCTGCAGGTTGGGCACTGCCAGAGCTGCCAGGGGCTGCCCTCTGCCAATCACAACTATTCCAGCTGGCTCCAAACAGTTTGGGAGCAGGCAACCCCAGGCCTTGCTCAGCAAGGTAAAGGTTGGGATATGTTGTGCATCCTTTTATCGTCTTGAACATTCATGGTGAACTGTCAAAATTTGTTTAGTATTACTTGTCTAAAAAAGTTAAGTTTAACACCACAAGAAAAATCTGATTCTCCTGATAAAAGTTATAGTCTTTCGTTTAATTATTTCTGTTTGAAGGCAAGAGTGGTTTTGTCTGGATTAATTGCAAGATGTCTTAAGGGCTTTTCTTCTCCATAAGGTTTTGATTAATTTTATTTTCTCAGTACAGGGGTTCTCATGAGGCATCTTTTCAGCAGCTGCCCTGGAGCTGCATAGTTTATGAAATGAAAAATAAAACAGGTCTGTGTATTTCAGTAAATATATCAATCAAGATATGGTGCATATTTAGCCCCCAAACATTGCTTTATTTTCCTATTAAAAGATTTGCTTTCCTTTCCTTTTCTGAAAGGAAACTAAATCTTGAAAATGGAGAAGAAAAATCTCACAAATACTTTGGAAGGGAGATATGATTAAAAAAGGAAAATTTGGAAATGGAGTGACTATAAGCAAATGGATGAAATAAGGTGCATTTAAAAAGAACTGAAACTTACCAGAATTAACTACACTGAAATCCCTAAATCAGGGAATGAAGTCAAATGAAAAGACAGGAGAATAAACTGATGAAATGAAATGCTTAAAGAAAAGAAAATTCAGCACTGAAGGAAACACAACGAAATGGCATGGGATAACAAGAAGCACAGGGAAATGGACGAAAAATTGCCAAATTAATCCTCGTTGAAATCACGAGATTTTGCCTCCTTTCATGAAATAAAGAATTCCCTTTAAAAATAAAATCTCAGAGACCAAAGTGAAACAAACTGACTGGAGTGGACATGTAATGAAATAAAATTCAATGAAGTGAAAAAAGGGAAAACTCTGAAATGTGATCATTGTAATCAAATGAAATGAGATGACGACGTGAAGTGCTCCCTTTTGCATGCCTTTTGTAGTTTTACTTTGCCTTGAGCACAAGGCTTTGTGGTTTTCTGAACCCTAACCTTAAGTGTAACCCTAACCCTAGGCGGAGCTCTCAGAGCAGCGTTCGGCCGAGGCTGGTGCCAAGCAGAAAGACAAGGAGGTCGGTAGCAGGGCTGGGGCAGTGCCATGCACCTCTTGGCATGCCTTTTGCAGTTGCAGTGTCCTTGGAGCTCTGGGATTTGTATTTTTTTCAACCCTAATCCTAAGGGTAACCCTAACTCTGGGTGGAGCAGGAAAGCAGCCTTGGGCTGAGGCTGATGCCAAGCAGAAAGGTGTGGAGGGAGAAATTTTAAGGAAGTGCCATGCTCTGCATTCTTTTTGTAGCAGCAGTGTGCATGGAGCTCTGGGCTTTGTGGTTTTCTTAACCCTAACTGTACCCCTAACCTTAACTCTAAGGGTACAGTAAAAGCAATGTTGCTGGATGCTGGAGCAAGGCAAAGAAAATGCAGTGAAAAGGACCAAAACACGCCAAAATTGTTCCCAATGAAATCCCTGATCTCCTTTTATGACCAGGTGGCCCACCTGGTGGATGCAGGGAAGGCTGTGGATGTTGTGTACCTGGACTTCAGCAAGGCCTTTGACACTGTCTCCCACAGCACACTCCTGGAAAAGCTGCAGCCCATGGCTTGGACAGGAGCACTCTGTGCTGGCTTAAGAACTGGCTGGATGGCTGGGCCCAGAGAGTGCTGGTGAATGGTGCTGCATCCAGCTGGGCATCAGGCACCAGTGGTGTTCCCCATGGATCAGCTGGGCCCTGAGCTATATAATATCTTTATATATTAAAGTAAATATATATATTATATATTTATTTATATATTAAAGTAAATATCTTTACTGATGATCTTGATGAGGGGATTGAGTCCACAATCAGTAAATTTTCAGCTGACACCAAGATGGGAGATGTGTCAATCTGTTGGCAGTAGGAGGGCTCTGCAGAAGGATCTGGACAGGATGGATAGATAGATGGGCCAATTAAACATGGGAAATTAAACAAGTCCAAGTGCTTAGTCCTGCATTTTGGCCACAATAACCCCCTGCAGTGTTATAGGCTGGGAACAGAGTGGTTGGACAGTGCCCAGGCAGAAAGCGACTTGGGGACTCTGCTCGACAGCCAGTTGAACAGGAGCCAGCAGTGTGCCCTGGTGGCCAAAAGGCCAATGGTATCCTGGCCTGTGTCAGGAATAGTGTGGCCAGCAGGAGCAGGGATGTCATTCTTCCCCTATACTCAGCACAGGTGAGGGCACACCTTGAATGCTGTGTCCAGTTCTGTCCCCTCAGTTTAGGAAAGACATTGAGATGCTCGAGCACTTCCAGAGGAGGCAACAAGGCTGGTGAGGGGCTTGGAACACAAGCCCTGTGAGGAATGGCAGAGGGAGCTGGGGTTGTTTAGCCTGGAGAAAAGGAGACTCAGGGGTGGCCTTATCACTCTCTACAACTTCCTGAGAGGTGGTTGTTGTCAGGTGGGGGTGGTCTCTTTCTCCAGGCAACCACTGACGGAATGAGAGGACACAGTCTCAAACTGTGCCAGGCGAAGTTTAGGTTAGATGTTAGAAAATAAATTATTCACTGAAAGCATGACTGGGCACTGGAATGGTCTGCCCAGGGAGGTGGTGGAGTCACTGTCCCTGGGCGTGTTCTAAAATAGACTGGATGTGGCACTCAGTGCCATGGTTTAGTTGATGAGGAGGTATTAAGTTAGGTCATAGGTTGGGCTTGATGATCTCAAAGGTCTTTTCCAACCTAGTTCCTTCTGTGATTCTGTGATTTTGACAGAATCAGCATGTAAGTCAATAGTGTTATGCTCCCTTGGCACTGTGACAACATCATAGAAGATCAATAAGAAAATCCCAGGTGAGATTGCAGAAGTTGACTAATGAAAATACTTTAAATGCTATTTTAATACTGTCTTTATGTGGGAAATAGATTTCCCATGAAAAGAGTTTGTTTTCTAATTTATTGTAAAGAATTTTGTCTTATGCACTACTAGCAGCTCATTTTAGGTTTATAATTGCTTTTATTTGTTCTTTCATCACTTACTTCTCTTGACCATGCTGGGTAAATCTTGGCTCAGTATCATACATCTGTTTCTCTCTTCATCAGCTCCAGTGTGTAAGTGTGTGGGAATATTTAAGTTTTCAGACGTTATTCATGTTCTGCAGAAACAGAAAACAAACAAACAAGCAAAGCAAGAAGTAGCTTCCAAAATGAAGTGCTCGTTCCCCACCATACATGGTCCTTAATGAATAAACTTTCTCAGTATTCATTTCCCTGGGGAAATATGAACCAGATTTGGGTTAGAGTTTGACTTCCTCAAACTCTGGGTGCTTGGACTGATGTTTTGGGTTGGCCTGTTTTAGACAGGTTTAAATACTGAAATACATTCTCACATATATTGTGCTTTTATATTTTTTGTGTTATTGTTACTATTGTTTAGACATGACTGTCAAAGGATCTAAATCATACCTTATGACTGGGTAAACAAATAGTTATTATAGACTCTTAAAATCAGCAGAGCACATTTCTCTGTGGCTGAAATCCTGATGCTTCCTCCATGTAGATCTGATTTCAGATCAGAGATGTATAACTCTAGGACAATAAGTTAACTTGGAAAATGTCAGAGAATTTTAGATCTTGGGAAGCTACAATCCTGTAAAAATAAAATTAGTAGAACTAGTCCTCAGATGAAGTCTCTCATAATCTCTCCTGATTTACAATGTCTCAGCTAATGAAATTCTTAATAATTAATAAATAAACTTCTGGGTGTCTTGCAAAACAACCCACAGAAGCAACTGTATCATTAAAAAAATTAATGCTTATAAAAAGGTCCCTCTAATTTTACTTAATAACAGTGAAGGGAACTAAGAATGCTGATATTCACTACTCTAACTTCATAAAAATTTCATAAAAATAGATCTCTTTCAATTTTCTTTTCTCTGATTCTTTTTCTTGATGTAGAACTGGATGGTTAAATTAGTCATAAAGAAAGATTATTACCATGCTGTTCTAGCTGCATTCATGTTTCAGATATGGCTGAACAATATATCTGAGTAATTCATCCAAATAAAACTATTTATAGTATTCCTTAGTAAACTGTCTTTTAATCCTATAGACATAAGATCAAAGGCAACATAAAATCTTGCATTATTTGGTCTTATTGTCTACTTTCAGAAACAGGTAACAGAAAAATTTAATATATTTACCTTTATTAGTGGAGTTACACATTCACTGTAAAAACGGTATTAGATAGGGAAAATAAGCAGAGGAAAAAGGAATAAAAATTATTGCACAAATGAGCATCTGTATAGAACTTCCTGAGTTTATCTGAATGTGTTTGAATGCTTATTGTATTCGAGATAAGTTGACGCTTTCAGAAAATGGTGAGGTATGCATCACTCATCCTGTAAATTCCATTTTGTACGCTAAAAGCATAAATCATTAACCAGAATGAGTTATTTTGTGGCTGACATTCTCACTTGGCCACGATTAAGGAGCAATCTATGCTGTTCATTGAATTTATGAAAGGTTAACTCAATGCTTTCAGATGTTCTTAGGGTACTAATTATACTACAAAACCTCCTGAATCTCTAAAAACTGAAAAGCCTCTGTTTCTTTTTTTTGTTTGGGGCTGTAGGGTTTTGGGGATTTTTTTGTTTGTTTTTAAATGGGGACTGGAATACAGTGTTTCAATCCACAAACATTTGCTATTACTGGAGAAAGTCTTTTGACTAACCTGTTAAATTGAAACACATGGATTCCTAGTACATTATTTTATCTTGCTCACTAACCATGGACTTTTATTGCCTGTTTAAACATTTATGGAATAATTTTATTGTGGATTTACAAGCTGAGCATACAAAGCAAATATAGATGGGGCTACTCCTTCTTTTTCAGTTCCATTGAACAAAGTATACTAGCTCTTATGAAATCACTCTTGATTCCACACAGTGGAAGAGTTTGGTGTGAGTTCTGCATGTGTGGAGTTCTCTTAGTCATCTTCAGACTAGAACCAGCCTTTCTGGAAACACCTATTTTACATCTTGAACATTTCCTCTGTCTCCACTGCAAGCACAGCTCTCATACTATTACAGAGCAACACTGAGTATGTTGCCATAAAGAGACTTCTTTTTTAACAAGGACATCCTCAACTGCATTGTCAAAGAAAAAAGTGAGAGAAAAGATACTGAAGAAGAGCTATGATGAACTCGTATTTGTTTCAACTATCAGCTATTGGAAACAGATTTCTAGTCATAGATAATGATAAAAAAATCCCTCTTAAATGTACAAAAGAGGAAAGGATCTCTATCAAAGACAATTATTCTGATATTAAGTGTCTGACATTGAAAGCAACATTGGCCCTGGAGTGGTACCATGTCAGGTTACAAAGAACTAAAGGCCAGAATGAAAAGGCCACAGCAGAAATGAGCAGTGCAACACCTCCTGCTGCACAGCACTTGGCCGCGACTGTGATAGTCAAATAAAGAGAAAAGAAAGTTTAATTGAAATGAAAATAGCATAACTGGTTTAGACTACACCCAAAGAAGCCCAAGGCTCAAGGGGGATGAATCCAGTCAGAGCAACCAGTAATCGAAAAAAAAAATATATATAGTTAAAAGACAGTGGCTGCCCAAGAGTACAAATATAAACAGTTGAAATGATTCATGTGTATAAACATTTCATAGCTATAATTAGCAATAGCAGAAGATTTGACTAATTTAAGAAGAGAATTTGTTGAAGGGATCTGTGATAAAATTGTATGACTAAGTTCTCTTAGAGTTCTAAATTCATAATAGTTGAAAGTTGTAACCTTTTTTTGTTGTTTTGATATTAATGAGAAATTACCTCTGCTTCATTCTTTATACTTATAAAAATAAGGCAACTTCTCAAATACTAAAGCAGTGGTTATTGAACTTGATTTGATGTAGTTCAAAGAGTTCAACTCCTTTTTATATCCGGAGGATTGAAATTCATCCTTAACTGCAGCAATTTATTTTGGAGTATATCCAGCTACTTAGCCAAAAACTGTCTCAAAGGATCTCTAATCTGCTCATGCTGCAGTGAATATAGGGTCCATAATTAGAATTTCAGCTAGTGAGAGAATTTAAGCACAGAGAAATAAGATTTTCTCAGCAGAGATTAGAGTGCCTATGTTGAAAGACAGGTGTGCCCAAGGACATCTTAACTGATGTTAACAAATGGCTGCTTGACATGGAAAACAGCCAAACTTTTAGCAGGGATTAGAACTGGGGAGTTCCTCTTTCCCAGGGTTAAATACATAGTACTGCTATTGTTGCATGTACACTTACTAATACTACTGCATTCACTACCACTATCATTACCAGCACTATTATTTAATATTACTATTTACCAGTACTATTATTTTTGTGAGGTTACCCTACTCACTAAAGCTTTTGGTATTTCTTAAGAGACTTTAAAATGAAGATGGATTATGTTGCTGTCATCCAACTTGTACCTATATATTCCCAGAAGAATACTTGATACCAAATGTTTTGAACTGTATTCAGTAGTTCATTGCCTCTTCACAAAATTTAGGCATGATTTGCTTCTTTTCTCTTTCATGCTGCTTCTCAGAATATGATGAAATATTCATCTGATGTTTTGAGATTAAATGGAGTGTTATAGCTTGCAATATACAAATAGAATTTAAGAAGAATATAATAATTTCTTTGTGTCTTTTTTCTATGCTTCACTCCTGTAAGGAAGCTAAGCAAAAAATTTCCTCCTCAAAGATCAGTCAAAGGATGCCATTAATGAAGACATTCTTGTATCAAATATACTTTTGAAGAATTTTGAGTGCCCAAATACCAGAAATTTCACCTTCTACAGCTCCCAACGCTATAACTATGTTAAAGACATGCATTCTCCTAGGACGAGGTACTACTTGTTTAGAAAAAAATTGGTATTGCAAAAGTCACAGAAATTCTCATTTTATCTTGATCTATCAAAAAAGAAAGTACTGTGTGATGTGTTTAGCTCATACCAGTCAATGTAATGGTCTCAATCCATGAATGAAGAAAACAAGATTAAAACCATCTGCAGAGCTGTGGTTACCCCCAGAAGAGGCACCTACCTGACTTGGTCTCTGGTAATATTGTACCCCATACGAATATAGCTGTGGCCTGCAGCAGGCTCACACGGCCCCACAGTTTGAATCCTCTGATGTTCTCACCCGTGCAGTGCCCTTGAGAGCCACTGAAGCATGCGGAGTCAGAAGGAGCTTTTGCAATTTTGTCTTGAAAGCAAGCATGCAGTACTTGCAGCCTGACCTCTGACTGTGAATCAATGTGAAGCACTGTCTTGCATGAATTCAAGCTGCCTGCTGTCCAGCTATGCCAAGGTAGCAAAGTTCTGCTGGACTGTCTGCACACTATCTCTCCAGGAGGTGAAGAAAATACAGTGGGCAGGTATATAAAAATACAGGTATAAAAAAAAAATACAGGTTTTGTCCTCACAAAAATTTAAAAAAATATTTTCTCAACATTTTAAGCAACCTAATATTGGTATTAAACTCCTTTGTACTTAGCCGATTTTCTAGCTGCCTGAAACACTTTACAATTTCAAGCTCTGCTTCAAAAGACTGTCTTTTATAGGGGTTCATATCCTGGTTCCTTTGCATTCCTCCTATTTGATGCTAATGGAAGCTGCAGGAAGGGACAGGTAGGTTTGAACTTTTAAATTTCTTTTAAGGAGAAAGTATGCTCAGCTTTGCAAAGCTTAATAATGCCTGTGCTGTGGCATTGCCAACTTTGCTCTGTGCATATCTTGATGTTCCTTGGATAGGTGTCCTCTCAGAGGCATCCAGTGAGAAAGAGGTTTTTTTTGACTGCCTGCAAATCAATAAAAGTCCACCACCATTTCAATTTTGGATATATTTTGGGCTCATCTGTTGTCACAGAAGGAGGTGCTCATTTGCCATTACTTTTAAATGGAATGACATTGGGTCCTTATTAGTGTCAAGCTTTGATGCCTAAGAATAATATAAAAATAGAGCAAACGTTTATTTTATGTATGCTTTATTTAAGAGACCTATGTTTCAGTATTTGGATGTAAGAAATAAAAAGGCACGAAAAGAGTGACCACTGTTGCTATGCAATACGTTGTGTCCCTGTGGTAAAGTATCCTGCCCACCTGCACTGTCTTTGCTGTTCTGTCTTGTATTCACTCCATGACTGAGACTGATGCCCAGCACAGTGGGGTCATGATGGGATGGTGTGGCTGATATTTCACATTAACTCCACTGTGTTGGGATCTTCATGCACAGGAGAAACAGGCTGCTATGATGCCAGAAAATTACGCAGAACTCTTAGAGCTGTTGTAGTTAACTTGTTCTGATGACGGTGATGTTTGCAATACAAATACCCTGCTCAGGCACTTCCTGTCTGGAGTGAAACCACGCGGCTGGAATGTGTTGAAAGCTCTTTTGAACAAGCACTGTCTGTTTTGAATTTGGCTAGTGTAAAGGGAGTAAACTTAGGACCCGAAGGCATTGCAAACCATGATGAAGAATGAGAAGCTAAAAGCAGTAGTGGAGAAGGACTGTTAACTAGGATATAGAAAATTCTGTGACATGACACATTTGCTTTATGGTATTTTTAGCAAAACGTTACAGTACAAAAAAGAACTCTCTAAAAGAGCTGACCTAATACAAATGCTATGAGGTTATTTCACCATTATTATTTATTTCTTTTTTTTTTGTACTTGTAATAATTCAGGTGCTTTCCAGACAGAAAAGCTGCAGGCCCTGCCCCAAGGAGCTTACAATCTAAAGGTGGACAAGGAGAGAGATGTGAAGGAGAGAGGGTCTACAGAGCAGTCAAGAGGCCAAGATGGAAACTAACCAATCAAATATGATTTGAACACATTGTTGCAAAGCTATACAAACTATTTTTCAATTATCACTCATATTTCCCATTTTGGTTTAACTGTATCTGCTGTGATACAAACAGGTATGGTGGAAGGAAGCTTTCAATATGTGAGATCAGAGAGAGTAGAACATGTGTAAAGTAGAGCTGGAAAACTCACCTTAAAGTACAGAGATGAGAGTGGTTTGCCTGGATTTCCAAGACCTAGTTCAGTACTAGAACAATTTAGATCCAGAATGACATGGCTTTAGGTCAGGTCCTACAGGTTTACATGGGATAGATTCCATCAGAAATATAAATGTACGCTATGCATCTGGAAGTTCCTTAATATATCCTAATATGAGCTACAAAATCTATCATGGCAGGGCTGGGGAAGTTAAGAATGAAATAACAATAAATATAACACAATTTTGTGGTATATTTAAGGAGGAAAGAATGGTGTTGAAAGTTGGGGGTGGTAATTCTTATGCCAGTTGTAAAATGAAATTTTTAATAACGTAGGACACCAGCCAACAATTAAAAAACCCCACAATGTTTAATTTTAAGATTACTGGTTTTAACTTAGACAGCAAGTCACTCATCAGTTATGAAAAATACTATTAAATTTTCTTTATACATTTAGGTATCTATTATAAAACATCCATTCAGGTTCCCCCAAACTGTAAAATTGTCAAAGAAACTCCCTTAAGGCTTGCCTTTTACAACTTCTCAACAAATTGCCATATTTATTCAAGTACTCAGGGGAATCATTGTATGCTTGTTTATTCCTGAAGTATCTTTCCCTTAGCAAACGCAGGTGTATTGAGAAGGAAGAAGCTAATAAGCAGCTGAATATTAAAGTGCATAGGTTGTCCACACGAGGAAAAAAAAAATGGTTGAAGAAGCAGTAGCTGTGGTGGTAAAGAATTCTTGGGAAGTAATCCATCATCAATTTTTAGTAAGCCACAGATATTTCTTTTCCTTTAAGAAATATTTCTACATAGAGTCTTCAAAACTTGCAAATGCATTTCTAACAATGGTATCAGGACAGTCATACTCCTCCTGCTGTGTGGGAAAAGTTGTAATTAAATAATCAAAAAGACCTATTTTTTATAATTTACAGGTATTCATATTCCTTCAATAAATAAAAGAATATAATTTATCTTCTGATTCTTTATAGATTTTGACACAAGTTTCTAGCAATTTAAATAAATGATTCTAATAGCTTGACATGAATTATGCTGGCAGGAGCCACATATGATTATTATGGTGCACAGAATCTTTTAAGAACCTACAAAGTTAAATAAAAGCTTACAAGTCTCTTAAGCTACTTTTTATTTGCATAGAAAAATATTTATCATAGGAGTCAACTATCATATGAGAGAAATTCCATTTGTTGTAATTGAAAAAGATAGCTAAAAAGTTTCTGTGGGTTATTGCAACAGTACAAGAATACAAGATGCTTCCATTTATTAAAAAATGTAAAACAAATCGTGAAAGCTAAAGCAGGCTACAAAACAGAAGATCCTCATATTTTCTTTCTCTTGACTACTATGTTACAAGATCATGTGCCACAGTTGATTATTATAAAGTGTAATTCTGCATTAGCTAATATAATTCTTAAAACATCTCCCCCAAAAGCACTATGCAAAATATATATATTTGTAAATGCTTCCTCCTGTAAGCATCACAACCTTGTTATCACATAGTCACCCTGAACAATTGTTTCCTGTTTGCCATCAGAATCAATGCTAATGTCCAATGCCTTGTCCAGCTGATCCTGTGGAGTGGCAGGTTCTGAGTTCTGTAACTCCATTTTCTCTGTTTCTGAAGCACAAATGCTTCCCTCTACCTGTGAATCCAGAGACTCACTGGAATTTTGTGACTCAGCTAACACACGTTTTTTGCCAGGACTTGGGAAGTTTAATTCACAGTTCATGATTAATTCTCCCTCTTCCAGTTCATCAGTTTTCTCACATTGTTCTTCTGCCTGTTGACGGGAAACTTCTTCAGAAACTGTGTATATTTTGTTTGTACTCTGCTCCACAGAGTTTGTTTTTGATCGTCTGTGAAACAACCCAAAAGTTTTTATGTCTGTTACAAAATTCACACGCTTTTGTTTCTCCTGAGTGGACTCTGACACCATCATTGCTGAGCCATTGCTTACATTATGTCCTTCAGAGGCAATATTGGCTGATCGGGGATGAATCATCGTTGTTATGTCAAAAAGGCTGAAGGGTTTCTTCTTTCCTTTCTTGTTTCCTTCACTCTCACTATTTTCCTCATTTTCTGACAGAGAGGCAGTGTCTTTGCTCATCTTTGCAGTCTGCAAATTAGACAGCTTGCTTCCTTTTAACAAACCCAGGACTTCAAAGCGAAAGCTGGAAATGTCTTGTTTTAACTCCTAAAAATTAGGAAGAAAGATGAAATGTTACAACATCAAAGCTAATTTGACTCTCCTTTGAGGGGAAAAAAAAAAAGGAAAATAATAAAAAAAATGGTTTAGGCTGGGGTGGGGTCAGCAATAAACTTTATTGTCTGGATGTCAGCATACCAAGGTTGAAGATCTTGCTCTAGGAAGGAAGTTATATGCTACCTGAATAACTGAGTGTAAGAAATATGCTTCACAGTCTTAAAATATCTTAGTAAATTACTAAAACACCTATAAACATAAGAATAAACACATACCTTAAAATTTTCTTCTGTCAATCCTTCCTCAGTTTTGGCATCTCTTATCATTGCTGCAACATACCTTTTAACCAGATTTCTCATAACTTCCTAAAAATATAAAGTATTTTGTTAGCTTTCTTGATATTAGTTAGTAAACCTACACGCACAGGCTCTGCTTGGGTTTTTTCATGTTTTAGGAACATGACAAAAACGATACAAACCTTAGGTCTGTTTGAAAATTTGTTTTGCTTTTTTATGGAAAGTACTAATGCTTATTGTCCTGAGAAGGGATATGTTGGATGTGACCCAAGGTATGTCTCCTGCCAGTAATATGCAGCCTGGCAGCGAGCAGTTGCTGATGCCTCATGAGGAGAGCAAGTCTGGTGTGGTTGTATAACTTTATTTCCAGCTATTCTCTCTCAAGTCTCCTGTGCTGTGAGATGCAGTGACTCTCTGAACAAAAATGATAGTTCTGGGTTTAATTGGCCGTCACAGGTTTTCTTATGCATTTTGAACTAATGTAAACTTTCAGCATACAGAAATCGTCTGCCAATGAATTCCACAGTATGGAGTAAGATTCCATTTGGGGTTTTATTTTTAACCTTCCATTTGGTAGCTTCCATTGTTGTCTTCTAAGAATCCTAGAAATTATTTAGGTTGAAAGAGATACCTGGAGGCTGCCTGAGTCATCCTGGGGCCATGCCCAGTCAAGTCATAAATATCTCCATGGGTGAAGATGCTGCAGCCTCCCTGAGTGACATTTTCCAGTTCTTTACTACCCTCACTGTGAAGATAATTCTCCTTACCTTACAGAATTTCCCTTCCTTCAACTTGTGTCCATTTTGTCTTTTGCTTTGCACCTCGAAGAAAAATCTGGCTCCTTCCCTCTAAACACCCACTCTGTTATTTAAGGCAGCAGTTATATTCCCCCTAACCTACTCCAGGCTGAAACCTGAGCTTGTATGACAGTCCTCTAACCATCTTGGTGCCCCCTTGCTGGATCCCTTCCAGTTTGTTAAAATTTCTCTTGTAGTGTGGGGGGCAGACATGACATACTGCTCTAGATACAGCCTCACAAGTGAGGGCTGGTGGAGAATAATCACTTCCCTCAAAAGACTGTCTATACAACCTCACTAATGAGGTGTTGTACACGTGTGGTATTCAGTTTACAGATAAATGGCAAGCAGCTGCTCTGTGCTCACCTTCCTCACGATTTTATAGATCCCTGTTGTACTTCCAACAGCTGCCTCTTCTTCAGGTTGGAAAAGTCCCAGCATACCTAGTTATTTCCCATATAGGATTTATTAACTACCAAGAGTACAACTCACACCTTGTTTAACTTGCAGCCCTTTTAACACAACAAAAATTCAAAATAAAGCTGAAAATTATTCATTGTGAAATAATAATCTAAAAAAAAAAAAAGAAGCTGAAGAAGGAAGGATGAAAAAAAATGCTTTCAGAGGATCTAGGCAGAGGGGTTATTAAGGAAGTTGTCTATGGGGGACTAAAGCTGGAGACATGAAGAGTAGGTTCTGATGGAACATGTCAGTTCGCTGCACATATGGTTCTGATGATTTCTGGCAGGCAGGAATTTGCTTTTTTTAAAGGCAATCCGTGCTACAATAGTCAAAATACTGAATAGTATGCTATTGCTCTAGAAAATATCCTTTTGCTCCAAAAAGAAGAAAATTATATTTTCAAACGCCTTTTGTTTGAACATCAAAAATACTGAGCTTGTTTGCTGAAGAGGAAATAAGTACAGCTTTTATGTTTTTTTCCTTTTATTTTCCTTTTCCACTTTCTTATGAAATTCTTCTATTTTTTTTCCTCATTAAGACATTCTGAAGTCAGAGAAAACAATTCCCCAAAAAATAAACAAAGGTCTGTACCTGGTATTGATGATGTCTCCTCAAATTGTCAGCTGCACGTCTCTGAGAAATAGAAAAGAATAAAAAAAAAAATTAATCCCTGTTTGTAAGTAAAATACTTAACCACAGAAAACAGCAGGCCTGTGCATTATGTGATATCTAGCAAGCTGAGAGAAAAGGTTCAAAATCTGTTGAAAAATGACAGTGTTTGAAAAAAGCCTATCATTTGCTTTATAGAAAGGAGAAGGCTGCTGTGGGGAAGGCAAAATGGATTTTCTACATTTTTGTCAAAATGCTTTTATTCCTGCATTAGCATGGATGTGGTGGAGCAGCCAGGTCACAGGTTGCAGAGCCCCAGGGTCAGTGATCTGAGATAGAACAATGGATCATGTCACTCACTTGCACAGACTGAAGCATATTTTACTGAATTGAAAAAAGCTTGACTCATGTCAAGTTAGATTTTTCTTGGCGGTGCACAGCGAAAGAACAGGAGTCAATGGACATGAGTTATAGGAAAGGGAAATTCTGCATAGAAAATTATCCACACAGTGGAGTTCATAAAGCTATGGTGTTAGCAGGACGCTGGCTATGGCTCCTAATGCCTCATTTAAGATAAAGCTAACCAAAACCTGCACTATAAAACTGTACTAATGAGAAAGTTCCCCCTTAGTTCTCTGTAAAAAACAGTCATAGAGAGGTGTATGGAAGAAAGAAACAGCTTTCAACACAGTTTGGTGTTGATAAGGAGGGAGGGTAAAAGGGAAAGTGAATAGGAGCAGCAAAAACAAGTATGGTAGGATGAAAGAATAGCCCAGGTTTTAAGCAGGTGTTGTATTAGATTATACTGCCATATCTAAGGGCTGCCCAGAAGAAGACGAGAGAAAAAGGCCTGATTTTTTTTCCCCTTTCATTTCTTTTGCCCTCAATTGTATAACGAGTAGCATATCCCCATCCTCTAACATAATCATCCCTAACTGAGGAAAGAAATACAGCTTTAACTTAGATTCTCATATCTGCTGCTGACAAGAAAATAATGTGTCTGACCACTGATTATATTTCTACAAAATAGAGCACTGAACAGCAGCTTAAAACAGGTGAAAGGACACCCAAGGGACTTGTTAAAATTGACCTCAGTTGCACAGTAAGGCAGGCACAGCAAGTTATTCAATATTTTTTTTTTTGCTTGAAAGAAGTGATGAACCTTTTCTCTGTACTTAGAGTCAGTTTACACTTCAGGGTTGGTTTCTTGTTTGCAATAAATTCGAGGGATGCAGTGGCTTTGTGGTTGGGCTAGCAAAAAATAACAGAGAGGGAAAATCATTATTTCCTAATCAGTCTGAACAGCCACTGGAGTAGGGCTTTGTAAATGAGAATGCTTTCTTCAGTATTCTTCCAGATTCCATTTCTCCATCTATGCCCCGTCAAAGAGAAAATGGATATTTCTTGTGTTTAAGGATGGAAGGATGGGCAGGCTTGCCCATCACCAGGGCCGGAGGGGACAATGCAGTCGTGAGAAGGCTCACACCCTCACAACACCCGAATTTAGCTGATTTTTATAAAAAATCTCAGCTTTCTTGCAGTTGACCACACGGTGGAGATGTTTCATTCTGCTGAGAGAGCACCAAGGGAGTCCGTGGCTAAGAAAGCTCTCAACAACAGCTCTGACTCACAGGTGAAGGGAAAAACACTTTAGGGTGTAATTGAAACACACTTCAGGTAAAGTAAATAACATCTAAGTAAAAGAAATGCTGAATCTTGTCTTGCACAATACTTCCTGCAGCTGCTGTCTGCTCTGCTTTATTTTACAACAAAATGTGAGATAAAAGCATAGGTTTAATTCTCTACCTGTAAAAAGAACTACCTAGATAACATTTATCCCTTTTTTTTTGCAACCAATTCAGAAACTTCCAGAAACAGAGGCTGTGACTTGTCCACTTAATGTAATGTCAACAAGTTCAATTTGGGATAACTATGTGAAAAGATTTGTGTAATAATGTGTAAGAACAGTTCTAATGCATTTAATTGTTTTTAATACATACTACCAAGAAGCTGAAAGAAAATTAATGTAATTGTATGTTTTCATGCACAGCTACATACCTACTCCACTGGGAATTACACATAACCTATCAAATTTATTATCACCAAACTGTTCTTTATCTCCCGTTTAAATGTTTAGGTTCCATCTCCAGTTCCTAATTATCTTTTGCTTCCTTTTGAAACCAGAATGAATCTTTGCCTAAACACATCTGAAAACCAGGCTATTCACTAGAAATAAAATGTCATTAACATTCATATTGTTTATTTAGTTCTCAGCTGGCCTGCTTTTCTCTACTTGGTTATAGGCTAATTTATGGTTCAAAATTCGTTTCAAGTAGCCATTGTCCTATGTGCATGAAGAAGTCGAAAATTATGGCTGGCAAAGGGATGAAAGTTTAATTTGACTAAAAATAGCAACAGGGTGGGAAACACAGTCATGCATGTTGAATGCAATAATGAAATTGAGGGAGATGCTGTTGTCACTTTCCAAAAGGGGGCACTAATACCCTTTAGGAAGCTTTAATAGTAGATCCACTAGTAGTGATAATTATTTTGGTTTTCCTGTTTATGCCATTCCTAGCAATTTGCACTGTTTGGAAAAAGACAACTCTTTAACAGTCAAAAATTTAATAATATTGTATTACTTATTCTGGTGTGTTTTATTAAAATGATATCTTTTATAGTGAAGGAATATAAATCCAATGTCTGCATTTGACTTTAAACTGCTTAGTGATAAAGGTCCAGAAAACAGAATTATTATCTTAAGTTGTGGGATATATACCTCATCTTGAATAGAAGCATCACCTTTAAAGGATTAGAACTTATGTGTGTTCACAGGGAGGCTTCTCCATGAAATGGTTCTTGGCTATACAGGGAACACTCCAGATTATTGATTTCCACACCAGATGAAAGGCATTACTTCTTCGTTCAACTTTCAATAGCATACATTACAGAGAGAATACAAAATGCTTATATTGACTTAGAAATTGCATCATTTTCCACTGGGTGAAAAAAGAATAAGAGAAGGGAAAAGGAGATTTTCTGTGGTAAATGATAATAAAATCATGTAGGTTGCTCGGAAAATGGCATAAAAATCTGGATAGCTAGAAAAGAGAAACCTGTTTATCTAAACATGAGATGCAAAAATATAAATTACTGAAGCAATCCCTGGCAATCCTTTCCATTTTAAATTCTGAAATACTTAAAATTATAGGTAAAACACTTTTTAGTGACTGATCAGACATAAAGTGGAATGTAATTTGAAGAAAACAGTACCATTTTTTTCTGTTTGGACTAGGATTTCTTTTCCTGTATTTTTTTTTTATTTCTGAATAAGCAATGGATTTCAGATGACCAACAAGATTAGCTTTGACAAGCCATAAGCCTTGTGTAGTCAGGAAAACCTCAGCTTAAATAATAGAATTATATTGCTAATCTGGCTTTTGCAAAGGTGATCTAACAAAATAAATAGAACTGATACAGATATAGATGATACAGATGTATGTAAAGAGCAGCACACACATTTCAGAATTTTAAGTACAGGAGACAACTGATAACAGCTGAAGAAAATGCTGCATACCTGGGATATGTCAAAATGACAGAATATAAAAATGTGCTGAACTCTGAATGGTAGAAGAGTTCTGTCTGATTCATAGCAGAGCTGAAATATTAGTAAATCACATGTACCATCCTAGCCTTCCTTCAGCAGAAGCTGTGGCTAGAGAAGCTGCATCAGCATGGCTGGGCATTGTGTTGCTTTGGAGAAAAAGGTCTCTTCCTAGAAAAAACCCCTGTGACTTCACCACCCACTGCTTCAGCTGTCCCACTACAACAAAGGACAGAAGAATCACAGAAATTACATCCAAGGAGAAGCAAATTAATTGTTTTTTTTTCAGAGGCACCTCATATCATTACAGACCGTGTTCTTGCCCATGATAGTTTTGTTATAAACAGCAAGGCAGATGAACCTCCCAAGCAGCCATGTCAGACTTATTTTTACTGGCATTTCTCTTCTTCCTATGGGCCAGATAAATCATTTCACTAGAATGTGTGCTGTAAACTATCCTGACCCTGAACCCTTTCTTTATACATTTTGCCTGCATGTAATGAACTTTCAAGTGTACACATATATAAATTTTACAGTGGATTCTTAACACATTAGATTTGATCCTTGACTCAGTCCTAGTTCATGCTTCCTGCATTTCTGTTACTGAGGACTTTTTGCAAAGATCATGCATAATCCCTTGCCAGCTCCTTTCAGTCTATCATCTATTTTATATCCTCTAGCACTGACTCACTCTTTGGATGCACATTATTGCTTTTTCTACTGGAAAACACCATAGTACGTCACTGCTGATTAGTCCTTCTTAATAGGAAAGTTAACATTTAGAGATTTCAGAACAGAATGTTTTAAAATCTGAGTTCTGCCTTACAGACAATGTGGCATCCATCCATCCATATAGCCAATATAAGAAAATCATGCTATAGAATCATATAGAATCATGTAATAGAATTTTTTTTTATCTCCCTGTTCTAGTTGTAGGGAAGGAGACAGAGTTTATAATGCAGGACTCAGTGAAAAGGAGTAGATCCCAACAAAGCTTATCTTGTAGCTCAGAGGCCAAAGTTATTACAGGGGAGATACAAGTGAAGTGATGTAAGGTTGAAAGGGCATAAAGGTTCTAAATTTAATTTGTGATGTAGCTTGTGGGAACTTTTGAAAAAGTTCTAGGAAATCAAGGCTGAGCTGTGGGTGATGGGAATTTTGTCAATACCAGAAAGAAGTCCACTCCCTCAGGATAAACTATGACATCACCATGGCGTGCCCATTTGTTGACTGATGATTTAACCTCTTGGAGAATGTCCAGTTAACAGCACCTATGTGGTGGTTTGCATCCATCCAATGTGGAAATCAGAGCACAGAGTGCATGTGCACATCTTACTCCATTTTGGAGCTTGGGTGAATAACTGGATCTGGAAATTGCAAAATGTTCAAAATTCACATAACTCTAATGGGGCTTGTATTATGCTGAGGAATTAGCTGAAGAACTCTGTAGTTTTATGAGATGCCCATGTGATGGACTGAATCTGCCTGGTCAGCCACAGCCACTCACTTTTTTCAGGCAGCTGGAAATGTGATTGCCATGGTAGCTCTGCTGGTGAGCTCTCTGCTTCAGAGGGATTTCAGCTCTAATTCCAACTAAGAATCTATTCTGCAGGGGAAACCAGTGATAGATATGGCCCTACTGTCCCATTTGCTTTAGGGATTCCACTTTCAAATAATTTAAAAAACATTACAGAAATCAACTAAAAATGACCCATATCTCCCCCTCACTGATGTCCTCCACTCTCAAACAGTTCAGTAATCAGTGGTTCACGTTCAAATCATAAGGAAGTTAGGTTCAGCCCCCTCTCTTCTGTTCTCCCAAGAGAGCACCTTAACCCCTGCAATATCTTAAAGATACCGAGTAATTTCTGTTGTCATAGCTTTTACGCTTGGAGTAAGTAATTAAATGTCCACTGGAAAACAGAAGTAAATCTGGGTCTCCCCAGCCCAAGATATTTGCTTTAAATGGCATCTGCTCCTTTCTTCAAACAGAAATTTCATCCTGAAGCTGAAAAGTCTTTCCCAACAAAAGCTTATTTGAAATTGAAATATACTAATTAAAAGATTTAGTGTTTAGAGACTTTGGGGGATTTTAACTTAAAAACAAAAAGAAAATTCTATTTGGAAAAATTCTCAAGCAGCTTGGTGCATAGACTCCCTACCCTCTGACCCTTTGCTGCACCAGTTTTCCCAAATTTAAGATGTGGGTTTCTTAAAGGTGGTATTTATGTACCCCAGCAGGAGGTAGGTGCAGGAAGTAGAGATGATCTTCCTGAATCCCCTTTCTCATCATACCATTCAGCATAGGGCTGGGAGCCTCCCGTATTTTTCTTTATCATTCCATTTATCCAAGAATGAGTTTACTCCTAAATCTGCAGCTTGAGAAGATAAGAAAAAGGAAAAAATATTTCCTTATCACAGATTGGAGGTCTGACAGGAAATATTGTCCTGAAGATTCAGCTGGGATGTATAAGGGTATTCTGTATCTGTCTCAGTCAAGCAGGAATATTGTGTTAATCAACCCTCTGCTATATACTGGCATCATACCATTAATTTTAATATCATTCTCTCAGTTTACACCAGCTAATCATCCCTACCAAATGTTTAACAAATGCCTAGAAGCATGGCCCACTCTCCCACATACACAATACATCACTCTCTCTCGACTTTTTCTTTCCAACAACATCTCATAGTTTCTCCTTCTGTTCGTCTCTGCATTTACTTTTTTCACTTCCTATGTTACACAGAGATGTTTTACTCTTAAAATTATTCACCATTCATGCTAGTTCACGTTCCTTTTAAAATTTCTATATGAATCACTGTTAGTCTTTCTTACCTTAATGGGTTTTTTTCAGTGTTTTTTTCTTTTAGTCCATTACTGCTTTGTTTCAATGTCACCCTCATGTTTATTAGTGTCTTTTCCTGGCTGTTTTTTATCAATATGTAAAAAGATGACAGCTGTATGAAATAATTTTGCTTTCACAATTTAGATATTGGCCAACAATATCAGTATATTGTAATAAGTCTGATTTGAAGCTTTCTACAAAGAGGATAAAATCTATTTATTAGCATAGTAATTGTGAATTAGCTTTATATACCCCTTTTCCTCTTTACCATATATCTATACTTGCATATGAAATAATTCCGCCAAGTACATTTAGAGATTAAACTGCATTCCAGGCTATGACAGCAGAATAGGTAGGAAAAACTTATTACTCACTTATCAAGAAATGGGGAAGAAATACAAAGAAAAGGTTGATGTAACAATTGTCCATCAGAGAATTGTATCATACCCCCTGACTTCTTTAAAATGGATGGAAGTTTTATTACAAGAATCAATAGCACAAGGACTATACCCCTTTCTTTTCCCAATTACTCACATTTGACTTTTCTACTCTCTCTTAATGCTTGGCTGTCTGAGTTCCTAACAGACTTGAAACATTTCTATTCATCAAATCGTTATGGTATAGAGAAAATGCCATTATCCACGTCTTATCCCAAAAGGTCTTCTTCACACTAGAGCTGACTAAATTCATTCTAATTACTGAGGTACTGACTCACTCATGGGAAATGAAGAAAACATAGATAGAATTAGTTGTCGGTAGATTAGGATGTTGCCTGAACTTTTGCACTGACAGTATAGAAAAACTGTGTCACTGACTGAGGTATCTCAAGCAGATGAAGTTAGGAGGGAAAAGTTCAAATCTGTTTTACCCACTGCAGCTACCAGAGAAAGTAAATGGTTGAGATATTATACAGGCATCTGCTGAATCCAGGTGCAGGACTATTCTTGGTCATCTTGTATCTTTTCCCCTCTTTTTTTTTCCCCTAGAAATGTCACTGCTAATCAGCTATATCAGAACATGGTATGATTTCAGACTGTGATTCTGAAATAGCTCTACCTTTAAATTCAAGAAAACAAGTAAATGCTGTTACCCTTCAAAATGTTTTTTTTAATGGGAACAGCTTTTGGTAAGAATGTTTTTACGGTAAACTCATTTCATTACATGTAGAGAGACAGAGACACAGAGAATATCCCATGGTGAATACTTCATACATGAGTCTGTGGTTCATGGTATTCAAATATACCTGAACTGTGACACTTGAACTAGGGATTAGCAACCAACAATTCTGACACTGGCAGACAAGTATACACATTTGATCTCTTGTAATTTTTGTTGCTCTTAATCTTTCTTACACAATCTATAGATGAAGCACAGTAATGGTTCATTCTGTCATTTTACGGGGATATCATGATACTTTCTCTTCAAATACATTGATATTAATGCAAAAAGTAAACATTCACTGCTATAATTATTCTCTAACTCATATGTATATTATTTGACAGTTCAGACATTCTATAAGGCTGAGAAAATGTCATCTGTATAGCAAAAAGGAGGACTACAGGCAGAGTAAACCACACAACTTACCCCTATTGTTCCAAAACTTTCAGGCTTTCTTCTAATTTTTTTCTTGCAAAGGTGTCTCCATAACCATTTGATCAGATACCACAAAGATTTTGGGCTTGGTATGACATTAAAAGGGGTGGGCAGAGTTCCTCCTTCTTCAAAATAACTCATCCAGAGTTTTGTTCGAGCAAACTTCCACTCAATGTCTGCATGATCCTGCACATAAGAAGCACATCATCAGCACAGATGTTGCTGTAATTAAGGAGGTGAAATAAACCTTTACAAAAATCTGAAGAAACTAAAGCTAGAACAATCTTGAAACACTAACGAATTGTCTTGTTAAAATACTGCCATCTTTTGACAGGTCTTTAACAAAAAGCAAGGCTAAGCTGCTTTACCTCAGTAGAATGTTCAATATGTAAAATATATCTCTACTTATAAGCACTTCTTTCATTGTTACAAGCTCTTCAATTATTGAACGCCTCTCAAAAAACAGAAAATGTAACAGTAATTACAAGCAGAGAAATTCTACATTTCTAGAAGAAACATTTTGTTATAACAGCAGCTCACAATTATTCCACATAGATCAGTCTAATTATGCTGCTCTGTGGCACCTTCAGCAAGTCAGTAAGACTCATGCATTTACTTAGAAATTAACAGCCCCCAAAATTCACAAATAAGTTATCCAACAAATTATGAGCCTACTAAAACTATCGAGTCAAGTATCTTTTTTTCCCTACTACTTCTGAATTCTATATTTGGGATAAGTTGTGGAGTGGGTTTTTTATGTTTATTTGAAATTTTATTCCTTTTGGAACCTATATAGTATTGTATAATTCTGAAAATTTTGGGAAAATGAAAGCTAAAAGTCATGGAAAGCTATCTAAATCCTGATAGCAGATGAACAAGAAGTTTAAATCACTAATGTTAGATTTTGATAGCCAAGAACTTCAGCTACAGGTTTAGCTCTGGCCCTACAGTAAGAAGAGCAACAATTTAGAAGTTGTAGCAGGAAAAGTACACTACTTACAGCCCAAGTTTTGGTGAGTGGTACTATGTTGTGATATGGTTCACTAAACTCTGACAACTAGAGTTATACAAACACAGGTGGTCAGTTTTTCTTTTGTGGAAACACTTGTAATTTCCAGATTGGAAAAAAAGGGCACATTTTAAAATCTTAAGACTGTAAAGCTTTCTTTTGTTTGCTTTCTGCATGATCATTTTTGAATTATCATATGATGAATCACTGTTTATTTTTCTTAGTCTCCTTCATAGACAGTTTAGAAATAAAACTACACCAATAGCTCTGGTAAGGGTAAAGACAGTTTTCATTAAAGGTAGAAACAGGACACTGTTGAATGAGAAGACAGACCTTTTGTTTGAATAGCTAGTGTCCTTGGAATATGGGCACCCAACTTCTGTTAAATGTATTTCCATTTCAAATTAAAAAAAAAAAAAATGTAGCCTTTCAAATGCTACTAAATATAATGTATTAAAAATGAAGCAGTGATAGAACAATCCTGGACTGTCTTTTCCTAAGAAGAGGTCCTACACAGTGCAGCTTGGGCAGGGCTGTAGCCCATATCACTTGCCAGAAGGCTCATGACACCCTTCTCAACCCATGAGCTGGCTTCTTCATCATGGTCACCTCTTCCCCATTTGGTGTTGAGGGGGAATTTCCTTCTACCCATTCCAGCTTGGGTCTGGTTTTTTTGTCCTTCCAGAACAGTGCAAAAGAATCGGAGTAAATTGCAATATTTGTCCCAATGTTCTATCTGTGAAATGTTTTACTGCCAGAAAAACTGAATGTAGGAACAGAGAGAGGGTATATATTATAAATGATCTAAAAACAAGGAACAACTTACAGCAATGAGTTGGTAAGAGTTATTCATCATGGCTATTAGCATGTTGAGTAGAACAACCAGAGATATTACATTATAGGTACCAAACATGGTGGCCCCAACAAATTCAGTGAATTCATGCCTCGCATTCACGTTGGTCACATAGAGATTGATGAGTCCAAATATAGACCAGAATAATGACTGCAGAGTTTCAAATAACCTGAAAAACAAACCCCAGAAGGAATAGCTGTATAATAGCAACACACTTAGTTTTCAGATTGTTCAGTTTCTCCCAAAATGCACAAACGTTCTTGACTTGAGATGAATGACACTTATCACAATATAGCCAACATAGAGGGAATATCTTTCTAGTGAAACAATGTCCTAGTGTTTAAAATCTGAGCCTCTAGATATAAAATACAGAATCTATAAATAAGCCTGCAAGCAAAAGGCTGATTTTGTTCCATCTTCAGAGAGATAAATAAAGTTTCAGATGTGTCATGTTGGACACCGTCTTTTGAAGTATTTTGACCCTTTGCCTTAACTGTAAGGAGTAGAATAAGGATACGAAAGTAACTAAGTGATTGTGCCTCGGCAGGATGTTGAAAGAAGTATGATATCCAAATATTATGCAATTCTGATTTGTTGAGAGCCACTGAGATAAAGGAGTTGAATAATTAGAAAGACATTATTATCATTAGCATATGTATTGTTTTATAAAGAAGGGAGACACAAAAAAGATAAGTATGCTGCTTTCAAAAGAAACTTATGTTTTTATACCTAAAGCATATGATATTCCCTTAGAGAAGTTTGTACAACAGATAGGAAGCTATTAATGATGAACTGTAAAAAATAATCCTCTGCAGCTAGATAGATTGAAAAATTTTCCCTTTTTTTCTGTGTTCAGCTACACTAGTGTCATAAGAATGGTCCTGGTTAGACTCTGCCCATTGAAAGTATGGAGCACATAAAGCATCACAGTTTGCCATGGCACCACCTTGTAACACTAGTACCAGAACTCCCCACTATGTCCCAGATGAATATTGCTTCCCTCAATGCTGAGCTCTGAAAAATGTCTGTGTGCTTTTTTGTTCAGATCACATAAAGTTTAGACCTGCATAGATATCATTAATATACAACATAAATATGGTGTGCCTGAAAAAAGTTACTTGCTTAAGATGATATAAAGGATGCTATTTTTATAAAATTATTTCCTCCAAGAAGGAAGCCATTGGTAATAAATATATTTTTTAAAAAGCCTAGATACAGAGAAGTTAATAGGGAACAGACATTTATAGCAGTAGTTTCATTCAGGTTGGAAGGTGAAAGACAAGAAAGTTACTCTTCATTTGGTAGTGTTTTCGTACTATAGATATACTAAAAATTATAATGAAGTATAATTGATTTTAAAGTGAAAGAAAAATAAACCGTTTATAACAGAAATTAGAAATTTGATTGTGCGGAGTAGAGTCAGTAGAATTTTGGACTGCAGGGTTTTTTACAGCCTATCATATTTGCAAAGATTCTTCATTGAATTGTGAATTGAATTGAATTGAATTCTGAATTGTACAGACTTCACTGTGGTATGAGGTGAACATCATTAGAGTGATGAAACATTATTAGTTTTTTATTATTAGGGTAATATTAGATGTGTTTGTCAGGACACCAACTGTAATACCAACAGAAAATGGAGGTTCTTTTCTGTAAACAGCATTTAAGCGATTAAAATATCTGGGGAGAGGAGAAGGATAGAAATAAATAGCTACTTACGTTGAAAATGCATTATTCTGCTTTTCACATCGTATTCCTTTGCAGTTGCCAGGTTCATTTGTCTCATAGTAGAAGTACAGCTGGTTCAATCCATTTGCAAAAGCGAGCAGCACAAGGCAGTATATGAAAAGAAACTTCAAAATGTCCAGCAACATTCTTCCTAGAGATATCTGCAGAGGCCCCAGGTGAGAATTTGCAGTGAATAATGAGATCAGGCGCAGGGAGCTAAAGATGTTTGCGATTGCAAACAGGGCCTCAGCCACCAGGGTTGGATGCCACATGTCCCAGCTGTCCCGTGGAACTAACCCACTATACTGAAAACAAGCAGAAGGGGAAAAAATTACTCCTCTATTTCAATGCATAAACAAGCATGTCACTTTCTTTCTAAGCTGCTCAAATAATTTGCAGGTATCACAATAAATTTTCATGGTAGCAAAAATTTTCACAGTTTAAAAATTCTGACACTGCAAAAGGAACAGTTTGGAGCACCTTGCTTTTTGGAGTGATAGAAATTTCCAGCTGTACAGGCAGGTAAGATATTTCTTTGAAGAAAAGTGCAGGGCTGACAGTGATGGATAGAAACCCACAAAAACTCTGGCAAGTAGGAAGAAAACATTCAATCACCAAGTAAGTATATCACTTAATCACGAATACTAGACCAATGATGAAAAAGATGTTTATTAATGAACCATGGCAAACTGCTTATGTGTCTCATTATCAGAGTCTGACCCCTGAAATTGTGACTTCTGTTCCAGCTCTACCAAAAAAATTATTGAAGATGAAAGATACTTGAACTGAGGCTTAACTACTGTGGCAGACTCATTATTATTTATTTGGTCTCATTAATCTGTTTTATAGAACATATCAGAGGAGAGAATCATTGCTAGGAAGCCCTCTAAAAAGGGGATAATATAATAGGAAGCAGATTTCAAAGTGGGACTATGGTGTTATCTGTATTCACCTAATCTAGACCACACAGATGCACCTTCAGAGCTGCTGAGCATGCCCTGAACAGAAAGGAAAGGGACTCCATTTGTCACTGGGGCCAGATGACACAACATAAACAGGCACCACAGCATTTCACCACGCTCGCCCTACAAAGAAGGTGATCACTCAGAGTGGTTCAGGAACACCTGAGTAACTTGAACACATATTAAGTCTGTCGGACCTGATCAGATGCATCCCAGAATCCTAAAGAAAATGGCTGATGTAGTTCCCAAGTCACACTCCATCATATTTGAAAAGTCCTGTCAGTCAGGTGAAGTGCCCAGTGACTGGAAAGAGGGAAGCATTGCACCCATTTTTAAAAAGGGGAGAAATTAAAACCTTAGGAACAACGAACCTGTCAGCTTTCTCTCTATGCCTGGGAAGACCATGGAAGAGATCCTCCTAGAAGCTGTGCCAAGGCACATGGAGGACAGGGAGATTTGAGGCACTAGCACGATTTCACCAAGGGAAAGTCCTTCCTGACCAATCAAGTGGCCTTCAAGGATGGAGTGACTGCATCAGTGGACAAGGGAAGGACTGCAGGTGTCATCTGGGCTTTTGACATGGTCCCTTGCAACATCCTTCTCTCTAAACAGGTGAGAGATGGATTTGATGGGTGAACTGTTCAGTGGATAAAGAATTGGTTGGATAATCAACAGCTTGAAGTCCAAATGGATAGCAATGACAAGTAGTATCCCTCAGGGATCTGTACAGAGACTGAGACTGTCTAACATCTTCATTAATTACGTAGACAGAGGGATTGAGTGCACACTCAGGGTGTTTACAGATGACACAGAGCTGAGTGGCGTGGCTGACAAGCCTGAAGGACAGGATGCCATCCCCAGAGGGATCAAGACAAGATCAAGAAGTGGCCCCTTGGGAACACCATTAGGTTTAACAAGACCAAGACTGCACCTGGGTCAGCGTGGCTCCCAGTATCAAGAGAGTCAGAGGAATGAAGGGATTGTGAGGAGATGGAGTTGAGGTACTGGTAGATACATGCTCACAGCCCAGAAAGCCAACCATATCCTGGGCTATAGAAGAAGTGTGGCCAGAAGGTCAAGGAAAGGGTTTCTGTCCCTCTATTCTCTGGGGAAACATCTCCTGGAGTGCTCTATCCTGCTCCAGCATCCTCAGTACAGGAAATACATGGACTGTTGGACCTGGTCCAGAGGTGTACATTGAAAAGGTCACAAAGCTGGGGCACCTCTCTTCTGAGGAAAGACTGAGAGGGTTGGGGCTGTTCAGTGTGGAGAAAAGGTGACTTTGGGGAGCTCTTGTGGCCTTCTAGTACCTGAAAGGGCCTCATAGCAAAGATGGAGATAGACTTTTTACTAGGCCCTGTAGCAATAGCAATGAGCTAATGGTTTTAAACTGCAAAAGGGTAGATTTGGACTAAATATAAGAAAGAAATTTTTTATGATAAGAGTGGTGAAACACTGGAACAGGTTGTCCATAGAGGTGGTAGATAACCAATTCTGGAGACATTCAAGGTCAGGCTGGATGAGGCTCTGAGTAGCCTGATCTGATTGAAGATGTCTCTGCTTACTGCAGAGGCACTGGACTACATGACATTTAAAGGTCCTTCCAAACCCATACCACCCTATGATTCTGTGATTCTGCAATCCAAACCGTGAAAGGGAACTGGGCATTGTTTTGGATGCTAACAGTTGGCAGGGTGTCTCTAACTAACTGCTAGTGCATGTGGAACTTTCCCAGTGCCTGACAGCAATCACTGGCACAATGCCATTTACTCATATACAAGCAGCCATAGCAGCTGACAGGTTTGTGGATTTGGGGATGAGTACTGCCAAACTGAAAAACAGCCCATTAAAGAATTAAGAATTACTCATTTCGTTCACCTGTGATATTTGTTCTCTACAGAGGAGTGAATTAAATCTAGACCTGCTGGAATCATAGATCAGTACTCTCTTCATTAGACTATCCTCTCCATAATGATTCTGCTCATCTTCCCCATACACTATGGTTCTTTAATATGGTTCTGATTGATTCAAGATCAGTGATGAAAAATAGGCAGTAGAAAACAGAATTTAGTTACCAGAGACAACACCTAAGAGATAAAACAAGAAGAAAAAGCAGAAGAAAGTATTTTCAGTGTTTTTGAGGAGAGCTGAAAACTCCTCAGCATGATTCCTATAATGCCTTTCTTTGAATAATATTTTACAGCACATTACTGCAAATTCTCATGGCACTTTACAACCCTCACAGCTGAAAACTTGCACCTATTAAATAATGAGGAATAATTGGCCGTACAAGCAAAGATTGGTACTGAGCAGTGCAGTAGATACTCAGAGTAGGCAAAAGTACACAAGGTGTTCTGAGGTAATAAAGTAAAATACAGTCATGGAGAAATGTAAAGAACGTATATGAAATTGGGAAGAGACAGAGTTTTTGGTAGAAAATCAAAAGCATTAAACTGCAGGCATATTTGAGGTGAGGGCAAGTAGTGGCAGATTCCAGAGAAGTTACAGATATGGGGGAGTTGAGAGAAATTTAAGGAAATACCCTTCTGAGAAATATATGGAAATACAGGACAATGAATAAGTATAGCACATGTTATACCAAGACAACAAGAATCAAGTTTAACAAGTTAGGTGTGGACAGTCATATCTTCACTCTGCCACTTGCTTTTACAGTCAGCAAAGAAAAATGAGAACTTGTAGAGTAGTGGGAAAGAAAATATCCCACATAGCTGAGTTGCTATTTAACTTTTCATTTTCTCCTGATTGATGTGTGGGGAAGGGGATAGACTGTCTTACAGCTGTAGTCTGGCAAGATGTATCCAATGTCACATTTTCTAAAAGAAATTATGTTAAGCAGAAAGATGAGGAAAAAAGGACTTTGCCTATGATATCCTGGATAAAGACACAAAACTGATTTGTTCAAACATTCAGAAAAGATTAAATGACCATTTATTTGTAAAAGGGAAATTAAAGGCACAGTTGTGATATTTTAGCATAACTGACTCTTCCTTTTTTGGGCCCAAATGCTTCCTGCATGTTTGGATAGAATTCAAGAGGTGTCACGGTCATAAGCAGAGAGTGATGGCTGTTATTTCAGTGTTGAAGAAACAATTTAAGAGACTGGAAATACTTGCCAGAAAAAAGCGAGAAAGGTGAAGGCCTAAGAGATAAGTTTGGAAATTGTCTGTGAAATATACTAACTGCAAGAAGACAGCAAATGATCTGAAGAATATAATGGGTATAAGAGGTCTCTAACAACAAACCCCTATTGATTCCACTAACTTGAGCAGAGGATGCCGAAAAGAAATCTAGAAATATTAAAGAAAGAGAACAAAGCAGCTTTCATTTGGAAAGAAAAATACAGAATACTACTGAAAAGACTAGGCATCCTAAAACCAGGAACAGTGAAAAAGAATTTAAAAATGTCTCTTAGAGCCATACCACGGAGAATTAAAGTATTTTTTCTCTCTTGTTTGTTGAAGTCCTTTTGTTCTACACAGGATAAATAAATTAATATTGTTCTACAGAGTGGAAAACGGTAAGCAAAAACATAGCAACACTGAGTTTGCAGTAAATCGCGATGTTGATACTCTGCAGTCCTCTATTTGGTGACCCTGACGAATTTCTGCCCCCTCCTTGAAATGCAAACACAAACTTTTGACATGCAACAAAGCCAACCACTGCTTAATTTGATTAAATAACACCTATTATTGGCTCAGTGGTTGAAGAAAAGTTACATGGCACATCAATGGAAAATGAAGAAGAGCAGAAAACCGATTGAGCAGCATATAAACAGTAGTTTTAGGATAAATGTATGATGCTTTTATGATGTCAGCCAGGGAATGCAAGATAATAATTCTTGATCCTTACTCAAAGGAATTAAAATGCAAATTCAATATCTGAACCATTTGTGAGAAAAAAAAAAATATGAGCAATCACTGTTTTCCCATTAAAACAAAAGACATGAACTCTCCATCTTTTGGAAGCACCACGAGGGATCAAACAGACATGTAGATCAGGCTACCTGGATCTTTAATGGGCTGTTGGACCTCAGTCTAAGGTGACCCCCTTGTTTCTGGTCACAAAGAGACAAGCTGAATAATATCCATTTCAGGAAGAGTACTTTAAATCCTTTCCTGAAAAGTCACATGAAAATGTGAACTCTTCCTATTTTAAAATGTATGTACCAATCTTTGCATTCATTATGTGGAATTTCAAAGCAGCAGTAGGAAGGGGGCAGAGGGATGGCCTAGCAGAGAGCTTTAAAATGGTAATTACACTGAGGAATTGAGTCCATAATTTCTCAGGGGTGGAGAGGTGTTAATTCTCCTATGTAAATGGACATTTAGTCTGTGAATCTAGTAAAATATCAGTCAAAACCATTTTACAATGCAAACACGTAAGAAGATGCAAGCTTCTGCAGAATTGGTGGCAGGAGAGATATATAATCTTATTTACTACTGAACAAAGTATACCTGACACAGTGATCATTAAGCCAGTAAATATTGAGATAAATAATTTACTTTAGCTATTTTTCAGAGTTCTTGCCCCAAATAAGAATTTGTTTCCCTACTAGATCTTCATGTCAGTGGCTGAGGCACGTTATCAGCAACATGGAATTGTATGTGATTTCTAGCAGAATTGGAAATAAGTAACACGAGGTCAAATGCTCAGGTTTAACAAGTATTTAAGATAAAGCAAGCAGATTCTACACACATGTTGTCACTGCACTTAACTTTACACATCAGAACAAAATAAATTATATTCAAAAAACATAAAAAGAACAATTTTTTCTTAACACACAGTGATTTTTACCTAAAATCCTCCACAAAAACAAACGTGTTGCTTAAAATCTGTTATCTTGTACTTTAAAAAAATTGTGACTATGCATTATGATATTTTTATAGAGGAGAGAGAGCATTTTCAGTAGATATACTGGATAATTGAGGAAAACCTAACATGTTGATACAGAGATAAAAAGCCATAGGCCATTGAAAATTGTAAGATGCCCTTATTTTATTTGAATACTGGCAATGAAACCAGTAACTGAGTTATTTTAGCAATTCTCTCATCCTGAAATTTACACTTTGGTGAATTTTACACTATGCCATCAGCTACTCTAGATAATATCCATCTACTTAACTACTGCATCAGTCAGAGAGCCTTAAATGGTAATGAACACTATATTTTACTCTGAGAGTATTTATCACATAGAAGTTTATTCAAGGGAGTTGGTTAAAATGTTTTCTTAGGTGGTTGGATCTGTAGATGATAGAATAAATCTAAGAACCGACCTTATATATTTGGTTCAATAAAGACAGGACAGCTGTAACTTAGAAAAACCTAACTCACAATGCTTAGGAAAGGAAAATTAAAGCTTTACATTAAAACATACTGGTTACATTTGGCTTCCTCTCAATCTCATCTGGCATTGTGGCAAGGAACACTGTTGAAGGCATTTGAAGGTATGTGGCAGGGTATTAAATCACACTTCTCTTCCTCTGTCCATTACTTCATCATGTGTTTCAGTTGACTAGCACAGCTTTTTTAAGCACTGTATTCATTATGATTAAAATGTAAGCACTAATTTGAAGAGTAATGGATGCACATTATCCCAGATACTGTCACCTTGGAATCCGATTACTGTAACTAGAAGGCATTCGGGAGATGAAAGGATTTTAATGTCTTCTAATTAATATTATTCTGAAGTGAATAATTGGCCATCTCCAATGCTTTGGCAACATCTATTTCAAATGAACTGTGTGCTTTGCCACAAGGGACGGTGATATGACTACTTGTTTTCTAGTCACTTTATGATAAGGTATCTTCATGTGTAAAAAGGCATTTCATTAGCTTTTAAATGACAATTCAGCACTCTTTGGAGCACCTTCCTCTTTCAGGCTCCAAATTTCTTTGAGTGAGAAGATTTACAAAAGTTTGAAGACAGAGATCCAGCATGCTAGAAACCTTTTGTCATAGAAGGCTGATGTGCCAACACATCCCAGGTCTTTGTTCATCCCTGGTTCTGACTGGCTGACACATGGACTCATGGACACAAAATGATATAAATTAGAGTTCCTAGGTTCCTCTAAGCCTGTGGCAGGGCTGCAGCAAGAACAGCTGCTGTTTGAGGAGAGGAAGTCATAACTGGCTTCTTGACAGCTCTCTCCTTGTCCCAGACAGAAGTACCTTGGCAGAGGAGGGTCTCTCCTTCCGTGCATACTGAATAGTACTCTTGCAACTATATATTATCACTGGCAGCAGGGAACTTGAAAAACCTGAAGTACAATGCTGATCCCAGTGGCCAGTAAAGATGGGCTTATCTTTACTTGGATGAGACAAGAACTCTAAGACAAATGCTAAAAAATGCTTTAATTTCCTTTCATATGTGGTTTCCTTGCACTTGAGACCATTTTTTGCTCAAAATATCTAATTTTATGAGGAATTTCTATCACATTATGTACTCATGTGGAATACATACAAAAATTTCACACATGTTCTATGCCTTTGGAAAGAAGGTCTGTTCTGCTGGAAGATACTTAAAACAGTGTAAATATAAGACTATTCACAACAAGTCCATGAAAAGAATGTAAAAACAACCTTACCCAGCCTCAAGTGACCATTTTATACGCTTCAGTTTTGCTTTTTCATGTTGCACTTATAATAAATTCTCAGAAGAAATTAAAATCTTGCTCTTTAGTTTCCCCAACCAATTTTGACTAAATATTTTGTCTGTATACCTTTCTGAAAGTTGTGTAATATTGTCTTAGGGGCAATAATTTCTCACTTTAAAAAAATCAAAGATTAACATCAAATACAAATGTTATAAAATATTACAGGTAATTTTCATTTATCTAGAAATCACCAGTATAACAGCTCAGGACAAAATAAGAAAAGATTGCATGGGCCAAGAAGAAAAAAAGCATAAACCCAATATTTTGTTTGCTCTTATACTTGTCTAGTTTCTTGTCATTGCTGCAGAACATTCACAGAGCACATCATACATCTCTTACTTTGCTAAGCCTCAGGACTTCCAAACACAGAAGAAAGATTGAAGAAGCCTAATTTAATTTATCTTAAAAATATTGCTGGTTGTATTTTGTTACAGTTTACCTTTGAAAATGCAACAATTTTCAAGGAGATTGTTGCCAAGTACAAGGAGTTCATTACAAAATCCATGAGGTTCCACCAATCGTGAATGTAGTCCTGCAGTCCACCATCCCACATTTGTTTAATTTCACCCCAGATAAAACCTGTAAATAGAACATAATTCATTAGGCATGAACATTAAGTTTAAAAAAGGCTGTGACTACTCTGGACACTTAACTCATGGTAGATTGATTCTCCTTACATCAAGTATAAAGGGAAGGTGGATAAGTGCTCTAAATTACACATCTAGTTAGGTGAAATTTCACCATTCATTATTTCCAGAATTAATTTGTCACACAAAACACCCCCAAAAAAATCTGATTATACAAGGATAATTTGTCTGGTTTTCTTCAATCTCTTTCTCATTGTATCCTAAAAAGTATAAAAAGGGTCCGAAAATAAGTTACCAGTGTCAACTCAGTCCTTAGCAACTCAATGTATTTCATACTGGAAAACTGATGACTGCAGAAGTCAATCTGACACAATTTATTTTGATTGGAACCCACACAATAAGGAAGAGAATTTCTATTCGTACTGTCAATGCTGAGCTACAGTCTCCCTTTTCCATATGAAATAGTATCTCCAGAAAAAGTCTTTTGTTGACACCTTCCTTTGGGACATGAAGGAATTGAAACTGTTTTCAGGTGTCCAGAGCACACATTGTGCTAGACACAGTGAAACAGAAATATTCCATCCAAGTGGGAAATCTTGCAAGTTGTCTGACATGAACTTGGTTTAACAGCTTCAGAGACAACTGTGTGGGGACTCTTTAATGGTATAAAAATTAAAACCACTCTGAAGAAGATATTCCACATTACTGTATAATATGCTAATAAGACAAGACAGTACATTTAAATGCATATTTCACATTATTATCTACAGAAATCTTTTGATAACAATACCATTAAAGCTTTTAATTTTTCAGTTAATTATTTTCCAGTAGGAATTTCTTATGTTGTGCTCATTAGAGGGGCAAAATTCACCAAAAATAAGGCCAATCTCTCCCACAATGGTGTTGAGATACAGTTAATTCAACATGGCTTTTTTTCAACTGCTCTTTTAGAAAATGATAAACAGATTTTTTGCAGGGGCCTATAGAGTTCTGCATTTCTTTAGTCTGAACTTTATTCTTAAAATTTTGTCTCAATGGGTCTTCTGGTTGACTGGATGGAAAACTTATGATTTTTCTCAAACATGATCCCTAAGAAGTAATTTCTGGCCTACTATCGTTTGTGCCAGGTAGGTTTTTGAGTTATTACAATTTAATTTTGTAGTGTACTGACTTGGTTTTTCTGTCTCCTGATTGCTTTCAAAAGGAAAAATACCCTTCCTCATTAACTTCACCCTCAAACCTCAGACACATGGTCCCATCTTGTTTCTGTGTGTCATCACCAATAATCACAAGCCTCAGGAGTATTTGAATCATCTGACTGATCCATTTCATAGGATTAATTTTCAGCCATGCTGCTATCACCATTTCAGCATTCTGCAGACCTAGGGCAGCAAGCTCTGAGAAAGGACCTCACTGGGAAAATGAGGACAGGAAAGGGGGATAGGCCCATTTTACTGCCTACAACAACCTAGACAGACTGACTGCAACTCTACTTGTAGTGTATCAGACAAAACCAACACAGAAAATACGGCACCATTACAAAGTGAACACTTAATTTAAAGGTGCAATCAATTGTGCGGAGTAGCAGTGAGAGAACAGCTGAACATGATTGCATGGCAGGGGTCAGTATACTCTAACAGCACACACTGCTACACTGCTCTTAGCTGCCCAAGGCCATCACAAAGGCAACACAGCTCCTACATGCCTGCCCATTTCAGCCAGTGAAATGACTTAACCTCTTATTCTTCAAAGACCTGGTGAACATGAACATAGTGACAGCAGATCTGCCTCCCCCTTCTCTCCACAGTCCTCTCCAACCTTCATCACACAGTCCATGGACTTGCAAATGTCCCTGCTTGCTCTTCCACTATCTTTTGGGCATAACTTATTAAGACCTAAGCATCATCAGGTCATAAAAGCAGCTGGTTTGTGTGCTGCTCTATCCCCTTCACATTTCAGACACTCATCTGAATCACTGCTGCTCCACCTGCATTATAGCACATAAAAATCACCATTGTGCTGCAGGAAAGATCTGGCTCCAGGCTCCGAGCTGAAGTCTGTGTAATACAGACATGGCCCCTAAGTCTCAGTGTCACAAAAGTGCTTTGCTCTTTTTAATTTAAGAAATTTTTGTTTAAAAGTTGCAGGCTCTTGACATCTGCAAGACTGCTGTGGTATGCAAAGCAAACAGCTGCATTGATAGAAGATCCCCCAATAAAAAGGCTTTGCAGAAATCAATACACACATTCATAGAATGAAATAAACTTTTTTGTAACTAATCAGAGTTAAGGATACCCTTAAAATATGCTTTGAAAAGACAGCAGTAATAGGTTGGGATGCAAAATAAGACGAATGTTTTAACAAGAGGCTTTAGGTTAATTGAAGTATCCTGCCAAGATATTCTGTGGTTCATAACCAGCCAAAGATGGGAACTGACACAGACTGCAACAGGGCTGTTCTCTGTAAGATTGTTGCTCAGTATTGTATGCTTTGACAGCATTACCTAAAATATAATGGGATTGTGTACAGATTGAAAAAGAAATGCTGACTAATGCTGCTCCACTTGATCTGTTTTGTAAGTGAAAAGCCAGACTGTTTTCCCAAGCACTTCCTGGGCTTCAGAAAATGAAATGTAATTTTAAAGTTGACATTAACAGAGAAATACTGGCCTATTATAAAATGGTGGAAGAGAGTATATGGCTGTTGTAAATTTGATCATTTTGAATTAGAAATGCAATTAATCCAAGCTACCAGCAATTTGGATGTAATTTGGCAGCTGAAAGTTCTGAGTATACTTTGATATTGTAAAGGTGGTGGTTCTAATTATTTTCTTGGTTCAAGACAGCTTTTATGTTCATCCTGATGCATGTTCTTTTCAAGCAAATGGTAATGGAAAACTGGAAATCCCATATTTTTGCTGGCTGTAATGGAGATGTGATAGTTTGTTCTTCTTACCGTACAAACTCAATATATAAATACAGTTACTGAGATCCTATGTGACTCCAGAGAACTTTAAGCTATGCTGATAGATGGATGGACAGTATGCTTGAGAAAGACACACAGCCCACACATGCACAGGAGAGCTGCCCACACATGTATTTTTGAAAGCAAATCTTGGTACCAATTCCTAAGATTGATTGCTCCAATTCACAATTCCAGGGCAACCTCACCATGAAAGCTGTGATCAGAGGCTTTGCAGCTACCAGGTCTCCATGGCCAGGGATTCTTAGCTGGGCTCATCTGGAGCAATGAATGCTGGAAGAACTGGACTCTCTAGAGTTCTGTAAATCCTCCCCAGTGTGCCTGAAGGGCTATCCTAGAAAAGAGTACTCTGAACTTCCAGAGCCTTTATGTAAGGCTGAAGATGTCTTTAAGGCCTGGTGAGCTTATGTGATGAAGGTATTCTGAACAATAAGCCTCAGGGATTCCCAGCTGTGCTGTTTAGGTTTAATTTATGGCAGCCAGAGGCCTTGGAATCTTTTTGTAGATGAGAACTGTATCTTTTTACAAGAAGGAAGCGTCTGTGAGGAAGAAGTCAGACCACTCTTACTTCCACAGGCTCTGACACAACATCCAATTTTCTTCTGTTACGTTCACTGGAAGAATCAGGAAAAGACTTGGAAAATCTATGTTGTTTTGTTTTGGTTTGTTTGTTTGTTTTTGAAAAAATGCATCCAGAGATCAGAGCAGAGTTATCTCTGTGAACTTGTACACTTTTCTACTCAGAAGATTTATGGATAGCTGGATGCTACCTAATTTTATTATGCAAGAAGGCTTTAGGGCATTTCTAAACACGACCTGACATGATAGAAGAGAAGACAGGCAGTGACAAGACTGCCTAATAGAGGCACTGTTACAGGTAGGAAGGAGATACAGAGTCCAGGCACTGCCTGATTATTAACGTGGCAAAGCAGCAACATTGCTGCAAACTGACAGAGCTCATGTCAGAGCTACACATTCAGAAGCAAGAAAGCTCATGGCTCAACAGAACAGAGGGGATACTGCCAGCCTGCACACAGGTATTGGGGAAAAACTGCTATGAGAAACCAGCCAAAGACAGGGAGTAGATCTAAAAGCAAGAGCCTTTTAGACAGTCAGGCTGGGGACAAGTTGCTTGCCCAAAGCCCTCTTTAGCTCCCTGGGAGGAAACAAGAATCTCCCAGGCAATAATCCTGTCATCTGCAGGTGGGTCAGTCTTCCCACTGGCTGAAAAGGGAGCCATGGAGGATCAGGCTTAATTAAAACAGGTGTTTAACTTCCAGATGCCTCTATTTAGCTGAAATAATTCCACTCGGAGCAGATTTCACTATTTCAGCTGGATATTCTTAGCTATATTCTGTTTCTCTCTTTTTGCTCCAACTGTGTCTTTCCCATCTCTTCACATCAGCCAGAATTAACACCTGCCTCTTAGACCCTCACTTATCCATTCCATGCTGTTATCATTTATTGCCACTTTACCACTTACAATGAAATTATCAACATTGTGCAGCTCTTCCACCTCATTAATCAAGGACTTAAATTAAAAAGTTGAGGGTAAGACTTTCAAATACTTGCTGCATTGTTTATACCCACATATTGGAAAAGTAAAAGGGAAATAACAGCACGGATATTTTGAAACAGCCTGAGAAGACAAATTTCATTAAATGCCCATGGTTTTAACGGGATGAAATAGATAAATTCAGGGCAGGAATCCCACAGACCATAGGGGAATGACAGACACCATGGAGAGGTTTTGTAAAGCATTGTGAGTTATTACACGTGCGAGCTGATCAATAGCAACTATTGACTGAAGTCCAGTTTGCCTGAAACAAGAAAGCAACTAAAACTGATAATATAAAATTAATTTGTAGAAATAAAATGAATTTGTGAGCTAAATATTTTTTGCAGCAAAATTTTCTTCTAAAATAAACTCTGCATATTGTAAAATAGGTTTTATTCAAAGCAGCAAAATGAAAATACATCTTAGAAAAACAAAAAGCACTGAAATAAAAATGTTCTTAGAAAAATAACATCTTTCATTAAAATTCTCATAACACTTTAAAAAAAATCCTTAAGAATTTAGTAATAGATATCACATACTGCATATGATTAATGTGTAGATGCATCAATAAATATACAGTGATAAGTTTAGCTTTCATTTTAGATATTTATCTATAGATTTTGATTTTGAAGCTGTAGTTCCAGTCTTGAAATCTTTGGATATTTCCAAATTATATCTTTTGGATATAATTTTTGATATGTTTTCAAAAAAGTGGACCTGCTTTTCTGGTCATAAATTAAGACTGATGCAAATCTTGCAACTTTGAGCAGGGCAGCAACTCAGTGCTGTTACAAAATTTTTCTGTTCCTTTGGATAAAGGCTTGGGTTAAACACAGAATGTTTTAGTGCTGGTTAGAAAACATTTTGGATCTATCCTGTTTGATCTTTTATAGCTACCTAGAGCTGTAATTTACTTTTAAGGAAGACATCTCTTAATCTCATGCAAAAGAAACAACAAAGAAATAACTTCCCTCTGAAATCCATTCAAAGGTGTTTTAGGTTCTGAGGAAAAAATTTTAGACACAGCCTGTGTAAATCCCTGTGTTGTACTGAGAATTGAGCAACTGCAAAAACAATTTTCCAGCAACTGTGGAAATTCACAAAGATTTATGCCATCTCCACAACACTGCCTTTTGTTGTTTATAATTATAATTATGGTTAAAGTTTCACTGTGAATAATAACATCAAAATTTGTCAGAGAGAGATATGAAAGGCATTACCCTGAACCATGTTTGGTCTCAAAAAGTTTTGTGGATCCCTTGCTAATTTTTGCCTTACCTTTCCCACAAAAGGTTGGTTGCTCTGAGCTATTTTTGTTCCTTACCATTCAGTGATGGGAAGCATGAGGTCCCTCGGGGTCACTCCCTGCATGCCAAGATCAACAACAGCCTATTAGCATATTTCTTGGAGAACATATTTTTGCCAGGCTGTGAAACCATTTAACTGACAAACTCTGCTTTGCTATGCGATATCGGGTTTTTCACACACACAAGAAGAAGTGAGACAAGCTGCTAATGATCTAAAGCTCAGTGAAGCAAAGGAAAGTCCTTCCAGGGAATTCAGTCAGTATTGATGAGGCTTGATAAAGCTCTTCTGTTGCACAGCTGGGCTGATGAACTGATCTCTGCTGAAGGTATATGAAGGTAACAAGAGTGATCCTGGCATGATTCAGGGGCTTCCACTCTCTCGGGCATATTTTGTTAACAGAGTACAGCTATTTCAAGAGAACATGCACAAAATCAAACACACACCTCTGGCTTTCCCATGGGTAAATGTCTGCTTGTGAGGGGAACAACTGTGCAGTGTCTAAGTCCTCTGTCAGGTGAGGCAAAGAAGTGAGAATGACATGGCCAGAGGCATCATTAAAAGTACTTCCCAAGGAAAAAAATCACCTGGCTATTTTTTATCATAGTAAAAACAACACATTTTTCTTTGGCCTCCGTTTTGGAAATAACAAGACCATTCTAGATCAAATCCTAAAGTACAAAAAGGCCACATACCAGCCAACATCACCAACAACCAAAGAATAAAATTTAAAAAATCTATAGAGAAAATATTTACCTTAAATACTTAAAACTTGAGTTAAAGTAATCGAGTAAAAGGTCCTATTATGGCAAGATACAGGCAGTCTGGAGAACAAGTGGCTCTCCTGATGTTTAAATAAATAATTTCATTACTGATTCCAGTTTTGGAATACTTAGCAAAGAAGAGATATGAACTCTCTGAAGTGAACGTAATGGAAGGCCATCAAGCTAACTTGGCTCTTGACCACATGATGTACAAGAGGTTGAGTGAGCTGATTTTGCTCAGGCTAAAGAAGAGAACACTAATGGGAGCTTAATAGTCTCAAAGCTCAGTTGGTTGGAGCACGGTACTAATACTGCCAAGGTAGTAAGTTTGGTCTTCACTTCAGAGATGGCCCTTGTAGATCTCTTCCAACTCAGAATGTTCTGTGATTCTGTATTGTTGATGTCATCCACTAATGAAATTGCTGGTTCTGAAGAGCTGGAGCCACACTTGCTTAGAGGTGCACATTGGAAGGATAGGAAATAATGGTTGCATGTTGTGGCATGGGATATTGCTGCTAGTATCAGAATAAAAGTTTACCAGTTGCTATACACAGGCACTTGTGAGAGAGGCTGTGAAATATTTGTCCCTGGGGAAATTAAAGATCTGACTGCACAGGAACCTGAACAATGTGACCTGGCTTTGCAGTTAGTCTGTGTTGAGCAGTAGTTTGGATTTAATGGCCTTTTGTGGTCATTATGCACATTATCCTTCCTTAAACAAAGTTGTGTTCCTGCTTTGTCCGGGGTTGTTTTTCTCCTCTGTGCTATATATGTCACTATTGGTTATGCACTGTTTCATCTTGCCAGCCATATTACCCTCTATATCTGCTCCCTGAAACACATCAGTTCATACTAAATGTTTAATTTTTTTACACAACACTTTCTTGACCTAATTTAGGAGATGGTGCACACTGTACTTGCCCCCTCTATGATCAATTATTCTGAAGTGTCTTGCTGTGCCATCAGTTTGGATGTACATTGTGTTAAGGACTGACAAGACCATACATTCCCATACATCCCACCAGCAGCTTGCTAACCACAAATGTTTGCAATTTTGCACAGTTCCCAAACATCCACGTTTGCTATAGATTCGTGTACTCCAATAATATAAACCATTCTGACAGAAAGGATGGGGAACACATTGTTCAAGAGATCCAGAAGGGCTGTATTCCTGCTCGAGGCAGGCTTTTGAACAATGCAATCAAAATGAACATTTAAACATGACCATAAAAGAACAAAAAACTCATCAAAAGAAATTCCCTAAAAAAAATCTTTTGCTGCAGCCCCCCTGAAAAACTGGCAGGGAGCTTTTTAACCACAACTATTGAACACTAAATTTTTCTGGTTGATGCCTTTCTCCTCTGAATTTCATAGCATTTGCTGGTGAAGTAAATGCCCACTGTGAGGACACTTAGTACAGTCACTGCTAGGTTTGAGGCCATGGTTTAGGGCAGAAGAACAGCTATAACAAACATACAGGGATCAACATGATCCTTACATGAGCTGCAGTCGAGGCACACAGAGGCACACAAAAGTTGGGTCTTATCTGATTTCCCCTCTGAAACACTGCTATCATGCTCAGAGGACACTCAGCAACTGGATGAGAAATATGATGATAAAAAAAAGCTGTTCTTCCTTGTTTTTTTCCCCAAGATGATATTCTTGATTTTTCCTGTTCATATTTCAAGGGTGATTGATTCTCAAGTATAGTAAATAGGCCTATGTTTCTGTAGTGTGAAGCAACAGCTAATAATAAGAGGACAATTAATTTTCCTTATGAGCCAAAGTTTGTTTCTTATTTGTTCAAGTGCAAGGACAGGAGATTCTGACTCTTCTTACTGAGAAGTTTTTCCTCAACTACTTCTTAAGGTTATGACAGCCTTGTAACACTGACCTACTGTTCGACAGATAATCACCATGTAATGGAGCACCACTTGTGTAATCATCTAATCATGTAAAAGACAAAATTAATGCAGAAGTTTCCTCGAGAGACTTTTAAAATGTAAAGTTGATAGTCTCCATGGAAATGCAGCCCAATACAAGCTTTTCCTCTGAGCCTCCTACTCTAGTGACAATTTGAATATGTGTTAATTATGCACATTCAGCCTTCCATTACATAGTAGTTGGCAAATACTAATTACTATTTGCTCACTGGAGAGCTTAGGTCACTGTGGACAGTCTTGAAACTTCCTAAATTGCATGAAATATCAGTGTCCTGAAGTTCATGTTGATGAGAAACCTACAACAGTGAACACTTCTTCCTCTCTAAATTCTAAGAGAGATAGTATTACAATGCAAAGCACATCCAGAGCTATTTGAATTAAGTAAAAAAAAAATCCTATTGTTTAAAATATTAATAGTTTTGACATACAGTTGCTGCTCCAAGATATCCTTTCCCCAGGAAGTATTTACTTATTTATTTATTACCAGGTTGCAGGTTTCAGAGAACTATAACTCTAGAGCCACACTGGTTTTGACTCAAATGACAAATTTTTTTGTTTATATCCAGAAACGCAAAAAGATCTCTATGTATCTCAGATACAGTCTCCCTTGAATAGCACTTCATTTACTCTTTTTAAGAATACTGCTCAATTTTATGTATTGGAGAGATGAGACAACAAACTACATTGCAGCCTGGAAACAAACATTAGCTTATTGATAAGGACTTAAGAAAAATATTAAGTTTATTAAAAGATGACTAGACCACAGTTTGTATGTATGTGAATAGGAAAAGAGCAGGGTTTGGCTGAGATTCATTCCTTTAGAAAAACAACCACCACCACTAAAAGCACCAGAAAAAAACAACCAAACAAAAATCCATCAAAAGAAAATGAACCAAAATAACCCCCTCAACAAACAGCAACCAAACAGAAAAACACATAATGAAAAAGACCTAAATATGCAAACAAAAAAGCTGAAATAGACACGTTCATCACATGCTGTGAGCTGGAATGTCCTGTGGAGATGTGTGTCTCCTTTAGTGGTACAGGGAAATCAGGTACCAAATGAATTGCCTTAAATTATGATGTGTTAATCTGAGGCCTCATTATTTGGCTGGGCTAAGGCACTACAGCAATCAAAATCTGAAAGCTGAACACACAAAATGTGAAACTGGAACAGGAAGCTGCTGTTAGGAAACATTAGAGATCAGTGTGCAAAATGCATAATTTTGAATGCGGGAAATTTTGGAAAGCAAGGTTTTTCTGAACAGGGCAGTCTAGATTGACTACAAGCTATTTGATCAATGGTATCAAAATATTGATCTTCATCCATGTTCATGAACTTTTGTTTATGGAAGTGGCTCCCTTGACTTGACCTGTACTGCTTGCAGATGAAGGGTTTGTTCAGCACAGGCACAATCCATCCATATGAGTCTCTACTGAAAATACTAATGTTGCTTTTAGAAATGATAGTCATCTTAAACACCATAATTCTCAGGGTTAACGGCTTCTTCAAACAAGTGCTTTGGGAAGCTGAGTTAATTAAACATCTTCCCAAGTAAACAACTATGTCAGAGGTTGAGGGCAACTGAGGTTCTTCCTCTTCCCACTGAGTATTTTCTGGAGAGGAGCTAGTCACTAAATTTTTTTAATTGCCTATACCAAAAACTAGCTCTTGCCCTTCTCAAACTGTGCCTCTTTCTTCCAGCTCTATTAAAAGACAGGTTAATGACAAATTTCACTTTGACATGTCAAGGTCTATGTGCCAGCTATTCATTTTCTCTTATTATCTTTTAGCCTCAGGATACTGTGAAAGCTGAATAGATACTGACCACCTGCTATTTTGGAAGGCCATACAGAAAAGATACTAATATCTCTTCTGGGCATGGCACAGCACAGAAGAGCCCCCTGCTCCTCCTCAGCATTGTAACATTTATTTCTAAAGAGGTAATGTATAAAGATTATAGTGTTTATATTACTTTCTCATTTCTTGATGATACAAAACTGGGAAAATTAACTGGAGGAAATTTTTCTTTTAATATTTAAATGTGAAACTTGCTTATGGAATAAGTTATGACTAGTACATACTTGTCTGTAAGAATTACCAGTCTAGACAATCTCCCATACTGAATAATTTCTTCGCAACAATCTTAGATTTTGGCATTTTTACTGTATTAGAAATATTTATCCAGCCAAGGAAAACACGCCTCACAGTGAAGGCTGGTGGTGAGTACTGCTGTGCTACCACAGGAGAAATCCCAAAAAGCAGTTCACCTGTGGAAGGCAGGTCCTTCTGACAGATGCCTGAGAAGTGAGTGTAGACAGAGTTTTCAGTCATGCACTGTGAAAAGCAGATGTACACCTGCCTCCTGCTTCCCACAGTGCTCTAACAAGGTACATACAGAGGAAAAGCCACTGAATTGTTGTTCTCCAGAATATCAGGCACAGCCAACTAGTGTACTACAAGTTCTACACTGTGTAGTATATTTTTTGGGATCAATGGGGCCAAAAGCCTTAGAAAAGTTACATTACTCTAAAGAAACCCACATGTTTGGGAAAAATGGAAGATACACAGTATCTTAATGAGAAGCTCTGGGAGAAGTAGTGGTATCAAAATACCACTGAAATTTAATAGATTTTTGTGCAGGTAACTGTCCGTGAGATGACAATTTTAATGAACATATCAAACCTAAATTCTTGCACTCAAGACTACTAAGTCCCTCCTACTCCAATTTTATTTTAGACAAATATGACCTGATCCAACTTGTTTTGGTTCTTAAAATAAGAAAAAAAGGGGAGAGACCACAGCATATTGAGAGAAATTACCATTTGGCAGGGCAGACAGGCAAAGTTAGGGAGCACCTAGGATAATACTAGGATCACAGGAAGGAAGAACCACATTTAAGGATGACATGGTCCACACTAAGTAGGCTTTCAATAACCCCAGACTGAAATTTTTATTTTCAGCTATGAGGATAGAGAGGTAAGGGTTTTTTTCCATTTAAAAAATGTTAGGGAATTTTCTTATTCTTTCTGATATAGGATATTTGGTTTTAACTGAGAGGTCAATTCAACTGAATTGAGTTACAAGCTCTTGCACTGAAAAAACACTCTGTGTGAATATTTTAATGAAAGTACTCACTTGAAAATGCTAATCATCACTATTTTCAATAGGTGTATCTGTCATTTAGAAAGAAACTTACTGTAGGTAATTAAGGTTAGTAATAACACTACAGAAATTGCATTATGCCTCAATTCCCTCCATGAAAAATAATTCTTGTACCAAAGGGATCCTTTATAAGAGTAGATTAGCAGTTTTAAAAAATGGACACTTACAAGAAACAGGAAAATTTCTGATCTGGAGAAAATTGATATTTAAAAGAAAAACAATATATATGTTTCAGGGCACTGCGTAATCACAGGAAGGAATCCTTGATATCTGTTTTTTTCCTCACTGTAATCTATCAGATGGTGCAACTATGGATTTTCAAACTCTGCTGCTTGTCTACATTGTCAACTACTCTTGCTAAGCACTGGAGGAGATGGACCAATTGCCTGTTTTAGTAGGTCAATAATTCACGACAGAACTGTGCTGTATCCTGCCTCAAGAAAGCTTGGCAAAACCACAGTGGTCAAAATACTTTTCACTGTATTTTCTTTAGCAATACATTTACCCAGGACCCACGGTAATATCATCCACTCGACGACGGTTGGTGGGGGTCCCTGCATGCTGAGGTCTGACCTGTCGATGTGCTGAGAGGCAAGCAACAGCAGGAACAGAAAAGTCAAGTAGGATGCAGTATGGCAGATAAACTTGATAAATGGCTTTCTGATGAACAGCCCCAGTGGGCTTTTGGGAGCTATCAGGTAGCACACAGAGAAGACTGGGAAAAGGAGTCCTATGACAACACATGTCAACATCTTCACTGCCCAGTGTCGCCTCCGCCATCCGGGGAACTCGTCGTACCAGCGGGACGCGAGCAGCTGCTGGCAGTTGGGCTGAGCAACAAACTACAGAGAGAAGAAAGGAAGAGAGTTAGTTTCTCAGTACCTCTGCAGAGTTTTTTCATTCTATGTATCTTTAGTAGATAGAGATTAAAAAAACTAAAATAAATCCACAACCTGTGCAAGCCCACTCATTCTGATTATACCAGTAAGACAGGGCTGGGTCAGCCTGTCTTTCCTTCGATGCCAAAAGTAAAGTGCAGAGAAAAAAGATTTACTTTTCACAATAATGCTTCACTTCTTCGTTGGTTGAGTACACGAGGAGTCAACAGACTGCGAAACACATAGACTTCAAAACCTGATTTGAAACTGAAAAGCAAGTTCACAAATACTTCTATTATTTAATCAGCAACATTTGTGAAGAATTCACAGAACATGAGGTAGAAGCTGATATGAAACCAAGGAGCACAACTGAGGTCTGCAAACAAATAAACTGAATTCCACAGCCATGAACAAACTGTTCTCAGTATGTTCCCTGCTAATTCTCTAAAAAGCAGGTTTACATGCTTTAATACTGACAAAACTCTTGCAGATGCATTACAAAATGCTTACAATGTGAACTAAGCACTAGCATTCACTGTTATGTTTCACTAACCCTTGTCAGGATGCACATCTATCCGGTGCGATACTTTATGGTCTGTTACCACGACAGGATTTTATTTTTTAGAATATGATCCTTAAAACTGAATTTCACCAAAATCTTCCAAAACCAAGTAAATATTTATTATTTTTTCAGATAGCTTTTCAAAGAAGTATATATCAAGGTTTTGTGTCATAATTTTCTTTGATCACTAGTTCCTATTTCCCCACTGTTTTCTTTTATAAAGGTGACATGGAGTAGTATCACACAAGAGTTGACACAGAAGGCATAGAATAGAAGCAAGATATGTATCAAAGATGGCCAGAGTTGCATTAAAAAAAAGAAAAAAAAAGGAAAAAAAAGGAATGAAAATAAGAATTTTCCTTCTGTTACTCTGGTGGTTTAACGCTGGTTGGAGGCATGGTCCCAACAAAGCTGCTCTATCACTCCACTCCTCAGCTGGGGAGTGGAAAGAGAGATGATATAAGGAATGGCTCATGGGTCAAGATAAGGACAGGAGAGATCATTCACCAAATGCCATCATGGGGAAAGTAGACTCAACCTGGGGCAATTAATTTATTACCCATCAAACCAGAGTAGAATAATCGGAAATAAAATCAAATCTTAAAACCAGCTTTCTCTCACCCCTTCCTTTTTCCCAGGCACAGCTTCACCCCTGAATTCTCTATTTCTACCCCCAGATGGTGCAGGGAGATGGGAATGGGGGCTGTGGTCAGTTCCTCATGCTGTTTCTACCTCAACTTTCTCCTGAGGGGGAGGACTTCTCACACTCCTCCCCTGCTCCATTGTGGGGTTCCTCCCATAGGAGACAGTTCTGCACAACTTTCTACAACATGGCTCCTTCCCACGGGCTGCAGTTCTTCATGAGCTGCTTCAGCTTGGGTCCCTTCCATGGGATGCAGTTCCTCAGGAGCAGGCTGCTCCAGCATGGGTCCTCCATGGAGCCAGGTCCTGCCAGCAAACCTGCTCCAGCTTGGGCTCCTCTCTCTACAGGACCACAGGTCTTGCCAGGAGCTTGATCCAGTGCAGGGTTCCCAGTGGGTCACAGTCTCCTTCATGCACATGTCCCAGTGTGGAGTTACCCAGGGGTGCAGGCGGATCTCTGCTCCACCATGGACCTCCATGGGCAGCAGGGTAACAGCCTGCCATACACCATGGTCTTCCTCACCAGCTGCAGAGGAGTCTCTGCTCTGGCACCTGGAACACCTCCTCCCCTCCTTCTCCATTGACCTGGGTGCATAGTCGTGTCATGTTCACATATTCTCACTCTCTTGTACCCTGTCTGAAATTGTTCCTGTGCACTAACTTCTTTCCTCTTCTTAAATCTGCTATCCCAGAGGCACTACCATCACCAGTGATGTTCAGCTTTGGCCAGAAGCATGTCCATCATGGGATATCTGGCACTGAGCATGGGAGAAAGGGGAGAATCTTCTGGAAGCAACAACTCACTTAAGCAGCCCAGCTATCAAAATCTTGCCATGCAAATCCAATACACTCACACACGTATGAGTGTATTACATATATACAGTGGGTTAAATCATTAGCTGAATTTAGTTAGGCTATGTAGAAACTTTTTTTGTCCTATTACAATTTTTTTTTCACTAAATAATTTCAGATTTGAAGTCCATTCAAATGCACCTATTTTAGCATCTTACATTATTTTGATAATACTTATAACCACAGGAGCCAAGTTCCTTTGGGGATGAATAACAGGTAACTTTTCAAATGGTTTCTAAAATCACTGGGATTACTACTGGTAGAAGTACTCTTTATATTAGAATGAAATGAGAGTCAGCAGGCATCTTTCTACATATGTCTGGATCTTGTCAGAATTGATTACCTCAGCCAAATTCAAACTTAGTGTACATTAATGAAATGTCAGAGTCTTTAGTAGAGACAAATTTGCCTACCAGACACCAGCAGTGAAGCTGCCTCTGACTGTTGTGAAAGACAAGAAAACTTCCTCCTACTGTAAGGATCTTGAAAATAGCCTTAAAACAGAGCAACAGAGTGCACTCCTCCATTAGGAAAAATACATTCTCAAGGTTTCAGGTTTTTTCATTCAAGGTACAAATGTCTGGAAATAATAGTGTATGTGGTCAGAGCAGATGGTTTCAAAGTTATGTTTTTGCCAAATTTATTTCCTCAAAAACATTTTTCAACTTAATTAGCTTGAGTAGGTACAGATTAGTGCTTTGCTTGAGTAGTGAAAAAGTGTGACTCATTGAATAATTCCTCAATAAAATATTTTTCTTTTTCCCCAGAGAGTGCCAGGTCCATGTTTGCTTCCTCCTCTTCATACTTTCCCATTATAAATCCTCTCACCTAAAGTAATCAGCTCCTAAATCTTGCCTGTGCCCCCTTTCTAAACACCCTTGGCCACCCTCACAGTGGTGGGGACCTATGTGAAGGAACAGCTGCCAGCACCTAGCAAAGGCTGGGGACAGATGTAGGGCACCTACTCCTTGCCAAGCATGCCTAAAAGAGAATTAAGTTTACTGTCTGCAATGTAGAGAAAATTAAGTAAAAGGCAGGAGTTTTTCCAGTGTCCAAATACTGGGCTGCCCTGGGACTGGGCAGACCAGAACTGATGCAGAAGTACCTCATGCCACAGGGAGATCCTTGCTGTATGCACCATCTGAAGGATGCTCCGTGATGGAGTGGGCACTGCATTGCTTAGTTCTAATCTTTAAACAGATTAATATGCAGAATTGTCAGTGTTAATAAAGAAAGCATTTCTGAGCAGGCTTATGATGTTGGGACTGTGTGGCTAAGGTACAATGTGTCAAGGACAGTGTTCTGAGGCACAGGAAGTTTTTCAGTAAGTGCAGAAAATTTTTAAATCCCAGACACTGAAGAGACAATTTTTTAAGCAATAATTTCATCAAAAGTTATCATTCATTTTTCTTCAAACTATGATTGCGATAGGTGAGTTCTAGCACTGGTTAGATCCTCTGATTACAGAAAAAAGCTTGCATAGACTGTACATTTGCTAAGGCCAGAGTCAGAGGGAGCAGCCTTGGTAATGTGCTTTAAATTACTTGCTTAACACAAAATATGTAAGAAACAACTAATGGCATGGCATGGAACAAGGACATAAAATACCATGTCTGCATTTAAAGAGCTGTATGCATAGGAAAGCAGTTCTAGTGCCGCAGGCAAAGGTCTATAACAGAAAACACAACACACTGTGTTTATCTACAGATGATATAATGCATTTCTGAGAGATCCAGATATCCAGGTCCATGCTGGTGTGTTTTTAATGTAACAACACATTGGCAAGGTTGGTTAGCAGTGCTCTGAGACAACAAAAGTATCTGGCTATTTACTGAAGACTTTTCTTCATGGTTCTGAGCTTATAACATTAACCACGAACCAATCCAAAGTATTCTTCAGATATTTGGAAAACTATCTGAAATCTCTTGCTGAAACTTCTTTTGAAGTTTAATTTATCAATGCAGTGTATGACATTATTAAAAATGTCCAAACTAACTCACAGATTTGACTACCTCTTTCATTTTTGCAGCAAAGAGATTGTCATTATATACTGTGAAATATGGTCAGCAGTAGTAGCTACATTTATTACATTAGCTAAAAAGTGAAGGAAGGTTTTGAACAGGGAAAAATTATACCCTGATGGAAGAAAAGTGTGCACAGTGGTGAACCCTACAGTCTTGTCTTCAGCTGTGCAGAAAAGGTGAGTTTGTCCCTTCTGGCCCTTGTGGAGGACCCGAGGAAATGAGGGGAAGATGTTTTCATGCTTTGTAAGTCAATATTTGAGAGCATACAGAACTGAGGGCAGGGAAACCTTCCTGGGACTCACAGTGTAAATGCTGCCCATGTAGCCTGTCTCACAGACATTATTCACAAGTAACAAACAGTTAAATAGATCAAGTAATTTAATCTGGGAATAATATATTTTATTACTGATTCCAAATTCTTATTACACTTTTAATTTATCCACTGAAAAGCCCTTCTCTACAGAGAAAAATAAGGAAAAAGCCTTAATAACAAAATTCTCTTGTCAATTCACATTTATACTATAACCATTACAAACCTTTCTATTAGAATGGAAGAGTAAAAGTGGACAGAAGAAAGACAGCTCCAGCACAGGACAATTCCTGTATAAATGGATGGCACTACATCTAAAATTATCACGTATTAAATCGAAGTAGACAGGTAAGTCCCCTGCTGAACTTGGAGACAAAAAAGAAAAAATTAAAAAGTATTTTACACAAGTATTTTGTGACTAGTATAAATAAAAATGCACTGTGACATTAATTTGCCAGTTCTGCCTTGCCTATGCCAAAATATTTTCACTGTAATTTTCTTCCTTAATTGGAGAGATTGGAGGTATTCTTTTACTATTCTTGAGTATGTTTTGTACTGTCAGTATTATGTTATTTGACTTTGACATTGTCTCTACATAATTAGCAATCAGCAAGTTTATATTTTCAAATTATGATGACTTCCAATAGCTTCCAGCAGTTTGTAATTACACAAGGGATTTTGCTATATGACTATTGTCAATTTCTCATCTTTAGCTCCTTTAAAGAATTTGCCCATCTGAAAATGTTCTGCTATTCATTCTCTTAGCTGTCATGCTGGGAATTGGCTCTTCCCTGAAACCACTGAAAAACAGAAATTATCCACAGTGCCAGAAAATATAATCTGGTATAAATAATAACAGAGCCTGATTCCAGTGTGATCCAAGCATATACATAACACAGGATTTAATTTTCACTTCTGATTAAATCTGATCTTTGGTTTTCCTAGAATATATCTCTCAGTCAATGAAATGATGAAGAAATAACAACTGATACTATTAACTATATATGGTCTTTAAAGAAATAATACTTTTATAAATAATATATCATCCAAATAAGTTGTCAGCTCCTTACTGTACCACAATTTTACCTTCAGGTATATATTTCACTGTATTAGGAAATACAAAAAGATATAAAAAAACTCCACTTGTAACAAGGTGCTCATTTTTACATTTACAAAAGCAGTCTAACAAAATCTGAGGTCCAAATTAAATTCTCATTCTGACATCAATAGGTGGTTGAATATGTTATATAAAAAAGGATGTAATTTGTCATCTAGAAATGAAAGGTGTCAAAGAAAATGTATTTTCTTTCTTACATATACAAGTAAGTTATGCTGTAGCACAAAGAACTATCTCTAATAACATTCTCTCACAGATAAGTGTTAAAGACTATTTTTGAGGTGGAAACAGCCAAAAACATTTATTATCAACTTTCTTATTTTTGAAGTTGTGGCCAGATTCTCTGTTGTGCTGTGCTGTACTGCCATTACAGACACACTGGTAGGAAAGGTTTGCTCTGAGGTCTGCTGCTTTATCACACACACTTCTCAAGGACTGTGCTCCCATTTGACAAGCTCAATTGCTTTTTCTTTCTCTAGAATACTTTACTTTTCATATTTTACAGATTTTCACATATATTTAATGAAAACCTAAGCTCTTCTATTTAGTTTCACTTCAAATTCACATGTCAGTATTTTCTATCTATTGGTTGAGAAAAGCATTGGCACTAACAACAGATTCAAGTCCCAGTCTCACTAAGAAGACTCCTAAATTTGGTAGATTGATTCTCCCCTTAGAGATGTCACTGCATGTTCTTTTCTATATCTTTCCCTAAAGGCTGTATTTAGAATTTCAGCAGTTACTCTCTGACGACTGCTTCATTAAGACAAACAACATTTAATTGCAATTTAAATGCTTTGATGTTATTGACTAGATCAGCTCTACATTTTCCTTTCCAAAAGCTAGGGATCATGTTCTGGATTCCTTTGGGTACAGTAATACTGAGAGTTTTCTGCCTCAGGCCAGAAACCCTGATTCCTGCACCAAATCCTATGAATCTTCTCAGGTCTATCCCTTCTAAATCTTGTGTCAGCTGGAGCAGACTATCACAATAATCACGACTCATGCTGGATGCAAACCACTGGTCAACTTTTAGTCAGTTCTATCTGCAGCTGGTCCTTAAGGGGACCAGTGAGCTCACTCAGTGTCATGGTTTAACCCCCAGCTGGCAACAAAATACCACAGAGCTGCTCACTCACCACTCCATTCCTCTCAGTGGTGTGGGGAGGAAAATTGGAAAAAGGTAAAAAAACATGGGTTGAAATAAGAACAGTTGAACAATTGAATTAAAGAAATATAAAACAACAAAAACAATAATAGTGATGAAGAAAAAGAGAGAGAGGAATAAAACCCAAGAGAGAGGGGACTAAAACTCATTGTGCAGGTGATGTACACCCACAGCTGAGTGCTGCCCAGCCCATCCCAGAGCAGAGATTGTCCTCACTCTTAACCAGCCTCCCCCAGTTTATATACTGGGCACGACATTCTAAGGTTTGGAACATTCCTTTGGCCAGTTCAGGTCACCTGTCCTGGCCGTGCTCCCTCCCAGCCTCTCGTGCACCTGCAGACTGGCAGACCATGGGACACTGAGATGTCCCTTTGGCTGAGGGTGAGCACTGCTCAGCACAACAAAATATCAGCATGTTATCAACTTTATACTCATACTAAATCCAAAACTCAGCACCATATCAGCTGCTAAGGAGAACATTAACTCTACCCCAGCCAAAACCAGGACACTTGGGATCAGAGCACCAGACCACACCACCTTTTATATGATCAGGGCAACCTGAGTCTCATCAGATCCCTGTAGCAGAGCAAATTCACAGCACAGATGCCTTCATCATAAAATCTAGAGCTTACATTCCTCTCATCAAGAATAGAATACAATTCCAGGGGTTTTTATTTTAATTATTATATTGTGTAACTTCAAATATGAGGAGGAAGGAAACAAAATAGAAGGAAAGCAGAAAGGTAAAAACTGAAATGCTTTGTTAAAAGGATTAATGATGTTGAAGCTTTGAGCATTTTAAATTTCTCATTTGCTACATCAATACAAGCAGAACCTGTTACTTTGATTCATTACTCCTCAGTAAAATAAATCAGTACAGAAAAAAAGCTTTTAAGTATCTATTAAACAAGTCAGGATTTATCTATAATTGCAGTGATTCTGATTAATTGCTTAGAAAAGGGAATGGCAACTGAAAGTATAATGCAGTTGTTAGGAACCAGCTGTGCAAAAATAGCTGTTAGACTTCCCAGTGGTAAGGGAAAATGAATCAGTTATTGGGCTTTGGGATGATTGTGTAAAATAGCTCAAAACTTCAGAATTGTGATGTTGGTATAATACTTCTAGCTCCCACTCTGGGTAAGTGTTAGAACCACCACAATTCAAGACATTTTTGTAAGGAAAAACAAATACAGAAGCCCTGAAGAGAAAATAAAATATGAACTTATTTCTGATATACTGGATCCCTGTGTTTGCACACCTAGTTGGTGTATTTCCACGCATAGCGAACAAAAAATAAAACTGATATTTCTACATAAAGTCCTGAATTTGGGACAGAATAACCCTGTGCAACAGTGCAAGCTAGAATTCATGGTCGAGGGAGTAACTTTGCACTATACACCTGGGGACATAAGTAAGCAAGAAGATAAATATGACTGGGCATGTATTTGCTTAAGTCTCTGTCATTTCAATCCTATTACTCCTGAGGCACTCTTCATATACCTCTGTATATTTTCTGTCTGTACCAATAGTTTCTACAAAATACACTACCTCACCAGAGAATAGAAATAGTGGCTGATCATTCTCTCAGTATTCATTCTGAAAAATTTGAGAATATAAACATGTTTTGTTTATAATCTCAGAAGTCCAAGTTCATTTTACAAGACCCAAATCAATATGTATTCCAAAAAACTTCATATAGCAACACAGGGAATGTTTAAAAAAACCCCCACATTTCTTAACCAGTGAGAAATTAGCAATTAAAGCTCCTTTCCAGCCCAAATCATTCTATGACTCTATTTACATTCAGGTTGTTTTTGTGTCCTGTATTGGTGAGGCCCCAAGCATTAGCTGGTCAGCAAGAAGGGGTTAGGAGCCAAGTTAGTTATAGTTCCACTGTGTGGTAGAACCAGTGAGTTCCCTCATACCCAGAACATTCTATCACTTTGTCTACTTAGCTGCCATATCACCAGAAGGAAAAGTTTCAAATTAATAAACCAGCCTTTCAAAATTCGTAGTGGAGCTGCAAATATGTTGAAAGCAACTAAAGCACAGAATATAGTGAGAGTTTAATTGGAGAAAAATTATCTAAGGAAAGCTTTGAGTGAGGGATGGGTAGGAAAGCAACCAGAACAGCTAGATTCTTCCTCTGGGCATTGCTTGCTCATGTGAGAATTTCTATTGGCATCACTGGAGACCACTCTATTCCTCATTTGCTCAGCTTGTTGCAGAGGCCAAAACAAGACAGAGAGTCATTCTTAGTACCACTTTCCTTTTTTGACTGTCCTTTCAGATTGCAGCAGTATATTGAGTTATTTGAAAGAAACCTGAGCGCAAAAATTTTAATGCCTTATTTTCTTCATTTTCAGTCTCTTTGACTGTTTCTGTGAAAACTTTGCATCAGTGGTGTTTTGTTGCACTATTTAATATTTTCTGTAAAAACAGTGCTAATCACCTCCCATTAACACCAGGCAAATTTAGATTTCACTCTATTTGCTTAGCTTTATGAGTTGCCATCCTGCCTCTGTATGTCAAAAATGGATATTAAGCATAACTGTTCTTGACTCCATGCTAATACTATTCTAAGATGTATGAGAGTTGAACTCCAAGGTTTCCCAGTTTCTTTAGAAGTGACTGTTTATGATGTGAAGCTTGTGTGGAACTGAAGAGGCCAAAGTTCCCCAAAATCAGTGGGAATCCAGTTCTTGGAAAGCATAACACTCATTTGAAGGCTGATTGAATACAAAATTAGAGGGATAAGGGAAAAATAAAAACACAGATTGATTTCAAAGGCATTCAAGCTAAATAAAGCAATAAACAGCATATTTTTCTGTTGAAAGTTCTCTATTAATGTGTAGATCTGGCTTTCCAGTTTCATAAATACTTAGGAACAGAATGTATATAGTCACTTAATCTGCTTTTCTTTCTCTTCAAACACTTTGATGCTTTTTATCTTTAAGTTCCTCTTGTTTAACTTGGCTGTGTTTTTATCTAAGAATGTTGAGGGCTGAGAAATCAGATTAATCACCCAGTTCCTGCACAAAGACTAAACTGAAATGATAAGTCTTTGGCAAGGATGCTCAGGGAGTATTATTCTGAGACCATTTTCAGGAGAAATGTATGTGAGTCTCTAACAGATGTATCAGTTTTATTAGTCAAGTGCAGCCATGTGCAGCTTCTGCAGTTTAAACAAAAAATATTAATCTTGGAAAGTATTTTAGGGGAGTATAATTGATGCTCCACAGTCTTGCTTCCCAAAAGCTCTTTTACACCTAAGAATAGGTTGTGGTTGAAGAAAATGACCTTCTCTTGTGAACAGACCTAAGAAATACTGAGCTTTCATGTAATGGGAAGATACCTACTACAGCCGTTAATGAAAATCTGTGTATCCAGCATCTGCCAGCCTGGATAAATAATTACAGTCCTTGGGTAGTTCTCTCCTCTTATGAAGCTCTGCAATTTGTGGCAAAACTAGACTTTGGTATCTCAAATAAAACCTGGAGTTACTCTCACCATCGTTGTAAAGATGTCTGAAAACACTGCTGCTTTCTTTCATGGCGAAGAACCAGAGTGACAAAGGAATCAATGAAGAGCCCATTTTAATTGAGAATTACATAAGCATCACTATTAAGGATGTTCAGGCCTCATCTACATTGAAAAAATTAGTGACTGAGTATTCGACCCTAGTCATCTCCACTACCTATTTTGTCTTGCCTGGTTCCATTTTTTATTTCTCCAGACAGGTCTGTGCAAGGCAAATCTGAAACTTTTTGAAGTCTGCACACAAATCCCTTAGCATCACTCCATCATCCAGTCAGGCTCTGGTCTGCTTGCATTTAGCAGTACAGGCAACCTTTCAAAGACCAGTTCCTCGCTCAATATTTTATTGATTTACATTATACATTTCTGTGTTAGACTAGTGTTTCTAGAACTTATTGCATGCTTCTAGTAACTGGATGACTCAGGGGATGTTTTTGTTTGACCGGATTCCATGGCATTCTCTTATGGACATAGTGCATAATACATTGGCTTGTTCTACCAGGTAAAGGAATATATATTCTTTTAAAGTTTGGAAGAAAATGACCATTTTTTAAAAGCTAGAGGTGGAAGAAACATATGAGGAAGGATATAAACAAAGGTTGTTTCAGTCCCTGAAGGTTTGAGGCTACATTCTTCCTCGACAAATCAAAGGCAATTTGTTCACTGTCACAGAAATATACTTCATAGGCCGTTGTCACTGCCTGTATGACATACATGCCCTGGCCTGTGCTCCAGCAAGTCATAAAAGATACATTTCTAAGAAAAAGCTGCTCTTTAATCCTTGTGAAAGATACTAGTACTCTGAAGAAATATTTTCTTTTGGTTTTTTTTTTTCACTCTTCTATGATGTTTCCTGATCATAAGCATGAAAGCATGATTTTTAAACCAAAGTTTATTTGAGAATCAGTGGCACATTACAATTAAGAATAAAGAAAATGATTGTACAATAAGACATAAGTGAGTACAGAGAAGAAAAAGCCCAAGTAAACATACAGAAACCCCTGAAGCTCCTATGTGACATGCAATTTAAATTTAGATCACATGAGTACCTTGATCGTCCTACATATATGCTTTAACAAAATCAGCTGGGTCGAAGACTTCTGCTGTGGTTCACAGAGGCCATTCTGGTGATGTCTCCTGAGCTAATGTCATCTTCAGTCATCTTTTTCTCCACAAAATCCAGCCTACATCTGTAAAGGTCTTATACTAATGCCATCGAACACTGTAGTCAGGAAGCAAAACCTCTTCTTTAGCACACAACCCTTTTAAATTTACATCCAAAATACCTACTCACTGAGATTACAGTGGGGAGACTCCACCTTGATCTTATTACTTACTCAATTTATTACCTGTTGCTGCCCACTCTGTGCCAGTTAGTACCAACCCTGACAGAATCCATAGCTCTCCCAAATTCAGCCTCTATCCACACAAAAAAAAGGTGATTTCTTCAGCATCCAAATGCTTCAGTGAGATGTTGACAGGAATGGCAGCCAAAAAACTCCATACTCCATAATATAAAACTATAAAGTCAACTACATTACATTGTAATTATGCAGGAAACAGCTGCAGCACTCTCGAAGATTTAACTGTGAGCTCCTTTAGTGCTTCATAGTAGAACTTCAAAGATAATCCAGCATTAGTGTTTTTCTCTGGGGAATTTTAGAAACTCCAACAAGGGATCTGACACACAAACCCCTTAATTCTCTAACCTTGACAGCTCACAAAGGCAAAAACTCGACTCCTCTTTGGAAAAGAAGACTTGATGGCAGATGTATTGTCACTACTGCTTTGGGAAAATGTTTTTCTTTCTCTAAAGTACTGTGATAGGTTGACTTAGGAAGAAGAAACTCAGAAGAGGTTCTTCCCAAGGGAATTTCCTCTGTGGGGGTTGGGATACCTGCAACAGCCAATTAGAGAAAGTTAGTTGGCTCCGTGCACACACATTTTGAAGGAGGCAATCCGGAACTGGGCCTCTCTGTCTTTCTGGGGCTGAGCAGGTAACACCAACCCGAGTCTCCCCCTCCCCCATGCGGGGAGAGGCTCGGAGGCCGCTTGGGCCCCGTTTGCCAATGAGGGGGACCCGATGGCCGGGGGGAGGAAAAGTTGTGTGATAAAACCTTCACGGCTTCTTCCTCCACCGGCCTGCGGCTCTGGCGTGGGGGCAGGCTGATTCTTTATACTGCCGGCCGGGCCGGGCCTGCCCGGGTGGCCATGGGCAGTGTGGGGCTGCAGCCCAGCCCCACAAAGGCTGATTAACACCTCAGCTGCCCCCCCCCAGCTCAGCCTGAGCCTGGCCCAACTTTTGTAGTTGTGTTAAAATTTAACTCTTTAGTGTTCAGATAAGATTTGCAAAGCCTCCAGCCTTTCCTTTGAATATGAAAGGGAATAAGAAGATTTCTGAAGTCAGTGATGCAAGAGCTAAGTATTTTAAGATGGAAGGAGAATGAGAAGATGCTGAAATGGCTGAAAATATTTTTGGGAAATTGTAGGAATGAACTGAGGTACTGAATATTCCTATAAACCATGGAAAGAGACATGGGGGGATGGAAATGTTCCATTTAATAGATGATTTGACTAAAAAGCACCTGTGTTGAGAATTTCTGCCCTGAGAAAAGAAGGGGATTTCAGTTTTCTGAAGATGAAGCCTGAGCAGAGAGAAAGGAGACAGAGAGAATCTTTGCTGTCGAACATTTCATTCTTAAAAGTAATACCCCATGGAACAGACATGACCCACATCTACAACTTTGGGATGGCTGTAGAATTGGGAGGAGCGTCACGGTTTGCAGGTTCCCGGGCGGATGCAAATCGTGAAAATAAAACCACAAGAGTACTGGGTTTTTTTTCCCCTTCTTGTGGGAAAAATCCCTACAACTTCAACAGGAAGAGGCTTCTCTCTGCAGAAGTGAACAGAGAAAGACTAAATTGGGCACTGACTGAAGTATTTGTTATATGTTTGTTTTGTTGTTATGAAGATTGGGAGAGGGAGGGAAGGAGTGATCTGAAAAATCTTATTCTGAAATTTTTTTTTTCTTTTTTCCCCCTCTTTTTGTTTGTGTAGTTAATAAATTTTCTTCTATACTCTTTCAAGTTTTAAGCCTGCCTTGCTCTTTTGCTCCTGGTTCTGTCTCACAACAGAAAGAAATAAGTTTATTTAAATTGGCAATTCAAACCGAAGACATTAATTTGGTGCATTGGCCGGGAAAGTCAAAATTAAACCAAGACAAGTACTGAGTTTGCTAAACTTTTTACCAACCCCAGCTTTTCCATGGAAACTGAGGGAGGATAGAGGCCAAATGACCCAAGGCTGAGAGAATTATATTAATGTTTTTATCGGCAGAGTATTTATATTGGCAGTGTCACGATGGGCCAATTTACATTGATTGCATTTGTGAAGGCAGGAAAACAGTAAGAAAGGGAACTTCTTTTCCTTCATTTTCTTTTTGAAAATTATGGGATAATAACTTTCACCTAAATGTTTTGAAGTGAAGTATCATATCTGTTGAAAAGTTGGTATAAAAAGAATAGTATTAATTTGCTAAATAGTTAACTGTTTAATTATGTTGTTGATTTTGGTACTTTTTTGTCTAATGTAAGTATTTGTGTTTTGTTCCTGTGAAAACAATATCTGTAAACTGAACACTTTGACATTCTATCTTCTGATATAATAAATATTTTTACAGTGATCCACCCTCTTCCTTCTTCAATCACTTGAAAATTCATATTGCTTGATTACTTCAAACTCATTGAGCTATTTGGGAGGTTGAATATCCCTGGAGTACTGCTGCAATATTAATAAGAACAAAAATACCATTTCTGTACTCTTAAAATCTATTTGGAGTCTTCCTTTATGCTTTCAGCAGAGATGCCAGGTTATATACTGGCAAGCACATATGAGAAAGATTAAGGTGGCCAGATTCCTGAACACCACAGGGGAAGGGAGGCAATTATGTGTCATCCTCTGTACACTTGATGACAGAGACTTCTAAGCACACCAGCAACAGTGCTTATGTCTCCTCAGTTCCTGCCATCAGATCACAGAAAACCCAGTCTAGAAGGGACCTCAGTGGGGAATGTGTTCTTTCTTTTGCTTTGCCTGCATGGGTGGCTTCTCTTTTATTTATTAAACTACCTTTGTCTTAAACCACGAGTTTTCTCAATTTTACTCTTCTGATTCTCTCCCCCATGCCACTGGGGGAGAGTGAACAAGCAGTTGTGTGGTGCTCACTTGTCAGATGAGATGAAACCACAACAGATATGTTTACTCCAGCTGAAAGCTGCACCAGAAAAACAAAAAATAAGAAAAGACAAAAAGACAACCTCAAACCAATATAGCCTTAAGTATTTATAAGGTCTTGTTTAACCATCACTCATGCACTGCAATTTGCAGATCACACCTGGAAAGAGTCTGAAAAGAAAACGTGCTGCTCTTGCCAGGCTACTTTTGCCAAGTTTTAGTACAGAACAAAGGGTTTTTTCATAGCCAGGTTAGGAAGACATAGCCTTAATTTAGTATAAAAACGATTATTTCTCCTCATTTAAGTGTTATTATGCTACTTACCTTTAATGTGATTTGACTAATGCAGTTTTATTGAGAATAGGACCACATGCAGTGGTTCTTTCTTTCACATGTAGTGAAAGAAAGTATTTTTCAGATTATATAAAACCTTTATCCTTTTTTTCAGGATTTTGACTGATTTGGAATAAATTGACTAGAGGTTTCAGCTTTGGAAATAATGATGAAGAAACGTCTCAACACAAGTACAATCTTGCAGGCTGTCATAGCTCTAACAGTTCTTCCTTGCACAACTTTCCATCCAAGTTTCAGAATCTTTATGTAAAATTGAGGATTTTTCCTTCAGACCAAAACTCTGAAATGTAGCTTTGCATCATGCTTACTTCTCCAGGCATACCCTTAGATCACAAAATGCACGAGAAGGGATTCCTGTAAACAGGTTCATCATTTCAGCTTAAGGGCCTTTTCTGGGTCTCAGAGAAACAGAATATCAAGACTTAAAAAATAACCACTGTTAGTTACCTTCCGGAAATTATATGTTATTCTTTTTAGCCTGTATAACATATCTAGTTCCCCTTGTCACCTTTACAATAATTGTAAGCAACATAGGTAGTGACAAAAAATATTTTGTTCTCGGATGGCCTGAGTTGCCTGGAAATGTCTGTCTCTTCCCATCAACGATGAAGGAACCCACAAGGCTGGGCTGCTGACATAGGTACTGGAGTTAAATATCTGAGGTTATGTGGAATGAGTCAGGAACTCACAGCATAAGCACACTACAGGAATGGCTATTTCTATTTTTTATTTCCTGTATGCTATTAAGAAGGTAGAAACAAATTCTTGAACTAATTTTATTAATAATGTGTCAAACCTTTTTTACACGATGTTACACTTTGAGTTTGCCTTAATGTCAAATACCATGTAACCGAATCATGTCTTTTTGTGAACCGTAACAGGGTTGCTAACAAAACCCTTAAGGTCAGCTATTTAGAACAATTTAAACAATTTAAACAACTGCATTACCCTGACAATTATACATTATTGTCTTTTATGCACAGCAGGTAGAGTAAAACATGTTCTCTTCATCCACCTAAAAATCTTAACATGCCAAACCTTGCACTTGACCAACACAGCATAGGCCTGTTGCACTTTGTAGACCTTCACCAATTCCTACTTTCTGAAGATCTACATTGGTCTTTCTCTCCCACAGATGTTAAAGATCCTCACATTTATCCAGTACTATTCAGGAATGAAACACACTCAAAGAATAAAAGCCATGATTTGATGTAATAAAAAAAGCATGGCAGATGATGTTCAGCTCTTAGATTTCTTTCTTCTCTTATTCATATGTATTCACCTTGGCTTTTCCCTGTTCACCAAATCATTCTGCAAAATCCTTCCTTATCAAGTCCTTGCTAGTTTGCAAGTGCTCACCGACAAGTGAGACTATTCTCTCCATAATAAAGTTTTCAATTTCTTGAAATCTTTTCTTAAAATGTCTTATTTTTGTAAAATATCTCAAGAACCAATCTATTTCAACCTTGAAAAATATGATCCTATTACTTATAGAAGAAAGCCAATTGCCTCTGCAAGGAGGACATATTGATAGTCTCGTGTAAACATTTTCCTTCCTCATTGAAGAATACCCTAGAAGTTAAAATGCCAGCACTCAAAATTGAACCTTATATGATTTTCAAAATCCAAGTTCCACTTTGTCAAACTGCTGCCATATTGAACATCTCCTAATTTTTCTACTTTAGCTCCTGGGGCTGGAAAATTTTGAAAGTAATATTCTCTGCTCAACTAACTATATATAGATCTGATCTCTTTGGAGGCACAAGAGTGAGTTCATCTAACAAGCATTTGTTTTTCTCATAAATCTTTTGTTTGATCATGGGTGCCCATATTGATGAAGACAATGGATGAAGACACCCTTTCTATTTCAATCTTGATAGCTAAGGCTTATACTAAATCAAGACAGGGGTAAGGAAGGAAGTGAAGATTTCTCTGCAGACATCTGGAGGAACAAAAAGAAGATAGATTAAAAGACTGAGCAGACAGGCCCAAAGCCAAATTTTGCTTTGGTTGTCTTGTTTTATTGTTCAATAAACACTCAATGGCGAGAGCCAGGTAGTGGAAAAAATTGCACTGCAACAGCACGCAGAAGCTTCAGTGTCAGCACGTTTAAATGTGCCTCAGTTAAGAAGTCGCCCTTTTTTTAGGCCAGTTAAATCTAGCAGAGGCATGGATTAGTTAGTTTGTGGACACAAGGACAGAACACTTTATGACATGGTCCTAAGTCTACCCTAGGTTTGTAGAGAAGCTTGTAGGTACATTAGCAGAGACTCCTTCAGACCAACTTCTGCTGCTGACAGAAGGGCTGTGCACTGCTGGTTAGGGGTTTGCACTACTGTTTTTTCTTGCTGAGGCAGATATCCCATCAACATTTCTTATAATGAAGATGCAAAAAAGGAATTGAAATGAAAGATTTCCATTGTACTTCATTAACAGAAAGTTTCCTCTTTGAGTTAATTACTTCCATCAAGTGTTTGAAATAAAAAGACGCTGATCTTAGTTCATGAATAGTTTAACTAGAACTGTGATGAGAGGGTTGTAACCTATGTGTAGCATATAGCATTTAAAGGTTATTGATGCCTTTTGAGACAGCATTAATTACTTACTGGTGAAATTAATTTCCCTTCTGAGCCTCTAGAATTCAAAGTCTCTGTTAACACATAGAAATTGCAGCTGATGCAGTAAATTGTCTACCTTGCTTCTACATTTTCAATGCCTAGTGAAGTATTCTAAATGAAGTACACTGTTTCCTTATCCAGCCACAGAAGCAGAGAGAGAAGTCTCTGGAATGTCTTATCTTTAACAGACAGGATCTCCCTCTGTGCATACTTCTGTCTATTGACTGTATAAGGAATTTGTTCCCATATTCTAGGAAAATTGTTTCACCACAACTAAATGCTGTATTAAGCAGATGTGCCCTGTGATTTAAAAACATTTTTTTCTTAGCAGCAATAAGTACACCTTCCACAGAGACACCTACACTTCATTTAGACCTGCTTGACTAATTGATTTTCTTCTATAACAAGGTGACCTGAATGAGGGAAGGCTGTTGATATTGGCCACCTGGACTTTAGTAAAGCCTTTGACACCATTTCCCACAGCGTTCCTCCTGGAGAAACTGGAAGGTCATGGCCTTGATGGGAATCCCCTTCATGGCTTAAGAAACTGTTCTGATGACTGGGCCCAGAAAGCGGTGGTGAATGGAGTTGCATCCAGTTGGTAGATGGTCACTAATGGTGACCCCAGTGCTCAGTGTTGGGGCCAGTCCTGTTTAATATGTTTATCAATGATCTGCACCCTCAGTCAGTTTGCAGAGGACACCAAGCTTGGAAAGAGTGTTGTACTGCTAGAGAATAGGAGGGCTCTACAGAGGAATCTGTAAAGGCTGCATCTATGGGCTGAAGCCAATGGCATGAGGTTCAACAAGGCCAAGTGCCAGGTCTTGCACATGTGCCATAACAGCCCAGGTAGGACTGCAGGCTGGGGGCAGAGTGGCTGAGAAACTGCCCAGTGGAAAAGGAGCTGGGAGTGCTGCTCAACAGCAGTTATACATGAGCCAGAGTGTGCCCAGGTGGCCAAGAAATCCCTGGCCTGTTTCAGCAATAGCATGGCCAGTAGGACCAGGGCAGTGATGGCCCCTCTGTACTCAGCACTGTGAGGCCTTGAATCCTGTGTTCAGTTCTGGGCCCCTCACTACAAGAAGGACATTGAGGTGCTAGAGTGTGTCCAGAGAAGGGCAATGGAGAAGGAGAAGGGTCTGGAGCACAAGTCTGATGAAGAGTGGCTGAGGGAAATGCAGTTGTTCAGCCTGGAGAGAGGAGGTTGTGGTGATGTGGGGTCAGTCTCTTCTTCCAAGTAATGAGTGAAAGAATGAGAGGGAATTACCTCAAGTTGCATTGGGGAGGTTTAGATTGGATGTTGGGAAAAATTTCTTCACTGAAAGAATAGTCAAGAGATGGAACACGATGCCCAGGGAAACAGTTGAGTTGCCATCCCTGGAAGTATTAAAAAGACATGTATATGTGACACCGAGGGACATGGTTAGTGGTGGACTCAGTAGTGCTGGGTTAATCATTGGAATTGAGGGGTTTTTTTCCAACTGAAAGGATTCTGTTACTAATTAGAAGAAGACTTTGTACGTGTAGCAAATAATCTACTCATCTAATTCATACTATTAAACAATCTGTGGACTTCTTATCTATAAACACAGAGACTTTTACGTGATTTACAAGGCAAACACATGACCTGGTTTAGAGTACCTGACTCTTGCATGGAAAAATGTTTATCAAATTTTTTGAGTACTATAGCTGAGAGTCTGCAGAAATGGGTCTTCTGGAGACGTGGACCCAAACGTGTATATATCACTCCTCTCACTTATGCAATTCATAGACTAAACATATCTTCCTTTGGTGTCAAAAATGTCAAAATATTATCAGAGTCTGGTTTTTGTGAGGTTTTGTTATTTTTTACATGGAGACTTCTGAGTGCACCTTTGCAGCCTTTTGACAAATATCCATATACACAGTGACTTGCTACACATGGCTGCTCTGTTTCTGCTTATGTTTTAGGTGTGGACTAATTTTAAACACAGAACCATTCTTAAGATGTTGTTTTTCCAAAGTCATTCCTGCTTACAGAGTCAATAATTCATGGTTTTGCATCTGAAAGACTTTTAATGAGAAATTCATTATAATTAAACATTAAAAACTTTACTAAGAACATAGCAACTTTTCATTTCAATAGTTTAAAAATATTTTCTCCAGGAATTGCTAAAATAGTTTTCAAATTCAGTAATTCTTGCTTTCTATCAGGTCTATACTGGTTTCTGTAATAATATAATATGGATGATATTAGCTATAAGAATTTAATCGGCAAACATGTTAAAGTCCAAGTGGATTTGAAGTAATTGCAGACAAACAAAATCCTTTATTTCATTGAAATGAAGTGTTTAGACACTGACATGAAATAGCAGATTTGAAATGATTAGGCGTGTTTTCATTAAAAATGTCACTGAATTTTTGACATTATTTTGAAACATTTTCATTTCATTGAGGCTGTATTTTGCATAGAAAACTAGGAAGAACTGATGATTCTTTTTTAAAAAGTCCTCTTTTGAGCAGAAGCAAACAGACGGTTTTTATTATCAAAACCAAACAATTTTTTTTATCCTGCATCTTCACTTTCCTAGAAAACATTAATTGATCCATGAAAGCTGAATATCATATTATTGTATTTAATATTTAATTTAGTTTTAAGCTGATTTCCCTGAAACATTTTCCCTGAAATTCTTTCTAATAAGGTCTGATCTCTTGTTAATTCTTTAAATACATCAAATTGTTAAACTTACTCTTTTTTTTCACTCTGCCCTTTGCTAAGCACATGTTCTGCAGCTGCTTACAACTCAGAAAAACAGGTCCTGCCCTGGGAAGAGAGAGCATCTAGAGGTCCATCTAAATGTATTTGGGAGAGTTTTAGTAGTTAAGCAGCTTCATGTCTAGTAAACAGGGAGAGAAATTTATATTTAGAATTTTTTTTAATCAGACCTATAAAAAATTCAGGACCAGAAAAACTTCAGTAAACTTAGTTCTGGCTTATTTAGATAGGCCTCAACATGATACATAACACTGGATGGAGGCTAGATAACCTACACATTTACTTTAGGTTTTTAACGATAAAAGCAGAAAAAACTTATTAAAATCTTTCCAGACTGCTAATTTGAAATGTGCAGAATTTAACCTGTTTACATCCTATTTACAGTATACGGTATTCCAAATTTACCAGAGATTGTCAAGGGAGAGAAAGATGATCAGCATAAGCTAAGAATGGAAAAGATTAAAAAAAAAGAAAAAAAGTAGACCAAACCCACACCAGCCAGTGTTCATTCATTTGAGAAGTGAGAGAGAAAAGCTCAACAGTTACATACTTAAAAGTTCCTATTTCTTCTGTGTTGATATGAGAACGTCTAATAACAAAGCAAAATGAGACAATACTACCGATAATTATACCCTCATCCTGTTATTGTATTTGAGCTTATACAGCTATAGCTTAAATGAAACGGGATATTTAGCGTGAGGCAAAAATGTAACAGAGATATAAATGACTAGTGTAAGTATTTTAATTGCACTGATTAAGCTTACTGTGAAACCAGATGATATTGATTCAGCCTATTAATCTTCTTTATTTCACATGTAAGTGAAAATTAGTAAGCATTGTAGTAAGCACTTTTTTCACATTTTTGTAGTTATGTGCTTAACACCTAAACAGGAGCAAAGCTAAAACAAATTTAACTGAACAGCGAGAGAGACTGGGTTCTTCCTGTGATATCTCTGTTAAACACTCTGGATATATATGACAAGAAAACGCATATTTTGGAATGAGAGCAAAAGATTACTATCTACCAATCAATAAAGAGAGCTACTATTCTCTTCTACTTAACTGCATTGCTGCACCAGAAATTTGCAATTAACTTGAACTCAAATTTGCTTGTGAACCACATACAGGGTCTGGGATTTGCCTTCTCCATCCTTACATTGAGCTGCAGCTAATTCAGATAATATTTTCATTTGGTTTTGAAACCAGGGAAACTTATTTCTCACTGCTCATTGTGTGCTTAGAATCTACCACAATGAACTTGTGGCAGCCTTCATAAAACAAAACTCTCCCCTACTTGAGACAGCAAAATGTCTGTGCCCAGTGCAGGGTGGTTGTGTGACTTCAGGAAACCTCTCTTGTTTGCTGCTGGTTGTAGCCCAGGCAACAGTAGGTGTCAGAAACAGGCACCACAAGCTTCAGCAACATCTTTGCTTACAGCCAAACAGCACCAGTGATGCAAAATGAACAGAAAAGAACCAGCACCCTGGATATTCTGTCCCATGGGCTGTGCTACAAAACCCCATATAGTCTGGCAGATACACTCCTGGTTCTGCCCCACAACTCTGAACAGATATTATCCTGCAAGGTAAACTTGAGACTTGAAAGATAAATCTTTCAACCTCATTAGTCATTAATAAAGAAGATTGATGATTTTATCAGGGAAGTTTCTCTGTTGATAATACACTCTAAGTTACCTCTGACCTGACTCCACGGGCTGACAATCGATATCACTGAGATGCCTTTTGACAGCACATGAATGAGAATCACAGTATTATGGCAAGCGTGAAAGGAATGGAAATGCAGAGATGAGCAACTTTCACTGTGGAAAACCTCAGATCCAATTGGCATAAAGTTCTTGGTTTGTGGAAGGCCCACTTCAGCAGCAAAGTGCAGAACATGGAAAACTCTAAAGATGAATGCACTTTCTCAATTTTAACAAACACAGGGTGATGCCAGGGGATGCAGACCACTACAGAAAGCACTGATTAATCATGTGAATTTCAAGGCATGTTCTCTGTTCATTATAAGGCATTTCTAGATCTACATTTCAAATATCACGTCATTTTGCAAAGTCCTCGGTAATTTTCTTTAATCATGTTTGCTAATTTTAATTTCTTTACACATTAAAAATTCTTCACCATCCACTTGTTTGCTTCTATAGGTACCCTCAATCTGCTGTTTTACATCATCCTGTGTCTTGAGATTAAACCGAGTTACTTTAAAATGCCAAAAGGAATTACCGATAATAATTTTTGGTATTGTTTTCAGCTTGAAAGGAAAAAAGTAATACTTAACTCCTGAGCACTTAATAATAAAAAACAATGTAGAAAAAAAAAAAAGGACACACTTGTCATTATTTTGCCACTTTTAGCTGCAATTTTTGGACTTAGACTGGACATTCTGGACAACCAGACCTGATTGCTTACTTATGGAGCTCTGACCTCAGCCCAATACAGCATTGATAATAGCATGAATAAAGGTTGAGATGTTAGGGGTGGGTTGTAAAATAAGAGAGGAAGACAATGCATTCTTATCTGTTTTGCTGTTTTGTTTCAGGGGGGGTGCATTTAAAGAAACAGAAATAGTCATTATTAAGTTTGGAGCAGTACCATCTGAAAATAATTTATAAAAGCAGTGAATATATTGCCTAAAATCTTGTACTATCAAGAGCTTCTGGCTGGGTTCCAGTGCCCAAGCTGAAAAAATCCGCTGACCCTGGAGGCTGCTGGATTCAGCCAGAGGCTGTGTCTCCTGTAACATCCTTAACACAAGAAATAGAAGGAACTTGGTGATGTATTTTTATCATGATCTATATGGACCAGGACAGCCAAAATCCAAGTAATTGTTATGCCTGAGGTAAGTTTCTTGATCTTAGAGCTGCACCCACCAGAATATTGTAGTAATAATCAGAAATAAAATAAGGAACAGTTACAGAGGTTACTGCTTGCTTCAGCAATGAGCATGGAATACATTTTGAAACACATTTAGTAAATCTTGATTTTACTTCGGTGAGAATCAAATGGTAGGGATAGTGGGAAATATTTATAGAAATGAAAATGTGTGTAAAATATAAAAGATCCACTGATTTAGAATTGTTTCACTAAATCAGTATGGCCTAATCTTTTCTATTATGAAGAATAAATTATGTTATCAACTGTATTACTGAAACTTAATTAGGCACAGCAATCAGATGCAACTATGAAAAATATTTCACCCTACATATGCCTATCACTGTCTATCTCAAATTAAGAAAATTCAAGCTTTGTGTTAAGGTTTAAAAGCAAACAAACAAACAAACTATGAGATCAGAATTTTATTTCAATGCATGAATCCTTGCGAAAACAGAAGTCCAAGTTCAGTTTCTTAAATGAGTGTAAGACAGGATTGGCATTTTGAGAATAGAAATAGTGGTTGTTAAGTCAGGCAAAGTATGATCTGAAAATAATTTATGAAGGCAGTGAATATGTTGCCTGAAACATTGTACTATAAAATATAAAATGATGCAATACATTTCCCAAAGGAAAAAATGCTTATTAGAAGACTTATGAAGTCAGACACCAATTGAGGTTTTTTTCCATCAGTACTTCTGTAGCTCCCTACCTCCATGGTGGCTTCTTAGGATGACTGAATTGTATTTCAAATGAACAAAAGAATCATTAAATGTTTGGTTATTATTTCTTCAAATCTTTCTAACATACTTAATAACACATTTACTATTATATTTTGCAGAACCAAGATTTAGCAGAGATAGACGGACTAGCTCAATTTAACACAGAAGTTTCTTAAGCATTTGCTTTAATGAATATGAACAAATACTATACACTTACATTTGTCTTGTCTATAAACTTCCATAGTTCAGCTTGGAATGTACTGTTTCCTAATAAGATAACACAACATATTCTGACGTGATGATGTGCAGGGATTAGGTGAAGGTTTGGAAGTATCATGGAAACTGTCTTCCTAACTCATTTTTGTATCTTGCTTCTTCTGCGTTTGCATGCACAAAAGAACTGCATTACTTTTAAAAAGATATACAGACATCCTCTGATTCCAGCCGAATGTACACATTGGTGAAGCAAATGTATTCATTTTTGACTGCCATGGACACCAATACCCAGGTATTTCCATTTTTAATTCTTTATGAAAGAGAATCTGAATGTCAACATTTTTGGGAGTCATGCATGGCTATTAAACTTTTGTGTCAGTATCTATAATAGCTACTTTTTGAAGAAACTCTCAACAGAGATGCCTCTAGTATGTGTTTTAACACATAGCTGCCTTTTTCTGTCAGATATGGTCCAAGTTAATTTAAAGTATGCTTTATGTATTTCTCATCCTATTACTGAAGAGCACTCAGAGCACAACTACTGAAGACTACATCTATTCAGGTATAAGAGAAAAAAGTTTCACAGAATCTGTGCTAGAAGAGAACATTTTAAATTCTGATACTATCAAACTGTAACAACTATTCAAATTCGTCCAATTAAACCTATAAAAAGAGCAGAAACCTAGTAGAACAAAAAAGAGATAAGCAGAAATTTGTCTCAGTTAAAAGCATGTATTTCAGGCTCTTATCTATCACATTACTACTACTGAATACGCTTAAATATTCTCCAGCACACTCACCTCTTTTTGACGGTACTTAATTGCCAGTTTCAATCTTGCAAGATCATTACCACTCTGTTCTTCTATCAAGCTATTATCATCTCTGTAATTAAGAATAATTTCCAATTCCCTGGAACTCCGTGTCTGATCCAGGAGATCTTTTGCAAATTGCTTGCATTGCCGTGACAGTTCCTCATACTCTGACTTAAACTCATTTTCGACTTTGCTCAGTTCCTGCAGCTCCCAGCTCAGCTGAAAAGCGGTAAGGAAAGGATCCTCGCTGGACAAAGCAATCAACGACGGGCTGGCCAGAGCCTTGTAGATGTTGAGTCTGGACCGAGAGTGGCGGAGGCTGTCCACATCCGAGCTTGAGACACATTCGACACAGTTACAGCGCACCTCGTGGGGCCTGGGCACCGACACCCCTTTCTGCACGAGGAGCTTTATGATTTCGTAATTGTTGGTGTGGGCAGCCAGAATAATAGGTGTGATGTCCGGCGTAAATTCTGAAAACTGCTTGTCCAGAAGCACTGGTGGCACCTATGAAAGAAGGCAAAAACCCTTACAGGCCTCCTCGTTGAACAAGATTTACAGAAAATTAAGCTAAAAGTGGTTTACCAGGTAATACACTTACTGATGGATTTTTATTTCTGTCCAGAGTTTAAGGAAGCTCTTTAAATATAACAATTCAGTTAGCTAAGATAGTGTCTTTCCAGTTAATCAAGTGCTATATACAGGGTGTGATTTCTCATAGAACCTGTTTATATGCAAATAACCCATGGACAATGATTTATTAGAGCAAATTATTAGATAAACAAGGACAAGTTAGACACAAATGCTCCTCCCCGGTCCCTTCAAGTGAACAAGATGGAATTTTTTTCTTGCCTCTCACAGGTTTATCTTAGTTTCATAGGGAATAAAAAATCATGGTGGGCATAACTGTGAATCTCTGAAGGAAGCAATAACCAAGACATGGGCAAGTTAGATTTAGAAAAAAAAATGGTCAAGTAAATGAGAAGAAAATATGTGTTTTCTTAAAGAGAATGTTGAAAATATGGTGTGTAGAGAAACAAAGATACTTGCTGCAAAGAGCTTAATGTCTTAAGGCTCAGTTCTACATTCACCTGCACAAAGAAACATATTCTGTTTGTAGGAAAACAGGGGACTTAGTAGAAGAAAGGTCCCCAGAGACCATTTTTAAAGCCTCTTCTGTTAGGCGTTTCTTTTTTCTCAGTCCTCTTTATCAGAAGACTGTTTTTCATTTTAAGTTTGTTTCTTTATTTTACTCTACCAGGCTCTAGACTCTTTCCCAGGTCAAGACAAATAGTTCGATTAGTATGATTAGGAATGCAAGTGCAATTAGCCAATGTCAATCCAAAAAACGACCACCACAGGGAGGGCCTCTGAGTGGAGATCTTTCAGGAGGAAGAAAAAGGAAAATATTTGACTCAAAGTTATCTGAAGGCTAGAGAAATATGTAGCCATCACAGGGAGGAAAATATTTTGATACAAGTCTCACGACAGCACCATGGCCTCACTGCCAGGTGGAAAAAACACCAGTACAGTGGGGGTGAAAAGTCAAGACTGGAGATCTGGCATTCAGGACTGTAATCACACATCCCTATGGAAGCAAAACCTGCCTGGCCATAGTGTATTGCTGACCTTAAGTAGTTGTGCCAGATTCTAAGAAGGGATGTAGAGTCAACAGACCAAAATTCCTTTCCTCCCCTCTCATGCACTCAGACATGCATGCTTGGCTTGGCACTGAGTCAGGCTGGCACTGAGTTTGTTTTAGCACAGGACTGTGGCTGCCTGGGCTGGCACACCCACCCTCACCATCCCGTGCAGAGGGTGCAGCTGTCCTCACAGGTGGGTGTTCACAACCACGGTTCTGAGCCAAGAAGCTTCTTTGCAACTTCATTTCTGCTTTCTTTATTCTGAGGTACAAACATAATGGTGTAGCATGTGCAGAGAAACATGGGTTAAATATTTCTCATGAGGTAATGAACCCAGCTGTGAATATACTAATGAGAATATATGGATGGATGAGAATATATGGATGGAGGGAACACTTGGCTACAAGAGCAAACAGAAGCTCTGTGTGCTGTGCCTGGTCTCAGGCTGAAAACCACAACTCTGGACATATAGCTTCCCAGAGGACTCCATGGCTCTGCCCATGCTGCTCTGTCAGGTCTCTTCCAGGGTACATCTGTCACCTCCTGGCTGGACACTGCACAGAGCCCACCTGGGGATACTCAGACCACATCATTATTCCTGTCTAGTGTGAACTGGGATTGAAATCCATATATGTTTTCTCTCTTGTCTTTGGTGTCAGTGGGGGAAGTGAGTTTCCAACCCCAATTCTCACAGGTTATTGTAGTCTTAAATTTGTTTTCTTTTTTACTTATGTATTATATAGGGGGAAAAAAAGAACACTCTGTGCATACACACACACTTTTCATGCTTTCTAAATTGCAGCTGTGGCCAGTGCTTTTGAGACTAGAATGGCACAAAAATGGTGGTAGAGATTCAAACTTTGCATTAGTAGAAATGAGACTTTGGGCTATCATAGAACTGAAAAAGGTTTACAGAGAGGCATGTGTTGTGTTCTGACAGTATCTGCTATAAGCAGTGAGACTCTCTCTTGGCCTCATATTCAGGGTACCAGAAAGTAAAGGAGAGAACTGCAAGGGCAGAAAACTCAAGGTCAGAAAGCTGTAACTTCAAACTCACTGACTGCTCAGAGTACAACTCTGTCACTTCACATGTTGCTAGTTTTTTACATTCTGACAGAACTAAAGTAACATTTGCTTCAAGCCCTGCCAGAACTGAAGGCTATCTTAAACATATCATCAGCTGCAAGCTCTGAAAAATTAAGACACAGCTTCAAAAGACATGGTATTACAGTGACTGACTTGTACATGGGGTCCATTTCCTTACAAGCTGCTTGCTTTTTCTCATAGCTTATCAAAACCTTTCATCTTAAGCTAATTCAGATTCAAGGCTAGTGCACACATTTTGCAATTCATTGCATTGGAATTTACCCAAATATAGAAACATGTATCACAACTTTTCAGCCTTAACTTACAGAAACATTTAAATTTAAAGGGCAAACCCTAAGACTTCAATTATATCATGACTTTAACCCCTGATACTTTACCTCCTATTTTAAGATTTTCTACTAATTTAAACGAAAGAGAGAATATCAAAGTAATAAGGTCAAATTATTCCCTCATCTGAAGCAAAATAAAGTACTTATCTTTGAAGTACTGGGTGCTCTTATGGCATTCAGAAAATTTCAACATCTTACAGTTGACCTGGAGTACTTGCTCTTAAGTTATCAGACTTACAATGAATTTTACTTTCAAACTACTAAAAATAATTATCTTTAAAGAGAACTAAACTAAATAACCAGCATACACTGATATTAGCCACACATTTGGAAGCCTTGACAGGACACTCACAGAAAATATTCGAGTCTTCCTTAAATCCTGGAGGATGGAAAGATACTAGGTCACTGACTGTGACTGACTTCCCAAGGCTCAACAGTAGTGTAACTATATTATACATTTTGGAGTTAGTGTGCCAAGTTTGAGGCTGCTTAAACTTGGAAAATTCAAATAAGTTTTGCAGTCTTACATTTTGTGAAGAATTTCTACTTCAGCACTATTTACAGGGCTGAATGAAGATGTTTGGTGACTATCTATATTTGTTATGAATGTCTATGTGATTAGTAGACAAAAGAAAACAGAAAATAAAGGATAGCACTTCAGTGCTCAAGGGCATGAGATTTTTTTTGCATTTCTTTTCCCTGCACTCAGTGTAAATAGGAATGAGTTAGTCTGGTTTGGATATCTAACAATTCTTTTAGATACCAAGTGGAACGGTCCTCTTCAATGTGTTAATATTCCCTGTATGATCTGTGTGAAGACAAGCTCCTTTGCTAGGACAGGAAATCTAGGTTAAATTAATGCCAGTTAGGTCTGAGATGTTTTCCTGTTCCCATGACATCAAAGGAGAGACCGATTGTTGATGATCTCTTAGACATCTAGGAAACAGAAAAATATAACAATCAGTTTGGAAAAGGAAGAGCTTAAACCCCATGTGTGTCCTTTTCTCCATCTAGATTTCTCATAATAGCTATCATTGCTGCAATATCTCAACAGAGAGACTGAAAACTGAAGTCCATTTACCTGCTGTTTAAGTTCAAGAAATCAGAATCTATGGAAATCTATTTCCTTGGGCAAACAGATAGGCCACCTGGCTCTTGTCCTTGTTTATTTATCTGAAATTATTTTGGTTCTTGTTTGTAAATGAAAGCAAATCCCACTTGGTTTTGGGCAGCTAGGAGAATAAATTTCTGAGTCGTGTCCATCATGACAGCATGACTGGAGGAAAAAACCTGAAGCAAAGGCAAAAAGCGAATATATGACAGATAAGATGAATACATATGTCATGGAGTACCAAGTTATATAAAGAAATTTTTCTTACAAAAGTGTGTCATCAAAGTCTCAGCTGCTTTATCACTATTTTTCTATAGCTGTCATCACTCAAACACCTTGAAAATGCTTAACTCTACATTTCTGTACAGCCCACAGCACATGAATTATCCCTATGCATACACAATTCCATGTGTTACATTCTGGCTTGCCGAGTTCTTCTCTTCTTTGCTTTGCTATTATTGTATCATTACTGTATCACTTGAAATATATCCTGATTACGACAATAGAAGTAGTTCCCATGGAAAGGGTTCAAAAAATTCCTCTTTCTGCAACTCCTTTACTGTGAACTAAGACACCAATAAACATCCAGAAATATTGAATAACTTAGAGATATCATCTCAAGATAACTTGAAATCAGTTATCACAGTCCTGAGACTTGTGTTGAAACCATCCTCACAAGACCCCGCACACAGCAGGACTGCAGTGGTGGCTCCTGATTGCCTGGAAGTGCTTTTCCCCATCCCAGGGTGCTCACCGTGCCTTGTACAGCTGGCACGCTGTGGGGCCATCAAGGATGTAAGGCAGGCAAGTGGATGGAAGTGTCCAGGCTGAGCTCAGGGACAGCATCGTTTCCTTGCAGTGTGTGTGACACTAGCCAGGCAGCACCCACCTGGCACGCTCTCATTGTCTGCTTTCCAAATGCAACTTCCCCGGCCTCCCTGCTAAGGGTTCTACTTGTTCTTTGTCCTTGAACTCATTACATTTCCTAAAGGTAAGTACCACACTCTTAATCTGCTACTGAAGTATTATCTTTCACTGGACAATATTCTGCCTCTGTACCTATATATTTTATCTATTTTTGTAGGAAACAGACACATAAGAGATGTAGAAAAGAGGGGTCTTAGGCACTACAAACTGTCTAACAGTCTGAGGACTAAATGTAAATGTTTCAGTAATATTTAACTTCTTCCAATTGTAACTTCTTAAGAATGCATACATTCATAAAATTTAATTACAGATTGTGTCCTTTAAGATTTTCATACCTACATTTTACCTCAGTGCTGGCAAGGTGTTTAATGCTTCTCTTCCAGATTTCTTTTCTCTGGAGTCTAATGTAATTCCATTTATGAATTAAAGCCAGGTAGGTATAGCAAAAAATAATAATTAAAAACCAGATATTTTTGTGTGGACATTTTTTAACAAAGTATTCCAGATTATTTTATTTTCTTGTTTATCTTGAAAAGTTCCTTTATTCCAATATTTCCCTATAATCCAACAGTAAGAAAGGCCTATCCCACATTTTTCCAGATTAAATTACTATGGTCATACTATATGATTATGACAATTCTAACTATTAATTTTTAAAAATGTCCCGAATATTTTCTTGTGAAAATATTATATTTCATGTCATATGAGTAAGATGTCTAGCAGAGAGGAGCTCTGATAAGCAGCCCAAGACATACATCTAATTTATAAAGCTGAAACTGGGGAAGGTAAACACTCCCCTTAGCATAGAGCTCAATGTAATTTATTCTTCAGACACAAGCCGTGTGCTAATTAGCTCAAAACTTGATTAGTGTGCTATCTCATGCTGGTACTGACCCACAGCTAGCCATGGCTTGGGTCTCCTAACCTGCACTGCTGGGATACAAGACAGGCATTTTTCAAAACTACTGCATTTATCATTTTGGCCAATTCTCCAGGATGTGTGAAAAAAGAGTATGAACAGTTAATGCTGAATGTGTCACCTTAGGAGCCTGTTTTTAGTCTGTGTCCTAATGGTAAGGAGGGAAAGGCCACATTCTTGCCTGTGTGTAAACCCTTCCCAATGGACATCATGTGTCATAATATATTTCCAAGGCTCAGGCCTAAATGCCCGCATTTGGTGGCAATATGAACTGCCGTTAGCAAAGGACATCTTCCTCCCACCTAGAATAATGTTTTATGCAATATTATGTCCATTTATTTTTCTGAAAATTTACTTTCAGCTTTGTTGGAACATGACTGGAACAGGGATGTTTATAGCAATACAGAAACCCTACCACATTTAAGGAGGCTTCAGTGCTTGCCTTTTTACAAGTCTGTGAATTTTGAAAAGTTAAATTTACAAGTTTGAGTTATTTTCATTCATTTTTTTTCAAGCACAAGCTGAGTACATCCAAAACCTTGGATGCATTTTTTTTTATCAGTTACACTTAACCTACCACAAGATGTGAGCTTTTTAATGCTTGTTCATGCTCATTTTATTACAGAACCAATTTGTGTGTCACAAAAGTCACATCATGGACTGATCACTTCCAGTCTCCATGACAGCCACGCTGCACAAAAAGCATTAATGTAACACATTAAGGAAAAGAATTTGACCAATCTGTTCCTAAAGATCTGCAGTGGTGGGTGGATATGTCACACCATTTCCTCACAATGTCTCTGATACTTCATATGCTTTACCTTTGTGCAGTTTAAGCCCATAAATTCTTGTTCTATGAAATGTGAATAGAGAGAATATTTTATTTCTCTGCTTATTTTCTGTTTTCTAATTTTTAATTCAGACTTTCCTTATGGGGGCTGGAACAAGATAGCCTTTAAGGTCCCTTCCAGCTCAGGCCATTCCGTGATTCTATAATTCTGTGATCTGTGCTCATTCTGATGTCATTAGATGTGATACTGACTTTTGAACAGCAATACGGTATTGTTCAATCTTTTTATGTTAGTCTTGTTTTAATATTCCCTGCAGAACTGTTATCTTAATTGTTTTCAATTCCAATACATACTTGGTTGATTATTTCTGCTCCACTTATTACCTTACATTTTTTCTTACTGAATGCTTTTTTCACAGAAATAATTTCTTGCTTGCCAAAATCTGAATTCTACTTGTGTCCTGCAAAAGCCTTGAGATTGTCAGTTCTGTACAGAATTAACAGGCCCTCTATTTCATCTAAAATGTCATGAATACTTGCACTGATAGGGACAGATCCCTGCAGGACTGCTCATTTCATCCCTCTGCTGAATTCATATGTCCTGTTTCACCAAGTACTGTTAGCAACTCCTGTGAGTGTGGTTTTCTTAGACTGCATTTTGAGTGACAGTTTATGAAATCTTATAAATCTCGAGCTATATGATATGTACTGCTTTTCCCCAATATACAGAGTTTGCTATCTGGTGATGAATGATAATTATATTGTTATGACAAGCTTTGTTCCTGACAAATCTTGGTAGACTGCTATTCACGTCTATATTTTCTTTTAGGTATTTACAAGTAGAATGTTGGACTATTTTCTTCAGGATAGTCCTGCTGTAAAAAAAAACTATACATTTATTTTGTTTGAAAAAAGAGAATATGGAATGGAAAGGAAATGTTGTAAAATTAATTGATAACAGTTTCAGACGGAAGCAGAGGAAAATATGCTGGATTTGATAGTTTTAGGATATGAATTTGTTGGGTGGGACTGATATCAAAGGATTTCAGTGATTTATTTCTCTATCTCTATTTTTTTTAAATTTTAATTCTCCTCCCTGTATCTCTGAAAGAAGTCTGATTCAAAATACTGCCTGTACACAAAACTGCTCATTTCCAAATAATGTTTTCCTGTGAGCATTATTAGTAAATGGATGTGCTGTTTTATCAATGCCAGTAGCTTGAGCAAGGATAGGAAAATGCTTAAAAGTAGACACTCAATAGAAGACTGCCAGGATACTCAGAATTTGTTTTCAGCTATGGAACTTACATTTGCTCTTACCACAATTTTTAAGCAGGTGAAGGAATGTTTCTAGTAAGAGTTCTGGGCATTGCTTGACTGCTCATAATGAGGAGTGACAACCAAAAGTTGTTTTCACTCAAGGGACAGTGAAAGAAGAAAAATAAAATCGTTTGGGAAAAACATGACAGCTGAGAAAGAAGAAAGATTTTTATTATGGGAAGGATTAAAGGGGAACTTGAATTATGTATTTCCATCATGATAAAGCTCATATATACCTCTCTCAGAGTTTGCCTGATGAGTAAAGTAAATAGTGAAATGTCCTGAATGTTCAAAGAAGATCTAGGGGAGACCTTCCTATCTAGATTTTTTAAACAGATGCATACATAATTTCCCAAACACAGAATGGCTCATAAAGACAAAGTCATTTTAATGAAGCTTAGGTCTGATATTCCATTTCCTGAGAAACTGTGTCTCTGGTTTGATTAGTAAAATGTGGAAAAGCTCTTGCTTTTCCCTGTTCATTTTTCTTTTCCCAAAATGTCTCCAATAGTCAGCTGGAGAGGTGGAAAGAAATTGGCTTGCTTTGACAATGTGGTTTTCAGAGAAACGTCAGAACAAAGTTCCTAGAATCTTAGCAGGATCCTTTGTTTATCCCTGAGCTTCTTAGATCTAGAAACAAGAAAAGCTGTCCCACTGGCTATGGAATTATAGAGATAGCTTCTGAAAAGGAGCTTTTGCAGAAAAGACGATCACAGATTGGTGGCCTCCCTTGGTATCAACAAACTGTTTAGGAGATACAAGTGTCTCAGAGGGTGGGAATTAGCTAAACTTCTTTCCAGCTGGTTGCAATTATTTAACATTGCAAAGTAATTTGTGATGTCTTCATGGCTGGGATGTATATTTAATGTTTGAGAAAATTAAAAGGGTTATACTCACAAAGAACAAAGTGGGAAACAGGCAAATTCATGGAACACTTACAGAAAAATGTTTTCTTTATTTTAAAAATATTAAGAGAAAGGAACACAATAGATTATGTCAGAGATAAAGAAACTTGTATCTTCAGAAGATGCAGAGGAACTTCACAGTCGGCTGTTTCATAAGTAAATTATTCCCAACATGTTATTCAGTGGTTTGTTATTTAGCAGGAGCTCTACATTTTGAACCGTACTGTAAATTTGCCATATTTCACAGATGCAAAACAGAGCACTTTTTCTGAAGTATACCAAGGAGACCAAGGCTCACAGCACTGTGCTAGGATATGCTGGGGACGAAGATGTATTTGAGAGTCAAAGGATTGAAAACTGAATGGTTGAAGACATTCTCAGATGGATTTAATTCCTTAACAATAGACACGTTAAGATCCTCCTTGCATACAAGAATCAGCTGAACAATCCTCCTGTTTATGAGGTTTTGGCAACATGTAAGTAAAGAAGAGAAGATTGCTAGAAATAAAGATATTCCCTTTGAATTCGCACTGCAAAGAGATCAAAGGAGAAATGGCATTATTATAACCTGCCCTACACAGTGAGAGACCAGGGGCAGAAGACAGTTAGAGGCACTTAAGGGTACATTGCTAGAAGGAAGCCTTTGAAACTGATGCCAAGGGGAATGGATTGGTTTAAACCCCTTAATACTCCTTGTTTCAAGTTAGGCTTAATTAGTATTGTATTCCTCTTGAGTTCACCAATTGATTGGATCTTGATCTGTACAGATCTTACACACGTGGTGCATCCATGCATAAGAGGTATTCCTAATGTGCTTTAGGATATGGAAATTTTTTTTTTTTTTGAGCGTACGTAAGTATATTTTACTAAATTCAGGGTACGATAGTAAGCAGAGAATTAAGAAACAAAGCTCTAAACGAGCAAGGAGCAGGGAAGAGAAATTCAATCTCATCAACCAGATTGCTTGTACTTAGAGTAAGTGTCATAAAACAAGTTAGTAGCAAATAAAATGGTGGCAGATGTTTTTGCATTTTCTGCAAATATTCAGCAGTACATAATATGAAATGTTACACTTTGAGGGTAGATATTTCAGATTTCCTTTTTTTTTTTTTTCCCTGCCAGAAAGCCTCACACACTGTGACAAGCCTGCAAACTTAGATAATATTTAATTACCAATCCTCAGTAGTATTTTAGTAGCTGAGTTGAAAGGGGAACTAATTTTGCCTCCTGCCAATCTGTGGTGAAGATATGGAAGATATGGATCCTGGTACAGGCACAAAGTACAATTGAAACACTTCTGTCAGCACAGTATGTGACACACATATCCTCTATCCAGAAAACAGTCAGCAAATTGACAAGCTAAATTGGTAGCCTCCCAAGACAAGTAGGCCCCTGTTATCACATTAATGGGCTTTATCAGTCAGTTCATTGTGACTTTTGAATTTGTTGGATTGCTCCAGCTGGATGTTAACATGAAGGAATATTAGAAATACTAAATTCCTGCAAGTTTCCCAAAAGATACGGATGTTTGAGATCTAAAGAAAATTTTGGTGTGAGTACAGCTATGTTACTAGACACCAGAGAATTCATACAAAAACGATGCTATGAGTGTATCAGCCTCTTCAAAGCTTTGATGAGTGCCTATAACATCCAAAAGAGGAAATTCAATCATGATGCACATCATTAGGTGGAAATCAGATTTCATAAATTTCACTGCTCACAGAGAAATTTGACAAGAGATGGCCTTTGACACAAGGAAAGATAATGGTGGGGTGTGGAAGACCATATATGAACAAGCTTCTTGACAGTGGTGTGTTTCTGTTTTTTAAATTTTCCTAGGGTTTTCCTGTGCCTGAAGGTTTGTATCTCCAGAGACAAGTTCGAGGTAATTGCATTTGAGCACAGAGGCTCCTCATAAAATGATGGCTCTTTGAAAATATTTTTCAGTGGACCACTGCTCAGTCTTGGATTGCCTGGAGGTTTGTGTCCTTCGGAAACTGCTGTGCCTTGAGCTTCTTTCAACAGTAGGTGGTCCCATTCCTGAAACATTTCCTGGATTTTTGCACTGGGCACTGTCAGAAAGAAGACATGTTGCAGAAGAATGTACAGGAGGGTATTTATCTTCAGATTTAAACACCTAATGCTAGCTCTATATCTGAACTTTTTTTTAAGCTCCTATTATATCCAGGAAAATTTAGGGCTCATCTCAGCTGCCCTCAGGTTCTGTGACAAAACTGCAAGGCCACAATACATGTCTCACAGATATTCCAAGATGCTTCATATTTCACTTACCCACTACATGTGAGCTACTGAGCTGGGACCCTGCTGATGTAGTGAGTTGAGTCCAGAGAAGTCTTTTTCTTAGCTTGCATTAGACACTTGCATTTGGTCAGCAAATCCTCTTGCTCATCACTGACCTTACTGGGTTACAGATATAAGCTATCTGACTTATATGTGAGCAGTAAATTGACTGATTCAAACAGCATTTTACTGCTTAAGACACTCTAGAGAATGAGAGAGATCTACACAGACATGGCATGAGACATGACATGAGACTTTCTGGAGGGTCTCCCTGCTTTGCAGGGCAGGAGGGGACAGGGAGGACACATCTCTGCACAGACTCTGAGCTCCACTGCTGCCTTGCTTTCTGCTTCAGGAATCTGAATAGGGGGCTGATTTCCACCCCCTTACATACATATATCTGTATGCATATATTTATATATAGCATATAGTTATTCAGAGCACAGATCTCAATCTGCTCTATCAAGGGCCAAAGCATTAACTGTTCCCTGAGAGGCTGCTCTAAGCAGAAAACCTGTTTATACTGCTCCTTTAATGCTTATAAATTTGTTAACCTCCTAGGCTAACTCACATTGCCAAATGTACAAATAATTGGCAATGACGATTTCTAGACCTAGAAGACAGGACTACCTCAATCAAAAAAGGTTCTGTTTGTTGAACTTCTCACTTTTAACAAATTTATACTACTGGCCTCAAAGCTTATTCATAACCTATTTTCAGGCACTGAAAAACTGTTAAAATCTTTGGATGAAACTATCTCTGCAGTTGATGAGTTGTCAGGAAGTGAAGGCAGGCAGGTTTGGCAAAAAGGATGCCAGGCATGGAGGCTTGTGAAGATAACAGTACAGGACCACTGACTGTAGAAGACAGAAATTTTGGACATCTTTTTAAATTTGGATGCTATCCCTATTCTGATTGTAAGTTTGGCTGAGTGCTGTAAAGAAGGGCTCGAAAAATATGAAATAAAGGGAAAATCAATCAGCACAGAAAATGTGACTTCCTGAAGAGAAATCTCACTTGTATGCAAACCTTGTTTTTTAATTAGCTTTCTAAAGATTTGGATTTTTTTTTCTAAAGAGTTTGATTTTTTTCTAGGCTTTCAAATATTTTTGATGATCTGTATTCATCTCCTCATGGTAGGAAAGTATTTTCACTTCTAACATGAGCTTAAAATAAGAAATATGAAAATATCAGCAAATTATGGCAGAAAAGTACTTAATATTTCTGAATCTGTAACACTTCAAGTTTAGGTGGAAGATTGGTTCACCAGCCGTCTTTAAAATAAATCTATATTTGTCATCACCAAAATTTTCAGGATTTCTGCAAACTACTAAATCAGAGGATTAGATTCATAGCTGGGAAAAGTCATCCTCAATAACACTACCTTCCAGAAATCTATCTATAAGGATCCTGATAGTCCTAATTTTTCTTTATATTGCAAATAAAAAAACGGCTCATCATTTTGTAGAGGTCAAGAAACTGTCATATTTCCCCATATTTTGGCATTCGTCTTTTGCTACTGCTTCAACAATGGAATATTATGATTTAGCATTTGTTACAAGGTGATGGGTGCATATTGTAGAACACATTGCCTACCTCAATATTCAAATTGCTAGCAGCTCTGTTTGATGGCACAGGCATACCAGCTTCTGGAGTATTTCTTTAATAATTGTCACATGTTTTTCTGCTCATCCACCCACCCCACCTCTGATGCATATAAACACAGACAGTTTGGGTTTATTGCCAAGATATAATGACATTTATGTACAGCTTTTTTGAACTTGAAAACAGCCAGCAACCTTCTAAAAACACAAGAACAATACTTCTGTAAATTCTTATCTCCATCTCATGTGCAGTTAGTCAGCTCTACCTTTATAGTGCACCTGTGCTACATGTTGTTTTCATACGCCCAAGTGTTTTATGAAAGACTGAATATGTGGATAGGCTACTATATCAATTTCATCCATTAAATGAAATATCCACACAGCCTCTCCCATTCATCCTTCTATCAGTATGTCAAAAAATTCTAACTAATCAGACACCACTGGGAAAAATATACTCATCTACCCACTCAGGCAGCTAGCAGTGGAAAGAAACAACTTTTTGCCCTCACGTTCCACTTCAAGAATGTGTACTTCAAGCTCGACAAAGAATCTCTGCAACGCCTCCTCCATACTCATTACTAGCTAGACTGTCATTAATCACAACATTCAAAAAAGACATTTAGTTCATAAACTTCTGTGGGAGACATTTTCAAAACAAAAATGATGCTTGAATCTCAACAGACAAAGAATATCCCACAAGAGATTGTGACTGGTATTTTGCAAAGTTACTGGAGAAAGAGGTTTAGCTTAGCAAACTACCAGCCATCATGCAGTGTTCATAAAATCTTTCTGCCTCCTCATGATCAATATAACTCCCAGGTCAGCTACTAGGGGAAAATTTGAAAGAGCATTAAAAAAATACATTTATGTAAAGTCCACTGCAGGCATTCTGGACCTGTAACCTGTATAAATTCCCTGGTCTTCTCCATCAGGGCCCACTGTTACCAGGAGCAAGTACAACCCTGACATAGGAGCTTCCCCGAATACACCAATGGGCTGTGTGGCAATGCAGGACTAGGAAAATTATATCCCATGAGCCTTGGAAAGAAAACAATGGGCCAAAGCTGCCTAAATGCTCTGCACACATTAAGGGAGACTGAGACTAAAGCTGGTCACAAGTGCAGCTCCAAAGAAGAGCATTGGCTTCATCTCAGGACCCAGGGACTGCTCAAAGGGCAATTTCAAGAAGTCCAAAGATACTAAGAGATGTTAAAAGAACAGAGTGGGTGATGTGGCCACATGTAGGGAATCTCCTAGGAGATAGGAGCTCTGTCAGGCCAGATAGGAGCTCTCTCAGAAGAGCAGTATCTATGCTGCCAGTATTTCAGGAATGGAAAATGACTCTTCAGGCTCTGTGCTACTTTCGTGCTGCTTCCTGACTCTTCACTTTTAGACTTTGTTTCTGGGCATGCTGCTAGACTGAAGGCATTTTGCCTGCAAAGCTGTCTAGCTTTGTTGTTTGTATCCCTTCCCAAATAGCTTAGGTGAGTGCCTGAACATCCACAGAGAAGTCTGTTCCACTGGCCTAAAAACTATACTGTACAACATTCTGGACACTTCCTCACACAGGACGATTCCCTCATCCTGGCTGGTCTCTTGCAGTCTTTCATTCTCTCCAAAACTACATAGCAACACTGGTAAAAAAAATAAAAAATAAAAAAATCAGATGTTGAGACACATTTTGGCATAAGGTCAGTCACTGTTTTTTCCTGAGAGTTGCATCAGTAGATTGAAGTGAAAGACAACTTGTATTGTTGACCTCTTCTTTTCTACCTTCCCACACTCTGAATAATTCTCAATCAGATACATGCTTCAAGATTTATAAAATATAACTTAAGCCTTTGACAGTAAAACAATGCCCTTTTTCTCTCTACCTCCCAAAAAGTCCCATACGAGGAAGCTTTCCTACCAATCACCTGATAACTCTTCTTGTCCCAGAGTTCACAATGGCTGCTAGCACGCTGAATAGCACATAAATACCACAGCATTCCCGAATTCACGCCTGGTTTGTGAGATGTCAGACTTGCCATTTCTTCCCCATAAATTCTCTCCTCACCCATCTCTTCCAGATGCCATCCTTCTAACAGCATAAAACCACAGCTTGCTGTGGTTACCCCTGCCACAAAACATGCATCCCTTCCTCTCAGATCTTTCCACACATATAAAGGCTAGAACAGACCATACCTAAAGTCTACCATGACCAGAGAGTATACAAGAAGACTGAACTCTTCTCTTCTGTCTTCTGTCTGAAGAGAAAATGGTGACTTAAATGTTGAATCTTTCAGTCCTTCAGAAATGTCTCTATATTTAAAGTTGCAGAGGTTTGGGTTCTGTCTCTTCTAATAAATACTTTTTCTCAAATATTTAGACATCAGATTGAACTTAGCCTTTCTTGGGCCTTTGAGAAATTGCCAGGAAAACCCATGAAACTCAACAAAAAAAAAGTTGTATATGCCGTGGACTTGCATTTTTAGAGGCCAACACATTGACAAGCTGAAGTCTTGCTTCCTGGCTTGACTTTGGCAGAGTAAGTAGAGGCAGGGCTTTTGCATAAAGTAGTTTATGATGGGACTTTACTGCTTGTCCTTGGAGAGCAAAAGGTCTATGGATATTGCAGCATGTGGATATAGTTTATTTTCGGCTCCCTACTTCCAGCACCATGCCAGCGATTTCTTCTTTTCTCTGCATGTGAGCCAGGCACATATCACAGTAATCACATCCTTCCCTGTCCCAAAGTTCTCCTTCCTCTAGCAATTCCCTTGTGTTTGTAAATGCCAGTCTGGCACTAGCTCAGTACTTTTTCTACACATCTGCACATCTATCCCTAGAGTGTCCACCCTTTTAAAAATACCCTCGTGTATCACAAGACTGACATAATAGTGAACAGAAGGCATAAAAGCACTGTCATGAGCACATGTCTCTGTCTTCTAGTCTTCTGCTAGTCAGACAATGCTGTAAACACTGCAGTCAGGTTTCCAAGCCCTAAAGCAAGTCAGCTAATACAATGCTACATGGGTTCAAGTCTAGCAACTGAGATTTCAGCTTCACTTATGTAATTTGCAGCATCCTTAGAAGGCAGCTACACCTCTGCTTTAGTCTTCCCTGAATATATAAAAATATCTGGATGGTCAACCACCCAGCTAATGATCAATGCCTGGGTTCCTTAAGCAGTAGAGCACACTATGATTTAGATAAAGGTATTAATTTTTTTATGCTGCCTAATCCCCAGCCCATCTGTGGATGTTGCATGCAATTTAATAAGACAAAAACTTCTTCTGTAGATACTAAATTTAAAATAACAACTTCCCCCTCCCTTAATTTGGCATTCAGATATCCCTCAGGGTATGCAACAAGTGACTTGGCAGATAATTCAGGACATATGGCTTTGAAGAATGGTAATTTAAAAGTACTTGGATAAGTTTCCTCAACTCATTCACATTAATTTGTGCTATTCTCTTTTACTTGTGCCCAAGCAGCTGGTACAGCTAAAAAGTATAGAAAATATAATGAATATAATGCAAGTAACAAAAAATCCCCTTTTCCTGAGTTGGATTAATGTATAGTGCGAAAACATTGCTCAAAAACCGAGAAGCAGAAGGAGTTCAGAGACAATTCAGAACTGTTAAACCTCCGTGCCTCCTCTGTAGTCACCAGGTGGCACCAGATGTATCCAGAGATTGGTGATTAGGTTCAAGCCTTCGTAACCTATGTGGTCTTTGAAATGCTGGGCACATCACCTACAGCTATTAAGCAGAGCCCCACAGCTGAACGATCGGTAGACTAGAGAGTTTAGATCTGACCTTAACAAGATCTGAACATTGTTTTACGGTTTGTTTGTTTGGGGGAGATGGGGATGGGGTTTGTTTGTTTGTTATATTTGTTATATTGGGTGTTTGTTAGGGTTTTTTCATAATTGGAGTGGTTTATTTGTTTGTTTTGTTTTAGTGGTTTTTTTTTTTGTTTGGCTTTTCTTTTGTGTTCTTTTATTTCTTTTAGGAGAAGGTGTAAATTAAGATACAGTGGCATCTCCTAATTTGGAGATGTTGGTTATAAAACTTTCCCAAAAATGTAAAAACAAATTACTTTAATTATACGCATTTATTCTTGGTCTGAATTAACATATTGTTACATTTTTCACCTTTTCTTTTGCAACACTTAAAATGTTTAAAGCATTGAATTTTGGAGTACAACCAATTCTTTTAAAATATACATTTTAGCAGTCCCGAAGAATTGTATCTTTCTGTTGATACAAGAGGACCTGTTCTAGTTTTCTGACATTGACAATGAGCGCTTGAATTATATAAGAAATTCTGCGCTTAAAAATGATTTCTTTTTACAAATATAGCTACATTATTGTAAGAGGTAAAATTGAAATTAGCTATGCATCATACATAAGGTATTATCTCTTGAATATAAAAAAATAGTGAGAGCTAATTAATTTACTTGTGATTCATACCAGTTTTTTTCCCAGAATTTCAATGTTCATAACTTTTATCACTAATTATATTTGGAAAATTGGTTTTTGTGCTTGGATTGGAAGTATTTAGCAAGGTATTTTTCTTTTTATTATTATCTGTCTTCTGTAGAAAGAAAACTCTTCATTAGGGACCAAAAAAGGAAAAAAACAAACCAAGAAACCCCAAAAAACCACCCAAAACCAAAACAAAACAAAAAAACCCAAAAAAAACACCCAAAACCCAACAACAACAAAAACAAACAAAAAAAAAACCCAACCAAAAAACAACAACAAAAAACCTCCCAAAAAACACCCCCCAAAAAACCCCAACCAAACAACAATAACAAAAAAAAAACCCGCAAAAAAGGTGAAACCTTGACCTCACTGTATCTATGACATAAATCCCACTAACTTCAAGGGGCCAGGATTTTACCACACATGACCAGATTTATTCAAAGAAGAAAAAGAAGAAAAACCAAACAGCGAAAGATAACATGTTATTAAAAGCACAGAGTCTGAAATAATTGTCTAAACAATATGTTAAATATTTACAAATACCAGTAATCAAAAAGTTGAATTGTAGTTTGAAACAGTTTCAAAAGAAACTTGAAGAGGAAAAAAAACCAAAAAACTTGAAGGAAGAAAAAAGTATATAATAAAAGTATATTAAAGCATGTAATCCTGAATATTCAGATTTTATATCTTTAGCCCATTGGAGTGATTTTTCTGCCAGAAGGTACTTTTTTATTATATTAAATTCATTGTGGCATTACTGCAAAATGCCATTGGCATTTGCATTCTCTTCAGCATGCCATGTTCCTAAAAATGGACCAGTGTGTTTATCAATGTATTATTACACACATGACACCCACAGAAGCTTAATCGTTGTTGGGATCCCCAGTGCATACAACAGAGAACACTCAACATGTTCTGTAAAAAGCCATTTTTACAAGCACTGGCTTGCAAGCAGTGCTTTTGGTGGCAATGGGCAAACCTAGCCTTGTACAGACACAAAAAGAGATGCCTCTGTTCAAATGATTCATGATTATTCTTCACACTTTATAGTAAGACCCCCAGTAAGTGCAACCAGGGAAACCAAGAAAGCGTAGGAGGAGCAGCACTCTCACACCAGCCAGCAGTGGACTCTGGCACTGAAAAAACATGCTTAACCTTCAGCACAGAGAACAAGCCTCTAGATTGGAGCAAAGTCGTTTGTGGATAATTTAACATGGTAGTATTCACACAAAAAGTAGCCTATCCTTTGTCTGCTATAGAGTGAATCTTGCCTAATACAAGTTTTTCTGTTTGTATGCAAGAATTTTCATTGAAGCAGCTGTGGCACATACAAAAACATAGTCCTGAAAGAATGAAGAACAGTCTGAAATTTAGTCAGCTATTGTAAGGTGAAACTGTAGACTCCCAAGGCCAAAAAAGACTGTATGCTGTCTTAAAGCAAGTAATTGATAAAGACAGTAGAAGGAGCTCTCCAGGGAACTCAGTTTTTCTGCATTGCTAAGGGGAGCCCAGGGAGCCAGACCAGAGATGAGACACACCTTTGGATGGCTACCATCAAATGGCATGAACTCTGCCCTGCAAACGGCAACTTCCACTACAGAGGCTGGATAATGGAGAAACCGAGATTTAAACTGGTTTGGGATGGGGCTGTGCACTGACCCTTCAGGGTCCTCGTACACTACATTGAGAAATTCCTATGCACTGTATTCTCACCTGCACTATCAGTTTAGGAATAATGAAATGAGACAAACATAATATGAATACAGTTTTCTTCCCCTTCTCTGACATAAATCTGTTGCCATTTTACAGGAGCTCTGCTTTTACTATCTAGAAGAGAATACAGGCACACACATTTGCAGAAAGACCTAGTGTATTGCTTTCTTAAACAAAGAAGCATAGAATTAATGTTATTTTATCAGCAAAAATTATACTTTTTACCTATTATCTGCAATTCTATCCATGGCAAGTACATTATACTGTAATTAAAGTATATTGTATGCAATTTCTGTAAAAGATCTGTAATAATTTCAACATACTATTCATTGAAATGCATTAATGGAGTACCTATAACACAAAAAAGTTGAAATTGATGAAAATAGAATAGAATAGTATAGCTACTTTTAAGGTTTTTCTTCCTAGCAGAGTCCTAGGAATATCATAATTTATGATATGTTATCCTGTCTCCACTATTTTCTTAAAATGAGAAAGATTTGCAAGAGGCTAGATACTTCCCAGAGATGTCTCAAGGCAGTTCAAGGGAAAGTAGAGTAGGTATCAGATCATGAAAATTATGAAATCAAGAAAATGAGATTATATTCCTTTGAGAGATTACAAGGGAGAAAGGGAGGGGAATTTGCACCTTTTCAGTTGTACTTCATAGGATGGATGACTACTTGAGACAGGCCTGAAGTTCTGATCAGCTGGGTCATGTCTACTAGTTTTGCCTTTCTGAGTTATGATGACCTCTACATGGATGGGTTAAAACATTCATTGACTTTAATGTGAGTTTCATAATTAATTCAGATGGACTACATATTAACACTTCTATTATTTTTTGAATTATTTGTTTCTTTGAATGATTAAAGATTTCCCAGCAATATCTGTAGGAATAATGTCATCATTATACAGAGGGGAGTCATAGGAAAGACAAACAGACTTTTAACCAAGGCCTGTAGTGACAGGGAAAGAGGCAACAGTTTGAAACTGAAAGAGGGTGGGTTTAGAATGGAAAGAAGGAAGTATTTTTTTTTATGATTAGAGTGGTGAGACACAGGATCGGGTTGCTCAGAGAACTTCTAGGTGTCCTGTCCCTGGAAGTGTTCAAGGTCAGGTTGGATGGGGCTTTGAGCAACATTGTTTAAGGAAAGATATCTCTGCCCATGGCAGGATGTTGGAACTAGACTTAAAGACTTAAAACTTCTTAAAAGACTTAAAACTTCTGATTCAAAACAATTTCTGACTCTATGATGCATAAACATAGATGAATACAATGCATACGGCATCAAAGGAATTGATTTTCTAGTTTTAACTACTGCATGCATGGATGATGTATGATTTTGTTTTTCTTTTTCTTACTCCCTTTGCACAGTTCTTCTCTTTACATTAGACCGGATTGCAAACTCAGAAAATCCTGCACGTACCTGCTTCTCTCCACTGGGCTTCTTGTGATTTAACAGCAGCTCCACGGCCCCAACCACCTCCTTCCGTATGGCATGCAACAGAGCATCTCCCACATACACGTTAAAACTTAAGAGCAGCTCAATGAGCTCAAGGTTCTCATTTTCAATGGCAATAAGGAGTGCAGTTCTTCCCAGGGGATCGATGCAGTTAATATTGATCTTGAAATAAATTTCTGCCTCCTCCAAAGCTTTCTTTACACTGGCATAATCTCCTTTCTCCACGGCGTTCAGATAGGCTTTCTCTGAATGAGACAGTTCGGATTCTGCCCGTACAATGCGAAGAGGGATACGATCTCTGTAGGGAGCATTGACGCTTCTTTTGTAGTAGAACTGGGCCATATTTTATGCCATTCTAATACTTTGTCTCTGCAACATGAAAACAAAGATGAAATCAATAACTGACCTGGGGGGTATGATGCACCAAATTAACATTTGCAATATGTAAGTATTTATAACTCATACTAAAATGTAATGCTGAAACACATACAAAATGTTATCAATAGAGCATGTAAGCAAAAACAGAAGCCAAAACATTGCTTATTTGTAACTTACGAAGTCAAAGTGTATCTGTCAGAACACCATTTGCTTCTATGCTTTTTTAAAATCTGTGGCAAACCAGAAATTATATGATACAACACAGCTTACCACCAAAAGTGTAGCTCTACTTCATCCTTAATTTCCTCGTTCAGTTCTGCAAGGACTTAGAGAGCACAGTCGCCTGTCTCAAACACTGTAAAGTCCACAGAAATACTTTGCCATGGGAAAAGCACAGAAAGGAGTGACAGGATGGTGACCACCTCAGGTCTGACAGAGGTGAGATCTGGTTAGCACGTCCTGATCAGAGCACCCCAATGAAAAATTCCCACTGCAGCAAACTGTGTAGAGAAGCAACTGCTCATACACATATCACTGGTCAAACAAGATCACCCCAAGTTATGGGAAAGATGGTATCTGCGACCACCAATGACCACCAAAGCCTCCCTCTACCCCTCAAATATGCCTCCATGGATATCTTGAACTTGGACTGTAAGATAAAGCACTACTGCAGGGACTTGAGATAAGTTAAAGGTGTTACTATTGTCCAAGTGTTGTCTCAGACCTAGGATGCAGTTAACAAAGCCTGGGGAGAAGAATGGATTGTTGATAATGGACATAAAGAATATAGAATGTATAGGCCACAAGGGAAGGCAATTCAAAAACTGCTAAAATCAACTCCAACTGGGTAAAAGATAATTCTGATGGAGAGATCATCTCTGACATCCTACAACAACCCATGTGTTGTTTGAGGATTGTGTGTGGACAACCAAATGCAGCTTTTACATCTTCTTAGTCCTACTCAAATACCCTGACTTACCTGTGGCAGGCGCAGGCACAGACTGCACAACTCAGTGGAGAGCTTCCCTACTAAGATTTTGATTCAATCTCATATGCTATTAGAAAAACATTCACATAAAATGTTTTTCCAACCAGAGATTACTAACTTATAAATTAAAACTCAGAACCTAAAAGGAAAAACAAAATCCGTAGGAGATAAATTTCCAAGGACTGGTAGATAATAGTCACAGTTTTGATTCTGAACTACTCAGTTCTAGAATTAATACTGCATTAATAAAGCTAGAATTAATACTGAAACATAGCAGCTATAAAACAACTCTAAACTCTTACATATAGTAAAGTATATTATGTCTGTGCTTTTATTCTGTAAACTTTATTCAACGACTTTGCAAATAAAATTCTTCCCAACAAAATTATTTTATCCTGGTTCTATCTTCCACGTAGGGAAAAAAAAAAGAGATAAAAAAAGGGGGGAAAGAGGGAAGACAAAAATATTGACCTCAAAGAACAAGGTCCACAAAAAAATATTTCCCCCTGCTGTTCAGTTGAAGGTTGAACACCTTATTAGAGAAAAAACTGTAGCTTCTTGTCATTTTCTCAGCTAATAATGCAAGCTGCATTAACCACTGCCTTTTCCTCCACTTTCTTCAGTCATTAAAACAAAATCTCTGTGGAGGTTCTATAGCAAGCTATAGTATATATTTTTATTATTGTGAGGTTTTCATTCATTTAAAAAAACTCACTAAACACTGTAAGGAATATAGCAATTATTCTGCTCCCACTTTTCTTAAGAAGTGCAATGAGAGATATGTACAAAGGCTGTAGTTGAATTGTTTTCTTTGTTTTTCAGAGCAGATCAACACGGTTTGACACAGGCAGGAAAAGGTAAAGAAGACATATGAGAAAGAACTCTCCTCCCCATCCATATACAGGAGCTGAGGAATCACAATCCTTTGCAAGATGTTTCCCAGTTCTCTCTACAGGATGGTATCAGTCTACAGTCTGGGATACTAGAGGTTGCACAGTCTGTGGATTATATTCTCTTAATCACACTCTAAGTAAAATGAAGTTCATGCCCATTGCACAGTTTTATACCCCTGCAGCTGGTATCATGTTCTTAATATACACTGTATTTCATCACTTCTCATTCTTTTGTTTCAAAACTGCATGTTCAATTCAAGGAGGTGAAAATTTTTATGTTCAGATCCAAATTAACAGATATAAATGGAGTTCACAAGGAGGTAGCTGCAAGAAAGGTGGACTGCCATATTCCATGGACTTCCATGGACACTTTGAGTTTCATTCCCCTCCTCCCAAACTCAAGTAGATTGGGTGTGGATGTGGAAGGGCATCCTGCCTGACTCCAGCTGCCACCTGACAATGACCTAGGTCTCAACACAGGCTGTATTTCATACCTGTCAGGCAGATATCAAGCTAACCTACAACAATGTACACACATTATTCAGTTTCTTACTATTTAGAAAGAGTAGTAGTTCTGAAGACACCTGAAAAAACAGGGACTACAGCTGTGATGTTAATACTGAAGGCTCCTCTCTCTTGAAAGCACACGAATAAACAGATCATTGTCTCCCCATTTACTGTGAGACAAACCATGAATTAATTTGTATCAGAGAAACTGGGCATCAGAGACATTTATTGTAGAAGAAGAGTACAGTCACCTACAGATAGGATCTATCGTGATTTCATGAGGATGATTTGGGGGTTTCTTGTTTCTTTGTTTTTCTTCATTTTTAAGTTAAGTCTGATGAAGATCTTTTATTGCTTTACTGTAAACCATAAGGAAAATACTTGTTGGAGCCTTTTTTGCTTACCTTTTCACGATTCGTGAGAAGTAGATCTAAGTTTAGTTTGTCTCTTTTAGAAGAGACATATTAAACACACATTCTCATTCTTCTAAATAGCTGTCCCCTGCTAATCTCTATTTCTTGCCTGCACCAATTCCTGAACTTAATTATCCATAAATAAAGTTTTGTTATAAGTAAAATTCTATGTTTACATGCAATTAGAAACTAGAGATTAATTGCTGATACAGTACAGTCCTGGAAGGTGATATAAAAATCAAAGAGAATGGTTACATGGGTGTTTATAAAAATAAAACATTTATCTTTATTTTATCTATAGGTGGAAAATGTTGTATAACAACTGTTACTGTTGACATTTACATGGAGCTGTACGACCTAGAAACAGCCAGCAGAAGTACAAAAGTCTCCAACTGCTTTGAGTATCTCTGCAGGAAGAAGTCTAAAGAAACAAGGGATCAAATAGACTGGGCCAATGTGAAGAGAATGAAGGTAAAAAAATGATACAAACTTATAAAAAGTGTAATTATAGTTTCTACAGAGTCCATATAACTGACATAAAAAAAATACTTCAGAGAAGAAATAAAGATAATAATTCTATATAGTGCTTCCTGCCATGCCATGGAAATGTCAGCAACACCTGAGCAGGAGAAATGGATAAAAAAGGGAAATTATAATACTTTGACACAAAAGTGATTCTTATGAGAAAACATTTTTTTCTTAAAAGGCAGTTTTGTTTGCACCTGTTACAGACCACTGTTTCAAATTATATGTGACTGTTTCTTTCATATGTTGTTTTTCAGGGAGGAATGGTAACATTCTACCTTCTTTGCAAACCTTTACCATTTCCACTCTATCATTATTTAATAATTTCATGTAAGAAGAACTGATGTTATCAATTTTAATAATCCTAAATAAATAATTTGAATTTTTTTCTGCTGCTGTATCACTGTGTGCATGTACATGCATGTTACAATCACAGATATTTCTCCATCAAAGCTCAAGAAAAACTGCAATCAGATTTCCTTGGCACTTATTCAACTTTATTTGCTCCCTCTGCATATATGATCATAATCTCCCAATTTTTCCAAGGGACCCTGACTTGCATTTCCCTTGCTTGCTGTCCCCCTACCCCAAAGCAGCCCTAGCCAGGTGCAAGAGGAAAATCAGAGTGAGCCTCCAGCAGTCACCAAAGGCCTCTCTGATGAGCCACTTGTATTACTGCTCACAGACCTACTGCAAACCTTTCAGGGACAGAAAGAGACTCCAGTGACAGCACATCTCCTTCAGCAGATGGGCATATGTGGATATGCTTCTTAGTATCCACATGTGCAGCTTCTGAAATCCTCACTGACACCCCTTCCAAAGGTACTTTATTCCCAGCACTGACCACTGTTAGACTTAATGTAACATTATAGTATATATAGATAGATATAGTATTATACTATATAGCATCTTCTATATCATTGAAAGCACACTTCTGATTTTGCTCATGAGTTTGTTTTTCAGATTATTTGCATTTAAAAAAAAAAGTGAAACTTCACAAGTAACTGGCATCACTCTGCTCAAGAAATCAGAACATTTATGACAAGTGAATAACGTGCTGATTTCTCTGCGATCTTCTGCAACTATTTTATATGCACTTTTCATGGCAAAGGAAAGTTTCTGACATTTTCTAGGTTCATGAAAGTACGAAATTTTCTTTCTAAAATAGATCTGTGACATACCAGCTTTAATCTGACACAGAACCCTATTTGATACACAGTAAAAATGATGTTCAAAGAGAATTTTGGAAAGCAAGACTAGCTCTAATAAATCCCAGACCAAATGAAGCATAAAGTTCCTTCTCCATCAGTCACCAGAACAGACTGTTTCATTTCAACAAAAAGAAAAGAAATGCAGATAAGCCTTTGATTTCTGAACCCAGCATCAGTCCAGAATGCCATATGTCTATACATCAACTTTGTTATAGCACTGGGGTCAGCTGGATAGGCTGTGCCCATACCATTAAACATACTTCACCCCAAAACGGGGCAGCTGAATGAGAACTGTCTTCTGGGAATAATTTGGGGTCCATGCTAACTCCTACACTGTACCAGGAAAGTGTGCAGGAAGATGTTAATTTTATTGAGCCAGCAACTGGATTGATTCCAGGGAACAATAGAACAACTCAAACAACTTTGACTGCAGGTGATAGAATTTCACTGATCATGCCTGCCTTCTAGCCCTGTTTATTTTACAATTCTTATAGCTGGCAATACAGTAGGTGGGGTCCTCACATGAAAGTAATTTTTCATTGTTTGAACTACAATCACCTTCAGATTTGAAAGCTAACAATGGCAAAAATAGCAATTTGGACTTTAACACTGATTCACACACGCAGGATGTAAACTGAATAACTCAGTATGGTGTATGTTCCCTGCAAGGATATTAATTTGGAAAAGGGCTAAACCCCTTGGTTTTGCTCTGGTTTAAAATGCTCTATAACCAAAGTTTCAGTAAAGCAAAGAACATAACCTAGTATATAGCTGTAGTGGCTGATGGGAAGCAGGATGTCATGTTGTCTGCTTACATGTGTTCTGGCTTCAGTCAGGAAGGCAGAACATCAGCTACAAAGAACAACTTTTAGGGTCTAAGGTACAATGGTTATATAGTGGATTAAACCTCACGAGCATTTTATATCTGCATCTTAAGAGATCAAGACCTAGGAAAGTATGAGTCTGAGACACTGAATGTGGTAAACCACTGATGAGGTGACACAGATTACTTACTTTGATATTTTTGGTAAAAGACAGGATGCGATTTCATAGCATTTTTTGAGGGGTTTAAAGTATGGTGCTTCATATATAAAATAAAGATGGTCTGTAAGTTTACATAATGGCAAATGGGAGGAGATTTTTACCTTCTAGGGCTGATGTTGCACCAAATCTTGGTTGAGAATGACAGATTCTTATAACAATGACCTTTAAAGTCTACAAGACTACTATCAGACTAAAGTTTGAGAAATATCAAGATATAAATAAAAGACTGTTGAGAGACATTAGAAATTATTAACAGATCTTAGAGGAGTAGGATGATTTGTGGTCAAGCATACAGTATTGCAAACCTGCATATTTTTTCAAATAAGAGATATTCAAGAACTTGATTCTTCACATACACCTAAAACTGAGCCTAATTTCATTTACCCTATGGGCAAAAATCTGATAGCTTACCCATTAGAGAAAAAAAGAGCATCACTAGGTCACAGAAGTATCGTTAGATGACAATATTAAATTAGTTCATCTTTCCAGTTTATTTAAACTAGAAAAAGGCACTATTCAGAAAAATACAAGATGCATGGTTACCTCTTGCTGATGGGTAGCAGCATGCAAATGTCCTCAGGAATCTGTGGGAATGACGTTGAAGCTTGAACTATTTGTTCTTGTTCAGAGGGAAATAGCAATGTGTTTAAACCTGCTACCAGAGCAAAGGAGAGAAAGACTGCTTTCCACTGACTGACATGAACATTTTCTTTGAAATGATGGAGCATGAATGATGTGAGTCCAGCCTACACTCAGAAGGCAGCCAGTTTAGGGTGGGAAGGACAGGGAAGGCAGTAACACAGATAATGATCTTAATGAGTGACTGCAACATCTAGTTGAGTCGACCTTCCTGTCTCCTTGGCTGGTGTTTTTCTCCTGGGTAAATTCAAGGAGCTCTCCAAAATAGTTTTCAAGATAAAAGTACTTCAGTGTCATCTGGCTACACAGAAGGCTGCCTTCCAGCATTTCCAACAGTAGCAGTGACCTAATGCTCTGTGGATGTGATTCTGCAGCAGCCACACAGCACGGCAACATTTCTCAGGGGATGCGGGGCGTGCTTATGGAGAGGGTGGGTGGTCTTTCCCCAAATGAGAAGTGGATAGGAGAAAAAACCTGTACACAATCTGTTGAGAAAAAGATTGGGCAGAAAGCGTCTGACTGTGCAACTTCACTTGAGGAGGAAAGGAGAGAGGATGGAGATTAGGTTGGGAAATACAAGACAGGAGCATTACTTATGGGAATTATACTGCAAGTAGCAGTGACTTTTCTCAGTTTCAGGGTATGTTTCCACACAGAACCACGTCTTCTCATGCTTTCTATGATGAAGTACAAGGCAGCATGCAGTTTGGCCAGAAAACGGAGAGTTTGAGCAGACTACCCAAATACTTTTAGTAAAGACTGGCTAATAAAAACACTCCACTGTGGGTCCATTTTCAGATGCACAAGCTAAGCCTGCCCGAGGATAAGTTAAAACACTTTTCAAGTATTTAGGGCCAATAGGGAGCCAGCTGTGAAGAGATTTGTGTTCATATATCCTCACATAAGCATTTTAGTACTGGCTGCTGCCCTGAGACTGGTATGTGTATTTTGTAGGGAGCATTGAAAGAAGCTGAACTTTAAAAAACTCAAAAGCTACCAAAAAAAAAAGCTAGTTCAGGAAAATTGTTCAAGTTTTGGAATTTACTGGTCTGTTTCCACACACATCCCTAGTGGATCTGCCTCACACTGCTTAGAGACACTTGAGTTGGTGCATTTTATTAATTTTAATAAAAGACTTCATGAAAATAAAATCAGGAAAATTTATTACCTAAGCTCACCTACCATAATAATCCAAAAACTCAAGTTAAAAGAATTTTAATGAGCAACAAATTGAAATCAAAGTGACACCAAAGCAAACCATTTAACCTCAATAGCAAAGAATGTTCCACCATTTAGTTAGTTAGATAATACATGTAGTTCTACAAGTCTGTTAGACAATGATCACCCATTGGTAACAAACCTCAACAAAAGAATTTGATTTAAATCAGTCAAATGTATAATTTGGTTGGTTAACTTGTCTAACAGTGAAACCTATTTACTATCTGGACCAAAGCCTGACAGAAATAATGGTATTTTTTTCCTCAAGAAATTGTACACTTATGTGGTGACTAACCCCTTCCTGCCCTTGTAGCAATAAAGACTTCAAAACGACAGGCCCTATTTGCCAGAAGTCATAAAATGACAGTTTCATGTCACTCAGGACTTAAATGTATTGCACAGAACATGCCCTAATGAATAGCTTGACAAGGTATTATATAAGGCTTCTTAAATCCAGAGGAACAGTTCTTTCCAGAAATTCACCTGCATGGACAAATTTTCATTTATACATATCCCCAAAAAACAATTCAGGATTAAAAGTATTCTGCTAAATTACAACAGGAGTGAAAAATATAAATAGGAACAATAAGAGAATTCTCATTGCTAGAGAGTGATGGCACCAGAAAGCTGTCATGCAGATTCCCTGGCTGACAAAGGCATTTCTATTACAGTGCTCTATAGATCTGTGACCCAGCAGCAATTATGTGAGATTGGTAATAGCTCAAATACTTTGAGCACCCTTCAGGAAGTTTGTATATTCTTGTGTGGGAGAATGTCAGAAGAAGGTACATTGCTGCATTACAACACAAAAACTTTAAAAATAGATCACCTGAAAATCTGAACAAATCTATCTCCTCAACACTTCCTTCTGAACTGCTTTCTGAAATATTATATAATGTCTCTTCTCCTCAATAATGAATCCTCTCCCAAGTATATAATTACTTCAGCGTCTTATTCACAGAAAAAATATATCTGACTGATAAGAAAACAAGAAATAATTGATACAGGAAACTTTCACTGTGAAAAATGCATCTTGTCAATATTTCCAACTGGCAGATTAGTTCTGCACTCTCTTAGCCAAGGTTTTTACTCATCTACTTTAAAAAGTAATCACCCAGATTTATGTCTGGAAATAGTGAGTAAACAACTTAATTTTGAAGCACCTGTGCTATGCTTTCTTCATCTTAAGCCAGAGGGTACAAGTTCATCTAAACACAAGCCAGCCTAACTTGGATTTTCATTGTAGGAATACCTCCTTAGCAAGACAACCAAATAAAAGCTGAAGAGAACAGCAAGTAATACTAACATTTCAGGAAAATAACCGTTGATTATCAGAAACTCTCTGAAACAATATTTTAACTATCAAGAAGCTCAGATGTTATGAGAGAGTCACAAATTTAAGGATTACTGTAAATACCTCATCTGAACTCTGACATAAGGCAGGTTGAGGGAAAGTCGGCATGCTTTTCCTGGTCCTGAAAAACTTGAACTGGAAAAGATGTCCTGAGCCACCAAATCCAGCCTCTCACACAGGCAACTCTTCCAACAATCTGACCCTGTAAAGATCAGACTCCCTGTCTTTACAGAAGTAGCTGGGATCCCCCTGCTTGACCCATTGCTTCTGTGAGTGGTGGTGGACAGAGACTCATTCCTCCAGCATGACAATTTCCTCAGCCCTAGATAATGTTCAGCTGTTAAGGACTGCTGACAGGATAATCTTTCTTCCAGCATAGTTGGAGAAAAGCTATCCCTTTTTAGACTTCATTTGGCCAGGCTGCACAAATATGTCTCCTTTACAGCACCAGCTTATTCCTTGCACACTGGTGCCACCTGAAACACCCTGGGATGCCCATCTGTCCCCAGTTGCTCTCCTGAAAAGGCACAGGTCCCTTCTAGCTCTTATGTCACACCCCAAACCCTGTAACCCTCAGGCATTCAACAAGAAATAGATGTCTACAAGTGGTAAGCTTGAATTTAACCTCCAGACTCCCTTCTGTGTTTGATCTACTCCCTTGCCACACCACTTTTTTAGTGTGACCAAAGTGTACTTGTTACTCCAAGACATACTTTCCTGCCTTATGTGATTTCAGTAATTCTCTATCTCATGCTTGGCTATTTTACTTGATTAAGTTCCAGACCTACAATCACATCATAATCATCCACCTTTAATCTGCTGATAACTTTTGTTCTTTTCCTCCTCAGCTGTTTTCAGCCAATAAAATTCTGATAAAAGGAAAAAAAGAATCCTTTAAAAATGATTTTGCAAATGCTCATGTAATTTGCATTTTTAGATAGATTAAAATAACTTTTTGTACTCTCCCATAATAGTGGAATAACTGGTCTCAAGGGCAAAGCAAAAGAAAGCTCATAATGCATGTACCTAATTCTGAATGATGCATATATACAAGAACTTCTTTTCTTCCAGTAATCATCTTCCTCCCCAGAGCTTGAGCTTTAGTCAGTTTTCTCTACTTAGATGTATCACACAGGTCTCTGTCTCTGTTTGTTAGTAGTCAGTAAGTCTTTGACTCCATGACCTCTTGTAGTTAAGAATGTCAAATGTTCCCTGTGAACACCATGAACTTTGTACTTGAAGACTTTGTTCTAAATATACCCACCACTATTTTATTTTATTAGGATAGGTGGAATATAAATATGAGCCTTCCTTTTTTCCTTTCTATTTTATTGCTCATATTTTGTCAATAAGGCACAACAAAGGCAATTATGAAGTGGCTAAAAAGAGAAGTTTTTACTGTTAGTCTTTTTTCCAAGTGAGTTGAATGACATCCACCCCTGTCCCATACTAGCGAATATAAGAGGTAAACATTTTAGATATTAACCACATTCAGTCGTGGTACCTCAATGCAACCTACCTAAATTTAGACAGCCTACTAAGGTTTCTAAGTTGGAATGTATTTATCTTGGTCTCCTTCTAGAGCTAGCAGAAAAAGAGAAGGAAAATTCTGCTGCAGGCAATTCAATCAAATCTCCAATTCTTTCTTTTGACTGGCACAGCAGGGTATGAACCTAGGCCTGAGCATCTGCATTTGAAGAATTCTCTGAACCAAAGATGTTCAGGTTTGTTTTGAAAAAAAACCAACCTGAAAATAAGAATTCACTTGGTCAAAACCGAATGAATACAAATGTACAAAGGAAGACAGACCCTATCTTTATTAGAAATATCAGGAATATCTCCCGATATGCAGGTGCCTGTCACTATTGTATGCTAGATACAGAAATAATGCCAATTATGCCTGCAGTAATGCAGACTATGAACCAAATTTATTTTTGAAAGATTTCCCTCTGCAGGAAATTTATTTCTCACTCTAATGCACTTCTAAGTAAGAATACAAATACTGGCACATAAGAGAGTGCATCATGAGTTGCTGCACATGTTCCCTGTCGGATGCTGTGCTGTAACAACATATCAAACCATTGCTGGCCACTAGAAATCTCATTAAATGTCCTGAGATATCAAAGAAGATCACATATATTCTAGGGGTATATACATACAATTCACTATAACTGTCAGGGGAAGTAATACCGACTTTTCCTTGAAACAGGTTTTCTGAGTGATGAAACAAAGAAGTTGAGCTTCAAATAGATATGTGGAAGCTGTTAACATTATTCCTCATTGTGCAGGTGTATCCTACACCTTCTGCAATCCCCAGCATGCTGACATTGCAGTTACTTATTGAGTGTTGGAATTTCTTTCAAACTCAGCTGCTAGTGATGCAGCTTCCATTTAAAATTTTTTTTCTTCTAAATATGAGAGTATATACAAAGCTGAGCATAACCCAAAGGTAAAACCAGCTGTTAGTAATAAGGCCATGTATGTCTACTAACTAATGTGGATACTCTGTTTTGAAAGTAATTATTTTATTGGCTCCATGCATCTCCTAGAGTATCATTGCAAAATACACTGAGTAATTTTAGACTGAAAATTAATATTTTAAACACAGTTGATAATCCAGCACAAATCCAAAACAATCGTGGAAATCTAATTATGACTGTTAGAAATTCCATGCACAGGAAATGCATTAGCCAAACAAGCAACAGGTTATTCTGGCCTGACAGTAACACCTTCCCTGAAAGCACAGCCTAGCACACGTTCTTAGAGCAACATCCCCTCCAGCCACTGCTTCCCTGCCACCGGAGTGTCCTCAGCAGGGACCTCCGCTGGTCCCTGTGGGCTGTGCTGCCTCCAGGGCTCACACCACCTGCCAGGCCACCCACAGCCAGCTGTGCTGGACACTGCTCCCTGCTGAAGCAGGTTAGTACCCTGATGTTCTGGGCACTACAAACACCAGCAGTTTCTATTCAAGGAAATCTAAAATTATGGCATTCTTTCCATCGAGAGTTACAGCTTCAGACATGCAATAACCCTTAACAAATAATCAGGAACTGTTAATATAATACCATCCATCATAAAAAGAGTTGATACTATTTTACCAGTGCTCTAAGGAGAAAAATCTGACAAACAACTGAAAATAATTCCATTTAAAATTAAGGTTTGTGAATAGAAAGAAGAGTCCTTTTAGGGATGATTAAGAATCAAAATATTCAAAGTGATTTTTTTCTTACAGCAGCAAAAACTTCAGACTGTCAGACATCAGGGATAGCATGTTACTGAAATATGAATCCCTCAGTTCTCTACACTCCCTGCTTGGAACAAAGGGGAAAATTAAATTGGCATTGGTACATACTGTGCTTGAGTGCTCACTTAGCACTGGTTGTGTAAGGAGATGCTGACTGAGGTTTTAATATTGTTCACAGTAACAATTCTCATGGTAAAACAAGCAATTTGTTTTCCAGAGGTAGAACTGTTTCTAGACTAATCACACTCATTTCATTAAATAGTAAGGCAAAAGGGACTAATTCAAGGGTAGTATAATTTAGATATTGCCTTTACAGAGTAGTTCCAAAGCCCATTGCACAGTGGCATGTCAGTGAGAACTTAATCAAGCTAATTGTCTCAAAACATAAGGTCAACCTCAAGGTAGAAATACCAGCTGTTAATAAAACTCTTCTTCTCAGAAACAATTACCCAGTTTGACTGAACAAGAGTATCTGGATCCTGCATTTTACAGGTATCAGTAAGAGTGAAAAATGTCCACCATTTTTAGCAGTGGTTTAGCAATTGATGGGAGCTGGCCAGAAAAGAAATTGTAACATGAAAGCAACAAGAGATGGGCAGTGGATCATGCAACAGAATATGTCCACTGGAATATGGTAAATAACACAGAATTGCAAGTTTCACCCAGTGGCAGTGGACCCTAAAAGTATACGCTGAAAAGCAACCAACTGTTTGGATGAGAGCTGTGTCAAAGTGCTGCATATATCTGACAATCTTTTACTGGCAAGTTTTTGGCAAGTTTTTGCTTCAGGCAATCTCATGTCCTTAGACTACTTCTTTTGGGAGAATAAAACTGTGGGTGGGTTTCAGTTCAGGGTTAAGACACCTACGTTAAATGTCTAAATGTAGACATCAACATTTGAGATAATTCCCCAAATTCCCTCTGTTGTTGATGCATAATCAGGATGGGATTAGTTTTCTAAACAGAGAATGACCTTTAAGATATCCTGTATGCCTGACACGTCCTTGGGAACTGGCAAATAGAAAATACCCCTCCTTGTCCACAGGTAGAATCCATGAAGGATGCCATATCAGATGTCACTAGACACGTACCTTTTAGCCCATTTTATCACAGCTTTAATCAGTAAAACTAGCTGCACTTGCAAAGTGATTCGACTTGCCTTAGGGATCAACATGCCAATCAGCTCCAACAGGTCATAGATTGTTTTCTCATCTAGCACACTTATGGACATCTGCATGAATAACCCTGTGGGCCTGGATGCAAATCCAACATGGTGAGCAGAATTCACCTGCTTGAATATTGTGTGTAGGGCCACAAGACGATACACTGAGATTTCAGATATGATCTGGGTCAGGTGAAAGTCATGACAGGCAGGGAATGGGCTGTCTCTAGGGCAGGTATCATCTGCCAGTTTATGCACTAGGAGGAGCCCAGGAGCACATTGAATTTAGATGTCTTCTGGGGAAGGAAGAATGCAGACCATCTGCTTTAAGGCAGCTGCAGCACCAGGGGGGCTGCTGTCAAACTGCTTCCTGCCTGTGCAGTCTATAGAAAAGCCATGCAAGGGGCAGAGAGATGGGAAGGAGCACGTCTCTTCTCCCTGTGGTGTCAGAGGGTCAGCAAAAACTGAGACTTCAAGGCTGCTGGCAACATCCAGCAATGGATGGGAGATGCCTGTGCAGCTTCACCTCATTGCACAGGTGGAGTTTGCCATGCACTTGTTGCTACTAATAGTAAAACCAAGAATTTCTCCCATTAAATCAATATCTGATGAGCAAATGAAGATATAATACATTAGCAACCATCATTTGGCACAGATGAGGCTGTTGCAGGCACTGCTCCACTTTTGGGACAATCAAACTTTGCCTTGACACAAAGTGCTAACAGGCAGCCAGGTGTTATCATCCCACAGCTTGATACCCTGCTACTCCACACTTGAGCAAACGTCAGAGCCCTTCTGGGCTGCCATCTGGTTATTTCTAATCTATGATATTTGGCTCACTGCTTGCCCCACTAGAGATATATATTGCTAGGGTTAAATCAGAGTTGCCAAGATTTCCCAATAATTTTCATAGATACATGATTAACATATCACATTAGAAAGGCAAAACAGCACAGAATATAAATGATAGACACATACGCAAGTATTTCAACACTAGGAGAGAATGTTTCACAGTCCAACACACTTCACTATTCAAAATGCTTTCCAGATATTTTGCTGGTATTTCACTTTGCTATCTCACACCCCATTACTTCTAATTATACTCAACCTCGACCTATTTAAGCAAATTTTGCTAACAGTCTGTTTATTGACAACCACTCATCCAAATTGTTTTCATCTATGACATCTATCAAGTAGGAAGATTTGGGATGAACCGGCTGCATGTTTGCCTTTTGCTATGGGATAATGGGCAAAGCTTTCTACTGCAGTCACAACTTCTTGCTGTCAGATTTTCAGGGGTGACAGCATCACATAGCTCCAATATTATGTGTCATCCCTAAAGCAAGTCTTTATCCTACCTCTTCCTTCAAATTTTTCAATAAACTTATTTTATCCACACCTCTCCTCCAAAAAAATCCAAAAAACCAAACCCCTTTCCCCCCATAAAAAACCTGCGCAACCAAACCCAAACCAGACTAAACCAAAAATAGGAAGTATAAAGGAAATTAAGCCAGCTTTCTTGAGAACACTGTTAGTAGGCTATCTGCAAAGCTTCAGTTTGTGTCAGGTGAGATGGTAGAAGTGAGGAGCTGAATTGGCTGGTGACCAGCTTTACTTCTACAAGTCTAGTCTGATTTGATGAGAGCAGATGAGTGACTGCTAAATTAGCTAATCTCTGCCACATTGCTTTTACTGTGCGAAGCAAGGCTGATCAAGAGCAACCACCAGAGAGGAAGCAGGAGCAGGTGTACCTGTGCCTGCCTGACATGAGCCCTGCTGTCTCAGCTATATTCAGAAAACCACCTGCTACCACACAGAGCTGTATGTGACAGAACCAAGGCATAAGGAAGGCACCAGTCTGCTTATTGAGACTTGCTTTGTGCTCCTCAAAAGCATGTGCAAAACTTGAGTGGGTCGTGACAGGGCACTGGAGCTTGAGCATTATTTTTTCATCCTGTCGTTCCTAGAGGAATAGATACCCTAAGACTGCATCTGCCTCCGCAAATATCACAGTGCAATAGGAGCAGAGCTCCTTGCTGAGAACCCTGTATTTCAGGTGATTTACCTCAGACAAGCTCTACCCTGGTCCTGCAAGCTGAGCATTAGCAGCTGGAGTGTGGCAGGAACACACCTGGAGTCAAAAATCTGTCTTTAGATCCTGTAAAGGAATCTAGTCCACAGGGTCCAGGCCTCTCTGTAGTGCCAAAGAAAGCATGGTTGGAGGGGTAAAAGTACGAGGGAAAAATCACTTAAGAGGGTACTTTGATGTTACGATACTAGACTAATGTAGATGCATATATAGTAATTCAATCTCTTGTTTTCATTTTAGAAACTTTAGTCCTGACATAAATTGCTCTGATCATTAAATACCTAAGAAAGTTCCCCCTAGCCCATTGGTATTTGACAGTACTGCAGTTATTTCCATGGGTCCTGGTGGCTGGTACATGAAGTTAATCTTCTTTAAGATGCACCTAACTTAACAAAGGGAAGGGTTCAGTTACCTATACGACAGCATGATCTTTAGTGCATGATTAAATTCTTATTCTGTGTGTTGAGTTCCTCCCAACCCAAAATGTTCTATGATTCTGTGATTTAAACTCCACTTTGTGAGAAGACTTTTGCCCCCAGTCCACCCCACACTCTTCACAGATCTAGAGGAAACTGCTCTCCTTCAAGTAAGATTGTTGCTCTTGAAAGTAAAAGTTTCTTGAAAGAAACTCGTTGTTTCACTTGAAAGTAAAAATATAATAATCAATTTTTCAGGAAAATTATCTTGGATAACTACTTTCAAACCAGAAAGACACTTTATTCTTGATGTTCATAAAATGGTTCAGTGTTCAGAGAACTTGGTCAAATCTTGAACAAAACATTCTGAGATTGTTTACAGACATATATTCTAATCCCAATGTTGTCCTGAAACATAATACTTTTCAGTATTCCTTCTGAATTTTGCCATTGAAAAAGAAATTCAAAATTGACTACAATAGGGAGAAGCAACAAGATTGTGGTGCCAAAGACTAGTGCTTAGAGCACTTGCCTGAAAGATCCAGTGCTCAGTTCTGCATTCAGGACTGGTTAGAAATAAAGGCTCAAGAGATACAATAGAAACTTTTTGGTAGGCCTTTTACCAAACACAAAGTTAGAATCATAACAGAGGACTGTAATGAGAGTATGCTCAAATTTATTACATGGTCTACAAATGGAGAATATGAACTGAAAAGTACAATGTAATTTTTACCCTATAAACTTTTTGATTATCATTTGCCATAGCAAAATGTTGTTCTGCCAGTGCATAATGTTAATTTTGAACATGTACTGGAAAGAATTTAGACTTATGCTTTCTATGTATTCTATATTACAGATCAAGTAAGCCGAATATGATGATTAAAAAAAAGAAAAGTCATTCTATTTTGGATGCCACTACAGACTTTAAAAATAATGGGTCTTAAACTCTATCCATGATTTGTACTGACCTCAACAAGTCAAGAAAGATTTGTCTCCAGCTACTTCTTTTTTTTCTCCTTGATTGAAAACAAACCTCTGCAGCTGTTTTTCTAATTTTGTAACAGTTATATATAACGGACCAACAAGCATAGAATACTATGGGCTTTTTAACTATTCTTCAGAAGTTATGCAAGTCAACCTTGATAGTGAAATATTGCTTCATATGACAGGGCAAAACAAAAAAATATTATAAATGTATCTGGAGAAGACTCCTAGGAACAATAATTGAGGGATTTCCAATTGCTTATGTTCATCTGCAAGTCAGAACCATCTCTGTCATCTAGGAAATTGTGAGAGTGCTTGAATTAATTACTATGTGGCCTTTTTAGAAGCAAATCTGCTTAACTGTTACCACTATGCTGACTGTGAATAAAGATGCTTTGCATATTCTTTTTCTTAAGAAAATGTTCTCCACACACCACCCACAAATGCCTAAATAAAGCTACATTGTATTTTGACACTATTTCTGATTATTACTAAAATAAATCTAATAAAAGCTCCTCACATGAGAGAGCTTTTTTCTTCTCAAATATTTGCTTCAGGAGACATGGCAATATTCTAAATTGCAGGGATCATTTCGACCAAACACATCTTCATCATGGATGTTTCCTCTGAAAATACATTCATATGACTTGAATCATGCATATTTTACAAAATGCAGGTGGAGGATAGAGACAAAGATCTCAGATAAAGGGGATCTGAGATATTGTCTTCCGCTTAAACAACATTCAAAGTGAATCCACTTATGACTTTTTAAAATAGTTGGACTTTTGCAGAATAATCAAGCTCCAAGGACTATTTCATCACACTTGCAATATAAAGGGAAATGGTTGTCAAGTTGCATCAAGTTAATGCACTACAAATAATTGCCACTCCTATAACACCATCACTCTCTATCTCAAAAAAATCAGTTTCCAAGTGCAAAGTTTTAAGCTTTTGTCATCCAACGGGTAAATAGTACCAACTGGTAAATAGTACCAACTCCTCCATCCCAAGCTTATAAATCAAGAAAAAAATGTAGCTAAAATAAGATGTTCTGAATTACAATTTCCACCATGGTCTAGCCAACAAATAAAACATACCTCCTTACTCATATAATTGATTTTGTTGGAATACCTAGAGTAAAACACCTGAAACACAAAGCAACCATTGTGGCTGTTGTGTAAGTTACCTTGGAATGTAATAGAACATGTAAGGAAAATCAAATAGAACTACAAGTGGCCTCTGTCACACACTATGCCAGAAACATACCTGGAAAAGAGCTGAGACTTTTTTCTGTACTTTTCCTGCTCTCTGGCCATTAATTCACACTTCAAGTGTACCCAGGGCCAGCCAGTTTAAGAGCATAACCAATTTACTGGCTAACATATTTCAACCCAAGTGAGAGGACACAGGCAAAGGAAAAAATTTACTCATGAAAAGATGGCAGTGCAATGAGTACCAGTTAAGTCTGAAAGTGAAATGCATGAGGAACATATTGGAGAGACTAATGCCAGTAGCTTCTCTAGATAGACCCAAAATCGGGCAATTATGGAAGCTTCCCATGTCCAGATCCTGTGTCTTCACTCCACCAAGACAAATAGTCAGTTTCATCTTTGCCCACAACAGTGAGATCATCATTTCTAACTGGCATGTAAACTGTTGTGGAGGAATTCCTCCCACCTAAGTTTAGTTGTCTAAATTTAGTTTTCCACAGTAGTCTTAGTTAAATTTAGTTGATTAACTAAGGGGAGTCCTCCTTTACAGTCAGTGTAGTGAAACAGGCTGCTACAGATTCCTCATATATATATATGTCTTAGATACTTTCTTTAGGATCAGATTAATTCCTCCTGGAGACCTTGTAGGCTATGAGGGAGGCTGATGCTGATTTGTTTGGATTTAGATATGTGTAAAAGAATTAGAAAGACTTTTAGTATGTCATCCAGAAAATGGATTTAGCCTACAAATTCTTTCCGTGTGGGACACATGAGTTATGAAAGGCAGCAGGAGACAGTTTAATCACGTATTAAACTGTGTGTTGATACATGGTAATTTAGATTTGTAGTACACATATTTATAGATTTAGAGTTGTTTTGCACAATAGAATTAATATTAACCTTTATAACAACTTAAAAAATTATATTTGTAAAATAAAAAGTGTGACACGCCCAGTTTTTACACTTGATAAATTATTTGTAACTTAAAACTTAATTAAAATTGGTCTAACTTTAATTCATCTTTTAAAATAGTTACTCTGAAGCTTGACATATTTTATCAGTTTTGTGATACTGTAATATAGTTTCTTCAAGGAAACTTTCTTTTTATTTTTATCTATTTTAAAATGAATTTATATTAACAACTTTGAGTGAAAACTGTGTAGCCATTTACATACTCTTTATACAAAAGGAATTATGACTCTGCAAAACTTATTTTTCCCTTTCTTGTTAGGTGAACATAATGTCCTCGGTACAACATGTAACTTAAAATTACAGCATCACCAAAGGACAATGTCAGACGCACTGGAGAACTCAGGTCTAAAATGGTACAATTCTTGGATTTTAAATCTTTCATTCATGCCATTGTGAAGGTCAGCTGTTGATGTTTTGAGTTGGTTAAGGTCTGTGGAATGTTTTGCTTCTCAGCTTAGAATATTCTTCCCAAGCAGCCGCAGGGTTTGTTCCTGGGCCTAAATTAAGACTCAAAACATTCCACGACCCTTTGCCTTGTAAGCTGAAACATCAACATCTGCCTCAAATACCACCCCTCCAGAAAGTGGGCACATGGGATGTAACATCATCACAAGTATTTTTACATGTTATTTAGGAACTCACCTTCAACCACTTATAAATAATTAATTAGATTTTCAACCACCATATTTTATCAATAGGGTTTTCAGCTGGTATAGTTTAGAAAGGGTGAATTCCAGATGTCAGGTTCTGCAAATTTTGCTTTTATTTTTGCCAATAATTTGGCCATGAGAGCAGCCAGAAAGCAGGATCCTCCAGATCTTCTGCTGCAATTGAATATGTGCACTACAGCTTTAAAAACCTGGTAGAGGGAGACTTTAATTTACAAACTTTAATTTTGCCTTATTTCATAGAGTTTCTCCAGGTCACTAATCTTACTGGAGACAGAAGAAATAAGCTGTTACTAGAAACAAATACTTCACTAGTACTTCTATCACTATATCCTATTTTTAACAATTATATTTATCATTAGGCTTCGTACTTCAGATCGTTGCTTATGTTCAGAACTATTTTCTATTTTTGGATCTGATCCTTCAACACTAAACATTTCATTCCCACACAACCGCCTTAAAGAGACAGTAAGAACACATAGGAAACTACAAAAATGTTTAGAAAAAGATAACCTTGCAACATGTAAGCTGCAAAGTTACAAACGTACAAAGAGTAGCTGCCTTGTAACAGAACCTCAACACCTCTAATATATCACAGCTTCTTCCTTGTGGTTCCAAAAAAAGATCATGGTCAACCACATGACATATGTACCCTTGACAATAAGCTGTGAAAACAGCTGCTTACTTCTTAGTCCACTGCCTATTTCCTGTTTGGTTTGAAGCACAGAAAGCTCTTCCACAGACAGCCAATTCATTTTGAGAAGCATCTACTCTGTTAAAGCAGGACACAACACCACCATTGATTTTATGATGAAATTCTACTGAACAGCTTGCCTAAATTACAAGATAGCAATGGATTGAGATCATTGATCAAAAATAAGGATGAGGCCAGACTGAGACAAAGGAATTGTGCTCATGGGGGAACATGTCACTAATTCAAGACTGAAAGGGGTCAGAGAGTGATCCAGACGTTCAGAGGGGAATCATGTGATCCACTACAATAGCTTGGGAAGTTCAGATGCCAGCACCCAGGAAAACCAGCTGCAGCAAGGTGGCAGAAAAAGGGTGCAATCCACTGCAAACTGAAGAAAACATAGAGAAATAAAGCCCTCACTACCAGGAAGGAAGAATACAATGATTTAGGAGGAGGGCACCAGAACCATCACCAATTCCCTTCAGAAGATTGCAACCCAGACAAAATATACTTCATAGAGAATGGGATGTGAGATAAGTCTCATTTATCAGGGGAATTCTCCAAAATAATTCCAGTATCCCCCCAGAATGATGTAATCTATGTCAACAAAAGCACTTGTCTGTTGCCAAAGCATTTTTAAAAGTATATTGTGTTTGCTGGTTAGTATGGCCTCTCTCATCCAGCTAAATGACCCAAGTGTTTGAGGAAAATATTTGAAAGACATGTCTCCAAGGCTAAGCAAGAGGTGTGTGGAATGACTGAAAGTTTCTAATTAATTAAAGGTTTTCTTCCCTCTCCAGATCATGTAAAAATTCTTTACTTTTCGTCTTTGAGATTGTTGTGGGGCATTTTTAATAAATCAGTGACATTTACTCACTGAGTGCACATTATACATCATCTCCAAATGCTCCTGTTCTTATATACCGCTTCTACTTCAACAGAAGAGCAGCAGAGGCTGGCAAAGTTACTGGGAAAACAATAAACTGAAAGCTAGACGATGTGGAAATACCTAATTAAAGTTGGAGCAATAATCTCTGCTTTGTTGATCTCCTTTGCATGAAAGAAGAGAAATCCAGCAATTATAATCTAAAATAAATACCACTCCCTGTAGCCTTTCTGAATGAAAACTCTGAAGCTGTGCTGGAAGGCTAAGAGTGGATTCAGTCTTTCATTAATCTCAGGAAGCACCTATTGTCCTTGTGTTGGCTGGTGGGAATACCAGCACAAGCTATACAGCTCTTTCTCAGGGATCTTACCTTTGCCTAGGTAGTATGTGTAGATTTCACACATCTCTCCTCTGTATTTTGGTCAGACCTATGTTTCCTACCCAATTTATATGCTGTTGTTGAATCAAATGTGACCTCCAGCTTGTGATATGAATATGTAGCTCCTCAAGGTGTGGCGCAGGAACCATCTGAGGTTCAAAATAAATGGTGGAAATAAAGGCTGGTTATCAACATAATTCCAGCTTGTGGAGACCACAGCAGAGACAAAGTGCTGTCATATCTGCCAATAAAGATAAACTTCTTTCTTACTATTTTTTTTTTCTCTTTTTTCTTCTTGGGCTTTGAAGACAGCGATGGGCCTTGAGGGGAAGCTGCATGAGGAGTGGCTGAGGGCACTTGGTCTGTTCAGCCTGGAGGAGACTGAGGGGAGCCCTCACTGCAGTCACAGCTTCCTCCTGAGGGGAAGAGAAGAGGCAGGCACTGATCTCTTCTCTCTGGTGACAGGACCCAAGGGAATGGCCTGAAGTTGTGTCAGGAGAGGTTTAGGTTGGATATTAGAAAAATATTCTTCACCCAGAGGGTGGTTGGGCACTGGAATAGGGTCCTCAGGGAAGTGGTCACAGCACCAGCCTGACAGAGTTCAAGAAGTGTTTGGACAATGCTCTTGGGCATATGAGGGCACAGGACTCTAGGGGATGGTCCTGTGTAGGGCCAGAATTGGACTTTGATGATCCCAGTGGGACTCTTCCAACTCACAATATTCTGTGATTCTGTGATTCTTCATATTATTTCAAAGTTAAAGTTTCATTAGATAATTTGTTCTTACATTTCCCAGTGTAGCTACTTGTTCCACCTTGGTGTAGCTCCAGGCACAGAATATTGCTGCAGACAGAGCTGCAGGAACTATGTAATTTAACCTCTCTAAGAAAAGAGAGCTTATAACAGATAAATTGTACTAGCTAATCCCTGCTGTCTTACCCAGCACAGAAACAACCCAAGGAAATGTTCAGGAAAATAAAGCTGATATGAGCAGACTGCTGCCTGGGTGCTTTCCTTCTCTCCTCCGCTCAATGGAGGAGAAAACCTTCAACTCAGAGGCACAGAACCCTGGGTATTCAATTTCTTTGAAAACTCATGCAAATTTAGAGCAATTTGCATTCAGTTTGACTCTCACTACTCTGTTTATCTTTTCTATTATTTATCACAAAGTTATTTTGCAGGAAAATTTACTAACATGGAAAGACTGTGCCAGAGGTGGCAACTTTGCTCCAGCTGCCCAGAGAACCAGCCCGAAATACACAATACTTGTAATAACTGGTGATTCTGAGTGTATTACTTGGCTCAGCTCTTCTTTTCAGACTTCCATACTTAACATGTTTTATGTCAATAATTCATAACTCACATTAAAAATCTGTCATCATATAAACAGGTGAAACAGCTAATCATGTTGAATGTGCTAATCATCTCTTACTAGAGAAAGACTATTAAACAATGTGCTGCCAAAAAAAAAAAAAAAAAAAAGGACGAAATCTGCATGCAGAAATACTAATAAAGTCTTCTAGTTTGGGGTCATTATTGAATGACACCGAGGCTTTGCAAGGGATAAAAATACCTTTTTACAGTGGATTTATAAGTTCCAAAACTGAAATGTGTTCTAAATGAGACAATTCAATATTACTCAAGAAGATAAAATGCTGAGAGATGGAAGTGTGGGAAGAGAATACATTGATTAATCAAAATTTTTATAACAGTTACAATTTTGACGTTAATAGTGCATTTAAATAATTTTAAAATTAAACAAGAAATTAAATAACTAAAACTTTTGGAGACATTGTTCCAAAGATATCTAAACTGATTATTTCAACATTCTGGAATAATAATCTCCCCCTGAAGCTTTCATCCAATATAAAATTCTGATATAAATTTTTCTGCTAATTGCTAGATACAATTTTAATTTGTCTTATTTTTACTATCTCTTGGTTTTACTGGCTTTCATTTACACTGAATGAAAACTCAAGAATCTTATTAGCAGAATTAATTATGTTCACTCTTTTTTTACATCATATTTCAGATGCAATGAGGTACACTTTTTTAACTTTGCAGTTCTAAGTACACAATATCAAAACTGTGGATACAGACCAAACTGTAATATACCTGAAAAAATTTGATCACTGAAAATGCTCCTACTATATAACAGTTCTGCATTCCTACTGGAGTATTTATATTTTTATAATTATTTTTGAATAATTATGAATATATTTTAATATATATTGTGCAAAGTGATGACATTTCTTGTCATCCATGTTATGGATTACATATTTAAAGACAAAAGTCAATTTTAACTATGTTATAAAAGATTGGAATAGAGACACAAACCAGATTTTGGATCAGAACATAAAGTTGCAAATAGTGTATGTGATTTCATTAAAAGCACTCACATAGTTATTAAGTCCAATAGATACCTAGCTCTTGCAAGGAATAACTTAATATTTTTCAATAAAGTCACAGAAATGCCACATAAAGATTCAGGGTTCTTTATATGAAATATGCAAATGGCAGCTATAAAAGGTTCAGGTGATCTGCATAAAGCACCCTCAGACAAAGTTCATTACACCTTAATAGAACCAGAAATATTTTTTAAAAGTCCCACATGCCCATGTTTTAACTGCCTGAAACCAAGAGCCAAACCATGCAACGCTGATTCATTTCCTCAGTGGCTGTTTTGCTCAGGTAAAGACCCTCATACAGAAGACAGAATTAGCAAGAACCCAGATGCACTGCAAAACCCATCACAGCAGCATCACTGAATGATCTCCATAGCACAAGAAAGGTTGGTTCAGGTCTTATTTAGGAGTTTACTGATTCTTATAATGCCCTAAACGTGCAGGTCTGCCACCACCCTTGCTGCCTGTGAACATCTGCCAACCATCCTGTGCTGCTCACTGCAAAATCCTTCCACGGGTGATGCTGCACCCTCTTATGGGAAGTGAGAACCTCCAACCCATTGAAGTCAGTGGACGCCCTCATGCTTTGAGAGAATTTAGCCAGTGCTGAACTGTCACATGTCCCACTCACACATGCTGAGAGGCTGGAGGGAAACCATTTGCAACCTCCTCCTGAGTCCTGGGCTCCAGGCACAGAAACAAAAACAGAACTGGGGACCACACTGCCCACGTTCGGCCAGACATGGTTTGTGTCCAGCTGCATTTCTGCTTACCCAGCAGTTCTATACTCAGGAATGGCATGACTTGTCCTCCCTGGGTATCTTGACCTCTACAAGACAAACAAGGCTTTGATCTTCCTTGGTTTCTTATCTACAGAGGTGGGTAAAAAAATGTGCTTCAGCTGTATTCAGGCTTGTATACTGAGGTAAGACAGCCATAAGATTTATGCATTATTTTCTTTACTTTTGGGCAAAGAGACAACCACTGGGACAGGAATGGAATGGAATGGAATGGAATGGAATGGAATGGAATGGAATGGAATGGAATGGAATGGAATGGAATAGAATAGAATAGAATAGAATAGAATAGAATAGAATAGAATAGAATAGAATAGAATAGAATAGAATAGAATAGAATAGAATAGAATAGAATAGAATAGAATAGAATAGGAGGCATTTCAGTTGAAAGGGGTCTACAACCATCAGCTAGTCCAATTATCTGAACACTCCAGAGCTGACCAAATATTAAACTATGTTATTAAGGGCATTGTGCAAATGCCTCTAAACATTTCCCACCAGCAGGAATGCACCACAAATTGGCAAGAATATTGGACTGAGAGCAACGTTTTTACAGAGTTTTTGCTGACAGCTGGGTGTGAAGATTACTTTTTGTTTGGTTGTGTGGCTTTGGTTTGCTTGGTAAAAATTTACCTCAGTGCTTTGATTTTCATTGCCTGAAGGATAGATGAGGCTGCAGGATGAAGCGAATTGCAAATCAGCTAAATGAAAGCAGGAATAATAAACAGCCTCAGTAAATTCAAAAGTCTTTTCACAGAGAACATGTCAGCAAAAGACAGAAGTTTTCTCTCACAGTTATTGTGAAGAATCTAAGAGTTAAGCATTATCTAACTGTAAAAGTTAATTAGGAATAACATATTTAGGATTAATCACAGAGAAGAGAGAAGAGAAAATCAAGAAATATTGAATAAAACTTGCTACATTTTCTTTATTTTTCCTAATCTACTCCAATATTGCAGCTCAAATAAAGGTAAGATTCTAATATTTTTAATCACATGATACACTTATTGGAACACTTTGCTCTAATAAGTGACATTAGAAGAGGCACAAGCTGGATTCTTGAAAGGGAAAACATGTAGCATTCATTTTAATTTCATTCCTATTCTTTTGATTGACAGGAAATTACTTTCCTGTTTGTGATATATGGCAGTGACACATATACACACTGACGTAATGTGACAGTGATGACTTCAAAGTACAGTCACTGCAAGATATACATTCAGGGAGGTTCTACAGCCTGCTGTTACTACTCATGAAAACATGATAAATAATGAAAGAATTATAGTACTTTGTTTTCTAGCAAGTAAAATTTAGGACTTCGCAGCGCCTGTGAGAAGCCTTAAAAAAACCAGCTGTAAATAGAAACAAAAAAAGTGCCTAATTTCAGGTCTGTCTTCAAGTGTATGGCACTGTGCCTCTGCTACAGCAGTGCCAGTGGGACATCACAGCCTCCCCAGAGAGGCATAGTGCTGACAGCAAACCTCACCCGAAATTGTTCCATGAACAAGAGATTATCTCTCTTTTACAGATGAAGTCTGAGGTTGAATTTTTATTGACTTGCACAGTGGCACCAAGGCAGCTGATGGTTCAGGGAGTGGGACTGAAGTCCTGTCTCTGCTGTCTTAGTGCAAATGTGAAAGGGAAGATTAGCTTTTATTTCACTGAAAGTGTTGGCTGCCATTCAGATGAAGAGTCCCTCATGGATTTTCTATGTGGAGAAAGGGAGGACAGGAAAATCTGCCAGGAGTCACAGAGCTGCCCATCAACAGCAATGAGACCCCACGCTTCTTGTTACACCATGAAAGGGGCCATGTCCTTCTCTTCTCTTCCTCCCTCACCTCTGTGGAATCTCACAAATCACATCTCCACAAGGAATCACGGCCCTTTTGTCTCCCTTCACCCTCGAAGCCCACAAGATATTGATGAGGCTATTTTGCAGTATTTGCTTGCATTTAAAATCTACAGACACCCTTGGGCATGCAGTGACAGGCAAAACAATTTAGTAGTAGCAGCAACAGTGAAGGAAGGTAACTATTACCTGAGAAGATCTCTTTCTCCAATTGTAAAGACCAAATTATATTTTATTATAAGACTGCACCTGCCACACCAGATTAAATTTGCCAAACACATCATCATCTTACAAGAGGCAGCAATTCTACAGCTATCACTAAACAAGGTTATGTAGTCCAGACTGCTAAAGCAGCTTCAAAAAGAGAACATAAAGCAGAATTCTCCAGACTTACCAGTTATGGAATAATTTAAAATTGCATATTTAAGACCTGTGCTTAGAATAAATATCCACCTCTCTTGGATTTTAGATGGAATGTGATTTTATGAACTTTCATTATGTCTGTGCTGACGTGTCAGAAGGAACTTGGGAGCCATCCCAGGCTGGCTCAGAGGGGACACACTAACTGTGGTGGACAGGGGAAAATGGTTATGGCTGTGTGTGCTGCAGAGAGGAGCAGATGTGCTTGGGAGACAATGCCAGAGTGGAACACCAAGCATGATGCACCAGTATATATGTTTTTTCCTGATAAAGGAACATGGAAGACTACCAACTCAGATGGTAAAAGCTTTTGCTCATCATACTCAGTCAGGCTCACATCTTTGAGTTTCCATGACCACAGTGCCCACGACAATTTAGCAAAACAGCCACAGCACTGTCCAGAGACAAATTCTGCCAATGATCTGTAGTGAAAAAGCTGGGTTTTAGATAGCTGGATCACGATGCAGGGAACCAGTGAAAGACTCAACAAGTCATGAAAAGTTCTCCAACCGTGGACCTCCCTAGGGCTCCTCAAAAGAAATTATGCTGCTATGCCAGCAGCATTTGATCCTGCCCTAATTAGAATTTCACCCATAAAAGCCATGTGGCACCCTAGAAGACTGTCCTACCAAGCATGATTTCCTCAGCTTCTAAGAACACTGACTGGAGAAAGCAACAAAAGGAAATCCCCTCCCAGCAGGGAAACATTCCTTCCTTCAGTTCTCCCCAAAAGGAAAAAAAAAACCTACATCCTTTTTCAGGCTGGTAAGCCTAATGTTTGCCTGAGTGTTCCCATGTTTCCTATTTTATCTAAACTATGTCTATCAAAGTGAAGGACAGGTTTTGAACAGGAGCTTGGCACAAAGAGCCAGAGCCTTCTACTGCCTGTATCCTTGAGGTAAGGATGGCACACAGACACCAGCTGCCTTTCTGAGATTCACACACAAGCAGGAGATCTTTGGCCTGAGTGAGTTACCTCAGTGCAGTCTTGTGGGGCAGTGTATGAGACTTTGGGGAGAAATGCCAAGGGACAGTGGAACTGAAGCATTGCTGGGGACACTGCAGAAAACATACACTCTTACTTTGCTCTTCTCTGCCATCTCTTCATTTGCTTGCACATGGCTGCAATGAGTAGGGCCAGTGATTTTTTTTTGTCTAAAATGGCACCTGTGATTAATTAAATTTAGAGGAGGGACATCATTAGAGGAGGGACATCAGTATGACTATAAATAGTAAATGTATTTTCACAAAAACGTTCCTACAGAAACAGCTAGAAGACTATCCTTGATTCAGCGAGCACTCCAGCACTTACTTAAATCTCAGTGAGGCTTAATGGGGTTTAACAGTACTCTGAAGACTTTTCCCTACACAGCATTCTAAGTGATGTTGTGAATGCACAGGGCATATAAAAGATTGAATGTATTTGGCTTATGAAAGGCTTATCATCTTTCCTGGAGTTGTACCATTTTACATGAAGCAAACCTCTAAGGAGACCATTATTTCAGGTCATTTTGTTGGCTACAACTACTTACAAACTTTCTTTTGCACTTCTACATCACACTCTGCCCTACACAAGGATCTCAGTTAGACTGAATAATGCATTCCAGAATTTAGGCACAAAATTATATATAAGATGTCAAGAAATATGTCACATTTTCAGATCCTTGAATGCTAAGTGATATAAAGTAATCAGAGGAGAATTTCTTCCTGTGCATGTGGAGATTTCTTATTTTCATAAGCCATCATATAAAAGCAACTTCTAATATAAATAAAAGCTAGTTTCATCTAAAATGCAAGCAGTGAGGGCAATTAAAAGGAAATAAATGCATAGTCAGTGAATCTAACTTTGGCCTCTCTTAAAAAAAATTATGGAATTGTTGAACTTAGATATCACATTACAACATCTTATTTTTTTTCCTCCTTTTTAAGACATTCATCCTGAACTATTAAAAGGAAAGAGACCTCTGAGATCACTCTGTACATAAATTAACTCCCAAGCACCTGTTTAGGAATGAAAAATATGTTTTATTTCCAGAAGAATTGCTCATACCCCCGTCACCTCCATTGAAAAGGCCAAAAAAGCCACAGACATTGCAAAACTGAGTAAGAGAACTGAAAGCAGCTCTACATCACAGAATTATATATACATTCTTATATAGCCACAGCTGTTCTTGTGCTGGTGAGAACATGCTTATATAACATGCTTAGGAGACTCTTAGGAAGGGGAACAAAAGATTTTGGAACAGATGTACTTCTGTTCAGTTACCTGGTGAGCAGAGCACGGGCTGGAACTCAAGGTACCATCGGGTGATACTGGGTGAGTCACATTGCCCAGTGACTCACAGAATTAAGATTGTGAAACTGATTTTACCTGGGACAAGTGCTGCATACAGAAGAGATGTTACTCTCATTCCAGCTGATGGAAATTATGCCAGTACTGCCCTTGCTGAACTTTATGAAGATGATGCAGATTGACCTGATTCAAAACTCAAATGAAAGTCGAAATTCACAAATTAGAAAGCTTTTAGGATGAAGCCATTGGACCTACTCATATATACATCCAAAATGCACAGAAACATATTTATCTGGATCAAAAATACTTGTGCAATTAAAACAAATAAACAAGCAAACAAAAACCCCCAAATCAAAACAAAACAAAATACAAAACAACAACAGAAAAGAAAGAGGTGTACAAATCATATCACTGTTATTTATTGGATTTTGAAGTTTCTATTCAACTATGAATGTTTGTGGTCATATGAGACCACCCACTGTGGCTACCTCATAAGACAGTATTTTGCTTTGAAACACTGCATACATTGTGTGGTATTTACATATGTCTCACTATTTTGGGATAATCCTGGACTTTATCAAAAGAGGGATGACCAGAAGGATGAGGGAGCTGGTTCTGCCACTCTTTACTCCACTCTCCTAAAACCCCACCTTGAATGCTGCATCCAATTCTGGGGTCCCTGGCACAGGAAAGACATGGATCTGCTAGAGCAAGTCTGGAGCAGGGCTATCAAGATGATGAGAGGGATGGAGCTCTCTTCTATGAAGACAGGCTGAGAGAGATGGAGTTGTTCAGCATGGAGAAGAGAGGCTTAGGGTTGACGTCTTTGCAGCAGTACTTAAAGGGGGCTGGAGAGTGATTTTTTACATGGGCAGATAGCCACTGGACAAGAATAATGGCTTTAAACTGCAGGAAGGTGGGTTTAGATTGGATATTAGGAAGAAATTATTCAATACGAGGTTGTGAGGCACTGGAACAGGTTGCTCAGAGAAGCTGTGGATGCCTCACCCCTGGATGTCTTAAAGGCCAGGCTTAGATCCACCTGGTCTAATGGAAGGTGTCCTGCCCCATGGCAGTGCAGTTGGAACTAGGTGATCTTTAAGGTTCTTTCTAACCCAAACCATTCTGTGATTCTATCATTATATGAATTAAACAAAGAACACCCAGAGATTTTCAAAATTACAGGCCAGATGCTCTTATGAAATGTCTGAAACAATTCTGAATATTAGGCAAAAACACTCAGAGATAAACAGATATTGGGTGGTAATTCTATGCAAGAAAAATGCTGGCCTTCTGTAACAATTGTTAATGAAATGAAGCTCTAAACAAAATTAATGTCTTCTCTCAGACTACTTGGATGGTATCAATTTCACAAGCCATCACTTCCCTTACGAAAAGAATTTCAACTAAAAAAAATTCCTTTTTTACTTTTTTAGGAAAAGTTAGGACGTATGTTCTGGTACTTTGTATCACCTGTGTGAACAGCACAGATGTGATTATTTTCAAATAAATCTGTGTAATTTTTTAAACTTTTTCTCTTTGCAAGCAATCTTTTTCTCGTATATTTAAATATGGCTTGGGCTAAAAGATCTAGAAATTTTGTCCATAAAAAGTAATTGTTTAATGTTAAATTACTAAGCTATAAACAAGCAATGTAGTACAATTTCTAAAAGTTGGCTTCTTGGTTACACTATGACAACTATTTTGCAATTTTAAGTATTCTTTCTTAAGCAAAAGTGAATAGTATTTATTGCCTATAAATGTCAGAATAGCACCACCCACATACTACAGCTCTTATTATACAGTTCACTGCTGTAAGTCTGCTAGTCTCTGTTTTGGAAGTAACTCCTGGCAGTATTTTTTATATATATGGTCTTTCAGTTCTTAACTTTTCTGACCACATACCAAAAGAACTACAAAAAATCCAAATTACAGACTCATGGAAGATGAGATCATTGAGTCCCACCATTAACTCAGCATGGGTTATGACTCTTCCTTTTGGTATTTTCTCTTGTTACTGCCAGCCACATGAAATGTGCAGTCCAACCATACTCATCTGCAGTTTTTATGTCTCTTTATAAAGTATGATAATTTTTTCCAAGGCAGTAGTTATTATTCACACCTTGCAAATGCATAGTCTGATAATGAGGATGAGATACAGGCTCATCTCCAGGAACATAAGCTGTCCGTTTCAGGAAGAATGACTTATTCCATGCTCTGCCACTGTTATGACTCCTGCTGGTTTTCCTGCCCTCTTCTTCCCTCTTCTCTTGCAGTCATAGCATTAACATTTATGATGAGTATAAACAGACCATACTTGGCAATTGCAAGATCTTGATGCCTTGCTTGGGAATATATTTTCAATGTCTGCTTGTGTGCTTTGTTTCTTCATTAGATATGCTTCCAGCAGTATTCATGAAGCAGAGAGATCTATTTAGTCTGGCTGATAGGAATTTTCTCTTCCCCTGTTTCTTTATGACTCACTCTTGATCCTCATGCAACAGCTAATTATTTCTATTGATAATCCAAAATATATGTGTAAATACTTTTTCAACCCAAGCAGCCTTAAAATGAAAAAAATGCTTACTTTTCATTTCACACCAATGAATACCTAACATTTTAGATGCCTATTTCTTTATTCATGTTCATAAAACTAGATAAGATGTAACTGAACACTGACTGATTCCTGTGTTATAATGTGCTTTTATTAATAATAACTATGCCATAAGAAAATGTGATTATTCAGGGTAAACAACATCTGCTTTGGACCATTGGAGATAAGTACAATGACATCAAGGAGAAAAGGAAGAAACTGGTTAATCAGAACTGAGGCCTTTTAATTGGAGAGACGTTAAGATGCAATGTAAAGAATGCTGGTTTTGAAGTAGAATCCTGAGTTTAGGGGAGCTTGGGCTGTAGTGGGTTTGCATGACAAGATTTTCCTGGGGGTGGGGAGAAACATCTCGGGTTGCTTCTGTGAGAAGCTGCCAGAAGCTTCCCTCATGCCCAACAGAGGCAGTGCCAGCCATTCCCAAGACAGACCCACTGCTGGCCAAGCCCAAGCCCGTCAGCGACAGTGGTAATATCTCTGTGAGAATATATTTAGGAAGGGGAAGATGGCTGCACCACAGTATCTGGAGAGAGGAGTGAGAGGCACAGCCCTGCAGACACCCAGGTCAGTGGAGAGGAGGAGGAGGAGGTGCTCCAGGTGCTGGATCAGAGATGCCCCTGCAGCCCCCGGTGCAGACCATGGTGAAGCAGCTGTGCTGCACAGCCCTGGGAGGTCCATCAGGGTGCAAGAGACCCACCTGCAGTCCGTGGAACAGACCCACCTGGGGCAGGTGGATGTGCCCAAAGGAGGCTGTGACCTTGAGGGAAGCCCACACTGAAGCAGGCTCCTGGCAGGACCTGTGGTCCCCTGAAGAGGGGCGCCCACATTGGAGTAGGTTTCCTGGCAGGAGTTGTGACTATGTGAGGGACCCACGCTGGAGCAGCCTTTTCCTGTAGGACTGCACCCCATGGAAGGGATCCCTGCTGGGGTAGCACATGAAGGACTGCAGCCTGAGTAAGGACCCAAATGAACTGATGCTGGCTGAGTCTTTTTCTTTCTGAAATAATAATGCAAATGTGTGACATCCCAAGGGTTTGCAAAGTTGTCAGAGGATGTGATCTATGTCAGTAAGATCAAATGCTGAGCACTGTTGGAACCAAGTGAATATTTCAAGCCCATATCAAAAGATATCAAGAGCAGAACAAGCTTTGCAGTGCAGTCGCTGAGCAAAGAACCCAACAACATGACAAAATAAAAACCACAAAGTGGTGGTGTATTCAGATCATATAGTCACACAAGATACAGACTTCATGGCATTTCTGAACTACCAGATTATCATCTCTAATGCTCTGTCAAAGAGAATCACGACAGAATCCAATTATTTTTGTATTGCTTGTAATTAAAAATCCATTATAATGCAGTGAAACACCTTCAAATTTAGTAGTTCCTCAAAGTTTGGAAATGTATTGACCATGAGCTTTCTGCCTACTCAGGCTTCCCTCTACTTTGTTCATATACAATAACAAGGATAACACCTTTCAGTGCTAAGGAAATTACATCACCCTTTGGTATGTGTAGAGCTTTCAAACATTACTCTGGTGAAAATCAGAAGTATTCGAGTCCATGGCTGGGTTATGTTTCTGTCACTGCCAGCTGAGGGGAACTTGATCATAAATGCATCTCAACAGTCTTATAATATAAATTGTAAATTTTTCAGGTAGATGTGAGAGAAATGAGATTAAATGATGACTCCTTTTCCCGACAGACAAACCAGAAAAACAACTGAACCGTGAACCTTTTGCTAAAGAATCTCTGATATATTTTCTTTAGATGTCTTGATGAGAAACACATATACTTAAATTATAAAGTCTGAGAAAAAGACTTTTACTTTGTGATATGTGTAATTAGAGTGCAAAAGGCAGAAAAGAACAGTGGGTTCTGTGTGGCTCAGTGAGTAGCATCCCAACTCTTATTTTCAGTATTATATGACTCAGTAAATTCCTATTCTCTTAAATTCTACAGTTCCACAGCCTGAGATACATTTTTAACAAACTCAGAACAACAAGTTCAGCTGGGCAGAGACCGTGAAAATTCAAGTGAATAACAAAAGTTTTTCAACAATTTCCATTAGATCCATATGCTTCAGTGAGTAATAAGCAGAATTCTACAAGATAATGATTCAGGTTTTGCAGCACTGTTTGATCTTTATTTCAATTAGCACAATAAAAGTTATGCTCCCAACCCTGAAATAGACTGACATAAACAAAACACAAGACGTTTTATGCATCTTCCTTACTTATCTATGTGAAAATGAGTTATGACCAATTCCATGCCTCAGCTACCTCTGCCAAGTTGGCTTCAGGAGAAGAAAAGAAGTACTCTGTAACTCTTCTTTTATAAAAAGGGACGAGGCAAACAATTTGGAGTCACCCAAAAGGTGAGAAGAATTTTCTCTAATTATCATGCGAATTTCCTGTCAAACAGAATTTGCTTCACTCATACTAATGCCAATGTGTATGTGTCTGTAGTTTCAGAGTGGCATGCAGGATTGAACATGCATTTCTAGGCTCCTTATCCCAAAAAATGAAGCCGGTAGTACTGGAAAACCTTCACACATGAGCAGAAGAATTATTAAATCTCCAGAAGACTTTCCAGAAGGAGAAAGACTAAATAAGGTACAAATCTTCACTCTGTGAAAGGAGGACAGATGGAAGGTGTAATGCAGGTCTGTGTAATTATGGGTGTCAAGAAAAGGACAGATATGGATTAACTGTTCATTGGCTTTTCAGGTACAACATCCAGACTCTATCAAACAGGCAGGCAGTAAGAGACATTCAAGAAAAAGAAAGCGCTGATGAGACTTCAAGCAATTACTTGAGGAATTCATTGCCGAAGGATTTTGATGATGCTAAAATTTTCTGTGGCCCACATAGAAGATTGGATGACTTGATGAAGTAGAAACCCCCAGAGGATTGCAAAACACTGAGAAATTGTATCCGGCAAAGAAAGACTCTGCCAAGTACTACAGCAAGTCAATTCTGCTACCTTACTCATGTCTATAGATACACTTTTTTGCCACTGTTAAACATGTGCTACTAGGCTTAAAAAAAAAATCTAGATTCAGGCAGTAAGACAGTGACTGTATTCAAATCAGTTGAAAAATTTCCAATAACATCAACACAGTTTATTTTCTTCATTTAAGATATTATCCTCCAGACTGTAATCCACTGCAGTTTACAAGTTCTTTGTGTTACTTCACACAAGTAATGAGATTTACATATCTGATACTCAGGAAATCAACACTTTTTTTTTTTTTTTTTCCAGAGGAAGCACCAATACAATTTTTACAGAAAAAGACACAAATTATCAAGATCACTCAACGCTTCAAATGGTAGTCTTTCACTTTCAAATGTTTTTATTTGGAGAAAAAAAAAAAGGATTGTTTTCATTGCCTAGCTTCATCTATCTGTTCCATTACAGTATATTCATTTTCAGGGATCTGTTCCAACTCTTTCTTTGTTTGGAGTCTCTCCTACTTGACTGCCAAGACACCGTGTAGCTCTTGGTCTGTGCTGCTTCTTATTCAACAGCTAGAGAAAATTAAATATGCTTAAGATTCTTATACCACCCAAATACATGATTCATTTGATTCTCAAAAGCTGGCAGGACTGCTACAGTTCAGCAATTACATCCACAATACTACATAGCTGACTTTTGGTGTCACTCAGATAGTGTCATTTAAGGCTCCAGTGGTATTATCATATTTTGTTTTCTCTGAGCTTTCCCAGGAAATTTTAAGCACATTCTCATGTCCCCTTTGATTTCTTTCATGTGAAATCTCCAAAATGGTATATGGTAAAATCTTCCATCCTCTACTGCCAACACCCCAGCAAGCCAGTTTGTCCTACCACTCACAGGGTCTCTCAGTCTTGATTGTTGCTACAATATCAAAGGCAGTACAACCGCTCAGTTGTTCAAGTAATATCACAGCTGAGGTCAGTGAGCAAAGCAAACTTTGACTTAGCCAGGTAGGCTGGGGTTAAGGAAATGATAAATAAATAATTACTATAGGATTGCTGTTTAAATGATCCAGGTACTATAGGTCAGAAAGAAATGAAAAATTAACGTGTGTAAGTACAGCAGTACTGCTACACTACAGATAGCTCTACTTATTTTATAGCCTAAAAACTACTGTTTCTCAAATTACTAGTACCTCTTTCACTAATTGGCACTAGGAAATGACAGAGAAAGTGATTTTTGTACCTTTTTGTATCACCGTGATGTAGCTTTACTGTACTATTCTATCTTAAATCTTCTATATGTTGTGATCCCTTTCCTCTTCAGCAAACCATGGTTTTATCTACTCCTAAAATCTCTTGGAAATCTTTTCAGTATTTGTGCATTCCCCAGTGTGCTTCCTCCTAGTCTGTGTGTTCTACTTGAACAGTTCCTTAATCTTTCAGAATTAAACAGCTGTTAAACCTTCTTTCAAACAGGTGTTAATGACTATTGCTTTCTGATCGCATCTCTAACCCAGTTTATATCTTTAATCCTGTAGCAGCTTCTTTCCTTTATAAATATTTTTTAAAATAAAACTTGAAATAATTTTGGATATGTCCTCTCCTTGGTTTTAGCATTATAGCAAAATTGCAGTCATGTTTCTGACAACTACTGAAACCCCGTAAGGCAGCAGAGGAAAATGGGAAAGATGAGGGTTTCAGTTGCTAAAATTTTTGAAACTTCAGCCCTCTGATTAGGAGCAGATCCATTTTCATCAGTCTAGAGATAATAAAATATGATGAATTATAATCTTTTGCTTAAAAAAGGATTTTCAGAGATTGTTACAGACTCTTGTATACTTGAATAAAGTTATTTACCTGAAGAGGACTATTCAGTTTATTTGTATTGGTATTCAAGGCTTAGACATCTGGAGAAGGAGCCCCAATACCCTCAGGTTTGTCTATCATCCAGAGCTAGGAGAGATCTTGTATGGTTTTGGAGGTTTTGTACAACACATAAAATAGTTATGGTTATCAAAATTGAATATATGATTATAAAACAAAAAGGAGATAAGCACTAGGCTGTTAAAGGAAAGAACTGTGAAAACACGTCTGTGAAAATCTAACATCCAAGCAATGAAAAAATGAGCTGCTTTTTTTTACCTCAGCAAACACGAGTGTAGATTTAATCTGTTCTTCAAAACATCTGCTACTGGCTTCACTTAAGCTGGCAAATCTATTTTGTGTTCAGATTTTGGTCATCTTCATTTCTCACCTGGCAGCCCAAGTCAAATCCTGGCATTTCATTAATTTTGTCTTGGTAGCACTTAGCACTTACCCTTGTTTGATCAAGGAGTTTGCCAGTTCAACTGCATAGGTTACCAGCTAGCACTGAAAGGAACTGGATAAATTATCTGCAGATGGCAGATAGTAATAATCAATGACTCAGAAGGAATTCAACTTTTTTGAAAATTCTGAAAAATTTAAAATATTCTTTTAAACGTATGAGATAAAGAACTGAAAAGTAATTTCTATGGACCAGTTTGTGACTAAATCAAACATGATTACCTAGAGAAGTCGAACAGTTTGGCTGGCTTTGATCCCTTCAGTTCTTTTACACTCAGCCAGCCTGTGCAGCTACTTCAAAGGTCCAGGCAAAAAAAGGGGGCAACTTAACTCAGTTTTTTATAGACAGGTGAGTGCAGAGATGATTAAGAGGTCTAAAAGAAAATCTAGGTTATGTGTTGTCTGTTTTTACCAAAAAAGGAGTTTTATCAGAGATTCCAAATTACTGTTCTGAATCAATCAACAAGGACCATAGCCATAACATGCACCTGCATGTCCCAGGGCAACTGAAACTGTCAGGCCAGGATGACTTTTTCTACATTAGCTTAGATGATATGCTCTGCTTACTCTGAAACCCCTTTTTTTACTGTGATGGTATCCTCCTGCTCTATTCTTACAACAGTTCTTACACTCAGATGAAGGAGGTCCCAAAACAGCCCTGTGCCATTGCAATGACTTCTTGTGAAACATCCAGCAGGAAGGATCCTGAGGCAGCACATTACAGAATCATAAAAAGGTTTGGGTTGGAAAGGACATCAAAGAATATCTAGTTCCAGCCTCTCTGCCATGCACAGAGGATGATACTCACTAGATCAGGTTGCTCAAAGCCACATCCAACCTGAACACTTCCAGGGATGGGGCATACACCGCTTCTCTGAGCTACATTTTCTTTTTATATTATGTACACTTTGGTCTTTACACTCAAAAGCAGGTTTCTGTGGAGGTTTTGGGGCTGTGTAGCACAAGAGCATTCTGCCTTCTTTCAGATGTTTTCCCTGACACCTGCCATGTGCAGTTCACCTAAGGATCAGTTTAAAATGTTTTTATTAAACTTACATGAATCTGATTAATAGACTGCTGTGTTTTTAATTACATGAGTTATAACTTCTACATAAAAGTCTACCGAAAAAAATCCTCCTGGATAATAAACAAAGTGAAAGATAATAGATTAATCCTTGTCAAGCTGTATTTGCTACTAGACTTGAGAAAAAAATTCCTTTATTGGAGCTGTGTCTAAGTTTGCACAGTGTCAGAGCTGTCAGCTCCACAGACAGAAATTGCTGGCTTTTAAGAATTCTCCACTTGCTTGGAGTCTCTAAATTCACGAGAAAAGTAACAGCCTCTACATTTTCCATGTCCTGGTAGGTTGTCATTAAGTTAAGTTCACAGCTCTTCTCTGTTTGGGGTGGCAAAGAAGCCATACTTGGCCAAGAGCTGGACTCATAGTTTTTAAGTCTTATGAACAAGTGCAGAGAGATAAATACTCCCAGGCAACGAGACACTGATATAACTCTGTGTGAGCTCACACAGGATAGGCACTTTAATAAGCTGTATTACTGAACTCTGGGCAGCTCTTCTCTTTCACTGGCCAGAGCAAATACTCACTTTTCATGTGTCTGTTACACAGTGCACATAAATATTTCTCTCTACAAGTATTTACATGTGTTCTTCTCTTATATGTGTGTGTAAAGCTCTATATGCATATACAGACAACACTGTAAGGATCTATAAATGTGAATATTTTGGCACAGAATTCAATTGGAGCATCCATAAACCTGGAAAATATTCCATCATAATACAAAGTCTGGTTTCACAGTTGACATAAGTAGATAAAATGTTAAAACCATGTTACCTTATGTTCAGTGAAATGTATGAGATTTACTGGAAGTATTAATAACAGCTTGAACATACTGAATATGTAATAGTATACTAGACTTCTGCTTACAGTAGAGACATCCAAGACTGATTTTTTTTTCATTTGATGTGCTATAACCTTGAAATGGAAATCAGTTTTTGGCAATTCTATAAAACCCTGTTCAGAATGGCTCCTGAATGTTTTACAAACTATTAAAAAAGAAGTTTGGTTGAAAAACTATACATGTCATCCCCTACTCGATTTTCATTCCTAAAGTCAATTTCCCAGCAACAGAAAGATGCAGGAATTCTTTTAATCAGACACAGTGAGATTTTAGATCTTGTCAATTATAACAGTTATATTTAAAACAAAGATTCACTGCTTCCATCCATGAATATTCCATATATATGAGTCTGTAAACTGCAACAGAAAAAGGTATTTAGACAGAGAATGGAGAAAATTTTATATTACACAGAACAGATGCTGGCTACAACCATGGCAATAATTGCAAACAGATGAATGTTTCAGGACTAAATATTTTTCTAAAATACTCAACAATGAATAGATTTTGGATTAGATTCTCCACAACTCGTAATTGCATTGACTGCATCAAAGCGGAAAAATAAACACAATATATTTTTCATAAACTGCTAAATTATTGAGTAGAAACAAGAAGCTGCCAGAGCACTATAATTCTCTTGAAACTAAAGGGACAAATTTTCTAAAACTACATCATCTTTACATATGTAAGATTGATGAGAAGGCAGATTTTTTTAAATTATTTTGTAAAATTTCACATAAGAGTGGTGTCATTTCAAATTAATTTGACCATTATCACCATCTTAAATTCACTTGTGATCTTAATATTTCCCTAACACCAAAGAGCACACATTGTTATAATGTCTGATAAATAAATGCACAAATAAATGAAAAAGCACAAACATTGAGGATTTTAGAAACCTTTGTGATATGCAAAAGTAGCTGAAAGAGTTTTTGAACATGTCATCTTTGGCTACAAAATGGCCTTCTTAAATGACAGCTACTAATATAACAAAAGTATGTGATAAAAGGAGTTTTCTCAGAGAGTTATGGTAAAGGAATGGAAGAAATTTTGAACACTGAGTTGATCATCTGAACCAAAGTCATACTTTCAAGGGAGAATGCAAATATGCAAAGCACAAACATCTTCAATATATTTCTAATACCCGAGAAATTGCTAAAGAGATGTTCATTTGTGTATTATTGATATTTTTCTTTGTTGTCATATATAAAATGTTCACCTGAATTTTCAAATTATACTCCTTAAACCCAGATTAAGGAAAATGTGAAAATGTCTCATACTGAGAAGAGGAATGAAGCCAAAGCTTAACAGGAAGCACCTTCTGAAGCTGCTTCCAGTAGAACACCAGAACTTCCTTATGCTTGAATATTTTCTTGAATTAAAGGTAAATTAGAAGGAAGCAACTTATTTCTTAAAATGAATTCCATCATGTGCTGGCCATAAAGCTTTGCTATCATGAGTGGTGGATTGCTTTAGGTAATTTTTATTGTAGGCTTTTTTTTTAGCGAAGAGTTTAAGTAAAGAGTGTTAAAGTAACAGTAAGTAGGAAATTTGGCAAGAAAGCACTAGCAAAGATGGCTGAAGTGTCACGTTGCCCCAGTACACATCAACCAACCCATTATGTTTCCAAAATAAAATCAAGCCCTTAAAGATATCTATTATCTAACTGTGACTGGAAGTATCATGGGAAGATGGGCATGAGCTGACCTACTTGAGTGTGTTAGTGTCTCTCAAGAGTCATGGTCTTCATTGCTCTTTATTTCCTTGATTGCTCTGAAATGACAACACTGACTGTTTTGTCCACTTTTGTTTTGAAATGTCAGCTTGCTTCTATCCCCTTCCAAGTCCCACTCTTGCCCTTGCTATCTTGCCCACATTCAGCAAACCTTGGTTTTAACAGAAGCCAAGTTGTAGATTGTCACTGAGAAGAATCACTAATCAGCAGTGATTCTTTCTGAAAATAAGGACCCTGACATGTGGAGTTTGGGTAGTGCGAGATACTGTACCCTAAATTACTTGTTTCTTGGGTTTTCGTAGCAATGCCCTGAAGAACGTCAAAGGCTCTGAGGACTAACCAGGAAATGAGTGCCTTGGACATTCTCATCACACAGACCTACAGACCCCCAGACAGGTTCTGCTGGCCCAGCCTCTCCTCAGGGACAGCTGATTGCTTCTTTCCCGCAGACCTTGGTGCCATTAAAACAAAATGAAATGCTCTTCAGTCTCAACTAGAGCTCACCTACAAATTCTGGACTTAATGTACTGAGCAAGTGAGTGGGAAATCCAAAGTTAACAAGGGACATGGATGAATGCACAGGAGCACATCAATTAATGAGACATTGGTAAAACCTCTCACTAAAGGTGCTAAGCAAGGAAATACCCTGCTATGAGAGCAATGTTTCTTTTACAAAATAAGATGACAGAACAGATAGATGACATACATCTGGATCCTATGCACTGGAGAAACTTTTTAATTATAAAACCTGAAAAGCCAAATCCTGTCTGCATTTAATCCAAAGGAATTCTTCAGATGGAAAAAAAAGTCCCCACTTGGCTTAAAGCCAGCACAAGCAGTAGAAAAAGGAGGGTGATTTCTAGAAAGTAAACTCACAGGAAGCACAGTGGGGATGAATGAGGAATCCTTCTTTGATTCTAACCCATGCTTATAAAATCCAGCTTGTGCAGTCAAGCTAGCTCAGTCAGTCAGTGCAGCTCTGAGGATGGACTAGTGGCCAAGAACTGAAATGCAACCCAGCTCACTGAGCATCCCCTGCTTCCCTCCTGTGTGAGTAAAATCACACTGAAAAGAAGAGACTTTCAAACCCCTGTTCAGTCTGCTTGGTTTAAGTATTTCGAAAAAAAAAGAAAATTTAAAACTGAAAAAAACAACAACAACAACAAAAAAAACAACCCGAAAAAAACAAAAAAAAAAAGAAAAAAACCCTAAAAGTTATGTGGAAGTTTAGTTCTACATAAAGACACTACAGTAAAATAAATGTAATCATCTCAAATCACATCAGTATTTGGTACAACTGGCCTCAGTGCATAAACAAATATGCTCAAAGTTAATATCACTAAGCCAAACAATCATGAATAAAATATTTTTATGTAAGTGGACAGACCAAAATATTATTTTGCAATTGCTCTGTACAAAGCATGATGCCTTTTATGAGAAAATACAAGAGCAGTTATAGACTAGGAGTTAGTGCAAATACCCGCCTATGTCATCAAGTTGAAATATGTGATCTTTGTGCCATAGGTACCAGGTTCCTTAACAGATTAAAAAAATTAGTGCAACACATTCTTCATATTAGACTTAGGAAATTTTATTAATCATTATGTGACACAATAAAGTACTTCTATTTAAAACATGTGGAAAATAAAGTCGAGACACACATTCACTAAGCCAGGAATCCAAAACAGTGACATCCAAGGCTGGTTTGTCATCCTACTTTTCCTTCATTACAAACAGGAAGAAATGCACTCCCTGCAGAGGACAATTAATTTCCTTCAAGATATGTCATATGAATCACCCTGTGAAGTTACCAAGTTCTTTCTAAAGGCTGTACAGACTCAGAGGTCTGATGCTAAGATGTCTAGTTGAATTCAAAGAGAAACAGTTAGTTACTGCCTTTGGAATGACAGTTTTGCAGCTAAGAGGCTTAAGGCAAATTAGACAACTGTTCCGTAGGGAACTTGGATTTGGTTTTATTAATGGCCAAAATTCCTGCTGCAGGGTATCTTCTAGCTAGTTAAAGCCACTATAGGGAAAGCACGTGTGGTGTTGCAGGTAAAAATGCACTATGGAACACAACAAATTTGAAAAACAAACTCACTGTGCCAGCATAAACAAGTCCAAGTAATTGACTGCTGCTCTCATAGCTTTAAATCATTATCACCAGAAATGAATGGCCCCTACCTCTCCCAGTCTAAAAAATAAAAAGTTGTCAGTATAAACAAAGCACAAATGAGATTTTTTTAGTTTTTTATCAGTGAAAGATAGGCAGGCTCCATTCACCAATCAGTGCTGAAGTGCAGCAGAAGGACTGCTTTTGAAGTGTTTAATAATAATGAGCATTTCCATATGAACATCAGTTTAAATTATTTCATCACTGAGAGATAATTTCTGTATTCAGTGGACTAAGGTACTGTGGCAATGCTGAGAACATTTGAAGAGAGAATCTGTGCTTGATTTCCCTTGCACCACAGATACAATATGTTCTGTCTGGAAAAGAGGCACCTTGCTCTTGGAGGAGGCAGGATGTGAGCACCCAGAACTGTCTGTTCTTCTTTTGCAAGAGTCCAGCTGACACTCCCATTTCCCTTGGCACAACTAGTAGCTGTATTTCAGCTACCCAAACCATTCACAAACTCCTAAAAAATTTGAGAACAGACAACAGGATATTTAAATTATGTTGCAGACGTCTGTTATTGTTATGATAAAGTCAACAGGATCTTAAGACACCTTAGAAGAAAATCAATGTCTATTTATTGTCTCCTCTGAAACTGTTTCCTTTGTTTGTGCTTTGGGGTTTTTGACACCACTAGGATAAGGTTCATATTGCTTTGCTTCAGCTGTGTGAAATCAAACAACAATCAGCAACAATAAATACCTGATTTCTTTCCATTCTATGTCAGGTATAAATTGGATGGATTCGTTTGTTCATGGGAGATTTGTCTCTCTCTGGTGACTATACAAAGAATGTAGGTGCTTGGTGCTTACAACTGCAATTAAATTTGTGGGACCTAGGGGAAAAAAAACCACAGGCCTCCACTGCAAAAATCCCTTATTAGAGCCTTTCAAAATTTGCCATTGAAATATTTTTGATTGAAATTAGTATACAGAAATGTACTAGGGGTAATCAGATACAATATGAGCCTTCATCTTCTGCTATAATCCTATTGTTCACTCCTTTAGTCAAAGGAAGTAAATTGGTCAGGCTTACTTTTTACAATGGAAATAAAAGTAGCAAATCAATGCACAGAATACAATATTTACTGGAAAAGATAAATTTAAAGTATATTAAATTTTAGAAGAAAAAATATAGAATAAAATATCATTTTAATTGAATGTAAATTTGGCTCTCTATCTTAGTCCAGTACTCTGTGGCCTGACATGAAATTACTGATCTGTTGAAAACATCTGTATGCTAGGGAATAGAACAGATTTCATCTTCAAATCTTTGATATTCTTCCCTTGATTTAGAGCACTACAGAAGGATCACTAGTGAAAGTTTATCTATTAATTTAACAAACACAGGACAGCATTGATTTTACTAAAACTGCTAAGCCTGATTTAATTAAATGATGGTTAGAAGAAGAAATTTGAATTCTCAGTGAATATCACAGAGAATCTCCTGGTAAGGTCCTTCCTGGCAGAATGCCTACATCCCTCTAGGAGATGTGAAATGTAAAGAGTAGTGAGGCTCTTAGGCCAGGCCAACTTCTCACCATACATTTTGGGCTGGATACAGAGCTGCATTAATGCTCCTCTCATGCTTTATGACCTGGCTTAATAATCACCTCCACTACTTAATGATCAGTGATAAAGTTGCTGGGTTCTTCAGCAGCAGCTGCCTCTCTCTGACAGACATGAAAACCACACACCTAAGCTGAAAAGTGACAAAAATATAAATAGTTATTGAGAGTTTGCATAAGACTATGTTTTGAAGGATTCTGTGAAATTGGATTGCAGAGGTGGCAGCTGACAAACTCCCAAAAGTTCTGAGTTAATGTTATTTACATGCAGATTGTTTAAAAGTTAGCACAGTAGCTCGGAGCATATGCATGTGTATGCATGCTTTGGTTTTTGGTTTTTTGGTTTTTTTTAATGTACATTTTAGGCTGATTGTAGCAACCATTTATCCTATATCTATTGACCTCTGTGCTTATTCAGCCTTTATGATGTACTACCACAGCCTGCTCTGCACATCTGGGATTCATCAAATATATCTTAAAAGAAGGAAGTTCCTTCTCTTGGTGTTTGCTGCACAGTTAACAAAGAGAGACAGTCACCTGTGGAACATGCTTGTTCTGTTATGAAAGAGATGACAAAATATAGAGGGTGGCTTATTCTCTGCTTCAGCCCTTCTCTTTCCAGGGAAGGAAGAGAGACACTCCAGGTTCACCCTGATAGCTGGCAAACAGGTATTCCATGTCAGTTCAGGGTTATCAAATGCAGCCACAAAAGGTCAGCCTGCATGCTACAAGATCTAAAGGAGGCTGGAGTCCTCCTTGGTGCCAGCTCTCAATCAAGTGACCCATGCATTGCCTGACTAGCTGGCACAAGGACATGAGGAGCCCAGGACTTCTTTGGCCAGTAGGGTGTTGGGTATGAACACAGTTTGCAGAAGCTTTCTGATTCTCTGATCCAAAGAAGGATGTATTTGTGGCGCTTAACCCCGGTGTCAGAACCGCTCTAAAAAAACCAAAACCAAACAAAAAGATCTTGTTTATTCTGGAAAACGAGCATGTGTTGAGCTAGGACTGGAAGACCTTAAAAGCACCACCACATGGCTTGACTGCTCAGGGGCTGTCCATGCACCAGTGCTGGAGTGGAGGCCTTTGCCTCCTGAGGAAAGGCTGCTTGATCCTCAGAAGTCTTCAATGATAAGTGGAATGCATCTCCAGAAGAATTCTACAACCTTTTTCTCTGAAAAGCCCAGCAAAAAGATCTTTCTCCATTTACTGTTCCCCTTTCTACTCACTGCATAATATACCAGGTAATATGATTATAACATTCAAATGTTTCATCTGACATGCCCAAGTATGTCAGAAGCTTTTGAGATGAATGTATCAAGCATAGACTCAGTGACCAAAAAATTGCAGAAACTGTCACGGACTTCAGAGATTAGATTTGACTGGCTCATGATCTTAGACAAACATACAATTCACTCAAATTTAAGAAAGTTTTCCTGTCCCACTTCAGCCCACCTTTGCTAAAAAAATATCTTAGCTGTATGAGAAAAGTAATTTTTATCCAAGGTTCTTTTCAGTTTTTGTCTCACACTAGTCAATATCTAAACTAGAAATGTGGTTGCAAAAGAGTGGAAGAAGTAATTGAGAATTTACCAAAACAGACATTTGAAGGGTGAAGAAAAACCTTAAAAGAAACCAAAACAGCCCACAACTCCAAGAAGAACATGATACAATAGCAAAGACATGTATTTGTTAGTTTAGTCTTTGTGGCACACTAAAAACCTCTTAATTCACTTGAAAATTTCACTGTACAAAGAAATTGTCTTATTTTTAGCTGTTACTCTTCTGACAGTCTCAAATTCTATTTGACTGAAAGGTAATGCCTCTTTAAAGGACTTCTGCATGTATATATGTTACAGAAAGATTTAATTTGCTGAGCCTTCCCATGTAGTCACGTAACAAAACTATATTAATTAATATGTATTTATTCAGGAGATTTTTTTTTCCAACAACAAATCACAGTGGACATGAGGATCCTGGCACCATTGTGGCTGGTGTTGCAGTAACACTATGCTATACTACTTAAAGTAGTGTCAGTGTAATAAAGCAAGGGCAAGTTTGGCTTCTCTTGCTCAGTGATTCAGGACTCCTAAAACAGATGGTTTCTGGAATTTTGTTCTGTCACAAAGCATGGTGATGGAAGATTGATCTAAACACAAAGTTTTACCTTCAACCTTCCTTCAGTAATTAAGTACACTGCATTTGAGAAAGTAACAAGAATCTAACCCAACACAACTTAAAACTGAATAGAAAAGGTAATGATAAATCTGACACTCATAAAGCCATTAAATGTCTGAATAGAACAATGCCCCATCTATTTTTATCTGCTTTTTCTTTAAACAGATTATAACAGAGTCTTTTCTTCCTGCTTCTATTCTGCCTTTCCGTAAGATAAGTTATGGTGACTTAGTCATCATTTTGAAAATTACATCAGTCCCTTTTAACACTGACTAGCAGCACCACCAGAGGTAAGTAGAGATGCCACACAGGATTTTCCTTGTTCGTTTTTCCACCTCACTCCAGTGAACCAAATCCTAGAAAAAGCTGACAGTTTAAACAGTGTACTGGGTATGGAGACTGGTCTCAGGTCTTGGGAGGAGCAATCATGCACATTTTTCCTTGTCATTTAAGTCAGGCAATAAAAACACACACACACAGAGGTGAAAGCTAACCCTTAACTGTTTTCTCTACATATGTCCTTCAATATATACTCGGTGGTCTCTCCACACCGAAGAAATGCAAGCCCACTGTCACCAAGAGCAGAGCCACATTGGTCAGGACCCAACATTTTCAGTAGATAAGCAAAGATATCTCAACAAGATAATCAAAATCATACCAGACCTGTAGTGACCTCAATTGCACTTAAATTTCGGCTGACAGTATTTGGCTCTAAATAGCATGAGATAAGAAGAAATGGAATTTTTTTCTGGAGCTATTTTAAGGGCAATGAGTGCTATACATAGAGTCAGAGTAAGTGGCTGAAGTTAAATTTAAAAGACAGATATATTTTTGTTTTCCTGTTTCCAAATAGAGTCTCATCTGTTCCTAAGTCTGAATAACAGAAGCAAAAAGAGGGGAAAAAAAAAAAACAACACAAAAAACCCCCACAAAATACCCCCAAAACACAGTAAAGAATGCCATCCTCCTGCAACAAAAAACCAAGGCCTTTCAGTGTAGAAAGCAACACCAAAGGAAAACCATCTTTGGTTTCAGCTATTTTTGATATTGAAGGATAAAGCTTATTTCTGAGTCTTGCCTAAAAAATGGGCATAAATTCAAGTCTTCCAGAAATTCTACTATTCTAAAACAGTTCTAAACACTCTCACTGGTGCCTGGCTTCTCTAACTGTACACAAAAACCATTGCTTAAGTGAATGAGGTTAATTTATGGAAAATTCAGTATGCCTGTACAGAAAACCTTGCTGAGCTATCCATGTGTGGGCTTTGAAGCAAGTAGCATAAACACTGAAATGTTCCATGTCACTGCAATACAATTAAATTTGAAATTTCAAGCAAACTGGACTTAAATGTACTTAATGTTGATATTTAGTGTGTAGAACTTAAACTAGTTCCCATTATGTCTATTCTGCTGTCTATAGAAAATCTCGATGTGCACTGTTTCTTAGAAATACTTATTTCTCAGATGAAATTAACATGCATCTCTGTTACCTATATTTTTTTCTTTGTTTGTTTGTGGAGTATTCATTCTCTGTAACAAAAACATAATAGAAGGTGGTCTTATTTACTTCCACCTGAAAGGTGGTGTAATGTTGGAAGAGCCATCTCCCAAGTCATGCACAGAGAAATCTAAAATTCGGTTGCCATGCTAACAGGAAGTCACTCAATAAGTCCAGTAAAACAAAAGTGCATAAATGACGTTTTCTGGTAGAAACAGGGAAATATTAGATTAACAAGTCTGTAGGTCCTGACAACTGTAGCCATAACTGCAGTTGTGTGACTCGGTAGAGCGCTGAATTTCTGCCAGCATTTAAATCTCCGGAGCACCAGCTGCTTCTTCCCAAGAGGACCACAACTTCTCTCCCATCACCTGGGGCGTCAGTGCCTTGCCCGTGTATATCCCACACCGGGATGAACTCACCAGTCCCTCCCTCTGCTCCAGGAGCCGTCCCACGGCCCACTTCACCCTGCTCTGCCCCTGCCACCCGCACCTCGCCGTCCTCCAGGTCCCTCCTGGGCGCTTCCTCACAGGACTCCCGCCTTCCCTGGAGGGTTCCTGCGGACTGCGCCGGCGGCGAGCGAGGTGCCCTCGGGGAGAGCCGCCTGCGGGGACGCGGCAGCGGCGGCCGCCACCACCGCGGGGAGCGGGGCGTTCCGCGGCGCGGCTCCGCACCCAGCCGAGTGTGTGACATGTGAACCCCCGTCTGGCGCTGCCGGGGCCGCGGGGCTCTGCAGCAGCCGCGGGGGCGAGGGCGGGCCGGGGGGTTCCACCTGCGCGGGTGGCGGGCGCGGAGCCTCCTCCTGCCCCTCCTGCCCCGCGGAGCGGCCCCCGCCCGCTCCCTCCGGCCCGCTGGGCGCTCCGCTGGGCTGCAGGTGTCACCCGGCGACCGAAGGATGCCGCTTCCCACGGCAGCCGCTGCCTGGGAAAAACACGTTTGTTACATACTAGAGGAAGGAAGAGATCCTAATACTCCTCTGGACCACCACCAAGGGACAAAGGCGTGTACGATGTCGCTTTATGCTACTTGCGTCGGCGCAAAAAGTTACCTTAAACAGTCATAAGGACTTTTTTTTTTCCTTTTCCCCCCTCCTTTTCTTTACAGAGAGTCAAAAAGGTAATCAAAGGCTCAGAAAGATAATAGATCTAAGTTGATGAGAACTTACTTGGTTTAAGTACTTGTGTTGACAGCCGGCATCTTCCGACAGCAGTTTGAACAGGTCACATTTTCCCATGGAAGTTGCACCCTTTTCAATCCCGTTTGTAAATTAAATCCCTTCAGAAGGTGTTTGTTTTATTTCACTGGCTGCCGTCCATCGCGGGCACTATCCACATCTTTTACTTTATTTTCTCCATGTTTGCCACACATGCAGACTCTCTGGGACGCACGCCACGAGTCAGCGGGTGCCCATCACCTCCGGCCGGGGGGACAGCTCCTGCCGCCGGGCTCCGCTGCAACAGATGAGAGGCAGGTTCTTCCCCGGTTGCTTAGCGCGGCGTCTCCTTGCTCCCTCGGGAAGCCTCATGCCGGCTGCCAAAAGTAACAGCTCCTCCCGACGCGGCGGTCCCCTCCGGAGCGCGGGCTGCGCGGCGCGGCGCGGGAGGAAAGACACCCCAATACCGGCAGAAGGAGCGCGGAGGGGCACACTCCGGGTTTCTCCGTCCTCGCCGCTGCTGCTCTCTCCCCGGAGCCGGCCGCGGGCTCTGCCTCGGCGGCGCCGTCCCGCCGCCCCCCGCCCGCCCGGCCGCCGCCCCCGCCGCGCTGCCCCCGCGCCCGCGACAACCGCTGCGCCCCCCCGCGGCCGCACCGCGCACCGCGCCGCGCACCGCGCAGACACCGCCCCGGGGCGCTCGGAGGCGCTCACCGGCTGCGGCCCCGGGGCGCTCGGAGGCGCTCACCGGCTGCGGCCCCGGGCACGGGGAGGAGCGAGAGGGTGCTCGCCGAGAGCTGGAGCGGGGCTGGTCGGCGAGCCGAGAACGCGCACCGCTCGGGACCGCTCGGAGGCAAACGCACCAAGGAGCAGCCTGGACTCCGCAGAAAGTTCGCTGTTACATCGCTCCGCATTTGGGAAAGCCCTGAGCCGCTCCGTGCAGCCGCGGTGGGGCTCTGTGAGTCCGCCTCCGCTTCGAGCCCGCAGCCGAGGCTTGCTCCAGGTAGCTCGCCCGACGCTCCTTCCCGGGCCGCAGCAAAGGCTCTGCCCTGGTTGCACCCACAGCCTTCAGCCGGGTGGTCCCTGCCCCTCCGGCGCCCCCGGGTCAGCCCGGCCTGGACGTTAACGGGACCGAGCCACAGCCAATATTGGTAACTGAGGACCAGAGGGAATGAGGCTGCTCAACACCCAGATCCTCGCTTTACTTTTCCTTTCCCTAAAAAACTGTGACAGAACTTAAATGCACGAACTTAGAAATGGTAGGGAAAAGATACAACGTGCAGAGACAGAGATGCATAACAGAAGAACATCCATGTCTTCTCTGAGTTTTCCTTGTTTGGCTGGGGGTAATAATAATAATACTACTAATAATGATGATGATGATGTGTATGATGATGATGATGATGATGACGGTGATGATTTGAGATCTCTTTGGACTCAGCCCTGCGTTGGGGTCTGGACACGATGCAGGGGGCCACCTGGCACCATGTGCAGAGCGTGCCGTGCCCGGGCGAGCGTCTCGCAACATCCCATCCTCCTGCCTCCCCTGACCCCCGAGAGGCTGGCCGCGCCTGGCACCTCCGGGCAGCATGCCACCGGTTTAGCACTTTGCCCGTCTCTTTGGTTGAGTAGTTTCCACCTGGGGGCCTCGAAAGAGAAGCGGAGTGAAATAAGCCCAGGGCAGCACCGGGCAGGGCTGAGTCCCGGCGGGGTGTGCAGTGTCGCGCAGGCAGCCCAGCCGCCTTTGCTTCCTGCACCGCCGAGACGGGAGTGTCCCTCGGGCTGGGTTCCACCTGCCTCGCTGGAGCACACCGAGGAGTGAAGCGCTTGCCAAAGCAAGCGAGCCTGAAAATGTCACTACAGCAAATGTGAAGGAGCTGCCAGCCACAGCACGCTCGAAGGCAACTGTGAGAATAAGCACCAGACCACCAGACCTCCACGGGCAGCAGAGGTGATGCAATTAATCTACATTAAGCTGTGCAGTGAAAATGCCAGATGGATTCTGCTCTGGGACTACCACGATTGCAGCATCAAGTCTCTGCATCAGACTGCTGTGTGAACCACTGGCATACGTATTTTAGATGTGCCCCAAGTTAGGCACTGCTGAGATTTCAGCAGAAACATAATGCCTTTGGGGAGCTGCTCAGAAAGCAGTGTGCAGCGCAGGCAGGCTGTAACGGGTCTCTGCGGGTCTCTTCCTAAGAGATGCCAATGGAACACGTGAGATCAACTCATGTCAGCTCAAATACAGATCAAATACCAAAAGCAGATGCTTGGAAAGCTGAGCCAGTCATTCTAGTAAGCACACATCCATGTAGTCAAATGTTTGTGTAGACCCATGCATGCATATCCACACAAAGGCAAGGAGAGAGAGCTGGGTAAATAGAGGTGCAGTAGAGGGCCAGAGAGCCTGCCATGAAGGCTATGGCTTCTCCATCAGATTTCATTGGAATTGGCAATGTAAGCACATCAAAATATTATTGGAGCATTTGTACGTCTCGTGCTGGCTACCAACAGCACTGGTATTGCTCTGTGTTGCTACAGATTGGAAGTGTAATCACAGCTTGCTTTCAGAGGCACTTCCCAGAGCAGAGTGCTTTTTTTCCTCCATATATTTCCTTATTAGATCATGAGAAGCCAACTTCTGAGTGTTATATTTAATTTTTCACAAGCAAATACCTCTATAATTAACAGTATTTCCTATGCCTTTTTATGCATATTGTGACATTTCTACTCTGCAGGGGTGAGTACAACATGGCACTATCAATGTGTTTTACGTTTTCTGGCATTTTACGTATCATAACCCATTAGCAGTCTCCCAAGCTTATAATTCCTTATTAAACTAATGTTCAGATAAAATCTCTGTGGTATTACTCAGATAAGAATTAAGTAAACAAAATTTTACCTCTGTTTCAGGACAGTGGAGTTGGGATCCTTGCAACATTTTGAGTGCATGCTAGTGTGTTTTATTCCTAACACGTAGCTAGCTGCCAAATGGGAAAAATTAAACACTCTGTGAAACCTATATCACATGTTGAGGTTTTAGGGGTGATAAACAGCACGATTGGGCCTTCCTTTAATCTGCTCATAGTGTCACACCAAAATGAGAGCCCCTTAGGACCTTCTCCATTTCTACCTCCCATGTTACATCCTCCTTCTCAGAACACCTACTGACACATGCTCAAGTGCTGACCATTTTCAATTCGGCCAAATCTTATATATCCAGAAAACCAAGCAGAATGGGATTTTCCCTTCTCTCTGCAGTTTGTGCAAATATTGCTAGGATATATCTCTTGGTTTTATTTAATGAACAGAAAAACACAAGATTAAAGACAGCTTGAAAAATAAGATAGAGTTGGAACATTTAGGAAATTTCACCTTCTAATATTAGTGAGTACAGGTAAGAACAGCTGCAGCAGCTGTGATTCAGTGTAACTTTAGCCAAATCAGGTAAGCTGACTCAGCTTACAATCTTTAAAGAAGAAAGGAAAAAGAAATGCAGAAATTTTAACTATATTTGTTCATTCAGAACCAGGTAAAATACGCCATAATATTTTTATGTCTCAGCTCCTTTTCGTTATGCATTAATGAAAACTTTTCCTACTAGTATGGACTAAGAGATTATGAAATTTTCTCCAAGGTGGAGATTTATATGTGCAAGAAAGAAACTTATACTAATTATTTAAAATAATTGTATTCAATTTATTAAAAAGTCATTTCTATTCTTTTTTTTAGCTGGGAATAATGGAGAAAGATTTTCTCAGACTTATTATTCTCATTTAATTTTAAATATGCTTCTACCAATCTATTGCTCATTAGCAATGATGTAAAATCACACAGCGCAATAGTATCTCCTCTTGCAGTTAAGATTTTTTTCCTATGTTTGTTTTGGAGACTACACTTGTACACAGAACGAGGCTTATATGTTTTTTCTCTGCATTAATCTAATTCATGAAATCTGTAACAAGTTAATTTCATTAATTCTATTGTTACAGCCCCTGCAGTTCTCCCAGACAGAACTCTGCAAGCAGCAAATGGTTCTTGCCAGCCCACACCAAGCATTCCATACTATTAAGTCTTTCCTTCCACATAACTCAGTGTATTACCATTTATGTACTTAAATACCATTAGACAAAACTCAAGTTTCTGAGACTCAAGAAAAGACATTCTATTTATTAACTGACTGAACAATGTGGATTCTGTGAAAGAAGGTGGAGAATCCCCGTTAAAATCTTTCATTTTCTATGAAACATTTACTGGCAGAGATATCATTCTTGTGAAGCTTTAGTGGGGCAAAAGGGTTGTGAGTGAAGAGAGACAGGAACATGCAAGAGAAAGGAGAAGTAGAGGAAAAGATTGATCCAGGAATGTGAATAAATAGAAGCACTTTCTTTTAAACAAGCTACTACTGACCTCAGCTGAAGGACTCTTTCACTCAGGTTATCTTTCTATGCCATATGCCAGACTAGAATCTTGAACTATATTTCTTTTGTGTTTGTCTTTGGTTGTGGTTTTTTTGTTCTTTTTTTCTTTTTTTTTTTTTTTTTTTCCATTAAAAGGTGAAAATAAAAAGCCAGAACAGGTCAAACACAAGTGAACTACTAGGAAAAAAAGTTGGTATTTGCTCAACCTTTTTCTCAAGCTTTCCAAGTTATTCAGGTAAGAAGATACTTGGTGTTTGTATTTTAATATAGGGAAGAAAGTTGCTTAGATTTATTGACAGTTAAATTGCTATTTCATTTTATTATTGCATTTACATTGGAAGTATGCAGAATTATATGTAGATTCACATTTTATTACTACTTAAATCTCAACAATTCATATTTTTGGTGGACAGCAAGCAATTAAACTTCTTTTATCTGCCTACATTTGTCAGTTTCACAGAATTAACATCTGTTATTTTTACTGACATGCTGCAAACTCTTTCTCCTTTCTTCTCCTAACCAGAGTTTTTGAATGACTTGAGCTTGTTTTTCTCATGTCAGAGAGTGGAACTTGGTGCAATAAGGTTCACTGCTTTCTATTGCAGTTTTTTAATGAATAGTTGAACAACATTATTGAAGGTTTTGGTGTTTTTCAAAGTAATTTAATTTTTGTCCTTTGATTATTTTCATGTCTGTGCTTCCCAGAAAGCACTTACGTTCTGTCAGAATACTCAGCTGTTGCATTTTGAGGTTTTTCTGGCACAGTCTTTCAGTGTCGGGGTTTTAGGAAGGAAAGATCTAATGAAACAAACCCTGTGCTGGAGTGGGATGTGGCTCCAGACTAGAGACATCTAAATTTAGGTGTACACATTTGAACTCCTAAGTGTCCTAAGCTCCCTGTAGAGCCAATGGAAATTTGTTCAATACAGTGATGGGATCGTAGAGAAAAATCTTTGAATGTGCATTTTGACTTCTGAGTGAGCTATATCCTGTCTAAGCATTCTACTGAAGGGGAGAAACCCCAAAGCAGAAGTGCTTTGTGCTGTTTGAGGTTCCTAAGGCTATGCAAGATGCCTGCAAAAGGTGAACAGATGGTTTTTGACCTGCCTCCCATTGCCTTGCAAATGAAATTGCCTTTTAGGTGACCTGTATGTTTCTGTATGTTAGACCAAATATTCTGTGAAATTTTATAGACTTTGGACACCTATGCACAGCCACCTGAGTCCACACTACATGTCTTTTGGCTCTAATAGGAGATCAAACCTCACATATAAACACTGACTTGATAGGCACACAGAAACAGATGTTTGAATCTTCATCTTTAGAATAACATAGCAAAAGCCTTAAGATAGCAAAGTTGAAAAAGAGTAGGAAGTCAACCTAAGGAATTATCCCTTTCTCTTTTTTCTGAAAGAGCTGAAACCTTTACCTGTGTTTATAGGGATAGTATCATGGTAAAGGACCTCAAATCTTAGAAACAAGTGGCATATTTGAATCAGGAGATAAAAGAAAACAAGAGGCAGGATTCCAGGGCAACTAGCCAGACATTTTAGATATCTTTAAGTATGTGGAATAAACAGAAAGAACAAAATGTCTTGCTACACAAACAAAGCTATAACTTAATCAGTAAGACAGAGACTTTGTAGGATAAATCAAAGGATTGGAGTGTTGCTAGAGAGTGGTACAGGCTGTTCAAGGAAGAAAGGCTGGGAAAAGGAGAAGGCAGCATTGCATTACCCAGAATGTGTTTATGATTTGTTAAAAGAGAAGGCAGATACCTCAAACATCTCTGAGGGAACTAAAAACAAGGTTTCAAGTGATTAGTCTACCTCAAATCAATGTGGAGAAGAGTGACTGAACATCTTAAAGACACACAAAAAGGGGACATTTCTTGGAGTTGTGGAGCTGTTGTTTTACATCCTTAAGTGGTAGAGTGTATATTTAGATTTTATTTTCTCTTAATGGTGTGAAACAGGTGAGAAATATAAGATGAAGGCCTCTACATTTGGTAAAAGTGGTTTTGAAATAATAGGATAGAGAACAGCAGAAAATAGCATTTCAAAAGAAGGTGGTGGTGACACACTTACGTGATGTAGGAAAAGTCTGAAGATTTTAATGGAACATACTCTGAGAGAGAGAGTCAGCCAAGAGAAGCTGTTTAAAAAAAAAAAAAAAAAAGCAATACTGGCAAGAAAGCTAGTAGACATTCAGAATGTATTACCAGGAGTGTAACATGTGAGAAACTGCTGTTTTGCTCTAGGTGAGCAGAAGTTTACATCAACTTCAAACCTCATGTTTGACAGAGGTGTAAAAAGAACCCCCTGCAGAGAGCCTAGAGATCAGCATCACGGATAATGAGGTAATGTGATTTTTCAGGAATATTTCAGCTGGGCTTCTTCTGCCTAAGAAAAGATACCTTTCATATTATTTCATTATTTCATTCACATTTCAAAATTATTTTGTATAGTTTATAGCTGTGAAAAAGAGAGTATTAAAGAGACAACTAACATATTCATCAGAAGTAGAAGTAGTACTCCATTTTTCATCTTAGCAAGGAAGACCTAAACTACACATAAGTAGGATGTTCCTAACTATAAAAAGAGTTAAATACTGGAAGATTTCACATGTCCCAGTTGTGGAAAGTTGTGGAATCCATATCTTTCAAACATATGAACCTTTCTCTAAGAGTAAGGGTTTTTCCTACTTTAGGATTCTCTAAGTGTCTGCAATGAGGTATTTTTTCTCCAAAGCTTAGTGTACCCCTTTTTATCAATGATATTTTGGGAAACTGAGTTTTCATACTGTTAAGAAAGACATGCAGCCAATCTGTTTGCACTCTCAGATGCCATTTGAACAGCATGATTCAACTTTGGAAGCATATGTAGCTTAAGAGACCAAATACAGTTTCTTTCCTGGCCTTTACGTCTGAAAAGGATGAATTCTTCCCTTTGGACAGAGTCCTATAAAAGCCAGGATAGTACCAGTGTATTCAAGTGCAGGAATTTGTCTTGTGTCCATTGTGGTTTAAAACAATGGACTTTAAATGAGGAATTCAGCTGTCTAACCATAGTCTTTTAGATCCTTAGGGCACCCCAAAGGTCTAAGTAGGTGTAACCCCAACCTAACAGCAGGTCTGCACCTACCCAAAGAGCAGGAAGGATATTCCACTGTCCAGGAGCTCCATGAAACCTGAAACGGCACCAGGAAACCGACTCCTGTCCTGGAGGTGCTTTTTGGTAGTTTTATCGCTTCCAAATTTTCTTTCAGCTGGCATTGTAATAAAACATGCACTTTTTTTTTTTCCCTTAACCTCTACTTGGAACTCTGTTTTACATTCAAATCACAGATTAATTACCCAAGCTTTCAAAAAAACATAATTAGTCTTTTCTCTCTGCCAGACAGATACATCAGTAATACTTTTAACATCTGAGAAAGGGAGAAGTTTTTTAAATTGTGTGGCTTTTACAGTATATTAGTGATCTGGCTCATAAAACGGCAGAATGACAACAGTTCAGCTTGGTGGTGGGTTGTGTTGAAAGTGTGTAGAACCTGAGAGTATATAAAATTCACTCATTTCACAGACAAGCTCTAGAACAAGAAGGAGATGGCAGATATTCAGGCTTGAGTCATCACTTCTCTTTCTGCCTTGTAAATACTTCTTTTGTGCTGTTCCTGAGATTCAGTTTTCTTACTTATGATATGGCAATCCTCTTTCTTTATCACTCCATTATGACTGTGCACTCAGGATCCAGGAAAATATCATAAATACCTGTAACACCATTAAAGACCCTGTAAGTGGGAGCAACAGTTACCATAAGAGGTTTGCTTGGAATGGATGCTGTACTGATTCTGCACTTTGGATAAAAATAGTTAATCTCATTTTTAAAAATTGTTTTCATTAATGTAAAATGCTGGAAGTGGATTATTTTTATATATGAAAGATTGCTTGTAATAAGACTTGCCGTGCATATTGAGACTCACTAATAAGAATAATGGTTATGTATATTTGTTATGGCATATTGATGACATTAAGAGAGGCAAAGGGTATCAAGAAGATACCAAAGGATGTTTCAAGATTGAAGTTGCTTTCTTTTAACAGTTGAAAACTATTTCTTTTTCCATGCCTTTTATGTTTTTATATAGCTAGGCAAAAATAAAGAGAATTGACTCATGTTTTTACTGTTACCATTTTAGAGTGCTCTGGTAGCATTCAGATGTTTTTTTCTTTTGTCTGTGTGACAGCACAGTATGAAATTGGCTTCCTGGATTTCAAAGTGCTTGATGCAGTCTTTAGCTACATTTTTGCTATTACCTTCTCCAAGTGATGTAGAACTTTGACAGAAGCTCACATCACATTTGATTATGTGTAACAGAAATGCAAGATAATTTGTTGCATAGATTTCCAGAACATTGTTTAATGATTAATTCTGAGAGACTGAGCTTCTATTTATCCTAAAATAAATAGATCCCATTATATTCCCCGGTTATTCCAGTGTGTTGTGTCCATAGTTAGCTGAAGAGGAGTGGCAGAAGCTGAGCAGGGCAGAGGGAAGAGCAAGCACGCCGAGGATACGGCTGTGTTGCTGCACACTTCAGCCCTGAGGTGTGGAGTTTTGGGGCGCAGGTATTCTGCAGCGTTTTCCAGCCAAGAAAAAAGCCACTGGATGGTGCTGTGGAGACAATTTGCAGTCATGGCACAGACCTGCAAGGTGCGCAGCCTCATAGGCTTCTGTGTGAGGCTTGAGAGAGGCTCACACAAATAATTAAATTTACTCTTCCCTTTCTTTCATTTCTTTCTCAAACGCTTTATAGAATTCCATGGTAAATTCTAAGTCAACGAATAACAGTCAGCTACAATCTTATTACAAAACATGCATCCTATTTTTGTGTGTGTGTCTATGAACTTTTTATTGAAGGAAACTGGTCAAGAATTTATGTTGGTTCATCTTTCTCTGGCACTGCACTCACAGTAATATAGCCATAATGCTGTTTTATTTATTTAGTGGAAGTTTAGTAGAGCATGTCATCTCTCTGGGTATTTTATGCAGGTGAGAGCATTTGTGCAGAGAGCTTTAGCCTCTTATCGCTTGATGACTGACTCCATGGGAGGGAAGGGAAACAGCTTTGCTCTGTCTGTGCCCTGCCCCTGGTTACTGCTGCCCTTGCTGTGGGCAGGGTGATTGATCTACACAGGAAGAATTTCCTTTCCATCAGTGCTATGATGGGACCACTCTGGGGATCAAGAAAGTAGAGATCTAGTACAGTCAGACCCCAAAGCCTCTCTACCTCAGGATAATTCAGCACTTGGTGCTCAGATCCTGCTCTCATGGGTACCTTCTATGCAGGTTGTCAGAACTCCGGTGAGATCCACATCAGCAGGTGTTAAACACTACAGTACAAGTGCCTGTATGAGATACTTTCTTACCTATTGCCACACTGCAGCTGATGTAGACAAAATGCTTTGACAAAGTCTGTTCACAGATGGGATTCTTCTTGCTACATGTAGGAATGCCATTTTCTCCTCAATTGCTGTCAAGACCGAACATGGCACTTTGCCTTCTGTAAACATCTGCAGAGAATCTCATCCTCATAGCCCACAGACACAATGGCCATGGCCTTCAGGGAAAGGACGTGTATGCAATATTGCAGTTTGGAAGGAGGAGTTTACAAACATTATGACCATGAGTGTATGAAACAGAGTTATATCATCTCAGCTGCATCCTTGAATTCAAGTTTGCTCGATAGCTGATTTCTTTCATTTTCTAAGTGTCACAATCACTATTGCTCAGATATCAGAGGGAGAACTGAGAAAAACACTGAAATAGATATTTCATTCCTTTGAAATTAATTGTTTCTTCAAGTTCCTTAATGTTCCTCTATAATAACGCCTATTCGTTCCAGATCACTCTTGAGTATTTAGATTTTGAAAATACTCTGTTGCATTCTCTTAAATTCACCAAATCTCTGAAAATGTATGACTATGAACACAATAAGTAGAATGATCATGCAGATAAACACACAGCAGGAGAATACATTGTTGTTATCAGAAGAGAGATAATGAGAATATATTTCTAATAGTCATTCAACTTTACTCATGATCTTTCTCTAGAGGAGAGAATATTTAGAACAGCTGGTCAGATAATATAAAGTAGAGCCTAAAGGTTATTAGCAATGCTACTGAAGTTATACATTTTTTGGTGTAAAAGAATGGTAATAAACGAGCACATTGAGTGATATCGGGATATTTAGTGCAATAGAATAGTGTATGTTTGTGTAAACAAGCACAAAACTCTTGACAGTAATGACTTATAAAATCCAACAAATATTTTGCCCAGTAGGACTTAATGGAAAAGAACTTACAGACATGGGAAAATATTAATATGAAAGTCCAAAAGCATTATCAATAATTGCCTTCTGGAGTTTGGTTGACACCATATTCATTTTAAAATACAAACTAATGCTGGAATTTTCACTGAGATTGTACACTTTTCACCACTGCTACCCAATGACCTTTCCTAAATAGAAATATGTAGTATTTAATGACTTGCTAGAAATCTTTTTTTTTGCCCCACTCTCTTAGATAATTTTGTGGGTCGAAATACTTCCCTGTGTAATTGTATTATTTGTGCAAGTGACTGTCAAGATTTTCCAGGATTTTTGGGTTTGTTATACATGTTAAAATTTATGAATAATTTTTCAAAACTGATGAGATTGCTTGAAAAACTCAGATTTTCTAATCACTGAGATCCTGTGACTGTTAGATGCTTTTCTTCCTTGTAATAATTTTATGTCTATAGAGGCCTTTCTCTCTGCTAAAATATTTGTATTTGTCATCATTTAATTTTAATGTCAAATAGCTTTATAATTTAAGGACCATTTAACCTGTCACTCCTATGCTTTCTTAGTTCACACATGAATAAAGTACATTTTTCTTGCTTTGTCTCCCAAACAATGGTTGCCAAACCAGTCTATATCAACAATCTAAAATGTTAAATTTGAAAGCATTTTCAAAAAAATAATTATAATGATGCTTTAACATCTTGTTTCTACCTGGAAAAAACACCGAGGTCAGATGGCTCATGAAATTAATATATTTAATTTAGAGAAAGTAAATCTTTAAAAAGTAGCCTGCTGAATGATTAGTCTTAATAAATTACTATTAGTGAAAGAAATAACTTGGTTAGAGTAAAAGGGGAAACACAACACCATTATCTTTAAGTTAACAGATTTAGTGAAGAATATATGGTTATATTATTTTTGGCTTTTGGAGAAATCCTACAGGAGGGGAATGGTGTAGCAATTCTCTTCATGGAGCACAGCCATACATCTCCCACTTACACTTCCCACTTTCTCTGCCCCATGAGAAGACAGTGCTGGTGCCAGGTAGCACTGATTTTGATCTGTGGTATTAGACAGGAGACAGGACCACACTGATGATGAGAAAGTGTGCTTAATCATTTTCCTGATGTGGCAGACGTCACCGGCTTCATTACTGTTTTTCAGCCATGAGCAAAGGCTGCTGGAGCCAGGAGGTGTGTGACAGCCCCCAGCAGAAGAGTGATAAATATTCTTCACTGTTATCTGACCAACTTAGACACATCCATTAATATAAGTCAGTTCAAGTATTGCTTGTATCTTCATAAGGGTGGGGTTTTTTTGAGTAACAAATGTCTCTTGCATTGATATGCAGGCAGCCCGAGCTATTCAAGAGTTCTCCTTTTGTCTCCCTTTTATCTCATGTTCAGACAGACTTTACATCAGCTTAATGGCACAGACAGTTGTAGCTCTGCTCCCTTGAAGCATGCTAAAACATTTCCAGTCATCACCCAAGCACCAGGAGGTGACAGTCAAACAACTGAACGGGTCTGAAATATTTTCTGGATCCCTTAGGATTCCTGGGGCTGTGCCAGCTCAGCAGGGTAGGCTTCTCCATCCACAACCCCAGCCCAGCTGGCAGCAGGTTCCTGAGGGCAGGCATGGGCACAGGGACCTGCTGCTTGTGTCTCTCCCTCCCTCTCCAGCATTCCCAAACAGATCTCAGCTGCCTGCTCAGCACGGGGCTCCCACACAGACCACCATCCAAGCTACACCCTCCTACCAACCATAGCAGAGAATATATCTCCTGTGTATAGAAGTCATCCAAATTTCCCTCCATTTCCATCTTCTAGTTCCAAAAAATACCCCTCATGCACTGTGGGCAGTGCATGCCATCCTGTAATGGTTTTTCTACCAAAGGATTAGAGAAAGAAACTATTTTATAAACCCAAAATGTTTTATTAATAACCCTGTTAGGAGCACTAAATCATGTGGCATACCTGAACTTCCCTGGATTTTTAATTCCGGGTTCAAACATTATATGGAAAACTATTTTTAAAAGGGAATTATTATTTTTTTTCCTTTTTCCTTTGTTTTCTTCTCTCACAATTTATCTAAAAGTTTTTAAGCTAAAAGTTTAAAAGCTGTTTAGATTAAGAAATTTTTCAGCAGAAGCAGAACCAGTAATTCTGAAAGTCAAACTCACCTGACCTCCCTATGCATGCTCCGAAAATTCTCTTTAATTTTCTTTGTTTGACATGTTGCTTTGAAGTATTTTTTCAGTTATATTTTCAGAAATGTCTTTCAAAGCTACTGAAGCTCACGTGAAGGTTTGGAAGAAGTTAGTGTAGAATTGCCTCTCATAGGAAGTTTAACCCTATATTGGATTTTTAAATTTTTTTATTTCTTGGCAAAGAATGGTCTCAGTTGCCATCTGCTGCACCTTGCCAGATTCATTGAGAAATAAATCTTCTGTGACAGCAGGACATGATTGGCAATTTTCTTTCCATTGCCTGTAAAATTCTGTGGCTAATAAAATAGAAATCCATCTTAGAAAATGACAGAAGCGGAAGAAAAATAGATAGACTTCCTTCCTGTGGTTAATGACTCAACATAATGATGAGACAGTGTTTCAATTGTAGCATTTTCTCTAATGTCTTGGTGTCTCATATGAAATATTCCAGTTAAAAGCAATAAATCAATATGGTTTGGTTTTTTTCCTACTTTCTATCTTTTTCTCATTAATCTGTATTAAGGAACCTCCAGCCCATGATTTAGACAGACCCAGAACTAAAAAATATGTTTCCCAGACTAGTACCCAGTCTGCTTGAACGCATGGATGACATCAAACTATTTTTACCAGTCTTGCTCACAAATAGCCTTGTCTATACAATGGAGTTTGGTAAGGTTTCATCTTATGTCAAAAGGATACACAGAGTGCATCTGCATTTTAAAATAAAGAACACAATCACAGAATCTGTGCATATACTGACAAACCTAAACTACAGTAATTGGATTTTTACTTGTTTGGGGTTTGGTTTAGTTCTGAGGTTTTGGATATTTTGGTTTTTTCTTATTTGTCATCCTCCCCCTCCGTCGTCCATACAAAGCATCCAAAGCATTCAGAGGACTATGTCACAGTACGATATTTTATGGCAAGAAACAGAGATGTAAGATGAATAGCCAGGGCTGTGACATGAAGTCATGGATGGGTGTTTGCAGACAAACCTCCCAGGCCTTGATGGGACCGTGTCAGTGAGGGGGCAAGGGACAGGACAGGTGTCACCACACCTGCCCTGCCATGCTGGGTTTTGCTGTGGGAGGAACATGCAGAAAAGAACATAAAATAACTTTAGGGCTGTATGTAAAATATATAGAGAAAGACCCAGGAGTGTAATAAAGAGCTAAAATTTTTGACTGTGCAAAAATAGCCAGAGCTTCACTGCTGCTGTGTAAAACCTGCTATGTCATTTCCTCCTATTATTTTTGAAGCCATATAACCATGGTGCAAAATATACTAAATTAAGAAAGTAAAGGAATGAGCTTGAACACTGGACATCAAGTGTTTACACAGTTTAGGGCTTTTATTCCAGACCCCTCTAGTTAGATATGAAACGAACAACACCAAATGCCAATGAGTGTTTATTGACCCTCTCACTTGCACATTTAATTTTGTATTCTTCACAGGGAAGTGCCTATTGTAAGAAAGCTATATATATGTTGATCTATTACATCAATATGAGATAAACAAATGAGTTTTCTTGGTGTGAATGAGCATAGTTTGGCTATAATAACAGTGTGTTCATTGTATATTTACTGATATTCATTTTCACAATCATTTGCTCTTGTTCTTTTTTGGACTTGATTATTGCTGAAATGTCTTGATTCAGAGTATATTTTAGTTATCTATTGTGCTCATTTATTGAAATTCAGAACAACTATATTGGTTGTTTATTTCTTAATAGATTTTTTCTTTTTAAATTTCCGGAGGGGTAATTCTACTAGTCACTTGACAAATATGTTCAAAAATACAGTTATGGAAATGCCTCATTTTCCTGAAAATAGATGTTCTAATTCTTGAGAGACCCAACAGTAAACTTCATTTATTTCATGTTGGAGTCAACAATATCCACTGCAAGATACTTCTATAGATCTATTTTTGCATAAGTAATCTTTATCCACATGAAAGTAATTACAAACATTTTAAAGCACATTTTCTTCTATGATAAACTGTTCTTTTATATCCTACTTTGTGTTCAAATTGTATGCATTTAAAATCTTTGATTTTTAAAATTATTTTAAGATTAAAGTAATTCAGATCAGACTTAATGTGTCACATTCATACATTATTAAGTGGTGATTGTAAGTATTTACACAGAAATGTGTTAAATTATTAATTATTTATAAAGTTACCTATAATATTCATTATAGCTTTGTAAGAGAGGTCTAAGACCACCACAGAAGCCCTATGCACTCCTGCAGACCCTCTGGTCTCATAGTCTGTGAATTTGGGGAGTAATGCCAGTTTAAAAATACCAATGAAAAACAGGAGGATAAAATAAACTGGGAAAACTGTGCACATCAGCAACTGGGTGAAATTAGAGCCTTACTGAGGACAGAGAGGAGGTAGATGCAGTATCTCCTAATTACAAATACTCTTATTTGCTCTATGCAGAGAGAAGTGAGACCTTTCACTCAAATGTGCTAGAGAGCATAATCCAGTAGCTCTTAATAATTTATTTAGCTCAGCACAATCGGAGAACAAACATTATGACAGAAAGTTGGAAAGAATAAGTGCTCATCATCTAGCCCCAGGCAAGTTGTATAGAACACAACAAGCTGTCTGGCAGACAATATCAGCCCCAAGGCTGTTTCATGGAAAGACTGAAAACTTCAGCAAATAGCATATTGAGAAAGAGAAAAAGAAAAGAAGACACCGGTGATACTATACAAAACCAAGAATGGATAAAAACTTTACAGTTTCTAGTCAAGGTATGATTAAACAGAACTACATTCCAAAATAATGAAACTTTTAAAAGGTATTTTTAAAATTATGAAGATTTCTAATTAAATAGAAATAAGTTTTCTCTCAGATGGACAGGCAGGCAGCTTGCTCAAGGATGAAAAAGTAATCAGCACTGTAAGAAACACTCTAAATATTATAGCTGAGATGATCTCAGGAATAAAATTTATTATGTTTTCTAGTCAATTTTTTTACATGAAATAATTTGTAGTTTTGAAGAATTGCAGAATTGAGTTACATTTTCTTCTAACACTCAGCTTTTCAAAAATTTCTAGAGATGAAAATTTGGAACACTGGTAGCAGTAATAAGATTGCCTTACCTCCATTTGTGAAATATTGTTAACTACAGGGGCTGAGGTAAGACCTGGGTGCTGTTTTTAAGAAACAGAGAGGAATCCTCTTGTTCAAAGCTCTTTACAAAGCATTTGTAAAAGGTCATCACCCATAAACTGAAGCCTGTGTGCAGTTGTGAGACAGCATCTCAATACATGCTTAGAATGAAATTTTTGAAGGCAATTAACCAAACCTGAAGAGGACATCACAGTGAACATGGTTTCTCTCTAGGTAACTTCTGTCCAGAGTTTCGTGTTCTCCCCAGTCTCTTGTGCAATACTAGACACGTGGCACTGGCCTCCCCCCATGGTCCTGGCCTGCCCTTTGTGGCTCAGGTTGTTTCTTAATGAACATATTTTTGCAATTGACCCAAGTTACACCAGTATATTAACTCTGTTTCTAGTCTGCTGACTGGTGAGGCACAGTGCTTTTCATTCTGGTACAGGCAGGGTGCTGCAATGAACCATAGCCCTGAAGACTGCTGATGAAGATCATATTCAAATAGTCTCCATGGCCATTTTCCTAAAGATTTCTGGAAATGCATTGTCTCTTTCAAAATATTTGGGCTGCATGTTTTGCTATTGCCATGGACAAGCAACTCTGCAGAAACTAATTACCGGTTCAGTACCTCTTTGACGAAAAAAAACAAAATATCTTCTTAACACATCCATGACTGTAGCTGGCTTTTTTTCCTGCTGCCCCTTCAGTCTAAAAGAAATATGGAAATAATGAATTGAGGAAAATACATTCATTTATTAAGCATAATTTCCATCCTTCCTTTTGAAAGCATTTGCTTTTCACCTCTCTGTTTACTTAGAGACATTACTGAACACTGTTTTTCTTTTTTAAAAAATTACTATTATTTTATATTCGGTGAAAAATTCCATAACTAAATATAAAAATGTTAGTTGAAGAATAAGGAATCCTTGATTTACAAGGAGGGGGGTTAAGTAAAGCAAAGCAACACAATACTCTGTTTTATCTTTCATAAAAAATTTACTGCTTTCACACGTTAATGAAATTCATGCTTCTGGACAAGAGTTCACTGACAAAAAAAATTTCTTACCAATAAAATAGAAATGTCTGTATTAAAAACAGGAGCTAGAAGCAGTCATTAAGCAGAACATAACAGTAATATGCAACTACATAAGGTGAGAACAACCTCATTCAACTGAGCCTCAAAGATATTTGTGGTATGCAGAATGCAATTATCCAACACAATTTCCCACTGAGAATCAGGTCTATCATCCCACTGCTATGAACAGTTCCACTGATGGGAGTTTTTACAACAATGCATCCTACATCTGGTTGTTTTTCAAACAATGGTGCTTTCTCTCCATAAACCAGCAGGAATTGATCTTTGCATTTGCATGATGTGAGGGTCCTTTTCCTATCTCTGATACTCCAAAGTATTCTATCAGCTGTGGAAGGGTCTGTTACAAGATTAAATAAATTGCAAGGCTGTGGTAGAAAAATCTAAATGTCTTGTTTTGAAGGTTATTGTGGATCATTCAAAAAAATTGCAACAATCCAGGATCCACAGATGATGCTCCTCATCCAAGAGAATGGTGAAGGTAAAGGCTACTTTATTCACACCACCTGAAAGTTTTTCTAAATTGCAGTAGTGTTACAAATTCACAACGAGGAAGAGAATTCATATGATGGCTAGAAATTAGGATATTCAAAGTTTCACAAAATATATTCTTTGCTAGTGACAGAAGACATAGAAGCCAATGAATTAAGATTCACTTGTCACACAAATCTTTCCCAAATTTGCTCATCTGAGTTTCTGAAAGAAAAGTAGGACCATATCCAAGGGGAAAAAAAGGCAGATCATACATGCAGCGTTAAAATAATAGAATAACTGGAATTCCACGCTTCTCTTTCCAGCACTAATGGTACTGATGGAAAATACATGTGAACTGGAGAAAATAGGTTTCCAATCCAAGGTCTTGGAAACTTCATTAGTCATTAACAGAGTTGAGTTATCATCAAGTAGCCTCCTAAACTTCATGTAAGATTTTTCTTTTGCTCCTTAGACTCACTCTGGGAGTTTTTGCTTCATAAAACTCTATACTCAAAGGAAAACATAGGGTAATATCTTATGTTCCCATTAAAACTGCAGAGCTTTGTAAGGTTTCCAGTGGAAACCACAATGTCTCCCCAGCATATCCTCCCCTGGTATCAGCAGGTATCATGTTTTGTGGATTATTTAAATTGCATTGGAAGGTTATAGTTAGGAGCCAGCATGAGTACAGAGAAAAGGAACAAAAGAGTTTCAATAACTTATCAAAAGTCCTATTTTAACTTATACACAGAAAAGAAAAAAAACCTCCTGAAGTCTCTCAGTAACTATTGGCAAGTCAATGCACTTTAATACAGATCAACAAAGCACACCTTGTTATATCCTGTCACTTACTGACAGAGAAGTTCTTATTATGCTGGTAATAATTATTATGACTTCATCTTACTGACTGTGGTGGATAACATTAAATATTCTATTTCTAAATTTGCAGAATGACAGAAGCGCATATTTGAATTGGTGATAAAAGTATATCACAATATCACAGCTAGTGACTTAGAAATCTAATTTTTTCCTAAGAGTCACTATTAAAAAAAACAAACAAGCAAACAACAAAAAAAAAAACCCACCAACAAAAAACCCCGTAAAACAATCACTCCAGACTTCTCTGTCATTCAGTCTTGATTTTATTTGGTCTGTGAAAGGCTGATGTGTCAGATTCTTCCCTGCTTCTGTGTTCCCCTCTGCTGTTGACAAAACAGCAGGGGAGGAAAAGACTACTGAAAGAACAAATCCTAAATCATTGCAATCGTTATTTTATTTTTTACTGTGAAATTAGGTGTGGTCCTCATTTCATTCTGAGTACTGCGGATAAAGAATACAAGTGTTCCTCAGATCTCAAAGATGAATGTTTACCTACTAGGAGACAGACAGAATAAATAATCATAATACTGAGAAGAGTATGTATTTTGCATTTAATTAGTATCAAACTCAAGTCAAAATTATATATTCTTTTTCCTGCCCATGTTATATCTTATCAGAAGCAACACCAGTTATCTAGCTGATTACATTAGCATGAATCAATGTAAGTAATTTGACATTTAGGTCAATGTTTTGTTGCTGGGAAAAACAGTTTGATGTTGAAGCTCAATACATATAGAGCAATAAAAATGGAGGACTAGGGAGATCTGCAATTCGTCTTAGATTGTAAGAGAGAATTAAGTATATACCACGATGATGCCCTTCAAAATATTTGCTTAATTAGTTCTTGAAAACCCAGTCTTATTTGAATTTGCTGACCTTGTGATGCAGTTTGCTTAAGTGCTTTAGCTAGCCTCAAATCAGAAAGATTTTTTACTAATTTTAATAATACTTCTTCTAAATCAGATTTTCTGTGAAGTTGGTACAGCTCATTCTGACCATAAGGAACACAACAGATGGAATAACCCATCATCATTTTCTCTTCAAATACATAATCATGTCTTCTGGTTGTTTTTCCAAGTCACACAAAATTGCAACCCATCCAATTTTTTTTTCAGGTGTCTTGCTTCCTTACCTATTATACTATTCTCTTTCTGTCTCGTTTGTCTTCCTTACCAAGAGACCTATGCTTCTCCTATTGTATTTTTGTTCATCTTTTAATTTTATATGATTCTTTGTATATTTCATTATGTACTTCATTTTTCCTTGATTTTCTCACAGCTGGCTTGGGACCCTTTCAATAGACTGACACCTTGACAAACTTGACAAAACTGGTAATGCATCAACAAAGAGTGAGGATACTGCTGGTGTGTGACCCCGAAGAGATTTAGTCAAACTACCCTGGGATTCACTGGGCTGTTCAGTGGGGTCCCCATAACAGGGCACTGGCTGGGTGTAAGGGTCTTGACTTCCCTGGGGGCACCAATAGATTGATCAAATATCAAATATAAAGAGTTCAAGGAAACTCCTCCCTTTCACATGACACTCCTCTTCATAATCTGCTTGCTCACCTGAACCACACTGTCCTTTGGAACACCATCTCAGGAGCTCTCACCATTTCCTTGAGCTTTTGGAAAATTGCTGTTCAGGGGTTTCTTTCTCCTCGTTTACAAGCACAAACAGTTCTGTTGGAACTTCTTTCATATGAATTGCTTTCCATCTTCATATTCTTAATCACTTCCTCAGAATCAGATCTAAACCAGAAAAAGCCTGATCCATTTTTCCAGCTTCTGTGTGAAGTGTCTTGTCCAAGCCTTTTGAGAAGGTTTTGGTTCATTCAGTTGCAAGTGTTGATGGTCATAAGTATTCTAGCCCCCTTACATTCAGATATAATCAACAACCATCCTATCCTGAAATAAAAATAATGTATTTGCAAAGGTGTTGAGTACAAGAATCTTATTAAAATAAGCTTTTTTTTCCCCTATTACTTTTGTGCTAGGAAAATCTGCAATATCATACTTTCTGTAGAGTGATACAAAGATCACAAAGACTAACAGACTTTTTTACTGCCACAAATGTTCTTGAAGTAGATCCAGGACTACACTACAGACTAGCTTTTGCACTATTCTGTAAAAATGCTTCTATTCTATTAACTAATAGAAAAATCAGCTTTCTAACAGTCAAAGGAATAAGCAACAGTGGTAAGAGCTGCAGTTAGAAAAGCATGAGAATAATACTGTTTGTGAACTCATCACTTGAATAAGTGTGAATTCCATAATATTGGCTTGTAACTAGTGATATGAAGAACGATTTCAAATTCATGACAAAACAGTGTGAAAATGTGTTTCTTAATTGCTTTCTTAAATCAATAAAACAATGAAAATCATACTGTTTGAGACTAAAAATACTTTTCTTAAATTGATTCAAAGTTCATTTTATTTTTTTTTTTTGTGGAAGTAGAAAGCATTGATATGGAACATCACTTGCAGGTCTTTTGAAATAAGTCGTAGGGTTTTTTTAAATTCCCATTACTTGAAAATTATGACCATAAAAACCTGCAAGGTCCTATCTCTCTTAGAGTAGTGAAGAAGCTAAAGAAGGGATTTCATGCCCTATAGGATTTGTGGAAGCGCAGCTGAGGATGTAGAATGTATTGGAAATAAGTTGCCATGGAAAGGGGATTCAGGTAAGCATGAAAAAGAATGGCTTATGCTTGTTCTGCCACTGCAAAAGTACTCTAGAGTTCAGCAGATTTCAAATCAATTCTGCCCTGTTTTCTCTTTGAATTCTACGTCTACATTTTTTAGTTGAAAAACAAACCTGACCAACCAAACCCTACATCTTCCTACTGGAAACTGAGTTTTGATTAAGTGTATTTTTCTTAAAACCAGACACATTCCATGAAAAGTTTTAATTAAAAAAACGGAGTTCTACACATAGGAATCTCATATAAAATCACTGAAAATGTATATTTCCATTTAGAAATGCTTCTGTCCTAGAAGCTATAGTGTGGTTTCCTGCTATCATTACTTTCTCCTTCTGATCGCATTCCCCAGTCAGACTCAGTCTTCAATGATTCACTAAAGATAGAAGTCCCAGGAGCAGGAGGCAATAGTGCTTTACAGAAAAATGTATCCTAGCCAGGGAATCTGTCATATGGAGGATGGCAATAACAGAAAGCATTTGAACTGCTTCTACTATCAGTCTGGGGTAAAAGCTGTCACAGTCTTTCTGTATAAAAAAGTCTGTTTTCAAATTTTTAAGTATTTTCATCACTTGATTTTCCAATGAAACATAAACAATTGTTAGAAGGGGGAGCAACAGCTGCCATGAATATCTGCTGAAACAAAATATCTAGGTTTTAATGTTTTATCTGTACAGGAATGAATGAAGCCCAGATATATAGCATCTGTGGCTAGCCAGCTCTAATTATACTTTTTAGAAGGCATGAGAGTAATTTTAAGATAGCATGTCATTGTCATCTAAGTTGAAATCCAGGCATTACAAAGTAGAATGTTGAAGCAGATATTTCTGTAGGTAGCTGAAAGGTGATTTTTCCATTTGAATTAGTTCTTCATATTCATAGCCATGAGATTTAGAAATCAGGAGGAGAACTGTAATATTTAACTTTCCAAATCGTGCAACAGCTTCCATAAACCAAAATTAACTATAAAGTCAAAGAGCAGATGCTGAAAACTTTTTAATGACCCTATGAAGCCAGTATGTTTGCCTATTTATAATAACACTGTGAAATATGCACCTAAAATGTATCTGATTAAATTGGGTTCAAAACATGGCAACATTTCATTAGAGGGGATCTGTGAATATACTCTAACTGAGGAGCTTTGTCTAAGCCTGATTTTAGAAACCCTATAAAAAGCAGGCCATAGCAAAATTATTGGTGGAAGACAATTGGTGGAAAAGGATAGCCAAGATAAAAAGTTCCTCTTGTGAAATAGGAATGTCATGGTCTGGTTTTCCCTACTTTGATGGGGAATACTCTAAGATTCTAGTACATTAAGTATCACTTTAGCACTTCAGTTATAAACCAAATATCGGTTTTATTTGTCAACTCCAAAAAAAACAGTAATAATGATGAAGAATAGCTCCCAGCAAAGAAAGAGCCTTATAATTTAAAATTGGTGGCACAACATCATGGACCACATGTCTGTGAAGTATAAGCAGCAAGGAAGCAGAAAAAGGACAGATATGTCTGTAACTGCTTTACTTTTTTAGGTTTTCAAACTGTGCAATTTGCATGTTGTCAAGGCCTTTATTAGAATAGCAGTAAAACAAATAATGTGTTTTATTTCCAATACTGCTTAAACAGATGCCATTCAGAAGCTTCCCTGTCAGAGACAACTCCAGGGGTTTCTGAAACTGCTGTTCAGGGGACTAAAACAAAATGAAAATCCGTATTGATAATTTCCCTCCAGTCTGGCAGTGCTGCCCTTGGAATGGATTTTCATTGTTACCTTTCCTGATTCCTTGTTAGATTGTGTGTTTGAGATTTTAAACATCTTTATGTACTTAGTATTAGCAGTGACACTCATAGTAGCATTGTGATTCCTGGAGGTCAAAACTAGATTCTCTGCTGATGTCTAAGGAATTGACTACCTTTGTCTTGAAGACTGACTCAGAGATTTTATTCACAGTGGAGCAAAACACACAATTATGTTTCATTTTGTCATAACAATGTCCACCTCAATACAACTAGCACTCAGAGCAATAGCAGTAATGATGTTCACTATTGATTTCAGCATACACTAGCAGTGTAGGCATGTATTGAGGATTCTTTGCTATGCTTCTAGAGATTTCACTGATGTCCGTGCTGTCATGCCTATAAAAGTCGGAGTATGGCTTCCTGAACACAGGTAGATAAATCAAATTATTGTGGAGAATAATAAGAAGAAATAAATATTAAAGCATCAGCATGATGAAGGTGATTATAGAAAATCTGTTAACTAGATTTTCTCATTTAGGCAGACATATTGGCAGAGAGTATTTCGGGGAGGAATATGGGAAGGATAATAAAGCAGTGTGATTGCATGCAGCTGGATTTGCTATTCAGACTGTCTTTTTTTGGACTGTGACACTATAGGAGCCATGTATACAACAATACGTAGATACAAAACTACAGAAAAGCTTAAATAATTGAATATGTAAAAGTAATTTCTTTAACAGTGATGTTTCAAATTATATCTAAAGCAAAATATGGTTTCTTGCCTGTTATTGACACAAAGAGTTGGTCCTCTCAGTGAGATATTGACTCTTGCAAGGGTAAAAACAGGAAAACATGCAGAATTCTTTAAAATCTTATTCTGGGTATACAATAGAAGTAAATGTACATTTCACTGGCAGAAGACAAAATGTAATGATTCATTATCCCTTGCCATTTCTGAGAAGTACAAATAAAAGTCTGATCTCATCAGCTATGTCTCTAAATCAAACATTGCTATAGCCTCTTGATTTTTCTTTCTCTGCATTCAGTTTCTTCTGAAGCAGATTTATGCTCTTGATTTCTAGAATTCAGTCAGGCTGTGTAGAAAGAAATGTCTTCTCGAATCCTTACAAATTTAGGCTGACCTTCAGCAATAATCCATTGAAATAATTACTCTTTCCTTATCATTGTACAGTGTAGTGTTGCTTATCTGTGTTTTCCCTTTGAAACTGTTGAGCAGCCTATTGGAGATTTATCACGTCTCCTATATGCAGTGAAAAATAAATTTGGAGCATGAAGTTGCCCCTCTCTTTTATTTGTAGCAGGTGTTGGCTCACTAGCACTTTTAAATTTAGTCCCTCCTGACTATGAGAACAAAATGTTTCAAATTGGCCTGGTTCCGACTTTAAAAGCACTGTTTACATCTAAGTTGGGAGATAAAAGCAAGGAGGTTTACAACTTAAATATCAGAGGAATAGCCTTAAAAGTTTTCAGGAAGATACCTTCTAAGGCAATGCTCATGTGTCAATGGCCCTGTGCTGAGCAAATTATTGAACACAGACGGTTGTATTTCTCAGCCTATTAAAACTTTCAAGACTTCAAAAACATTCCCATTTCTTATCCAGTTAAAAAAAAAAAAAAAAAGAAAAAAAAAATTTTATCTCCAAGTTTTCCACAAAAAGTAGATATGAACTGAGTCCTAAGTGGTAAAACCTCTGTGGCTGCAGAATTCTGCAACCCCTTGCCTTTACCATTAGATTTGTTGGTGTTTAGGGCTTGGTTTTCCTTCCTTCCTTCCTTCCTTCCTTCCTTCCTTCCTTCCTTCCTTCCTTCCTTCCTTCCTTCCTTCCTTCCTTCCTTCCTTCCTTCCTTCCTTCCTTCCTTCCTTCCTTCCTTCCTTCCTTCCTTCCTTCCTTCCTTCCTTCCTTCCTTCCTTCCTTCCTTCCTTCCTTCCTTCCTTCCTTCCTTCCTTCCATCTCTTTCTCCCCTACAGCTTTAAACTGTCACCTCAAACCTGATGGATGCAGCTTTTGTTCAATGACTCTTTTATTACCAGAAATCTTAGAACAGAAAACAGTGAAAGAAATTCCTGAGTGTATGTACATCATAAAGCAAGCAGGGCTGGAGTGTGGGTTTGCACATTGTCTATAGCTCACCTCACTGGGGCAGGAGTCAGCCTGCTCCCTGCTTTGGTGGCATCCCACACCGGTTGCCACTGTCTCAGTCTCAGCTAAGTTTTCTTGGCAACCCTGGATAACAAAGACTTAGTCAGGGCAGTCTCCTGCTGGCAGGGTTCACATAGGACCTAGACAATCTGTAAAGCTGAAAGTCTTAACAAAACAGGTTGGAGGGAAATGTTCTAAGGAAATGTCATGTAAAAGCAGGACAGATGCTCCACATGGATGCACTTCGATGTATCAACAAGGATTAAGTTAGGCTACACAGCCTGTCATAATTTTTTCACAACATACAGGCTCATCTTTTTCAGTGTCAATCCAGTTTAAAAGGTAACCAACCATATCTCATTAAGTATAGTTCAGTTTCCTGGTTGCCCACCTATCTGTTAGTAGATGGGGAAGGAAGGGGAAGGAAGATTCAGTGATGCACTTACCCAGCACATGTGTATTGGTACCCACCTGTTTCAAGGAGAAATCTTTGAGAGAAATTCCTCTCAGAGGAAGGGGCTGAGTGCATAGTGGTAAAGTGATGCCTCATTTCGTCCTCTGGTTGGTGAACTTTCTGAGAAAGTTGACTTAATGAAGAAAATCTGTTGAAAGAAGCACCTGGAGGATGAAATGTGTTACAGTACTAGATACAACTGCTACTAATAGTTAACAGGGATGGGTCAAATTTGAGCCTTCTTCTCTCTGCCTCTGCACATCCCCTCCATCTGGTAAAGAAGGGCAGCCACTCTCCTGAAAATGAGGAGAAATATTTTTCTTAGAACTCATAAGGGCAAAAGCTCAACAGCTGGTGTGTAGGCTGGAATGGTGATTGTAAGAGACAAGCTATGATGTGAGCAGAACCTTTCTAGTCTTCATTAGACTCTTTTTTTCAGAGCTTTAAAAAAAATTATAGCTTTGTTTAGATCTATTCTCCAAACAGTGTGCTGTGTTGTCACAGTACAATATTTTATTACTCTAATGCTGCTCTATGCTATGAACTATGGTATATAGCATGATAGCTCTGAATTCAGTGTATTCATTAGTCTTAATTCTAAATTTCACTGATTCATATGCTTTCCTATCTGTGGGAAGTTGGTGTCATCTAGATCCAATGCTGAATTTGTCATGAAAGCTGGTTTTACGTTAGAACAGTAAATTCTGCCACAAGGAAATAGAGTATCTCCTGCTAGTCACATAGATTGCTCCTGTACTTACTGACTGATGGATGTGGCAGCATACCCTGGAACTGTGCTCTGGGACTACAGTAAATAATGGGATGGCTCCGCCTCAGACTGAGATGTGAAATGTTATCAGAGCATGCACATGGAAACTAGAAAAGGCTCTCACATCTATTACACAGCCATGGTTTAAAAATCCCCCAGTATTTGCAATCTCTTGCATAGTTTCTAGCTGGATTTATCTGTATTTCAATTTGCACTTAATTTACCTTTCAGGCAGCTATAATAGTCTCATTTTAAATGCTAATACAAGGCATTGAAATGATGAGTAAAAGTATAATATGGGGTACAAAATGTCAAAACCAAATATATGGATGGAAAAAATGCATTGTTTTCATGTTAAGGAGCAATACAGACAAACGCAAAGTTAGATAATAATGCTCTGCAAAATGTAAACTAAGGCTTTCAGCAGGGCTGAAAGGTTCAGTCTTGGAAGAGTCCCTTATAATAAATAGATTACCATTAGGAAGGTCAGCAGAATGGAGCCCTTAATCAAATTAGACAACACTAAACATAATAATGTTTAAAAACCTTCTGAACACATGTGCTTTATTCTCCTTTATAGAGATATGAAGGAAGTCTGTATTTTAACACTGTAATTACAGTATGTAACTATTTTGTTTCCAAATGTAATTATTAACCCCTCAAACTCGTTTCCATGCCTCCATAATATCATGCAATCTGTTTTCAGAGGCCGATCTATTTTTGTATCACAGTTATATTTAAGTTTAATTAAACCACGATGACTTCTTGCATTTTACAATAGAGTAACTTAAGAAATACTTTTTCTCTCAAAATGAGTCTTTTCAGTAACTTTTTAGTGCTGATTTTAATGGCAAACTCCTATGTTCTGGGATAAAAATGATCTGTGCTTCTAAAAGGAATATAAATATTTCCTTTTCACTGTGCAAATAAATCAATTTATCCAAGTTTAATAGTTTTCCAAACATGCAAATAATTCAAATTATTCATGGTTAGATCAGATTTATTTTCTCACTTCCTGACAGAACAGACGAAGAAGCAGAACAGTTATTTATCATTGTGAATAAATTTAACATCAGAAGATTATCAGATTTTTTGATCTTCAATTATACATGAAGGATTAAAAAAGACTGATTCAGAATACAGTTTATTCTTAAACACTAAAATCAAAGATTGTAGTTTAGACGTATGGCAGATTGTCTTCATATCTGAAAATGAGTAATATGGGAACAATTATTTTCTGGAAAATGATAACTCATATCAGATTCAGTTATTAATTAACATTTCTGAATGCATTGTAGCACTGAATATTTAAAATTGGAGGTAAAAAATGGTAAATAGTACTATATCAACTTAACTTAGCCAATGTGCTGTTTATATATTGAGTAGTTTTGAGGAATATATCAAAGCGTATCAAAACTACATAAATGTAGTTTTGATGAAAGTATCAGTAACCTTCAGTATTTATATCCATTGAATCTTTGGCAGAAGATATTTATTTTTTTATTAGACTAACTAATGCAGTGGGAAAAACAAACAGTATTTTTTGGCACAAAGCCCCATCTTAGAGCTTGAAATGAAAAAAAAAACCAACCAAAAACATAACAAAACAAACCAAGGACAACAACAACGAAAAAGAAAAAACAGGAAACCAAGCCAAAAGAAGAACCAACTGAAAAACCCCATCCCAAACTCCTTAAATCAATGGAATGTCGTCTCTTCTTTAGAACAGATGTACTGCAATCAGAAAGCCTTCATGTCTGTCACAGCTTTCTACAATGTACAAGGTCTTTTAAGTCAGACAAGGTGTTCTCTCAGCTTTATTCACAGGGTAATGTTCATAATGTTACATGATGTCTTACCATATTTATCAAAAAAGCAAAAACATTTCTATCAGTATAATACTGCTCTGCTTTACCTCACAGTGTCCCTTTTCTGTGTATTATTAATCCTGAAAACAAAAAGGGGAAAATCAGAGGTTATTCACTTTCACCATAAAAAAACATCTTTCCTGATGGCTCCACAGCAGCTCAAGTGCATTTTATCTTTGATTTTCATCTTCTTCCAAAAAATTCATCTAGATGATAGAATAGATTTGCAGCAAAGCTAATCCATTATATTTAGGAAAAGAAATAATTTTCAGACTAAAAAGAAATATTTTCTCACATTATGGTGAATTTATTTGGCTCCTGGAGAGGTCTTGTGAAGATGAGGTATGAGGCAATGAAAGGAAGATGACCACCTCCTCTAAAATATGCCAAGTTAGAGTCATAACAGCCCTTGAAAGAGTGAAGTATGCTAGTGGCCATCCATCAGCTTAGCCAGACTGTGAGCCTGTGAGCAAAACAATGTGGGAACAGTGGTAGACCTGTAAAAGCAGGTCAGCTATTTAAGCAAAACAGAATGAACTGCTTAAAAATTTTGTTTTAAAGTCCCAGAGGTCAAGGCTTTTTTTGAGAAATACCAGTTGTAACAGTCTCCTCAGTGCAAAACAAAACATTGTTGTTCTTTCCAGCACCGACCTTTGAGTGGACAGCCCCTCACGTTTGCTTTCTGAAAGCTTTTCCTCTCCCAGCTCAAGGAATGACATAGGAAACAATAAATTATTGCCTTTGCTAACATGTCCTGGTGTATTCTGATAAATATGTTGCCAAAATGCCTAAACTTCCCCCTATCTTTATTGAAGTAAGATTTACTTAAAAATCAAAGACTTGATTTAGTTTTTACCTTTCTGTGAGAAGAGTTGCAATTCCTCATAGGAGCTTGTAGAACTTATGAGTATGGATTTGAGTCACGGTGAAACTCATATCTTCTGAGACTGGGTTAGTTTTCTTCTCATTGAAATGTGTCTGTCCTTTACACCTGTAAGATTTAAGTTTAGGCAAAGGCAGAAGAGCTAAAAGAGAATAGAGGTAAGAGAATTAGCCTTGTGAAGAACATCTTAAAAGAAGGAGCATAGTGAGCTCCTGCAGCATGAATTTTCAGTGTCATACTGGCATCTAAAGTAATGGTCCTGCAGCAATGTAACTCATTGGCAATTGGACCAGTTGTCCTTAATTTCTGGTGGTGTCTTATCTTATAGATGAATAGAATAAATGCACTTTTATAGAATAAATAAACTTTCGACATCCACCAGTGTGCTATGTCCCCTGCAGGACTACATTAACATTATGTAGCCTTTCTGTTTCTCCTTTGATAGTGACCAAGGAAAGAAACATTGTATTTTTTCTTTTGTTTACTACTGTTTGCTGCTTAGGGCAGTATGATCACTTTTAGACAAGAAATGACATTTTTTTCCTGACATTAAAATTTGCCATTTGCTATAGTAGATGATGACTCTAAGAGGTAATGGATTATAGCCTGTAAACATAATTATTTTGATATGTTTAACCATTTTATTTGAGTCTACACATACTCAGGAAAGACTAGCATTTTAAATTATAGCCTTGCTGTTAACTTTAAACCCTAAAAATTTTAAGAGTAACAAAACTAAAAATATAGGTCCTGAAACTCTTCTCCATGAAAAGAAATAACACTGGATCCAGGTAGCCATGGAAATCCAGGAATGAGCTGAATCCCCTCCTCATGTCTTGCAGATCTTTAAGCTTAGGGAGATCCTTTGATTTTTACTGTCACCTGAGACTGTTTCAGCAGAAGGCAAAACAGCAGACAGCCTCATACACAGCCCTATAATCATATTTTTTGCTCATTTTTCCTAGTTCTATCATTTTTCAACAAGTAATATTCGGGAACGAGGTCAAAGTAAAATTTTAAGGGATTCGTGTAGTGGCCTACTCCTGTATGAATATTTCAAACAGTGTTTGTTATTCTGACAATCACCATGTCTTTTTGCCATAATGATGCCGTTTAGTGGTATTATTAGCAAAAACTTAGTGAGCACTTATTATTAATAGGTTAATGGTGTGAAGCTGGGTCAGTGAAGTTTTGGGTTGGGTATCTGGAAAAGATTTTTCACCCAGAAGGCGGATGAGTGGATGAGCACTAGAGCAGGCTCCCCAGGGAAATGGTGACAGCACCAAGCCTGACAGAATTCCAGGAGTGTTAGACAATGCTCTCAGGCACATGGTGTGACTCTTGGGACGTCGTGTACAGGGCCAGCAGTTGGACTCAATGATCCTGATGGTTTCCTTCCAAGTCAGCATATTCTGTGATTCTGTAATCCTCTTTTTAATTTTCTTTCTTTTTTTTTTATTTAAAGAGGAAATACACCTTAAATCAAAAGTTAATTGTTAGTGTGTTGTTTAAAAATCATTAAATTTTATTACAGTCTAATTCAAGAATCATTGCTAATCTGGGAGTAACTGTTGCAGAAAGAAAAAAATACACCTATGCAGAAATAGTTCTAGTAATTATAATAATTCAGTTAAACTCATTGTGAGATCACTTCTTATTTTCTATGCCTTTTCCAGATTTTCTGCTCACTCTTTCTCTGCTCCTCAGGGTCATAAACTTGCTGGTCTTATCCTAGCGTTGACAGTGAGGATGTTGCAGGAAATTTTCAGCATCTAAAGCCTTTGATGGGAAGAATAGGATGCCCAGGTTGACAGTTTCTTCTTCCTCACTCTAGGATCCATACAGGGTCACTTTTGTATGTTTGGTAATACACTTTTACACTGTGATCTTTCTTGCCTGGTGCGCTGCTCTCTGTCTCACCTGAATTTATTAGTGACTACTTTGTTCCCTGTGTAACCCCCTTCACTGGAATTCCAGTCCTGTGTTTCTGTAAGTGACCACTGATGGGGTGTTTGTAGCCACAGCCCCATCTCTTACCATCCCATTCCCATTCTCCCCTGACACATTCTGCATATCCAAGTCCTCTTCTGTGGTGTTGTGCCTGTATTTCTCTACACTCCAGGACAGAATTCTTGGGAAAACCCCAGATATGAATCACTACTGAAGCACTGCTGATTTGCAACTTGACTCCAAAATACCCACCTTGGAACAACCCTGAGGCAGCTCTGGCCTGTGGTGACAAGAGGCAGTAGCAGTAGGTCCCCACAACTTGTTAACCCCCAGATGTTTCTTCTGTTAAAGGAAGGGGATGGGCAGGAGGAGGACTGTCATCAGAAATCAGAATTCCTTCCTTCTTTTCTGGGCCACAAGTCAGCTGATGACCATGTGGGCAGAGCGTGGAGCTGAGGACTGGGGTGGATCTTATGGGAGGAAGATGCCACAGAAACAACAGGCTGCCTTGGACTGAAATTTTGATGTTTCCACACAGTGGAATTCAGCAGAAATTACTCCTTGGAGATTAAATAATAGGCAGAGATCCTAAAGGCTCTCAGTTTTTTTGTGCCTTTGTACCTTGGAGAGGAAAGATGAGATAAAGAAAGCATCGTGGAGTGCTGAGAAACGAAAAAGCAAAAAGTCTATTTTTCTGGAAGATTTTACAGAGTCAGTTCATTGTGTACAGAGGACACAATATGCTATGAGCTGCTGACAAGCTTGTGAGCCTGATTTTTGCCATGAAGCACTTGTATCTCAAACAAAAAAAATCAGAGCACACCAAGCACACAAATATCCAGAGTACTTCAGTGACGAAAGGTTTTGCTGAGATTTATTACAGGCGGTTATGTAGGGGTGACAGATTACTGGGAAAAGCACTGGACTAATTTTGAGAGTGTTTAGGAGGTTAATATAAATTGAGAATTTTAAAACACCTTTTTCTTCATTTCAGATCATTCTATAGAAGGCAAAGCATCTTTGAGATGGGTGAAAAGCTTTGGTTTGTTCCACCAGGTATAGCAGTAAATATAAAGAATGTTTAATCTTCTGGAAAGAGTTGCTGGAAATTTCTATTTATTGTCTGTCCTTCCCTTTTGATCTTCTTTTCTCTGTCTTTCTTCTATCTTTGTTACCAAAAGATTTTTGTTCTCTGGCAGAATCTGAAGAAGGCAACATTCACCTTGAATCACTGGATGGTGCGAGCTGAGCATTATGAAAGATCCAGACTGGCAGAGTGTTCTTTAAAAAAAATTAATTTGATGTGAGAAATTTTAAAAAGGCAGGGAGGGAGAAGGAATGCTATCAGCCTAAAGTGAAAACTTTTATTTTTTCCATCAGATTTTTTGTTTCATAAGGAATTATGGTTTCTTTGGTCTTGTTCTAGTGTAAAGAAGGTGAAAAATAAAGCCAATTGATAATTTGTCATGAGCCAGAAATACAATTCTCTCCTAGTTCTTTAAGTTTAAATTATTCTGATCTAAAAACCAGCAAACCATCACCTTGAAAGAAGTAGCATTTTTCATTCAAGAGGTCTTTTTATTTTTCAAGACACCTAGAAATATGGTAGCTATTTTGTTTCTGGCATTCTCATTCCTTCTGGTTTCCTTATTTGTATTGTGTTGTGTTTCTAAGGGTTTTTTCATTTAATTAAATTTCTAGAACCATCTGAGCAAAACCAAAAAGATTCTATTGCAGCCTAAAGAGATTTTTGACTCCAGGAATGCCATTAAAAAATTATTTGAAATTCTATTATAAATCATAAATATTATGATTCCTAAACATTCTCAAACTTGTTGCTTTTCAAAGTTTGCTCTCTTCAGTTTAAAACTGTCCTAGAATCTACAACCCAGGCTGTTTCTAGAGACTACGGGAGAGCTCTGCACAAAATATATATTTTATTTTCAGAAATTCAAAATCCTCTCCTTTTCTCTTTCAATTTAAACTGTCTGGTAGTGGAGAAATTCTAATGACAGTATATTTTTCATTGTAATCGAGATGAATGCTCTTTGCTAAAACAACATAAAATTTGGGGAGAGTGTTTGAACATTATCTATCGATGAATTTCAAATGTGAGTGGCATTTAATCCATAAATACATTTTACTTTTTTTTCTAGCAAAAATAAATTTTAAATTTTTTAATAGTCACAGAGTTTCAAATTCATATTTCAAAATCAGACATTATTTTAGAAAATTACTTACATTGAGCTAGAAAATGCAATGGAAAAGATTCTAAACCACATTTGGATGTCTAAATTCAGGGAGAGATACTGAAATTATGGCCAGTTGGTGTGTGTCTGCATGTTCCACTCTGCTGATGGACAGAACACATAACTTTTGCCTCCTTGGGCAGCATTTGCAGCTGCTCCAGTATGAAGAAAAGTCCCGAAAACCCGCCTCCAAATTTGATCACTCTGTGCATATTACCCTGTGCAGAGGGTCACTCTTCATTAGCTTGACAAAGGTTGAAGCAGAGTTCATCTGTCACCCAGTGCAACAGGAACAGCAGAGTCCAAACTTAAAAGTGCTCCTAGACTCAGTTTTAAACAGAATTTATAAACTCTTTGTTAACTGGTATTTTAATTATAAATCAATGTTTCTTAAAGAACATACAATATCAAACCCAGAAAATTACACTTTCTGTTTAGCAATAATTAAAAAAGAATTGAAGTCCCGAGGGAGTACCAATCTGGGGATGCAAATATCTGAATAATGTATTTTCTATATTCCTTATCTTCATTTTTCCTGATATTCCAGTCAACATGAGCTGTTGTTGTGAAATCCAGAGAAAAGATCAGTGTACTAATGCATGTAAAAAGTAACTAGGAAAAGAAAAACTTGCAGATGTTGAGCCTAGGTTTTAGGGAAGAAGTCACCATAAACACATGGCCTGCTAGACTTTTCTTGTCCATATGTTCAAATTTATAACACCTATTATCCCCTTGGAAACTTCTTTTATACTCTCAGGTACAAAAACATTCCAAATTTTTTTTTCAGGCAGGGATTTATTTTGTACATGAGAACAATACGCAATAATAAAGAAGATTAAAATTGCTTTCATAATTTCAACCTGTCTGAGACATGAATGTATCAACTTTTGGCTTTTAAAAAATCTAGAGATTCTACTTTTCTGAGTTCATTTCTTAAACTTGCATTTTCACAAGGAATTGAGTTAACCATTTAGGTAGAGTGGCAGGTGGGCTAATTAAAAATTTTAACTAATAAATCTCTGCTGGATATACCATTTCCAGACCAAATAAAAAAATCTCAAGAACTGACATAAAAATGCTCACTGAGACACAGGAGGATGTGAGTCAGTGGAAAGGAGACCATTGCCAGGCACAGCCTTTGTCAGCTTAAAATAAAAAGAAAATCCAGGCCCTGATTACATTACTTTGCAATGGGTGATTGTACTGAGGCAAATGACGCTTTCAGAGTACTCTTAATATAATCTAGGAATAAAAATCTGCTTTTGAGTAGTTGTAAAATAATCTGGGAACAAAAGCCTGGTCTGTAACAATATAAAGACTATAAAGATCCAATGAGAATATGGAATCTAAATATGCCAATGCAGAAGTGAGGTGATCATGCTAAGACTGCAGGTCTGGCTTTTGAGGACTGGTGGTTGCTGACAGTGGGGCAGCTGAACAACTTTGCTTCTCAGGTCCCCTTGCTGCCTTAACGCTTGTGAAATGTCTCTTTAAATGCCACAGTTTGGAGGGTGTAGTTTCAAAATTCATGCTGGTTTTACCTAAATAATGAGCCATAAAATTCCATGTAAGAGGAAGAGTTTCAGTAACAATTCCTCTGTCTTCACTGGGGTGGCAGAAAGGTCAGGTTACAAACCCAGAGCAAATCATCCTTGCTGCTGTGTCAGAACTATTCACATGTATCTTATGAGTTAGGACTCGTCATTTTGCACTACTATTTTTATACACAGCACATGATATGGCTGACTCTCTTCTAATCTTCTGGAAGTGCATTCAGGGCTTTAGATCATGTACAGTATACAGTAACATGAAAAATTGTCTTCATTAGAAGATTTGGCACACAGAGAGGCTGCTTTGAAGTCTGGTTCTGTAACTAATCTTGCATAAACTCTGTTGTTCAGATGTTGAATACTTATTAGTAATCCTTTTGCTGCAATAGAGATCCATATTATTCCAGCTTGGACAGTGTTATCCTAAGGAAGATATTTAAACCACAAATATGGTTAGCTGCATGTTACAGACTTCTCAGACATAGCAGAAAAAAAACCAAAAACGAAACAAAAACCTCCCATAACATTTCAAGGGAAACAGATGCAATTGAAAAAAATACAAGAATTTTAAAAACTGCTAGAGCTTTATTGCCTCAGCTAATCTTATTCCAAATACCTACTTTTAAGTTATAAGTTTTCCACTGAAACAGATATCCAAAGAAATTGATTACCCTATAGAAATGCTTCTAGCTGACATTTCAATGTTGTGAATTTTTTCAATGTTTATGACTTTAAAAGTTAGAGACAGCAGGGGGAAAAAAAGAATAAATCTGTTTTGACAGAAAATTATAGTTCTTTGAGTCTGAAATGTTTACTTTCTAGCATGTCAGGTTGGAAGTATTTTTATCTGGATCCTTAATGAACTGCCCTTTTACAAAAAAACTTTGTGTTTGCAGTATTTCTAGACTGTGTTAAGCAATTTGGCACATTTGCTTTGGAAACGAAAATTAATTGCTTTAAAACTGTGGAATCAGTATGTTCCTAAACCTATAATAGTCTGACAGAATGACAGGGTTTTGACACTGGGATAGCTACAGGTTATTCCAGGACTGACAGCCTTAAAATACTGAGGCATGAAGAAAAACATATCTGAGTGAGGGTCTCAGCCCCAGCCCCACCTAACATCAGAGCCTCCAAGTGATCCTGGAACTGCTTCAAACTTGTTTTCCCAGAGAAGATAACACTTTTTCCCCCCCTGATTCTTTCAGTGCTGCTGTTCTCAGCTGTAAAAGGTGTACAGTGGATGTGAGCCCTGCAAGTAGCTGCGCCTTAGGAGTGGGTGCAAAGGTACACATACTATACAATGCTTCTATCTTATTATCTGGTAAAATATAACAACACTAACCCTCCCTCCCCGTAAAAAAACATCTTCCATGATAGCAATATTCAACCTCCTACCCCAGTGCTACTTGTCAAGATAGAAATGTCTGTGAAAGGACAAAGCAGCTACTATTTCACATACCATGGTGTGCTTCCAAAGATATGGTTATAAAGAGGTCCTCTCGGGCAAACGAGGGGCTGGCACACTCTTTGGGTAACACAGCTCACAGAATATTAAAGATGATGATTCTGGATGCAAAGTCTCTGCCCCCGGTTGAACAGAGTGTTTTTGGAACATCTGAAAGCATTGCTTGGACTAATACACTTAAGAAGAAACATCACTGGCAAGCAACGTGGACTGATATGAACTCTGCTATGGGATGTTCACAATCAGTCTCCTGCACTGCAAACAGTGCTCGCAGATCCCAAAGAGTTTTATATCTCTGTAATGCTTATACAATGTAACAGCTTAGATCGAAGATAAAATAAATGAGGCCAGTAGGTTTTGATTATGCTGTGCAAGATTGAAATACCAAAAATAAGCCCTAAATTATGAAAGCTCCTGACACAATAAAAAATTGCTCAGTGGATTGGGTCTGGGATAGAGAAAATTTTTTTCTGCATATGACCCATCCCTAATGAGCCAGATTTGTTTTGCAGTCTGGCTAACACATGGATTCTCATGTCTCCAGCTTCCTTGTCAGGAAGCCTGTGGATGAATGGATCTGATTTGAACCCAATTTCATGGGGAAGGAAACACCCACGCTAACAAATATTTGGGGTGTTTTGAGGTAATGTTTTAAAGTGCTGAGCAATTACATTTGTTCCACATGAAGAAAGAGACGGAGTAACCCTTTCTTGCCAGGTAACTCCACACCTAACAGATTTCAGCCACCTACACCTTTACCAGTGCACCAGATGAGCATTTCATATATGCCTGAAAAACATGTTGCTGTCCCACTCTTCTCTTTTACCACTGTCTTTTCTTTCTTAACTATCACTTGTTAGGAACTTAGGAAAAAACCCTCAAAACCTAGAATAAGTGATTGAAGTTTTCTTTCAAGTTTCCATTCAGCTTAATTTAGGAAAAATGGCTCATTTTTAAGCAAATTTAAAAAGTAAATCTGAGGTAAAAAGAAAGTGCCAAAAAGATCCTGTGAAATGGGTGACGGTATCTGGGCAAATAGATAATTAGAGTGTATGAAATCTAATTTTTTGAGCATCTGAAGTGTAGGTGGACTTGAGGAAACAAAGTATTAAAGCTCAATTTTACATTTATTTTATTGTCTTTGCACACTTGTCTCCGTTTCCTGTGATGCCAGCCATCTGTCCAAGCCCATGTGTCTGATAGGGCATGTCATGGTATGGCACAAAAACCTTGGGTACCATCCTGTTTAGTCCAAATCTCAAATTCTGGGTTCTACATGCAATTCTGTTTTATTTTATATTTGTCATATGCTTGGCTGTGAGTCCAAGTCAAATATAAAAACGAAGGCATGCTGTCCTTCAAGGAATGACAATCCCTTATATTTAAAATAAAGAGATAGTGCCAAGAACACAGCTAAAAATAAAATATATAAAAAATAAAGAGTGCTGCTCTGGGCCTGGATTCACAGGCCATTTTGGAGACTGAGGTGTTGGCTGTTACTATGGCAGGGAAACTTTTGCACAGCAAAATTTAGGTAGACTCTGCATTACAAAAAATAGGATAGCCTGCATGGCAAGGTGTCTTAGCAAGTCTATAACAAAAATTAGAGCCATCAAGCATGCAAACTAAAAGTTTTGAAGTTAGGTGTAACTAATTATTTTTTAAATAATAACTCCTACCACCCCACCTCAATTGAGTTAACCATATCACGCATAGCATCCAATGGGGATTGAAGTCTTTTTTATCAGCTTAAAAGTGATTTGAGAATGAATCAGAAACAAAAGCTTTTGCAACTGCATTTGTATTTCTGTCGCTTATTTTCAAAACGCATAATTTTTGGAATGGAGACACTGCTGAATTAGAATTATCCCCAAAAAGAGCACATTGAGAGCACTGCAGATCACAAGCTAGTCTCTGATTCCTCTTCACATATTCTGTATGATTTTGGGAAAGTGACTGAATGTTGGATACTAAGAAGATTTTAAAACATTTTTGAGAAGAAATGCACCTGCATCCATTGTCCAACTTCATTGATTCACTGCTGTTTAAAAAACTCAACTAAAAGTTTCTAGAATAAAACAATGGCTCTGTATAACATTATCTAGGACATTTCACAAGATTTTTAGTTGACTTCCACTTTTAAAAATGAGTATCACATTCTAGTTTTAAGTATTTAGTGAAGATATGGTAAATTTTCCTCAGTGAGCAACTAGGCTGGAAGCTGTAAAACTGCACCTTTATTTCCCCCTTCATTTTTCTAATCCAGTTTTCAGTATGGGTTTGATGTAGTTATAACTTTGGCAACTGGATTGAAGTACCCATTATCCATGTTTTACTCTCAGTACAGGTACTTAAGGGAAGTCTGTATCACTCTAGAGTTTTAGATATTCTAAATAGCTTCAGCTTCCAGGCTGCCATTACAAAACAATAATTTAGATTTCTCAATTTCCAGATTGTCAAACAGACCTCATAAATTGTGGCCAGTATATGTGGATATGGTGACAGTCACAGCTCTGTCAGTACAAAGGAAATATAGTCACAAAAATCCTACTTGGTGCTGTATATTGGTCATACAGATATCCTGTAAGAGGTTCAGCTGTTGCTCCTGCAACAGAGCTCTACAGAGCCCTCTCAAGGGACAGCAGTCCTCTCCATTGCCAAACAGCAGAAGTTCTCCTGTTCTCTCAATAACACCTGTTTTCCAGATGTTTTACTTCCACTGATGGAATAAAAAAGCTTGTTGTCTGCTTCCGCTCATCAGATTAAGCAATTTTTTTTTAATTGGGAACTTATCCTCTCCTTCATACTTACAATTTTTAAAAAATACCTTCCATCAGCATACTTTATCAGTTTGCTTTGCTTGGCGTTATTCTAAGTTGCTCAAAAGAACTGCATGTTTCATAAAGCTAAGAATCAACTCATGTGGATTCTTGTGTCCCTAAGAAAGGCACTGGCTGATTCTCATTAGTTTTGAGATATGCCATGTCTATTTTTAATACAATCTCAGTGCCTCATATTAATACCATTTCATTTTAGTTCTTAATCAAAATGTCAAGCAATGTTGAGTCACAATCATTACAGAAGTGACGGTTTGTTACACCACCATCCATTACCTTCATTAACCAAACCGAGATCATTAACAGAACAAACTACTTGGAAAAGATCTAACGGGTTTTCCTGAAGCATTAATCATTTTCCTAATTGTTCATTAACAGACTGTCAGCCATTCCCATATTTACTGATGCTGGTCAAATTGGTCTATTTTTAATTACTTTGTTTGAGCAACGCTGTGAGGGCATCATTACCCCTTTTATCCCCTCTCCACTTAAATAAGTGAGCTCCACTGTCTCTGATGGACTGATTGGCCAGCATCAGGTCTGTCTTGGACACCTCTGTCACTCACTCGGTGGACATGAAGGAAGTTTCTAGTAGCTTCTCTCAGAAGCCACCCATGGTAGTGAAAAACCACACTACCAAAATCTTGTCAGGTAAACCCAATACAAACAGGAATGAAATTATAAAATTGCAGTGCTACAAAGAACTGAGTCACATTGAGACACAGACTGGAGCACTCATAGCATAACTTCAGTTACATAAAATTTAAATATATCTTTTTAAACAGCCATTTACGCCTTGTTTATAATTACTCTCAAGATATAATTGGAGTACAATTCATCCCACAGATGCTAAACAGTTGAGTCTGGCTCTGCTGTCTTTTGTGGGTGCCCATCTATCTCCAAGTAATCCAAGGAAATTAGGTTAAATTAGGTGACTAACACTTATCTGGCTAAAGACAGTTGAAATAGATTCCATGCAACATGGCTGATCAAAGGAAACCTGCAGTATGAAATAAATTTTTCAACATTCTTCACATCCTGTAGAAAAATATAATCATTACCCAATTCTTTTCAACTGAGATCGGAGTTTACTGAAATAGAATAAAAGTGTCAGTTTAAATAAAACCTGCATTCCACATTTAGGTTTTTAATTGGCTTTTCATAGAAAGCAACCCTGAGAGAAAGCCAATTATTGTACAGTGCTTATCTCTAATATGAACAAATCATCTCTCCTAAATAAAGCCAGTGTATATTTATAGCCATTGTATGTTTATTTGATTGTATGACTGTGTGTCAGGGTTTTTTATTAAAAAGAAGATAGTATGCATTTGAAATTATTAATAGAAGATATTAATTTACATTTAAGTCTGCATGTGCTAAGTCAGAGATTGCTCCTGAGGAAAATGGCCCCCATACTTCAGAAGTAGAGTCTTTGTTTCTCCTTATTCTATAAAAGTTCAGTCCTGCTTCCCGAAAGAATGCAAGTTCCCTTGCTTTTTTAATTCCTCTCTCTCATCAAACCAAGCACACTGTCTAGCACTCTGAGACAGAAGAAAACAGCGAGACTGAGCCCAATTCCCTCCCAGTGAAGAGGGGAAGGGAGCTGACATACTTCATTAATCATTGCCATCTCCCTGTTGCATCAACACAATGCAGCACCTGTGGCAAGGAGCAGAGTGCCCCTTTATGCTTCTCACTGGAGGCACACATTCATTGCATTCACACATTCAGAATGGGATCTTTGATGAATAAGGAGTTATGCTCAGTAATGAGACATGTCCAGTAATGAGGAGTGAATTTTTCCTTAGCAAAATGCTATCTATTAAAAAAAAAAAAATAAAAGAAGGAAAAAAGCTTTCGGGCAAAGAAGAAATTGCAGATCTTTAAATACTCCAGTGCTATTAAAAATCTTAGACCTTAGCAAATGATTGACAATATTTCAACAACAGGGAAGTGGTGACTGGGAACTTGTCTGTGAAAACAGATGGTGCTTGACACTTCTGTGGAAGAACCTGTCAGCCCCTTTAGAACATGAGGTCATCTAGACTGAAGTATAAAAAGAGAATATTCTTGTCCTAAAATGCTTACTATGTAAGTTTAATAAAGCATTTGTGTATTAATTGCCATGGAAAGACTCCAGAATTACTGAAGGTGTGAGTGGTGGAGCAGTCTGGAGTGAGCCTTGCTCTGGACTCAGCTGGCACTTTGCTGTATGTGTACATATTTGTGTGCATGTATACACAGGGAAACACATCAACATAGGCACCTCAGCAAAGAAGGTAAGGACTAGCCTGACTTGTCCTATAGGCATTTGGTGCTGGTTTGGATGTCCTCTTTGATTTAAGATACCTTGAAGATGCATTTACAGGTATTTACAGTCAGCTTACAACTTTCTCCAGTTTCAGGTGGAAGTTGCCAGACTCCCCCCACAGTGCCTAAATGACAGTAGACTCATGTGTTTACTGAATCCCACCCCACAAACTGTAGTGGGGAATGTAACCTGTTATCTTCTGCTTTATGTGTTCATCTTGTGACATGTTGTGATGACCAAAAATCAGAAACGCAAGGGTTTTAGCTGTTCAGAACAGTTTTACTTCATTACTGAGATAGGTTTCTCACTCATTAATTTCATCTGGTCAAATTGTGCTTCAGTTTGCTGCTTTCACTAATGAGTCACCCTGTTTCTGCTGTGGCTTGCTCACTCACTGAAGTGTGGGAAGAGATGTGCTACATGCAATAGATTCAGCTGGCTTCATACGCCAGCTTTGGTGTCCAAGACTGTGAATGAAAGAACTTCAAGTTTATTTTTGCTTTTGCTTTGCACTTTTACAAAGGGAAGTGATTGAAAATGGGAAGAAGTGACTAACAAGTTCTTGATTAAAAACCACTGTAAAACCAGACCTGAGACTCCTAAGAGAAAAAAGCCCCTAATCTATGCGAAAAATGTATATATTTAACTAAAGAAAATCATAAACTAACTGCCCAGTAACTGATTTTCTCTAAAAATTCACTCTATAGTGTCCTTGTAAGCATGTTCTTTATGCTTTGAAATCAAGCTATTTTTATATTGGAGTCCATGTTATCACTTTGATTTGCAGAGGCGAATATGCATTGTGTCTCTATCCATTTTTCTATTTTTATTTGTTTGGGTTTTTTCCTTTTCCCTTTTTTAGTTTTTTCCCCTCTATAATAGCATTGTTGATAAATTTGCCATGGGATTTTTTAAAGGATCATATTATTAGTCTACATTTCTAGGAGCGATTCTCTGTTCAGGAGTAACCCTGCCAGTCTACAGCTAAGCAATGAAAGAGTGGAGCATGGGAATGTTCCTAGAGTTCAGGCTTGATCCATTTGGTGGCTTAAAATCTGAGATGAGAACCAGGCCTGTACTGTATGTTTCTTATGCCTTGCTTTCTGTAAGTTCTCAGTTCTGACCATTTTATTTAAAATTTCATTGGATTCACTTCAACAGCAGATCGAACTTTTGTCTCGATTGTATCTTGAGAGAAGCATTCCACATTCATCCCTGTCAGAGTTCAATACTCTCTGACCAGGAGGAGGGTTCAGTGTTCATTACCAAATCTGCTAATTTGGTGTATTTGTAATTTTGATTTAACAGAGTGCTGCAGCAATGTACTGAAATCATAACAGAAAAATAACTCAGCACTTGCATACTGGTTGAATCACAGAACAAACCTGTTTCTCATTACCGGGTCTCTGTGTGCTCGCTGTCAGGATGCTGAGCATCCCCAGTCCCTAGGAAGGCATGCATGGATTAAAGCCAGATCAGGCTGTCTTCCAATTTTGTTCTAGTAGTTGATCAGATTTTATACTTTATGTTGGGCTGAGGCATGTGTATGTCCTCCCAGACCTGGCACACTGGTCTGGGTAGCTCAGGAAGACATAATTGCATGTTAATTATCTCAGGGAACCTGATGATTCAGTGCTGCAGCTGTCTTATCTAAGAACATTACCCTTCATTCTCACTGGTGTTGAGATAAGCATTGAGGATTTTGCCTCATCTCTGAACATTCCTTCGCTGTGGAGGTGTGCTGGTCAACCACAGCAACAGCTGCTTTCCCCCAGTATAAATTTGCAATATATTTTCCCAAAAAAAACATTGCATACAGTATAACTATTACACCTCAGGTTTTTCTTCTGAAATAACACCACACAAATTGTAGAGCACAGCAGCTACTTTTACCTGCTGACCCCATTTTAATTATGACTATAATAGACTGTTAGTCTTCTGCAAAATCTTCTGAAAAGTTGTTTTGTTTTGTTTTTAATCTTTTGGGGCTTATATTCTTATTTAAAACAGAAAAATCTAATTATTGTGAAAAGGTATATTCTCTAGGTACCTGAGAATCCATCATTAGCACTGAAGGAAGACAAGGAGTCAATACAGATAGTTGGTTTGGAAATATCCTGCAGGAACTGATGATTTTCTACAGCTGAGTCATATAGTACAGAAAATCATATAGAGAGGTCATTGCTCATGTGAATCAAGTGGCTAAGAGCATGAAAATTAGAATTATTTCTTTTACCCCTCAGATCAGAATTTTTACTCTTTCTTTTTTTAAGCAGTGAGTGCAGTGTATACAGAAAGTGTTACTTTTCTAGTCCCTTTTCCTCCAAAAAAATCCTTTCTGAAGAAAACACTCAATATGATGTTTTACATTTTGCAAGTTAGAACAGTATTGTTCTAAATTGGCCAATTCTAAATTTTTTTAAAGTTATTCACATAACAATGTATAAGTTATGAGATAATTTACAAATATATCTCAGTGATCACTATATTTATCCAAAGAATGTGTCCAGATTTGCCTTTATGTAAAGGAATACGTATGAGGCAACACCTCTGCAGTTTCTGAGTAAGGCATTGACATCCAAAAAAAAAGAATGAAATACAGAGAATGAAGGGAATCACCCAGATACATTCAAAGATTATGTCCACAAGAGCAAATTAAATATGCTTGAAAATATTTCAATGCAAACTAACATTTATTAAATTCGATTCAATCACAGATGGACAGTAGAGTTAGATGAATAACAGAGTTTTCTGTAGATTGTTGGGTCTTATTCTGGAACTGTGCATTATATTGCTGAGCTTTTTGTTTTGACTCTAGGTCTAAACTTGTTGGCTGTCCACCTTCTCCAGCTCCTGGAATGCTTTTACAAAAGTCCCTTCATGCATGAGTAATGTGGTATCACGCAAGTATCTATCCTCCTTAATCTCTTTCCAAACACTTCTACAGGCCATTTTCAGGCACTTCAGAGGAAATTAAGGATCATTTTATAGGATCTGAGTCTGAACCATAAAATCATCTTCCACCTGCTCGTTGTCTGCTCATGACTGCTAAAGGTGTGATGCTTAGTTTGGTTCTGGGTCATTACCAGTGAATCTTTCAAAGCCATGAAACCGACCTTCTGTTTCCATCAGAAAAGCAAGCTGAATTGGACTGATAAGAGTAATGAAGAGTATTTTGTGAAGACTTTCCTTTTCTTAGCTGGAGAAATAGGGTTACTCATCACACACAAAATTCATGTTTCTATATTCATTTTCTTAATTTCCAGCCCAAAAGGGAGGCAGTGTTATGCTTGTATGTGAGAAATGACAATGATTGATACATCTTGGAGAGAGCTGTAATTTTTCAGTGGTTCTCTGGTCTTTCCTTAATTTTCATAATTTACAAAACTGTAAGGAAAATCAGGTTTATTCTAGTTGGCTTGTCTTGTTATGGTTAATTTTCTCCTTTTAGTTTAGGGAATATGTTGACCTACTTCTTTTGTTAGATAACCTAAGTTCTTTGCCTCTCTTTTAATTTTGGATAACTACTGAACCCCTAAATTTATTTTTCAACAAGTAAAACTAAGGAGGCAAAGTTTTCTATGTATCTGATGTGCTGATGATATAGAGATGTCTTCAGATAGTATTTTATATTTAACACACCAGCTTGGATTGCTAGGCTTCAGATAAATACCTATAATCCCTATATCACACTGTGAGTATGATATACAATAGCGTGTCAAAACTGTGATCTATTTCTCCTATTTTAGTTGCAGATATCTGTGCATGAGCCAATTCTCTCATCAATATCCCATACTTGAGAAAAATGGATAGTCCTAAGGAGTGCTTCACCTGGCCTATTTCAAATGTTGGCTTTAGGGAGAGTTTAATAATGCCCTGCTAGGACTTACTTTTCTCTGCTGCCAATATGACTGTATTACTCCAAAGACAAAGCCTGCATGGTAGACATCAGCATGATATCAGACTTATACTTCATTATTTCTTATCTGGAACTGTAGTATCCATAGGTGTTGCACTGGGCCTGGGGAACCATTTGTCTCCAAATTGGCACTGGGCTTAGGGCTTTGTGCTCACGGCTTTGTGCTGTGGCTGTGCCAGCAATGAAGAGCAAGAATATGAGTGACTGAAAATAGTCCCAATTCCCAGATTGTCTGTGGGCCTAGTGAGTGTCTTGTGTCTATTTTGCAGTCTTTTGTCTGTCCTTGTTGCTACTTTCTTAAATGCACTCTAAACTTGAATGTTTCTTAACTCCATAGCCTCAGTTTCAGAGGGTCTAATTTATGAGCCTTGTGAGCTTTTGTGCAGAAATAATGAGTTTATAAAGTGGAATACATATCCTGCAAGACAGATAAAAATTTTTCATACGTATTTAAACAGTGAAGATGACTGGATGATGGACAGCAACCTCTTTCTTTTGTACATCAGGCTCTCTTGTGAGCACTGATACGATGTGGGTGCTGAAACTTAATTAAAATGCCTATTAAGAAGAAATTTCTATAAATATCTTGTCTTCAGTAGGTAGATATTAAATTTATTTTTAAAATGTTGGTTTAGCTGTGCAAAGCAGAGCTTTCTTCTTTAGAAAGATGAATATGAATGAAATCCTCTCCTTTTATTTTCTAGTGAAAGCATAGTGCTGATAACGCTTTTAACTCAGATTTTATCATTAGCCTATTGCCATCAGCAGATAGAAAAGCAGAAATTTCACAGCAGCTTCTGAGTCACCAAGTTCAACCCTGTGCCATAGACAAACTGAACAGACTACTATAAATGTATGAAGCTCTGTTTAAAACAAGCTGCATTAAGTGCTTTGCATTACACTTGAGGAAAAGGTTTAGAGCCTCACTTTTGGACTCCTGAAAGAGTCCTTTTTCTAAATTCATATGTAAACTTACTAATGGTCCCCAGACAAGCTGCATATTTCAAAGCTATTCCTTACCTTGGTTTACCTTTCCCCTGGATGTGCAGCAAGCACTGATGTGACCGAATTGCACTTGCATGGCGAGGTTTAGGTGGGTGGTGCTGCAGGGGTGGCTCCTGCCAGAAGACACCAGAGGCTCCAAGAGAGACCTGCTGCTGGCCAGGGCCGAGTCTGTCAGCAGTGTTGGCAGAACCTTGTCTGTGATAACGGATTTAAGAAAGGGTGACAAATTCTGGAAGAGAGGAGTTAGAAAACGTGAAAGAAACGACTCCAGAGGAGAAGGAGGACGTGCATCAGGCACCAGTGCAGAGACTCCCCTGCAGACCATGGTGAAGATCATGGTGAGGCAGCTGCGCCTCTGCAGCCCATGGAAGATCTCTTACCAGTGCATGTAGATCTGTCCTAAAAGACACTACAGCTTGTGAGAGCCTGCACTAGAGAAGGCTCCTGGCAGGACCTGCTGACCAGTGGAGAAGGGGAGTCCATGCTGGAGCAGCTGTTCCTGAAAGACTGCACGATGTGGAAGGGACCCATGCTGGAGCAGTTCATGAATAACTGCATCCTGTGGGAAGGACTCATTCTGGATGAGTTCATAGGATTGTCTCCCACGAAATGAGGGGAAGACTGGGAGGAGGAAGAAGAGAAGACACGAGGTGTTACAAACTGACCACAATCCCAATTCTCTGTCCCCCTGCACTTCTCACATGGTAGAAGAATTGGGAATGAAGTTGAACCTGGGAAAAAGCAAGAGGAGCAGGGAAGATGTTTTACAACTACTTCTCATTATCCTGTTCTATTTGATTGGCAATCAACTAAATTAATTTCTCCAAGTTGAGTCTGTTTTGCCCATGAGTGTAATTACTGAGTGACCTCCCTGTCCCTATCTTGACGCACGAGATTTTGGGTCTCATTTCCCCCTCATCCTTTTGATGGAAGGGGAGTGACAGAGCAGCTTGATGAGCTCTTGCCAAGGTCAACCCACCACAGTTTTTTGTGTCGCACAATGGGGAACTCTTTGGAATTGAATATAAGAATAGTAATTGGGAAAAGTAATGGGCAAAACATAGACCGAACAATGCTAGAGGGCAAAATCATTGTTAGGAATTTTATTTGCAGCTGTAGTGAAAGGATTAGGGGTAGAGTGTGTGTGAATTGTCTGTATTTGTCAGTGTGGAAATGGTACTTTAAATTTTTGATTGCATATTTAAGAAACTGAGGTATTTAAAGAATGTATGATTTCATATAAATTTAATTAATTGTTAACAGTGGACGACCAGCAGGCAACAGGTGCTGAAATTCCTCTGTCAGTCCATGAAGAAAGTTAAGCACTTCCAAAGTGCCTTCCTATTTTAGGCCTTTTGAAGGCACCTAGCCTTGTGTAATTTTCTTTGCAGGCCTTTTATTCACATTCTTTTAGGCTTTTATTTACATTTATGGCTCTTTTTGAGATACTGTCTTCCACAGGATCTGGTCTGCAATATATATACATTTTTCCTTTAAGTTCTCAGGAGTCAATTTCATCTGGAAGCAGCATAATAGAAGCTCTATTGTTGTATGCAAGATATGTCTTTGTTGTAAATAAAAACCTGATTTTTATACCTTAGAAAACCATCATCCACAGGTAACCACAACCAGTGTTATTCTTTATTATTGAATATTTATGTTTATTTATCTTGAGCCAGTTTTACGGTTTGACTGTGAAAAAAGATTTATGTTTTTTTACTAAATCTGATTTATTTAAATGTAAGAAGTTAATTCTATCAGCTTCTGATCAGCCCTAATTAATGAACACTTCAAAATGTAGTTCAAAGTGTAGGCTCAAAAATTAATTTAAAATGTAGAATCCTCTTTGAAAAATCTTTTTCTTTCCTAAGGTGTACCTGCATCTTGTGGGTTTTTTTTAATTGCTATCATAAATTACGAGATTTATCAGCACCATAGTTTAACACTGTAAGTATTTTTCCTACAGCAAAAGCTGAAAGTCTCCATTACTAACTACACTTAAAAGGAGATTTGTTATTTCTCCAGCCCATTCTTTTTCATCCTATAGATTAGTGTTTAATTGAAGAGATGATTGGAAAACAGAGTACATTAAGAAAAGTTAACCTCTAGGTTCTAATATAATAAAGTTCAAGACAAGTTCTCTGCAACAGTGCATACATATTACATACATATTACATACATACAATACATACATATTAGAACAATAAAAGACTTTAAAAGCCCACAAAATAGTTTCCCATGGTCAAGTTAAAAACACGTATGTGATTTTAGACTTGCTATTTTCTTAAAAAAATAAAGAAAATTGCCAAAGTTACAGATCTTGATTGGAATTTTGGCCACACCGAAAATCCTCATGGAACCATTTTTTCATAGGTATCTTTAGTGAGGCCTTTTTTTTTATTTTATTTTTTTTTTAATTTCCTCATTAGCAATAGCTCTCTATAATCTCTTTTCATCTCTCACTGTCATTTTGTTTTTACTCTCAGCTTGGTCCCAACAGTCCCACTGCACCTGCAGTGCAAGTACTTATAGTCATGCAGAATTCCAGATAAATTACTGGAGTCCTGCATTGAAGCAAAGACCCATTTTTATGAAGCCGTCTCAGGTCTCTCAGACAATACCTGGAAATAGCCAAGAGTTAGAGTAGACAAGGAACAATTTCTGAGAGGCAGTTCACTTATTTTTTAGTATTGGAAACTATTTTGACTGAGTTTAATTTGTTGTGTGCACATATCCTTAATTTCTCGTGGTTTGGTCTCCACTTGTGAATTGCCTAAAAGTTAAGTGCTGCCTCGGAATCTGTAGTAATCCAGGGTCTTCAGGAGTGGTGTGACACAAATGTCATGGTTTCATTAGCGCTGAGCAAGGGTGTGGGTGGGTTTTGTGCTAACTGGGTGCTGCTGTCTTGTCTGGGCTGCTTGCTCTCTGCAGTGTATTACCACTGACAGCTGCAGGTGACTTATCTTACAGAAACATTCACATCACAGCACTCGAGATACACAGGACAGAAATAGTTCAGTGCTTCCGGCCCAGCAAGCTCCTTAGGTACTGAGATAAGCAAAGATGAAGTGGTGTCATCTTATTGCATAAGCAGCATCAACAATAAAGAAAACCTTATTTTTCCCACACAGGTGAAGCCTGTAACACGAAAACCTTTCAGAGTACAGCACCTGAAATAAAACCTGCATATTTATCCATGCTCCAGGTCATGTCTGTCCTCTTTTCTTTCTACTCTGTGTGTCTCCTAACAGCATCAGCTACCATTTCATCAGCTATCATCCTGCTGTCACTCATTTTTGATCTCTTTTCCTACTTATTCTGAGCAGAGGACCCCCCAACAGCTATTCTCTGCCTTGATTTCCCTGTAACATGATGTGGTAACTTCACCAGAAAGCAGAATATGGATTGTTTCAACCAGCCTGTAAAGACTGTCTTAGATGATGAAAAGGCTCATCAGGAAACTGTAAAAATCTTTATGAGGTCATGAGGAGAACAGGAATGTGAGAACAGAGCCCCAAATGAAAATCAGTGCTATAACTTACTGTGCTGTATTTGCAAAAGCATTTTACTCACTGTGAGTGCAGAAAATGCAAAAGATTTTCCTTCTTAATATATTTAGAGAAATTACATGGTGATGATGATGAAAATCTAAACAAAGACAAATACAGGAGTTTTATATCAACTTCTATTTCAGTATAATACTAGCCTGGCTAATACTGAAATTTTCACCTGAAAACTGAGGACACTGATTTTTCAGCATAACATATTTTAGCAGATATTCAGCATTAGAAATAGAAAGGAAAACCTGTAAAAACATATTTTCAGGATCTAGTTGTACCAATTAGGAACATTATTTAGTTATGTAATTATGATTTTACAGGTGAGATTTACTGCTCCTGTTTATTCACTTCCAACCTAAATACTGACAGACTATATAAGCAGGTGCCTGTCATTTCTCTGACTAGTTTATTCTTCATGGAAAGTTTCTTCCAAAGTTTTGTGTAAAGATGAACTGACATTAAAAGAAGAAAAACAAGCTTCAGAAATTATTTTAAACAAAGACTTCAAAACCAAACTACTCAACTAAACCTTACACTTTGAGTGAGGTTCTTATGTGAAATCTTGTTTTATTCATAACAAGACAAGAAAAAATAATTAAGATTTTATCATTTTACTTTTATAATTTGACTTGAAACAGTACTGAGGTTCTACATGCTGGATTTTTGAAGTACATAAAGCAACTCATTCATTTCTAGCTTTTGCAATCTTGAATGCACAAATGCATTCAGGAAGTTTTTAGAAAGAAGAAAAGCTAAACAAGAAATGAAGCTTGACATGCCCATCTTCTATTTCCATCCTTGTAGGGTGTTTGTGGCAAGGCTATGGTAGCAGGTGAGGAAAACACACATGCAAGGAATGGCCACTTGATGGATTTGGCCAAGAGCAGATGTCTCCTAAAAAGACCCATATCAGGACACAGCTGGACCTGTCAGCCAAACTGGTGGTATCTCTGGAAAACCCTAATTTAGAAAGAGTGAAATGCCAGAGAGCATTTTGTAACAATGCTTCTGTTTCACTTCATCTCATGGATTGCCCTACCTAACAGATTACTGATGCTGATATTGCAATGGAAATCTCTTTAAAAGACTATATAACATTAAAAAAAATACATTACATCCTAGGAGTGCATTAGGAAGTAGTAGTATGAACTGGGGACACAGATGTCTTCCTTGCCATCTTCCTTCAGAGACAGGAGAAGCTCCTTATTTAAACACTGTATTCATGCGTGTGAGGAAAGGTGGACTAAAACACATCATTGTTACAGAGGCTGCCACTGTCCCAGAGATGAAAAAGGTAAGCTGAGGCATGCAAAGTGAAATGTTGTTCCCTTTGGCCTTTGTGACTACACCTCTCGGAGTACGGGATGTCACTGGGCTCTGAACTCCCTGTGCTGGTGCAGCTCGGTGGTATCTTACACTGCACACCTGGATGTGAGTGTGTGTGCTCTCCCTGTGTCACCAAGTGGGCACAGCAGAAGTGGCTTTTCCATAGAACACCGTACATTTCAAAGGTTTCATTTGTATCACATTTGCAAGTGGTGCTGTGAGACTCAGATCCAAAGTTTCATAAAAGATTGTTACGCAGAGATGAGTTTTTCTGCCTGTGTGACCCCTGATTCCCAGCTTGCATAACTCTTCCACAATGGGACACCAGCAGAAACTCCCTTCTTTTGCTAGTCTATTGCGACAAGACTGATATTCTTGGGGACGTTTTCTGCCATTCTTGGTTAAAATGTATTTCTCATTATTTTAAATTTAGATAGCCTTTGACTATAAAGGATCTGCTTTCTGGAATAAAGACGAATGTGAAACTCAGCACCACAGAATCTGCATCACAGAGAAAAACAGCTAGCTTTGTAGCCACTGGAACTAACAGATCTGGGGCTCTGACAGGTTTGCAACTTAGAGTTAAAATATCTCATATCCGCTAAGGTGTGAACTAGATCAAAGCCTTCCCTGCAGCTGGAGTCATCATGACTTTTCTGTTTCAAGAATAACATTGGGGCTTTCACCCTGCTGCTCTTAGAGTCCCACAGATAATGTGTAAGAGAAGAAATAAACTCTTCTTTCTGGTTCTGAGTCTTTCAAATTGAAGTTATTTTTATTTATTTCATAACTTAATGTCACTTGCCAATCTTCCATCACCTGCCTCCCTATCCAAACTGTGGATGATAAACAGGCAGAATTCTCACATTGTGACAGGCATGGGTTTTGATTCTCCTCTGTCAGCCAAGCTTCTTGTATCAAGTATATAATTTTTCATTGCTGAAATTGAGAACATTTCAAAAATATGGATGATACAAGCAGTTCATGAAAAGATGCTGGACAAGTTCCTGAAATTATATGTAACCATCTAAAATAATTTAATAAAGGTATTAATAAAATTATTCTATGTGCTAGATATACTTCACTGTAGTGCAGAAGCTTTCCAGCAGCATGTTTTTTCACTCTGTGTGCATTCCCATGTTTGTGAAAATGGGGTCAGAAGGAAAGGCTTAAGTCAGGTGGCATGAAGAGTGCACCCATCTGTAACAGCAGAGAGACTGTCACAGAGCATTTGGCTCACGTGGCAAGGTTTTGTTAGCTGGGACATTGCAGGGGTGGCAAGGTTATTGCTTGTTGGGAAAGAACCCCTTCCCTGTGGGGAAAGAACCCTGAGAGAAAGAACCCTGCAGATGCCAAGGTCAGAGAAGGAGAAGGAGGAGGTGCTCAGGTGCTCCAGCCACCAGAGCAGGTATTAGCCTGCAGCCTTTGGAAGAGATTATCTCCACACTCCAGTCCATGGAGGCCCCCATGCTGTAGCAGGTGGATATGCCCTGGAAATGGTGCATCCCATGAAAAGAGCATGCACAAACATAGAGAGAAGCCCACAAAGAAAGAGGTTTTCTGTCATGGTCTGTGGCCCATGAGAAAGCTACACTACAGAAATATGTGAAGGACTCTCTCCAGTGGGAAGGAATTCACACTGCAGCAGGGGAAAAATATGAGAAGAAAAAAATAGCAGAGAGGAGAAACTGGGACTACAACTCCCCTTCCTCATCCCACTGTGGCAGTCTGCATAGTGTATGGAAGAGTTAAGGAGCAAAGGAGTGAATTTGAGCCTGGGGAAAAGTGGGGGCTAGGGAGAAGATTTTGAGTTTTGTATTTGCTTTTCACTATCCTACACTGTTTTTAATTGGCAATAAATTAAATTAATTTTCCTCAAGCTGAGTCTGTTTTGCCCATGATGGCAATTATTAAGTGATGTCTCTATCTCAACCCACAAGATTTATTTAATGTTATTTTCTCCCCTTCATCCTGTTGAGCAGGAAGAGGAATATAGTAACTGGATGGGTGTCTGACAGCAAGCCAAGGCCAAGTCCAGTACACAGATACAATAATGAGTTAGTGAAATAAAGAATTTTTGATCCTCTTCTCCAGGAAACATTGCTAAAATTTGGTTGCTGTCATCTCATTGTTCAGACCTGTGCATCTACAGAGTGTAGAATAATTAGGAAATGCTGAGGGTTTCCAAAAAGAGAGGAAGTTTCCCAGCATTGTGATCCCTTGAAAATAGGTGTCTAAACTGTGACCTCTGTCAAGGATGCTTAGATTGCTACTTAAGGACAATTTATAGTGGTACAGAAGATTGGGTAGCTACATAGTCATTATATCTGAATTGGTAGTTATATGCCAGTGGGAGGGAAGTCAAATCCTCTAAGTAAAACCAGCTGGGTGCAGTTTTGAAATGTGCTCTCAAATAGAAGTGCTGACATAAGGCAAATTTCACAAGTAGAACTAACTGTAGGACTAACTCTCACTCAAGGTAGATGAAATCTCAAAGAAAAAATTTAAAGAAATAATTATAAATGGAGATAAAAGTCAAGACAACATATTGTCTTTTATTCTGTACCTCTGATCTTTATTGTCCCTGAAGAGATGTGAGAAATCTTATATCTTACATGTGCAAACATGTGCATGTTACTGATACACTTTCAGGAATCTTGTCAGGAAGATATGTCTGCGCTTTTCTAAACATAACCAAAGCTGGTATTTGTGGTTACTGCGCTAGAAAAGAGAGAGAGAGAGAAAAGACCTCTTTAGGGAAAAAGGATCAACCTTATTGAACAGACAACCCGTATTTAAAGAATATTACGTGGAGCTAGGACACGACAGTAGCTCTATGGACAATTGGGAAAAAGGTCCATGGGACCGTACCTCAGGATGTGTCTCACAGGAAAGACACCAGGTGTTAATCTTTATTATGAATTCCACTCTGTTTTTCACCATATTATCACCCTGGGAGATTTCCTCCCTAACTGAAGCTGTAGTCACCTTATCAGCCTGGGAATGGACCTCAGAATCAGGAGAAATCCAGGCCTGAAAAAGAATTTTCAAGCTGTAATTCCCCAGCTCTCTAAATGTGTGTGTCCACAGGTATTCCTAGCTTTTTCCTTTTTATCACCTAATTCCCAGTTGTTTTTTTCTACTATCTGCTCTGACTGCTGCAATCCTTACAGTTTCAGCACAAGAAGAGTCATACTTCATAAGAGTGGACAAAAGCTTGTCAACAGCCCATAAAAACTAAATTAAAATGAATAAAAATTTTAAACTAACATTTCCACAGATTTTGCACACATTTGTTTCCAAATGCAAAATATTTGAGAATGCAGAAATCTGACTGAAAAATGCCTCATTTACGTTTTGTGTTGGTTTGCAGTGAAAATGAGTCCTTGCAGGAGAAAAGAGAAATACATAATGAGTCCTTGCAGGAGAAAGAAATAATTTTTTTTTATTCAAGCTTCTGCAAGTATTCCCAGGTCTTTCTCTGCAAAATTGCTTCTCTTCAGATGGACCCCAGTCTGTTTTGTTGCTTGGAGTCATTATAAAAGGTACTTAAGTAACAAAGCTCTGTCTGTTACTTTTTTATTGTGAGGTTTACCAAACCCTGGCACAGCTCACCCAGAGATGTTTTGGAGTCTCCCCCTTGGAGATATTTAGAAAGCATGCAGACATGGTCCTGGGCCAAGTGGCCCTGTTTGAGCAGGTGGTTTGGACCAGATGAATCCAGAATCTCCTTCCAACCTCATCCATTCTGAGATTCTGTGAGCTGCTGGCATTTGATCTGCTGGATAGGCACTATTTCTGTATCAGTGGTATGTGATTACTGAAAAAAAAAAATGTAGGTAACCTCGTATTTGTGTGGCAGGATAATTCCTTGTTAAGAGATCACCGGGCTCTGAGACATGAATTTCTTTCTGTAGCTTTGACTCTGCTAATGTCAGAACATTTTTCAAGATGACTAAATTGATTTTTGTATAAAAGCAGCTTCACATTTACCAGTGCTTCAATGCAAATACTCTCTAGGTCCCTGAAAATTCAAATATTAAATGAATTGAAAATCATGTGAAGAGAATCATCATGAGCTAGTCAAAAACTTTTCTCATTTTTGTTTCCATTTCAACCACGGTAACATCTCTTTCTTTCCCAGTCAGAATTGTAGTTTGACTTTGTCAGAGAAAAACACTTTCCCATTGCCATTAGAGGATCTGTTTTTACTGCTTGCTAATCATGTTCTAACATAAACTGTGCATAACTAATCATAATTTTAGATAACTATAATTTACCTTTAACCAGGGGAGTTCTGAAACACCTGTTTTAATACTCCCTAGTTGTAATTTTGTTTTTCTCTACAGCTGTTGAAGCAACACATCCTAGTTTTATAGTGGAAATGAAGTTTTATTTTGGATGTGTGCATGAAGTCTAAAGATTAGTTTTTGTAGATAAGTAGAATGACCATTTCTGTTAATTCATAAAAACAATAAATTTTAGGATAAGCCACTAAAGAAACACAGGGAAATTTATCCATGCATGAGAAATAATTGTATCATAGCAAAAAGAGCATTTAATTTTCATTGTTTATAAATTCCAGCCGGATTCCAAACCTATGAATTCATAGCTGTGGGAAACTGAATTTCTGGGACCTCTCAGGTCCCCAGGAGTTAGAAAGAGTGGCACTACTAAGATTTCACAGTGCTGACTAATTAGAAATCAATGACTGACTGAATAAAAGTCTCCCCCATCAGACTCAGGCTGAGTCAGAGAGTGATTTTTAAAGGCAGAATGACAACAGCTTTCCCAAGAGTCTTCCAGGCCTTTATGGAAGGTGTGCAGTCTGTAAGCCTGCCTGGCAAATGCTTGCTATGCTGTCACTTCTTCACAGACTTGCCCTGAGTACACTGGTCATACATTACATCTTTTTCTGGAAAGCATCCGTCAGCAGGACAAGAGGGTTCTTTTGATAGACAGAGTGGGATTTTACACTGAAGTCAGTAATAGTGGAAAATAACAACAAAAATATTTAAGCAGAGCTGTGTATCTTTTTCATTACACTTTACTTTATTCTGGTATTTAACCTTTGGTCACTCTGATGAGTCTTACTTGATCCCTGTATCCGTCATATCGTCAGACAGGGAGCACCATCGGGAGCATAAGGATGTTCCTAGTGCCATCCCAAATCTCAATATTTCCCATTTTTATATTGTGTTAGTCACATGCTTCATTATTTAGTACTGCACATCTAAATCTATGGACTGATAGTTACATTTGATTAAAGGGAAGTAGGAATGAAAATACAGGGGAAAACCACAGGTATTTCAGCTCTTATTTGAATTGCATCTAGCCTCTTCTTTCCTAAAGGTAGCACCTCACTGCAATGCAATGTGGGTCAGGATTCTCTGCTTACAAATGTTCAGAGAAATGAGGCTTTGCTTTTGACAAAACTTGTTTTTCTTTTTTCTTGGAAATTTAGGATTCATTTCTGTGACAGGTTTTTACTCTATTTTTACAGTTCCTGCTGATGTCTTATTATGAGCACTTTATATTTTAGGGTGGTATAACAGAAAATTGAGTGAGATCCTGCCCTGTGGTTAGTTCATGTGTACAGATCATGGAACTGCAAGACTTTTGCTAGGCAGGCACAGAGATGCTGAATATGTGGAAGAACTTAATTATTTTCATCATGATGTAGTCAGTATTTTGGTATCTGGAAATTTACTAAAGAATAGCAGCATTCTACTATTGCAAACTTAACTACACTTTTAATAAGAAAAGTAAAATTTGGCCTTTTAGTTCATTTCCAGCTGCTGCTTCCTATTTTGCTGTCAATATAATCCCTAAGATCATAAAACTCTCTATACGAGTAATTAATTTATGCATCTGCTTTTTATTTGGCCAGATCCACAAGACATGGAGCACAGTGTCTTGTCAGCATTTTTACTGAGGATCTCAAAGACTGAGGCAGAGAGGGGGCTAAGACAGTATATATACACCCAGAGTTCATATATTGCAAATAATGTATAGGAATGGCTTAAGAATCTGTGTACCTATTACACTTAATGTTTGTACTGAACACACTGGATTGAAGTATAAAATTTTGTCTATGTCACATAGGAAATTGTTTCTTGCCTTCTGTGTTCAATTTATTTCTGATAAATAATTCATTTGAGCAATTAGTTCTGAATCTTTACTCTCTTGGTATGAGAACATAGACTAAGTTACAAGATGAACAATTTCTGTGGAGCGTAAGCCAAAATGAGTAAGAAATATCAGTATAATAAAATATCTGAATGCTGTGAAGGACTGGAAGGATTGCTGTCTTAAAACATTTTGGGTGTATGTGTGGGGAAAAGGGGCAGGTTGGGCCTTACCTTTGGTGTATCCCAGCCCTGCCATGGCCACCAGACCCTGGGAAACTCTATACCTGCCTCTGGAATCCCATTCTAGCCCCAGAATGACCAGGCTGGAAGTCCTACCTGCGAAGGGCCCAAGAAAGCCAAAAGGTTAAATACCTTTTACCACCACTCACATGTGGTGAGCACATCTTAACCCTACCTCCTCTTGGAATATCTATCAGCTGAACACTGCTGGAACCAGACTTGTTCTTTTCTATATCTTCTCTGTCTTTTTCTCTTTCTTCTTCTAATTCTCTCTTCTCTGAGTTTTTACTAACTTAAATTAGATTGGATGGCTTTGGAGTCTACTAATTTGAATACACAAAGGTAATGCTTTGAAAAATGTTTTATGTGTTTTAAACTTTTGCCAAAGTTGTCTGGTTTTATGGAGTTTCCAGTAAAGTTTGTTGTTTTGACATCTACAGAATGTCTTGTCAATATTTCTCCCTTGCATCTCACTCAGAGTACATGAACAACCCCAAGTCCTTTTTAAGAGTCTCATTGAGTGAGTTTTTCTGGGGCTTTACAAATGCACCCATGCATATCTGATGAGAAGCCCATGAAGGTCAAATAATGAACTGATAAGTGTCAGTCCTTGTGGGAGACTGGAAATGTCATCAGATTAGTTATGTGATTTTGCATATATAAGCTCAGCTCAAAATAGATGCATTTGAAATATCATTGGGACCCTTGAGAATTATTCTAATATCCTTCTATCATGTGTTTTCTAACAATACATATAATTTTCATTGTTCTTAGGAAGTTTTTGTATATTAGCTAGGCAGATGTGCAAAAACCTTTTGAAGAGCCATCTTTTGCATTACCACACAGATAATTTCTCTTTATGTCTCCTCCATACATATCTCTTCAGAATACCTGAGCATGAGAGTGAGGGAAATGGATATGGCAGTTAGAGGAGTTACTTGTTTGTTTGCTTTGTGCATAAATGATTACAGGCACAGGCAGGCAGCAGTGCTAACAGAATACAGGAGATTACTCTCAATGCTATGATTTTGCAAAATCAATCTCAGACACACAGACACTCAGACACAATGCTTAGGACCTCCCTGATATCAAATTTGATGAAAAACAGCAATTCTGATTTCTTCACAGTCACTTCAGCCATGTGGATCTCAGCCCCCCAAATGCACACCTGCACTTAGGAGCTCTGCACAGAGGTCTACAGGCATCATCAGGCGTTTCCTTAGCAACAGGAGCCATGTGTAGGCTATCCAAACTGCTCTTCCTGCACCAGGTTTCCTTGGCAGCAAGGATAACGCTTACAAAGGAAAAAAAAAGGGACAGACCAATTCCAATACACAAGTGAATTTCAACAGTTTGCCTGTGCAGCCAGGGCTGCAAAAAGAAATGCTGTTCTGATTGAAATTACATTTTTTTCTAAACATCTATATGGACCTGAGTTTTGATCTACTAATACTGACAGAGAAGCTACAGGGATGGCAGTGTGCCTAGCCCAGAAGAGTGTCACACTGTCACAGCTGTCTGTGCACCACAGCATGGTCCCAAGAGATTTGCATACCCACAAATGCAGCATCTTCCCCTGCAGATCCAGGGGACACAGGGGCGCTGGGGAAGCAGCTTGCACGAGCTGTGTACTGCCAGTAAGCTCAGAAGGAGTCCAGCAATTTATGAAGGGTAGTGCCTAAATCAGTGAAGTTTCTCTGAGGAGCAGAGGTTGGCCTTTGCTACCAACATCACAAACCATTTAGTCACAAACAACCTGTGCTCACCACTGCTTGTAAGATCAGGAAGGAAACAGTACAGGGCTGCTGTTGCTGTCACTGGCTACAAACTTACCCACAGTTTGAAGGTTGCTAGGGTATATCCATCCATCACATAAATAAAAAGGTACATCCAGCTCCTTGACAAGGCAGATTAACCCCTGGATTGTTGTATGGTACAGAGAATCAGGAATAAATGTACCAAGCCAACTGGCCTAAAACGGGCATGTGGATATTTAGCCAGAAGACTCCATTTGAATTGTAAATTGTTTCAGAGACATTTGGATTTATTTAAAATCTAAAACACACACCTTGCTTCATCTATCTATCCGATAATGAGATTTACAATTTATTTCTCAAGTAGAACATAAAATAGAAAATGTATTCTTTGAATTATTTGTATATTTTTATTTGACTTAGGGCAGCAATACTGTCTGAAATGTCAAGTAATGACATACCCTAGAAGAAAGAATAATGGAAGAAAGCTTAATGACTAAAGATACAAAGGAGTTTTCTGGAAGCAGTTTCTTGCATTTTTCCGGAAGCTTAATGGCCCAAGGGGTAGATTTTCATTTTTATAAGAAGGAAAATGGATTTGATGTTTAATGTATATATTTATACATATATATAAACATACACGTATATATACACATATGTTTATATACACATATATAAACACAAAATGCTCAAATTATCGTTTATATTAGAAACACAATGTTAACTTAAAAACAAAGCAAGATCAGAAAACTATGTAAACCAATTCATATATTACAAAAAACATGATATTATTCGTACTGGGTTTTTTTTGGAAATCACAAAAGTTTAGTAGGAGGTATTACCAATGTTTTGTTTATGAACTTGGATCTACTCCCACTGAATTCACTGGACATAGATGAGAAAATTAATTTCTTCAGAAGTACACAAAGACTTGTTTGATAGCCATTCTAGATTTTCCATTTGCCCCTTACCAGAGATGACAGCACGTGTCTGCTACAACTGAGCTCCTAGTTCAGTTAATCAGCACAGCTGCCTGAACAAGATGGGCACCACAGTCCCCAAAAAATTAATGGTCTTCATTAGATCCACTCAATAATTTGCTCTTGAAAACAATTTCTTGTAAGTGCATATCCTTTGAAATATACATTTTTGTCTCCATTTTTGATGATCTGAATGGTTGAACAGTATTAATAATGGCTTCTGCATGCATCTGTGGGGGTTGATGCATTTTGGGGTCCTGTAAAAATCCTGGTTTTATCAGACAGCTATATTGGGATACCTATTCAAAGCAAAGCTTTTAAAATCCTTTCACAGTCTATCATAAAAATGTACTAAGGTGAAAAACAAATGCATTTAGTTACTATACTGTCTCCTGCTCAGATGTCTCTAACATTTTTTATTTTAATGTTTTGTCTTTTTAAAAACTAATATGAAGGCAGCATAAGGGCATTGTACAGCTATTTGTCTTCAGGGTTCTATGATGCCAGGAACATATTTTATATGCACCCTGATGTGTAAGGATTATTTAAATCACCAGGAGAACTAATGAGTAGGCCTTTGCCTAAACTTTAACATTGGAAATTAGTGACATAATTTCTGTGGCACATAAGAATGATAAAGAGAAACTAAAGGGCAAGACTTCTTTTACTTCTAACTGCAGTAGAGTTACCATCTCTGAAAAGATCCCTTTAGTCCAGATTACCTTGATTACCATGTAGAGTTAGCTATTTACCACTTTTGGGCTATTTTACAGTACTGCAAAAACTATTTGTACAGCCTTAAACTAATTTTGGAAGAGGTATGTGATAATGCCCAAGCCCACAGAGTGCACTTTTAAAATAGATGTTAATACTCCAAAGTGTGAAAATGGCTTTATGGAGATAAGTATGAACAAAGAATAAGATCCTTTTGACATAGCTTATTGTTAAAATAGGCGTTCAGACAGACGCACCCAGCAGTCAAAATCTAACCATATTTTGAATATAAATTTTTTTTTTTTTTTTGGTAGTGCTGTACTTTGTTATTTGTTTGTTTTAATCCACAAGGTTTTGGGTGAAACTGAGAGTACCACCACAAGGAACCACTGGCAGACATGACCATTCACACTCCTTTCAAATCTAAATGTTACAAAACTAATTCTGATCAATGATCATTTCATCTTTCCTGGACATTAAATTAACGATTGTGGTATTTCTTTATCTACCAGCTGAAGCTTGTTGAACAAGCTTCCTTTCCTATTGTGGTAAGGTTTTCCCAAGAAACTTCAAACTTTTAATGATGACTTTGTTGAAATTTTCTACTCCATCTATTGCAATGTTACATGCTGGTTAGCAGCTGTGCAATGTGGTTCTATTCCAGAAAGTAACAGTAAAATAAACAGAGATTTACTGAAGAACTGAGGTAATAATCAATGGCACTTCAACTTAAGATTGATCACTCTTCTATAGTCCTACTCAAATGCCCTGCTTGGGAATTTTGGCCAGTACACTGCTACACAAACAGAATCACAATACTGCAATGAGTACTGTGCTTCTGAGCAGTCATCTTGAGGTTTTCTTGTGTGAAGAACACCTCACTAGCAGGATAGGTTTCTAGAGAAAAGGTTTTCTCTCTGAACTTGTCACTGAAAACAATGTATAAGGCATCAAGAAACCTAGTGCATATTCTAGAGTGCATTCTCTTTTTGTATCTGTCTGCTGCAGCTGTGGAAAATCTATTTGATTTTCTATGGGTCACATATCTCTGAATACCTTTGCTACAAACAGACACTCAGGGGTTTTTTTATCTATTTATCTGCTCTTAACATTGGCTATTCTGCAATTCTCAATACTGAATGAAGGCCTCATACATATAAATAAGGTACATGCTGTGGCACACTTAGCAGCCTCCTGAGATGCTTCATCAAATTCAAGCTGGGCAGGCACATTCTTAATCAGGCAGAGAACAGCCATTGGCCTCTGCCCTTTTGTGCAGATCAAAATGAGTCTCCCTGGCAGCAACTAGCCACTCTCAGAATTGCTGCTTCCTTTTTCTATCTGCTCAATTGCTTGGTCTTCACTATTATGGTAATAGGTTTTTCATAGAATCACAGAATCACTAGGTTGGAAGAGACCTTCAAGATCATCAAGTACAACCCATGTCCAACACCTCAACTAAACCATGGCACTGAGTGCAATATCCAGTCTTTTTTTAAGGACATCCAGGGATGGTGATTCCACCACCTCCCTGGGCAGACCATTCCAGTACTTTATCACACTTTCTGTGAAAAACTTTTTCCTAATATCCAACCTATATTTCCCTTGGCACAGCTTAAGACTGTTTTCTCTGGTTCTGTCAGCTGCTGCCTGGAGAAAGAGACCACCCCCACCTGACAACAACCACCTCTCAGGAAGTTGTAGAGAGTGATAAGGCCACCCCTGAGTCTCCTTTTCTCCAGGCTAAACAACCCCAGCTCCCTCTGCCATTCCTCACAGGGCTTGTGTTCCAAGCCCCTCACCAGCCTTGTTGCCTCCTCTGGACGTGCTCAAGTGTCTCAATGTCCTTCCTAAACTGAGGGGACAGAACTGGACACAGCATTCAAGGTGTGCCCTCACCAGTGCTGAGTACAGGGGAAGAATGACATCCCTGCTCCTGCTGGCCACACTATTCCTGATACAGGCCAGGATGCCATTGGCTTTCTCGGCCACCAGGGCACACTACTGGCTCCTGTTCAGCCAGCTGTCGATCAGAACCCCCAGGTCCCTTTCTGCCTGGGCACTGTCCAGCCACTCTGTTCCCAGCCTATAACACTGCAGGGGGTTATTGTGGCCAAAATGCAGGACTAAGCCCTTGGACTTATTAAACTTCATCCTATTGTACTCTGTCCATCCATCCAGCTCTTCCAGGTCTCTCTGAAGACCCCTCCTACCTTCCAACAGATCAACACATGCTCCCATGCAGTGTCATCTGCAAACTTACTAATGAAAACACAGAAGTTTCTACTTGTCTTCTATATTTTATGACTGATGAATACATGCTGTTTCTCTTAATAGATGCTGGTGAAGGTTATCGGTGCAATAGCAAAGGTGGCTTTAAGAAAGTTAGCCAGGATGGATCATAACAAGGATATTCAGGCACTGGAACATGCTGCCCAGGGAAGTAGAGATCTCACAAATCCTGACAGAGTTCAAGTTATGTTTAGACAATGCTTTTAGGCTCATGATGTGATTTTTGGGGCTGTCCTGTGCAGGGCCAGAAGTAGGACTTCGATGATCCTTGTGGGTCCCTTCCAGCTCAGAATATTCAATAACTCTATTTCAAGCGTGGCATAATGGGAATAAAAAGCAGCCTTTACTGCCTGAACCACACCTAACAATAACAGTTCCAGCTGTCCTAAAATATCTTATTGCTAGCTCACAGTCTGGCAGATCTGTGGGACTTGAGTAGTTCTGTAGAAAAGTCATCATAATGGGGGTGGGAAGACATAGCAAGCATCTTAGTGGATGCACGGTATGTTGCTGTTGGATTGCTATTTATTTTCAAGCAAACAGATGACTGACAGGAAAAATATGAACTTATCCCTCTGCTCATTTCTGGTAGCTCTGTTGCTGCATTTTAGCTTACTTCAGGTTGTCTCCAGAGAGGCTACTGCCGTCTATAGTCTGTCCCCATGGTGAAATACTGTGCTCTGCTGCACAAGGTGAGCAGAACCAAGAGCCTGTGAGAGGCTGTAGCTCGGACCCTTGGCTAATAATGCTGGTATGGGTCTGGCAGCAGAGGAGGGCTCTACAGGGAGCAGTCCTCAGTGATAGCCTCTGCCGTGTCCAGAGGAATGTCATATGATCTAAAGGCAGCAAAAACGTGATGGGCATCCCATTGCCCAGCTCCAGAATGGGGATCTCTCTGGGGCAATAAAGAAGGGATGTTTTATTAAGACTGAAATGCATCCCAGTGTCTATTGTCTTCTTCAAAGGGAATAATTAGTATACGGATATCTGCTTTTCAGGGCTCACAAAGGTACAAATACAGAGAGAGAAGGTGAAGCACAGAATGAGCTGAAGGATCTTCTGGAAACTTTGTATTAATTTAGTACTGGCCCTACAGAGACCCACAAGAAAGAATGTGTAAAAAAGAAGTTTAATACCTCTTGTACTGATTAAATCAAAGCCCTAGATTAAAAAAACAGAAAACTTGGTGTTAAGTACTCAAAGTCTTTCTAGGTGGTGCAGAAGAATGACAGGAGAGTGACAGGAGAGCAACAAAGATTTCAGGAGGAGAAGTAGAGAATATTTGTATTTAAAATATTTGTTCTAATTATAGCATGAAATAAGGAATGTGGGAGGCATTCACAGCTCCTGGTAGAAGCAGGTGGGCAGAGAAGGAGGATTTTTTCATTTTCATATGTCTGTGAAATGGTGACTTAAAACAGGAACTGGGGTGGGAAAGCACTGCTGGAGATTCAAGAAAAGAGCAGTTTATTGAAAGGCAGCTTTAAAATATGATCACCATCTTCAAGGTATGCTGGAGTAGGGAACTCATCAAAAGAGAATAAATTACTAAACTCAAACTTCGTCTTTTGATTTAAATTCAAAATTCATTTTAAGGTAAAGTAACTGGTTAGTGAAGCAATCTCACACTGCTGAGCACTCCCTATTAATTTTACTAATTGAGTACACTCACAATTGTTATGTGATAGACATTACAGAGAAGGAGTCTTTTGCTAAAATTTCTTGAGAATTACCATAGAATTTTTCTTACAGAAATGGATTCTTTGGGACTTATGGTATGCCCAGGGGCCACCAAGAAAATGCTAACTGATGACATTTCCAAAATATCTTCCTGAATAATTTTGTTGCTTTTTTATGGGTTTTGTTTTGTTATTGAGGGGTGCTTGTTCCTTCCAGATTCTCCAACTATTGATTTTGGTAAGAGCCCTCATGCAGTAACAGCATGCTTTGATATAATAATAAAGAACTCAGGTATAAGAATTTTCAAAAGAGAAGGTTTCCCACAGAAACCTTAAGAAAAAGGGTTTTGGTTAGTTAAATAAGGATCTCTCTTGCAGTGAGCCTTGTACTGCATTGTCTTGGTAAGTTGTGTCTTGCAAGTGCGTGGAAGGAAGGATTGAAGTATGAGGCAGAGCTTTGAAGGAAGAACTGGGGAAAATAGCCAGTGCAAATGCAGGTTACAGTTGTTATGATCCTCTCTGTAGTCCTTTTAATCAGCTTTCTTCATAAAGATGTGCTCAGATTTATAGACTTGGGTCTTTCTGTACTTCATGAAACTCAGTATGTGGTATAACCAAAGAAACCCAGAGTGTGAGAAAAGAAAGTGCTGGGAAATACTTGTTTCAAAAAAAAGGTGACATCAGGTAAGACAGGTATGATACAAAGACTCATTAATTCTGATATATTGGATTTCTGTGTGGCTAATTAGCTGGTATTGACTCAAAAATAATACAATTTTATGTATTTTCTATTGCAGTGTGATTGAGCTTAAAATTGAAATGTTTTTGCATTCCACCTCAGATGTCTAGGAATCTTTTCTTGCTGGTATAAGGTTAGCTCTAAGAAGAAAAGCAGTGTGGTAAATTCCACACAGAAAATGTTAATGGATGAAATCTGCCCAAATAAATAGGCATTAACACCCCAGCAGAATGTTTCTCTTCAGAGAAAAGTCAGTATTTTCATAACTTATCATCAATACCTTTTTCTGAAGGTTTAGATTTGACAGGCCCCCTGACAAAATATTGATTTGTCTCTGCTGAAGCGTATATCCACTAGGAATGATGATAAAATCCTAGGAAAATGCCTCATCTAATTTGTTTAATCAGCAAGCTTGATACAGTGCAGTTTATGGATACTGAGCTCTTTCATTTGCATACATTTTGTGTTTCCTTTTGTCCTGGTTCTAGATGCTAAAATAAACAGAAGTTTTATTCACCTTGATGGTTTCCATCTAAGTTTTCCTTTTTTATGCTTCAGCAGATCCATTACTGATCTATGTGTTGTACAAGGAAATTGTTCAGAGATGCTGAAAAATTTCTCAGGCCTGAATCCTTGGTAGCACTTAGATCTGTCAGAGCTCAGCATGGATTATATACTTATTGCCTTAGTCTGGGTCTCAGCCCTTTCTGTGATAAAATTTTCCAGAGTTATAGCAAATAGTAATAATCATGCACAAAAAAAATTGATAGTGGCAGAACAGAGAGAAATGCAAACTAGTCAGGAGGCAGACATTGGTCTTAGCTGTAATGGTAACTACTTTTATGGTTTTTTATACATATTTAATATAGCTAGTTATGTATGCTTGCTTTTCATCTATTTTTACAAAGGCATAAATGAAAATACTGTGGAGACAAGTATTTCTAGACCACTTTCACTCCTGTGTTTTGAAGTATTGGCCCAACACTTATATATTTCAGAGAAATTTCAGTTTCTCCTCCAGACAGTATCTTTCAGAAGAACAAATTCCAGCAGTTGCCAACCTGGAACATCCATCTGGAAGATGCATATATATTGTCAGGTGTACAAACAAAGAAATGTTCAGCTTAGCAAATTCTGTGAAACTAAATTTATCTTCCCTGAATGCTCAAGTATCTTATAGTTCTGTGAAACTGTAATGTTGAAAAGCTTTTCATATATGGAGTTAACTGAAGGAATCTAGCTATGAGGTTACAGAAGCCAATACTCTGCAAGTATTTCTTATATTTTCAATTATACCCCATTTATGCCATGATTTCAGTTTGCCATGAATATGAAAGTCAAAATAGTTAAAAAAGAAATTAGAACTAGTATATAATTTTTGAATGTGCACAGTTGAAATATTCTATTGAATGTGTGTACGTTTAATGTCCTCATGTAAAGCTTATATGATCTTTATGCCCTTTCCTCTCAAACAGTGTTTGAATGTCCCAAGCAACTTTTTTTCTCCAGATATATCATCATCATCATCACTTAAATTAATGGCAATTAACAACTATGTTTTGATTGGATGTCTCCAGTTGACTGGAAATTAGCAAATGTAATGCCCATCTACAAAAGGGTCAGAAGGATGACTGGGGCAAATACAAGCCTGTCAGCCTGATCTCAGTACCAGGGAAAGGTCATGGAGCACAGCATGTCAAATGTCATCACGTGGCATGTGCAGGACAACCAGAGGATCAGGCACAGTCAGGACAGTAATGAAAGGCAAGCCTTGCTTGACCAGCCCGATCACTTTCTATGGCAGGATGACACACTAAGTGGAATGGGGACAGGCTGTGGATGTTGTCTACCTAGACATCAGTAAAGGTTTTGACATTTTCTCACACAGCATTCTCCTGGAGAAGCTGGTAGCCTGTGGCTTGGACAGGTGCACTCTTCACTGGGTAAAAATCAGTCTGGGTGGCCAGGCCCAGAGAATCGTGGTGAATTGAGTTACATCCAGTTGGAGCTGGTGACCCCAGAACTCAGGTCAGGAGTTTGACAACTTTATTGATGATTTGGGTGAGGGAATGGAATTCACTCTTAGTCATTTTATAGAGGACACCAAGTTGGTTGGGAGAGTTGATCTGCTGGAAGGCAAGGCTCTGCCAAGAGATCTTGACAGACTGTATCACTGAGCTGAGGCCAATGGTATGAGGTTCAACAAGGCCAAGTGCCAGGTCCTGCACTTGGGTCACAACAACCCCAGGCAGCACTACAGGCTGGGGGTAGAGGGGCTGGAAATCTGCTCAGAAGAAAAGCACCTGGGGGTGCTGGTCAACAGCAGCTGAACATGAGCCAGAGTGTGCCCAGGTGGCCAAGAAGGCCAGTGGCATCCCTGCCTGTATCAGCAGAAATGTAGCCAGCAGGACCAGGGCAGTGACCATCCCCCTGTACTCAGCACTGGTGAGGCCACAGCTCAAATCCTATGTTCAGTTCTGGGCCCCTTGCTAGCAGAAGGACACTGAGGTGGAATGAGTCCAGAGAAAGGGAATGGAGCTGGGGAAGGGTCTGGAGCACAAGCCCTGTAAAGAGCAGCTGAGTGAGCTGGGAATATTTCGCCTGGAGAAAAGAAGGCTCAGAAGGGACCTTATTGCTCTCTACCTGAAAGGAAGTAAATCTCAATGTATTAACAAGGTTAGATTAGCAATAGAAGCAAGTTAAATAACTTCCAGATATTGGCAATTATTTGTTCTTGCTGAATTCCAGATTTCGTACAGGTTCCTCAATCCCTCCAATGTAGTATTCAAGTACTGAGAGCTGCTGACCTGAAAATCTGCATTAAAGTAGTTTAGGCATCCTGAATCATGGTTTTAAAAAGTTAAGATTTTTGCTAAGGGTAGAAGTAGTTTCCATGACCAAGATGTAAGTTAGGTAGGTAAATGGTAGGTTAATAATTACTAGATGATTAGGCTAGAGCTAATTGGTATAATTATCTGCTATTATAAATTTACGTACAGAAGAATGTAAAATAAGTAAACGGTTAATCACGAAGCACGGAGCCTTGGATCGTGCCATAGGGTCACCAAGACCTGATGAAGACTCTCCTGACTTCATCCTTTGAGACCACTGACCCATTTTGAGACCACCAACCCAATTCAAGAGAATTGTGCACACGTGAAGGACTAATGGGCTCATTTTAATATGGGGTGGGGATGGGAGGTGCTGGGGTTATGCAGATGTATTGTATGTAAGATCTTGGGCAATAAATAGATGGCAAAGAACCTTGTTCGGGGCGGTCACGCCTTTCGGAGGTGACTTCCATGCCGCCCGCCAGTGAATAAACATACCACTGTCTAATTAGTTAGAAGGTCTTTATCCGTGATTATACTGGTTTTTTTAACGATTCAATCTGACTGTAATGCATATCCTTTAATGTTGCTGTCATGGAACCTGAAATCTTCTAGAGTTAGGGCAAGTCCCATAGACTCCCTGTGATTTTATTTTTTTCATGATATGTAATGAGAATAGCTCAACAGCAAGACAGTATTCTCTACTTCATGGTGTCTATTTACATTTGACAATTAGAGTTTGGTTGCTTGATCAAAAACCCTCTACTACCCAAATTATTCAGAACTCTGTTCTCTGAAAATTGTTTCTTTTCACAAACAGGAACTGGGGTTTGTGGGATAGTGCATAACCTATGCCAAGTTTCAGAGAGATTATGTAAAAGCTTACTCTTTCACTGCAGATTGCATGTGCTATAACATCTCTCTGCCTTGTGCAGACTCGTAGTACTTTAAAGTTGGCTTGAAACTCCTGCAGAGGGCTTACCTAAGTATAAATAGGATGAAGAAAAATCTCTCTGAGGGCACATTTTCAGTATGATAGTAGAGGTAATCATTCTGATCCTATTAACATCTAACAGGATTGTTTATAAAACCATTCCTCTATCTACCACTTGATTTAAAAGTGCCTAGAGGACTGCCCTTAAATATAGTGAGACTTAATCCTACTCCCAGACAAAGGGAGCAGGATCTTAGACACAGTTTTTAAGCAGAACTGAGTGTAGCTCATGGAGGTGAGGTAACTGCAAGCATGGGGAAATATTTTGCTACGTTTTAAAAATAAATCTTAATGTGTAAATCCTTAATATTCTTATCACCTGAACTCACATGGTGAATTTTTAACCTGATAAGGAGAACCAGCCAGTGAGGTTTCATCACCACTAAACTTACAGATTGATTTTATTTTAGGATTAGTAAGCACATTTTTTTTTACTACGTCTGTGTATTAAGGGTAGGATACAGCCACCAAGCTAGGATGTCACAGTTGAGTGCCCTTGATAGCATTCATTTCAGAGTTTACTGAACAGTCTCCTCATATTCTTCTATTTTTGCTCATTCTTTGTTTGGATTTTTTGAATTCTTTTGCACATTTACATACAATAGCTCAAGTTAAAAATTCAGCCAATAGGTGTTTACTCAGCTTTGAAATGTAGTAAAATGAGACTCATTTTCTCCTTTCTGTGGCATATTAAACCAGTGCATTACATTTAAACTTTCAAAGTAATTATTTTGGAGAGAAGATTTTTATCAGATGTGGTGGGTTGGCCGCAGCTGGATGGCAGGTGCCCACCAAATTCACTGAATCACTTCTCATCTGCAAAGAAGAGAGAAATTATAAGAGAAGGCTAATGGATCAAGATAAGGGCAGGGAGAGATCACTCACAGATTACTGCCACAGGAAAAACAAAATAGACTTAGGGAAATAAGTTTCATTTTTCGCTAATCAGATAAGAGCAGGGTAATAAGAAATAACATAAAATATTAAAATAAACCCACCACACCACCCCTCTCTTCTTCCTGGGCTCAGCTTCACTCCTGAATTCTCTATCTCCTCCCCTTTAGTGGCTCAGGAGAACAGGAAATGGGGACTGCAGTCACTTCTTCACATATTTGCAGCTCCTTCCTCCACTGGGGAAGACTACCCACACTCTTCCCCTGCCCTACGTTCTGGTCCTTTCCATGGGAAACAGTCCTCCATGAGCTCCTCCAATATGAGTACTTTCCATAGGCTGCAGTTTATTGTGAACTGCTCCAGCTTGGATTCCCCATGGAGTCACAAGTCCTGCCAGTAAACCTGCTCCAGAGTGAGTTTCCCATGGGGTCACAGCCTCCTTCAGGCATCCACATGCTCCAGTGTGGGGTCCCCATCATAGGCTGCAGATACTTGCTCTGTCATGGACCTCCAAGATGATAACCATGTCTTCATTGCTTCTGACTACAGCTACCCTCCTAATTATACAACATTTTGCAGAAATGCAATGTTTCTGACATTCATTCTGTAACTGTTCTTTGAATGCATCACATGAGGTTTTGTCATTCTTGACTCCCTACTGTTAGAAAGCATCAACAGCTGCTAGGCACCTTCAAAGCTGATCTAATATAAATTTGTCTTCTTTTGATAAACTTAAGGATTGTGCAAGATCATTGGTTTGTTTAGGAGGAACCTTTTTCCAACTTGTCACTCAAAGCTATATGATATGAGAAAAGATTCTGTAATGTTTATGCTGAATTTTAGTGACTTATATGCAATTACTCTTGTGAGTAATCCCAACAGATGTATGTTTGGGAAAATGGTGTAAGGGATTAAATAATATAGATGAAAATATCTCTCTTCTTACATATATATGCTTGAAAGTTATTTAAGAATATAATATTCTCTGAAAAGTTTATATTCAACTTTTATTCTCTATTTAAACTCTGAAAGTTTACAAAGTATTTTTCATTTTACTCTGACATTAGCAGGTTGCCTTTGAAATCATGACCTAAGTATTTCCTCCGTATCTCAAGATCATGTCCTCACTGACTGCTCTGTGATGGGAGCTGCTTAGGCATGAAGCAACTTCTTCCTCCAGCCTCAGCTAGAGGTTTGAGTTCAGGCTACTCATCACTGCTCAGAATTGACACCACACAGAAGTTAAATTGCTAATTCTTTTGGTACAGTGGCAAACACCTTCTTCAAGACATTTTAAAAATAAGGTGATGAAAACAAGAAAATCTGTTGCTCACAAATTTAGATCATTTGGAGTGTTCACAAGTACCCAGAATCCTGTTCAAAGCCTCAAGACACTTTTTCCTTTCTAATGCACATAGTACTTAAGAAATACTGACATCTGCTGTCAATATGGGACTGGAATCAGCCTGGTAGGAGGTTTTGTCTGGTTTACTAGATTCTGTACCTCAGATGACCCCCAGTTTCTCTGTGCTTCGGAGTATATTATTTCTCCTGAAACAAAACATGCCAGCTGTTAGTAGAAATGAGTATAACTTGGGGAGTAATTTGAAAACAATCTGGAACAGTTTCCTTTGCTGTCACTGACCTAGGACTACCTGAGAACTGGAAATGATCAGAGTTTTGTGTTGATTTCTAGTTAATGGCTCGTATCAGGAGCCATTTGGATTTTGAAGTCTCTACTTAGACTAAAGTAAGTGTTCACTGAATCACATCAATAACAAGAAATTATCATGAATAAACGTGAAGAGAATCAACATGCAGATTTTTCTAGGTTTTTATAAGTTAAACTAAATGAATGGATAAATGGATAAATAAGTAAAATAAAAGTTCAGAATATTGTTAGGGATCTGTTTTGAAAGTGTCCATTTCTGCTGATCAAAGATATATACTTTAAATTACTTACATACAAGTAAGAATCTTCTTATGTAGTTTCACCATTCTTATTTGCTCACTAAGCTTTGTGTGGGATTTAGCTTTGGGCAGTTTTGTTAAGTATCTAGCCAAAGGTCATCTGGGATTTACTGACAGTGGAGTAAAATAGACTGCTTCAACAAGATGTCTACAAAAGAGTTGAGAATCTTTTGCTGGATATATCCAGAATGATTTCTAATTTTGTCTCTGCTGTAAGAACTATAACTAAGTAAAATGAGTTTTGAATGAAAATTATCATTGTGACTTGACAGTCTGAACATGTAACACTATCCAGAGGTTGGAACAGGATTGCTCTTTAGGTCTTAGTGACTGAGTGTGTCATAAAATGAAATAATCATGTTTGGTTACTGGGTTGCTTATCATTAAGATATTATATATTGCTTTTACTAAAAAATATTAATGAAAAAGTTTATTTGTCTAAATGCAAATATTTCCAAGAAATTTCTCAACTGTTCACTTGTTCCTTATTTTGTGCCTTGACATGTGTCCTAAGTGAAATGTATTTCATTCTAGAAGACAACCATGTAAGAGCAGATTTAGGTGCATTGGCAGTAGGAAGGCCAGTAATTCCTCTTATATAATAAATACTTGAAATAAATTTGCAAGGCCACAGAAAGGCAGCACAGATTTCAAATACGTATGCAATAGTTGTTTGGTTTTTTTTAAGGATCATGAAATTATGACCATCTGTTTGATTTGCCTTCATTTTTTCCTACTGTTTAAAGTATTCTGTACCTTATAAATTTTTCATGGTTTTCAGTTATAGGACGTCCAGGTTCATCCTATGGGGAAAAAAACAAAAGCAAGAATAATGCAAGCTTTGAAGGTACAAAACAAATATATGCAGTCACTGAGTTTTATTAATCCTTCGTTTCATTCTTCAGTCAATAATTACAGTGAATCTTCTTTTAAATTTTATTTAAATTTTAGTTTATGTTACATTATTTTTCTTGACAGAAGGACTAACTCTATTGTAAAAAAATAAGTAAATCAATAAACCAGAGGTGATTGAAGCATTTTTACATGTAGAGCGGAGTGAAAGAAAGTCACACGTTCATTTTTAGTTTAAAAAGCCAGCTTGTGATCTACCTTCAATATTCTTGAAATATCACAAAATATTCCCCCTCAAATGAAATCTTGATTGGTGTTGGCAATGGAAAATCTCCTCTCTCTAATGCTCTGTGTCTCCTATTCTCTGCTTATTGCATGCCTCCATGTGTAAAGTTCAGCTCTGTCCCATTAGGTTCCACCTGAAGACAAAGGTGCCCATGTGTGCTTGAGCCCAGGAGGTCAAACACATCCTGGGCTGCATCCAGAGCAGTATGGGCAGCAGGTAAAGGGAAGGGATTCTGCCTCTCTGCTCTGCTCTGGTGACACCACACCTGCAGTATGGATCCACATAGGGGTTTCCCAGCACATGAAAGACGTTGGAAAAACCTGTTGGAGTGGGCCCAGGGGAAGGACACAAAAATATTCAGAGGGCTGAAACACCTCTCCTACGAGGAAAAGTTGGGAGAGTTAGGATTGTTAAAACTGAAGAAGTAAAGGCTCCAGGAATACCATATTGCAGCGTTCCAGTACCTGAAGGGAGCCTGTAAGAAAGGTAGGAACAACCTTTTTAGCAGATCTGCAATCAACAAGACAAAGGTCAATGCTTTTAAAATGGAAGAGGCTGGGTTTAGATTGAACACAGGAAATAAATTTTTACAGTGAGGATAGTGCAACACAGAAACAGGTTGCCTGGAGAAGCTGTGGGCTCCCCATGCTTGAAAGTATTAAAAGTGTTAAAAGTAAGGTTGGATGGGGCTTTGGTGCAACCTGGTCTAGTGAAAGATGTCTGTATCCATGGCAGGGGGCTGGTCTAGGTGATTCTTAAAGTCCTTTACAACCCAAATAATTTCATGGTTCTGTGGATACCTTAATGTGAAAATGAAGGAAAAATAGACTGGAGTGATAATTTTGTCATCATGAAAATAGCCACAACCATGCTACCTGGAGTGGTGGGCAGCTGTAGAATGTCTGGCATTACCTTAGTGAAGAAAGGGGATAATGTCCCATAAGAGATTTGTTTCATTGTTTCAGAAAGATGTTTTCCATCAGATTTTTCTCCGTTCCTTGTTAAGCCTTTATCTTCTGTGATGCAGACAGCTAGAGTAATTCTATAACACATATTCATTTTCTCAATTACACATCTCAGACACTGAGCATTGAGACAAAGAAATGGCCAGCAATGTCAAAGACAAGTATTGAAAGTGTGAAAATGGAAGAACCACCTCTTCTTTGTAGGCTGAGGAAAAATATGATAGAAGTGAGGAAAAGGATCATATCTGCATACACATATGTGGGAGTACAATAACAGTTGCATATGGCTGAAAGAGTGGACTGACAAGAAAATGAAGAAACAATTATATTGAGAGCACTGCAGGGAAAAAATAATATTAGGGAGTAGAAGAGTCAAAACACTGAGCATTTATGGAAGAACAGGAAGAAGAAGACTGACGTTCATATGGAAAAGTTGAGGGTAAAAGAGGAAAATACAGCTTGGAAATGCATGGTTGTCACAGTTAGGTAATCCACAGGTCTTCTGTGGTTGCACCTCTAGCAGTAAATTAAACAGTGTCTAGAAACTTTCCTGGGTGCTAGCAATACTACTATATGCATTAGAATTATTTAAATGGTCCTTGAAATGGTTTTAATGCATTTCCTAGTCCCGTAGCTTACCATACATCAAGCACCATTCTCAGTAGGCTGTCGTCAAGCACACACCCTGTTTTGGAGATAAAAATATTTCATCAAGTCTGTATGAAATGCTTTGCTTGTTCTGAAGAGTAGCAGTGGCTAAAAGTCATGGGTTTTCTTCCAAAACCCTGAAAAACATTTAGATTTATCCACAGGTAGACACATGGGAAAGGGTCCAGGAGACAAGTTCCCTGAGAAGAACCCAAATAGTCATGGCATATACACAGCAATCTGCTTTGCCAAATGGCATAAAAGAGAGTTGCAATTTCCCAAATGTCAGAGGGAAATGATGCAACTGCTCTACTGTAAAGGCTGTGCTGCTATTTAGGCAGTTGGACTAGATGATTGCTCTATGTCCCTTCCAAATGAACCATTCTAATGTAATGGACACTGAAGAGGCAGCCCTACAGTCATGCAAAGATTTTCTTCCACCCTAAGCAAATAAAATGTGGTTCTTTTCCCTCTTTATTATTTCAGAACTTAATTTCTTTCAAACCCTTCAATTTTATCACTGTGGGTAGTCTCACATGCTGTGTGTACACTTACAAGGACCCTAGGAATAGGAGAATGTGCATGAAACCACTTTTTGCTTTATTCTTTTCTACATAACTTCACCTGCAGTTTTCAGCAGCTCTTTCACGTAGGCATAAAGGAAGGCTGAGTCAAAGAACTAAATGCATTTTATTCTTCCCAGCGTGTAAAGCATGTGATTAGAAAGAAAAGGGCCTATTTGAGGTCACAGATTGCAGAGGAAAACAACGTTTACTCCCAGCCCACAAAAGGTCTTGATTTTGATTGACTTAATTTGAACCCCTAAGGTTCTGGGGGAGAAAGAGAGTTCAGTTTCCTTTGTTTTGTTTTGGGGGTTTTTAAAGAGCTAGTTCCCACAGAGTAATTTTGAATATTACAGAGAAAAAGTTAGAAAGCCTTTTTCAAAGACTCTATTTGTTCCATAATGAAAATATTTGAGCATTCAAAGCTCAATTAGCTCTACACTTCAAAAGTATTTTCTAAAAGGACTCTTTACGAGAGCTAAAGAAGTACTCTTTTCCTCTTTTTACACCAGGATTATTCTATTCACTTCAAGAAATTTACAGACTAGGTATGTAGAAAAATATATGAGAGGAGAATTTTAATTTAGCTGTTTACCCTAGATTACAAAATCCCGTGTTGCACAGACTTCTAGATCTCCCTGTTTCTGTAAGACAGGATAAGTAGACACATCCTTAAGATGTTGACATAGTGTTCAAAAAAAAAGTTTGGCAAGGATCCCCGTATACTTAAAATCATAAAAACATTTAGGTTGCAAAAGGCCTTCTAGATCATCAAAGGCATCTGTTAACCCAGCACTGCCAACCACTAAACCTTGTACCTCAGTGTCACATCTACACATTTTTTGAATGCCTCTGGGCATGGGGACTCTACCACTTCCCTGAGGAGCCTTTTCCTTTCTTGATAATCCTCTCCATGAAGAAACTTTTCCTGATAAAGTCTAAACCATCCCTGTTGAAACTTGAGGCCATTTCTGCATGTCCTATTACTTGATATTTGGGAGAAGAGACAAACACCCACTTTCCTACAACCTCTTTTCAAGCATTTAAAGGAAACAATAAGGTCTCCTCTGCAATTCCTTTTCTCCAAATTAAACACTTCCAGCTCACTCAGTCACTCCTCATAAGATTTATGCTCAAGACCCTTCACCAGCTCCACTGCCCTCCTCTGGACATGCTCCAGTATCTCAATGTTTTCTTGTAGTGAGCGCCCTAGACCTGAACCACAGGATTCAAGATGTGGCTTCACCAGTGCTGAGTACAGGAGCACAATCCCTGCCCTGGTCCTGCTGGCCACACTCTTGCTGATACAGACCAGGATGCCACTGGCCTTCTTGGCCACCTGGACACACTCTGGCTCATGTTCAGCTGCTGTTGACCCACAGCTCTGAGTCCTTTTCTTCTGGACAGGTTTCCAGCACCTCTTCCCCCAGCCTGTAGCACTGCCTGGGGTTGTTATGATCAATACACTTGTTGCCCTGTATGTGCAAAATTAAATGCATCAGCTCAGAACATTTTACACTGTAAACGCTGGACAAGGCTGATAGGGAGCTAATGAAGAAAAAACAGCTTTGCTTACGAAACTCAAGATTTTTCAGTCATCTTCTCCCAAGGGTCATTACCATAATTCAGCAACATAGGCTCTTAAGGCACCTATTCAATTTATCAGTTAAATTAACTTATTTAGGCAATATAATGACCAGTAAATGGTGGAAGCTTGCAAATCAGATTATATTATGCACTGGAGCATAGCCTACCCTCAGGATCTCACTCTCTTTTAATACACAATCACCCCTCACTAACAGCACCACACTGCCTTCCACAGTTTTGTTGGTTTATTCCTCTAATCACTGAAACCTCTCTGCAAGCTCAATGGCTACTTTACAAATTGGTGTGACATGGTCAAACTGTGCATCTTTTCTCCTCTCGAGATGTCCCTAACCAACCCTGGACCCTGAGTCTGCTGGGTTCAGGTGTGTACTCCACACGATGAGACACGTTTAATGGCAAAAATTTCTGTTTAATTAATTAATTTCTAATTAATTAAATTAATTTTATTAATGTAAAACTCATGCTAAGCTCTATACTGAAATGCCTTTTTCTATTTATTTATTATATCCCTAGAACATATTAAATTTTGTAAAGAAACAGGAAGAAAGGTGTCTTGAAAACGTGATTTTAGAAAAGAAGCAAAAAAAAAACAACAAGGCGATTGAATTGTTTTATCTTTTTTAGTATGCCATTGGAAGTTTTCTCTATAAAATAAAGTCAATTTATCTGAATCTGAGGAATAGGCATTTTAGGTAAATTTGTCTCATTTTGAACTATTGCATTAATGGAAATCATATTTTGTTGTTCATGCGTTCTGGTTCCTGGAACAGCTAAGGATGTATTGTAATAAAAGATTTCATGCCACACATCCCCCAACAGATGTCAGCGGGGCAGTTTACAAAGTAAGGAAGGTATAAACAGGGCAAGGGCTTTTATGCCATGACTAAATGAATTTTTAGACAAAGTGTTTTAAAAGCATGAGGGCAGCTGAGTGCTGAGTAAATTTGCATTTGAAAATGTACCCATTTATTCTCTTCCTTCAGTTCTTCAGATACAATGAGTCAGGCCAAATGCTGACGTAAATTAAATCCAGGCTACTCAATTCAGAACATCCCACAGGTGAAGGCTGTGCTAAGCCAACAGTGCTGGGAAGTTAATTAGAAGCTGGATCCAGCAAATACTTAGTCATAATTTCTCCAGAAAAATCGTGGATTGGAGGGCTCAGAATAGCATGGACAGATGCTGTCTTCTGGATCAAGCACTGTGATTTTGGCCTATTTCCACTGCTCCTTATTTATCACCTTTTGGAGATTTCCTGTTCTGTAGCTTTTCTGATCTCAAGGGCTTCATGGAAGTGGTTTCTAATGTGCACCAGGCATGTCCAAAACAGGAAAGGGAATATTAAAATGACACTGAAGCCAAGGGTTTATTTTCCCTTCCTCGGTCTGCCAGGTAACTTCACACATTTTTTTTTTTAATGCATGGATATATATTTATATAGAGGGAATGATTTTCAATTGTGCAAGGGAACAAAATGATGAGGGCACTCCTGAGGCAGTTTGGCATCATGACCTTAAAAACACAAATTTTTCATACATGTATTCTCCTTTGAAAAGTACTGAAAAGGGATTAAGGAAAAAAACCACCCATCAAATGAGTATCTCAACATGATTATTATCATTGACAGGACAAGCTGTTTGACACTAAAGCACACCAAAATTATGACTTGTTTTCATTTTAAAATCTTCCTTTTGGGAAAGAAATAAAAAAAAATATCACTTCATTTACTTGAAAGAAATTTCCTTTTTTAAAAGATTTAAATCAAAAAAGTGTAATCATAACTATACAACCTGAAAACAAAAATAGTGATTTAGGACAGCTTCTTTCTCACTGAAAATGTACTATCACTTATAATAAAGTTGATAATTAAAAAATATTCTTTTGAAGAGGCTAGAACTCAGAAGACTGTCTAGTAATACACTACAGTCAGAAAAATGCTAATATATATCACTGAAAATCAATTTTCACTACATTGTGTCCATGTTGCTTTAAAATGCAGACATTAGTTTTGGTGTAAAGCAGTATGGAAATTGCAGTGACACAGTCCTATTGTCTCTTAGAAAGAAAGATTATTCTTACTTGTAGTGCAAAATGCCCCATTTAGTAATAACTGGTTATTGAGATAGTTGTAACAGTGCAGTGAGAGAGAAAAATTAAATTTCTTTACAAAAGGAATCATCAATAAACTTTTTATGCAATTTTTTGTATAAATACAATATTCCTATATTTTTTGGGGTAGAATGAAGAGAAAGAAATGAAAGATCTCTAAGAAGATCTAAGACACTTGTAAGAAAATTTTAAAGCATAAAGCTTTCAGGATATCTGCTAATGATCTGACTAATAGAAAACTATCTGCCATAATAACTTGTCCATCAGTTAAAAAATAGTCATAGAATAATAGCTTCAATTTTAGATCAAGGCTTGAAAGGATATTTTGGTTTTAAACTAACACTTCATTTAGAGGAAAATCAACTTACACTATACAAAAGTAATTTCAAGACTCATGCAATCACAGACCTAAGCAGTAATTGCAGCTAACACTTACATGAATTGCCAATACCTCACTGAAAGGAAGTGAGCAACCCCTTCACTGAGCAACCTATGCTAGGCATTGGCAATTGGCATTCCCTCCTAGGGTAGGGAAAGCTTTCAATAACTTCACAGCTCTGAAGGCTGGGGGAAAAAAACTACTTAAATCCTTGTTTCTTAATGGTCTACTCTAATGCAGAAGACAAAATAGAAAAGGAATGATAGAAACATTTTCCACATGCTTGGGATAGAATATCTCAGTTTTGTTTCCATATGTATAAGGAAGGACTTTCAGGAATTTATAAATGGCCTAATATTTTGAAAGATGATTCTGCATACAAGTTAGATGTTGTAGTTATCAATAAGATCCACCCAGCAATCTGAATGGAAACAGAGAATAAATTGAGACAAAACATCATAAGTTCTTCTCAGTAAAAAGAACTTTTCTGTCAGTGCACAGGCCAAAAAGCTGGTTACAATAATGAATATTACTTAACACTGGAGCATATTTAAATTATTCAAACTCTGCTAATTTAGGTTTTAAGTACTCAGTATTTCCACAAATAGGGTTGGGCAATACCCATATCAGATTCCCTAGCTTTCGCCAACTTTTTCGCTATCCAGTAACATCTGAGGAGTTCAAAGAGAGCTTTAATAAGACATGTACCTTAGTCAGGGCTTCCAAAACTGCATGTGTACAATGGATCTCTTTCAATATTCCACTACCTCACTACAGGTGATTTACTTGTAGAAATGTGGAGTGAAATGTTATTGCTAATTAAATGAAAATTACTTATTTGGTTATTACAGATTGGTAGTGAAATTTGTGTCAATTTTGAACATGGGATAACCTTATTTTAAGAAATGCTCAGCATCTGATGTTCTTTGGTGCCTACAAGAACTGCATTAATGATAGCTGCCTACTCAAACAAATGTTGGAGGACTGTGAACTCTTACTTATATTTAGGTTTTCACTTTTAGCAGAAATATGTGGGTGATACAAAAGAAAAAGTGTTCTAAAGATATAGAACAAGTATAGATTTTCTGATGAGCTTGGAGAGTCTAGATCAGTTTGGTTTAGATTAATTTCTGTCAGAAATGGTTTAGGTATATCCTGATGGGTTGGATGGGATTACCTGTAGTACTTGTATTCCCTGCAGCTTTGCAATTCTACAGATAAGAGAAGAAACATTAGGATAAGAATTGGGGGGATTGGGGTTGGGATAAGAGTAGAATTGGCCTGTTTCCTCAGCAAGATCAAATTATGTACCACAACTAGAATAGTTTTCTAACATTTAATGGTTTAATTTGGAAATAATGACATTTCATTGCAGCCCGGTATACTGAAAGATCTGGCTGATGTTGTTGAGAGATGTCTCATTTATCAATGGTCTTGGGAATATGCAGAGGTTCCAGACGACTGGAAGCTGGCAAATGTTATTTGAATCTTCAGGTGGGCAAGAAAGAAGACCTTGGTAATTATAAGCCTGTCAGTCTCACTTCAGTGCCTGGTAAAATTATGGAGAAGATTGTTGGGGGAATTACTGAAAAACACTTGAAAGACAACGCAGTCATCACTCAAAGTCAGCATAGGTTCATGAAGGCAAAATCATGCTTCACTAACCTAATTTCCTTTTATGAAAGGAAAGGTTTTATGAAAGGTTTTAGTCAGGGTTACCTGACTAGTGGATAAATAGAAAGTACCAGACATAGCTGGTTTTGGGTTTAGTTTTTTGTTTGTTTGTTTTTGTCTTTTTGGAAAGGCTTCTTATGCTCTCTCCTATGGTATCCTTCTATAACACTATCCAGTCATGTGTACAATACAATGTGTGACCAATGGGCTGAAGACTTGGACCCAAAAAGTGTTGGGAGGCATGGATTAAAAAGGCAGAGGTTGTGAGGAGATTGGAAATTGCTCAAGTGACCTTGCAATTGGGATTAACTCTTGATTAGCCTGTGTGAACAGCAGGCCAGGGATCTTCTAGCATGGACCCTTTTTAACAATGCCTGTGTCTCTGCTTGTAAGCCTCTGCCCAGGTATTGCTTTACCTGGTTAACAAGATAATGAAAATAAATTTACTCTATCCATTCTAGCCACAAATTTGTGTTTGTCCCAATTGCCGCCTAAGTTGACTCACACAAAGTGTTGCAGTAAATGGGAGGACTTTTGGTTGGTGGCCAGTCACTAGTGGTGTTCTCCAGGGCTCAATTTTATGGCAAGTTTCCATGAACATTTTTATCAGACCTGGATGCTGGAATTCAATGCACACTAAGCTTGTTAATTAGCTAAATTGGGAGGATTTATTGACTTCCTCAAGGATAGAGGGGCTTTACAGAGAGACCTTCACAGATTAAAGGGCTGGGCAGGCACCAACCACATGAATTTTAACAAGCACAAATGCCAGATCCTGCATGTAGGAAGGTGTAATCCTGGATGTAGGTATAAACTGTAGGCAAAAGACTGGAGAGCAGCCTTGCAGAAAGAAGCTCTGGCAAGCTCAGTATGAGTCAACAAAGTGCCCTGATGGCCAAAGGGCCAACTGCACCCTGTGGTACATTAGGCCCAGTATATATAACCAGCTGGAAGAAGTGATTTTCACACTCTAACCAGAGTTGCAGCCTCACCTCAAGTACTGCGTGCATCTTGATTTCCAAAATATAGGATGGATATAAAAATATTAGAATGTACCCAATTTTTCAAGTTGCCCTGTGAGGAATCAATTATCCTTGTGGATTCTTTAAAATTCAGGATATTCTATGATTTTATGAATCCTAGAAACTGGAATAGGGGAGAAAACATTTGTCAAGGAAACATAAAAGAAGAATTAATACTTTTAAATGTCCGTGTGTACTTCAATTCTGAAACAAATAGCATGGTTTATTGTCTGAATTTTTCACTATGCATTTTTGAAAATTTTAAACATATGTATGTTCAGAAAGATGCATTTATCAGATGTTTAATGTACTAATTAGGCATCTTTTCCAGCCTCATGTTGTGAGAATGATATGAACTACTTCTATTTATCTGGAACAGATATTTGATCAAAAATTAAAAGGGACAACATCCCCACTACTTAAACCACACTCAACTTGCTTTCTATGAATAGTAATTTAAAATATATCTCTGTCTTAGAATAGATTTCACTGTATTCTTTACTGTTTGAATTTCTTACATAAAGACTTAAAGCAGATCTTATTCTTAAGTTATTTAATTTTTACATTTATTCTCAGAATTATTTTTATTATATTCACCTACATACAATTTAGGTTTGTGATTTACTGTCAAATTCATTATTTAGTATTTCGTGCTTTGCAGTGTAATAGTGTAGAGTTTATATCAAAACATTTATTGTGTTGACTGCACCATGTTTTCCTCATTATCTTGTATTTCAATCTATTTTTAAGTATGCATGAATATATGTAAAACCTTTAGAAATATTCTTTTGCATTTTCTTATCTGACAAGTTTTTCTTATGAAATATTCCATTTAGGTGATTGAAAGGGATTTTAATGAAGAAGTGCTTTACTTATACTCACAAAAAATAAAAATTCACATTTTTCCCCCATTAATTATGTTTTCTAGTGCACCCACTTTGAAGATAAAAAAGACTTTTGAGCATTGTATTTATCTTTTTTTCTTATTTAACTTTACTTTTGGGCTATCTTACTGAGTTCTGGTTATAGTGAAGCAAATTTTCTAACCAATGTAAATAAATTATGCATCAAACTAAAACGTCATAGTTGTTTGAAAAAGAATCTATTATGGCTTGTACGCCTTAATGGGCTAGTCAAGTTTGGAAGCACCATTGTGTTTGCTCTTAACTAAAGATGCAAAATATTGTTCTTAATTAAAGTCTGTTAGGATAGATTTAGCATTAACAACCTGTAGAGACAGTTACCCTGTGGTACATCACAGAAGTGACTAAAGATACTGCCTTACATGAAAAAAGATGTTCTAAAGAACAGTGTGGTGGGAAAGCTTAATAGCTACCATTAAGATATAACCATCATCTGCATAGAGTCTATCTTTCTTCCAGTAGACCTTGAAGACCTATTCAACCCACCTGAGCATATTCTCAAACAAATCTGCTTGTTACATGAAGATAATACATTTCCAGACAACAGCAACAGAACAGATTGCCTAGGAGAGAGTAGGAGATAATTCTGCAGCCTTTTCTTTAGACAAATGAACCAACTTGCCAGCCTAGAAATTTTTTTTGCTTTATCTCATTGGCAGAGTTTTCTGTTTGTGCCACAGAGCTCATTCGCCCACAAACACCTCAGATCTGGCTAGGCTAATGAAAGCTCCAAACACCTTAAAATATACAAAGCCCTTGCATTACATCCCAACTGACTTTACAATGAAAATAATAAAACTAGAAGCATGGATACTTGGATAAACAAGTATCCAAGAATATACTTCTTTTCATCTTACATACTTGTTACCTGGGAGAAGAGAGAGATCCCTGCCTCACTACACCCTCCTTTTAGGTACTTATAGAGAGCAGTAAAGTCTCCCCTCTTTTTCTCCAGGCATGACAAAAAGTAATGGGAATCTGTCTCTTTTTCTTTTACTTGAGTATATTTTTGTTTATCTGTAAAGGGATCTTCATTCTATATTTGTGAACCAGTACTCTGAATTAATCAATTTTTTTGTGTGAAAAAGAAATTAGTGCTTTTGACAAAATGCATTATAATTTTATATTTTCTGGCATAAATTTTCACGGCATGTTCACATACAATATTTATGTTTTGTATTATGAGACATTCTGTAAAGATTTCATTTAATATTGCTTAAATTTGCGGTAAAACTTTATTAGCAGTCAGAAAAAAAAATCTCATTGACTTCCCTGCATACGAATCCACCATCAGGAAAAGGCAGCTACACTTTAGAGGTAATTCAAATATTAAAATTACATTCTTCACACTTTTCTGTCATCATCTCTTTTCAATTCTGCATCTGTAGTGCTTTGTGAAATGCCCTTTTCCATACAGATGTTTGCTAGACTGAATGCTTAAATAATGAACTGCATTAAAAATACTTTTGGAATTGATTTATTGCAATATTCAAATAAAGTGGCAACAGAGTGGAGGAAGAAAGGAAATGAGGTGATTAATTATATGCACTTCAGAGGTGAAAACTCCTATTTTCTCCATCTAATTGTTGCTTCCACAAAATTCAAAAAAGGCTCTTAAACTGGATTAACATAAAGACACGTTTCTGACTAAATAAAGTTTTTCATGGTCTTTCTGACATTTTATACTTTTCTGTCAGTGCATGCTGTCCAGTGTTCATGGGTGTGCCACGCCCAGGGTGGAATTTAGCCATGTCTCTTATGAGTGCAGAACTGGTTTTTTGTAAATATTTTTGATGAAGATATCAAAATCTTCGGTAGTCTTTCTAAATTTCCTGAATCCCCAGTATAGCAACAGAAGAAGCAGTAATTTCATTTCAAATTAAGAGTTTAAAATGGATCTTCATGACACTGTTTCTATATCAGAAGCATTATGTTGATTAAACTGGGTAACTATGCTGCAAGTGATTTTTTCCAAATGTAGGTAAGTTGTAGAAGCTGGAGAGAGCTCCATTAATGCTGGGACACAGAGTAGGAAAAAACATTTTGAAATCAGGCTGATTTGTCCCTGATATATCTTTTATTGTGACAAGGGATCATTTTGAAGTTATCTGGCATGCAGTTTTGATTACCAAGGACCAAAGAACAAAACTTCAACAAAAATATAATATAAAGGCTCATTTTTGCATATTTCTGTCTGTGTATTTCCTCAGGAAATGGTCCAGCCATCTTGCACACATTCACTGATACCCCTGAAAATTTTTAGGCACTCGGGGAATTGGCAGACTTAATAAAAGTCCTGGAAAGCAGCATATAGAATTTCTTGCTCTTATTTTATTATTAAAATCCAGCAAAAACAGAATATTCTTTGAGGTGTCATTGTGACTAAGGGACAAAAAATGCCATTGAGAAAAATATTATCATGAAACAACACCATGCTTTTACAGATTCTCTTAAAGAACCAACCTGAGGTGAGCCAAGACAAAACTGCAAATCAGCAATTGCCATCAGATGGTAGATGAAAATGGAAAAAAACCTGAAATGCAGATCTTTTCAATGTCAAATAAAAGATTTCTAAGCAATAAAGTAGGATCTTGCACCCACATGGGCAATAGGGTGCTCTCTACAGTTAATCAGATCTGACTGCCTTGGAACTGGTGATTGGGACACCAATTTTCCCACCCAGTATGTGATAGTCAGGACTGTGAGGAAATATTTTATTTGCCTAGATATTCACCCATGAACCTTTCTTGTGGAGCTTAAAGTGCATTCCATTCCTTTTCAAATGAATCGAAGGTTGCTCTTTTAAAACCTGATCTGAAATGTGGCAGCTGCCTTTTCCACAGTAGCTCACATGTTACAGCACTTAGAGATGGGCAGAGAAGCATTGACTCCCTCTGATCTCTGAGTTATTTCTTGGTCACTATTGTTTCCTTCTCAGTGTCTGTCTGATCTCCTCACCAGGCTAGCTAGCCCAGGAGGATTTTCCTTACTTTCCCCTGAAACTGAGACACTTCTTATAAATACTACTATGGACAGAGAAGAGATCATGATATAAGAAGGACCTGGACCTGCTGGAGTGAGTTGCAGGGAGGGCCACAGAGATGATCAGAGGGATGTAACAGCTCTCCTATGTAGACAGGCTGAGAAAATTTGGGTTGTTCAGCCTCGAGAAGGCTCTGAGAAGACCTTACAGCATCCTTTGAGCGTCTAAAGGAGACCTTCAAGAGAGCTGTACAGCAACTCTTTACATGTGATAGGGCATGCAGTGATAGGGCAAGGAGTAGTGGCTTTAAATGAACAGAGGGTGGGTTTAGATTAAATATTAGGAATACATTTTTTACTGTGAGGAGAGGAGACACTGGCAGAGGTTGCCCAGAGAAGTTGTGGGTGCCCCATCTCTGGAAGTGTTGAAGGCCAGGTTGGATTAGGCTTTGAGTGACATGGTCAGCTGGAAGAAGCTCCTGGGACACCAAGGGAGGTTGGAGCTAGATGAACTTTTAAGTCCCTTCCAAGCCAAGCCATTACAGAATTATATGATTTTATAATCTTATGAGGCAATGTTATCCTCTGATCCAGCTGATTCCCATGAGAGACAGTCACAGTTCTTTTCCTGTCTTGAAGGGTCCAAAGACATTTTATGATCAGACACCATGTACTAAGCATGAATTAAACACTTAATGGCACAGTCACTAGGACAAGTTGAGGCAGATCTGGACACATATAGTACCAGGCCACGGTATCTGGTGACATGCAGTGTTCAAAAGTGGACAATAATATAGTTTTTTAACCATCTCTGCAGTTAAACAGATGCAGCTTAGCAGTTCTCAGGATCAATAAGGCACTAAATTCTTCCAGGTTTTGCTTAAGGCGCATAAATCCTTTTCTGGATCTGACCCATAGCTTCATGAAGATTTCTTTCAAAATCCATTAATTTATAGCTGCCCATTATGGCATTTGATATAGTTCATAAACATCAATTCGCTCAGATGGACATACGTATTTTCTCACTTTGACTTGGGGAGGAGAGAGGGACACAAAGTGTACTAGAAGTTTATAAATGTTGCAGACAAAGTAAAATTTATATGATGTGCAGGCAAAACTCCTGGTGGTTTGTTCCTTCCATACACTTCAAGTCTATTTTGAGAGAATTAATCTATTGCCTGTTTCTTGGAAATTCTTCCCGTGAATTAGGTTTTGAATGTTAAAAAAGTTAATTTCATATAATTTTGAAGAATACTGAGCTTAAAAATAGTCACAGTTATATATTCATGTCTGTAAGTGGAACAGTAGGTTACTGTTGCTTTTTTATCCTTTATTATAATAATGTGTTTTATTTTGCTGCTTCAAATATCCCTTGTACTATTGGTACCAAGAAAGGTGCAGTAATATAATGGCTCATGGCAGAGATAATGTTAATGATTGAAAGGGAGTAGTTTATTTTTGGAACCAATACTTTAAAGAATGCAAATGTTTAGATATTATAACTATGATTATATGGTTTTCGCATTTTCAGTTTTAATACATTTTTCTTTCTTATAATAAATCCAGATAAATATTATACCTACTAGATTTTTCATGGGACAAGAGGGATCTCATCCATAACAAAAATCTCTTCCTCATTTCCCCCCAAAACCCTGGTGGAGTGCATCCTGTAAGTCAACAAATTTTTAACCTCAGAATATGGATTGGAAATCAAGATTCAAAATTGCAAATCCATTTCACATTTTTTTTCAGGATATGCTAATTTTAAAATAATTGCCAGACCATTTTTATGGCTGCCTCTATATATGGTGTATGCTCTTTCTCTTCCATAGTCTTGATCCAGAGCCCCCCATTTTCCAGAACATTCAAACAAAACACATCCAGAAGTGATTTCAGAGCGAGAGGTGAGCAGGATAATGTCACTACGAAGTCGGAAGGCCATTAGTTACACAAAGAAGTTAATACCACTTTGAAATAATATTCAGATTAAACAATGGAATGCATGGAAGATAAATTATTTGTATAAAAGAAACTACTGAAAATATCACCATGAGCTCGAATAAATATCACATATTTGCCGTCTAATTTTCTGCCTGATGTGCTGGGTTTTTTTGAGCCTCACAATTACACAGTGATCTCTTTCAGCTTCCTTACAGTTCATAGTCTTTTCCTCCAGTGATCATTCTTATGGCACAATAGGTTTTTTCAACCTCCTAGACATTCTGTTCTGTGCTGGTTTTCCACCCACCCTTCCCTGGTAGCTAACTGCACAGCAGCCCACTCTTAGCAGCTCTTTTCACAGACGAAATATGGATCTTGTAATTGCAATACAGCTTCAATTTCCTTAGACTTCTCATATATTCATCTGAAAAATTCACTGCAGTAGTTATCAGAATCTTTACCTTTACACTTAAGAAATAAAATATCCATATTTAGACCATCATAGAATCACAGAATGGATTGGGTTAGAAGGGACCTTAAAGATCATCTAGTTCCAATCCCTCTGATATGAGCAGGAACATCTTCCACTACATCAGGTTTCTCAAAGCACTATCTAACCTGACCATGAGCACTTCCAGGGATGGAGCATCCACAGCTTCTCTGGGTAACCTGTGGCAGTATCTCACCATCCTCACAGTAAACAATTCCTTCCATATATCTAAAACTACCCTCTGTCTGTTTAAAGCCCTTCCCCCTTGACCTAGCTGGGTCAAGTGAAGCTTCTCATCTACCAACACCCGAAGATCATTAATTTCCCTTGATTTCAGTGACCTGTGCTTTTCCTAGATGGACCACACTATTTTATAGGAGTCTTCTGTCCTCTAAGTTACTCCTAGCACATAATAACTGAGTAATGTTCATTTCTTGAATTATCTAAAAGCCAATGTTCAAAAGCATACATATATTCTTTGATTGAGCACTCTTTGTGATCAGTGCTAAAATGCTTGCTTTAGAATGCAGAAGGAAAAACATTAGACCAAAAAAGCCACTTGTGAAAATTTTAACCTCAGGGTTTCGGGTTTTTTCTTTAATAAACTGTCCCAAAAATACAGATATTACAGAAAACAGATATATTTTATTTCTAAAAACATATTTCTCCTACCCGCTTCTTCAGACCTCACCCCTCTAACCCCAAAACCATGAAGACAATCGCATCCAGAAAATTTCTGAGGCTCCCATGAGGTTTGTTATTACAAAGAAACTTCTTTGTAGTCTCATTGCATCCCCACGCACTGTTACACATCTTTCACTTATAAGTCTGAATCACCACATGTAGCAGCAAAAAGACCTCCCACAATCTAAAAAGATTAGCTTTCATGAGATGTTTGGATGACACGTCAAAAATGTTTTATCATATAGTATATCCAGAATAAACAATGGATTGTACCTTCAAGATATAAAACAGAGGGGATTGAAAGTCCACTGTGACCAAAAGCACAGAGTTTAACGACAGCCTATCAGTAAATCATGAACTACAAACGTTCATGATCCAGTCAGTACAATTATTTTTCAAAGAAATATTTGTTTAAACTATTACATAGTACTTCTATTTATATACATTGATTTTATTTCTACAGGCTATTTACAGATTCTTTTCCACATGCTGGAGTGGGTTTGTTTAAACATCCATTTCTCACTAAGATACTTTAAATCAAAGCTTGTGTCAAAAAAAACTTCAAATGTTACTATATAGTACATGTATTACTGCATGTTACATTCTTTTCTATTTCAGTCTTACCAAGGAAGCCCAAGCAATTTGCTACGTAAAAGGGACATAAATTCAAGAATTAAAAGACCATATTTGACTTATTCATGGCAGTTAATTTCTATGATATCAAAATTCATTATTATGATTCCAACTACATATTGCCAAGTGGCACATTTTCATAAATATTCAATATCTATTTAATAATATTATTCAGATTTTGGTCACAATATCTACTCATATATTAATAATTAGGTATGTCAAAAAAAAAACCCCAAAAATAAAAACCCATTCTTTTTTTTTGTGAGTCAAAATATGCAATAAGGGCGCGTGTTACTATTTGCAAAATCACTTCTCTTGTCTTGTTCTGGGTTAGATGATCAGCCAATGAAAAAGAAATTTCAGGATACATTCCACACAATTTGAGACACAAACCTTGGTTCTGTGATTCCTGTTGTTTTGCACAGTCATGCAGAATACTTGCTCTCATGCTTTCTCTGTAAACAGAATTTACCACTATGTAAATCACAGAGCTTTTTTGTATTCAAAACGAAACTGGAAAAACACCCTTAGAAATCAAGATATTTGGGATTATACTAGAGCTGTGCTTAACATTTACATGAACTAGTAAATATTTTAAACTCCTGCTTTTTAAAATATACGGCAAAATATAAAGGTCAACCTTAAAAAAAAAAAAGGAAAAGAAGTGCAAAAACTTTGAGGAAGATATTCTGACATTATTTTCTTTTTCATTTTTTTCTCAAAAAATGTTTAATATTTCTTACAGAAATGAAAGGACTTGAGTATGCATTGGATTTTACATCCCCAGGCCATGCCTAGCCAGCCATGTGTGCAAACAGGGTCACACAGAATGAAAGCTGCCCACCACTGTCATTTGATTTCAAGAGCATCACACCAGAAACCAAACAGAAAAGGTATTAGCATTCATTTATTGGCTACTCTTTTTCTGCTTCTGGGTGCAAAGACATGCACTGAAACTGGACTATTGGATCAGACTCATGGTTATAATAAAGCAAAATCTAGAGAATTTAGGTTTTGTTCATTATCTTTACATGCCAGGATTTCTTCTTTCTAATTTTCTTCATCATTTTGACAGTGTCTTATAGCCTTTGTCAGACAAAAAGCAGCAAGAATGTGTTAAAAATGAGGTGATATAAATACAAGCATACAGAGATGATCAAGTCAAAAGCTTTTGGGTGAAAATCTTGGATATAATGCAAAAAATGCATGATTCATTAAGCCTTTTGAGCTTGTGCTGGTAACAGATGTTTGAATAGACAACAAGGAACAGAAGCAGCGAGAGGCCAATGATGAGCAGTGATGGACTTTGAAAATTCAGCCTGGTTCATGTCTTCTTTTGGCAAGTATCAGGGACATTTCACTGCAGGTGATGGAGCAGTCTCACTAAAATCTGCAGGAGATCAGTACATACCATCTTCTGGGTTTGTAAAACACATGTAAACAAGTACTGAAAAAAACCCTCACTATAATTTCTTTGCAAATAATTTTTCAGATAAATCAATTAATTTCTCAGATAATGAAAATCTAGCTAACCTGCCATGATTTGTGAAAGTTCAATTCCTATTACTAGAATTCATAGTAATTACATAGAATTCATAGGAACTTAAATGTTGACTTAAAAACACAAATTTTGCTTTGAAGGATGGAAAATAATGGAATAATGGTTAATCAAAACCCTGGAGTTGAACCACTGATTTGGACAGGACTGGGAAAGCAAATCTTATAGATTGTCTTTCTTCAGAGCTAAATGCTTTGATAATTAGAAATAATTACATAATTTTATTTTACTTTTTGCAAAATATAAGATTGTCTTAAGGAAAGACTAATTATGACAGTCAGAATTATTACACGCTGGTATATTTACCAAGTTGTGAGTTTTTTTCTTAAATAATTTTTACATTTTGAGAAAAAGAGTTCTACAGTAAGAACTGTAAGCATTTCCTAACTTTTAAACAATTGTGGGTCACGTTCTTGTGGAATCTAGTCCTGTTGAAGTTGGGGGACAATAAATGAGAAAACATGGAAATCTGAAAATGTTGTGGTCAAATATTGTCACTGAAACTGTAGGGTTTTTTTTCCCCTTCAGACTTCAATCTGACTATATTCCAGCTGATGTGGTCAGTGGCTTTGTTCTCTAGTGAAAGGATAGCACAGTGTATCCTAGACTGTGAAACCATTCCCGTAGTAGATATAAAGTTGATTTCACTTGGGAAAAAGAAGGATATTTTCCTTTGATATCAACAGATGCTTTCTAGCTCTAACAATTCCCGTGTGGATACACACCCAGCAATCTAATAAACCACAGAAATGCATTACTATCCTCAACTATTTGATGTCTTCCTACTTCAGATCAGATCTATTATTTATAAAGGACTTCAGTTAATTCCAGACAGTAGGCTCATGTTTCACATGTCAAATAACTCATAATTTAATTTAGAAGAAAACAGTGCTGACAAATGAGTCAGGAAAAGGAACGGGAGTGCATGGCATGGCACTGCAGGAACTAGTACAAGTCCCATCATTTTTCACTTGTTATGTGTTTATTTTATTTGTTAGCTCTTCATGTCAGATCAGTAATTATGTGTTAGAAAAGAACATAAGACCATTCATCCAGGGTAAGCATGATCACTGATGACAACATGTCAGAGAGACAGAATGTGTTGACAGTGACATATCCCCGGAAGTCTACTTTTCAGTCACGATTCATTAAATCACATTCAACAGTACATTAAATACAGGCAAACTTAACTTAAAGCTGTTAATAGGAAACTATGTGTTTCTGTGTGTGTACAGAGGCACACTTTTAAAGCATAAGTGGAACCTCAGGAAAAAGAGACATGAATTTGGTTGTAAGTCTATAATATATGATATGATATGATATGATATGATATGATATGATATGATATGATATATAATAATATAAGCCTTATTTTGAGATAATTCATTTAAGCATGTAAAGGATTTTGAATGGAATTGTCGGAGGGAGTCCAGATGAGAGATGTTAAGATGACCAGAGGGCTGGAGCACTTCTCCAATGTAGATAGCTGGGAAAGTTGGGGCTTTTAAGCCAGGAGAAGAAAAGGCCTGGGGAAGACCTTATAGCATTTCCAGTACATAAAGGGAGCCTGCAAAATAGTTGCACAGGGTCTCCTTAAAAGGATATACAGTGATAGGACAAGGATGAATGGCATTAAATTAGAAGAGGGTAGGTTTATATTAGATATTAGGAAGCAATTCTTTAATGTGAGGATGGTGAGGCACTGGCACAGGTTGCCAAGAGAAGCTGTGGATGCCCCATCCCTGCAAATGTTCCAGGCCAGGTGGGATGTGTCCTTGAGCAACTTGGTCTAGTGGAAGGTGTCTCTTCCCTTGGCAAGGGGGTTGAAACCAGATGATCTTTAAGGTCCCTTCCAAGCCAAACCATCCTGTGATTCTGTGGATGCTTCATTTAGTAAAGATAGAACAGTAGAAAATAGCATTCACAATGCAAATATTTATAGTGTGGTGTAGTATGATATAATGTGTTTCATTTCAACTCTGCATTAAACAGGTTTCATACAAGAATACGTCACGTTCAGAGACATTTGGCCATTGTGAACCCTTCAGACATCTTTTATTATAATTTTTATGCAAATATTCATTTTGGGGTAAAAAGTCTCCTGATGCATTATTATTGTTAATGCAAGTGACAGCATACTAAGCAAAATAAAATGAAGGAAGTTTGAGAAGCAATATCTTAATGCAGCATGCAATAGAACAGTCATTTGTACATATTTGCATTATCCAAATAGTCTGTATAGAATATGAAGCAGAGCTAAACTTAATTATTCCTTAGTATCTCATAAGCTCACTGGACACCTAATTCTGCTTTCTGAAGCTCTGCTTTTGCTTCCCATTCCACATCTACTTCAAATATAGAAGATTCCCCAAACCAGGTATATCAGCATGTTTCATCTCACATTTAACTCTGGAAGAAACATAATTCCACTTGGGGTTTGTTGATTCTTGACCTGAGTGAAATGCAGCCCTTGAGCCAGCATGAATTGCAGCAGTCATGTTCACTTCAAAGAAGAAAAGCACCAGCTGTAGCCTGCAGATCTCTGTGCTGCCTAGCACTGCAAAGACTGTTTGCTTGTAAGCTGCTACTCTCTTGGTAACTTTGTAGGAGGGAGAAAAGGAAAATTCTTTATTCTTTTTCGATGTTTGAAGTTGTGTTACTTTCTGCCTTCTTTGCAGATTAAAGCCTAGATGGTATGTTAAAACGTCATTACCACTCTTGCTGGTCTTACCAGAGAGTATTTACTTAGTTGGGAGATATGAAGTGAGCACACATTCTCCTTTAATTTGATGTACTGACTTTGCTTAGGATTTTGTTCTTTGAAATTTGGTTTCATCAGCAGAAGAAGATCAAAAGTATTAGCCAAGACATATGAACAAAGCTGTATCTTCTCACCAGGGCTGCCAAAGAGAACTGCATTTCTTTTGCATCTCTCCAGTCATCCTCTGGTTTGATGTGAAAAAAATAGTCTAGAGAGAGTTTAATTCTACATTGAAACCATGAATAACACACAGCATATATTTCTTTCTCACTTGTTCATAATGTTGCAGTTTCTTTGATTTTGTTTTGTGCGTTCCAGGTTTCATACCTGAGCTGACTGGAAAAGCAGTTCATGGGGGAAAAAAAATGCTTAAAATGTCAAACCTGTTAAAAGAAATGGAAGTCAAATCAAATAAATTCCATAGAAGAGGGTTTATTAAAATCACCATTAATAATTCTAACCACTAAGGTTTGATAGGAAAAGTCTAAATATCGCCATCCCTACACATGTTGGTTTTCCTGCGGGAGAGGAAGAGATGAGGAACTTTCCATTGCTACCAGAGGCAGCATCTAGAGAGGCAGGAGCCAGTTAATGAAGAGCTGGCCCTACAGGCATAGACTGTAGCACACCTGAGCAACCCAACGAGGGTCTTCAGTGACCATCCTCCCCAACTTAAGCAACTAAATTCTGTCTGTGAAACACTCAGTAGGGTTGCAGCCCTTTGGAGAACACTTAATGTGAACTCAAGCACACATAAACATCACAGTAATGTTCATTGTTCAACATCGGAGACAATCCTGTTTCACTGAGTGGGGTGATAGCATTGCAATTGTCTGCTGTTAAAGTCTGTCTCTTTTAGACTCTTAAGAGATTAAGTAAAATATTTAAGTCTCATGTGTTTGTGTTCATCTCTTTCGTTTCAGCTTGTGTTCATCCTTCATCGCTTTCTTCTCTCTAAGGTAACCTGAAAAGTAATAATCATGTCTCTGATTTCCAGGTATTGCTTTCTCTAGATGTTTCCCTTGTATTTAGGTGTGTAACAGCATTGATTCACTGTGTTTCAGATTCCACAACAGAGCAACATGACAGACCATCTCTCCTTGAAAAATTGCCTGCAAACTGAGACAGGAGAAAAAAGTGAGATGTTGAGAGATTTACTGACATTTACTGATATTTAAGATGGCAAACAGTCACATGTGTAGTTAGAATATCATTACCTAGTCTAAAAATATCTTTCTAAAAGTTCATTTATACCAAAGAATAAATATTTTTATTAGCATACACTTAGCCAAGCCATCAGACACTGAAGGCCAAACTAGTGGCAAGAAATCACTTTGTGAGAGTTAAATATCACAGAGAAGCAATTTAAATTTAAAACACCTAACTCCTAAGCCAGAGTAAATATTTTACTAAAGAAAGAGTAGGGTCTTTTCAAAATGTTCAGAAAATTTCTTACCTAAACATCCTTCAATCTTTCTAACATTCAATAGGTGCAGTATCTTATTCGTATAATAAGTTCTTTCCTAAAATAATTGCTTTGTTTCAAAAGCCTGTTCTGAAACTCATCTCTACAAGTGTTTGACCATGGTTTTCTGGGGAGTCCTTTCTGCATCCCCTGTGCTGCTTGTGTTTCATGATGGGATTCAAAATAATTCTGATTCTGGAAAGAATGAAATAGTTCTGGTACTTTCTGGTGCCTTCACACCCTGCTCTGAAAAGCATTAGCTCACCTGTATTGGAAGATTGGAGAGTGATTCTTTGTTCACTAAATTTTAACACTAAAATGTCAAACTAACTTCTTAATGACAAAATTAACAATGTCATGCATAGCACCAACAATTGAGTTAACAGTCTTTTGCAAACCTAATTTGGAAAGAATACAGACTTTAGGAACTAAATCATGTGTCCATAGAATGTTTTAGTTAAGAAGCCTACATGTATATCTATATACGAAAAAATGTATCACTAACATAAAGATAGGACTTGTAAACTTTTTTATGTAGATTATGTTCATATTCAAGGGCATATTTTGTGAGAAGAAGACTTCAAAAGGCCCTCTAACCTCAACCGTAATAAAATTAAAATAACACACATATATATCTTTTTATATATTCCTTGACTGTTGTGCCTTAGTCTGCAATATCCATTTCCAGTGCTCAAAATTAATTTGTTACAGCTTTTAGCTTGATAAATTAGCTGTTACTTATTATTTGCAAAAGTCTCTGCCACATAAAATGCTTATTCATGAAAATTAGGGATAAAAGAACATGTCAAAGATTTCCTTTGTTTAAATTAATTATAGCATTAATTTAAATTCATCTTCATATTGGAAAAATGCCATGCTTAAATAATTCTATAATTTAATGCTATTAGGGATCTCATATGCTGCAATTCTGATATTTTATATATAGTCTATTGAAGAGAATGTAATTGCACCTTTCTTTCACAATTTTTACGCATTCAAGTGAAAATTTGAATATGAATTGGGGATTCATTCAATGAGAGTGATTTAAGTTTTTGGTCCAATGGATGATCTGGAAGGGCACTCAGTATGATTTTCATTATTATATTTTATGATATTTATGATATTACTTTAGTTAAATATTTGCTTCTCAAAAGGCTCTTGGTGGCAAGGCCACTTTCTGAAAGTAATTTTCTAGATCTAGAAGTAGGAGATGAATCAGGAGTGACTTTTAATGTATTTTAATAATTAGCAAAATCTCAGAATACAATGTCTACATATGAGAAAGAAATCATCAGATAGAACAGCAATTACCAACAATCTTTAATGAAGAGAACTGGGCTAAGGATGGAGCACAGTTGAACCTCACTAGGGACCACGTGTCTGATGTCACCCCTTTCACTGCAATAACCCATTGTGACCAACTTGTGAGCCAGCTGCTGATCCATCCCAGGATGTGTTTATCCTGCTGTGGGCTGGACATTTTGTCCAGAAGGATCCTGTGAGATACAGCATCAAAAGCTTTGGTTAAGTCCAAAATGATTACATCAATTGGCTTTGCAACATGAATTAGGTGTGTTACCTTGTCATAGAAGGAAGTCAGGTTCAACAAGCAGTACTTTCCCCTCATGAAGCCATGCTGGCTGTGAATGATGACTGCCTTTTCCTCCAGGTGTTTTTCAGTACTACCCAGAATAATATTTTCCATGGTTTTACAAGGCAGTGAAGTGAGATGGACGCGCCTGTAGTTTCTGGGGTATTCTTTCTTGTCCTTGACAAAAAAATATGTTGCTTCTGAACATCAAATTTTAAGTGACTGGCAGCTGGAAAGAACCTCACATTTTGCTCAGTTTACAACAGTCTGTCCCAGGGAAAATGCTTTCATATTGACAAGACCCCATTTAAAAGATAGATTACATTAAAGTATGTTTGGAAAGCTCTGTAAAGAGAACAAAAAAGACAGTTGCCAGAGACAAGAGGAAAAAAATCCATCATTAAAAGGAAAAAGGATACGTATCCAGAGGCAGGAAAGAACAGACATGCATATACTACATACGATAAATGATAAAACTAAGCTGGCAGTGTAGTTATCTAAAACAGAGAGAAAGATGCCCTTAAAAGGAGTGAATAATTTCTTCCTAAAATGTACAGTGAAAGTAGGCAGAATAATATACTTCTGCTTTCCATAGAGAGTAAAAGCAGTCTAAGCAAGATGGCCAAATGCAGGTATTTAAATTCTCAGCTGTGTGTCTGTAGAGTCAAACAAGAGGAATTCCATCCATGGGATCACATGAAATTCAACACCTCTTACCTATAGATCCACTTAATTGAACTTCAAAGATAAAAAAATTGTTAAAAGTAGAAAAGCATGTGTGCTATAAGAGGTAGGACAGACATACAGGCTCAAGGCAGATGGGATACACACCATGTTTCTTGTTTTAGAAAAAACACAAGTAGAAATCTAGTGAATTACTTGAATGACTGAGGCAGATATTTTCAAAGGACCTTCAAGGCTCCTAGCAGATTCTTAGTTTTTATGGCAGTGTTAGATCAAGGCATGTCTCATCCTGCATTACCAATATAGGAAGTTGGTACCCTAAGCTCCCCACCACAGCGTTTTCACAGGAGCTTGAATCAGTACAGTACAGTGCAGAGAAGCAGAAGAAATATCTGGTCAATATTCTACCACTGTGTCTTTAAGAGGCATTTTCCTAGAAAAATTGCCTCTGCACAAAGCCTGAACTGAAGCCTACTCCAATCAAGCAGAGGTACTCATATTTAGGAGTTTCAGTTTCAAGAAAGTGAAAGACTTGAATATCCCTAAGTGTATTTCTTCATATAAATGAAGTACTTCTTTTCAGCCAGCACAAAATATATTTAACAGAACACTTTACTCTTAGTCATTGCTACTGTGACTTTCAGTGCCTAAAACACATCCATATGGAAAATCTCAAAGGATTTAGGACTGCAAACACTCTATTGGCCTCTCATTCTCATATGTTTCACTGCATTTGCAATATTTAAAATAAAATACATGCACCATAAAGGTTAACATACCTGAAAGGGAAGCAAGATTGAAAATCATGCTAATTCTCCTCCAGTAAGGATCAGCTTCCTGAAAGCCTTCATACCTCTAAGACTGGTGCAATCCTGTACTTCATAAAAGAAAAATATTTACTCTTCCAAAGTGGCTCTTAAGTCCAAGATGCTGCTGCCAGAATTTCACAATATTTAGAAAGAGTTTAATTCAAAGGCAGGACTTTTTCTTTGCAGGTGATTTTCTACCAATGGGAGAAAATTCAGCTGAGGAAGGAAGATAACACCTCCTAGAATCTGATTGTTTAATAAGAAGAATGAGATGTGGTAAGATTAGTCAAGCCAAGAGCTGCAAACCAAGAAATCCTAAAACTTGAGGCATCTGAGTCCTCCTTTCCTTCTACCCTTCACTCAACTTTCTACTGGTTCATGCTACAGATATTTAGCTTGCATCTTGGAGTTAATGTTCAGAGGTTGGAAAGAAGGAAATCCATTCACAAGGCTATACATCAAAGCATGAAATTTCATGACATACAATCGTCTTATCAGAGACTGCTGACTCAATTTTTAAAGCATGCAGACAGTCCGTGGGCTTCCTGGCTCTCACTTACATCTATATTTCTAAGTCAGTGAAGTCAGTCCTTAGAGATTTCTCATGAGTCATTCCCCATTAAAAATTCTTTGGTACTAGGCTGATTCATAAGCAGGGACTCAGGACTTAAGTTTCTTAAAGTTTTTCTATGTGTCTTTTTGCCTTCTAGTTTTAAAAGGTTGATTTAAGCATGAGAAAGGGCCTACAGGAAGGCTGGAGAGAGACTTTTTGCAAGGACATGTAGTGATAGCACAAGGGACAATGGTTTTAAGTTGGAAGAGGGTAGATTTAGCTTAGATATTAGGAAGAAATTCTTTGCTGTGAGGATGTTGAGGTGCTGGCACTTGCTGCCCAGAGAAGTTGTGGATGGATCCCTGGAAATGTTCCAGGCCAGGTGGATGGGTCCTTTAGCAATCTGGTCTAGTGGAAGGGTTGCAACTAAATGACCTTTAAGATCTCTTCCAAGCAAACCCATTATAGGATTCTATGGTTTTATGCACAAAAACCTTGCTGAATGACTGGAAACAGTTTTGCCTTTCAGTAGTAACTGCTGGCAAATCTAATCTATAAATTACTCAAAACACCTTTGAATCACAGCCTGCTTAGTTCTGCTTTGTATGATTTGAAAAACACTTTTTAAGACCAGATCAGCATAGGCATACATATAGAAACAAAAATAGAACATTACTAAGGGATTAATACTGCATCTCATATTCCAGGACTTTCCTGAATTTATTATCATCAGAAGCCTGTAGTGTTGAGCTATTCTTTTAGCATGTGCTTGCTCCCACTGTGATTATGTGTGATCTCATCAAATTCATTTTTCTTCAACTTTCCAGAAAAATTTCCCATGCAGGATGGAATTGCCTGCAGACATGTGTTTTTAAAATAGATATGCACAGTAATATATACAAGCCTCAGCTAAATGCAGTATTCCTTCTAGGTTTTTACTGGGCACTTGCAGATGTTCTGTGGATTGCATATGCAGATGTATGACTTGAAACACCATCCTAAATTTATGGCTTCTCCTGCCATTGCTTTTTTGTCCTTTTGAATTTAGAAAAAGTCTTTCTGACATTCCATCAAACAGCAGGACACTTGACATCATTGTGGTGCATTTTATTCCGAGGGTTATTAGTATGGAAATAGGACTTATCTTCTCCACACTTTATTCTGTCAAGCAGCATTCAGGGATTCCTGAATGATGCAGACAATTTCTAAAAAGTCACTTAAAGGCAAGCTCAGTGTGGGTATGTTTACCTAAAGAGGATGAAGGCAGAAAGTGAGGTCTATAACTTTAAAGCAGCTAAAACCCAATCAAAATTTCTAATTCCACAGGCTGTGAATACGTACAGAGATACATATATTTAGTTTTAATGATCTGTAAATGGGTGGGTGGTAATTGAGGAGGCCACAGAGGACCAGTGGCTAGATCCAGGAAAGGATAGATCCAAGGACTTTGTATCTAAGCCATGTGCATCTGTGCAGGAAGGAATACTTATCTGTCACAGATTTTAGACTATGCAAAACTAAGGCTGAAAGAGTTCTTATTCATGAACCATGTTGCACTCCGTTATGCACTACAGACATGACTTAAATTTGTACCATTTGCCTGATGTAAAATGCACTTCAGTTAACTGCAAGATTTCCTACATGTATACAGTGCTATATTTCTGTTTGTTCAGTCTTATTTTTTTCTAGGATGGCAAATAATGTAAGCTTAGAATCTTTTGATTTAAAACCAAAATGTCTTGCAATGCTTTCCACAAAGCTGCAATAGATATTTAATGCTGCTATTAACAGGCAGAGTTTCTTGGCTTGAAAAACCCTTTTTGCTTCTTTCCAAAAGCAGCAACATACTTGCTCTTTTTTTTTTTATTATTCTGAGTTCATCTGATCTATATATCTCATTTCCAGCTTAGTCTAGAAAAGCCAAAGATTTCAGAGAAGATAGCAAGACACTCTGCAGGTTCTATTTACCAAATAAGGAACATAAGGCAGAGGAAGTTTAGCCAGAGCTGGCTCTGCCTCGGTTATGATCCTAAGTGAATTTAATAAACTTAAACAAACTCCTTCATCTCTGCAGACAAAATCATGGAGCATCAATATGAAATAGTGCTTCTAATCTCAAAAGAAATACATGCTCATCATAGAACATTATGGGTACTGAGTTAAGAATTATCAAGTTTATAAAGCAATTTTTGGAAAACTGTACAGTGGCTGCTTTGAACTCCAGCCTAAAGCATTCAGCCAGAACTGAGGCAAGGTTCAATATTCACTATTTTACAATTTTTGCAAGAATTTAATTGGCTACAAGATGGTGAGGATTCTGCAAAGAAAGGTGTTTTCTTCATAAGGTTACTGATTTCTGTTATCTCTTTAGAGTGTCAATGTGCTGATGTCATAATATGTATGTTATTACAAATAACATTTTCTTCTTGTTAGCAACGTGGTCTGAATTCTCAAGTTTAGGAGAGGCAGCTGCAGGTAGGACTATTTTGGATTTTAAAACTAAAAAAATATGTAATTTTTAAAAATTAACAATACTGCATTAACTGAACTTGAACTGAAATTAAGAAGTGTTCTCTAACACCACAGATGCTACTTTTAACCCAGTAAAATTCACTGAAGTTCTTCCCTAAAACCTTTCCCAGGCATTTCAGCAACTGCTCAAGCTCAAGCCCTCCCTAGCTGTACTCCTTAGCACCTCTTTAATTAATGTCCCCTTAAAAGTTCAAACCACTAAGCAAAGTTAGAATTTACTTCCACCTTATTACAAACACCTAGTCTGCAAAACCACATTGTTTAAGTATAGCAACAGTCTTGTGCTGCTCCTGCATAATTTCCCAGTCATTAGAGTAACTCTTTCCAGACAGAGAAGGCTCAGATTTAATAACCTTCCCTGCTTGTGGGAGCATCAGTTACAGTTCACAGAATCATACAATTATTTAGATTGAGAAAAAAGCACTTTGTTCATCAAGTCCAGCCATGAAACCAACACTACCAAATCCACCACTAAAACATGTCCCTCTGTACTTCTTCTGCACATCATTTAAATACTTTCAGGGATGGTAACTCTACCACTTCCCTCGGCAACCAATTCTACTGCCAATGTTTTGGTGAAGCAATTGCTCCTAATATCCAATTTAAACCTCCCCTGGCACAACTTGAGGCCATTTCCTCTTGTCCTATTGCTTCTGACTTGGGAGAAGAGACTGAACCCTTTCACTACACCCTCCTTTCAGGCAGTTGTAGAGAGTGATAAGATCTCCCCCAAATCTTCTCTCCAGGCTAAACGATCCCATCTCCCTCAGCTGCTCCTCACAGGATTTGTGCTCCAGACCTTTCACCAGCTCCATTGCCCTTCTCTGGACGTCATTGTGGCACTTTCCCACCTCCTGGAAATTGAAAGTACCAGAAAGGTGACTGTGTTTTAATGCAGTGGCTTCTCTCCCTTTTGTACTGAGCATCCTACTCTGTGAACAGCAGAAGTAAAGGTTTGTTGAGTGAGGGACTTTGGATTTTGAGCAAGGTGAGCAGGACACTACTGCACCAGAGAGGGGCAATATCAGTGCCATCCCTGTCATCCCCTTGTTGATTTTTTTTGTGTGCTTCATATTTATTAAACCAGGATAAGATTCATAGACCCTTTCCTAGTGACAAGCAAGATTACTGCTTTCATGCAGTTGTGAAATGCATACATTTCTTCTCATGGGATTCAAAGCCTTTCATATCCTGCAGTTCCACTCATACTGTATAGAAGCAGAGCAGAGTTATTTCTTGACAGACATTTGTGCTCATTTTGGAAAAGGACAGTTATGCCAACCACTTGTTACTTTGGTTGACTTGGGAGCTCTTTTTAATCCCTTGGGGGCAAAGCAGATGGAAATCTGAACAAAACCTGGAGCACCTCATAAAAAAAACTCTTGAAGATCCATATCTGCAACAAATACAGCAAATATTTCGACCATACAATTTATCTGCTCTGTTTGCTGCTGCCTGCTCGCTTGTGCATCCTTCTAGACATGTGAAAGGGCTCATTTTTCTTCTTTGCACTCCCTGCTTCATGGGCTGAAATATGACTGACATGGTTCTATGTATTACATCCCCTTTCTGGTTCTTGCTATGGTTTATAGCAATACACAACTGAAGAATATAGAATACTGTGTCATAAGGAGCGTGTCCTGTCAGCCACTTCTGAGCAGTAGTTTGTGTGTGTGTGTGTGTGTTGAACCATTCATTACAAAAGAAGTATTGGGAGTTATGGAAGAGACTGTTTCCAGGTAATATATGGCACTGAGGGACATGGCTTAATGTTGGACTAGGCAGTGCTGGGTTTACAGTTGGATTCTGTGATCTTAAAGATCTTTTTTAATATAAATGATTCTATGATTGGTTTTAGGCTGCTTTACAGAAGATACGAGGTTTAGGCCATCATCCTTTCTTTAATACTTCTGTGCCTGTGTGTCTACACTGTGTTTTTCTCTCACCTTCAGCCAATTCTGACACTGAGAATTCTGACATGATGGTCTCACAGTTCCTTAAAGTTTCATGAATAGGGACAACTGCACAGAAAAGTATTATGTGTTTCTTGGTAGAGGGAGAGGTCCAGTTGTAGGAGGTCTTTCCTTGTCTTACACTGATCACAAGGATCCCAAGCCTTCCAAACAGGTCATTTTTGTATGGTGATAGTATGAAACTACCACGAAGCCAAGTGCTGCACATAAATATGTAACAAATAAACTCCAGATATTCCACTGCTCATGTAAAGGCTTGTTACTATTCTTATTTTTCTAAAGCCCTATCCAAACTGAGGAAATGGAATGCTACCTAAACATCATTAATATTTAGTTAGTCCTTGGCTAACATTGCCTCTGATGATATTTAAGGAAAGAACAAACATTAGATAAATATTTTGAAGTATGTTTTCTTTTCCTAGTCCAGAAAACTCCTAAATATATTCCATTCTATCCTATAGAGGGGCTAGTACAATGCCTTTAGTTTAATAACAGTTTTTAAATTTGTCATTTTCAGCCAAACTGAAGCAAGTAGTATAGAGAGATTTCTTGCTGTGTTTGGGCTTCTTTGTGGATATTAATAACTTGGATGACAATACAATCTATTTCTACATTAGCAGATATAAGTATTTTGCACCAAAAATATGCTGCTTGGCAGATCTTTTAACTATGAGTCAGACAGGCAATTGTAACCCTACATCAACAATGTCTGTCAGGGCTGTCTGTTTTGGAAAGACAGTCTTTTTGAGAACTGTAATGCAAGTTTCTCAGATGGTGAAAATCATCAGAGTCTCCCAAGCTGTCAGAGAACTAAAACCAAATCAAGTTGTAGTTCAGCTCCCCAGCAAAGCTCAAATCATCGCCTTTAATGCATGTACCAGTACTTGAGGCTCCACAAATCAAATCAGTGTTGCTACATAAAATGTTGGAGCTCAGAGCAGTTGGCCTAGCTCAAGATATCACAACAGCAGCTGCACGTGCTGGCAGCTAATCCACAATTAGCATAGAACACCAGTAGGTGAAATAAAATAAGCATCCAGCTTGCTGGTGGACTATTCAAATCTGCCTACAGTAAACTATTTTTTTCCACTCCTGTTGAAACCCATTTAGTTGCCTATTGAGATTGCAAGACTATTCATTCCTATTTCTGCTCCATCAATAAAGTCAACCTAGCCTAGGAAATCATACACATGACCAGATGAAAAATTTTCTCAATTCTGTGGACCAGTTACCAAATTTTCACCATCTACTATGGGATCTGAGGCACTCACATCATATGTGGTCACATCCACTACAGACACTTACACCTAAGTGCCTGAATCTGAATTACTCCCTTTAAACCAAATCAAAAGCTGTGCTCATGGTGGTGACAAAATTGAAAAGCTCCCTTGGAATGATAAAACTATCATTGTATCTCTGGCAGGTATGGGTAGAGAATTACAAGACAAGATTCAAATACACGGTAGGACAAGGGTGACAATGAGAGAAAAGCCAGAAGAAAGTTAACAACAGAGGGTTCCCTGGTGCCCTCTGAAAACATTTGAGGAGCTATGAAATGCTGGAGGTGTGTGCAGAACATGAACAAGAACTGCCATTTCACAGAATATCAAATGGAGCTCTGTCATGGGGAGGCAGAAAAAGTCAAGGCAGCAGTGGCTGAAGGCACTTACACTGTCATGCAGTAATTAACTAGGACATAAGGTCAGAGACAGCATGCATGTGTTTTATGTAGTAGTAATGAAGACAGAACAAAGATAATTAAGTTATGCACAGGCTAGAGTAACAAGTGTTTATTCCAGAGATCTTCCTCTGGTCTGTCATTTCTGGATGAATGTACTGGAAGAATTAAGAATCCTGTGGTGGCAGTCAGGCTGTAGGCAGCCTGTGTGAGCAAGAACAAAAATTAATTATACAGCCAGTACTTATTACACAGCAAGATGGGACTTCATGTTAGCACTAACATGCGTGCAGTACTACCACACATTCCCATCCCAAGTTCTATGACCTAACACAGATGCATGCTTACCACCCAGCAAAAAATGGAACATCCAGCTAGGATATGCTGTTTATAAGCTTTTGCTGAGGTTAATTATCAAAAGAAATGAGTTTAAAGGAAGAATATGTGAAAGAGATGAGGGAGTTTTGCAGGTCAGAACTGTGATGTGGTTAGGTTATTGTGATTGACTGTACACCATCACTAAAACAAGAGATAGCAGCAAAATCTCTGTTAAGGAAAGAAATTAAGTATAGATGGGAAAAGGAACAGAGATATAGGGCCAGTATGGTGCTCATCAATTCAGTGGTCAGTGGATGTATATTAGGCAGGACAGGATATGGATTGCACTATCTGTTTTTCTCCCTCCTAATTGGAGCAGAAGGACAGGTGAGCCACATCTACCTTTCTGGTAAGTGACAAGCCAGTTGGTAAGGATGTTGAAATATCTCTATTGACATGTAACATATGTTGGTCTTAAACTGCAAGAAAATTGTTAGAAAATGAGCCCATGCGACCATCACAAGGCTTATATCTCACACTGTGTTCTCGAAAGGTTATTCTAAAAGACTTAAGTGTAGTTTTACTTGACTGTTCATCTGAGGTGAGGTTTCAACAAGGCAGTTATCTTTATTTTAACAGCTTTGCTATACACCAAATATTATTTGCTGTATGAGACCCTTTGGCTTATGCACAAATCCTTCACAACTCAGAGCACCTGACTGCCACTAGATCAGCCATGCTATTGTACATGTGGTCTTTTTCTTCAAGCTTTACTAATTTACCATTAATTTCTCTGACAAGGCGTTTTGATAAAGCAAAAAAATTACTGTCAGTGTTTTTCAGGAATATCATATTTTTCGTGGATCAATTTGAATTCTGAGCAAGTGTCAGATGAAAACTCAGGCACTTCTATTCAAAAAAGCACCAACTTGTTTGAATGCTAAACAGGCCTAAGTTTTTCTGATAGCAGCATTTTGATCATTGTTTTCCATAGCAGATGTTAGAACATAAGTCATGAAAACTTTACAGTCTAAACAATTGGGTTGTTTTTCTAAATTGTGTGTAAGAGTTTGGAAATGGGATGAAGATGTGCATTTTAAAGGCTAAAAGCAAAAATAATGAAAATAATGATTCACAGAAAAGGAAAAAAATATGCATTTGCTTATAAAGAGAGGCAACTAGCTGTGAAAAATAAACAGCTGACCTAACTTTTTTAAAACTGTAAGTTTTTCAACTGAATACTTAATAGCAGAATGAGAATTAATAAGATAGAGCCATATTATTATTAATATGCCTGGAAATCAAAATAAAAGGGAGAGGATTATTTTGTGTGGGCTGAGGCAACAGCCAGACATCATTCTGTCTAGTACTGGCTAACTTTAGCATATTTGATCCATAGCTGCTGTGAACAGAAAAGAAAAATGGCAAGATCCTGTTTTAACAGGGTAACTCCAGAATGCAAGCAAATAGCACAGGTTATGCAAAGAAAATATAAAAATCCAGCTACCATATTGTACATCATTAAAATTCCTCCCCCCTCTAGCCTTTCCCCCCAGCTGGGATAATTCTGACATGAGCAGTTTTGAAGCCATATATGGAGCTCTGAAGACAGATCCCCAGACTCAGTTTCTGAGCCACGAACAAGCAGCTGTGATGGATTGTACCCCAAGCCATCTGCTGATGTTCAGTTCACCAGCAGCTCATTTACAGAATTACTATCAAAGAAATCTGCAATTGGTGACCATTTAATACACCCCATTTAAAACTGGTAAGTCAACTCTTGCTTCAGAACTGGTTTATCCAACCCTGTAGGAAAAGCAGTAAAACAGCTGAACACAAAGCTGTGCCAGTCACCCTCACCTGTGAACCCAGAAACAGCAGCTCTTGTGATCTCACCAATTGAAGGATTAAAATACTTCATATTCTTTAGTGCCTGTATACAACTGGCAAGAATAATGTCCTTCCAGCACCTGTATTCAGCAGCAATCATAACCTCTGTGAAGAAATCTTGGCCTACCTTACAATAGAAATAAACAGATGAACAGAGTTGTTTGGAACTAAGAGAAAAATATTTTTTTTAAAATCAAGAACCAAGAAATGAATGTCAAACTCTCGGGTTTTTTGAATCCCAGAGGTATTTCTGCCTCTGGTATGTGTCTCTGTAGCATTCTCCTGCTATGGCCACCTACACAGTTCTGTCATCCTCATTTTTCCATCTCTTTATGTTCCGCCTCTGAGGGAGGCTCTGCAAGCCATTAGCCAGCAGCTCAGCTCAAACTTGCAAATGTTAGACATGCTGAGAGGACACAGGTAGGAGGAAGGAAGACAGAAGGAAAACAGTCCCATGGGAGATGCTTTACTACAATAATACCTGAAAGCCTTTCTCCTAAGGACTTTGCTGTTTCTTTCCTACTCCTTGCGGCATGCCAGCATTTCAAATGCCACTGCATACTCCCGGAGACCAACCAAAGCTGTTGGACCTTAAAGAAGATGCTGCATTATTGTTGGCTGTTTACTGGGATCTGTGCCACCCAGATGAACCCTGACACTACAGGAGAGACAGGAAGGAACGGGTTTGGTTTTGATTACCACCCTGGTGGTGTCTTCCTGACAAACAGCAGCAGCAGCAGTAATATTCCAGCTCTTGAGATGCACTTAAGGGTGTCCCTCCCTGTACAGACTGCAGTGATTCTTTTTAGGACCCTGGCTCTTATTCTCTTAGGCTTATTTGGGGGACTGCAGCCACGTGGCACAGCTGAGACAGCCTTGCTGGCACCCAGGCAATGTCAAAAACAAAGAACTGGATGGGGAAACAGGCAGTCTGGGTCACTATCAGGCCCAGAGACAGCAGCTGAGGTTATATGCTGACCAGTGCTGTCCCATCAAGCCTGCAGTGTTGAGAGAGACCTTGGGGAGCCAAGCCAGCAGGTCAGGTCAGAATCAAGGATGCAGGAGGCTGGATGCAGGCACAGCTGGTGCACAGCTGGTCCCTGCTCGTGCTGCATCCCTTCAGCTTAAAAGCAGGCCCCCAGGGAGAGGAGCATCACACCTGCCCCACAATGGCTCATGTCTGGGAGGAGGTGACCCCGTACTCAATTCTGCTCAACTCCCTAATGCTGCTAGAGATACTCCTAGGAGAAGGATGCATTCTGTGTCCTGACAAAGATTGCCTGAGGACATAAATCCCTTTTCTTTTTGGCTAGCTAACAGGGCAAACATCTGTCTATAACACCAATATGTGTTCTTGCTGCTCTCAGTGGGCAGAGATAGTGGGAGGTAGAGACAAAGATCATCACAACACTATAAAAAAATGTAGCTTTTCTCTTCCACACTTGTCCTTAACTCTTCCATATTCTGAAAGGGAATATGTATATTAGCATAAAAAACATAGCATCTGCTTTCACTCTTGGTAAGAGGAAACAAGAAATATTGCAGGACATCCTCAGCTACATATCCTTTTTCTGAGAAGGGATTGGGACGATTTTTAAAATAAAAAAGAAATTAGTTAAAAGCCTGGCATTGTTTAAAAGTTGTCTGTTAAAATAAACAGAAGTCCTGCCATTTGCCACCCTAAGACTGGAATTTCACCATATGCATTATAATTTTCCTTCTGGTTATACCAGGTGAGTAAGAAACCATTTGATAGAGATCAAAGAGGAAAACAATTTTTTCCTACCTACACTGCAATAAAAAAAAAAAAATCACAGAATCATAGAATTGTATAGGTTAGAAAAGATCTCAATGATCATTGAATCACAGACATGTTCACTACTAAACCACGTCTCCAAGTGCCACATTTCAAAAAAACTACATATTTTTGGACATGATCAGGTGATTCCACTGCTTCCCTGGGGAGCTTCTTCCAAAGCCTGATCACTCTTTACCCTTTCCTTGTCTAAAATAGACAATACTTTTTTAGAAGTTCTATTGGATGAAGGATTTAGGAAAAGTTACATGCAAAATCCTAGGGTTACTGATCACTTTAATCCTAAAAACCAATGAGAAGAAAAAAATGTTTTCTATTTAAATTTATTGCAGATTAAAAACAATTACTTCCCTGATAGGAAGGAAGGAAGGAAGGAAGGAAGGAAGGAAGGAAGGAAGGAAGGAAGGAAGGAAGGTGAAAAGTAGAGAAAAATAGGTAGAGAAAAGTAGAGAAAAGTAGTCATTTCTCAGACACTCTTACTTTTGCTTCTTTTGCTTCTGGTCACACAAAGCCATGTAGACATTAATATCATTCATGATTAATAAAAAATTGAATCCATTGAATTCACTGAATACAACCTAGCATTTAAACAGAGCAAATATTACCATTAAGACTGTGTTTCCTCATATCTTTTCTTGCTTTATACAGGGCATTGAATTGAGTCAATTGTCTTTATTTTATCCTTAGGCTTCATGGATAAAACATTCCTCGGTCTTTCTGCATTCTCCTAATAACTAGCTTTGCTTTAACATTTAATTCCACACCTCAGCAGAGTCCTGTAGCAAAGAATGATCTGGAACACTAAAGGAAGATGATGCTGTGGTTCTCCACCCCCCTCCCCCCCATATAATGACACTTAATTAAATGTTCTCATTAGTCTGGAAGGGGGACTTAAGCACTTATCGTTGTTAAAATATGGTGGCAAAAAGCTCTGAATATACAGGCCTGCTAAAATCTGCTTCCCTGCCCTGAAATATCTTTGAATGACAGGCATCATTACCTCAGTGAGAGACAGCACTCAGGATAGAAATTGTTAGCTCCAGACTAAAGCCTGAGAAGAATCCCTGGTCTCACAACCATTGCACAATCCAAAAGACTGAGCATATTCCTTTTCTACTAGGCTGGGAGAACAGTTGAATTTTCATTTAGTAGAAGTTTTGGGTTCACATTTTCCTCCTTTGTGAAGAGTTGCATAGCCAACCCAAAATTCTCCTCCTTTCTCATTGGAAAGCACACAAAATGAAAAGAAAGGAATACAGCTTTATAGAGCATTGGTTCCTGTCACTCTTAGAGGCTGTAAAGGTTGCTTCTTTTTAACATTAAGACAATCAAGGCCATCAGAGTAGCGAGGGAAAATGTAGTTAGTCTATTTCCTGCTGCAATCAAAGCTTTAATTTGCAATCAGATCTCTTGATAGAAATAAAATTGAAACTGGCTTAGGATAGGTCACAGTGACCGGGTTGCCTGGTGTCTTTTCATATTGTGTGACTTTGTGCAAGTTACTTATCCTCTCACTATTCACCCACCACTTTGTGATTCATAATGTGCATTATAACTGCAGCTACAAAAAAGTGACTCCAGCAATCACTTGTCATTTAGTTGGATTTTATTTTTTAAAATGTATACACCAGACCTTGAGAACCCTGCCAGAAAACAGATTAATAACTTCATAATTCCAGAGCATTACACAAAATATGTGATTTTGTTCAACTAATTTCTGCAGAAGAAATTAGGGAAGGAATGCACAGTGATTACTTTTCAACTGAGAAAAAACACATGCCCTCAATTTTCCTTATAAGCCTTACCAAAACTGGGTTGTTTTTTCATAGCAAGTTCTGGAGTTCCACATATGTGGGCTATTTCTGGGCAACAGTAAAGAGATCTTCACAAATAAACATCATTATCCTTAGAAAGGAAGGATTTGGGAAAAAATGCTACGCACTGGAGGCAGCCCTTCTGCTGGCCATTTTTGTTTGTGGAAGTGTGGTTTTGAAGGCTCCTGGTCTGCTTATTGCAGCTATATAGGTTCCTTCCCAGAGTGACTGATGCTCAGTTAAATATTCCACAGCCACTCCCGTTCTCCTGGAAGAGCCTCCTCTGGCAGCCAGCAGGCAGTCACATCAAGCTGCTCCCACTCTGACGAGCCAAGCTGCTGCCAGCTGAGCATCTCATAAAGCAAGATAGGTGTCTGAGAAATCTTCTCCTCTGGAATCACCAGTGGAAAAGCATTTCTAGTATGCTTTTCCCTTCAAAATGCATATCTCAAAGCAATAAGTGCAGCTAAAATCCAGACAGGACATGACAGGAGCTGCATAGAAAAACACCTTTTTTGGGAACATCCACACAATATGATTCTCTTCCATCTTTCTTTCTTTCTATTGAAATGTTATCTCTTTCTGCTATGTAGAATGGGACTGTCTGTTATTTGGCCCCCAAATGACCCTTTGGAGGCAATTATTTTTGTTTTTGTCAGCATCCCTCCCTAGGCATTAAGAAAAGCAAATGTAAGGATGATTGATCTTAACGTGTGTGTCCGGCACTTATGCTATGGCATTTCATGACATAGCTCCTAAAAGATTTCTCCATTCTATTTAGAATACAGATACAGTTAAAAGTATGCATCACAGATGAATAAAAGAAAAATATCAGTCCTTTTTTGAAACTAGCAGTTTCTCTGCATGCTGCTGTGGTCTCTGGCAGCCTGGATGGAGGAGGGTCTGCAAAATGAAATGAATCATCATAATTCTTATATTAAGCATGAGTTGCTATGAGTGAAATATCTTGCTTCAGATGACAGCAGTAAGAAAACAATCCACTTCCCCTCCCCTTTTCATCCCCTCCAGAATTCTGTGCCTGTTTCCTTTACCATAGACAGAAAGCTATTGTGCACACAAAGACTCCGAGAAATATAAAATGTTTTTCCTTTTATAGGCATTTTACAATTGCAGAGGTTAGCTGAACACAGTCTCTCCCTGATGAAAAGTCTGTTTCTTGCCAGAATTGGCGAGTTTGGGCAGAGGGCTGCACCTTCATCCAGCTCAGAGAGCAACTGTTTACTGTGGCGTGTGTCTCACCTAATTTCTGCATTAACTAACAAGCCTCCTCCCTCTCCAGCCAAGCTCTGCTGAGACCTAGGACTGATGGATAGATATAGTTTTTTTTCTTTTCTTCTCCCTGCTTTCTATTTGGTATGCAATTCCTACTCAGAAAGCAGACCATGCTGACTTCCTCAAAATCTTGCAGTTTTAGGAGCTCCCATGATTGGAGGAGCAGCAGCTTTCCTCAAGCCACTGACATGGAGAGGTAATTATCATACATACAGGGAAGAGCTGCCAGCAGAGCTGTAGGTCTGATTTCCTGATTTGCACAAGTGCAGGCAAGCTCTATTTACAGCACCAACAAATCAGGACTGACTGCACATTCCTAAAAAATTGTGAATTTTCTCAAAAAGCCATGTCCTAGTGGGGATGCAGAAAGATGTGTGACAGACAGAGGCACACAGGGCTGTGCATTTACAAGAGCCAGTTTTGGAAACACCACTTTCTTTTCCAACCTGTAAAAAAGGGAAATTGTTGAAAAGACTTGCATTTTTTCTCTCTTCACAGATGTCCAGTTCCTATGAGTAATATTTCTAATAGGTTACTCAGTTTATAAAAGAACAGTACATTTTAAGCAATAGAACAGGTCTTCAATGATATGTTTCTATGCTTCATGTTTCTATGCTCATCATAATCATGGTCCTCAGGGTAAAAAAAGTACACCAAATTATTTGTCTTCACTTAAGGGACAGTGCTGAGCCTTGCGCTTTCTGCACAGCCATCTTCTGTATTATTCATCAATGTTTTTAAAGTTTTTCAGCTCAACACTGTCACTTCAGCTCTTCCAAATAATAAATTTTAAAAAAAAATTTAAAAATCCAGAATCAGAGATGCCTCTGGGATGATATCAGCCACAAAACTGATTGTCCAGATTCAAACCAGTTAAGAAGGTACAATTCATTTGGATACTTTTAATTTGGTCTTAAATCTTCATATTTCATTGATTTTTGGCAAGTTCAGTGAAATCTCTGAACCGTGATATGTATCTACAACACCAAACTGCTCTTTCCTCAGATTTCCTAAGAAAATTTAATCATATCAGTGAGCTACTGATATCATAGATGCTTCTCTTTGCCAATAAATAAGCATATTCCCATTAACTGCCTTCACCATGAACATCCATGCTCAGTGAAGTTCTAGACTATCTTTTGAACATACTCAGGTCTGAAACAGATAATAACTTTGCTGACATCAGATGGTTTTGGAGCATTATTCCTTGAGAAACAGTTGGTGAAATTGCAATTTCTGAGGTTATATCCAGCTTGTTCTCCTTGTAAAGGACTTCCACCCTGAGTTAAGTATTTCATCCTATTTATCTTGCATCTCCAACCTTACCTTTAATACAGATGTATAGTATGGCTAGAACTTTTTGTTTTCTGAATAACAGGCCACAAAATTTGATTATACTTGCAATACTGCAAGTATTGTAGACATGGAGACATCTTGTGTCATAATACCACAAAACAGGAACAAAAAGGATGTGCTGAAGTAAGCAAACATGATTTGTCACCCTGCTTATCAAATGAAGGAAAGTCAATATACAATGAAAATCCAGTGTTCTGTAATGAAAGTCAATTAAAATCAAGCGCATACACTGCAAAAGACAGAAGAACGCAAAAATAGTTATAGAAATTTACATTCTAAGGAAAACGTTGTCCATAATTACTTTAACTGTGAAATAAATCACCAGTTAAACCTATTATCAAAATATATAATTTTGAGACTTTAGAGAGTTTAATCTGTTTGATATGCAAATCATATGCTCATTATTGGGTTTTGATTAAGTACTTGCATGTTTTTCTACCTAGGAAACAAAATATAATTTAATATTTATGTTAAAGAACATCTTTCTCACAACATTTCTAGTTCTTTCTTCTTCACAAGATAAGCAATTATTTTATTTTTTAATAGCCAAAGCTGCAAGTTATGTAATTCAATCAATTACAGAACTCTACCAAAGAAGAGAAGTCCAAAAGCACAAGTTACAGTATAAATATGTTTACAAACACAGTGTAACCCACATATTACCTGCTTGTATACATGGCCAGTTTATTTCTGGGTAAATGGTCATTTTAACCAAAATGCAGTTAGATTACTGGCAAGTTATATAGATGAGACTTGTAGTGAAATGTAGCAAAAAGGAAAATAAAACATCTTTACACCTCATGAGATTTAAAAGTGTAAAATATTTTCAGACTTTTTTTACAGTCACTTGTTGATAAATTCAGTTCACACAGTCCTTTTCCATCTCTATATATGGACAAATAATGACAGTCAGAAATGCCACAAACCATAATAAAATGTGTTCAAGTTTCTCTGCACTATATATTTTGACATAATTTCTCATAGGATTGCTGTTCCTGCCATCCAAATAATGATGTTTTTCCTCAGCTCAGCAGAGTGATATCCAACAGAGTAGTGCCCAGGATGTGGTGGGACAAGAATGAGACTAATCCTCTCTCGGGAAAGGTTTGAACCCATCTTTTAGGGGAAGACCATCACTCTTGTGAGTGGACACTGGACACTCTTTTCTCCTTTTCCACTTTTAATTTGAAATAAAGGGCCTTGGCTGCATTGAAAAAAAAAAGCAGGACCAGCCGGTTAAAGGAGGTGATTCTTCACCTCTGCTCCAATTTAAAGTATTGTGTCCAGCTCTGGACACAATGTAAGAAGGACGTGGACCTGTTGGAGCAGGTTCAGAGGAGGGTAACAGATATGATCAGAAGGCTGGAGCACCTCTCCTAGTGAAACAGACTGAGAGAGGTGTGATGGTTCATCCTGGAAAAGAAAAGGCTCCAGGGAGACCTTATAGGATCTCTTCAGGGTGTAAAGAGAGCCTACAAGAGAGATAGAGAAGGGCTTTTTACAAGGGCATGTAGTGATAGAGGACAAGGGGGGATGGCTTTAAATTAACAGAGAGCAGGTTTAGATTAGATATTAGGAAGAAATTCTTTACTGTGTGGGTGGTGAGACACTGGTGCAGGTTGACCAGAGAAGTTGTGGATGTCCCATCCCTGGCAGTGTTCTAGGCCAGGCTGGATGGGGCTCTGAGGAACCTGGTCTAGTGTAAGGTGTCCCTGCCCATGGCAAGGGGCTTGGAACTAAATGACCTTTAACGCCCCTTTCAACCCAAACCATTCTATTTTTCTATATTTCCAGCAGAGAAAAACATGGATTTTTAACTCAAATAAAGTGAGTCCCTGCAGCTCACAGTTAGGGATTCGTATCCTTGAAAATGCCAGTTTTTAAAGATCATCCATCACAGTGACAGTCTTACTGAGGGTGGTAATTCCCAGTATGTTGGACAGGGCTTTTGGGAATCTCATCCTCAAAGCTTGGAACAGACATATGTGGAGGGATCCTCTGGGCTTGCTGAGACAAGAACCAATGAAGTAAACCAGCAAGGCAGCTTTAAATTGTATTTATGTACATGGGACAGGTTCACTATCCAGGACTGTGCTGTTTTAAATTTATCTCTTTAAAAAATACCTACCTGAACAAAATTGATATAAAATTTGTATGCCCATTAATTCTTAGAGACAAAAATAATCACGAAAACCTGCATGAAAGCTCACTTATGAAAGTTAATTTCTCAGAAGTCCTGATGTAAGTTTTCAAAAATGCCAGTGTTAATTTTAACACAGAGTAATTCAGAAACAATTACCAAGAACAAAAAAAATTCTTAATTCATTGCTTGTTTATGGATAACACTGGTCACATAGGGTTTCTTACAGTATGAGAAATACGTGATATACTTAATTTCAAGAAAATTTATTTATTCTGTAATCTGACACAATGATATTAAAAAGTCAGCAGTGTGGTGTGAGCTGATCAAATGCTGATGACTTTCTTGTTGTTTCCAACTTCTTATTACAAAAAGGTAAAATTTATTAAATTCACTGCATAAATATTCTCTGTGGATAAAAATGCATGAAAAATTCTGCCTTAAGATATTTGGTCCAAGTTATGAATAATTTTAAAATCCAGCAATTTCATATGAAGTGTCTTTTTTGCAAATTATATTTATCTGATCATAGATTTTAAAGCTAGAAGCCCCAACATAATAGTTTAAGCTGATTTACTGTCATTAAATCATAAAATACAAACTTTTCTCTCAGTGAATACAGGGAGCTTTGATTGAATGAAAACTAATACTTTAAAAAGCCTAGACCATGCTAATCTAATGATTTCTTGTGCTATTGTACTGCAACTCTCAATAAATGTTTCTAGTGTCTAATTACTCATGTAGATGCAATTTCCAGTTTGAACCTACCACAGTTTTATTTCCAGCAATTTGGCCTAGATTTTGTTGTGATCTTCAGGATCAAGATTGAGCTTTCAGTACATTTTTCCTAAAACTTTTGCAGTTGAAAACTTCTCAGCAAACATAACCACAGACATCTTCATTAAATTTATTGAAAACATAAATGTGGATTATTGTCTTATAGAATTCTCCTACCATGGTTACCATATTAATCTAATTTTCAGACTGTTTATACGCCAATGCACAATTCTTATTTGTTTTGTCTTTCTTCTTCTTCAACATTTCTTTGTTTTGAAACAGTTTATATACTTCAATAAAGAGTTCTAGTGCTGCATGTATTTTGTTGTAGTGGAGCTAATATAAAATGTAATCTTCTGCTAGCATTTATCTAAGGAACCAGCTGCTTTATTAGGCAATGCAAATCCTAAAATGCAGCACTTTTTTCCCATTCTAACTAGTTAAATACGTAAATCCAGAAATTCCTAGAAACACAGACCTGAAACACAATATTATTACCATCCTGAGAATAATTTAAGCTAAAATTGTCTCCTGCCTCCTTTGGTTTCCTGTTATGTCAATTATAATATTTATACAATTTTTACATTTTAGAGCCATCCTCCTTTTTTATATCAGCATTTTTGAAAATTATCCAAAATAATTTAACAAGAAAAAAGAAAGGAGGGATTCAAACGTTTTGTCAGCTCAATTTCTCATTGCATTATCCTATATTCCTTATGGGGAGTTTTTTTCTTCCCTTTATAACCAGCCTATTGTTTTTCTCATTCAGTCTTTTTTATTTATCTTGCATAAACACTTAAAAAATTTCAGTAGCCCTTTATTCATTCAGCAGAAATATTTACTCCTTTTAAAGAATAATTCTCTTATCCTGTATGCACTGTGTCAAAGCTTCAGCTCTGATCATTTTGAAGACATGACATTTCTTCATAAGCTTTACATTAAACTAGTTTGTGGTGACATTTTGAGATACTCATTATCCTGTCTGAAGTCTTGACAGCATTAGCCTTTAAATTGGCTTCAGCTTTGGTATAAAATGGTAGCTAAATATTCGTCAGTGACTTTGGTACATCCAATTTTAATAGATGTACACAGTTAATTCATTAGAATTGCATGCATATGAAGGACACAGTTCCTCAGTCAAAGTTTTTTTCCTATTTTCAAATAGCAACCAGTGAAATTATGTTGGGATTTCATCCATTATAAACTCATACTTACTCTGGAAAACTCAATTTGTGTTCCTTCCTTCAACATAGATTTTTGTGTATGAATTGCACATAATTCTCATTACGTTAGCACATTAAAATCCCAGGATTATATTTACTTATTTAAAAATCCACTAGCAAAACTAGTTCTGTAACTTCTATAATTCACTAGAATGAGATAAAAACATCAAAGTTACTAGATGAAAAAACCCCATAAACCTGCTTTCCTATGAATACTAAAGGCAGATGAACATTCAAAAGGACTGGCTCTCACCTCCATAAATTACACCGATTGTGTTGAACTGTAAGGGCACTAAAAGTTGTTCAGAGGTACACTAATTTTTCAGCTATTTTAGGCTCTCAGAACTGTGTGAGAAGCACAAACATCTGGCTCAATATGTAAGAGCCACCCTCCAGCAGACTTTCTTCTGGAAGTGGAAGTTAGCCATACTGAGAGCCAGTCCACAGCTGGTCACTCTCCTTTCTTTTGTCATTATCCTCCAATTCATTCAGCTCCCATGAAGAGCAGATGAACCAACAGAGAATACTGGGAGTTATTCTTCCACCTCCACACTAGGCACAAATACTCTGACCTTTCACCAGAGAAAATAAAAAGATATTCCAGTTTCTCAGATGGAGATAACAAGTGAATACACATTCTTGATGGAGAAAACAACAGGTGAATACATATTCTTGATGGAATATTCTTCAGTAAGATATAAAGTCTACTTTAAGCTTAATATTAGAAAATAAGACTGCAATTAATTCATAATTCTCAGAATGATCGTTTATGAGTATGACTATATTTGACAGCAAAGAATACAAAATCTATTAATAAAATACCTTTGGCAGGGAAAAGCAATAATTGCAGAGTATAAAATTTCTTCTCGTTTGTTTCTGGTGTTTGTATAATCACAGGTTTTGGCTGCATCAGAAGAAAGCACTGATGATATAATTTGGCACTTTTCTCTAATCTTATCTCTGTTGAATTAAAGATGATTTGATATTTGGATTTTAACTGAAATGTGTCAAACACAGGATGTTTTATAGATATGCATTTTCATTAAATTTGATGTCCTTGTTCTCAATTTATGGCGGCTTGAGCTAAACCCAAAGATCTTCTAACAGCAAAAACTTTGAAAACTGCAAATGCCAGTATATCCTTTCAGAATACAGAACTTATTCTGAACTCTAAAAAATTCCTCCCTTTTAATTCTCTGCTATTGGAACAGAACTTGACGTTCCCATTCCTCCCTTTTTCTGCCTTTTCATTTTTTCTTTCCATTTAAGGATTGCTCTTCACCCAGAGGGTGGCTGGGCACTGGAACAGCTCCCCAGGGCAGTGGGCCCAGCACCAGCCTGACAGAGCTCAGGAAGTGTTTGGACAATGCTCTCAGGCACATGGTGTGACTCTTGGGGTGTCTGTGCAGACACTTGTCCTGTGCAGGGCCAGGAGCTGGACTCAATCCTGGCGCGTCCCTTCTTACTCAGCATAATTTGTGGTTCTGTGAGCTTCATCTAAATTACACTGTCTATAATTTTACCTTTCTTCCTCTCAGAGACAGCCACTGCCCATTCTGGCCCATAGGGTTCGAACTTTTGCAGTTCTGCCATATCACAGGTGGACCTTGTTTCCTTACTGCAGTGTAACCTTTTCATCAGTCTACCCACCCTTTTCTGCCAAATCTTGGGTTTCTGTGTATATATTTAAGCAGATTGAAAAAAAGCCTGATATAGTTGAGGCACCTTCTTTATTTTAATTCCAGTATAGAACAATATGGCACTACTAAAGAAAGTATATTTTTTATCATTCAAAACTAAATCATGTTGAGAATATTTTCACAAAAAATCCAGTGCAATTAAATTTTGGGCTGCATTTTTTCCTATTAAATTTATGTGTATTTATATTCTTTTTCCCCTTACATGAAGGAAAAAAAATTTAGAGAACATAAATTTTGCTGACAGGTGATTATTCAGTTTCCCCCCCATTTCCTTATCTTTTCACATCATGAATATTTCTAGCACTGTCTTCAACACATTCCTCTAACAAGTACTGTCAGTCTGATTTAAGAAAAGAAGGCCCTGTTCAACTCTGTTGCCCAGAATTGTATCAAGGTATTTTACACCACAAAATACACTCTGTGGGATTCATAAACTCACAGAATGGTTTGCCTTGGAAATTACCTTAAAGATCATCTGGTTCCAGGCCTTTGCCATGGCAAGGACACCTTCTATTAGACCAGGTTGCTCAAAGCCCCATCCAGGCTGGCCTTGAATATTTCCAGGGATGAGGCATCCACAGCTTCTCTGAACAACCTGTCCCAGTACTTCACCACTCTCACAGTAAAAAGGTTCCTCCTAATATCTAATCTAAACCCCCCTCTGATTGCAACTTTTTTATCTTGTAGCAGAGAGAAAGCATTCAAGTGCAAGACTACCACAACTGTCTTAATATACTTTAATATTATGATCCAAGATATCTGCATGTGCATCCTGTGTTTATGTGATTCTGTGTGAAAGCTGAAAAGCCCTTTCAGCAGTGATATCCTTCCAATCCCCAGGCGGGGCAGAATTTTTCTAACAGAAAAAGGCAAAAAGGGAGTAGGGTATAACTTATACATTATTGTGCTCTCCTTTTTTTTTTTTTTTTTTTTTTTTTTTCCCTAAGAGTTTAAAAAGCCTAATTTTGGACTGTCAGGAACATACTGTTACAATACTGGATCTCTTGCAAAGTTTTAATTCTTTAATAGGTATAAGAATAGAAATAAGGAAAATGCAAATCTAGACAATTCAAAAAAGGAAGACAAAGAGAGGCCAAGGAGGCAAAATGGCATGGACTGTTCTCATCAGATCCCATCAGTGCTTTTGACAGCAGTGTAGTTCTATTTAAAACTATACGTAATTTACCTTGTCAACAAAGATATATTTTTCTCCTTTAGACCCAGAAAGAAACAAAAAGGTAAATCAAATTGTGGTCTGAAATTACCTTATTTTTGAGTGTTAGACACACTGTTACATATTTCTTACTCACAAAAAACAATGCCTTTCTCCTATTTCAGCTATTAGATCACCCTCTTGAATCATAACCCCTTCCGTTTCAGACACTCGTTCCTTTAGTGAGACCAGTAACTTTCCTTTTATTGAATCATGCCTTGCATTTGACTAATGCAAACCTTTCAGGGAGACATCTAGCTTTGATTTAAAAATAGCAGAAGATATGCCATTTCCCTTACAGAAACTCCCCAAGCTTAATCACTGTCATTGTTTGACATTCTGTCTCTAGCTTTCAGCTGTCAGCTGCTAAATTATGGAGGCACTCAGGATGCCAGTCCGTGTACCCCAGAGAAGCAGTGTCTCTCTGGGCTCTGTCTCCAGAGAGAAGACCCTCATGGGGGTAATTCAGAGCACCAGAAATTTGCCTTCTGCACTGATTGTCCCCATGAGCCTACTATACAGATGGGAGAAAAAGGCTTTTAAAAGCAAGGTCCACGGCTGAGAATCAACTTCTGCATTTTTCACACCCATATATTTTTCCATGCAGGCACATGTACTGTGTAATCAGGCTGTCTTTAAGTTCCCTTTTTAATGAGAAAACAGTTGAGCTACTTAAGCACAACTTCTCTCTCACCAATCCAGGAGCTATTTATTTTGGATTTTCATTAGAATTTTTGATTTAGTTGGTACAAGAAAATACCCATTTTATTGGGTTATCTCATTATTTCATTTAAATGAGGACTCATTATATTTGTACAAAGAGGCCACTACTCCTCTTATTGTAGTGCTACTTGCAGTCTCCTTATCTAAACATTTGAGACCCAAAGGCTAGTTTGCTTGTTTAGGTGGTTTTTTTTCCCCCAGCAGCACAGTGAGCACAGTTTTTTCCTCTGGAAGCACTGAATTTCCTTCAGAGAAGCAAGGCACAGAGGTGATCTCATGAAATCACTTTGAGGCCAAAGGTATTGCTTCAGCCTACATCATACAACAGAAATCCATGTTTTTAAAAATATTCCTCATTCCTAAATCTCTTGCTTGCCTGCTGTAATGTCCAACTCATCTCCTTGTTAGGATTTTCCCCATATCTAATCTGCACATTCATTGAGGTGAATTACAACTATTTCTTGTTTCATATGTACTGTATATTAAGGACAATGCAACAAAACCTTTGCCTTTTTATCCACCATTAGCTTTACCTTTTCCAAACTAAACTGTCTTTTTTTATTATTTTCCTAGGTTCTGTTTTTGGATAGCTGTCTAACCTGATTTCCCTCTTGTTGTTTCCCTTGCCCAACATGTGAACCTGCCTGCAAAGTAGAGTGCCCAGAGGTGGACACAGTACTCTACTCAAAGCCTGTCTGCTGCCAGGTACATGTGAATGGAAATGACTCCTTCACACAGTTTATGTTGATGGTAATATAGCCTGGTATGAAATATAACATTTTTGTTTGGTTTTTTTGTTTGCTTTTTGTTTGGATTTTTTTGTTTGTTTGTCTGTTTGTTTGTGGGTTTTTTTGCTTTTTACAGCAGCATTATATTTCTGACTCTTACTCAGTTTGAGGCAATTATTCCCAGACCCTTTACTGCTGATCCTGCCTAAACCACCAGTCCCAGTTTTGCCTTTATGAATTCCGTTTCTCTGTTCTAACATGAAGCACTTTGCCATCGCCTGCACTACCTTATTCTTGTTGACATCAAACCATCTGTCTAATTTAGCACAGACATTTTGAATTTTCATCATGTCGTTCAGTATTTGTGAGGCAGGAAGCCATCCATAAATTTTACAAATCAGCCCTAATGAGAGGTAAAAGTCATTAACAAAACTATTCAGTAATACCACACCAAGACAGACCTCCCTGGTACTTACTGGAAAAGTCCTTTTTCACTGACAGTGAACAGCTGGTAAATAGTCTTTTAGTATGGTGCAAAATGTCCTGTTTCTTATGTGCTTTTCAGGCAATCACCCATTTTACTTTAATAGAGATTTCCTCATACAGATCTAGATAACAAACAGAAAGGAATAAGGTACCACAAATAGTATAGTGAGATTAGAGTAGAATACTTACAATATATAGCAGCTCACAGTTGGTTTTCCTTTATTACAGAAGCACAGTTTCTGTAATAAAAGCAATGAAAATGTATGAAAGCAATTATAGAAGGAGTAAGCGTTTTCCAGTTACTACTATATTATGAGAAAAACAGCACTACTATAGAAATAATGAAAAGCTTATCAAAATTACCCGCATTGTAGCTGTACAGAAATTACCTACAATTTCCATTTTAAATTTTTTTAATTAAATATCTGGAATATAATCAATTCCTGCCTCATCTTGTTCATGTTTGCTTTATGGGCTGTCAGAGTACCTAGAATTTAAAAAAAAATAGTTTTTCCAAAGCATATACATATCTCTGGAGAGAATAAGAATGACAAGAATAGGAATTACAGCAAATATTGTTTCCTTCTGGCTAAAACTATTCCAGTGCAAAACCAGTAAAAAGAAAATGCAACATTGAAGCAGTAATTACCCTGTTTGCCTAAACAAAAAAAAAAATATGGTTAGTTTAAGCTTTCTTCTGAAAAGATCCAGAGATATATTATAAACAAAAGTCTAAAAAAATTACTGTAATGGAATTTAGAGTTGATTTGGGGAAATCATAATGGTCATAATGAAGTCATAACCCAGGCCTTGGTTTGTTCAAACACATCTTTGTGGATTTCTTGTTTGGAAATGAAGAACCATACCAGCAGTAATTTCATTTTTCAGTTTCTCTGGAACACTAGTGAGCAAAACACACAATATTTTCTGAAATATGATTGAACAAAACATCACTTGTACAGTTTTCCATTGGCATCAACTTTTCCTTTCAGTGTGTCATGTTTTAGGAAAGAGGTATCTGAAGAAAACCCTGAGCAAACATGCTTGAAACACTGTTCTAATTTGCCAAATTGTCCAAATCACCATCTTTCTTGATTTTCATTTTAACTGCAAATAAAATTTATTTTCATAGATTTATACCTTTAGTTTACATTCAATAAATAAATTGTCAAATAGCATTGTCAGATATTACCTATGTCATCTCCAGTTTATTCTGTATATATCCACACATTCTTCTAAATAATTGTCCAGATGCAATTATATCAACCCATGTGATTTAAATGGTTTTATATTTGTGCATATAGAATGCATAATTATATAATTAATTCTGTGCATGTGTGTGTGTGACTGAGAGCAAGTCAAGAACTTAAGGCTGGCCAGTTTGTTTTTCAATGAGTGAGAATACGAAGTAGTATGCAGAATTGATGAAAGGGCAAAGAATTTGGAGACAAAAATTAGGCCTGTGACCAACCTTGTGAATTCAAACATATCAACACAAACTGCATGCTATCAGTGCAGGATAAGATCCTGATGAACAGAAAAAGTCCATTACATCTGCTTTTGAAAAAAATAAAATCAATGAAACAAAGGATATTTTTGTCTAAAGGCACGCTTAGATTCTATTTTAGAAAATGAAACAGGAAAGAAAACCATCTTATGCCTATGCTATAAGTGTGGAGATGAGATATCATAAATCTGCTATCTGAAAAACTAGCATAATTATCGTTACTCATTTATATATTGCTGCTACGTATTAATATATCAGCAGATTATAAAAATACACATAGCAGTCAACTAAAGATTACCTTCTTTGATTTTCTAATCTGAAAAACACTGGCAAGCCACTCTGACATCCGTATGGTTCTTAAGAACATTTAATGTGAAAATGAACTGAGCATTTGCTCCCAGAAAAAGATGCTGTTTTAAAAGAATTTGAGATGCATGTCATAATAATAATAATTATTATTATTATTACTATTACTATAAAAATAATATCCTGCTTAGCTTTAATAAAGCATATTTTATTAATTCATTTCAGTTAGTTGCTCAGATCAGCCTCAATATTAAGGTGTAATTATAGTATATGCCAGGTGAATGCCATTGTCTGAAATTAATTACCATGAGAGATAGCCTCATTATAATCTATGATAAAGAGTTCATTTATTTTTCAAGAGCTATGTGTTTCCATTAACTGTGACTCAATAAGATCTTAAAGTAAATAATTTAAAGATGAGGTGCCCTTTTACAGTGGTATTTAAGCAAAATAGAAGAATAAAAGCCTACCTAAAGTGACATGACAGATTTTCTCTAAAAATCAAATCCCAATTTTGACATCTGGATTATGCCACCCTCCCTGTGCAGAGAAAGAACTTTATTGGCTTCTGTCATTTCCCCACTAAGGGCTGATCAGTACAGCCTCCTTTCTCAGTGTGCCTCCTAAAAAAAAGATGATCAGAACCTTAACAATTGCCTGCCAGGATTTCTCTAAAGTGCAGGTTAGATTTGATGAACAAACAAAGGAGAAATCTCCTGGTTAAAACACTTACTGCGTCTCTCAACAAAAATAACAGAAAAGGTCTCTACTACTGTGAATACCAGTTTTTGTTAGCTGGCATCTGAATTTAATGAGACCTATAGCTCACATATACTCTGCCTCATGTAGGCATCCAGCCAATGCCTAAATATTAGTTCCTTAGTAAAGCAATGTTGGTGAAGGCAATTTACTGCAGCCAGTAAAGGAGCAGTGCTTTAAGAAGTCTTCACAAGAGCATCTTTACCCACATTTCAATGCACAGGATCTCCCTTAGGAAGTGATCAGGTACAGTTTTCTCTCCACCTCCGTTGTCTGTTCAGAAATGTGTGTGCTTGCACCAAAGAATTGTTTTATTAGTCACTTACAGTGTAGCCATGTGCCAGTGGTGTCACCTGGCAGCAAGTGCCATCACTGAGAGACTTCATAGCAAATTGTTTCTGGAGTGTCAGTGCACTGGCCTGGTAAAGAGTTGAGGTGAGGAAAAAAGCCATACATCTCCAAGTATTTCCACAGAGCTCTGGTATAGCAATGACATCAGTCCCTTGTCATGTTCAGACCGTTCTGTTATATTAACCAGCACTCCAGAGTTCAGTGGAAAATAGAAATATCAAATCACATGGCAGTTAACTTCTTAAGCAACATGTGACTTCCAGACTCTGAGGTCTAATCTCTGAAGGTTATTTTTGGGAAAGTAAGGTACCTAGAAATACACATAGGATGTTTTCAGAAGGACCTACCATTACAGACCTTTCTGAAAACTGTATTTACATACCTGAGCATGTGGCATGCTTCCCAGTGCACATGAAATCTGTTCACTTAATAAAGAGAATTGGGTGATAGAGTCCTGGAATAATTCAGACTGGAAGGGACCTCAGGAGGTCTCTAATATAACCTTCAACTGTGATTAGACTAAGTTGCTCAGTGTTTTTATGTAACTGAGTTTTGGGCATCTCTGGAGACTGCACAGTCTTTCTGCTTGACCATCTCCATGAGCTGAAAAACAACTTCTCAGTTTAATTGAGTGTATTCTGAATATCAATTCAGTGAGCTTGTGCCCCCTTCCTCTTGTTATCTCTTGTTCCACTGTAGAGTGCCTCCTCTCAGTACTGGAGGGCTCCTAAGTCCCCCCAGATCACTTTTCTTGAGGAGGAATGAGCCCAGCTCCTTCATCCTCTCCTCACAGAAAAAATACTCCAGCCCTCTACAATTCTGGTGGTCCCTTGTTGAGCTCCGTTGAGTTTGGGACCCCTTATACTGAGGTCCCAAAAATAGATGGATTATTAAAGTGTATGATTTTGAATATTTCTATCTGAAATCAACTTTTCCTGCCACAGGGCAATCCAGTATTTTCCAGTTCTTTGCTCACAACACTAAAGCTGACGTACATAACACAAATAAGTCTATGCCTAAAATGCTACTATACCTATATCTAACTAAATCAATATTATACAAACCAGTTTGTGAGAAATGACATCGTGTTCCCCAGCCACTGGTGAATTTCAGTTGCATTTAGACCACTATCTATGACTTAAAAGCCTTCAGTACATAATTGTTCACAACAAAGCTGGGCATTGAGAGAAATAACTAAACATGATTCAGAGCAAGAGTGGCAATCCAATCTCATTCAAAACCCTGTTTCCTCTCAACCAGAAATAGAGGAGAAGAAAAAAGAAGGCTGAGCACCTGGGAAGTGCTGCCTGTGGTTGAATTGTGCTATGCATGTAACTGGTGATTTGGGTGAACATTAAAGTTAACAGCAACTCAGATAAAAACTTGTTTTAAAGGTGTCTAAAATCCCTGGTGCACATCCAAATTATAAAGGACAAAGTTAGTACACAAATTACTTGCGTTTACAAGTGGCATAGTGTACTCTGTTCTCCGAATGAAAAATTCTCAGCATTTGGGATTCTGAGCAAGCTGTTAACTTATTTTTTACCCTAATTAAGTGCACACCATACCTCACTTTTTCTCAGTCCAGCATGGACTGACAGAACTTCTGCAGACAGTTTGCTACACTTACTGTACAGCATGAGCATATTCACTTTTTCTACTGCCAAAAAAAACCAAAAAACCAAAAAAAACAACAACAACAAAAAAACCTTAAAAAGGAAAAAAAAAAATAGAGAAAGGCTAAGCAGGATTATTAATGCCCTAAACATAAATTTCTACTCTGGATAAATCAGATATGCTCTGCATAATTCTTGGGGCTCTCTTTTGTGGACCACGAGATCTTCCCTTTTGTGCCCCAGGGTTTGTAAGTAGCAAAGCTGTGGTCTCCATTCCTCTCTGAGCCTTCTGAAACACGTCCTTGGACCGAGGAGAATTAAGAAGACTGTACAAAGACAGTGGCCAATCAATCCGATGCTACATAGAAGAAAAGAAAAAAAAAAAGGTTGGAAACATCTTAGTTCCTCAACAATTTTAAAAATGTATCACTTTATTACCATACATTTTAGTCTTAGATTTTTCAGGAAGGCTATTTAATTCTTTCAGAAAAGTAAAGAGATTAGTAAAATTACTGGCAAAGCAGGAACAAGATTCAACTTAAGGCAGGGTAAGAACATTGTGTTTTATCAACATTTTTCGTGTATTTCGTTCTCTAAGAAACAGGTTCAATGCCTGAAAGGAAACAAACAGAAATCTATGTAGGAATCAAAATTGCTACAAGTTGAATAAGTGTTGGGTAACTGCTTTGCTGAGAGCAGAATTTAGGCAATTAAGAGTATCTTTTTAAAAGATATTACAGGTTTGAGAAAAACATGGCAACGCATACCCACCTCAGAGATCCTAGGGACATATCTACTATCTCTGAATTTTGAGCACTGTAATCTAACATTACTATTATTTAGACATTATCAACTGTTCTGTTAGTGATGTTACACTGTTGCTTACTCAGTAGAAAGAAAGATCTCATGATGCCTCTAATTTTCTAAAAGGCCTGCAAAAGTGTCTGCTGTGGCTCACTAAGGAATCATGAGGTATTATTTCAGGAAACATGAAGGAACTGCTGCTGAGATAAATAAAGGAATATATTATCCACTACTAAGACATTTGTAGTGATTTCAGAGACAAAAGAGATAATAAAAAGTTCATTCAGATGTGGAACATCTAAAAAGCATAGTATTAATTAGCCACAATCCATAATTTTTTGTTAAAGCAATTGTCTGTTAACCCTGTTTCTTTAACCAGTCATGTCTGTGGTGACAGACCATTCACTGATAAAACCAGTTTCTGCTGAAATTTTTCCATATCAGATATCTGAAACAACAAAAAAATTTCTTGCTTTCTATAATTTTCTGTGAGGAGATGGCTCCTGTTTCAGTTTGCAGCTTTGGGACTATACTATACAGAAAAATAGTTGTTTGTTTGGGCGGTTTTTACTAATTTATTCTCATTTCGAGGGCTAAAAGCAACATTTCCTGATGTTCATTCTAAAAACTATGATAAACATCCCTTTTTGATTGTGAATAGATCAGAAACTGGAGCAATTTTAAGGGGAAGGAGAGTGCACAAAGGTAATAAGTCAGCTGTATCAATGAGTTTGCTGGTAATGTCATAATGCCACCAGACAGAAATGCTCTCAAATAGCTTCTAAGTACCCACAGGAGAAATAAAGCTTCTGTATTTGAAGCAAAGTGGCACTGAATCTCTAGAAAATGTGCACTAGAAAAAGCAAAAGGAACTCTTAGGTGACAAAACAAAAGTAATACTGAGAGGTGAAAAAATACATGGGACTGGAACTTCTGCCTTTCACCAGCCCTTGAGCACAAATGTATGCATGTGTAACATGAATATATGTGACTGCCTGCAGGAGTATGTACACAGGTGTAGGTGAAGGTGACACACTTAGCTCTGTTGTTGCAAAGGCTGCCAAAGGTCCTAGATAAAGTTTGGGGGTGAAAGTATATTATTTGGCTTAACTGAATCAAAGCACACTACTGCAACATGGTGAAACTACCATTTGTACCGAGGCAGTGACTTTGAGCTTTTGATGCAGCTTGCTTTACAAAATGAGTTTACTTACAGCTATATCTGTCTTTGACAGTATTGGAGGCCCAGTCTCAACTTGTCTTTATTGTAGAATTAATCTTTCATACAAGGTAGTTGGATAAATCTCATGCTGTTTACATCATTCATTTATCTTTTAAACATGTTTTATGCGGGAACATACATGACAGGCATTTCTGTATTACTAAAATGTGAAAAAAACATATCTCTAGCCATTGAGCTCCAAAAAATCATGAAAGACTACCCTACAGCATTCCATGAAAAGACAAGGATTATGCTCTAACAGGCATCCAGCCCATGCAAGCTAAGGACTGCCAGGTGACACTTCAAGAAAACTTTTGCTCCCTTCAGTCTCACCAAAGTTTGGACTCCGTTTGACCACAGGAAAATCTTTCTCTTGCAAATTTACACTTGCAAAGGTCCTCTGACATCACAGCTGTAGAAATGATTATGCGGAGAGAGCTCATTGAAATAGGCTGGCTGAAGTAAAACACAGTCCTTGTTAATTTGAAATTTGAAAAGTTTTGGCTTACTACCTGGTGATACTTGGAATGGACAAAGCTGTCTATTACTAGTCTGATAAAAAATCCTCATTGCCAAGTTTCCTACAAAATTATCAATGTGCTCTGATCTCTACTGATTATCATTTATTGTACCCCAACTTTAACAATGCGACTTCACTGTTTGTTTTTGCTGCACAAATTGCAGACTTTCATCATTGCTTGATTGAAACATTGAAGGCAAAGATTAATCCCTTCTTAATTTGAGTAAGCAATGATGCCAAGGTCATGACTAGAATAAAAAAGCATGCCATTGATCTAACTTTTCGTAAAGCATGTCTCTATAAATCCAACCCATAATCAAATAATTGTAGGTTATAGTGACTGTTCCCTTTGTACAATTTCTGATGCACAATGTCTGTACTTACCCAAGGTGAGCCCTGCTCTATGTCTTCACTCAGCTGATGGACATTGAAAATTGAAGTATTTTTGATCCCCTATCAGTGACAGAAATATCTGGCTAGACAATGAACAGGAAAGAAAAAAACTGAAATGAGGCTCTGGTGGGTGAGAAATAGATATTGGGCTCTACTTCTGAGATTGCTCTTTTTCAAGAGAGCAATGTGGGACAGTGCAGATGTCACAGTGGTCTTTTTCTTCACCACACTCTATCTGAACATCTAGAAAACATACTAAAATAAAACTATTTTGACACAGAATGTGCAGAACTTTGTTAAATGTTGTTTTCAGTTTCCAGAGGTCATAGAAAACAAGGCTGGACTGGAACCTTGGAGGTGTTGCCTAGACCAGATCTATATTACAACACAGTAAACTGCAATTAAAACATTTTGGACATCTGTTAAAACGTGGTTGATCATGCTGATAAATTCTTAGTTTTGTATTGTCACTAGCTTACACCTGGTTCTGGTAAGAAAAATCAGTTGTTTTGTTGGCCCGAGAGCATTTTGTTTCTTTTGTTGTTGCTGTTGTTGTCTGCATTAAGCTTTTATGTCAGAGTTATTTTTATGATTCTAAGACAAGCCATAAAAACAAAAAACAATAACAAAGAGCAGATAAAGTCCTGTTAGATTTTTTGTCTTTTTATTTTTTTCCTTTCATTTTGTTTTGAAACGTTTTTAGTGCAATTATCAAAAACCATTAGATGGGCTCGGTTTAGTGAATGCACCACAGAAGGGAAAATCAGTTCTGTAGGGAACTGGTGTTCCATCTCTGGAAAAGGGCTTGCTGTCAACAACTTCCTATCCATCACAAAGAGAGCAATGCTGATCATGCAATTAACACTGCAAATGAACCAGCAAGCAATCAGTCAGGGATATCTCTCCAAAACATGCAATATTCACTGAGGACACCTCTACAGAGAAAAATCATTGAGCCGTATAGTTTGTTCAGGAAATGCATTAATTTATGTGGATATGAGCTTTGTCTCTATATGTATGGAGATTTAGTGGTAGCAGGATCACATACCTTGTTCTCTCAGACTTGATAGGCAGTGCCAGATGGTACATGCACATTCCAACATGATTAAAAAGTTCCTATAAAATGATCAAACCACATATTTTCCACATAACTTGTTGAGGTATCAACGCAATTCCCTTGGGAAATTGTTCTTACCAGTCTCAGCAGTTCCCAGTGAAATATTAGGAATAATAATTAAAAAAAATTCTGTTAGCTATAGGTACCCTTTTCAAGCCTTTAAATCCTTTAACCAGAAAAGAAGCTGCTGTCAAACCAACATCAGTTGTTTACAATGGAAAGACTCCACAAAACAGAAAGTTTCTGAACATTGTTCTCTACAGGAATTTGTCCATATATAACTCTATATATCTTTATTCTGGTTGTTGGAAGAATGAAAAAAAAATCAACTCAGCCTCAAACCTTCCAAATCAAAATATTCTGTGATACTGTGGCAACAAAGCAAACAAATAAATAAAACACTTAAGATCAAATAAACTTTTGTGTGTCGTCTGTGCTTTAATCTCTTCAGACATTTTCAATAAAGAATTGCACTCACAGAGAGATAACATAATAAAATACTTGAAAAACTTCTTTCAGGAGAACAGAAAAAGTTGGACATGGGTCTCCTGTCTCAGCAAAAAGGATAGTATACTCTGCTACCAGTGAAAGGCAGACAGACAAGCACCATGATTCCTTGAATTTTTGAGAATTATATCCTTATTCTTGAACATTTATATTTTGCTGTTTATTCTTAATCCTAAATTAATGTGTGCTTTTGACCAGAAAAAGAAATAAAAAATGTTCAGTAGTTAAAAAGAAAATCTATATACTGTTAGGGGCTCACTCTTCTAATTCAATAGTATAAAAATTACATTAGAAATTGTTTTTAGGGCACAATTTCTGTTGAAATACAGCTTTATTAATTATACGAAAGAATATTTTAATTTTAAAAAATCAAACACATCCAGTTTCAGATGGTATTGTTTTGGTTTTCTGTATCATGTGCTCCGGTTTTGTTTTAGGCTGGTTCTCATCCTACTTTAAAAAAGTAAGGCATGAAGAATGTATTTTATCTATTGATTTTGTGCTTTTTGTGCTTTTGAATCTTTACAGTTCTTGAGGCCTTTGAGAAGTTTCCAGTATTTCATTTCAGAGTTTCTATGTTTCAAATAACATTTTTTGCTATTAGTAATTAATCCTAAATTATAATTTGCTTAGATACATAAATTCCCATTTATTACTTTATATTTATTAAAAGGAGGTAGTACCTCTGGTCAAAGTGGAATTTCTTGGCGCTTTCTGCTCTGTGACATCCCTTTCACACCTCACACATAACCTGGAACCACCTACACTCTTTTTCACAGATGCATCACCTCTTCAATTGACCATAACTCAAATTTTCTCCTGCAGGGGAGGTGAGAATTCCCAGAACACTGCTGAGCAACATCTCATCATCATCCTCTCCTGCAGTAATGGTCCACTGTCAAAAGTGAGCCATCTGTTTAGAAAAAACACTTCTTACAAAGTACTAAATTACTTCAGCAAAAAAGGGTGATTGAAAATCTTCAAGAAGGTCAACTGGAGGAGCTTTCTTTTCTTGGGGTGCTGTCCTTCCTCAGGTTCCCCTCCCTTGCACGAGGGCCAAGGGCCTGGGCTGACTCCTCTCCCAGGAAAAGCTGCAGGATATCTTCTCTATCATCTTGTTCCCAGCCAGCAGAACAGCTGAGTCCTGTGGCTTGGACATATGCCACTGCCCTGCAATTGCCTCCCTGAAGTTTGTTGTGTGGTTTCTTATCTATACTGCTTTCAGGCTTGTTTTTCCCATTGCAGCCTATTAAGTCAGACCACATTTCACTCCAGAAAGTCTATAAACCAATACACTGTTCACTTCTCTGAAAAGGTCAAGAGCAGGCTTTCTATGACTAGCACTGTTCAGTATTCTTGTATGGTGGCATATCATCTGAGCCTGTTGTATGTAGACAAACAACTACATACTAAACTTCAGCAGATTTAGTACTTAATAATATTTAATGGTTGCTTGAAATAATTATTTATGACATTTAAACTGATTTCACTATTATTTTTATAAACATCAAAAATAAATGTTAGGCACTGAGACGTCTTTTTGTTTAAGGAGAGAAGATAAACACTGATGAAACAATCTCTTTCTAGCAAAATGTTGCCAAATTAGCAGAAGACTTGTTTTCATCTTCAAAAGTTATAAATAAATAATAAAAAAAATCCTTAAATAGCTGGTACTTTTGTAGATGCAGATATTTTGTGTAGTGGACTAGATAAAAGGCAGAAGTCTTCAGAATTCTTTTGATAATGATAAACTTTATCAGTGTACCATTGGCAATATAAAACTGCTGTCAGAAATAAAGCCAGGTGTCTTCACCTCTTACAGGTCTAATCACTTCACAATTAAAACTGTTGGTACACTAAGATTTGTTTCTCTGTTTGCCTTTACATCTTTATTTTCAGGATGCTCTCTCATTCTAATATAATTTCACTCAGTTTTAGGGTTCAGTGAACACAGTTTGTTTGCACAGGACTGTGCAGCAATGCCTTTCTTTCTTTTCCTAAACAATGTGACTCAGTTTCCCAGATCAGTGGGTAGACTGTATATGGTGAAGACTGTAATGGAATTTTTCTTTTTTTTTTTTTTTTTTAATTTGGATTGCTTCTGCATCTTTTGTAATATTTCTGCTTTCTTAGAAAAAGATCAATAGCACAGTAATCTGAGGCAGATGGCTTTGCTGCTTCTTAGGGTACACCACCTCTTCAAACCAAGAAGAGGCAGGGAAAGACTCAAACTCCAAATCTCTGATCACTCTAACTCTTAGCTTGCTCCCCTGGATCTTGCTTTGGTTCAGAGGATGGCTCACTCGCTCCAAAGTTTAGAAGGTTAATAAGCAGTTTCCCCAAGGCTGCACTTGTTTTCACTCCGTCCATTTTACACAGCCTCCCCAGCCTACCTCTGAAGGCTTTGGTGAGCCTACCTGTCTTCTCTCCTGAGGGGAGCAGATCCATCCTGTCTGGCCTCAGTGGCACTGAGCAATGCCTGTGCCTCTTTTGCTGTCACTGCACAGAAAGGCTCTCAGGGTTAAGGCTGCAGACATCCTGGTTTGCTCTTCTAATGCTTCACTAGACACCAGTAACTGGAAGGGCTGTTTATACAACCCTGACTTGCAAATATTTACTTTATAGAGATTATTAATGACCATTGACAATGCAGTCGATATGACTATTTGCAGAAATGAGTGCTGTTCAGCAACAGCTACACAGAATTACAGCCACAGATCTGAAAACAGCAACAGCTCCCATACATTGATGGACAAAACGTAAAGGTCTTTGAAATCATCATGACAAGAGCAATTTTAGTGACAGTGTAGGAAAGCAATCAAAAATACTGTAAATTCTAATCAAATGCTAATGAAAACTATCCTGTGAGGACATTCTCAGGTAATAACATTTGAATGTAAAATCTTGGCTGAAACTTGTACGAAAAACTGAGCAAATATTTCTATTTTTCAAAGCAAATCTCTCCAAGTTACATGATTAATTCACCTAGTCATAGTGCAAAATCCATTCTAGAAAACTGTGATTGCAGGTTTTTGCCTGCTAAAACATTGGTGCTTGCCACAGTAATAAGTCAAAACGTGATTAATGACTTCTTCTTTCCTATGAATTGAATCTCTTTTGTGCTCTTTGTTCAAAATGAAAAAAATTCAAGGGTTTATATCCGTAGTTTTGGCAAACTCATAGCAGTGCAGGTGCCAGCAAAAGACATTTCCTTTTCTTTACTCACCTTCAGCACTGTCACTGAAATAGTCTGATGAAATTCTGAATCCTTGCTATAAATGAATATCAAGATTTTTCTCTCCTATAAATGAATGTAAGATTTTTCTCTCCATGCATAAAACAAGCTATCAATTTTCCCAAATATTTCCCTTATAATATTTTGAATATTTAGAGACAAACATATTAATATTTGCTTTGGTCAATTGCTCTAATTTCTGAAAAATATCTACATTTCAGAGTTTATTCCAAATGCTTAATATGCAGGATAAATCTTTTAACATCAGTATAGCCCTTACATTTCAAGACTGCAAGTAGATGCATTCCCTTTGTGGGTAGATACCCCATGGGCCACAGAAGTCTTCACTTTTTCCCCCTCTGAGGAAAATGCAGAAAATACTGATTAGAGATGATGCAATAGCACACTTGTGAGGAATAGGGCATAATTATGGAATAGTGAAAATTTTTATTACGTATAGAGAGAAGTTTTTCAAAAGGTAGATTCTTCATTCAGCATTCTGAATGGGGAGCTGGATTTTATGTGAAACATTGACATAAAAAATCTCCCAACAGCTGTGAGACAAAAGCTAGAACTAGTTTAAACATGAGCAGCAAACAAAACTTGCCACTTTGGTACCTTTGTACCACTTTACTACATTATCTTTTATACACATCATTATATAGTATGTATTTCCATTTCTGTTCAACTCAGTTTCTCTGCTGCAGCAAGATTTTAAATACAAAGAAAGGACAGAACTACTAATGATCACAGAATATTCTGAGCTGGAAGGATCACTGAGTCCAACTCTTAAGTGAATGGCTTATAAGGGGATAGTACCCCCAACCTTGGCTTTATTAGCTCCATGCTCTGACCAACTGAGCTAATCTCAGGTTTTGTAGAGCCTCCATTTAGATTAGGGATCAGAAATGTATTGTAACATTCAATACTGAGAAAAATTTTTGCATTTTAAAGTGGTCCCGCTAGTAAGAAATAACATGGCGTAATCAATTTGCATATTTTAACACTGATGTACTATGACTTGCTATGATATATTAGTCTGCCCTTTAAAAATATTTTTAATATAGCTTTTATTATTTCAGGCTTTTAAATTTTTTAATGTGTCACTTATGGAAGGATTATTGAACCTAAGACTTCTTTATAGTGAGCAGAGACAGAGCTTTACACATGCCTGAGTTCTGCCTCTGAAGTCAGACTTCTGTTCTGAAATCCTTTATTCATGCAGAAACTGCTAAGTGGTTTTATTTCCTTTTATTTTTTCTTTAAAATGAAGAAAGGAGCCAGCCTGATTAGATGACCATAACGGTTTAATAAGCACATAAAACAGCCTGTCTGATATTATCTCTTCTTATTCCATGAGTTATGAGTGTTAAGACAAAATATAGTCAGTGAGATTTCCTTTATTTAATGTTAACATCTTTAGGAGTCGTCATCTACTGCAACCAGTTACCACATTTGTAAGATGCAATGCTGAGTTATGAAAAACATAAAGAAAGAGAGTGACTCCAGCTTGCTGAGGGCAAGGCTGGCAGCTGAGCTCTCTGCCTGGGAAGGGTGGATCTGGATAACCTTAGGAGCAGTAAAGTGGATGCCACCTCAAGTGATGATGAACTGATGGTAAAGCCAACTAGCCACTGCTCCCACCAGCACACAGGTGCTCTTCAAACACCTGATTTTGTTTTTGACAGGCAAACAGGGCTTGTGTTGTGTTTGTGCAGTGGCTGAGGTTGTTCAGAAACATTGCATAAAATTTGCAAACAGAAAAGGCATAAAACTGCCTGGGCTGCAGACCTTGCCATGCACAGGAGTAGAACTGCTAAGGCACAAGGAAAATAAGGAGGTGATGTGTGACACTAACATGGCTTCACTAAGAGCAAATTGTGCTTGGAGGATTTGATGGCTGCCTAAAACTGGAGTATTGCATTGGTGGAAAAGGGAATAACACCTCTCCTTTGGACTGAGAGACTTGGGGTTATTCAGCCTGGAGAAAAGCAGGCTCTGTGGATACCTTCTAATTGACCTTCCAGTACTTCAAAGGAGTCTACAAGAGACGGGAGAGGGACTTTTTGCAAGGTGTGTAGTGATAGGACAATGGGGAGCAGGTTTGAACTAAAAGAGAGTAAGTTTAGATTAGACATTCTTTGCTATGAGGTGGTGAGGCACTGGCACAGGTTTCCCAGAGAAGCTGTAGATGGCCCATGGAGTCCATGTGGAGTCTCCAGGCCAGGCTCGATGGGGCTTTGATCAACATGGTCTATTGGAGGGTATCCCTGACCATGGCAGGAGTTTAGAATTAGACAATCTTTAAAGTCCTTTCCAACCCAAACCATTCATTGAATCTGCAATTCTAGGAATTTAGTTTGGAGGAATGTCATAGGATATAAGTATTTATTACTTATATACAGTGTAAAGTCCAAATTTTGGGTGTATATACTTTTGTCCTGCTTTTTGCTCACAGATGTGTCCAAATTTTGGCCTTTCCAGCACACCGGTAACTAGAAAGATAATGCAGCTCAGTAAAGAAATTAAGATAAACAAAATAATATGCATCATTTCAGGATTTAGACTTTATTCAGTGAATTCTATTCATGGAAAGTGCATCTGCTTTTTCATTTCAAAGTACAGGTTGCACATTAGATTTAAAAGAGCAATCCACAAATACACTTCCTGTTTGAAGGAGGGTTTAGTAAAAGGTACTTGACAAAGATGAAGGCACACAAGCTGCCACCAGTTAAGAAAGATTGAATGCATATTCAGCTGTCATTGAAGTGCCTTGGTGAGAGGCACTCCAGCTTCTCCTGTCTGGGATAACACAAGTGTTAACATCCCTCTAGGTATATGACTCAGCTGTGCACTATGCACCTTCTCTGGCTTCTCTGTGAGAGAATGACAGGCATGAGCCTCAAGAAAGAACCAGAAGTCACTTTGAAGAAGTGAAAGCTTGGACAGGCAAGAGGCAAGAGCCTCAGACCTGCACAGCCTTCACAAAAAAAGTGCAGTTGTCTTGGTGCAGTTTTAAATTCTGAGCTGAAGGAGGTTACCCACTAGGGAAGAGGAGTTTATAACTATTTAATCCAAACAAGGTACAGAGAAACCAAAGTATTGATCCTGAAACACCTTTTTAAAAATTGAATTTTTTCAGCTTTCAGGAGAAACCAGTAGTAATACTCTACAGTAAAGAGAATTTTTAAAAGTGTTTGTCCACATAAGTGAAACCAAGTGTTTTTGTTTAATTCAATAGATTGGCAAGTACATTCAAAGCACATAACCTGAACCAAATAACATTAGTTAAGGACACAGTTTGTCCTTGACCTGAGTAATTTCATCTTCTAATTTGTAAATTACCCACAATTTTTGCATATAGTCAAGGAGGCCTAATATAGAAATAGCCTATTTTTTTCCTAAATGCCACTTCCTAAGTACTGGGAATTAATCATCTTTTAGGTTATTTGTAACATATATAGATAAAATTTTCTTCTTTTTTGTGGAGGTTAGCATCTGTTGTGGTTTCCCTAAAAACCACATTCCTTCAAAGGAAATGCAAAAATTATTCCATAATTTAAAATTTATAACGTATAAATTAATGTGTACTTAATATATATTCTTTAAATAACTTTAAAATAATCTATCTTAAATTATTAATTTAGAAAGGAATTCAAATCTCTTCAAAAAGAAATACTAAATCTTTTTTTTTCTTAAGAAATTGTTTCATGTTAAGTAGTATTTCTATATCAGCTCATTGGGTGATATTTGAAAATAAAAAATGCAATCAACCACATTCTAGAGTTAAAGAAAAACCAAGTGAATTCTGTTATTATTGTGTTAATAATTCATAAAACATCTCAGGACATTGTTTCTGTCTCTTAACCCATGGCTCTTCCAATGAAGGAAGGTTTCAATTAAGCTATAAGCTATAATATGGTCAATGCGAGCTAAATTTCCAGTCTTTTCCCATCCAGATTTTATACTTATCAGTGCCTCATAGTTAAATGTAGAAGAACTTAGAATCCCACAGGACAGTAGGAGACAGCTCTCAGTGTAAGTAAGACACAAAATGAATGATGATGTGCATTCCATCCTTGCCCTTCGTTAAAACCCAGCGAATTTGTGTTTTCCCCTGGTCTTTGGCAATAGGATATTCTGCAGTGATTTCTCAGAGGTCCCAAGTTATCAGGCATTAGTGAACCTGTTCATGTTTCTGGCCACTCTGTGATTTAGCTTTGTAGTTGCTATGGTTTTACTAGATAAGCAGACTATGAGTTTCAGATATCAGACTACTCAGAGAGGGAAAAACATACCTGCAATAAATGAGATTAGTAAGAAAGTTGTGGCTGGTCTGACATAAGTCCTTGAGGTGCTTTTATGCCATCACACAGCAGAATTTATTTTGCATGATTCACGATGCTAGAATCACAAAAATGAAGTGTGATTCCTGCCATTCAGGGCAAGAAAGAGCAAGAGGGAATTTTTTTAACTCAACACGCATAGAAAGGTTTCTTAGGTACATGAAATTCTGACCTAAGTTCTCAAGGACTTTTGAAAAAGATATGATAAAAAAATTCTGGTTTTTATGTTTCATGCCACCTAGAGGATTTTCAATATTAAATAGAATTGGAAAAGCATAGGAAAATGAATAAAAAACCCCAAAGCACAATATAATAAAAAATCCTGGGAAATCATTTTAGATCACTATGCATTTTCAGAGCTCAGCATCAAGGGAAGACAACATAACACAACCAAGTTTCACAGCAACAACAGTAAATTCAATTGCTGACCTAACAAAAAGACACGTCCTGTAAAGGCTGATGACATCTGAATGCAACCATATTAAGAAATGTCTCAAAAATTATTTTGAATGCAGCCAGTGCACTTCAAAAATATTCTTACTCCTTTTCAAGTCAGGAAAGTGCCAGCAACTGATAGATGGATGGTCTATTAAGGGATTTGCAGACTTGCTGTAAGAACGTCTCTAAGACAAACCGTTTGTTTTGCCTAAGGAGGTAAAAAATACAGAAAGATGTTAGGGACCCTGGTAGAGTTGAGTGTCTGGAATAGCTAACTTTTATGAAGTGGAAGATGAGAAAATACAGACAAAATTTTTAATGCCACTTAACATTTTTCATTAGAGCCATTCACTCACATTTCCTATTCTCCATTAGAACCACAGACCATAATGGCTTTGTCTGCATTAATGTCTTAAATTGTGCCCAGGAATGTTCCCAGACACTGGTAGATGTTCATCTATACTGTCAAGTGTCTAAAATGTCCCCTGGTGTGATTTTGGCACATGCACAACTCTCCCTAATAGTCCCCAAGCATGATACCCAAGTAGAGAGTGCTGCAGATGCCTTTCCCAGAGGATCTTTTGCATGTGGTATCTCTGTTTTTGGACACTAGGAAAATCAACAAAAGCTGTGGTGCTTGGGATGCACATGTAATTTGCTGGTACAAACAAAGTCATGTGTCAGCCACTGAAAGTTATGGAACAGGTTGCCTTGCACTATCACTGGCGCAAAACAGAAATAAAACCAGAAAAGATACTTATATTTTTACTTATATTTAAACTGGTAAAAGTGAGAAGAAAGTGAAGTCTGAAATTCAAATAATGATACCCAATAATGTTTCAAATTACTTTGTTTTCCAGCAATTACACATAGTATGTCTGTTATTTGACAGCAGCATGAGAAGGAGTAATGAGCTAAGAAACCAAGTATGCAGATAGTTTTCGTTAATAAAATTAACTGGGGAAGAACACAAAATTACATATATAATGAACATTATTGTTGCTGTTATTGCATATGCCACATACATATTCATATAAAATAGTTTGTCTCAGAAGTAAAACCTCATCTTTGTCATTTGAGGAATTCTTGATAGGAAGGTGAACTCATTTAGAGACAAATTATCCCTACGAGTTAATCTGAGTATTGTCTAGAAACAGAAAACAAACCAAACATTAGCTAAATAGAACATAAAGAAAAATACTGGTGGTTCAGAAAAGAAACCATGAGAAAAAAGAAGATAACCTTGGCATGGGCCTTATTGTTGTCTTCAACAACAAGTTAAATCAATACAGCTTCTGAAAATGCTACTCTATGTCTGCATGATTCAGTGCAGGAAGCAGGATTTAGCCCTGCAGCAAACTTGCTGGATACTTCCTATGGACTGTGTGTGTGAGCTATATATAACCATGACCCACAAAGCATTGCTTGGCAAAGCATTGGATCCAGACTTCTTGCAAGCATATGGGATTTTACTTTGGAAGACTGTTTTTATCCAAAGTATTTCTGCTGAAGTTGAGATCCAGCTTCTTACTGACTTGGTATTCTGGAAAGCTAGGCTGTGTGCACATGCTAAACAAATCTCTCTTGGACTGGTGCCCATTCTCTACCCTCAGGAAAAGCAGTCTTGCATGGCTTATGTCCATATGGCTCAACTGCCTGCCTCAAAATATGATGGCCACATCTATCTTGCCTATCAAGAAGAGTCTGTGGTCCATGCCATCTCCAGAACTGTGGGCAAACATGGAACTTCAGGCTGGGATTTGCATGGAAAGGGGCTCATTCAATGTACAAGTGCAGCAAGGAGTATAGCAAGAAGCTAAACTTTGTGAGTGACCAAAGGATGGTGTGTGAGCCTGACATCCACTCCAATCTAGTTTCCCAGACCTTCTCTACTGGGCACTCCTACTCACCTTATGACTTTTGAAATATTTAGGTCTTGCTGGCTTGCTCCTGCCTACCTTCTTGCACATTAAGAAATGCCTCATCGGCAGACAGGATTTCAATTAGCATGAGGAAATTGGTTTTTGCTTCATCTAGAAAAGTGGGCATATAAATACTGAACATCATGGCCTTGACAGAAGCTAGAAAATATATTGGAGTTAAGAATATTCTTAATAGAAACAGATATCAAAAGTAAAAGTCACAAAGCAACCAAGTGAATAATAATTTAGCCTTTCAAAAGAATTGCACTTATTTAAACCTTTTATCTTGATAATAGAAAAGAAAAATCAAGCAATTTATCAGTTCTTGGTACAGAAAACTACAGGAAGGATGAATCTAGTAGAGTAACTAACTGCTTTTGGAGAGATAGAATAATTTGGAAATTCCTAGAAACATCCGATACCTTCCAAATAACCATAAGAGTTTTTCCATATTCAGAGTCAAATCAGTGTTCTTGATGGCTGCACAAAATTGGATCTCTGTTAGAACTCAAATTACATCAAAACTGTTGAACAGCAGTGAAATTGTGATCCCAAAGAAAAGAAGTTCTGAGACAGTTATTGCTCCTTTTTCTTTGGTCTCTTTTCCCTATTGATTCTATGAAAACCAACTCGGATGATGTGACATGCTTCTGCTTTATTTCTGCAAGTACTTACATATATGCAACTGTATGCTGTTATATACACGTGTAAATAGCTGAGATTTAGCAGCTATTTATACAAACATAAATTTCTATGTAGTTTCCTGCTCTTAGTAGGACCTGAGAAACCAGAGCAGCATAAACTGTCTGTTACATTGATGCCATGATGAGGAGACAACAGAAGAACAGAAGACCTTTGAAATTTCGCTGTGGGATATTTCTGACTCTTGATAAATCTCTATTGTTTACTTGGCCAACATCAGAAGTCTAATTTTTTGCAACAAAATTTTCCACTTTAGGGTGTTCTGATGACTGTATTCAAATACATGGGCAATATTTTTTATGCTTACTAAAAATAGTCCAAAAATTATCTGCTGTAACACAAGGAACACCAGTTCTGTAGGACAGCCATAGTGAAAAACTTGTGGCAGAAAGCCATTCTGTAAAACTTTCTAGAAGTTTGAAGAACCCATTTCTCTCCCAATTTTTTATTAAATCTTTATTTTTTCAACTAAAAATAATTTATAAAAAGAAAACATAAAACATATTTCTAATTGAAAAATATTTTTGAATATTTTTTCAACCATTGGAACAGTTAATGACCATTGTCTTGCCTTCAATCATCAGGCAACAAGAGCAACAGAGATAAAATTATGATATTAAGGAGGCATATGCAGTACATATATTCCTAGTGAAGACAATATTTTTGGCAGTTTTTCTGAGGTTTCATAAAAGCTATCATTTGTGCAATCTGAGTAACTTCCTTAATGAGCCATGAGAAATTATTATTCATAATTGCCCATTTTTGAAGGTTAAAGTAATCTCTTCATTTCTGACTCTTCCAAATAAGGGTGAATGTTCTCAGAAATCATGTGGTTTAATAACTTTCACCCTCCTAATCATCAAATAAATATTAGCTCACCATCAGAAGTTGTTTACAGCTATTATATGGATTACAGGCTAGAGATCTTAGCTGAAATATTTCATGGTGGAAATGATACATTTTCAGATACTAAACCAAATACTAGTGAAGACATATGCTGCAATAAACACATCTACATACATAGTAGCTAGGTGTGAAGAAACTGAAATGTTCCTCCAGATTGCCTGTACTTGAAAATTACTTTAAACATTTGGATGAACAATTTGTTAGGTATAAGTCTTTTTCATGGAGCTGGTTTTGACATCTAGCTTAAAATTTGGAATCATGATTACTTTTCTTTGTGGTGTTCTTTCCAAAATTGACATAATAGAATTTCATCAGAGTCTGTTTTACTGTAATAAATATGTACTTCCTTTCATACAAATCCAGTTTATTTCTGCAGTAATATAACTTCTATTTAATTTCAATCAAGTCTCAGACAGTTAAAACCCTAAGCAGATGTTGCACAGAGTTTTTAGGGTACAGTCATAACTACAAGGATTATAGCAATTTCTTACAATGTTTGAATGCTATTGTTTGTATCCTGTGTAGTCTAATAAACAAAGGGTAATGGGAGAAATTAATGTCTTTCTTGTTGCTCAACTCACTTGGCATACCTGGTCTATCTACCTAGCAGGAACTAACAGAATGGCTGAAAGATTTTCATATGCTTTATATGGAAAGTAAAATATACAGTGAGCAGTGCCTGTAGCACTACTTTGGGAATAAGATTCTTGAGAAAAACTAACTGGGACCCATACAACTGTCCCCTCCAACAGCAAAGATCACTCACTATTTCATTTTGTTGTCTCATGAACAGAAAACCGAAGAAAATAAAACCTTTCCCTGGAGAAGGAGAAAAACTTTTTAAACTCATAAGGAGAGCACAAATATTCATTGCAATAATGCCAGTCAAAAAAAAGCCAAGCGTCATCTCCAGTAAACTGTGGTACTTTATTTCTTTCCTTGAAGTTACATATAAAAGTTGCTATCCCTTTTTTCCCATCTAAAGAAAATTCTTGATGAGTGTGAATGTGACAGGATGGTCATATGAACCAACTTTCTTGGACAGAAAGTCTTACTGTACATGAAAAGCTTTACTAATGTAGTTAGTTCTTTTTGCTTTTCTTGAATTTGTTTCTCTTTCCAGAACCGCAGAGATTGAGCATAGAAAGAGTAACATCTATGACCTGAAATCTGTCCACCCAGCTGGTGCTGCTTCTGGCACCTCTCAGGACAGAGCTCAGGCCTTCTCAACAATAAACCAAAACATGTTTAAGTGACATCAGTGTTGCTGTCTTTGAATTTGTGGTAAGAGAAGAAATAGAATTTATTGTAGCCTTTTTCTTTATATTTCTATAATGAATCATGAATGGCAGTTAGTTTTATCATATTGTAAAGTTTCCATTTCTGTATAATTATCAATTTAATTTTTAAATTTTGTTACATCTAATTTAGATGATTAATTTTTTTATTTGAATTTTTCAGGGTGAATGAAGAGGATAGACTTAATAACTATTTAATCCATTTTAAGAACTACACTGATCAGACTTTTAAAAAATCCATATGCCCAAACAATTGGCACACTTATAACAGTCATTGCACAGCAAAAGAAATGAAGTTCAACTATCACAAATGAGATGAATGTGGCTCCAGGATTCCCTGTTGAAACACTGCAGACTGGATTAAAATGCTATTGCTGCCAAAGGAACTGTCTGCTGCAGCAATGTGTGACCCATGCATCAGAATGCTTTATTTACATAACACTTGGCTGAGATTAAAAGTGTCTTCTTTTTTTATGATATTATTTTTAATAAAAGGGCTTGAAGAAGCTGTCTCTTGATAAACCTGCCAGGGCTATTAAGAAACAGAGCTACATGAAATTCAACCCTTGTTTCTTGTCCTGTTCAGGCCCTGTTTCTGTGTGTGGCCCTAGGGAGCCACTAGATAAATGTCTTCAGCCATGCTGCTCCTGCTTCAGCCTTTCTGTTTGCCTTTATCATTTACACTCTTTTTCTGCAGACTGCAGATTCACAACTCCAGCTGTGGGGATGGTGAGCTTCCCCTAATCATGTGTTGATTTGTGTTAGCGTTTGTTGTTTGGCCAAGTACTAAGGGAAGTCAAACTCCCTCAGGACGCCGAGGAGGACACAGAACCAAGGTGTTCCACTTCTTTCTCTCTGCCTTGGTGGAAATCTTGGGGTAAGCTTTCATGTGATATGAGTACCTCAGCCTGACAGACACTTCGTATGAACTGTGATAAGGATTCAAATCCTAGACTCAAAATCCCTCTAAATATTGAAGGATTTTAAGACCAAGAGGGAAAAAATATATGCAATTATGTGTTAATGCTCATAGAATGAAAGGTGTAGCATGACAACCAAATAAGTTAAATATCAATGTTACCAGAAAAATCTCATCAAATTAAGTTAGAAGAAAAATCTGATTAAATTAAATCTCTCAACTGAAAAGCGCAGTTCTGTCTTAATAATCTTTGGGACCTGAGTTCAACTAAGAGCACATGTTCTTTTCTTGTCTTTCAGACACTAAATTTGTTCTGTAGTTTAATTATATTAATTGCCTCTTCTCTTACAATTCTGTATGATGCTCTCCTCTCCTTGTATCTTATCATTTTCTATTGCTCATTCAAGCCTCTAATACTTTCTAATACTAATAAGAAAACCAATACAATGTCACTTTTCATAGTCACAATGGTTGCCATTTTTACTGCTGAATACAGTGGCAGTTCAGACAATATTTCCTTTCAGTCTTGGTAGAATTGCAAGCTTCCAACAAAACAGAGCACTTATGTCAGAAGTGCTAACAAACCCACAATGGATAAAAAGAATTCTATTTTCAAAAATCATGGTTTCTCATTTGTTCCTTCTGTCCTTTGGTTTACCATAGGAAAATTAAAACCTTCCAGAACATGTTTTGTCACCAAAGTAACCAAACCAAATTTTTTTTTTCCTCATAACTTGTTTTAGAATAGAATTAGAATTTTCTCTCTTTTGAAATCCATTCCTTCTGCAAGGCAAATTAATAATGTTTAGATGTGAACTGGCAGGTTTTCATTGTTGCAGGATGAAAAGTTCTCAAACTCTTATATTTATTTCTACAGTAGTCTTGAGTGTTCTAGGTATTATACCCTTATGTGATGAACTTCTGGTAAGGTTTGTTCTACAAGATTTTCTGCAGTGTTTGGAGACAAACACCACTGGCAAACAAATATATTTGCAATGAACCAGTGTTGAAGTTAATGCACTTGACATTGTTTTGATCCTGAACAATCAAGCCATTTTACAGCAAAATCCAACCTGCAGCCCATGCATGGGCCTCGGTAGGAACTGGTTTGTGCACAAGTGAATACCACTTATTTCACAGGCAACTTAGCAGGAATTCTCCATCACATTCCCTCAGCCTCAAAAGAGATATTTGGATCTGAATCAATGTCTGTGCCTTGAAGTATCTTCAAACTGCCTGCAGCCAGAGGATGCTCGGTTCAGGTAATCAAACTGCATCTGCTCAGATGTAAACATCTTGAGCAACCTTCTCAAAGTTTTCTTTGCTCTACCAGCATGTTCCCATGGTTATAAATTATTACAGATGATCTACAGACACTGAAGAACTTGGCCCATATTTGAAAGTAAAATTGGTTAGTAACCACAAGGCAACAGTAATTTTAAATTATTAATCCACTATGAATGTATGTCCTCGAATAGCAGCTCAGTAACCTTTATAAAGGTTCCCTCAGGCTGTGTGGTTTGGTGATCTTTTTTAAGGACTTTAAATATTATAAAAATCCTAAGCCCTTTCTCTACAGAAGAAATGTGTGGCTGATTCTGGAGAAAGAAAAAAGCAGATTAAATACTTCTACACAGTTCTAAGTAAGAGTGCAGATCACAGAACATACTGAAAACATAAAGAAGGGACTTGTCCAAGTGCACTTTGAACATATTCCATTTGGTGAGTAATTTTTAAATCTCCATAAAGAGCGGGTTTCAAAATGTAGTTCTCTGCTAATTACAACTTGATGATACTTGGCTGCACTCCCTCCAGATTAGAGTTTTGGCTATTATTTCTAGCTCAGGAAATGATGTAATGCTACTTGTTAGTTTTGATGTAATGTTTAAGTAAAGGCTAGTGCTTTTCAGAAAACAGAGAAAAGCACATGCTAAACTGTGCCCTGGTCCTCCCAGACAGACTCATGGCAGCTCTCAAAGTGTGCCACACTGCCTGTTTTGACACGTGCAGGGAATGCTGCCTGGCCAAGGCACCATGGGCACTGTCATCCATCTCCAGCTGCATCTCAGGGCCCACAGACACTAGCAGAAGTGAGCACAAGGCAGAAACAACCTGTGCTGAACCTCCAGACAATGCTGCTACATCCCTGGACACATCAAGAGCTGTGTTTCTCAACAGCTCTCTCACATCTGCTGCTCTGGGATGCACCCTGAGACAAAACATTGCTTTGTTACCATCAATAAATGTGATACACACTACAAATTATATTCACTGAGCAATATATGTATTTAATCTGAATATAATTTTTCTTTTTAAGCACAGGTGGACTTAGAGACCATTACATAGCTCCCCAAACAAAACAGCTCTATGCTACTATTAGTACGGTGGAGTTTATTCACTAGCAGGTCAGTCCTGATGTGTTCCTTGCCCTTTTCCCTTCTGCTCATAAAGTTTCTATCCACAGAATCTAAGACCTCTACTTCCCACATAAATCTCAGAAACTTTATGATGTCTTGACATAGTTCCAATGGTTTTATCCAGATCACAGTTACTATCAGAACTTGAAAGGAAATTAACAAAAAAAATTTATTGACTTGAACCAGTGGAACAAGAGAAATATTGGAGGGACAGGAAGGAGCAGAGATGAAGAGATGGCATGATGTTCTGTGCTGTTTCTCTGATAACAGTTATAAGATAAAATGGTTATCCTAAATATTACCTTGAAGTACATTTTCGGGAAAAGGAAAAAACCTTGCAAACTTTTGTAAATTCTTTTGATGCATTTTCATAGTAATCAGGTGAAGTCTGATCATGTAAATAACAACAACAAAAACAAAATACAGGAGCTGAAGCAATGAAAGACTAAGCTATACAAGAGACTATGCAAAGGTCAACATAAACTTTTCTGTGCCTATGACGCAGGGAGCAATATGACACCTAAGTAAGGTCAGACAGGTTAGACAAGAAAGGTTTTGTGTGAATTAATTGAAATTTTCCACAGGTACTTTTCTTTGTCAATATGGCATGAGTGATGATTCGATCCAAGAAATTACTGGTTAGGAAATGTAAACCCAGCAAAATCACTGGCAGATAATTTTTTGTTGTTGTTCATTTGGTAATTAATAGAAGGTAAAAATAATAATGTCTCTTTCTCCACTTAAAACCTAATCTACTGAGCTTTGTTCTCTAATTCAGAAGCTCTGCCTGAAAATAATACTGTTAAAAGAAGTTTTAATATATAGTTTTTTTGACACTGCAAAACCAAAATTACTTCAAAAGAGAAAACTGCTTTAAAACAGGCTAATCTGGATTATAAAAGATAAAGAGCATAAAATCGAATCTACCATCTAATCCACTAGTTTTGCTGAGTTATTTGTGCTTATACAGGTTGTGAGTTTTACCAGTTTACTTAGTACTGAAAATTCATTAAAACAGAGAATGAATTTCTGGCTTATCAATACCTTGCAAGCAGCCTACCATAAACACTGTACTAAGTTTGAGAGACTCACTACTCAGTGTTCAAACTGTACAGATGGCCAGCTAAATCTCATGGCACTGCTTGCAATCTCCAGTCTAAAACATAATCATAAAAAGCTGCTTCCAGCCAAACTGAATTTTTGGTATTAAAAAGGGATTTTTTTTCATGATTAAATTAAGTTCATATGGACAAATATTCACTTGACGTTACCAAGTATAAGAACAAAGTCTCCATCTATTCTAAAGCAGTGGTTAAATTTTAGAAAATGTAGTATGAAAAACAGACATAGTCCAGGGCAAGACTATTCAGATCTGGATGCATTTCTTATAATATTTCAGATAAATTCTTTCCAGACTTACAAGGACTGGATCTCTTGTCTCTGGTCTTTGCTTTTTTCATTTCTATGTACTTTATTCAGATTTTTGTGTATGTAAATGTGAGTTTCCAGAATGTTATTATGTTTAACTATGAGTCATCTGAGAAATAGCAACATTTACATGTTTTCCAGCTTTTACAATGTCAGACTTTTGAAAAATAACTAGCCAGTGTTCTCACATTCCTGTAATTAGATCACTGTCAGATGTAGATTGTTCATGTTTGTATGTTTAGATTACCATGCATTTTTGTGAAAGTTGTAAAAGAAAATGTAACTATTTGTACAGGCACAAAATATCAAAGTTCTAGAACTGGAAATGCAAGTAGTTCTGGGACACTTTGTAAATCAGTTTTTTTGGTAATATTTCTACATTACCATATGTTTTTCTCCGGGTTTGATCAGTTTATTTTCACAATTTTCAAGTGTCAAAGATTCTCCTCTTCAGCGAAATAAGCTTAATCCAAGTGCAATGAGAGCTAGTCATTACATTTTTCTTTTCCTTCAGGTAGTAAATCCATCATTTGATCAGTTGCATTTCCTCTCATCTCTCTGAAGCAAACTCAGAATCAAAAACTGTCCAAAAAACTAAAAGAATTTCCTGCTCTTCACATGAGACAGGAGTCCCATCCCAGGGAAGGACTCTTCAGAGTAGGAAAAAAACCACAGGGATAATGGTGACTTCTTTCGCCTTTTCTGTTAGGATAATCTTGCTTCCCTACAAGCCCTTCAAAAAGCTTCTCCTCGCTCCACTTAACCAGCATCCAGGTCCATCATAGCATCCCTGTGACCTGAAAAATTGACTTCTTCATCTCCTTCTTCTCCCTGGACTCTAAAACATCTGAAAGACATGAAAGGAACAGATAGAGTGACAACTGTGAGTTTTCAGAGAAACCACTCAAAGATCAAAGGTTAAAAAAGAGTTGAACTCACAACCATAAGAGTGAGAGGAAGATGAATACAGAGCCAATTAAAGCCTGAACGAAACAGATAAGAACATCAAAAAGCATCTTTCTCCTCAGACCAACATTTGATGCAATGATGCTCATTTTCAAAGCAGTACACAAACATTAATTATTTCTCACAATACACCAGTGAGATAAAAAAATGTCACTTAATGCTAGCCAATAAAGTATTAAGGAACGGAAAGACTTTTCTTTTTCAAATGCATTAGGATAAAAGGTCACAGTGAGGGACTATGCAGGAATTTAAGCTCTTTATGAACAAAGAAAGGCAACAGTGAAACCGATGATAATTGTTGCAGCAATAAGATGCTGAATTCTAGTCACTAGAAACTGGCTCTCTAATCAGAGTCAGTCTGCCCAGTGTCCCTTAGAAGTCCTTGGAAAAAAATAGTGATTTCTAAGTGCAGTTCACCCTACTAGGATTTCTGCCTTTGAGCAATTCTGGAGGGGCCCATGACTCCTTTGAGCTATAAGAAGGGCCCAGCTAAGATTAAGAATTTTGTCCTAATTTCTGCATTTCTAAATGACGAGACAAAACTCCATTGCTTTGTATGTATTTGCTGCTTTTCTCCTTTTACACTGGGGGCCTTCTGGAAAAGGCTATGCCTCATTATGTTTTTATTCAGTCCAGGTAGTACAGCATAGCTTTCACCTCTGCCTAGGGCTCACAACAGTTACCACATGGTCCATACATTTCTGAAAAAATAATTTCCTCCAGAGAATGATTATTAAAAATCAGCTCGTCCAAATACATGTGAAATGAAAAATATGTTGGAGAAATGAGGAAAGTAAGGTGAATGTGGCAATTATACAGCTGTGTGATAGCATAATGGAGCATAAGTGATAACATGGATAATTTGGGTCCTTTTGCTGTAACTATGGAATGGTTTTGTCTTTTCAAGGGAACAAAAAATCCTTTCTTGCAATGACTAAAGAAACTACCGCTCCTAGAAAAACATAAAACACAATGAAATAATGAAAAGTGCCTAAATTGTGGTATTAATCCAGATTAAATATTATTATTTTTATTTGTAATAATTCATAGTGATATAAACCAACTTTGTCGAAGGAGAGCATTCTACATCAAGTTGAGTATGGAATTTTCCAAAGAAAATTCAGACTCAGACTCATACTTCTTTTTTCCCCAGTTAGACCATTTTTCCCAGTTAGCTCTGTTGGACTGTGGAATATCTTTGTTCAATAGTCAATATACATAGGTTAATTCTTTTGGATTTAGATAAAGTGTGGCACGATAGTAGTCTAGGGTATGATTGTCCAACAGTAGTATCCCTCATGCCTGTAGCTTCTCTACAGAATTGCTGGATACGATTCTATTGAAGTTCAAGTGCACAGTACAAAAAAATCCTAGTTAATTCAACATATTTATGACTTTCAGAAAGGAGCAAACCAAGGCCCAGATAGAATATGCAGTAAACCAAAATGAGCATTTAAATCTGAGTTTTCACTTTGTATTTTAAGATAGGGTTTTAAAAATTATTTATTGCAAACCTCTCCTGAACTCCCATTATTGAGGTATCTGAATCATCAGCTTACAAGTTGACTCATTCCATTAATTTGGGCTTAATACTGTTTAGCCGAATCTAAGAACGGTAAAACATATTTGTAGGCAAATTATCAGCAATGAAATAAACAAGAAACTAGTACACAAGACCTAATCCTAATAACTATAATTAGGAACCCTGTGGTTATCTGAACATTCTGTATTTTGATCCCAGTACAGTTTTTGTTGGTGAAAGATTTGGTGTTACAGCATTAGGATACTGATCATTTTCTGACTGACTTCTTTGCTTTGAAAGAATTCTTGTTAAATACTGCCTTTTTCAGGAGAGTTTTCCCACAATGTATTGAGATTCAGAGTGACAATGGAAATGCAATGGAGGGTGGGAAAACTTGCCTCTCAAAGAGATGTGCCATGGCAATTCACCTCACCTGAGCCATGTGAGAAGCTGAAGCTTTTGGCTCCAGATCTTAGTAGGTGTGATCTAGAAGTGACTTTGAACCTTTGTAGGAGTGGGAACCTGCTGAGGCCCTGCCTTAGAACAGTCTCTCCCTGTGACAGCCCATCACATACCAGTCAGATTCTGGCTGCATGTGATTTTAAATGTGTGTGCCAGAGGCTACTGAACTGCATCCTTACAGCATCTCTCTGCGTGGAATGGCATGGCTGCACACACAGCTCCGTACAGAAAGACCTGAGAGCCCCAAAGATTTGGGCAAGTCTTCTTAGAGGGTAGGAAAAAAGGTATGCACTTTGGGGATTTACTTGAAAATGTCTAGAATCTGCTAATTTTCAGGGTTTATCTCAAAAAAAAAGATGGACAAAATGAGTGAAAACATAGCCTAAAACATCTATTATATATAATAGATATTATCTTTTCTCAATATGTGAACATTCCCACTTAGTAAACTGCTCCGAGGTAAACTGAGCATTTTGCAATTTATACTTATAAATTGGAGAGGGCAGTGTTTACTGAAATCTCTGTCTTGAAACAAGGCATCTTTGGGCAAGCAAGATTTTCACAGCCATTCTTTGAAATTAGACTGATTCACACACAGTCTCAGTGACATCCTTGCTGTAATGTAGAAACATTGTATGACACTGACTGCAATAAAGCACTTGTTCCCCTAGAGAGACAGTGAGATCAGTTACAAGTAAGGTTTTAGTTGATTCTGTTCTTGACCCTGAATCTAGAAAGAGTAAGTTGGTCTACATATTTGTGAGCATCACCATTTTACATGACTGATCAAATTAATTTTTCTCTTGGAGAGAGGTTAGGTTGTCAAACTGAACTTCAGAAGCAAACACAGTATGGACTGCTTACAAAAATGCACAAGAATTATCTTTCCTTATCCTCATCTGCAATGAGAAACTATGGTCTCCTTTTGCTGAGTATTTGCTGGTGTGTATGTTTTTTGAGGTACCAGTTTATGAATGCTGGATCTATAATCAGATTAGGATTATATAATGTCAGCATGGATTATGCTATGATGGTACTAATACTACTACTAAGTACAATGAAATATGACCTAGAAATTTCCACACACATCAGCACATTGGGTGTGAATGAATTCCTCCAGAGCATAAAATTGCTAAGGCCTCTCTGCTGCACAGTTTAGCTTTCAATCACTTTTTATCCTTCACAGGCATCAAGATAAGTCTTAGAATAAAGGAAGCGTTCAAAGATCTATTTGTGGCTGTTAAAACACATAAAATGACAACACTTTCTGGGCTGTTGTGAGATTACCAATGAATCCCATCTGTCCTCTCATGTTCACTGGGCATACCAGGAAAATTTATCATGAAAAATTGTCACCCCAAACCATTTGAATCTCACCATGCTTCATTTTAAAGATTATTTTCAAATATACTCTGATACTTTTATCAGAATGCTGAAAGTGTCAGAGAAGAGACAGGAACCCTTTTCTCGTAACTGGAGTTTTATAGCTAGCTTTAAATGAATGGCCTGAACTGCATGTCTTAAACTTTATTACACTGCATTACTTTTAGGAACATAAGACATGTCAGTAAGAGAACACTATAAACTGAATAGATGCCATTATTGAGAATAAGTGATAAAAAAAAGAAACAACAATATGCTAATAATAAGCCTACCAATAAGAACAAGTCATCACAGAGCTTAAAATCATTTTTCTCTTATTTTTTTAATTTTATAATTATATTTTTGACATGGCGTCTTTAATACCTTTACTTCAGGAACTCAAATTACTAAGAAAACGGCTCCATCATACTTGAAGAATTAAGCCTGTAAAAGCAAACAATTGCTGCAACAAATGCGGATTGTTTCTGCATCCATATAGTCGTCAAGCTTCCTCCCAAAATGAAACTTTTTTTTATACCTACATATTAGACAATAATATAAAAAAATATTTCTGATTATTGGTATGCTTCCTCACAGCTTCCTTAGAACTTAAGTTCCAAGTTACAGTGCAGATTTTTTTTTCTAATTTATTTCTTTAATGAAACTCTCTTTCAAAATAACCTTTCCTAAATTACTTCAAATCTCATTATAAATGTAATACAATTTCATTTTGGTGCACCTTAAAGCATAAAATTTTCCTAATAAAAATTTCACTCCAGGTTCTATAAAGTATCAAGCTATTTTCTCAAATTAGTCTTATTATCTTGTTTGTCTGATAAAGAAATTACACTGAAGAGAAGCAAGCAAAGCATGGAAAAGTTAACAAAGCAATTCCATCACTAAGAAAAAAAAAAGAAAAGTAAAAGCTGGCATTTCTCATCAACACGCTGAAAACTAAATTGGACAGAATGAGACATATGCCAAATATCTTAGGAGCGAGATTTCTTCATGGCATTTGGCATCTACAGCATAATTACTAAAACATTTTCCCAACGCAAACACAGAAAATTTAGAGTGAGATATTATTTTACATGCTAATTACACTTTTAGTACATCGTTAAAATGGCTCTGAAGTCTCTCTGTTTGAACAATTATATGCCTTAATAATGAAAAAGAAAACAAAATTAGTTATTATGAAGATTTCTTCTTCAGATCTCAAAAGACAGCAGGTATTTCAGGCCAACACCATTCCTCAGTCATGCATTGTCATGGCTATCTGCAGTGCTGGCACAGTCTGTGACAGCATAATGTCTTTCTCCTTACTGTGACCTCAGCCCACATTTTAAAACAGTCTTTGCTAATTGTGAGTCAAACTTACTTAAAGAGTAATTTAGCCGAAGTCCTCTTAACCATACTCATTTATAATATAAAGAAATCTGGCAGCTGCTCTTAGCACTAATATAGTCCAGGAGATTTAATCAAGGGTGGATTTTCTTGGAAGACAAATGAAGTATTCTTGAAGTATTCCCTATGGCCATAGGGAGGCTGTGCTGCCCCGTGTGCCCTCTGCACCTGCAGCTGTGCTCAGAGGTGACCAAAGAACCAAAGAGTGGAGGAAAAAGCACACCCATGCTCAGCTCTAGTGTGATGGAGCTGCCCCCAGAGCCACGCCAGCAGGTAACCCACTACTGATAACTCAAGTTTCCACCCTGCTCTGGCCCCCACCCAAGTGTCCATCTGAAGTGACCTCAGTGAAGCCTGGGACAGCTCAGCATCAGTGACACCAGCCACGAAGGGCAACTCGGAGGCTACATTGCACATTAAGGCTGGGCAGTCCTGCCCACACTCCTACACAGGTCTCTTGTTTCCCAGTGCAGACAGGTGAAGGCTCCCTGGAGCTGTTCCTCTGCCATTGCTGCTCTTGCCTCACTGCTTTCAGCCTGGGTGGTGTAAAGGAAGAGAATTTCCCTATTTTGGTTGGGAGCAAGGTAGGTGCAGGACCTTGCACCCAAAACCACACCTATCCAAGGCTCCTTGGAGATGGCTGTGTCTGTCTCCCATGCACACACACATTTAGCAAGTCCATCTCATACATACTTGTGTAACCACATATACCAAATGTCTAAGCCATCTCAAACCTCACAGACATACAGATGAAGACTTGCAGCAGGTGATCCTCCCTAAACACGAGAGACTAGAGTGAGTGGAGCTTTCCAAACATCTTTAATGAGTGTCAGGCTTGGCATTCTGCAGCCCCATGTGGATTTCTGTCCTGCTGCTCCAGGCTTTGGTGAACACCACACTGCCACACTGCAGTTAGAGATTTGGGCTGAATATAGATTCTCCACTTTCAGCTAATTTATATACTTTTTTTTTATATATATAGAATAACGTTTTGTGGGTCCCAGAATCACAGAAAATGCCAAGTTGGAAGGGACCCACATGGATCATGGAGTCCAACTTCTGGCACAGCACTATTTCCAGGAGTCACAGCAGGTGCCTGAGAGCATTGTCCAAATGCTTCTTGAACTCTGCCAGGCTGGTGCTGTGATCACTTCCTTGGGGAGCTTGGGGAGCTGAGTGAAGTACCCATTACTGGGCTTTAGTATTGAGATAATGTACTTTGAAGTTAAGGAGCGAGTGAAGACTGGACTACAAGGACAATGCATTCCACTAAGTGAAGCAAGTACAGTAAAGCTCTGTGCCTGAGCACTTTCAAGACTATTGTTCAAGCTCCTCAAGCATTTATCTCAGCTGCATATACTGACTTCTTGTGAAAAAACTGCATACAGAGATGCATTTTGTGCTTAACGAGAAATGTAACTGTTGCCACAGGAGAGGAAATTAATTTTGAAACACCTTTAATTATTACTTTAGTCAGTATGTGATGTTGCTACCTCAGCAGAGGTAAAAACAATAGCACAAAACGTATGTTTGTTCTGGCAGTAACGTGATTTTAACACATTTGTATGCCAGACATGGAACAGAGGTAGTTCCAAACAACATAAATTTCTCAGGAGAAGTTGGGCAGGCAATGACCCTACTCTCACTTCACACAATGGCAGCATTTCTACTGAAAACATTTGCTTATCTATCCAGGAGAGAGTCATGACTGGTGACACGTCAAACACTTAAACTTGGCATCAGCAAACACCAAAGAGAAGGAGTACAGATGAAATCTAAGTTTTCTTTTGACCAAAGGGAATTACTGCAGCTTCGGGTATGAGAGATCTGATTACCCAGCCACTTACCTGAATTTAATATCTAAATCATCCTTTAATCATAGAAAACTCAACCACTATTGATGCTTGTGTCTGTGCCAGATGTAGTAGCCAAAAGAGGGTGATGGGTTATGTGCAATGTGAGGTGACACAGAAATGTTGCATGGACCAGGTATTGTGGTGGATGAGGACGTTTTAAGCAGACTTTTTGCCCCATTTTTTGAATTTAAATCTTGGTATGGATGTCTTCTGGCAGATAACAACTTTCTGTAAAACAGGAGGCTGCCCTGTGCTCAAACTGTGAATCACAGTAGACCCACAACCCTGCATGAGAAGCAGCTTTATGTCATGTGAGTTGACGATGTCCCTTCTGCTGAGTTGAGGTGGAGTAAAGCCCAGCAACGTCTGCATAAATGAGCACAAATACAACCTGTATAAGGGAAATTCTGCTTCATGGTCCCCACATTAAACATCCCAGAGCCTCTCAAGTCCCAGGCAGGCACTCCACTGTCCGACCTGCAGAGCTGTGCTCACATCTGCTCTCACTCTGATACCAGAAATCTCTTACTCCCATCCCTGCTGCCTCAGCTGGTACAAAAGCAGGAGCAGCATTTGCATTACCCCTTGGCCTTTGCCAATGGCTAATATATTGCAGAGCATACATCCAGCACTGATTGCAGAAGGGAAGCAGCCATCAGGTGCCTAGCAGTTGTGCTAAGGGAGAGATTAAGCTGTAGGGAATTAAAGAGATTAAGACACAGGAATGCTTATTTAGTGTGGTCCAAGTAGATTTTGAGTTTAGGAGAAATGCAGACATTGAGATGGAGAAAACTTATGGCAGCTACAAACCACACTCTTGCTACCCCTGTACTTTTGTACTGAGTAGTGTGCCTATATGGCTGCCATCTTCCATGCAGGGAATAATCCTGGAGAGCAGCTCAGGTGATATGGTGTGGCTCCAGCCCACAATGCAGCAACCTAGCCTCTCTAAAATGGGTCCTTTTTCACTATTCATGATCACTGTTCATTGGAGAAAACTGCAGAAGTGCCAGAAAAAGATATAGGTGAATGCAGCCTCAGTGATGGAAAAAAATCCAAAATGAGAGTGCATGGCACGTTCATTCAAAAATAGGTTTTCTTTATCTTCATAGCATTGGTCTTTTCTCTCAGCTTCCATAGCACAAATGCCATGCACTTGTATGGAACTAAGCACACTAACTAGCCATAATATAATTTGAAAACAAAAATCTCATCATGTCTGTATGTTGGGAAGAAAAATTCTGAGGATGATTTAGCAAACGTAGATTAATAAAGTCCCTCTTAATCTAGCTGAAGATGCTCAGATACTCATAATGTCCATGTGTCCTCAGCTGGCACACCTGTGGTCCCGAGTCAGGAGAGGCTTCACTCTGCAGAGGGAACCATTGCTGTTTAAGTGTTTTTAATAAGAAGACATTACAGATAGATGGTCCAGATGAAGCCATAGCACTTAGTTGATATTAGATCAAGACTGGAGTAACGTGCTGAGATGAAAGAAGTACATTTCTGTAGGTAGGACCTTGACTTCTGTGCCATGGGGCTGCTTACTGCTTCCACACGAGAGCAAGCCTGGTTGTGGGACTGTGATGAATACCTTGAATGCCTTCTCTTTTTAATGGGAGAGTTTCTAAAAGAGAATTACATTGTTGTTTTGAAAGAGCATCTGTGGAACAGCACTCTGAACCTCACATTTGCACCCATTCAAAGAGAAGGAAATGTTACAGTGGCGCTTGAATACATCATGATAACTCTACCCCGAAGAGCTGGGACATGGCATTCAGCTGGGAGGTGGTAGTCACTGATCCCAGACTCTCCTAAGCTCTGGTCTGCTGCCGAGTCTTGTCAGGCAATAATGAATAGTTTGTTTATTTGTTAGTTTCAATCAAGTTTCACAAACTTGAAGGAACTGTATTTTGATTTTGCCTGCAAGCTGTGCAAGAGAAAGGATGATGCTTTACCTCTACTTTAGCATTCCAAAGTGCCTTTTATGTAAACGTTTCATATAGAAGATTGAATAAACTGACCATATCAGTTCTATCTCTACAAGAATTCCACTCTACTCCTTTTAAAATGAGTTTTCTTTTTAATCTACATTTTATTTTTAGTCTATACTAGTGATAAATTACTCTCTTTAAAAGCAGTGCTGGGTCATTTTGCTACTTACTCACTGTCTGACGTAATCATCACTTTTAACCTATTATTTTTAACATTTGTTCCCATTCATTTTCTCTTGAAAAGTACTTGAGCATTTAAAAGGCCTAAGGTGGCCCTCTGATTTCTGACAAAGCAATCTGAATGAAATTCACCTCTTCGATTCTGGCAATGTCAAAACAGGAACTGAATTTCTCAGCAATAATCCAATTTTATTTACTGAACATGCTTGGAACTTAGGAATTCTCAGCTTTACACATATCAGAATACTTTTGACCTCTAGCTGTTGCTTTTCAAAGCAATTCATTGTCATTAAACCAGACCTTATTAGAAATAACTTTTTTTTTCTTTATTGAAGGAAATATATTAGGGTTCTTTTAATATTGCTTTATCTTGAGGGCAAGTAATATTTTATGTTACTGCAAATAAACTGGGAAGCAAGAATGACCTTTAAATAGACGGTCTGTGATTATGCTAATAATTCACTGTGTCTTATAGCAGACACCCTCCAAAATTGCAATTACAATTTACCATATTAATCAAAATCAAATTTAATTACATTTACTTAAATCTGTCAATGGATTCTTATATTACTACAGAGAGACAGATTCTCAAAAACAAATGTACAAGAATGCTCCTTGCTAGCAAAACAGAGACTGTAGAAAGAAAACAATTGCTGAAGATCTGCAGAAAATCTTGCACAAATTTAAGTGCCTATGCCCTTCTAGCACAGTTTTAATACTATGTAAAGTATTTTAAAACCACAGAGATTATGACTTTCTCTTCAGGAATCACTATGTAGTCAATGAATAAAGGTTACCTAACTCTTTGAAATAAGGTAATTTTCAAGGACTCACTTTTTTCCTCTGATTTTATTTATTTTTCTGGCCTGTGGTTACAGATTTATTTTCAGATAAGTTGTTAACCAAATAGAAGGAGAAGAAGAAACAAAAACTTGATCCACTGAAATAACTACCATTTTCACTGACTTCCATAAGGCCAGGTTTCTAAGAATTTTGAAATCTAGAGTATCTAATAACCACGGGTTATCTTTCCGAAAACAGGTTATTTCTGCCTGGACAGAACAAGTCAAAACCTGAGCCTCTTAGCAGCAGACTAATAGAGAATTTTGCCAGCAGTTATGACATGGATTTTCTGCAAAAGCATTTTTGCTTGTTTGCTTTACGGACATCTGGTGATATATTTGCAAAAGAATAGTCTGATTCTAAATCAGGAAAAAGGATGTGTACAGGAGGAAAAATCATCTCAAAAACTTCTAGAATTGTCCCTTCCTTGGTAACTTCCAAGGTATCTGGCAGATGTCTTTGGTTCTAGGAATCATCAAAAATAAGCAAAATATCCAAAACACGAAAAGGCAGGAATATAGCTTTCATTAAGACCTACTACACATTATCTGTCTTTATCTAGATTATCAGTCCTGGACAAATTTACTTTGGACTCAACTGCAATACAGGAGGAACATGTTAGGTGCCATAACTGCTCCCCATAAAGTGCATTAAAGTATGAGAGTACAAGGCCAGACCTAACTTCCCATTGTCCTTCTCCTATTTTCCTAAAAGCAGATTGCTATACTGCACACAAACACTGAAAAAGTTCTAGAGTTACTTCCTGGAGACTTTGCATTGGTTTTGGTTTGCTTTTGCTTCTGGTATTACTTCGCTTTGTTGCTGTTGCTGCTGTTTTAATAGATAGTTCAATATGCTTTTAAAGGATTAGGCCAAAGTACTTCATCATTCTTTACTGTTCTGTATTTATCAACTCTTTTAAAGGAAGTTTCTTAACTCAGCTTCTCTTCTCCAATCTCTAATCCTTGATCATTTCTCTGAATCCTTTAATATGTTGAATAAGTCCTTCATTGCCTCATCCATTTTTATAGCACATTACGTATTTGCAAGTGCTCTGAAATGTCAGCAAACTGCTTTATTTTTTGTCCTGGAAATCTGATGGAAAATAAAAGCCTGACATTTTTCTTTTTAGAGACAGCTAGCAGGCTAAACACATACCAAGGCAGAAAGGACTGTTTTGATTACCCAGCCTGACTTGCAGCAAAGGACAAATCAGAACATTTGACTCGACCATTGATGCACAGACATTTACACCAGTTTTCAGTGCATGGCTCAAGAGTTATCTTGCTGCCATAAAAGCCCTCCAAAAAACCAGGAGAAGTGGCACCTGGCTGCAGCTATGAAGCAGAAAGAGGGATGCTGCCCATGGCACATTGCTTTCACAGTAGGGTGCCCATGGGCAAGCAGGGACCTCTTAGTCTAGGCCACATACGGACACAATTTGAGGGGTTACACACACCTCAGACTCAGCCAAAGAGGGCAGGAGCCATAACACTTCTGTTTTGAGCTGTTTGAACTAAACAAGTGGACTTAAGGAAAAAATGCATAGCTTAAATAAGACAAAGTCTAAATCAGTCAGATTCCTGATCTTAGCTGCCTCAGGCTCTCCTTGGATGTTTGATATTTGCTGTTTCCCCATATTCCCCTACCCACTACATTCTTAGTGTCACTTCTCAAAAGTAAGGATAGTTCTTGAAATGTAAGTCACGGGTTTTTTTGCTTCTAGTTTATTCCTCTGGATAATATAAAGAAAAGATAATTTCCTTCAACCTCAGCAGTGTTATTCCAAGGGGCAGCTGTGACTTTCTAAAACATTTTGCTTTTAAACTTTCTAGTATGTTTCCAGCCACTGGATAGCAAAGACTTTACATGTGATTGCACAAAGATTGCCTGACTATATGGAGCATCTTGACCACAATCAAATGAATCTTTAACCAGTTTCCAAAAAGCTAAATAGACCATGAAAAGTGTGCTGACTTCTACTCAATTACTACTCAATTATTAGAAGCTCTGAAAGCCAAATTAAATTCTCTGATTTTCTACAAAATGCCTAGTAAGTTTTCCCCCTAGATTTATGATTTTTTAAAAAATTACTTGAACAGAAATGTGTACAAGCTCTTAGAAAAATTCTCTTCCTCCATTGAACAGGCATATTGTCATATCCATTTTTTAAAAAAATTCTACCTTTTCTCAAAAATTGGATCAGATCTTCCAAAGAGATTTTGGTTGTTTCATCTGGGAATGTGGCAAGATTTTACATTGTTTTTTCTCCTCAGTGTTTGCAGCTATCTGGTTTGCACTGCACTGAAATGCTTGATTTTCTAAGTTCAAGTGATATATTTCTGGAACCAGGAACCAAGTATTTTCTGTTAAATTAGGACCCAAAGTCTGTCTAACCATACCTAATGGGTCTACTTTTTGTAACAACATTTGTGGCTGCAATATTTAATTAGGAACAAAAAGTTCTTCTCTTTTTAATTTAATTTAAATGCTCGAATGAATCTCAAGAGGTGCTTCTCAAAATCCATCATTTCTCAGAGACGACTGTACACTGGGTGGAGGAACTCCTGAAGGTTCACTGAACATAGATTGCCCAGATTAATAAAGAGAAAATACAAAAACTGAGGAGTAATAAAATTATAAACCTCATAACTTCAGAGAAATAAAATAAATAAGTGAAAGATAAATACTCTATGTAAACTATGAGAAAACTGTTGTTTCTCCTATCTGATGAGGTGAACTTTCTTTCTGGTGAGTCATGACGGCCAATATTTAAATGTTATGCTATATTTATCATCCTAAAGCAAATGGGAAATTTAATGTAGAATATAATTTATTTCTTCTCTTTTATTCTGTTAACTTCTCCCCAGGAAATTATCTGAATATCTATGCATGAAAACAGATCAATTAATTCAGACTCAACAAACGGATAACTGTTTTCAATGATAAGGGAATCAAAATCAACAGAAACCTGTTGAGAAATGTAGAATATGGCAACTCTTGATAAATATCTAGCTATAGGATTTAGTTCCAAATAAATAAATTAGCGCCCTATATACTGAGGGAACTTAAGCACATATGAAAATACAGATATGTTGATTAGGCCCAACAGTTTTCCTGGATTTGGTTCCTACTTCAATATCCTAAAAAATACACTTCAAGGAAAAGATAACTGCACAGGAAGAAGGAGTCATCCCTTAAAACAGGTAATGGCTAGATTCTGAATTAAATAATTAATTATAGCAATGTTTTAAAACTTTGCTGATTCAGGCAAGGAAAAGCAGTCTCAGTAGCTTTAAAAACTGTGAAATCAGGTCCAATATTGTCTAAAGTATCAATTAAAGAAACTGTAACAAAATGCTTTTTGTTCAACTCACATGAAAGGAAGCTTTATTCCTGCAAAGGTTTTTTTGCTTGTTTTTTGGTTTTTTTTTGGTTTTTTTGGTTGATTTTGCTTTTTTTTATGAACACCTCTTCTCTCACTCTAATTTCTTAAGGATAACAGACTAATTGGATTTATGTAATTGACAGGGTAGCTTAACATCCACTCTTATCAATATGGGAGTGAAAAAAGCTTCAGATGCTACCTACAAGGGTGTTTATGGGATGTGTCATGGATGAATGTGATGATAAGGGCTTGCTGGGGAGTGTCCTGAGGAGGGTCACGGCGATGATCAGAGGGCTGGAACACCTCTGCTATGGGGACAGGCTGAGAGAGCTGGGGCTGTTCATCATCCTGAGGCACAGAAGGTTCTGAGGAGACCTTAGAGCACCTTCCAGTACCAGAAGGGGCTAGAAGAGAACTGGAGAGGGACTTCTGACAAAGGTATGTAGTAGTTGGACACAAATAATGACTTTAAACTGAATGAAAATTGACTTAGACTAGATATTAGGAAGAAATTCTGGTAAGACACTGGAACAGGTTGCCCCAAGAAGTTCTGGAAGTTCTATCCTTGGAAGCATTCAAGGTTTAATATGAATGAATGTCAGAAAACCCCAACAAAACTGCTGGAGACAAAGGTTCTTTTAGCTGTACTGTTGTAGGAACAATAGAATTTCCCAAGAATTTGTTCTTATCTTTTAAAAGCTGAAGAAATACTTGTAATTAATTTGGTATCAGGTTACCAAAATATGGAAAATTAATATTTTATTTTTTTTCATCTGTCTGGTTAGAACAATATAAAGACAACCATACAAGTATTTCGTGAAAGGTATTTGTCAAGATTAAAGCAGCAAATTATATGTCTTAATTCACTTTCTAATGAAGTATGAAAGAGAAAATAAGCAGTAATGCAGCCAATAGCATATTTTATTTAATTTATTAATTTTTCATTTCTAAGTTTCATTTTTATTCACGTGGTCCAATTTTTTTCCTGACATTATAGATATAATATTTCAATTGTCTGTTGAAGCTCTTACGAATCTTTACTAACAAACACTAAATAGCAGTTTCTGAAAAGTATTAAAAGTTGCAAAGTTCATCACTTCCGTGTAGATTTCTTTTATCCTTAAAGATAGTTATGGATTTGTTGCTCTATTTATAATCCAAATTCATTTGCATTCATTCAGCTTCTATCAGTGCCTTAGCTATATGATTATCCTCTCTTCACGATATAGTAACATATCAGTTAATAGCTAGTGTTTTTCTCTGTGAAATTACTCATACTTGCTTTTAGGTTAATTTTATTTGTTGTCTTTAACAGCTTTAACAGATTAAACTCTGATACAAGCTTATTTGCTTTCCCTGATTCATTTTCTTGGTAACTTCTGTTTTATGGATATCCCTGTAAACGTATATAAGAGAACTAAATACAGCATATCATTATTTCACTTAAAAATGTAGCACATTCTTCCTCTCACCCACTCATTGTTCTTTATTAATTTTTCCCCCCACATTAGTGTGATAATTCAGATCAGGAGGGCACCTTGAAGGTGAATTTCCTGTTTTTCACCCATATACTCCACTGCAATTTCCATCACAAAGTGGTCACGGAGTGCCTAACTGCAATTCCTTTTCCATGAAACCAGCCTGGAAAATTGAAGCATTTGGAAGCAACTGGAAGCCATGCTAGGTGCATATCTAATGCATTTCAGGAACAAATGGACAGAGTCCTTGATGGAAGGGGAAAAAAAACCCAAACCAGAAAAATCTATATACATACATTGTGGATATCAGATCCTCAGAATCAGCTCTGTCATTTTGTAGATCCAATTCCATTGGCCCATTCTACATCCTAGACACATCTAAGGCTCTGCTTAGAGCCCCTGCAGTTTAGTGCACAGAAACTCTTCCAACATTATGAGCTGTAGTCCCCATTTTAATGTCCAAATCCATTTAGGTACAACACATTTTGTGGAAAATATCCTAAAGTAGCAAGTCACTCCAGACAGATGCTTTCTGTTCTCTGCAATACTTCCCACACAGAGATGATGTCACCCTTATTCATGTAGCAATCTACCTTAGCAAACTTAGAGAGGAACTGAGTACTTTAGTGATTACATCCATTTAGACCTCAAGTAAAAAATATTTCAAATAGAATCCATGGACTCTTATCAGCTGTTTATATCTGATGAATACTGACAGGAGTAGCTGTAATCAAAAAATGAAGGATAAGGTACAAAGTAGTGATCAGCCAGTTCAGGGTAGATGGCCCATAATAAATAAGGGTTGAGTTCAAAGGCATAACTGTGACCTTTGAAAGTGCCACCGAGCTGACACTGCTGCAATGCAGAGGAGAAAAAGGGCAGTGAGGATGGGAAATTTATCATCACATCATTTACACCAACAAAAGAAAAAGAGCTCATTTTCTACATTTATTCTACAGTTGCCATAGTAGATATCTAAAGAGCAGTAATTAGCAAGGATTAAAGAGAGCAGGTCAACCTTTCTATTATTGAATTATTTTCTGTGACAAATTCACCGTTTGCAGCATTGAAGATTTAATTGCAAAGAGATAACTTCAGGGTTGCTTACTGAGCTCTATAAAAATATTTTTAATTAAAATTCAAATTGTCAGAAATATATTCAGGTTTTTTTATCTATTTCTCATATTCACCTAATTATACATATACAATATTCTCAGATACTGGTGGTGCTTGTTCAGTGTACGTGCAATGTAAAATAACTTTTGGTTGCATACTGCAGCGTGTTTTTTTTAAAAGCACATAGTAAATAATCCTAGACTAGCATCTATACAACAGCATTTTGCAGCTGTAGGTTTGTATAATCTGCCTTTTCTCAACTAGTCTTATTTCTTACATAACATTCATGGGATTCTGACAAAGAATGAAACTTTTGTGTCATTTTTAGAGTCTATAAGGATTTAAGAATAAACTGAGTCACACATAGGTCCTCTTTTCTAAATAATCTTGATCCAAGAGAGAAAAAAAAATGTATAAAGGTAAGTATAAAACAAGAGCAAATTTATATAATGTCCAGGACAACTCATACGTTTTGACACTGAAGTTATGATATTAGTTTGAGCATTATCAAAATTATGTATTATTACTACTAGTTTTCTAGTCTTCTTCTCTAGTTCCCATAGATAAAAATGAATGTTCCCTATATTTACCTCTAAAATTCCTCTCGATAAAATAAATTACAAGTATTTCCTCGGCCTTTAAAAGAAAATAATGAACTCTTGGAAAATTCCATTGTTCCTAAAACAGCAAATCAAAACATGCAAGTAATGAAAACATTCAACCCAGAAAAATAAAAAGACAAGCAAAGCCTGAGGCTGATGGGATGTTTAGGAAAACATTGTTAGCATAGCTCCAGAAGCAGGAACAGGTTTCTTGGGCAACAGAGTGGTCTGTAGAATAGGGGGAGATATACATGTAAAATCAACAGTCAATATAACTCATTAAAGAAAAGTATTTCTTCTTGCCATTAACAGCAACTCAAAACTACATCCAATGGCTTGAAACCTCATATTTCCAAGTGTAAAAAAAAAAATTATGTTTTTTTCAATATGACAGGTATCTTTAAATTACTACACTATGCCTGAGTGATGGCACAGCTTCATTTGGTGATGTAGCCAGGGTTGAACAGCACACGCTTTCTGATCACCCAATCCCCTGGTCAATAACGTTGCTCTCCAACAGACCAGGCAAGATAAAGGAAGACATTTCAGAAAAAGTGGGAAAATAGGAGACTTACGTGGAAGAGGCGCAGGGTAAGAGAGACAGTGGCAGATACAACATTAGCAAAGCAGGGAGCTGCTGGCATGGAGAGTGAGGCTGACTCCAAAGAGGATACTGGAACTTCCCAATCACAGAGTCAATTAGGTTGGAAAAGACCTCTGAGAGCATTGAGTCCAACCTATCACCCAAGACCACGATATCAACAAAACCATGGCACCAAGTGCCACATCCAGGTTTTCCTCTAACACCTCTAGGGGCAGTGACTACACCACCTCCCTGCACAGCCCTGCCACACCCTCAGCTGTAGAGAGTGACAAGGTCTCCCCTGAGCCTCCTCCTCTCCAGGCTAAACACCCCCAGCTCCCTCAGCCACTCTTCATAGGACTTGTGCTCCAGACTCTTCACCAGCTCCGTTGCCCTTCTCTGGGCACACTCCAGTGCCTCAATGCCCTTCTTATAGTTAGGGGACCAGAACTGGACATACAATTTGAGGTATGGTCTCACCAGTGCTGAGTACAGAGGGACAATCCCTGCCCTGGTCCTGCTGGCCACACTATTCCTGATACAGGCCAGGATGTCATTGGCCTTCTTGGCCACCTGAGCACACTCTGGCTCACGTTCAGCTGCTGTCAACCAGCACTCCCAGGTCATTTTCTGCCAGACAGCTGTCCAGCCACTCTTTCCTCTGTAGTGCTTCGTGGGATTGTTGTGGTCAAAGTGCAGGACTCGACTCAGCACTTGGACTTGTTAAACCTCCTACTGTTGGATTCTGCCCAACTATTCAGCCTGCCCAGGTCCTTCTGCAGGGCCCTCCTACCCTCCAGCAGATCAACACTTGCTCCCAGCTTGGTCTCATCTGCAAATTTGACGATGGTCGACTCATTCCCATCATTCAGATCATCAATAAAGATATTATATAGCTCAGGGCCCAGCTGATCCATGGGGAACACCACTGGTGCCTGATCCCCAGCTGGATGCAGCACCATTCACCAGCACTCTCTGGGCCCTGCCATCCAGCCAGTTCTTAGCCCAGCACAGAGTGCTCCTGTCCAAGCCGTGGGCTGCAGCTTTTCCAGGAGTGTGCTGTGGGAGACAGTGTCAAAGGCCTTGCTGAAGTCCAGGTACACAACATCCACAGCCTTCCCTGCATCCACCAGGTGGGCCACCTGGTCATAAAAGGAAGGGCCAGCACTCACTGAGCTCTGCAATGCAGCATCGGGGACTCTGTACAGAAGACACTGAAGTTACCCTTGTCATTATTACTGCTGAAGTTTGTAATGAACACACAGATACGGATCTTCTCTCACCATTGTATGCAGAACTCCTAAATTCTGCAGGATACAAACATAGGGACTCTCTTAAGAGGCAAGATTTTCTGGATTTTTTTTCATAAATTATTAATGAGTTCTAGAAAGTATTTATGTACTCCTAACTTAACAGTTCCTTTTATTCTTATGCAACTCTATTTCATTCTTGAAACATCTTCTTCTGTGCAAATATAAATTCTATCAGTTATACTAGCCTGAAAAATTCTCTTTATAATTCAATCTTCAAACTTGCATCTGGGTTTTGGGCATGCGATGAACCAATCTTTCTAATTTATATTCCCATGTGTATACATAATCAGTGAATAGTGTCTCTGAGGACTTGTAGGAGAGGGACTCCTCTAGCTATATTTAACTGCCTAATTAATCCAACACCATGCTGCTCTGCTTCAAACAGTTTTCATCAAATTAAATCTTTATATGGCACTGTGAAAATACCAATGGGAAGTGAGGGACACACAGAGATGGAAGATAACCCAGGAAGAAAATGGTAGAAATAAAATACAAAACAATGAACGTGGAAAAGACTTTGGTGAAGCAGGGGGAAAACTGCCACAAATCATGTTCCTAGGAGCATTTCTACTTTTGGAAAAGTAAAAATGTAATAAGGACATTACTGTTTGTCCCCATTCAGCTGCATATATTTAGGCAGGGAGAAAAATGGATGTTTTCTGCTGCTTCAACATTTTTGCAGGTATACATTTAAAAGCACGACTAAGCCTTTAACAGACAGCACAAGAACAACTTTTCAATATTGATGCTGAAGAATATTTATAGCTGACCTGGAAAAAAAAAGCTTTAGGGAGAAAAAAGAACTGCTTTCTGTAGCATCTTCCACCTTAAGAAGATGACAAGTACAATTTGCTAAGCTTCATTTTTTTGTTTTTGAAACTGTTGTGCAGCTGTTTCAAGACAAGTTCAAGTTACACCTGGAAAATCTTAAAATAATAGGTTTCTATGACACCAAAGGTTCTTTTTGAAATTAATAGAGAAGAGAAAGAATACTATGTGGTGGGAAGTATTAATGTAAAATATGGACTGAGGTGCATTTTAGGAGCAGAAGAACTATGATAATAATGACCAAAGTACAACTTTTATAGAAGGTTACAGATTCAGATTCAGCCACAGGAAGTCCTGTGGAAAGGGTAAAGTCTGCCCATTGGTAACCTTATACTGAGAAACCTCATGTGAGGAAGAGGGTTTGATAAATTTCAACCATGACTGGGAACTGATGCTCTACTTAAGAAATTCTTTGAGCAAGAAAGATTTTAAGATGTCTTCTTGGATGTGAACTTCCATTCTCCCTAAAAGCCCTTCTGAAAATTTTAATTTTGAGGTCTTCCATCCAAATGAGCCCATCTGCTTCAGCTGTCTCTGGCATCAAGTGTCCTCTTTGCAATTGAGGTATTGTGAGAGAGAGGATCCAAGGGAGCCAGGATCCAGAGGACATTAAATGGCCAAGCAGCTTCAATATCCTGTCGCAGAACTTCCAGCAATACCACGGTATTAGATGTAATAACATCCCTAAATCAGACATTGTGGTCGTGGATGAGTTTTTAAAAAATTAATTTTGTCATTACCAAATGTATCTAGCAGGACTATTTGCCTCCAATTGGTTTCTTATGAAGAGAACAATATACTTAAAAACAAAGAAAAATCTTTGAAATCTATTCTTACTGATGTCAGTAAGAGAGCAATAGGACTGGAAATACCACTTCAATACTCTTGAACTAGAAAAGAAAAAAAAAAAAGGGAAAACTAAATTATGGGAATAATGTGCAATTACATGATTGAATACTTACATTTGAAAATTATTTTTTTCCCAGCGTTTGCTAAATACATTAGCCAGAATCACTCTTCACAATTCAATATATACAGAGATTGCTCACTGATGTCAAATTATGAAGTAATTTTATGTTATTTTCTTTTCTTTTGTGGATGAATGGAGCTATATGAACAATTATTCCAAAGCAAAAGTACTGATTTTGACTTTTGCATGCTCTTTCTTTCTCTATCAAAGTTTTCAGAACTGTTAGAAAATACTTTTTTTTTTCTTTTTGATGGCATTCACCAAAGGGGTCAAGACGTAAAATTGCTGATTTTGATGATGTGCTAAGGAAAATGACCAAGACCAGTTGTTCTCCCAGAAAACCTTGAATTATCAGAGCACAGCAGAACCATAGACAAAAGTGTTCAAAAAAATTTAGACAAGATACCCCTGCAATATGAAGTTCTGTGCAATTTGAAATTATCATTCCAGACAAAGAAGCTGATCTCTTAATGAAAAAACAATGCTTTCTATTATTTCATTTGACAAGTGAGTGGGGTTTATGTTTTAAAAAATGCAGTCTAGATTCTCCCTAATTTTTTTATGTCTTCCAGAACAAATTGAATTTTCTCTTGATACCCCTGCATTTGTTCTTGGTTCTCTATACAGACAAAGCTAATTGCTGATATAAGTGTTGTGCTGGAGATACCTCTAGAACACACTTTTCCTATCACACTTTTGACTAACATTGGAGCCAAGTGTGAATCTACTCCTACTCTAATCATTTAAATTAGGAGTTAGGTGGGTTGATTATACATCAAAACTCTTCCTTATTTTTCTTTCTGTTATTACACCCTTGTCACCTAGAAGATAGTTAAAGTGCTGAGTCTTGCAGCTTGTGTTTTGTAGGAATATTTTGCAATAGGTTAGGTATGACTTTGGCACAGTTCTGTTTGTTCATAAATGTTGCATGAAGCTGTGTTTTCCAGACATTTTTGGTGAGAAAAAGCAAGAGTAAATAGTTTCTTCACTCATGGGTCTAAGATTATTTCAGCAGGATTCCACCAAAATACAGGGGGAGGTTTAGTTTTATGTCACCCTACAGGTGTTACCCTAATCATCATCATCATCATTTTGGAAGGAAAATGTTGCCTCCCTAATGCCTGTTGTTGCTAGGGCTTTTGCTCAACTTTTAAACTTGATCTGGAATTCAAGCAAACACTGTTGGACATGAGGCCTCCTGAGACTTTTGGTTAAGCTATGAACTGCCCCTGACATTTACCTATTGACAATTCAGTATTACTAAAATCTAAATTATTTTAAATCTATGCATAAACATCTCTTTCAGAACAGTGAAAGCTGCAGAATTTCTTCATATACTTTCCAGTAACCTTTTCTCCATTTGCTTCCTTTCAGAATTAATTCCTTCAGGGAAAACTGCTTGAGGAAATACTGGTTTAAAATATTATTAATAGAACATCTATTTTGAGTTAAAAGGTGAATGTAGTGACCAAACATTTTCCTAAGGTTCGGTATTTAATTTATAGTTCCTTTCTTTCTTCCTTTATGCTTAGAAATTTGTGTTCAGTTTGAAACCAGACCACCCCGACTTTCTTTCTATTTATATCTGTTTATCTCTATTTATTACTATCTCTCTATTTATTTCCAAATCTTGCACAGAGAAATTCCAGGGAGATAGGAATGGTGCCCCATGATCTTACTAGAAAAAGAGATAACTAATTCTCAAAATAAATTTTATGAACATGAGGTCCCCTCCTTTACACAATACACTACTGAAAAATTACATGTCTATTTTATAAAAGAAAACAAAATTCTTGGGGTCCATGAATTCAGAAGTGTTTGACAGTTTCTTGTAGAACTTAAAAGTTTAACTGTGTTATAACTGTAAGCTGTAAAGTATCACTTCTGAATGACCAATTCCGTTGCCAAGCTGAAGAAGTCCAGGTGTGTGGAGTGCAGACTAAAACAATCCAGACAGGATACCTTCAGAATCATTGCCAGTATGTGAGAAGAATAAATGGCTGCCAGCCTGGATTTTTTAGTCTAGTAAGAGTTGTAACAATGTCTGATTGTACTAGCTAATGGTATTTTTGTGATTTGAAGTAAATTGAGTGTGATTCATTTGTCTCCTTTGAAAAGTGACTCACAAAAAGTGTCGTAGACTAAAGAACTACAGTTTTATGCATCATGTACACAGCTGGACTGGTTATTTCTGATGCACACTTTCCTCCTCCAGTGAATTCTGGACTATGATAAGTATATCTTAAAGTTTAATTATGATTTAAGTAACTTCAGCCATGGTTTAATCTAATCTGTTCTGAAAAAAATTCAAAGAAGTGGAAGAACTTTATAAAAAATAATGTCCTAAAATAACAGCACGTCTTTATAAGTACTGAATATTTTAAAGTTGTATTTCTCTCTGAAACACAAGGATTATGTGTTAGAAATAAACTGTAGTGGACTGAAGAATCAAGGAGATAAAGATCCTCATAGTATATAAATTTTAGGCAATCTCCCACAAGACTTAAATTTCTAGCTAGAGATAATCTGATAACTTCTAAAAGAGAGATGTCCAGCAAAAATGGTTCCATGAAGAATTACATATGAAAAGAAATATTTGAAGTCTGTGAATCCTTGGCCTTCCAGGCTGTCTCTACTTGAACTCAAAGTGACCTTTGGGCCTAATTTGGTTGTCCCATTAATGAAGTGGATTAGCAGGGATGAGCTCTTAGTTTGTTTATTCATTGAAAGCCTCAGTAAGTTCTTGACTTCAAATGCTGCTCTGAGATACTGTCATTAAATCAACGATTAACAAACAAATGGGTCAGTATAACTGGAAACACATTGAGCAGAAAGATGTAGTAATACAGAGAATTTGCTTTTTCTTAATGGTATGCACTTTTTAATAAGAATTTATTTTGCTTTGTAGTTAGGCAAAACAAAACATGCTCTAGAAAATAGTTAGCAACAAAAACGTTCAATTTTTTTAACATTTTGCCGGGGGGAAAATAAGCTCACAATGGAATATGAGGAACAGGCCTACCATAGCATGCCTTCATGAGCTGTCATGCTGTGCCTATCATTATCTGAACATTGCCATGAGACATATCCAGCTGCCTCATCTGTCCATCCTCTTCCCAAAATGGACTACATATCACATCTATTTGGAACAGTGTAATTGCCTTTCTCCCATTTGGTTGACCTACTTTGTTCAGTATTTGTTTTCCAAGGTGACATGTCAAAAGACTGGAAGAGATTGCTTACTGTTAAACTTTTCTTTGCCATTATTGGAAATCTTTTCATGCTAAAGAAATAGCACTTTATTAGAAGAAGGCTGCTAGATTCCCCAAATAAGAAATGACTGGTAGCAAGGGTCCAGTGCTACTGCTGAACTACGATTCCACTCTTACACAGACAAGGGCACACTTCAGAATCCCAGAGGAATTCCTCAAGAAAGGAAGGAAGTCCAACTAAACAAGCACCTTCTATGAATTAAGGATAACTCTACCATATCTTCCACAGTTTCTGGTTTGGTAATTTAACCACCCAATTAAATGAATCCTTTCAAGTGACATGGGCTAATCCCACTGCCTCTGGGTTGCCTGTTATAACTTTCTTCTCCTTTTCCATCTTTCTGTTTCTTCTACCATGTGCCTTTTAAAATCTTTTAAGCACTTCAGGATAGAAACCGATGCTGCTGTGAGACCCAGGGTCTACTTAGCTGACCTACTTCGTGCAATCACTGTTAGAAACTAAATGTTGTTCCCATGAAAAATTCAGCGCTGAAAGTTATCAAAGCAGATTTACTTCTTTTTGTATAGTAAATCCACATTTTCCTATAACGTGCCTGGTACCTCACGTGCCATTTCTAATGTATTTTAAAAGGCTTTTATTCCGTGTAAGCCTTAGGGTGCAATTAAATAAAGCCAATACCACCAAGACTAGAGTATGAAGGCAATGCATTAAGCACTTTGTATCCCAGGGCTCTGCTACATACGAATACTTCTTTTCAAAATTCCCATATTTGTCATAAATACAAGTGGTTTTGACAGGAGGTAAATGCTTGAGCCTGTCCTTTTATTGACCTGAGCATCTCTTGCACAGAATATCCTTGCTGTGCAGAAATAAAGATAACTAATAATGCACCGGAGAAAAGAGAAGCTCTAAAAACTGTTCTGTATGCAACTTAAAGAGGAAAAACTCTCTTGCAAAATTAAGGCTGAACTGCCTATCCCAAATTTATGAGCACTTCTCCTTGAACACAATTATTTTTTATCTTTTCTTCTGCTTTTCTGCCACTTGGGCTTGGGAGATTTTCATATCATCAACTCAGTAAGTGTCTTGTAACTACCAAAAATTTTATTTACCCCTAGATGTTTTAAAGAACAATTAGTTCTGCAAAAGGAAAAAAAAATCATTTCCACGTTCTTTTCAGCATCCCACTGATTTGACTGACAAGGTATCATATATGCATATTACCAAAAGTTGCAGAATGACAGAATATGTTGAGATAGTAGTGAGAAAGGCTGGTGAAAATAAGTAGGGTTTGGACACAGAAACATTGTGTTTGGAGCTCTTCTCGACTATTTTCTAGTCTAATATTATCATCACTCAAAAAGTGGCATCTTCCTTATATTCTTTGACTGCTGGGATTATGCCACCAGAGTAAAAAAATCTAACTTCAGTTAAAATCCAAGACTTGGATAGATGTGGAACTGCTCAAGCTCTAGTGTGACCTAGAAGTTACATTGTACCTGGGCATCATTCCTCTGGCCCTATTCTCTGTCAGTTAACACTGGTCTGCTCTGCAGTGCCCATTGCAGACCCCGGATATAGCACTGTGACCTTCCCTGCTCCCACCTTACCTGTAAACTCCAGGTAGAACAGGAACAGGAAAAAACTGTGACGGCCAAAATTTTTTTACAGATAGCTATAGAACGTACAATAAACATAATTTACCCCTTCAGAGGGCAGGGTGAGGAAGGCACTAAAAGACTGCAGGAACTGAGTGTGTTCCCTAGTGTCCTCTGCCTGGAGGAGGCCTGATTTGAGCGTTTGCCTTAGCAACAAGGATTAAGGATTTCTGAAATCCTTGTCAGCTTTTCTCCTGTGTAAAAGACAGATGAAGAACAGTATTGGGCAAAGCCTAAGTAAAAACTTGAGTTGAATGCACAATGCCTATGCATAAGTGCTAAATTGATTCACTTTGGTAAGGAACAAAATGGTTCCAGCTCAACAGGCTACTTCACATTAAAAACTGAAAGTCCATGACTACTACAATTAAGCCCCAAATAAATACTTCTCCAGCTGACTTGATTCACTTTAATGGAGGAGAGAAATACTGTCAGGTGAGACAATAGTCCTGTCCTGCTTTGTATGACTAGTGAAAAAAATAATCTTGCCAATTTCAGCTAAGCCAATTGCATGAGCTAACTTATGATATTCCATTAGAACACAAAACAAGGGCTGACCTGAGTTTTTCTGAAGTTTTCTAATAAGTCCGTTTTTGTTTTGAAAATATGAAACAAGCTATATATACATAAATTCATCTTTACCCAAAATTTTATGGAAGAAAAGGAATCCCCTCTAATGCATTCAGCAAAAGAGGAAGTAGTTTCACACTTGAAATGTTTTCACTTGAAGTTAAGGCAGAGATCTTGTCTAATATAAATCTGAGACTATGCCTCGTAGCTACTAGAAGATCAGATGAATTATTAAGGCCACGTAGTAATAACAGAGTGATTATGAAAAAGATGACTATGGCTTTACTAAGGAAATGTGTAACTTTGCATTATAACCTTCAAAGCAGCAAAGCTGCTCCCAGCTCCCCTTCCTCTGAATTCACCTGCTCTCTATTTATTGTGTAGTAGTTCTCTGTTTTACACTTTGGATTTTCTGGGAGAGAAACAAATCTGCTGTATCGATTTATCACATAAACCTATTTTCTTTGAGGGAAATTGCTCTATTGGAAGAGGAAAAATGAGGATGATTTTTTCTTTCTTGCTTCCTTCTTTTTCTGTTCAATAGTTCATTAATTTTCCAGAAAGATCAAAAGCTTGCTCAGTCTTCTGAAAAAAAAAAATGATGGGCACTCTCAAAACATCCATGAAATTACATTTTTTTCGCATGGGTATAAAAAGAGCTCATCGTGCTAAATTATTAAGAGATATGAATCTGCCACTTACTCTAAGGTAAGCATCTTGCAATTGCCTGCTTATAAAAGCTGAAGGGCACAAGATGCTGCTTTGTAGATGCAATATTATGAACAACAGAACTGGCAGAAGAGTGTACAAGACTTCTGACACAAAATAAATCTGTTCAGGTCAGGTACAACTTCAGCAATTTCTTAATAACTGCATGACTAAACTTTTAAAGGAATGAGAAATGAAGGTTACCACATTCATCTCATGTTTTTGTTATAAATAGCTGAACTTCCTTAACTCTTGTTGATTGCCACAATTCTAGTGAATACATCACATGAACTAGCCTTTGCTTTCAGGGACACTTTGTCCATTTCAAGATTGTCATGAAAGAAAGTCAAGATGTGACTTAATCACACTTTATCTGGGTGTTATTCACCTCATCCAGTTTTAAATATTGCTAATGTATATGTTTAAAGAAAGCTGTTAAGGTGCTTTCATTTTTGTTGCCCATTTGTGCCCTTCGGCTATGTGCTGTGCCAGTAGACAGCTCTCCCTGTCCAGAGGACTGGCCACCACACAGACAGCCCCACAAAAAGCAGTAAATGTAGGGTAGCTAGCAAACCTCCCAGAGAGTCTTTGAGAGCAGGCATCATCATTTTCACCATCTGCTTCACAGACACGGGTAACCGTGTGATCACTAAGATCCAGCTACCTGCTAACACTTTAAATAAAACTGTGGAAATGCTCCTAAACAGTATATGTATTGAAGGGAAAAATATTGTGTTTCATTACACTGAGTTAGATCAGCAGATAAACAGACTAGTTTTCTGATAAGCAAGGACTTTCTTCAGGCTTCATGCACAAGAAGCAAAGTCCGTGCAAAATGTAAGAGAAAAACAATTGCTATAAGTTGAATTTAATTACATCAAATTTGTATTCATATTTTAGCATGAGCATTTGACAGTTTCTGAAGTGAGTGCTGAGGAGGCTGAGAAACAGGTATTGCCTTTACACATGTAAGCAGGAGAGCTGAGAAAATTCACAGTCAAAGCAGTCTCAAGGGTCCCAAAACATGGGTGTGTGATGTAAAGTAGCCTCTGGTTTTACATGTCAAACCCAGGTAGACTCAGCTGCCAAGCTCATCTCACAGTGGGGGTTACAAGTTTTGAACTCTGAGGGTGCATTTCACCCGGGTTTGGGTTCTGAACTGTGTCAGTAGTGAGTGCATGAAGGCTCCAGACCTCCAGACTGGGCTTCTCATCACCATTGAGTCACCAAATGCTACACCTGCTCCCAGCAAAGGCTGAGTGTACACACACAGACGGTAAAAAAAGATAAGAGTTGTACCTTTAAGAACAGCAATGTATTTAAAGAAATTAGATCAGTCAGAATTGTGATCCGTTTTACATTTGGCATTTCAATCAGACATGGATAATTTACTCCCCTAAATAAATAAGTACTTTCATGTATCGTACTCTAGAGTGTTTGAAGCATACAGTTCTATCAGTGAAATGTAGTAGTTATTTATTCTGAATTAGTATAACATAAATAGATAATGACTAGTGACCTACTTAAATATATGGGTGAAAACTAATAGAGAAATTATATTCAGCTCCAAAAGGACAACACAAATGAAACCATACTTCTGCTCTGACAAATCACTGCTAATTTAAAGTACAATATTCTATGACCCATAGAGGTGTTTGCATACGTATTTGTGTTTCATACACTATGAAAGATTTCCTTTCCATGGCAATTTATACAGCAGGCAATTCAGTTTTTTCTGTTGACAACAATAGAAGCTCATTCTGGAAATTCATCTATCTGCATGGTGGTCATTTGTTTATTTAGGAAAAAACGAATTTTACAAAGTTCACATATTACAAATTTAACCTTTGAAAATTACAAGTGTCAAGATGAGAGCTACAGCAGGGCACAGAGTCTGTGCGTCAATATATTACCATGTTTGCTTTCAAAGAGTCAAGGGAGTCCAGATAATTCTTAGAATTTAATCACTCAAGTTTGTAATCATAAATACACAACTCTACAGCAGAAAGCATTAAAAAACCATCTTCTGGGTAAGTGTTATGAAATAGTGGAAGAAAGCCACAATGTCCCTAATTGATACCGGAATGGAAAAGCTTTTAAGAAATGTAATTACCCTTGTACTGATACAAATCTGTCTTGTCATGACAGAATTTCTAAAACATGTTTTTCAAGGCTATTTTTTTTTTTAGAGAAAGACAGTTATCATCATTTGAAATGGATTGCACATAAAGCAAATAACTCAGTTTTAATACACTAAACCAAAGAAAAATACTACATTGGGATGTTTAATGAATATTAGCCACAACTGAGGTTATTGGTAAGCTTAAAAATAAATATCTTATATATCTGGCATATGTAGAGCAATTATTATTGAGAAATAAACCATACCTATGCTTTTATGACTGATTTATTTTCAAAGCTTTCAGCTGAAGAATAGGATTCTGATTTGTGATGTCCAGAAAGGGGATTGTAGCATCTTTTCAAAAGCTTACGTTGTCATTGACAGCATCTCATTAATGGAGTAAGGATATTTTTATGGTTTGTCTGAATTTAGGAATTCCTGGAGGAAGAAATGTTAGGGAGTCAAGACTCACAGAGTATATATAAGGCAAAGCAAAGATGTAGCATTAAGAATGAGGCAAACACTAAAGAAAATGGAATTTCAATGAAACTAAGGTCGAGATAACAGTCTTACTGTGTTGCATGGATTCACATCATTCAAGAAGAATTCATACCACCTGCTTAGAGACATGTGGAATGCAGGTCTTCCTTCAGAGAGCTAACTTGCCCTGTGGAGTAGCTGAACTACTTTTCTCTGTGGAGAGATATTGGCATCTCTGAGGAATTTGTCTCATCCTAAGGTAAAAATGTAACTAGATTTGAGGAATCATGTCCTGAAAATGCCTGCTTTTTCTCCTCTGGCAATAAGAATGCCTGGTTCAGATGCAGCTTCTACAGCTAGGCAAGACAAAACACACTGAAGCTGTTCAGCCTCAGGGCACGGACATGCAGGAGAGCTCTCCCAGGAGGAGTCTAGGAGGGCAAGCTGCAACATTTCTGATGGAGCATCTGCTATCAGACTTTTGCAGTGCAGTGTTGAGATCTCACTTTGGTCCAGAAATAAATGATGCTCTTCAAATATGACCTCCAGGTAAGTCAAAGGTCTACAATTCCCAAAGACTTTGTCCAATTATCTTTCTTTAAAGAGTTAAAGCATAACAGAAAGAATTAACACAAAGGATGAGACTCCTCTAGACTTCTACATGTGAGTTATGATCGACAATCCCTCTGAAAACCAAGGGAGAGAAATGAGATTTTTAATGGCATATCTTACTTCATTCTAGTATGACCTTCTGAAACAGGCCAGCTTTGGCATAGGAAATTGTTTTTATTCTCCTTGGACAATACTTGCAGTTTGAGGTAGTATCTCAGATGTTTGCCTCTAGTCTGTAGACTTGATTGGATGAGATGGATGCCAACCCAAGCTTGACTGAAAAAAATCACTTAAGTCAAAGGAGGAGAGGGCTCAGCTTTTCTAAGGGCACAGGTACAGATACATTGAAGGAGCAATTTGAACTCTTTATTCTGAAAATCTCCTTTTTCTAATATACATACATTCCTCCAGATAAATGTACAGAATTATGTGACTAGTTAATTCCACTGACCATTATGTGAATGCTTACAAGGCTAAGAAAAATAAAAGTGACTATATAAACAAGAGGCAGAAATGTGCAATTACTGAAATGGAGAATTTCTATGTTTTTGATTTATAGTACTGGTTGGATAAAAAGGAAGCTATATCTCTAGTAATACCCATAGCCAGTCCACCAAAATAAGGTTTGGCTCAATATGTCAGTTTTACAGCCTCTGCCATTATGAACACACTCAACTTTATTAAAAACTCAATAAATGTACTCAGTAAATGCATGACTGGGAACTAATAGGAACTATTTAATCAGTATCAAAGAGAGAAAAAACAGCTTCAGATGGTGATATCATGGCAGGCATTATACTATTTTAATATAATTTCCTTGTCTGAGTGACCAGGGACATGACTTCACAAACGCAAAAATGTGGTTTAACCCAATGAATCTTTTTTAAAAATCCTATTTTAATTTTAGACTTAGTAAAACTCCAGCAAATATTTTCAGGGTGACACAGTGAGTATTACAGAAGATATGGACAGACCTCACAAAGTGGCCTCCATTCCAGCCTCTTGGTGCTATAGAGGAAAATAAAAATCAAATAGATGTAGCAAATGCAGTAAAAGTCACAGAATTCCTGTTCCAGCACCTTGCTGAAGCCTGATGAAATGTGAAAGAAAGGTGAAGATACTTTGAAACGGACCACAGAGGAAAGAGACTAGCAATGTGAAGACAGAAATCTACAGCTTGTTTAAAATTATGCTGTATGTCGGAAGGCTATCTTTTTAAGAACACACACTATAACTTTTCCTTTTACACATCAAGAAAGACAATTCTGATTTAGGAGGCATTTCTGCAGGTATGGTCTTAGAGACATTTAAAATCAATTACAAATAGGACTAATACTACTGAAAAGGCTGAGAGAAACAAAATGGATTTTAATAAAACCTCACTCTTCTAGCAATGTTTTGGAGGCTTAGACATCACTGACTTCATGTATATGCACCAAATGTATATGTTTGAGGATGTGACATTTCAGTCCACTGATAATGTCTCTTCAATGCAGAAAAAAAACACGTCAGCTTGTTTAGTGAATAAACTCAGGGGAATGTGTCAACATTTGTTTTGCTTTGGGGCCATGTTCATAGCAATAATGATGTGCAAAGTAGTCAGATTGTTTGCATTTTTACTATACATCCTCTGAATAACAACTGCTATTAAGAAGGAAGAATTTTTCTTTCTCCACAGAGGCACAAAATTCAAAAGCATTTTTAGTCACTTAAGTATTTTTTACCTAAATTTTATTCAGCACATTTCTCTTTAATTATAAATAGTCAGTTAAACTTCAATGCTGGGTTTCTTTTCCAGCATGTAAATGGATAATATTGTTTTGAATATTTTGATATTACCATCAGAATATTACGAGGTTTTCAGGGAATTACATTAACTAGACTTCTACACTTTTGTATTTAGTAGCATAATTCTAGTTAAAATTACTTTGGAATAATCACTGAGTGAATGGGAATTGTTCATATAAGATTATAAAGCAGTGTTGATAAAGTTACAAAACCTGTCATGCAGCAACTCAAGACCATCTTATGGTTGGTTTATTTACCTAATTACTGATAACTGCAATTTTCCAGAAAGCTAGCAATGCTTTGCACACTAGTCAATCCTTTATGGGACTGCAATATTTTGGAATTGTTTTAGCAATAGTAAGAGGAAAATTACTCTTCCTTTGATTCAAGGAAGGTACGAAGTCATTGCAGTGAAAATATTCCAAGGAGGCACCATTGAGAAAGAGCTTTGAAAACGGCCAGTCCATGCTCTGCTGTATCTCACACCTCTGCTGCCCCAGCTTCAGGCTGTTGTGCGCAGGGAAAGTGAGGAAACAAGGGATTAAAACCACAACCCCTGATACATCACATTTTTTAAGTAGCAAACATCTTGAGACAGCTAGTGAACGAGCTGGTGCCTCAACATAAAAATCAAACGGAGTCTTCTGCCAGTAGAAACAAATTCTTTACCTCCAGAACTGCAAGTTGGCACATGGCAGTGATTGAAAAAAAGCAGTTCTTTGAGAAGAAAAAAATTAACTTATGCTCGAATTCTATATCGCAGCTCAAGGGAGGAGTTTTAGCAGAAAATGGCAAGCATCAGCATAAAATTATAAATCCTTCTGCCACCAGTGCTGCTAACTGCCTTTCAGCTGTCAATGTGATGTGCTTGGGTGTGTCCAGATCTTGTGCTTGGCAAGTGTCCCCAGATAACTTATGCCACTAATGCCAGCAGATCAGCAGCTGCACTATGCACAGGACTATCCACTGTCACTGTATGTAGAACTGTGCAGGATGTCTGAGCCACTACAGTTCTCAATTGCTTGTTTGTCCCTCTATCATCTCCTGTTCTCTGCACTGCCTGGAAAGTCTCTTTCCTAAAGTGACAGGGAATTTTGTTTCCTAAAATATGGTAACTTTGAATGTTACTTTTTTCTGTACAGAAACACAGGGGAAATTCCAACAGCAAACTTGGAAAGTCCTTTCCTTCAAAGCCTCAAGCACAGAGATGCCTCTGTGGCCTTCTGAGAGTTTTAGTTGAAAAAGGATTAATTTCAGTGATAATCAGTTCTAGGAGTGATCAGCTCAGATTAAAGATCAAGTTCAACAATTCACGATTGACATTCTCCTGGGTTAAGAACACTAAGCATTTCAGACAAAATGCTAATTAGCCCTGTTACATATCATAACGACCCTGAATTTAGAATTTGGTCACCAAAGACGTGTTGGTTTTTTTTTCTTCCTTCTCATCCCTTGTACTATTTCTCTAATGCACTTATAACATAGATACAATATAGATGTCCCCTGATGATGTTGCCCTTCCATGAACCATGGGAAAATCATCATTCTGAAGAATAAAATTAAAAATGCAAAATTTTTCAGGGAATTTCAGGGAACAGCATTTGTGTACAGCATTTGCAGTCTGGTAAAAATGTCATTTTCTTTCATGGTAGGATTTTTCTGGGCCTACAATTCACTGCTGACTGCATAGATCGATGCCTGCTTCTGGATTCCAAAAGTTTCTTTTCCTCAAAATCTGTTACAAGCACAGAGTTTCTCAGATTTATTGTCCACTCAGTATCAAAATGAGATGCGAAAAATACCATAGGAACTGTTTGGTGGTAGATCAGCCAATTTTATTTCTTTTACTGTAATGTTAGGAAATTTAGAGTATATGGAGATCTCCATAATACCAGAATAAACCACTCATTAGCTTAACACTGTTAGATATTAATATCTTGGCTAGTTTCTGCTTGGATAGCAACTTGGATCAAACCTATTTCTTGGTTTGATTAGAAAGTTCTCTAACATAGAAACTGAACCAAAACTCACAAATTAAATGACTTTATGAAGAGTTTTTAATAATTAAATGCTCACTTTAAAAATTATTTATCTGCTTTAAGGGAATATATTGACACTGATGCATGGCTTTCATAAAATATAATCATGAATAAATAATATTGAATCATGAATAAATAATTTATTCTAAGTTAATTCCTGCACAATTCCAAGGGATCTCATTATGTGAATCAGTTTTAATCTCATTTCATGATACAAGTAACTGTGACATGCTTAGGTCAGATTTTATTTTGATAAGCTATGCTACAGTAGTAGTCAACTCCATAATTCAGTAAGTGATAGAGCAGCATTTGCTATGCTGTATTTAAATTGCCATTTACATTACACTCTGTACTAGGAACGTATTCCTTCCTCACTGAGTATGCACATGCATTTGACATTTACCAAGTGTACATTAACTGAATTATATTAATTAAAATACAGACTGATTCTTACGTGCCACCTTGTGGAAAGTCAATGAAATTTTCTTACCCAGCAGCTGATGCTAAAAATTCTGAACTCACAAAGAGCTGTTGGAAATTATAAAAATAGCTACTAGAAAGAAGAATAGAATATTGCTGCAACAAGATATATGAACTGATAATTCATTTGTATAGCATGTCGCAGCTACAACAAAAACCTGAATCAAAAAAATAGGGCATATTTCTGTCTGAGGCTTCCTACCAGCATATTTTCACCATGGATTTCTCTAAATGTGGCCAAAGCACATTTCAGAGCTGAAACAGATAAAAGCTATAATTCTTAACCAATGACCATAAAGCAAAATGGGTTAATTTAGTTAATAAGAGGTCAATTTCAAGTAAAAAGAAAGCTTTGAATACAGTACTTAAAACCATAATTGTGGTATCAGTGTTCTAATGTCTTTCAGGTATCTTTTACTATATTTCTATAGCACTTCTGCAATGGCTCAAACATAATCTGCTGGTAAAACATTAAACATCCATGGTTTACATGTTAAGCAATGCTAGATCTCAGTATTAAATTTAGAAAATCCAGTTTCCACAAGAGAAATCAGTATTATTTAAGCAGACGTAAAATCTCGCCTATTAAATGTAAAGTTGAAAGTGTTTCCAATCTTACTTTCTCCACAAATTTGCAGCACCTTTTCCAAGTCAAATGTATGGCCTTCAAACGGGTATCTGGAAGGGAGTATTTTGTAAAAAAAAAAAAGAAGAAAAAAAAATTGTCCTTGCTTAAATTAATGCACAGAAATGGGAATAGAGATGCTTAATGTAATTTCTTAAAGGGTCTATGAGAAAATGATGACATATTAAGAAGTCTAGCAAAAATGCAAGGAAGATTATTATGCACTTTGCAGAGGTTTTAATTGGAGACTTTAGAACTCCACATTTAAAAACCTTTCTAAAAAACTGGTGAGTACAATATGGATGGTATTGTTTTTCACACAGTTAATCACCAACACCTTTGGGGTCATCCCTGACAGTAGTTAAGAAGATGGTAGCTTAGGTAATTAAATGGGCATCTTGTAGGTCCTTTAAAAAAACATTAGGGTAAATGTTGTAAAGCATCATAGCAATGACTCAGGCTGAACCTGGCAAACAATAAGCTACCATGTAAACTAGAAAGACCAGAAAGTTCTTGTTTTATACTGCAGAAGCCTTCAATGAAATTAAGGGAATAGTTCTGTGGTTATCAGAAGAATTTGCTGGTTCAGTGTATTTTCTGAACTACTTTCTAAACTAAAACTGCATTAATTGTCCCAGCCTATAAGTATTTTTTTCCTAATTGCTCGTATTTAAAAATATTTATGTGTGCCTTATGTACTGAGTACTAACTGAGTAGACAAATAATGGCAAATTATTTCTTTATTCTTCACAAAAATCATGCAAATATAGAATGAAACATATCTGATGTTCATGCAATTTCACACTCTTCATGGTGTGGTATGAAAAAAGATTTAAATTTCTCTTTGACCACTTCAGTTTCTGGGAAGGGGCAAGTTATGTGGGTTTTTAACTTGTATTTTTCATAACAGTACATTGCCAAAAATATTCCAGTCTCCCAAGAGCTCTAATGAAAGGCTATGAGTAGGTTAATGGATTATAATGAAAATCCAGTGTGTTCAAATGTGAAAGGAGGGGGGGTGGTTTTTCTCTTTTATTTCTTCACATCTTTTATTTTCTCTGAACCAGTGGCTCACTAATGCATTTAGAGCTCTCTCCTGTTGAAAAAAGCTGTGGCTCTAGCTGTGAAACAGCCCAACCCACTCAACAGCAGGTTTGCCCCTCTCCCACCTCCTACACCTACCACTCTTTCCTTCCCTGAGAGCCTGCTTCACCCAGCTGGCTGAGCACAGAAGAATGGAAGAATTTGGGTCTCTTTTTTATTGATCTTTCTGGAAAGAGAAAATTATCATATCTACAGCCTCCCCTCCCCTGAAAATGCAGAGGAAAAAATCTTCCTTGCTTCATTTTACTCACGTCTTAGCACAGATAAAGGAGAAAGTCAAACAAGACAGGAGGATTTCTGAGGAAACCTAGAAGGGAACAGGCAGTATTTTAAAGCCAAGAAAATACAGAAAATGACACAGAAATCCTCCTCTGGAAGGCTAACACACCAGTCCAAATTCATACAGCCCACATCAACTGCTGGACCTATTGCAAAGGGAAATTATTTTTTCCAAAGAGGCTACACATTATTGTGCAAGTTGTTCTAGGTAGGTCCAGCCCCAGTGCCACTGAAGGGTTTTCCTGAGGTGGCAGCTGAAGACATAAACTACAGAGTATATAATTTTAAAAAGCAGCCAAAGAAATTTGGAAATTCTTTTTCAAGATGTTATCCTTACTACACTTTGAGATGGCCAGTAGGATTTGTCTGGAGGAAAGCTGAAAGATTAGCATTTGACAGACACTTTCACTGTTCATACATACCAATGACAGAAGCTGTAACTCTAAGGTAAAATGATCTTTATGTATCTTCAGTAATACGTCCATTAAATAAAATTATTATTTTCTAGGTGATGTGGAAAGTTCAACCCTATAATTTGAAGTATAATGTACCTATTTATTTCTCATTTTCTGGGGCTTTGTGTCCATGATTTACAGTGTTTACTTTTGAAAACAGAAACTCAATTCCCACAAATGCATTAAACTCACTGGGAAGCTCTTTAAACAGATTGACAAACATTGTCTTTGTCTTCCAAAACATAGCTGAAACTGATCATCACTAAAATGCTTCTTGGTGAGTCATTGCCTTCTTCGGTAACTTAACATTCTCAGAGAACCCCCCCAGTGATTAAACAGCCTGACCGTGTCCTGGACAAACTCCTTTATAAATTCAGGCTCTTTCAGAGAGCTGTTATGGACTGGGAACTTGTCATCAGATCTGAAAAAGGGCAAAACAGTTTCAACAGAAAAGCATCTAAAACATTATTCTAACCAGACACTGACCATCTTCCCAAGCTCTGCCAGTTTATTTGCCCCAATGTATTTGCCCCTTGCAAAAATCACAGAGCTGGAAGAACCACACTGTAGTGATAAAAAAGATATATTTCATTATGAAAGGTCTGAAAACCTTTCATAGACACATTAGAGTAGTTTCGATAAATTCCCTGACAATCCTGGAATCTGGGAGGGAGGAATCTTCAAGAGACTGGCAGCAGTATCTTTATGAGGTTCAGGAATAAAGCCCTGGACAGATATGAAATGGTAGATGGTATCATATTCAGCTGCTTCTCCTCCCCACAATCACTTGCAAAGAAAAAAAAAAAAATGTGGTTGAAAATTTTTGAACCAGGGGGTCTGTGTATAGGGTAGATATTGAACTGATCACTAAAAATAGCTTACTAAATCACACTCCACTTATACATGATTTAGATGCTGCTATTTGGAATTTCACTATTATGTTTAACAGCAGCAGGAAATCTGAACAATAAATGACTTATGTAAAGATACTGTTACTTATTCCATACAGGTCTGTAAAAAATGGACAATAATTAAAATGGGAGGAAAAATGAATTGACAAACTTATTTTCAAGGCTTGACCACAGGAAGAATTTTGTATTCTCTGATGAAATTCTGTAACTTTGTTAGTGTGCCATGATGGCCTATATATGTGTGTGTGCAAGTGTATAGATTGAGAGATACAAAGATGTGATCTTTCTGATTATGATCTGTAGTACTACAGGCAACCTAGCAGAATTTTTCAATATGCTGAGCTATTGCAGAGAAGGCTGCTCAAATTCCAGCTTTCATATGAACTATAGGGCTACTTTCGCCTCGCTGATTACAATTGATCATTCCCATTCTCTTTTTCTTCACTTGAAATACCTTCGATGTAATGATCTCCAAGTAAACAAAGCAAAACCATTTTCCTTGCACAAAATGATTACATTTAGATGAAATCTTTATTGCATTACAAACAGAAACTTTGCAACAATCATTCTAGGTGTTGTTATTCATAAACTGAGCTACCTCACAAATTTTCATTTGCACTGGATGCAAACTACTCGAGTGTCTGTTACTTAAGCGGTATCCTCTATAAAATATATTCAGAGTGACTAAGTGCCTTCCCAGGTGTTAGCAACACATAACAATATTAACAGGCTAGTGAGGAAATTTGTTGTCCCTTGAAATATGACTTTGGATGTGCTCCCTCAGTTGTTAGCAGATTTGCCCATCCTACTTTCAGCAGCTTATTTAGGAAGACAGCATTTTAACAAAACACTCTTCCTTTTATTGATTCAGTCATTCACAAATTTTCCCACCATGGTCTGGCTTTTTAAACAAGTGATTTAAATCTCGTGTAAAAATAAATAGTCATTTAAGTATTCAAAACTCACTGCACCTTTGATCCAGTTTAATGTTTTTTCCTTAAAAATAATGGTTGCTAAATATGTCTGTCTGAAACACACAAAGTTAATCTGCTTTTCCTCTTATCTGTATTCTTTACTGAAATTCCTGGTTTCCAGGAAGACAGACAGACACTGAAGAACTCATTTTGCTGCAGAGGCAATTTTATTTTCTTCCTTATTAACTCTAATTCCCAAATCCTTTATTCACTTCTGCCTCTCAGATGTACTACCAGTCTGAAAAATTTGTACTATGGTATTTTGATCTAATATTTGACATTATTAATATATCACAGTGAACCTCGCATTCTGCTATGATCTCCTAGATTTGCTTGATTTTTAGAAAAGTTTGTCTACAGGTTGGTGACATATATTGTGATATTCATAGAGAAAATTCTCCTATTCTATCGTGTTGTCATTACCAGTGACAAAAACAGGCTCTGTGGGTCTCTGTTGCTATTTCTTTATGTTGACTGGTTCCATTGCAATAAAATAAAACCATTCCACTCCTGCTTGGAAGTTCTGACCCCATGCAAACTTTTTCAAATAATTCAGTTCATTAGATCAAAGGCTTTTTCTGAAATAAAAGAAATATCTCTTGGTTCCTTTGAACAAGAGGAAATTTTAATTTTTTCAGCTGAACTTCATGTGGGATAAATCTAGTGGATTAGGTCAGAGAACTGCAACACTAATTCTTGACAGAGATGATGATATAAACAGGATAATACCTTGGAGATGTTTAACAATGGCAACAAGAAGCTTGAATTTAAGGCTGGAAAAAAACCCAAGAGTTATATATAAATTTTAGGCATCTTCTTTTGAATAGACTGTAAAAGCAAAAAGAACAAGACAGAAAGATAGGGCAGATAACCAGGTATGTAAAGATAGGGCAGATAACCAGGTATGTAAAAGCTGATGGGTTTAGCTTAGCCTTGGATGCACAGAATCACAGAGTAACTGAAGTTGGACAGGATCCTGCAGGTCATCTGGTGCAAAGCCTGCTCAGATCAGGGTGTTCTCAGCATCTCCAACAGTGAAGATTTCTCAGCCTCTTTGGATAATCTGTGCCAGTGTCCAATCACTTCACAGATTTTTTTTTTTTAAAATATCTGGTAAAAGTTCCTCCTATTGCAACTTGTGGCTATTGCCTCCTGTTCTGTAGTCATGCTCTTCTGAGACATCTGGGCCACCTCCCCTGCACACTACCACAGGAAGAAACAAGCTCTTCAGAGAGTGATGTTCCACCAGACAGAGTGTTCCTTCGAACTATCTATGCTTAAAGCATCTAGGTTAAGATAAGGCAGCAGGACAAATGTTGGGAAAGTCTGTTCTTTGAATACATTTGTATTTATCAGTATTAGTAGTTCTCCTTTTGTCTTCACATCACAGACTCCCAGCCAAGGGCAGTGTAGCTGGTACCTGGTCTCATACTTTCCTTGTCAAACTGGATTAACAAGGTGAATTCAAAGGTGTTTCAAATTTGTCTGCCATTACAGAAGAAATATTTCTTAAAAGACCATACAAAACTGCCAATTTCTGGATTGCCAGTCTCAGACTTTTTAAACAAATCTGTCTCAGCTCAAAATAATTTTCTGATTCATAATGAACATCTATTGTGTTTGTGTCAATTTAATTCCTTAGGTAACTTTGCTTAGAATAACTGCAGATACAAAATAGAAAATGAATTTCATAAAACTAAGCCCTTCCCGTGGATTTGTTATGCTCCACTGAAACATCTCAGTTTCTGTCCTCCGTCTTCATTTGGTATTAGTATTTTTCATCTCATGGAAATATCACAAAAAGGATTATTGAATTTTGTTGTGTTAAAGTGCCATATCTTGCTCTCTGTTTTCATATTTTATTGATCAATAACTTGTCAATGCAAAAAAGACACAGCTATTTTACTTTCTGTGTGTAAAGAAAGAATATGGGCTATCACTGGATTTCTCAAAGGCCAATATGTGGGACATGAAGGAATCAGCCCGCAATTGTGGGGAGACCTAGTGAGAGGAAATGGGACAGACAAGGCAAAGATACACACATTTGTAAATACAGAAAAAAACTATGAAGAAAATGTTCTTATCTTCTAAGGACTTCTATGGATACACAAAATGTTTTTCCCTTTTACAATACAAAACACAGTGAAAAAGGAGGCAGGTGTGGTCATATAACCATAACAAATAGGACTTGCTGCTTTCTGTCTTCTTACCTGGGTCACCCACACACAAATTTCCAAAAACTTTTGACACATGCAAAAGCAGCTGCTTATTATCTACAGTATGTGCACTATACAGTTATCTGGCAATTCAGGGAAACACATAGAAGTGATGTCTGTTACTATCTGTGGTCCAAAGATCCACTTGGGCTTCTTTGCAGGTAGCATTATCAAGCAAAAGTCACAGCCAGAGAACATGCTTTTCCCATTTGTGTTCAGACTGCAATTACTGGTGCAACAAAGTGGAATTTTCATCTCTGATGCTTCCATTTGTGTTACCATTACAACAACCAGTATCTCTGTGAAGACCACTTCGTCACTCCTGACAGAAACAATTAAGGCTGCTGATTTTCAGACAGAAAACATCCAAGTGGTTTGCATGTATGCTTTTCAATCTTTCATTGTAAATCAGAATTTTAGGTTTGATTTTTAGTGTCTTAGTTACTTTAGATGTCAACAGTAAAACAAACCACGTGTGTGTGGCTCCAACAAAATGATGTCTCATTCTTTTGCAGTTACAGAAATATTGCATCGCATTCTCGCCAAGGTCAGCGAGTCCTTGGAAAGCAGCCTGTGGAACAGGGCCTTCGGACAGGGAGAGACTTTTCCAACTCCATCTAAAGAATAAAAAGGTAACAGTAGAGCTCCTTCATTACATGTTCACCACTGTAGCTTACAACAAAAATACCCGATTACGCTTTTAAAATACTTGTTGGATTTTGCTTGTTTTCTTAAAGAATAATTGCACTGCATCATTTTCCACTCCCATATGAAATTCTGCATGAGACTTTTCCATTTCCAAAGTAGATTTATGGCATTCTGCATGATAAGCCTGGGGTTTTTTCTTATTTTATTTAGATAAGGTAGTGCCTTGCATTCAAAATTTAAATTAAAAAAGAGCATGCACTTTTTAAGCAGAATTATGCCAAAAACTTCCTATGCTAAAGTCTGAGTATTTAAAAATGCATTGGTTAATCAATCCCAAGTACTAAGATAAGCAAGGAAGAACTGTTTTTAGAAATGGGCTAGGGAAATTAAGTAGGCTGAAACACAAATCTGTGTTTTCAGTCTTCACTCTTTTTTACCATTTCTAATGGAGTAGGATGTGTTTCACACAGTGTTTTCTTCTTCAGCTTTCTACTGATGTTCTGATCCTTTGGCTACTGGCAAAGCTGCTAAATCAAAATCTGTGAATAAACTTCACATCATACTTATTTTAATTACTTTTAGACACGCTGAGAATATCTGCAAGGTGATTAATATAACTAGTTTTAATATAAAATCAAACTAATGAGAAATATCTTTCTTGGGTTTTCTACACAGAGAATGTAAATCCTTACTAATGAAAGAAAAAGCTTTTGCATCAGAGCAGGATTACTATATTGAACAAAAACTACAGCAGATTTATATATATATATATCTCAGAAACCATTTGCACATTAAGAAACTTACAAATCCTAAATATAACTAGAGCATGTAGTTACATCTAAATATTAAACATATACATATATATATATATAAAATAAAGAAGAAGTAAAGTGGGGAAATTTACTCCTCATGCTCCCCTAGATTATTACAGTGGGTTTCATTTTTGAATGTAGGTATATATTACATGCAGTTCTCCTGAGCTAGAAATTTAACAAGGCTTTAATGACTGATGTTTGAGCAATGACTTTTCATTTTCTATTCTTCTTACTTATTTTCCAGTCCTTTTTAGCTAGAGGGAAAGGTTAATTTACTGAAACATCCATATTAACCTAATCACTACGCTGCACAATATCAATATTACCCAGGGAAGAGTAATACATGCTAAATATGAAAGAAATTGGAAAAGCAATGTAAGTAGCCATAATTAAGGTGTGATAAGTAATAATAGCAAAGCATCACAAAAATAATTGGAATGCTTTTTAATCTTCAAAACATGCAGGTAGTTCATGACAGACTCTCTTCTACTCATTATCTGAAAGACAAATTATTTGATGTATCATGCATCTTGTTGACAACAAGATTCAATACTTTCTGTGTCAAAACCAATCTGCATTGTTAAACTGCAAAGCTTCCACAAACAGGGTGGAATACACAAAAATCAGACACATATATGTGGCATCCCTCAATAACAACTAAGAAATAAGTTTAAGAATGCAAAATATCTGAAGGCAAACATATAAAATAGCACAGGGGAATCGCACTTGAGAAAAGTTGTCTTTAATGGGAGTCAAGGCAACCAGAGTGGGATTCATTTAGAGGTTATGACCACCAAAATCTAGGTGGTTAAGCTGCTTTATTCTGCACAAATGCAGATGGTATCCCTGAGACTAAAGAGTGATTCAGGTGTACAACCACTCTGTATAGGATTTAGATGTGCAATGGTGGAAGTTTGGACCATTTTACCTACCACTGGTATCCTGGGTTTCATTCTGAGGAGCAAGAAGGGTGCAAATCTCTCTGAAGTGTATCACCTTTTCCAGCCCCTTGTAGTGGGCTTAGATCAACAGTGTTTCAAATGGCACGAGCAAAATTACTTTTAGTTAAGTGAATCCTGTCCTACCCAAATGCCAGCACCCTGCAATGTTCTAATCACATGAGCAGATGAGAGCATAGCAAAATCAGATGTTTCAGTGGTTTCCACACCTTTTTTTTTACAGTGGGAAAGAAATGTGTCTGCTAGACCATTCTGAAGAATTCTTTGAGACTCTGGAAAATATCTGGAGGCACTTCCATATGACACGCCATTGCTAAGTAATTTGCCTTTCCAAGCAGGATCTTCAGCATAGTTTTCAGACTGACTGATTGGACATAATCAAGGTCCACAAGAAGGAAGTTCATGTGATAGGCATGGCACGAAGATGGCACGTGCCATACTAATCCAGGATAAAAGGGTCACTCCCCTTGCCTATTTCTACCAGGCCAGGTAACAAGACTTGTTGATTCCTAAGGAAAAGCTGAGAAGAAAGTCACACCATCACTATCAGTTTTTATATTGAGGCGAAAAAAATTCTCTGAGTTGACCAGACAATACTTAATACGAGGTAAACTAAGCATTTTTTGAACAAGCAAAGCAAATGTTAACACATTGGTTCTAAATATGTGTTACAGAACTGAAGTTTAAAAAACCCACATCCTAACTGAACTGGTGCCAACAGCAAAAATAGCTCTCCCCAGCTAAGCAATTTTCAAATATTAAAAGAAGGATGTGTTCTTTTTCAGCTTTTATTTAACAGACTGGATTAAGAGTCCAGTTGCTCTAGCATAATCATTTCTATGTCTTTTCAGCTGAATTTGCCAGTTCATGTGGATCAAAACTAATCCTTTCCTTTTCTAAGGGTTTGTCGACGCATGTCTTTCAGTTCAGTAACTGTGACTAGTGGAGTATATATTTAGGAAACATTTTCTTTCTTTTTGTGTGCTTAGCTGCATCCAGTTTGAGTATTAACCAAAGTTTTATGAACAGTCACGTGAATGGGCTAAAATTAACCAATCATAAAGATCTGCTGTCAATCGAAAAATTTAAATGAATTTTCATTAACGTCACACCCCATTTCTTTAACAGAATAAGGCAAGAGTTTACAGAAAGAAAAACAATTGTGAATGCTCCCGTTTTTCAGTTCTTTTTGGTTTTTTCCCAGTTCCAATTATTTTTTCTCTCTAAAACTTTGGGAAAAGAAATTTCTACACTTTATTCAAGGAACGCTTAGGTTCTAAATTCTACAGTCATAAATATGTGTGAGTTGAAATTTTTGATCCAGTGAAGTAAATTGCGAAAGTCCCTTGGACTTCAATAAGTTCAGGAATATGTGTTTTCTTCTAAAATTTTCTTGAAGATCTATATTTTTCTATCACTGGCTTGGAATTTCTCTACATTAACCTGCACATTTTTCTATTTCTTGATATGTATGTTTACAGAGAGGAAGAGAAAGCACAACTACATATGCTAAAGCACAGCATCTAGGATGAAGGGGTTTTTTTCAGTAAATAAGATAGTGCTGAGAGAACTGGCCAGTGTCAATGCAAAGCTGTGGCCTTAGAAAGGTTCTGACAAGCATGGGAGGTTCCTGGTGACTGGTAAAATAGAAACATCAGACCCCGGAAGAGAAAGAAGAACTAAACAACTACAAACCAGAATTCTAATGTCAGTGAGGAAGTTGATGGAGCAAATCCTCCTGGATGCTTTATCTGGGGCATATGATGGACTTAAGGTGACTGGGTACCAATTTAATCAGCAGCAATTTAAAAAGGGCAAACTCTGTTTGAGCAACTTAATAGCTTTCTATGATAAGATGATTAGCTATGCATCTGAAGGGAAAGCACTGGATGTCATTTACCCTGTCTTTGTTACAATTTTCAAGGAAACTCAGAAAGTTCAACAAGTGCAAATGCAAGTCCTGTGCCTGGGATAAAATATCATCGGGTAACAAAACTGCTGAGGAAAAATGCAGAAAAGTGACCAATGAAAGTAAAGTGCACTATTAGGCTGTGTTAGAAAATGAGGCCAGCAAAATAAGGCAAGTGATTCTTTATGCAGCACCTGAGACTCCATCTAGAGTATTCTGTGCAGTTTTGGGATCCCCAATGCAAGGAAGATTTTGTTAAACTGGACAAGTCAAGTTCAGGCACACAGCATACAAAGAAAGGCTGGGCAACGTGGGCTTATTGAGGGGTAAGTACAGAAAAGTAAGGGAGTGGATTTACTGCTGTCTTCAGCCAGCAAAATATTCTGAGTATTTTGTTCCTCTAAATGTCACACGATTAAATGCTTAATCCACTTTTCTTCATATTCCTCCAGGGCATAAACACTGATATTGTTAATTCCTGCACCAGCACAGGCCTGGTCTGGCTGGCTTAAAAGCAGTTTTGCAGAAAATTACCCAGGGAGCTGGTGGACAAGGTGACCATGAGCCATCAATGTTCCAGTGGCAAACGAGACCCACTGCTCCCTGGACTGTGTTTAGGGCATCATCTCAAAGGAGGTGATCCCTTCACTGTGAGGGGAGCCAAACACTGGCATAGGTTGTCCAGAGAGGCTGTGTAGCCTTCATCCTTGGAGATATTCCAAACCTAAATGGAAAGGGACCTGGGTGGCCAGCTTTAGGTAATACTGCCTTGAGGAGAAGAGGTGAAGTAAACCATCTCCAGAGGCACCTTACAGCCTCAAATACTCTGCAATTCTGAAAAGAATAATGTAGATAACAGCATAAAAACCTTCAGCATGCCAGAAAATAGCAAGATTATCTCTTTCCTGTAACATTCATGCTCTGAAAAACCATACAAGCAGCTTGAACAGAATAATTGACTCCAGAAGTCAATTGGGTTTCCTAGAAAATCCGCTTCCACCGTGGTGATAAAGCCTTTGATAAAACATGCCTCATGGGCTTTGAAACAGAGTTAATAAGAATCTCTTTGAAGTGAAAAAGAATAGTTTAGTCTGACAAAATATCAATAGCAAGCAGGACCATTTCACATGTGGTGCCAAGTCATTCAACAGACACAGTAACTCTACCTCAGAAGACCATTAGTTTCCACAGTCATCTTCCTATCTAGGGAGTCAATAGGAGCTTTACCTGGAACAGATTTGTTCTACCTCGTATTTTTTCAGCATGGACTGTGCAAGAAAACAACAGGCAAAACAGAGCAAATGCACTCTTATCTGATCTTGGGAGTTTTGGTAAATCTAAATCTGTAGAATGGACCATGGAGTTCACTTACTACCTACAAACACTCCTAAAAGCTTCAACTTAACTGATACTTCTCTAACATTCTCCCTTTCAAAATAAACACTTCAAATTGAAAGTCAAGCTAAATGAAACTAAACTAAAACAAAAATTTTCCATGTCCCCTAAACTATCTAAATAATTTCCTATAAAAATGACAACTTGGAGGAACTTTTGAGTAGACAGGATGTCCTTGAACTAACAATAGCTTTTTCCTCAGTCACTTCATTGAAGGCAATTAGTTTATTTGTGATATAGGTAGAAAGAATGTGGATTAAAAACTATGGTACAAATCCGTTAGAAGCAGTAAGTCTATCAAATTAGTTTAAATTATTTCTGAGGGTATTTGTCTTTAGCTCTTAATTTACTTATTATGATTTCGAACCTACTAAATTCTGAATGCTCAATTCTGTAAGAATATGATTCCTGGTACTACTTGATATTAAGACCAATTATTACATCATAGTGAAGGTCACATTGCCATTTTAGTTTCTGAACTTCCAAATGAAGTGCCATTTGAACAGCCAAAACAACATGCTTCATTGTGAATCACAAAAATCCAAGGAACACATTTTATATTTTATTATAGATGTAAATATGATACACTTTATTAAATAATATATAGCTTTTCCATGTGGTATTTTTTAATTTTTAGAATAGGTCATCTGTGTTTGGAAATCTGCTGTTTTTACCGTAGGTATAATGTGATGTATTGCCAAGGAAAGACACTAATCGTCTTTTTAGGCAATATTGACATTGGCTTCTCCATACAGGTGATTTATTTGGAATACATTACCTGAACCTGCATCACTGATTATTCTGTATAGGAAAACAAATGAGAACCAGGACTTTATAATCCACATAGGACAACATATTTTAATGTAACAGATAATACAATGAATTTTAAGGCTAGATAGTCTTGCAGCAGCCATCTCTTGGCTTACATATTACGGAAAAACAGATGGAAGGTGAGAAATGGTGAAGAACTGGTAATCTGTGCAATACAAACATGACTGAGTACAAGGCGTACTGCATGTGAAGACAGCGATAAGTGGAAAAATATCTTTGGACTGAAAATAAAGTAGGGATCAGCAAAAGAAAGCAGAAAACAAAGAGAAAATATAAGTAATGCTGCAGTTATTCGGGATAAAAAATTTATTTATAAGAAGAAGAAATATACACAATAGCATATTGGCAGAAGTTTTTTGCTATACTGCAACAAAAAAGTGTCCAAATAGAGACAGTACAAATGTAATCAATAATGAAACTATGGGGGGAGAAAAAAAAGTAAAATTCACATAATTTTTTTTTCTGTATTAGTTTTGAGTAGGTTTTGTAAGTTAACGTTTAATGTTATCTCATACTTGCTCATTTCATTTTCCCATTTTATGTAGTTTCAGTGATCTTACTACTTCATCAACAATTCTTGTGATTTTACCATTTTGGTTCCACTCTTCCAAGCAGTAGAGAAGTGATACCCTCAAATTTTGTTCATTCTTTTCCAATCTAATTTGTATTTCTTTCTTCTGCCATCACTTTCCTGTACAGCTCATTTCCTTTGAATTGGTGTATTGACCCAGAGGCAATGGGCACAAACAGAAACACAGGACGTTCTTTCTGAACAGCAGCAAACAGTTTTTCACTGTGAAGGAGACTGAGCACTGGCACAGGTTGTCCAGGGAGATAAGGAATTTTCATCCTTGAAGACACTCAGAAGAAAGTACACATGGTCCTCTGCCACCTGCTCTAGCTGGCCTTGCTTGAGCAGTAATTGGACCAAATGACCTCCAGAAGTCCCCTTCCACCTCAATCATTCTGAGATTCTGTGATATCTTCTTTCCAATGAGTTTACTCAATCTTCCTTTTGCATTTTTTTCCATTTAATTTATTTTACTAGGTTCTATGTCACCATTTACTATCTGTACACTACTCTGCCCTTCCTAACAACCATAGTCCTGATTTATCTTTGGGAGTGTTCCCAAAGCAATTGCTGAAGGAAATAGGTGCAACGAAGCTTTCAGAAAAAGAGAATTATCTGGTACAGTTAGAAATATAATAGCCTAACCTGACTCCATGTGGTGGGACAACAGATTCCAGTATAAGCAAAGTCTTCAGGATAGATGGCATGAAGGTAAGACATCCAGCTGAACATTTAAATCAACATTAAAACACTGTTTTTTCTCTTTACATAGGAGGAAAACTTAAAGAGTTTAATTCTGCAGGTGAAAGATGCCCTCTTTCATCTGGGGAAGGCATCACATCAGCCTCAACTGAAGTTGCCCCTGAAATGTGAAATGTGGTTACTCTTGTGCTCTTGCACTGGAATGGTAACCATCACCATATTTATCCCCTGAAATCCTATTTGCGCTTTCTTGTTCTTCAAGATCCTAATGTGGTTTTACTTTCATGCCAAGGAATGATTGTTAATTGGTATTTTGCTGGGGTTTTTAAAAGATTAACATTATCTTCTATGCTTTGTCTCCCCATATTCTAATGAAAGAATCATACAAAATCAAGTTGAATTCAACTGGGCACCTGAAGATATACAAGAGGAACAGTGGAACAGGGGCCTGAATAATGAAGCTCCAGAACAACTTAGGGGCATGAACAGGGTGTGGGATTCATGTCTCCAAACCCTGTTGTTTGCACAAAGTAGATGTCAATATGAGAGCCAGCCAGTCTAGGCTCTCCCTGTTGTCAGTTTGGGAAGAAATTGGCATTTTGAGGAAATAGATCATCTTTTCAGATGTCTACTTCAAAATGATATAAATTGTGCGCTAGAAGTACCTTCTTTTTGCTTTGAGTATAAAGGGAACACAAGGGAACTGGCTGAGGTATAGATATTTATGAAGCTGGCATCAAGATTTGGTCAGTTGAACCCTACAAACTCTGTTGTAGTGTTGGATTTGCAGTTAAAATATGTTGCAGTCAGAAGATTTAAAAGTGCTAATATATTTTCCTAAGCCTTGCTAAACAGTAGCATTTAGGAGATGGCATGAAGGTATTCTAACAAGATAATATGCTGCATAAAACCCTCTGCAATGGAAAGCACAGTTACTGAAATGAATTATACCTTCTTCAGAAACTCATTTGGCACAAGAAGTTGTGAATGTGGTCTTCATTTGCTAGTTAGGGGTCATCATTTTCTCTTCTCTGCATGTTTTGTGATTATTTCTAAACAGAGAAACAGAGCTTAAAAATCCCTTATACCAATATAATTTTGCACTTACTAGAATCGATTTTGTTCTTTGGGTAACAGTGCGGAAAAAAGAAGTTTCTTACCATGTCTAACTCAAAAGCATCTCAAATGTTCAGAAGAATCTTCAGCACTGTGCTACAGCAAGCACAGCACAAGGAGGCATATTTCCCAGGTCAGAACATTCCAGCTAAACCTCTGATCAATTAAGAAGCCCACAGGAAGGCAACATGCAGAGAAATACTTGGCTTTGTACCCAAAGAAATTAGAATGCAAATCCTAACAAACAGAGCCACAATTTGAAGGCTGGTGTCCTGAACCACAGCAGGTTAGAAAGGCCTGTTCTAGACGAAGAAAATTAAAGGTTGTGTTTATCTTTTTTTGCAAAAAAAAAAAAAGAAAAGAAAAAAGCTCTGGCAATTTAAAAGTCCAGCCTTTGCAAACACAATGTAGGTTTTCACTTCTCTTTCATTTTCACAGAGATGTACCACCTTCTGTAAATCTCTCTTCTAAGCCCTTCAAACACTAAACTAGTGATCTGTGTAACTTCAGTTGCATGACAGAGAAAACAGTCCTCTTGCAATACTACTTGCAGATTATATAAACTCTCTTCTGGCTTTGCCATTAAAGAGAACAAAATAGAGAGGAAAAATACAAGAGGTATCTTCATAACAAATGACTGAATAAAGAGAATATATACTAGGTCACCTTGTTAAAAGAACTGTGAGGGATATCACAGTTGAAATCTTGTACTAGGCCTCTTGGAATCACAACTTCCTGAATCTGAAAATAATTTCTTCTTTAGTCTCCTCTTCACCAGTCTGTACATTCAAAAAAGGAAACATAATTTGGCCTTATTTTTTGCTTCACTTCAGCAAGGATCCGTGCAGCTCTTTTTAGTTAAATGTTAACTGTGAAGTCACTAGAATAACCTGATTTATTTAAAGTTTATAAAAAAAGGATTCCTCGTTAAAAAAATCTAATAGCCTAGGCACTTTATGAATAATTAAATTGCAGTAGGAGCTGAATCAGGACTCTTGCTGCACATAAAGGATGAAATTTTGAATTTTTCACGATGCTAGTAACAATTTAAATCTGCATGTAAAGCCCAACCTGCTTAACAAATGAAACAGCACAATAAGAAAACCATCCTGGTAGTATTGTAAAAGTGCCTTGGTTAGATTTGTATTTATTCTCTACAGGGAAAATAGGGATACTACCATAAAAATATTCTTAATCTGAATTTATGCTTCAGCACACTCTTACGATTCACTGTCGGAGTCTGCAATGTCTGTGTGTATTGTCCAATTCTCTGAATCATCTTGTATATTTACTGTAGCACATAATAGTAATAAGACTAAATGACAGAACTGCACAGCCTGATGATGGGCACAAGAAAATCAACACACAGAGCAATTTACTGGAGAAAAGAATCCGCATAACTATATGAAAGAAATACTGGGCCATTTCAGACCAGCTTGCTCAGATCACAGAATTTGCTGCTTGCAGCAGACATGTATTTTCTGAGACTGGTGACTAGCTGACAAAATACAATCTCCTCACAATTCTCCAAAACACAGTTAATAAAATAGTCTATCAAGCCCAAAGATAACTGTCCTCATTGAATAATCAAGCAAAAATAATTTTGATAAAGTTAACAAGCGCAGTGAAAAGGTTAAATATCTAGATCTGAATATGCTTTCTCTATATCCATACCTTCCATAAAAATGTCTTTCTTTCTTCACCAGAAGAATAGGTGACTTCCCCCCAGATTTGAATAACTACAGTTTATTAAACAGACTCAAAAGAACAGATGGAGTTTATTTCTTAGTGCCCAATTAAAACATGGATATGACTCTTATGGAAAACATTTTAAAACCATTTCCTGCATATAAAAGCAAAGTATCACAAAAGCATTGCCATCACTAAAAACATCCGTAATTGTCATTACGAAAAAAGAGAGATAAATAAAAATACTTTTAAGATGACCAGGATATCCAAAAACATATTCATCTGGAAAATTATTCAGAATTAAAATTATTTCATTCAAATTCTTGAAAACAGGACACACTATATATATATATATATATATATATATATATATATGTAATGGTGTCATGCCCCTACTACATGAATCAAATTCCATGTCAGATACAAGAAAGAGTATGCAATTTTGGTTCTTTCTGACACTTTACCCTGATAAATGCTTATTATCATATAATCATGGAATTGTTTAGGTTGGAAAAGACTTTTAAGATCATTAAGTCCATTAACCTAATCCTGGCAAGTCCACCACTAAAAAATGTCCCTCACTGCCACATCTACACATCTTTTAAATACCTCTTTTAAATACCTCTAGGGATGCTGACTCCCTGAGCAGCCTGTTCCAGTGTTTCACAACCCTTTTGAAGGGTTGTGAGGAAATTTTTCCAAGTGTCCAATCTAAACCTCCCCTGGCACAACTTGGGGCTATCTCCTATTGTCCTATTGCTTGATTCTTGAATTATCATTTTGATTAAGATAAAGATTTCTTAATAATTACTTTTTCAAAGCAACAAAAAAAAAATCTAGTGCTGGTACTTCGGAAGAGTAATCCCTGTTTTGATTTGTGGTTATCTGTACTATTTAACCACACACACGCATAAAATAAAATTTCTGGAGTCTAGAGACCTAGCATTATGATTCCTATATGACTAATATGACATTTGTATATGATCATCTCATTTTGATGAATTATTTTAGTAAAATGTTTGTGACACAAGAGAACTGTAATAGGTTTTAATTATTGTTTTGTTAGAGGAAGATTATGAAGATGTGTCAAATTGTCTGATGATTAAATTTGCATGGCATTTCTTAAGTGTTATAATCTTCCTCTATCTTTGGCTTAACAACGCTTTTTAAAACCCCTATGCATTCCTATGTTTTACAGAGAAATATATTTTACAGTGACACAACAAGGCTGCAGGCTCATGAAAGTAGAAACGCCTTGTTTAAAGGATGTTTAAGTTTTTCTACTGGGGTGTAACAACAGGCTAGTATAAACAGGCTAAATTATGCAGTGCTACTGCTTCCTTTCTGAGGGGCTGAACTTCCTACAGAAGTAGCCTACCAAACTCTGCTTGAGAAAGGCAGCTGACTCCTGCTGACAGGAGGATTCAGCAGCCAAACAGGTACCTCTGTGCACTGGGATGGGTCAGAGTTACCATTGATGAGCTTGGGAAAATCAGGTGAGTGCCAAGAGGCACCAACACACTGAGCGAAAGGAGAGTTAAGGGGATGTACCAGCCAAAGGAGGATTCCAGCACCCTGACTATAAGAAAGAGTATCAAGAGGAAATCTTATCCCCAAGACCTTTAAGATCATCAAGTCCAAACATGTTAACACTTGACTCAATTACGTTAAAGGTCTTTTCCAACCTAAAGAATTCTATGATTCTGTGATTCCCTGCTGACAAATGGGGAAGACCTCCTTGCCTCCTCTGCTGTGTCAGCACAGACCTTTCCCTGAGCTGATTCAGTGTTCTGAGCCAGCAATCATGTCTTCTGCTGGTACAGGAGGTACTTTGTATCCAAGTACAAAGACAGATCAAGAAGTAGCCAGGAGGCCAGGAACAGACTGCAAGACAAAAGCGGGGTAAAAAACAGACCTCTCCTTTTTCAAAGGAGTTAGCACTACTCAATCCCCCTGGTGAAATCACAGCCTCACCAAGAGCTGAAGGGATCCATGTGCTCTGTATGGAAGCGGTTGGTTGGAGAAAGGCTGTGTTTCTTCTGCCTCTCTCTCCTGTAACACATTGCTTGGCTATGCTCATGATTTAATTCATTGCAAGCATGGAAGAAAAGTATGCCGGTGCCAAGATCTAATTTTCTGGTACCTGCTAAAAGGCTTAATTCAGTACTTTTTCACCAAAGATTCCTGGAAGTCAAACATTCATTATTCAGTCCAAAACTGACAAGCTAAAAGCACATTTTGCAGGTGGAAGATGTTTTACTGCAGTTCTTAAAATTCCAGATTTGATAGAGTTCTTAGCATAGATGCTTATGCAATAAGCTCTTCCTCCACATGGGCACAAAAACTGGCATTCTTCAAATGGCACATGCACTCATGAATGTAGAAATGCAACGAAGATTAGAAGATTTAAGTCACAGTGTGACTTAAGGGAGAAATCTTTCAAAAATACAAACACTTAAGCCTAATTTCATGGCCAGACTCCAAACTGGTCATGTTGACTTGTTGAAGGAGCAGGCAATTTTGGGTCCCAGTTCTGTATCATGGAGCAGCTCTACTTGCATGCTCAGCAATATGTTGTAGCTAACAGAGACTACAGTAAGGGAGAATAGGAAACAAAGGAGGAAAGAATAAAAGCAGGCTAAATAACATTGTTTTAAACACAATTCTCCAGTACTTTCTACTCTGTGTTGTGGCTACTGTTCTGTTTATTTTCCTTCTCAGCTTAATTACGCTAGGCCCAGCTAGGTGGAATTATAGGCATGTGAGATGAACTGCTTCTATTTACTGCAGTTATTGTCTCTCTTGCAATGCTATTAACAACTAGAAGGTCTTGCCCAAAGAGTTGTCAGAAGTATTCTAGCTCATCTCAGTAACATCCACAGCATCCAGGGGGCTATATTGTTATTTTCTGGTTTGTAACTTTTTTTTCATTTTCCTGACCTAAAAGCTTTTCGTTGAACAACTGTGTTTACATATTGCCAAAGATCCCAACTGTTTTAATTAATGCTGAAACTGTCATTCCTTTTGTCATTTACACAGCTAGGAAAGTCAAAATTAGATCTCATTGCTATAACACAACATATTTGAGTCTGGATAATTAAGAGCTGTAGAAAAAAACAAATTTTATAAGGAATTAATTTTTTTTCTCTGGCTTCACTCCTAGGGAAAGGAGGGAAGACTGTTTTTTGGAAATTAATCAGTTTTTCTGGAGTTGAAGAGAATGTTGTTGCATATAGATCCATTAGTGAAATACAGTCCTCTAAACCATCTCTGGCTTGTTTGCAGACAGGACAAGTCCCATTAACTCTCCCAACTAACAAAGAAAACAAATTAAAATTATGCTCATTCTCCTTCCTCTATTTACTGTAAACTCTCATAAAGGAAAAAAAATCAACCCTGCCAGCCTTTTGAACAGGTTGAGACAGCATAGGAAAATTCTGAATTTGCAGTACTGAAGAGGTCTTCCTTCTATGAAATCACTTGGATTCCTGACGCTACATCAGAAGATCCTGAGCCTATGTGTTGGGTTTGCATGGCAAGGTTTTGGTAGTGGCAGAGGCTACAGGGACGTCTGTGAGATGCTGCCAAAAGCTTCCCCATGTCTGACAGAGCCAATGCCAGATGGCTCCAAGATGAACCTGCTGCTGGCCAAATCTGAGACTTTCAGCAACAGCCCATGAGCATCTCAAGGACAACAGACTTAATTAAGGAGGAAAAAAACCCAAGACCACAAAACACCAGAGAGAGGACTGAGAATATGCAAAAGAAACCACTCTGCAAGCACCGAGGTCAGTGGAGAAATGAGAAGGGGTGCTCCAGGTGCCTCAGTAGGTTTGCTGGCAAGACTTGTTATCCCTGGGAGGGACCCACGCTGGAGTAATTTGTGAAAGGGACCTTACAGGGGGGAAGAGGTAGAGAACTCTCAGTCCAGAAGAGAGGGGATGGGGAGAAGATTTTAAGATTTAGTTTTACTTCTCATTGCCATACTCTAATTTGATAAATAATATCCCCAATTTGCGTTTGTTCTGCCCATGGCAGAATCTGGTGACTGAACTTTCCCTGCCCTTACCTCAACCAATGAACCTTTCAATATGTTTTCACTCCCCTGCTTAGCTGAAGAGGGGGGTAAGAGAGCAGCTTCCCTGGGCAGCAGGCATCCAGCCAGGATCAGCCCACCACATCCTGGCATTACCATGAAACTCTTGATGCCTGCTCAGAATACAGCTCCACAGCACCCCAAGCTGACCTAAGGTGCAGTACAGTATCACTGCCAACTAGCTGTGCTCCCTCATGTCCTTCTTTGTTGGTGGCTTGTGAAGATAACCACATTAAACAACCTAAAAGGAAATTTTTGAGGGCTTTGCCAAATCAGTTTCCCAACGAGATCCTCTACCTAGTCACAAGTGTTGATTCCTTTGCTTGACAGAAGACAATACCATGTGGCGAGAACACAGGACTAGTCAGACCTGGATTTAGACTGTTCTCAGCACTATAGCACACATATGCTCAAACTGGATTTAACCAAGTCAGTCTGGGTACTAAACACAGTTCAGTTCCAATAACATAAAGATTTGGATCTGCTTATTTCCTCAGAGGAGAAGTACTTAGAGTGAGAGGCAAGAAATGAAGTGCTGAAAAGATCAGTCTTTTATTTCACATCTGCATTCATGACCTTGGAACAGAAGAGAGCAATGAATTAATGAAAGCTGCAGAGAAGACAGCTACATAAACCAAAACCATAACATCATACATACATAAAAACCCAGCTGATTTTGAAAAGGGCAATAATAAATACAGGATGACATTTAGCTACGCTAAATGCAAGGTTAAATACTAAGTGATGATTATTAATTAGTTCCAATTTCAGGTGTGATCTCTTAAAAGCAGGGAGATGAAAAAGCCATGAGATCATTAATGGATTACAAAATGTGTACAACCCACAAATTCGATACAGCAATGAAAAAAGACACAGTAACGCAAATGCAGGAGATACTGGGAAATATGAATGCCATTGGACAAGCTGATAATGAACTTCTTGGTTTTTTAAATTTTTTTTTAAGTTTGGTCTATGTTCATATAAGAACAGCACAAGGATGAAAAGTTTAATTTCATGCCTGAGAAATAAGCCAATCCTTAGGAAAAATTAATGACTCCAATGTATCAATTGCCTTTTTTATAGCATCTCATCTACCTCAACCCTAATGAGACCCCAGCAAAGATGAGCACAACAAAGTGCTTTGCCATGACCAGTTTGGCAAGCAGCGTGACACCAAACACTTCATCTGCAGTGAATGCTGTGCTTCCTGTAGACAGCAGAAACTGGGGAAAATATAAAGGGAATCTGACAAAATATCTTGCATAAGGATAACACTGACCTATTAGAGTTGAAAACTCAGTCATCATATGTATTAACAGATAAATGAGCATTAAAGACAAAAACTGCTTTGCAGGTCTATACCACCTTATGAAAGAGAAATAGATTTGCCAAAAGTTAGACAAACAAAACTGGAACCTTCTCTTTTTCTGCCACAAAAGTATGCATCACTATCCAAACAAAACTCCAGTTCTAGCTTCTTCATCACAAGGAAGATGTAAACAGTTTTAAATATTAAGGGGACAGGAATCAGTGTTTGCAACCACTTTTGCCTGCATAACTTCAACAAGCATTTGCAGACCATTTTGGTTTGAGAGCAAAACAGGATCACAAAATTATTAGGGTTGGAAAGGACCTCTGCAGATCATCTACTCCAAACCCCTGCCAAGGCAGGGTCACCTAGGACAGATTACACAGGAACATATCCAGGTGAGTTTTGAATATCTCTAGAGGCAGCCTGTTCCAATGTTCTGCCACCTTCAATGTAGAGTTGTTCCTCATGCCGAGACGGAACTTCTTGCGTTTTAGCTTCTGGTCACTGCTCCTCCCCTCGTCGCTGGGCACCACAAAAATGTCTGGCACCATTCTCTCGGCTCTCGTCTTTGGGGTTATATGCATTAAATATATGCACTAAAGAGATCCCCTCTCAGTCATTTCTCCAGACTGAACAGGCCCAGCTCTCCTCCCTCTCTCGTAACATGCTCCAGACCCCTCATCATTCTCGTGTTCCCTGCGCTGGACCCTCTCCAGGGCCCACTTGCCTCTATGCACTGAGGAGTCCAGAACTGGACACAGCACATCATATGTGGCCTCCGGTTACCAAACTCCCTACTCCTACATCCTCCCTGTGTGACGGCAGCCCGCCGGCGGTGCGGTGCGGTGCGGTGCGGTGCGGTGCGGTGCGGTGCGGTGCGGTGCGGTGCGGTGCGGCGCGGTCCCTGCACCTCCCTCCAGCGCCTACGGAAGTGCCGGGTCCCGGTGCCGGGGTCCTACATCCGCACGGAGCAGCCAGAGCTACTGCCTCATTAGAAATCCTCCCCGCTATTCTCCGCTGCGCCTCCTCCCCACCTCAGACTCTCTCTCTCCCATATGCAGTGAGGCACTGAGGAAGAACACGGCCGCTTCCTGCCTCAGAGCGGGTCGGCGGGGCAGGTTATCTTTCCTTTGAGTCCAGGCGCGCCTCGGGCAGCCCAGATCGGCGAAGGCCCCCGTGCGCTGGCTGCGCTGACGTGTCGGTGGGAGCGGCGGCGGTCCCGGCAGCACCATGTGAGTGAGTGAGTGAGTGAGTGAGTGAGTGAGTGAGTGAGTGAGTGAGTGAGTGAGTGAGTGAGTGAGTGAGTGAGTGAGTGAGTGAGTGAGTGAGTGAGTGAGTGAGTGAGTGAGTGAGGGAGGGACCGCACGGGGGTCCCGCAGCCCCCCGCGCTCCCTCACCCTGCCCTAACCCCCTGCTCTCTCCACAGGTCGAAGGTCACCTTTAAAGTGACGCTCACCTCGGACCCCCGGTTGCCTTACAAAGTGTGAGTAAGGCGGAGTGTGGGGCGGCGGGGAAGTGGCAAACGGGGCACATCGCGAATAAACGGGGCACATCGCGAATGGCCTCTCATGGCCATCCCGGCGGGACATTCCGCCAGCGGGAACGGCCTTTGTCTCCCTCCGTGTGGAATGACAGGCCGTGTCCGTGCTTCGCCCTGCTCTCGGGACTTTCCTGCTTTGCCCCACTGCCGTGCGTGTCTTCCACAGAATCACAGAATCATTCAAAAGAATGAATGGAAAAGACCCTTTGAGATCATTGAGTCCAACCTTTGCCTGATCACTGCCTTGTCAACAAAACCATGGCACTGCGGGTTGTCTCCAAACCTTTCTTGAGCACCTCCAGGGACGGTGACTCCACCACCTGCCTAGGCAGCCCATTCCAATGTTTGACAACCCTTTCAGTGAAAAATTTCTCCTGACGTTACACCTGAACCATCCCTCCCACACCTTCAGCCGAGTTCTCTCCTGGAGAGGGCATTACTGTGGAGTTTAATCCCACACTTCCTGTGATTTGCCATATCTGCTGAAACTTGAAGGTGTTCCCATTCTCTGCTGAAAATGCTTCTCTTGAAGCATCCCACCAGGGACCTATTCTCCCCTTGAATAGTGCTTGCATAGCTTTGGCAAAAGTACTTCCATTGGTAAAACTGAAGTTTCAGTCAATAGTTTACCCGCAGATGAAGTTGCTTTTCGGTTTGTTTTGGCAGCTATGTATTTACTTGTGTTGTGGTTTCAGGTTAAGCGTGCCTGAGAGCACACCTTTCACAGCTGTCCTCAAGTTTGCTGCAGAAGAAGTAAGTAGAGAGTGATTATGTTGGTTTTTAACATTTTGCATGTTTTTGAAAGCAAAAGCTTTTTTAATGATAAAAGTGCAGTGGTTTATTCAGTAAAAGGAACTGCTGTGTGTTACACATGGTCACAAGTTTTACTGGCCTCAGTGGGGGCCTGGCAGAACTTGCAGAATCCTAAACTTAGTGATCCTTGCACAATTTATGCATCACAGCTGGCATTGAGGTGCTTTCTGGTTTTTGTAATTAACTATTTCACGTTAGTGATGTAAAAATTTGTGACAGTGAAGAGAATTAAAAGGTACTGCTATTGGATACTTAATACTGAAATTTCTTATGTGGAGCATCAGGAAAATTCTTCAGAATTATCCAGGAAACTCGTAAACTCTTTTCACATTCACTTCTAGTAATCTCTGACTTTGGAAGACACAGAGTTTTTAATTGTGGAAGGTATTGAGGTCAGCCATATGGGATAGATTCAAAAGGGAACGAGATGTGGATAGTGTGTTCTTTGGCTTCTGTGTGTCGATCTTTCACATGAACTCCTATATCATTAGATGTTTAAATGGCCCACATAATGTATTATGTAGAGAAGAGATGTATCATGTTGTTTCAGATTAAGCATGGAAACATGAAGAGACGTTCACTGGGTGTAAACAGTAAAATCGAGTGCTCAGAAGCATGATGGGTCTCTTCATTTAACTGGCAAAAAATCTGAGAGTCTGTTCTTGCAATTCTCCCTGTCTTTTTAGGAGAACCTGGGAAGTTTTTGGTTATTGAAAATTTCTTTTGTTTGAGCATTGTAATTGTAATCAAACAGTTGGGAAGGATAATAGACTCCATGTCTTGATCTCCTTATGTTGTTACTGTATACCACGATGTGACAAAAATTATTAGAGGAAATTATTAGAGGAAACACAGCTTGTAGGGGAGGTTGTGGCTTGATTTTGTTTTAAACTTACTCGAAGATAACGTTATACAGAATATTGCTTGCTGTTAAAGATATTTGATATTTAATTGGGAGTTTTTACTATGTTTTCCCCTCTTATTTTTATTCTGTATTAATACAGCTGTGCCAGCACAACCCATACATAGAGACCTAGACTGAAAAGTCTAACAAACAACTATGAGGTTCCAGAAATGAGTGTGACTGAGTAGTTGGAGATGTTGGAAGGGAAGTGCCACTTCTGGTGAAGTTGCCACTGAAACTTCACCTACTTATGGAACCACAATGTTAGTTGGAGATAGGGTCATCTGAGAAAGGGATTTACAGAATCATTACTGACTTAAATATTCATATTTAGCAAACCATTCTTTTAATTGGTGTGAGAATTTTGAGTATCTATGAGAGTTTTGCTGTTTGACCTCAGGCTATTTTGGATCAGCACTGAAGCTTTTTGCATCTCTTTGAGACCAGGCAGAATGAAGTGCTTTGTAAACAAAGAGCAAAAAAAGACTTAAACTCTTCCCCAGGAATGAAGCCCCTTGTGAGCTAGCATTAAAAGGAATGACAGATAACTTTAGTTAAATTTGCCATATCATAACCAGACTTGGCCTAGTTAGAAAAAAATCTCATTTATAGTTTGTGGTACCTATTGGGTTTTTTTCCCTTCATATTTTAGAACTACCTGGTACATGTGTCAGGTGTACATTTGCACAATAGTTAGAAAAAAAATCTGCATTACTTTTATGGAATTACTATTAAAATTGTTATCCATTTCCTTTAAATGAAGTTGGTTATATCTATAAATCTGAAGGAACTCTTTTATCTTTTTTTTGTATCTGAACCAGCTAAAATTATAATTTTAATATTACCTATATATTTTCTGCTTGAACTATATCTCTTACACTGTTTTGTCCTACTTTTATTTCCTTAGTTCAAAGTTCCTGCAGCAACAAGTGCCATTATAACAAATGGTAAGAGTATAGTTTATATATGTTTTTAATAGTCTTTGTTTCGAAGTTTCAGTGAAAGTTTATTGATAAAATCAATGCTACCTCGTGTTTCACAAACTCTATGTACTACAAATTGAATCTAATAATATTGCAGCATTATTTAAATTTCTTATGCGTGGGGAGAAGATCCTAAACCACTAATTCAGTTTTGTCCAAATACATAGCTTGGACTTCTCTATACTAAAGGTTTCTTGTCAGTTCCCATGTTTTTGGCTGTACCAAATAGCTGCATGATGACCTGATGTAATAGTTGTATCTTGCTGGTATGTTTTTTGAGCTGCAAGTTTAATGTAATAAATTGTAATATGTCAGTTTCATCTTCTTTTTTCTCCTTTTTTCCTTCCTAGATGGTATAGGAATAAACCCTGCACAGACAGCAGGTAAGTTACAGAATATAAATCCCAGTATTTAAAACTTGTTATTTTTCTTTCAGTCTAATATATACCACATGGGGTTGTATTACATTTTGGGTTTTGACTTCTGAAATGGGAGGAGCATTACCCAGTAGTTGAAAACACAATCATTATAGCGTATAAAATGTTAAATCCAAAGAACAATATTTGTTTAGTTCTGTAAAAATGTAGGGAGCTTCTGATCTTCAGAGCTTTGCATTTAATGTGCAGTCTAAAAGCAATACTGTATTATGTGCTACTGCAGTAAGAAGTAAGAGCTGTATTTCCCCCCCTGCTCTATCTAATTCAGTAGTACTTGTTATTCTAGCAGCACTTCTCATGACATACATTAAAAAAGTAAGTTTTAGAGCAGGAACTCTAGGGGCATTGGAGAGTGTGTTTTCAGAAGAGCTGGGTTGGAACTAGGTGATCATAAAAGTCTATTCCAAATCAAACCCTTTTTTAAATTCTTGCTGGTAGCTCTCTTGTTCTCACCAAGGGGTTCCGTGTCAGAAATCTCTGATTTCAAATGTCGAGACTGGCTATGAGAGAAGAGTTTATCTCTGTCACAGGAAGTTTTAAGGCCCTTCCCCATCACCTCCTGAAATACATGGAAACAGAGTACAGAGGTTGAATTGTACCAATAATGGTCTGCTGTCTGGAGGCAGATTGTGTGGACTTGTTTTTGAAAAGCTATACTTCTAAACTAATTGGAAAGTAATTATGGTAGTCTAATCTTAAAGCATTTGAGAAGACAGTGGAACAGTGTATCTTGATAGAAAGTTACTAAGTACTAATAAAAATTGCTTTGCTACTTATGGAATCCAGTCATTCAGCAAAAACTCCTGCTTGCAAACATGATGAATGGTTGATGGAGACTTGCTGCTGTTCTGTTTTTTGCATGAAATCCATGCATCCATCCATCCATCTCATGTATGCCTTTTGTCTACCAGTCATTACTGAAGGTACCAGAGGGAAAAAACCCAAGGTATTATCAGCACATTTAGCTGTGTTAACTAGAGAGCACAGAACAGTATCTGATTGTGAGAAGAGCAGTTGCTTGACATTAGTTTCAGTAATTTCTTGGAAATGTAAAAGAAACCATTTAAGTATAGAGACCTATTTCTGAGATCTGTGATTGCATCAACAACATTTGAAAATGAAGATCAAATAAGTGTTTGTCTCTCTGCTCCACCAGAGACTTCTGTGCTGCCTTAGGACACCTGGATTATAATTTCACAGGTGTACTGCCTCAGGCAGACTTCTCAGCTGATGCTCTCCTCATCATGATCCCATGACCAAACTTATTAAAACAGATAATAAATCTAATAATTTACTTTAGTTACTAGATCATCACCCACACATAAAGCCACATTTTCACATGACCACTGATGAATACTTAGGCAAAATGGTAAAATTGCTTAAGGTATACTAAAGCTGTTTCTCTTCCTCAGCCGTATGCTTTCATTTTGTATTATGTAGCTTAAATTAGTTGTAGCTTAATCCTTTAAAGTAAATGTATTTAGAATTACTTGACTGCTGAATGAAAGCATCCATACAGGAGTTCATTGTACTTGCAGCTGTGCATATTGAATTCATGTCTCCAGCTGATTTGCTTTAACTCTCCTAAGCTCTTATAAATATTGAGGAATTATTCAGTAGTATAAGACAGCATCACATAATCAAGAAACAGGTAAATTAAAAACATCTGGATGCAAAATGCTGTCATCACTTCCTTATTCTGCAGATGTAAAATTAGGCATGTAGATTATGTTTTTTTTAACATAGGTGTTCTGGCAATACTGTGTGACGTTACCCTTAACTGCAAACAAAAAAAACAGTCCACAACAAAACAAACCTCCAAAATCAACCCAAACAACACCAGCAAAATACAACCTATACCAAACCTAGTGCTCGGACCAAAATCCCTCTTCAGTTTACAAGTAAACATATATAATTTAGGTATAACCTTCTGTTATGCCTCATTAACTGTTACTTCGAAAATCTACTTTTTTTCCTTCTTCTTTGATATATGAAAAAAAACATAAAGAGTTCCTACAGATTGAACAGTTACTTTAGTCTTCAAAAACTTCCAAAACAAGGTATACAGGAATAAAATTTTAGTAATCCTTGGAGATTTCAAAAGTTCTGTACTGTTGTACGATTTCCCTTCCTTTTTGAAAAAAAGCACTCAAGTATGACTTTCATTTTCCTTACATGATTTCATGAAGCAGGGGAAATGAAAGCTGAGAGCTAGGCTTAGCACTTAATCCCTGTATTGATTTCAATTTTAAATCCTTGATAGTTCAGGGAGTAGTATGCTATAACTTTAATAAAACCAGCTACTGTCTCCATGAGATGCAGCTGCTTTAAAATGTTCAGAATTTTATGATGGCCATTACAATAGGATGCTTCCAATCTAGAGTAGTAAGGTTAGTAGGCAGTTCTCTGTTTTGTTGGTGAGACACATATGCATTCAGTGGGTTTTATAGATCTCTTCAATACCTGGTCTTGGCAGATTTGTAAGACCACAATGTGTTCTGATACTGTGTTCTTTTGAATTTATTTTCTAAGGGTCATTATATTGAATATATACAATGATTTTGATGCCGATCCACTTGCTGGAGAAGTTCAAAAAAGGGTAGCTTTGTTCTAATATGCAGACAACTCAAATGGATGTTGAGTATCTTAATCTTATTTGTGAGAGCACTCTACATCCCTGGAATGGGAATCTTGGGAGAGAAATAGAATTACTCTGTTTTAGAAGTTAATGCAAGATTGAATAATGAATCAAATATAGTCTATTTTGTATGGAATAAAAAAGTAAATATTCCATATATTAATTAAAGAAATATATCACTTAGTGATGTGCTTTCATCTTCCAATGTTACATTTAATATAAATAAATCTAAGAAATAGCAACCTGAATACATTAAATTCAACACATCTAAATATTCGAAACTTGTAATTTTTATTAAGTCTTATTGAAAAGATAATCATTAAGACAATATAGTAATAAGTAGTTGAAAGGGATTTTTATGCTAAAATGAGACTAACTTATGCTTGGACATTTGGAGAACCTTCCTAAAAGAAAAGTACAATTGAGGTTCTGAAGTTAGAAGTCGATAAGCACTGAACCAAGGAGAGAACTAAAAATGAATGAATGCATGAATGACCTCAAGATAACAAAATAATTATGGAAAAGCAAAACTTTGTTTTGTGTTTGTGAAATTATTATGGTTTATAAGTGAAATGAGGCTTTTAAGTGTGGAACTACAAAGTTTGAAAAGCTACACTTCTCAAGGTCTAGCATTTTTATTTAAGAAAAAGGGGCAAGATAAAATTCTATGGAAACATGAAAACTTTATTTTTGGTCAGAGGAATTACTATGAAGCTGTTAAATACTGACTTAACACTCTTATCCTTTAAATGTGTTTATTGAGGGAACATTGTATTTTCTTGGTTAGTAATACATCCTGTTTTCTTTCTTTGTTTAGGAAATGTGTTTCTAAAGCACGGTTCAGATCTACGGCTCATTCCCAGAGATCGTGTTGGGAGCTCATAACATCTCCTGAAAGCTGAGGAATAGGTGACGTTGCTGTGCAGCAGACGTCTATTTATTTTGGAACTCCAAAATGCAACTGATGGATTGGACTTTTTTAAAGAAAGCAAAAATTACTTCCCAGGATTTATTTTTTTTGAAACAGAGATAAAAGTTCATTTTCCTGTTAAAATACACTAACTCAGGCACTGATTCTTCCTTTACTAGTAGAAAAACAGGCTAATTGCATGGTTTGTTCCTGTAAAAAAGACAGACTTCTCTATAGGTGTTACTCACATCACAAGGGTAAACACAGCCACCATCAATAGATACTTAAAATACTGGATATTGTTGGGCCTACTTCTTGAAAGGGGAAACTGTGTTATGATGTTGCTACAAAGAAATTATTCCTGCTGTGTGCTAACAGTTGGGGTTTTTTCCTGTATTTTTTTTCTAAAGTTATTTCCATGTTTAGGGGAGCAGCTTTCACCTGGCTCAACTATTCATCTCAAGTAGAAGAGAAATTCCAGGAATTTATTACTCAAATAAGTAAACAGCTGCCAAATGTTCCAAAGTAATCCTAAGATTTAATTGCTGCAAGTATTTGAGATAAAGGAAAAAACAGAGTTTTCTGTGTTTTAAGACTTCATTTTGACATACTGTGAAGTTGAATTAAACTCCATTTCAGAGAATTTGACACCTTGTCTCCTCACATGAAGTGCCATCAGCTGGGAAGGATTGAAGTGTAGTTTGGGAATGTGTAGACTGGTCAAATGTGTCATTCCTTTTTCAGTAAACTAATACTGGTTCTCTCCAGAAGGCTTGGGTTTGTTGCTGCCTGTTACATAGAAAACAGCACAGAATTCATTGAAATATTTTTGTTCAGATTAGAAACTGCCAGGTGTACACTATCAGTTGTGTGTATTAAGTAGAGAAATTGCTGCTTTTCTTGAACTGGTTGTCTGTGCTGTGATTTAATGTATTAGGCAAAATCTTACCATATTGCATTTTTTTCTGTTCTGCTGAGTTGAACAGAAAGAAAGAGCAATGGGTATTGCAGTGCTTGCTTAAATGAGTATTCTTACAAATACTACTGTCCTGTGCAATCATTGTGCTTTAGAAAGATGTTCAGATAATGTGTCAGATAATACAGAAGTACAAAATGCGCTTCTGAGTGGGTGTAAGCTGAGGAAATAAAGAAAATCTCTTTAGAAATCAATATTTACCTATAAACAGCTTCCAAATTTAAGATAAACTGTAAAATTCTGTAATTTTCTTTAATAAACAATTAAATGAAAAAGTGCAAATGTTGTTCCTCTCCTATTCTTAGAGTTTGACAATAATTAAAAACTTTTTCCATTAATTATTCAACATGCTTTGGGATTAACTTTAAGCCAAAATATTATTATTATGCAGAATTCTACAGAACACTTCCCCAAAGGGCAGAGTGCATAATTTTTATTAATCTAATGCCACAATATAATTAGTATGAGCAAAATTAATTGCTTGTAATTTTTAGCTGCAAGTCTCTTGACTGAATGCTTGGAAAAGCACCTGGTACTTGAATATAACAAACAGGAATCTTTTTCTTTTCCTGTCTAAAGATGCAGTGTTTTTGAAAGGGAATCATGGTTAACTGCATTTTGAAACTAGGATGCTCTGATGTTTACATAATTGAGGGTTACATAAAAATGATTTCATGTGGTGGCTAACATTTCTCACACTGTTACTTAGGTTATAACACAGCGTACAGTATTTGACACACTGCATTGCAGGTAGTTTATGTAACATGATAAGAATTTGTTCATTTGGAGAAATAACTGGTATTTTAGTACTCTGTTCATTACACCTTTGTCTCAATATGGCCTCTAAAAACTGAACGTGGCTTTTTTGTTTGGTAAAGAGACGATTTCAGTGCTAAAACATATTTACCAGTCTTTGCAAGTTGACTCGACCTTTGCAGGTTCATTTTGTAAAGTCATGCTTGACATGGTTTTGTATAGGACACTTTAAATTTCTAAGGCATGGGAGTTGTTAGAAGATTGTAGAAATGCTGTTCTCCCAAGTTTGTATTGGTCTATAGCCACACTTTATGGTGTACTTTGGAAATCAACTCTACCTGGCAGTTGTGTTGTTTTCAGCTCTGGCTATAACCTGAATGGTGTTTAACAAAAGATTTGGGATTTTTGTGATTCACTTTGTCACACCTTTCCTGAAGTCAAGTCAAAGAGTCTTTTTTCTGTATTCTACATTTATAAAAGGATGGGTGATTTATGTTACAAGGATAGTCTGTGAAAAAAAAAATTGGCAGAAGCATAAATTGTGAAAAGTCCCACCAAAACTTTCAAATATCTCTTGTTGTTCTTTTGGTTTATATGAAATCATAAAAGTTTTATTTTGATAAAATTTGAAGATATCATGGACATTTTTTCAGGGAGGAAAGCACAATGATCTGATGAAATACAGTTGAACAAGAGAAGTTAGAAAATGGCCCTGATAATAAGTTCTGTCAGCAGTATGGGGGTTTTTTTCCTGTTTTCACAAAATCCAACTTTTTTCTGTGTTTGAGATGAAAAGGCCATTTTCCTTTCTTCTTGTTACTAAGCAAGAATCATAAAAAATGTTGGCAGTAGCTCTCAAGAGTTGAGAATTCTTATTCTTTGTGTTTAGCTTGATCACAAAAGCCCAGCTCCCACCGCTGCTCCAGTGATACGAGGAGCAGTCAGAGTGAGAGAAGGAGCTGTGCCAGCACGAGTGCACAAATGAATGGATTCTGAAGGTGCTGGGGCACAGCAGTCCTTTGTATGGCAGCATGCAGGTGGCCTTCAAACAGAGCACTTTCATGGGGCACTGGGACATGTTCAGTCGTGCAGTCATCCGAGCAGAGCTGTGGATACTGTCCCAGTGATTCTAGCAGGAGTGCTAAGCTCCAGCTCGGTGAGCTTCAGTCCATGTGCAACACACAGTGTTCAGAGTTAAATACAGTATACCCAACAGTACATCTTAGTAGTGAATTTCAGCTGCTGATGGAAGGTAAATAGATGCTGGGGAGTGTTCACAAAAGCAAGTGTGATCTTTTTGAGGCTAATCTCTGCAGGCTGCTTCTGAAGTTGACAAGCTGAGGTCCTCCAGAGAGATTCAGTGTAGCTAAACAAATCTTCAGCTCTGAATGGCTCTCTGAGAAGCCTTTATCTCTTCACTGGCTAGAGAAAGCAATTGAGGCATTAACCTAGAAGGGATACTGTTAACCCATCTAAATGCCTTCCCCAGCTGATACTTCTCCCCTCCCTTCAATATTATATACCTGTCCACTCAATCTTGTTTGATCTTGATTGCCAGGTGATGCAAAGTTCCTAGGGACTTGTTCAAAATCACAAGAACCTTTTTGCATGAAATCAAGACTACTTTCTAAAGTAATACAATTACTTAAATACAATCTTTTTTCCTCTTAACAGCAGGTTCAGGACGCTTGGTGGTAGTGTGAGGAAGGCTTTTTTACAGAAAGCTTTGCCAGGTTAAAAATAGTTCTGTTTACAAATAAGAAAACGTGTACTGAAGAAGAAAACAAGATTGTATTACTGAATCTCTTCATAGTATGGATTTGGTCTCCTTTATCTCTCTAAAGTGGTTAAATGTTTGTGGCAAGCAGATTTTGAAGGGTTTTGAATGTATACAAGTAGCCAGTAATAAAGGGACCAGGTGCAGGTGCTCCTGTTTTCTACTATGAAGAAAATCCTGAGGCTATGAGTGGGAAGTTTCAGTGTGTCTCACTACTGAGAAATACCAGCTCTGGTAACAACTATACCAATCCTAGAGGCTTTTGATCATTTTAATGGAGAGAATTGCTCTTTGATTTTGACCAATAGATAAATTTGTTTACAGACCTTGAAATTAGTCTTCATCTGGTTGGAGTGAAATGACTGTCCACAATTCCTTTCACTGCTTGTGATATTTGACAAGAATTAACTCTAGGACAGTCTGGCCATTAAATAACTAGACTTCTCTCTGTGGAATAGTGTCTCAAAGGTGAAGTATGAACTGAGAAGTGCAGCATCTTTATCTTCAGAAGACTTGGCTGTGATAAAAATCCATTGCTGTCTGATGAAAAGTTTAAAATGAAAAGGGGATGGGGAATATTCTTTGTCTTACCTGTTAAGTCATGAGGTCATTTTGCAATTCAAGGATCACACTGTGTAACTTCTCATAGAAGCGACAAGATAATGTTTGCTATTGAACATCTTAGAAATTCAACTAAAGAGCTGAGGGCTATTTGTAAGACAGTAAATGTGAAACAAATAGACATATGAAGCATATCCACATCTAGGAGACGCTTGCTATGGATGATCAGAAATAGCTTGGTTTTAATACTGATGCGTGCTTCTAATGCTTTAAAAGCATCAAGCATTTTGAACTGCTTTTCACATTGTCTGTTTTTTGCAAAAGGAGTTAGTTTGTAATACTTTTGATTGCATGCTAGCTTTGCCAAAGTGCTGTTAATTTTTACTATGGACCAAACTTCGTGCTATGATTTTTATAGACTTTAGAGATAGAAATGCTGTTTATGCCCCAAACTGGGTTTATGCAGACCTTGAATATTTATCCATGTGAAAGGGACTGACATAAGCAGCACTCATAACTCCCCTGAGGAGGGGACCTTAAAGATCATCTAGCTTCAATGTCCCTGCTATGGGCCGGGATGCTTTCCATTAGGCCAGGCTGCTCTCAGCCATTCTGTAAATAAAATATTTTATGTTTAAATTGAAAACAGGCAACGCTGGATGTAGCTAATTGGCTGATGTTTATTGCAGTAGCTTTTCAAACTGTGGGAGGAGGAAGGAATAAATAACATTGCTGTAATAAAGTGCTGTCAGGCAATTCATGTTGCTTGAAAAATTAACATCTTTAAATTCATTTTTGCATTGGCATTTCCAGTTAGTACAGACCCATTAATTTGTGACAGAGTTCTGTTCTATTGGTATGGGCTCTTGAATAGTATGCAAATAATAGTGGCTAACAATAAGAGCAGCAACACGAAGGGTGAAGGTTTGTACAAGCACTCAATGTCAGTAAAGCACCACACATGCAGAGCTGCTTATTACTGCATGAACAAGGGCACAGTACATCTTGCCAGCTGTTCTGTAGTTGATGTGATCCATCATAGGGACAATGTTAATCAAATGGTCTTATTATTTATGTCAGGTTCATTTAATTCCCACTTCTTGGCTACGTGCTGTTCCAAATGGATATGTGTGTGTAGCACAGAGTCCACAGTGAGCTCAGATACTCATCATTCTTATTTCATGACTGTTTTGGACAGCTCTAGCTCTGTCCAATAGAGGTCTGTTCCACAGTGTGATTGCAGGACAGTCAGTTCTATAGGGCCTCACATCTGAGAATGTCATTTAAGACCTGTACTGAAGTTTAGGCATTTCATTTTTATTTGTCATCCTGTTGCCATGAAAATTTAAGGTGGAGCGCTTCCACTGATTTCCAGCTCTTAAGGTCAGGGATTGCTGAAGTTTAAAGTGCCATATCTGAATGTTTGTAAATAACAGGAAAGCAATTTTAGCCATGTGCTTTTGTAAATTAGGCTTAAATTTCTTCTGCCCTACTGACATACCAGAGGAACTTAATAATGTCAGAAAATTTTGCAGCCATGAAAAATATTAAGGAGGAGTAAAAAAATACAAAGAGCATCTAAAAATAAGAGCATGTGGGTACTACAGGGCCTGATGAAACCTGGCATCCCATTTCAGTTTTGCAGTTCTCACTTTCATTGGTGTCCAATGCCCTGTCATCATTCCATTACCCTGATTCCAGATACTCCAGTTCTGAACTGAAGAGGTGACGTGTCTCTGAGCATCTCTAAAGAAACATCCTGCTTTCAATTCTGATCATTCAGGGCAGTCATCTGTCTGATATCAATTATGTTTCACTTGCAGACATGATGTCTTTTGTCATTGCAGTAGTACAGACTAATTTATCTCTAAATTATTAAAGTAATGCAGTTTACACTGAAAAAGTCCTTACACCTAAGGAAGCATAACAAATACATAAATTGTCCTCTATTCTAAGTTAAAGTTACCAGGTATTTTTAGTTCTCTAAAATGAAATTGAAAGAAAACCTGTAACTTTACCACTTCATCCTGATGGCAGCTATCAAAGTTAAAGTATGCACTCTTCTTCATATTGTGCCTTAACTGTGAATTTTATTTCTACTTTGAACAGTGAGATCATCTGGAAAATGAAGCCTATTAAATTGCTGCTGTGATATGCTTGCATTGATTGATGACCTCAAACTAAAATGGCAAGGAAAGGCTGCAACAGCCTCCAGTGCTCATCAAAAAATTAAGATATTCGTAAAGATATTTTAACCCAGGGTTCAGCTGGTTAAGCAAACTTATTTAAATCAAATCCTTGACAGTTTTTTTTTTTTCCCCTGAACATTTGATAGTTGATGATGCTTAATGCAAAACAAATTCTTGCTTATTAGTGCTGAAATACTAGTTTCAATAATGCTTCTCTGATGTATTGAGCCATGTCACTGCACCCCAAATCTTGTGCACTGTACTGCAGTTCATGTTCCAGTGTAAAAGCTAAAGGAAGACAAGTAATCGTTTCCATTATTTAGTGATGGTGGACTAAAACATCAATTCTGTCCAAAAAAGAAAAATAACCCTGAACTGTGAGATAGCAAAAAAACAGTTATAATATCAATAAAATGTATGATCACCTCCTTGAGCTCATGCAAAATTTTTAGTATTAAAAAATGAAATAGTCTTATGGATGGGGAAGATCTGCAACCAAAATGGATTGACTGTGCTTCATTTTGGTTTGCCAGAAGAATCCTCAGCATCATTCCATTTGATTTAATGCAGAAGACTATGTACAAAGAAGCTTTATTTCTTTAATGCAGCAATTCTTCAACTATTTTTCTTGTTGGCTTGCATGAATTATATACATTCTACATATGTAGAATTTCCAAAGGGATCTAAAACTGTGCTGAAAAGTTTTTAGGGGTCCAAAGTTGAAAAAGGCTGAATAAAGTTGATCTGGTATAACTGCTGGTCCTGCACTATTTAAAGAATAAAGAAAGAATAAGTCTAACTGTACTAGAAAATGTTTCTGCAGATGTGGTTCTTTAAAATGTACTGTCAGTCTCTGGAAGTTTTGTAGACCAGTGTTCTACTACACTTATATTTAGAAAGTGTTAAACAAACTCCATTTTAATTTGTGAAAATTAAGCCTGCTTCTTCTTCCTCCTTTCCCAGCGTATATCTGGGACAACCAGTGGGACCAATGCCTGCAGGTGCCTATTTCTGCTGACCACAGGAGAAGCCTGGTTGATAAGTTTATGCTAAGTGAACTGCTAGCTCAGATAAGATGGATTCCATTCAGGGAGGCTTTTACATGAACCAGCACAGATGGGGAAGATGATGCTTCCCGTTCCTTGCAGATCACTGGTTTTATGAGCTTCTTAGCTACCCACAGTACTGCCGGTCATAAACACAGGCAGCTTAAGAACCTGTTTGAAACCAAGCTAAAAAAATCTCTGTAGATTGTGCTTTAATTAAACTCCTGTTAGAGGTATTCAGGCAATAAATGAATTTAAAATTTTATAAATAACTCTGTCAATTCAATTAATTTCTCGTGTCATACTTTTAAAGATGCTAATTTTTCTTCTCCAAGGTGATTTTTTCACTTAGATTTTGCTGTCATTTTCATGCTTTATCACAGAATATGCTGAGTTGGAAGGGATCCACAAGGGTCATCAAGTCCAATTCTTGGCCCTGCACAGGCCAACCCCAAGAGTCACACCATGTACTTGAAATCATTGTCTAAACGCTTTTGAACTCTGGTCAGGCTCAGTGCTGTGACCAGTTCCTTGCCGAGCCTGTTTGAGTGCCCAATGCTGGTTTGTTTGGTTTATTTTCTTTTCCCAAGAATTCTCTTCCCATCTACTTTTTAGTCATTTTCTTCTCCCTTTCTTTTAATCCATTTCAGATTGTCTGTTATTACCTTGTTACATCATAGCTCTTTAAATCCCATTTTCCCCTTCTTTTCCTAAGATCTTTCCATAGTCCTGATTCTGTTACTTAATGTAGCAAAATTGAAGTCTGTTTGTCTAGCCTGTTATGAATTGCTGAACATCCCTCCTGCCTGTTTTGCTTTCTTAATCCCCAGTCTAGCTGAAACTCTCACTATGTTTTTGCTCTTCCTGGCCACAAAGCTAATTTGATGTGAGAGGATGTGCTAGAATATTAATATAGGTAGCTGAAAAAGTCTCCTCTACACGAAATATAGTTTCACCAAAAAAGAAAAAAAAAAATCTGGCATGCCGAACACAGACTCCAGTATTCTGGAAACACATTATATCAGTCTGGACAACTCAAATATGAAAATAATTTCGTCTACTTCTTCATATTCTCCACATTGCGTCAGTAGAACTAAGTATGTGTTACTCGAAAGATTGAGAGCTGGAAAGCCATTGTGTGAAGTAGGAAACCCAATGCTGTTGTGCCTCATTTTTCTCTGAAGTTTTCTATTTGTTTTTAACTTTTTGGTCTGTTTATTTTTGCTTTTTCCCTTTCTTTTTCTTTTTTTTTTTTTTTTTTTTTTTTTTCTGGAATAGTTCTTAAAGCATACTTTTAATCCCGTTATCCTACAAATCCACCATACATTATTTCCTTGCTAGCTACAGCAGCTGATAATGAGTTCAGCCAGCTCATGCACAGTGGTGAGAGAGACAATAAGCAGAGCATAAGAAACTGTTTCAGGCATCTTAAAATAATCCTAACTACAGCAAGAGACTATAGAAATTGTGGTTTACTCAATTAAGGAGCACAGGATTTTTGTGTTAATGGAGGCATGAAAAAATCCTTCTCAAGCAGTGGACGGGCTTCTCTTGGGCAGATGCACAGAACTGTCCTCTTCTGAGGAGGGAAGGAACCTCTGATGAATATTTTTGATTGCAAGTGGGAGATGAGCTGAGTGAGATGACTTCACCTAGGAGGAAAAAAAAGGAGGTGAAGTTAGAGCGCCGGCCTCGGCATCCAAGTGTCTGCATATCTTGAAATAAGGTATTGATATCTCTAAACGTATATGTGAATTCCTGACATTTTTTGTGCTGTGCCCCCACCCCCATGCACTTCCTTTTCTCCTGCTAAATGGCATTTCCATCTACTCACTACTGAGCAAAAGTCAGCTTATCTTGAATAAGGGGAGCAAATCTACCTTCCCTTCAAAAATGTAGAATCTAATGTAGGGTTTGTGTTGTTGGAGGGTACAGCTCATGCATTTCATCCAGTGTGTGTGCCTTGCAGGGGTGCACAAATTTGGTGGATTCTTGCTGTTTGATCTTGCCAATCTGCAGCACACTTATGCTATTGTTAAAGAAAACACTTTGCAAAGCTCTGTGGTTTGTTGAATAGCAGTGTTGGTGTTCTTAGTGGATTATGGAAAGCAACCTGTATTAACTTTCAGCTTTGTGGCTGACTAGCCTAAACTGAGTGACGGATTTGTTGCAGAATACTGCGTAGCAATTCTTAGTCTGCCACTAAGAAATGCTAACTTAACATTTTAATCCAATTTACAGGCAAGAGAATTGATACACAAGCCTTCTATTTAGTAATGGCTGCTTTCCATCTGCTGCACTTGGAATACCTGCCCTTGCCTCCTGAATAAACCAGTATGGTATATGAGGGAGAAGGAAGCCATTAGACCTGGTCCTATTCCAACTCTGTTCCTTTTATTTCTAGTATTCCCAATGTAGGTTCCTTCTGCACATCACAGAGGAAGGACCGCAGACTGCAAAACTTCCTCCCCACTCCTAAGAGAACTTGTGTTTCACCAGAAAAGGGGTAAATGTAACATAAGGGCTCCCTGAGCAAACCAATACCAAGAGGTATGATAACACTGGAAGACCTTTGCTTTTCTTTCTTGACCCGTTTCCTTCAAGGACTGAACTGAGCTACAGAGACTTTTGTTCTAGAGATGAAAGCGAGATTATCTTGGAGAAATGTCTATTGCCAGTAGTGGAAGCCCCTGGAATTTTTCTCTCAGGAGATACAGTTCCAAAAAGTAGGCAATAATATCAAGCGAGAGAGCCAGCAATGCTGGAACCATCGATGTAAGTTATATACAGGTGAAAAACCAAGCACAGCTGTGTATGTATGAACCCAATAGAAATTGCTTTTCTGGTGCAGGATGTACATCAGCCAAAAGACAACAGGAATTTTCGCTTTTTAATTCCTCAGTGACCACTTCCTGTTGGCTCATACATTTTTAGGGTAAGATTTGTGAGCAGTCTTGCTTTTGATCACAGGGTTTTTTTCATCAAGAAAAACACAAAGTTTAGAGAATGGAAAAACTTCTTTCTTAAAATCTCAGGTGTGTGTGGGAGGAGATAAAATCATCCAGAGAATGAAAAACCTCAAGTGACAAAAACTGGTGTGTCTGCACTCCTATGTACAGAAGACACAATGTCATGGCAAGATGGAAAGTAATTGAGGAAGAACTTATGTTATTCCTCTGAAAATATTAGGATTTATTTATACAGATGTATAACTCCAGAAGGGGATAAAAGTGCATTTGCTATGTTCTTAAGAGAAATCAAGACAGAAGAATTTAATTAATCAAACTTTATTGCTTTATTAAGGCTGCTTTCTGAGTGCAGTTTTTAGTGTACAGAGGGCAGGTGAGAGATTAAATGAATGCTTCATGATGTAGCTTTCTGTGAAGGAAACTGCCTTAAATGGCTACAAACTCACTGCACATCTGCTTCATCTCTTAAAAACATAAATTGTGCATTTTGACACAATGTAAAATAACACTTCTTAGCAAGACTGCCATAGCAAGGAGACAAAATGTGTCTACTTAAGGACCAGGAAAAACTTTCTGATACAGTATTATTAGCTAGAGCTGCCCGAGAAATTTGATTTCTATCAAAAATCCAGAATAAAATCTTGATTACAAAAATTAGTATCTGAAATTGTAAAAAAATGCAGGGTTTGCTACAGACTCTTGCTAGCAGCAACATTAAACACTGAATTTTCTTAAAACTGTGGAGGGAATTCTGACAGCACCTATGGCAACGAGGTGGAATCATTGTTTGACTGAGATCTAATTTTGTTTGTCTGCTTTGTGAGACTTGGGAGAATGTGAAACACACACTTTTTGATTAAATTATATATATTTTTTTTTAATTTTGAAGCTCAGGGACACTAATTAAACTGATGGAAAAGGAAACAGGCTTTGTCCATTATTGTCTTGCTCATCTGCTGTACCTGGTGGATCAGGTCTTTGTTACAGACAGCTGAATGGTATTCTGAGTTGGAGAATTCTCTACTCCATCCCTCTGGTCTCTGAGAAGCTTTTTACCTCTTACTCAGGCAGGCATCTTCCTCTTCCTCACTGCAGTTTCCCACCTCTTGCTTCTTCTGCCCTGGAGCACCTCCTTTGACCCAAGCATTGGGTCTCCTGGGAAGGTGCAAGCTTCCTCTCCTAGGTTACAGTTTTCCAGACAGTGTTTAAAGGAACAAAATATTCATCTGGTAAGACATGTGATGAAGATATCATCTACTATATTACTGAAAAAAGTGACAACAAGGTACCTTTGTAGTTTAGAGTCAGCTCATGTATGGTGTGGAAAATTTAAAGATGGCTGTCTGTGAAAGTGGTCGTGCTGATGCCGGAGGTCTCTGCCCACTGCAGTTCAGAATGTGGCAGCAAGAAGGGAAGCTGATTCTTTCCCACATTTCCTGAATAAGTGCTCAAACCAACATAATTGTTGAAGAGGTAGAAGGTTCTATTGACACCTGTACTCAGATCTGACCCTCACATGCAATTGCTGTGAATGTTTGGCTTGTTAATTACATGTTTTCCTGTAACTGGGACAGTGTATGTTTCTGTCTGAATTGTCATTCATTTTAGAGACGATTCAGTAATCTGAATCCCATGCCCAAGCAGTAAATGAAATAGACATATCTGAGAGAGATGATTCCTATATTCAAGACTATCTCCTACAAGCAGAAATGGGTTACATAAGCAGTCCTAGCTCTGGCATTCCCTACTTTCACTTTGCTATGTTAATCTCAACTATATATGTACCTACATATATATTTTTACTAACTTCCTGTGGATGAAACGTCCTGTGTGAATGCAGCTTCAATCTTCCAGACAGAAAATATTACTTTGAAAACAAACTCTTGGAGATGAAACCTTAAAACCTTCTTCGGGTCCTTAAAGTTTCGTGAGTTTGCTTGAGGCTCAGTTTTTGCCGGCACAGTTTTGTGTGTCCTGTGTTTCTGTGCGGTCTGTTGCACATCTGCTCTTGTCCATCATTAAAGGAGTTGCTCTGTTCCTGTGACATGCATGGAAGGATGTACCGTGTCTGTTCTTGGGGAGCTGATATTTCTGGACTGCTGCTTTTAAAGTCCTGTTCCACCTCAATAAACTTCTATGCTTTACTCAGACAATCAATCCCTTCACAAAATGGAATTTCATTTCTGATTTAGGGTTGTATACATCATAAAATTCATTGGGTCCCTGAGGTACTGCCAGCCCTGACCACAGCCCAGGACCCCCTGTCAGCCCCTGGGCCAGCAGTCCCTGCCATGCCCTGCAGCAGGGCTGGTGCCCAGCTTCCCAAAGCCTTGCCCAGCCATGGCCATCACTGCTCTCTGACAAAACCTGCACAGGATTGAGTCGCCTCCACAGGCTGACACTTCTGTAAAATATTATTGATAAAAAATTCATGCTTAAATTAGTTTACACTGTTACAGAGTTCTATTGACTTGACATAATTCTTAGGTCTGGCTGCAGATTTGTAATTCAACCTATTAACAGGAAGTGATTTAAATTAATACACCTTTATAATTTCTACTATAGCACTACAGTAATTCCAAATGTTACACCAATTCCAAATGTTTTAAATATTAGTTCAATTAATTTCATTATGGATTTTTGGCCTGTGCAGAAAGTACCACAATTAATTATGAATCCACAGTCAAGTAAATTTTTTATGCTGGGCCTAGTTTTTTAATTAATGTCTAAATCATTTACAAATCTTTCTTTCTAAATGATCCAGCATTTGACATGTTCTTTTTAGCTATTTTTAGTTTTTCAGTGTCTCTAATGTTTTTTAAATGTATCCAAAAGAGTAAGGGGGAGCAAAGCAAACTTCCATTTATTTTTAGGGTCTGTTAAGTCCTGATAACATTCCACAAGGCAGTTATAGATGGCTTGGTAGATGAGGAAATACCAATGGATATTGTCTAACTTGATTTCAGCAAGGCTTTCTAAATTGCTGTGTGTGAGATCCTAATAGAGGAGCTGGTGATGTATGGGCTGGATGAGCCCATGGGTTGGAAACTGGCTGAATGGCCAGGCCCAGGGGGTGCAGAGCAGTGGCTCTTGATATGTCCCAGGGGTCAGTACTGGGCCTGTTTATCATCTTCATTAAGGATCTGTATGACAGGATGACCATCAGCTGTGTTGCAGACAACAAAAACTGGGAGAAGTGGCCGATACACCAGAGGGTGGTGCTGCCATCCAGAAAGTCCTCAGCAGGCAGGAGATACCAATTGATAGGAACCTTATGAAGTTCAGCAATGAGAAGTGCAAAGGTTTTTTTGAAAGAAAAAGTACAGACAGATTCACCCACAGTCCAGAACATTAGCAGACCAGTCCCAAACCAGCTACTCTACTTTTACACGTGGCTGATACAAGGGCTGCAATGTCTAGAACACAGAGCTCATTGTGCCCAACACTATGTATTTCCTGTAGAGACCTAACTGTGTTATTAGGAGGAAAATAAATCATTCTCATGTTTTGGTTTTCCTGTTCTTCATGTTACAGCCTGGAGCAAGGAAATCATTACTAGTTCGTGCCCGTGTAGAAGTCACACAAGCAGGAGCAGAGCTTCCTGCTTTCTGCAGTCTCTTTTGATGCACTGCTTCTAAGATGCAGGATGTATCTTGAGCATCATAGTTAGATATGATTCATCACACAATTGGGTTTTATACTGCACACACACCGCTTGGCAATAAACTAGAAAAATAACATCATACTGGTTTAATTTTCTTGGGAAAGAAAGTTTATTGAATCACAACACAATTCAGCCACATGCCTACATTTCTTTTTGTACTGTAATATTTGTAGGAGCAGCACTCTGACCACCTGATGTATTTCTACACTCAAGAAAGAAAAAAGGAATGCAAATCTCATTAGAGGAAAATGCAGTCAGAGGTCAAAACATATTCAGTGAAATGTTCTCTACTTTCTTTTAGTAGCTCTAAATCTTCAAATCAACAACTGCAATTCCCAGCCATATGCTCACCAAGCAATTTCTTGCCCTCTGCTACAGTCTGAGGTCTTGGGAAATGTCATGGTTTTATTTCTATGTCACTCATATAAGTTTTTATTCCTTTGGGCTATGTATGTGTTTCCACACACTGCTTTTATCCATTGCTGTGCCTGAACTGGACAATCTTCAATGTAACCATCAAGGCATGCACTATATTAAAATATTTACCTAAAATTTTACTATCTTATTTGGATTTAGTCCCTCAAATTACTCATGTCAGTGGTGTCCATTTTCTTTTCTCTTTTTGTTTGTTATGAATTGTGTTCCTAGAATGAATAAAGTATTTGTGAACAAAAATATCATCACACCTTCCTATTTACAGTTACTATTTCTTCTCTCCTTGCAAGTGATCTCAAAAGGGAGAAATCAAATTTATGATTTTCCATGCAATATACCAAACATCAGTGCTGATCCTAAGGTTCTATGCTATCTAGTACTCTATGTTTGGAGTTTATCAGTCTGCATACTGATATATATGAAAGCTGTTCAGGTAGAGACTCATTTATGCTGGAGTCAAAAGTTCCATCTAGTCTTTGCTAGTTCTTGCTGCTCTTTGGGCAGTGCCATTCTTGGCTGCTTCAGAAAAAAAAAGAAAAAACCAAGGTTTTTGACAGAAGGTCAAGAGTTTATCACAACTGTTTTCTGACACTTTTTGTTCCTGCTTTCCTTACTCTTGCTACCCATTCTCTTATTTGTTTTCAACTGTTCTTCTCCCTTCCCTTCTCTTCCTAGTCTCAACTGTCCTTATTTTTTACACAGGCTTCACCCAGACTCTCTCCAACCCTTTTTTGAGGTGACAGGAATTTCAGGGGGTTGGGACCATATCCTTCTGCTTCCTTCTTATTTATTTTTCCTCCTCTCTGGCATGGTTTCAGCCTCTTTGGGGATGTCCCTGCCTTTGTGTGGGTTGCCAAAGAACTGCAGATCCTCAGGGATCCACTCCAAGTTGTTAAAACCTGTCCTCTTTTACCAGCACACATTTTTAGTAAAACTCTTGGAAAGTGTAAACCAGCTGTTTGAAGACACTTCTGAGAAGTGCTTATGTATAGAATTTAAAGGCTATGCAAAATATTATGATCTTCTTGGATTCTGCTTTTTTGAGGGATTCTACTTATATTTGGGGTGATTTTATATATATATATATAGAGAGAGAGAGAGAGAGAGAGAAGTGATAGATGAATGAATGAAAGAGAACCATTTTGTACTATTATTGAAAGAATATGATCAAAAGAATATAAATTCTATGTTACTGAATTCTGTGCTGTAGGGAGGATTGGCACACAGATTGTTTATATTCACATATAATATTAGAAAATCACTAAAATGATAAAAACGTCACTGCTAGGCTTTACCACAGAAATTAAAAACAAGATAGATCAGCTGAATATCCCATAAGGAGACCAAAAGAATATGAAAAAATTCCTTGAAGAGAACAATTCAAATTGTAGTTATTGAAGAACAGATGAAGAGGGGAGTTAGTTACTTGGTTGGCTGATCCTGTAAAATCATTCACAGCTCCTCTGTCACCAGACCTTCTTCCTTCTTCTTTCTCTGTTGGTCTTGATCCTACATCCCATACCCTCCTAAACCACCCTGGCCATTCTGCCCCACTTACTGTGCCAGGTAGAGGGATGGAACAACTGTGAGAGCTGCAGTTGGAGGAGTCTGAGGATGAGGGTGTTTTCCTGCATCTTCAGTGAATGTGGGGTCGCTCTGGATCATATTCTGTGAATTGAACCATAAAATAAAACCCGTAAGGTGTTGCTAGCTGAGTGATGTTGCTAGGCTCTATGATGTAAGTGTGCTAAGGAAAGGGAAAGCAATGTTCTAGAGACATCTGGGGAAATTGCTGGATCCTCTGAAATGGCCTCCTTAGAGCACCTTTGCAGTGATGTATGTTAATATGGGTATTTCAAAAATATCTGCATGTTGAAACATTAAAAAAAAAAGAAAAAGAAAATGTTCCTTAACTATGAATCAGAGGAAATCTGGAGATCAGAAATGGAAAAATACTTGCTTAAAGAGGAAAAAATATGTTGAATGCAAGAGAAAAAATTAGTGGGTACTTTAAAACATAGTAGGAAAAGTGCTTTGAGATCAATAGGTAATAACTGGGTACATAACCACTATCTTATATTCAGCCATAAAACACACCTTTTGGAACAAGCTGTCAGAGCTGCTGTCATGTTACCAATAATTGTTCTTGTATTATGTGCTCCTGAGAGGATAAAACAGTCAGAGTTTAATTCCCTGTAATATTAATTGTCAGAAACCTTAAAATAAAAAGTCAGAGTCTGTTTATTACTCCATTTACTATTCAGAATGAAGACTGAGGTTCAAGCAGTTACAAATAAGAACTGAAAAATGTTTTAGACATTGGAGGAAAAGAGTGAATGATTATAAACACAGGCTGCTTTAAAACAATCAGCCATAAGTAAAATAAAAGTAACATATAAGTGAATGGAATAAAATCCAAGTACTAAACATTGAAGGTCATTGAAGGGTCAGACTTAGGATCAAATTTGCTTGTTCAGGGGAGTTGTCTTGCATAGACTTGACAAATAGCAGTTTCATTCTTCTGTAAGTGTTGGATTGTTTTTCACAAGGCTTTGTGTTTTCACCTAACCTCATATTAGATATCCCAAGACAGAGGACCTAAATTATCTGTTTCAGGACTTTTGCATAGTCATATAAACATTTAATAAAGAAATATTATTTTGACCTCTTTTCTACAGTCACTTCTAGTGATTCAGAATTACTTGGCTTCTGCATTAATTTATGTAATTTGGGACTCCCTATTTTATACTTTTGGCTCAGTAGAAGCACCATGATATGATAAACACAGAAGTTTGATTCCAGCTGGCCCACGAGAGATATGTCTGAAGTGTGGTAGGAGTAGCACACAATCAGAGGGAGCACAGAACACAGCACATGGGATAGAGGCTTGTGGCTTACAATGGGCAGTGGATACAGACCTGCTCAGCTGGGCTCAGACGGGGCTCTTTTCAAAGCTTGTCTTAGATCAAGTAGCTGAGAAGCATTTTCATATTAAGGCTAAGATGAAGGAACAATGCGTCCTCGATTTTGTGCCAAATTCATTTCTATTTCTTCTGGCCACTCTGGGGCTTGGAGATACTAAGGTGAATAAGTGCTTACAAAGGTCTTGTATTTGTTAGAATATCAGAAATTAGAGAGTAAGACTCCTGTATTGTAGACCAAAAGGCCCATAATAACTGTGATCTTGGTTACTGTCATGACACCATTGTATCTCTAAATGAGACAGGAAGAACAGTAAGGAAGTTCTGTAAGACTTATTGTCATCACTACTTTTTCTTAAATTGTTTTTTTTCTTTTTTTTTTGTCTTGTGACACTGCTCTCGAAGGTTCAGATCTCAGATATGGACAATTAGATAGATCTCTCTTAACTAGAGAATGATTTTATTGTGTAATGCAAGAATTACTACCAAACTAATTTCATTTTTTATCATTTTGCCTAATTCTCCAAAGCATTTCCACACCCACGTTCTACCACCTACCTTTTGTTCTATGTGAACACATGAAGAATGGAATTTTAAAACTAATTTTTTTTATTTATATTATGCAATAAAACAGCAGTTACTAGGAAAAAAAATGAAATCTTCATAACTATTGGTTCAAAAATGCACAGAAGTTAGTAAAGCTTTTCTCTTCATATATTCATCTTAATATATCAAATGCAGTTATCTTGCAAGATTTTTTTCCTTGTAGCTAAGAGAATATTTCTGCCAATACTTTAGCCTGTTTCATCTTATCATTTGTTCTATCATTTTATTGATAAGCAGAGGACTGTGGATTTTTCTGAGGGATCTGCAAGCTGATAACTTCTCCTGCTGAAAGATCCTGACCCTGACAGCAGGAAGGAATGGTAGGGATAGCTGGTGTCCAGCTGCCAAGGGCACCAGGTGCTTTGGCTCATTCATCTGTCCTGACTCAAGCCACAAGTCACTACCCTGCACATCGCACCCAGCCCTAAGTGAACCATGTGCTGAGTTCACTTAGATACCCAGGAAAAACTGAGAGCCTGAAATTTAGCTTTACAAAGCCTGGAATGAGGCTTCACAGCTGAGTGTCTGTGACAGTGAGTCATACCAGTGAAGGATGGTGTACCTCACCCTCTTACCAGCTACCCAGATTTGCCTTAGCTTCCTGACAAGTATTTGTGCTGTAGGAGCCTGTGGATTTTGTCAACTGTTTGAATATAGGCCACTTTAAGACGAGTTTTACCACTTTCTGAGTTGTATTGGCTATACAAATTCTGTGTCTAGGAGTTTGAGAGAACTTCTGCAGCTGGAAGCTAGATGATCTGATAACACCCCAAATGATACCAGATACCTATGCTTAAGCAATTAAATTCTGCCCTAGATCTCCACTGACGATAGTATGTGCTCACACATAGACACTATCTCTACTCTGTGGGTATCCACCCCTTGTTACCCCAATGCACCAGAAAAAGGTACTAAGGAAGATGGTACCTGAAAAGCCAGTGTATCTGCAGTCAGAGCTCAGGGCTGTATGAAAGTAGAGACTATCTTTAGAAAGTTCTGTCAATATTCAGTACATTCAAACCCAAACAACCAGCAATCAGAGATATTTTGAGAAAATGAAGACAGACATCACTGATTTCTAGGCTGCATTTGTATCAAAATACTGTCCAGGTAAATGTCATTTGCAAGATTATGTAGCTGTGGGAGGCATTGTCATAATGAAATGCTATTATCTCTTTTATGTATAATAAAACAAATCAAATTAATCTTTATTCTCTAAAAGAACATTTCACAAGTTCATGGTTGAAATACTCAATAAATTCCACCATTTTCTATATACATGTGTAGGAAAACAATGGAAAGGTGTACACTCATTAAATCTACAGTTGCCTTTTAATGGTGTTTTTTTTCTTATATTGGATAACCTTACTAACTGAATAAATTATTTCCTGTGTGTTTCAAGTAATCTACAACATATAACATCTGATTTATTTTCCCTAGTTCACCTTTGTCAGTGGAGAAAAGATCAACATTTATGGTGGTGCAATTTAATTTCCCTTCATTGAAGAAGGGTTTTGTAGTGACTAGTTTAGACAGCGTCTTCTACATGATAAACATCTATGGTCTTTGTTGCCAGCAAAGCACATTCTCACCAGGATTAGGATGAGATGTGTTTAAGAAAATCTCATCAAGTTGGAAGAAAATGTGGTCTGTCGACAATTCAGTCAACCTACACACAATTTCCTGTTGTTGTTTCAGGACCAAGGTGCTTTTCTGTCAATCCAAAAGGTCATTTCTTCTATTAGCTGTGATATATAGCAGATGCTCTTGAATTACCATCAGCCTGTAGATTAAACTTGCACACTGAGTAGTTCTGCATCACTGGGGGGTGAAGGAGCTGTGGGAATACAGCAGGGAAGAGACTGAGCTTTACTATATTTAATGACATGGTGGTAAATCAGATTTTTTTTGCCTTGAGTACAGTTTTCCATCGTGATGGCTAACCCAAATTAGCTGCTTCAAAAGCAGTGTGTGTGTTTGTCGACCAGTGACACATATTAAATATAAGGTAACAGCTATTACTTACTCAGGCAAGTTGTATGCATTAATAATGTGCTTACCATCACCAGAGAGCACATGCAGGCTCTCAGGCCTGCATGAGTGATCTGACTACATTAATAGCTGTTTTGTTGTGACAAAAAAACTCATAATTTTTAAATTATTGAATATTTTTCAGTAAAACGACTTCTACAGTTAATGTGCTTCTGATGTTGGCATCCATTATTTTATGGCAACACAGAATGAAACTGTGGAGGAGGATCCCAGTTCTCCTGTTACTTTCATATATGCCAACAGGAAGGAGCTGCAACAGGGTAAAATGGGAGCAACATAAAGAGGCCAGAAGTGTCCAGCTCAATACAAACTTGCTTTCTATATCTCTTATGTGTGCTATGCCACGAAGAAATTAGTAAATGCAACACAGACATTAGTGACCTGAAAAAAAAAAGGCAACATTTTTCCCTTCGTGTAACAAACAGCATTATTTTAAAGGTTACTTTCAATATTAGGAATTTAATGGGAAAAGAGTCACTTCTCTTTTAAGAAAAAAAAATAAATAAAGACAATATTTTCTGTTGGATACAGATTTCTCTCTGTATGTTATATATATCATGTGTTGCACAAGCTCATGAACTCTGAAAAATTAGCTTCTAACTATTTCCAAATTATCATTCAAAATCAGTGAAAACACTGCATCTCATCTTAGTTCCAGAGCCATAGAACTGAGGTTAACATCACCTCCTACTGCTCTGAAGTTTCAAAATGTATTGTATTAGGGCATGGAGCTATCTATACAACAATAAGAAGAAAATAAGTGTAGCTACTCATCAATTTGAAAATAGTAACTATTCAGTGTTGTGCAGGAAACAAAGGATGGTGACCTTTCAATTATATGAAGTCATATACTTACAGACAAAATTGCTAAAAAGACAATTCTGGCTGTCTTCATTCTGCCACTTCCCTGCTTTTGAATACACAGCTTTGTGATTCTAATCTTGTTCTTTTGAAGTGGGGGTTGGGGTTTTTTTTTGTTCTGCAGTTTCAGCTGCTAAGACAATAGGCTCTACTTAGTATGAAGTCTTTGTTTTCCTGTGATGACATGCTGGAATTTCATGTCCTCTTAGGACACAGTTTTAATAAGAGACAAAGAGAGAAGGGGTCCTTATGTTAACAGCCATGCAGAATGGATCACCCCTTCTTCATTGTCCAAAAAAGTGGACAGTTCTTTGGGGGAATATGGTTCTGACCTCACAGGCCTCACCATATGGAAGTTCAAGAACACTGCTGGTTGTACTGGTTTTGTTTGTTTTATTGGCTTCTATTTGCTTTCTTCTCTTAGTTCAAGCACATGTACAAAGCTGGGAGTGTGGAACTTATCACTCATTCTCTGTTTTAATAATGTGGTTATGCTATAATTTATAATGTATAATGTGATTATTAACACAAAATTCAGTGCTTTTCTCTCCCAGGTGAATGCTCAAACCATTAGGATGCAACTCAAGCTACCTTTCATTTATTTTGAAGTTCAACAGGACAGTTTTGAATTTATTAACCAAATTATGATTTCAACTCATGTCTCCCAGTGCTTGGGTCAGGATGGTCATATAAATGATGAGGTTTATTTCTTCCATCAGTCTTAACAGAAATGAGAATCCATTGTCATTTTCTCTGCAGACCTTTATTCTGCCTATTCATGCAAAAAAGTCTTTGGAAAGCATCTGGTGGATAAGACATTACAAACCAAAGATTTGCTTTGTGAGCTAAGGCTGAGTTGCTAAGATAAGACAATTCAGAGCAGACTTGCAGCCTCACAGGGACATTGAAGCAGAGCACAGATGCCTCTAGCGTTCAGCTGTGACACATATTTAAGATACAGATAAGGTATTAGATGGGCCTGAGTATTTAAATTGATCTCCAAGTGTTCTCCGTCCATCTGTTTTTTGTTTATTGTCTTCTCTTCTGTGCCAAGAATTCGCAGTGTTGCAGATGGGTAAAATTTCCCAGACCTGCGAGCTGTACATCAAGTTGCCTGGAGAAAAAGCATGAGATCTTCAAGCAACTCTGCTGACTCTGTGTGTTTGGAGAGTGGACTGTGAATCCAGGAGTCAGGAGTGCTTGTCACAGCCTGTAGTCAAAGCATATCTTTGTGTTAACACAAAGAAATAATTCATCTTGGTTGGTCTTACCTCGTCTAAGTCACTATAGTTTACAAAGGAAGGGACAGCTCTCTAAGTCCAGCAGAGCAGTCATTTAGGCTACCTGCTTTAAAAAGTATTTCTCTTCACTGCTTTGCAGTGATCTATAGCAAACAGCACACATTAGCAAGATAAGCACATCTTTAAATCTTTCTGGCACTGTTAGAACTGCTTGCAGCTCTGAACAAACACAATATTTTGCATGTGATAGTAATGGTTTTGGCACATCTTTCATACATGTCATGTAAAATACGACACTTACAGGCAGGATTTAGATGAGTCCAGTGTAGCTGCCTGGAATCAGTGTGTATAACCACACAAATTATTAACTGAATTTTGTTCAGGAGAGCAGGTACTTTCAATCAGAAAGTATTCTGAAGTACAATTCAGGATGTACTGGTATCCTAGATACAAAAGGGGCTTAATGATGCCAATCACAGTTCGTATTGAATCCTTCCATATAAAACCCACACAAATAGAAAATAAAAATCCTATATTTTTCAGGCCAATTTCTGACAGAAAATAGTGATATAATCGCACTCTGATAACATGTTCCAGAAAAAACAGCCAAAGGCATAATTTTTCAAATTAGTGGCATTCAACTTTGTTCCTTGTGGAGAGCTTTAGATTTTACTCTTAGGTAAGTCATTGTACTAAAATTTCAGGTCATTGAGAAACCATTGCTTTTATATCTGTTAGCCACAGTCCCACACATGAACCCCATCAGTCTTAGTTTTTGTTAGGTATAATTAATTTTGAAAATGTACTGTGCTGAATAAATCATATGATGCATTACTACACTTCATAGTTATTTGTATCCATCTTCCATTTACTCCTTTTTTTTGAATAACAACATGTTAATCCATCCTGAAGAAGGAAGAAAAGGTCAAAAAAGCCCCCGTGAGTGACTTTGTTAAAATATAAGTGAGCCACAAGCTTCCGGCAGTAATCTGACATATTTGACAGTGAAGCCAGAAAGGCAGAGGTCCAGGCATTTGGGAAGAGGCCAGGGAGCAGAGAAAAAGTATAAAAAGGGATTAATGAAGCAAGGTATTGTATGCTGAGAGAGGTTGCCCTTAAGAAGTCAGTATTCTGCTTTTATTAGAGATAGGACGAACTTGCTGAGCAGTCCTGTTTAATTTAAAAAATATTATTTCAAGTATTTTTAAGCTTACCACCTTAAAAGCCTTTGACAAATTTGTGTCACGTCAATGACCCAAATGGTGTCAAATCCAGGTCCTCACAAAAATCGAAAGGTGCACACAGTTAACATTCCAACGCACATTCAGATCAAATTTGTCTTTGACCGATAAAAATAGCTTTTGGGCATTTTTCACAAATGAACACCATATGAAAAGCTGCACTTCCATATGATTCTAGATCAAGAAACAAACTATTTGCAATAACCCACACTGATTTGCCAGGTCAGCAAGCTGTGAGAAACATGTGACAGATCCTTAACGATCCAGCTGCTCTGCCCTTACATGGCCAGACCCTGCATCAAATGGCGTTAGCTGGGTTAAGGGAAATAAAACCCCTGTATATCCCAAAGAATTGAATAATTTTACCTGACCCTACAAGCACAGAGGTAGTGATACTTCTACCTGTCCTAAGAGCTCCCCCCTCCATATAGTCACAAAAAACACAAAATTATTCCTTCTTCTAAAAAGAGCTCCAAAAATTTTGTTACTCATAGAAATATCTATTTTACAGTCTTCCCACAAAGCTGAAATTTAAACAAGCCTCAACATTTTCAGATTTATGTGTATCTTTATGCACCAATGTGCATTTCACTGAAACTGAGATTAAATACTGTGTGCATAGTTAAGCACATATACAAATTCTTTGCTTTGTCAAAATCTTATCTTTTCAGAATACTCTCTTTTTAAAGAAGTATGAGGTGGAGATTTGAACAGGGATTTTAAATGGGTTTGAAAGAGTCACACATGATGCTGAGTTTTTCTTTGAAATTCTGAGGGTTGTAAGATTCCTGTATACACGTCCATAGAGTTGAAAACACAAGGAAGTTTTCTTCTAAATCTATCCCGTGCATAGAAGCTACAGAGCTTTCTGGATTTTGGATGACATCTCTTTTCCCTATTTTAAGTAGGGTAAAGTTGATCCTTTCACTATTTGTGTATAGAAGGATTAAAGAAGTGGTATCTGTTTAGATGGCGACAAGGACTGATAGACATTACAGGAGACACCTGTAAGAGAACTCTTCAAATCTCTCATAATCATACTGGGCTTACAAAGCGTCCTGGAGACACAGACTGGATGAGGAAAAAAGGCATTTTGGAGAGAAAATCCCAGGTCATGCATGCAGGAGACTGATATAATTTCTAGATTACATAAATACAGGTTGTCTGACCTTCTGTCAGATTTCACATTCTTCCATAAAATGTCATATCCTCACAGGCAAAAGTCTCTAGCTGGCCTACAAATCAATTACAGTGTTTGTTTTCCAGCTTCTAGGCAGCAATCAGTGCAGCAGCAGAATTAGCTCTGTGCAGTGCTGCTTGTAGCCTGTTCACCACTGGGCTGGGCAGCACTAGAGCTGGATTTCCCACTCCCTTTATCTCACATTTCTCAGTGCAGAGCTTCAGACATACCCAAGCAGCAAGTGCCTGTCAGCTACACTCCTCTCCCCAGGCCCTCCTGAGCTTTCTGCTATGCTGGCCTCCCTCTGCTTGACCTGGATGAGAATTCCTGAAAATAGCACAGCTTTACAGGGGGGAACCACTGCTCTGCCAGAGCACTATAGGCTCTTTACTGTCTGGGGTTTTTCCCCTTCTGTGAATTTGTTTTCTTACAGTGTTTGGTATGTATTTACACAAAGTTAACCCCTATTTGTTTCCTCACAATGAGTGATATTTATTTTTTCATATCTAAACCCTCTGCTCCTGCAGAGGAGATCTGCTGACAGAATGAAGAGGGCAGAAAAATGTTTCTACCAAAAAAACCTTCCTGTGCTTGGAAAGGGGCTTATTCACAGTAAAAATGTCTGGATGCAAACAGAAAAATTTGAAGCTTAATAGATTAATGTAGAATTCTTCTGGTTAGACCTATATAGGACACGACCACTAGCTAAGCAAAATCAGGAAGAAGCAGGATTGAGGGTCAAAGACTGCCCTGGGACATTTGGCAACTGAGGTTTAATAGGATGTGACTTAGAAGCTACATTGACCCCTCTCCACAGTGGCACTTTGCTACAAGTCGAAATGATGCTCATATTCCAAAGCCTCTACTCTGACATATTCTGATATCTGTGTGGTTTTTTTCCATCTGTTTCCTTCTTTTAAATCTCAAAGTTATTTGATTTCATTTCTAAGGGAAGAGATAAATGGCTGAAAAAAACAGGCAAGAACATTGAACTGAAATTACTTTCCTTTATGGTAATATTTTAAAACATCCAAAAATAACTACTCTAGAAAAGGGACAACTTTCCTCATATCATTTAATACATTTTCAAGATCATGATGCACTTTGTTAGTGTCTCTATTGAATATGAGAATATCTGCAAAGCAATCTATACATAAGAACTGACTGTAAGGTATCTAAAATGCATTTGAAAATAATTAAATTATTTAAGTTGCTACTACTAGAATTATAGCTACTAGTTAGGGCAGTGGCTTTGGGGCTGATTCTATTCTCAGGACAAGCAATTTAAATTGTCTCAAGAGGATTTTATGTTCCCACATAAGGATACGACATTAAAGGCAGAGAAAGAAGACTGGACAGCACCTTTGAAGTATATTCTGGATGCAGGAGTAACAGAGTGGAGAAGAACTGTTTTGGGGATATTTCTGTTGTCAATAAAATGCTGCACAGATAATAAAATTCAAAAATATGACAGCTGTGCTGAGGCAGTATCTCTATTTGCATAGAAGTTTTCTCAAGGAAAAAAAAAAAGCAGCATTTTCTCATCTTATTAATCTGAATTAAATTCTTATGTTTAGAGGGAAATATGCAGTCTCTTCAGCCACTGCTGGTGTGAGTCAGTCACTGTCTCTAGAGATTCCTTCTGCCGCATAATCCCACTGCAGCCTTGCTCAGGAAGAGAGATCTTTTTATAAGAACTGCAGCACAGTTATTATTTCATACTTTTTGATGACTTCTGGAAATGAAATATGGCCTTTATAGTTCCTATATGATCCATCCTATTTTCTAACATCACGAAATCACATCTGATTTCCTTACATTTAAGGGGACTTCTTCTCAGAAGAAGGCTTGGATACCTGACCTGAGATGGAATTCTGGACTGATCTGTTACTGTACTTCTGGTGTTCCTAACATGAAGGAAGATTGCATAATTTGTCCCTCATCTTTGAAGATGTTCATCTGTCTTTCTTCTTCTGTCACAAATGTGTAGGTCCCAGACTCATACTTCACCAGATTCAGGCCAAGGCTTCATCATTCGTCACACTGAATTCTGAAGTGTGGTGGGCGTCTGCAGGACAAAAGGCAATTCAGCATTGCCGAGGGCATTCATGATCTTCAAGCACGTTTATTGCTTTATTAGTCTCAGTAAAAGCACACAGTAGCCAAATGCAGTGCTGAATCAGAGCCACAGAAAGTGAGTCAACTAAATGAAAACTTAAATGCCTTATAACAAAGTATTTAATTTCTATATGGCCCAAGGGAGGCACGTCTTTGTCAGTCCACTCTTTCTTCTCACTATTTGCCTGCTGTCCCGTTTAAAGTTCACTATTTTATCAGCTGGAGCTAGGGAAAGTATCAGGAAAACCTAACTCTAAGCAGTACCCATAACCTGTCCTCTTTCTCAATAGCTGTTTGTAATATGCTATATGAAGTTGTAATACTAATTGTGATATTGAGTTCTCAGCTAATTCAAGTTTCTCTTTCTCTTTTCCTGGAAAGAATGGTATAGAGAGGCTGAGTGAGCTGCATGACTTTGAAAGATTAAGATTAGGAGTACTTCTGAAGTTTGAAAAAAAGAAATTATTCTGAACATTTGATATTTTTTCCCCCTGGTAAATAAATGTTTTTAAATTTTGATTTGTCAAAAATACTTTTTATCTAGAACAGAAAATTCACTAGTCCTCTCCATATTAATAAATCATAACAATTCAATCAGCTAAGGATTCAGAAAGACTATGAATTTTCTCAGAACTTGTATTTCCTGCATGCAACCCATACTCTGTTGTTCTGTGACTGTAATGTTGTGCCTGATGCTTCTTTCAGTTCACCTTTAGCTCTGACATCTGCTTTTCACTCTGCATCTTTGGTTCCTTGAGGCGTGTTGGAGTAGACAAGGGGCCCATGGCAGTGCCCAGGGCTGTCATTCCCAGGGACCTTGTAAAGAGCAAACAGCAAAGTAACAGGCGGTGGAGGTGTAAACAAGGGGTTCCATGAGAATTAACAACAGAAGAAGTACTTAATTTAAGGCAAAACACTTGGAGAACTGATATTTGAGAAGGGAGTAAAGGAATAAATTGGAGAGGGGATAAGAGAGAAGGAAGGATAGGAAGCGGCTGAGCTGGCAGCTGAGCTGGTGTTTGGAGGTTGGAGTCACATATCTTTTTATTCAGCTGCAAATCCAAATATTGATCCAAAGTCAAATGTCCATATCCACAGTGTTTATCAATGTGTAAAGGCTTTAGACACTATATCAACAGGCTCACAAGAAATCCTTTATAGAGAATCACATATAGGCTGGCTCAGTTCTGCTCTCAATTTTGTCCAAGACTGCATCCAGAGAGAAAATGTGATACCTATTTTGATATTATCTCTTCCCATGAAGTACATAACACGCACTTAAGCACCAGGACAGAATACTCTAAAATACAGAAGCTACAGATGCATGAACAAAGGCTGGATTGCACCGTAGTTTTACTTTAAATGACCATGTTTTTATTGGGTATATATGGAGTACTCAAAAATGAAGTATCCCAAATCAGTGATATATTACTTTATTTCTTAATTTCTATCTTCTCCCCCACTAATTAAAAAATTTATTCAAAAAGAGATTTTTTTTAAAATGTCAAATTTAAATGTTAAAGATTAATTTATGTCTACAGTACATGAAATCTATTGGAGAATTCAGCTGAAATGCTCTTACAGTGCCATCTGCTGAAAAGTAGTTGAGGCTACAAAGTATTTGGCAATTAATTCTTGCTAGGATATCTGTAAATTTTTGGTCCATCTTGGTTTTTTTAAATTGTTTATACCATAAAATATCATAGCACAATATCTGTAGACCCAATGCAGGGGAAACTATGAACACTGCATTTGCCCATATTGGTAAGAGTATGGTGCCACTGGCAGGTAAAACCCAACTGTCCCAAACAAGAGGATACAAGCATGCTTGGGGTTTAAATTGGTTTATGTATATGCACAGCTTAAGGCCTGGATGTCAGCATCATTTTTTTTAACCTTTTTTACCCTCTGTCAGGCTGTCTCTCATAAAACAGCCTAAATTTAATAAGCTCTAACATGTTCAAGAAAAAAAAATCTGGTATGCATTGGTTAATAAATTTTTAAACTGACTTCAATTCTCATCAAGAAATGCTTGTCATGCATGTGACTAATTCTTTTAAAATGAAGAAGACAGACTGTATTAATTAAGGTAAGCTTTTGTCACAGCCTGAACTTGGGCCATGTGATAACAGCCCACTTGTCTGAACTCAAAGATGATTTTTTTTTTCCTTTTTTTAATCAGCAACTGATCTGAGTTTCAAACTGGTTCTTAATTAGACCTGAATTTTTTTGTCCTGCTCGGTGTGTTAAGCATATTCATTCTTCATTATTTTCATATCCCTTTATAAATTCTCTTGCCTTCTCAGTCCACAGTGAATCAAATTTTCAACAGGTCTCGCGTAAGATTTGGTCAATAAGCTCAAAGCTTTGTAGATGCATCTCCACAGGAAATGCAGGGATTCTTGATGTACATACAGATGAAGGCATCGTGTCAGTGAAAATCAGATTATTTCTTCCCTCCCACAGACTAAAGTAAAGTTTCAAAATGCAGTTTGAAATGCGGGTTTTCTGGTATTATCCCCTCTGCTTGAAAAGTTTTCAATGGTCATTTCAAGAAGTAACAAAACGTATTCCAGCAATTAATCACAAGCTGCACACTGTCAGAGTGGACATTCCATAAATAACCAAGAGGCTGGAGCTCTTTTTCATATGTTCTGTCATGAATAATTTAGACTTGTAAAAGCAAAGTCAATCAGTAACTCACTGAAAGAGAAAAAAGACTGAATTTCAATTAACTCTGTCAACCAGCATGACTAATTCTACCCACAGTTCAATGGATGTAGGACAGGCACAAGTTTGCTCATCAGTATTGAGCACCGTGTCAGTGTCTGTTAGGTGACAATGTTCAAAGGCATTCATATGATTTATTGCTGTTAAGTGATATTGCTGTCAGTTGCCCAAGCTAAGCAAAAATGTGTTTAAGCTTTTGTCTTCCATCTTTGTATTTTAGGGGTTTATATTTGTGTGTAACTGATTCAGAGATCTGAGCTAATTTCCCTAAATTCCTCCTATGATTATGCAGCAATATGTTCTTACTCCAATCTTAACAACTGAGTTTCAACTCCACTTCTGATCTGTGCTCTGGCAAGCCTCTTACCTCTTTTCTCTTCCCTGTTTCTTTAGTTTTGAAGAAATATAGGTAGATTCGCTTCTGGAGTCTCTTTAAATGCATATTCAAGCTCCTCCTTTTTTTCCCTTTGCCCTCCTTTGTTAAAAACTCTCATAAATAACATAATGATAAATCAGTAATAAAGTACAAAGAAGGTCTGGGGTAAAGGATTCTGATGTATCTCATTACTGACTGCTTCTGTAGCTAAGAATTTCCATATTGAAAAAAAATCACAAAAAACCCAAACCTCAGAGCAAAATATTCTAAATATGTGCATAAGTATCTGAAAAATTTTATAAAATTTGACAGATGTCTCTGTCTGTAGGTGCCTTCTTAGAAATTTAAATTCAACGTTCATAAAAATGTGTTTCAGTCAAGACAAAATAATGTGCGATTTGCTAAACACAGCACTGTCTTTTTGACATTCATTTGTTTGCTGGGGATGGTGGATATACCAAGGGTTCTAGTTGTTAAAGTTTTAAAATCAGTCCATTCTGTTTATTAACCATGCCCTAAAAAAAGACTGACTTTTGTGAAGATGTCAATTGTCAAACTGCTGCATATTCTTGTAGTATTCGAAGGACTGTGAATTGTCTTTATGGTTGCAGCCAGCCTGATCCTGTAATCCTTTTCTGCTTGCAAAAATGGATTATTTCCAATGGACCTTGTTTTGAAAAATGTCCTAATTTTTGTATTGTTGATACAATAATAGTAACAAGAGTAAGCTTAGCTGCTTATTTTGGCTCACAGAAACAACAGAATCATAACTGATGGAGGAAACTGTGAAATCTCCCAGAACACTGCAGTATTCAAACAACAAAAAAAAAAAACCAAAACAAAACAAAAAAAAAACACAAACAAAAACCAAACCAAAACAAAAAACCAACACCAAAACAAATGCAAATACTTCCCAAGTGTAACCATTGCTTAGCATGGTATCAGAGCCACACTACTAGTTTTCATATCGGTTTAGTAACTTTCACATAATTTTAGGGCAAGATAGAATGACCACTAAAATTCATGGACCAGGTGATCAATGCTCTACAATGATTAAAGAGATCTGTACATTTTCATCCCTGTAAGGCACTGGAAGGTGCTCTAAGTTCTCCTTGGAGCCTTCTCTTCTCCAGGCTGAGCAGCCCCACCTCTCCCAGCCTGTCTTCATGGGAGAGGTTCCCCAGCCTTCTGGGCAGCTTTATGGCTCCCCTCTGCAGTTGTTCCAGCAGGTCCATGTCCTTCTTATGCTGGGGACCCAGAGCTGGATGCAGCACTCCAGGTGGGTCTCAGAGGGGAGCAGAATGGCAGAATTCCCTTCCTCCCTGCTGGCCACGCTGCGTTGGATGAAGCTCAGGACACATCTGGCTTTCTGGGCTGCAAGCACACATTGCTGGGTCATGTTTGAGCTCTTTATCCATCAGCAACCCCAAGTCCTGTTATTCCCCACTCTGTACTGATACTAGGTCTTGTCCAACCCAGGTGCAGGACCTTATACTTGAGAACATATACTTGGGCTCCCACATACCTGGGAACTTCATGAGGATCCTATTGGACCCACTTTGGGCATCATTTGGCATCACTGGGATCCCCAGGCATCCTCGCCTCAAATATTCTTTAACAGGTAACAGCTGTACGACTGTACTTCTGCATATTGACACAACCTAATCTACAAGTAGGTAGCAAAAAATACTGTCATTTCAAGTCACATTAGAATTTACTGCTTTATAAATAAGTCATAGAGTCATTCTTTTAAAACGTCCTATGGAAATACTCTCTGTGCATTTTACAGCCCTGGCAGGTTTGCTTGTGTAGGATATAGGTTTCCTGAACAAACAAATGATTTCTTCATTACCTCTGGAAGTCTACACCATGCTGCTGTGCACTGCACCAGAGCTGAAATGTTGTTTATGTGCACTCTGTCAGCTATCTTCAAGATGCTTAATGTTCTTACACTCTTCTGCCAGCTTCTGTCCTAAATTACATATTTACAACACTTCAGGGAAGTGAAAACTCAGGGTTGAACTTTTCAAAGAGGCTGCTTTAACCCCCACCTTGGAATTTCAGACACTTGCACTTCATCCAGCAGTTTTAGAAAAAACATTCAGCCCACGTTCAAAAAAGATCATCTTCCTCTCGGCATTTGGACTATGGGTTACAGAAGTCAGGGAAACAAAGTGCCTAAAAAGAAAAAATAACTTGATCATACCCCAGATTACACTCCTCATTATATACTGCAATATTAGAACTCCATTACTCTTCTAAATATCACAGCCACTGAGATTTCCTAGGGCTGTGTAGAAGAATTGGAGTTAAAGGAAAGTGGGAGATAGTTCTGCATATTGGGGTTTTTTAGGATGTAGCCTGCTGTGCCACAGGCTATGCAGCAATCCAGAGAGAGAAGAAAAGCAGAGACAAAATGCACTTGTAGCTTCTGCTGGAAGGTACAGTGTAACCTCTTTTGAATAAGAAAAATATCCTCTTTTGAGTAGAACATATTCAGAAAAATACTAGCAGAAGCAAGGACATTGTGTACACATGTAAGAAATGAACATCTGTAAACTCTATAACCATCCTTGCAAAGTATTGTTGCACCATCCTTTTCTTTCCCCTTTCTTCCTCTTACCTGTCTTACTAACAGCCTTTAGTAATGTTTGCCCTGGGTAAGGTGTAGCAGGAGCTGCAATCACTTTTTAAAACCTAACACAAAAGGAAGAAAAGACAAGCTCTTAGGCATGCAGGCCCTTCCTTGATTATGTTCCCAAAAGTCTATGTTTCTTCCTGCTAACTGGAGGGGGTTGTTTAAAGATGTGTTTCTCCAGCTTGTTAGGGAAAAGATGTGAATGCAGAAGCAGATGAAATGGAGATTGTTTTCAACCTGCTTTAGGGCTCATTGGATCAGATTTGTTAAAATGCTTAGTCAATAGGGATTTATATCAAGCTGCTGAATAGGAGGTATCTGACAACCTCAGGCCTTCACTCTGGCATTTTTTTCTGGGCATGTCACTGGCCTGTAATTCAGTTCATGACTCCTCATCACACAAAGTGTAACTGTACCACAGGCCCATGATGCAAAGGCTAAGAGGATCACTAAGTCTATGGTTTTGTCTGTGAACTTTTATAAACCTAAATCACTCCCGTTTCTGACACTTCCCAAGTCCTCTTGTTCCAGTACAATTTAATAGTATTCCGTTGCTAACCAAACACTTAAGTATTTTGCAGAAGCAAAATCTCTATTTCTCTTGCTGGATCTTCATTTAGTGACAACAAAGGCAGAATCCATCCTAAGTTGCAGGATTGCTGGGCTCAATTTAGTTATGCAGTTTTAGCAGTAAAAAGGAAAGGGGGTTGGGGAGTGGAGGGGAATGTGTTTGTTAAAATAGCGCAGATATGGTCTGTTTAATTCCAGCCCCTAAACAGGGAATATGTGTTTGCTGACAAATTTCAAGGTAAAATATATTTTGCAGAAACAGTGCTTCCCTGGGCATATAAGGCAAGTTCTGCATTCCACATTGTGCTTGGCTCTCTATTGACCTGAAGAGTTGGATATTGACAAAAAGGAAAAGATCATTATTAGCCCGTGAGATTGAATTGGAATGATGGTTCTATATAACAAGCTTTAACATCTTGTTGCCGAAAATCTGTTTTAATGAAATTCACAGAAAGAAACCCATAATGTATGTGTTTCTAAACCTTTTGAAAATGGTGAATTTTCCAGTTTGTCTTTCAGAATTCTATTTCAGTTTATTGTCCAGATACTCATACATTTTCAAAACAGCAATACTTAGCACTGTCATGACAGCTTATGTGTTCCTGGCTGCATGCAAACAATTACTGATGTGCATCCACATTGGCAGGAATTAAGCCCACACGTAGCTTTGTCACGCACATACAATTTCTCCATCATTTATCTCCGTTGTAAATGACAACTTTGGAATTCTCTGCCTCTCTAAATCTGCATTTCTCATTGAATCTAAATGGATCTCCAATATATAAATAACTGCACCAACCCTGAATATTACTTTCAATTACTTTGAGTTTGCTGCTGCTATCATGGCATTCATGCTGGTCTTTCATGCTCTTTGTATTAGGAAACTTTCTGAAACAGCCTCCTGCATTCAGAATTAACAACTCAATCCAAGGTTGAATTTCTTAAGCTTCTTCTCTGACTTTTAAAAAATGTACAACTGGTGGCCAGTGGCTACATCTGACCTGTTGTTCTTTTAAACAAGACTTCATTTGGAGTCACAAAGGCTAGAACTAGTTTTGAACAAAATAGTAGGTCTCTTTCACAGAATGCAAACCGAAATTCAGTATAAAATTAGAGTGACAATAATAGCATCTTATTACAAACAGACCATGCATTTTGTAGGTACCCAGTAGGAAAGGGTCAGGCTGTGGAAGGATCATTTCAGACAGTTGCTGCTCTCCATGGGTAGCAAAACCAGATTCACTGATTTTGCCTACAATGCTATTATGGAATGGCCCTGTCCAGGGAACAGGGATGAATTTTCTGTTTTATTTTTGGTGTAGCAACAGCCTTAGGGCTGCCTTTGGGGAAACTGCAAAGAAACCTCTAATGCTGATTGTGACAGAGTACATCTCACCACCATGGGCTACATGTTACATCCTGCTGCAAGGAGCCTCTGTCTAGCCCCTCCAGGCTAACAAAATGTTCTGGACAGATAACAGCCATGGTTATGGAGGCAGAGTGCTGCCTAACAGCTCCTCTCTGTTAATTGATGTTACAGCAGACGGGGTATAGATTTGCAATAAGTTCAGCCTGCTCATAGGGCAGCATAAATGGGCAAGCCTTAGTCTTCCCTGTGGCTTGCATGTCAGGCCATTAGGGACAGCCTGAGCAGCCTTCTTGGGCAAAAAATAAAGTGCACATTATTATGAATATTAAATTCACAGTTCAGATTTTGATAGGTAATGGAGGAAGATAAGATCACGATCAGACAAACTCAGAAGCTAATGTTAGTTCACATGATCGTTGGTATTTCTGCTAAGGAACATAAGCATGCTGGAAAGGACTATGAAGGCCTGTCTAGACGTCTAGATACCTGTCTATTATCTGATAAAGGCCTAGAAAGTTCACTTAGAGCTGACCAACTCTGTGGAATAAGGGCCTCTATACAAGACAGGAATTAATAATAAGTGGCTTGCCCAGATACTCAACATATTGCAACAGCTACCTGCAAAGAAAATGGGAATTTAACTTCAAAAGCAGGGAATTATTTAAAAATCATAATGGAATTAGGAAAGAACGAGATCCTTGCACTCACTGGAAAGCATTATAGAAAGCAAAGGTGCAGCTAGAGTTAAACAGAGACTTTAAAGGGTTCTCCAGGATTTCTTCCCTTTATTGTTTTACTCACTCATTCCTCATTTGCGCACGTATTTCGTTCTTGCTAGAGGTTTACATGTCCATGGTGGCTAAGACAAACTAAGACACTTCTACTTTAGAGTAGAAAAATAATAAATAAAACCCCATTTTGATGGAAAGACAATGATAAAGAGACATTTGAGCTCTGTTCACCTTTCAGTTCCTGGTTTTGTCTGTGTAAGGATTTCACAGCTGCTGCTAAAAGGCATTCCTTGGCTTATTGATGAGGAGAGTAACCATGTTCCACTTCAGGTATTTTCCACCAGCACCAGTGGGTCCCAGACCTGCTGTTGGCCTTCCTTCATTTCAGCAAAACTCTGTGCAAAGATGGGCAAGCATGACCCAACCTAAAATATTTCCTTTTACTCTAAACTGAAAATAAAAACAAATAAATGTGCTATGAAGAGAATGCTCCTCAAGGCGCCTTTCCCATAATAATTTATAAACAACTGTCCAATTTAAGCCAAGTGTGCTATGTGTCTACTAAAAATATTTAAAAGATATCCTTGCTGTTATGATAATTAAACAAGCATGAGATGGAAAGTAACAAACACACGAAAATAGCCCACTATGACTTATAAGCACAATAACAGAAAAAGTTAAATTTAATAAATAAAGCAGAATAGTGTGGAGACAGTGAGGCAAGAACATAAAATCCACAGAAAATAATGTACTGCACTAAAGAGCAAGAAAAAACTTTTCTGAAGGGCAGAAAATCATGATGAATGATACACTGCAGGAGAAAATAAAATATTGGTGAGCAAGAGACTACAAATGCTTAAGGCTGCATGAGCAATGTGATTATTCACAGTGATTACTGAATGTCCCTATGAGTCTTCTCAATGCCAGCAGCGTTTCATTTCTTCCTAAGACCAACAGAATATTATGCAGGAAGTGAAATCAGCCAACTCATTAGCTAGACTAAAGGGAAGCAAGGTTCTTTACCACTTCAGGACACTTTCTCTGGAGGAATTCACATAATTAAGCTGAACAGGAACTTGTCTCCACTACTGCCTTTAATAAATAATAGGAAGGAAACCCAAAAGACTAAAAAATGTCCCCTCCACACTATCAGAATTTTATTTTTAAAAAAGCATAGTTTTCTTTATTTTTATATGAAGTGCTATTTCTTTTCCTGCTAAATGTGACTTTTTTACTAGAGAGAATAAAACCACTCCTTATACTAAATACAATATAATTCTTCCCTTCCTCTTAGCAAGCAGTACTAAAAAATGGGGAATTCTTAAAATGCAGATTAGTTTGGTGCGACCCCTAGATCATCAGGCCAAATTTTTATGAACAATATACTCTTAGGTACTGAGTAAAAGTAAACTTGATACGGTCTCATAGAGTTTTCCATTTATGCTATGTTGTAAATATTTTACATATTCTTCTTATACTGATAGCCGAGTTCTGACCTGCCCAATCAAAATCTTTAAAATTACCTGGGTAAGGGGCATTTAAACATTGCAACGATTTCCAGGTGCTTTGTTTTCGTTTTGTAGCTCTCGCTTTAACAAATGTATGTAAGACTTTTAGTTTAGAGGTTTAACATCAGAGGAGAGGCAAACAAGCAATTCTCATATTGTCTCACCTTCCCAGTTTGGACTTTGTGAGTGTTGCTACTGACACACTATTTAATTGCTTAATTGTTGTGGGGAAAGATATACCCAGATTAAATGGAAGCTGTTGTAAAATTCTGGATATGGCCAGACAATGTCTTTTTATATCATATGAGAATTTTTTTCCCATATTTAAAGACTTCAGTTCCTTAATTTCACCAACTCTTGTCTGAATAGATTAAGACCAGGATCCATTCAGCTTTCAAATTGGAAGCATGAAAAAAATTCTGAATGTTCTTGGCTTTTGGTCGGACTCATAATAACCTTTTGTTTTTGCCTTTGTAGTGTATGATTAATAGTATCACTATGTTTTCGCTTAGCAAAAGTGAATACCTGTACAGACACCATTTAAAATATTACACAGCAGAAAGTATATGAAAAAGGCTGTTGGAGATATGGAGGCTTTAGTTCTTCAGAGATTGATGCCACTGATTGTCTGGAATTGGATGTGTCAGATCTGTATTTCACTGTCAATTAAAATGAACTGAGAATTAAATGGAGTTCAGTCCTCTCAACATCCTCCTGACATCACCTCAAATAGCTTTGCAATTTGCTTGCACTTCAAATAGAGGAAAAAAATACTTTTGATGTGCTGCTGGTTAGAGCACTGTTTTCTAACTTGAGCCACACTTTGCTAAGGCCAAATTGTAACCAGTGTTTGAAAGAGGTAAAAATAGGAATCAAGGAGAAATTTCACTCTACTTTTCAAAATATGAAGGGCAAACACTGCGCTGGAAAAAGAAAATAAATCCCTGTATAAACCTCGGGGGAAAAGGAGGGCCACAGTTAGAGGGTGCTGTACCTCAGCACTCACAAACTATATTTGGTCTGCAATACACAGGCTGTAGTGCAAACACTCTTACCCTTGAGAAAGCAGCAATAGACGCAAGTGCTACCTTTCAAAAGTCTTGCATTTTCTGAGATGTCAGCAAAGATCTGACTTTGGGAACTTTGCAAGCTCATTTTCAAAGGTGAAACAAATTTTGTCATCAAGACTTCTATATTGACATCTATTATATTTCTGCTGAGACACTTTAGGTCCAATCCTACATGTGGTATTTATCTATAGCTCAGGCTGTGAGTAATTCACTTTTTTTGCCCATATGATTACTGCTAGTGATTTAAACAAAACTAGTAGATCATGAGAATAATTTCTGTAGTACATGTAATAGTTCTAATATCTACTTGTCTTGAGCTCTTTAGTCCCTGTTAAGGGATGATTATGAAAAAAGAATGTATCTTTTCTCTTTTCTTGGCTAATATAAAATCTCCCTTTTTTTCTCTCTTTGCTTGGATTTTATAGATTTAGTAGCTATTAGATTAGGCATGATATGAAATGTAAAATATTTCAGAGTTCTTACTGAAAAAAACCCCAGTAAACTATTAACTCCATAAAGTATTTTTTAAATGTTTTTAAATTCTAAAACTCTACAGAGTGAACATTGCAAAAAGAAGGAGAAATTGTACATTTATATCAAGTTCAGTACTTCTATCTACAGATGTCAATCAAATGTAGTAAAAAATTGGCTCTGACAGAGGAGTTCTTCAAAGCAGTTTTGGATGAGGATAAAACAAGTCTCAAATTTGCACATTAAGTATTTGGAGCCTCACACAACAAGCTTCAATAAATTATTTTATTCTCAGTATTGGAATTTTTCCCCTGCTTTATAAGCAGGTTACATTCTTATTCTTGTTGCATTGCTCAGCTGGCTTCAGCCCAACTTGATATTTTGCTGCCCTTATCATCTATTCTCTGCAGCTTCTGATTGACTGTAATTTTTTTCTCCTTACTTTGTCTTGCTTGCATCATCCTTTCCTCTTTCCACTACAGGGCATTTATTATTGCCCTTTCTCTTAGGAGCAATCACTGCTGAATACATATTAGATGTTTTTTGATCCTTGTGTTTCCTTTTGCTGAGAGGTGGCTGTCCCTTCTGTCACTTGCCATTGTCAGACAGATCCCTAGCAACACAAATCTGCAGAACGCACTGCCTTCACTGGAATAACTCTGCTTTGTATTAGCAGAAGAACGGGCTTAAAATTCAAAGATGTTTCTTGTGTTGCACCTCAAGAACAGCATCATTATTTTCTCTCTTCAGTTTAAAGTCTTGGATTCAAAGAGAAGGATGCGTTACCCTCTTGTAGTAGTATAGTATCTTTTAATAAGGTTTATATACTTCTAAAATGTAAAATAGGTTTTACAAAATCTTTTTGGTTCCACTCATTTAGGTGGTCATATTTATTTTGGGGAAGATCTGTAGAGACTTTTGGTAGGAGATAATATGATACTGGCACTGAAATAATCCTTAAGGCTGTGAATCAACAGATTGAAAGATCTGTCCGATCACAGGAACAGAGCTCAGATGACAGCATAACATTTCTGCAGCTCTGTACCTTGTTACTGTTTAAATTACTGTAGGAATATAAAACTCAGCCTAGAACTAGCAGCAAAGGCTCATCATGAGTGAGGTGGAGCATACTTTTGAACCTTCTTGAAATGGTGACATTTGGGACTAGTCCTGTAATACAGGTCAGGGTTTCAATGACTGCACTAGCATTTCCTAACTTATCTTTGGGGTGGAAAACCAGCTGTCAAACTGCATTCGCTGTTGTTTCCAACACAAACGCCCCTTTAGTGAGCATTATAACTCTCTCCAAAGCACAGATAAATCTGTGTAGCTGTGGACCATGGCATTACTGGTCTATTTGTCCTCTTTGCTCTTATTTGTCCTCTTTGTTCAGGGGACATAAGCACTAATTGGATAAAAAAGCCTATGGAAACCTGTCTAACCTTTCCCAATTACAAGACAGAAGATGGAAAATGTTAGATCAGTTCTGAACTGTACTGCTAGAGAAAAGAGAAGGAAAAGCTGCAGTTATCTGCTGATTAATTAGGAGAGCAGTGCACCATGACAGCAGTCTCTCTTACACACGTGCCACCCGTGTTGAGGAAGGCACCTGTGCCTGACCTTCTCCAAGATGATGAGAAGCTTTGCCATCTCGTGTTTCTCTGCCCCAAGAGGGAACCAGGGCTGGGTTCCTTTTTGGGCCTTGAGCCAGTAATACATCCACTGATTAAATCAGCTGTAGGTAAGCCCTTAACCACTGTTGTTGGAAGTGATAGCACCCCAAGGTGCTCTCTGTATACCACTGCTTGTGTTTCTAGAGGACTGGACAATGGAGTGCCAATTTCCCTGGAGATTCAGGTAACATTCCAATGGAAACCACAGAGGATTCCCTCACTCATCATTATGCCATGAAGTTTTAAATAATTCATATTTATAAATTTCTTTTGATGAGGTAAAATATAAAATTCTGTATTAATACTTTTTCTGCAAATCTGATTTTTTCCCCCTTCTGTCCTGCAGCCAATAAAATGCAATAAAATGATCCTACAGTATAGGATCTTTGCTATTTCCCACAAAGCTAAGGGGTATTATTGCTCCCTTTCTGTCTGTTTTGAGTGTTTTCTCTGTCACTTGTGCAGAACTGTGCTTGCCTGTGTTCTTTCACTAGCACAGTAACAAATGTTACTATTAATATGTTTAGTTAAAAATGTTAATACCCCTCTGAGTTTGGTGAACTTTTAGTAATCAGATGTCTTCTGTTGCTCTTACTAAATTCTACTGGGAGTGATTTGCTAATCCTAGATTACAATCATCTTCATCTTAACAACCTCTTTTTTTTTTTTCTTTCTTTTTTTTTTACATTTATTAGTAGTACTTCTTTTGAAAATAGGTTGATACCTTGTACTGGTGGCAGTGCTCTTGGGAAGTATGTGAGGCACATTTCTTATGCCACCAAGCTGAAAATGGATGAGATACTCGGCTCAGCTGTATCACCTCAGATAACAGTTAAAAAGAGGGTGAATGCTGCAATACAGATAGAATTTATCCTGAATGGGCTGTGAACAAAAAAAGACTTTCAGTTCCATCTGTTTAGCATTCACTGTGGTTTCCATAAAGGTTTTTAAACCCTTTTATTACTTAAGTCAAACAACTGTAGGCTTTTGCCCAAACTGAAATACATCATGACGGGTCTGTGGACATACGTTTGGGCATGTATTATGCATTACATAATCTTACACCAATAAAACTTCTTTCATGCTAAAGGGCTTTAATAACTGCTAGCCATAATTGGTTTTGGCCTATCTGGGTGGTATTTGCTGTGAATGAGCTCTTCACAGATTTTGCAGCTGTCCTCCTCTGGTGCCAGATTGGAGACTGGCTGGGTAGTAATCAGAGAAGTGCTTTGTCAGCTAAAGGACACGGCCAGATAAACTCGAGAAAGCCAAAGCCTTACCTGCCATCTCCTCAGGTTATGCAGTCACTGTCAGGTCTGATGCTTGCTTTTTCATCTTGGAAGCAAAAGTATGACACTGTCCTTCCATCTTGTATAGACAATTTGCGTCTTGGTCCTTCCTTTCTCCCTTCCACAAATTAATACTTAAGAGTGTGCTTTACAGACTCCTGGTCTCCATGAGGAACATTAATATTCAATGTGTTCTCTGTTGTTATGTTTAGCTGGGAGGACCAAAGCAAATAAACCTACCCCAACATGTTCTGTACTCAGAGGAAAGCCAGCAAAATTTACAGTGTCATAAAGTCCATGAGAGAAGAAGCTAAAAGTAGGGACTTTATCATTTTGGGGAGAAGATGAGAGCCCATATGTTCCAGGATGATGTTGGGAAAAGAAGCCTATTCCCAGAAGCTTCCCAAACGTGCAAGAAAGGCAGGAGGTGAGTGTCTATCCTTCTGTCATCCACACCTTGGGGATGCCACACGGACCTTTCCCATTGCACCCCAACACAATCACTCTCCCATCACCATGTGGCTGCCTGACACCAAGACAGCTGACACAAAAGCAAAATAATCTGGAATTCAAGCAACAGTCTGGACTTTTCACAGTGTTAGGCTAGTACTATCCACAAATCAAGTTCTCTTTTTGCAGTTTTCCCTCCAAATATGTGGGGAAACAACAACTTATAAGGAATATGGAACAATATGTGCATGATAAAGCCAATCACATTTTAGTTGAAATCTGCTTTAAGATTAAAGTCTGGCATATGGCCCATATAGTCTGTATCACCTAGAAATACATCTGCTAAACTACATTAATGTAATAAACATTCTTTTGAAAGAAAAGGTATTATAAGCATGTGTGTTTACTTGTAGAAGGACATAAAATAAAACATGAGATTTTAATCAGTCAATTTTCATAAATACAAAGAGATTTAGAAATTTGTCTATATAATTTTAAAAGGTTTCAGAAGCAGGGTTTTTTCTAATAGCTCTGCAGATGAGTGTTTTAAATACTAGGGATATGGGGTGTATTCTTGTCCTCTGTAGGTGGTTTGCTCTTGACTTCAAAGGAAATGGAATATCCTTCACAGACTCAGGAAGGACAAAGAATCTCTAGATTCAAAAAATGTGCCTTATAGTCCCAATATTTTCTTAAAAGTACACTTTCTAATGTCACTATTTATCAAATTTTATTCAAAACCATGAGGTGAAAAGATAGCTCCTGGCTGTTTTCCATATCCTTCAAGATCTGACAGGTTATTTTCCCTACATTTTTAAACTGTGTTTTCTGAATTTTTGTTTTTGCTCTTCATTCCAGCACTGTGCAAAGATACTTCCTTTCCTTCTCATGACTGCACTTCAGATATTTATCCTGCAGTTAATGTTTATGCCAGGTACCTGTATCTGGTACTTTATTTTCCCCTTCACTGTCTGGAATCCCAGTGCCTTGTCAATGTTAAAAATGAAAAAGCTCTGCAGAACATCAGCTGGCATTAATTAACCTTGATTGCAAGGAAAATGGTTTTTTATGCTGGTGAATCATAAGGCCTCAGTTTTCACCAATGATCAAAATCACATCCAAATCGGGATGAGATAAATTAAGGACAAAAATCTTCCCATTTTTAAAATTACATTTGGGAATAGGGAATTCCTCAAAGTGAAATCTTACACAGAAATTCAAAGTTTTAACTGCCAAAATATTTGGAAATATCTATCATTTGTGATCATATTACATGTTAAGTCATGCCTGATCTGCTGGGCCTCCTGATCTTTTTCTAATTATGGATATTTACATTATGTTTTTTGGTTTTTGTTTTAATAAAATCATGTCTTGTTCAATTTAAAACTGTAGGATAATACTATTGTATAACAAGTACAGTACAATTGTATTAGTTTATTTACAAAATACTACACATTTTAAAAATAAGTTTCCCAGTCTCTCTTGGCAAATATTTAGTATCTTCTGATTGAAATTAGACATTACATATGATTCCAGGGGAAATCACCATGGGATAAAATTCATTATTTAATTTTGTGAGAGACTGGAGGGGAAGGGGCTTAGCTATCAAAGTTTAACAATGTATTACTGTAAAATTCTCTTTTATTATTAGAGTACAAAGGTCAAATCTGACTTTTCAACAAATGGTAAATTTAATCTCTGTTATAACTCTATGGAACTGCATGAGAGAGAAAATGTGGTATGGGGAACACAAGGGAGAGAAAATTGAACCATATTGAAGCAAAGTAAAGAACTAATGCATAAAAACTACTGGAGCATACTTTATAGAAGTTCCACATGTGGATTAAATTTTTATTATCCTCTTTAACTTGCTAGACTCCTTTTCTGGTAATATGCTGAAAATCTGTTACATCTAAAGATATGAAATACAATCTAATATTTATACACTCAGTTTATATAGTCTGTTAAATTATTGTATAGAACAAGTGATAATATTGCAAGCTGTTATTATGATACTAAAAGTAAATACATTATTTCTGCCAGATACATTCTTCTAGATGTACAATCTCTCACATATCTGGAGACAATTTCTACTTTAAAATATTGAAAAAAGCCCCATGGCTACAGTGAAGTTACAGAAAAGTAAAAGTCAATCTGACACTTGAGATATTTTATTTATAAAACAGAATTTTGGCCTGTTTCTTTTTTACCTTGAAGCTTGCATACTCATTTATATGTGTTTGAAGTGGCTGTAAAATATTAAAATTGAGATCATTATTTCCAGTTCCTCACATTGGACTGAATGGTTTACAAGTAGATAAGAGAGAGCCAGTGTTACTAGACAGTGATGAAGCTGGCATACCTACAAACAGATGTCTTCTAGCAGGTATTGTTGCCTAATGCCATCAAGAATCTTTAAAGAAACTGGTTCAGAATTACATTTCCTGGGTCTCTGAAAACACTTTTTCTTTACTGCATTTTTTATATAACCATGGCTGGAAGAATTTGGAAAAATGTCTTTACAGTATTCATGTGCTGAATGGATGATAACAGATTATATCTGAAAACCAGTTGCTGACTACAGTTCACACTTACATCACTCAAAGTTATCTATCTGTCCTTGTATCTGTCTAACTACTAAGAATTTGTTCATGGCAAAGATATGTAACTGCTAGTTCATTATATAAAATATTTATGTATGCTTCCTACAAGCATTACAGTGAAAACTAAAGTTTCCAAACATGTCAGAAATTAGTTTCTGAGTCATTTGCCTGTCTGGTAACACCCAGTGCAACCCGTTCTTGTCCTTTGTTACAATTAGTATTAGTTAAACATAAATGCTGCTAGAGATTTTCATCTGCAGAGACTGCAGGTTAAGCAGACTGCTCTGTAACCATAGAATCCCTGAATCCCAGAAGAGCTTGGGCTGGAAGGGTCGTCTACTACAACCACCCCTGCATTGAGCAGGGACATCTTCAACTAGATCAGGTTGCTCGGAGTTCAATCCAGCCTGACCTGGAATATTTCCAGGAAAGGGGCATCTGCCACCTCTCTGGGCAACCTGTCCATGTTTCACCACCTTCCTTGTGAAATGTCTTTATTAAATCTAGTCTAAATCAAACTTCTCTTAGTCCCTACTAGATTTTTTTCTATATTTCTTAAAAGTCCGCAATAACCTCTCCTTAGACCCTTCTCTTCTCCAAGCAGCACAGCCCCAGCTCTCTCAGGTTTTCATCACAGGAGAGGTGTTCCATCCCTCTGATTATTTTCACGGCCCTCCTCTGGACCCACTTCAACAGGTCCATGTTTTTCCCATGCTGAGGACTCCAGAGCAGTATTCCACATGAGGTCACACCAGAGCAGAATCACCTCCCTTAACCTGCTGGCCAAATTTTGATGCATCCCAGGACACAGCTGGCTTTCTGGCCTGTGAGAGAATGCTGCTGGCTGGCTCACACTGAGCTTTTCATCCTTTCATCCACCACTACCCTTATGTCCATCTAAGCAAGGCTGCTCTCTGTCCATTCATACCCCAGCCTGTGTGAATACTGGTGGTTGCCCCAAGCTGGGTGCAGCACCTTGCACTTGGCCTTGGTGAACCTCATGAAGTTCCCGTGAGGCCACTTCCTTGAGTTTGTGCAGGTCCCTCTGGATGGCATCCTGTCCTTCACGTGTGTCACCTGCACCACTCAGCTTAGAGTCACCTGCAAACGTGCTGAGTGTGCACTTGATTCCACTATGTCATTTTCCAAGACATTAAAAAATACTGGAGCAATTATGGACCACTGAGGGACTGGTGTATTCTAATTCCTCAAAAATCAATGAATTTAAGACTCCCATAGTGTGCATCTTTCTGTAGGACAGCACAGAGCCTGATTCCGAGTGGGAACTTCAGATGTCAGAATAATACCCAGACAATGTTGCACAAAGTGGAGTTTTACTACTTTTTAATGTCATTGGTTGGTTGTTTGGTTAGTTCCTAATTGAATTTTTAATAATATTACCTTTTTCCGCCCATTTGTCTGAAATAACTGATTTAAAATTAGACTTATATGACCCCATTTATTTAGATATTCACCACCAAAATACTCACCCAATACACCATGCATATGGGAACATGTTTCTCCCATAAGTTAATTGGTTTCTCTGGTCTTGTGTTATATTTTTCTAAATGCTTTACAACATAAACCAGCCTTGGTCTTGACCATTTATATTTCATCTGTCCTCTGTGTCAGTAATGATTCATAGTCTCAGGAAACAGGACTCTGCCTACATAAGAGAAAAAAGGCTCTCCTTTTGTTCTCATTTAAGAATATTGTTAGTGTAAAATGTATATTCTTTAAAGAGATAAGGTTTGAGCATGGGAAAGGCTGCTTTATGGATTGAAAAAGACAGTGGGCTCTATTATCTAACAGTGTTAAATGATTGGAGAGCTCATCTGCTGCCTGTTAGACCTCTCAGTTTTCCAGAGTGTCCAGCTGTGCACATCAATGGCCTTTAATGTTGTTATTGATGAGACTGTGGGCAGAGCAGTGCTGCTAAATAAAAGGAGAGCCTTGAATGCAGTGCTGGTGTCCAGAGTTTCTTTACAGAGAGCAGCAGGATGTAATGTGATTAGAGATTTGTGGCTGGCATTGAGCCTGAACACAAAACCAGAGGCATTTGCTGAGCCCCAGCAAACACTGGTTCTGAGGTCAGAAACTATTAGCACCTGGGAGGGTGAAAAATAGATACAAGACCTGGGCTGTAGAACCAGATAAAGGCAGAGCAAAGCAACACAGCTGTTTTGAAACACTGCTTATGCACTGCTCAGGCAGAGCTCATTAGTGACCAGCTGAAGAATTATGCCTGTCTACCAAACACAGAGCAGAGCTCCTAAGAAATACTTAAACCTGAATTGTGCTATTTTTCCTTGTCTGGCATAGTGCAGCTTGGGCCATGTATCCCTATCTCACGTGTTCCCTTCTGCTGCAGGGAGGGAGGTTCTTGCAGGCCCTGGAGAGAAAGGAGAAGCTGCAATTTTACTTCCTCTAGTCAAATGCTTACAGTGGCCAGGGACAAGCATTCCAGGGTGTCTGACGTGGTTTATCCACATGGGTTTGGGAGGCAAACAGCCTCAGTCACCTCTTACTCTGCATCAAAGCAGCTGCCATGGCCAGTGGGACCATGGAACATATATCAGACTTGGGCAGGGCCCTCAGGATCCAGGGGTGTCTGGGTTGTGCTATCTCACAGGACTTCTTGATTGTTTTCCTGCTGCTAAAATATATTTATGCTGTTGAAATTGTTGCTATGCTGTTGGCCAGGCTGGTTTTGCTTACGGTTTTCAGAGAGACCTGCTGGCTGTGCTGGCAGGTTCACAGGTCTCAGTGGGGTTTTGTTTTTTCTGTGAGCATTCAGAGGTCCTTGCCAGCCAAGACTGGGAGACAAGGTCTGACCCAAGGTACAGCAGTGCCATATGACTGTGACTGAGAGGAAAGGTGGCATCTATCCAAGATCCTAATGTTGATTTTTTTTCAAGATCTGGCCACGAAGAAACAACCCGTATCTGGTGTGGGAAATTTTTCAGTATGCTGTGAAACTAGTGTGTGTTTCTGTATGTGTGATCTCAGATAAATACATGTCTGAGTAACCTTGCTGGATCTTCCAGCACTGACAGAAAGTTTGGTCCAGGCCTCTGGCAAGACTGGTTACTACCTACTTCCTCAAATACTTAACTTTGCAGACAGAGATATTGAGGACAGCAGCAGTAGCTTGTGGTATTTGTGAATTCTGAGCCCTAGATATTGAAAAGGTGTGAAATAAGAGGCTATTTTTCCACTTTGTCTTCTATTTATGTGGACCCACGTGCATAATTCAGTCATGGGGAAAATGTGACCAACTACACTGGGAAAGTCTGTCATGCATATGCTCTTCTGAGGTGTTTACCCATTCTGAACACGTGGGATCTGCTGTACCTTACAGAATTAACTTCCCACCCTCCCCCCAGAAACTGGAAGGATTTAAAACTAAATGGGGAAACAGCTGGCACAAAGATCCTTTCCACAGAAGGTGAAAGAGTCTGGAACAAATTGCCCACCAACGACTGAGCAATAGCAAGAAGAGCTTTTTGGCAACCAGCCTTTGCAAGAGCAAATTTAAATTAAAAGGCCTTTCAGTTTATGTCATTTTAAGTAGAAATTGTCTGTGCAACTTGTGCCGATCAAGAACACTTCTGCAGCACTCACAGAATTGGACCTAATAATTTTTAGTATAATTAGATAAAAGAAGATAATGTACATTTTATGTTTTTCAATCTCTTACTGATTAGTAAGACAGAGATTTTTAATCAATTATTACAACCAATTAATACTGTCCATCTCTCTCAGGGAGTCACTGTTGCCCTGTGATATATTTTGAAATTATATTACAGGCACAAAATTACTTCCTGAGTGTTTGCCAGTCTCTGTGCAACCCTCATTTCTCTTAGTTTTACTTGACCTTCAGAGAAAAAATAAGTCCCTCTTGCATTTTTTCATGTCTTGTTTTTTTGAAAAACCCATCCCTTTTAGCTCCTATCTCTTCTAATAATTTTCAGCTTCATGTCATATATTTCTTTAAATTTGCTTGAAAATGAAGTCTAAAACCCTTTTTGGCAGTAATAATTTTGGAACATTTTAGTGAAACTGAATTTTCTCATCATTTAAACTAAGAATATCAGAAAAACTGCCAATATTGAATTAAATATTGATGAACTAGCTGATTTTAGACAAACAAGTGCTATTTTGAGTCTCTTAATTTTGGAAACAATTGCCCCAGATGTCTAAATATGAGCTGTCATTTGTGAGACCAATGAAAGCAAATTATCCTTCCTTTCCTCTCATCATTGTTGTTTCTGGTGAGAAGCTGGAGAGTTTCATAATTCATTGTGGGTCTAAAGGGAATAATCTACTTTTTTCTCACAGTGTGGCCAGACTAATGTATCTGACAGGATCTGATCTTGAGGATAGCAGCTGCTTCATAAATCAGACAGGTTTGCAGTTTGCATTACAAATTGATCCTTAAGACATAACCTGTTGCAGCAGAACTGTTCCAGCTATTATTTGGTACCAGTGACAGCAATGCTAACACACCAACTCACTCCCTGCCTGGTTATAGAAGTAAAGATGCTTTCATATACAAAGAGCTTATGACTAAATGAATGTTACTGTTAGACAGTCTTTTTCCTGTTTGTTGAATCTGCACAAGCTCAAATACAGAAGTCATAAAGAAGAAAAAGGACAGCTGGTGAAATTAAACACCAGGCTGCATGAATGTGACATTTGCTGAGCTCCCGTTTTTAGGAAAGCCAGACAGAAACACAGGCTTAATATGCAAACCCCAGAAATTTGTGCCTCATAGGATTTGCTTCTTTTTGTTTACCCCTGAATGCTTGCATAGGTACAGGAGACTGTTAATTCTGCTCTCAAATCAGCTCCCATACTTAGTTCAAAATGTGGAAGAATTTCCTTATCACAGAGAATGAGACTCAAATGAAATTCAGCAATGAAATAACTACATCCTCACACATCATGGGCCTCTTATAATGTATTTTTTTTTGAGCTATTTTTCCTAAGGGAGGCAATATGCAGCTTCTAAGTAGCCTGCTTTTTGCAAACATCTTAAACTAGGCAAAACCGAAGACATAAAATCATTGTTCATTTTAAGAATATAAGCTGAATTGGAAGCTGTGCTGAAAAAGAATTGAAGATTCATAAACTTAGGAATGTATCTTATCCACTAAATTCTTATCATCATACTAATGGGAATGGTGGGAAATTTTCAAATAAAGCCTGATTAAATCTTTCCAGTGTTCACATACTTCAGGGTTGGCTTTTCTCAAATATACTTATGCTAGTACTGCACCAGACATGTCTTCTCTGATTTATAACGGGAAATGTCTAAAGGTATATGATTATAATTGATGTATTGTGGCAACATTTTAACAGGAATATGTTCTTAATTCTGATGGATTCAAAAGCTAACCATATCAGGCAATAAGATCATATAAAGTCTGAAGTTCTTACACTAGAAAACATTTCAAAACTCTTGAGTTTCATATTCAGTTGGTATAAGTTCTCAGTTTTGCAAAATTGAAATGCAGTAAAGCAGCCTAAAGCCTAGAGCAGAGAAGAAAGACTGTGACTGGGGAAAAGAGAAAGGCAAAGCAGGCTAATCCTCAGAGCTGAGTTTTGCACAGTACGTGGATGAGAAAGGTCCCAGAATGCTGCAAGAATTTTTCCAAAGAGAAAGATCTCACCTGTAGGGAGGTATCTCAGTGTAACTATACTGCAAGGGATCATTGGGGCTTGGCACACAGAATGGTTTTGCAAGAGCACATAGATTTAGGTCTTTGGGGACTCTTCAAGTGAAACAGAATGTGTCTGTCTATGTGTTACATGGAACCCTGCAGCTGCAGCTGTGGAGATTTGGCATTACCTTTGCAGATCAAGGTATCCACTTCCTCTCAAATGTGATTTTATTAAACAGTAATGCTCTGGCACTATGAAAGAAGTAGCAATAATCTACATAACCAGCTATCATTACAATACTAATGATGGCAATGAAATGACTGCTAATTTAAATCAGCAATGAACTTTATCTTTTGACAACCTTCAGAGCAACAACAATATTCTTATCTGAGTTTGGGTTTTGTGGCACAGAATGAATTACTTCCCTGAGGGAGTAAGTGTGCAGCAGCCCTTCACAAAATCAGCTCTCTCAGCTGTTTCATGCACTTCATATTTCTCTAAGCTTCTTGAATTTGCTGTGGGCTAAGGCATCAGACTATGAAAATGTACATTAACTTCCCATCCAGTGGTAACCTGTTTGTTGGTCTAAGCTATTTCACAGCTGGTAATTGACAACTGAGGTAGCAAAAAAAGTCCAAATTTTGTAACCTTAACATACAGCACCCCCCATTCCCTCCTGTGTAGCACTGACTTTCAAATGCCCCTGTCTGCTTTTCTCAGAATATTCAGCCCTTGTGGACTCAGATGTATGCTGGATTGCATCAAACATGCCTTATTCCTGCCATATTGATCAGATCTTTATTTTATTATTTTTGTTCAGAGAACACATTTGCGTATCAAAGGTTTGAAGTGTTTCTATAAACAGAATGGGAAACTACTCCAGCTTTGTCAGAAGATTCATTATGAGGAGGGTTGTGCATTTGCATCTAGTTCTTGTGCTGTCTCCAGTGCTGAATATTAGCTGTTGTCTTTGGTGATCTATCCCACACAAATAGAGTTTTTATTGGCAAAAAATGATCTGGGCTGCAACAACTTCTGCATATCTTAACATCACAGCATTATCCAGCAGAAGAATCCATTTCAGCTCTGCCGTTCCCCAAGACTCCACTGTCAGCTCCTCCAGGCTCACGGCAGATCAGCTCTGTAAAATGCAGTGCCGTGCACAAGCTGGCCATGGGATTAATCACCAGGGCACAGCTCAATACTTTCTCTGACACAAAAATCTTGGTGGATCCCTGTGCTATTGCTGTTAAATAATGACTTTCTGTAAAAAAGTTTTACTCCCACTGCTCTCACCTAGAATTCCCTCTCTTCCTCCTTTTAAATATGTAAGATGATGCTTGTTTCTTCTGGAGATGTTATATGTAATTGAAAATCTTGACAGGGAATGCAGCTTTTGCAGCTAATTATTTTTAAAGAGGAAGAACAAGGGATAGGGAAAACATCTTTAAACTGTAAGTGGCTTCAGCTCTCACAGTACATGAGCACACTCTGTTGGATTGTTCTGATAATGACTGTGCAGAGGAAAACGGTCGTTTTGTTTGAAATACTTGAAACTTCACAAAAAAAAAAAAGCAATCTTTTTCACACCAGTCTAATTCTCAAATTAAATATATTCCAAGCTATAAGTTTCTGAATCCATACCCCTAAAATATTAAATGCAGAGATTATATGTTGATTAATTGCAGCAAATACATAAAAAAGAACAGTTTCAATTCTAGCCCAAAGTCATGTCATAAATTTAAAAAAAAATAAAAGGAGCATAGATGAGTTGTTTCATTTAATATTCTCTATTCGTTTCTGTATAATGACAAAGTTTTACACAATAGATGCTCTAAACTGATCAAATTCATCCTAGTACCTTCTGTATCTCCCCCAATAGACTGAATTTGAAATGGGGAATAGGGAATATGCAGATACAAAAATATTATGAAATCTTCCTGCTAAATTTATAAGTGGTCTCAGTGAGATCATATCCAGCTATCAGGTTTTACACAATTCATCGAATCATAAAAAGGCTTGGGTTGAAAGGGGCTTTCAAGACATCTGGTTCCAAACCCCATGCCATGGGAAGGGATGTCACTCATTATTCCTGGCAGGTCCATTCCTTTGAATGAATTTCAAAACTACTTCTGGGGAGCCATTCAGGCATCAGAGAATTGCCCCTCTTAGTTAAAGAACACTGCACATGCAAATGTTTAACTGAATAATGATAAGGTTAATATCCATCATAAGCTTTACAAGCTTATGGGACCTTGTGACAGTGGAATGACAGAATTGTCCTCATTTAGACATTGTTATTGCAATAAATGTAGTGTGGATGTGCTTTGCACTCTAATTGCAGTGTCTTTGATGATCACTATGATTACTTGAATCAAGTGTAATTCAGTTTGGGAAAGATTACTGACATGCTTTTTGGGGAAGATTATTAACATGCATTTTCCTTTAGCACTTTAGACTCAGTGATGAAGTTAGAAAAAAGTTGTGAGCAGAGACTCATGTCTTTTTTTTTCTCATCAAATATTTAAATTAGAACTACTTAAAGTCAAATCTAATTTATCTCTTTAAATTTGAATGCTGTATTGCATATGATATACTATTATCACAGCCAGGACTGTAACCAGCATAAAGCAGCATAGCCTTGCTGAAATAAGATATGCTCATTTGGATCTCTGCTGTGATAATTCATAAATATTTTCTATATTTGTGCTTAGCCTTTATATTTTTGTGGACCTGGAGTGAGAGAATCACAATCAGTCTGTGTGGGCCAGACAGGACGTGAGTATCACCCAGCTACTTCTTGATCTCATTACATCTGGTAAGAATAAATGTTTACTGGCAGTTCATTTCAAACTTTTCTTATTCTCTCCGGTTCTGTTTGAACTCTCAAACAATATTTTATTTCACACACTTGGCTGGTCTATTCCCTACCATAAAGGAAGGGTTTCACCATCTCCAAGTACTCTGACCTTGTCCAGCCCTCAGAGGATAAACAGTTAAAGGAGAGCGCCCAGACCAAGCGCTGTGAGATCTGACCCGTGATGAGGGATGGCGTGAGACCCAGCCCAGCATCTCGGGCACTGCATGCTTGTGCTCCGGTCAGCGAGCCAGGGAGGACACAGGCCCCCTGCAGGCATCCAAACCTCTTTGTTTTCCAGGAAAGGCAAAAACCTCAGCTCAGACTCCTGAGGGGAAGTACAGAACCCAAACTCAAAAGGGCATTTTTATCTTTTAATGCCATAGATATTGAAGTCAATGTGCTCCTCAGCAGAGATAGCACATAGCAGGGGAGCTCTTCCGTTTGTGTTTAGGCACAACTGCCTTTGCAGAAGACAGCTTGCAGCTTCAAAACAGTTTAAAACAAGAAACATTAAAAGGTGAGGCAAAAAAAATGCAAGATGTGGTGACTGATTAGAGTGTTGTGCACTTCTAGGCTGGAAAAAGATTGAAGATAAACCAGGGGAACCAGTGCTCGGTAACATTTATTTTTATTTAGTCTAGATTTCTTATTCCTTTTCTATCAGATGTTTAATGGGATCATTACTATTTAGTAATGTGCACATCACTGCACATTTAAGAGCATAAGGCTTTTTATTTATTTGACATGAGTAATAAATATAATTTAAAACTAACTTATTCTTTGTCACATATGAAGCCCCAAGTCTTTTACAATCCTCTCCACCAGACAGATGGACTAAAACTGTCTCTGTGAAATATAACTACGCCTTGACAGAGACTAACTATCCTGTTTCTTCAAACAGGGATTTTTAAAAGTGGGAAATTAGTCTTGCATTTGTACCTCCCTGCTTTTGCTGAAGTTGAGACTCTTGTTACAGAGAGGGGCTGGTCAAATTTTGTTATAGGCTCCCTCCGTTTTAAAATGTTTGGAGAGTCTGACTCCCTCTGATGTTGTCACAGAATCAAAAAGGTGGCATATGCTGTTCTCTGTCTCCTGCCATGGACAATTCTGTGTTTCCTAATCTACAAATCCAGTAGTCTTCCCGAAAATAAAGTTCTGGGGAGAAAACATAGCCTGCTCTGCAGACCTCTGGTGATTGATTTCGCTAATCTCCCCAGGAAGTTCACATGGCACTGCATTGTGGTGTTCTTTTTGATGGCATAACTTGAGCCTTTCTTACAGAACCTGAAGGTCATGGCTCTGTTTTATCCACCACAGGTGAAGCAAACCTTATTTTCATCTCTTTCAAAGCATGTCTGATCATTAAATCCAAAACTGATAAATGTTTCCCTGCCTCATCTCGCTATTCATGGAAGACAATAAGACTGTCTCAAAAAACTATAACCTGATCCAAATCGGTCTTGTATCAGAGAGCAAATAATAATATAAGTCTTGAGTAGAAGAATAAACAAGATAATTCTGGGAGAAATTTTAAAAGTCAGAGTAAAACTGGGTTGCAGAGGAGGCTGAATATACCTGAGTATTAATGAAACTGATAGAAATAGAAAGCACACCTGGGATCCACAAAAGAAAATGTGAAAAAATATGTGCAAGTCAATAAAGCTGAAAATCTTGAACTCTTTGGGATGGAGTAGTGTTTAAAGGTATATTGTTAATCTGCAAGGTACACAGATTTGTTGGTGGTCCCTTTTCATGCTGTTACCTTTCAGGATTTCTCAAACAATGTTTAAAGAAAAATGAATTTTTTTATTATTATTTGTAGAGAGCTGTTTTCAAAACATGTGCATACAGCAATATACATCTAATAGTAAATATATTATTATGTTAATATTTAGAGTCATTTTCATGTGATTGTCTTTTAAGACTATGCCAGAGGAAGCAGTTGTAAGGAAGAATGAAGATATTTATTTAGCACTCATAGATTTCTCTATGAAGTTTTAACATCTTGCCTTTTACTTCTCATGTTTACAGTCTGTCTTCAAAGACTTCTTTCAAGAGGACTTAGCCAGTCCTCCTTTGAAAATCAAGGCTCTTTGTACAAACCTTCTATAAAGAATCTAAAAAGTAGACCATAAAACTATGTTCCATGCACAAAAATCTTGGCCCTTATAATTATTTCCTTAATGAAACTGTTCCTATACCTTACTATGGCAAAATGTCATCACTCAGCCTATACCCACAGATTAAGATTCTGGATCTGCAAATAACACAAAGTTGAACCTCAAGCACAAATTTTAATATGAGAACAGATGCTACTGGAATGAAAACACAGGTGCTATCATTGCCCAAAGCACTATTGCACATTTACAGGTCATGGGAGCACAGGTAGTCAATCCGTAAAGCTGTGAAATTGTCACTGCATGGGGAATACCTACTCCCAGATACAATCAGCAGGATCTGCAAACAGAGTGAAGCCTCAGAAGATCAAATATTTTAATTCTGAAAGACACTGCCTGTAGATAACAAAAGTTTAGGGATTCATGCTTGCCTTTATTAAAGTTTGAAAATTTACATAGATACTCCACATGAAGGTATTTCCTGAAATTAAATGGTAACAAACCAGTGGAAGACAGAGATTATCCTCCAAATACTGTTACCATTTGATAGTAAATTTTATTAACTGATACACTGCAAGACGGATCCACAAAGGTGATTTTGACCCAGTATTGCAACACCTACTTCTGGTAGAGCAATTACAGATGAAGGCAGAAGCCTCTCCCTCAGACTTTGATGCTGAACATCTTCTGCATGCACTGATGCCAAGTCACATACAACTCAGCCATCACAGACCAATTTACTGCCCATGTATTCTATATATTTTTCAGGAGAGCTGATCACAGGAGAATTTGTTTAGAACCTGTCATCATTCACCCACAAACACTACTCAGTAGTATTTTAGAAGCGTTAAATTCCAAGTTAATACCAATATGGACATGCTTTAATAATATGAATATACAATACCAATTCAATTACTGTCAACAGCTTAAACCAGGAGAAATACAAAGGAGATTTTGTTCTCATTTGGACTAATTTATAGGCATTTTGACCTCTATGATATTATCATAGCTCAAACATTTCTGTTACAAAAGAGAATCCATGTGGAAACGTGCAAATGCTAATCAGTTTTAACATGAAGAGGTGATAATTAATTTTGATCTTCACTTGCTTTTTATATTCTTCCCAAGACATAAAAAGAACACAGGCATAGAGAGGTCTTGATATGCTTTAGTGAAATGTCATCGAATGTGCTAATTACCTAGCAAATTCAGTTACCAGAGTTGTTCTTGTCATGTACAATCTTTATTTGAATACTGCCTTGACTCGTTCTGTGATGCTTTTTTGTTTTCATTAACCAGAAAAGATTCTGAAACTGAAATTGCAGTATATTTTTAAAATATTAACTTACCAATTCCCACAATGTGTATTTTAAAGAAATACAAGTAAAGCTACATTCTAGCAAATTTAAGACTTGGACCTTTATCCAAAAGATTACAAGGAACATGTAAATCAGGAACCTAAACCTCAACACTACAATTTTATTCTGTGTGTTAGCAATTGACATAACCTTTAATAACAGGTAGTGAATTACTTCCATATGCATTCCACTGACAAACACTTTACTGAGATTAAATCAGTATTCTCAGGTTGAATCAAGTGTTATTTTAAAAAATTAAATAAGCTATTATTCAGTGTGTAAAACAAAAGCAGTCAATAGATATCTGTCTGCCAGAATATTATATTTGTTTTCAGGCAAGCAAAATTATATTTTTCTTTTCCCATATCAGAGTTGGAGGTTTCTTGAGCTCAAAAAAATATCTCAGAATGATTGACTCAGTAGCAATAGAAATAATTGAGACCATTTAGCTGCAAGCTTGCTGAATCTGCCAAGTACATTGGGAAATGTCAAAATCCCTGCAGTTAATACTGATAGAGTTGAAATCATTTCAGTTATGACACATCACAGGACTTTCTTTAGGTTTATGTTCGTGGTTTTCTACATCAGTCAATAAGATGACTCCACATCACACAACTTCATAGTCTCAACCTTTTGAAAGAGCTCTGAAGTATTTTGAGACTTTTAAGTTCCTCCAGAGTGCACCACGAAGCAGACAGCTCAGTATTAAAGTGATGAAGATGCCTGATCATCCATCTTCAGTAGCCCTTGCATGAGGAGGAGTATGTGCCTTTGAGGATGTATTTGTGATTTGCAGGAGATCTGAAGTCTCTCCCAAATCCTGCACTGCTGCCAACAATAAGAGGAGGCTGAACAGGAAGGCGGGGAAAGTTCTCCAGTTGTCATGTTTGCAGAATGGTTTAACCATGTCAAGGTGTGCTATGCAGGGTTTGGCTGTGTATGGTGGGTTTGATCAGCTCTTCAGCACTATCCTGAGCCTGGGGCAACAACCTTCAAGTTGAGAGCTAGGGCTTTGTGTCAGGAAACAAAATTTTATTAGGTATTAAGTTATTTAAAGCAAAAATATTTCCTACTTTTTCCCATCCAGGACTTCATTACCTGGAAATCTCTCATTCATATCTTTATTTATATTAAAAATAAGTTTCCCTTTCTTGAATAGTGACAGGTTTGTATAAATATTCTAGTGCTGTTATTCACTGGACAGTAAACATTAGTCTGGCTTAGATGAGCTAATGTTGCTTAACAAGCAACAAATCTGAAAAGCCTATCTATCTGCATTGCAACCATCCAGTTTTAACTGTATACAACTTTAAACACATTATTTCAAATACTGTTTCACTGCCTTTCTGGCTATTTATTTCAGATGGAAATTATTATGTCATTTTTTAAAAACTGTTTTCTCCTGTTTAACATATTTACCACTGTGAAAAACTGATTTTTACCTTTGTGGAGGACCAGCATGTGTGTTCTATGTCGTTGACATGAGACATACAACACAATCCTGTGAAGGAACTGAAATCTGCTTCCAGCAGCTCTCCACGTTGCAAGCTAGGGCCCTGGCATCTAAATTCTAATCTAATCTTGTGTAATTATATTACTCAAGGAATGCAACCAAAACTTTGCCTTCCTAAGAAAGATCTGCCAGACTCAGAAGGAGTTATTTAGTGAAATAAAACACAGGAATTTTATCATGCTACCAATAAATTAATTTTAAAAACGTCTCAGATAAGAACCTTCTACATGCCTTGGAATTTTTTACAGAGTTCTAAAGCATTGATTTAATCCATTACTTGTATGAAATATTTTTGACTTTTCTCTATTAAGGTCTTGATATGTCTTCTATAGAATGACACAGAATACACCTGAACTCTAAGGACTAATTTGGGTCATTCTTTTCATTGCTTTGCATTTATTCTTGCATACTTAAGCTGTACTTTACCTAAATAAATATGTTTCTGACTAGTTTAGAAATTGAAGGTAGGGAGTTTAGCGAATCTAATTTGCTAAACTTGTCAGAGCAGAGAGAGATTATTGCTATTTGTCAAGAGAGAAAATCTGCCTCTTTTGCAGTGTATGATGGCAGGTAATTTCTGATCTGTATTTGCTGCAGTTTGGAACTATTGCTGAAATGAAAAGTACAATACTTTGGGGTACCTTTCATTAGTGTTTCATGCTTTGTCTTTTTATCATTTACAGGCTGCTCAGTCTCAATACAGCACAGTAAGAGAATATTTTTTAAATGTTTATGTTGAGATTCTATTAAGTTCAAGGATATTGGGAAAAAGAGGAGGATTTAAAAGAGGATAGTTTCCTGTGTTTATTTCCAGCATGCTGAGAAGAGTATGTTCAGAATTAAATGTCCTTATTGTGACTCACTTGAAAACAGTGAAAGCTGAGAAGTGGAAGACTGCAACTGAGTGAAAATACCTTAAAAACACAAGGCAAACTGTTTATAATTAATGCAAAATCCACTGTTTCAAAAAAAAAGTCAAAGGATGTGTTAGAATGTTGAAAATACCAAGTCAAGCATTAGCAGGTGGATTTTATTTCATTCCAGTGTTCAGCTGCATAGAGTGCTGTAGTCTTACAGCAAGGTAGCCTGTTACACAGATGACAGGAATAAAATGCTTAGCTGGAGTAGTTGGGATTCCTAAGAGATTAGTTGGTTATAGAGTGAGAGAGAATTAATAGCAACTTGTACTTACAACTCCTTATCTGCAGCAATTTTTCTTCTAAAGCTAAAATTACCCTATAAGTTTCTTTCCCTTATTGTGATAATATTTTGTGAGAGCCAGTCTGGTACTCTACACAATCACATGCTCAGGGGATACCTTTTCTCCAACAGTCAAAGTGCCATATATCCCAACTCTTCTGATATTCACAGATCGTATGTCAAGACCACACAAGAGCTATTGGGCAAGCCAACCTGTGTACATAATTACTCATCTGCTTAAGTGGCATTTCTAGCCACCTTGTTGCTACCTGATTTTATCATTCAGCAAGTAGATGAGTAAATAAAAATTACTGATTGTCTATAAATTGAGATAAATTTATAAATTTGTCTTAATTTGACTGTGATTATAGAAAGTCAAAGATAGGGACACTCTACAGTTGTCAATAAACGGACACCAAAGGATCAGATTGATGTATTAGTACTTGAGATAAACAGGCAACCAGTTTTTTTAATGTGATTATGTTAAATAATTGTGGCTCAAGGACTGAAGCAATCTGTGGGATGGAAACCAACAGCAATCCAGGAGAATTGCAGTTCAATATTTTTAGGAAAGTGAGAACTTGTGGGTGATATTGAAATGACAAATAGCTTCCTAAAAACAGCGAGGATAATTGTTTTTCTGGATACAGCATAATGAAATAAAGCCTGAACTGTAGGTGTAACTCAGTAAAACAGAACTTTTTTCCTTGACAGATGATATTGCAATAAAAGCAAAATGAATAGACATGATAAAAATCTATGCTATTTTAAGGTAGTGCTTTAATTTGTGAAGCAATGAGCATAAAGTAGTCAATCTGGATTGCAGAATGTTGTTGGGACATAGGACTAGATGAATAATCAACATAAAATGAAGAGTCTGATTCCTTTCTATTGCCTGCATATTTCTTCCATCTGTGGACCATAATATAAATTGCTGAAGCATGCTCAGCTTCTCTACAAAATGCTCAGCAATAAAAGTTCTTGAGAACTCATAAAAATGTAAATCCTTATACTATGTCAAAATCCCCAGCCAATCTGGAAAATATGACCTTTATGAAACAAATTGACAACATTAAAAAAAAAATTCATTGAGTATGGAGAAATACAGTGAATCCCAGCTGCTAAACTGCTACATCATCCAAATTTTTCTTACATGAACAGCAATGTAAATTATTCTACTGAAAAAATATGCCAAAATTATAAAGTGATCTGAAAATCCTTTCAGTCTTTAACCAGTTGTTTCCTTGCAAACATTTTTTACTTCCTTAACTGTTTTTCTTCAGCACAAGAATGACTGCCATTCAAGAAAATATCCATACCTAACACCTGATTAAATGCTGAATTACTCCATCCTAATTTACATATGAATCAATTGCCTAATAAATAAAGGGGAGGTCCAGAGAGAACAGTTTGCTATAGTTTTCCAACAGTGATTTGAAAATAATCCAAAATCCAACCCTGTAATGCTTTTTCCTCATAGCCTGTGACATGTGCTACAAATCATGTATTCCCCTCTACATAGTAATCTAGAGCACAGGAGTTTATGTTTCTGAGACAAATTCAAAGTCCACCTTATGTTTGCAAATTATCATGTGAACCAATAAAGTTTTTCAGTGATATTTATATGGGCTTGGAATTTCTGATGATGCTGACCTCCAGTATTTGGGAGCAATAGGATGGTGCTTGTTGCCTACATGAGGCACCCAGCTACAACAGATAATGTTAGTGAGCTTGATCCCTTATCCAGCCAAAGGAGAAAGGCAGGTGCCTTTAGATGCACAAAGATAAATGTTGTGATTATTTACCTGGACCTTGAAGGGTCAAGCACAGAAGGAGACCGCTTGTTTATTTTTTAACATTTATTTTGCACCAGTTTATAAACATGCCCAGCAGAGGGAAGTATCTCTCTGTGTTTTGAACTCCCAGCCTCTGACGGAAGCTGACACCCCTGAGCTGACATCCAGAGCAGGGGTAGCCCTTGAGCTGATGAAAATAGGTATTGCACCACTGAAGTGAAATTATTTTAAGGAAGCTGAAAGAGTTTCCATAATGTTTCCCCATGCTCTGCAATGGGGCACTGTGGAGACAGGAAATGAGTTACATTATTTGAGGTTCACATGTGCCATATTCAAAATGCCACAAAATAGCACAATGAAAATATTTTCTAGAGGGGAAAAAGCAGATTTTAAGTCAAATAATAAATATGATGGCTACATCATATTTTAAGAAGCTAACCTAAAGAGCTGCATGAAATAAAGCAAAAACTAAAATGCATCTGGCTTGTTGTCCAAGACACCTTTCTGTCTTGGGTATGAGAGGGAGGCAGCTCCTTGATAGGCACATGGGGGTCTACAAATCAGTGCTGATGACAGGAGGTGAGGGAGGCAATCCCTCAGCCTGCTCTCCACATTTCCAGGAGGATCAGAGCAATGACAAATTTCAGCAACTGAGATAAAGGAGGGCACTGCAGTTACAAGGAGCACATTACACTGCAAGTTTGTCATGCCAGCAGTTGTAGGGCCTTAAGAAAGAGGTATGTTGATTTCAATTGAAGATTCTCTCTACCTCTTCTAACTTCCACCCCTCCTCCGCCAAAAAAACCCACTCAAAATTAAAAAAAAAAAAATTACAATCCCAACCCCAAACACACCAAAAAAACCATGAACAAACCCCTCCTGGTTTATACTTAAGAAGGGAAAGTACTGCTTATTGGACAGTTAAGCTTTGTTCGTGCTGCAGCTGAGCAGGAAACCTGCTGTGAAGGTTGAACTAGGCTTCCTCTGGCTTAGTTCTAGTGTTGCATGTGATTTTAGACTAGAAAAAATCTGAATGGCTGGCATTTACAAAGAAATATTCCTTGCTTCCCTACGTGGATTGGAAGTCAGCTGCCCAAAGCAGATCCTAATCACTGTGAGTGAATGGCAGAGAATTACAGATTATTCCTGCATTTTGACTGATCACAAATTCATCCTTTTTCTGATCTTGGTGAGAAAACAAAGGGCAGTATTATAGAGCCACATTTGCTACCCATAGTCAATCTTTTCTTCAAGATGAAAATGTTTATTTCTCATAAAAATTCCTATACATTATATGGATTCTGCACTGGTGACCTTTTCTTATCACCATGTCAGAGCAACACTGTCTTTCTGTTATTCACACTCTTCTCTTCCTTGCATCAAAGGAATGGAGACTTTTTTTGCACTTAACTTGAAGGGGGTAGTATTTTAAAATCCCATGCGTGTATGAACAATTAATTAACAGCTCTTAGGATATGGTCAAGTTATGAACTGTGTTTTTGGAGCCTCAGTTCTTCAAAAGAGACCAGCAGCAAACTAAGGCTTAAATTGTCACTCACCAAATAGATAATGACACTTTTTCAAGACACTGTCATTTGATCACTGGTCCCTGTATTAGTTCTGTTAAGTACTTCTTTGGCCAAGTGTCAGGTTTAGCAAACACTGTGTAATTTGAATCTTCCAAGTAGATTGTACAGGAATGCACACCAACTTATCAGTGCTGGGGAGAAACAAGGAGGAAAAAACTTTGACAGTGTTGGATTTCAGGCACGTATTACTATCACCAACACTGTCTTTGTTCCGTGGTGAAGGGTATTTACACAGACTGTATCTGAAAACCAGGTTCTGATGGTTTATCACAGCTAGATCTCACTGTTCCATTTCTTTTGATTGAATGTGTGCTTTTCAATCTGAAGAGCTGGATTCCAGAAATTTCAAATGTTGTACTGCACCTCTATTTATGGAGACTTTTACTAGATCTCAAAGAAGGTCATGTCTCAGGGAAAAGAACTATCAGAGAAGATGAGATCCAAAGATAGGAGATTAATAGAGAAGTTGTCCTATTTGTGTTTCAGACAGAAATCAGAGTATCTACCTTGGAGTAACTCAGCTCTTGTGTTTGTGATTTAAACAAAGCCTTTTCACAAAGCTATGCCTAAGGTGGCATAAACAGACCAGACCTACAGACTCTTGTCTGTAGTTTTTTGTAGTAAAAATTAGGTTTTTTGTAGCAAAATTAGGTTATATATCTGCCTAAGAAGAATGCATTAAACAGCCATAATTCAGGATACCACGGGAAAACATAGACCATCTAATAGTTCGGAATAATTTGCAGGAAGGGCCACTGATACTTGCCCCAGTACAGTCACGATCCCAAATTTTACTGCCAGTGCAAACCAGAGCATTACACAAAATGATCTCTCCCTGCTGTGCTCCTGCACAGCATAACCTTTGTCACAGACAATGATTTTAATCATCTTACCAGAGATTTGGAACAGCCTGCAGGTGTTCCTGCCCTTAAGAAATCTCACTCCTAGGAAGAGACAGTCATGACCTCTGGGTGGTTTGATTATTTTTCCTACCAAATTCATACAGCAATATAGGGCAGATTTCTCTAATGTCTCTAACGAAAACATATTTTGCAACTGAAAAATTTTATTTTTAAATTTGCCTAAAGCTCTAACAGCAGATGCAAATCTTCCATTTGTATTTGAGACTCTAGTCAACATATTCTCTGTTTGCTGGAATATATTCAATAAAGCAAAATACAGAGTGTGGACCATAGTTTTGGGGTTTTTTTCAGTTCATGCCAAACATGAAGCCATAAATCTGCAGCCAGCTGCTACAGAGGTGAAATGTCAGAAATTTTCTTCTTGAGAAGCCGTGTGACAGAGTGCAGCTGGTGTGTGTGATCACCAGGAAGCCTAACTTCACACAAGTCGCCTTATCAGGACATAAGAGAAACAACTTTCACCTGAAGCAAATCTTTTGCTTGGAAAAGAATTATTGATTATGAGGACACAGTATCAAACACAGTACTATGTTCTCTTGAATTCTTCTTAAAAATTCCCTTGCTCACTCTATGATTAAAAATATCCCCAAAAGATTGTTCTTCTCTATTTTAAGTGCTATTACTGTTCCTGAGATTCATAGCTTGTCTTTCAGTGAGCTAGCTTGGAGAAGCATATTGTCCCAAAGTTGCATTTCAGTTTGAACTGGAAGTAGTGAAGTGGGGGAGAAGTGACTCTTTTGTGTGCAGGAAAAAAGAGGAGGTTTAGTTGGTCTGCAGCCCTGGGCACTGTATTGCCCAGGACACAGATTTCCACAGCAAAGGGAGAGAACAGCCTAATCCAGTCCTGGAAGAAGAATCTGACGCCAGTATCACCAGGGGAAAGCACTGTTCCCTGCTGCAGTAGTTAGATCCTGCTGCAAGGTGGGATAACTTGGTGTTTTCTGCATTTCACACATTCTGGGCAGAAAAAATTTAGCAGGAGAGTGCATGAAAGCATATTTCAGAGGTCTTCTAGGGTCTGGGAATCAGTCCAGGTACATAAGCCTTGAAATCTGCCCTTTCACATTATATAAGGAAGGTGAGATCTTTTTTTCTTTTCCTATTAGACTTCCATTCAGTAATCCAGAAGTTTCGACTATGTGTATCTGTGCTATAGATAACTGCTCAGCTATGAAACAAAAGATAAACTCAATCCTTTGCTTTTGTTGTAAGGTGTCTCCATGCAACTTCCTTTCATCTACACTTGTATCAGAAGTGGACAAAGAGTTTTGCAGACCTGTATGTAGTTCTACCTTTGCAAACAGTGTAGTGAAGATGAGATCTTATGGTTTGGCTAGGCCATTGGAAGCAGATACAGGATTTTTTTTGTCACAGTTACCCTGGAATACTTGTGTCAGTGACAGGCATTGACACCCAGCAGCGTGGAAGAAGTTAATCCAAAAATCCAAAACTGGAGTTATGCCATTTCTCTGTCATGTAACACTCCTCTCTTTTGTACATGCATATTCATTGCTACCCAATTCTCCAGTTCTTTTCTAATCCTAGACCTTAAGAATAAAGCCCTGCTAAGTTTGGAAATGTCAGACTGCACTAGTTCCTTTTTATGTCTGAAGATGGAAACCATGTTGTTGCTGCAAAAAGCTGTCCACATATCCCTGCTGACTTATTTCTGTTAAAATTAATGAAGATGCTGCCATGCAGTGAACTGGACCAGATCACTAATCTAGTTTAAAAAGACCCAGAGAAGAAAGAAAACACTAAGATATCCAATACTAAGTCCAGATGTGACATGGGCATAGAAATAAGGTCACAATTTTATCACCAAGATTATCAAAGCATTGCTAAATATCTAGGTGCAAGAATGCTCCTTAATCATGTGTGGGTTCCCTCTACTCATTTGTCTTCAGGACTTGTTGAAAACCATGGGTCTTTTCAAAAGCATCTTGTTTAATTATGGCAATACCAGTTTCTCTGAAAATGTTGAGGTGAGACTTGTTTTTACCACTGCAAAGGGCAGTTCACCTTCAATCAGTTCAGCATAAAACATATATTGAATTGCTATTATTTTCATTTAAATTCACCTTTTTTTTTTTAAAGTCAAATTTTATAAATATGGGCACAGCAAATGTTTCATTGCAAAATGATCTGAACTGTAAAATAAACACTTAACAGAACTTTGTGCATCATTTATAATAATATCTTGCCGAGGTACCAAATTTTTATTTTGGTTTCAGCCTACATTTAATTCAAGATATACACTGCATTATGCTAGATATGTGACTTTGTTGTAATCATTCATACTTCACATACACAGTATTGTCCAAGCTATTTATTGCTTTAGAGCTATAGTCAAAATGAGTTACTCTTTGATTATTGATGTTTCTTGTGGAATTATTCAGTCACCACATTAAATTGACAAGAATGGTCATTATTTAACAGAAAATAGGTGAGATCCTATATCACTGCCATAGCTGTCAAGTGCTGCCATAACTTTTAATGTAATCCATTCTATTTTTGGGCAAAAAATGCTAGGAGACAAGGGCGTTAGTTGCAAGCTTTCCCAGTTTTTATATTATCAGTTTTCTATATGTTTAAATTCCATTTTGTGTCAAAGCATATACCATTTTTTAAAAAATTATTGCTTCCTTCAAAAGAAGACTATAATTTCTGAGACATCATCCTGCATTCCTCATATTTATTAGATGCAGAGAAATATGAAAAAGCTTATTTCTTTTATGACCATGGGATTTGCAGAGTGAAACAGGCCTTGACATGACTCATTTTTACTCTCCTCATGCCATATTCAAGTGCAATGTAAAGCCTGTTTGATCCCTAGTTAAACCCAGTTTTGAAAAGTTTGTTCCCCTGTTGTTTCCACTTGATGTTTTATGTTTTGGAAATGTGAGAGCACTTTAGATTGGGATCTGAGGCTGGGTTTTTGCTTTCATGATGGAACTGGCCTGTTCCATCTGGTCTGTATAACTAACAATTGCTCTTGAGATGCTGCCCTACCCTACACTACCAATATCCACCCTTAGAGGGTTATTTCCTCGTTAGTCCATAAATGTAATCAATATTTTTTCATCAGTTTCAAGGCATGTTCTCATCCATTTGGCAAAGCCATAATGTCTACAGATGTGCTAAATCAGGTTGCAAACTTTGGATTATACCAAAATAGCACATAAAGCACATAAAATCAGAGACAGAGATATTTGGGTGCCTAAATTTCCATTGACCTCATGGGAATTCAGATGTATAAAGCCTAAATATATTAGATAATTAGGTTAAAAATTTTTAAATTGATCATAGTACACTGAAATATGACTCATTTTCTAGGATATATGAGCAGCAATACTCCCAATTTTCTTTCCACAAGAGATTTTTCTCACAGACTTCTTTTATGTCCTCTTTCTTCTATTCCCTTGTTCCTCCTTCAGCAGTGCCTGCCTCAGATGCAACTCAAATCTCAAATGTCTATTATATTTGAGATTTGATTTTGTCTTTAAATCTCCGAATAAACATCTCATGATTTCTCCTATGTCTTACTTCTTTTATCTTTTCCAAAATAATTCCTCATCTGGCCTCATTGCACTCCTTCACTTTTCTTTTTTCTCTCCTGCCTCCACTTTACCCTTCTCATATGACTATCTCCTTCCAACAGAGAGGCAGAATTTGGGTTTGTCTACAAAGCTGAGCAGAGACAAAAGATTGTTCTGCCCACACTCAGCTGACTGAAAGTTCTACATCATGTTCATTCATCACTGCACTAGTAACCTCAGCAACTCTGCAAAGTTCACTGGCTGAGCACAGCTGTGGCCACCTTGCAGCTAAAGGTAGGGGAGTGAAAATCAAATTTTGCTTCCTCAAGTATAAAAGGCTGCAGCCATCAATGAAAAGGAAGAATTATGGGAAAGAGGCAAGAGGATTTGAGGATTTGCAGAAAGATGCAAGATAGACTGGAGAAAGTTGAGTTTTCTGCTACCTGGAAGAGTAAAGAATATGGTAACAGCAGTAGCTGAGAGACTCCATTCCTCACTGAACAGTATCTGTCACCTGTGTGACATGTTATAGCCACACTTAAAGCAGAATCCAGCCCAAATCCCCAGGGCTCTGACAATTCAGAATAGTCTGGAAAGATGAAAAATATATTTCCTGAATCAATCTGTTGTCTCAAATGGCTTGCTTACCACACTTTGCCTTGACCTTTCCGCTTGTTATTGTGGATATCAGTATCAAAACTCATCCATCCAGCACTGAGGACAGGTGGTAGAGCTCATGCCTGCCCACACCACAGTGGGGAGTTCAAACTCCACAGTTAAACCTGAGAGCAGTCAGATCTGAGAGTTGTAACATAGCAGCAGAAGAAGTAAATTGTTGGAGTTTCAAAAAGATGCTTGAAAAACGCAAGGCAAGCTGCAGTTTATGTGCTACAGTGACAGAAGAGCAATTAGCCCGTGCTCAAGCTGTGTTTTTGCCATGATCTGGTACAAGCCCTGTGCTGAGACATGATTCTGCAGCAGAGCAGCAGTAGCTGTAACAGACAATTAAATCAGTGCTGGCAGCATCACATTGCCTCTTTTGGCACTGCTGCTTCTTTAACAAACCTAACATACTGCCCTACCTGAACAGAGGAATGGTACTCAGTTATTGCTGGTGTAAGCTGGCCCAACTCTGTTAGTTCCAGGGTTATTTCTGACCCTTCAACAACACAGAAATTAACATGTTCAAATCTTGGCTCATAGATTTTTGTCACAGTATCATAGCTCTCACTAACTCCTAAAGGAAGTTGGTATATGTAGTGCAGGCCGTTTTAAAGTAAAAAGTTATGAAATAAATCAATTTAAAGACAGACTTTTTTTCGAAAGTTTCACTGAAGGAAGGTATACATTTCATGGTATTGCTGATTTTTAAAATCAGAAAAAAAATTAAAAATAAATTTCAGCTAATGACATTGCTCTGAGATAAAATACAATAACATTTTTTACATGAGCTAATTTTTTTTTGAAGTAACATGTTAAATGCCTCCTTTAACTGTTAGATTTTTTGATCTTCATTTCATTTGGCTTAATAAAAGTATACTATCTCTTATCTCTAGATTTTAAAGCCTTAAAGCTTTGTTGGTGAAAAGCAATGAAGACCTCATACTAACAAATCACATTTCTGTTTTCCCAGTCTGATCTTTCTTCAGCCACATTCAGCCAAGAATTCAGCCTCCTGGAAGTACTCCCACAGCATGCCAGGGGAAATCAAAGAGACTTAGAGCCACTAAGTGAAATATTTGGGAATTTGATGTGTAACTGGTAACTCCCATAACACCACAGTTTCTTTCATATGTTGTTATTAAGCAGGTGTTTCTGAAGAAGGACTTCAGACCAACAGTTTATTTTTCTTACAGTTTATCCTGCTTCTGTGCCAGCTGCTCAGGAATGCCAGAAAGTTTATTCTCAAGCATGCACCTTTGTGGAATGTCACAGGATTCAAAAGCAGAAAAAACTTCACAGGAAAATAACTTTTCATATTAGTCTGCACATTTCTGTATGATCTATAGCACTAATTGCTTTGCACATTTCATTATGTAGATGCCAGCGGTACGCCTCTGCATGCCTGCTTTTTAGGAAAACTTTTCCAGAAGTCACTTCTCTGGTCACCTGGTTCTTCTATTTTTTTTCTAAAAGACTATTTGCATTTGAGTAGCCTTTTATACTCACTCTGCTGGGATGGCTTCACAAGGTGAAAAACCCACTAGAATTATACCCTTAAGGATATATATTTCCCAAAAAGCATGTGGCATTGCTTTGTTCCTTTTAAACAAGTTAGAAACTGACGCATTTAAGGATATCATTGAGGGATGGATAAGTAATTAGTTTAAATTGGGGTAATTACTTAATTCTAAAGTAGGAGCCAAAATTATGGTTAAAAGTTTTCTTTTCAAATAAAGAAATGTTTTTAAAGATTTCACTTCAACTTTATAATCCTCAAATAATAGACATATCCTCATGCCTTGCAAACAAAAATATTAATATTAGCAAATAATTTAAATGTCTTTAGGCCTCATTCCACTCCTGGTGTGGCAAGATTGCAAAAGCTCAATGCAGTCTTTCCTTCCCTTCAACCATAACATATTCACTTACTTCTCTGCATCCAAAAGACTGACATGGAGGCTAATCTGGTCCCACTGTTCTGCAACCAAACCACATTTTCAATCTCTGTCTGTATTAATGAAACCTCTCTATCTGTGGAAATTCTCTAGCTGGAATCTACTTTTGGTGGGTTTCACTTCTGTGCCAAAAACTTGATTGAATGGTGGATATGGCTAGTGAAATAATGAGCCATCTATCTCCTACCTACCAAGCCTATTTCTGACCTGCTTTTCTTTCCTCATTCGTGTCTTGACCCCAGAACTAGTAAGTTTTTTATACACTCTCCCTGTAGGTAGGGAGGCTCATGTGGGCATTCATGGCCACTCACAACGAATTCCTTCCAGCTCAGTGTGTTCAGACATTAAGTTCCCAGACAAGAATTTCCTGAGACGCTGCTGTCTGGATTTCCGTCCCTTGTTTCTCATGAGGGTATCGGCATCCTCGTTCGTAACCTCAGCCATCTAACAATAGCACAAATATAATGTATTATACTGCAAGATGGCTCTGTGGGGTTGTTTTTTGACCCGTGTTTTTAGGAAAAAAAACCAGGCTGTAATAGAGAAAGGTCAGCATAAGCCCTAGACAGCTCTCAAAGCCCTCTCCTCTCAAGGGTTAGGCTGTGGTGTACAAAGAAAGGGAAACTCAGTTTGACAGTTCTGGAAGAAGTATGCAGAAACAAACACAAGGAGGCCTGTGCTACTCAAAGCTTCTTTGTAACATAAGAGGTACTTTTAACGTGACATGACTGAGACGTGACATGACTCAACATAAGGGCTGGCAATTTAAACACATTTACTTTACATATTTCCGAGATCGTTTTGGAAAGTTATAAAGTGCTATTTTTTTTGCTGAAACAGAAATATCTCCTTCGCTTCAGAGAGTGGATCAAATTAACTACAGCTTATCAACATCTGAGTTTCGGAAAACATAGGATAAAAGGAACTTTCACATCATATGCTGATGTAGTATCTTACAACATTTCATTATTCTGTCTAGTCCTGCATTCTAATGAATTCTACAAACCAAGTGGTATTTATAGGAGTCAGCACATGGCTTCTCCAGCGACATTCTTTCCCCCATTTAGATGGTATTTCAGTATATTTTCTTATCCATCCTGCCATTTCAGGTCAGATGCTCAGTCAGCTTGAGGTTCTGGACACATCCGCTGTTCACACTCACGTTAGCTCCATCGGGCTTGTGGAGTGGGAGCTAAACTTTCTGGAAACAACAGAGACCCCCCAATAACCCCCCAGGTAACCCCACCAACCCCCCAACCCACCCCCCCCCACCCCACCACAATACCGTCTTCCCCCCCCCCCTTTGGAAAAAAAGGAAAAAAAAAAAAAAAAAAAAAAAACCCCCTATAGCCAGAATAAAAAAACCAGAGCTCTCCATACTACCTTATAGTAATATTTTTTGGCAGTGGAGCTGTGGATGTGTTCTTGCCTTTTCTGTGACTGCCTCTCTCCATACTAGTAACTTATGAGATATATCTGAGAACAGCTTCTAAAATTAAAGTAAGAGGGGAAATCAATGTCATTAATTTCCATTTTTCAATTATGAATGCAAAGTTCTGTATGGGAACAGAACAGTCTAAAACATCTGATCTAATTCTCATGGTATTAGAAAGGAAGATGTCTACCTTTGCATAGAAGTCTCTATACAAAGAGTCTAAGGCTCAGCTCTGTGAAAGCACCAAGGCCAAAGCAGAGGAAGAAAAATATCTGATGGGTCTTGGGACTATGACTTTCTTCTGAATCTACACACATACATTCTCCTACCACATATAAGGAAACTTAAAGTGTAAAAAAAGCACACTATATTCCTCACAAAAAAAACCAAAAAACCAAAAAAACCAAAACCACCCAACAAAACAAAACAAAACAAAACAAAAAAACCCACAAAACCAACTAACCAAAACTTTGCATAGTTTAAGGGCCCAAAGTAATATAATATAATACAATTTAAAATAATATCTGTCCTTAAATGAAAAACACAGTAATTTTCTGTATAAGTCCCATAGCATCTTCCTCTATGCATATTAAATATAGGTATCTATCAAAGGTATGCTATATAGGCTTTTGCACTGTATTGTTGAGATAAACATGTGGGATACCTTGTGCTCTGAACCTCTATTTTAGGATGAAGTTAACTTCCCTCTAGAGATCTTTATTTCAGTCCCAAAGAACTAAAGAAGAGGTATTCAACTTTGACCAGATACCTAACTTTAAGATGTTAGGGTAAATGAGATAAACTCCACTCTAAGTGTACACAAATTCTAACAAAGTACAAGAATTTTAAAACTCTTATCTACCTTTGTTTATAGTTCTGTACTTTGTACTATGTTCCTCGAATCCCACACTCTTATCTCTAAGAAATCATTATTTTCATGGAGAAGTTGTTTGCTGTGCATAAGAGGTAATCCTCTAAAATTAGAAAAAAAAATGAAACCATTTTTAACATACTGTAGCGTTATAGCACAGAAGACTCCACATAATTTCTAAGAATTGAAAGTATTACCTGCACTGTTTGGAGAAGGCTCAGGTGTACAACAGGAGCAACTTGCTTTGTTACCTATCTGGTGAATTTTATAGTAACTCTTGTCTGGACCGTGTAAGCACCCTAGTGAGTAGCTGGCAGAACAGCAATAATCAACAGCAATGCCCCATTCAGTGACTCAAGCTTGGGCTGTCTGGGGAGCTGAATCACAATTATACTAAGTTTGTCTTCAGTAGAAAACCAGGTTAGCAGTTGATAGATTTGGCATAACTCCACATCCACATAGAGCAGGGCAGGAAGTGGCACTTTGCTTCCAGTCCTCCAGGTGCACAGCATAAGGTGTACCTGGATCAGGAGTCCAGGCTTCAACTGCTTTGGGAATGTACTGCTGCTCAGATTAGAGCCTTCATACAGCAGGTAGAGGCGATTGCCTCTGGCAGTTACATTTCATTAAATACAACATTTTTAGCTTATCTGCTTAAATATTATCTTTAAAATAAACTCTGTGTTAAGAAAATCTTGTTTGCATACAGACATGCAAAAAATAGTGTAATTATTTGCTTCTAATACATGTAAATGCTTGTCTGCAAGACCAACCACAGATTTTTGTCACGCAGATGGATTTCAGAGCTCAGTTAGTAAAGTTTAAACTCTTCATATATTCTGAGCTGGCTGCTAAGATTTTAGGTCATGGATTTTTTCTCTCTGGTTGTCTGTGTTTCCTATGTGAAAAAGACAATTTCTATCCTGAGGACAAGGGATGACTAAGCAAAACGTACTGCTTATTATATGCACAACAAACATGGAGATTTGGTAAGATTTGGTGACATGTCAATTTGACAACTACAGTACGTGGCTCAGCTGTTGTGGAGCTACTCATATTTACTGAAACCAGAAGGTGGCAACAAAGACTGACATTTTCAGAAGAAAGGCCTGAAAACACACAGTTGAAAACCTTTATTTTTGCTAACAGATATTAAAATAATGTGAGCATGGGAAGTCACTTTCTCTGTATTAGTCTTAGGAACTTGGGGTAGGCAGATTTCTGGTAATCTTGAGATACAATCTAAAGTGTTATGACTCCTTCAACCCAGATAGATTATTTTTAAAGTATCATTATGAATGAACCAATTTTTCTGAGACTAGTAAATATATAATACTGTCTAATATCAATAAATGTATTTGTTATCCACAGGAGTTTAGTTAGTCATCTTGACAAATATAACAACAAATACATTATCTATGCACATGGTTTAACTGGTGCTGTCCAGCTTGGCTATTAGTCACCTAATCTAGGTTTTTTCCCTCTTAACCTGGATTTTCTTCTCTGTCAGAGTCCTGGACAGAACAGAAGGGCAAAGTGCCTTCTCTGTAGTAGTACCTAGTCAAGCTAACCTTGATGATGACTGTACTAGAAGTACACTGAATGGGTTGAAAACCTAATTCATATACAATCATCCTGAAGCACCATTCATCACATTATACCTTCTCTGAAAATCAAATCTTTGATTCTGCCCTGAGTTTTTGCTCCTATCTCCATGCTATGTTCATCTGATGCCTCATTTGATATCTCTTAATTTTTCAGAATTTACCTACATTACTTCATAAACTTAAATGAAAGTTGTGTGGGGTATAAGGTGTGTGATACATATTTTTGTTTACAATTTCCAGATTGATTTTATTTTTCTTTTTAGGAAATTTTACTTACAAGAGAATTTATAAACTAAATACAATTTCTACACTGTGTTTTTCCCTCTATTTTTTTATGTCTTTTGAAGACAGCTGAAAACCTGAGCAAAACTTATTGAGAAGAATTTTGAAGCTGTCTGCCTACATGCTTCTTTATCTAAATTCATCCTTTTACTTCCAGTTATTCCCTATACCGCTATAGTAAACTTCTACCTATAATATTAGCAACATTTAGATATTTTGAGTCACTTATATTTTATTCTTAGATATTCCTTAGCCAAACAATTCAGATTTCTCCTGGTGTTCCTCCATAAACTGATTCTCTCTTTTCATCATTTTTATATTACTCTTCTGACCAATCTTCAGCTGCTCAATACCTTTCTAGCAATGTAGTGTTCAGAAACTGAGCCTCTCAATTCTAGGATTTTGTGGTATTAACTGCATAGTTACTTAGGGCAGTGCACTATGCCTGCTCTGTCTTGTGTGCATCCATGTAAAGAGCTGAAATGTAAGGATTAGGGAGCTGCAGCCTGTCGAGGAGGAAAGCAAAGAGCCGTCTACATTCCATTCTTCAGCAAGCACATGGGGAAATCTCGTTTGGGCAAGTACCTGCTTACCCTGCATCAGGCACCACACTTGCATGTCAGTTATTAAGCATATCATCAGATAACATACATGGTAAAGTGTGCTTTTTGCAATTATTTCAGAACAAGCATGAAATGATGAGGTAGGGAAACATAACATTGGCTATGAAGTAATTAGTTGGAAACTTTCCAAGGAAAAATGAAGGAGGGGTATTGTCAATTTTACCGCTAAAAGTCTGAATTTGGTGACACGATCTAAAAAACCATTCAGTTCAGCCAGTTCAGCTCTTTTACAACAGGTCTTCTTTGGAATAACAGCTCTCTCCAACTGTGTTGTAGTTTCCTGAAATCACTTGTTAACAAAAATGCAACCCACTAACCTTACTGGATACTTTTCAAATTCTTCCTAGATTTCACTAAGAAATTAGAGATTACTCACTAAAAGCATAGAAATAGCATCAGCAAAGGAAAATTATTTTCCCCGTCTGCAGAACTAAACTAGAATATCTGAAAGAATATTTATTATCTGCCTACATCTGTGAGAGCAAATACCAGTGCGTGACTACCAAAGACTAATGCTGGCTTAAATGCTGGTTCTCTTATGATGGCCACTATCAGAGGAAAAGCATCGACTGAGTTAATGTGGAGTGTTGACCTTGGCTGACTGCCAGGAGCCCACCAGGCTGCTCTATCAGCTCCTTTCCATCAATAGAATGGGGTAGAAAATAAGATTAAAAACTTGTAGGTGGAGATAAGGATGGGAAGATAAGAGAGAAATTACTGTCACAGGCAAAACAGACTCAATTAATGGAAAATAATTCAATTTAATGACAAGTTGATACTATGAAATATGAATAAACATAAAAAACACCTTCCCCACCCCTCCCTTCTTTCAGGCTAAACTTCACTCCCAGCTTGTCTACCTCTCCATCCCAGCAGCACAGAGGGACAGGGAATGGGGGCTGCAGTCAGTTCATCACATATTGTCTCTGATGTTCTTTTCTCCTCACTCTTCCCCGTGCCAGGGGATCCCACACACTGGAAATAGTCTTTTGTGAACTCCAGTGTGGGTCGGTCCCATGGGCTACAGTTCCTCCCAAGCTATTCCAGCATGGGTCACCTTTCACGGAGTGGAAGAGTCCTTCAGGAGCAGGCTGCTCCAGCATGGGCTCACGAGTCCTACCAGAAAACCAGCTCCTCTCTCCACAAGGACACCAGCCCTGCCAGAAGCCTGCTGCAGCACAACTTTCCCAGTGGGTCACAGCCTCCTTTGGGGCATCCACCTGCTCTGGGTGGGATCCTCCATGGTCTGCAGATGGATCTCTGCTCCCCCATGGACCCCCATGGGCTGCAGGGGCACATCCTGCATCACCATGGACAGTACTATGGGAGCACTGGGAGCACCTCCTTCTCCTTCTGCACTGACCTTGGTGTCTGCAGGGCTGCACCTCTCCCATTTTCTCACTTCTCTCTACAGCTGCTGTTCTGCAGCAGCTCCTTCCCCTTAAATATATTCTCACAGAGGCACTATCCCTGTCACTGATGGGCTGGGCCAGTGGTGGGTCTGTCCAGGAGCTGTAGGAGCTGGCTCACTCTGACAAGGTGAGCTGTTGGTGTCTTCTCACTGCAGACCCCCTTCCCACTGCCAAAACCTTGCCCTGCAAACCCAATACAGCTTCTCGAACTTTTTCCGCTGAAAATGCCATGATGAGTTTTAGTAACGTGGTCAAGTGTGCGAGAGGCAGGAGACAAAGAGACCTACAGGGAAATACTCTGTTATTTCTCTGAACTTCATCAACTGAAATAGGCATCTAGTCTAAACTACTTTGTAAGTTAACCTCTGCAGTTAGCAGAGACTTATATATCTATAGAGCCATTAATCCTCTCTTAAGGTAAACACCTCAGATCAGTAGGACAACTCTGCAGTTGGTCTATCTCTCTGTTGACTTTTGGACAATTGGTTTGGACTAAGAATTTGACCTCTAGACAAACAAACTTAAGTTGTTTGAATACCATCTCTATATTCGAGTATTTTGAGTATTTTTGTTTTAAATGGAATACAAGTTGAAAATATCTTCATTTCTAGCATAAAGAACAGAAACAGGGCAAAGACAGAGGCCCTCAAATTGTTGACAAGGGAGTAATATCACCACTTATATGATTTTTCAGAAAGGCAGAATTGCCTTTTTGGAGTTGATTAACCCATTTAAGCAGATTAAATGTATTAATATTATTGAAACAAGTAGGAGCTACAGTTTTGTGCTAGAAATTTGTACTGCTGGGACTTGTGCAACAAAACTCTGAGATCAGTGCAAACAAACAGAGAGCTATAGGAAATAAGGGGGGGCAAATTAGCAGGACAAGAAAGAAAGAAAGAACGACAAGAAGATGACTAAGAAATTAATGTTTCCTTCTGAGCATGACATGTTATAAACTGATGTATATCAGATGCAGAAACATGCCCACCTTTTGTTTTCAATGGTCACACTTTGAAACAAGCACTTCAGACAATATGAGAATCACTTTTTAGATGGTTCATTTCTGTCTGTTGTTTGTTGATGTGACCACTATTTCTACAAAGTAAAGTGATAGCACCCTGTTACAAGTACTGAGACAAGAGCCATGGACAGCTGAGAAAGTTTGAAACATGGATCATTCAGCATGTTAATTACTAGGGATGAAAGAATCTGATAGAGGCTGATGTGCAAATACTTGATTATAACAAAGCTGTTTACACACATCCACTCGCTTTTTTCCCCCCAGGCCTTGAAATGCCTCTCCCTCAAATTTGAGCACTCAGAGGGAAAAGAACATTCTTATGTTTTCAGTGATTTCAGGGATGCTGAGATGAACCTTATTTTCATCTGCAAAGCATCTTGACATTTTCCTGGGCTGTATATAAATGTTGGGGTCTAATTCTATCTGACTGAGCAATGATGAATGGCTGATACCATCTGGCAGTTTTAGGGCTGTTATGTCAGCAACTTTTCCTGCTGAGATGTACAAAATAATCCCTTACTTCTGGAAAGTCCTTTAAATAAAGTCCCAAAATCTATAGTAACATCCAATTAACCTTTGCACTCGGTTGACAAATTCACTGGAATTTGGTGTGAGTACACCCATTATCCTGAACACTTTAATCCTGCAACAAATATTACAATTCTGCCTTCATCTGCCTTTCAGGAAAGTAGATTTGAGCAGAGTCATCCATGTGCCAGTCACCTGGCAAACATGAAGGACATTAACACTGAAGTACAGAGCACATACAAGGAATAATAGCAAAGGTATTTTTCCAACACTGATATTTATAGGAAATATGCTTTTTAGCAGAACTTTGTAATTGCTAAAAAAATTTAAGTTGGTATCATTTTTTCCCCTCTGGCAATCTACCACGACAAGCATTCTTTTGGTGAGATAATGTCATTCATGTATCACCTTAGTGACTGCATACTTTGGTTAGCAAACATTCAGTAATTCCTCTAAGTTCACATTACAGGAAACTGCACATACTTGCACACTCTGAGATTGCTTATCTGGAGTTCAGGTAAGGTCAAAATATGTGCAGGTTCCATGGGATATTTTCCCCTGACCAAAAGAAGAGAGGTATCTCATTTGATATCGGCTCCAGAGATTAATTTTGTAATTGAAACACCATCATGTTTTTGAGCTAAGTAAGTAAAAAACCAACAAACATTTCTACATGTTCATAAAAGATTTTACAGCCATATCAGAGGCTACATAAGTCTGATTGTTTTTTACAAACAAGGTAGAAGAAAATGCTTCTTTGGAAGCTAGGGCATCCTTTTGCCAAGGGTATTTTTGGATTTGAAAGAAGCATGGTAAACCTTGGTGGTGTCTTCATTTGTGTGTGAGCTGAAGAGAGTCCAGCCATGCATTATCACAGTCCTTGTCCAGACCAGGGACCAGGACAAAACATGTTGTCACCTGCCCAGTTTTGTTAGGATTTCTTCTGGGTTTTATTTTTATGCATAGATTTACTCATATCTGGATGCTATTCGGATGCAATTGAGTTACATGGTCAAATAAATAAATAAATAAAGCCAAAAAGCTTTTAAAATGCATATAGCCAATTCTAGCATTTAAATTTTTTTTTTTCTGCGATATTTACAAAATGGAGAAAAATTGTAAACAATCCAGAAAAATGCTAAACTACCAAGAATTAAATCTAGCTTCCCCTAAAGAGTTGCCAAGGTGAAAAAAATACAAATTACAAAATACAAAAATACAAAATCATGATAACTTTAGATTCCAGAAATTATTATTAAAGTGTAAACTGACCAATTTTTGACTGTAAAATAAAATAAAATATGTGAAGTTTTGAACTGGTACATTGGTGTAATAAAGGCACCTTATGTTGCACACTAATGATTTTCATTTCTTCTCAGCAGCTCCCTACTCCAGACATCCCAGCAAGTGTCGGCTGATGCTGTGCTTTACACTTTTCTGCTATAGCAAAAACATTTCTGGCTATGAAGCTCATCTGCCACCCACCTTTATGGTGGCCACAGGCTTTGCCACAGGTTAATTCTCTATTGCTTGAATGTTTGAGACACTGGGACAGAGGACACTCTGCTCTTTCCTGTCTGTATTCATGGCAAAAGAGAAGTGCAATATGGACACACCTGGGCCTATGCTTTCTTAGAAGACTGAACATTTTGTACCTGATAAAGAGACCATATGAATTTTATTCTATTACTTTACTCTGTTGCTCTATCAGAATTAAAAACTGCAGATTGAGGGTAGTGAAAACGGGGTAGATCAGGAAGGAAATTCTACATTATTCTGGTTTTCTCCTTCCCGCTGTGTGTTAACTGTGATTCTCTCAGAACATGGTTCTTAGTTTGAAAGAATAATCATGTTGTACATTTATGCTCTATTCCTTTTTGTATTAGCTTCCACTATTACAAGGTGGTAGTTGTCACTGAGTGGCACCAGGAGATTTGGATGAGCTTTTCAGCCAAGGGTGGCAGAACCTTTCATGTCACATGAAATGTCCTCTTCTGGCATGTGTGCCAGATCTGACATGTGTGCTACCACTTTGCCTTTCCTTTACTCTCTGTGCTCTAAAATTGTGACAGGTTTAAAATAACTAGAAGATCAGAATAACGAAAGCTGAGCTAGCTGGTGAATGGAGGCAAGGCTTGTGTATCAATTAGAAATATTATGCATATATTCATACAGATTCGTTCCTGCTTCTCTGAATTTCTCTAACTATATAACAAAAGCCAATTATTTTCTTCTTTCAGAACCTTTCATTTTACAATTCAACAGCCAAGTTTAAAAAAAAAGTTATAAATTTCAACAGTATGTGGCCTAAAGGCCTCATAAACAGTAAAAAGATAATACAAATTTTAAATATTTTAATAAAAAGCTGTTGAGTATTAACTGTATTTTTAATTTGAGGGCCTCCTTGAAGCATTTTTTACTGCTTAGATTTGCCAGTACCGGATACAGTTACTCTCAGCCTGCTAATTAATTGCACAGCCCCTACAAAATGGTTGAGATCAAAATCTAATTTGGTGTTGCAAAAGTGTCTGGATTGGTACAAGTTCCACTATCAACTTTATGAATTTGTCTCTCTGATTCACAGGTAATTTAGGCAACCTAAGGCATCCTTTTTCTTTGTTTTCTAGAATTGTCACATATGTAGGAGGCTGGGCCCTGAGTTTTATGCTCTGCTGAAAACCACGGCATTAAGGAATAGACCTTGTGGAGTATCAGCACATGAAAGCTGATAATATTTTTAACCTTAAAACATGGGCACTCTTGGTCAAACCTAGAATGCAAGATGAAAAGGAAGAAAAAGAAAGGCAGAGCAAAGGTTGAAATAGCTGAAGAATACAGCCATGCTGACCTAATTGTCACATTTGAGAGAAAGCAGAGCTTTTGTCCTACCCTCAAACCCTGCTAGGGAAGTCTGGCATATAAATGAAACATTCTCTCTTTCTTCACACCACATCATCAATGAGACTTTAAGCCAAGGTCCATAAATCTACAATCGCCTTAAGCCAACAGGTTTTTCATAAATTCCCAGGAATCTGGATTTTTCTCTCTGTCTCAATTTCTGTTTTCTACTATGTCTGCTTGAGGGAGGTGGAAGGGGATATGGGCAGGATCTGTGAAAATACAGTGGTTTTCTGGGAGTTTCTACCTTTTATGTAAGAGTATTAAATTTAGTTTGCTCAAGTTCCACTGGTAATGACCAGCCAGTATCAGATACATGGTTAGCACCTTATATATCCAGCTCCTTACTGATGTCCCTACAAGCATGGTCCCATATGCCATCCCACATCCCATAGCTCAGTTCACTGCCTATGTAATTAGAAGCTTCTTTTCTTTTCTTTTTTTTTTTCAATTGGTAAGTATTTAACACCGACGAGAGTAACAGTGTAATAAATAGGATTTTGGGGAGCAGAAAACACATTTCTCTAAAATATAGTCTTTACAGGAAATGTCTGAAAAAGACCTCATTCAGGAGTGCTTGCCACCTTCTTCACCTCTGTTTCTGTATGAAGTCATAAACAAATATAAAATTTTACTAAATGTAGCACTTGGATAGACAAAGGAAAAATTGTGCAAATGGATTTCTGGAACCAGGGAGATTTCTCTTGCTTTTTCTGGGGGTACTGGAAAAATAATATTTTTTTACTGTAATTTTTTTCCCTGAAACACTTCCTTTTATTAAACACTTTCTGTATTTTTTCTTTTTGAGGAAAAATCCTGCAAAAAATGTGGCAATAAAGAAATTAATGACAGAGCCTGCTTCAACACATGTCTTCTCATTTATTCTCTCCACTTTAAACATGCTCTTTCCTTGCAGAAGAATTTTTTTCAGGAGATTTATCTGTAAAGCCGAGATACATGAATTATGTGATTAAAACTACTGATAGGTTTTGTTTGTGACTTGTCTGTGATTCTGTGGAATGTAGGTATTTTACTGAATGAGGCTAATTATTACATTTAGGTGCCAGCTCTCCGTAATGAATGCAATGCAAAGCTTTTCAATGGCAAACTGTAACTGAGCTGTCAGATGATAATAAAAACATTAAAGTATATTGAAAAACGGGGAAGAAAAGTCTCCTCTTTCTCACTTGACAAGTTCTGAAGCGCAGTTGTGGAAGTCATTCAGGTCTGGGCATTCATGCATGCACACTGAGCTCAAGATTCACAATTAATTCCCGTTTCCACCTCCCCCACAGCCTGGCCATCCCTTCTGTTTGTGCATGAGCTGGGAGCCCGCCCTGCCCGGTGCCCCAGGCTGCGGTGGTGGCTCTGTGGCAGTCACCTGGCTCGCCCACAGCCCTGCCTGGCAGGCTGAGCACAGGGAAGGGCTGCTCCATGCTGTCCTGGAGCCAGCAGCTCCGAGGCATTGCTTAGCCCCATGTCCAAAGGATCCCATCAGTAAAGGGCCCCCTGCTCCTCCAAAACATCACCCAGCCACAGCCCCCAAAGGCGACCACGTGTGCAGAATGAATCTGACTGCACGGCCTTTGTGAGAGGTCTGTGCCTTCCTCTGCTCACATCTTGTTTCACAGCAACTCTCTGACTGACCTATTTTATCTTCGTTTGCTGCTATGTCTAGTCAAATGAAGAAAAGTGCCTGAAGTGCCCTGTGTTTTCTGACCCACAGCCATGCTTGTCTACTCTTTGGGAAGAAGGAGCTCAGTGTCTCATTCACAAGATCCGACTGCTCAGATCTTTGGGAACCCATAAATCTGTGCAAACACACTAATACAATCCATACAATGCTAAAGACAAGGCAGTTTTGGCAAACATTCTAAATCAGTTTAGAGACATAAAATACACATTTATTTTAGCTCTTGGCAATTTTAGGGAGTTTACACTAACTTCATATGATAATTTTTTTTTTCCAGTAAGAACATATTTCTGTTATGATATTAGAGCTTTTTTTGGGAAACAAACCTTAATGCAGAGAAGTGTGTGATTTGCAAAGAAGATGTAATGCAATTTTATTTCCACTCTGAGCCGAGGAAAGGGTTGGGAATAATGCTACACAGGCTGAGAGACAAATGCCCAAATCTGAAAATAATGCAGTTACAGCCATACCCTACACTGCTGAGTTTTTCCTTAAAACTATCCACATAAATATCAGTAAAAAATGCCCCCACAGAAAAACCCTGGGCTTTGTGGAAGACTGGAAACTGGCTAATCATGTTAATTACAGACCACACAGCTTGTCTTAGCTCCCATTCAAAGGAGAGATTTATTAACGAAGCCATCACGTTTCAATAAAGACAGAAAGAAATCCATTTCGTGTTTGATGTCCTTCTTCTTGCTTTATGTCCAAAGGTCCTTTGGGGCAGGAATTTTTCATCCAGAAAAGTAAAGCTGATGCAAGATCATTTGTCCTTCAGACAGACATACTCCTTCAGTCCTCTCTTAGAAACTTATCTGAGTTGCTGAGGCAACAAACACTTCGGTTTGCCATAGGTCACACATACAAACTGGGAATCTCATCCACAGTTGTTTGAAGTTAATAGGGTTTCTTTTCTGCTGGATGTTTACTTAGGCCATGTTGTAGAAGACGCTGAGTCTCCATGAGGGAGATTTATTAGAGACTGGGGGAACTTGACTGGCCTTGCCATTTCTCATTCTGAGAAGTAAGGACACCATCCGGTGACCAGACAAGCATCCTTCACTCCCAGACATGTAGTGACAACACAATAATTCATGGATTCCACTCAAATGAAACAGAATAACCTCACTCAAATCAATGAACTCGCATGCGGAGGCAGAACCTTGGTATTTTTTTTTCTTGTTTTTATTAGTGCAATACAAGTGTCTGGATGGGATTCATGTAACGTGACTTTGGCCATCAGAAAGTGACAGCTTCTGTGGGGGTAAACAGCTCATGGAATAGGATATGTTCAGTGTCTGCAGAGGTTAATGTTTCCACACTCCCCTTATAGGTACAGGAGACAAAGTTGTTATCAGCAGTGCAGCCTGGACAGTTCAGCTGAGTAGTCACTACTTCAGAGTGAAATTATGTGTTCTCCTTGGATTTTAATATGGTAAATAGAGAAGTTTCTCTTGAGATTAATTAATTTTCTTTTTTCTAAAAATCAGGTCATTTAAAAACAAAACTAAACCAAAGCAAACAGGGTATACTCTATACACTGTACTTTATAATCAGTGTAAATAGTGGTTTAAAAGGAAGCAAAACCATGGTTTAGCCTAGACAGCTGATTTCTTAAAAGCTGAGATTGGTTAAACTGACTCCTAACCCTAATATTTGCAGAATTTCTGAAAACTAGCTGCTGGGAAGCATGCAGAACTAAGAAAATTTTGTCCTAATGACAACAGCCCAATAACTCAATGGGGCTGTTCTATTACCAGCATAAATTTCCACTGTCAGCTGTCAATGTGTCAGCTCATGTGAAGCCAGGTTTACCGAGGCTCTGTCCCCTACAGTCAGTGAAGGGACAGGGCCATACCAAATACTCTGGCATGAGTCCAGCTGTTGTTCAGGACAGCTGCTGAATTGCCCCACCCAAAGCCCAGCATGGCACTTCTAATATTTTCTCACTTTTTAAAGAGCCTGGTCTCCATTGCCTCCCTCTTGTACCCTGCCAGGCTTCTTCTTCCTCACTGAGGTTAGTGCTGTCAGCCGAGTACAGCTCACAGGAGCAGGGATCACCCAGAAAAAGCTGGCAGCCCATGGGCAGCCAGAAGCCCAAGGCACACATTTTTTTGTCACTGATATATCTTTGATATGTATCTGGACTCTTTATTATGTAAAACAGTAAAAAAATCCATGTACTATAACAGCGAAGCTTTCTTCTTCTCTGCTGAAAACTATAAAATAATACAACTGATCCACTGCATTGTTATGCTGTGATATTTCTTCCACTTTAAACCAGTTTTGGAGATGTGATCTAGAAGAAATAAAGGCAAGAAAAATCTTTTGAGTTATATTTGATTTCTAGTAAAGAGTTTATGGGATATATAAACAACGTGGTAATATTTCCAATAGCACAGAATTGCCTGGGATGTTAATCACTGACAGCAGTACAGAAATACCCAGCAGGTGAATGTTAGGCATGAGTGTTATGCTTGATCTCAAGGTCATATTGAGGATTTTTAAAAACAGAAAGCGACTTTTAAGCAAGTACAAAAGCCAGCCCTTATATTCATCTGCTCAATATCCCTCTCATGCCAACACTGTTTAAAAATGTGGTGCTCAAACTCGCTATGTCAGAAGGTGAAGCTGCTGTTGCAAAAGCAAATAGGACTTTGGCTTGCTAAATTTTACATGTATTGGAGAGGTTCTCAGTCTCTCTTATGCTAATAAAAATCTATTTATTTCCTTTTATAATTAATAATAAATTTTGTCTGACAAAAAAACCTCAAAGAAAGATATTTTTGTAGCATGATGGGACCTAAATTTCCTTTTCATAGCTGCTTATGAAAAGGATGACATTACACCAGTGACAATGAAAAATAAGGGCAAAGGAATTAAGACATTCAAATATCTTAAAATTACTTGAGAAAGGGTTCATTTGTTTAAGTCAGTCTTTTTCATGAAATGTACAAATATTTATTTTTTGTCTTCTGAGTCATCTGTAAGTTTTTTTAAGTTATCCATAGTCCTTTTGTGTGGATCTTATTAGAGGCAGCTTCACTAAATATTAATAAGAGGATAACTTAAACCAAGAAGCCAAAATTGTCACATTCCTACTCTATACAGCCAATTTCACCTGGATCCCTCTGTCTCTTTTTGCAGTTTTGCTTTCATGCCTTTCCCTCCATAGCTGATTGTAATAGCAGGAGAAAAACCATAGGCTAGGCTCCCTCAGAGCAGTGCTGTGAGACAGAGCTTGGCATAAGGGGCTCCTCATGCTTTGTATGTGGAAATTATTTTACAGTTGCTGCAATCTCTGGAGCATGAAATGCTCTCTTGGGGCACCAGTCCTTCTACCAAAACACAGATTTAGCTGAACATGGAAGGCAATGTGGCTAGCAGGAGTGAGGATGGCTACCACACATTGCGATGAATGTTGCCCTCTAACACACCAATACATACCAAGGCACACAGAAGTACAGACAAATTATACACTGAAGTGCTTTTGAAATGGTGGTTTGTAGGAGTCCCACTGTCTAGTAAACCAAGTTTGTCCCTTTCCCCAGAACAGGCTTAGTGTTACACCTCTGCACTCTCTGCCTCTCTGGGCAGAGGATAAGTGCCCAGATTTACCAGTATTTCTTCTGCTCTTCCTATGATTTGCCATTTCTACTCTCAGTAATGGGAGTAAAAAGTTCCATTAAAGTGCTTTTCATTATGTAAGGCCAGGTAATGCTCTGTGGGTGAGCCCAAGGGCCCCCATCCTCCCCAGCCTGAATATATCTTTTCTCTCCTGGTACTTCTGAGAACACAAGTGTGATCCAGCCCAATCTACCCTGAGTATAGAAAAGCCTGTGAAATACTACTTGGTGTTGTATTCTGGTAGGATACACTTCAGATGTCAATGAATTGCATCTCTCTGTGGTATGAAAAGTGTTCTTCACGGGCTTGCCAAGAATTGGCCTTTTAGTGCCAAGTTTTCATTTACACTTTTCAGGGGCAATGTGCATAAATGCTACTGCCCTTCACTAGGCAACTTGCAGCTGTTAGAAGGAAGGAAACTTCAGGAAAATCTTGTATTTTTCTTCAGCTCTTTTAAGGGGCATGAAAGCCTGTAGCAGAGGGAAAAGCAGTTTCCTACTGCTGATGGTAATGATAAGCCATTGTTGCTGATGAGCTCAGTGTGGAGCTGGAGAAAAAGAGTCTGGCTGCTCATCAGACTGAAGGTGCAAGGCATTAAAGGGGATTAAACCAGCACAGTCTCTGCCAGCCTAATCCACTTGGCACCAATGAACTGTAGGGAGGCCTGGCTGCTTTGTGCTCATGGCATGTACAAGGAGACTTAGAAAGAAAAGAAGAAGTAAGTTTAGTTGCTATGGAAGCTTTTGCTGGTAATTGACTTTTGTGATCCTTCCTTTTCCCCTTCTCTTTTTTGCAATTGTTGATTAGAAACTGTGCACCACTCTACTTTAATGCCCATGAAATAAAGGAAGTTGTTATTTCGCAGTGAAAAATCAGAACTTTAGGGGAGTACAAGGACTTGTGAATATGCCATGTATGGTCAGAGCACTGCTGCAGCACTACCTTTGCTCTGACTCTGCTAAGGCAGGTCAGCTTCATTTGAGGCAATGGAAACACTCCATGAAGTTATCTGAGAATGAGATTGGGTCCCTATACCCTTTTAAAGTGTACAGAACACACTATACCATAAACTCAGGAAAGCAGCTTTCAGTGGTGATATATTGTCCTATAAGGAAGCAGGAGCAGCAAGAGAAAATCAGATCTTCTACAGTGAATTTGATCCTGATGGGGGCAATTTCTGTTCGGAATGTGACTGATCCACTTCTGATGGCTTCTGATCCCTGACACAAGTTAGAGACAATAATGAAAGGTTGTATATGTTTGCAAAGAAAAAGAAAACATTATTCTTTATTTTCTAGGGACAGAGATAGTCTCTTCTCGGAAATGGTCAGAGGTATAATAATAATGCTAGGTATTTGCACTTACCCAGGGAAGAGCTAGCCCTGTCCTTTGACTCTGAAATGACTGTGGATAGTTTATGTTCCAGCCACCAGTAAAAATTAACCTAGCAGCATCTCCAGAGACAAATCTAAAAGCAGGTTTTTTCATCTGCAATCAGCAGTGAGGAATACATAATGTTGTAGCTATCTGCAAAGAAAAGGATTTTTTTCTTTTTTGAGCCTGGATGTTTGGTTGTCATTTTGTTCTCTCTGTTAATTCAAGGCATAAATTCAAAGGGTAACATGGTTCAGACTGACTCCAGCAGGTTCTATGTGTGTGTTATTCTCCTAATTAAGCTGTTAGAAAGAACTGAAATTGCAGTGTCAGTAGGGACAGGCCTGGAGTAGTGCAGTATTCGCTAAAAGGTAATTTTTAGGGATTATTATAACAATGGTTCTGAAGACCTTTCCTCTTTTCACTTTTACTTCTGACCTTTTCTGTCTAACAGAGTTTTCTGATTAAGGTTTTGAAGAGTGTAATATAAAACCAGTGAATTACTCCTTTGGAACAAGACACCTGTTAAAATAAAGCACCTGGTATTTTTATTTGTAAGATGAAGATAAAGAAAACATAAAAAAAAAATCCACTAAACACACAAAAATTCAGAGGCAGAAGTTTTTTTAGAGGAAAAGCTATTTGAAAGGCTTTCATTTTCTTTGCTTTTGGAGTAACCACTATGGATGTGAAGATAAGAGATCATTAGACCTACATCAGTATGTGGCATAAGGGCTGCTCTTCTGTAGCCCATCAAGCATGCAATAACCCAACTGAAATTCCCACAGAGGTCAAACAATAGCCTCCTGTTTGTGGCTGCCTCCGGTTCAGTTAGTAGAAAATGTATAACCCAACTTTTATCAGATCCAGCTATAAAGATGAGGTGCTCAATATTTCCTGTGCTAAGTGGAGTTCTTTGATCCATTGTCCTGCTAATTACCAATGGGGTTGACCTCTTCCTGGATTTAACTGCTCTTGCCCGTTTTTTTCTGGCTCCCTGTATTTGCTTAATTAGACACAGCCATGAATGCTCCCACAGTCCAAGCCATCCTGAAGCACTTAGACTTGTCTGTGTGGATCTGGCATCTTATGAGTTAAGTCCTGCTCAAGGACTTGATGCAAAGGCCAGGGAAGTCAAGGGAAGATTCTAAGGCAAATGACCAGACCCTGGTATGGTAAATAAAATCCAGCATGAGTCCACGAGTGTAACTGGAGCCAGGCCAGTTTGTACAAGCAAAGAATTTGGTCCTAAAGTTTACTTTCTAATTTTAAATTCAGAGTAACATTGTTTACACAATGGACATAAGAAAGACCAAATTAGGTGCTGTGGGAACACTCTATGTTCAACTAGCTGAGAAAGAAAATGTTTCTCTGTCTTTAAAAAGGTTTCATTTTCTTTGTGTGATTCAGGTGTGAAATGTGGTAAGAGAGCTTATTTGCCAGTCTATTTATTGCTGATTTTTCGTTATCTGTAGGTAGCTGAGCTGGAAGACATGCTGAAAAGTGTTGCAGTCCCAGCCCCAAGGAACGTGCCTGTGTCATTTCTGGCATTTATTTATCTACTGTACTTTTAAAGCCATGATAGGAACCCCCTTCTCCTTCAGCAATCTATTTGTATGCTTCTCTGTGCTAGCAATTAGATTTTCCCCCCTTTATATCTATTTCTCCACAGCCGCAATATCTTCCCATTGGATAGGGAAAATTATTTACTCCTGCTTTTTCTTTTTTTTTTTTTGTGATATCCTGTTACATATTTGAAAAATGGTTCGTATTTTCTTCTCTTCCCACACTAAAGAAACTCATATAACTCATCTTTCTTTCTATCTATCCTGGCAGTGTGTAGGACAAATTTATAGGATCTTAGTGTAGCAGAGCTTGGGTTAGACCTTAATTTAATGTGAAGACCCCATCATCTGTGGGAAGCACACTCCTCTTCCTGAGTATTGACTGTCTGCTCAAAGCTACAGACAGCCTTAACAGAATGCCTGGACAGATGATCAATTCATGGAGGAGCCATATGGCTTTTTTCTCCTCACTTTTATTAGGGGTCTGGGCATTCTGAGGGGTATAGAAATGCAAAATCCCCTTATAGAAATTATATAAATTTGTACTATCTATGACAAGATGCATTAATGGGGAAAAGCCATACAGACAGTGACCATTTTAATACTAACCCATGCTGATGGACCAGACAGAGAGAGAATCAGGATCTTCCTTCCATGAGGGATGAACCCACCCAGGTCACTCCCATGAACAGGAACTGGATGGATTGTGTCCTGTTTCACTTTCAAGGTAGATCAGGAGAAATTCTTCTCAATTTACATTCTGGATACTAAGATCTGAGCTAGAACTAGTTTGGCTAAGTCTAAATTTTACAGGTAGAGAGAAGGGAAGCAGAAGAGAATGGAAAAGGAGGGGAGAAAAACAAGAAGGCCTCAGAAAATTTTACTCACTGTGTGGTTGCATGCTAGATATGTTTAAATAAGTTTCAAGATTTTCCTTTGAGAATGAGGCACAATTTACATATCATAGAACATGTGGTCTTCCTTTCATTTTTTTTTTCATTATCAGGCTTTTGATGCCTGCAAAATTAAGTGTGAACATTCAGTTCATCTATAGTTTTGTGTGTGAATTTATTCTAGAGAAGAGCTTTTCTCAAAACTCAGGATATATCAAAGGAATTGCTTGAGATAGCCACGTTGACAAAGGTTAAAAATGAAGTGTTTTAACAGCTTCAAAGTTCTCCACTGGTTAATTCTGTCTCAGCAATATCTCAAACAGGAAGCACAGAAATTTAATAGTTGGTATCAGTCAGGATTTGGGTTTTTTTTTCTCAGACTGCACTGCACAAATTATTTCAAATGTGTTAGTCAATTTGTTTCTGTTTTAGGGAATCCATGTGGTTTCTCCTATCACGTGTAGCTATTTCTTTATAAAACTGCATCTCCTTTTGTAAGCTTTCCAAAATCTGTAAAGAATTCCTGGAAAACAAAAGCATGTGTATGATTTCTTGGCATGACAATCAAATGCCCCAAGTGTCTTGCTAAGATGTGGGATTCAGAGGACTCACTTCTACAAGAAATTCCTACACACACATCATTTTTTATCCCTAGATCCCCAAGCTTATAAATACAAGTTATTTCTTATATTTCTTCCTGTTATTTTTTTCCTCAATTTCCACCTCAGAAATGTAGTGTGTGTCATCATCCAAGTGTTACCAACAGATTGTCAAATACTAGGCAAATTCCAAAGATACACAGCACAAATGTAGGCATGACCTCTGTGCTCTCCTGTCTCCAGAAATATTCTGGTTCTAGGGAATTTTAAATCTCAGACACTGACAACCTTCAGAAGATTTCAGAGAGTGTAGCATATTCTTATCATCAAACTCTTAATTAACGTGTGCTATGGCTCATGGAACAGCTACAGAAATCCTCTCTGGGTCACAGGCACTCCATGAAAACACTGAGCCACACAACATTTTCCTCTGCTTCTCATGAGTTAATGAAAGCTAGTTGCCTTTACTTACTGTTTTATTTTGTTTTGTTTTTCTTCTTAAAAGAAAGCCATTTTGCACTTTCAAAAGACAGTTCAATTCAGTGTATCATTAATACTACAGCCAGCTTGGAGAACAGGTGAATGTCATATTTTCATGGTTAAGGATACCAATATGGAGAATTGAAAGGGATGATAACTGGAATATTTACTGTTACTGTGCACAATCTATACATAAAACATGCTGCGATTAAAATTCCTCTCCCCCTAGGAGCATTATGAAGGTATTAGGGCCCATCAAACTCTAGAACAACAGTTTTCAGTGAGGGAGAAAGATGTTTTTCAACTGTAAAATCTATTTTGCTGGTCTTCTATCCAGCACACTTGTTTAAATCATGTTTAGATGTTTAAATGTTTACCTGCTGAGCCTTTCTTTGGCAGAGCACGGTACAGTTTGCACATTAAATGCTCACACTCTCTGCATCAGAATGGCAGGAGGAATATGCAGCATACTCCCCTTCCCTTCCCTTCCCTTCCCTTCCCTTCCCTTCCCTTCCCTTCCCTTCCCTTCCCTTCCCTTCCCTTCCCTTCCCTTCCCTTCCCTTCCCTTCCCTTCCCTTCCCTTCCCTTCCCTTCCCTTCCCTTCCCTTCCCTTCCCTTCCCTTCCCTTCCCTTCCCTTCCCTTCCCTTCCCTTCCCTTCCCTTCCCTTCCCTTCCCTTCCCTTCCCTTCCCTTCCCATGCTGATGAGATCCTGTGTGCTTTGCAGACAGCCATACGGTTCCTAATCAGGGAAAATCAAAAATTTCAACAGACAATTCTTGAAGTGTTCATCCTCACAGATTAAGTTTTCACAAGTTTTGGCTGAAGAATCTTAACATTTCTATCACTAAAACAAAAATAATGTTAGCAACTGGCAAACGTCTAAATGGTTTTTTTTCCCATTGATAGAAATTTCTTTTGAAAATGGTAAATCACATCTTTACTGCTACTGAGCTTCATGGAGGTTGATAAGTGACAGACCTTAGGGACACATCTCGTCAGGACTGACATTCCTGGCAGCCCTTCATGCTCCTTGTATTTATCTTTTCTTTTACTCTAAATTGTAATTCTCAAAATAGCATGTGACAAAAAACACTCATCAGCTTCTGTATTTAGCTGAGACCATTAGGGCAGCTGGCTCACTATTCCTTCTCCAGACAGCATCTTCACTCTTCTGCAGAGTTCAATGGGGGTGTAACATGAAAACATATCCATGGTAAGAGTTGGCATTCAGAGGGAGAATTTAAATTTAGGCCTAACTATTCTTGCCCCAAGGAAGCAAATGCCTAGAAACTAGCTATATTCAGATGCTACAAAGTTCTGTACTTAAACAGAGAATCCATTGCTTTACTAAAGGTATACAAGCAAAAAGGTGGTTAAGTGTGCTGACAGGTCTCACTAGGGAAGGGTCACATAGGCAGATGTCATCGTGCTGTTGTGACAGCAGAGACCACAGAACCTTGCCAAGATTCAGAAGACAACCATTTATTTTTTCCTCAGAACATATAATGATAGTTTCTAATACTGGAAGAATTATTAAGATAAAACAAAACTAAATAAAAATAGTAATAATTTTAAAAAAATTAAAGGGATTCCTTTTACCTGCTTGCTGGGAAATCTTGGTGATGAAAAAGAAAGACCGGAGCAGCCAAGTTTTGAAAAAAAGTTAATCTTGTAAGTGATACTAGAACATGTAGAGTATTTCTGTTTAATAGAAGCTTACATTCAGCGTCCAAATCTGTTTAGGAAAAGATCCAGTGACTAAAATGTGGGAACAGAGGTGGCACATTGTGAAAAAAGTAGAATCACCTTTCCTGAGGTAAAGAGAGAACCAAGAACAAAGATACACCACGTCTTTACAGAGCACAGTTCTAACAAATGTGCAAATGTCTGTAGTCCCATCACGTCCATGCACGTCAGACAGAACAATCCAACTAATTTTTTTGGTTTTTTTCCTTGTGTGTTGGGGTCTTTTGCTTGCTTATTTTGTTGGGAGTTTTTAGCATCTATCTATCACGGCATTGTGAGGGACTTCAAACTGAAAAGAAATGTTTGAAGGTCCTTATGCTGCTAATATTGAATCAGCCTTGGAATTTTCTAACTATAGAGACTACAGCTTCCTAATTCCAAAGTCCTGTACCTGAGAAGGGCAAACACTGAATGAAAGCTCTTCACAAATGATAAGAGGTCACTGAGTTAACAGTCAGACAGTGAGCACGAGCACTGCTAGACTATTTTCAGCTCTGAAAACAAGAAAGCCAAAATGATTAATACTACTCACAAACCTAAGAATGACTGTGAAGTGAATGAATGAGGAGTGCATGGGGGAAAGTACTACTTGGAAAAAAAAGGCTTACCTTTTACTACTTATTTGATATTCATAAAATAAGGTCTGGTAAAATAAGAAAAAAACCCAGAATCCTAGTCTGAAAAATAAGATTTAAAAGCCCTCACACAAAAAACCCTCACACAACTACCATTCGCAGGGAGAAAATGGAACACAATTAAGAAAACAAAATGTAAATACAAAATGAGGGGGAAAGAAAGCTGATAGGCATGAACATAAATTAGAATCTAGTCATTGTGGGACTGTGCCAATAGAAGCATAAACAGGTGAGTAGAGAGAGCTAGTCAGTGTACTTACTAACAACAAGAAGGTTTTGAATGATTTCTAATTTTTCTCGAATAAAAGGAACCCCTGTAGTAGGGAGGTTTCTGCATTGAAAAGGGTGAATTTATCAGTAAGAGAGAAACAGCACTTGTGCTCAGAATGCATATGTTTGTGTCATCTAAATAGATGCATTCCCAGACAGGATTTCTTAGAGCTTTCCTTAGCCCTGAGAAGAAAGAGTATTAACACTGATAGACTCTAATTCACCTAGCTAATATGAATTGCATTAGTGTATAAATTTTTAAATCTGAAAAGTTGTGTTTTGGACAGATAAACTATCCTACAAGATAAACCATCTTATCTACATTCTCACTGTCAAACTATTTAAGGATGTCCACATTATTCCCAAATAAAATAGAGATCTACACTTAAAACAAAAATAATTTAAACAAAATAAAGGTTGCAAACGAGCTAGTGTTCCTTTTATTTCTTTACCAAAATTAGAATTTTCCATTTCCTTCTAGGACTTGCATAAAGCACAGTCATTTTTCTTGATTTATACAGTCGATGGAAGAGATTTTTCTAGCTTTAAGACTTATAACTGAGCATTTAAGAGGAAATAAAAGCAGAAATGTAATGCTACAAGTCCACATCACAAAAATGGAAGGAAAACTTTTGTTCTCTACATTCTTTCTGCAGGACTGCAGGACTACTTTATTAATTCTATTATGCAAATAAAAAGAGAAAGCCCTGGGATCCCACTGCTTTTGCAGGACAATGATTTAAAGGCAGCATGAATGGGAGTCATTTAACTGATTGATATCTGTATCTGATACATTTAAGTTCCTAATACAATCAGTGAAGGTCTAACCATTGAAATGAGGTTCATTTCATCAAATGTAGGTTTTTGCTCTAACATGAGATGAATCTCATGCTCACCTTCACAAACTGGCTTGATGTCTGGCCATTGAAGGACCTTGCATAACTGGTTTGGATGTGGCTCCTCGAGTTGCATAAATCCGCATTTGAACTGGACAAATCAAACCCTCCATGTGTTAATACATTCTCTTTTGCTACTTATAAGAATGTCCACAACTGAGAACAGCATTTGCTACATCACAAAAACACTTAATTCCTAAGTACTGATTACCTTTTTCAGATTTCTAACTAATTTAACAGTTTGTTGATGAGAGCAGATGGTTTCATTTTTGGATTAAAGTAACAAAAGTTGTCAGTGAAAATAATTCACAGCTTTATTGAGTAATAAAGATGCGATCCCTCAAAGTATTCAATCCCACTTCTGAGTGGCTCATCACTTCCCACTCTCTTCAGTGATGATTGCATGTGCTGAATCTTTCTCAGAAGACATTTAACTTAAATGCTTGTAGTCTAGATTAAACGCACCAAGCTGCCCCCAGAGCAGTTTTACCAAACTGCTAAATCAAATGTGGTTCAATGATTTGGAAACTGTAGATAGGAGCAATGCCCTTCTGCCCAGGAAACAGAGCCCCACAATTTACGTCTTTGTTAAATATTTAGTCATGAATTAACAACACATAGTGCCACACTAAAACATTCCATTTGAGATCAGAGACCAGAAAGTTTATTTGAGCCTGCAGTCCTGCTTGACAAGATTTGTAGCATACACTTATCAAGGCAGTTGGTATATTCACAAAGGTACAAAAAGTTCCCCCTCACACATAGCTACGGATGCCATCCATCTTATGAAGCATTTTAACCCTGCTCTTTTCAGAAATACATAACCTGATGCCAAAATATGCTTAACATAATGTACGAGAAATCAGACATGAAGAAATTAAAAGTGAAGGGGTTTTGTTTGCCATCACTTTCAGAAAGTGATTTGAGCGAGTTTGACTAGTATTTTTAAGTATTGAAACACATCTATCAAAGAGCATAGCAGTAGCCTTTGGAGTTATTGGATTCATTCAAGGATGATCCTGAGGTAAATGGAAGGAAAGAAGAAAAAGAGCTGAAGCTGAGACATCGCTTGAGCCACTAATATTTTATTTATTTGCCCTTGTTTTCTTGAATGAACTCATGATCAACCTGTAAACAAAGATGTTTTCTGGGAGTAAGGGCAGCTGTTCCATAAGGATTACACAGGACTGGCCACAACTCTTTTGCAATGATTAGGGGAAAAAATAATGTATCTGCTTTTGAGTACATGAGCAGGGTGGCAACACCAACAGAGGTTTCTTCTACTGCCAAAAGTAACATTCATCTTGGCATTTACATATTTGTGAATGTTTGACTTTGCAGATTTATTCATCTATTAACCTTGCAGGAGGAGTAAAGGGAGGAGAGAGGGGAATGTTAATGGAAAATCTTGGGTTTTTTTTTAAAAAGAAACTGACCCCCTCAGAAAATCCATTATGTAGCATTACAGTGACCCACAAGGTTCATAGTCAGAGTTTTGCTCTTTGGATACATTTTAGTTAATAGTGGCACATTTGTCAACTTCTGCATAAATCAAGAGAAGAGACGCATTTTGCCAGCAGTGTTTAAAACTGACAATAGAGGAGGCTCAAGAATCCTGAACCACTTCCAGGCTCCATTTACTGGAGACCCTTCTGACAACATCCAAATTTTGCTCCATTTCCTCCCTTGTTCAAACAGGAGAAAAATCTCCACTCTTTCCACATTACCATTTTATTTTATTACCTCCAGGCAATACTCACTCACCTCTCAGTCCCTACTGCTTTCTGCTTTAGTCATTTTAAGGCTTCTTTTTCAGCTAAGAACAAAACAGAAACAATCTCTCCATGTATGTGGTGCCACAGGGGCCATTAGCAGCCAGAGGATGACTTGCAGAGCAAGCCTGGCTCAGCTGATGGCTTTCCAGACAAATCCCTCCACATCTTACCGTCATGACTCATATTGGACAGTGCAAGTTCAATGCTTCTTCAGGCAAACTTCAAAAGAGTTCTCTCTCAGCTTCTGTCAGGGCCTTGAGGGCACCAAGGGGTCTGACTCGCTCTGTCCAGCCCCATGTGGGACCTGCATCCCTGCACTGCTGCTGCAGGAGCTCCACAGCAGCACTGTTGGTGTGTCTGTCTCACGCCTTCTCTCATGGGTGTACCTGATGCCTGTCTGCTGAATGGACCCGTCATGCATGTCTCATGTTAAATTAAATGCGTGTAAATCGCATTGCTCCAGGGTTAATACTTCTGAGTCTTATAATATAACAAAAATTCAAAGTAGTTACAAACATTGCCAACATGAAAAGGCATGGAAGTTACAAAAGATGAATATATTCATCTAAAATAACAAGCTTCTAAAGCACTGAAGCTATATTTCCTGAGATTACTAACTGAAGTATTTTAGACTTTATAAAAAGGCTTGTAATGTCTACCAGGATCACGATTAGATGGCTTTCTGAAGGTCATCCCCTCTCCAAATGGAAAAACTTTGAAAGTCTATCTTGGTTCACTGCTGTTACTGTCACTGGATACTTAGGTACATGCATGTGAAAACATCAATATATTTAGGGCTGGCTGCTGGGCGTGTGCATATGAGAAAGAACAGAGCTCCACTCTACTGTAAAGGCACTGCTAAGGTTATCAGGCCTTCCACTTATTCTTGTACTTATAAATAGGCCATAAATTTTAGTTACTGTACATTCCTGACAATTTAAGAATTTCTGAGAAGAAAAGTCAGGAATAGCTGTGGCCAGGAGCAGCCAAACCCTTTTGCTGAATTGGTATAAAGCACTAAACCATGCTACTAATGCTCACTCTGTCAAATTACCTGTCAGAGTTAAGCTCTGTTATCTTTGCTTGGCCTGCACATGATAAAAGAAAGAACAAGCTTTCAGCTTTAATGACAAACAAAAATTGCTGTAGTTGTCCTTGCACTTAAAAACACAAACAAAAAATCCCACTAAAAACAGTCATAATGTAATTTTTCATTGCAACTGCTAGTTTTGAGACCTCTGCTAGCAAAACAGACATCTTTAACTTAATACAAGAAAGCATGGCAGAAACAAGAGTATGCAAACAGTTACTAATGATTCAAATTGTTATCTCATACTGCCTTATCTTTCCCAAGTTTCTTTATCCACTCTTGGTCACTTCTGGGTTTTTTGCCCCACCTCTCTCCTTTCCCAACCAATTTAAAGAACTTTGAGTATTTCATAAACAAGAATAAGTGTACCATGACATATTAACAGCTGTGGTGCCCAACCCTGACTTTCCTTCATCCACCTGTCCTGTTGTTTATTCCATCCCTTCCTCCCCTCATCTCTGCTCATGCACACCCTTGTTCGTTGAGAGCAGCAGCAGGAGGTAGGACATCCCTCATCCCTGGCCTCTCCCCAGCTCACACTTGGTGCACCCCTGAAGAGATTACTTTGTTCAGGCAATGCTCAGATCTGTTAATGCTCAGGTGGTTAAGACTGCGAGAACAGCAATTTGTTGTTGCGAGTCAGACACCAAGGAAAAGAGAAGGAGCTGCGGGGTGAGGTGGCAACTGAACTGTATTTTTGCTTTAACAGCAAAGGGAGAAGTCCATAGAGTGTTTCTTGGATGTTTTTTAACAAACTGAGGCAGGAGGGATCGGGTCAGCAGGTGATGTTGTTGACTCCTGAATGTGACAGTAGTAAAGAGGTGGAGTTGAGTCCCTGCCCCCAGCTTTGCTAATGACTGTTCACCACCTGAGAATTCCAGCTCGTGTGTGTTTAGGAGGGAGCTGCTAAAAAATAATTTATACTGGACACAGGAAATGAGGATCTGAGACATATGAAGGATGCTACTAAGCATGCCCATTAGCATTTTTTTAGATGCTTTTGTGGTGTGTTTCTTGCCTCTGTGCTTCATAAGACGGTAGCTGCTCTTTCATAGGCCGTGTAACATATTTACTAGCCCAGTTTGATGTCTCAGGTTCTGTATGGCACCTGAGAGCACTAGACCCCTATGCTTCGGCATTTGAATACCTGACAAGGTATCTAACCAAAAAAATTGCGGGAGAAAGGACATGGAGTGAAGACAGGAAGATCTAAGTAGCTGAATTTCTCAGCATTATTTTACTTTATTACTTTACTTTTTTGAAAAAGCAAACTAGATTTTATATCAACACTTACTGAGAGTTCATATACTACCAGCATGACATGCTTCACATGTCCTATAAACATCTAACAGATAGGTTACTCCCTGAGAGATTTCTGGGGGTGGTCTGATGAGCCCTGGGTGCCACCAATTATTTAATTATTAAATAGAATTAATAATTAATAAGAATTAATTGATTTAATTTATTTAAATAAAAATAGATCAAATTGGTGGGGGGGGATGTTTCTATGTGTGTGCTTTTGGGTGGAAGGGAAGAAAGCTTTTTAATAAGCTCTCTTCTGAGCCCTGTAGTCTATTGATCATGCTGGCCCTGGCTCATGAGAATCTTCTAGGAATATTTTTGGCCTTCTGGACACATGTTGGGCACATTTCAGATGCTTTAAAGGAAATTCAGTCAAGATAGCCCTGGAAGGACTATAGGACAAGTCTATGAGCCCTCCAGCCAGAAAACAGGATGTCATTGTTTAGGCGGCCTGTAATGCAAAAGTTTAACATGAGTTAAATAAGATATGCATCTAAGAGCTTTAGACAGTACTTCTGGAACACAGCTTGAACTACATATTTGCACTGAATCTTTGCAAGATTAGGAAACTTTAGTTTACTCTTCTGTCTCTAGGGTTGTGTTTTCAGTGGGACACACTAATACAGATAAATGTATTTAGAATTTGAAGGAAAAAATAAAACTCTGCTTGCTAATGAATATGCGTGTAGTGGATCCTGCATCTCTACTACTTATAAAAGTTATATTTCATATAAAACAGGCTTCATTTCTTGTGCGTTCTATTTAATTTTCATTCCAGATCATGTATTTTACCACTTGTTTGGGTTTTTTTCCTGTGAAAAAAGCCCTTTTTTTAATACAAGGGACCTGCCTAGAGCCACCCAAGGAGTACATTTCTGAACAGAAACACAGATTCCTGTTAGACCTGTTTGGAAAGCAATGGAAGAAGGTATAAAATAGAGCAACTGAGAAAATGCACCAATAATTAGAAACAGCAATTAAATAAAGACAGCAAAAAGGTTCAGCTAGTGGTAACAGAGGTATTCTCATTATTCCAATCAGAGCCCCTTGACACCAATGCCAAAACATTTAAAACAGCAGGAAACTAAGACACCTTCAAGCAGAGTGTTGTCATTTCTGCAAAATACAATAATAAAATTGCATTATCTTTAAACAAATTGTACCAGAGCTACTAACACAAAGTGTTAGAGAGCAGCATTGATCCTTCATGGACACATACAAAGCCAGAACATTTACAGAAGAAGCCACTCCCAAAGCAGCACATGTTCCATTAACAACCCTTATTTTCAGATGGATTACTATTTTAAAAGCGAGTGATGGAAAATAACATTATTTTTGTCTTGGTTTTGTTTCTTTTATGTAAATAAATGTTCTTTAAGACTGTATGGTAGAAATATGTGTTTTGGCACAGGCAATCTTCTGAATTGCTGCAGTCTCTCCTATGCCATGTCAGGTGGATCTGTTCCCATCAAAGAGTTTAACTGACATCTCAGCCTTTAGACTGTATCATTAAAGATCTTCTGGGATTTAGCTTGTCCTTCCTTGACTGCACCATGTGTGCATGGTTGCTCCAAGGCAGAGCGAGAGATGTTTTGATCTGCACTGTCTCTATTTATGATTGACTAGCAGAGATTGCATGGCCTCCCCAGGCAATCTGCTTTGTTGGATTAGACAAATAGGTATTTGGTCTAGGTTGAGTTAATCCCACCCTAAGGCAGGAAGGTGGACTACTTGACCACCTGACATCCTTTTTAGTCCTACTTTTTCCTACAATTTTCTGATTCTTTCCCGATAAGTAGGCTGCTGGGCTCTTCACAAGATTAGGCACTGGAAAAATATGAGGATGAAAGACTGAATCCATGAATGTATATACAAGTTTAAACTCCATTTATTTCTATGGAAACTGAGATCCTAAAGACTGCTCTAGATCACAGACCAAACCCAAAATTATCACTGCATCCTTCATTAAAAAATAATAATACAAAATAAAGAAAGAGATGTCATAACTTGCAAATGGATGCAGAAAACTCAATTATCTTAGATAAGGCTGGACCACAATCTTTCCTGAACAGCACTTGCAGGCTTTGACCTCTGACTATTACAGCTTCATTTTCAGGTGTACATGATAATCTGCCCATCAGAGTTATGTCTGGCAGCAAGCTACCCATATGATGAGATTTCTACAGAATATATCAAAGGAATGACAACCCACTGGCTTTCCTTAGCTGTTGTTTCAGAAATAGGGAAAGTTGCCTGACGGACTGACGTCAGATTGAACACCATTTTAACAATGAATTTAAGCATACTTTGGACTGCTGCTAGACCTTGAATCAGGTGCTCCCAAGGTCACCCCACACCCACAGTCACCTGGCATGGGGAAGAGACCTACATCATAGGTTCTAAGCTTCAATGCTTTGTAAATAAGATCCTTACCAAAGAAGTTATAACATTATTTTTTTTTTTTTACTGCAAAGATCTAACCCTTTAGAGAAATTATTGTAAATGGTCTACATAATATTTAAACTATTGAAGTTCTCTACGTTAGAAACTGTATTTCAAGTGTTCAGAAAAAGTATAGTGCAATTTTAATGCATATTTACCAAAAAAAAGACATGCTTTAAGTGCCCATGGCTGTCTACATTTGAGCATTTTTTCCCGTGAAATTGTCCTGCAAAATATAACAAGGCTTCAACTTAATTCAAAGTATATATACACATAATATTCATATGTATAGGTGTCTTGGAAAAGTATTTCTTACAAGATCTGTGTTGGTACGTTAGACTATTCCATTCTGTATCAAATATAGTTTTTAGAAGATTGTGCTGTTGTGCTGAATAATGGACAAAAATACAGATATGGTATAGCACCTATTCATGAGTGCTGCAAAAACCCCAAAATTAGGAGAAACAACATGAAATGCACTGACTTCCAGTGTATTTCATCAATTACTGTAAAAAAAAAAAATTTTGCTTCTCTTTAGAAATATGCACTTCGACTACTGTAATTTCAGGCATTTCATAATTTCTAACACATTGTCCTCTTCAAAGATTAAGTGCTATTATTGCTACTTTGTGGCATATAGGAGAAGATATTAATAACTACAGACGTGTAAACATTAGGCCTCTCATATAAGTGATGTTTTTAGGTTCCCTGTTGTATGTTGCTCAGCACTGATAAAGGGCAATTCAGTCTCATGTCTCCAATGTTCCCATTTTCAGGATAGAGAGGATGCTCTTTCGGAAGTGTCAGTCTGTTTTCATCCCTGTACTGCACCTGACCTACTCACCCAGGCTTTTCTTGTAGTAAATGGAGACAGAGATACTTTCAGAGCATTAATCTTATTCTAAAGAAGATACCCAAGGTAGTTCAGATGAATTGCAAATTAAAGCAGCTTTTCTTTCCACTGATGACAAAAGGAGCCTGGAGTGATGAGCACAGAAGGACCTTCACTGTAGGCATCTGCAGCCAGGTATAATGAGATGTTTCCATTCATCCAAATTCACAGCTATTCTGGGGGAGTGCAGTCACTTGACGGGGATTGATGGCTTTTGTGAAGTACACAGCAAGAAAAGCTTCAAAGAATATTTATTCTTTCTTTCCTGCTTCTAATTTTCAGGGCTGAGGTGGAGCGAGTGGAGTCTTCAGTCTTTAGATTGGACAGTAAGTGGCCCTTCCTTTTTTTTCTCTGCAAGTCTAGCTTCATTGTGAAGGACAGATCTCAAAACTGTTGCATAGCTGGAAGTTCAGGAAGTTGGGAGGAACATTTTAAGTCCTCTTTGATAGTCAAAAGTCTAAAATAGACATCCAGTATTTCTGGAGAAGGTGCTCTAATCGCTAGTTTATTTGTACATACCAGCTGCTTTACCTCTTCCTTAAAACAAACAGACCATAAAGACGCAAAATCTTCATGGCAAACCAATCACTATCTTAGACATTTTATATAAACCCAGTAACAGCAATGAAATCACAGTGGATGGTCTATGATCAGTGACACTTTATTTTGTAGAGAGCTCTGTAGGCATTCAGTTGTTTGTGTATATGTTTTGGATTTTTTTCAGCAGATATCATACACTTATAATTTTCTTTCAGACCATTCATTTTAGTTATTACTTCTGTTGCTTTGCAATATTCTGGACTGCCTGGTTTAAGATCTGAGAAAGAAACATTTGTTTCTCAGGTGAAAATTTCATCACTGAGAAATCCTGGTGTAGTTATGGAAAAACAGATATATAAGAAAATTCTCAGTTACAGACTTGAGAAATTTAAGTGAAAGAAGAAATTTAAGTGTCAGAAGAAATTTAACTCCCACAAATCCAAAATATTTTATTAGACAAAACAACGTAAACTTTCTGTGGCGCTTAAATGGGTTCTGAACTAGGAATGACTGCTCAGGGCAACATGGTGTTATATTCATTACTGATCTCTTACCTGTCTATGCTAAGGGGCAGAAAAGCAAATCCAAACCTAGATGTATTATGAAAGGTATAAATCACAGTGATTAAGTTTTTTACATAAATGAATGCCCTGAAATACTGCACAGAGAAATGGTGACTTGCTTAATGGTTAATCCAAATGCTTTCATAGACAAGAAACCCGGGGAGGGAGAATTATCCTATGGATATACATTATGTGTTTAGTGCTGATTTGGACCTTCAGTGTGAGATTTAATCCATAATGGACACAGAACAGATGGGGGAAAAAAAAAAAAAAAAAAAGTAGTTTCTTAAAGTGCACAATACTAAAGACCAAGGGCTTAAAAAGTAATGAGGAAAACTGCCATGTCTGGCAATGGTGCAGAGATACAAAGGTGCTTGTTTGGGTGCAGGGCAGTCACAAGGGTGTAGGTCAGACACATATCTCCCATAAAGTCCCAGCACCGTTTATAGAGATATAGTGAGCATAAAAGGACTGATGGTGATTCAGTTCAAAAATATGCTGTGAACAGTGGATCTAGCATGTGTACCAACCACATACACCTCACCTTCTGGCTGAGAGTTTTTCACATAAAGCTGCCAACTTTACTTCCCCAAATATGAGTGGAAATAACCTAAACACTGCAAATACGAAGGTTATCTGACTGCAAATACTTATTTAGCTATCTAAGGCAATTGGCAGTGCTGTTGCGTAGCCTCTGCTGGAGATCTTGGTTTACCTGTTTAGCTGGAGGTTTACAGACTACAGCAAGAGTAAAGTTTATGGTGGGTCAGATACTGGTGGCCTCTGACTCTCATTATTTGGTGAGTGTATGTTTGCTATTGAGCTTTTTTTAAAAAGAAAATAAGTTTTATAGCTAACTTCTTTAAAAACTGGCAATGGTAGCTGTACGTGTTGTGTGTTGAGTCTTTAAGCTCGTCCAGAAACTCTTACTGCAAAATTTTACTTCCTCTCTCTACTTTGGGCCATTTGGCTAAATATATTCCCATTGGACTGGTCAGGGATTAATTTGGTTTACCAGGTTGTGCTATACAGAGACATCAGAATGGTGGGCAATGTTTTGAAACTGACAATTAACTCTTTTTGCTTTCTTGTAAACAAACCAGTAAGAAATCTCAAAGGTCACAGCACCTCTGAACATGCTAAAACACCTGGGTTTTGGATCCTGTTCCATATCAGAGCATTAAAGAGAGCTGCATCAGAAGCTAGCCTGAGGATACTGCAGATTTGGTTTCTCCAAGACTATGAGTACATATGAAGTGGCAGAACTTCTAGAAGTGCATCCAAAAATATTTTTAAAAAATAATTTAAAAATAGAAGTCTTGGAGGCAACAGGCTTAGAGCTTCTGAATGTCTCATAATGTGGCCTTTATCATATTTAATTTTGCAAGTTTAGGATTTAAGCACCTAGTCTAAGCCAGGAATGTAAGCTTTTCCATAGCAGGGATGGAAAGACCTGAACACTTTTCAAACATATTTGACAGGATGAGATACCTCTAACCTCCCCTCGCTTCACTTATTATAGGAGTGGTGGTGTCTGAGAGCTGTCAAAATTTCTTAATTTCTAATATCAAGGTAGCAATAAGTGATTCAAATCTCTTCCTATCAGGGTTGATAGACCCTGGTTCAACATATTATCAATAAAGGAAGTGAGGTGCAAGGTCTAAGTGAGTCATCAAAAATGGCCTGAGTGCAGTCTTTCTATGTCCAAAGGGGTGAGGAATGACACGTTACATATATGCTTATTGTACATACCTTTGAAAAACTGTCTCCTTACTAAAATGCCATAAACTCATTTAACTACAAAATTTAAGTTTAATAAGCAGCATGTACCAAAGGATCATTCAGCTTAGGCAGTCATATTCTGCCTCTCACACTTAACACATACATAATTGAGATGGGAAATCTGAAACTGCTGTGCTCAAGTTTTTGGGATGTTAGAGTTCTGTTTAAGGGCAGCCAGTTGCATGTTCCCAGCTCTGTGGTGAGCTCTTTCTCTGAGAGACCTGTACCTCCATGGTGCTGCAAGTATCCTTCTCCAAACGCAAATCCCAGCTTTTCTTTGGTTTCCAGTTAATGTCTGTGTCGCTTAAGCACTAAGTACTTATCATGCATTCAAAAATCTTTCCTCTAAAATGCAATAAAACATGAAATTGGGATTTTTACTTCACTGTTTTTTTCTGTGATGAACACCTGAATCCTAGCAAGGCAAAATCAGTTTGATCTAGTGGTTCAATAACTGTTGCTCCAGAATAGCTCCTATTTCATAGTGCATGTTGACACTAATTGATGGCTCATTTGAAAGTCCTGGAGAACTGGTTTGAAACAATTTTACAGAAAGTCTAGAAATCAACTTGCAACAGTACGAAAATGCCAGTTTGTAATAGGCATCCAGGTGAACAGACACCTACATCCATATGACTTAATATATTAATAAAATCCTCATCTATCACATTTTAAACTGTGATTCTTATCTTCGCAAAACTCACTACAGACAACATGAAGCTTATTTGAATGGAAGTCACAGCATCAGACCCAAAAGTTTAAGATGTATTTATTCCAACTGTGTGTAAAATGGGAGTAAAGCTAACATTGGCTAACTTAGGGAAATCTCTATGGAGAAAGGAAGCATAGTAAGTGGTTGATATCACTACTTGGATATGAAGAGGGAGGGGGGATGCTGGTTCTTGTCCTCTTCACAATCTTAAGGTTTAGTTCTCATTTACTTTCCAGCCTGTGGCTGTCTAACATAAAGAGCAGTAGTTTATAGTCACAGGAAAATGTATATATGGCAGGGATACTGTTTGGCTTATACGATGAAACTGCCTGTGTGGGGTGGTTTTGTTATGACAACCAAAGCTACAAAGATTAGGTAAAATTTCTTTTATAAAGCCAGGACAGAAAAAATTGCAGTGAAGGGAATCTTAAGTGATTAAACTGCAATTTCGTCAGCCTTTGATATGCAATTTTAATAGTTATCCAAGGTCAACTCAGAGATGGCAGGATCATTCTTCAAAAGAGTTTTGTTACATTCTATAAAAAATGCCATAGCATCCTGAATTATTAAAAGCATTCAATTTGGGTATACTTGACAGCTTGTTTGACTGAAGTTCTGGGTCTAGTTTAAGTGTCTTTGTTGTGGAACATGACTGCATACTACATAAAATGTGCAGTATGTCATGTTTATAGTATAGATGTGTATAAAAAATATTTAGTTGATAGAAAAGAGTTCTATTAATAGGAAAAATCAACATCTTGGCTCAGATAAATTAAAATAATTTTCAATATTTTTACTAAATATAATCCTCTGTCAGCTGCGGAATTACTGCACTATTTTCATTAATTACCTCACAGACAAATAAACCTCCTTCCATAAAAACAGCAGATACCCAAAATATATGTGCAAGATAGTAACATTCATCTAGATATTGCTGCAATTGTTTTGATAACATATCATGCTTGTGTTATAAAAGCCTCACAACCACTGAGATCACTCCTCTAAAGAAAAAATGGATTGACTCTTCGAATGAACCACCTTAACATGATGTGAGTACTCGGTACAATATAATCTCCCCTCACCACTGATCTTTCAGCTAAACATGAAACATAGAGAAAATTATTAACCATAGGAACCCGTGATAGAAGAAGATCCTCTTCCGAATTAAATTTCAGCATGTACAGCTTCATTCTACAGGAACTTCCAAACTTCTCTCTCAAACTACTTCACAGATTTACCATAAGAAAGTTAATTTGGGGGAAATATTCTTAATGCTCTGTTTCTAGGGCAGGCCAGAAGATGAGACAGGCTTTTTTTGCATAGAAACTCCTGTTAAATATATTAAATGGTATTACTTTCATGTGCAAGTCTTTCCTTGCTTATTATAAGGGGGTAACCCTAAAATCATAAACTGAACACTAAACTGAATATTGCCACTAACAAAGATATTAAACTGTAGTCAGTTTGTACTCCAAAAAGTTTTGTCTCAATTTCCTTCAATATCTCTGCCAAAATGAAATGTTTTACCAATAACTCGTTGTTGATATACAATTTCAGTTATAATTATAATTTATATAAATATATCTAACACTATACATAACCACAGAAAAAGTACCTATTCTGGATTGTACTTTGAGATTAAATTGTCAGTGTCAATGGTGACAGTAATCGGCCACTTCCTGTCAACATTTCCAACCCCTCACCAATTTTATCCAAGAGCAATCTGAGAGAGACTGTAGGTCTTAAGGTCCTTAAATATTTTTTGGAAACAGCTATGTTGCTTTTTTCTTGCCTTCATTGCACATCAAAGAACATGCATGTGTGTGTCAGTGTACATTTAAAAATAATGTCATACATTCCATAATCACAGTAAAAAAGCTTCAGAGTCCAAACAGAAGACATAAACTATAGGTAAAGAAGCTTGATGGAACAACTTACTTAGTCTAGTAAATTACTAAGTCTTTTCCCTTTGTTAATAAATCAAGAAATTGTATTTGGGCTTTGAAACAAAAAGAGTAGGAGTGACCAAAAGGCAGAGGAAAACAACATAAAGGCAAACACATTGCTTCTGATGAGATCTAAAGAGGGAAGGAGCTTGAAGAAGGTTGACTTGAAAAGTAGGTTTTCAAAGAGCCAAGGCTGAAGTAAAAATAGGAACATGGAGGGTGTGCAAAACACCAGTGCCAGACAGATGAAAACACTGAGACAGCAGCAGAAGAAACACCACAAGCTAATATGACAAAATCTAAGAACTTTAGAAAGATGGAGGGTGATTTTGGATTGGGTTTTGGAGTGCGTGTTGGTTAGGTCATGTGGTCATATTTACTGTAAGTACATGAAATGTACAAACCAGCACTATACTCATCCCAGCATCAACCCAAAACAATTTTGAGAACAGACTGTGTAAGTTTCACTAGTCAAGGAATGCAACCTTATTCTGACAGAAATCAGTTACATTTCTTCATACCACAAGGCAGTGGGAAATAAACTATGGATGCCACATTTAGTGGTGCTGGACTTTTCACGAACAGACATTTGGACTGAAACAGCAGTCATGAAAGAAATGGAGAACAGGTTCAAGACAATTCCCCATTTACAGAATGTGAAGGTAAAGAAGACTCTTGAGGAAGCTATCTGCCTCTAGAGATACCTGGCAGGAAAAGGATGACTGAAAGTTACAGCTTAGCAACACTCTTGCATATACCCAGGCAAAAACATATGCATGAAAATTTATAAATAGCCACTTGTGTAATAATTAATTAATTAGAGAACAAAAAGAGTATGGAAGCAACAGAAAGGTTGTTGGTTAACTACAGCAACACACAGACAATTGAAACAATCTCTCAGCTGGCTGATTTAAAATTTTCAAATTCTTAGTATGTTTCAGCAGACTATTTTGATCTTTGGTCTTTGAACACCAAATTACTTGACATAGTGTGAATGATGGGCATTTGCTCTGAGGCACAGTAGATACTGTACACCTTGCTTCTAGATGGCATTCAGAGTTGAATTGTAATAGCGAAATTATTTACATTACCAATTAAGTATCCAAATACTCCCATGAATCCCCCTTGCTGTTTCCATTCTCTTCCCCTGCTCTCCTAATTTCCTTAGCAAGATAGTAAATACACTTTGGCAAGAAATGGCAAATCTCTTTGCACTTGAGAGTTAGGAAATACTAATGCTGTTGGAAAATATTTAAAAAATGCTGACATTTGTATGTCATGTGTTGCCTCCTTTACCAGTATTTAAGAACCAAAATTATTTCAGTTTTACTAATTTATTTGAAGAGCGTGTCTTGACTTGTTTACATTGTTTAGTACAAAACAGCTACAAAAAGTAATATAATAACAAAAAATCAGGAATCGCTACTGTTTAGAAGTTAAGATTATGCTTTATCAACAGAGGGCAGTCTTTGATAACTATATATTTGAATGAAGACTTGGAGAGCAGTAAACTTCTGTTTGTTTTAGATGGGATTGTGAGTTGTGTAGGTTTCAAGTAAGAAATATACATCTGTGATTCATCATCAAAAGAGGAAGCCAGATGCCTCCAGGAAGGGTTGCATTTAAAGTAAGAGTATATTTGCACTATTTTAAATAAACACATGCCTTAAAATATAGATTTACCCCGCTGAACCTCACAGGTAATTTATTTCAGAGGAAATATTCACTTCCATATTTCCAGAGCACGCATTTATTTATTAATGCTCTGTTAAATGAGGAGGACTTCTGTGCCCTAAATCTTTCTGTTTCTATTTAGACTTGGAAATAACGTTTAGCAATATAGCAAAACTGCAAGCTTTCATGCAAACATATGTATACTTTTTTCCCCCTGGTCAAATACCAGTTCCTTTATTCACTAAACATTTATTTTTAAAGATCAATGGACTTGTTATTGGGCCCAATTCTGATTTGCCACGCTAACTTCAGGGACAATTGGTAGGAAAACAGTTTGGATTTATATCTATGTTATTAGATCAAAATTTAGCCAAGATGAATTTTCTTCAGGTACAATTTGAACGCAAGTGTTGGGACAAGCCAAGTAAAATACTTTCAAAATTCTCATCAGTTCTAAAATCTGGAATTTTTGTTTATGTTGTCCTGTGAAAAGAAGTAATAAGCAAATGTTATTGTACTTTGTACTTGGACTGTGGCACAAGAGCTCACTGACTTGTTTGACAAGACAGCAAGTCTTAAAAATAAAGAGTACTTCTGCTGTTTGTATGTGGAGATTTACTACTGGGTAATGAAGATAACAAAAGTCAAAGAACCAGAACCTGTATCCATTGAAAATAAAAAATTTCTATATGAGACATGAGGCAACTCCATCTCTTTACTACTTTTTTCTTTTTTTTTTTTTCCAGAACCAGCAAAACATCTCAAAAAAAAAAAGAAAAATTGAATGCCTTGGTCATTGATGCCTAGGACTCATTTGAAATATCTCCCTTTGAATCTTACAAATAAGACATTGCTGAAATCCAGGGCGAATGCCTCATAAGGGTAGACAAATGGTATTAGTGTTGCTTAATTTGCTAGATATCTAACTACTAGAATTACTATCTCCCTGTAGCAGCATCCAAGTCCATAAATCTATTGCATAGGTTTATTTAATAAAATAGCTTTCAGCAGTGTTTCACAGGCATGTCAGTAATAGAATATAAAAATAAAGCACAAATTACAATAATCCAGCATTGTAGAATTGACTGTAGATGTCCACTGATTCCCCTGCCACACCAAGCTGAATAATTTATTAGAAAGAATACTTAAATGTGAATGTAGCTGACTGTGCCCACACTGCAAAATTTGAATTCCAAACTCGAGTTTTGCCATACAGAACGCAAGATGACGAGCCATAATCTTGCTCCACCACTGAAGGATACTGTAAACTGTTGTGAATAAATTCACAAGTTAGCCCAGTTTCACCAAAAAGTTATTGTCCGTCAGTTGATAAATTGTTAATTGAGTTAATTGAAGTTCCACCAAAAAGTTATTGTTTGTTGATAAATTGTTAATTGAGTTAATGTTGTGCCCCAGTTCAGCTGTAATGTTGATTCCCCTATCCCTCGGTCGTGTATCTCCCTTCTGCTCATCGGGTATTGCTGCTACTGTTTCTGCATGGCACCAGGGGAGGTGACATCATAGGACTTCTATGCAAAGTGCAAAACTAAGGGATTATGGGTACCATTCAGGTAAATAAATCCCCTATAAAACGAGCCAGCTGAAGTTCCAACGAGCCAAGATGGTTGATCTATATTGGGAACTGTCTTCTGGAACTGCACGCATGAACCCAGGATCCTCACCATGATAAAAAACAGTGACCGGTCGGAAATGGGACCCTAGACAGGGAACCAAATATTGTTTTCTTAGGGAACTCCTGTGAGGACGGAAGCCCCAGCTCTGCCCTTCGTGGGCAAAGCTGCATTGAACCCCCTTCCCGGCGTCGTCATCTGGGAGCAGCGGCGGTGTGCGCGCACCCCACGAGCACCCCCCCCCCCCACAAATAAAGAGCTCATTCTTAATAAAGTCCTTTCAAAGGGAGCTGGTCTCCTAGCCCATTCATAAACTATTATTTTAAAAGAAGGAAAAAAAATTACACAAAAGTCGAAACTACCTTGTGCTGTCTTTGAATGTGTCTCATTGCCGTATTTTTCTCTTTGTTAGAAACTTTTCTTAAACCAGCGTGCAGATCACACTTCATAAACAATAAAGAATGTTAGCAACTGTGAGACGCAGAAGCGGAGCTCAGAGCCTGCTATGAGGAATTTTAAAAGGCAAGAACTCCAAGTTCGGGCTCTCGCTAACGTGCTTTTAACTGCAGGCACAAGGTGGCAGAAGCAGCGCCAGGCTTTCATTCACCCGCTGCTGTGACTCCGAGGAGTGACCTGGGCACCAGCTGTACCAACTGGTGCGTTCTGCGTCCGAGCTATTTATCCAGAATCTTTCGTGGCGCACAGAACCGCGGTGCCGGCGAGCAGCTATGCCGCAGCCGCGGGCCGCTTGCCCTCGTGTGACCTGTTCCGTTCTCCCTCGGACGCTTTTGTCGCCCCGCCGTTCCCCGTCAGCCGGGCCCGGCTCTCGGGCAGCCCCGCTCCAGCGGCGGTACCGGCACCGCCCCGCAGTCACACCGAGCGGGAAGGGAAACTCCGAGCACTGCCCGGCGGCGAGCCGGGAACAGCTCAGCTTTAATTCTGCCCCCAAGAATGGGGCCAGGCGGGAGCGGGGAAGCTCAGTGCGGGGGGCGGCGGTGCGCCCCCGTTGTTCCCGGGGCTGGCAGAGGTACGCTCCTTCGCCGCGGGAAAGCAGCGCCGTTCTCCCCCCGACAGAAGGGCTCCCTTCCCGCGGCAGCTGGCACCACCAGAGAGCAGCCCGTGCCCACCACCTCCCCATTCCCGCACCGCCGGGGCTCATCCCGCCACTCTCCCGACGCCTTCTCCTCCGCAACCTGTTGGGCGGCCGCGGGAAAGAGGGAAGGGGAACCCTTCCCATCTCGTAACTTTCATGATTGACACACAGCTCTGTCCAATGGCGCATAGCGGCTTCTCCCCCCGCGGGTGTCTATTGGCCGTTCGGAGGCGCGGGGCGGGGCTTGTCGGGCCGCGGGGCTCCCCTCCGGAGCGGAGCGCAGCGCGCTCAGAGCGCAGCGTGTGCGCGGAGCGAGCGGCGCCGCGCCGGCGGCAGAACCGGGGCCGCGATTCGGCTGCTGCCGGAGGTTCCCGACGCTTCGCTTCACCGGCAAGGATGATGCAGCCTCTCCCCGCCGGGCTGTGGCGGCTGCTGGCCGGCTTGCTGCTGCTGGCCGGCTGCGCCTGGGTTGGGGCGGTGGAGCCGCCGCCAGGCAGCAGCGCCGCGGTCTCCTCGCCATGGTTGCCGGAGGCGGCCCCCGTGGTGGTGGCCAACCGCGGGCTGCGGGTGCCCCTGGGCCGCTCCGCCTGGCTGGACCCCACGCGAGACCTGGTGCTGCAGGTGCAGCCGGGTGACCGGTGCCATCTCACCGTGCTGGACGAGGACCCGCTGTGGCAGCGCCCGGGCCGCCTGAGCCCCCGGCGCTTCCCCTGCGACTTCGGAGCCCGCGAAGTGCAGTACACGCACCTGGGCGGCCGCAGCCCCGCCCGGGACCGCGTCCGCCTGCAGCTGCGCTACGACTCGCCGAGCCGCGCCCTGGTGCTGCCCCTGGTGCTGGAGGTGGAGGTGCTCTTCACCCAGCTGGAGATCGTCACCCGCAACCTGCCCCTCACCGTGGAGCGCCTACGGGGCACCAGCAACCCGCTGGACGCCCGCAGCCTGGAGTTCGCCTTCGAGCCGGGCCGGCAGCGCTGCCGGGTGGGGCTGCTGCCGCTGCTGGCCGGGCTGCCCCGCTACGGAGAGATCCTCAACTACCCGCCGGCGGCGGGGGGCGGGAGCGGGGAAGCGGCGGGGGGCGGCCCGATGCCGTCCGTGATGTGGGACTGCGAGGAGTTCCTGCGCCTGGGGCTGCGCTACCGGCACACGGCCGCCGGCGGCTCCCCGAACCGCGACCTGGTGCCGCTGGTGGCCGAGCTGCGGGAGGCGGCGGGCGGCGGGGCGCTGCTGAAGCGAGAGTACTTCCAGGTGCTGGTGCGGATCCGCGCCGGGACTGAGAACGTGGCCCCTAAACCCAGCTTCTTGGCCATGCTAATGATGGAGGTGGACCAGTTTGTGCTCACCGCCCTCACGCCTGATATGCTGTCAGCTGAGGATGCAGAGTCACCACCCGATCTACTGCTCTTCAACATCACCTCTCCCTTTGGTCCTGGCCAAGGCTACATGGTCAGCACAGACGACCGGAGTTTGCCTGTCACCTCTTTCAGCCAGCGGGATGTGCAGGAGCTGCGCATTGCCTATCAGCCTCCCGTGGAGGACTCTGATCGGGAGCGGCTCTTTGAGCTTGAACTGGAAGTGTTGGACCCAGAGGGTGCTGCCTCAGAGCCCTTTGCCTTCGTGATTGTGGTGAAGCCCATGAACACCCTGGCCCCTGTGGTGACCCGCAACACTGGCCTCGTGCTCTATGAGGGACAGTCAAGACCTCTCTCAGGCCCAGGTCCCAGCCCCAACCTGGTGGTCAGTGATGAGGATGACCTTGAGCAAGTGCGGGTGAGTGTGGTGGCAGGGCTGAGGCATGGCCACCTCACTCTCCTGGAGGACACCCCAGGACCTGCTGCCCCTCGTAAACACTTCACAGTGGCTGAGCTGGCTGCAGGCAGAGTCATTTACCAGCACGACGGCAGTGAGTCTCCACTCAGTGACAACCTTGTGCTGCGGCTGGAAGATGGTGGCTCTCGCCACCGCGTTGAGTTCCTGTTCCCCATTACCCTGGTGCCCACTGATGACCAGCCACCCCTACTTAATGCTAACACAGGGCTTGCCATGGCTGAAGGTGAAACAGTGCCCATCACCACCCGTGCTCTTAGTGCCACTGACATTGACTCGCAGGATGCCATCCTGCTCTTCACAGTGGAGTCTGGCCCCACAGCTGGGCAGCTCCTGCTCCGTCAAGCACAACCACCTCCTGGCTGGGAAGAGGAGGAAGAAGAGGAGGGCTTTTCTTGGAGGAAGGTGCCAGGTATAGCAGGGAGCTCCCTCATCTATGAAAAGCCAGTGAGAGAGTGGCTGCAACAGGACATTGTGGAAGGGCGTCTGTTTTACCACCACTTTGGGGCTCACAGCCCTGGCCCTGGGGTTGTGTTGGACCAGTTTACCTTTAGAGTCCAGGATGACAATGACCCACCCAACCGCTCTGGACCACAGACTTTTGTGATCAGGGTACATCCTGTAGACAGATTAGCCCCAGAGCTCCATAGTAGCAGCAGCCTGCATTTAGTAGTTGCGGAGCAGCAGGTGACCCCGCTGCGGAGGAAGCACTTGTGTTACACAGATCAGGACTCAGGAGACCGTGAACTTCGCTACACAGTAATCCAGCCCCCCACTGACACTGACTCCAACCACCCTCCGGATGCCTTTGGAGCACGCCTTGGGTCCCTGGTGCTGACTGAGGATCACTCTGTGGAAGTTATGCACTTCACCCAAGCCCAGATCAACCATCACAAGATCTCGTACCGCCCCCCACAGCAAGAGCTGGGCGTGGCCCCTCATTTGATTCAGTTCCAGTATCAAGTGCAAGATGCAGCTGGCAATGCAGCCAAGGGGACTTTCACCATCTACCTGCAGCCTGTGGATAACCAGCCTCCTGAAATTACTAATACTGGCTTCACTTTGCCTGAGGGAGGCAGCCACGTCCTTAGTCCAACTGAGCTGGATGCCAGTGACACGGACACTGAACTTTCCCGTCTCAGGTTTATCCTGACCCAGGCTCCTCGGTATGGCCAGTTGCAGCTCTCTGGGTACAGTCTGGTTCCAGGAGGTATCTTTGGCCTGGAGGATATCAGACAAGGGAGGGTGGTGTACGTGCACAGTGGAGCTGAGACCAGCAGCGATACCTGCAGGCTTGATGTGAGTGATGGGGTTCATTTTGTGCCCATCACACTAAAAATGAGTGTGCACCCAGTTGATGATGAGGTTCCTACACTACGATTGCCCCCAGGTACTCTTGGTTCCTACCTAGATGTGCTGGAAAATGGTGCTGCTGAAATCACTGCTAGTGTCATTCAGGGCACAGATGAGGATACAGATGACTTTATGTTGACCTTCGTTGTGGAGGATCCCCCTCAGCATGGGAGCATCCTGGTTCAAGGGGTACCTGCAGAGAGATTCTCCCAGAGAGATCTGCTGGATGGTGCTGTGGTTTATGCTCACACTGGTGGAGAAATAGGCCTTCTGCCCAAGGAGGATGCTTTCAACCTTACCTTGTCTGACCTCTCGGAGAAGTGGCGTGTCAGGGGCAACATTGTTCAAGGAGTTTCAGTCTTGGTGACCATTCTTCCTGTTGACAGTCAAGCTCCACAGATTTTTGTGGGGGAGCAGTTCATGGTGACGGAAGGTGACAAACGGGTCATTACTCTTGCTCACCTCAGGGCTGAAGATGTGGATACTCCTAGTGATGATATACTATGCACAATTGTTGCTCAGCCCACATCTGGGTATGTAGAGAACATCTCTCCTGCCCCAGGATCTGAAAAATCCAGGGCGGGTGTAGCTATAAGTGCTTTTACCTTGAAGGACCTCCGTCAAGGGCATATTTTTTATGTCCAGAGTATACATAAGGGTGTAGAGCCTGTTGAAGACAGATTTGCTTTGCGCTGTTCTGATGGCGTTAACTTTTCCCAGAGGCACTTCTTCCCCATTGTTATTGTGCCAATCAATGATGAAGAGCCTGAAATCTTCCTGCGAGAGTTTGTTGTGATGGAAGGCATGAGCCTGGTTATTGATACCCCTATCCTCAATGCAGTTGATGGGGATGTCCCTGCGGATGAGTTAATGTTCACAATCACCAGGCTTCCCAGGCACGGCCACATTGTGAACCAGCTGGTTAATGGGACTGTCCTAGTGGAGAGCTTCACCTTGGATCAGATAACGGAGAGCTCCAACATTCTCTACGAACATGATGACTCTGAGACAAGGGCAGATAGTTTTGAGGTGAAGCTCACAGATGGTAGACACACCATTAGGAAAATGGTACCCATCATGGTTATTCCTGTAGATGATGAGACACCCAGAATGGCCATCAATGATGGTTTGGAGATTGAGATGGGGGAAACTAGAACTATTAATAACAAAATATTGAAGGCTACTGATCTTGATTCTGAAGACAAAACCTTGACATACATTGTAAGTTATGGGCCAGGACAAGGCCTCTTACAGAGAATAAAGCCTTCAGGTGAAGTTGCAAATATCACCCTGGGAATGAACTTCACCCAAGATGAAGTAGATAGAAATTTGATTCGATATGTGCATTTTGGCCAACAAGGAGTTCGTGATCTTATCAAGTTTGATGTGACAGATGGAATAAATCCTCTCATTGACCGTTACTTTTATGTGACAATAGGCAGCATTGACATTGTCTTCCCAGATGTCATCAGCAAAGGAGTTTCTCTGAAGGAAGGAGGGAAGGTAACCCTTACTACCGATTTACTTAGTACCAGTGACCTGAATAGTCCAGATGAGAACTTAGTTTTCACCATTACCAGACCACCTGTTCGTGGTCATCTTGAATGCACAGATCAGCCTGGGGTACCCATTTCCACTTTCACTCAACTCCTGTTAGCAGGCAATAAAATCTATTACATTCATACTTTGGAAGACGAGGTGAAAATGGACAGCTTTGAGTTTGAGGTGACTGATGGCTATAACCCTGTGTTTCGTACTTTCCGAATTTCTATCAGTGATGTGGACAATAAGAAACCTGTTGTCACAATCCACAACCTGGTGGTGAGTGAAAATGAATACAAACTGATAACCCCATTTGAACTGACTGCAGAAGACAGAGACACACCTGACGTACTGCTAAAATTTGTCATCACTCAAATACCAGTTCATGGCCAGATCATGTTCAATAACTCCAAAGCAGTCACCACCTTCACTAAACAAGATCTGAATGAAAATCTAATCAGCTACAAACATGATGGCTCGGAATCAGTTGAGGACAGTTTCTCTTTCGTTGTTACAGATGGCACTCATACTGATTTCTATGTTTTCCCCAACACTGTGTTTGAAACAAGGAAACCTCAGACTATGAAGATTCGAATAATGGCTGTGGACAACAGTGTACCTCAAGTTGTAATAAATAAGGGTGCTCAGACTCTCCGTGTTTTGGCCACAGGTCACATCGGTTTTCTGATTACCAACAAAGTGCTCAAAGTGGAAGACAGGGACAGTTTGCATGTTACTCTTAAGATCAGAATCACAGAGGGTCCACGCCATGGTTTCCTGATTCACCTGGGGAAAGGCAACCATAGCATCAGCCAGTTCACCCAAGGTACTACAAAATTTCATGTGCTTTCTTTAGATCACTGGAAACATTATTTTTTGTGCTAAACTCTGTAGTAATTGATGGGAGAAACTTTCCAACAAAGAGCTTATAAATAATGGCTTCATAATTTTTTATATCTGTTTATTTTTTATTACATTCGTGATGGCTTTAAACAGGAAATGTGGTCTGCTGGGTAAACACTGATTAAAGGAGCCTTATTTCTTTGGAGAGCTTAGTCCAAGTAACTGATTTGTACTTTCTGTCAATCATAGTGATAAAAGTATGGATAACAGAATTGGGCTGTGCATCTTAAGATACAGTGCTTTCTTTAACCAGTTTTATTTAGAAAATGCAACAGGAGTGGCCAAGCTATTATTAGCTAATGGCTAGGGTATCAGTTGCTGTACAGTTTGAGCACATCTAACTGTAAAAGCAAAATCGTTTCTCCATCAGTGGGAAATACTATATTATGAGTGCACTTGTTGCCTTAATTACACAAATCTTTTACCACAAAGTGTTAAAAGGTAGTGTAAACATTTTAAAATTATGTTAGTGATACTTACTTCTTGCATGGAACTAAAACATTCGGTGATATAAATAGGGCAAAACCCACATGTGTCATATATTCTGAAATAAAGCCTCAACCCAAGGCAGTGAAGTAACTTTAGTTGAAATGGGAGCATTAGCTATTCTTTGGAGAATTTTCCATGTCACTTTGCAATGACTTAGTGGCTAGTCAACTAAAAACAAAATTAGGTTTTTCTGCAGCCTTCTGCAGCTGTGGAATGAGCAAACAGCACTAATAGCATGGACACTCAGAGTCAAAGGGGCCCAGCCAGACTGGGCTGTGTAGGTGGAAAGGCTTGAGGTAAACACTTGCAGTTGGCTGTGTTTCATTTCATAGAGCCATACTGGTACATATCCATATTACAGTCTTGGCAGTAGCAATGTTCTTGTCAGATATACCAAATCTTTCAAATAGGCTGATGAACTTTGCAATTTAAGTTTTGCAGTGCTAGTGCAAAAAAGAGGATGAGAAGAGACCAGAACTGTCCAAGCTGTGGTGACCACCACAGTTCCTTAAATGTAAGGCTTTAGTAGTGAACTGCGAGTAATATTGAGAGTGTTGTCAGAATAAGTGATAAACAAAAGAGAAAGGGAGTGAGCAAATAAACAGATTATCACTTATTTTAGTGAGTTTTCTCTCACATTGAAGAATGTGGAATTATTGAACAGGTGTTCCTTGAAAGCAGAGGAACAGTGATATCTCATTTTTTTGAAGATGGGGAGCACTTGGGAGAGGTACATATTCCATTCTCCCCTGTTCCATGTGGCCAGGTGTACATTTGTCTGATGACTAAAATTAAGTTGCTAGTTGGCTTTGAATTGGCTTTCTAAGCATATGACATGAAGGTTGTCTTAATATCCTGGGGCTGCCCAAGCTGGGTAAGAAGCATGCAACCCTTAGGAAAGGGTGGTTTTAAAGCTAGTGAGGATCTCCAGAAAGCAGAGTAACTTCACAGGTTCCCTGACAGTAACAGCACAAACACTCTTCATTCATGTTGGATTGAAGAGTGTTTTTAAGAAATGCACATTTCCTTAATAATATTGGCCTTTGAGAAGGTCATGCTTATGCTACAAATAATTGTCTAATGTTCAGGGAAGAAATAAACAAGACCCTCTTTTGTCGTATTCATTATGATCCCAGTGTAAGCACAGATTTTGCAATGGACTTTGTGTAGCCTCTGCATTGACTATTGGACAATTATAAGCATGTTATTGCATGCTTTCTTTTTATGTTTTGATCTTCTCTTCTTTTTAGGCCTCTTATTCTGTCATGTGCCACTTCTTTCAAAATGCTGAATAGTTCCAGTTTCATCAACACATGTGGGTTCTTATGGGGTTTGTAAAACTTCATTAGAGTCTTCCAGTTTATGTTGGAAGGGACCTCTTGAAGTCATTTGATCCTATCTCTACTCAAAACTGTAACAAGTTTGAAATCAAATGAGGCTCTTCAGGACATCATGCAAAAAATTTTGAAAGTTGCTTGCTAGTTTGTGAAGTCTATACTCAAACTCCCATTTCTTGGATTTGTGCCTGTGGTTGTATGAACAGAGAGCCTAACCACTTTGAGTAGGGTAACAAGATTCATTATGTGCAAGCAGTGGGAGCAGTCTGGTTTTTCAGATTCCTGTAGCTGAAAGAGAGGGCAGAGCAATTGTATAGAACACAGCTTTCTGCTAGTGAGGATAATTATATTTTTTGAAATAGAAAAATATGCTTGATGTATTTCAAAATTATCTTGGAGAATTCCAGTATAAAATTAATTTTATCAGGCATTGTAGTTACATGGTTATGAATTGTGCTTATTACTAGGCAAGTTTTGATATAGCTAGCACAACCTAATCAGCTGTGGAAGGAAAGCATAGACTTGCTCAAGTGACTCTAAGCATGTTCTTAAGGGACAGGAAAGAGGTCCTTCTTTGCAATTATTTTAATAAAATTAAGGTCTTTGGGTGGCAAGCAGCCTTTTTTTCTTACGAGGTGGCCCTGGTCCTGCAAACACCAGTTCAAGTGTTTATGTATGCTGGAACCATGGATTTTGATAAGGCTACCCACATGAGCAGAGCTGGGTACTTGTGTGTTTGCTGGATGAAAGATTTATGTGCTTCACTGGCATGAAGAAGTATTTGTTTGCATCCTCTTTATGGCCCCGTGATTTTTTGATCTTTAACTTTCAAACATTTATGGAAGAGATTCTTCAGTTATATATTTGCTGATAATGCTCTTAACTTGTTTGCACTCAAAGATGTCTGGTTACTTTTGGAACTGAAGATTTTTTGAAACTCTAACAAAAGTGCTTTTGGCTTCTTTTTACTCGTGTATCCACCCTAACATCAGAGGAGAACTTGGGTGGTACTTGAGCTCCACTTTTATGCGATTAATTTCTACCACTTTTTCTTGAAAAATGTATCAGACTTGGCTTTTTACCAACAGCAGTCCTTCAAATAAAATGACAAAAGTTAGTTTTTATGTGTATATATATGTTTCTCATCACTACTCAAGGAGACCAGAAAAAATAATATTAACAAATATTTGTTTATCTTTTACATACTGTATGGCAACTGCTGGTTCAAAATTGCACATCAGGGTTTTTTTCTTACAGAAGTAATTTCTGTTTACTTTAATTGCATCTATTTGGGTTCTTAAAACAGTCAATCACTGTCTCCTACCGTACCTTGCAGGTTGAAGAATGACAGAATCAATATAAATATCCTTGTGGAGATACACCTCTGTTTAAGAAAATGGACCACAAAACATGAAATAGTTCTGACCGTCATGTTTTTAAATTTAATTTCAGTTCTTTTTGTAAATACGGCTTAAAAGAAAGAAAGCACTGAGGAGTGGGAAGTAAAGGGAGAGAGAATGAATGATATCTGTAAAACTTCAACACTGTTATGCTGAAATTCCTGAGTTCTGCTGTAGACCTTAACCTCTCTCTCGTTGAAGCTAAACTATTTAATACATGTCAAGTTTTTTTGAAAAAGTTTCCTACCTTCATAATTTAAAATAAAATATATTTTTCCTGACTCTTTCCAGCTGATATTGATGATATGAAGATATGCTATGTTTTACGAGGAGGTGACAATGCCACCAGTGACATTTTTCATTTCTTGGTTGAAGATGGTGGTGAGTACTCATAAAATAGTTTTTCTTGTTATTTAAAGACGAAGAATTTAAGTATGCTTTGGGAGTTGAAGAACATAGAATTTAATTGAGAGAAGTCTGTGTTATCTCATGGAATGTGACTTTTTTTTTATGGCTTTCTTATATTTTCAACTATTTCTGGTGATTATGAAGAGAGGTGTTGATGAAATGGTAATTGCATCTAATGGAAAAGCCTCAACTTACTCTAGCAAGAAAGTGAAATTCTGTGAATCTACTCAGATACCTGGACTTTCTGTAGCTTTACCTTTGTATTCCCTGTCCAGGCTCTTCACACATAAATTCTCCTAAATCCTTGTCTTGAGAAACTTTTTATTTATGGTTATTGTTGTCTACCTTTTTAAAGGTTCCAGTTCTAAGACTATTCATATCAAAACATTATTAATATCAATATATGTACTTGTTGTGTAGAGTTCAACTTTTGATTCTATGTATTTATTGTAACAGAATCCTCAATGGCTTATCAAAGATCTTTGTCAGGCGACTGGTATGAATTCTCCTGGCTAATATTATTTTCTGGGATTGTGGTGGATGCAAAAGAAATCTATTTTTAAACATTGAGAATACTGGCATATACTTACTGGAGGGAGAAATATGTTGGGGTTTTTTGTTTGTTTTAGAAGCACAAAGAAAGAACAGTTTAAAGAGTAAACAAAATGCATCAACAGGCTTTTTTTTCCCCCATCCAAAATCTGACTTAATGTAGATATTCCTAAATGTAGATATTCCCGTGTGTGGTAACAGGTGGCTGGATTATGTTACTTTAATGCCTTTTTAAATATGTGATACATAGCTCTATGAGTAATTGGCAATGAATTTTATTAGTTGATTTAATAATATACTTCTTAGAATGCTTCAAGTTAGCTGATTGTCAGCTCATGTACACAGCTTTGCATTACGGTTTCACAAGACACATAGCCAATTAGGGGTATTAAATCAGTGAACAGGGATTTGTCCTGTCTGTCACAGACTGGACAGTTTTGTTACCTTCTACCATTGCTGGAATGGAATGTTAAAACATGTTTTACTGTTTGTTATGCTGGACAAGCACAGAGGAAACAGTACCTTTCAAGACTTTTGGAAATGTCTTTGCAAATCTTTGTGACATTAGAGACCAGGTAGTGACATAAGAGTTTGCAGCACTTGACTTATTTCCTATAAATGTTTTATTTTCACTGAGATATAGGTTAGAGAAGCTTAAAGGCACATAAAATGGAACATGGGATGCTATCTTTTCATAGTAATACTTTTTTATGAAAGGTGTCACCACAGGGTGACAGTTCATGATTTTTGAGTTATTCCTTTAGTAGGTGAACAAATGTTCAGTCTTGAGATTGTTTCAAAGTTTCGTGTGATGGGAGTAATTAAAGCTGATGAAAGTTTGCTCTCAGTGAGCTGTTTAACATCAGTTCTTAAAACTGAGTTGCCCCTTGAGAGACCAACATTTGTGGGACTGTCTCCATGCTATTTAACACTTCATACTCACAGATACATAGTTAAAGCAAATTGCACCTAATATATTCCAACTCTATACCAAGAATATTTGTTTTTGCATTGGAAAGCTTGCCTGTCACAACTGCTGCTATTTGGCAGAGTTGTAACAGCCTGTCAATTGTAATAGCGTGCTCTTTTTCAGATTACAAAGAATCATGATAACAAGGTGCTTGCTTATTTTTTAGAGCCTTTGGAAGTTGTGACAGTACTTAGACACTGCTTAGCTAGATGGTAAGATGGTTTTTGCTTTCTTGAGGCTATTTGTTGACAGAAAAATGAGCTATGTTCCATTTCAGAGTATTTCTGATTTTGAAGATGGTAAAGACGCATTTAAAACTGATGAAGTTGTGATCAAAACATTATTAGTTGTTTGTCTGAAATATCTCAAATTTATTAGCAATGTCTGTAGAATCGGTAACAATGAAAAAAACAGGAATTTAATCTACTTCTATTTCCACCTTCCTCAGAAAGACTTCAAAGCCAGTGTTTTGCAACTCAGATGTATTTTGGCAGACTTTCAGTTGTACCAAGGCTATTGTTTAGGGGTTTTTTTTTGATTTTAAGCCAAATCAAATTAAGAGACTCCACACAAGAGTGGAGTGAAAGATGGAGCTCAGGTGATCAACATCCATTGTAGAAAGCCACACTTTAGACTTCCATCTCCTGTATCAAGATTTTTGCAGGAGTAACAGGTTTGTGCTATTCTACAGTGCCTAGTACTATAAATAAGTGGGACTTCACTTAAACTGAATTGTGTGATAATCTCTGAGTGATCTGGTTCAAATCAAGAGGCTTTTTGAAACATGATTCAATGAATGAATATGCATTTGTATAATTCATCCAGTGTAATTTCAAATAACTTAAAAACCCTAAAATCAGTCACATCTTTTAACCCAAGTATTTATATTTTCTAGGCTTTCTTGCCTCAGCAAGGGGAACATACAACAGCAGTCCCTGGTCTTTTCATGTGACATGAATTAGAAAGTTATTTTTGCCCCAGACCAGTAGTGTTGCCTGTAAAATACTTTTCTGCATGTCTTGTAATATTTGTTTGTAGTCTCTGAACTGCAGATAGGAGAAGAGCATGACTTCCTCTAGGACTGTCTTTTGGTGGCTGATCTGCCATACTCATTATACCATGACTTATGGAAACAAATGCAGAAGCTCTTTTGTCAGCCTCTTAAATGACGATAGTCTGACTAGCCCGAGGCTGTTATTTCATGCAATTGCCAGGAGACCAAGTACAAGGAGTCATCAAACTGCTGTGGTGTGAACTTTGTTGTGGATTTGGAATTTTGTTTATCTTCTCCCATGCAGTAGTATTTATGGTAAGCAAGTTAGGGCAACAGCAGGGAAGGTGGGGGGAAAAGAGCCAAGTCAGCCCTCTGCCAGCTCTTGGCTCCTTGCCTGCTCCACTTCTTGCAGTGGGAGCAAGGTGAGTGCCATGCTGCACACCAAGGCATGACCTGGGATCTGAAAGCATGAAATATGGTACTGGAAAAAGGTTGTTTACTTCGTGGCCAAGAGAGAAAACTGAAGTATAGACAAATGAAGAGTAGCTTGGGGATTATGGCTAACTCATAATAAACTTTGTGGTGATAAGAGAACAGAAGTAGGCTCAATATGAAGAGAAAGGAAGTCCATTTGAAAGGAAAGAAAGCCCTTAGGATTATAATTAACAAGCAAGAGCATAGGCCTGCTGTATTCAAATCAAAATTAGAAGTTTCACCAGGAAGAACTGGTTCAGGTTTAAAGCTTTGAAAGAGTCTTATTGGCAGCATCAATTACCTACAGCTATATGGCTGTAGAGATTTTCTGGCTTAAAATGGCATTTTTAATAAGAGTAATTAAAAAGTAAAATAAATTGAACACAATTCACCTATTTATCAACAGTAATGTTTTTTAGAGGTAGAAGACGTTTTTATTCTTCCTATATAAGGATTTAGCCTCAAGATGATCTGCTATAAAGTGGATGAGCCCATGCATTTCTGTTGTACTTAGAATGACTCTGTAGTGTATCAGGTGCTGCTGAGTTAGCTGTGTGACATTTTAAAAGAAACTAATGTGTTTCATATTAAGAATTTACTTTTCATTTTGTTTTGAATTCTAATCTTAAAATAATCATGTGGAGACTTTTGATACCAAAAAAGTGCTATGAGTCCACTTTCGCAAAACCTTGAAGAAAGTGTGGAATTTTCTTTTCCACGAAGATTGCAAAATAGTCTCAGTTGAATCACATTCCTCAAGAGTGGCCTCTACATTCCATTTAGAAGGTGGAGAAAAAACTTTTCTTAGCAAGTATAAGCATGTGACAGTGTGAATCCTAATGTTTACATTATTAACTTCTTAATTCAATGATTATGCTACTAGAGCACAGGGAAAGCATGGTTTTTATTTCTCATGGGGAGGTAAAATGCAAATCTAGACTGATAGTTGAAGTCCTGCATGCATTTCTGGTATGTAAGTTTCAATACTATTGAAAGACTCACTAGACTGAAAAAAATAACCAGTTGAAAATGCTTGAGCCTTTTAATAAGTGAAAAACACACTCGTAGACTAACTTATATCTGATAATTTTAAGGAGAATCTGCAGTTTGTGCAGCGAGTTCATATCACTGGAAGCTTGAGAAAATTATCTGTGTATGGCACTGCATAGAGTTGGTGCTTCAGCTGTGCAAAATGGCACTAATCTCTGTGGAATGAAAGTTGACACAGAAATTAGCTACAGTATTTTGAGCTCTGGTGCCTGTTTCAGGAAACTGCACACTACAATTTTATGCTACATCCCTTATGAGTTGTCTGAGGCTTTTTTACTCCTTATGTGACCTGAGCGCAAAAAATGCAGTTAAAACTGAAGTCTGTTATTTACCTTCTCTTTATTCGTTGCTTGTCTGAGATTGATTATTGTCACTGCAGTAAGTAATAATAACTGCCTTAGAATATGGATTTAATGCCAGCTATCCATTCTGTAGAAGATATTTTGTCATGAAAGGTGCTGTTTCAAATAATCTGAAACTGGTTGAACTGGTTTAAGGCAAATCTTTCCCCAGATTCTGCTGTGTAGTGTAAAACAAACATACCCCAAAACTGGCAGTAAACTCAAACCCCCGAACAACCTCCATGCCTCCAGAAGCAGTATCAAGGTGAAATACATTCCCCTGCCCCGCAGTGGGTGTCTGGGGTAGCAGTACTACTGTGGCAGCATGTGGACTGCCTGTTAGAGAGCAGTTACTGTGTTTTTTGATTCACGATTCACGTAAGAAAAATTCTTTATTCTATTTAGGTTTTGTAGATAACTCTGAGATGTTCAAGATGAGGTCATGTATAGTCAGTGAAGGAATGTTCATCTCTTTTAAATAGTAGTTTGCTCCCAGATATTTTTAAAAGAGGACCTTGTTCTTGGCCTGCTTGTTGCTTGACTAGTGCTCTCATCACAGTAGTTTGCCTACTTAGTGTTTGTTCTCCCTCCTCCCCTGTCTGTCGTCTGAAGCTTGGGAAACTGTCAACCAGGATTGCAGCACAGGGAAGAAATTTCTGTGTTGAGCCTTAGTATTTTTTGTTGCAAGAGGCTAGTGCCACACTAGTAATATTTTGCATTACATTCAGTTCTGTTACATTTTCCTGTTTGAGCAACAAAATGAGATAACCCTGATGTAGACCTTTTGGGTCTGGAGCATTCTGGAAAAAAGAAAACAAAAAAAAACACTACAAAAAACCAGATTGTGTGAGAGGAAAATCCATTACCTATTCAGCTTTAATTTGGGCCATAATCTGTCTATTCTTTACCTAACTTCATTCTCTGCTCAGTGTTTAAGTGGAATCTCCTCCAAACTGCTTCTTTAGGACTGCTATGATATCTTGCAACACCTTGCCTCAAGGGTAGAATGGTTTCAAAGGGGAAATAATGACAGATTCTTATAGCTGGCTTAGGAATGTGAGGATCACTAGGGAAACAAGAATTGTTTTATTTCAGGCTCTTTGGGCAGCTTTTCTGACTTAAAGCCAAAGCATCGCAAAGCCAAGGCTCACTAAAACTGGTGATTTAAATCATTAGCTAAATCTTTCTTAAACTTTTTGTTACAGATCCCTAAATGCTTTAACACAGCACTGCATTTTGCTGTACTAACACTTGGCTAAATCCCCACTGAAGCAAGAATATTTCAAAAACAATTCCCTGAAGTTAGCCTTTAAGCTAAATTTATGGGAAAATTCCATAGACTTTTCCCAAATACGTTGATGCAAGAAATTCTGCTAAAGAATCGTGGTCCACCGCCTAGAGAAAACTCTCCATTAAGTTTGTGAAATAATCTGTCATCCTTTGTTTTGCTAAACAAATAATATTTTTTAGGAACTTCACCATTCTGGTATGCTTTATTAATTTGTGAGGGAATAATATTTCACTCTTGACTTTAATTATTAAACTATAACAGTTGTCAGTGCTGTTTTTCAAAGCCAAAACGCCGATTCCTGGGTGAGCTATAATAATAATGATGTTGTGTTAGACCTTTAGGACTGAATATCTGATAGATCTTAAAGTAGCAAACTGGTAAAATATGATTGGGAATTATTTGCAGCATCCTTGCTTGACTTAACTTATGCCATTTGTGTACACCAGTCTTGGCAACACACATTAGCTGCATTTGTCTTTGGCTTAAAAATGAGGGCATCACATGTTGGTGGTTTGTTTGCCATCATTTGCCAAGTACTGCATTGGATTCTGGTCCGTTGCCAGGCTTATTGCTGCTGTTTTAATATACTCTAGGATGGTGTCCAAACAATTTTCCAAGTCACACTTTTTACTGTAAGTATTGTCAGGGGATTTAAATAGTTAGTTTGACACTACAGTTTATATAAAAAAATAATCAAAATAGATTTGACTGTAAATAAAAAATGAGTTCATGGGGACATTGTTGTGAATGTGCTTGCAAGGTCTCAGCAAAATTAAGCATCTATAAAAGTATACAGGAGTAAGAGATGCTTATATGGGGCATATAAAAAGTCTGGTACAAGCCTTACTAATCTCAGTGGAAAGATTTTCATTGTCTTCTGTACTAGTTATTATACTGGTCTCCTTGTCTTGGCATTTTAAACTGAATCATGGAAATTACTGAATTTTCCATTTCTAACTTGAATATCACCTTATCTTCCAAATATGAACATAGAAAAGGTCTGCTTTGTCTAGTTGAAACAAGATGTTTTTTTGAGAGGAATTAAGGTAGCTGTGTGATTTGGCAGGAGAATTTTTGCTTTGTTTTGATTATTTGAGTTCAAATGGTGATTTTAACAAAAAACTAAGCTTTCCCTCTGCTCCCCATCCTGGATTTTTTTAGAAATGCCATAAAAGAGCAAAGCAGTGTAATTGAAGGGGTGGGTTTAGATATTGCCTTAGATTAGTAAAGGAGAGTCAACTGTGGTTTTAATTGTCTTTTTTACAGAACTTAGGGCACCATGTCGAAACATGGAAGTCTCGGATGCAATGCCTTCATTTGAGAGGCTTTTTAACCCATACTTCCACGAATGTGCCTTCGTTTGCATTCTGGCCTGTTTTGTATTGATTTTCTGTTTGCTGCCCACATATATGAGTTCTTAATTGCTCTTTGGAATATAGCCTGCACTTGGATGTTTGACTTTCAACTGAGTATTGTTACTATGGGGCCAACAAATTCTCTTTTTTTTTCCTTGTTTTTCTTTTGGTGTTCGTTCCTCTTTTCCTTTTCCCCCTATATTTCTCCTTTGCTGGTGATACCTGCTATGTTCCATGGAATGAAATGGCTTAAGCAGTCCAGTTAGGATCAGTGCCTTCCAGAATAGCTCTTAGGCTGGTGGTTTAGATCAGGGTGGATTCCCTGGAATCAGATACTGATTCCATTCCAGTTCTTAAGTCGGGGCCAGTGGTCTTTTTTTCTGTATAAAATGAGCACCTGAACTGTTGGATGGGTTGAATAGAAAGGAAATGCCTCACACACCAACACCTGTCTATAGTATTTTTCTAGTTTCCAGCTGAGATCACTTGCTGAGTAATCACACTTTCAGAGAACAGATACAGTTGCAACAAAGTTTACCAGTTTAGCCCTTGGAGCTCAATCACACTTGTTTTCCTGAGCTGAATAGTGCCATTGATTTCATTTGACCTGGTCAGATGAGAGACAAGGAAGGTATAAGGTAGCCCTATAAGTACTTAACAGGCTCTTTACTTAAAAATAATCCACAGTTTAGCTTTTATATTCTTGTGATATAGAATAAGGCCCAGACAGCAGCAAAAGAAGCATGACAATGAGTAGTAAAATTAGGTCAAAATTCAAGAATTAAGGGGATTAAGGAGACACACTAGGCTTAAGTAGAAGAATTGAGAACTCTCAGCAGTAACACTGATTGCCAGTGACATGAGAACCTGCAGAAAGACGCTAATTCCTAAAGTGAACTATAATAAGCTTGTGAAATTATCTTGGTGGGTTGGAAATATTTTTGATTTTGATATTCTGAAGAGCTCTAGAGAAGAGACACTGTCTGCTGTCAAGAAATCCTGCTCACAGCTTGTTTAATTTCCCAACTTGTTTTAATGAAGGGATTCTAAGCAGCCCTCAGGATAAGTTTAGTTATTATCACTTCACTGGCCAACTGTGTAGAGTCCTCTAGAGTTCCCATACAGGTTCATTTGAGTAGTAAAAAATGTATGCAGGAAGTTTCTGGATTTCTTTAAAAATTAGGTTGGTACTTATACAAAGAGTGATAAACATCTCTGAAACAAACAACAGATACATGAAAAACAGTATTCCAGCAAGAAAGTTAGTGAGTATTAATCTATGGAAAGATGCTAAGAATAAAGTGAAATTAGAAAGGGAGAAAATATAATGATGACATATGTTGTCATCAAAGTTTCACAATTTGTGCATCTTAATTTACAATATTCTCACTGGTGCAAGTTTCTGTTTGCCTTGCTAGATGTTATAGGGCAATTCTTACCTCATCAACCTCTGTGGTTTTTTTCTGGAAAAATGAAGACAATTATTTTTGTTTCATAAGCCCAAATTTTGCTTGGATACTGTTCAAATTTTCCCTGACATTATACTACCTGTTCTTTATAATTGGCATTGAAGTATGTTAGGGAGTGTTTTGGTTGACTAGAGCTTAATGATGGTGGGAATAAAGCAGAGTATTTAGGAGTAGGAATCAAGGAAAGGCCAGCAAGGTAGATATCCTGGTGAGAGTCTGTTATAGAGCACCCAACCAGGATGAAAAGACAGATTAAATATTCTATAAGCAGCTAGGAGAAGTCTCACATTCACTAGTTCTTGTTCTCCTGGAGGACTTCAGCTTGTAGCACGTTTGCTGTAGGTTCAGTACAGCAAGACTACGCAGTCTAAGGAGGTTCCTGGAATGTATGGAAGACAACCTCCTGACACAGCTGGTCAGGGAGTCAACCAGGGGAAGTGCCCAGCTGGACCTGCTGTTTGTGAGCAAGGAGGAACTGGTGGGAGATGTGGTGGTTGGAGGCTGTTTTGGGCACAGCTATCACTAAATTAAAGAGTTTAAAGGAATAGAATCAGCAGACCTGCCACCTTGGACTTCTGAAGGACAAACCTTGGCCTGTTTAGGAGCCTGGTTGACAGAGTATCTTGGGAGACAGTCCAGAAAGGCAGAGGGGGCCAGGAAAGCCACATGTTTTTCAAGAAGGAAATCTTAAAAAGTGCAGAATTAAGATGTCCCCGGAAGTAGGGAAGAAGACCAACTTGCCTGAACAGACAGCTTTGTCTGGAACTTGGGGAACAAAAGAGCTTATCAACCTTGGAAGAATGGGCAGCAACTCAGGGGGAGTACAAGGATAACATGAAGTTATGCAGGGAGAAAGAAGAGCCAAATCCCAAATAATCTAGCTACTGCCATGAAAAAACAAAAACAGTTTCTTTTAATACATTAGTGAGAAAAAAAAAGACGGAGGAAAATCTCTGCATCCTGCATTGGATGTGGGGAGAAAAATACCACAAAGGTTGAGGGACTCTGAGTGAGTTTGCTGATAAAAGCAGGTTGGGTGGGAGCACTGATCTTGGATGCAGGAAGGCTCTGCAGGGGGACCTGAACAGGCTGGATTGATGGGCCAAGGCCAACTGGAAGAAGTTCAACACAGCAAAGCGCTGGCTCCCATTCTTGTGTCAAAACAATCCCATGCAGCGCTGCAGGCTGGGGGAAAAGGACCTGGGGGTGCTGGTTGGCAGCACCTGGACATGAGCCAGAGTGTGCCCAGGTGGCCAAGAAGGCCAGTGGCATCCTGGCCTGTATCAGCAGTAGCATGGCCAGCAGGGCCAGGGCAAGGATTGTCCCCTTGTCCTTAGCACTGGTGAGGCCACACCTCAAATCCTCTGTCCTGTTCTGGGCCCCTCACTACAAGAAGGACACTGAGGTGTTGGAATGTCCACAGAAGGGCAACGGAGCTGGTGAAGTGTCTGGAGCAGAAGTCCTGTGAGGAGCATCTGAGGGAGCTGGTGGTTTTTACCCTGGAGAAAAGGAAGCTCGGGGGGACCCCACTGCTGCCCGAAAGGAGGGGGTGTAGTGAGGTGGGATCAGCCTCTTCTCCCAGGTGACAAGTGACAGGACAAGGGGAAATGGACTCAAACTGCACTAGGGAAGGTTTAGATCGGATATTCGAAAAAATCTTCCGTGGAAAATCTCATCAGTCATTGGAACAGGCTGCCTAGGAAAGTGGTTGAATCCCCATCCCTGAAGGTATTTGAAAGACATGTGGATGTCATGATTTAGTGCTGGATTTGGCAGTGCTGGATTTGCGGTTGGACTTAATGATCTTAAAGGTCTTTTCCAACCTAGATGATTATATGATTCTATGAAATTAAAAGCCAGGAATGATACAAGCAGAGTGAAAATCCTATTAGAGTGAATTAATTAATTTGACGTGTTGATTATTGTTTGGATTTGGTCTAAATCAGAATATCTTAGACTGGTATAGTGTGGCTTGTTTTCTTTAGGGTTTCCTTCTGTTAATTTTTCTTTAACAGATTTAACTGATTAGTTTTTGGTTTTATTACTAGAAAGGTTTTCATTTAGCAGTAGGCCCTTAGGAAGCTCTTAGAAAAGACAAAAAAAACTTTTCTCCTTCCTGAAGAAGGATTTTGACTTCTTTAAGTTCAAGTCCTTAGTAAAACATTAATTCCGTCAGCTTGATACACCATTGCCCTGAATGTTTGCCAGGATTCCAGTCTCAGTAACTCGTAACTCAAGTACCAGCGTAGCACTTCTGTCACGGCTGTGTAATGCACGTTTTCTTCAAGACTGTAGGAATGCTGTTGCCACACACTTTGCTGCCTCTCTAAAGCTTTGTAGTTAGAGAATAACATAGTAATTAGAGAGGGAATTGTAACAATACCTTTAAAGGAACATTTGAAGCCTAATTCAAAGCCTAGTGCCTCCAGTGAGGCTCTTTGTGCCTCAAGGTTTTTGGTTTGATCCTCCATTACTGAAATCTGGGAGAATTTTTTTTTCACTCACTACTGTGGTGTTCAAGACATACTTTTGCAAATGCAGATGGAACCTGATTTGACCATGCAAGGCTTTGCTTCATTAGCCCTTCATCAACCACCAATGCATTATTTAGGTAAAAAACATAGCTTCTATACTGTTTCTTCCTGCACTTCTTCAATCTTGCACGTGGAATAGATGGACATTGGAGCAAAAATATGTTGTAAAATATCTATATATTCTTTGTTTAAATCTTGTGGTTTTCATACCTTTTGAGTTCTTTTGAAACTTAATTTTAGTGTAGGTTTTTTCTTTCAAGTTTGTTTTGTTTTTGTATTTTTGGGGGTGTTCTTTTGTTTGGTTTTGGGGTATTTTTTGGTCTTATTTGGTGACTCCATAAAGATCGAGTGGTAAAACTGAATATGAGATATACAGATAACTAAAAAGAGTTAATATAGGCTTTTTTTTCTACAGCATTTGACATAGCAATGCATTACAAAATTACCTTAAACATTTAGCAAACGCTGAGTTTCATGAAGTTGACAGTTGGACAGTTTATAATGTTTTGTTTGAAGGATTGTGGAACTTGTCAAGTTTCACAAAAGCTGGGAAGTGTAATTTCCTGAGAAGTCTTGTTTCATAAAGCTTAACAGTAATGGTGATTTTGCTAAACAAGCAGTATAAACTGCTTCTGGTCGGCTGGCAATTTTTGGATGCCTGATTTTTGTTTCACCCATGTTAGGAAGTGGCATCATAAGGATCAGTGGTTGGAATTTGAATGCAGAACAATTCAGCTTAGAGATGGGAAAGTAGTTTTTAAGGGTGAGTGGTCTTAACTGGTAGCAGATTCTCAAGGCAAGTGGTGAATTCTGAAGTCTTCAAGAAGAAGTATCTCACAGAAAAAACCCCACCTGTGAAACTACATCCAACACAAAGTTACTCAATGGACTCCCATGTTCTCTCAATACAGAAGATCAAGCTAAATCATTACAAATGCCTCTTTTGGCCTTAAAATCAATAGAGCAGGAATTTGTAGAAACTGTAAACTATTACTGATTTTGCCTGCATCTAGAGACAGCAGCAAATCTCTCTGGAAACTTAGTGAGAAAAAACTGGACAGAGAATATATCATTTGCAGAAAATTCTTACCAGTTCTGTTCTTCCAAATTGTATATTTAAGAAACAATCATTATTCCTCCCTGACCCTCCTCCAAGATCCTTAAGGAAATTGAGAAGTGCTTTTGTGAAGTCATGGAAGGACCTTTAAATCACATAGCCGAGAAGCCAAGAATTCAAAGATAAAATGAAACCTGAGTGGTACAGAACTCAGAACCTGTGGATTACTATAGCTTTTCACGTAGTCAGTAGTTATTATTTGTTTAGTATTTCAACGTACAATATTATCCCTCTCCCACCTACACACATTCTTGTAAAGTATATCTTTCTAATCTTAATGTTATCTTAACATTTTTCACCTCAGGGAAGTTTTTACAACGAATTCTGTAAGTAAGCAGCACTTGGAAAAAATCAACCAAAAAGAACACGGAAACCTAACAAATTTAACCAAATTGATTTTTAAAACTTTTTGTATTTAATAGTTAAAAAGCCCTTAAATCTGCCAATTTTTTTTTAATGTTCAAAACCCCCTAATGTGTCAGATACTCTTAAAATAATATTTTATATAAATGTAGGTGTCAATATTTTTATAGAATTCCATTGTTTATCCTGTTGTTATTAGCTAGATCAGGGTTATTCTGACATAATCAATATGTCCTTATGTAAATGAAAGTAGAACCAGACTAGCCAGATTTCTACCCCCTTCTCAACAAACTTATTCCCACAGAGGTTATCCAACATGTGTCCTGCCTGATTAGTGCCTTGCTTGGAGGAGTTCAGCAGATCAGAGAGAGATGTCATGTTCATCACACTGCTGGCTTCTTTGTGGATGTGCTGTCACATGATACCAAATGTGGGGATATATGGATGACTTTCTGCTCTGATTATGGGATGTCTTTCTTTCCTGTTTCACTCCTGTTTATTTTTTCCCCCCATATAATGGTGAGGTTGCTTTGATGAGTAGCCTGGCTCATGGTAAAGGCCTGACTTTTGGATTCTTGACATGCCTGAACTGGCTTTCCACCTGAAGAAAAGCAGGTATTCCTCCTTCAGTGCTTAGCTTTGCATAAATAGTTCCTTACCCTGACCAGTGCTTATAGACAGTTTTTCAGTCAGCTGCACTGAGGGGAGACTGAGAGCAGACTGTTTCAAGCAGCAGTTAGTTTTAAAATATATAAAAAGACACATTTCTTCTGCATCAGAAAGACTCCAATTTTTGATGAAAAATAATTGTTTGGAGGGGAAAGACGGTCAAGAGATATTTTCACACTTCTACAGAATGCTTTTTAGGTCAACTTTTAGTTCTCACTGATCACAGTATCTGAAAGTACAGCTTTCAGGCCCAACCCACCTTTCCAGTGTGGAACTGATAAGAGATTGTCAAGAAGCTGATAAACACAAGATTAAGGATTAAGGGTAAAATAAAGTATATGGGGTGGGCTTTCAGTGCAAAGTGGTGTCAATGAGTAAATGCAGATTTTCTTTTTTTCTATCTCTCTTTCTCTGGACTTCTTTTAAAAGCCTTCTCTTAATTATGCATTTAATAGTCTTTGCCTTATTTCTTGCTAAGATTAAAAAAAAACCAAACAATTTCTTTTCCCCTCCACAAATATATTACTTCAGAGAATTCCCCTTTGGGCAGTGTTGTTCAGCTTCATTCCAAAATACAGGGTCGTGTTCTAAATGACATAGAATAGGAACACAGGAGGAACAAAGACATGATTAATTGCCTGTAGTAGCATATTTGTTTTTACTTCAAGCTAGCTGCATATCTTAGAGCAGCAGATTCCACAGCATGAATTCTAACATATGTTCGTCCAGGCACAAATTTTCTGTGCATTGTGGTTATACACGCTAAATAAGTAACAAGCATTGCTAAAACCCACATTTCAATCCCTTAATTGCTAAGGCTTGGGTGCTAGCTAGATCAAGCTAGCACAGGTACACTGTCCTATAATCTTTCTTAATTTTTCTCAAGATTTAACCAAGTTTGGAGGGAGCTTGTTGCATACTTCCCTGGGCACTTTTAGTTTTTGGGTTTTTAAATGCAAGATCTGAACAGCCATCTTTTTTTGTAGTCTGCTCATTTATTACATTTTTAACAAAAACGTATTCTCGATGTACAGAAAAATGTTGCTCTTTCATATTCAGAAGGAAAATAAAAAGGATGGAAGTCATATGTTTTAAAAAAGATGTCCAAAAGTAAGGTTGCAAATCTAATGGTAATTTTGGGATCCCTTTATAGTTAGTGGAGTTGTTAAGTTGATTAAATAAGGGTGATTCATCTCAGTCTAAGAAACAAGCTAATGGATTAGTTTAATTGCTCTCCTGAGGTGCTCATTTCTCCATTTATGTCATGGTTCATCTTGGCTATTAGTGGAAATTAGAAAAAAAGTGTTGCATCTACGTACATAGTTCTGTAACTCCCAATGGTTTTATTTGCTCTGAAATTAATGTTGTGGAAAAATGTAGTTGTGAATCATATTAAAAATGTTTATGCAGTAATTTCAGTGCATTTGTTTAATGTTTACCTATATATTGCTCAGAAAACCTGAATTCAAGTTTTGTATTTTGCCTTTCCTGGAGTTTGGAGACGGTTCATGGTTTTACTTTATTTCTTTATAAACTTAATTACTGCAAAATATGCAGCAGATACTGGGAACAGTTTTAATGAGTTAAGTAAATTAATAAAAGTAAGATTGTGTTATCTTTTTCTTCACTGTAAATTTGGCAAGCCCCTTTCATTTGCAGTGGCCATTCCTTTTATCTAAATTGTTGGGAAAGAATACAGAGATACTTTTTTATGAAATTAAATACCAAGAAGTTGTGCTTCAGATAAAAAAATGCTTAGAAGTGCAAGGAAAATGTTTATCTTTTATATATAATCCTTTAATACATTAAATGATTAGAGCAAATAGGGAGTTGAGCACTGGACTACAAAATTGAAAGCAAAATACTGCAAACACTTCTTTATGAACTGTTATCTACATTTTTCTAAATACTTATGTGAGTATAGAGTGTCCTGATCATGTATGTTTATATGCATGTGCATACAAAAATGCAATGAAAATATTAGCTGTATAGTTAAAGAAGGATACATTGAATATTCTGAATATTCTCAGCTTTTAGGAGCATAATAAAAAATATGAATAGAAAACAATCTGTTTCTTTCCAGTTCTGTTTGTGTCTCTAAGTGGAGAAAGGATGTCTTTGAAATTAAGTTGCTAAAATATATTTTATTCCTAATTTTTCACACTTGGTATGTGACTTTATGCAAGTCATAGACTCATAGAATAACAAAGTGCTGGGCCCATTTCTGGATATTGTTTAGTCTGATACCCCTGTGCAGAGCAGCATCAATTAGAGAAGATTGTCCAGGAATGAGTCCAGTCAGGTTGGAAGTATCTCCAGGGCTGGGGACTTCCACACCCTCTCTGAACAATCTGATAAAAAGCTTCAACACCCTTACAATAAAGAAGTGTCGTTGTCATGTTTGATTGCGTCTTGTAATTCAGTTTGTCCCCAGTGTTTATTGTCCTGTCTCTGGGTGCCTCTGAGACGAGCCTGACTCTCTCTCATTACACCTGCCCATCAGGTACTCATAAGCACTGTTAAGTTTCCCACCTCAGCCTTCTCTTCCCTAGGCTGAGCAATAACAATTCTCTCAATCTCTCCTCAAAAATTGGTGCTCCAGTTCTTTAGTCACCTTTGTGGCATTTCTTGCTCCAGTATGTCCATGTCCCTTGTGTGTTGATCTCAGTACTGGGCCCAAAACTGCATGTGTCTCTTGATGAGCAGAAAGGAAGGATCACATCTTTCAACCTGCTGGCAAGTCACCCTAATGCAGCTCAGGATGCTGATTATGTTCATACTACCATTAATCAAACTCGATAAGTCCAGGGCTTGTATAGTGGCAGTAAGAAAAAATTCTACTCCCTGTTATTTCATTCATCTGTGGAGGAACAAAACTCTAGTATTCAAGCGTAGAAAACTACCACAAATGTGAGTGGCTTACAAATTTTATATGCAAGAGCATTTCCAAATTAGTGTGAATCACTGATAGCTGAGAGAGGACCAGAGGCTGTTTTCCATGTTCCACATGGAAATGGAGCATGGTTAGAAACCACCAACTGTAAGTAGAACTGTAAGTCCATCTCATAGTAGGATTCCAAGGAAATCACATGAAAGGCTTTGTCAGCTGCTCACAAGATCTATTGCCATTTATTACCTTGGCTCATGGCAAAACAGATGCAAGCTGTTTTCTCTCTTCCTTCTCTCTATGAATATTATAGGCTGGAACACAGAGATTCATATCCATAATGGCTGGTAAAATTAGAAGAATCAGAATTGGGAGGCAAACTCAGAAATGTTAATTTTCTTTTAACTATCTAAAATTAGGAGACTTTAAAAAAATAATGTAAGAAAGAGATATGAAAAGATATTCTGAAAGTGCCTGGACTATGATAAAAGTGTACTGCTTTATAGCTGGAACTAATTCCATCCCTAATTTTAAATTTAGATTAATGAATAAGATGCTATTTGGGTGAGAGGAGTAGGAGAGGGAGAGGGAATCCAAAATCCTTGCCACCTGGTTCTTAACACTAAATGTGATGCCTCCAGGGTTCTACTGAGGAAATGTAGGTACCTCTAGAGGACATTTTAGGTCTTATGCAGGCCAAGTAGCCCTCTGGAGTTTATTAATTCTCTCCATCACCTTTTTACAGAATTTACAGTGGTTGGGTTTCTTCCTTAAATGTGGTTCAAGGATACAGTCAAATTTGACTTGATGACTTACTGCTGCCAAGCAAGGTCCCCCTCTCCCTCGGTCATGCTTTCCTATCTCATCTCCCACCAGTTTATAGCATGCTAGGTTGATTCAACTAACTGTTCTGGCAGAAAGCCAGTGGGGTTTTAGGCTAAGTGAGTGCTGAACTGGTTTACCAGGCAGGCAGGGATGAGCAGCAGGGAGAAAACACACTTAGGAACGTGGGGACCGGAGGAGGTGGGGGAGAAATGGAGTCTCCCCAGTTGAGGGCTTGAGGTGCTGTATTGGTTCAGCTCAGTTTTCCAGCTGTTCTGCTTGCCACTCAGTTCAGATAGGCCTCCTCTGGCTGCCTGAGGCATAAGGAAACTGTGCTACCCACCATAGGGGAAGTCCCACATCCTCATTTCATCTGGCTGTACCCATTCTCTCTGTGCGAGCACAAGTGATGGTGCAGCCACATGCAAAAGCATGGATTCCCCCTCTCTGCAGCATCACATAATTGATCACCCTAAATCCATCTTAGGACTACATTCTTGGTCTCCTTGGGCTAAGAAGATTTGATTGATGAATGAGCAAACACCCTTCTAGGCTCTGTTTTAAAAATAACAGCACATATTTTGCTGACTAATGGCTCAGCAACAGAGCAAAGGCAATTTATAAAATGAGTCCGTTCAGTTTGTACAATGACATTCCCTTGTGACACATCTATTAGCACTTAGGGAAATTTTTATTGGAGGTTTGAGTATGCTGAAAGAGACTGTACATTTGGTAATAATCATCTAAACATTAAAAAGAAGAAGATCATTTAAAAATAAGATGAAAAATTATATACATATCTGTGCTATTTAGGAGAAGAAATTAAATCTGTACAGGAGAAAAAAAATCAATATAGTATTATACATATAAAACAGAGAAAGTTTTATGTCTTCTAATTAACACTATTCTAATAATTTTATTAAATGTTTAAATAATTATAATTTTTTAATAAGGGGAGATCTCCCATTTCATTTAGAATATTGTACTAGTGTTGGTGATTGATTTAGCTTGGAACAGAGGTAACAAGTGATGAAAATATAACTTAATTGCTCTTGTGGAAGGATCATTGTGCTGCAAGTTGATTTTCACTAGATCAAAAGTGGGTTAAAAACTTTAAGTACCTTACACAAGATGGTGGTTTGCATGTGCTAGGAGATGTGCAGTTAGATCATTGAAATCATGGGTTGTGCACCTATATCTATTGGGATTACAATCCTATAAAACTTGTGCCACAGAGATATCCAGCTGGCTACATCTCATGTTCTGCCATAATAAATGGAATCCTTTGCATCAAATATTTGATTAAAAAGTTAAATGTGGCATTCGTGTGACGAGTACATCATCAAAACAAGCTTCTTTTGAGATGGCAAAGCACGCGAGGAGTGGTGAACCAAGTCATTAGGCAAATGCTTTAGTGTTTCATAGAATCATGGAACCATCAAGGTTTGAACAGAATTTTAATATCATTAAGTCCACCTATCAATCCAGAAGTACCACTGAAACTCCTAAACCACTAAACTCTTATTACCCAGAATTGAGTAAACACTAATGGAGAACCACGGCATCACGGGATTTTTCAAAAGTATGTTTTCTTTCTTTTTAAAAAATAATCAATCAAACAAAACCCCCACAAAGTGCATCCTCTTGATTTTAAGGGAAAACACCATGCGATTTCCAGAATTCATACATGTTCTCTATTGCTTTGTGTTAGTTACTGGTGGTGTGCATTCCAAGACAAGGCTCTCTCCCACCTTGCACGGAGTCGGTGGCTTTGCCCTGCTGGGGATGAAGGCAGGAGCCCCTGCTCCAGGCCTATAGCTGGGAGAGAAGGGCTTCTTCAGAAATCAGCTGAGAGCACTCAGCTTTTGCAGTGAGTTTGCACTGAGGAGGCCTTTCTCTCCTTGCAAGGATTTCAGGGGGAGCTAGGGGGGCAGGCCCAGACAATAGTCAGAGATACTGCTACAATAAAACAAGAAATTGCAGCCTGTTTGTTCAGACATGCAGTGTCTGTAGAGATGCCAGCTATCCCCTTTGCGTAACAAAGGCAAGGTTGCCTCCGGAGATTTCTTCCTGAAAGCATCTCTGTTTAGAGACAGTGCATGCACGTGCATGCCCTATTTCCTTTTTGTGTTTGTGCTTGGTTGCATTTTTTTTAATCTAACATAGTGTCATACTGTACATCAAATCACTGTACTTTATATTTTCATATGCAGCCTTGATGAGGTGTTTCAAATTTTCCTTACCATGTAATAAGAAGCTATTTTACAGCTTAATAGACATTATTTGGTTTGAACAGAGTATCTGAAAATATTAGCATGGCAGGTAACCAGGTTGGTTTTTCATGAAAATAAAATTTTAATCTTTTTGTACTTCTAGAGAAGGTGATCTGGTAAGCTGACTTCTAAAACTATTTTGAATATTCCTAATGATTCTGGTCTGTGTCAAAACACACCAAAATGCTCTATTCTTGATAGATGCTGTGTGTCAATCACAGCAGACTAATTCTAAGATGGAATAATGACTGTAGAGAGGTACTTGAGCTGAATCTGGACAAGGTACCAATAACACTGTAGATGCAACAGCTTGGGATTCAGATTGATCTGCAAAAACACTCTACAGGCGTTGGTACTGAGTTCTGCATCGCCGCTGCCAGATAAGTTTTTTAACTAACTAGTTTAAAGCTAGGTGCCTTGTATGTGCTGGCAATCGATTATTTGGATGCACAGTGGCAACCTGTGATACCAAAAACTGGGAGCTGTTGTTGGTTAGAGCTCCTTTTCTCTGTGCTGAGGGTAGAACATGATGTAGAAACTGCTGTTCCTCCACGGCATGGGAGCATTCTGCTCCAGTGTACTCACTGAGATTTTGGCAAAGCAAAGGAGCCCCTGTGAGGACAAGGGTCTGAACATGCCCTCTTTTCTGGCGAAAAGGCGTGACATTTTTTCCTTTAAACAAATGTATCTAAGCTTGCTGACTCTGCTTGTCACAAGTTTTGTTCCTAAGCTCTTATTGAAGATAGTAATATAGTTATGACCATATTTGAAAAAACAAGTTCTGACTATCATTTACTGAGGAAACAGGTGTGGTGGTTTAATATGTTACTAAATCCCCTTTTGCCAGAGGTAGCTGCCTCTTTACAGTGAGCAGAGTGGTATGCATATGTTAGTAAGTCCAGAGTTAGTCCAGCTCTGTAGCAGTGCAAGATTAAGATGCTAAACTATGGGTGTTTCAGGGCAGGGTCGCACACTCTTCTTCACCAATGCTGCTAGAGGTCTGCCAGTGATATTGTAGGAGGGTGTGAACAGCTGTGGAGGGTAAAGTCTTACAGATGCTGTGGCAAAATTTTCCTGTCCAAGATGGTCACAAGATCAAGATTCGCATCAGAATGTACAGTATCGTGCAGTTCATTAAGAGCTTTTATTCACTGCTCATTTTAAATATATGTTGGTTTGTCTGGACTGTCCAAGTTAGTATAAGCTGCCTAGAATCCTATCCTGACTGCACACAGATTTAAAGCACAACTGCCTAGTTATCATTGAATCCACCATCCTTTTAATTATACTGTTTCTGTATTTTTCATTGCAGTTATGGAGATTTGCATCTTGGTAAAATACAGGACATTAAAAACATGTTATGAAAAGCAATCCTGTTTTTTAATGAGCATAGACAGACAAATTAAATTTAAAAATTTGATTTAAAATATATGCAGTTTTAGCAATGTAAAATAAGTTCAGGTTCACCTATGTAGGGGTTGTTTTCAAGTCAGCAGTCTTTGGTCTCTGGGTGTGACATAGGTGCAGTCAGACTTTTATGCTTTAAAGAAATAGTTCTTATAAAAAATTCTTATAAATAGTGCTTCATATTTAAAGAAAGAGGATAATATAACGAACGTTACAGTGCCAGCAATTCTTTTTACTACAGAAATATTTGTGTTGCCTGTATCTGTCATATCAAATATAGGATATATTAAAATGTATTTATATCTTATATACTAACATATACTTAATGGTGGAATGCTTTGTTGAGAGGGAATTTAAGTTTGGACATCGTGATTGCCAAAGAGAATTGTGAATGTGAATATGAATATCAAGTACAATAGGGAGTAACATGCAGCATAAAATAAGAAAAACAAGAATAAAAGCAATAAAATTATGGTTTGGAGGAAATGAGCAGATGTGTTGGTGTAGATGCAACTACATGAGAAAAAGCTTTCCGATTTGAATAGTTACAGGAAAAGAACAAAGGGAAGGTTATTAGCAGAGAAATAGAGACAGACTGAAAACAAGTGCTATACATCCAGCAACAACTTAGAAAATAAAGGGGCTTTAATTTGTTACAAAATTAATTTAAGTAATAGAAGGAATTTTCCCTTGAGTAATGAAATAAAGGTGCTTTCTCTGGTACTGCAGAAGAAAAAGGTCATGATTTATGAAGCCTACAGAATTACAGTAATCAAAATGTGATTTCTATGTAATTTTTCTTTCTGTGCTGCCCTTTGCCAGCTACAGCTTTAAGCTCTACATATCTCTTCCATAACTTACAATGTAACCTAAACTAGTAATCTTTTTTTATTTTTAAATAGGGCCATATTTTTGAATATCAAGGTTTAATGTCATTCTTTACAATTTAGTTACTTTTTATATGTCTTTTGTTTCTCCCTATGCGTTTTAATGAGACACCTATCATCCCAGGCAGAAATGTGTTCTCAACCATTTTACTTTAAAAGGGAAAAAGTATTTCTCTGGGGTCTTTGAAGCAGATTTTTTTAATGTGTGACTGGGAATATTCTTTGCCTTTACCTTCTACTTTCATTTCAGAAATATGTCACACTTTGTAAGACATATTACAAGAACCTAGAATTATGTGTTTTATCATCAAGTCCTTTATTAGATGATACTGGTGGGGTTTCCATGAAGTAAATTGAAAGATTTGCCTGAGTGCAGACTGGCCATTAGAACTCCCTGAAGGTTTGTTTCTCTGCACTGTCACCTGGGTCCTAGAGGAGATTTCGGCGTGCAAGTGATGCAGGTCTGCTTGTGAGTGTTCATGTTCAGGGCTGGAGTCAATTCACAGCATGCAGCCATCTCTGCCAAGTCTTCCAGTGCTGAGCTTGTTGAAGCACAAGAATGGGTTCTTATGGCCTGGCTGGACTGAGCTGCTCTGGGATGTTTGTTTCCCTAAATTGTGTGAGTCTCTGGACACGCTGGTGTTGAAGTGGTGATCTTGGCTTACACTCTGTCTGTCCATTCCATCCATTCCAGTATCCAGAGCACTCCAGTGACTGCTTTAGCCAGAAAGATCTAAGAATTCAGTGGTGCAGGAGCCTCAGAAGGAGGGATAAATTTTGGCAAGACAAGTTTGGGTGCAGATGTGGCAAAGTGGAGACAGACACTGAATGAAGCAATGGCTGCAGGTTCTCTACATGAGGAGCTGAGCTTCTAGTGCAAATTGCAATATATTGGTATTCTGACCAATCTCACACCTCATCTGTTCATGACTATTCTTGTTCAGTCACATGCCTCTTTTTGAGGGCATGTTAACTTTATAAGTAATCAGATGGATGACTCCTTAATCAGAGTAATTCCCCCAGACGTTTTGTTTGTGATCTACCAAGTGATTACAGTTTTAGGCATCCCTGAAACAAATGAAGCATGATAATCAGAAATTGTACATATGGATGTAGAGCTCACTGAAGCTTTTTTGATAATCTGCCATGAATGCTAGTTTGCATTAGGCTGCCAAGAGCTGTGGCTGATCAGATTATTATCAAGTAATACAGAGATGTTCTGTGTGGAGGCTTAGGAGGTGTTTTCTCTTTTGGCTGCCATATTCTTTGGCATATGCTGCAGGCACTGAGCGTGAGGTCTAGAGCTTTTGTTAGACAGTTGCAAGGCAATTTCACACTGTTTTCTATATCCATTACAGAGGGTTAGGAAAGTACTGTTGTCATCATGTAGGCTGCTTCCAAGGAAGCAACCAACATAAGGAATGCTTTGTGCTTTCATATCCCTGCGTGGCAGAGGAAGGGAAAGCCATTTCAATGGAAATTTGTCATGCTATTAAACATTTGGCCATTTTGGTGCTTTTGGTTTTATGAGAAAAATTATGATCATTTCATGAAAACTTAGAATGAAATCTTGTTTTCTTTCCCATGTTCTTATGGGGAGCAATTCAAGGGAAGAAGTCACTCAGCAGATTTTGCCAGCAAATAAAGTGTTAAAATTGGAAATTATTAAATCAAGCATGGGAAAATTTAAGTGTAAAAAAAAGTGAAAGTAGACCTAAACCCTGGGAATAGTGCAACCCCTTGCAAGACTGATAGAGTTCTTCATTGTCCTAGAAAGATAAATTATTTTATTGTCTTAATGATGATTGAATTCTGCAAATGAAGCAGTCAAATCTGCTGCACTTGTCACCTCTGAGCCTTGAGAAGTGGAATTGACACCTTACTGTGTAACTGAAGATCCTGGTGGTGTTTTATCCATCCCTTTGTACGGGAGATGAGTGTGAAGTTTCACCAAAACTTAGTGGCTTCCGAGTCACTCAAATGTTTTTGAAAATTTTATCTGGTAAAGAAGAGCTTCAGAGAGGAATTCAGGATTAATTATATAAGCGAACTCACAGTTTTTTGTGAGCTCAACTAATTGCTTCCACCCTGGGCTAAACTTGACCTGATGCCCTACAGAGTTGCTTGTCTATCTGCATATCATCCTCCCCAGCATGTCTCATAATTCCCTTGTTATTATTTTTTCTATTTTCTGGGTTTTCCCAGGCCCCTTAACCTTAAATAATAGAGTTAAGTGTAATTCTGTATTACTGGAACAGCACTTCAAAATTTGCAAGAAAGAATAGAGTGCTGGTTATACCCACTCCTAAGTCTTAAAATTTTATGCCATCTGATTTTTCTTGTGGTGAGAGAAATGTCAGCAGACTGGTCTTTTGTCACAAGAGTGTATACAGTTACATTTGTCCTTTGTGTGATAGGATTTTTTCAGTGATCTGATTAGGGAGGCTTTTAAAAATGCGTTTTTCATTTTAATAGAAAGCTGATACTACTTTAAATAATTGAAACAAAAATAACTCAAACTGAGTCCCTTCAGTGTGATCACAGACACATTTACAAATATATTTTTTTAAACCTATCTTCCCGTCTCCCTCTGTCTTCACTTCAGAAGATCTTTATCTATTGTGCTTGAGGAGAAAATAGGGGGTTGGAGAAAGGCACCAAACCAGGCTGAAATTGACATCTCTGTTCAGTTTTTCAGTCATGCTTCACCTAGCTGGTAATCTTGGGTAGTACCCTTAGTCCCTCTGTTGCAGTCCCTATTTGCAAGTAATCTCTTTTTCGTTGTCCTTACTTAGCCTGCAACATCTTTAAACTGTCTTTAAAGGAAAGGATTTATTTCATTTAACTTAGATTTAGTTTACATATATGTTTTGGGATGAGAGGAATCCCACCTTTTCCCTCTGTTGACAAAAGACACACGTTGAAGGAACTGAAGTGTGATGTTTATACTGACTGAACTGCTGTACTACGTCTTCAGTGTCATGGAATTTTATTAAAAATTTGTACACACAGCAAACATGGAGTTGCAAATACGTATATGGGCTATAGAAATAAAACCAGAAGAGATCTGTTATGATGGGCTGCAGGCTGCAGAGCTTCCATTTGTTAGCCAGCCAGTGAAACAGCAGTGGCCACTACAAAGAGATGAGCTACGCAGAGGAGTTAGGAGAGGATGGCCAAGAAGGGGTGATCAGCGTGCAGGAGGTCTGCAGAACAGTGGTTTTACTGGAGCACACGTGGTAGAGAGCCAGGGAAACCTCACCTTTGTACTCCTGCACAGGACTGCCCTGAGGAAAAGTGTCGGAAATACGCGTTTGATGTGTTTGGTGGAACTCTTAAGGGCTGTGATGAACACGTTTGTGCTGTTTATTATTGGCAAGCCTCGCAAAGGAATTTTCATTTTATTTGGAATCCAGGAGTGGTTTGGGGGACTGGCAGAGGGCTAATATCTGCAAAGCTCCAAGGTATGTGAAGTGCTCAAGGTGCCTGCTCACAGCCTAATACACTGTTTGCTAATGGTTGTGTCGTGTCACTTGGTGGGACATGCCAAGTGCTACGATATAAGCTGGGCTGTGACACTAAGCTGTTGATGGAGAACATGTATTTTAGCAGGACTCTGTTGATCATGGCTCACTTGTGCATCATTGTGCATACATTATTGTATCCTTGTGGCTATGTAAGATAACAAGCTCTCTTTTTCTCTGACAAAATAAGCAAAATTCTAGGACTGGGGTGTTGTGAAGCAGGAAAAGAACCAGTGTAAGGTTCTGCAGATGTCCATGGTACAGGCTCAGCTGTGGGCATCATGGAATGGGATGTATCTGTATTGTATTTCCTGCTCACTTGATGAGTCCTGTGCTCACAATTAACTGACCCCTCCGTAAATTCTGAAGTGAGGCTACATAATGAGACACTGTTGTTTTTGTCCCAGATCTGACACATTAACAGTACACTTTTTTATTGTGTCTCCCTCTCCTCATATTTAATTTTGTCTGGTTTGTTTTTCTGTGGCCACTGGAAAAGGGAGCTTCAGCTTTCTTCATAATCAAGTATGGGATGTTTGCTGTATTTGGGACAGATTTTTAGGCAACTTTGTAAAATTAAGAGATTTAAAAGAAAAACCTGACTATTGCCACCATTTTTATATCTCAGAGTTGGAAGTGTGGAATAAATCTTGTAAAGTATTGAAACACAAATTACATGAAAGTTTTTCTCCTTTTAGAAAAAGTTATGCTCAAATCCTCTTAGGAGCTACATTAGCGTTAATACTCTTTTTTTCCTAGGTGGTGGCACAAGCATGCACATCAAAAATATTTGTTAGCAAACTGACAGATATTTTGTGATTACTGTCATTTCATTTCACATACGTAGGTTAAACATACAACAAGCAAGGGGTTCAATTCACCCTTTTTTTTCCCCTGCCCTTTCTAGCATAAAGTAAATAAACCTTGGAAGATAATTTTTAACCTAGGAGTTACCCATTCATTAGCAGAGTTGAAAGCAGGATACATTAAGTAGTTGTTTCCTGACCTCTGAGAGCTGCCTGTGTGCTCTCAGATCTGTGTCCAATAATTGGTCCTACCTAGGGGGAAGAAAAGAAAAAAAGAAACTACACAAACTGACTGAATGACCACTGAATAGTGCTTCCAGAGTAATAGCTGGCTTCTGGCAATGCTCCTGTTCATGTGACATAGTTTGAAATACCTTTCTTGTTACCCAGGGGTAGAAGACTACCTTAAGCTTTTAAAAGGTCATTGTTGAAAAGCAGGAATATTGATTTGTTAGTGGGCTGAATTTTTAATCTTAGTGTTCATGTTGTGATCAAAAAATATTAAAAAGCCTTTCGCTAAGTGAAAATGTGTGTGTGTGTGTGAGATTTAATTTTCTGAACTTCATTATCTACAGGTATACCAGACTGCTGATAACAAACTTTGCTCTTTAGTTAAATTACTTAAATATTTTTTCTGCAAGTTAGGATTTTAGAGTTATCTTTAGATTGTGTCATGCCTGTGTATGAAATCTGTTAAATTTGTCAGGTTAATGCTTTCGCCTTGAGCTGGCTGCCATGGCCAGGCAGTCCATTCTAACTCTTTTTAGTGTAGCTCCTCAGCTACTTGCACAGTGCCTTTGTCTTGGAGAATCATTCTGGAGTGCTTTCAATTTTGTCCATTTTCACTTAGCCTAAAATGACTTGAATGGAGTGAATGCAATTATGATGTGACTGGTATGTCAAAGGAGAAAATAATCTTACAACTGCAAGAAATAATGCTTTTTGGAAGGTTTAGTATGTGCATTACAGTATTTTTCTTCTGCTCTTCTGAGGTTAATAAACTCCAGAATAAGTAGAAATGAGAGCATTTGAAAAATCTGACTTTTTTCTTTTATGTAATTTGTTTGCCTTTTACACTTTGCATACCTTGGTTGGTGGGCTGGTTTTGGCTGGGGTAGAGTTAATTTTCTTCACAGTGACTGGACCATGTATGGGACCATGCTTTGCACCGGTGCTGCACACAGGGTTGATAATAGAGAGTTGTTTTTATTTCTGCTGAGCAGGGCTTCCACAGAGCCGGGGCCTTTTCTACCTTTTGGACTGCTATGCTGGCAAGGAGATTGAGGGTTGGGAGGAGACACAGCCAGGACAGGTGACCCAAACTGACTAAATGAATATTCCAGACCATGTGACATCATACTCAGTATATGAAGAGGAGGAAGGAGAAAGTGAGGGGGGACACTTGAAATTATGGTACTCGTCTTCGCAAGTCACTGTTATATGTGATGGAGCCTTGCTCTCGTGGAGATGGCTGAACACCTGCCTGCCCATGGGAAACAGTCAATTAATTCCTTGTTTTACTTGTGTGTATGGCTTTTGCTTTCCCTATGAAACAGTCTTTATCTCAACCGATGAGTTCTCCAGATTCTACCTTTCTGATTTTCTCCCGCATCTCACTGGTGAGGGAGCAGCTGTGTGGGGCTTGGACACTGGCTGGAGTTAAACCACAACAGTCCTTTTTGCCCCTAGAAAAGGGGCAAACCACAGAAGGGAAATAGTTAGGACTGAAAAACAGCAGAGCTGGAAAACTGCTACAGTAAGGTAAATTTGTACCTACAAAACATTTCAAATACATATCATCACGTGTCTATTTTGAATTTATTTCTGTGGGAGAAGATACACAGTCAGAATAGGCATCAACAGCAGAGATAAGGTTTCTCAATGAGTCCTTATTTTCCTTTTGATTTTAATCTGGCCTTTCTGAGGATAGATCATGTATCTAAAACGTTCAAGAATGGAAAATGTTGGAATGAGCTTCCCTACAGGTAGGTGAGTGCCTTTGAGGTTAACCAGTAGATGTCATCACAAGACTGAGTGTCTATGTCCAGAAGCTGTGCAGCACCCTTCCCTAATCCTGCACACCCTTGCCAGCTCATGCCTAGCAGAAAGCTCATTGCAGCACTTGAGGGTGTATTTTCTGGCTGGCAGCAGGTGTGGGCTAACAAAGTGGTTCAAAGTATAAGTCATCTACAGAGGAAGTGCCACTTGCTGCAACACCTTTCCAACATTCTCCTTGAGCTCTGATGGTAGTGTGTGAGAAGTTTAAAAGTCTTCTTTTCAGTGGAGGAAGGTAACAGTGATGCCTGTGGGAATTAGGAAATAGCACTGACAGTAAACTCACTAACATAAGGGCTCACAATTGTCTTATAGATAAGATTGTAGACATATTTATACCTACAGCTGCAGAATCTTTCCTCTGTATAGTGTGTTCCAGAATGGAAGGGTATGATCTGAAAAAGTGTCCAGTGTTAATCTTATTCTGTCCTTGCTGAGTAATAATAGAAGATTTCTTGATTTTGAGAGGAAAAGAAGGGTTTTTAAAAAATCATTTCCTGAATTTTAATTTTAAAAATGTAATCCCAGTCCTCATAATCAAGATAATTGTTTTAAGAATGAATTGCCTAAATACACATATCTTGCAATAATGCAAGTACAGTAGAATCAAGAGGTAGCCTTCTGGTCTCTAGCTCTCCCTTCACAACAATCCAGGTTTTCCATAGGCCCCAAAGTTAGCCTGCATTGATATCTGGTTTCCATAACCTTAAATTGTACTAGTTGTCAGTGCTTTGGCATCTAAATCACATCAATACAGTATTCTTTTTGTTCTGAAATCTGTAAGCATGCTGTTTTGTGGTAGCATATGTATGACCTGCCCTGCGTGTGAATCTCACTAAGTTAACACTGAGGCCCTCTCAGACAATCATCACAGAAGCAGCTGTGGTGGTTTAAGATGTCCTTGTCCTTCAGCTGTTCAGCACTGAACTGCTGCTAGAGGCTGCATCCCTCACAGGATGAGGGGAGACAACAGAACTGTCTTTCTCTGGTTCAGCATAATGCTTATCTCAGTTACCTTAACTTGTTGATGTAGAGGCTTTAAGTTCATTAATTTATGCTGGAGTAGCTGTGAAAGGCTCACAAGATATTTGATTTGTATTGCTAGAGGAAGCCTTCAGCAAAGGAGCAGAAACAAGTAGCCAAGGTATATCAGCTTCTAATACCATCTCGTTCATTTCTTTAATGAATGTCTGGCTGCAGCCTAAAACTAAATATAACAATTTAAACAGCTGCAGTGGTATAGCTAATCTTCTTCATATGCTCACTCACTGCAGTGTTTTAGAGTATTGCCCCTATCCAAGACAAAGTGGACACCAAAATCTCTGGCTTGCCATTTGCTCATCTCTCAGGATTCCCAGCTGCCCCTGTCCAATAAATACACGTATACTGGAGTGTGACTTCAGTGTCCTGAAACCAGTAATGAAGATGCAACATTAAATGCTCTGCATTTTGCATCATAGCCTTATAAAACAGGAATTGTATTGATTCTCATGAGAGTTTACTTAAACTCAAGAATCCTTTTAGACTTTGGACACATAGCTGCATCTGCTATGGAATTTCCACCTGTCTGTAGTAATTCATAATCTGCCTATAGCATCTAAGTTCAGTTTTCCTTGGAGAGTTCAGCATTTTATTAACTGCAATTTGTCCATGACAAGTCCCATAGAAAGCAGCAGGGCCATGGAGACCTGCCAGGGAGATTCTGGCTCAGAGAAAGAGAGAAGCCCCTCTGAGAGTTTTCTGGCATGAATGCTTGTCTGGCCAGCTTTGCCAGTATTGGGGAGGACAGGTGGGAAGCACCATCTCCCCATCTTCGTTTTGTATTCCTCTATTCCGTAGTGCCAGTCCTTCCCTGCATGAGAGGACAGAGTCTTTAAGGGTATCCAGTCCTCAGCAGTGAGATGACTGCTTGTGTGCTACTTTTGTTATCTGGGCCAGTCTGAGAACAGGGTAAGACTGGTGTTAAGGACAATTTAGCAAAGGAAGCGAAGTATCCTGGTAGGAGGAAAGTATCAGCTCCAAAGGGGAACTCGTTATAGTATTAGAGAGCTTGTACAAATGCTGCAACAAAATAAACTTACTAGTTACTTGCCATAACTTACTTTCATGGTACTCTTTCTTCCAAATCTTTTAGGCTGCCTGATAATAACCTACTCGTGACAATTCTTGTATAAAATGAAATGCCTTGTGTCATAGTCTCTCCGTTATTTTTTGCAGGAACCTAATTTTTATTTTATTATTTAGAGACCAATTTTGACATTTTGAAGTTTTGCAAATTTCAAATTTATTTCCAATGCCTGAAATGACTGTTTGGTAAAGACTTTAGTCCTAAATGTACAAATAATACCAAAAAATCTCTTTAAAATGCAGAGTATTGCTCTTGAAACTGTCAGTTCAGGAACTATGATAAAATTACAAGGTCAGTCATGACAGACGCTTTGTTAAATGAAAACATATGACAAAATAAAGCATCCAGCATAAAGTTTTTTTGTCATTTTGTTCAATTTGTAAAACTGCTTCATGACCATTTTGCATGATAAACAGTATTTTCATGCTGTCTTTAGTTTCACTTATCAAATAAAGTCAACTGGTCTCTTTCCTTCCCCTGTCTTATGCCTCCAGTTGGATAAGGAGTACACAGATGTTGCTTGTGGTAAAATTATACAACAGTCAGCACAAAGCAAGTTGGAGTTGAGAATGGAAACTGAATTTTAGCAGCAGTTTTCTGGCAGAGGATTAATAATCTATTATTAAATAGAAATGGATATCTGAAAGTTTTACAAATTACATGGTTTTGAAAACCCATCAAAAGGGTATTAAAGGGATTTACAGCTGAACAGATGTCCAATAGAGTATTCAGCTGTCTTGAAATAAGAATGGATAAAGTAAAAAACTTCAGAAATGTTTTAGGAACTGGGAAATAGACCTTGAAAACCTTATTTGCTTAATAGCATATGCAGAAATTTGTGGAACTTCATGTTATTGACTGAGTTTAATGATAGCTCCCTGTACTGTCAGTATTACTTTACATTCCAATTTTTTGTTTGTTGATCATAGTTAACATTTACAGGATCCATGGTAATGTTTTTAGGTTTAGGAATCTGGCTTGATGGATAAACAATCAGGTTCATTTAAGATGTGAGCCTGTGGCGATGGCAAAGAGAATGTGTTCCTGATAAAGCACAGAGCAGTGCACTGGGAGAGGTAAGCAGCCTTACAGAACATGTCAGGGCATGACTGATGGTGTGGCTGCTCTCTTCTGTGTTGGTTCTTACTGCACTCCCCCCATCCCTTCCTATAGTATCCAAACACCTCTCGGTAGTACATGAGCAAACATGATTAGCATCTGTCACAAAATGTTCTTTCATCCTTTCCTTGGGGCAGAACCGTGTGTGCAGTGTAACATAGCACTTTTTTTTTTTTAATGTTATTTGTTGCATTATTATGTTTGTTAAAGAGAAATCAAAGGTGTATACTCTCACTCAAATTAGAAGATTTGTGGTTTATTCTTAGGAGAGTTCATTTCACAAACTCAGACCAGCACCCAAGCAAGCTGTGTTTCCTGCACAGACAGGCTTTACCTTTAGGAGAAAAACAAAATATATTATGCCTGAGGAGTATTGACTAGCCAGTTGAACTGGAGCTTTAAGCAGTGTTTTAAATATGCTCAGCCCAGAATAATGAGTCCCTTGAAAGAATTTTTTTTTGGTTTAAACGTAAGTCAAAGTTCACTGTGAAGTCATCAAAAACTGTTTGACAAAAAGCCTGGACACACCCTTTAAAGTCTATGTTGGTCAGATGAATGGGAGTGTTTGGTTATCATTTAGCATTCTCTGTTGACTGAAGGACACATGTTAAAGATATATCACATCACTGTGACCATGAGAAGAGTGATAAAAACAAGTATAGCCTTTTTTTTTCTGTAATTAATGATAAAAGCAAAGCCTTATCCCGTGATACAATCCTTCTTTTTGCAGTCAAACATTAAACAATCTGAGTTGTTTCTGAAGAAACTTATTCTTGATACATCATTACAATCAAAATTAAGCCTAAGTTACTATCATCAAAATCAGAAGTAGACCAAATACACGTTCGTTTTTCAAAGTTAGTATCTTGGACACAATGAAATGTAGTTTTAGTCCCGGCCTACCACAAAACCTGATTTAAAGCTTACAGGCACAATACAGCTCTATGGGGAAAACACTTGTTGTCAAATGTTCAATCCAATATGTGCTTCCTTAAACTTTCTTTAGAGATGCCACCTCTGATGCAGGGATATCTGCAAACAGTGTTTTCTACCATCTCTTTGCTCATAAGTTTGCTCTCTTCCATTTATTCAGCATGATAAACTATCGCCCAGTTAAGAGGAGGGTTTAAGACTGGTATGATATATCACATACTAGATATATCTCTCTCCAAAGGGAATTTGGTCAGTGTAGAGGTTTTCTACCTCTGAATCAGGTGAGGAGATTCCTATTTATGGTTTCATAGTTATAAGATCAGCTTTCATTTATTATTTCAAAGGGCCAAATTTTCGGGTTTGACTGATGTTGAAAAAGAAGACATGAGATTTCCTTCTACCCTTTGACCATGACAGATACGATTTTTTTTTAAAAGCAGACACACAGGAATATAAACCAGATTTCACAGAATATTCTGAGTTGGAAGGGACCATAAGGATCATCAAATACAGCTCTTAAGCAAATGGCCCATACAGGGATTGAACCAACAACTCTGGTGTTATTAGCACCATGCTCTAACCAACTGAGCTCATCTCAGTTTTATTTGAAAGTATACTCAAGGTCGTTTCAGCTACTTCAGTTCTATTAGCTGATTACGGTTCTGAGAGAAATTTATTGTATTGTCCAGAAGCAGTGTCTGCTTTAGTGGTGACAATCTCAGCAGAAAAAAAAATTCCTTTGTTCCCTTTTGTTGGCATCTGGTGGCTGGGCAGTTAGATGCAAGGTAGTGCCTCGAAAATTATCAAAAGGAGCAAGTTGCAATATTTCAGAAAGCTCTGTCCTTCAGTCACATTAGTGTCCTGGCCTGTGGGTCTGATGGAAATGGGCCTTAACAGAAAGCCTGGTTGTCTGCAGGAATAACCTCGGGAAACATTGTAAGGCAGGAACCTTTATGACCTCTTTAAACGGTTGCCACAACAACTCCTGCCTTCTATCAGGAATCATTTTCATGTTAAAAGTGATGTGATTTCTGTCACCATCAAAGCATGTGTTGCTTGGTTTCGTTCTCTGTTAGGAATCAGACATAGGGTGAAGTTGTTTCGTAGTGGAAATAACATGGAAAACTGGCTTTTCAGGTTAAGGACCAGATTTGCATTCTAACACACCGATTTATACCAGCAAGGAATGTCAGCATGAGGGCTTGTTTCCAGCATGGAGAGACAGCACAGCTGCCAAGCACAGCAGTCCCACTTTCTCTCCACCCCTGGTATTTATCACTGTGCTGATGCCTCCATTTCGCTGGCACAAGCACTGTTACAGTTGTGCCATGAACTCTGGGTCAGGGAAAACACCCAGATTAAAATTAAACTGTTTCTTTCCGCATTTAGTTCTACTAGGGATCATTTCCCTGGAGCGGTTCCTTAAATGGCCATACAACCACTTGTGCCAGCTCCAGGGAGGGGACAGAGCAGGAGCTGGGACTGAGAGCCTGTGGGGAAACAGGGAGTCCTTGATTTCTTAGGCAGTGCTTAGTCTGCATTTGCTGGATGCATACAGGAAGCCGTGGCCCAGGGATGCATTTTCAGTCAGTTTAATCCAACCTGAGACTAACACTTAAATGGATACTGCCTCTCTCAGAACTTGTCCTGCTCTGAGACATGTTCCTGTCCCACCCTGTTTGCTTGTTGTTTCAGGCTGCCTGTTTGATGCTGGCAAATATCTGCACATTCATCTCAATCATTCTTTATAATGAGCTGAATAGCTCTTCAGACACTGTTGGGCATGTTTTAGTTCCCTCAGCAAAGGTCCAAGTGTGCTGTGAGGGCTCCAGCCAACCTGCCTGACCTCTGTCCAACCCTGCTGAAGGGTATGGGTTTCCTGTTAATCATGTGTTATATCTGCCAGCTGTCTGCAGATGTCTCAGATACCTTAAAGGGTCTCAAATGACCCTGAATACCTATCTTTAAACAGTAGGATACAAATCCACTGACTAGTCTTCCCTGGATATAATGGATGCTTAGGATAGCTATCTTAGGATGCAGACATCTACCTCATCCAGAGCTAGGTGAAAAACATCTCAATAAATGCTTTTCAAAAAAACCTGTCTAACATAGCATGAGTGTAATTCAATGCAGTAATTTCTTCCTACATAGACAGTTCTGAAGAGAAAGTGGACAAAGGTTTCCAGCTGCTGCTGGCAAGACCAGTGAAGGAACTGAAGTCACTAGAATCAGCAGGTCTGCAGCCTGAACCAGTCCTAAAAGGGCAAGGATTTGGGCTGTGGTTATAACTATGAGCTACATATAGCTTTCAGTTATAATCTTACTTAGTGAGGTGTAAGTGTCGTTATTCCAGTAAAGGGTAGCATGAGTATAGAAGTTCAGTGGAGAGAATAGATAAAAGAATTCCACAGACATAAAAAAGAGTTTTCTGCTCAGAGCAACCATCATTTTTTTTTTTTTTTTTTTTTCCCCAGGATATTGGTCTTTACAATGTCTTTACTTACTGGGATATTTCTAGTGAGTCAGGCCATGTGGAACCAGTGTAGTGTCCAGGCCAAAGGCTCAATGGACTGCAGGTCAAAGTCTGGCTAATGGGAGAAGAAAGGTCAGTGAGTTAATACCAACTTAAACTGCAGTATTGAAGGTAGGAGAGAATGCCTGACATTACTGTGCTTTTTTCACAGAATGAATTTTTCCCTTCAGACTAGGCTGCTTAGTCTTGGTTTACTGAAAGAATGTGAAGTTTTAGTTATGTATCTTGGGAAAATGTATGAACTGATTTCTCTTGTGGGAGCCTGCTGCAGTCCCGGACTAGGTTCATGAAGAATTGCTCTTGGAATTGCTTTTTACAGGAATTGGAGTGTGAGTCAGGTAGAATGGAACCATTAATACATAAAAAAATTACTCTGGAGATCTGCAGGATATTTTATTTCACTTCATCCAACAAAATACTATTACTATCCATAGCTGTAATATTATTATCCATGTTACTGATTTATTTTAAACAGCCAAAGAGAATTAGTCTTCAGCCTGTTATATAGGTTCTTCCAGCCCTGAATGAAGACTTGAATTATCTGTAAGACGAAAAATGAATCCCAATGCATAAATTCAACATTAAAAAATGATAAATTTGTGTGAATATGCTGCTGTGAGCACATTTATTCCCATTTATGTTGGTGATATGAAGTGAATATTACTGATAAGTAGCTACTATGGATTCTGTGATGGCAGAGAAGTACAAAAACTGTGGACCAGGTCTTTATCTTAATGAGCAGTTGTTGCTTTGTTTGCTTCAACTGAGCTGCAGAATGAGACTGATTTTGAGTAAAGTGAAGGTACTGTACTCAATGAAGTTTAACTGAGTTCATTCTTATATAAGTCTGTGTGTTTGTATCCATAGGGACTTATGTATACATTATAATTATTTTGATTAATATAAATACAGAGAGAAAGAGAGAGGAAGAGATTTGCAGCATAGGAACATTAATTAAAGAGTATTCCATGAAAGTAGTGCATCAAAATTTTCTTTATTAATCTAACTATGTACAAGGAAAGCTGGCTTAAGTTCATCATTTGACATGCACATGGTTTCTTAAAATATAGGATATCTAACTGCTGGGCAGAAATTCAGATTCTTCCGAAAACTTAAATGAAAAATGTAAATCTCCATGATTGAAAAATGTGGTGTCAATCATTTGAGCATATCAGGTATAAAATTCTTTAGCATTAATTATATTTTCCATATTCCACACAAATTGCCCTTAATACATTGGTGTTAACTCATACTGTTAACTCATGCTAACTTATACATTAATATTCATACTGCATTGTTTGATGATGATTGCACTTCACACTGGCTATTGGGCAGATTCAAACCATAGAAATGAATGCTGGCCTTGAGTTCACTGCTGGTGTTTGCAGTATAGTGCTGAAATTCTAGGAATGGAGGGAATTGTAGAAATAATATTCTCTAAAACATGCATGCTTATAATTTTTCTTTTCCCATATTAATAATAATATTCTGGAATAGGTTAGAACATATAAATATTATACTTACTACAGTCAAGAGATTTATACCTTGTTTTATACCTATGTCTCTGGAAGAACTCTAAGCACTCTAAGCTATGTGCTTGACACACTAGTTTTCATAGGAAAGTAATGAAAGTTTTCGCTGTTCTGTTATTGACCCAAATAATGCCAGTTTCTTGACTACTAAGTGTCAGAACATTTTGTGTATTGACCAAAATATAGAACTGTAAAATCACAGAATCATTAAGGTTGGAAAAGACCTCCAAAGTTATAGAATCCAACTTTCAACTGAACATTATCATGTCAGCTAAGTTCTATGTCCAGTTTCTTGAACACTTTCCAGGGATGGTGACTCCACCAGCAGCTCAGACAACTTATACCTGATCACTTTCATTTAAAAAAAATTTTTTCCTGTTATCATACCCAAACCTCCCTTGGTACAGTTTGAGTCCATTTCCTCTTGTCCTGTCACTATTGCTTGAAAGAAGAGACCAACCCCCACCTTGCTACAACCTCTTTTCAGGCAGTTTTAGAGGGTGATAAGGTCACCCCTGAGCCTCCTCTTTTTCAGGCTAAACATCCCCAGCTCCCTCAAGCACTCCTTATATGATTTACTCTCTAGACCCTTCCCCAGGTCCATTGCCCTTCTCTGGACACGCCCCAGCCCCTCAATGTCTTTCTTGTAGTGAGGGGCCAGGAACTGAGCACAGGATTGGAGCCGTGGCCTCAGCAGTGTCAATCCCTGCCCTGGTCCTGCTGGCTTGCACTACTGCTGATCCAGGCCAGGGTGCCATTTGCCTTCTTGGCCACCTGGGCACACTCTGGATCATGTCCAGCTGCTGTTGACCAGCAACCCAGGTCCTTTTCTGCTGGGTCACTTTCCAGCCACTCTGCCCCAAGCCTGGAGTGCTACACGGGGCTGTTTTGACTCAAGTGCAAGACCAGGAACTTGACCTTGTTGAATCTCACACAGTTGGCCTCAGCACATCAATTCAGCCTGGCCAAATCCCTCTGCAGAGCTTTCTTGCCTCAAGCAGATCTGCAACAATCTGCTGCATCTTATCAGACTTAGTTGTCTTTCCATTATGCTACATTATGATTCTTTGAAGCATTTTTTAAAAATTCTGCAGAATACTTGGCTACTGCTGACTTTACATATATTTACAGGGGTTCACTTGTGTGTCAACCATAGACAAAAAAATTGTACAAAATATTAAATAATAGATTGCAGACAGCATTCGGGAATTCACAGGACTAATTTGCAGTAAGCTTTGCACTATTTGTATTAATATGGATTTCTGGGGTTTTTTTGTTTTTTTAGAAATTTTGCAACAATGGCTGTGCAAGAACATCAAGTGACAGGGCATATTTTATCATCAAATTTGATTTGGTGTAGCGGAAATTTAGATATTATAAAGCCAGTTTCATTCAGCACTGCATGATATAAGAAGAGAATGCATGTTTACTTTGAAGTTGAAATAGAGTATAACCATACTGGGATATGCTCAAATTTCAGCTGTTAATCTGGAATATTTTCATCATGTGTAGCACAAATCAATATGCTTTTATTTCAAACTTCCATGCACTTTTGCATAACATTTCTTTTATTCAGATCTTGTTGCATACCTGGTAAGGGAGCAAAGAGTCAACCTAAAAGATTATGGCTTTCCCGTAGAATGTGCTGTCCAAATCTCATTCTCAAGATCTCTTAGGAAGAAAAAGTTTAACCATAGTCTGAATGAAAGTCCAGTCCCACGTTCATGCTGTGAGTTTTGCCAGCCTGTTCTCTGGTAGATTTAAATAACTGTTCGGCTTATCAAAATGTGACTCAGAGAAAGCATGCCCTTTGAGGACACTGATGTGAAAACTGGCTGTAAAATTTATTTGACACATATGGCTGGAACATCTGTAGTTGTTGAATAATGTTAAAGGAAAGCATAAGAAAAATGGGTGGAAGGCTTGGCCTGTACTGTATGTCTATGTGAGCAGCTACTGTATTTACCCGAAGAAGGACATGTGATGACAGACTGGAGAGAAAATGGTTTCTACGGCCACACATGAGTAGGAAAGAGAGAAACAAGTGTGCTCAAGAACCTGTAGCGTTCACTGTCAAAAAATACTGAGGGAACCCAAAATCAAATCTACCCTCATTTATTTCCCTCTAGCCAAAACTAAACCTTTTCTGTCTATGGAGCAACCTAGTCCCTTAGTGAGCTGCTCAAGACAGAGCTTAATGAACTATCTCAGGAATCAGCAGGGTTGAGAAGGCTCAGCAGAGCATCCATCTGGTAAAGCTTTGCCTCTGGCAGGGCTGTCATGTGGCACTATCCTTTGTGCCATGAAGAGGTACCTGCTCAACTGGAGCCTGTTTGTGTCACTCTAACAGGATGCACATACTGTGTCTTGCCCCCATGTGCAAAAGCACGTTAAAGTGTCTTGGTGACTGTAGATTGAAATGCCTATTCAATAAAAGAACTACAACCTAGGACTCTTAATATTTTTAAGCACATACTAGAGGAAATGTGTCTGCACTGAACAAGTAGAGACAGTACACACACATTTCATTTCACTTTTCCCTCCAATGTTCTTTTACATAAGGACCTTTATCAAACTTATCCTTAAAGTTGCTCATTAACTAGAAAGAGAAAAGAAAGTGCTTTCCCATGGTTATGCTAGACTGTATTACCCTCATTATCCTCTCAAGAACTTACTCAGGGAGTATGTGGAGAGGTGAAGAGCAGAGGTATTGCTTGTGTCTCAGCAGCTAAGAAACCTAAAAGATATATTGGTTTATTAACATTAGGTAAGAATCACGTCCAAAGGATTAGAAATATATTTGGACAAAGATGTTTCAAGGACACAATATGTTCTCTAGAGATATTTGAGTTGAAGTGTGTAAAAAAGTCCCAACTTATTGTAAGACCTCCTTTGGACTACAGCACCCAGGTTTAGAATTATAGAATGATTTTGAGTTTGAAAGGACCTTAAAGTTCATCTAGTTTCAAACATTGTGTTCCATTTAGTCAAAAAACATCTAGTTTCAGCTGTTCAACAATTTTTTGAGTGTTCTACTGTAGGAGGTGGAGACAAGAGCAAGAAATCCCTGGTTTTTTTAGGTGGAGATGAGTAAGAATATCCCTTTGGTCAGTTTGGATTAGCTGTCCTATTTGTGCCCCCTGCCAAGATCTTGCCATCCCCAGCCTACTGAAGGGTGGTGGGAAGTTGGAGAGATGGTTCTGATGCTGTGCCAACGCTGCTCAGCAGGAGCCAAAAACACTGGTTATGAACACCAGTGCAAAGCACACCACTGTGAGGACTGCTGTGGGGAAAATTAATTCCATCTCAGCCACACCCAATGCAAACTTATAAATAACATCAGTAATGTTTTCCTCTTTGAAAAGGAAGGAGAAAATGACCCAGGTAGATAAGTGATTTTTAAAAATAGGCAATGTACCAGTTACTTCTCTGGAAAGCTTAAAGCTAGAGCCCAGCCTTCCAAGTGACAAGATAGAACAGTAGAGTTAAAGCAGAAAAATTTCTCTGGCACAGAGAAACCAGCCAAGGATCTGATTTAGCAAGGGTGTGGGCATGAGTAAAGTTACATTTGCAAATGTTAGAATGCTTGAAACCGTATTATGGATCACAAAGCTTTTCAGATCTATCTCTAAATAATGAGTCATTGCCATATTTTTCTTTAGAATGTATGGCACTGATTGTTTTGCACAGAAGGATCAGCACTGTATTGCTTTCAAACTGATCAACTGGTCACTCAGCTTTCTTGGGCTCCTTTCCAGAGGTGTCAAATAGAGGAACAGCAATCAATGACATTTCATATACAGCACAGTTGTCTGTATGAAGATTAATACCTTTGCCATCTCATTTTCTGCTGTTAACTCATATACACACCTGCTTGATCCTATAGAACAGAGAAAAAAATCCTGAGTGTAAGTTATGCACCTCTTATGTACCTCTCATGTACCTCTCATTAATCAATCTTGCTAATTAAGATATCCATTTTCTTCTAGAATTAGGGTAAGAAGAGAAAGAAGTATTCATAAAAGATATCCAGGGGAGAGGCTTTCACAGGTAGCTGTATGGCAGTCAGTGACTACAAGGGCTTCTGTAACCATCTCTACTTATGCAGCTGGAGGGCTGCCCAGGCTGATTCCATCTGAGCTGTCCTGTTAATTTCACGGAGCCACCTGTGAGCTTTGTCATCCTCTCACCTCTGCCCTGTTCTCCAACCTCTGCTGTATCCTCTATTCTTCATGGCCCTTTGGTTCTGTGGCATTCCTGGAATGGGCTCCCATTGCCTCAGTCACTAGCATGTTGTTGCATCCTACAAGATGCAGAAATCCTAACAGGTAGCAAGGGCACCATCACATTTAGTGGGGGAAAGAAAATTAATACTTTAAAATGAAAGCAGTTTAAAATAACAAGTTTAACACCCCCAGCCAAAAGGAGGAGGTAGGTGATGACAGCTCGTCACTGTGTCATCAACTTTGTTCAGCTTGCTGCAGGCAAGAGTTTTCCTAGCAACTTCCAAGTGCCCCCCATGGTGCTGCAGCCCATGGAACTGCCCTGGTTTGTGTCTCAGCAACCTCAGCAGCTACAGCAGGTGACATGTGGGAGGCTGAGGTCATGTCCCAACAGGTGAGCACTATGCAGCTCCCTTTCAAGGAAGGGTGGGGGACAGCTTTCTTTAGAAGAGATAAACATTTGTGCTGGCTGGCAAGTTCAAACTGCTGTGATCGCACCTCTGCACATTTCTGTACGAACTCTAATGCAAAAAATGTAATCTTGGGAGCAGAGATACCCAGGCCTGCACCTGCCTCCATGCAATAGCCAGCAGATTTGGTGGGAGCCAGACTTGACTGGACTTGAGAAAAACATTGCCTCCCTTGGAAAATCCTTGGGAAAAAGCAGAAGGATTTTAATTTCTCAATACATGTGGGAGAGCAGTGGTGGAAATCTTCATCAAGGATTTTTCAGAAGCTTGAAGGATGCCAAATCAACTTAAATAGCTAAAACAATATTCAAGCCGAATAAAATGTGAACTGCACATAAATAAATTGTTAAAATCTGTTGTATAATAAAAACAAACTTGATTATAAAGATGCAATTTTTCTACTGCTAAATTTAATTTAATTGCTACTTGTCTCATAGTGTAAGTGAAGATTTCATGCAGAGAACAGGGAGAAAGAAATGATGTGTTGGAAGCAACATGCTATCAAGATTGAGTTGTCATAATTTCACAGTCACTTCTGTCCCCTGTCCTTCTGCTTTATGTCTGTTGAGCGTCTCTCTTGGAAAACTCACATTATTAATAGTGCTCATATAATTCTGAACTCTCAACTCTACTCTTTGTATCTGAAGTACTTTTGTGAACTTATTTTTAATATTTAAACAGATTTATGACATCATGGCTTGAATCTTTTAAGGAATCTTTGGCTTCTTCCAGTTGTTTTTTGGGGTTTTTTTGTTTTCCTTCTTACAATATACAGTGTGACTACAACTTAGGAATTTCAGATAAAATAATACAGGAATATATTATAATTACTGCATAAGAATATACAGTTCTGCCTCTTAGGATAGACTTCAAGTAACACTAAAAAATTTGTCATGATTTAAAAAAAACCCACATTATTGCAAAAATATGTCTTTCCTCAGCAGAACTAATATCTTTGACTACTCTGCAAGGCTTGTCTTAAGTCAAAGTTAGGGACTTCAAAAGGAATCCTTTTCTCTTCTTTATATCAACAATTTTGTATGTTTTCGGTTTTTTAATCTGCCCTTGGTGAACAGGGCCAAATTATCTGCAAAAGGTTATAGGTTTGACGTAGCTTAAAAAGGAGGAAAGGCAACACAAAGGAGTTTCTCTGATCAAATAATATTAAAAGTTAAATATTTGCGATTACCTGGTACAATGACTCTTAAAAGAATTAAAAATAAATGTTAAATGAGCCTGCCTGACATTTTTTCTCCTCCAGTCAGTCAGGCATTTTATTTGTTGTGTTGCCAGAACAGAAAAGGAACCAAAATCCAAGTCTCTGGAAGTAAATTCTTAGTAACAAAAAACAGTTCAATCACTTTGACACAGACTTAAAAGAATGCTTTTTGTGTCAATGCTCAGTGAGTTATAGCAAGTCCAGTTGATAGAATGGAAACACTATTCCAATTTGTTTACAGTAGGTTTTGCAAATAATAACAACCTCTTTAATTCCTCTTGCATAAATTTTCCTCTTAAGTCTGTAAAATTTGAGATTGATGAGTTTGGATCATGTTCTGAAATGGAGGGGAATTTTCTGTGAAGACAGTGTTCAACAGCTAGAAGAAAAAGTTGAAAAGTTCAATTACTTCTTCTTCAAGGAAAATTTGCAAATTTGACACACAAAAAAGACCAATTTAAAATTCATTGTGAAAAATCAGAGCTCTCACTTTCAGATGATACTCGCTCATGCACCCTGGTTTTAAGCATCAGAATGATTTTGCAGTCACTGAAATATTAAGCACATATGTAGGAGTTTGGAGTAGTGGGTTCTAAATGAAAATGTAATCTAATGAAAGGGAAATTGGTCTACTCTTTTCCTAGAATAGGGGAATTTCTTAAAATACTACAATATAAAGTGAGATAATATTTTGATTGTAATTATATTTCTCCTGACTCCTATTGTAATGTCTTGCGTTTGTGAGGTTGCAGTACACTTTTCTGTTATTACTTATAAATTGACTGGGGCTTAGGACGTGCCATAACCCTCGAATTTAACACTTTGTCTGAGTAGGCTTTAAATGAGAGTAGTTTTCCTATGGGCTAATACATGTGTACTTTAAAGGTATAAACCAGAAAAAAACATCTCTTATGTGACAGTAGCTAAGATGGTTGAGCTGAACCCGTTACTCTGTGAGCCAGGGAAATGAACCTTGCTTCAATTCAGCCAGAGCCTCTTGGGAGAAGTTGTCTGGCGCTACAAAACGAATTAGTAAGCAGAGACTGAAAACTATTAAGTTTATTTTAAGAATGTCTTGTCAGAGATCTAATAAATTTACTTTTTGCTGCAGGCCATGCATGTATGAAGCCTTAACTAATCCAGGTGGTGTTTTTTTTCCTTCAGAGGTAGGTGCAGGGTGTGGATCTTTAGGAAAAAGGTATTGTGCTTTAGGTAATGTGGGCATTGTTTAATGATAGACATGACAGCTTGAGTGGTATGTTTGGGTTTTCTCTGTTAATACTCACCAGGCAATTTAAATTCATTTTCTCATGCAAAGTTAGTTAGTGATTACACAAAGTGCTAATTAGTTTAATGACAGCATGAAAATAACTTAATGGTAACAGAATAGTTCTTCTAAACCAAATTGATTTCTTTTGTTGCCATGTTTAAATATTCCAAAGATTACTTTTAGAGTGTTTAAATTTACAAGTTTACCATATTACAGTTCAGGAGCAGTTGTGTCTTTGAGTTCTCTCAGGACCCTCCTTTGTAAAGAAGATGATTTTAGTTGGAGTACTTTAGTAACTTTAGTTAACTGGGTTTCAGTTGGCCATATAGACTGGTGGAGTACACTGCCATTACATTCAATGGAGTGGGTCAAATCTTTCCAGAAGCTGGTCCAGCTGTTCATACAAGATGTGCTTGCAGCTCCTGAAGGTGTAGTTCTTTCCATTCCTTGTGCCTAGACAGCTAGCTTTAATTAAATATACATTTTTTTATAGGATAACATTGGATGATATGAATCCTACATCTAGGAAAGGTCTCATGTAAGGATCTCTAAGGCAGATCTCTTGTCTTCATCTTTTGTGGAACAGGAGCAAGTTGATTATGTTTCTGTGCTCTGGAACCTGAGCAAAAACATACTGTGTTTTGCCAGGAGTGATTATTCGCTGGAGATATTGAATTTATTTGCTCTGAGTTCTTTTCTTCTCAGAAGCAGTGGTCATCCTGCAGGGCTAGTCACTTGCTTACAGCACAGAATCCAAAAACAGCAAGTGAATTTTTGGATTCCCTAGAAATTAGTTACAAACTAAGTACTTAATATGCATGAAGGCTTCCAAATACACAGAGTGCTTCAGCATCTTTTCTGATGATTCAGATTCAGTTGCTCTTTATCCACTTTGCTGTTTCCTTTGAAAACTCTTAGTCTCTTGATGCAGGCAATATAGTGACAATATCCTGTCTCTCAGTGAACTAATTTATACAGAGCTGATTTATACTGAAATTAATTTAAAGCTATGAAATTAATTGGCTGAAGAGACAGTGCGTATTTGCTTGCACAGTTTTTGTTAATGAAAATCAGGTTAATCTCAGAAGAACTGGACATAGACTTGAATTGGGAATTCCTTAAATTAACCCAACGTGAATCTCCAGACTGCACTTGGAGACATCCTTAGTGACGCTTAGTTGAGTATTATGAAGATCCAAATTTAATATTCGCTAGGTAACCTTGAAAGTCATGTCTTTTCTCTCACTTCCCCTTCCTTTTTGTAACAAAGCAGCTACATAGTATTCTTCAGATATTTCTTCTGCTGCATGACTTCAGGCATTTGCTTATTCTGAGCCCTGGCGAATGTGGCCCTTGCAACTTGTTTCTTGGAGGTTGACATAAAACAGAAAAAAAGTTGCAGAAAGACGGAAACTGTCTGCAGTTCATTGGATACTGGCAATTATACTCCAGGCAAGCTAAGTCTGTAATCTGGGAAGTGTGTGTTTTCTCATGAGAAGTTCAGAGAAAGCATTGTTTTAGTCCCTAATCTCTAGGGGCTAGTTTAGGAGGTTCTTTTTGGCTGTTCTGCAAATATATTGAGTTACAGTGGCAGGTAGACTGCAGGAGGGTGCAGAGTTCAGGAAGTTGTTTCAGTGATTGGGGTCTATTCCAGTATACTTGAAAGACACTTATAAGGTGAAGCATTTTAAAGCTTTTCTAATCAGGTAATATCATTAGGTTATCTTATGCATTGCTAAAGTCAATTCAAAACTTTCTAGTGGCATGTGCTATGTGTTGGGTTTACTTAGGCATTGCACTTCTGCAATTTCCATATGAAATTAAGGCAGTTTTACAGGATATACCCTTTCTGATGGTCATAGCAGAGGGAATAGCATTTGATCATAGAATCATAGATTCTATGAGCAAATCTGTGGCAGGGGGTGGGGGTAGGATTAATAGCTTGGCAGAAAAAAATATTTACTTGATACCTTTGGCTTTTTAACCTGAAGCTAAAATGTACTGGGACCATTACACAGTACAGCAAATCAGAGTTGTTGAAACTGTGTGCCTTGAACTGGATATGTAACGTCTCTATATTTATTCTGACTAGCAGAATCACCTAGGATTTTCATGTTTCTCCTGTAGTTTGTTAAAAATGGGTTTATACTTTCCATGAATGACTAGGAAAATAGTGTGGGGAAATGGAAAGTGCTAAGGTCCACAGTAAGCTTCATGGGGAATGGGGAATCATGGTGCAGGGGACTAAAATGTTTGCATTTCACATCAGATTTTGCCTCTAATAAACTTGTTGATGTAACTTTATCCTGGTGTTTATTAAATAACTTTATACAAAATAGGCTAATCAAAGATTAAAAAATGGAATGGATGTCTAAAAATGGACAGTTCGCTGTTCTTCCCTGCATCTTTATATTCAAGTTCAGAAGTGAGTTCCTGTTTTCAGAAGCTTCATGTCCCTACTGGAAAATGAAGGGTAGGGTAATGCCAGCTTAAGTAACCCTGTCTGAATGAGGCACCAGATAGGGTCAAATATTTAGAACCAAGGAAGAAAGAGTGCAGCAGACATGCAAACAAGTCAACAAGTATTTTGTTGCTGTACAGTGATTCCTGAACTGTAGGCAGACTGTTAATATGTCATAGTTGTTTTGATCCTCCTTATTGATATCCTTTTGCAGTCTGTTTAGAAGGCAAAATAAGAAGAGGAAGGAGAAAACACCAGTAGTAAAAATTTTGAAGAAATTCTTATTTCTTAGTGCTTTATTTACTGGTTGTTTTTTTTTCTACTCTTTCTTGGGTTTGGTATATGTTCTTTGTCCTGGAGGAATTTATAGGTCAGGGTTTTTTCCCCATTAAGCAACCTTGGCTAATGACTAAAGAGAGCAGATACCTTGTACCTTGAAGCTCTACAGGTCCCAGATAACTGTGTTTGTACAGACATATCTTGTGTACACAATGAGTCTGTGTGGCTGTGGTTATGCAGGGTAGGCACTCTTTTGCTGATTCATCTCTTATTTATGCCACAGATACTCAGGGAAGTCAACATCTGCATCAAGATGCATCAGTTTCTGTTGTGTCAATAAATGAATACTGAGATGCAGTTATATGCTCTTATTTATGAATTAGGGTCTGGGGTAGGAAAACTACAATCAGACTTTCCTTACAGAATGGCCATTTTTTATGGCCCCTCAGGTCAACAGTGCTCAAAGTACACAATTTAATGTTAGAATTATTTATATATTGTCTTTACATAGCTCTGTGATCTCTGGAGAAAACTGGAACTGATTCTTTCCTTCTCTGAACTCTTTGCACCATGATAGAAAATTCTGACAATCTTATCTGTCTTTTTTCATGGAGGATTTATAACTTTAAGATATCTGAGAAACATGGTTGAAGAGATGAATGCTTGAATAGGAATATTAATTTAAATATTTTTCCCTTCAAGTAGTTGACTGACCAATCCTCCTCCTCCTCCTCTTTTATTCATGTTGTGTAACTGAAACTTTTTTTTTCCAGATGACTTGATCTTTTTAGGAATTTCTTGTTTGATGACCTATGCAAAAATAATACATCACTGTTTTCTGTTTTTCTGTTTTTAACAGGAAAACAAATGGTCCTTAAAGGACAGTCAGGTTTTGAGGTTTTGTCCTCAAAAGCATCTGTCATGAAGTCACTTTGTGACTCACCTTACTCTAGATCCTCACCTTCAAAGTTTCTAAATGTGTCTCACAACTCTTGCCATCTCATTTCTCATTAATATCAAACTGCACCACCTCCCATCTAGTATCTTCTGATTTAGCACTAATGCACTCTGATCTCTGACAAAATTCAGGAAACAAGTTTTCATGCCTCACTTTAGCAGCATCTTGCCAACTACGTCTCATTGATGCAAAGTTCCTTTGGATTTACCTTGTTCTAACACTGCCCTCCTTACTTTTGTGTAGTTTTAAAAGTGATGGCTTCCCTCTCCGGACTTCTGATGTATTTATACTGCCAGCACTTGTCTGGGAGAGGAGTAAGAGCAAAACTGTCACTGTAGTAAAGTAGCTTAATAATTTGCTCTGCAGCTAAATATCTGACTGTGCCCAAGGGCAGTGCTTGCGAGCAGGGCACAATCCATCTGCTGATAGAAATATTATTGTTGGGCAGATACTTATTTTAATAGTGAACCAAATTAAAGGGGCATGTGCTGTTTTATTTCTGACATTTTAAAACTTCTGAAAGCTATACGCTTAATATTCTTCACAGGCATTGTGTTTTGTGTGGTGCTTGGCTCTACTATGTTGTAGCAGTTCAGTCCAGATCAGGCAGGGGGGAATTCATCTTACCCAGCATTAGATGGCTGTAATAAAAGTGTCTACAATGTAAAGGGTCATAACAGGAGTTTTTAAAAGGTGCTGAGAAAAAATGCCTGTATTTTTGCATATTTCAAGGCAAACCTAATCTCCTTCAAAAATGAATGCCTAAAGTAAGTCATAGCCTTAAAAAATTCCTCTTTCACAGGTTTGGCTATAAAGATTTCTAGCCTCAAAATAAATACCTGAAATTAGGTAAGGTGTATTATATGCTTCCTGCTCTGTTTTGTTAGAGGTCTGTAGTAGTAATAGTAATAATAATAGTAGTAGCAGAAATGGCTTGTATATTGGAAAACATGTTTTCTGAACATGAAAAAAAAGCACAAAGTGAAGACATAAGGTTTTAAAACATCTATATTCTTTTCTTAAAATTTTAAAGCTGATGGGTTTGGTATTGCACATTCTAAAAGATGAACATTATATATTTCGGGGACAGAAGTAGGTCTGTAAAAATTGAGGCTTACTGTAGCCCCCTTAAGAAATATACTTTTTTGTTTGGTTGTTAGGGTTTTTTCTATTTTATGAAAAAAAAAAAATAGAAAGAAACAGCTGAAAGCAAGAAATAGGTGGAATGAAGACAATACTAAATCTTTTATATTGTCTTCCTTGTGCTTTTTTTCTTCCTAAATTTCATTCATAAGAGACCTGTATGTAAGATGTAGATTGTGATCTTTGTCTACAGCATATTTAACCTTGAGTTCTTTGGACAAGAGAACAATTCGATTTTTTTTTGCTTTCTATCCTCTGGTTAGAATATCTTTTGTTTAAAAGGGGTGCAAATTTTGCTAGAAAATTTTCCTCTACCTGGGCAGTTTCAAATATCTGACATTCTCATTTATAGTAAGCTTGTGCAGCAGTATTTCTTCTCACTAGTGGTACAAATAGGTTCTCTCTCCTCTAAAAGACAGTACATTTCCATTCTTTTTGTATGTCAGAAACTTTTATCCTTCTGTAAAATTATGGTCAAATTGGGCAGTGTGTTTAAGGGTGGCACACAAATGACTTTTCTCGCTGGATTAGAGAACAAGGCATATTCTGTTACATCTGTCCCCAGAAACTAATGGGAAGATATAACACAGGGCTAACCTAATGTAAGTGCTGCTGTATCACCATAGCTGCTGGTTTTCTGTGGTGCTCATTAGTTTCTGATATGTGTGTTTGTAGCCTTCCCCTTTGTCAGTAACAACAGAGATCAAAGGAGCAGAAAGGAGCAGGGTGAGGAGTGCAGGGAGATACTCCAGTAACCATTTCCCTCCTTTCATTTACACAATACCTTTGCCTCTTTGTGAGATTGCACAACTATAGTTTCTGGGTTTTTCTAGTAGGCAGGTCAATAAAGAAACATAGATGCTTATCTCTGAAGCAGAGTGAAAGCATATGGAGTGGCTGCCTAATTTTTCAAGAATGGAAGAAACTGGGAGGGGTAAACCAACCTTCATTGGTCTCTTCCTCTAGTAATTAAGCCATGAATTAATTTAAATACTTAGATATGTCTCTCTGCTGTTCAGAAGAATTACTTTTTTCACTGGCTTGGGTACAGAAGTGTTAATTTCCAAAGGAAATTTTTTGCACATTTAAGACAGTTGTTACCTGATCAAACCTTGTTCTGTAGCAGCACCTTGTGGGAAGGAAATCAGACTACAATCTCCCACACAGGCCAGTATTCCCAGAAGACATTTGCTGAGTGAGCATCTGCCATCAGTGCACTGAGCAGCTTATTTTATTATTGCTATAGAACTTTTAGGATTCTAGAGTAATAAAAAGCATATCCATTAGGATGATATACAGAAGGCATCCCAAATACATTTTTATTAATTCTTGATCTTTTGATCTTAAGAAATAAGAAAATTAGTGTACTATGTTTGTATGCATCTAAGAAAAAAAATTACTCCTACGTGTAGTAAACGTGTTATGGTTGAGTTCTTTATTTGGAATTTCTTCATTTTAAATCTTTAAAACCTTTGGATTGTGATGTCCAGATAGATACATATCTTACCCAGGATTCAAAGTTGCATTAACCTCAAAAGACGAAGTAATCTTTAATAAAAATGAAAAGTTAAAATTATACCTTTTAAATTTTGTTTTGCAGGAGGCAATAAGCTGAAGAATCAACATTTTCGCCTTAACTGGGCATGGATCTCCTTAGAAAAGGAGTACTACTTAGTAAATGAAGACTCCAAGTATCTTGATGTTGTTCTTAAACGGAGAGGTTACCTGGGAGAAACCTCTTTTATAAGTAAGTTCAATTCTAACCTTACCAGTTGCTTCTATAAACCACTGCCCAGCCAGCTGATATAATGTATCAATACAAATATAACTTATTACTGCTGTTTCAAGATAAACAAACTATATTCAAACAAATATGTTTATTTATTAAAAAGTGCATCTTTTATATGCTATGTATATGATTTCTTTAGTTAAATAATGAACTCTTCCCTTTTGTGTTTTTTTTTCTTCTGCAATTTATTTTTGAATAAACAACCCAAGACACCATCCTTCTTTCTTTTATTTGATTCATACCACTGTTCATTTGTTTCACAGAATTCAGCTCCTGTCCAAATCCTCTTTTCCCTATAATGAAAAAATACAGTTGTAGCAATTGAAAAGACAACAATAAACATGTATCATTTTCCAGGAAGGCTGTTGTGAGTTGGTCTGGCCAGCAGCTATGAGCATTAGGCTCGTTTTCTTCACTCAATGCTGGCAGTCAACTGAGGCTGATACAGGAGGTGTTGAAAACTGTTTGCAGTGTCTGGGGAGTGAAAAGGTGAAAAAAAGGTTGTGTTATCACATTTTGCAACCTCACACCTGTTTCTACCTTCTGGATCTGTTTCCTCCTCTGATGCATTTGCACGAGGGAACATTATCCTTGTACAATTTCACATTGAAACCTATGGTGAGCTTACACTGCTTAGAGAAAACACTCAGTTTAAAGCTGGTTTTGCAGAGATATGTAAGCATTTACCTGGCAAGTTTCTGTTTAGGGCTTTTTATGATTAAAAATCCGAGTTTCAAGTAGCAAGATGCAGTGGAGACACCTACTTTGGCATGAGATTTAGGGAATATAGACCTTAAACAACAGGATCTTACTTAAAAAGACTGTTTTGAACAGGAACCAACTTTGATAATATTTTTAAAGAAGGGAAAAGAACTGAAGAGATAAATACATAGTTAAGGATGTGTGGTTTAAATTAATTACTGGTACTGAGTAACAGATACTGATGTGGCTTCTGATCCTTCAGGTAGAGTGTTTACAAAATTTTCTACCTGTGGATTTAAGGTCAGGATTGAGCTGACTGAAAAATCAGCAAAACTAGTTTGAGTAACTTGCCTCCAACAACCTTAATCCTGCAAATGGAATTACAGAATTGGAAAGAGCATAAAACATATTGGTCTAGATGCTTACTGGCCTTTCTGGTCCATATGCAGTGCCAAAGTGGCTGAAGGTTTATAGATTATATAAACTTTGCTATGGTTTAGGACGAGGCACAAGCCTGAAGAAAGAAAGGCAAGGTTTGTGGGGAAAGGTCGTGTGTTTCGATGCATCAAATCATGAAGCTGGAAAAAACAATCAGAGAAGGGAGACGTTTCAAGGATTTCTTCTGAAAACTTGAGAAAAGTGTTTCAGATTTCAGTTGTACTGTGAGATTTAAACAAGGCCAAACACCTGAGTTAGAGAGAGTTCTGAAATACTGTCTAATTTCCATGAGGGTCTTTCAGATAGCCTTAAAGTGGGAGTGAAATGCCTGTGAAAACCTGTTTCAGAGCAGTCTGAATCTGAGGCTGGAAGACCTGTGCCATCTCTCTGAACTGATTGTTTGAATTTTTTCCCATGGACTTGCAGCTTCAACTTCACTTTAACCTAATGGTTGTCATTATGCAAACACTGAAATAAGAGGATAACAGTTTTTAAAAATTATTATTGCAATGGCATTGAGGGCAATGCTGCAGGTTTGGAATATTCTTTCATTTTTATTCAGTATATTTTCCTTTGTGTCTTTGTGTTTTCCTTAGCTTTCCCTTTTAAGTCTGAACTTTCCAGGGGTGTTTTTACTTTTTTCTAAGAGAAATAAATATTTCCTAGGGTTTCAGGCAGGATGCTATTTAGATGTTCTGGAAAAGAAGAGAACCCAGAGGGCTAAAAGGAGAGAGAAAAGTCTGTTGGTCTCTTTGGACAGCCATAATTGAATTATGGAGAAATAGGAACTTGATATTACTTCAGAGAATATAGAGTTTTTCCACCTCTATGTGTGACACCCAATATAAAAATCGATCAAGAGTGATGGATTTAGTTTGAATGTTCTCAGGTTGTGAAAAGTATATTTTTCTACATGTCTTTTAAAGATGTCATCATGGGAGAAAAATTACCAGTGATGTTCATAATGACCTGAATTTCTGATTTTAACAGGTATTAGCACCAAAGATGGTACTGCCAAGAAAGATAAAGACTTCAGAGGAAAAGCCCAGAAACAAGTGCAGTTTAATCCTGGTCAAACCTTAGCTACGTGGCGAGTACGGATTTTGAGTGATGGTGAACATGAACATTCTGAGTCCTTTCAAATTGTTCTTTCTGAGCCCGTCATGGCAATCCTGGAATTTCCTTCTGCGTCCACAGTGGAAATTATTGACCCAGGAGATGGTGAGAAGTTTTTCAGAACTGTACTGCTAATATGTGCTTATACCAAAAGATAAACTGGAGGGCAAATACTGTGAGTAACTGTGAATACTAATGGTTGGCTGTCCTCAAAATATTTTTGGAGACAGACTTGGGCATCAAGTAGCCACTTGTCCTCTATCACTTTAAGTGATTGATGAAGGTCTTACTCAGGTAGTATGTTTTTATTAAATACCTGCATTTTTTTATTATATGTTATTTTTAGGGGCTTTGTTTGTTAGTATTAATTTTAGGTACAACAGGTTTTCCATTAAATGTGTTTGCAGACTGAATGTGTCTGAAGAGTTGGCTGGAGGCTGATTTGATTTACTCTGTCATGGTAATTCATGTGGGAGAGGACGGTACAGGAAAGTCTAGGCTGACTGATCACAAGAAGTTTGGTCTTGGAGCAAACCATTTGCATCAATTAGGCCTTGATATCAACCTGAGATGCTCAGTAATTGTAAAGTTCATTAGACCAAGTGTAGCACATGCTGTGTCAAGAGCAAATAAAACTGCTGTTAAATATAAATTAAGAAATAAGCTGATTTTAAAAGATTTTACAAAAGAAGTAGAGCATGCTCTGGTTGCTTTTCATCTTTTCAGCTTCTTGAACCCATGGGCTGTAGTCACACAGAACTTTCCTTAAGAAATCTTTTAAGTACTGGATGACCATAACAACTTGAATTATATAGTCTTCCCTAATATTTGAAGAGTGTTGGGCATGAAAATTATCAGAGGTGTCTTAGTTCCTCGTTACAAATGCCAGTTAAACCAGAGCTTATCTCACATACATTTTTAATCACTGAGAAAAATAGTGCTTAACTTGAAAAGCAGCATGTATGAGACATAGAAATAACTTGAAAATGTGTTCAATCTCTTTATCTTTTCTATGATCAATAAGATAGCACAGTTAAAGGTAATTGGCTGAGTCTTCTTTATGCCAACAGTATTTTATATTTCTTACCTTAAGATAAAATGTTTACAATCCCAGAGATTTTGTATTAATTATACATAAAGTGAAGTTGCAGAGGACAAAATCAAATGCACAGCTGCAAATCAAGGAATACCTAGAAGAAAACTAGAGAGAGAACTTTGAGGGGAAGGACTGTATTTCCTAGCAGTCTTTTGAAGCTTAGGGCTTACCAAGCTCACTGAATAGGAACCATCAAAAGTTTTATTCTGCTTCCAGTGAAAAAATCATTGATTTGAATGATGTAGCTTTAGGATCTAAACTGTGAGTTTGTTCAGAAAGCTGTGCCAGCCTCTTGGGATATGGGACATTAGTTAATGTTTTATTCGAAATATAGATTGAATAGGATTGTGTTCTTTTATACAAGCTGAGATGATGTAGCTCATTCTCCTCAAAGCTTTTATGTTGCTCATATGGTCTGTTAAACTTTTATAGTGCCATTTCACTCCTAGTTGAATAATTATGAAAGAGAGAGGGAGAGGAAACCGAATAAATCAGATCAGATTCTTGCATGTTTTGGAAGGTTAAAGTTTTTTTATTTTGCCAACTAAATTCTAAAGGAACAAATAGAAGGAATGAAATGGGATATTTTTTTTTTTTTAGTGCTGCCTTTTGCTTTACTTTAAAACAAAAAAGTAGGGATTTTATATTTTTCATGTTGAATTTTTGACTTGCCCAAATAGTTAGTAGTCTCGATCTTATCAAACCTGAATTACAGCATTTTTAAGGAGGGCTTTTGACCTTAAGTCATGCTAGTAGTAGTTGGAGAAATAAAACCTGGAACATGTTTTCAAAGAAGTCACCTGACAATTTTCAGAACACTGTTTGCCAAAGTACTCTGAAATGATGAAAAATTTGCTTTGTTCAGTCAGCTGATACCACTTAATTTTATATTATGCAGAATTATATTCTGTTTGGGTTGCAGCCACACTAATGAAACTGTAAAGGTGCTTTATATATTATGTGCACAGCCACTTTTTGTTCTTGAGTTTTTGACAGAACAAGAACAGAACTGATCCTGAATCCCAGTAACAACATAAAACCCAGCAATCTGATTATATGAGCATAAAATAATGAAGGAGTTCAGAATGCAACTTAGTGGATTTTTTCCCAGAAAAAACTATCTGATATCCTTTTGTATGATGCATTTTAGGGTGAGATTTCTCCTCAGACTTCACTGGCTGTATTGGCTGCATCTCCTTTTAGTAAAAAAGGAGTGTAGACATGTAACCAACTCAAATCAAATGTCCAAGTCAGAGTCAGATGTCAAGAGCTCAGCCTTTCTCCTCAATGCCAAATGATTTCCCTGGTTATCTTGATGCAGTAAGTTAAAGAATGGCCTCGGTGAACCACAGCCTGTGTGTGAGCTATGCTATTGATACTTCTGTAGTTAACAGTTAATAATTAAATACCATGGAAATAATAAAAAATTGACTTTGTGGACAAATTCTCCAAACACTGTCTTGCTCCATTAACCCTAGATAAACAAATCATTTACATTAGAGACCAATTAATAAGGACTTGTGAATTCAGACCTAATGATCTGATTTTCTTTTCCCTTTCTGAAACACTAAGAAATTATGCTTCTCTTACCCTCCAAGTTTTACTTACAATTTAGTGGCATTGTCAATAAATGTGAGTTATTTGTTGCATTTTAGAATATTCAAAAATGCCCTTTGCTAATGTACAGGTGACTTTATGAGGTTCTTTTCTTTGCAGAATCAACAGTCTTTATTCCTCAGTCCACTTATACTATTGAAGAAGATATTGGTGAGTTATTTATTCCAGTCAGAAGAAGTGGAGATGTGAGTCAGGAGCTGATGGTCATCTGCTACACACAACAAGGTAATAGAATATACTACAGAATGAAAAAAATGGCAAGTGTGGAAAAGGGACAGAAATTGCAAAATATTTCTTCCATCTATTTTATAAGGAAATTATTTATAACTCTGTTAATTACTTTTTCATCTAAATATCTTCGCTCTCATCTGGAAATCATCTCTGGAATCTTTCTAAGAGTATTACTAAATGCAGTTTAAAAATCATCATGGGGAGGTGAAGAGGATCTGTGTTCTTTATATTTCTGCAAGGTTTTTATATGCAGCCCCATATATCTGAAAGTGATGAGAACTGAAAGCACTGCAGTGATTGCCCTGGCTATCCTTCACTCGTTTATATCTTGAAAAATAATATTGCTTAATTGTCATACTTGTCCTTCCTCTGACTTTTGGTCTCTTACTAATAATACCTGTGGTTTTATTGTTTTTTTATCTGGAGAGCTGAAGCAATATTTTGTGTAAGGTAATCTGGAATCCAAATAATTTGTTTTCATGAAATTCTGTCTGTTCTAGTCCACTGGTATCTTCAATATGGGTAAAATATACTATGGTAGTTAATCCTCACAGGGGTTATTTCGTCAGTCTGTGTCTCTTGTGATAAGCAATATTCTTCTGACTGAAAAGGTGCAAATGATTTGAAGAACCACACCCTTCCATTGTATCATATACAGAAGTAGCACAGACCTCAGAAGTCAATCCGTGGACCTGTGTGTGACCTTGTCCACAGCCCATCTTATCACCAAAAAGTCAACAGAAATTAAAAGATAATGAAAATAAAATTCCACCTGTATGAGGAGATCATCGTAACCATGGTATGTATAGTGACTGGTTTTTTTCCTTTTATGCCACAGGAACAGCATCTGGCACTGCCCCAACGTCTGTACTTTCCTACTCTGACTACATATCCAGGCCAGAGGATCACAACAGCATTCTACGTTTTGACAAAGATGAAAGAGAAAAAATGTGTCGGATCGTCATCATAGATGATTCCTTGTATGAAGAGGCTGAGACCTTTGATGTTTTGCTGAGCATGCCCATGGGTGGAAGAATTGGTGCAGAATTCCCAAGCACTCGCATTACCATTGTACCTGACAAGGATGATGGTAAGATATCTTATAATTGAAGTGATACTCCCAATACAGGACAGAAACTACAAATAACATCACATTCATTATCAGCATGTAGAAAATGGATTTGGCTTTTCTTCCTGCTGGTTAAAACACATGCTGCTTCCATCTTGAGATTAGAAAATACTATTGGAAAGCTATGCAGGTTTTTGAAAGTATTTAGTATTGCTATTTTATTGTTTGAGAAAATCACTTGAGCAGTGATTCAGAGCAAGGAGCTGCACCTTACTCTTCTGTCACATTAACAGGCATAACCCAAGATGTCACCTTGCATGGGCAGCCTTTTTTCTGTGATTTTGAGGCTGTGTCCACAGAACCTTTGGGCCCATTCAGTCATGCTGCAGAGGGGCATATTGGAGACCCTGATGGGGCAGAAGCCATCTAGCAGTTCCCAAGAGACAAGCTATGTTTCTTATGATTTAATGCTGCATTTGAATTTCTGCATAGAAGTCTCCATTTGTGCTCCCTTTGTCTTTTTAACAAAGCAAACCTTCAAATAAGAGTAATGTTGCTGTAGAAATTTCTTCAGTAAGGAAATGCTGTCAGAATTATGTCATTTGTTCAACTGGTTAATAGCTATAAGATATTGCTTTGAAAGGCGCATTTCTAGTGTTGTTTAGAAAAAGGGGTATGACTAAGGCAGCAGAGAAATAAGCACACCGTATCACCAACTGCTTTCAAAAATACATGTATATTGCTGCCTCAAGCCTCTCCTTTAATGCTTCAGCATTGGCGTGACAGCTTTTTTTCTAGTAGAAGTAGCATGAAAGCTTCCTGGTACAATTGCCTTCATTTATGCATGGAGTTTGGAGACTTACATGTCAACTGTAAATTCTTTGATAGGACTACTGATAAGCTGTTTCAGTCTTCTCTGTGAGGCCATAAACCATCTATTGTGACACATCATATTTTCTAAAGACTAGAGGGAGGAATTACATAGTGCCATACTCTTTGAAAGTCTGATGACAAAACAGACCATTATTATCAGCACAGTGATTTCTGTGTGGGTAAGGATACAAAAGGCATGTCTTAAAGGCAGGAAGTCCACACCCATCTAATTGCCTCATAAATACTCAGTCTGCCTGGAATTTCTCACCTGTAATCCTGTGACAGAAGTGACTTTGTTTTCTCTGTGGAGCATTTGGCTAATCGTAGCGTTAATGACTACAACAGGCTGAGAAAACATGTCTTGTAAAGTAAGAGATCATGTATCGAATGCAAGCCAAAATAGAAATCTTTATCTGACTCTGCTATTGTGCCAAACACAAATTTATTAATTGAGGAGCTTCTACAACAGTTTGATTTGTATTAATAATTCTGATGAATTCATGAACTTTAGAGTTTGTACATAGCAGAGTATAGAATATTTAGAGAGTAGCTATTAAAAATAAGTATTCGTGGAGAAGCTGACCACACAAAAATTGAAGGTGTTCTGACTGCTTAAAATATATATGGAGAGTTTGAGATGGAGAGAATGATTCTCCAAGACATTAATTAATATCAGAGATGAGCTGAAATTCGACCATCTAACTTCAGTGGGAATCTCAGTGACTTGCAGTCACAACTGAATTTAAAACTTAATATTTTATGAAATGCACACAAAATATTAGGGAAGTTAATGGGAAATCTCCTTTAACACTGCCATTAGAAAGCAGAAGTAATTTAGTTTGTGTGACACTGTTAAGTTTGACGTTTCTGCATTTATGAGCACAAGCTGCCTCAGAGCTACAAATTTCTCTACACAAATTAATTTAACAAAGAATAATCTAATGGGATTTATTTAAAAACTGGTGAAGTGTTTGGGAAATTAGAATATTTTCATTATGTAGCAACTGAATTATCTATATTTGTTGGTAGGAGTCAAGAATATTTGGGATACTGAAAGATAAGGAATCTTTGAAGGATAGGTTTGGAACACTTTTTTGAAAACATTCCCTTTTCTTCTTACTCCCAAAATATTGCGTATGTGGTATTTGGAATGATGTGACAGATCTCCTATTTAGCTTTCTGTATCAGTGAAAGAACTACCATGAAGAATTCCAGTATGTGCAAAAACTTACCGACAATTCACTTACCAGTAAAATTTCCTACCACATTCTTTTTAGTTTGCATAAAAATATGAAGCATGAAAAGTCTGTGTTTTGTTTCATCTGACATCTGTTGCACTGCCTTTTCTTTAAAAAGCAGAATACAGACTACAAATATAGATTACACCTTGCATATTTATTTATGTATTCAAACACATGTACAAGCACATGTTTATGTAAGGTGTGAGCAATTTAGCACCCTGGAAGTCATGATTGAAATTCTGCATAAATAAGCAGAGGATTTTAGGCAGCATTGGTTATTATTGGTTGCAGTGCACAAAATTAATTTTACAAAGTTAAATCAGCGTGGTATGTGAAAAAGAATTTTCTTTTGCTTTTTACAGTAGGATATAATTCAGAAGATGTCTAAGATAAAGGTTGGTAGAAGCTTTAGCACATATGTAATAGTCTATCAGCTGTATTAATGCTGTAATGCTAAATTCTGTGGTCCACTTCAGTCTACGTCACATCTACTAATATATATTTCTCATTGCTTAAATTCATCTTCTACTTAACAGAGATTCTTTGGACAAATGTCATACTGTGTCATTAAGTGATGTCTCCAAGTACTGTGACTGGACTGACATTATGCGTTGACTTCTTCAGGCCAAGCAATAGAAATAGCAAAGGTCAAAGTTTAATAATACTACATGAGATCTTTTCTAGGGAGCTCAAGTCAGTACTAGCAGCATTGCCTTATCTCCTCTGGCTTTCAATTCGAGTTAATTAGGAAACACTCACCTTCAACACCTACCATCCAAGTCTTATATTTCTAGAGAATGCCCTTAGGGCATAACTAAAATGTTGTAGTTGCTCTATAATCATGACAATAAAAAAAGTAAGAGGCATACTCTAGTGAACTACAGTGTATTCACTAAATTCCAGGCAACTGAAAAGTTTAATTTGGGATTATACAGTTGTGCTGTGCTGCCAAAGCAAAATCTGGGGGGAAAAATGTAGTATGTAGAGCATGCACTGGTATATTTATATATTGTGAATGGCTCTTTTCAAATTGATGCTGCTATTGGGACATTTCCTAATTTGGAAGGGACTTTTCCTGATGGGTACTAAAGTTAGATAGAAAAAAAGAAAAGCATTAAGTTAATGACATAAGCAGCAGAAAAATCTTCACATGGAAATCTTGGATTTGAAGTTGCACATGCCACTACAGTTAAGGCACTAAAAAATAAAAAGTATGGTTTGTTTGAGTCAGATGTGATAGTTACTAACTGTGAACCATGGAAGAAAAGCATGCCTAGGGAAAAGACCTATGTAAATCATCCACTTCTAGGGTGGCACTAATCTCACTTGGCATTAGCCTCCATAACTTTAGACATCTGATTCAAATAGGCTGTTACAGGATTCTTCTATAGTTAGTGAAAAGAGAGAAGTACTCCCAGGAAACATCCCATCCTAGGACTAGTATCTAAATTGTTGAGCTCAATCACTAGGGGTACCTGGTGCATCTGAATGCATTGATTTATGGCAATAGATATAAACCCTACCCTAGAAATTTAATTTGCAAATACAAAGTTGTAAGCACTACTGGGCATGAAGGACATACCTATACTGCCGAGAGAACACAGAGTTCAGCATAAAGCTCATTTGAAGGTGGCACTTTACATAATGGATAGATATTATGCATTTAGGAAAAGGAAGATGAGGTTAATGTGCACTTCTCATTTCCCTTGGACAGAGGAATCCTGGAATTTAGTCTAAGACTCATCAAAACACTCATACCCTGCTCTTCCATGGAAATGCCTTAATCCTCATGCACTTAAAAACTAAGCTAGATCAGCCTGGAAGTGCTCTCTGTTTTTCCAGCTGAAGCGGTGACTCTGAAATAATTTCATAGAGAGAGAGAGAGAAAAAATGAGATCTAAGTCTTATGTTGGTATTCATCTGGGAATGAAGAACCTTTAATTTGGTTCCAGCACTGACAAAGTAACTGTATTGTATGCCACAAGTCTGATACAAAATGCTTTAACAAGGTTTGAGTCAAAGCTATGCTTTTTCATAGTCCCAATATTTTGACTGCTGTGCTAATTTAGACTCTTTTTTACTTACTTGTTTTTTTTTGTTATGGGCAAATTTAAAGCTCAGTTTGTAATCACATTTGGAAGCCTGAAGAGAAGAGGTGTGGTGAATGCAGAGCTGGAAGTTTGCACCTAAGGGGAAAATACTTACAATTATTCTGTGTGCTGCAAGTTTTTTCTAAGTGGCTGTCTCCCCATGTGATTTTAATTCCATGCTACTGTATTTCGTGTAGCCGTGAGAGCACACAGCCTTACAGCCAGGCTGACAAACAGTCATCCTTCCTTAGTGGAATTGTTGAGGACTCATGCTGTTCACAGCAGGAAGTACATTAAATACATTTCTTCCACTTCATTCACATGAGATGGGCAAGAAGCAGCTCAAACTCCTTCTTGACATTTCTGCATCAAGGCTGGGAAAGTGAAGGACTCAAGTTTATGTCAGAGGTTTGCTGACCATTATCTTTACACCTGATCAACAGAATCAATCACTCATACCATCCACATGATAGAGGATAGCACTGTCTGCAAATATTTTACAGATGAGTAAACTGGATGATGGTATCCTAATGTAGAAAGGGAATGTTAGAGGTCAAACAGAACAGATTAATTTTTTAGTCTTATGGAGATTTCTTTAAAACACTTGCTGTCACTTTCCTTACACTTAATTAAATTCTAAAAATCCTTAGACCGTGTTCTGGAAATTGGTATCCACTAACACTTGTCCAGCTCCCTTGAAGTACTAAATTACATATTAATATTTGCTTTCAATAGCCTGAAAAGTCAGCACTGCAATGTGTCACTATAAATATATGCTTTGCATTGGCTTCTAGCAAGCAGGCAGTATGAACTAACTCTCAGCGTGTGCACTGAGCCAAATTTACAGCTTATGATAAATAAGTGTTTTATTAGTAACATAGTTTATCAGAGGAACTTCCTTATCTCACAAGGCTAGTTGGAATCTCCTTATTTCCACTGGTCTCCAAGGCAGGCAGTCAAATGTGCCTTTTTCTCTTTGCCAGTAGGTCTCTCAGACCTTAAACAGAACAGGTGGTTGATTAATCTTGGTAGGTAACGTCTGCTAGTACATTTGTCCAATTTTAATTACAATCTGAATACTACAGGCAGAGAATGCCCACTGTTACGTTACTGACTGGAGTCATGATTTGGCCAACTATCCATCACCACTCTCTGGAGATGCGTAAAATAATGACCTTGTTCTTTTTTCCCTTGTACATCCATCTCTGATTACTTTCTCCCTTTTATGTTTTTACAGTGCTTGTGAGTCTGATGCCTCTGGCACTTCTATGTAGCCTTTAACTTCTTTTGTCCTCCCATTAAGTAAAATCTCTATATGACCCCTCCCCTTTCCCCAGTCTGTGGCAGGTGGCCAGGTTGGCAACTAATCAAGGAAAAAGTGGATGACAGCCAGCTTATGACACATATTATACTCCCAGTTTTCTTTACTAATAGCTTCTTATTATCACCAGTTCAACAGAGTGAAAAATGTTCAATCTATGATGATAGCCTTAAAGATTTCAGAAAGTGCCTCTTTGCTGCCTATCACTGAAATAAATTACTGTCATACCTTGCAGTAGGACATTCTATAGAGTAACCAGGCACACTTATGATTTGCTTTCTTAGCCTTATTTGTTGCTTACAGTTTATTATATATGTGTGTCCCATTCTATAAGTGTGTGTATATATATGTGTGTGTGTGAGCTACAGGTGTTGGATTAATCTCATCTTTATTTATCTGCTTAATAAGTAGAAATGTAGTCCAACCTTATGATCTGGGCTCCTTTGATAGGTGAGGAGGGCAGAACAATGACCTCCAGGCAGTATTTTGTCACATCTATTTTACAGTAGGGGATGCAGCTGGTGGAGCACAAAGCTCTTCAGCCATCACTGCTGCATATTTTTAAATGGGCTGCTTACACATGAAGTATTACACTTCTCTGTGAATTGCAGTAATATTCTGAGGAGAGTGTTGAAATATTTTTAATTTTGTATTTAAAGCACACAAAATAGCTGATAAGCAGAAGGCATGAAGAAGTTACATGAACTATAGAAAAATTATGCCTTCTGTTAAATTTAGAATGAGTTTAATGAAGTGGTGTTCTTATGTGAACTGGTATTGCATCCCAGAGCCTAGTGCATTATTGCTTTATAAAAGTTCACTCAAGAGTACATTGAACTGCTTTCTCCCTTGTGTCTTGCTGTAGCATATTGTATTTTTGATGGCATTGGTCATTGTTCTGTAGAGCTTGCATTTATTATACACTGTTTAGAACTGAATGCCTAGCAAACCACTCCAAATTAATCATCTGTTCATTGTTGGATATGGTTGTAGGGAGTGAACTTAGTGACCAAGTGAATGCTGAATGCTTTTTTAAGATTTGGATAATGGAGTTGACTAGGATGTCTTGGTGCATTCAGATTTCCTAAGGCTCCTTCAATCATCTTCCTTACTCTAAATCTCCTCATACTGAGACCTTGCCAGTTTGCTCATAGTCTTTGAAGACCCTAAAGATACTGTAGCTACTGTAGCCATTGGGGTTTAATGCCATGGATTCTCCTTTTGAAAGTGTAAATCCTCAAAAGATTAACTCAGTTACCATCTCACTTCACTGTCAGACACTTTTCTCTCATACACAAATGGGATCAAAAGTCCAAGAAACAGAATTCAAGAAGTTTTAACATACAGCAGAGCATATTTTCTTTTGTTAGAGCTCTGCTTTTGTGGTCTGATAAGTCTGGCTGTTGCTCTGTTTTCACTTCTCCTCTGTCTCCTCTGCCAAGTCTCCAATCCTCAACAGTAGCTCTGGTAAAGGAATATCTTCCATACTTTTCTTCTACAGCCTCAGTGAGCTAAATATGTTCTGATTGTATTTTGGCAGAAAAGCCTATAAGAAATTGTTTCCACTGCTTAAGCAAACTCAATGTAACTAGCATTGTGACTGAGTAGTAAAAGTGCAAAAATCTGAAGTTGAATCAGCTGGAAATGGCTTCATACTATATCTTTACCTAGGCTGATTTCTAAAATGCTGCTGAACTTCTCATACCATTTCTGTTTGTAGCCCTCATTTTTTACCTGATCTATGAATCACTGACTGTAAGCTCCTTAAAGCTTGGCCTCCTTGTGAAAAACCTTTTGTGTGGTATATTTAAATGCTACTGCCAAGCCTTCCCATTTATCTATCTGCCTCTGTTTCATGAGTTTGTTGGGAATTTATTACCAATTCCATTTCCCAGGCCTGTTATATAAAAGTAATCTAATTAATTTTAAAAACCTAGCATGTAGAAGATTCTAAGTTGGTTTCATTCTCTGTGGGAGGTATAGCCAGTAGAAAAAAGGTATATGGAATTCAGATGGTTGCTGCAAGCAAATATGATCATGTTTGGGTGTGTCCCCAAATTCCAGTGTCTATTTCTTCATCTGTAAGTCTTTATATTTTTATTTCCATTGGTAAATGAGGCAATTATCTGGATTTTGGAACGTTTAGACATTGGAGGGATTGGAGCTTGATGTACTTACAGCAGAAAAAATATTTTGGGCCTGTCCTCAGACTGAACATAGGAAAAACTCCTCCAACACATGTAATAGTTTCAGTGATACCAAGGTCTGTAGCTTATACCCTGAAGATTTGTAGAAGAATCATACTACTACTCGGCTAATAAATATTTTCATATATATGTTATTCACCAATATATGAATTTGATGTTTTGGAAAGGTAGCAATGTTTCTTAGCAAACCAACGAAGGTAAATTAATTGCTTCAAGGGAAGGTCACTTATTTCAGTATACTGCACACATTAGCCTTTCTACTAACAGGCCATTTGTAGCTGGGAAACAATTAAAGACTGCTCATTACTATCTTGTACATAATAATTAATTAATCATTGAAAAAATCATTTTCACTTTAAAGTGCTGTTACTGCAGTGTTTATGATTGGCAGCCTCACATTAAGCAAAATCAGAATTAACTTTGTTCTGCAGGCTACAGAGAAGACTGCAGGCTATCAAAAAGGAAAGTACAGGTGACCAGAGATGAGGTACCACTGTGACCATCTCACTGCCATCCTCATTCTTGCAGATAGAGCTGTAGTCTGCTTCCTTTAGCATGCTACTTTGAATTCACATTTGAATTTTGCTTATTGATGTAGCAGAGAGTTTAGATATGGACTCCAAGCCTGCCAGGAAGGTGCTGCGTGTGATGGTAATGTGTCTAGAGAAACTGAAGCATGAATGCACTTTAAAATAAAGGGTGAGTTAAAATGTAAAGTGTTATGCTAAATCAGTGCGTATCATAAATTAATTAAACGTGAATCATATATAATATTGTTCATAGAAGTTACTGCTTCACACCATGTTACTCTACTGAAATTACTAGATTAAGTGCATAAAATAAGAGTAATTAAGTGATGAGCCAGTCTAATCAATATATGGCACTGCCATTGTGGATTAAAAAAGAAACCTCAATTTCCTTACAAAAGAGAAGTGTGTTTTGTAAAAATTGCATTAATTTGAATCTGTCCTATTGCCTGTTACAGTGTTTGCAGAATTGTTTTAAAAAACCTTTTTAAGTCAATAGACAGAAATGGTCTGTTGAGACAAATGGAAAAGCAGACATTATTTGCTTAAGATAACGTCTGTGGCAATTTGACTGAAACTAGCAATTTTGATTCTGAGGAGAATTTACTTTTTGATTGCAAAAGTTATGACAATACTGCTAAGAAGATGAAAGCTGTTAAGATTGCAATATATGAATTTGAAAAGTAATCTGTTTTGACTACATCAAATAAAAAGCTACTGGCACTTGCACAATAGGTACCTTCTACAGAACTGAGCTTTAACTGTAATCTTGACCCCTGCTTCTACTGCATTCAGTCAAAATAAATGACTTGGCAAATTAAATTCGTTGTGCTAAATGCAAGCTCAGTTGCTTGCATAGTTTCAAGTGTGTGTAAATAGCTGCAGAATGGTGCTACCTAGTTTCAGATTTTGAAGACCTCTTTGATTTTGTCTTGATATAGTTTTTGTAATGGTTTCTCTGGACTTTTCTTTTGCTGCTGTTAACTTGCATATATGAGAGAGATTTCAGAAGTTGACCTTTACTGCTATTAAACAGTAAATGCCTTCTTACATTTAATGGAACTCTTATTCTTGACTAGTCTACCTACATTTCACACACTTCACGTTTGTAACATTGGAATCTGTTATGTTACGGACTCCTCAGATCAGCCCTTTAATGCCAGTTTTGATCCTGAAATGCAAGTAGGCAGGCATTGTGTAGGGATGTATGTGTTGCCTGAGTATGAGCCAGATCATGTCCATCCAAATCTGGCCATGTTTGTCTGTTTTTGTGTCCAAGTTAATTAGCTGTGCCAGCCTTCAGGACTCCTGACTTCGGATTCAGCATGGCCCTAGCATGTCCAGACTGTACCAGAACAGGCTTGTAGGCTTGTAAAGCACTGGTTTGCACCATCTGCATTACCACAGCAGAATTCTGCTAGCTCTGGCAACTCTTGATGTTCACGTCATAACCTTGTTTATACTGCTCATGGAAAGAAGGAAGGCAAAAGCTTTTAGGAATAAACAGTCTTAATCTTAGAAAAGATGAGCCATAAGTTCATTTGTAAAGACTGCTGCTCCTGGTTCCAGTATCTGAATATGTTGGAGTGCCATGTGCCATGTCTGTTTTCTTCTATTATTTCTTTCCTCCCAAGAGTGTGTATATATGTGTGTGTGTGTGTGTGTGTGTGTGTGTGTGTGTGTGTGTGTGTGCACGCACGTGTGTGCATCACTGGCAGCATATATCACTGAAATTCACTTCAGTTTTAAGCCTTATCAAGGTGTCAGCACGAAAGAGTCTGTTATTTTGTGTTTGTCCTAAATATCCTGCCAACAGGGTATTTTATAAACAACCTACTATTTTGCAATGTCCCCCTAAAGCAGTTTATAAGGATATAATTTTAAAAGGTAAAGCCTCTTTGAAAATGAACATTTTTGTGCTATCACAGTGATTTGATGACATACCTTCAAAGTTAGACGTACCTAACAATATGAGAAGTGTGTTTGTTTTCCTGCTTGATGACTGACTAGTGCTGTAGTTGAGATGTGCCTCTGACTCTCTAAGGACAAGGCAAAGTCTTCATTTCTGTGCCAAGAAACCTGGGACTAAAGCTCCTAACCTTTCTCCTCTGATTATTGTAACTTCATGCCAGTGAAATCTTTGGGTCTGAACAAAAAAACCATTAGAAAACTTCCTCTTATTTCTCTAAGAGGAGCCATTAAATTTGCAGTAGTCTCTCTTCAGAGTGATTACTAGATTAAAGGTCTGCTGTAAGAGAGCCTGCAGTCATTGAGCAGAGTGTTTTCCAGACATGACCTGAGATAGACAATGCTTTCCCTGTTAGGAGCTTGGCTTTGCTCCTTTCCCTGGGGAGCTACTAACACAGCTTACAGGAAATGAATTTAGAAAACATTTGTAAGGATTTGTTTCCTAGGATGGGTAACCATGCAGAATGTGTCTTTCACTGAACACACATACCTCAAAAAGTGTGAAAAACTCACTCTGAAATACAAGGCAAGCTAGCTGAGGGTTTAGATTTTTTTTTTTGTTGTTTGTCTGTGACTACAGGAATGAATAGTATGTGAGGATTCTTCTTTAGCAGCAGTAAAACAAGTATTAGGATAATGCTGTAAGAAACAAACAGTATTTTATTTTATGCCTTCAATCTAGTTTAAGACAGATCATTTAAGTTCCCTGTGTAGCCAGTAAGCAGAAGGGAATGCTTCCACACCTCCTTAGATTTTTTGTCTTGCAGTGAGTGAGCCATTCCACCTGTCTTCCTGTATGCTCGTTGTGCTGGGAAAGCTGGAATGGCCTATCTTTGTCCTTGCAAACTGAGAGCAAGCAGGCTCCATGTGAGTGCCTCTCACTAAAGTGCTTAAAGTGAGGTTCAGTGAAATCCAGATCGTGTTCCAGAACCATTGGGACATAAGAGCAAGATTAGACTTGGGGAAGTGTGCTGAACTCTAAGCATACCTGCTTTAAGAAATGACATGTATTAGAACTGATAATTTTCTTAACTGCCTTTATCTAACTACTGGCACATTAATAACCATTTGGTCTTAGTAGGCATTCTGTATTTTTATTGTCTAGAGGCTGGGGAAGTCTTTGTCCATCTTAAGAATTTATAAGAACTTTTTATGTCTGAAATGGCACGTTGCTTTGCAGATGTAATATCCAATGTTTCAGTATCCCTGTAAGTAGAACTTTCATCAAAATTACTAGTAGTTACACAAAAGGTACAGAGGGTGTATCCTGTTCACCCATTAAAAATGTTTCAGATTAGAGCTTCACCATTCCAAGTATAAAAACGGCTCCTTACAAGCCAGCCTCTGTGGGCTGATCAATGTGTGTAAGATCAATGTGTGTCTGTCTGTGCACACAAATACACACGTTTAAACACACATACTCTTGAATTTAAAAAAAATTAAATTAGAACTGACAATATTTTCATCTTCCAAAGTTAGACTTCTTCCAAGTTTGTCTTTCATCCTGCAAAGTTTGATACGGTTGATAATATGCCAACAGGTCTATGAATCTGCACTATTTTTCAGTAAATACATTCAGTTCCATCAATTTGTTGCATGATTTTAGTTCTAGCAAAAAGTAGGGAAGCAGCTGCAGTTTTTTCATTGATGAGGAATATTAAAGGAGTGGGATTTTTGGGAATATTTTATTAGTTGTGAAATACAGGAAAATCTTGAATGCAGAAGAGAAAATTCTTTTCTCAAAAATTGCAGTTTCACTCTTGAATACAGTTCCAAAGTGCTTACTAATTGCTGCTTTCTTAGATGAAGTTTTGGCTTAGTAATAACTAAATAAAAAATTTGTATTATTTCTGGTTAGTTTTAATTAAGTTGCAGTTTTACATTGTTCAGCAGTCTACCAGAGGAGATTGTTGCATGCACTGTGGTGATTCTTCAATTCAAGAACATTTATTCCATTGTAATATAAGTCATAACTTTTGCATCAGACATACAATCTTATGAAAATCTGACTTAGGGAAATGATGGTCCCAACTTTCATTTACCATTAAAAAGTATTTATGTCTCCTCCTTTGAGTAAGTTGTGCCTTTTCTCTAAGCCAGCCACAGCTCTGTAGAGCCATAACCTTTTCCAGTCATTTCCTTTGATTTTTTTTTTTCCCTATGATTGGTTGAAGGGGAAGTACCCACAGTGCCACTCATAGAGCACTGAGCAATTGCTGTGATCTTTGCTGACTGGATTCAAGTTGGCTGCATGCTGGATGGTGTTTCAAACTCATTTGTGATACTGTAGCCTCATTATTCTAATAAATTCTCACAAGACAGCATAAGAAAATTGTGATGAAGCACAAGTACAACTTGGGTAGGTCTTTCTATGCTTAGGGGAGGTAGCTGTGATTTCTGCTCTGCAGTGGGAAAGCTGAGGCACTGGCTTTGCATGATTAATCTTGAATGTTTGAAACAGGAATGGAAAGGATAGAAAAGGGGAGATGATATACATCCAGGATAAAGCTGGGGTATGTTTTTAAGGCTGTTTACTTTGTGAAATTACTGTGGGTAGGAAAACTGGAAAAGGGAGGAAAAAGTGAAGCTAAACAATGTGTCTGTTAAGTGAAATAACTCTTAATCTCCTTTGCTTTTTGCTCTTCTTTCTTATGAACTGTGGAACTTTAGTATTAAGATAAAGACTGTTCACATTTCGGTTTACATGAAATAAGATTGATTTTGTTTTAAATGCTAGATGTGGGAGAACTGAAATTAAGTATTTTCCCTTTAGTTAGCTGGAAAACGTTACCAAGAGTAGCTCCAGTTATATGTCATGTTCCAGTCAGGTTTTAGCAACAGGAATCTGTGAGAACATTCAAGTTAAAGTTTCATTATCTGTATTCACCTTCGTATATTTGCACCAAAGTGAAAAATGCAAGGAATTTTCTGGCTTGTGCACAGGACTCAACTAAAACAAGTTTAATGAGATACCACATTTGGTTTTGTACACAGATTCATACATGCTGACACAAAAAGTTGAAAATGTAAGAGGCGAGAAAAAGAGCATGGTGCTGATATAATAATTTCTGTCTAAAACCATACAAACCAATACTTGAAAAGAAGCCAAAAATAGCTAGAAGAATTCAAAACCTTAAAAAAAGCAGCTTTATTTCACTTACTGAGATGAGCAAAGTGCTCTCCATTGTCTAGTGTGGATTTTATGGTCTCTTGTTAACTTCAACGGAAGGTAAAGAAGCGTTTATGGACATTATTCCTCTTTCACCAGAACCAGCATTCTACTTTGGAGATGATGAATACTACGTTGATGAGAGTGCAGGCCACATTGAGGTCCGTGTCTGGAGGACTGGGACCGATCTGTCCAAAGCTGCCTCTGTCACGGTGAGGTCTCGCAAATCTGAGCCAGTGACTGCAGAGGGTGAGTTATTGCTTCCTCTGCTTTCAGACTGCTACTACACTGCCCGTGCTGGGACACACTGCTAGCACAGGCTGCTGCATTTCACAGGTGCTACTTCAGTGGGTCTTGGTGCAGTTTCAGCCACATAAAATGAAAAATGTACGTGGCTTGCTCTGAGCAGATCTCTTCTTAGAACAAATTACATGGTTACAGAATTTCAGAGAAACAGGAATAAGAGCTGCTGTGAAGTATAGCACTAGGAGAAATGCCTTTAAATCCTCATATAAAGACTGCTACAAATGCAATTGATTGCTGCCTCAAGAGCATACTCTGGGCACAGTTATGATCACTGGTAGTGTGCTGAGTTTCTTCTTTCCTTTTTACTGTGGGCAATGAGAAATCATTACCTATTATCCTATTCAGGAACAGCATTGCTTCAGCTGTGTGGTTCTTGGATGCTTCAGAAGAACCTTTGCAGAATCAAGTGTTAACATACTCTATTTTTTCACAAAACATATCATAATGTTTAAACTAAGATAGTCATATCAAGGCAGCATAAAAATTATTTTCCCTAGATGCTGATCCTGAGTATTTTTACTGTTAATTTCAGGAATATCTAAACATAATATATATGTATGATATATGCATAACATAATATTCATAATATATATGTATTTTTCTTATGAAAAAGAAAATTATTATGTCTGAAAAAATACATGATTGCTTCAGTTCTGAACTTGCTTTTATGATCTGATGTCTCTATCAAATCTTGAATATTTAAGTTACTTTATTTCTGGTAAAAGAATATCTTTCCTTACAGTAAGGATCTTCATTCATTGTGCCAGGACCTCTATCCTGGCATTCATTGTACAGGATTAAAAGCTGGGAATGGCTCAACTCATGAGCTCTCTAGTCTATTGGTCACAGCAGATGTAATTAATTATATGTAATGCTATTTTTATCTCTTTTCCATTGGTAGCTGGAGTAGATTATGTAGGCATCAGTCGTAATTTGGATTTTTCCCCTGGAGTCAATATGCAGACATTTCGTGTGATAATTCTGGATGATCTTGGACAGCCAGTGTTAGAAGGAACAGAGAAGTTTGAGCTTGTGCTAAGGATGCCCATGAATGCTGCCCTTGGAGAACCCAGCAAGACCACCATCTTCATCAATGACTCAGTGTCTGATTGTGAGTAATTTTTTTGTTTTTTACTTCTTACATATTTTGGAGATCATGTGTTAAGTCGTTTGCTGTCTGGCTGCTTGTGTTCTATATCTGATGCAGTGTGGCACAAGTAAATGTGAAATGGTGGAGGGAAGATATGATAACTTCTGCAGTTATACTTTACATGTGCTTTCTTTGTTTTTCTGCCCAGTGCCAAAGATGCAGTTTAAAGAATCTGTGTATGTAGCCAATGAAAATGATGGACAGATTTCTGCCATGATATATAGGAGTGGAGATATCCGATACACATCCACTGTGAGATGCTATACAAGGCAAGGTTCAGCTCAGGTTATGATGGACTTTGAAGAACGTCCTAATACTGACAGTTCCATCATCACATTCCTTCCTGGTAAGTTCTTGATCTCATTTTAGAAGCCTTTAATCTACCATGCTTTCCTTTCCTTCGCTTTGTTTGTTTTGTTTTGTTGTGTTTTAATTGTGTCTTCTCATAAAGTAGTGCCAAAAAGATCACTCTGGAAAACAAAGGCTTAGGGATTTTTTTAATACACAATGGGATGATGTTGCCTCTATTTTCTTCACTTCTGACTTAGAGGGATAATCAATAAGAACCAAAAGAGTATATCTTCATTTAGGTTCAGCCTGAGTGCCAGGATCTTTTTGATAGCAAAAGCAGGTTTGGCATAACACAGAAGAAGCACAGATGTGCTATCAGAAAGGAAACTATCAGAAGTTCTGCTCTTTGTTAAGCAGATTTCTGGTAAATACATTTGACTTGCACTGATATGAGTAATAGATGTTTAAACAGGTATATAGCTCCCTAATTCCTGTTTGAATTTTTTCTCCCACCAAGGCTTTCCTAAGACCGCCCAGCAACATCTGGCACTTAATATCTCACATCAGAGATGAAATGCAAATAAATCAAATGTTACTCCGTTGAAAGAATATTGCCTAATTCTTTCTACTTGTGCAGAAGGCAATTTGGTCTTCTAGTCTTTGAAGTTTACACGCATGTGATATTTTTTACAAGTCTTGAACAAGTTCTATCATCAGCATGAAATCCTTGGTATGCCCTTATCACAGAAATAACATCATTCGTATTTCTGTAGACAAGTATCACAGTTCTCTTTAAAAAGTGAGTTGTTCAGTCTTTATTTAGGGCTGGCCTTAGCTTTTCATGCTGTCCTGTCACTCTGCACCTTTGCTATTGTTTCTGTGCAACCAGGAAAGAGTCCAGCTAGTAAGAATTAATGAATCTGGGCCACTTAGGAAGTGACTTTTCTTTTTTCGAGTGTTGCCCTACCATTTTTCTGCAAAGACAAGTAGCAAAGAGGTCTACTCGATTTATATTTTGTCTCCATAAGCTTCTTAGGCATGTTTAATATGCAGCAGTTTCATTTCAGGTTTCACGTTTCCCATGTAACAATAAGCAGGATGAGTATTTTGCATTTTTTTTCTCCTCCTAAGTGATAATTTATTTTCTATAGTGGGGGAAAACGCAACCTCAGGAAATGAGCACAGTCAGCATCATGATCTGGTTCTTCATCTTGAAGAGCCTTGATCTTATTTGCACGTGTAATGATGAAAAAAATACAGTAAATTGACCTAATCTCTCTCCTGCTGTGATGTTCCTTTTATCTGGGGTGTAGGAGGCAGTCTCATGATGAAGAGCCCACCAAGTCATGCTGGGTGCCAGACACTGAACACCATCCGTAGGTCTTGCTGCTTGTGTAGAAGGTGTAATGCAAGGTGTTCAAGTTTCTGAACATCTAGTAAGTCAGGGCACATTAATTTGTGAGTGCAAAATTGAAAGGTTTGATACTCCAAAGCATTTTTAAGGCAATATTCCTGTCACTTGGAATCAGTGGGAGTTCAAAAAACTTTAACATCAAACGGAATAATATAAGTGAAGGTTCACACAGTTGGAGAGTGTCCAATCAAAAGAGACTTGAAATAGAAAACTTCAGGACAAAATTGCCATTAGTATTGGTAATGCTAATTAGTAATTAATACTATCATTAGAAAGCTTTTATTACTCTGTTTCCTTGTGCAAGTATTTACTTTTTAAGTGCAGTCTGTAGAAGAGGTCACTGAGAAGGAGCATTTTCTTCTTAGGTAAAACAAAAGGACTAATACATATAAAGTGAACATACCAAATAGAAACTTGCCTTACAGAAGTCCCAAAGTGGGGATTCCACTTTAATGAGTTTCCATAGAAAGGTAATGATTGCTAATTCTGCTTTCATTGCTGTCATTGCTCATTTACTTGTATGGTGTCAAGGTGGATGCCTTGGCCAGCAGGAGCAGCCTTGTGGTACCTTGGGCTTGGAGAGAAGTGCTGTATTAGGGCAAGCAACACCTAAGTTCTGCCTGATACTACCTTCAGAATGATTGCAGGTGAAACTGAGAAGCCTTGCACGCTGGTGCTTATGGATGATACTTTCCATGAGGAGGAGGAAGAGCTACGCCTGGTTCTTGGCACTCCAAGAAGTGATTCTTCCTTTGGTGCCTCCATTGGCGAGCAAAACGAGACGCTGATAAAGATTCAGGATCACGCAGACAGTAAGAACAGTTTATTGTTACTGGCTTTTGGAAGCCCATCTGCATGCTCTAAAACCATTTTTTTTTTCTTCTAATGACAGAGGCTATCATTAAGTTTGGTGAGACCAAGTTTAGCGTGAGTGAACCAAAGGACACAAGGCAAGTAGCAATTGTGAAAATCCCAGTTCTTCGTCTGGGAGACACTTCAAAAGTTTCTGTTGTGAGAGTTCATACAAAGGATGGATCTGCTGTTTCTGGAGAAGACTATCATCCTATATCAGAAGGTAGGCTCATACTTGTCACATCTAGCTATTTGTTTTCATTCATGACTGTAACATAATTTTTGAAAAATGAAATCACTTTGTGATTAGAATACTTTGCAATGACATCCCAAAATACATTTTCCTATTAAAATTCAGTGTGGACAGATCCCCTGTGGTATACAACACTCAATTGCTGTTGGAATACTAATTATCAGTGGAGATATTTACAAAAGAATTGTGACTCTTTTGGAAATATTTGTAGCTCAAGTAATTGTAGAAGATGTGTGAATTAAACCTTAGTAATATTTGCAGAGTGTAATAACATTACTCTGAAGAAACATCTATTTATAGGATATGATTGTGTGGCTGGTTTTTGAGCAATTCATTAAGATAATGGCATTTGCTCTATGTAGGAATTAATGTCTATTTCTTTTTCTTTTTCTATGTTCATAGTAATAAAGCTTTCCTTCTGTATTTCTGAATCACTTCCTGCTACTCCACACTACTAATGAATGAGGAGAAAAGTTGTGTAACAGAATGAGAAATTTCTTAGCTGATAAACTTCTTTCCATTAATAGCCCACCTACATGCTTTAGGCAATGACTAATGGAGTTTGTAGCACGATGATATTTTTTTCTTTTAAAGTTTATGATAATACCTGATACTACTCTGTGTTTTAAGATTAATCATTCATTGCTGGAGTGTTTTCACAGTTTTGGATAAACTATTTTGGCATCCAGTCCAGCTGGAATGTATGACTTAGCTTTGAACATCCAGCAACAACATTGTGCTACATCTTCAAATTCCATAGGAGTGGCATTTGCCACTAGTGATATCTGAAGAGGCGATTTGTTAGCCACAAGAAAATCATCAACCCAGAGCTTGCTAATTCCAGTCACTTTGCTTCTGCATTTTAGAATTTTGCTCTTTCCCCTGAACCATAGGACCTTTTAGTGTCAGCTGATACTTATCCTATACGCACATTACCTGTAGGCATTGTCTTGCTCACAGTCTCCCTGCTGTGCACCAACAGCATATGGGAGCAAAGTTTTCAGGGGAAACGTGCTGCTGCAGAGAAAGAGGCTCTCGGCCTCTGCCCCCAAGCCTTGAGAAAGTTATGTAAGGTGCAGGATTTCCCCACAGGTTTCAGAATATCTGTGGGTTTAGGGAACCTGCCTATTCAGCCATAGGTACAAACCCTGCATCCTTAATTGGGTTTTCTGACGGAAGTGTGACAAACTGAAAACCAGTAAAATTCTTAGCTGTCACACAGCTAAGAGTTCATATATTTATTACCACAAAGAGTATTTCCCTGGCTTAATAACACTTGGGATTGGAAGGATCGTTAGATCACTTAATCAGACTCACTGCAGATTGCAAGATTCTCCAGTTTTCCCAAATGACTTCTGTATTGATTCAAATAACTTCGATTGGAGAAAATATATCCTTTAGAAAGGGCATCTAGTCCAGGTTTGAAGGTTTTGGAGAGGAAGAGTGTTTCTTAGCACTGATCAGTCTCTATCACCTAACTGTGTCTTATTTCCTATATACAATTCAGCTTTAATGCACTACAGGTTTTTGTGCCTGTTCCTTTAGAGTGCAGAGCTCTTTATCACCTAGTATATGTTGATTATGGTGGTGTTTCTATCTACCAGTGAGAACATCACTCTCTGCAAGTCCTTCTGATCCTAAGTTTCTGTTGGTTATTTCTATACATTTTCAAAGTGAATTTGACATTCTTTAAAAGTAAAAATGTTAGAAATGCACTTATTATTTTGGTTATTGTCACTCTCACCATTTCCAGGCACAAATGTTAAATAGTTTCTGTACTTTTTATTTCTTTAGTAGTTCATACAGTCAAGAATCATAGTACTCCATAACTTGGTCAGTGTGATGGGTTGATCTTGGCTGGCAGCAAGTGCCCACCAAAGCTGCTCTGTGACTCCCCCTCCTCAGCTAGAGAGGAGCGAGAAAATATAACAGAAGGTTCATGAGTTGAGATAAGAAGAGGGAGAGATCACTCACCAATTATCAGCATGGGGAAAACAGACTCAGCTTGGGAAAATTAGTTTCATTTATTACCAATCAAACCCGAGCACAGGGATGGGAAATAAGACTAGATCTTAGAACACATTCCTCCCACCCCTCCCATCTTCTTAGGGTTAGCTTCACTCCCAAATTCCTTACCTCTGAATGGCTCAAGGGAATGGGGGGTTGCAATCTGTTTATCACATGTTATTTCTGATTCTTCTTCCTCCCCACACTCTTCCCTACTCCAGCATGAGGTCTCACCCACAGGAAACATTTCTTCAAAAACTACACTATGGGTCCTTCCCATGGTCTTCAGCTCTTCATGAACTGCCCCAGTGTGGGTCTTCATGAGGTCAGCAGTCCTGCCAGCAAACCTTCACCACTGTGGGCTCTTCTTTCCATGGGGCCACGGGTCCTGCCAGGAGTCTGCTCCAGTGCAGGCTTTCCCTGGGGTCACAGCCTCCTTTGGGCATCCACCTGCTTGATCATGGGTCTTCCAAAGGCTGCAGATGGATCTCTGCTCCACCATGGGCCTGCCTGGGCTACAGGGCCATATCCTGCCATGGTCTGCACTGGGGCTGCAGGGACATCTCTGCTCTGACACCTGGAGCACCTCCTGCCCTTCCTTCTCCACTGACCCTGGTGCCTGCAGAGTGATTTCTCACATATTCTCACTCCTCTTTCCCAGCTGCTGTGGTTCAGCAGCTTTTTCCCTTCTTTAATCTGTTATCCCAGAGGCACTATCACTGTCACTGCTGGACTCAGCCTTGGCCAGCAGCGGGTCCATCTAGCAGCCAGCTGGCATTGGCTCTGTCAGACATGGGGCAGACTTCTGGCAGCTGCTCACCAAATCCACCCCTGTAGCCCCCCACTACCAAAGCCTTGCCATGCAAACCAAATACAACCAGCTAAGATTGAACTTTTTGTCATCATGACTTATGAAGATATTCAGAGACGATTTTAAATACTCTTGTGTAGCTACAGCTTTGTTCCTTATTTTTTTTGTATGTACCATTGTATTTATTACATTTTATTGTAAAAAGACCTAATAATACTATTTATTTGGAATTCTTCAGTCTTTTGGTCATTCACATATGTTACCAACATTTATGTATTAGTCACAGATAATTTTCAAGACATTAAGTTCCATTAGACTAAATCTTGAGCTTTGCCAATCTCGATTTACGTCTTATGTCCAGTGATTTCCACTGCTATTCATTATAATTATCTGTAGCATCAAATAGGTTAGACTAAATCTGTAATTTGAAAAGTGAGTATTAACTGCCATCTCTCATGGCTGGGCCTAGAATCACAGCTTGTTACAAACAACAGATTTATTTTGAAGTGTCTCATGTTTTCAGAAATTGAGTTCAAGGAGGGTGAAACACAGCACTTTGTGGAGATTGAAGTTCTCTTTGATGGAGTAAGGGAGATGAGAGAAGCCTTCACTGTTCACCTGAAGCCTGATGAGAACATGGTTGCAGAAATACAGGTAACAATTTCATGCAAAGTCCTGAACAACAAAATCTGGTAAACAGACCTCTTACTTTCTGGTTCATAGTTTTACTCTTCTTTTAAGATTTATTCACACCATCTTGATATGTATATTAAAAGACAAAAAGGTCATCCCAACTGTCACAGTGACACCTAAACAAAACTGTTTGCTGTCAAGGCAATAATGTTGATGGGACTGTAGAGTCAATGAAAGACTGAAGTCTTCAGGATATCGTTCCAGACATATTCTCCTCATATAATCAGTCTTAGAAACTGATGTCCTCTTGGAAACACTCTGTGGCAATAGAATGTAACCTCTATGCTGTAAAAAGAGCAATTTCAGGTGAAATATGACTTCTGCTGTCAAAACCATGTTAATGTTATTCTTATTGTGTGAGATGAAATAGATACACATTCTTGTTATTTAGCATTATATCTTACATACTTTTAATTTAAACGGTACATTCCTCTTATTTCACATAAAATGTTCTTGAAACGTCCTATCTGCTTCATCAGTGTCACGCCACATATAGTCTGACTCCTGACAGCCAGATGGACACAGCCTTTGCTGATGACCAACACCCCATTTCCACCAGGCATTAAAGTACACAGTGCACATAGGGGGTTCTACCAGAATACTGAAGTGATAACAAAAAAGCTGGAAGACAAGGTTAAATGTCTGGAATCTTCAGGGTTATGGAAAGAAAAATTTCATTTTAGCTCTCCCTCTTGCACTCTGCAGTGTACTTTCAATGCCTCAACACTTTCTCAATAGCTCATCCAGTTGGGGTTTTAGAACTTTTTTGGAACAATGTTTCAGAGGCTAGACAGATTATGATCAAGGTCCAACTTGATTATTTAAGTTTTCACAGAGGACTGTTTCTGTCCTTTTCATTGTCAGACAGCCAAGGCCATTGTTTACATCGAAGAAATGAACAGCATGGCAGATGTCACCTTTCCCTCTGTCCCTCAAGTTGCATCTCTGTTGATATATGATGATACTTCTAAGGCCAAAGACAGAACCAGTCCCATTGCTGGCTATCCTGTCATCTGTATCACAGTGAGTATCTCTGTGCAAAAACGGAAAACAATCAGCATATGGATTTTGTTCAGTGGATTTTAGGTGCCCAGTGTCAATCCATATGGTGATGAGTCACACATATTAGTCACACATACTAGTTCAAGCTAGAATTATCCTTAGAGCTAATCTAATTTGTCTGGGTAATTAATCCATTTTCAGGAGGACAAAAAGCATAGAAAGATGTTTTACTTTTTCCTCACTAAGAAGAGTTTGATATTGATACTCCCTGTGTCTGTGATTGCATGACCTTACTATTTCCTGTATTATCCTGCCTTAATTTGCAGAGTTAAAATCACTGGAGATAACAGATGAGCCATTGTTTTCAATGAGTGCCACAGACTGTAAAATGAGTGCGGAAGGAATACAGACTTCTTTTATTTTTTTTTCACTAGTAGTTTTGCAACTGAAAAGTTTACATAAATATTCATATACCTTGAAGAATGTTTTTGTCCATCTTCATTTTTTTTCCACGTATTGTTTTTGCACAGAAATGTTCAAGATGAATGGTTCTTCTAAATAAAAAATCTAAAAAATAAAACTTGAAATGCAAAGTGTATTTGCAGAATTAGATCAAAGAGAGAAGTTCAAATTAAAGTAATACATGGGCGTGTAGTTTTTGCCTTCATAAGTATGTCACATTTTCACCTAGAAATCAATTTAAAATAATAGTTTTTATTTCGGTAAGCATAATTAGATATGCCTTTCAATCTGCCCTAACAATGCTAAATACATCACTGTAAAAATAAGGTGATTTCTTATGAGGTTTACTGGGATTGTCCGCTCCACGTTTTTGAGTTTTGTGACTCTTGATGCCTTAAAACTCCTTTGCCATGAAGGAAATAAATTTTTAACAAATGTGCCTTGTTCTGCAGGCCTGTAATCCTAAGTATGAAGACTTTGACAAGACTGGTTCTATCTGTGCCAGCGAGAACATCAATAATACTCTGACACAGTACCGGTGGCTTGTAAGTGCCCCCACTGGCCCCGATGGAGTGACCAGCCCCATGAAGGAGGTTGACTTTGACACCTTCTTCACTTCCTCCAAGATGATCACACTCGACTCCATTTACTTTCAAGCCGGTTCCCGTGTCCAGTGTGCAGCTCGGGCTGTGAATTCAGATGGGAATGAGGGTCTGGAGCTTATGAGCCCTATTGTCACTATAAGCACATCAGAAGGTAAGACATCATCACCTACTGCAAAATTCACAGGGCTCTTTTGGATTCCAAATTCAGTCCTAACAAAAGCTGGTTGCATGGTCAGGCATTTTAACGTTACCATCTCAGCTTTTCTTCTCTTGTTCATAGAGGTAGTGCAAAAACTGTCTTGACACAGCAAAGCACTGTATAAAGAAAAAGTTTTTACTCTCCTAATTCTCCACATCTTTAAATAGTAATCCACATAGCAAACTTTTATCTTCATGAGAAGAATATATAACAGGCAATGGAGTTAGTGAAACCTGGTTTCTGCTGACTTTTGAATTCCGCTGCAATAAGGATGCAGTACGATCTCAGCTCCTATTAGACTTTAGAGAATCCACATGAGAGTGCTATATGAAAGCTTGGTCAGAAGAAAAACCTCATTTGGCATTTAGACCTCACTGGACACCTGAGAATTGAAGTCTTCCTTGACTAAAGGCTAAAGCAACTGGGCCCAATCACAGGGCATGGACAAAATTTTTCCCTGGTCAAACCATTCATAATTATTTATTCTGCTTTTTATATGAAACAGACTGGCTTTGTTATTGTAATAATGCATTACTTGGATTACACTTGACTAATTAGCAGAGGTAATTAGCTCAGGCTCAGGGCTGAGTTGTCATTCATAAATTACCTCCAGTACCTGAGCTAACTTGTGATATGGAAGGTAAGAAGTGCAATGATCAAAGCACCCTGAGAAAATCCTGAATATTTTCCACTTTGAAGATCCCTGACCTCCAGTGCATAGACCAAACTCTCAAAATGAGTTCAGACTGTGCAAAAAACAAAAAAAAGTAGTCCCTTTAGCAACGTTTTTTGCATTTGAGGAAAAAAAAAACTAAAACCATTGACCAAACCAACCAACCAAAAAGCTGTCATGTGCAGAAAAGAAATTCTGTTTTGTCCTGACAGAAGCTTCCAACTTGGAAGTGTTGAGCAAGATGAGGTCCCCCAGAACCAATAAGCTCTCCAAGAGAAGGGCCCTGCCTCCTCTTTTCTTGAAATCCCTCAGAAATGATCAGAGAACTGTTTTGGTTTTCCACATCTGCTTGTTTCTTACTTAAGAGTACCTTGTAATCCTTTGGCCATCACATGACAAAGTGACCAGAATGCAGTTCTGCATTAAACTATGCAACTAGAAGTTGCACGTATCTCAGATCATGTGATTACAAACCTAATTTTCTGGTCCTACGAACTTAGACAAATACTAGGGCACATTGAACTAACACTGGAAAGGATTACCAAAATAAGTTACACATTCTCCTTTCTAGGAGAAATTAAAAATTCAAATTAACAAGGTGTTGGGAACGACGGGAGACAAGCACACCCGATGATGATCAACACGCCTCAATTTATTGATCAGAAGGCTACAGTTACATAGACACAATAATAAGGCTCATACATATTGCAAAAGCTAAGCTCATCATGGGTTCTGTGCTCTAACCTTGTTAAACGTCATCCCTGCACATATTGCTACATACTCTGGATGGCTATGGTCGCTCTACTGCAACAGCTAGTTCTTGTTTTAACAAAAGCTAATTCTTATTTTGACATCTCGTGATTGCCTTGCTCCTTGCTCAAAGGCACAATGTTCTTGCCCAAGGCCTTATTTCCTGACTAGCGGAATCTCATCATGTCCTTTCTCACGTAGCCAGTCCTCCACAAAACTCTCCACAACAAGGCCCTAAGCAACTTGGTCCAGCTTTGGAGCTGGCTCTGTTCTAAGCAGAATATTTCTAGATATCCTGTGACACAATCTTTCTAACTACACTTTTGTTATTGATGGATCAGGAGACTCATAAATTCCTGTGAGGGCATATTGCTGCATACTCCAATCCAGTGCCAAAACCAACTGAACACTGGTCAGGTATCTTCCATAAAACACAGGATGGTGGGAGGAATTAAAGCATATGCCTCTGAAGACCTCTAAGAAAATATGGCACTTGGCACTGGCTTTGCAAGTAGGGTTGACACATGGAACTGTAAAGACACCTATACAATACCATCACCTTGTTCTGAAAATGTGATCCTATTGATCAAGTAATAATTTCTGTTTGAATCTTCTTTTGCATAAATTCCTATTGAAACCTCTGGAAACTGCTTCTCAAAGTGTTTACCTGTCATTCAAGAAAATTCTTGTTGTTTTGGATACCCGTACCATGGAAGAAAAGTACATCTAAAATAGTGCAAGGGAAAGTATAGATTGTTTCCTATGGACATAAAGCAATGTTGCTTTCTCTTTTTTCCATTAGGTCTTTGTCAGCCTCGTATATCAGGAGTAGTTGGAGCAGAGCCATTCTCTGCCAAACTGCGCTACACTGGCCCAGAAGATCCTGAATATGCCAACCTCATCAAACTGACAGTCACAATGCCACATACTGATGGTATGAGAAAACCAGCTGTGGAGTTAGGAAAACTTGTACAATATGCTATTATTTGAGCTATTTTATTGGTCAGGTTAGTTTAAATAGGCAAGTTAATAATGTAATCTTTCAACAGTAGGACCAAAAAAAAAAATGTTATGAATGAATAAGTGCAGTTTGCAACGAGGTACATAAGATATTGCATTGATACATAGTCTCTGATGTGAAAAGTAGCATTTTCAGATTAAATGCATCATTTACATAAATTAGGCTAGACCTAAGCTGTATAAAACTCCTTTGAAGTGCATAGAAATATACAGTTTAATTACTATTCATACTATTTTTTTATTTAATAATATGTTGTATATTAATATATTTAAATATTAATATGCATAGAAATATTTGTCTTTTCATAGTATACAGACAGTTATTGTGGGTAAAATTCTCATACATACTTAGCATGTCAACTTTCTTTGAATTCTAAAGTACAGTAGTTGGTGTAAGTACAAAATACAAAAGTGCTGCATAACATACTTAGTGTTTGACAAAGTCTGGCTAAATTAAGCTGGTCTGACGACTGAAGTGTAATGATAGTGCTATAAATTAATGTTTTTAGGCATGCTGCCTGTTATTTCTACAAGGGAGCTCTCCAACTTTGAGCTGACACTTAGCCCTGATGGAACAAGAGTGGGAAACCATAAGTGCTCCAACCTGTTGGATTACACAGAAGTAAAGACCCACCATGGTTTTTTAACTGATGCCACCAGGAATCCAGATGTGATTGGAGAAACCATTCCCTACCAGTACAGCCCAACAATCAGGGGCTTCAACACCTTGCGCTTCTACCGCAACCTGAACCTGGAAGCCTGCTTGTGGGAGTTTATTAGCTACTATGACATGTCCGAGCTCCTCACAGATTGTGGAGGCACCATTGGGACAGATGGACAGGTATGGAAATGGAACTTGATTTTGTACTGTATTCTTGCAATAAAATATTTCCCTTATAATACAGCTGTGCTAGTAGAAATAAGAGAATAATTTCTTCTAAATGAACTTTGTTATGATTTTTTCCCAGTACAGTTCTGGGGTGTTTTGGGGCAAACCAATCCCTCTTTTACTGTATAGTGAACCAACTTAGTCTTTTCTTAAAATTAAAGCCTTCTGAAGAATCGCTTTTAGCATATAGATAGCACTGGGCTATTTAATATTCTTGGTATTATATCTTAAAAAGCAGTTTTAAAACATTGTAGAGAGACTTCTTGCTGATAACAATGGAGTGCAGTGTCCTTCCAGCAGCTTGGCTTTGCTGATCTCTTGTTCACTGTGTAACAGGACCCATCAGTGCAGACAGCACAGTGTTCCCACATTACCAGCAGAAAATTACTTGTTCAGAAAAGAAAAGAACCTGCCAATATGGAATGGCTGAACAACAGAGCTGTGAAACTAGTTAGGGAGTTAAAAGCAAGAAATTGGAGAGAACTTCAGATGTACTTTGGAAAATTGTTTCTTGAAAGCCATAGTAATGTGGAAGGAAAAGGGTGCAGAACTTCTTTGGAGCAGTGACAGTGAAATTAATCCCTGGGTCTTCCCTGTATAATTACTATATAAGCCTGTCTGATCCCACTCAGGCTCTGGAGTACAGAGGCTGTAACTATGAAGTTTATGTACAGAAAAATATATTTGGGGAATAATCCTACAGGCTGGAAGAAGGACTCATATCAGGGAAGTCTATCCACAGGTAACTCACTTTCTGGGTACACTAGCATTCCTTGTTGAACTACTGTGAAAAGAATGAGCTTGCTTTGTGAAATGGCCGTAATTTCTCTGGTCTTATGACATTCTGCCAGGGATCCATCTTCTATGAGATCTCAGCAGACTTATTTGCAGAAATTTTCATTTTGTTAGTCCCAAATGGCATGAAGCAGATGTGGAAATTATGTAGTTGCCCACAGAAACATATAAGCATGTGCAACAGAGCTAATTTACTACCAAAGGATAGTCACTGGACATAGAGATATCTAATCAGATAAACTGATTTGTTTGGTTGGGTTAATTACATGCCTCAAGTCCACCTTACTCTGTGAGTGTTCAGAGGTAATCATACAGTCAGTTTGCTGGACAAGAAATTGCACCTGGATCTCCTCAGCACGTGGTTAACTTCCTAAATTCTGCTCCTCTTAACTAGAGATTATATACTCCAAATCAGAAGACAAGAATAAAATGGAGCTTCTGCCCATCTCAGATACAAAGGCCTTGATGGATATGTCATCTCACTGCTTTGTCATCAGTTCTGGTTCCTTGTCTGTTACAGAGACCAGTTTGAGGTCTCTGCCTTTATGTTGGAAGCTCACTGTCCATGCTGTGCTTAGGCTTGGCCTCACTTGAAAGCAGATCCTCCTACAGGTGCATTCCACGAGATCTATGAAGCTGTCAGAGGGAAAGGGAAGGCATCCAAGTGTGGGATGTAAACCTTACACATTCCCACAAGATAAAAATGACAGCAGTCTTCACTGTTCTTAGAATGATTTAATTTCTTAATTTCTTTGACTCATCACTCCTTTGACTATCTCCTTACACCCAGGCAATATGCAATCATGTATTCTTATTTCCCATACAACACAACCATAAGCACACACAACTTGAAGCGTCTGTAACTATGCAAGCCACTTCTCCCTCAGTGAAAAGGAAGGAAGACATGGTGTGAATGGAAAGGATTCTATACTTCTGTGTCCTTTAGAGAAAAGGCTGAATAGTTTCTTTAGACAAATGTGTGTCTAAATAAAGCATATTTATTTCTATGTGCATATAAACAGAGGAGGAAATAAGTACCATTCCAATATTTTAGTAAATTGGAAGAACCTGTATATTCAGTTTTGGAGGACATGGATAAGTGACAATGCAGCCAAAGAAAAAAGCTGTACTTTCCTTAGGATTCAAAAGTATTATATGCTGTATGTAAGCTCTCTCGTTTACAAGCAGAGAGGGATGAACATGAGCTGGGAGAGCCATGAAACTGCAGCTGAAGTGCTTTCTAGGTTATGGAAAAAAGGTTACAGTGTGTTAAGTGAAATATCAAGCTGAATTGCTTTTAGCGGTGAAGCACTGCCCCGCAGCCAGTACGCGCTTCACTGCCCTCCCTGTTTTCCCCACCTCCATTTAATTCTCCTCCAGGTTTGGTCTTTATCTTCACATGACCCCCTCCAGCTGAGAGGGGAGGCAGTCAGTGCCCTATCTCTGTGGTTGTCACCATTGTTGTTTTTTTCTCCTTCAGTGAACAATTAATAATCCTCTTCTGTGAGAGGAAAGCTGGCAGCTATGTTTTTCACCATTTTTTTAGGAGACAAAGGAAGCCTAAATTCTATTATACGGACAGAACAGATAAATAACAAAAACACTCTTACCATATCCTGCTACCACTGCAAATTTAATATCTTGAATTTACCAGATACTTGGGCTAGATCTTTAGGCTCAAAATGTTGTTTCTTTATTCTAGTTCTCCAGTACCTGTATGGTCAAATAAAGACAGCCATGTTGATTCAGAGAGAGAAATTTCACACTAAGAACTGGCAATATCTTAAATGATGAGGACCTTCACTTTATGGGAGCTCCTGCTATGGCAGGGGAAGATGATGAACTTTAGTAAGCAAGAAGTGAGGTAGGAGACCTGCAGCTGGTGCAGTTCTTCTGGCGCAGCTCCTAGTGTTTGCTGAAGGCTGCAGCTGTCTTAGCCAGTTCCCATGAACTCATGAACTGTCATAATACATAGAGAGAAGGTCTTAGTTTACTTTTTTTTTTTTCCTTTGAGGCCTTTTGATTGTGACCCACTCTCTTTCTCAATTATTGTGTGCATGAGCAAACCCTGTGTGAGCTAGATGCAGCACTCCTTTCAGTGTACAGCTTGGCGGTTTGTTCCTGGGGTCTGCCCACAACTGAAAAACCAGGCATTTATGTAACTAAACATGGACTTAGATGTGCAGTTTAAAGAACTTGTACTTAAAATTAAAGACCTGCTCCTCTTTAAATTGAGCTAATTAATCTGGATTAGAGTTCTGTCCTTGGTAAGGTCAGCTGTGATGATTAGCAGTTTTCTTTAGGACAACCTGAAGTCACAGTCTAAAATTCAGTGTCTACATCTGGATATGTATAGGCCTTAAAAAAGGGGAACCCACCTATTTGAGGGCAGTCTTCTGCTATTTTCAAGTAGCTAAAAGTTGGACTTTACTTCATGGGGACATTGTGAGACTCAAGTAAGTACTGCAGACATCTCACATTCTCACAACATAGGTTCTAAAACAACGGCAGATATTCATGAAAGGAAGTGAAAATACTGAGACAGTGAAAACCAAGCAAGTGACCGTACTTTAATAAGTGTACATTGAAGTATTGGCCTACACTTATTTCATGGAGTGTGAAGTATCATTTGATCTCATTTCCTACTGTTATAACTGTTTGCTGTAACCAGGAAGTTTGGCATCTGAAGACTTCTGTGTGGTTCTAGCCTAGTATTTATATATGGATGGTGCTTTCCATAGTTCCAGTCCATTGCTAGACTTGGAATAGGGAAGCAAGGAAATGGCCATTCAAACTAATTTTATTAATGACAGCTCATTAATCAAGTTTTTTATATGAACAAGAAGGTGAAGAATATGCATTAAAATACTTGAATGTATAGCATTATACCTTAAAACTATAGTAATTGAGTATAGCTGAGCAGTTCACTTTTTTCTCAAAATCCTGTTGGGTTTTAAAATCACTAATGTACTGCTGCACCTTATACGAGGCAGCTTGCAGAGGGGTTTTATTGCACAGAAACAGTATATTTCCAGCTTTATTGGAACTAGTTTTACCAAAATCATACTTTAAGACAAAAACTCACCTCTTCTGAAAGCCTCACTAGATGCTGTAAAATGCAAACAGACAAAAATGTCTGTCTTCAGATTTTTATATTCACTTTGGTGACCCTAGTCAAGTTTAAGAAAACTCTCCAACTCATGTTCCCTTTACATGGAGCCTCACTAAAAGACAAACTTTTTTTTTCTAGCTGCAAATGTGCATTTAGTTAGCTGTAAAGAAAAAAACTATAAAGTGAATGCACCAGCTGTGTAACAAAGTCAGAGGTTAAATTTTTTTCAAGGACTGGCATTTCAAGGCTGTATTGCATTCTCTTCTCCATTCAGACTTCTTTAAACAAACCTGCTTTGCATTTCACCTGTGACCTACCTGTCTGGGTGTCTTCTTAGGGCCAAATCTTGGTTTTGCCATACTGACATTGTGTAAACAGCTAATTGATAACATTGTTAAGCTTGTGTGACTCAAATTCACAGACATTGCAAGTAAATGCAATAGAAAATGAGACTTAGGGTAATTTGGAGAATAAAAATACAATTTGCATGTAAAGTCTGTTTCATTGAGATATACAAAATAAAACACAAACTTTTATTATTTCTAATGTCCAATTCTAATTTAATCAGTACTATCTATCAGTACACATACACTGACAAGCTCTGCCCTCTGGAAATGTTAGCCAGCTAAATAAAGCACACTATAAATATAGAACAGAGTCCATGTCACAAACCCTTAATTGAAAATATTTTTTATTGTAAATATTGTAATATTCTAAATTGTTACTTGACAGATTCTCAAAATAATTGTGTATTTTACTTAATGAAGTTTGACAGATTGCATCTGAAAGAGGAAGAAAAGAAAAAACACTTACAGAAACTCCCATTAATACTTTCTAAGTCTTAAATGGGAATTTTCAGTATTCTAGACCAGACCTTATAACCTGTGATAATTTCTCTTACCAAAAAGAAATGTATGAAGCCCTACTTCTTAGATCAATATCTAGTATAAATCATGTTCTTCTCTCACACACTTGAATTTTGAGGTGCACTATTTGATGATTTTTTTAATCTAAATTTTTGCCTATGTTATCTGTAAGAGTCTGTTCCTTCCTTGGAACAATTTTTGTCTTCTGTCTTCTCAGGTTCTCCAGACCTGGCATTGTCATGGAGTATGAGGCATAATTTCCTCATTTCATCTGGGGTATAGCTGTCGTCTGTATTTCTCTCCTGGTATCAGAAGACTAAAATTCACACCCACTTATTATTGTTTAAATTCAATTTGACTGAATGTAATTTTGCCAGGGTAACTGATAAAATCTCGTGTACATAAGACATAATGCACCTGTCCTGTCTCTCCACAGCAGTTAAGCTGATCCTACACTTACACAGCTCTAAGTTACCCTTTTGGTTTCATCAGTGTCACATTGAGGTATAAAATGAACAGCTGGCTATTCCCAATAGGCTTTGCATGCAATGTTGGAAAAGAAAGATAACTCAATGGAAAGAATTTTTTCTCATGTTTGTCTAAACAGTGTTATAAGGAGGGCTGCAGAAGTCAAACTCCTCCGTGTAACACATTCCATCAATTCATTTGGGGGCAGGGTGGTGTCTGTTCACTTTGACACAGCTTTCCTCTGCAGTTAACTTTCTCTTTATTTTATTTTTGCTATACCAAAAAGATCCTTTCATATGCCATATCTTGAGATTCTTCTCTTCTGCCTACAGAAGAGATTCCCCTTTGCAGGAATGAGAGGCTCTTAAAAGTTTTTGTTTACTGTTAGAGAGAATTATTTATTCAGTAATTCTCTATCAGTATTGTAGGTTTGCCTCCAGACCTGCAAATCCATGAGTGCCTGTAGAACGGTTTGTGTGTATAAAAACTCAATGAGCTTTTAGCAATAAATCCTTCCTCCCCCATCCATGACATGAATCATACATGAGGGCAGCAATAATAATGGAAGCACATGAGCACATGTCTAGGGTTTGAGTTGCCAATTTAAATAAACTTATTTCTTTTTGTTGTGAGACAGAACCAGGAGTTAAAGAGCAAGGCAGGCTTAAAACTTTGAAAGGGTATAGAAGAAAATTTATTAACTACACAAACAAAAACGGGGAAAAAAAAAAAAATTCAGAATAAGATTTTTCACATCACTCCGTCCCTCCCTCTCCCAGTCTTCACAACAACAAAACAAATATACAACAAATACTTCAGTCAGTGCCTAATTTAGTCCTTTTCTGTGTACTTTTGGAGAAAAGAAGTTTCCTCTTGTCGAAGTTGTAGGAGTTGTGTTCCACAAGAAGGAAAAAAGTCTTCTTGTAGTTTTACCTTTCACGATTGCATCCGCCCAGGAAATCTGCAACCGTGACCTCCTCCCAATTCTACAGCTGTCCCAAAGTTGTAGATATGGGTCATGTCTATTCCCTGGGGTATTACTTTTAAGAATTGAAAATGTCCAACAGCAACGATTTTTATTTGTCTTCTTTTCCTCTGCTCAGGCTTCGTCTTCAGAAAAAACTGCAATCCCCTTCGTTTCTCAGGGCAGAAATTCAAATTCCCAACACAGGTGTTCTTTAATCAAATTATCTCCTAAGAAGGAACATTTCCATCCCCCCCATGTCTCTTTCCATGGTTTAAAGGAATATTCAGTACATTAGTTCATTCCTACAATTTCCCAAAAAGATTTTCAGCCATTTCAGCATCTTCTCACTCTCCTTCCATCTTAAAATACTTAACTCTTGCATCACTGACTTCAGAACTTTCCTTATTCCCTTTCATATTCAAAGGGAAGGCTGGAGACTTTGCAAATCTTATCTGAACACTAAAGAGTTAAAGTTTAACTCAACTACAAAAGTTGAACCAGGCTCGGCCGTGCTGGGGGGGGCGGCAGTAGCGCCACTCAGCCCCTGCGGGGCCGGGCTGCGGCCCGCGTGGCTCATGGCCACCCGGGGAAGCCCAGCCCGGCCGGCAGCATAAAAAACCAGCATCCCCCCACGCCAGAGCCACAAGCTGGTGGAGGAAGAATCCGTGAAGTTTTTATCACACAACTTTTCCTCCCCTCAGCCATCGGGCCCCCCTCGTTGGCAAACGGGGCCCAAGCGGCCTCCGAGCCGTTCCCCCCCCTCCCCCGCATGGGGGAGAGGGAGAGCGGCTCGGCTTGGTGTTACCTGTTCAGCCGCCGGAAAGACAAAGAGAGCGTCTTCCGGGATTACCCTTTTTTTAAAATGTGTGTGCACGGAGCGAACCGACTTTCTTTGATTGGCTGTTACAAGTATCCCAAAAAACCCCCCACAAAGGAAACTCTCCCAGGAAGAACTTCTGAGTTTCTTCCTCCCAAGTCAACCTATCACAGCACACAAATAAATTCCCAGGCTGAGGCAAGCAGCGCTGCTTCCCACATACTTCTTGCAAGTTTTACTGAAAGGGAAGAACCTTTTAAATTCTGCAGTCCTAGAAATGGTGAGATTTCAGATTTCTCCCCAAAGCAGCAGTAATATGTCAGAGGAGCAATGTTCCTGGCAGACTTGCCCCAGAAGGCATCCTGACACTAGATTTCCACCAGCACAAATAAGCCAAGCTCTCTAACACTATGGTCCCATCAAATGGAGGCAAGAAAATCCTAAAATGTGGCTTACAAACCTCATTAGTGGATTGCTTTATGTACAGCACACGTGAAGAACCAATAATACATTGAAAGCCAAGAAAAGCTTTGTAATAAGGGGTGATTTTTTAGCTTGATGTGTCATAAGGTACTGAGCTAGAAGGAGTTTTGTGGATCACGCGATCCAGGACTCTGCCTTAAGTCTATATAATGTCATTCCAACACTAGTAAACTTAATCTAAAACCTAACAGGATTTCATGGCCTCACTATTCATGTGGAATGCCACCACAGTGAGGGCTGGAAACTCTTCGGATTTCTAGGCTGTGTTTGTCATGGCCATCTTATGCCCATTTGTTCCCGTGTCAGCACTACCTTTCATCATCAGTGGCCCTTCTCTGCACTTAGTCTCCTGATGCATACAGACAGCATTCTTACTCCCTCCCAGCCTTTGTTGCACTGAGCTCAACAGCACTGCTATTTTAGACTCTTCATCAGATAGTTTTTCCATTCCTCTGATTATGTTGATTTCTTTTTCTGCAGTCTACAATGCAAATTAGACTTTTTCAAGCCTGGATGATCAAAGCTGTTCCAGATAAGCTCTCACTAGTGCTCTGTATAATGGCATGCATGCTTCTAATTTCCACCCCATTCCTCAGTTTATCTTAGGATCATAGCACATGGAGAGGGTAGGAAGGTCATAGTTATGATGTGATCAACTCACATAACAAAATTTCTTTCCCGTCTATTGTGTCTAATGAATGTCTTTCATTTCAACAGAAATCCCTGTGACTGGTTTCTATTACCTTATACTTTAAGCTATAAGATTTCATCTCACTACTATTAATCTAATCCTCAAGGTCATTAAATTCTCACTTTGATATTCCAGTCCTCTACTTTATCATTAGGTATTACGTATGCTTCTATTTAAGAAAATAATGGGCATATGTTAAATCCTCTTCCACTTACTTTTGTCTCATTCGTATAAGCAAACTAAATTTCAGATCTCTGATTTCAGTGTCTAATTCTTACAGTTCAACATGCAGATAGAGAACAAAAAGGCAGAGAGAAAAGCCAACACAGATAGTCTGGGATGACTTTAAAATAGTAATACATTTTTATACAATCAAATGTATTCATTCAGTTCTTGGTCCAGGAAATGAAAAACCATAAGATGCATCATTGCTATATTTTTTATAGAAGTGAGAATATTACATTGTTATTTTGAACAATTTAAAATTTTCCAAAATAATTTCTCAGCTACTCATGCAGATATCCCAAAGATATTCTTAAACTTAGGTGGTGCTAAATAATAATATCTTTTCTATCTTCAATTTGTCATCCAATATACAGAGAGAAGAAAACTCTTTTTTTTTTCTTTCTGCTCCAAATACAAGTTCTTGATTGTGTCTATGTAAAACCAACAAAGAAACATTTATATATTCTGTAGCATCTCATCTACCAATCTGTGTTAGTGTTTTACTTTTCAGTGATGCCAGACTCTTTTCAGTGATGCCCAGGACAAGGAGCAATGGCCATAAACTAAAACATAAAACGTTCCACCACAACATGGGAAAGAGCATTGAGGGTGGCAGAGCACTGGAACAGGCTGCCCAGTGAGATCATGGAGTCTCCATTTCTGGAGACATTTAAAACCCACCTAGACATGTTCCTGTGTAACCTGCTCTGGGTGACCCTGCCTTGGCAGGTGGGCTGGACTGGATGATCTCCTGAGGTTCCTTCCACCCCTAAAATTCTTTGATTCTGGGATACTGTGTGTTTCCAAATGACCACTGTCTAAACGCTAGCATGTATTATGAGTCAAACAATGTAAGTCAAAAACATTTTGGTAGCACAGAGTGCAGATCAAGGAGAGTCCACACGTGAAAGTGAGTTGTGGCAAATATGAACGTTTGCCTTAATTAAGTCCTTAATTAGGTCATAGTGTTTAGTCAATGCAAGCAGTAAATTTGTGGTTAAATTATATTAGTAAAAGTTCTGTCAGGCAGTTCAAAGTGTAAAGCAGCTGTAAGGTGATAGTCACTCAGCCCCTTGACTTGCTGCAGGTTGAACCCAGCTTGTAAACTTCCTTGAATGCTGGGGAATTTGGGCAGTGCAAAACACTCTTTAGAAGGATGTAAGGTAATCAGGGAAATGTTCAGATGTGCAAATTTATATATTTCTGTTGGAACTAAGTGAGAATTCAGCAGCTTTTATGACTTTGAAAAGTTTCCCACTGGGAGATGATCTCAATGTCTTTCCTCCCATGTATTTCTAAGAAAATCCAAAATGGTTTAAAAGGAACTGGATTGCACATTTCTAGTAAGAAATATATGAATGAAAAAGTATTTGTAACAAAGCAAGGTGGTAAGTCTCTTCAGACAGGTTTAGATCCGTGTATCATGTAAGAGCTATCTTAAGAGGTGACAGTTTACTGACACTATTCTTCCTGTCTTTTTTCATAAAAAAATATATAAAGAATATGTTATTCTTTGATAATTACAGCACAGTTGTTTGGTACAATCTGTAAAGAAAGGCTCTATTTTTAAATCCATATCAGCTTGCTTATTATTTTTAGCTCTTCCAGACAGTGAAGAACAGAATGAATTCTGTGTTTGCATGCAGCATGTTAGCTATCATCCGTGCACAAAGGAGGAAAGAGTTCCAGAGGTGATTAAGTAGAGTCCAAGGGCTCAGTCTTGCAATGATATCCGAGCAGTTTCACATCTTCCAGAAAAGTTTCTTAGTTGATTGTAGCAAGAACGTAAACAAAAGGGTTGGATAAGGCATAACCACAGAGCAAATGCAAAAGCATATTTGAAAAATTTCTAAAGCCTTCCTTTGTAGTTGTATTGTTTATGCACTAAAAATACCTGAACAAAAATGATGAATCAGACTTGAGGGGTTACGTTTTGTGAGTTTGAAGGACAAAGATGAAACTTGAAGGGATGTAAGCTCAGCTGAAAACCACTGAAATGTGGTTTTGCACTTCATCTGTAATTTGCAAAAAGAGAGAATTGAGTCACAGTATTTATTTCAAGATCTGCCTTCCCTTTCTCTTGCCTTTGTCTTGCCTGTGCGATGCTGCTGTTCATGATCACTAACCCTAATATACAATTCTGGTTTTTACAGGTTCTCAACCTAGTGCAGTCCTATGTCACGCTGAGAGTCCCTTTGTACGTCTCTTACGTTTTCCACTCTCCTGTGGGCGTCGGAGGCTGGCAGCATTTCGACCTGCAGTCAGAGCTCCGGCTGACTTTTGTGTATGACACTGCCATCCTGTGGAAGGATGGCATCGGTAGCCCACCTGAAGCCGAGCTCCAAGGTGGGTGTTGGCGTTTCTTGGCATAGAACTCATGCTCTGTTACTGGAGTTTGCACGCAGTAGGATGTTTTTTCAATCATTCCAATACTAAAAACAAATTTTAAAATATCATTTACTATCAATTGCAATCTGTCATTTCCTAGCACTCACAGGTATCTGCTGGAGTGTTTATGAAAATCCTGTAAAGTTGACATCAGCTCTTTTACTGCAAAGAAAGACAATTGTATTCCTATATTAGAAGTACATGTGCAAAATTTAAAACATTTGTATTTATTCAGAACTTCAGAGTACATTATGTAAACCAAATTCTGTTACCTCACAAGATGTTTGCACTTTAATGAAAATGATTTAAGCTTTTTTGTGCTACCATTTTTTTCTCACTATGAATGGCCAGTTTCAGAAACTTTTGATATTTTGAAAATATTATGAGACACTTAAAAGAAACAGAACTATGTAATGGGGGCCTGTCCTCTGTGTGAGTAGTAAACTCTGAGACATCCTAGAATATGTTAGATACTGTCAGTAAATGTTTGTGAGTATAACTAGTCAACAAGTCAAAAACTATCACTGCAGAATTTCTTTTAAAAAAGTTAATTTACTTTTTACAAATAATGACATACAGATGTATGTGCAAGATTAAAATATACAGTTGTACCTGTGTGCTGCACTGTTCTTTTTTTGCAAATTTACTTAATATTTCCTAGCATTACACTTCAGGTGTTTCCTATCTCTCTCAGCCTAAGGTGGGATACAGGTACCAGCTGTAATTATGTACATACACAATTTTAGGACTTCTGGGAACCTACTTTTTCCTTCTGCTGACTCTGAACTACAGAAATCATTGCCGTGCCATTTCTGCCCTTATGTTAAGAGTGGGAAATGAGGAGCAGCAAGGGGAATCTGCAGTGCATGAAGAATGAAGCACATGTCATGCCGTGCCTAAAGAATAAGCCACATGACACAAATCATGTGATGTACTAGTCACCAAATGACCAGGTGTAATCCTCTGTCTCAGCAGTTTTGTGGTGCATCTATGCCACCATTTCCCATCTTTAATTTTTTTATTTCTCTGTTTAAGAAGCTGGTGGTCACATCTTTGGAGGTGTTGAGCATTGTCAGTTCGCTTTGAAAACAATCACTATAAAACAACGCCCAACATATCCCAGTCTCATTTGGGTAGTATTTTTTCAGCAGTTTTTTTTCTGGGCAGGGAGGGATTAACTAGTTTCCAGTTTCTTTCCACACCTCTCAATTCATATAATTGTCCTACATAAATTTTAAGTAACACTGTAAAGCAGTCAAGGTCTTCTAAAGCCCTAATTCATCCATGAATATACAGTTATTTCTATTTTACCAAGAAATATGATTGGTACAGATGATTTTGTACAGGTGGTATACATTCACACTGGTGTGTTAGATTTCCAGCACATTCAGGGGGATCATTCCTGTTTCCTTTGTTTTTCCTGGCAAGCAGAGTGGTGGTACATCACTGGCTATTTTTGTAAGGAAGCGCTGGAGGAAATGCCTGAACTCTTAAAGCTTGCAGAAATCCAGAGGAAAAGAGTCTTGGCTGCAAGCTACAGAAATAAACCACTTTTGATGTGTAAACAAGACCTTGTAATCTGAAATTAGAATATGTAAGGCCCGTCTTTTGTGCCAAATTCATGCCAAAAATTGCCAGCAATGTAAAGCCTGTCAGAAGAAGTTTCACAGAGTTCAACACCCCAGAGCAGATTGCTGTGGAAGTCACAACCAGTTGCTCCAACTAATGCTGATGGTTGCTGCCTTGGCACGGTAGGCAGGGAGGCACTGATAAAGGGTATCTCTGGAGAGCTTTCACTGGTCAGAGTCAGCTTGAATACTTGGTGAAAACAAAAGTCTTCCTTCTGCAGATCCTCCTGGCAGCTGACCATGCTGTCTGAACCCAAGCACAGACTACTGTGTGGATTTTCCTCAGCCTCCTAGAGCAGCTCTATGGGTCCATGGTAGCATGTAAAAGCATGGCTTTGCAGGGCAGTTCCCTATATGCTTTGGAAGCTGCATCACATCCTGAAAACTCAAGGCTTTGCTGTGTAAATTCTTGTTTGAGAAGAATCTGGAGTCAACCCAAAAAGTACCAGAGGGCCTCCCCAAACATGTGACATGGCAAGGGTAGATGAGGGTGGGTCTGGTGTTTCACAGGAGTGTGATTTCTTTGTCACCTGCAGGTGGAACACACCTGTTAATTGTTTTTTGCTGGCAGGTTCCCTGTTCCCGACCAGCATGCGCATCAGTGAGGAGGGGCGCCTGGTCGTCAACTTCAAGACTGAAGCCCGGTTTCATGGTCTGTTTGTTATGTCCCATCCTGGTAAGTGTAGCCTACCCTTCAGCAGTACTACAGAAATAAAGACACCTTTCCCAAATTTCATACTGTTCTTTTTTATTCCTATTTCTGCTTTTGATAGCTGAGGTTTTTTTATAATCTATGGTCTTCAGATACAGATTTTTCCTCTGCTTGAGATTTCTTACTTGTCATTGATGACTGTATTCAGGTCATCAAACTTGTTGAAATATACATTCATCTGATGAATAGTTCCACTTGATCAAGAGCCTGATTTATGAAGGATGAAGATCTAAGCCATTGTGTCCATTAGGGATCTGTAGATATATGTTTTTAACCCCATAGTTATAATTTACTTATACTGCCCTAGGAACTTAGCATTAACATTTCTTTTCTAACTCGAAGCTTTTCTAGGATATTTAGACCTTTTTCAGAGAGCAAGAAAAAGTCTTGTGTGGGCATTGTGTTAATGTTAATAGAACACTCTCACTGACATCCAATTAGTCGTTGCTGAGGACCTGTTCCTGGAATTTAATCTGTTTAAACCCCACTGCCTTTATTCAGAATAATTGCAGGTGTAAGACTTGGTCTACAGACATAAATCTGAGCATGAATGCCAGCCATGAAAACGAATATCTAACTAAATTAAATCTGCTGAACAACAGTGAGAAGAGAAAAAAAATAGGAAATCTCTTCTAGTTTAACTCAAGTGTCTTTTAACTCATAAAACTCCTTCATGGTGCTTCTACTTTTTCTCAGCTGTCCTCTAGTGTGTTTGGTTTTATCTATCAGGCAGAGACAAGTGTTCAGTTGCTAAGAGAAATTATGTTGTGTTTCCCTGGACTGACATTCCAAGTTTGAAACAGGAGGGATTATAGATCTCTGCCACTCCACTCTCACTGTTTTGACTGTCTCTTAAATTTATTCTTCATACAGTTTTCGTTGTGTAGCCCAAAAGCAGCTGCTGAATAGACACTTGAATGAGAATCAAGGAGGCCCAGCTGAGCTCACTGTAATTGATTTTAGTTTCAGTTAATAAAACCCAGTGCCCTGTAAAGGTATTAACATCAGCTATGGCATTATGGTTTATGAATCATTGGGAAAGTTTTTCAGGCTGTGAGAGTTTGCAGTGAAACACTAAAGGTGACAAATCTGTCTCTTTGGCATGTTTCTAGCTTCATCTCTAATTTCCATGGTTATGTCAGCTGACCACCCGGGCCTCACCTTTAGCCTCAGCCTCGTCCGAAGTGAGCCAACCTACAACCTGCCAGTGCAGCAGTGGAGCTTCGTGTCAGACTTTGCGGTAAAACCCCCGCCCTCACCAACTCTTCCACTGCCCAGCCTGTTAGTTGGGATGTGGGGGTACAGCTGCCTCTCTCTCTGTGTCCAGGTTCGAGACTATTCTGGAACGTACACAGTGAAGCTGATAGCCTGCACCACTGCCCCACATCAGGAGTACAGCCTGCCAGTGATCTGCAATCCCAGAGAGCCCATCACTTTTGACCTGGACATCCGATTCCAGCAGGTACCATTCCAATGACATCGTCTTCATGTTTCCTTTCTAATTTGATTCCCATTTGTTGGTCTTGTAATAATAGTACTAGAAACTGAATTTACTTCCTTATAAACAAGGCATTCCTAAATTGGTGAGAGTGTACATACTCCTCTTCTGCTAAATAACCATTGGTTTAGGGGAGAGTTACTGTGATGCAATAGTAGCATTTGGGAATTTTTTTTCCCTGTTAACTATAGTTTTATCAGGTAATTAGGAAAATATAAAACTATTATCAGAAGGTTTTCATCTCACACAAAATCAGAGTTAGGTCTCTGGTATTAAGAGTGGAACCTCCAGAGGAAGAATCATTCAGTCCTAAGGTAGAACTTTATTCACTGACTGTAGAGGGAGGTGTAGATAGGCAACACTGGTAAAATTCTTATCTTTAAAACTCACAAAAGTGACCAAAACAAATCCAGTCCATAGCAATATGGATCATGTGGAAACATATGGTAACAGGCAAACAGCATACCTTTCACAAAACCCAGCTGTGAAGCTCTGTAGCTGGAAACAAATTACAGAGAAATGGATTCTTCTGTAGAAAACATTGGTTTAAAAAAAACCTAGGGGTCATGTTGGATAGTTAAAAGAACATAAACTGCCAGCTTTCCAAGTTATCAAAAGGGCTAGTGTGACCTTGGGATGTGTAAGGAGGAAGTTATATCATTTCTGTTACTTGGAGCCAATACAGCTAATACTGGAACAGTGTGGCTGTGGTTTCATGCTCGTTAGCAGTATGGGTTATGCTATTAAATCATCTTACAGAATAAATCCATATCAGTCAGGGGTACACAATCACTTTTCTGTTGTCTTAGCCAGAGTACACAAGGGAATGTATGCAGTCTTTATGCTTTCATTTGGCATTATGCCACCTGTAGGAGAACAGATGACTCCTGATAGGGCATTAAGTCCTGGCAAAGAAGAGAGATGATACATGATCTGATGTGAAACCTGCCTTCTCAGAGTTAACCACATTTCAACATTTTGGAGAAGTTTGAATGGAATGGGTGAGGGGAATTTATACTAGTTCAGCACTTCAGCCTTTGTCTGGCATTTCTCATCTACTTCTAGGGACTCTAAAGCAATTCATAGCAATGCTAAACCACAGTTTGTTCCTGATCCTAGTATAAATAATAAGATGTTGATATGTCAAACAAAGGTCAAAAAATGAGCAAAAATTATTGCAAAATAAACAAAGTAGCCTAGGAAGAGACCTAACTCTTACTTGAAAGTAGCCTACAAGTAAAAGCTAAGAATTAGAACTGCCTTGGAATAAATAAATGGACACTGTAGGGGTTATTATATCAGATAAGGCTTTAATAATATGGTATATGGAAGTTTTAGGTATATCAATTTAAATAGGTGTAAGGTGCAATGTTGCAACAACTTCATAGACTGTAGCCAGCTAAACCCCCATCACCAACAATTTTCAAACCAAGACTAGCTCTTTTTCTTGAGATACTCATAAGTAAAAGGGGCTTGGGCTTTTTGTGGCCCATTAAAATATTTCCATCTGATCACAGATGAAACATTATGTCCAAAAGCAGGTCCCAACAAAGCAGCAGTACAATAGCACAAATTCAGTAGGCAGTGTCTAGCACTTCTAAGATTTTTTAGTCATTCTGCAAAACTGAATAAGCATTGCTATCCACTCTTTTACAAACAAGAAACAACATACTGAAGGATCAGACTGAAGGATGCTAGTCCTTAAACTAGGGAACACCTGATACCTTGCACAGGCCCACTGCATCCAGTCCTCTGGTGCCCAGTGCTAGAAAGACAAGGGCCTGTTAGAGGGTGTCAGAGGAGGACCAGAAAAAATGGTCAATGGGCTGCAACACCTCCCCTATGAAGAAAGGCTGAGAGATTTGGGGTTTTTTAGCCTGAAGAAGAAAAGGGCTAAGGAGACCTTATTGTGGCCTTCCAATGTATAAACAGGGCTTATAAGGAAGACAAACTTTTTACCAAGGGCTGCAGTGACAGGATAGGGGGCAACTGAAAGAGGGTATGTTTAGATTGGATGAAAAGAAGACACTTTTTACAGTGAGGATGGTGTGGCACTGGCACAGGTTGCTCAGAGAAGCTGTGGATGCCCCATCCCTGGCAGTGCTCAAGGCCAGGCTGGATGGGGCTCTGAGCAACCTGGTCTAGTGGAAGGTGTCCCTGCCCATGGCAGAGAAGATGGGTGAGATGATCTTTAAATGTGCCCTCCAACCCAAACCACTCTGTGACTCTCTGAAACCAGTGAGTGTAGGTGTCACAACTGGACCAAAATTACTTTTGACTGCAAAGTCTAATGATAAAATGATAAGGCAGGACAAGAGTTGTATGCCCCAATTCTTAGTCTAATGCTCCAGTTCCCATATTGAATTACCTTCTTGGGCTTTTTAATATGAGGCTTTTCATTTACTTGGAAACTTTTTCTTCTAATTTCCTTCACAATTTTTTTCACTGGTCACAACTGAGGAACCATTTTAAGAATCAAGAAGAAAATGTATTTGGTGTTTCCCACTGGTTCAACATTTCCTGTTTTAGTATGTATCATCTGCATTTCTCCTTTTTTCCTCTCTCTATGGCCCCTGAGGAGTGAATCAGGCAGCCTGGAACTCTGGTGAGGAATGTATTACCACTGTCTCACTCTGAGATTCCCTGAAAATGAACTGTATTCAACCTCCAAGCTTTGCTTTATACTAGTCCTTTCAATGTGTATGACTATTTCCTGACAGAAGCCCTTCCACACTTAGGATAATTGTTGCCCTGGAATGGACCAATCTCAGGATTGCTCTGTTCCTTGAGGTACCAAGTGTTACATGGGCTGTGATCCCGTGGGTGATCTGCAGTGTCCCCACATCATCCATATGCAGAGTTGATGGACATGACAAATAGGCAGAATAAATTGACAGTTACTCTTCTCACCCAGGAGGTCCTCACATCCTTAAGAACTCTTATATAAATGTCTCAAATGCCCATGAAAATAAGTACACTTAGACTACTGTCCTAAATAACACAGCTGGAAAACAGGTGTGCTAATCAGGTATTTGTGGAACTACAACCAATGGCCTGGCTTCCAGGCATTTAGAAAGAAGGATTCCAAGGGAATGGAATTTTTTATCTTTTTTTTTCTTTGTGAAGACAGTGATGGCAGCACTCCTTTTTTTCTGAAGACTAGCACTCCCTTTATAAAAAGGTTTGAGCTGTATATTCTTCTTGCCAGATCCTGTTGCTTTGAAAGTTTTGGACTCTATTGTGAAATGGACGCTTGTCCATGAGCCAGCAAGAATGTTTTCCTTGTTGTTTTCTTTCCTTCCTGTCCACACACTTATACATATATATACATATATTTACATAAATATACATATATATGTTAGCTGTTTCTTATTTGTTTAGTGGCTTCTTGTTATTTTTCCTTTTTTCTTTTTTTTTTTTTTTCGGATATATATATCTTCCACATTGTTTCCTCAGGTACTTGCATCCTTTTGAACTTTATGTTCTCCCAGTTCTTCTAGCCACTCTATAATTTCCCTTTTATTATTCCATGTCCCTTTATAGTTTGCCTTCTCTCTTTTGTTTTATGGTCCCATGAAAACCTGCTGCTGATAGTATTTATTAATTTTATACTTTTCATGTAATTGAAGAAGAACCGTATATATATATATATATATATAAGATAAATACTAGCATAAAAAGATGGTCAAATGGTTTGGTGCATTTTCACATGCATGATCCGATACATACTGCAGCACGTTGGAAGAACTGATGCTTGCAAATAAATTTTTGGTGATGCATGCTGTCAAATATTGGTAGAGGATCAGAAGCAGAGATGGCACTTGTGTGTAAGAATGAAAATGGGATTGAGAAAACAGGTTGTGAGGAGTCAGAGACAAGTTTTTGAGGGAAAAATTTCCTCATGTTACCCCCACACATAAGTTGCCCTGGATACCTCCTTAGCTAGGTTTTGGAAAAATGAGATGCGAAGAACTAACCTAGAATATTATTATATATCACAGAAGCAGATAATCTAAAGGTTGTTTGCATATAAAATACATAGCAATATATGTCTAGTACCAGGAGAGCTTTTTGTTAAACTGTATTATTGCATGTAGATGTGCAGAGCTGGTAAGTAATGTACATTGGGAGAAGATCATGCTTTGTTTTAAGAGTTTAAGATCATGCTATGTTTTTTCCATTAAAAAGTCTTGTTGAAGAGCCTTATTTTGTGGTTTTAGGTCAGTGACCCAGTGGCTGCTGAATTCAGCTTGAACACCCAGATGTTCCTCCTCTCCAAAAAGACACTGTGGCTGTCTGATGGCTCGATGGGCTTTGGGCAAGAAAGTGATGTTGCTTTCTCAGAAGGTATAATTCTGCACAGATCATGCACATTTAGTTTGTGTTCCACACTATCAGGATCCTGTTGCTGTCAAAACAAGATAGGAGTAAGGGTTTGTGCTTGTAGCACTAAGCTTCTTGACAAGGCTTTTTTAGCTGAGCCTCAGAGCTGTGCTAAATGTTCCAGTCTAACTGGATGTGAACTGTGTGCACTGTTCACAGGGGATGTCATATACGGTCGAGTGATGGTGGATCCAGTGCAGAATTTGGGTGATTCCTTCTACTGCAGCATAGAGAAGGTTTTCCTGTGCACAGGAGCTGATGGATATGTACCCAAATATAATCCATCCAACACTGAATATGGGTGCCTTGCTGATTCTCCATCCCTTCTGTACAGGTTTAAGATTGTGGTAAGTGTTCTAATTCTAAAAGGAGGCATATATATGTTTTATTTTTATTTCTAACTTTTATCCAAAACCCAACTGTTGTCTAAAATGTCCTAAACAGCACCAAATTTTTGACTCAAGCTCCAGGCTAACATGAACTGATAGAGGCCTTTTTCTTGCCTTTTTCTTGCCTTTTTCACTCCTGGTTTAATTCTTTATCTTTCTGATAACTGCATTCATTAAGAGTTTGACCTAAGTTAGAATCCCAAGATAGATTTTTTCTCTGTGTTTTTTTCCATGGACCATGGAGAGAATTTTAGGAGATATGCAAGTAAAGGATTGGAATTTGTTTCATATTTAGCCACCCAAAATCTAGGGTATACTGAAAAGTTAATCATCCAGGGTGCCTCGGTAGTCCATAGGGAAAGAGAAATACCCCTGAAGCTGGCTTGGATGATCTCATTTACTTCCTGGAAATAACTAGAAACCCGATGCCCAACTTTTAGAATTAACTTTGAGTAAGATGATTATATAATAAGCTAAAATTTATATGACTCTCTGTTAATGAAATGAAATATAGCTTCTTTAGAGTGGGAAGTAGACCTCTTACTTTCATTTCAGACCACATTTATGTATGCTTTTTTTAAAGAAGTGTAGCTATGGTTGTTCTCTAGTGTTTTCCCCTTTTATTGCAGAAAGGCAAGAGATTAAATAGAAGTTAGTACAAGTCAGATGGGACCACAACTGCTTCTCATGTCTTTTCTCTTGTATTAATATTTCCCTAGACTGCATAAAATAGCATGTTTAAACTACACAATTTAATCATTGCAAGTAAATACTAAAACTGTTTTTTCTCAAAGAAATTAATAAAACTGTTTTTTCTCAAAGAAATTAATCTATGTTTTACAAACTTTTTTTCCCCTCCATGCAGGACAAAGCTCAGCCAGAGACACAAGCCACAAGCTTTGGAAATGTACTTTTTAATGCAAAACTTGCAATAGACGATCCTGAAGCAATTCCATTAGTTAAACAGCCAGGCTCTGATGGATTTAAAGTAGACTCAACTCCTCTGTTTCAGGTATGATTTCTGTAGCTTATTAGCAAGAGTACTGAACCAAGGAAGAAACACTTGCACGTGTGTTGTTAACTGTAAGTCAAATTGAAACCAACAGAAAGATTGTTCTGATTCCGGTGACAATCAAACACAATAATAAATGCTTATAAACTTCTAGATGGAAAATCTGCAACACTTACTAAAGTGTTTCTGTAGGGATATAATTCCATAGGCTAACCAGAAGTTATGTAAATTGTTCTTGTACATTTCTTTTAAGAAGTTAATACGATTCTTGTTGCACAGCATTGTTTTATTATTTCCCATCTCACTTCTCAAAGACAAAAAATTTAAAAATCATAAGCATTTATAGTGAACTTCATAAAATCAAGCTGATACTCAGCATTTTCTGTACAATTCTTTCCTTGCAAACTTGCACAGTGTGAAGGACTGGAAAGTGTAAAAGTTGACAGCTAAAGGGTGCAACTACTTCTTAATTAGATATAATCTTTCAGCTATGTGCACTCAGCCCTTTGATCTATATAACCCAGCCAAAAAGTTCTCTCTTCACTATTTGTCTCCAGTATTTGCAAAACTGTATGCACAACTCAAGTGTATAAATTAGTAGGAATAAAAGGAGGAGAGTTTGAATCTATTCCTGGCCACGTCAGTATTAAAGGTCCCATTGTAAGGAGTAGTGTATTTAACAGAAAGGCTACTTAAAAGTATAAAAAGAGTGTCAAATCTGCCTCCAGGAAATGAACTCTCATTTTTATGGGTAGAATCCATTTCCATGGATTCCAATGCCATGATTTTTGGTCCTCTTTCTGTCCAAATAAATGAGAATATGAAGAAACAAAAGTATACCCTGAAAAATACTTGGAAAAATAAGAGTAAAATAGAAAATGTGTTATTTCTCAAAATAACAAAACTGGTCTGCAGCCATTCAAATTAGCAGGCAGTAGCTTTAAGACAGTATTCAGACAAGCCTACTGGACCTTGTGGAAGCCAAATCTGCTATGTATCCAGGAAAGATGAGAGAAACTGAAGGAAGGTAGTACCATCTCACACAGATTGCAGGGGCCCAAGCAGTCCAGAGTGGATGAAGTTTTCAGGGACCTGTGGAAATTGACTGTTCAACACCCTGCTCAAAGCAGGGTCACCTAGAGCAGGTTGCCCCGGACCATGACCAGTTGTCTTTTGAACATCTCTGTGGAAGGAGACTCCACAGGCTCCATGTTCCAATGTTCAACCATCCTTGCAGTAAAAAATTGCTTTCTTATGTATAGATGGAATTTGAGCCAGGGCCTAATCACTTAGTAGGTTGGGCTTGGAAGGTCCTTTTCTGTGGCCCATCTACAGCTAAAGATATTTGTATGGCTTTTCCTACTCATAGTACCAAAACCATGTCAAGGCCATAGCCTTCTTCATCTGCACTTAGTAGCCACAGAGTCTGACTGTGGAGAGGAATGGAGACTAAACTCTAAACTTGGCAACTAAATTTGGCAGAAAAACACAACTCTTCTGGTGCACATTGGCAAATAGGAATAATCTGTGCCTGATTTTCAAAGTTCTTGTCCAGGCATTCAGTTCAGAACAGAGACTGATTTCCTCTGCATTTAGCACTGCTCAGATTTAGTATGTGTATGTTTAAATACAAAAAATGTTTCTTTCCAGGTATCTTTGGGTAGAGAGTGGTATGTCCATACGATCTACACTGTGCGTTCCAAGGGGAATGCTAACCGTGGAATCGGCAAAAGGAGCGTGGAGCACCACTACCACTCGCTCCTCAGTGCTGGCAGCCCAGGAGCATCCCCACAGAGAAGGCACAAGAGGGGAGCTGAGCAGGCTCCAGAGCTTGCAAGAGACATTGGAGCAGAGAAAAACCGAGGAACAAACATACAGCACATAGCCCTGGATCGCACCAGCAAGAAACAGGTGCCTCAAAGGGAGGTTGCACTCAATGGTGTTCTCCCCAGGGAACTGAATAACCAAAGTACAGGAATCAGCATAGTCACAATCATTGGTGGAGCTGCTGCCATTTTCCTTGCCATCTGCTTAATTGCAATTATCATTTTGCTGCTAAAATGGAAACAAAATTCTGACAAGAAGGAAAGCACAAATGGATCAGGCAGCAACGAACCGATGATGCTACCACATAATTACAGCAATGACAGCTCAGAGGTTTGATTCCAAGACCACAGTATTCAAGCTAGAGAACCCAGAGTGCCTCAAAAAAACTCTTGAACTGCACATTTTTAGCAGCAGATAATGGTGACTCATGAGGAGTTCATGTGTTTCTAGGTGTACTTGAAATTTGTTATCCTGAGCTTTTACTGCCGTTATCAACAACAGAAGAAGCTGAACACACCTCCCACTCTGCACGAAATTAAATGCTGATGTCCCTATACCATGCACTAATTTTAAGCAGCAATTCAAGGGACTGCATTGTAAGGGAGGGAGAGATTATTGTGGTTTTGTATTTTCTGACATTTCAAAAGAATAAAAGAAGCTGAACAAAGGTGCTATATATCCTGTTTGCAATAAGAGAGGAGATCTCTTTCTTCAGAAACACATAATACTTGAGAGGAGGGATCCTCACACTCTTCTGTAAAATTTTGTACTGTTTCTCGCAAAGAATCCAATGTCTACAAATAGTTTGAACAGTGATGGAATGCCTTAGGCATGGATCCTCCGTCCTGTGAGTTTTTGACTTCACTTAATCTATACCAGTGATTTTTTTTTTTACTTATATGTAACTGAACTTTTTCAAAAGACAGCTAGATTATACAGCATAGTATTATAAACAGTTGCATGTCACAGGATCCAATACATACTCTTTCCTGAAAATTCCTATTAATCTATTTAATCTGAGAAATTTTTTTATTTATGTTTATATAAAGCCAAAGAATGCAACAAATCCAGAAAAAATTTTTGATTTTCACTAAAACTGGAAGTTTATTGTCCTTTTAAGTTCAGAATGGATCATGAAAGTGTTGTAAGGTAAATTTTGTTTCTTAGTGCATGTCCACTGCTGAGAAATGCAAGCATTAGTATTTCAGTACCTAGAGAAGATGATAGTTAGATTTAAAATGCAGAGGACAAAGTTCTGCTGAACTGAGCCTAGGAATCATGATACTGCATCCAACATAGTTAGTAGTCATACTAAATAACAAAAAGAGAAGAAAAAATTAACATTTGATTGAATTAAGTAGTATTTATTGCTGTATAATCATAGCACATTTTGACAAACATGCTGGGTCACTGTTGGGCATTTTTTAACAAATGACTACTTCTGCAAGAGTAATTCTAATTTTCTCTCAGCATTCTTGATTTAGGTAACATGACAAGTTTGGATCAGCAGAGTCCTGTGTCAGTTTTTTGTCCATACACAACCTGTTCTGTCCAAAAGATGTTTTTATCCAGACAGGACCTGTTCTGTCACTGTCAAATCTTTAGCTATCAAAGCTGTGTAACCATCAGGAAACTGTTCCTTTTGTGACACTAACATTTTATGTAAGTCCTTTAAGTCTTACAATCGTAGAATGGCCTGGGTCAGAAGGGATCTTCAAGATCATCTAGGTCCAACCACACAGCCATGGGCAGGGAGACCAACCACCACACCAGGCTACTCGAAGCCCCATCCAACCTGACCTTGAACACTTCCAGGCATGAGGCATCCAGAACTTCCCTGGGCAACCTGTGCCAGTGTCTCACCATCCTCATAGTAAATTTCAAATTTCTTCCTAATGCGTAAACCTACCCTCTTTCAGACTGAAGTCATTACTCCTTGTCCCATTGCTACATCCCCTTGGGAAAAGTCCCTCCACAGCTCTCTTGTAAGCCCCCTTAGGGTACTGGAAGGTGCTCTAAAGTCTCCCCAGAGCCTTCTCTTGGCCAGACTAAACAACCCCACCTCTGTCAGCCTGTCTTCGTAGGGGAGGTGCCACAGCCCTCTGATCATCTTTGTGGCACTCCTTTGGACTCACCCCAACAGATTCGTGTCCTTCCTATGCTGGAGGCCCCAGAGCTGGATGCAGCACTCCAGGTGGGGTCTCACAAGAGTAGAGGGGCAGAACCATCTCCCTCACCCTGCTGGTCCCACTGCTTTGGATGCAGCCCAGGTCATGTTTGGCTTTTGGACCTGGGAGTGCACATTGCCATGCCATGTCCTGCTTCTCATCCACCAGCACCCCAAGTCCTTCTCAGCAGGGCTGCTCCTAATCCTTCTCTGCCCAGCCTGTCTTTGTGCTTGGGATTGCCCTCAGTCAGGTGCAGGACCTTCCACTTGGCCTTGCTGAACTTCTTGAGGTTTGCTCGGGCTCAACTCTCAAGCCTGCCCAGGTTCCTCTGGATGGCATCCCTTTCCTCCAGCATGTCAACCACACCACACCACACCACACCACACCACACCACAGCTGGCTGTCATCTGCAGACTTGCTGAAGGTGCACTTGATCCCACTGTCCATGAGATTGTCAAACAGCACTGGAGTCAATGGAGTTCTCACTAGAGTTGAACTGTATAAAATCTGAATTAGGATGTTGAGACATTGCTAAAATGTCTCTTCCACCATCACCATCTTGTGGCAGTGTGTACAGGCAGTTTCCAATACACTTGGCATTTGGGATCATATTAGCAGAGATCAGTTAGCAGAGCAGGATTCAAGGATTCAATTTGAAAGCAGCCCATAAGCACACAATTCTGCCTCTGAACTAAAAAAAACAAAAAAAACCCAAAGAACCTTCAACACAGATAGACCTAACCTAGTAATTCTACACAGTTGTCTTGTGAGCCATAAAGATCCAGGAATCTGAAGCTCTACTGGCCTAGGAATATCTGTGCTGTGATTCATGGTGCAATGTGAATATGCTCACAGAGAGACTCATGCTAGTATCTTGCTCTGGATTTGTGCTGTTATGACTTCACTCATTTAATAGGATTTCATCAGCTTTTCACAAAATGAATCAGGTCAGAATCTGTCCTACCTTTTCTTGGTTTTTTGAATATGGTGATTAGACAGCTTAATTGAAGGATGTTTGCAGCACCCGAAGGATCAAACTCCATTACTAAACTCTTGCAGTCATCTTTTCTTTTAATTGATCCAAATTCTAGCCTGAAGCAATTATCCATAAGCCTTGCCCAATGCTTCAGACCTTTCCCCCAGTCACCTGACATCAATTTGCTCTTGTGATGAAGTTTCTGGTTTTGTGATCCATGTATTATGTGTGCAAAATTGATCAAAGACTTAACGCACAGATACTTTTTATATTTAGTAAGTTCATCACTAAGTTGCAAATGTACACTAAGATCAAATTTTCCTTTGTGCCTATGTGTGACATCACTATGAGAAAAACAGAATTTCTCTCCTAGAACCTGCATGTTTGCATAACAGCAGTCAATGATTCCACAGTAGAATGGGACACATGTAAATAATAGAACATTTTAATATTTATGAAATGCCTGTATAAGCATTTTTGTATAAGCAGAGATGATCTTTTTAAAAAATATATATATAAAATACAGAAATTAGGTGTTTATCAGTAGAGCTACTTTTCTGCTTTTGAATTTTATCAGACCAAAATATCATTAAAGGTGCTTGCAGGCAAAATCTTTTTTTAATTACTTGTTTTTATAAAATCATGTCAAAACCCATGTGTTCTACAAGCCATTTAGCCCAGTAAACAATTTGATCACTGCTTTGAACAGTATCTGATTAAAACTTTGTGAAATATTTAGGTTGATGGGGATAATCAGACTAATGTTTTTGTAACAATATATAAAATAATTGTGCAAAATGGTGATAACAAAGAAAAGGACAAAGCAAACACTGAAAAGTTGGACAAGCATGAGTAAGATTTCATGAGTCAGATACCAAAGTCCTCTTCCCGGGAAAAAAATCCCAATGTTTTCAGTAAGGCATGCTGGATTTGTCCCATTCTTAAGAAATTGGATTTTTTACAATTCAGTGAACTATAAATACATCTGTAACAGCATGCTTCTTTTTTTTATTATTATTATTATGGCTTCAAGGTTTCAGATTTCAGCAAGATGTTTTGGAGGCTTATTAACATTTTTCCTTTTACTTAATAAGTGGCCTTGTTTGTACTAACCTGAATAAGTGCCTCGTTCCCAGTGATGTGCACAAATATTTTAATATTTATCTATCCAAGCAATAAACTGAGTATATTTTATATATATATATTTAATCTATTTCCAGATTATGTATTCAATACTCTTTTCCCTGGAGATGCTTATTCTGCTAGCAATAATACCATTTGTTTAACCATTTATACAATAATTACTGTGTTTAAATTTGTTATCAAGCTGTCATATTTATTTGGAACAACTTTTTGCTGATGTCTATGGCTGTGATATTTGGCATTTGTATCAGGAAAAAATAAAACTACTTCTATTTGGCTACTGATCTGAAGTTTGTATATGATTATCATGTTATGGAGAGAGATCAGTGATGCAGTGGTTAAAACTTAATTTGTCACATCAGTGGAGGAACACAAAGTTCCTGTGTTTGCAGTAAATCTCACTGCTTTGTTCCTTAATTGATTGTTTTCTGGTTGTGATGGGTTCAGCACAGGGGTTGTTTTTTAATCTTTGTGGTTGCATTCATGGCTTAGAGAGGGATTTCTCTTTCAATTCCAGAACATCAGAATTCTCTGGTTGCCTGCAATGTTGCCATGTTCCTGTGTGCTGCAGGCAGGCTTTATTTTACTCATCTCACTGACAAGAGAAAGTGACTCTGCAGGGAGGAATTCCCTTGTTCCCTTGTAGGACTGGTGTTGCTTCTTGTGCCAGGTCATCAGATTTTTTTTTCCTATTGGCAAATGTATTAGTGATAGATGTAGACACGTGCAAAGAACTATGATGCAGAAAGAAAAATCTGCTCTGAACTTTTCCCTTCTCACCCACCCTTTGTAAGAACTGACCTCTGACTTCTCTATGAATTTAAGCAATCACTTACCTCCTTCACTGTCAGAAAGGCCATATTTCATGGCTAGTTACACGAGTGACACAATATATTTATCAACTTACCTCGCAAAAAGGAAGGATAAGCCTGTAGGCAGTGATTCCTGATTTGCTATGTGTATTTCCCTTCTACTACCTAAACTTGCTCATGTGGATCATGCTCAGGGACAGTGTGATAGGGGTACATGAAATTCTGAATGTTTGATAGACTGTGAGTAGAGATCAAGGATTCACTGTTTCTTGTAATATTTTAGAGAGGTTCCACACAATAAAATTTGCTGGCTACAAGAATGAAAGTAGTCAATACCTAAGCATACAACCTAAAATTAAACTTGCAAAACTCATTACTGAAGGTGACATGCATACAAAAAAAAAAGAAAATTAAAAACAGGAAATTAATGGAAGGATCAAGCTATTCATCTTCTCTTTCCTTTCTGTTCCCTATAACTCCACTCCTGCCAGAGGCAGATGAACCAACCCAGAAGAGCCACTCTAAGGCCTTAACAGTTGTACAAAGAACCACCAGCCCAGACTTGGAACTGGTAATTTAAGGTACAAATACCATAATATGCCTTACTGATTTTGTTTTTCTTGGAGTAAAAGAGGAATGAAAGTTTTCATTTTTCAGCACCCTAAGCCTCCACCAGCTGGTTTACCTGAACCTCACATCTGCCTAAACCTCCTGCTGAGGACTGCTTGAAATGGTAGCAGGATCCAATAGCCTTTTCCTGGTGCATATCCTGTGAAGGTATATGATCTGGGCAGAATGAGGTAAAGCATCTGGAGTGAGGAACTTGGGGGCCAAGGTAAAAGATACTGTTGATGATTTTATTTACCTTATAAATATGCTCCATTTATTCTCTGCTGTTTATACCAAAAGGTTAAAATAATATTTCTTGGGCTTTCAAGTGTCTCTTTTCACTGATGTATTTTTTCCTTATGTTTCTGATGGCACCAGACTGATTGTGGCAAGAAAGAAACATAAATATCTAATTATTTAAAAGTAATAGTTCATGGGACTGTGGCTGGGCTCTGCTTCCATTTCTTGGCAAGAAACCTGGATTTCAGTGCAGCAAGCTGCACTATGCCCTACAGGGACTGGTCCCCAATGTTGTCGAGCCTGTGAGACCAAGGCAGGAGTACAATCCGGCTAATTGTTCAGAATAAAAAAAGCCTCTGTCTTTGGGGACAAAATTATGTTGCTATATCAGGAGGTTGGCTTCATAGATGTCATCCAGTGCCCACATACCATGACACAGCTGTGCCACAGACCACCTCATCAGTGGTGTGCCTTCTGCATTCTTCCAGAGATGGATTCCTGGCCTCCTGTTGTCAGGATTTTGAAATGCTCTCTCCCAGTAGGAGGAAAGGAAGTATTTGGATCCACCCTCAAAGAGTTTGTAATGGCTTTATGGACATCAGTAGCTGCCCATGCATCACACACTCAGCAAGTTTTTTCTGCCCAGGATTTAGCAGAGATGCCACATGATGCTCTTAATATCCCAGGAAACCCTAATGCATCAGAGTGTGCAGTACAGTACAGGGACTCTGAGGGCTCCTTTCTACCCCAAGAGACTTCTATCACAGGTTGTAATGTCAAACACAACATTGCTGTGCTGTACAGGAGATGTGCTCGTGTATGTCACATCTTCCAGAACATCAGTGGCAAGAGGCTTAGCAGAGCATGTTCACTTCACCTAAACTCCTCTTAGATCCTAACTCAGGTGAACTTTAGTAGCAAAGTCCAAAAACAGCCCCTTTACGGACAGTATCACGTTGGTCACAGACACCTAAGATTTTCTGAACACAAGTGCAATTCTTACTGCTAGTTAAGGGTCTACATGCTGTTCTTGGTTATGGGAAAAGCTTGGTTTGTCAGCAGTGATTCTCAACACAGCATGCTGTGCCCTGAGACCTAACCCAGCTGCAGGAAGTAATCCAGAGGGGTGCATGCCTGAAGCCGTTTTGTTGCTAACTTAATTGTTATTAGCCTGGCTGGCACCTCCAAAAAGATGAGTTTCAGAGGCAGAACTCATTTCTTGCTTTTTTTGTAGCCAGGCTACATGTGAGTGGTTCAATACCTGCTTTCTCTAGCTGAGGGTTTTTTCTTGAACTAGTTGGGTAGTTAGTCAGATTTTCTGAGAAGTTCACATTCTATTATCAGGCATTAGACTGAAAATGTTTGTGTGCATACCTCCTGCAACAATTGGGGCACTCATTTATTACTCTTTCTTCAGCTGTGGTGATTTCTCTACCCTGCAACACTACCCTCAGAACAGGACCACCCATAAGAGCTTCTGTCCAAGCTGTTTGACTTGGTACACTGCTGCCTGGGTTTTCCTTTCCAATTTGGCTCTCAAAATGAAGGTACCAGGGAAATATTTCTCCCCCAGGAAACTTCAGTTTCCTCAAGAACTGCATTTGACATCTGTAACATCACTCTGAATGGTAAATGTGAGGCCAGCAATTCATAAAAATTCTTGCAGCATTTTGGCATTGCCTGTAGTTCACATCTGGGACTGTCAGCTGTGGTAATATGCATTTCCCCAGTCTTCTCAAGAAGTGCTGGGTAGTTCTATTCTCTAGCAAAATGTTTCTTTTCAAAGCATGATTGCAACACCTGTACATGTGCACACAAACGCACGCAGACACACAATAATCTTGTATTAATATATAAATTTTATATCGATTTTATGTGTTTTAAACATACATGTACAACATAGTTTTTGTGCATTTTATATAGTATGTAATAGATACTGATACATGTAAATTGTAGATATTTAATGACTAGGGCTATATTTTTGTATTATATAATACAAAACAATTATTTATATGTAATTCCTCAGATAAGATCACAAGGATGAAGTGTTACACGGTGGGAAGCAGAATTCAGGGTATATTTGCCTGGAAGGAATCACAGCAGCCAGACCCACAGTCAAAACCGGAGAATGCACCTCCCAGAGCCTTAGGGTCAGGGAGACTGATTTGATACACTCTCCTGGAGTCCAAAATAAGCAGACAGGTGGCATTCTGGACTGTCTCCCTGATGGGGACCAGCAGTTGTAGCTGGGACCAGCAGCTGCAATCCATACCCCCAACTTCCGAGCTTGTCAGTCCTGGTGTGCTGCAGGATGCCAAGGAGAAACACAACCATTCCTTCAAAATGCCTCATGTTTGGAGATCAGCAAGTAAATGCACTGAGAAAAAGAGAAGTTAAACGACAGAAGTTTTCCAAAGTCCACGCTTCCTCTATTTACTTTATGTCAAGATGCTGCAGCACCAGAATTTCTGCATCCCAAGAACCTGCAGTGTGGGGCAGGAAACCTATAAGGCATGGCAGCAGCTTCTCCTTGTGCCCCTCTCCTGAGCTGGGGGCTCTGGGCTCCCCTTCTGTGACTGCTGTGAGCTAGTTTTGGTCCTTCATTAGCAGAGTGGCCTGGAAGTGTTCCCAAAGAGGGGGAATGCAGCAGGCTCCCTCAGTGAGCATGTGTCTCCAGCAGCCCGTGGCAGGGGATGCTGGCAGCCTCTGGGGCACCTGAGAGTCCTCTCCCTGGTCCCCAGACATTCCAAGGGAGTCTTTTTCATCTGCTGAAGGTATGCAGTTAAAAGCAAATCAGCTGCCCAGGGAATGAGGGCGTTTGGCTGCTGAACAAAGCAGGGCTGTCTGCTGTCAGACGCTGTCCAAGATTTCTCAAAGGGGCAACACAAGTGCTGCTTTATTCCCACGGGATTTGAACCTCAGCTCCTGGCACCCCTGGCTGGGGCAGGAGAGGCTGCTTTGGTCCTGCTCAGACCAGCCCTCACTACCCCTCTGGAGCAGTGTGATTCTCATTAAACGGGCTGTGGCAATTAGTCGTAGAAGAAGTGAAAGGAGAGCTCCAGAAGAGGAGCTTCCTACCAGGTGGGTCACCAATACTGGCTGTAAACGGGGCTTTTTTCTGCTGCTGCCACTCGTGGAGTGGGGAACCTGTTGCTTCTCATAGATTGGTGAGTCAGAAAAGAGTTAAATCTATGCTTTAAAGAAAAGCAGGCAGGCCAAGAGGGTGCCCCTGCAGACTAAAAGGCACCTGCTTGTGGTAAAAGTTGCACAAAGCCTGATTAAATATTCAGAAAGGTCTTATTTTAGTGACTTGAGAACACACAGTTCTGTAATTTCTAATCTGTTTCTTTTGGGTTTTTGCTTCATAACTTTTTCAGCAAATGAAAATAAATTCTCTTTTTTTGCTTGATGCTATCTCCTATGTATCTGCACTTTAAAGGGAAACTGTCAGGGCTAGTTTTATCTTCCTTATATGGTTCATGATTAACTGGTCATATTGTGTGAATTTTATCACTGAAAAAAACAAAGCCAAACAAAAACCCAAACAAATAAAAGAACAATCCAGAAAAAATTACACACCTGTATTTTACAATTTTTATAAAAATATTACAGTAGTGAACTGACCAGGTATTTTCCAAAGCCTAGTAAAATCAGCCCTTATGGCACCAGTGAATCACTGGTAAAATGAGGAACATAAATAGCCTTCAGTATCAATACAATCATTTACAGCAGAGATTTATCAAATTGGGTGTGGTCTGGGTTTAGCTGCCTTCTTTCTCCTGTATCCTTTTTCCCTCTACTGCAGCTCCTTCTTTCATTTCCTTTACTGTGCTTACTTGCTGGATGAAAATGTTGAAAACATGCCACCTTCTGTTCTTTTCAGCTACTGCACAGCCCAAAGAAAATTTATAACCTCTGGAAACTTGTGTAAAATGTGTGCACATCTGTGCAGAGATACAGGCAGACACATGCACACTCATGTCAACCTACATATGCACACACCTCTGAAATCCCTCTGAACGATCTAAATCTCTTTACTGACAGGCTTTTCTTTAGTTACAAGGTTTGCACTCCAGCTGTTAGAATAAATGTACTCACTAAAGGGTTTTCAAGGAAACCAGAAATTAGGCCAATTCTGACCACTGTCATTGGAAGTAAAGGGAGATGAGGAAGGTAAGGCTTCATCCAGTCTCATTAATGCAATGAATGAAGATCTCTATCTGCTTTTTCTTATCTCCTTTACCTCCAGGGATACACCCATATGTAAACATTTCCCTTCAGAGGAAAATGTGGGAAAATCTGCTGCTCTGGGAAAATCTCCCTCCTCTCATTTCACTGATGCAGCAATGCTGAAGAGATTCTGCTAGGGCACCCTGGCTATCCTCACTTGCACATCACAACAAAAAAACAGTGGTGTGGGGGGATGGAAACAGCACCAGCCCCACAGTTTTGCTTTTGTTCTTCTTGACTTTCAACATGAATTTTTGTAGGGCTGATTATTCCTTTCCCCAAAAAACCTCAAAAAACCCCAACCAAAAACACCGCTAGAGAATTTCTTATGCTACAACTCCACCACAAGTTTATCCCATTATCTTAGTCTTCTGTTATTTCAAATACAGCTCAGCATTATGAGTATGAGCATATTCCTCTGCATAGATTTTTCTACCCATGCTTCCTCTATTGCCCTTTAAGGAATCTCCACAACTAAAGATAAACTTGGACTGGCAAGGCCACGCTGACTCTCCAAACTCCAAGATATGAGAAATGATTTATTTTCTTTTCCCTAACCACTAAGGAGTATGCATCTTTCTAAGCATCTAGGGCTGTGTTCTGAGGTCCTAGATTATTTTCACTCTGGACTCAGCAGTGGAAAAGCAGGAGATAATTCCGTGTTAGGTGACAGAGGTGAAGAGTAGCCCCCGTGGGTGAGGGCAGGGGGATGCACACAGCCACATAAATGGTGTTTGTGGGTCACCTTTGCAGGCAGATGGGAAGGTAGTCAGAGTACCTCTCTCAAGGCTGCAGTAAAGGGAGGAATGTCTTTTGTTTTATCTAAATTTGTATGAGGAGTGTTTTCCCAAGTGCATAGCTGCATTCTTCTGTACTTACCTTGTACCTATCATCGTGCTTTTACATGGTGTTGCCTGCTCCATGTAGTGGATCCTGCCTGTCTGACTCCTTAGAGAGGGCACTTTCAGATATCTCAGTTACAGATAGGGTTATTTATTCTTTAAGAGCATAGTAAATATAATTACACAGTCTTTACTTCTACTGTAACTCCCACATCAGAAGGGCTATCTGCAGACTGTAAAGAGGAGTAAGTAATAAAATAAATATCCTCAGAAAGTATATTTTTTCTCTGTTTTCTTAACCTCAGAGATGCATGTTATGACAGAGAAGCCAAAGACCCTCTCTGCCTATTCCTCTTTGCCAGAAAGCTATTAGCATTCCTCAACAGCTGGTCTTTTATCACAATACCTTAAGGCACTTTAATTCCTATTAGAAGTGAAGTTAGTCCTCTGCCTACTGTGAAATAGGGGAATCATAAATATGGTTTAAAGCAATATTTTACCCTCCCTTCTAGTTATAAGTGGAATTTAGGTGGAACAGAGAATAGGGGCCCCACACTTTCAAGGCATTTGTTTTCCCAGATAAGCTCTTGACTCTCAGGGAGTGGGAAGAGTGTGTTGCAGTAAATCAGAAACTCCATAAGGTGTGCAGTGGGGTCAAACTTCTGAGTGCACTAATCACACCAGAAGGGACTCAAATGAGATAAGCCTTGTACTTGGCATTAAACTCTGTTGGTCAGCACAAACCTTTTCATCTTGCCTTGCATGGTCTAATGCCATGAGGCTGATGCACCTGGGCAGAGCAAGGTGTTCCTGAACTGTGCTGCCAACTGAGAGCACTCACTTTTTAAAAATTTACCCTGAAATTTTGATTTGAACAGTACTGCTTTTGCTGTATCATTTTTTTGCAAAATGATAGATCAGGCAAGCTGGATAAAAACCTGGACTTGTATCTAGACAAGGTGGTTTTGGAGGCAGGTGAGTAAAGCTTGTGATGCCAAGAGGTGGGCAACTCTCAGTATTCCAAAGCAAATCTCACCAGAGGTCTCAAAAGCTAACATTTGATCTGAATTGCCAGTGGGCTCCCCGGGACTTGTTTGGGGAGCATTTTTCTATTTTCTCTTCTTGTTGTTTTTTGGGGGTTTTTTTGTTTGTTTTTGGTTTTGTTTTTGGTTTTGGTTTTTTTGTTTGGTTTGGTTTGGGTTGTTTTTTTGGGTTGTTTTTTTTTTTGCACACAAGTGTTTAAGCACTCCTTGGAACGAACCAGGATGGAGACCCTCCTTTCAGTTACCCAAATTGCTTTTTAAAACTCACGTAGCTGTGTTGACTCAGTGTCACAGGGCTGGGATCCACAGCTCATGTACGAGCATCCTGCGCTGTGGAGAAGAGCCACCTGAGGATGTGGGAATCCAGAGCTGACTCCCCGTACTCCACGAACCAGTCTGGTAGGTGGAAGCCTGGGGTCTCAGAAAGCAGGGCTGGCCATTGCCCAGTCCTTCACGGAGGCTGCTGGCGGTGCAGAGCACAGCTGCCCACTGGATGGCACCAGGACTCTGTACAAGTGTGCGTGCTCCCCTCCAGCCTCCCTGAGCCATCCCATCCTTCACTGGGATAAGGGATGCTTTGCAAACAGGCACAGCAAGACTCTGGGAGTGATATGATAGCGGGAAATTACAGACGTGAAAGCTCTGCATGATGCTGTCGTGGCTAATATATTTAAAGGGGCAAAGAGTTTTTTATGGTGTGTAACCGAGATGGGAATATTCTGCAGAGTACTTTATGTTCCTATCCATACAAGCTGCTATTTCCAAATAATCACATGGAGAATAAGCACAGGTGTGGAATACAGTTCTCTAACCATAGGATAGAGGAAAGCCATTATATATTTTGTAACTATGTTGTTAAAAACCTTCCTTCTTGCTGCTTCAGTCTACAGTAACAGCAGTATATAAATGCTGCAGACTGTGCAGATTGTGGCTGCAAGATTCCATGTCCTAAAATATATTGGCATTCCACATGTGAGCCAGGTCAGAGGCATTAATGCTGCCACTGTGAGTCAACACTTTTTGATCTCTCAGTGGAGAATGCATTCAGCAAACTTATGGCAGATATTTATAGAATAATGTACAAGTTAATACTTTCCTCCACAGCCACTGGAGCTGGGCTTGCTGCCTAAATGTACATCTGCAGCATACTTACTGAAGCCAAGAAGCTTTACAGAAGTCATCAAAGAAAAAGGAGCTGTTTGGAAATTTAGGGAGCCATTACATTATGTGGCAATTCTTAATGATCTCTGATGACTGTATCTTTATTTTTTATCACTGCTTAGGCAGAAGTGTAAAAGCCTGTGAAATAGGAGCCAGCCCCAGATATAAAGAAACTGCTGCTTATGAGGCTGTGTTGATTTTTGCCTTTTTCTTTTGTGTATTCTCTGTACTTTTTACAGATATATTTGTAGCCTATTGTATTAGTTGCTAGTTTTCCCAGTAATTTCCCATGCCCTTTCCCTCGGCAGAAAGACAAAACACATTCCAAGGGCCTCCATCCTATCTTAGTTCTCCCAAGAACCAAGGCCGAAAAACAGCTCTTCAAGACACATTTCATCAACAAAGTACAGCTAGTACTAAGGAGGGGGGGGCTCCAGAAAGGGTTGAACCACAAGGGAGAACTGGTGAAAAAGGCATCACTGGTGGCAACAAGGAATGAGAAAAGCCTGCAAGGCTGAGCTGCTTGCTAAGGGCCAGTCTTGGCAGCCCCAAGCTGTGTGTAACCTTGAGGAGGAACCTGCTTCACCACTTAGATGAAGCAAAAGGCAGTGGGCTCCAGGTGCAGGGCTAGATGGTGTCCAAGCCCAGAAGGAGCATAAATAACCAGGGAATTAGATCACAGAGCTGGACTTCTACCTGAGTCTTAGAGTGCCATGGGCACTGGCTCTTTCAAAGCTGCCCTTTATTTCTTCACTGATCCAGAGACAGACCCCACAGTCACACCCAGTGCAGGGGGAAGAAGGAAACCTGAGAGATGCCCAGATGTGGACAGCACCAGCTGCCGAACCTCTTTGTCCCTACACTCTGAAGAGCTGAGAGCAGAGGTACAGCCCCAGCCTTGCTTTCACAGCAGGGCTGCAGAGGCAGCAGCAGGATCCTGCTGGGACCACAAGCTGAACCAAAATGGTTCAGATGTGTTTTTAGACCACATGTTGACTGAAAATTCATCTTCCTCATTCAGAGGTCAGGTAAAAATCAGGGATGAACGGCCTGGGAATGTGTCCCAGGTCATAAAAATATATATATGTGTTTTAACCCCAGGCAACAACTCAGCACCAGAAAACTGCTCAAACTGCTCACTCATTGCCCTTGCATCAGGATAGGGAGAGAATTTTAAGAGTAAAAAGGGGATACTGCGAACATAAAGGCCATCATTCCAAATGTCCCTGGCTTCCTCCCTTCTTCCCTCAGCTTTATATGCTGGGCAGGACACTGTATGGTATAGTCTGGAATATCCCTCTGGTCAGTTGGATTCAGCTGTCCTGGCTGTGTCCACTCTCAGCTCCTTGTGCACTCACAGCCTGCTGTGGGTGAGAGCCAGGAAAGGCCTTGGCTCTGTGTCAGCAGTGCTCAGGAGTTATGAAAACATCCACATTATCAACACTGCTTTTAGGTCAAGTCCAAAACACAGCCCCACACCACCTACTCTGAAAAAATTAACTCTACTCCAGCCAAAACCAGCACAATGTAGTGACATATATTAGCAAGAGCAGACCCACATGCCTTCCAAGATGTGTTGACTAAATGCATGAAAATATCCTTTTTGTTCACATTTTTTATAGCTTCACCTTTTTTTTTTCTGCAATATAGGTGCAATGTAATGCCAGCTGTATAACCTGGGCAGAGTGTGTCTGACCCAAGTACCATCAGCAGGGCTTTGGGGACATCCAGTCAGTCCCCTTTTGAAGGCATCAATATTTCCCTCTGCATCTAAGCCACTGAGAGGGCAGCTGAACTGACTTCTTTTGCATTATTTTGGAGGAGCTGGTTTTCTGTAAAACTGGGTTTGTAATGGAAGATTCCTCCTATGATTCCTCCGTGTCCAGGCTGGGTACAGTACCTGTGCCTCACAGGACAAAGGGGCATATTGTTCATCCAAAGAGCTGCCTAAAAAGCTGAGTGTCACAAAGAGCCAGAGCTCCGTGGCTAAATTTCTGAGAAAGAAGAGATCAGCATACATTACCTGAACAACTCCCCCACTGAGCTGCTACAAAAGTCATGCAGACTTTTCCCCTCTCCACCAGGATAGCAGATGCCAGGGCTGCCACATGGGAGGTGCTGCAGCTCCTGACACTGAAACTGCTGTCACTGAGCAGCTTCTCCTTTACAATGATAACAAAATTCTCCTGACCCTTGTATCCTCTCCCCTTTCCTCCTTTCTCTTTGTATTTCATCCTTGAACATTAAAACCAAGGGACCACAAAAGTAGGGCAGCTTCCCATCTGCCACTGGAGCTGACCTAAACTTGAGTGTAATGGAGGTAGGAGCTGAGCCTTTTCCCAGCTTGGGAGAGGAGATGTTTCCTCCTTTCTGGTGCCCCTGTTCCTCTGAGTTACTGGGTGAAGTGGATGTTTTAGATTTAGGCGTAAGGTTAGCTGTGGTTGTACATGGAATGGGATTTCTTTTTTCCTTTGCTGTGCCTGTAAAATATTTTCTTGTACAATTGTGCAGTTGTCTGAAACCTTAGAGTGTCTCCATGCAGCAAGTTAGGAAATCCTAGGAATGAGGGTCAGTTATAAATTGCCTCTCTAAATCTTCCTGCAAAAGACTGGTTTTACTTGATTTCACAATATGCCTCCAAATCCACAGAACTGGATGTGTAACCTTTGTTCTTACTCTCCTCAGCTGCTTAAAATTTTAGCTTTTTCCACTGATATGTTCAGATGCCTTTTGCTTCCTTAGAGTTATTCTTACCTTTTATTCCCATGAAAATGAGAAGAATTCTCTAGAGAGACAATTGTGGTCATTACAGTCCAGAGAAATGGAGAAGTTGGGAAAGAGCAAATTTTTTGAAATACATTAATTTTTCTAGGTAATTTGTATTTCTTACAGTTGGTAACAAGGAAGAGTTGGGGTTCCTTTGGGGTTTATCATGAAATTGAAAGAAAAAAAAAAAGAGAAGAAAACCACAAAGGACATATTTGAGAACAAGCCTCTAGGCAGAGTATCAGGATGTTTGGGTACAAGGGCACAAGGGCAGTACTGCAAATATTATATATTATTTAGGCCAAGTTATTTTATTCCTCATTTCCAGCAGCTCTGTGCTTTCAACGGGGGTGAGAAAGTCACTTGCATGCTCAGGTATCTCCTCTACTCCTGACCAGTTCAATGGCTTTTTAAAGGTGCCAAAAGCACTGAGATTCTGAAAAGCATGGTTCACCAAGAAAACAGGATGCATTATTACAATATGGTGAAATATTATGTCAGAGGTGTTATGCAATTATTGCTTGAACTAAAAGAGCCCTCGGTCCTACATAGATCACTTTTGCAACATAAGAATTTTACAGAAGCAATGCTGGTTTTGTATGTTTTTTCAAAATTCCTTATTTTTATTCTTATTTTTTTCAACACAATATTTAAAAAACCACAAAATTTAGAGAATGAGAGAGAAGGGAGGGAGAAACCCATGAGAAAAACCTAAGGCTTATTGCTTAATCCCCCTGAAATGCAGATTCCTCAGTGAGAGCAGAAAACGCCATGGAAATATTGGTTTTCCTCCTCTAAATATATGGTTTGGGGCTTTTTTTGTGAGATACACTTAGAAGCACTAAATGCAGAACTTTTAAAGATTTTTTTTTATGGCAAAAGCAGCTACAGCCTTTTCATTTCATTACCTCAATTATGGTAAAAAAAAAGTATGGTTTTAATTTACATTTCCAATTTACATTGACACTAAAGAGAAGCTATCCTGCTGTTAAGAGGAACTTTTCCAATTAGACCCACACTTCATGGTCTGCTGTTGAAAAAAGGATTTCAAAATCTAATTTTCTGAAATGTCAGAAGTGAAATATTGCCTTTTGTGTTTGTCACAACTCCCTGTAATTCGGCAGAGAGGATGTCACTGCAGTGCTTATTTGTGAAATGGGTTTTGTGAAGCTGTCCTTTGTACCCTTCTGCCAGGCAGAGGTGAAAGACCGCAGGACGAAAGTGAAAGGAGAGTTTGGTCTCGTTAGTATTTAGGCTGATTAAGGGGAAAAAGGCTTTGGGAAGCTCTTCATGCCAAAGAACAAAAACTACTGCTGGTGCTCAAAACACTGTGAAATCTCAGCAAGTTCAAACGAAGGTGCTGAAAGGAGAGACAGCATATACTCAAAACAAAGCAATTCTGTCTCCCTGGGTTTGGGGTTCACACACTCATCAATCCCAGGCTGTGCTTTCCACTGTCCCTACTGGACTGTGGGCCAGCTGAAGGATCAATAGGTGAAAAGTGGCTGATGAGTAAACAGGAAAGGACTTTGCCTTTAGGAAAAGAAGAGGCATCTAGGTTATTTTAAAGGGAATTTTCTGTGTTCTGTCATGTATATGCTGGAGACCTTCAACCAAGATTTTTTTATTCTATTTAGTTTAAATTTGTTAAATTTTAATGTGGCTTAGGACTGGAACGTTTTGCATTATACTACAAATCACAGTGTGAAGAATCTGTGATACTAGAAAACCAATGATTATTTTATCAAACCCAGAGACAGACCAATTAAGCATAAGGAATTTTAATTCTCATTTGTATAAGTGGTTAGGCATAAGCTTGCTCTTTTGTGTTTGCAAGATACAGTGAGAAAAAATTCTATTTAATTGATGTCACTAGTTTACATTTTGGTGAAAAAACATAGCTTTATTAAGAGTCAGAACATCCCCTTAAATTCAAGTACAAAATAGTTATGCAGCATATTGCTATGGATAGCTGCTGTGTATGCACATATATTTATCCATACTTCTCTTAAGGAAGCAAAAGAGTACAAATCCAATTAAAGACAAGTGAAAACAAAATAATAGCTTTTCCAAGGTCCCCTTTAGAAAGTGATCTGTGAAAATGTCTAGCTGTGGGTTCATACATGGCTATTTGTACAGCTTTGCAAACAGACCTCGGTGCCTGACAAACAATCCAGCCTGGACAATGGAAATCCCATCTCCTCCCCTCTGGGCACAGAGCAAGATTTTGGTGTGGCCTCACACTGCAGAAGGACCTTTCCTGTGACTTCAGGAGCAGGAAACCCCTGCTGGTTGTGTTATGGTCTTCTGGAAATTGTTGGCTTTTCAGTTGGGAGAACTCCCTTATGCCTTTCTCAAGGAATGGGCAATGACCTTGAAGATGTTATTTCTTTTCTTATTCTGTGTTTGTCTGGAGAAAAGCAAAGGACTCGCTCACAGTTGTTTCTTGTCCTGTTTTAGTGACTAGGATTGCTCAGTGATTGCATCAGCTACAACCCAGGACAGCAGCAGTGCAAGATGGAGCAGCAGAACTGCCTCTGGAAAGGGCAGGAGCCTTAGCATGCTCCACACCCACTGCTGCTCTTAATTAACTCTCCTCATTAGCTCTGCAAGAGTGGGAATCCTTATTTTATCGGCTGCAGGTTTAACAAGACTCTTCTGCCCCCTAGGGAGAGCACAAGCCCAAGGTCCCAAAAGGACTTTTTCTTCCACGGCTTTGCCTTGAACACAGACCAGCTTTATGGTGGAAATCTCTACTCTTCCTCACCATTTTCTTGGGTTTGGGAGGCCAGGAGCCCTGAGGAAAATTATTCTGGCATGGAAATAAATCAGTTTTGCGAGTGCATAACTGCAGAGGGAATTAGCACGTGGGGAGGGAGGGCAGAGAGAAAATAACCTTGTTTTTAATGGTTCCCGAGTCTGAACTCCTATAAACATCTCCCAAAGAGCATGGATTCTGACCCTTAGGATCCACATGTATCTTTCCTCAAGTTTTTCCTCCTTCCTGATAGCTGAAGTGAGAGTGAAAACCAGAAGAGGTGAACGAAACTGACTGTCTCTTGAGGTACAAAAAAAGTCAAAAACCCCAAAAAACAGCTATGCCTAGAGCAGGCAAAATGTAGCTTTTCCTGATGTTTTTTCCTGATGTTTGTTGATGAGTTTGAAGCCAGCTACTGCTGCCCACCCCTTCTGTGACCATTAATGGACAGAGAGTATTTCTATCTGGTTTTGTCTCAGAGGGTGTTACCACACTCAGAGCACACTATGTGTAAAATAGTGAAATGGTTTGTGGTCAGCTTTTTCTCTTTCCTTGCCTCCTTGTCTGGCAAAACAAGGCAGGAGATGTCACTAAGGCAAATGGTGGGGTGAGAGGAAGGTCCCATGACTGTGGGAAATGACCCTTTGCTGTGAGCATGAATTCACCTTGCAAACAAGGGAGTGCTGGTTTAAGGCATCCATTGCTAATTATTAAAGCCACAGACTTGGCCATGGTGCATTAAAGGGCAGTTTATCACCAGAGCCTGGGAGTAGCCATGTGATCATTTCTGGGATTTGACCTGCCTGTAAATCAGATGGGCATGTTTCCATTTTCATAGGTCAACAAAATTGTGTTTGGGAGACAACAGTCCAGTAAAAGTTTGCAAAAATGAGACCTGATGAGGGTTTCAGTTCTTTCATTTACCTTTGATCAAAACTGGTTCTTGTACAAACACTTATTCTTCAGATGGAGTTTTCCCCCCTGTTTATCAGTATCCTACCTTTTAAGATATGTTTCATGCAGTCTGGAATGCCTTCAGCTGATGATTCGTCTTACATGATTATGGTAAGATGAGACTAATTACCCTTTGGAAAAGCCCAGTGTCTTGGGCATGAGGAAAATTGGGCTGAGTAGCTCAGACAGAGGCATCATTTTCATTTTCAATGAAGTCAAAGCAGATGAATGCCTCCAAGCATCACAGACCAAGACTGCGTTGTACAGGTAGATTTCCAGCACAATTCCTTTGATGCTGACTAGACAGAAGGAACTTTCTCTCACTTTTTCTCACTGCTGGACCACAGAGATGCCTGGGGTTAAATAAAGGCTTAGAGAAGAAACCTGTCACCTGCATTTGTCCACATTCAGAAATATTGTACAGCCACTCTTTAAGCCACAGTGTCTTGTTTGATTTTGGGATGCCTTTGCAGTATTTGTGAAATTTTCTCTCTGCACTTCACTTTTAATTGCTATCATGTGAAAACACTGAAGCTGGAAGAGAATGGATGAACAATTAAATATAAAATTGTGACTTTGACTTAGTCCAGGATGTTTCTCTCTAGAGTATTACTGTGTGCACCACCAGCATGTCCATTGCTATTGCTTGCACAGTTTTGCAAGTTATTAATAAATAACCAGGATAGGCAACATTATTTGCTGCAATGTACTGTCAGCCCATTTCCTACAGCCAGCACCTAGATTGATGGTGGTTCTTTGGTGCTTCTGTTTTGCAGGTGTTGTAGAGTTTTCCAATGGAAAGGCTGGTACTGTTGATGAGCTTTTGTTTGCTGCTGTCCAATACACAACAAGCACCATCGTAAGTATATTTTATTGCAAATTCTTCAATCCTGACAAATCCCTTGAAAGTGAAGGTAAGAAATAGTCTCTCTCTCTCTCAATGGAGAATCAAAAAAGCCAGTTTCTTGGACCACTGAAAATTTGTGTAACCTTAAATAGGTAAGAAGTAAAAAGCTTAAAACTACCCTTTTAAGGAAGAAATCTTCTCTCAGGAACCATTAATTAAAAATGTACTACTAAAGCATGCTCTTCACTCGCTTATTGTTGTTTGCTCATCTATTGTTTGTTGCATTTACCAGATTGAAAAATCTTCTGGAAAAAACCTCTGTAATTGATTTATACATTGCACAAAGCAAAGGTTTTACTTCTGGGAGATCTTCAGTATTCTGTATTTATCCTCTATTTCACTGGAGATTTACATATAAGCCAGGCCTAAACCTTTTGCTTGAGCCAACAGATTCCAAGTGAATGAAATTAAATATCAGCTTTATTCCCTGATTTCTGTACCCCACCTTTCATTTTATACACTTAAGAAAGACGAAACTTTTTTCCAAAAAGAAAAAAATAGTTCAGCCAACCCATTCTGATAATAGCAAAATCATTCACCTGTTATTTTAGAAGTCTTCTGCAGAATAATCATTTTCCAAAAGCATCTGTCTTGAGCTCAGAACTGTTCTTTGTCTATGTGATATCATAGGTGAAGAGATAGCTCTTCGCATAGTTCTCTGATTTTTATAAAATTGTTTTGTATAAAACAGACTTGAAAAAAATGAAAGCAAGGATAATGATCTACATTTTAAAGGTCATGAAGTCAATTACTAAGAAGCACCAGAATAAGGTTAAGAATGAAGGAAAATAATAAAGAGGGAAAAAAAATAAATCCCAAGCAGTTTAGCCTCCAACTCAGCCCTTTCCAGGGATATGGTCTTACCTTCTGTGATCTCTCGTTTCCGACATTTCACAGTGATATTACAAGGCAGGTCGGCTGCTTGTAACCCCATACATATGGTTATAGGGAATTGGTACCTTCTGATAAATTAAAACTGGCATAATATAGGTGCTTGTACATGAAGATACATAACTTTGTAGCATTCATTGTGTATTTATGAATATGTATCCATTGTCTTTCAATGCATGGCCTCGTTCTGTTTCAGAAATTTGACTTTATAGAGCTTTTTCTGAGTTACACCATTGCATTGGTAGTCCTTGGGACATATTGCAGATTTTTTTCTTGTCTATGTATAGTGATTGATGTTTTATAGGACTTAAATGTGACAGTTCAGAATTTGGAGATCAGTCAGAGAAATTTATTTTCCTTTAACATCTCCTCTGACTGACAAGGACAATGGATTAGGTGATCTCCATAAGTCCCAAGCTCAACTATTTTGTGAGAGCCTGTTCTATCTTTAAAATGCATATTGTTTGGACATTCATTGAACATATTGGACAATCTGTTTTTCTGTTGTTTTAGATTTCTTATTACTGCCCCAAATGTGGTGCATGTGGGCACACATGAGACCATAACAGTTCAAGTCCACGGGGCACAGAGTCCTGTGCAAGTTACTGCATACTTCAAAGATGAGACAAAAAATCAGCTCCTATCAGAGAGGATCTACTTTAACCTTAATCAAAATAATGGCTACCAAGAGAAGAAAAAAATAATGGTGAGTCTGTCGTCACAGTGGTTTAATTTTTTTTTATTTGGTGATAAAAGTACATAATCTCTACTTGGAATAGGCTGGAACTGGGACAACACTGACCCCGAGAGACATGTGACAAAACCAATTTCAGTGATAGCAGCAACCTATTCACCCAACCAGCTAATAAAACAATGCCTAATGTAATTTCAGTGGTGATTGTGAATATTCTTTTGTGCCCATATAACAAACTCAAGGTTTTGTCATATGGTGATAAATGAAATTTAATTTGAACACATTTAATTGTTTTATCACTGTTGGGTTTTCTGCCTCACTTAAACTATGACTGCATTCATGCCTTTGGCTTACTACTGGTCATTTTACAATAGGAGAAACCTTTAAAAACGTGTCATCTCTCAGACCAAAGCCTGTGTTCTTTCTGCAGATTTTTTTAGTTGATTAATTTTTTACATCCTAGATTGCATCATTTTCTTCTGGCACGATTCTTTGAAGTCTGACAGGATTCAGTAGCACTATTTGGTTGGGAAAAAAGAACACAGCAATATTCAATTTAGCTCTGGTTGGTTACTCCCAAAGCTAAGGGCTGAGCTTTCAAACCAGGTTCCTGTTGAGGGTGATGTTTAGAAACATCACATTAAACTGCATGAAGTAAAGCAGCAAGCTCATATCCAAGGTTTTAACATAATTAGGGATTACAGCATACATGGTAAATGGAAATCAACAGGCAAGTCTCCCACCTGGAGTTATTGACACTGGACAGGAGAAACAGTATTTCTGTGGTGGAAAATGGAGGATTAGAGAGCATTTCTACTTTAAAAGAAATACTCACCTAGTAAGAAAGATATAACACCCAGTAAGAAAGATATAATTGTGAATCTTCTGTTGAATAGTGCTTATAAGATTATTTAAGCACTTCAGCTGTTGTGGGGCCTCAGCTCTGCAGTCCCAAAGTTACCAAGCTCATCTCTGACTCTGTGGGGTTTTCTTTTTTATTCTCTTCAGGTCAAGCCAGGGGCTCTGCAGCAGAACCTGTTCAAGAAGAGTAATCTGCCCTATGTTCTACTGGTCACTGAGAGCAAGGAGCTTTATTCAGCTGCCAAGAGCACTCGCATCCTCCTCTCCTCCAAGAAAGGCTACATTTTTATCCAGACAGATAAGCCCATATACACACCGAGCTCCCAAGGTTAAAATGCAAATGCTGCTCTTCAGGTGTTGAATATAGATGTTACAAGGGCAGGATTAGAAAAATAAATAATGACCCAGTGGTTCTGGCAGCAGGGTCTGCTCTGCACATTGCAGCAACCCCTGTGGAAATGCCTCCAGAGCCAGAGTCACTTTTAAGGGAGACAGACAAAAGCTGCTCCTCTTTGTTCAAAAAGGTTAATGATGACATTCCTCTGAGAAAAAAAATCATGAGAAATCTGCCAAAAACCAAACTCCTACTGCTTCTGCTTGTAACTCCAGCAATAAGTTACCTTTACTCTTTAAGACCATTACTGCTTTGTTACTTACCAATTTAACTAATTAACAAAAGAGGGAAGTAAAAAAAGTTTTTGAGTTTTGTTTCAGGCCTCAGCTGCAGAAGGAATACAAAAGTGAGTGAAGCTCCCTGAGTAATTTTCAGAATTTGCTTCAAAAACTTGTCTAGTCATGTAACATGGGGAGACTATGGAAGAATGCAATTCTTTTTTGAAATTTCTCAGATTTCTTTTCACTAAAAGAAAGTGTTTTATCTTAAATTCAGTAACTCAGTTTACAGATTGCAATGATTAGTATCTAGAAAGGCCAGAAAGAAATTTGTGAACATATTTATTCTTCTGTTAAACAGTCAGATACAGGATCTTCATTCTGGACAATGCTATGAGGCCAACACATGACACGGTTACAGTTGCTGTGCTAGTAAGTATGCAAAAACACTGTTGATGAGTGCTTCTTCAGCACGGGAGCTATGGAAAATTTGTACAAAACAAGAGCAGAACTATAACTGGGACTCCTCTCTAGAAATCTGTATTTGCACATAGTGAAATAGCTGTTGTTACAAAAACATAGAGACATGTGACGTGTGAATATTAAAGTACAAAAGTAAGCAAAGCATTTTCTCTTCCATGGCATTAGGATACGACCCTGAACTTTTGAATGTAAACGTTTGAAACCTGCTGCATAATTTCATGTTTGCTTCTTGTGTCCCAACAGAATTCCAAGGGAATGGTGGTTAAAAAGTCAGACCGGAAAATAAATGCGGTGTTTGGTGAACACTTTGATATACCTGACATTGCTGAGTATGTTACTGCTGTGCCTTCTGCATCAAAGCCTGTAGACTGAGATTTTTAACCACTGAATTTCTTGAATTACCTTTCAAAATTGTCTTTCTTTCACCGTGGGGCACATACTGAGCCTATGATCAATATCTTTTTACCTTTAAGCACCTCATCTTAGAGAGGTGAATCCAGAATTTACTGTTAACATGCTGCAATTAGCAACATGCATCCTGGTAAAGAACAATTTAACAAACTGCTTTAATATCTGCTCAAACATACGGCTTCATTCAAGAAAGCAGTTCTAAAAGGGCTAGTCTGCAAAGCGTCATTAATTATCTTTGATTTCAAACAGTCAAGCTTTTACTGAATATTCAGCATCTTCTGGCATGCTAGGTTGATTTTGATATCTCAGTGAAGATAAGCTACAGGAAATATTTGATGAGTTCTCTGTTTCTGCGGACTTTTCAAAGGTAGTGGTTTGCAAATATGTTGTCTTGAACTTCCTCACACTTATTTTGAGTGTTTCCTAGGACATTTCAAAATATGTTGCTGTCTCCTCCCAGCAAAAAGAAAGCCATTAATTAATTAGATAATAAGATAAAGCAAAGAAAATATTATAATTCAGTGATATCTTGGCATCATAAAATAGCTGAGGAATTGTAATTAACTATTTTCTGCTGAATCTGCACTTTAGGCCTGGAACCTGGAAAATCAAAGCCTGGTTTCATCAACATGAAATGTCTAATGTTTCCACTGAATTTGAAGTTAAAAGATACGGTGAGATATGATAAAATTTTTATTATAAATATAAGAAGTTATCACTATGTGTTTAAAATATACTGCAATGGTTAAATCTAGCTGTAGTTAGGCACTAAGGACAACTTCCATGGTGTTTCAGTGCATCATTGCTATCTCTGATGCACAGATGAAAACCTCTGTGTTTGTGTGGCTTCCACTTATATTAAAAAAAAAAAACACCTCTGCTTTTAATGCAGGTTTAGCAACTTTTTAAACACTTTTTAACATTTTGTAACAAAATATTGGAAGGGATCTCCTACCACAGAAAAATAAATGAGATGAGCTCCATTTTGAAGTCATTGCAATTCTGGCTGAAGTTTGCAGTGAAGACTAGGATGGGAAAAAAAAGCCGCCCATTTTGTTTCAGTCGAATAATTCAGTCTGGAAGTTTATTAGAGTTATTCCTATCCTCAAAGAATCTTCTTTTAAGGAAAATAAGGGCCCTTTGAATAAAGTAAAAATGTAACGATTTGGGATAAGAAGTGGCTTGATTTATTTACACTGAAATTATACCTTCTTGTAAAATTAATGTGAGTTTGTTTTGTTGTTTTGGTTTTTTCCTTTAAAAGAAAACCTTGAGATTGTATGAAAATCTCAGTTTAACAAAACTGATTTTGCCTTAGCTGGTGGAGGTAGGACAATAGTTTAGATTACTGCCTCTTCTCCAAGCAGCTGCAAGCAGTTTAGTTTAGGTTTAGTTCAGCCTGCTCCTAGTCCAGGGCACTTCATGAGCAGTCAGAGTTTATCTTCTGCCTTATTTTCATTGTAAATAAAAAAAAAATTGTGTGCTTGAAAGACTGCTCCACTATGTAAAGCAAAGAATAAGGGAAAATGATCAGTAGATTTGCTTCAAAAGAGCATTGCTAATTCAAACTAAAACATCCCCACAGTGCAGCTGTATTGTCTCAGTGTGTGTGTTGTCAGGACAGGAGTTTAAGGGATGTCTGAAACTCACATGTCATGACCTTTTGTCTTCTCTTTCTCATGCAGAACTTCCAAGTTTTGAAGTCAAACTCATCCCACTTCATCCATACTACCACATCTGGAATGAAAGCTTTGTGTTTGATATCGAGGCAAAGTAGGTGTGCTCAGAGCCAGGCTGCTTTAGGAGGCAGATAAGCAGATATGAGTTTGGTGACTTCTTCCTTTTTCTTGTCATTAACAGTTAACTAGCTTCTGGCTTGACTTGGATCTGACTAATCTTGTATACTCTCTGTTTCCACTACTGAACACTGAACTTTTTTCAGTGCCAAGTGCTACCTGGGTCCAGGTCATGGTGATCAATCTGGAACAAGATTTTCTGAATATTTAAGTTTGCTAGCAAAGGTGGCTATTTAGGATTCTCCTCTGTGTTGCGAAGCAATGTTCCATGCAAACTGATCATTTGATTTTCTGTATATTTTTTAGTTTAAACTTAGAAAATGTTCTAAAGACTCCAATGTGCTATGTAACATAATGCAAGTAGAGCTGGATTCAAGTTTGGGTATGGAATTTTCTCAAAGCACAGTGAAGTCTGTAAGTAGAAAGCTAGTGTTTAAGAGTAATGATCTATGCAGAAACTCTTCCAGGTAGATAAAAACAATTAATTGGAGGAGTTTCCATGACCATCACTACAGCATCACACGTCCATTGCTGCACACATGAATGTGCCATAGCCACAGAAATCTCAGACTGGCCAGACCACAGGGCAGGGCTCAATGGAAAATGAATTACATCTGGTCCTATACCAAATTAGAATGGCATCAAAGACAAAGTAACTAAGGAAGGCAGACAATGAAAATTTACCCCATCAAAATATTTTTAATAAAAATAATTTTTGGCTGTTGAATGTTCAGGTTTCATTCTCATAGGAGAATGACTAGAACTTGATACCTTTGTGGGTTTTTATTTTTCTAAAGAGAAATAAATATTATGAAATGAGAACAGGCAGGTGGAAGCAGCTTGCCTTGTTTTATAGTTGAGAGAAATCTATTCAGTTTCAAAGGAGTGAGGACTGTTGGACTTCTGCCTGCTGTCCTTCAGCATGCTGGTGCTTCCATTCTCCAGCACATCTTGAGAGAGCAGACAGAACCTGTATCCACCTCCTTGTGCTTTCCTGAACAAACTCAACTCTTCTTATCTCCTCTTGATCACCTTCAACTCTTTATTTGGTTCTTTTGATTAATCACTTGCTTTAATCATGATCACTTGATATTGTGATATGAAGTGATTTCAAATTACTGGCTTTATTATTTGAATCTTTTCTAAATGTTTCTCTGTGCTACTGCAGTACTCTATTTTGAGTTTATGGACTTCATGTATATTTGACTCCTCATTAGTATCATAATTATTTAAGAAAAAAAATTGGCATTCAATAACTGAATACCATTTCTTTCCTTATTGGAAAAGGTCCTAGTGGTGCTACACAAACCTGCATGACTTTCATCAAAATCAGCGTATGGAATTCCTGATAATTGAACTTATTTCTCTGAACTGGCCATGCATGTAATGAAGTTACTTGGTGTCATTGACTATCGTTTCCCATTTATTAGCTCTGGCATTTAATGCAGTTTTCATAAGAGCTGCCTCTCCATTTGCTTTATTGGTATAGATCAGTGCTGCTGATCAGGTCAATTTGAAAGAGGCTTTGTTTAAACAAAAATAAGCCATTACAGGACTGAGGTGAAGCAGGATTTCCACAAGCAAAAGAGAACACAATGACCATGACGGGTCTCATGTAGCACACTGCACAGTGTGCTGCTGGAAGATGCCATCTGCCAGGGTTTTCTTGAGTACAGAGCCAGGTGCTACAACATGCCCTATCCTCTCTCCCTGTGACCTTTATAAAATGTTCAGGGGTGTTCTGGCCAGATCTGGCAAATATTTCACTTACAAGAGGACCTTTATGCTGTACTGCCTAAATCTGTAAGAGCAACATGGGGCAGAGAATGTCCACTCTACCCAATGCAGGTGTTAGAATATCAGCAGGTAGATCTTCCTGCTGTAGGTCTTCAGAGGTACCAAATATTTCATACCAGTCCCTGAAATGATTCTTCAATACCATATTTTATATGCTCTGCTCATGAGGTGTCTCATACAAAGGAATTAGCTGCTCATCCAAGCTAAATGGGATGAGTTGTGAAAGATCTCTCTGTGCAAATGAATTTCTCATTAATTTGTTTAAAAAAATTGGCTCTAGTGCAAATTTTATCAGATGATGTCTCCCCATGTGATTCTACCAGTGTGGCTTTTGCTATAAATATCTTTGCATTTGAAATCACCACTTGGCACAAAGATCAGTAAAAGTTTTCATGTTTGAGTTACGAGAGAGGGACTAAATTTTGTTTTCAAGCTGTTAGTTACAAATGGGATGCCTACAAATATTCCAATATTTTTTCAGCATAAAATTATTAGTCTGCCCTGCGCTTACTCTTTTATTAAATTAATTATCCCTCTCCTTGCTTTTCTTCCTTCCAAAGGCACTCTTATGGGAAAGAGATTCAAGGTGCTGCATATGTGCGATTTGGCATAATCGATGAAAATGAGAACAAAATATTTATTCCAGGCCTGGAGCAACAACTATCAGTAAGTATTCAGTGGAACTACTCTAATTTATCCTACCTAAGCTGAATATTATCAGAAATTCTGGAAACTTAGAAGTCCATAATATTGTAGTCATGATATAAACCAGTAATGCCTGTCTTTTTTTTTTTTCCAACTTTTGTTTTAGATCCAAAATGGAAAAGGAAGAGTTACTTTAAATACACCACTTTTGGAAGAGAAATTGAGAAAGAGTATTTCCACTCTGGAAGGGTTTCATTTGTATGTTGCTGTTACCACTGTAGAAACTGCAAGTGAGTACAGTATGGCTTAGCTGTAAGATTAGGTGTAAATCTGTAAGATTCACATTGATCTTTCTCTGGTGTAATCTGTTATGTGGGGAATTTGATCTCACTTGGATCCATCTTTGCTGCAAAGCTTGCTCGTGCTATAGGGATTTAACTAGAAGAATCTTGGATGGAAAACAATTGCTCAAGCTCCAAGTTGCAGAAGATGATATTAGGTAACGTTAACTCTCACCAATAGTTGAAAATGAAAACAAAATCTTCCAGAAAATCAGATATCCAAGGTATATGCAACTCCATAGTTAGTGCATTCGCAGCAACACATACTGTTTAATATTAACAGGTGGTGAGATGAGGGAAGAGGAACTCAGCAGTGTGAAGTTTGTGAGATCCCCTTATGCTGTTGATCTGTCTAACACCAAAAAGTATTTTGTGCCTGGAGCCCCCTTCTCTGTTATGGTATGTATCTGTCTGCCTCCACAGCAGTGCATTTATATCTCACCTCTTTCCCTGTCTGATTCTCTGTGAGCTCTGTAGGACAGAGACCTTTAAGAATAGAGCCAACACAGAGCTACTGTTTGTGTGTCTGGTTTGTCTCATTTCTGCATGCTCAGAGCCTGAACAGACAGAAAATGATGGTTTTCTGTTCTAGAAGCCAGTGTGCACTGTTCCACTACAGGGTTTTATAAAATACAACAATCTCTTCTTACTCACTTCCGTGTCAAAAGATTGAAACTAGAATATAGTAAAAAATTAATCCCACATAAAATTAAAATTCTGAAAAGTAAAACAGGGTATTGCCTTTTTAAAAAAATGCATATAAGTTTATGTGGCTTGAAACTTCACACCTTCATTTTTCTAGGGTTTTCTACAAAGAATTAAAGTCAGAAATTTACCTTATAATACTTAATGACAAATATTTCTAGGACAAATGGATGCTAAGTGAATACCTGAGGCATTTTGTAATCTGTACTCACAGGTTTTTACCTTAACTGAAGACCAGACTGAGTCAATTGCTATCCCCTTTTCTCAAAGCTCAAATTTTTGACTGATGGTGTGTGCAGTTTTATATTTTTTTTCTCAGTTTATAAAAGTTATAAATTATAATTACTTCTTGTTTGTGGGCAATTTTAAACATGGAATTTCCTTTAAATGACAGAAATTTTTTTTCTTTTTTTAATAGGTATCTGCCAGTTCAGTTGATGGTGCTCCTGCTGCCTTCCTATTTATCACTGCCACTGTTACTTTGCCTGGAAAGCCCCCAGTGAAGAAAACTGCCTTTTGTAATAAAGAGGGTCTGGCCTCCATTACATTTGACATCCCCAGAGATGCTCAAACACTTGAAATAAAGGTAGAGAAAATGCAAACATCCATGTTTAAAAGTATCCCACTGAGAATTGCTCATAAAACAATTATAAATAACTGTGAAGATTATCAGTTTTCATCAAATTAGCACAGAGTGGAATGTGATTTCTTAGGCCACCTGCAGATCCTTGTCCAGACAATGTAAGATATGTTAGAGATAGCAGGGGCCTGAAGGATGTCTCAAGTGAAGGGCACTTGTACATCAGAGCCTTGGGAATACATGCTTTGGTTATAGTGATGCATCTTTGTGTTTTGGATGTGCATTTGCCTGGCATGAAGGACAGAAATGGGACTGTAAGGAATATCACGATACAAAGTGATAGAAAATTATGAGAAGAAAGTGAAAGAGAAGGTCCTGAGCAATGCAGAGAGTTGGCTACACCTGCCCACTCAGAGAGTTCAGTTATGTGCACAGTATAAAATGGGAAAAAACTGGTCTGAGTACAAAATCACTTTGTGATTTTTGACACATTGATTCTCATTTAGAAAGAGTCAAGGGTGAAAAATACCAAATGCAGATATAGCAAGAAGCAAAACGGGGTGAGAGAATAAAATAATTAAAATCCTGGGGTTTGGTGCCAGGTTCTGCTAATGAGGTCTCAGCAATTATCCCTCTCGCTTCACAGCATTTTCCAAATAACCTGGCACAATACGAATTATTGGTGACACTATACACTGTCTCCTGTGGAACACTTTACTCATTCTGTCCTTTTCTTCCCTGACAGGTAAAGGCTGAAGAGGGTAAAGAAAGGTTAGAATCACCTGAAGCCAGTATCAGAGCTGAAAGATATCAGTCTGCTTCCCCAAACTACCTCAGCATCAGCATCCCACACACCACTGTGGCACCTGGAGACACCTTACCCATCACCTTGAATGATATTCATCAGTCTGGCAGTGGAAACGTTGGCTATTTCTATTATATGGTAAACAGAATAGTAGAATAGTATCATATCAGTAATTTATTTTAGAAATTATACAACATGGTTATTGATACAAGGGAAAACCAAGGGGGTCCAGCTAAAGGCAAGTGGGATGACTGATCAGTGTTCTGGCACGCTTCACCCACCAAGACAGGCTGAGGGAACTGGGCTTGTTCAGTCTGGTGAAGAGCCTAAGAGTGAGTTAATAGCAACCTGAAACTACTTGAAGAGGAATTAAGGCATAGTAGAGACAAGATGTCCTAGGTGGTGCCACACAATATAACCGTAAGGGTTATATTGGGACCAAGGTTAAAAATTATGGCCTGGATGATTCATTTTGGAAAAATCTATTCACTAATGATGAGTGCAATATTGGCAGAGGTTCCCCAGAGAGCTGAGGGATTTTCCAGCCGTAGAAAAATTCAACACTCAGCAAGAGAAAGCCTTACCAGTCTCACCTAGTCTTAGAGTAAGCAACTAGACTAGAGATCTCCATAGAGATCTCCCTTCCAGAAATTATTTCTATGATTCTGCTATTTTTTATACACTTGCACTTATTTTTGGGACATGTAAAATGCATATTATTTATTTTGCTGAATGAGACAAATGTGTTTGTGGGTACATTCCAGGAGACAATCTGTTGAATGTGAAATGTGTTTAATCCCCTTCTCCCTCTCTTTGTCCTAGTTTCCCTTGGCAGTCTAAATCTCACAGGATGATAAGTGCCAAGATACCAGTTGCCATTTATTTTTAATAGGACTCTGATATATTGGAATAACTGTATCCCTAGGAGTTAAGTTTAGGTTTGGGATTTTGTTTTCAGTGGATGATGTATCACAGGGCTGGAATTGGTGTTGCCAGGCTTTGGGCAGGCAGGACATGTGGGAGGGATGGTGGCAGGCACTGCTGGAGCTCAGCTGTGAGGGTCTCTCCCAAGCTTTGGCTGCCCTAGGAAAGGCAGTGAGGATTCCGGGCCAGGCTGTAGCATGCCTTGGTTTCTTACTGAAAGCCATTCACTGAGTGTTTAGGAAAGCTTCATGTGTTTTGTTCAGGGAAGAGCACTCTCAGTCCTGCCACTGTGCCTGTTTTTCACTCCTCTGACCACCCATGAATATAGTTAACATCATGTAGGAAGGAAGGAGTTAAATAGCGAGAGATGGGCTGAAATCAGTTAAAGTACCAGTCTGTGGTACTTTATGCTGAAACCTCCTGCTCCAACTCTTTCACACCATCTCAGAGATTCAGTACTGATTACAGATTAAATTATGCTGATCTTCCTGGGTGTGATGACCAGTCACTGTAGAAGATAAAATTTAGACTACTATCTGGGTACCCCTTCTCAAGCTGTAAGATTGAGTGGAGGGCGGCGGATTTGTGTTCAAACCTGGGACACAAAACCAGTGTAGCAGAGAGTCACCCCCACAGTGTGCAGGTCTCCTCCACGATACTGGTATACAGCTTGGCAATCAAATCTGTTAGTGCTATTAGAAGAGACACACATTATTTTAAACAGAAATTGCTTCAGGAAAAATAAAAAGTAAAATTATGCAACATAATGCCCTTTCTGGGGCATAGTCACAGTATTTGATTTCTCTTTGTTTCTGCCTTACAGGTTGTGGCAAAGGGACAGGCTGAGCTTCTGGGAAGGGTGCCATCCTCAACCAAAGTAATAAACCTTAAAATCACGGAGAAGATGGTGCCTGCCTTTCGGTTTTTAGCCTACTACTTCATTGGGAACAAGGGGCGGCAGGAGATCGTTGCTGATTCTGTGTGGGTGGATGTCACGGATGCCTGCGAAGGAAAGGTGCTTTCAAAGCTTGTGGCTTCTGTTGTTGCCTTACAAAATTAAAAAAAAAAAATAATGGGCTAGTGGCAGAACAAGTGCAGGCCTGGGATTATAAATTGTTTGTATTGAAAAGGAGTCCTCAGGAGTTGTGCCAAAAGGTATAGCTCAGGAAAGCTTCCAGGTTGTGCCTGAAAGAGATGAAAAACACAGTTTCAATACAGGAAAAAATCACCCCTGTGAGCGTCTATATTTTGGAAATCCACAAGAAAACACTGATAGAATTGTTGAGGGGTAAGAATCTCTTTGTAACTTTGTCCTTTTGTAGTGATGTATATTACATGAAAGAAAGTGAAGCCATTTATTGGGGAAAAAATATGAATTTGAAGTAATATTTCAAGCTTTTTAATTTGTGTTAGAAGTAATTTTCTGAGGTTTGGTAGCACTTAAAAAGCACTTTAAAAAGTTAGTTTATGTTAGAAAATGAAGTGTGGATAAAATAGGAGGCCATCTAAGCCCTTCTTTTACTTTCTTCTTCCTCTTCCGCCTCCTCATTTTGGGACCATAAGGTAAAATGAAAAAAAAAAACCCAAAAGAACCAAGACACAAGAATTTCTTCTAATAGCATGAAACACAATTGCTGAAAATTGTCAGCTGTCTGAAATTATTTTTTCCACTGTAAATGTTTGTTTTCGGAAAATTATCTTATATTCTTTTGGGCCCAGAAAGGTTTTCAAGAAAAGGTCACCCATCTTCAACAGACAAATTAATCCTTCATGTATACAAGGACAAAATTCAGTGATGTTCACAATCATTTCTAGTAATAATTCCCTATTATTTCATAATCACTATGGCTACTTCCTCTTAAACCACAGAAGTGTGTACATCAGAACCAGATCTGTGTTTACTCAGTCATGCTAAAACATTCAAGTATGTGATAGAAAGCAGGCAATATTATTACAGACTGATTTAAGTTGGTTACCTTTGTACATTAATTAGTCTTTTGCTATCTTTCATCATAATTTTGTTCCCACTGAAAAATAACAAAATCACATTAAAAACCCCAGGTCCACAAACCCCTAACACAAACTTTTAATCTCCCTTGGTGCTTAAATGTTATTGAAAGCCAGCATCCAGTATTCTGCAAGACATATATTTCAGTTCCTCATGATTTCCTTCAGTGTGAAACATCTGCACCTACGTGTTCCAAAATGCAGGATCACAGGCAAAAATGCCACAAAACAGGAACATTTCCCAGCCTCTGACTGCTGACAGTCACAGCTGACAGCATTCCTGGCCCAAAGACTCTTCATTTCTTATTAACAAATATGATGCTTTTGTTTCAATCTTTTCTATTTAGATTAAAGTGACAACAGAACAAGACACATATGAACCAACAGACCACGTCAATTTACAGATTGAAATGGACCATGCGGGAAAAGTTGCCTTAGCTGTGGTTGATAAGGCAGTTTTTATTCTGAATAAGAAAAACAAGCTTACAGCCAAAAAAGTAAGATATTTGCAAGAAGAAAATATCTCATCTACTAGTCAAGCAAATTTTTCCATGACTAATGAGAGGATCAAAATGTAATTAATGGCTATTAATTGCTCAGACAACGCTTTGCTAAACTTGAACATGTTTTGTCTTTTGCAATTTAGGATCTATTTAAGATGAATGGCATGTTTAAGATATATGGTACATTTAAGATGGGGATTTCCATCCTATAGCAGACAAGTTTGTAAATTAAAAAAAGCATGGTTTGAAAGCACTCCCTAACTAAAACATCCCTCAGCTTTAATCTGCTCCCAAATGCAGTTTGCATCACCAGTTTGTCTTGCTTCTGTGAGTGAAAGGCTACAAGAATATATATGTATAAGCCCTTTACAAGCATGTACAGTCCATCTGTGCCGTTTTATTTGGCAGGTGTTTAATGCTATGAATTCGTATGATCTTGGATGTTCTGCGGGTGGTGGTGCAAATAGCATTCAAGTTTTTACTGATGTTGGTCTGGCTTTTATATCAGACACAATTCAATCCAGCCTTCGGGAAGGTAAGTGCAATCCGCCCTTTAGAAATTTGTGTAGGACCACTATAGATCTGGGGAGACTGATTGCTTAGAAAATCAGAAACATTTTTACTGTGATGTTGAAAAAATCTCCTTTGCCTTTGGGTTTTATTTCTTCTGCTCTTCCACCTGATGCTGGCAGCTCAGATATCCCAGATGGTGGGTGCTGGTCCTTTGGTGACCACCTCAGCTAGGGCAGGCAGCAGTTGGCTAGGCTGGAAGATCTGTGGGACTCTTTCTCAAATTGTGGGTATTCTGTCAGTGAGATGGGTCCTAAGACAGGTCTTCATGAATGATGTGAATGATCAGACTGTTCCTGTCATATCATCGTGACCAAGCACTTCTGTTCTGCCTTTCTAGGATATAAATGCCTCCAGGGCACCAGAAGGCAGAAGAGATCTTTGGATTTTCAGAAAAAAATGTCAGAAATTGGTATGTCTGCTCCTCTAGGTGTCCTGAAAATCTTAACAGGGGAAGGCAAAGGGATGTGTCTGGGATCTAGGGGGCAAGAAGTGATGGCATAGTGAAGGATGCCAAGATATTCTTAGTTCCAGTTCTTGCATTACTTGACATTGCCTAGCATAAGTGTGTGTAGTATGCTGTGCCATGCATCACTCATCAAAATAGCTAAAAAAACAAAACCAAATAATGCCTACAAATGGAAACTAGTTCACCACTTTATAATCCTAAATGCAAAGTACTTCCACTAGGTAACATGTCATGTCATCAGTCACAACTTTGAAGTTTTCAAAATTATTTGTATGGTAAGAAGCTATTTTATAAATTCTGTCTTTTTCTTGGCATTCTGCTTTGAAGCTGTGCCAACTTTGGTACTTTGTGCTTCAATTAAGAGAAGAGTTAGTGTAGCATTTAGTATAAAATGTCAATTTGTGCAATTTGGTTTTTTCTCATTTTCTTGCCAGAAGGCACAAAGGCTTGGAATTGAATTCGTCATTACTTTTGAAATCAGACTCTTAATTCAAGAAAGAGAACACTGATATTGCTATTTCTGTTAAGAATTCCAGCCTGCAAAGAGGATTCAATTTTTAATTGTCTGACTGTGAAGAGAGGGCTTAGAACAGAATGTCTAGGATGCCACAGAACCTATGCTTTCCTCCTGTGTTTGTGGATTCTTTTTAGGGACTGTTTTCGGGGTCCCACACTGAAGCTTGGCAGTTGCAATAGAAAGTAACGTTAATGGCAAAGAATGACAGGAAAGAGCACAATGAACACTTTACACTGATCTCTGCTTACACAGCACTAATTCTGGGCTTCAATTCTATTGCAGCCAGCAGATACCAAAACACTGCTCTTCTAAAATGCTGCCACGATGGAATGAAATTAAATCCCATGAGGTTTTCTTGTGCAAAAAGGCTGGCAAAGGTGTCTGGCTCCCAGGAATGCAGGAACGCGTTCCAGGACTGCTGTGAGAAAGCCACAGCCCTCAGGAAGCACGCCAAGCAGAGGACCAGAGCAGGCTTGGCACGACGTGAGGAGCAGTGGCATACAGCTCTGCCACTTCCACCCTTCTTCTGGTGGACAGGGAGGGCCAAGGGGCATTTTAGTGCTGTGTTTTCACATCAGAATTTCAGAGAGCCCTGGTACAGTCCAGCAGCCACGCAGCGTTGCATGTTCACACCTGGGGAGGTGGGAGTGGGATGGGATAACTTTTTGGGATGAGAAAAGACAGGAAACACTTTAGCCACTGCTGGCCCCTCCAGTGTTATGGAGGAGCTGATGGTCCCTGCCCACACCCCAGAGAGGCCACAGGCAGCAGAGCAGGTAAGGGGGTTGTTGTCTGCATTCAGGGCTCTAAGTGGTCTCAGATTTATGACTCTTTTTAGTGGTACTACTGTTACAACACCTGAGTACCTTCAAAATGCTGTCATGAGAAAGGTCCACTTTAGCCAGAATCATTTTATCTCTTTCTTCCTTTCTTCTCCCTAAACTCTATCTGTGAGCATACACTATGTGTCACCTCATGTTACCAAAACAACCCCAAAAATTACTTTGCATCTAAAATTATCCCATTCTGAGTGTCATTTCTGCCACCATTTCTTGCAGACTTCCCCTTTCATCCTCTGTCTGTCACAAGTATGGGACAGTGGGAACATCTTTGCTAGCCTTACTACAGGGGACTGATTTCTCATTTGGTAGCATATAGTTATAGAAGTTGGAAAGAGGAACTATCTCTTTGTTCAGTGACAAGCTATGGCCATTGCTTCTCTTTTTTCAACATTTTCCTTTAATGTACAACATGAAACACTGATGAAATCTTTTAATTCAGAGCATTTTTTTGCTCTGACAAGCCGACTCCCTGCAAGACAGTGTCAAGGTCAGCAGCTGAAGACTTCTGAAAAGAAACCTTGTTCCTGTTTTGCAGAATACAATGAACATGAAGAATTGTTTGATGAAACCTCTGTCAGCTTGCGCAGTTATTTTCCTGAAAGCTGGTGGTGGAGTTTTGAAGAAGTAGAAAGCCCTGGAAAACACAGGTACTGTGTTGCCTGACTAGTTGAATATGTTTAAATTTGTATTCTCAAATGTATAGAAATATCAGCTTTATGTAGTATCTGATGCAGTGGACTTCAGAATATTTGCAAGCATTTTGTTTCCACAACAGAGGGAATAAGATTTTCCCTTACAATACTCAAACTTTATCAAATGGCAATGTTTACATTTTATACATGCCTTCTAAGACAATTTATTTTGTGGTTTTCAGTGTAAAAAACTTCGCTCCTGACTCTATAACTACCTGGGAAGTTCAGGCAATAAGTATATCTCCTGAAAAAGGTATAAGTATTGGGTATTTTTTCATTGTTTCTTTGTATGAATGGAGAATGTGTGCTTTTTAAAAGAGATATATAAAGTTATGTTGATAGAGTAGAACATTCTGTATTGAAATAACACAAAGTATTTTGATCATAATATTTACTTCTCTCTTTTATGCCATGTTAAAGCCCAACTAGAAGTTAAGGTATGGATTTATATTTATAAAAGCAACATGAAGTAGGGTCTCAAGGATGATGGATCATACAATCAAAACTGTCTTTTATTCTTTCCATTCTATAAACCACCTCATTTTAGCTTCCACATGACCAGGAAGCCACAAGAAAAGTAGCAGTAGTAACACCATTTTTCTTTTAATAATTTTGGGACAAGGTTCTGGCCATCTCAAAGCATGAAAATCTGTGGCCTCTAAGGCAGAAAAGAGCACCATGAAACCAGCAAAGGACCAGCAAGGGCTGAACACCAGAGAGCCCAGGTTCCCAGTTGCTGTCCTCTGGGAGCTCCTAGGAGTTGATGGGAACCACACAGGATGGACAAAGGGTCTGTCTTGTGCTGCCCACTCCCTTTTGGAAGGGGAGGATCATCCAGGGGTGCAGTGATGGCCACAGAGTTTATTTTCAGAAAGCAAGGAAAGGTCATTGTGTTTTAAACAAAACAAAATAAAAACCAACCAAGCAAAATAAAACAAAAAGAAAACAAACAAACAAAGAAATTTTTTAAAAAAAGAGAGAGAGAGAAAACTGGGCCTTACTTCACTCACAAAGCATACAAACACTTCTGCCGAATTTTACCAATCAAAAGCCATGGCAGTGACTCCAGGGGGAAAACTAGACCGGTCTCTAGTGCAGATGAGTTTAAATGAGTTCTGAGTATGCTTGTTTTCCTCTCCTGCTCGTGACCTCAGGGGAGCCCAGGCACTGAGTTTTGATTAGACACTTAACTTTCAATCAGCTGATGTTGAGTGTGTAATTCTCAATTCTAGTTGTTTTTCTTTTTCTCCCCCCAGGGTTCTGTGTAGCTGAGCCCCACACCTTTGCAGTTTTCAAAGACTTTTTTGTGTCCCTGAGATTACCATACTCAGTCAGACGACATGAGCAACTGGAAATAAAAGCAGTGGTTTACAACTACCTGCCCAACGATCTCCAGGTAGTGTTATCAACAACTGCTGTACCTTGTATGCCTAATTGGCTAGATCTATAGTTTTGTAAAATTTAATGTGAATGACCTGGCCACTCTTCAGTGCCCCTCTACAGCCCAGACATAATGCTCCTATCTTGACAGCTTTCCCAAGGATAGGATCCAGTTCTACTTGCTAATCAAACTTACCATATAAAGCAGATTTTATTCACCATGTTTCATAGCCATATCCTTTGTCTTTGGGTACTTCTTCCCCTTCATTGAAGCAATCTGTTCCTTTTTTGCTGCCTGCTGATCTGCACAATACTCAGCTGCTGACACTGACACTTGCTGGCACTTCACAAGGTACACAAGATACAGAGGTAAATGAGTTTGAGCACACCATCCAATGTTAGCCACAAAACTCACTGAGCATACAACACAGAGCCACTTTTTCTCCTCATGTGACTCCTATGCAGTCCTGCATGTGGCCACAGCTGTCACTGGGCTTAGGGCCTCCATCATCCTAAAGCTGATACTCTTCACTTTTTCCCATCTCCCAACCAGCTGTTTAACCAGCATCCTCTGAACTGTACTGAATTGTGTAGAGCTGGGATATATGAAAATGCACTATCCTTCTTACTTCACTGTGGTTCAGGGATAGGCCAAAACTCTGTTTCAATTTCAGTGTAAAGAGGAAATGTTAGCTGATTGACCTTCAGAGCCCTAATCAATATAACTGAATATTAACAGACCATGGGGTCACGGAACGATTTACATTGGAAGGGGCCTCCAGAGGTATTTTCCCTGTGCTGTGATGCTCTAAGACTGCTCTTGGGCATTGCCTTGTCCCCACAGGTGGTAGTGAAGATGGATGTAGTGAAGGGGCTGTGCACCGCAGAGACGACGGCGAAGGCTGTGCAGCTGTCACTGCTGGCTAAGGGGAACTCAGCAACACCAGCCTTCTTCTCAGTTGTCCCTCTGATTGTGGGAGAAATTCCAATTACCATTACTGCTTTCGACCGGGATTCTGGGCACAGTGACAGCATTAGGAAGAATCTCAAAGTTGTGGTATGTATAACTAATTGAGGGCAGGCACCTCACAAACTGTCCACAAATACGACATTCACTGTGTGTGGAGCTCTCGTGGAGGGACTGAAATGGCACAAACATGAGGCTGGAAGCAATGCAGGAAATCTGTTTTACAGCAAGGACTGTGTGAAAAAATTTAAGCCTCTGTGTGTATTGTATATGGAAAGGTTTGTTCTCTATGGCAAAAGAAACATCCTTTACCCATGACACAACTTCTTCAGCTGGTGCCCGTCTTAGAATCTTTAACTTCTCCCTGCCTCATCAACGTGTATGAAAATTCTTTTTTTCCTTGTGAAGCCAAGACCAAGATTGAAGATGTCCATCTAGTAAACTTTTGAGAAGGAAATGCTCTCTGCTAGTAATAAAGTTAAAGCCTATTTTATTCCTTCTGGTCAATGGAGCAATCTTCACTCTTAACAATTGCATAGGTAAAACATATGCAAAACATGCAAACCAAGATGCTGTATTGATTATTTAATACCTTAACTCTCTTTCAAAATTATAAAAAGGGAGGAACCTTTTAGAAAAAATTACTTTTCAAGTGCCAATACAGACTCATCCATGTCATCCACCTAAGTCATGTACCTAAGTCATCCATGGAGGGCTTTCTTCCATCTACACAAGAAGTGCAAAATAAGAATCCATGCACCCCTGATGCCAGGACATAGCCATGTAAGTAAGGATAAGGCACAGGATGCTGGGAATCTGCTGTTGTTAAAGGCTATAACTTTTGTAGATATAGACACAGTCTCAGAGTTCAGTTTTACAACAGAACATTAAAAGTAGCTATAAAAACAGTTTTATTAAAACTGAAACTGTAGGAAGAGGAATCAGAAGGAAAAAAATGTTTAAGTCTTACACGCAAGATGTACTCAGAATTTTATGGATTTCATACATGAGAGGTTTACAAAAATGAGTCCCTCTGTGAAATTGACTTGATGGGTCACAAATCTGAGAATAAATTTTGAATTTTAATTTTTGGGAGTTGGTTTTGGTTAAAGGAATTTCATCCAGGGAAATGCCTCAATAGTAACAAAAAATTCAGCAAAGTTTTAGTATTTCAATTGAGAAACTGCAATTCTGATTTAAAGGTTGACTTTTACCTAGAGAGAAATCTCCCTTCAAAATCACTTATTTGTGCCACCTGCTGGTCTAGTGCTCGGGTGGAGCTCGTAGGTTTCTTTCAGGTGTGAGTGCTTGCAAACGTTTTGACTTTTCTTTCTTTAATTGTGCAGGCTGAAGGTGTTTTACAGAGAGAAGAAGAGACCATTTGCATTAATAGTGACTGTAAGTTACCCAAAAGGGTTAGATACAGATGAGGCTTGGAGTAAGAATGAAGAGTGAATTATGGGTGAAATACTTCTTAATGCACAGATGTTCCTTTGATTGACCAGAACTTGTCAGAAATCTCTCCATCAAATACATAGCAAAAGACTAGTGAAAGAAAGAAAACAAAATCTAAATTTTTAGAATTGATTTCTTTTACTTTTGCTTTTCAAGGTATCATTTTTATATATTAACTGGGCATCTATTTAATTCACTAATGGGTCTTAAAAGGTACTAAAAACAAGGCTTTTTTCAAGTCTAAAATATTACTAAAGATTGAAAATTAAATTACTATAAGAAAGGTAAGTATATTTTTTCTAAAATTACAGTGTGTTGTTTATTTTTTAGAAGTCTGGATGTAGATATCTATTTCTTATTTTTTTGCAGTGAAGTCCCATACAGTGGACCTGAACAGACCACCTAATATGGTACCGGGCTCTGACAGCCACGTGTTGGTTAGCCTGAAAGGTAAATGTCATTTTTTTGTCAACAACTTCTCCATAGGTGACAAGGGACAGGCCCCTCTGTGCTCCCCATTCCTGCATGGAATGAGCATTCTCTACTCTCTCCATTCTCTCCTGGCTTTTCTGTTATGACTCAAATGGTCTGTGCTACATGACTAGGTCATAAAACAAAACATCCCTAGAGTTGAAACAGTACTTTTTCCTCTTTCTAATTACTCCTTTTTACTTGTAGTGGATGCAATAGCTTTATGAGACCCATCCCTCCTCACTGTGCTCAGACTAACATTATGGGACAGGCAGAGGTGAAGGGAAGAGTTCAGCTTCTCTAATAACCCCACACTGCATGCAGGACTGTAGAAATCTGCTCTAGATTTCAGAAATAAGGATGCCAATCACTGATGTATAGGTTCTGGTGAGTTCTGTTTTTCCAAAGAGGAGACACATACCGTCATATATTCATTTAATCTAATGTAGTTTGTACATATATATGCATCTACTCATGCATACATATTTTTAAAAACATCTATTAGCAAGAACTTTTGTTAGTGATAAATATTTCCCCCCCCCCCCCCCCCCCCCCCCAGGAAATGTAAAATAATGCATTTGTGACACAGAGGGTATTGGCTTCCATTTCAAATCCCTGTTCTAAAAATAAAGGTATCATTGAATTCATAATGTTATAAAATTGCAGAGAGAAGAAAAAAACCCACATAAAATGTTTGCTGTGATTAATGTACAATCTTTTTATCCCTCTGTGGGAGGATCAGGGCTGGTTTGACAAGACTTTTCCAGCCCAAACCTGATACACCAGTTTTTCCCCCCTTCCTTTTTTCCCTGCCTCCAGTAGCCTGAGGATTATTTCTCCTTCATATTCCTTCACTGTGCCAGCCTCCTTTCTCCAGCTTTCCTGGGGCCTGGCACCTAATCCATGCCTTTCTTCCAAGAGCTTTATGAAGTCTCAGGTAGCTAAGAACAGTGTTGAGTGGTGAGGGGTATCAGACCATGCTGGAACGTCAGCCTCTACTTAGGATCCCCTTTCTTCATATTACAGCAATCAGTGTTAAATAAAACACATACTACAGCTTGTATTTTTTACAACAGGGAACATTATGGATGAGTCTGTTGAAAACTGTCTGAGTCTCAGCGGAGTTGAGAAGCTGATTCAGGTGCCCAAAGGCTGTGCAGAGCAGACGATGGTGACAATGGCCCCTGCAGTCTATGCCATCGAGTACCTGGATGCCAGCGAGCAGTGGGTGAACTTCAACCCCGAGCGGAAGCAGGAAGCCATTGGTATGATTGAGAAAGGTAGGCAGGAAAGAACAGAACAAGACCAACCAAACAGAAGCCAAAGGATGGGATTCCTGTTATCTGCTCACACTGCACACTGGCTGCAGCTGCCTCCTGAAGGAATGCCCGCAGCCTTAACACAGCTTCAGACAAATGCCCCTGGCAGTCAGCAGACAGACATCAGGGATAGAACTTGTGAGGAGGGCTTAGGAGACTAACTGCATCCTGAGAGATCCTTAGGAGACTAATCACATCCTAAAAGTGCTTATTTCTCCCCATGGTTCACAGACACTGCTTAGGATAGCCAGCTGGGATGTAGACATCTCTGTCTGTGGTTGTCAAGAGGAGTATAAAAAAGAAAATTCCCAGTGCTAATCATGATATTGACACCTTCCCTTCCCCACTCCTGTATGCATCACTACACAAGCTAGAAGGACTTCAGCAGCCTTGGGCCAAGCCAGGGAGGGAGTTTCCTTAGGGAGAGGACACATGCTAGTCTGCTTCTGGAAGACTCCACTCCAAGATGTGATCTAAAGCTGGTATTAAATGCACAGCCAAGCCAGGACCACAGTATGTGGAAATGTTCCAGCTCACAGGAACCAACACAGGGAGTTGACAGTATTGGAGCAGGTACAGCTGATCTTTTTCAATATACTGGTGTGCTTACATAAAGCAGTACAATGCACCTGTCATTGTGATCTTCAGATGTGATAAACACATTTCATCAATGAAAAGCAAGTGTATGGAGATTAAAAGCATGCTAGCAGTTGTTGAACAGAGATTTTGCCTATTTATCCAAGACTGCCAAAAGTGATGTGAGATCCTGCTAATAAGTATTTGGTATTATCAGCATCACTTAGTTCCTACATTATGTTTTTATTGATTCTTATTGAAGTTCATCAGTGTAAAAAACGAGTTGTGTGGCTATGATACTTTTTATGATACTTTGTCTAAATAATAGCAGTCAAGATTACAACTCATAATTTCTAAGACTGTGTCTGACCCAATAGATGTTTTATATACTTTTTGATTCAATGCACCATAAAATCAACAGCTCGAAAAATTGTCAATAACGGGAAATAATTTTCCAATATTCACTACACATTAAATGTTTTGTAACCATATGTATCTGCAGCTTTCAGTTTCTTTTTATGGCTCAATGAAGTCAAACAAGACAGAAGACCTTCTAACCCTAGTGATTTTTCTGTGTCAAATTCTGCTGACCTAGTCATTTCCTCCTTAATGCTCCAGTGAGCACCTCCATGAACTCTCCCACCAGTCAATACAAAACATGTCCACTATAATACAAGTAATGTAGGAAAATGCCCAATAAATATGGTGTTCTCTGAACAGTAACGTGCTCTTCTGTCCATGCAGGTTACACTAGACTGCTTGAGTTTCAGAAGGAGGATGGCTCCTATGGAGCATTTAAAACAACCCCCAGTAGTGTATGGTAAGTGATTTTGTATTCCTGGGGTTTTATTTTGGGGGTCTTATTTTTTGTTTGTTTGGTTAACATTTTTTCCAATTTGCCTCTATTATCATTGGATGCATCAAAAGTTTTTCTTTGGTGATGGATTTTGAAAATCTGGTGGTTGCCTATGTACTTTTGTCATGAGTAATCAGCCACCAAATTCTCTGAGCATATTCAGTCCTTGGTGAGAGATTTATACTGAGCCACTGATTATTTTGCATTTGCCACAGAGTAGAAATATTCAAGTTGATGTTGAACAGTAACTCACTAGGTTGCAGTGGGTGCACTATATTGAATATGAGTCTGTGCATAAAATTAGTATGTTTATCTTCTTGTCAATATAGTTTTCTATAAATATCCGTCAGCACAAGTTTGAAAAATTTTATTTTGTGCAGGTTAACTGCATTCATTGTGAAAGTGCTCACAAGGAGCAGAGAATACTTCAGTGTCCAAGACAGTCACATAAGCAACTCGATTTCCTACTTGGTTAATCAACAGCAGGCAGATGGTTCATTCCATGACCACCACCCTGTAATGGACAGGTCAATGCAGGTAGGTCGTCCATATTTAGAAGAATTCGTTGTGCATTTAGGGCTATTAGGGATTGAAAGGAATTCTGTGAGTTGCTGAATAACAAGAGATGTAGCTAAAGAGAATAAATCTGTAATGGAGGTACAAAATCGGTAATGTAAAATTAATTTGTTAACTGGTCTGTTATGTCAGATGCATAGCTAGCACTTCACCACCTTTATCTTTTATACATAGCTTTAGATACCTTTTTCAGCTATGTCTATGGAGCACTTAAAAAATTACTTCCCAGGGGGTCATATATTTGATAAAAATGTAAGCCTTTTATGGCCAAAGGCAATAGAGTGTAGAATTGTAACTTTGTTTTGAAGGGGTGTCCAGAGCTCGTCTAGCCCAAACGCTGCCCAAACGCTGCTCAGTTCTAGTTAGACCAGACTGTACAAGACCATGTCCAGCTGAGTCTCGAGTATGTCCCAGTCTGTCTGGGTAACCTGTTTCAGTATTTCACCATGCCCATGGTGAAAAAATAAATTGTTAACACTTAATCAGAATTTACAATTGCACATCTTGGTCTACACATCCTCTGTATCTGTCCAGAAAGACAAAATTGTTATACTGTCCATAAATTTAGTCTAGGAAAGTAATGTGCATCGTCCAAAACTCATTGAAAATGCAATGTAGCAACCATATATATAGGAAAAAATATGCATTAATATTTTTAATGATCTGTGCCAAATAACTAGTGAGGCTTTCACCCTCAAAGCTAGTTTCACAGTTGATGTAACACTGCTGGGGAAAAAGAAACAAGTAGCTCAAGGACTGATCAAAGAGTTTTGGGTTTTTTTGGCCTGTATTCAAGTTGAGAAAATCTTCTATCTTATATGTACTTCAAGAGCTTTCAGGGGTAAAAATCTAATGAGAGCACTGTGCTTACTTTATCAAGAAGAGGGATAAGAAATTGTCTAGTATTGGTGTATAAATACCTTTACAGGAGATAAGTTCTCTCTGCAAGGTAGAGGGCTCTTTAGTGTGTAGAGAGTAGCAGAAAAATGAAAATAACCCAACCCTCCTAGTGACTGAAAATTGAAACCATGAATGTTTAAACGAGAAATTATAGATTTTTTAGCTGTAAGATAAATAACTAAATGTTTATCAACTGAAGGATGTGGTGGGTTCCTGAGCTCCTACACTGTTTAATGCAACCTGGCTGCCACCGTAGAAGATATACTTTAGATGGACACATATCATTAAGAAAGTTAAGGCAACAGCTACATGGTACACGGTCAGAGGGTTTGCAGAGAAGATCCTTGACTTTATGGAAAGTGATTTTCTAGATTTAATCATAAGCATATGCGTGCACATTTAACTTTTTCTTTTCGTATTTCATCTTTCAGGGTGGCATTAAGTCAGCAGAAGAGGATTTGGCTATGACAGCCTTCGTAACCATAGCCCTGCAACAGACCCTAGGTGCCTACCCGTCACCTGATGTGGTAGGAAGCTTGACTCTGAGTCTGCAATCTCTTGCACAGTGGCATATCCACCCTACCATCTCCTGGGGAACTGCAAATGAGGAGTTTAAAATCTGCTTACATCTGTGGTGGATAGGAAAAGATGTCATAGCCTAGCATACAACAAGGTGTTTCGAGCTACATGCCACATCATCAATGGGGCTAAGCAAATATTATTATAAATGCCTTAAAAATTACTACAGTGAAGTATTCTAATTTCCTAGTACTAGTTTCCTTGTGCCAGAAGTAACAGTTAGCAGGTCTAAGTGATCTTTACAACTGTTTTCATACAACAGATCTTTACATTCTGTTTTCACAGGCACGAGTGATTACAGGAGCAGTGGCTTACATGAAAAATCAATTTTCGAGAAATACTGACTGCTATTCTACAGTCATCACTGCTTATGCTCTAACACTTGTGCAGTCTGATAGTGAAGAAGCTCCGCTTGTGAAAGAAAAATTAAGGAACTGTGCTTCTTTTGATGAAGGTACTGGTAACCTTTCTTAAAAATCCCTTTAGAAAGCACTTTTCCTAATGTAAACACTCTGAACACACTTACATGAACAAAACAAATTGAAGTAAATGAAGAAAAATTAATTTTATTCAACTGTGTATGTACATGTGTAATATATTTAATTATTTATATTGCATAGTTGAATATTTCTATATTTGACATTTTAATATGTAATTTTCATAATTAATATCACTATAAAGTCACAGCATAGTGAAGCTTGGATCATGACCTTCTCTGATTTTGGAACTGGAACAAAACAACAGTAAATATTCATTTATGTTTTCTGCTTCCCTTGGGAAGAAAAAAAAAGTCCAAGCCAAATGAGAAAGAAGAAACTTCCTATGAGAAAATAGCAACATACAGGAGTAGTCCAGACTGGATTTGGGGTCAAGAGGGAAGGTGTCTCTTCCAGCCCACCTGCTTTCAGATCCCCTCACCAGTTCTGAGTGCTTTGTCCCAGCCCCCCATGGATGTCACCACTTACCCCCACAGGGTGTGGCTGTGCTGGTGCTGAGTCAGTCAGCTTGGTGGCTGCACCACCGTCCTGGTTATTCCTCCCAGTGCCTTTGGTAAATACAGTGCAGTCCAACAGCCCCAGTTTAAGCATAGGGAATGTGCTTCTCCTTAATCAAGGCTGAATTTCTGGCCATAATTAATACTGTCCTGTCTGAGGGACCACCCTACACAATGCTACCACTCCATCAGATGGACATCACTGTACAATGGGGTCATCAGACTGTGACGGTTGGAGACATCAAAAGTGAAAATTGTGGATTTTCTTTTCCATTATCTTTGCTTCCCAGTTGACTTGCTTTCACAACAGCATCTGTGTCTTGTGGTTCCACAGTGCCACAACATGGAGCATCCACTGTGTAGAACAATAGTTATTTTTGGCAAATGTCTCTGCCAAGGAGATTTAGGACTGGATTATTCTTGCAGCAAAGCAGCAGCGCTACTGGGGAAATGGCAACAACGCAGTGTCAGTGGAAACCACTGCCTATGCCCTGCTTCAAACCCTGCTCCTGGAAGACATGGAATATGCAAGGCCTATTGCCACGTGGCTGACAGAAAGAAGGAACTACGGCGGAGGGTACTGCTCTACACAGGTGCCTGACCACCAGTTCGGGGGGAGTCTTAAGGGGAGAGAAGGAAGTAAAAGCCCCCTAAAAACATTTTCATTTAGATTTGAAAGCATTATAACAGTTAATTTTCAACTTCTTTGCTGTATGAAGGAGTAAAGATTTCGGATTGTTAATTAACGATGGGTCAAAATAAAATAGTTAAAAGCCAGCAAAGAGAATTCTTTGTCCTCATGAAGAAGTAGTATAATCTAAGGTCAGGAATCCAATGTGTTCGCACTTTTAGTGCTATAAGATGAAGCTGGGAAATTAAATGAATAGTCTGTGCAAGTAGGAACAGACAAATGCAGGAGAATTTCAAAGCAGCAAAAAGCATAAAATTGAATTCAAGGTGACTGATAATGTCATCTCATATTGCTGTTGTTGAAATAACCTGGCATAACTGCTAAATTTTTTTTGGTTTTCTTCCTCACCTAGGACACAGTGGTGGCCTTAGAAGCTCTGTCAGCATACAGCATACAGACACTGAACACTGCTCCCACCGACCTGACTGTCAGACTGGGAACACCTGGAAGGCAAAATTACTACAGCATTGTTCTGACTGATGCCCATGAAGAATTTCAGAAGCAGCTAGAGGTATAAAATCACTGGTTGCTTTGAAGGGTTCTTTCCCTCAAAAAGGAGAAATCAAATCCCCAGCCCAGGTTTTGTCATGCTAAGCAATGATGTAGGTGATTTATTATGCCTTAAAACAATTTGATCTGTAAAACAACAGAATCTTCTTAAAGTTAAAAAAAAGAAAAAAACAACCCAAAGCAGCATGTGCTTAGCAATCTCCTTTAGAGATGCTTTCCTGCCTCTTTGAGGACTTTTGTGGGAAGAATCTCTCCAAAAAGTGAAGAGCAGCCAGGAACCCAAGTTCTTCTAGGTAATGAGGAAGAAGGGGAATATTCTGATCTTCATTGTGCCTGGAACTGTGAAAATGTGAAATCCAGGATATAAAGGAGGGACTGAAGCTGGTAAAATGCATCTACTGTGCCCTAAAACAGCAGAGTAAGATGCATTAACTCAGTACATTTAAAATCTTGACACATGAGATCTCATAATTCCTTCCGTAGCTGAAAGTTTTCCCTACCCAGGCTTGAGGGAGTAAAAACAGAAAAGATTGTCAAGATGTCAGGAAAATGATAGATCAGATGCTGAGCACAGACTAAATATCGTTTTTTCTCCTTGGTTTGCAGTTTGAACTTGGGAGAAAACTTGAAGTATCTGTACGTGGCAAAGGCAATGGAACAATGAGTGTAAGCTGCAAATCAAAATCTAAAGCTGGACTTCTTTTAATCCCTTTTTGAAACCGAAGTGAAAACTTATTTGCCATGGCCTCAACCTTTGTGCTCCTACCTCCAAAATTCTAAAATTTGGGGCCTAGTGCCTACCCTTACAGACAGTCAATTTAACTGTTTTTAACTTTATTAAATCCATAAAATGTCAAGGGTCATAGAGGTGGCAGGAGTTTGAAAGACCTGTTTGTGTTTGGGAATGGAGAGCTATCTCAAAGGAGTCCCACACCATTTGTGAATTGCACACGGGACCTGCTTATATCTGTGACAGTCCTCTGTGACCAGTCTGTGCAACTGGGAGACTGATCTTTCTCTCCACACTCCCATGTACCATCACCATGTGTGTGAGTCCTGAATGGGTAAATTCCTTGTCATTTAAATTATATTTTTAGTGCCTTGCTGTTTGTGTGTTCATCTTAGATATTGAAAATGTACTGGTCACCTGAGCTGAAGAACAACACCTGCAGTGATTTGATTTTGACAGTGGAAGTGGAAGGGAGCTTAAAGTACTCTGGTGAGTGAAAAGAGCAGGGGCTGGGTCTCAAAAGTGGCATGTTTGGCCAACTGCTAATGACACTTCATAGCTTTGGAACAAAAAAGTGGGGAAAAAATGAATGAAACAAGGAAAAAGAGAAGTCCCTGAACTCTACCCAGTCATTTTTTTCATTTAACTTGTTATTCTTAAATAGTGTAACAACTATCTGAGTGATTGTAGGTGCAGCAGGTACTTAACAGTTACACAGATACCATTAGAAACTCTTCTTGAGAAAGCAGAGGGTGAGCTCCCTTCACAGAGGGGAAAGCCCTGCTCAGTACCCTGGCTAATAAGGGACCTACCACGTGGGCTTAAAATTCTTTGAGGCAGATGTGTCATAGGTTTTCCTATGAGCAAGGATGTATTTTCCATCCCCTGAAGTGTATAGTCATCATCACGTCTCCTATGTCTGCATTGGTTTTTTCTGTTTGAATTGTTCATTTTTGGAGGGAGGGATTTTCCTTTAAGTATTTATGCATAGCCTAAACCCCCTTCTCAGCTAGGTTTGTTAGTTATTCTTACTATAGTTATCCCTAAAATTCTAACTCTGAATGAATTGGAAACTCTGGGACAGTGTACAGTGAACTGTTATAAAACTCACAGTAGTGGCATGACTGCCCACTGGTATTTATCACAATACAAAAGGAGCCAAACTGCAGGCAAATTTGTGCATGGCTGACCATGTCTCTCACCTCCAGAAATGGAATACTCTGATGACGATGATGATTATGAGGACTTGGCTACTGCAGGAAACAGCACGTTTGAGGCACTGACTAAAATGGATTGGTTTGATATCCGCAGCAGAAGAAAAAGGGATTTGACCACTCACAGCAAAACAGAATCCTTGCAATACAAAGTCTGTGTCAGGTAGGTCTGCAATATCAACTCTTCATTTGTTTGTAATTCTCCTTTGTCACCCTCTTCATATCCACAAACTCAGCATCCAGCCTAGTGATCTTCTGTGAGTCTGCATACACTGTGTGTGTCCTCTCTTGCTGACAGGAGAAAAGGTTTCAAAACAATGAATAAGATTTATTTACATGGCTTACATAGACTTCAAATATCCACTGCAGATTCTTCCCCATCAAACTCTGGGGAGGCTCTGAAGCACTTGGCAGGCTAATAATTTGAAAGAAATATCTTATTTAAAAAAAAGGTAAACACAGCTGGAATGAAGTAGTAGCACACATACAGTTTCATCGCTTTCTGGAGAGAGGCTGTTACTTTCTTTGTGGTCACACTCTAGCCTCATTTAAAAAAAAAAAAAAAAACACATGACTAATACTATCTAGGAGAGAAGAGGAGGCAGATGGGATATTCTGTGATGACAAGAAGTTGGCAAGGGCAGAGGTAGGAAAAAAGAAACCTTCCTCTACAGCATAACACTGAAATACCTATCTTTGCTCCCATTTACAGTCTGGCATTGGTCTCAGAAGCACAAATTTGTTGCCATCCTGGGTTCCCCTTCTAGAGAGGAACAGGGTGGAAGAAGCAGGCTTTGCTCCCTAATAGAATTTGGTTTTCCACTGACTTTTGTCAAAACCTTGTAGACAGTGGTTTTATCACCTCTTCTAAACAGTGGCATGAACAATGTCAGGGGAGGACTGAAGTTACCTTAATTCCCAATTTTCACTCTCCCTCATTAAACACATATTCAGTGAATTGTGTACTGGCCAAAGCATCATCTTCCCCATTAATTGCTATGTAACATTTATCAGCTACCAGATTCACTGTTCTGCATCCCTGTTCTGCTGAGTGTTGGGCTGAGGCTTAGACAATAATGTGGAATTCCTTGTGGTTAAGGCATGGGAGAAAAACTGAAGGTATGAATTACATCACCATTCTTCTTCCCTACACTGTGATGCATCTTTTATGGGAAAGGGAGAATGCCAAAATAAAAATTTCTGAAGTACCACTAAGAGTATGTAAAATATCTCGTGTCAAGGCAACCTGTGTGAGTTCAGAACAACTTCATTTTCCAGCAATGACACAACTACCTGATTTTTGAAATGGTGAAAGCTGAAAGATTGGAAATCCAATACATATATTTAGTGGATAATTACAGCAATAAGGATTTTTGCTTCAGACAGCAAAGGTGATGTAAATTTGACTTAGTCCATGAAAAATTTGGATAAATTCATTTCCTATCTCCACTTTATAAGTAATAGAGACCAGATAATTTGTCAGTGCTGTTTACCTCCCTGGCTTCAACAATACTTTTAAGGTGGGATGAACTGTCATTTACAGATGATTTTTTTTCTGCCTATCAGCTCCAAGGAAAGCCTATATGAAAAGCTATATAAAAAGGCAAGGCACCTGGATTTTGGATGACCATTTGACTAGCTTAGATGACTCATTTTACCTCGTGACTCTTAATGGATTAGACAGTTAATTTTCAAATTAAAATCCACTTAGGAAAGTTAAATGGAGCAGAATGTTTTGCTTCAGTTTTAGCAAGCCTGGAAAGCCAGACTCTTCAAAGCAACCTGGCTGTTCAGTGCAGGTATTCACTGCTGACCATCTCCCTTATAAAGGTCCACAGGTCTCAAAGTACCAAAGATGTCCCTGGTTGACCTAACTCTTCTGAGTGGGTTGGAGCCTGACACGAAGGAACTTGAACAGGTTAGAAACAGTTTTCTATGCAGCCTTTTATAGAGCCTTTAGAAAATTTTTCTTTCAAAATCTTTCCAAAAATCTATAGAAGAGACATGGGAAAACAGATTTTGGATAACTAGATGGATAGATGGATAGATAGATTTTCACTATTCTCATTCTAATAAAAATATTTTCTGAATATATACAAGAAATGCAAAGCTTGTGATGAACAGAGTTCAGATTTCTTAGTCCCTTGTAAAAGAAATTAGGGTGAGGCTCAGCAGGGCAGTAATGTGCCTCTCCTGACCAGATATTGCTGTCCTGTGACACCCCAGGACAGTGCATCCTGTGTTTGCAGAGCAGAAGGCAAGTAGTCTTTCAGTGGTGGTTGGTGGCAGGGCACAGTGACAAGGAGATGGGGCACAGTGCTCTGAAAATGTGGCTACAGAGTTTGGGGTTCTGGAGCCTGCTTGGTTGGGGGAGGTTTGCTCAGTCTCATGCTCTCAGGGACTATCTCCTTTAGGGAGGAAGGGCTGAACAAAGCAAACTGGAATATGGAAGGTGGCAGCAAAGGTATTCCTTCCTCTGCCAGGGGTTTGTTCTGATTTGTTTGTTTCTTTGTTTTCCCGCAGCTGGTGACAGCTTCAGACAGGTACATTCAGCACTTTGAGTACAAGGAAGGGAAGGTTTTGCTCTACTTTGGTGAGGTAAGCAAACCCAATGATTTTCTAATCCCTGCCATTTCAGATAGCATATAGACTTTAAAAAAAATCTCATCATTGTATTTTTCACTCTCCATTACCTTTCTGTAATTTTTGTCATTTATTATTATTGAACAGCTCAGTGGAAAGAATGGAGGAAGGGAAGAGGAGAAATACACCTTCATATTCCACATTTCTATGTCCAAGGAGATGTAGTTCATATTCAAGATTTGGCCTTTAGCCCAGGAAAAAAAGAGAAATTCTCTTCCTCTCTAGCCAGAAGGGACGCTTTTCGTACATGATAACAAAAGTGTTAGATGGTGGTCTTATAAATTCCACAGGGACATCTTGCATGTCAAGACCAAGATCCATATAATGACAAGCAAATGTAAACTTCATGACCCCTAGTCTCTGTGTATATTTCCCAATATGTAGGATAATGACTCCACCCCACACCCACCTGAATTGCTTCACCTCTACAGACAAAGCAGATACCAGTATTAACTCAGCTATGCCATCAGAACAAGAGTTCAGCAACTAGTACAGGCAGAAACACTGAGGAATTGACTGAGGAGAGAGAGTTAGTTTTCTCATCAAAACTGTTCTTCCTTTTTCCTCCAGCTCCCAAGTGGAACGGACCCAGATTGTATATCATTTGGGGCAAAGCAAATCAATCCCATGGGCTTGGTTCAGCCAGCAAATGCCATCCTTTATGATTTTTACAACCCCGGTAAGGGCACAGAAAATTGATACATAACTGCTTGAAAAAGAGACTCTCAAAAAACTCCTCCAGTCTACATAAAGTTGATTTTGATGTAGTGTGTGAAACCACATAATTTTGTTGAGTGATAAAATAACCAGCTTTGCATAACTGTCTTCCAGTTACTTCAGATCATCTAAACAGAGATCATCTCAGGAATGGTTCAGTATTGCAAATGGACTGAAAAGATGAACTTTTACACTCACGGATTTTTAAATCAGATTTCCTGAGTTCCTGTTTCTCACGTTGCTTTTAAGCGTATTTCACTCACATTTTGTTTTGTCAGGCTGTATCTTTATGCATCTAAAACAGGCAGTCTTAGAGGTATGACTTCTGTAGTGTGCTTGCCAGGGAGAGCAGTCTTTTTCCTCATTCAAAGAAAGGTTAAATGCAAATCATCCTCATTTGCCAAAGTTATGCAAACAATATTTAAAAATTAGGCCAAATCTCTGCTTTGCCTTAACAGAGGGATCCAAGACAGTTTACATTGGGTTTAAACCACTAACTATTGGTTGATCCTATCTTCTTCTTCTGAAGCAATGCAGAGTTCACTGTTGTTCTATGGTCTAAAGAGGCTAAGATGCATGGTTTCCACAGGGAACAAAAAAAAAAAAAAAAAAAAAAAAAAAAGGGATGCAGGGAGGGAAGAGCACAGCTTAAAAAAACACATAAACACATAAAACCAAATAGAAAACCCCAACAACAACAGCAACAAAATGCCCAAACAAAAATTATCCAACTGAACTGAAACAACCTTAGTGTGTTGCCCAGCTGAAAGGCAACGCTGTGCTCTAGGTGCCCAAGCTGTAGGTCTTTGGGAACTGCTGATGTGCATCTGATCCCTCAGCGCTCTGTTTTCTCTGGATCAGGGAAAAGCTGGGCTGCAAACGTAGTCTGTACAGGCTTTTCCACCTGAGCTCTCCCACACAAGCTGTTTTGTTCCTTGTCCACAGACAGGAGGTGCAGCGTGTTCTACAGTGCTCCCAAGCACAGTGCCATGCTGTCAAAGCTGTGCCACGCCGACGTCTGCCAGTGTGCAGAAGGTAAGGAATGACCACGTAAACTGGTATAAAAGAAGGTAGTTACTTCTAGGAAAAAGTTACATGGGAACTGTTAAGCCCAGAAAGGACCATTATAATTATCCTAATGTGCAATACAGGATACATCCTCTAGGATGTTCAGTATCAAATAGATTTTTTTCTAAGATATCCAGGATCTTTTGATAGCTAAATGCAGTATATATACACATGTGCATGTGTATGTAAAAACCCTCTATCACACCACTAAGAAAATTGTTCTGCCATTTTATTCTGTTACATTGTTGAGTGTGTAAACTACATTTGTCTACATATCCATGCCTATAGGGGTGTGACACTTATTTTCTTCCCTCCAGGTCCCTGCCCAAAACAAAAATCAACTTTCAGTAAAGCATTGACACAAACCACCCGTGTTACTTTTGCCTGCTACCAACCTACTGCAGATTATGGTAAGACATGAAAGACAACTGTTGATTTCAGCCTCATTCCTTTTAATAAGTATAAGCTTGTTGTTTTATGTGCCCAGACCTCTCCTGAATTGAGTAGGGTTTCTGTATGTGGCTGAGAGGCTGAGGAGAAATAAATGAAGGCATGTGCAGTTGTAGTCATCAGGGCAGTGAAGTGGGAAGTAAAGGACTTGGAAAGATGCAGCAGGATGCTGGGGGAAGGAGGGATGGGCATTATGTTACAGGGTTTAGAAAAAAACCATGGTGCAGTACCACAGTCCCTCATGTTACAGGATGTAAACAAAGAATAGGGGTTCCATGGCATGCCAGAGCTCAGTATCTCCTCCTTCTGCAGAGCTAGATTAATATTTTCCCCTTTGTTAATTTGCCTTTCTGGCCTCTTCTTTGGATATAAAGTTGGATAAACTACTGAAGGAAAACTGGTTGGGCACCATTGGTAAGTTAGATGCTAACAGGACAGGAAAAAGAGTGAAAACGTAACCACAGAGGAGCTTCCTTGAAAAAATACAAAGAAAGGAACACAAATCTAGAGTATCTTGATTAATAGTTCCATGGTTTGTGAGTAGATGGTACACTGGCCTCTGTGCAGACACTTGATAAAAGTACACCTATTAGTCAGTCTTTGGATGCAATTTCAAGTTGCCATCTGGCATCACAGGGTTTTTGTCTGTTGCAGCATACGAGGTGGAGATCCTCAACAGTACACAGAAGAATGTTTTTGATTACTATGAGGCCGAAATCCACAAAATCCTTAAAGCATGTAAGTATCAAAATGTTTGACTCCTTTCATTCACCATGGAAAAGTAGGGTCAGATATATTACTACATTAGGCTTTCAAGATGGCTTATTTATTGCAAGGCTTGTTTGGTGCAGCTGCCTCACTGCTCAGTTCAGCCCTGGGGTAATATTTTTGGTTCACATTGTGCAATCCCAGAGTACACGAGCTTCAATCATTTTAGATTGAAAATAAACCAGAAAACACATTCCAGACTCATTGAGTCAATGGTTACAAACTGGAGCTAGTCTAAGATAAACCCCTCAAAAAACATGCAGAGTGTGGATATTATGTCTTCTGCATCAACTATTTCATTTTTTAAACTGTTGACAGATTCTTATTTTTTCTCATGTGGATATATCCACTGACCTCTGTTCTGACATTAAAGAAGATTTGAAGTGCTTATTACTCAACTAATTATTAAGCAATTGCAACCCTTGTGGAACAGGCTAAGAGTTGCCCACAGTGACTTGCCTGAAGTCAATGAAGACAGGAAAACTTCTGGAATTTCAATTTAATAACTACACTAAAGAAATAGAAAGGCTTCTTTGTTGTTAGGTGCAGTGTAAAGGTTTGCACAGCTCTTAGACAATGTCCTTTTGCAGACCTGCCATCCCAGCTGCCCCCATGTGAACGTAACCAGCAGTATCAGAGAGCACTGATACTGTTCAGACTAATTTCTGGGGAAGCTGTCAGATGACATGTCAGACTTCAGCTGCCGTGGTATCATGTGGTATCCCACTTATGAGTTTGGCAGCCAGAGATTGCCTTCAAAAAGAAACTTCAAAGGTTTTGAAATCTCCCCTCTCTGGAACTGAATAATTAACTCACTTCAACAATCTTTGCCTGGCAATGTCACACAGCACTTTATGGCACACAACTCGTGATCTGTTCCCAATGTTCAGATCCTGTAGGAAAATAAGCTCCATGCTTCCTGAGTCCAGAGGGAGCATCTGACACACCCAGGGCTTTCCATATGGAGGGAAATTATAATGTACCTAGTGGTCAAAATACTGGCTATAGGAGATTATGGTATCCTGATGGAAAATTTTATTAATCTCTTGAGAATACCTACAGGATTTAAAAGCTTTAGGGCTCTGGGTACCAAATGCATTTGTACTCACAATTTGCAGGAAAGCACTGGAAGGATTTTGGGTTATGGTAGCTGAGAGAAACATCCTTTGAATGTGAAGCTGAAAGGAAAAGATATCTCCTATTCCCACATACTTGATAATTTATTTTATTGTTTGTGCTGTCAGATGCAGCTTCTGAGCATCAGGAAGCTTCCAACAGGCTTGGGAAAGGCTGGCAGGAGGCATGAAGCCATATGAGGATGAAGAAAAAGCTAGATGTTGCACCCAAATCTGTGACTAAACTAGTGGTTTTACCTCTTGTATTCTCTGTGGCTCTTTCGAGTGAGGTTGGCCACAGTTGCCATCACCAAATTTAGATGAGAATTAGAAAGGTAAAAATCTCATTCTCTGGACCCTGTCATTATTTCCTTAACAATCTTTGAAGTAAAGGGTTGGTTCAGAAGACAGATGGAAACACTTATTTGTGTTTGGGAGTCAGCAAAAGAGAATTTTGCAGGTGTGTACTTCTCAGATTAATTTGGTTATTGATAGAATTAGTGTATATGTTCTAGATGGCTAAATAATATTTATGCTGTCCTATGAGTCCTCCAGAAGTCCTTTAGGAGAACAGTATAGCCCATACAAAGTAGCACAGAATCTTTTTTTCCCCTCTTGTTCCCGCTCCCCACTTTTTTAAACATTATTTCCCATTACAGATTCTAAAGCTTGAAGTAACTTGTTTTCCTTAAATTCTGCTTGGATGCTTTGAAACATTAAATTTCAACTTTTCAATTTTAAATCTCCAATTAAAAAAAATCACATAATAACCACTTAAGGTAATTACTCAAATGTTTATGATCCCACTGTCTAAATTATATTGGGCCATTTGTGAAGCATATGAACCGAGAAACACCTTGGTAATTTAAGCCAAATGAGGCATAACATCATCATTTTCTCAAGTAGTTCTGATGCATCTCTGCATTCCATGAACAAAATGAAAATTCAAGATACCACGTAGCATAGGAAAAGGAAAAAGATCTTGTGTTAAATGAGAAAACCTACAGGGCTTATATTCTCTCTAAAAATACAGATGTAAAAGTAACATATATTAAATTGATGCAAGTTTTAACTAGGTGGTAGATAAGATTTTTAAAGCTAGGTTTCACATATTAGCAGTCTATGTCAAATTCTCCGAAATCTAATTAATGTTAGAATATTCTACCTCAGTTTTTTATTCTATTTTTAAGGTTTTGATGACTAGTCTTTCCATACTTGTAATATAATACTCTATATTAGAACAGAAATATTTCACAAGATTCTGCTAACTGATAAAAAGACTGTGTTGTAATTTACCTGTAATTTAAACTGGTTTAATATTGAATTTGTACAGGAAATCTCAAATTATAATGAGAAAGAGAGTAAGAAATCAGAATATTGCTGTTATTTCCTTTTTTTTTTTTCAAGTGGACTTTGAAAACTGTTGTTCTAGTTAAACAACATGATGTCCTCATAACCTGAGGTTGGTTTGATGAATAAGCATTTCTTCAGCTCTCATGTCATTGCAGTATCTGAGCAGCCACCTCATCTGCCTTGGATGCCCACTTCTGTAGTGGGCAGTGCAATTCTGAATGAATAAACTTCTGGGCCAGAATCCAGACCAGAATCTTCTAAGTTACATAAAGATCACCAGGAGGTTGCCCTGTGTATCAGACTCAGAGGGAATGGCATAAAGGCTGCATCAGTAAAGTTCAGATCAGTTGTACTAAGGAGAGTGAGATTTTAATACTGGCTGCTGCATTGTTGAGCCTCAAAATGTTTGAATTTGGTTTGCTAGCTTTAAGACCATCCTGAACGTGATCATTCTGAAATGGAAGATAGCATGTTTTCTATTTTCCTTGGCTTTTCCTTCAGCCTCTGAGATTTAAGCAAACTCCATAAGGTCTGAAAGATCCTAAGGCCTATAGGAAAACATCTCCTTCAATAATTATTGCAAAGGCCAAGACAACCAGCTAAGGCAAAAGTGGCTTACTTTTTGTCAGGTCACGCTAAGGGAAATATCTCCTACCATAGCATGGCCATTTATTCACATGTCAAGCCCCAATTCCCAAGTGAAATATTATCTTGGCTTAGCAGTGGGGCAAATGATCACAGAGGGTTGGTCCTGGGGGCTACAGTTCTTTGTTAGAAAAGCTCATGGGGTTTTCTCTTCTTGTCCCACAGCTGCGGATGAAAGTATCCAAGTGCGTGAGCACCGACAGTTCCTGTCCCGCTCCATGTGCAACTTAAACATTGTCCCTGGAAAACGCTACCTCCTCATGGGGAAAGATGGCCAAACAGTTGATTGCAACAACAAGTAAGTGCAAAGTGGTGTTTGGGCAGCAGCAGCTGGATACCTCCAGAAAGTAAAGGCAGCACAAAATTTCTCAGAGACTGATTCTGCTGGATTTACTGAAATGCAAAGTGTTCCACTCCATAGCAAAAGGGCGGCTATGGGGAAGAGCTGAGCCACCCAAATCTATTGGCTCATGGATCTGTGGCTCCCAGACTTCTGGTTCCTAGACTTCTCAGAATCAAATCTTGCCCTGGTTCCCCTGGGTTAAAATGTCACAGATAGAAAAGGAGAAAAAAACCTTTAAAAGTCCCATTCCCATCTCTATATGACAGCAAAGTGAGTGCCTAGGTCAGTGACCTGCTTCAAAAGAAGCCTGATAGAGTCTGAGGTATCCCAGCAGAGGTTTAATCTCCAACATCATCTCCATGAAGATGTTCAGGCATTAAATACTGGAAGTTACAAGGCTTCTCATTACAGAAAATTAGGAAATATTTTGGGATACTCTGTTGGAACTAAACTTCCCCTCACTGTCCCACTGCTGTGAACTTGGGCCTTTAGAGTTTGGAAACTCTAACAGAAACTTAGCCCAAAATTACCTGACATACACAAAACACAAGTACAGCCAGGTCTGTCCCAGCTTGGCACTGACACTTCCCAGACTTTGCTCACAGCTCAGTTAACCTGCTGGTGAAAGCAAGTTTCAGGCAAGTTTCTTGGCTATCATTACTCTTGATTTCAGAGATGCCTCTGTGGAGGGATGCAGCAGTTCAGGGATTACATTTTCCTGTAGCTCAGGAATATGTCAGGAATAACGACTAACCTTCTTTACCTATCCCATCTTCACTCAGGATGCAATACTTACTTGATGCACAAGCCTGGGTGGAGAAAATTCCAGAGAGCAGTGAGTGCCGCAGCACTCTGCGCCGGCAGAGCTGTGCTCACCTGCAGGACTTCCTGAGCACCTCTGACAGCCTGTGCCACGTGTGAACGATGGCTCTGACCCCCACACCTCTCTGTTGGACTGCAGCTTACCTTCTGCCAGAATGCTTCCTGCAAAGCCTGTGTATCCCAGTGGCGCCTGAAACATTGCAGGGCTGCTTCCATTGCTGTTTCACTGACTGGGGTATCCTCTTGTGGATGTGTGTGTGGGTAATACAACAAAAATGCAGTTCTCCTACTAGTTATTGTGCTTATTGTACCTCACACTGGGGAAGAGAGAAGGAGTTTCTGTCTCCTTGAGCTATTATACAACAGTGCAATTATCTTGCAGAGACTCAAAAGAAAAACACATTGTGCATTGCCTGATTAATTCCTGCAGTCCTGGGCAAGAAAAAAAATTATTTTAAAAAATGCCAAGACATTTTCATGGGTCGAAAACTAAACTGGGCACTCATGGGCTTACCTATGTTACACTGCTGCTGAAAAAGAAGAGATACCAACACTAATACTTCAACACATCAGCTGGTTTCTGGTTGTAATTGTGAGTCCTGCTGACCCCAGGGCTGGATTCTATACACTTTTAAAGCTGGAACTAAAAATGGTACACTGAGCATGTTCTGTGCTGGACTCAGGAGTCTTCCATAGGCTTGTTAGGCTGGTAGCTCACTGAGAGCACAGGATTGCTTTTAACTGTGTTCTGTAGCCACATGTCTTTCAAGCTTTTCCTTTTCTAGAGTTTAACTCAAAACCACTCTTTTCTTAGGATAAGTAATAGTCCGTGGAAAATGTTAACACTGATAAGCAGATGACTTTCAGCTGCAGGTTTTGCTTCTTTAGCTTGCCAGTAAAATATCATTTGGCAGTCATGTCTGAAGCAGAGAAGAGCTGGGTAGGTCACCATCCTCAGATATTCGTATCACTATTTGTGCCAGCAGCTACTGAGCACAAACATTTGCCACCTGGACTGCTTCTGCTACACCCCAGTAAATATAAAAAGGGCCTGTATCAATGATAAGGTGATTAGTAGGTCCATGCTGAAGTGGCTAATTTGGAGTCAAATGATCCTACTGATAGAAAGGGCAACAGTGATGCTCATGTGGCCAAGACATTCCCAGCACCTACCAAAACAGCTCCATCACAAGAAATTTCAGATTCACAGAAGACAAGTCGTTGCTGTGTGCCTGAACTGTGTACTGAACAGCTATCTCTGAAGGCTGCAAACTCAAATTTGGCATCAGCTGAACCTGGATATCAGCAACATCTTCCTCTCAGCTGGCAAGCATTGCATGAATGGAGGGTAGGGAAGGCTCATTTCAGGAAAACCTGCATGACTGCTTCATGACATGTGTAAAAGAAGATAAGAAACCTACTGAAGGTATAAGACAGACACTTAAATTGACAGAGGACCTCGAGGCTTGCCCCAGCTTTCGCATTTATAAAATGTGATTGTAATGCCTGGTCATGCTTTCTCTTTACTCTATTACACAGCTTATATAAATGTCAGTGATAGGGTAAAATGCACTGAGGTCAGTAAAGCAAGTACTAATTTCTATTAATAGAATAGTAATAGGCTGTTCCACTGACATACCCATTATCCAGTGATTCTGCCAATATTTATGGAAGAATAACCTCTAAGGTTAAGAGCCAAATCCTTCCTCTCCACTCCACAGGGCTTGAGTTAAATACCAATGTCTGACCCTTCTACTGTGTGGAGTATATCAACAGCTCAGAGATTCTTGCCTAGCAGACAAATCACCAAATAATTGCAAGACTCGAGACTCTGTAAAGTGTGGTGGAAGCATCGTTAAATTTTATATTAGGTCTAACATACATTTTACATATTTTCTTCCTTTTTACTTGCAGGTGAGTCTAAGCTGGAACTGCTTAGTGTCTGAACTTTGTAAATGCAATCTCAATATGGGAGCTGTTTGTGATTATTAAACTTATTTTACTCTTATTTTGCCAAGAGAGGACCCAAACATGCTTCTACTTTAACTCTGCCAATCAGGACCCCTTTGCTTCCTAGGAAAAGCTTTAAATATCTCTGGCCTAGGAGCAAGCATAGAACAGTCTCTATCCCCCAGTACTTTTCTTTCCCAAACTCCCAAACATATTTATAGGGAGAGGGAAGACAATGGTGGAATTATTCTGTGCTGCCACAGCTGTTAACGTTTGCAGGTAACGCAGTGGCAGACCTGCTGGAGACTCGGTCAGCACCATGGAGGCCTTCTGGAGAGCTTTGGAAGCATTCCTTTCTCCTTCAGCTGCCACAACCTGCAAAGGAACAGAAATGGAAATGGCATGGAAATGCTGCCCATAGTGGTAGAAATCCAGCTTTATAATGAGGAGAAAACAAACTAGCTTGGATTCCTGGAACCATAGGACAAGAGGAAATGGCCTTTAAGTTACCCCAGGGGAGGTTCACATTGGATATTAGGAAAAAAATTAGGTTGTCAAGCACTGGAAGAGGATGCCCAGGGAAGTGGTGGAGTCACTAACCCTGGTGGTCATTTAAAAGGTATGAGATATGGTACTTAGGGACATGGTTTAGTGGTGGACGTGATGGTGTGGGGTTTAAGGGTTGGACTTGGTGATCTGAGAGGTCTTGTCCATCTTAAAAATTCTGTGGTTCTGTGACAAGGAAATGAAAAGCTGGAGGTGGACACTGTCATGGGTCTCACCTTAGCTTTTGTCTCTCGAGCAGCCTCTGCTTCAGCTGCCATTGCCCTCTGCATGGCCATGGGGATCCGGATGTCTTTGATCTCCACACGGGCCACTTTGACTCCCCACTGCTCCGTGGCACTGTCAAGGGTAGCCTTGGGGACAAACAACACGCCAGGAAGAGCACAGTGCTGGCAGAGAGAAAACCATGTGGTGTACCCTGCTGGGACAGAGGGACAGGGCAAACCTGCACAGCAGAAAGAGATGCTCCAGGGGCACCAGCACCCAGCATGGGGTGTGCACAGTGGGTACCACAGCATCATCAAACACTTGGTGGTCAACACCAGTGTCTCCTGTGTGGCTTCTCTCCTGCTTCCTAAACTATGAGCCCCATCATTTCCTTAGGTGGACACTTACTAAACTTCTTCTTTTACAAAGAAATACTACAGCAACTTCCTTAAACAGCACAACAAGGTAAAAATACACTATGAGTGAGACACAAGATACCCCTGCAGCACTGGCAGACTCCTCTGTGCTCTGGCTCCTGGGCACTCCTGCAATCCACACTACCACCATGACCCTGTCTCTGCCCATGGCCACTATTCTGGCTGCAGAGGATACAGTCTCTCTTTGGTCTGACTATGCCTTGTCTCTGACTGAAATTAGTAAATCAGGTGTTGGATTTTTCCTCTGCCCTCTCCTTGGCTGCCAAACCAAAAAGGAAACCAGATGGCATTTTAAAGCATACAACAACTCTGTTTTGTACTCTTAGTCGTAATGACAGGAGATACAAGTCTTGCCTCAATCAAGGGTCTGCTCAAGACAGAGCTTCCCACGAGCAGCAGACCTCTTTCTCTATGTTTGCAGCTGCCTCTGTGCAAGGGCTAAGCTGATTTCAGAGTTTTCAGAGTTTTAATTGCTTTTTGATAGAGATAATTCTGCTACAAGAGCCTGGGGAAATACCTTTAGAATAACTCTTTCTGACTCTAAGCAATGAGATGTATAATTGAAAAGAAACCATGAAAGAAGATTTTGCTGAAGAAAGAAAGCTTATTTCTAATTTGCTACTCCCCAGAAGACATCTCCATGCTTGTGAATTTTGAGTGCCAGTTTTACCTGGATACTGTGTGCAATCGCCTCACGACCTGCCAGCAGCTGAGCCAAGCTCTGTGTACCCAGAACGTTTCTCAGGGTTGTCTGTGCCAGCAGCAAGGTGGCAGAGTGGACATCAGTGACGTTGGCAACTGCACTGACAGCGCTGTGGATCCTGTAGCGCACCACGCCGTCCACCTGGGCAGTAACAGCATCTCTCGTGAGAATCTGCATTGGAGAAATGCACACAGTCACAGAAAGGTACAATAACACATCAACACATCCTTTGCCTAGGAAGGGGAATATATAGATTTTTCTTTGACCCTTACTGAGTAAAAGGCACTGATAATTCAAAGAAACTAATAATTTATTTTGATTTTTTTGTCATTCCCCCAAGAAATTACTTCAAGAGAGCTGTCCAGCATTAACAACATTTAAACTGGAGAAAAATGCTTTACATACCCTCTAAATAACTGCTTCAAAAGTAAGTGAATCTCATCCTTTGAATTAATTTCTTTCACAATAATAAATGATGGCTATCTTCTTCCCTTCTTGTAGAAAGGTCCATTAATGAGTTTATACATTTCATGCAGCTACTGAATGTGCTACTTCCCCTAAACAATGTGCTTGTAAGAAACACCAACAAATTAAAACAAAAATAAAAAGTGCAAGAAATTGTGAGAAGAAACTGAAAGAAATATTTAAGCATTCATAGCAGAGTTGTCAGACAAGCTCCCTGTGCCTCAGAAGGCAGCTGGCCTCAGTGGAAAACTAATGATGCTCCACTATCACTTCCCTCCTCAGCATCTTTTGCCTGCAAGTGAATGCTTCACAAAACCCCTGCTAACTGCTGCAGAAGCCTGGCCAAAAGCTGCTAAGCCTTATACAGCACAAGTTCTGCAACCATCTTCCTCACATTTTGGGCGTGCCATTTTTCATTTCACACCATACACTCCTGCACCCTGTACTCAGAGAAAAGGCTCTTTCTGTTTACTGAAAGATAATAGCCAAAAAAACATCTCCTGTGAAACTCAGTAGGAAATTCCTGGGGCCCAAAAAGCTGCCTCTTCTCCCTCTGCTCTTTGTTTAAAGAAGGGGATAGCAGTGCCAACTCCATAAGCAGGAGAATTATTCTGCCATGGAGCTGAGGCCACACGGAAACAAAGCTTGATCAGAACAAGGTTGTTCAACAACTGATTCTTCAGATTAAGTTTTTCAGTCAAAATTTGCCAATAAAATGCCTGAAGATATATCCTGCTTTGAGGTATCTTGCTTCCTTCATCCATTCCTCCTTGGACCTAAGTTTGTGGAAACTTTTCTGCTTATTCATGTTAATTAAATGGAATTTGTTACCCATGGGTAATTTGCCTTTTCAGACACATGTAGAAGGCTCTTTTGAATAGTGAGCTCCATGTCAGATCCAATTTTATTAGGACATTAATTTACAACTAGGAATTTTGTAGCCCACTCCTCTCTTGTCCTCCCTGTCTCATTCACACTTGTAACTCCCTTCCCTTATTTTTGAAATCACAGTTCTGAACACCACCTTGACCTGCAATGATGCATCTGCAGATTTTCATTAGGAGAATGATAGAATGGTTTGGGTTGGAAGGGACCTTAAAGTTCCAACCCTCCTTCCATGGGCAGGCACACCACACATCCCCTAGACTGGGTTGCTCAGAGCCCCCTCCAACCTGGCTTTGAACACTTCCAGGGATGGGGCACCCATAACTTCTTTGGGCAAGAAGCTGTTTTGTAAGCAGCTGGAAATCCAGAAGATACAGCAAAGAAGCTAAATTCCATATGGTAGCTCAGCGTGGTAAAATTATGAAACATGCATTGTTTTGACTGTGCCACGAATCTGCTGCACCTTTTGTTCCTGTCTTAGATGGCTGCTGGAAAAGTTACCTCTTGTGGAGGAATCTTACAGGTAACCGTCCTAAGATCAACCTTGATAAATGTATCTGTACATGGAAGTACAAGGATCAGTCCTGAAAAATAAAAATTATTAGATGAAACACCTCTGAAACTGAAGTCCAGGTCCAGGTATCCTAGAGAAAATAAATACAGGAAATACCCACAGGATGGGGAACAGCACCCTGCCTTATCACTGCAGCTGTTCTTTCTGCTTACAAAACATGACAACAGTGGTGTTTTATATTCTCAAATTTACAGAGGCAAGTGCAAATATCTGCAAATAATGTGGACTCATTACAGCTTAATGACCTAGGACTCTGGTCTGGAAATGGGCAGCTTGAAGCTCTTTTCTGAAGTCTACCATCAGACTTTCAGCAGAAATTCCTCCCATGCCTTTAATTTTCCCTTTCTAAATCACAAGCCATGTGTGGTTCAGTATATGTCCTCAGGAAAGACATCACCCAGGTCCAGATTCCTGCACCACATGAGGAACATTGTCCCAAGATGTGACAAATCCTTCACTGGAGAGGGAGACTGAACAAAACTTCTAATCTTCTGTTGTAATCTTAGCACATTGCTTTGGTGTCCAGAGCCACAGAGAAGAGCCCTGGCCCTTGCCTAGCTGCTCTTTGGACCACGTGACGACTATTCAAGAGGAAGAACCGTACCTGCAAAGGACTTTTTCCTGTTATTTCAACTTCCAGTTTGCATTTCATTGCCCAGAGGTGGTAACTGCACCAACACAAACTCCCCATGCAGCTGGGTTTGGTTTGTGATTTGTAAGCTGGCCCTGGGGGACTGCAGCAGCCAGGTGTAGCTGCTGAGTGTCCCTGCCCTGACACATTTACCATTTTCAGAGCAGAGGACAGCTAAGGAGCTGGCAGCAGCAAGCTGTGCTGGCAGTGAGGTGCAGGGAGAGAGGCCACAGTCACTCAAAGAAGACCGTGGCAGACCTGAACACTCCATTTAAACCTCCCTGCAGTACCCTGACAGTGTCTGCAGCATGAACTCATCCTTCTGTTGTCCAAATTACTCAGCAGCAAAGTCATGCCTGGTATCAAGGTACTCAAACTTGTGTGCTATGACAGGAGGGTGGCTATATCTTCTCTTCAGAAAAGTAAACAGTCTGCAGGTAAAGGAACTGCAGTAGAGAAGACCTTCTCATTCCCCTCTATGCTATGAAGAAGGATTTCATGGAACCTCTGCAATTCTCTATGTGGTCTGAGGGCTTTGTAATAACAAACCCAGAGGACTTTAACAGAGTAAAACTGCATGTATTCACCTGGTCCCTTTGCTTTCTTAGACAGTATACGTCCCAGACGAAATACAACAGCACGTTCATATTCTCTGACAACCTAGGAAAATATTTTAAATTTAGAATTTTACAACCAATTCTATTCTCACTCCCTAGTCCTTTAATCTTTGGCACCCATATTAAATGTGAAGAAATAACAAATAATATAGGAAGCAACAAAGCTGCAAATCACTTTCTTCACATCTTCTACTTGACTCATGATTTGTTGGGAAAACTCAGCCCCTGTCCTTGGAAACAGGTTACAAAATAGATCCTAAATGAAAGAATGAACAGTGATCTAAAAATGAACAGCCCAGAGCTCTCTCAACATCAGCAGCACACTCAGAGGAGTTGTAGGCAAAGGGGCTCTCACCTCAGGTAATCTAAACTACTTCACTTAGTGCCTCATGCCTACTGAAGGCCTGGCATTCAAGTGATGTTTAACTGGAAATTTAACTGATGATTAATGTTGAGACTGAAAGAAATTAAGTGAAGAAGTTGTGGCAACACAGAACATTTGTCAAAGAATCTGTGTGGATCTTATTTCCAGAGCACATCTTTGCTACAAACCCTTACGATTCCCAAAACATGAATGTGAGGTGTCTTATCCGAACTAAATCAGTAAAATAGTAATGGCAGTGATAATGGAGCACTCTTCACGTGCCTCAGATCCTCCTAGCTTACCTTAATACATGACCAGATGGAAATAGGAAAGGTAATAAGCACCAGGAGGAATGAAAGGGAAACCAGGATCCAGCCACAGACACCAATTCCTTTCTGCCTGTCAGCTATAAAAAATATGAGGAAGAAGAGCATTAAATGCAAAATTGAGGAGTTATCCCAAGGTTGTACATCTAGCCCAGTGCAATCATATGGGATTACAAAGTCCACAGAAACTCCCTCCCTCTTCCTCCCTCCCAACGCTCAAAGAAAGCCATAAAGGACCTAACCAAACATTCAACTTTATGGCCCTTCTGCACAGAAAGTTAAAAAAGTTTCAGAAAACACATTTTGCAATAGGCAAAAAGAGGAAAATGGAAGATATTACCAAAACTAGGGGCTGTGAAGGAGAAATAAATGAATGGGTGGAGCAACCATGATTATGAAACTGTTGGGTGGGGCAAAGGGTTTAGTTTGTGTGAAACAGGTAACAAGGTAAATGAGGGAAACTCCTGATTTCTTTAACGAACATTTTGAGGAATATTCATGGACCAGTCCATACACTGGACCATAAACTTCAAAATTAGTGCTTGTCAAAATGCATGCCTCTGCATTTTAAGCAGTTGTCTCAGTGCATTCAGCTCATCTCATCCCAGGATTTCATTCTAATGAAATAAAACAAATATAAAACTAATTTCATTATTTTAGTGCCTGAAGGGAAGGCAGTAGTAAGGTAAGTTATTTCAAAGGTGTAGGGCAGCACTGGAAATTTCTGATACCAAACAAAACTTACATGCAGAAATGATAAATAGGAAACAATTCAATTTATACTGTGTGAGAAAAAAACCAACTTGTCACACACGACCCTGAAACAGCACGAGTCTCCCAGATCTGTAAGGCACAAGCTGGCAGACCAGCAGAGCAGGACTGACAAGTTTGTCAGAACATTCCCAGCAACGCTGGGGAAGGAGGACACACAGCACAGCCCTCCTGCAGCCTCCGGGCACGGCTGGGCTGTGCCTGCTCATCTGGGTGTTGCATCCAGCCCCTGCTGCTCACAGCTTTCCCCATTCTGCCTCTGAAGCCCTGATGCAGATTGAATTACTCACATGTAAACACATTTGCATTCAGAAGGTCTCCCCGAGAGATGGGCACAGAAGTGGTGCCGCGGGAGCCCAGCTTTCCTCCTCACCCTTCCCAAAAACAGCAGTTTTAAATCCCTGGTTGTTTTATGAGATATCATCGGGCACTTTGCAATCAATGGTAAAATTGATTTGAGGAGCTTCCCTAAGCAAATTACTGTGCACACTTTAAGGCCATGTGTATAAAAACAGGATTATTAGGGTTTAGTGTGAAAATCTTTAACCCGTTCACTGCTATCTGTTTTCCACACAGTGTACTTCATATTACACTAGTGGTGTGTTAGGCTATAACAGGTACATAAAGTACCAGCAGTCAAGTGTCTTTTAATCAGTGGGATGATATCAAGGAAAGTCACAGAATAGGCATAATTCATAATTCTTAACCTGAAATCTGAGCATATTAATCATGAAGGAATGTTTTGTTCAGCAGAACTCAACATTTTCACTCTCTCTCTTAATTTCACATAAATAACTAGCTTACAAAAAATGTCTGAAGATCTTTTTCTCCAGTGACAATTTTGGTTATGAAGAACCTCCTGAAAAGCAATTTTGAGTTGTAGCATCATCTACCATCATCCACCTGAGCCCACTGTGAAGGTGCCTGGTAGAAATGACACAATCCACAGACAGGGGGATTAGATGGGGAAAAAATGCCAGCACTCAGCAGATTGATACTCAAGCAGCTGAGAAGAGTTAGGAGTCAACATATCACCCCTAACCACTATTGACAAAGTACAATTGAATCCTTCTCCACAAAAACTGTCCTAGAGATCCTGGTGCCAGCTAATAATGTAGGTTACAATTAGAAATGGAGAAAATATGAAATTAAAATATACTTTTGAATGAAACTCCTAGCTCCCCCAAACTATCACAGATCTTCTCTGATTACCCCAAAGTTTCAAACCATTTAACCACACAACAAATGAAAGACTCCAGAAAAAAATAGTGAACAACCAGTCACAATCCCATGTATTGTTGACCTGGGTTTGCCATCCCTGTATATGGATTATAATAGTCATAACCACCAAAAACCTCCCTTGACTGATTAGTCCAGAGTAAACCAGGAGCTGAAATGCACCACAAAATATGAGAGCTCCTCACTCAGCAGTTGTGGTAAAACTTCAGGGTGCTGCAATTGGATTCACTTCATTTTTTCTTGATACACTCATTAGAGTACATCACAAACACACTTGGTAAACAAACTCATGATGTGGGTTTCATACTTAGAAAACAAATAAAAAACTCAATGTGGGCAAAAATCTCTCAAGTCCTCTACAGCAACAAAAATAATACTCAACCTCTTCAGCCACCATGTACTGTCCTGCTTTCTACTAGGGGCTGAAAAATTCTTCTGTCTTCCCTAACTATCCTATTTTCCTCTCCCCAGCTCATCCCTCTATACAGAAGTGTATCAATAGCTGAATCAATCTTCTTCATCCATGGGGCCATGATGGCAGAAGGTAGATGCCCATGCATTCTGGCAGGGCAGCATAAGGCAACTTGCTGTGTCTCTCACAAATTCTGAGTTTTCATCTTCAGTCTATGTTGGATACCAAATATAGATCAAATGTACTTTTTTTGTTTGGTTAGTTCAGTTCCTTTTTGATATTATTGAGAAAAAACCCACTTGCACACACAAAACAGGGCTTACCAATTAGATGTTCTGTGTTCATTTTCTTGGTTCTCTCCATCCCCTTGGAGGGAAACTCTGATCCCCTCACAGATGAGACAGCAGCGTACCTTGAAACTGCAGGGCTCATGCAAAATGCTGAAGAGGGAAGCAGGATGAGAGAAGGAGAAATTCCCTGTATGAGAGTCTCCTGGGAGTTAGTTACCCTGGTGAGGAGTGGATGTTTACAAACACTAAGCCTTGTCTCTCTGATGGAACTGGATGGTATTCTGTGGCTGCCCTCTGTCTGGGGTGCACTTGGCCCAGCTGGTCTTAAGCCCCACAAAATACAATAATTTCTATGTTGGTTTTTTAATCTCTGGTGATGGATGCAAACAAGACAGAAAGATAAAGTAAGTCCTGTGAGGGGCAGCTGAGGTATAGCCTGAAGAAAATAAGGCTCAGGGGAGATCTTAACACTCTCTACATCTGCCTGAAAGGAGGTTGTGGCATAGCGAAGATTAGTCTCTTCTATCAGGAAACAAGCAACAGTATAAGAATAAATGTCCTCAAGCTGAGCCAGGGGAGACTTTAGATTAAATATGAGGAAAAACTTACTTCAACAAAAGAATTGCCAAACACTGGAACAGGCTAACCAGGGTAGTAGAGTCCTTCTCCCTGGTGGCATGTCAAGAACATGTAGATGTGGCACTTAAAGATGCAGCTTAGTGGTGGACTTGGCAGTGCTGGGTTAACGGCTGAACTTGATCTTAAGAGCTCTTTCCCATCCTATGATGCTGCTCCTCTGCTGTTTTGGGGCTCAACTACTGTTCAGATCTCAAACACCAGCATAACAAATAAACAAAAATCCAGATGAGGACTCCAGACTGTGCAGAATAGCTCACCACACCCATCTTCACACAGTCCATCAGTACAGACTGAGCTCTGTTCAGCTGGACAACCTCAGGAAAAAAAAACCACAGAAGAAGCATTTCAGCTCCCAAGCCTTAAAATTGTCCCTCAAGTAAGAGTATTTTCCACAAAATATTTTGACAATCAAACTAAGCACAGCATTTTGGACTAAGCCATTTTTAAAGGCTGTAGCAGCAGAGGGCAACCCTCTCAAAGGACAAGGCTGTTGCTTATTTGAATAAAATATGAGAGGTGTTTTTTTCATATGCAATTTATGAGTTTGACATATAGCTGCATTAATTACAGGGCTGTTTTTTGTGAGCATCTGTTATCTAGAATTTCTGTGAAGATCTGGTTCCAGCTTCACTTCACCCAAGCCTTCCTCTCTGCCAGTAATCACCCTGACCCCAGATGGGTCATTCAAAGCTGATTGTTCCCCAGAGAATCCTTTTTCAGTCTCACAGAGAGGAAACTACACCCCTGAAGTGACATTTTAAATCCCACTGAAAGCCATACGCACAGCTTGAAAAACCAGGATTTATATGCTTATTGCAATATGCTCCCCAACATATGACAGTATTCATTTCAGGCCATTTGTAGCATTTTCCTCATTATCTGACTTCTAAACACTGAGCTGTATGATCACACCTCTTCAGGACAGATGCTTTCTATCAGGGTAGCATGTGTGAACAGTGATAAGAGAAATATGGTTCAATTACTTCAGAAGCAAAAACATAGTATGCAAAACTATCCCAACAATATCTTTCCATTTTAGAGAAAAAACAAAGTTATTGAAAATAGCTTAATTCCGAACCGTTTGAATGCCACAATTTAAACAGCTATCCATACCATCAGATAAATGAGGAACACATACTAAAAGTTAACAGACATAATTGTGCCCTGTTTATTGACAACTCCCTGAGGTGACTGTAAATATAGGTGAGTAAAGCAGATGGTGGTTTTTGTTTCTGTTCAGGAACATCACTATATTAGTTATTTTCACTTTAACTTAAGCTGCGCTTTTATTCCCTTTTCAAAATTTTGAAGTCAAAGTCAGGGCAATCTTAATGCTTTCTCCTTGGGGCTATATTGGGGCATGTGGCTAACTCATGTCCCAGAGTACTAGAGAACACTCAGAGATTAAAACACATGAGAGCTCTGGGGCAAAGCAGTTTGCAAGCTCCAAGTTCTCTGGTGCTGAACAGCCTGGTGCACTCCTGTGACACAGGGCACAGCCACAAAGACTGAGCTCAAAGCTGCTTCAGCAGAACTTACTGACTTAGAAGCAACATCAGACAACTGTGGTTAGGGCTGCTCGCAGTTCAGCTATTTCTGCAGTTTCATATTTGTGATATAGCTAAAGCCTTCAACTTCTATTCCAAAAGCAGCACAAGGGCTCAGGTCAGGCATGATCAGGAGCTTACCAGTAAGCATTACCATTCTCCAGCATTCCTCTGCACCAATTGCTACATTTACAAATGGTACCAGTCCTTTACAATGTCTCTACAATGTCCACTTTCTCCAATTTACCTCATCATCCAGTTGTAGAGACTTAATCCACAGCCATTTGTAAACACTGCCAATCCCAAAAGTACAAAGAAGAATCACCAGGCAGTCCCCACATGAGATTTGCAAACAAAGTTGTAGGTTTGTCGTTGTCTGACCCTCTTAGGCCCATAATACTTTCCTTTCCATGTGCTGGGCTTTGGCCAGTCCCTATAGATTCCTTAGCTTAGTCTTTTCCTGGCCCTGCGTTCTGTCTACTTGCTTCAGGCTCACCATTCCTTTTCCCCAGGTCAAAATCAAGGAGATGGGATAGGATAGAGCAGATTAACATTACTGTCCTTTTGCTTATAGGAAGATCTCCACATTCTTGCTCCTCCTCATGAAAATGGCATCAACTTTCAACCACTGAAGATTTGGAGAAGACAGAAGGCCTCCCTTTAGCCACTAGAGTAAACATGAGAGAGTCAAAGGTATTGCTTCTCTATAAATACAGAAAGGAAGGCAATTCACAAGGAAGTCAGAACATTCATACTATGGCAAGTTTCCTTTTGGGCCCGGGCAAACTCCCAACACTCACTTGCAAACCAGAGGAAAAGGACAGAAAATTGCTCTGTTTCTCTCCTATTCACTGCAGCTGCAATTAAAGCACTTGAAAGAAACACAAACTTGTTTGCAAACACAACCCCAGTATGTTCTCAGTTGTTGCAAAAATGGTTTTATTTCAAGGAACACTTTACTACACCGCATCTTTGCAGTCTGTCAATACACACAAAACAGCAGTAATAAGCAACTTGAACAGTGAAAAAAATCAGTTAATTAATTAATTAAGAATTAAGTCATACAGCAAGAGCCCTTTCCTGGCACAGGCTCAGTTTAAGGTGGTTTGCCTCAGGAGCAGACATTTCCTTGGCTGTCTAAAAATGGTGCTCAAGTAAGCATGAAAGAGCTCAGGACAAATCACTCCCTTCAGAAATTCCAAGGCTGGGTCACAGCAGTTTGCTGCAATGCAGAACACAGACTTTATTCCTGAAGAGGAAAAAAATTAATAAAAAACAATTTTATGTCAGGAGAAATATTTTAAAAACTGAATTTTAATCCTAACCACTGGAGAGTTCCATTAACAAAACCCAGCTCAGTGTGCTTCAGTAAGAACCAGAGAGCCCATTCCAGACATAAGAACTTTACAACTGAAGACTTCTTAACCTATTAACTTGTCTAATACTGATGGGAGCATAAACACTCTTCTCTGGTAAAGTGGCTGGACATCACCCAGTAACTACATTGCTTCAGGAGGAGAGCATTTAATGAAGTGGATTTCACTACTTCTCACCTGTTTTCATTTGCAGAAACAAGGCTTGAGTCTCTTGGCATCTCTGAGTTGTCCAGTGCTCAGACAGGGACCCCATACCCCATGACCATTCAACACATACTTTTAGAAACAGAGGCACAAATTGCTTACTTTGTGACTAAACAGTACTACTTACTTTTGACTACAGGGCAACTAATTCAAACTTTGACTGCTTGATGGGGAAATTAGGATTAAAATAGGATATCACACTCAGCACTTCAGTAAGGTTACAAAAACTGACTTCGAACTGCTTTACATTCACATCTAGGGGAGAAAAGCCAATTTGTTCTTGGTAAGATACCTGTATCTTTATTTTCTCCAACTGAACTGAAAATCTACAAAGAACAAGTTACAGAAACAATGACAAGCAGAGTAAAATGAAAGATAGTAGAGACCTCTTTAAAAATTTCTTAAGTCAAGATATCAATATCAAAGATACCAATTTTAAGAGCAGTTCAGAGTGGAGAATCATGAGAATTTACCTGGTTTCACAAAATAAAAAAATGTAAGAACATAATATATTTTTTTTATATTTAACATAATATGTAAGTTTGACTATTAAAATGTCAAAGAATTTAAGTTTTTAATCTAAAAAATAAATAGGGTATTTCTAATGTCACTCCTTAGAAAGTCACTTTTATAATTTTGGACAGAATTTTGCATCAAAAAGAAACAGCATAAGCAAGATCAAGCAGTAGAAGTATCTTAGTAAAAACAAGTTTATTCATTCATATTTTAGGTAAATATGCAAATAGTCAGCAAAGCCTTTTTGCCATGACTGTAAACTTTTTATTTTAAAAAATTATGTTAAAAACCAATACAGCAATTTCCATTAATGTTCTAAAAAAGTTTGTTCACATCTTGAAAGAAAATACATTAGCAACATCTCCCAGCAGAATTAATCTTTAAAAAAGTAAAACTCTAGGTGCAGAACATTTCTACAGTGTAGTATCTCTACATTTTAATTTAATCACATGATTGAATATCATTCATCTCTATTGTTTCTAGACCATGATCAAGACCATATCTTAAACAGATGATATTCAATGATGTGTTACACATTGCCACAGATACTAATATTATTAGAAGAGTGCACAACTCAATTTCACTAACAAAGCAAGACCTTTCTATATGCTGCATTGTAACAGTTAATTTAGTTATATGCCTTTAAAATCATGTATGTTTTCCAAGGAAAAATACTAAAAAAATCCATGGTCCAAATTCTGCTCCCACTTATATTCACAGGATAAGATAAGCACCATCAAATTGTAGTTTATAGTTGAAAAGCATACAGAGAACCAGTTTGCTTATGAGTATAAGGGAGAGAAGAACTTGGCCCATGTCTGTAAACATTCACATAAGTCTGCAGTCAAAAGTGCCAGATAGGCAGCCTATCCGCAGTACAATTATGTCATTCAGAGGGGTGCTGGGGGCAAGGAGAATATTATGGAACGTTATTATAGAGGCAAGTTAAAATATTTTTATGTACTTTGGAAAGACATATTCTCAGGTAGCTAAACCATACTCCAGTAAAACATAATCCACTCCTACCCAAATACAGTACAGCATCATTTCTAGCTTTCTTGTTCAGACAAAGGAGTACTCAATTCAGCAGCCCATGACAATATTTTGAAGCATAAGAAAACCCCCACATACCTCTGACCTACCCTCTCCTTAACATACTGCTGATGTTAACAGGAGATCCTCATACATAGGAAGAAAACATCTGGAAAACCATAAACTGACCTTGATTTGTGCACACACAAGAAGTGTGCTTCTAGACAAAAGGTCGTCTACAGCTTTAAATGTCTAGTATCAGTCTAGATCTTAGTCTATATTAACCACATATACCATACAAAACAAAACAGAAGGATAGGTGCTTACTCACACGATTAAGTATACTTGGTCTCCCTATTCAGTTTGACAGTCAATTGCCCTATTTACACAAACATCTGTTTGAATATTCCTGATCCTGTAAGACACCAAACCTTGAACTCTTAAAATTAAAGGAAAGTCAAGGATGGTCAGCAATTCACAGGATCAGACCCTGAATCAAATCGAATGCAATTCACAAATTGACATCTGACACAGCCTCCTGGAAACGTTTATCCTTATGTTTTCCCTTTCTTTCCCCAGCTTAGACCATGCTCCCACTACCGCAGAGACAGCCTTCAAAGTGAATAGGATCAGGCTCTGTCAAGCAAACGCTGCAGTCCTTAGAAATGCCTGGTATTTACTGCCATCCACTCTGGGGCAGACTTGTCTGCAATGAAAATGGTGTTCCTGGAGCTGATGGATAGTTAGCAAAACCTTCAGGCTGAGCTGTATAGTTCTCCAGAGCAGAAGCAGAATGCGCCTTTAAGGAAGATAAGAAGTTAGGAAACAGCACTGACAAAAACAAGGAAACAAAAAACTAAATAAAGCAAAATTTCAGCCACAATACCAGTCCTGCTCAAGCCAAAACAAATGGATTATAATCTAGAGTGTGCAAAGAATAGAGATGAGCAAGGCATCCATACAAAGATGTTAAATTGTAGTGCAACTATTGCTCTGAAATATCAGAGAGTGAAAAAAGCAGTTGGATGAAGGAGAAAAACAAAGAAGTGTTAATGGCATTTACTTTCCAGTGGAGTAAGCACCAGCTGATTTGGAAGGCACAACTTAATCAGGAGCTGTAGTATTTCAGTGACTCTGAACTTTCCTTCCCTTCATTGCTGAAGTAAATAAGTGGTAATTTTAGTGACTGGATCTTATAAATAAGAACAATTATATTCCCTCAATGCAATCTGCATACACAGAACAAATAGACTCCTGAGCTGCAAAAGTAGCATGGCCTAGATGAAGTAACTTGCTTCTTCCAATCCACTGATATTCAGAAGATATTTGACAATATGCTGCACTCTGAACATGCTCCATTTCAACAACTGATGTGTCACAGGAGAGAAAACATTAAGTCAAGACACTCAACTCTCTCTTTTAATATTATGTAGAGAAAGACAAATTTCTTACAAGAATTTGTACAGAGGCTGTTTTTAACAAAAGACAAGCTAAACATAGAAACACAAAGTCTGATGATAGTTTCAGTTAACTCATGTAGGTTGATGGGTGAAACAAGCTGTTTCATGGACAAGAAATGATGAAATTACACATTACCCAAAGCCACTTCAAGCTTATATTACAATTCTATTTGTGGGAACTATCAAGAGAAAGGCACAACCATAACAGACACAAATTTAAGACAATCTGATTACATGTGCAGAGGCACATAACTCACAACAAACGGTCCACAGAAATCTCTAAATTCAAATGTCAGACTGGAACTGAGCACAAATTTTGGAATGTTATGGTCAGCTCATTAGATTAAACACAAACTGAACAAATAAATTAATTTGCATTATCCTTTCTTTTACTTCTCCCCATTTTACAAAGAGTTTTAGATAATGTTTTAATCTCATTTACAAAGCATTGTACACTGGCCTTGAGTAAGAAGTTAGTATGAGCTGTTTTATATCATCATCCTTGCAATCAGCTCTCACACAATTTAGGGGCTTTAATCATTTCCTGACAAATTAATCCCAAGGAGTTAACAGGCAAGTACATGCTCAAGAGTTCACTGGAAGCAGAAGAGTATTAACAAACGGGCACATTACCTGTAGTAGCGCTGACTGTGCAGCTGCACTGTGCTGCAACTCCTGTAAGGAAGATTGTGCGGCACTTTGGGGAAAGCCAGGGATACCAGGGAGAGATAAAAGACCAGGAAAAACTGCATTTCCTGGTGTCTGTAGTCCAGAAGTCAAGCTAAAAGAATGTCAAAATGAAGCTATTATTAGGAACATCTGCACCATGTTTTAGTCTGGTTCCCTCTCCATAAGCTTATGTCTACTTAAATTACAAAAGCAGTTCTTTTTCTAAATCTCATGAAAGCCAGAATTCCTAAACTGAAGTCTAGTCTTTACCCACCTAAAAATTATTCATACATACACAAACCAAGATTGTCTGGAACACACGTATGGGGACTCAAAATGTTTTGTACCTCAACTGTGCTGAGAGTTTGCACACAAAAAAACCTTCACAGACAAGGATTAAAGCGGACTACTTCCTTAAAACATCTAAGATATTGTCTAGTATTAACCTGTGTGTCAATGGATGCCCACGTGGAATCCATTATTGTAAAAGCCTAGGAGGTGCCAAGTATCCTCATCTGGGAAATAAAATCACTGAGCACCTCACTGGATTAGACTGTGGTACAAGGACTATTGAGGCCAACCTATTTAGTCACTATCCTATCAGCTTCTAAAGACAAGCGGAAATCTAGTAGTGAACTAACTTTAAAAATTACCTGCAATTAGTAACTATGAGTGAAAATATGTCTACACCTAAAACAAAATCAGTGTTTTGTTCACGAGAAAAACAAATAGTTCTGACCTCCTTCAGAAATGGTAACATACCCAGCCTGTGCCACAAGTGCAGAGTTGAAGTTTGAGCTAAAGGCCGAGGCAAACCCTGGCAGGACCGGGGCTGGAGATGGGGCTGTGGCAGCTGCCGGCAACGGTGCAACTGCTGCTACTGCAGAAGATGCCTGGAGGCCAGGGAAAGAAGGGAGAGCAGGAGTGACAGAGGGTGTGTTAGAGACAGGAAAACCAGGGAAGGATGGGTTTGATGATCCCAGAGGTCCCTGGGCAACGGAAAAAAGGGAAGGGACAGCACTGGACAAGTTAAGCGAGAAGGGTGGAGCGGAGACTGCTGCGGAGGCGGCGAGTCCTGAGAGTACGGCGGCAGTGGAACTCACGTGGGGGGCGGACACGGCTGAAGCGCTTGTAGCCGCAGTGGCCAACAGAGACCCTGGGAGAGTGACGGGAGGGGTCAGCGCTGGGTTACCAGTAAAAGCAAAGTTACTGGTTAGAGACGTGAAAGGAGGAAGTCCATTGAACACGGGGGCAATGGGAGCAGAGGAGCCATGTGGAGCGAGGGAAATGGAAGCCAGAGAACTGGAGTTGTTCAGAGGAGCACTCAAAGAGGAGAGCCCTGAGAGTGCTGGATTCAGGGAACTGGGTAAGCTGACGGGCACTGAAGCTGCTGAGGTGTAAGCACGCCCGAGCCCTGACAGTCCTAGAGTGCCATGAGAAGGGCTGGCTGAATGAGAAGGACCTTTGAAGGCCGACAGGGTAGGACTCATGGGTTCTGTTTTGACCAGTACTGGGATACTTGTGACAGCTGGGGCTGATGACAGCTGCTGGTCGGGATTAGTAGGACTTGTGCCATGCAAGAGGGAGGCTGATGAGCCACAGTTGACTGGCATAATCGATGGCGAAGTGGTTAAAGGTGATTGTGCAGGCAATGTGGGAGGAGTGGAACTAGAATTGGCCACAGATGGGGATGGAAGACCTGGAAAAATAGCCAGCCCAGGTGTGGAGGAACGCTGTGTGTTCGGGGTGGCTGATGGAGTGTAACATTTGTTGACAGAGGAAGTGGGAGGGTCAGAGCTTTGATTAGCAAGAGCAGATAAAGAAGCAAGCTCACTTGTCACAGCAGAAGGTAAAGCAGATGAATTGATTAATGAAGTGTCATTTGATGTCAGAAATCCCTTTAAGACAGATAAAATTGGGTTAGGCAAGCTAAGCGAGCCAGGAATGGTAGTGGCAGGAGAATTAGCAATCGTAGATGGAACAGGACTAGAAATCCCCTGGGCATTGGGCGGCAAGGACAAAGGGAGGCCAGCAAAGACTGATGACAATGGAGCAGGATTATTAGCAGAAGCAACTGAAGAGGTTGCAGAGAACGGGAGGCCAGTAAATGGAGTAGCAGCAGATGCAAAAGCTTCAGTGGGTGCAGGTGTGGCACATGGAGTGGAAGAACCTTGTGGAGCGGGCATAGCAGCAGGGATAGAAGCCAGCCCAGAGAAAACTGAGGGGATAGGGGTAGAGGTTGCACTGTGAACAGATGTGACAGGAACACCAGGCAATGAAAGGGATTTGATGACAGTAGGGGTTGGGGTGGATGGCTGAGATGTATGGATGGAAGAGGAGACCTGTCCAGGGAAAACAGGAAGGACAGGGGTAGTAGACATGTTCATCCCAGAGATGAGTGGAGTTGCAGGTGCTAATGGATGGCTTATTGCCTTGACAGGTGATGGGGTAGGGACTGGAGTAGCAGCAGGTGTTGAAGGATTAGAACCATGAGGAGTAAAGAGCTGATTCGCTTGTGCAGAAAAAGCTGCAAAGAAACAAAACCAGTAAGAATACTTGAAACTGTCAGAAATGTTTGAAATTAACACAAAAACATTTTATACAGCATTTCAAAATATGATACGCAAGCAATAGCTAACACACAATGTCTACATATAAACAAGGAACAGTGGGACCTATGAAAACAAACCAAAAAGGTACACACAAACACATCACACAAATCGTACACCATGTGGGCTAACACTCCTCTTTAAAACACTCTGTGACACCTGCTACCTCTTCATGATCTCATGCAAAACAGTTAGAAACTCAAATACACTCTGTAAGAACATCTAAGTGATAAACACCCTCCCTCTGGTCCCTAACATTTGGCAGTACCCAAACCGGATCTAATATTCCACCAGCATCAGATCACCTGGGCTCCTCTGCATCCACTCTCACTGAAGGTCAGAATTTCCTTCAGAACCAGTTAATTCAATGTATCCTGATTTCAGAGAAGTTTAGGCAACAACTGAAGAAAGCTGATTTCAGGTGCTGGTAGTTTTCTTTCCTTCAAAATCAGGTCATTCTCTTCACTGTGCTTCCTTCAGATTTTGATTCTAAGAAGGTACACCTTTAAATTTATGTATCACACTACAGTATTAAACTAACATTGGCACTTGACTTTATCAACAAGTATTTATAGGAGTCTTTAGTCAGGTGTCTGTAGTAAAGGCAAGCACCTGCTACTAAAAGTGTCAGCTTGTGTCAATCCTACAAAGTAAGTTAGAGACATCAGTCAAGCTGCAGGAAAACAGGCAGGCACATTGTGGATGGGAAGGTGGAGGTTAATGGAAAGGAGCTGCATTTATGAACACTGGCATGTCAAGAGTCTCTATATGCCTGCCTCTAGTTTCCTGTGGAACATGAATATGTTAATAAATCATCCTTCTCAAATAACCCTTGTGCTTTATTTTACTTTTGGAATAATCTGTTCAAATGTAAGCGAGACACTCATCCAACCAGTCAAACTCACCACCCATAACTCTCTAGCAGCCTACATGTCTCTCTTGCCTGATTTCTACATATAATTCTACACACAAATCCAGAAAATTATTTAAAATTTTCGACCCAAGTTAGTATGACGAACTTTCCATTTTGTGTATGTTGAAACTCTAAAATGAGCAGATCTTCAAAAAAAACTATTTCCTTTTACATACTCTTTTCAAAAACACCCCAGACTGCCCAGCTCTGGATTCTGTTCTTTTCTCATTCTATTTCCAAGCTGAAGACTCTCCTCAAGATCACAGTTACTTAATCCTGATAGACAAGATAATCACTAATGAAATAACAGCTGTACCAGAACCTAGAGTTGTTACTGAACTTTTTTCCTAAGAGACTATTTCATTCCTTACACTGTATTCATTTAGCTGTATGAACTAACTTTGTAAAAATACATGCACACTTAAAGAGGTGTACATAAGAATGAAGTGATTCTTCATTTCTGTAGAACCATCCCTGGACATAGAGAAGGAAAGACAAAACGTAACTTTTTCTTGGTCCCTAGGAATATTTACAGTAGCTAAACTTATCACAGTCATTTTATCTATTTGCAGTACTTGTTAGTATGTCTGACTCAATGGTCAGTAAATTCTTAGTTTGTATTTTGTCAAATCTAATAAAGTGTTACCAATGAATTTTTATACGTTGTTCCTAATGGGATTTATTATTATGCTTTGTACTAAGTGTACAAAGCACTACACAAATAATAACAATAAAAAATGCACAACTGTCTTGGTACAAAGAATAGGATCTTACAGGGCAAGACGAAAGTGCAGGTAGACATAACTGGATATGGCACTCTAGGATAAGACATTCAAAAATCTCTAAATCTCTGTTGTATTCCTACCTTCTTATTGCAACTGATCTATGAAATTAAAATGTCAATGAGTTTTCCAATAGATGTCCAGAGTTTTAAAAATTGCAAAGATTTACTGAAGTATTTAAGTGCATGACATTGCAAAGGGTACTTTGATTTAGTTTTTAGCATGATTTCTCACATACTTACATAATGAAGAATATAAAAAACTTTGATAAGCTAACACAAAAGAATGAATTTTGATGTTTCAATGCTTCTAAGTACAGATGTCTGATGATTTTTTTTTCTCTACTCTCAAGAGACTCTATTCCACATACTTAGTGGCTGCATACTTAGAAGCTTATGAAGGTCCCACTAAACAAGTAGTTAACATTTTCAGAACAAATAACGAAGATACAATCAACAGAAAAATTCCCCTGTGGATTTGTGATTTACCTTGATTTTGGGAAGGTTTTGCCTGGGTGGAAAGGTCCTCATTTTCTAAACAGAGAACAACAGGTAGTTATTGAAAGGCAAATGAAACTCCAGCAGTGAATTATCCACTCCCAGCAACGAACCAGGAAAAATAGCATGAATATTTTTAAAGATATGCATGCTTTACCTGATACCACTTGATTAGCAGTGTATGGTGGAGGAGCTGGTAAGCCTGGAGCTATGACATTGGCCATTGGAACTAAGCCAGCATTGTTGTAAGCACCTAAAATAACAAATAAAAAAACAAAATAACAAAGGCAATACACATTCCTATTGTGAGAAGAACCTGTATCCAGATGAACCAGTAAGCATCCTCTCCTTTAAAAGAATATTTGAAAGACTGTAAGACATTCCTTCATCAAAAAGCTAGACACGTTAATTATACAGGCTGGATGTTGGCTTTTGCCAATGTCTGCCTGAATGGCATGCATTGTGATCTAAATTTTACTAAGGGCAATTCTCTTAAGAGAGCCTGAAAAAATCAGGTTTCAATTCCCTTCAGTTCCATTTTGCCTGAAAAAACTCAAAGGGGAGGAGTGATACAGAGTGTCTGCAGCATCATTGGTTCCTTTCCTATTCCCAATTTAAAGGCTGTTGCAACTGCTTCTTCAGCATTTCTTTAAATGTTAAGAAATTCAAGTGGGTTAGCAAAGTATTTTAATATAAAATTCTCACCGCAATTAACATATTAAATATACCTTTCTTTCCCCTCCGTTATTTTTTGGAGCAGCTCAAACTGTTGTATTGCTGTGGTATATAGTTCTGATGAAACATCTGAACTTAAATTGCAGGAACACACACATTTCACAGTGGCCTGAATTAATAGTTTAAGAGTAAAAGAACTTGGGCTTCATGGGAAAAGGTAGCACTTGAACAATACTGAAAGTGCACTCCTTTGTCATATTCCTGATTTCATACTTTCATAGTAATTCCATCTGATGTTAAGATGTCTTGCACAACTCTTGCCTGAAAATCAGAAAAGCAACTAACAATCACTGCACCTCTCAGGAAGGAAATGTTCATGAGGCAGAAAACAATTCATTGTTCTAGCCACTGACTGAAAACAATTACATTAAATAGTTTCAGGTCAGCATCTGTAATCTCATTAAACACACACACACACACACATATATATATATATATATATATATAATTTCACCAGTTATGAGTTCTGTTGTTACAAGAACGTTCTTAAAAAACATGCTGCAGCCTAGTAAGGCCCTGAAACCTCAAAAGCTCTTTCACGTCCTAAAACTATTGTGCCACAGGCCAAATAATTTTGGGCTTTAAGATACTTTGGATAGGATTTATTCAATATAAATTTGAGTTAGTCTGCAAGTTTCCTGTGTTTCCTGTACAGTTTCTTGGGAAGAAGTCATTTCCTGAGTATAAACAATCAATCAGTCTTAGTTCAGCCACTAGTAGTGCCCATTTTTCTAAAATGGCTATAAAAAGACTTGCAGACATCAAGCTGATTAGATGACTCAGCCTTCAATATGCTTGCTAAGAGTTCTGCTTCACTTTCTTATCAACTCCCTGAAATCCCCAACATCAGTGAAAAGCAAGTGTCCTAACCAGAGCACTCCTTGTTTTGCAGTACAGAATTTCAAGATGCAAAAGGGCTTTCAGCTGCCAGACCTGAATCTGACTTCTTTAAATACTCTAAGCTTTCTTCCAAAGAAAGGGCAATTGCCTTGCTCCCTTCCAAAAACGTCTTAAGTCTAACAATTGATGCAGCAGCAAAGAGGAGCTTATGAATAAAGGCTCAATCTTACCTAAGGCACTAGGCTAGAAAGAGAGCAGTGGCAGGAAGAGGCAATCACTATTTCCCGAGACTGAAATCTACTTTTCTTTTAGGAAACTGTTTACTCTCCATCATGATGGAGAGAAGGTAAAGCTGAAGGCAGCTGAGCTTACAGCTCTTCAGCAAACTCCTACATAGTCCCACCCAATTCAGGGCCGTGGCTGACCATATCCCAAGTTAGGTTCTACAGCAACAAGTCAGACTTTTAAAGCCAAAGCCCAAGCCCTGGCCAAAGTTACAACAAAGCCAAAACCCTTGTCTTGTCTAACATGCACAATTCCTCCTGTAATTTAAATATTTTGTCATCAGAACGGGTTTGTGAATTTTTCTTATGGATGTTGTAAAAAAGAAATCAATATATTCCTCTTTTTATCAGTTCTGCTGTCATGAAAGAAAAGGTAGAAACCAGTACCCAGAGCATGCCCAGGGAGCAGAAGCCAATTTCAGATATGACCATGGTCAGAGAAACCGATACTTGACACATTAGTTAAAAGGTAAGTGCATGAACAATAGCATCAAGCTAGAACACATAGAAACCTTACTTGGTGCAATAGTTGCATGTGGCCGACATGGTGGGATGGGGTATGGAACTGGTTTGTGTGGATTGTACGTTGATGGAGCCTACATAAACAAAAAAAAAATGGAAAAAGCAATAGTGAAAGCATTACCTAATATTTCTCAGACAAAAAGCTAACATTCAGATATTGCTACAGACAGGCATTCTTCACTACATATATATGTGATATGAAATTTTTTCATAATATCCACAGTGACTGCAAGTATTTCACTCTGAAATGAGTGAAACAAACACCACTAGCATACTTTTAGATTTTAATAGAAAACTGAGCACAGGAGAGAAAGGGAACTCCATTTTGCCTTGCAGTTCTCACACTCCACAATCTTGGACTGACTCCTCATTTTAAAGGTTTAGCATATTTAAAACTAGCAAATATTTGTGAAGGTACCTATTCCTTTAAAATAATACAGCTTTGTGGGAAATATCTCATAATAGAAGTGATAATGAAACATTTGGACAATACTTCAAAGTAGTAAGAGGTTCACAGAGTATAACAGGAAGTTTGTCCCACATGCTTAAAAATTTTGAAATGCACATCAGCTGTGGTGTCAAGAAACAAGAACCTCTTTCTAAGGCACTGCTGTAACTCAAGTGTCAAAGATGGAGACATTTTCTGTGTTCATGTGAGAAATCCTCAGAGAGCACCTCATGATGGACTACTAAAAATGCTTTCTCTTCTGCTACTGTAATTTAAATTCTGTCTTCAAAAGCACATCAGTTATATCCAGTAGAGAATCATCCCCCTCTACAGATAAAAACTAGAGCTTTTTCAAGTTAAATAAAAAAAATACTAGGTCATATTCAATACAGAAATTTAGCTTCAATTAACTTGCTGCTCCACTGTCTTGCAACATAACAGCATTTTGTAACAAAGTCTTGTTGAGTTGGCTGGTGGTTGTTTCTAGGTTTTTTTAAGTTTCAATTATTTATTAACTTTTTTAGACATACTGGTTTGGATGGTCCAAGTATACGGGCTGCTATTCCCTTTCCTTCATTAGTACATTCTTCTGTGTCCTTTTTGATAGGAGTTCCCTGAAACAAAAGATAATAAAACCAAGCATTAATTTAGAAGCAAACCTTGCTGTACAATTTTGCCATATGTTATTTTTTTCTGAACTACATTTGAGTTTTTGAACATTCTGAAAGTAATCATGTTTGTCAGGGAAAAGAAAAAAAAACACAACTGTAGCTGTGGAAAGGGGTTTTAACCCTTTAAGTGCGGCAGAAATAAGATGCACAGCTACATGGTCATCTTTCATGACGAAAGAAAGAAATAAAGAGACAAGTTTATTCAGAAACACACTTGGTTTTATAGCATGACTCGCAATTCCAAGAGTAGAGAAAAGGTAATTGGTTTAGAGAGAAGACACCCCATTCCCAGGGCCTGGTCATGCACCACAACAGGTGTTCTATCTTGTTATTAATTCCTTTTTATTTTGACCAAATTATCACCCTGGGAGAAATTCTCCCTAGCCTTGAGCTGGACCAGCTTATCGGCTGGGAACAGAGCTGAAAAGTTCCAGCCTGGAATATTTTTCAGGCTGTAATTTCCTTACTTTCTCAATATGTGTCTCTACACACAACCAACTGTTTTAGGCTTGTAAAGTAATGAGTAAGAGCATTCCAATAGCTTGGTTTGTAACATGGAGCTTTTGTAAAGAGAGGCATTTTAAACAAGGCATGTTGATGATGGAATTCTGCGTTTTTACTTGTGGATATGATAACATTAATTCCAGTTAATTTTGCTGTCCCTTAAGTGTTTACAGGAAATGCTTAACATGCTTAAGAGCCACACTAAGATTAGCAGTGGTACTGTAGTGACCCCATTAGGTCACCTTATCAACCTACCAGGAAGCCTTTTGACACCTCTCCTGATTCTGCCAAATACTGCTGGAGTTTACAATGTTTTCCTGATATGAACAATGTCTTATTTATGAACTAATCTTTACCTGAAGCAGCATAGAAAGAATGAGCAAATAAAAACAATACAAGTTCCCTATAAATGTGGAATAGAGTAAGACAAACAAACAAACCAACCCAACAAATGCACTTTGGTTTTGATGCCACTCCTCCTTCCATGTATATGAATTCTGAGTTTGGTTATACTACAATGAATCTGAACTCAAGTGTTCATTTGTGAAAAGCAAAAGCATAGGATTATGCTTACTGGGAAAATTCCATTTATGCGGCTGGGTTTGCCCTTGGGATAAGGATTGCCAGGAATCATGCCACAGGATGATATCATAGCATGAGGAGCCTTACAACCTGCTTTTGAAGCCTGCAAAATAATCAAGAAAGAACATTATTTGCTATGAAATTCAATGCTCTAAATAAATTAGTTAATATTTCATGACATTAAGACTGCAAGAATCAACCTACATGAAACAACTGAAGTCTGTATCTCAAGTCTTACTCCAAATAATCCAAACAGTGCAAACTTCTGCCGAAGTCCACCTCTGCTTATACTGAACTTGGGCTTAAGCACTTAGTGTTCTCTAAAACAAACACAAACTGTTTCCTCCAGCACTAGCTGCAATCCTGTGTCCCTTTCTCCATATGTTCCATATGCCTGACTAGAACTTCTCCTTTTGTTGCACATGCTCTTATCTTTTTGCAGTTGCTTGTTTCAGCTTGTCTTCCACCAGAAGCTCCCAGAAGTCCTCCTGCTAAGCCCTGCCCCCACAATGACCACAAGGATGCAAACGGAATCCTAACAGAACCAAGGATATTAGTTTATCTTGACTACCTGTTCGAGAATTCTTCTGCATCTTTTCTTCTCCGACATATTAATTCTGAACAGATCTTCAATAAGGCGATAATTCTGAGCATCAACAATGTTGCTGTAAAGACAGTGACAGACAATTACTGGCATTCCATTTGCATAAGTTGAAACAATGCACCACTGAAAAGTAACCCACACTTAGTTAGCCACTACCCAAAAGTACATTAAAAAATCATAATTAGATCAAATCATATTGCTATTATTGTTATTAAAGTAAAAATACCAGGCTTAAATATGGGCTGTGAGTAAAACATGGTGTTAGAACTAAATATCAATACAGAACAATGGGTGACAGTGGCTAATCTTTATTGCAAAAATAACTATGTTGAAAAAATGAATTTTGCATCACAACGGTTCATTAGAAAGCTTTAATTACTACTAAAACACAATTCCTAGCACAGCAAAAAACCAGCAGCTACTCAATTTGCCACTGTTTCTTGCCAGTCTGGAAGAAAAACAAGTTCTCATTTAATTTACTTCAGAATGAAAAAGATAATTCCTGATAAATCTCTCTAAGTTCTGCCTTAGAACTTAAGAGAGATGTGAAAAGCCTTCATATAGTTACAAAAGATACTCCTCCTCTCTTCTCCCCAAAACAACACTAGACACACCACAGAGAACAAAATATGTGACTATAAGGAGACCAATGCCTGCTTCTACCCACCTTTTTCAAAATTCTGACCCATTTTTTACTAGCACTTCTCTGTCAAATATTACCTGTGCCATCCAAACTACTGGAAATACAATATAGCACCAAAAAGGAGGACTCCTCAAAGGAGGATATTAGATAGAAATGAAATCAGCAGGAAATTGAATGAAGACATGAAAAACACCTCAAAGAACAGCATTAAAATGTGAATGAGCTTTCAGCTTTGTTCACTATTCCTGATTAACGAAGTAAGCAGAACACAGATTTGGGTTAGGATTTGTAATCACGACTCCCTTATTTTGCTCTTTTACTGTAGAAATCTAACATCTAAGGAAGTTACTGTGCTTTACCCCCACATCAGCTGAAGTGCAGCAGCTGAAGAGTCCAAGAGCTCCAGTCTCATCACAGGTCAATCTCATGTCACACTAACTTTCCTTTGGTTACCCTGTGCTGTTTTGGTCTGAAATAGACTAGGAGCATTGACATGGCTTCCTTAAGGTCAACTCTAAAAGCAAAATCATGTCTGGATCCTCAGTCTTAATTGTTTTATGGATATTTGTATCATGAATTTATATGCCCCAGGAAGTTCAAGCAGGCTGTAATACAGCATTCACAGGGAAGACAGACACGCTTAAAGCAAAAAACCCCCAAACAACCCAAAAAAGAACAATACTTTATAAAATAAATCCGCTGAACCAAGCAGAAAATTTCAATTTTAAATATTTCTAATAGATCCTTTGAAGCAGCTCTGCTCACCAGGAAAACCCAAACTTTCTCTGTAAATATAAATTTAGAATATCTATATATATTTTATAGGCAGTAGATTTGTCAGCTTAAGAGATCCATTTACTTAACTCATTTCTACATATGTAGTATTTAGAGGACTTTTCACAGAAGGGTCAATTCCCAGAATTTCCCAGTCTCAAGTCTTCCAGATTTCAGTGAGCAGAGAAATAAGCTTAAGGCCCTCTTTGCTCTCTACAGCATTTGAAGACCACAGTAAAATCACTGCCAAAGTGGCAGTCTTCCAGCAGGCAAAAGCCCACATAGCAGCAAGACTCAAATGAACTATGGAATTTTCCACAATCACAGAATCATTGGTTGAAAGGACCTTAAATAGCATCTAGCTCCAAAGCCCCTTCAAGTGAGCAGAGGCACCTTTTACTAGACCAGGCTGCTCAGAGCCCTATCCAGCCTGGCCTTAAATATTTCCAGGGATGGGGCATCCACAACTTCTCTGGGCAACCTGTGCCAGTGCCTCACAGCCCTCATAGTAAAGAATTTTTTCCTAATAACCATTTTAAACCTACTCTCTTTTAGTGTGAAGCCATTCCCTTTGTCCTGTCACTACAGCTCTCGCAGGCTCCCTTCAGGTTCTGCTGCAATTAGGTCATCCCAATTCATTTCAGGCTGAACAAACCCAATTCTCTCAATCTTATGTCTACTTCTAAAATGTCTGCTTCTAATTATTCTTTTAAACAGCCCCATCAGTAATGGATTTTTGCTCTACCTTAACCAGGCTTCCTTCTAGGAGTTTTATATACTCAAACATGAGCTAAACCAATACAAGTTAAGGAACACAGCAGAAGAGATACTTACGAAGCTAAGATTTCAAGGGCAATAAGTTTATCTTTACTGAATGTGAAGCAGTTGAGAATATTAACCATTTTTGATGCTGGAACTGCCACTATTTTCTGACAAGAAAGAAGGAAAAAAGGCTGTGTAAAATAAAGCAGTACAACTATTTTAAACTCCGAATACAATTCAGTTACAGTGTCATATAGTGTATTTCAGTAAACTGTTAATAGCCTCTCCCTTCCAATGGGAAGGAGACTCTATATGCTAAATTATGAAAAAGCAGCTCCAAAAAGCACTCACCAAAAGCAAAGAAATCAGGAGAGTTAACAAGAGTTACAAAGGATTACATCTCTTCCTGTGATACACAGGAAAGTAAAAGTCACTTTAGTCACAAAAGATACCCCAATTAGAAGCATGATATTTCATAGCTTGATACCACTGAAGGAGATGAAGAAGCAACTTTGAAGATTTTTTAAGGGTATATTGACTCATCAGTTGAAAAGTAGGTGTCATAAAATTAAAATGATATTAAGAGAGAAAATTTATTCCACAAGATCATGTCAAAAGAACTTACATGTTGTAAAGCCTTTATTGCCTTAAGCTGTGGTTCTGCCCAGGAGAAGTATCTCAGTAATTCAACAACCTGCAACAGAGTAAGGACTTCAATTAATCTTTCAGATATATTAAAAATGTATTTTAACAGCATCAATATGACCTTTCCACTTTTGTAGCACACTGGTATACTGCTAAAAAACATTTGTCTGTGACGTCTGATTGTCAGTGCCTACCAGCATCTAACCTTTCTTATTTCTAAGTAGGCACCTAAAAATTCTATTTTATGAGACGAAGATTTTCCATGGAAATATTTAAAATACTTACTTTTCAAAATGTATTTGCATATATGCATAACAATACCACTGTATTAGAATAATTAAAAAAAAATTTAAAAATCAAGTATCTCTGAAAAAGCTTATCAGCAATCAGGATCCCAAACAGCATATTCTCAAACATACACCAAAAAAGGCAGCAGAAAAAGAAAGAGGGAAAAAAATCTACATATTTTCAAATTATACATTACTACTACATCTCTATTTAGACAATACATGCAAACCATCTTTAATTCCACCATTATGATAAATACATACCATTTTTCAGACACAGTAAGAAAGAAAATGTAGTGATTTTGATGACAAAGCAACTTGGAACTCTTTTTAATGGTGTCATGCTGCTACAATAATAAGGAATTAAGTCACCTCAGTTAATAAATATGAAAAGCTAATATGATCAGCCTCAGTATGACTGGAGACAATCAATTTGTATTACTGAATACACAAAAAACATAGTTCCCGTTAAACCCATAACCATGCTGACTTTACCTGTTCACTGGAAAAGTATCCATGAACATATTCAATAGCTTTTAATTTGTACTCAGTCAGTACAGCCTAAAAGATATAGAAAAAAAGGATGCATAATTAGTGACTCAAAAAGTATAATTATAGCACAACCATCTGCTAATCTATTAATCTAAAATCTACCCCTACAAAGTGACATTTGTATCAATTACACTGCAGCATTTTGAAGTAACAGTGTATTTCTTAGGTAACTGAGAACAGTGAAAAGCAGGAAGGTGTGATTTAATTCTTCTGTTTAAAAATACTAATTTTTTTATTTATGTGATTGTGATTTTTTTTTGTTGCTTATAACTGTCCTGAGAGAACATCACCACTCTTCTTTTTGCTCCAATGATTTACATCAACTTTAAGTCAAACATGATAATACAGTTGATTATTCAGGCAATCTCTTTGTATGGCTCCTTAAACTAACTGACAAACTATTTTGGGCGAATTCATGAAGAAATTGGATAATGAGTCTATACAGACAGAATGAAATACACAACAAAGCCTGGTCTTTAGGTGAAACTGTCTTATCATTATCCTTATGCATTTTAACATGCAGTCATACCAAACAATTTCTGTTTGCACAGAACTTTAATGCAGCATTGGCCTTTTGACTTTTTGACTTTTGTAGCAAGTTGTGTTGATAACCACGTGAGCTAACAGCCAGGACTTCCTCCTTCCCCTGTACCCTGCGACAGGTACAAAATGTAAAGAAGACAGCTAACAGCTGAATTCCTGCCCCAAGCTGGTGAAAACACCTCTCTTCCACAGTTTCCAAGTCCCCCCTCTAATGCAAATCTTATGTGTTCTCAAACCACCTTTAGCTTTACCCACACACCCACTTCTATCTTCCTCCCAATAGCCCTAGAATCTACCCCTACCCCTTGCTTTTTAGTTCCTGTCCCTCCACACAGACACGAAGGTCTCCACCACTGCAGCCTGACTGTGAATGAGAGCACAGAAACTCACTTGCATACTGTTTGAGTCAACCCTTTTCCTTTCTCTACCTCATTAAGACACAAACACTACCAGACACACTGAAGCCACGGGAGAGAACAAATTCCTGTCTTCATGCTCATTTTTTCCTCCTCTTCATGCATTTTGGAAAAAAGCAGGGTATGTCTTTTTTTACCAAAACAAATGTTATTTTTCCTTCCTAAATAAACAACTGGAAGACTTTATAACGAAAGTACAAATAGAATGCACTGCTATGCATATTTATGGAAGGAACAAACAAACAAAACCCTCAAAGTTTATATATCTAGTGCTTGTAAATACATACAGGAAAAAACATAAGTAAGCTACACATGAAGACATTTAAATAATTGTTCCTGATAACTGTAGGACTGAAAATGGAACACGCCAACACAAACAACTTGTAAATCACATAATAAAGTAAGTTCTACCTCAGAGCTAGAAATGAAGCTTAAACAAAAATATAGCAACAAAGACACAAGATCACTATTTGAACAAGGAATGTTATATCACAACAGCAGAACTATTATTAACACAGCACAGCTGTGATCCTTAGGTCAACATCAAGTTGGAATACAGGAATACAGGCAGATAGCATAGAGGAAACATAATTGCCTAAAATCACACGTCTAACCCATTTTGTCTGAAGTCTTTAGTAATCACAAAGCGTATTCTGAAGGACTGCACTGCAGTAATATAAGTGAAACATTACCCCCTCCCATCATCAATCATCAAAGATAGCATTCATGTGATTTTTCCTTGTGGTTCCCAGATTTTCCACACAAATTCATAAACTGGGAGAGAAGTCCACACCCTGAAATATCATAGACTGTCATGTTTTTAGCTGTTTTATAAAGGAGACTTTAGGACCATGACGTTATGCACAAATGTAGTTGTGATAAGAAAGACACCTCAGAAGCTTCTGTTAACAGTTTTATACCTCAATATGGTTTTATACATCAATATGTTGTAAAAGAATAATATTGCAATTGCAGCCATCACTGCCTCATTCCAACGAGAAACTGAACTGAAACTCAACTCCAGTACCCGAGTCCAAATAAAAGAAATTCACCTCTCCTTGACAAACCAATAGAACAAAAAACTCAATACAAAAATGCTATGGATCGCCATTCTGCCACAAGGAAATATCATGTGAAACAAGCCCTTCATTGTCACATCAAGACAGCTTCTGCAGGTAAGCTGTTTTACTGTGACACTTAAATAACCTCCGCTTAACTGCAACAAAATACATCCTCACAGGCTTCTGCCTTCCAGGCAAAACAAGAAACATTAATCTCAAACGTTCTGGTTTTTTCTCTCTCCTTTTCTCCTAGCATTCGGGAAGTGTGTCAACCAGTAACCTCGAGCTTTGCTGTTAAAAGCAGACACCTGTGCAGAGGGAAACCAGAGCCCTGCCAGACACGAGGAAACCCAGGTTTGTATCCCTGCTCCCCACAAGCAGCAGTATTTTGCTCAGAGAGTTTTTAAACGGGAGATGCAGAAGCACAGCTCAGAGCACGCATCAAAACGCAGGATTCACATCCCAGAGGAAGATGTGCACACACACTCCCGAGCTGTGGAAGACAAGAAGGACAACAGAGTGCAGCTCAGAAATCAGCGCTCTCACGTCCTACTCGTGCATTGTACCTCCTAAACCAGCGTTTAAAGGTGGGTACTTCGCACTGTCTCCAGACAGGCCAAGCAAACGCAGCCCTTCTCCCCAAATAAGACATGCTTAGCTACTTTGTTTTTCTTCCGCACCATCCTTGAAAGTGAAAATGCTGCAGTAACCTTATCCAAGTGCTTATTTCAAATGAAGGCTCAAGATCACCTAGTCCCAAGCACCCTGCTATGAGCAGGGACACCTCCCACTAGATAGGGCTGCCCAAGGCCTTATCCAACCTGGCCTTGAACACTGCAGGGATTGGGGCACCCATAGCCTCGCTGGGCAACCTGTTCCACTGCCTCACCACCTTCACAGCAAAGAATTTCTTGTCAATATCTTATCTAAATGTCCCTCCCCCTTTCAATTTGTAGCCATTACTTCTGGTGATGGAGTTTACATTCCATCACCAAATGATTAAACTAACACACCAAACGAGAATTTACCTTCCTAATTTCATCCAGCACGGTTTCAAATGATTTCTTATCCATCTTGACTACTGCATGCAATGCCGACGCTTAAACGTGGAGGAAATAATACTAGTGATAAAAAAAAAAAAATCCTAAGTGTCTTTGAGCATACAGGAAAAACGGATTTAAAAAAAAAAAAAAAAAAAAAAAAAAGCCAGGCACGGAAGGCGGCCGGGGCTGTCCTCGGCCCCGGGGATGGAGCGCTGTTGCCTCTGCAGTGGCGGACACGGAGACAAAGGCGCCCTGCGGGAGCCGCCCGGCGCGCCCGCTCCCCGCGCGTCCCGCGGGCGCTCGGGCGGGCGGCGGGAGAGGGGCGCAGGGGTCGCGGCAGGAAGGGAAGGGAACGGAAGGGAATGGAAGGCAAGGGCGGCAGCGGCGGCCGCCCCGCTCAGCGCTCAGCACGCGGCACCGCAGCCGGGGCGGCCCCGCTGAGCATCGTTCGCGGCGCCGCCGCCCTGCGATCCCGGCGGGCAGAGCGGGGGCGGACGCGGACGGTCCCCGGGGCAGGCGGGGCAGGTGAGGAAGGCGGCCCGGGAGCGGCGTGAACCCACAGACAGCGCACCCCTTCCGCCGGTCCCGCCTCCGCGCCGTCGCGCCCCTATGGCATCACAGCGCGGAGCGAAGGCCCTTTTCCACGCTGGGCGACGATAGCGATGCCTGCGCAGGAGCGGGGGGAATTCGGGGCGGACTCGCCCCTCGTCCAGCTCCCGGCGCCGCGCCGAAGCGCTGAGCGCCGCCCCGGGGCACCGCCGCGCCCGCCCCGCGCCGCACCCGCGCCTCCGCCCCCAGGCCCGGGCCCGGCACGGCGCGGGGAGCAGCGGCCACCGGGGCCGTGCGGGAGGGGCGGCGGCCACGTGGATGCCATGGCAACCGGCCCGGCCCCCGGGAGGCGGGAGCGGCCACGGGGCCGGGGCTGCCATGGCCGGGACGCTGCTGGCCCTGCTGCTGGCCCTGCTCGGCGGCTCGCAGGTGCGCCGCCCGGGGCTTTGAGCCAGGGCCTCCGGTTAGGGCGGACAGCGGGGAGGGTCTGGCGGGGCCGCTGCGAGGGGCGCGCCCGGGGCGGCGGGGCCGGGGCCGGGGCCGGGGTGCGGGCGGTGTCCCGGGACCCGTTCGCTCTCGGTGCCTCCCGCGCCGCTTGAGGGCTCCAGGCGGAGGCTGCGGCGCTGGGGCGGCTTCGCAGCCCCGCCGAGGCAATGCCTGCACAGGCGGCGCCTTCCAGGGGATTCCAGGCGCTGTGCTGTGCCCCAGCGAGGGAAATGCAGTCTATGGGTTCCCTACTTCCCACTTCAGCTTCCGACTTGATACTGACAAATGTTCTCCTTGCTTGATTGCTCGCGGCTTTCCTTCATGGTAGCCCAGCCTGTCTGTTTGTGGCTCTGTGTCGTCAGTGTGTCCCCTGGTCCCGGCAGGGCGAGGAACAGAAATGTCAGGTGGCCGTGGGCCTTCAGCGTCTCCTGCGTTACTTCCTAGCTCTGTGCTGAGTGCTCTCCTTCAATGGTCACCTTGCAGCAGTGCTTGGCTTCCACTCTTCTGCTGGAAAAATAGAACAAGGAGGTGGAAGATTGTTTTTTTCCGTTATCATTTAAAATATATACATTGACCCGAATCTGACTGTTCCTGGCATTTTACACTTCCTCATTTCCAAGGTGTTTTCTTTCTTGACTTGTATTATTTTTTCTTATTTTCACATCATGAAGTGGCCACTGAATTTGGTGCCTTTGGAACCTTCGTTTCCCTCATTTTGGAGAGTGATTTACAAATATTAACAGCAGCTCTGGTGTAAGAAATTTCAGGGTATGTGTTTTGCCTTCAAATTCCAGAGCTCCCCAGTCCAAAAGACTTGATTACTTGGTTTTCAGATTGTGGAAGCTTTCCCACTTGCAGTCCAAACCCCTGACTGCAAGCCTGCTTCTGTTAATTTAAGTTGAATAAATGAATTAATGATGGTTCAGTGCAAAGTTACTTTCAGCTGCTGTTTCCTTTGATCCTACCCTCATGGAATTTGACTACTATATATTTATTTTGTATTCTCAGGTTTTAAAAGCAGAGTACTTTTCTCCTTGGAAGGGAGAGCAACAGATGTTCAAGCTGGACATAGGCTGGCCTAAAACTCCAGAAGACTTCACTGGTCAAACATTTTGTGTTGCTGTTGATTCTCTCCATGGTTTGGTCTATGTAGGACAAGTGAGTGGGAATACAGTATTTCTCTCTGTGCTGTTTTGTGTTCTTTTGCCTTTAAAGCATCTGGTTAAGGTTAGGATATATATGTGTATGTTTGCTTAAGTATATTTTCATATTTATATACGTATGAATAATTATTTTATCAAACTCAGAAAATATAAGCAGAACTGTCTCTGCTATTTCTGTTTTTGAAAGCAGTTCTGGCACAGCATTTTTTTGCGGGGTTTTTTTTAAAGCATTACATCTCTGTGGTATAAATGCATGATCCAGCTTAACTTACAGCAGCTTGTTCCCTCACTTGTAAAATAAAATGTGATTCTGAGGCAACTGAACTTCCATTCTTTGAGGCCTCGTCCCATAAAACCAAAACTACACAGATCTTTCAACCAGTTAGAGTAATTGGAGTTAAATTATTTCCTCTACCCAGGTCCACGTGTGTGTATCTCTAGGCCATGGATAAGACATTCTCTCCATGGGATGTGGTGGGAAATTCTTGTAAAGCACAGTATGAGTACTTGAGTGCCATGCAATTAATAAGCACTGTTGCAGTTTTTCACAGCCATTACATTGGGCACACTTTTTAGCAGGAACACAAAATCACAGTTCAAGCTGAAGACCAGGATAGCTGCAGGCACTTGACTGCTCTGAAAGCTGGACTCTGTGTGATGTAAGATGAAAGTCTAGACTGACTGGAAGGTTTTTGATATTAAATTTAGACCCTTATCTCTTTTTCCTTTTCTAGCTGGAAAGAGACTTCTGGCAGACAATTATGTCAGGAGATTCTTTCAATTCATGAAACATTGCAAAAACTTCTCAAAGAGGAATTTTAAACTATAAGCTTACTTACCTAATATGTTTTCTTTAGAACTTTTTTTGCCTTTTCAGCGGGGAGACAATGTTCCGAAGGTACTTGTGTTCTCAAAAGAAGGCTATTTACTTCACTCCTGGAATGATACAGTTGAAATGCCTCATGGTATCTTTGTATGGAACACTGAAACAGGAAGTTCAGTATGGATCACAGATGTTGGAACAGGTATGCATGGTGGTGATATGAGAAATATTTGGTGGGGAAGAAAATGTAATATTTCTTTAAACAACTAATTTATTTAAGTCTCTCAAGCAATTCTGAGATAGATTTGCACTTTTCTTGCCATGAACAAACTTCTCAGGTGCTGCACAAAATAGTCTGAAGTTTCATGAGTTGTGCTGTGTGTCTGCTTACAGCTGCTGAGCTTGGTCAGCACTTCCCCACTGCCAGAAGTATGAGGGAAAAAGGCTGATAGACCTAGGTTCAGTGATCCTAATACAGTGGATAAATATTGTTATAGCCTGTGGATTTCCTAACCCACTACCATAATCTCATTATAGAATTTTGTCTGTTAAATGTATTAATACCTCTTTTGAGTATCACATTTTGATCTTTGCAGTCAGGTTTAATACTTACATTTTGTTTGCTAAGATGTTTTTGCATTTCCTTCTTTTCCTTGATTCAGGGAAATACGGGCACACAGTGAAACAGTACAGCCCTTTGGGTAAACTTCTGCAGGTCTTGGGCACACCCGGTAATGCTGGTTCAAGCTTGATTCCCCTGCAGTTTGATCAACCAGCAGAGATCTTTGTGGAGGAAACTGGAGAAGTCTATGTTGTTGATGGAGATGGAGGGATGAACAACAGATTGCTGAAATTATCAGATGGTATGGAAAAAGGAACTGTTGAAGTTGACCAAGGAAAACTGATTTTAAAATAGCATGCCTTGGGAATACTTTTAAGCGAGTATTAGGCAGAACTGTCATTTAACTTTAGTTTGGAGACCTTATTGAATCAGATCCTGCTTTATTGCTTGTCACTTCAGGAGAAATCTCTTAGTCATTCATGAGAAGAGGCTGAGCAAGTGACTTTGTTCACTCTCTAAGAAAGCTAAGGGGGATTCTTCCTACTGTCTTCAAGTCAGTAAAAGGAGGCTATAGAGAAGAGAGGGACACACGTTTCTTGGAGATAGACAGTGAAGAATGAGGAACACAGAGCAAAATATTCAAGAAGGGTGAATTTCAGAGGCTTTTTTCGTTAGAAAACATTCAGAGCAAGCATAGTCAGGCTGTCAATGACAGGGTGGCCCAAAGATGATTTGCACTCTCCATTCCTGTAGATGTTCAAAAGCTGATGAGTTATGGGCAACTTGATCTAACTTCAGAGTTGGATTTTTTTTATCAAGGCTAGTCCTGCTTTGAGGAGCAGGTTGGACCAGACAGTGTCTGAAGACTTGCATACTTAAATCGTTCTGTGATTTTAATTAGCTTACTCCTCAGTTAGGACAGTTACTAAAGAGTCTGCACATGCCCACAGTTGGAGTAAGTGGAGGAGCTACTGTTTCTCCATTGTGCTATCATAAAGTAGATAGTTTCCTAATACCTAGTGTGCAAAATGGTAAATTGTTAAAAGTAAAAACTTCTGGGTAAGAAATGTTAAAAATCAATTTAGGAAACAAGTGAATAGATAGAATAATCAGCCAACTTTTTTTTTTTTTTTCAGTGCTTAAGAGTACCTTGGATTCTGGCTCTTGTGTATTACTGGCTACATATTTGTAACTATAATCCTGTAACCACTAATAATAATCCAATAGTCACTGTAGTAGTCATGTTTTCTCTCAGATTTATGTATTGGGAGAACAGTGTTTAAACAGATTAGAAGTCTCACCTTTTACAAATTACCCAAAGTAACCTTGCAATGACTTAAAATGACTTAAAAGCTGGTTTATTTGTTGTTTTCTCACTATGATTTTTTTACTTTTATTTTTCACGGTGCTCACTGTTCAGATTACAAAGAGATATGGCTGACTGGAACAAATGGGAGTGGCATTGGTCAGTTCAAGATTCCTCACAGTGTAACAGTGGATGCTTTTGGACGGGTAAAGAACTAAGGAAATTTTTTTATTTCATCTTACAACAGACTTGTTTATATGTATTTGAACAAAACAAAATTTATTTATTTTTTGTTTAAACTGTTGTGATCTGTGTTGCTTTATGGGGCTACAGTTTTCTGTGTGATAGTCCTGAGCTGAAGTTTCATACTGCAGGTTCTATGGAAGGAGCTAATTCCAAGGTTAACACCAGGATCCTGACCACTTACACTGTCAGTGTCCATGCAACAATACAGTGTTCCTCCTGCAGTTTGTAACAGATTGCCATTGTGAGACTATAGGAGAAGTGTGTTGTGTAATAAATTAAAGCACTTCTGTTTCTTCATGTAGCAGCAGTGGCCTTCTCAGACCATCCTGACCTTGATTAACAGCTCTTCTCCCATGGGAAAGTGCATACCAAAGAATCGAGTCCAGTGATAAATACCTGTCCTTTGATGTACAGCCCAGAAAACTGGGCTGTGAACATGTGTGGGATGAATGATAAGAGCTAGAAACATCAGCTCTACTTTTCTTGATTTTTTTTTTTTTTTTTGTGGTTACTTTCTCTCTCCTGCTGGCTGGCTGTATAGTTGATCCTAAAACTTATGCACAGAAGAAACATATAAATACTCAAGTGTTTTAATTAAAGGCAATCCTGCTAGATGACAAAGTGGTGGTCTGTTACCCTCAGTTGCTACACTTCAGGGGGCTTTAATTTCATATTTGGGAATTCCAGATAAGCTTTAGGTATAGTGAGGCTCTAGCTAGGTTGTGGACATTACTCTCTTTTACATGCAGCTCAAGGCATTCCAAGAGTCTGCTTCTGCCAGGTGTTAATTGTAGTCTGGCTTTTGGTCTGGCAGTCCTAGAGAGGAATTATGCAGTCGCTTCTTAATCTGTTTCAGGGAAAATAAGATTGCTTCACTAAAACACCACTGATTGAAGTTAATTCTGCTGATGCTGTCTGAATTAGAATAAGAAGGGTATATAAAAATCAATTCTCTGCCAAAACTGGCAGAGTGGGAGAAAAAAATAGGAGGAACATGGTCACTTTATGCTGCAGGGTAACCTGCAGAGTTTATTCATTCAAAGACGGTGACTGGGATGAGCTACATTTTATTGCCAAGGTAGTGTTGATCATCAGTTTAGGTTGAGAATTAATAGTTAATTCATAAGAAATCTAAGAGAATGCTGTAGTAGTGCTTCATTTAAAAACAGTGATGAAAGACCTAAGGTTATGTTTATTGCTCCCTTTTTGGTAATACCCCAGGACTTTTGTACAAAAATTGCCATCATTGGAACTGTCTAGTGGTATTGCTAGCTGGCAGTGTTTGTGAACCCCGTTAACACAGGGTGGGACAGAGGCAAAACTGGGTAGACAAAACCAGCTAAACATGCTCTAAGTGTTTAAATGGCTCAATATTTGTAGTAGTATTAGGTATATCAGGAGTGTTTGTAGATCATGATCATGAAATAAGACTACCATTGGAAAAAAAATGCAGGTGACAGACCTTTAGATAGATCTTCAGAATTTAATAGGTGGAAATATGTCTTCATTGTGGGGATGAAAATCCTACCAAGTATATCCATATAGCTGCAAAAAAAAGAAGGCACTGATTTCTCTGTTTAAGTAGTATAAAATAATTTGTATAGGTTACCTGAAGGTCAGTTTTGGTTTATATCTGGAAGTCAGATCTGATTTAGTTTTGAATGGGAAAAAGTATACATTCTCCAGGGTACATTCTTCCATTTTTTTATTACAGGGAACTTTGCTCTTGTAAGAAACAAATGCATTGAATTTGTTCTATTTGCTGACAGCCATGATTTTTCTTTTTAACAGGTATGGGTTGCAGACAGAGGCAACAAGAGAATCCAAGTTTTTGATAAAGTCACAGGAGAATGGCTTGGGTCTTGGAGCGGCTGTTTTTCAGAAGATGGGCCCTATTCTGTCAGGTATTGTTGAACAGCTCTAGAAGCACACAGTTATGTAAATAAGGTGTACTCCTACTGGTGAATTAAAATGCTGATATGTAATGCCTGCTCACATGGAGTTAACTAGTGTAATGAGGTGCTGGGTGTCCTAATGTATGCATAGATCTGTACAGTTGCATCTTGACAGGGAAATCCTGACTTTATAACAAGCCCTGTGGATTTGAGTGCATGACTGGGAGCTTCACTTTATTTATTATTAAGCTTACTGTTGCAGCTTTTACAGGAAGAAAGATTTTCTTGAACAAGTTTCCTGCAGCAGAATGCATCTCAATGAGCAGCCATATGAAGAGGAAGGCTTACAACTTAATTCCCCATGTTACATTGTATTTTGTTGGTCATAGCCTTCAAAACTGTGACTATTAAAGAGGTTTTGTTTGTGTTAAAATGAGATGTCATATGGAGTTCATAGTTCAAAAATATGTTTATCTTTCACAGGTTTACTGCTGATTACAAATACTTGATTGTAGCTCAGCTGAATATCAACCGGTTGGCAATCCTAGCAGCACCTCCTGTTGGCTCCATTGGGGACTGTGTCATTGTCCACAGTGTCCAGCTGGCTGATGAAACCAAACCACACCTTGTCGATGTAGACATGAAGAGTGGAGCAGTCTATGTTGCAGAGATTGGAGCCCAGCAAGTACAAAAATATGTACCCTTAAGCTGATGGTTTCCCACAACTGCCATGGCTGTTGTGACACACAAGCTATGTGACATTTAAGACTTATGACCACATTTCCTTGAGTTCTTTATAGCTTGGGTTTCCTTAGAAAAGTATGGAATGTGCAAGTGCTCCCAGAACTCTAGAGCTAAGACTCTGTCCTAGCTATTCTGGAGTTCTGGAGAAATACTTGGTCTTGAGCTATTATTTGTTTAAGTAATGATATGGTGGCTTTTACTTTTGTTGCAATTGTAAAATGATAAGCATTTAATTTTATTATATAAAACTTCACAAACACAACTGTTGAACTTAAATGTATGGGGTCAGCTTGGGGTTCTACTGTATATGGTCAGAAATATCTGAAAGAAGTTTTATAAATTATTTCCTGGGAGAAGAGCACTTCATTTCCATGTTTCTTCACTTTGTTTTTTGAATGGTTATGCTGATACTGTCCAACAGAGAATATAAGGATGTGTCACAATGTTAAATCAGATGCTGCTGGATATTGGTGTCAGTACTGATACTGGCATCTGCCTTAGGTGGTTAATGACCTAAATACTGAAATCTGTTTTCAGCTCTAGCTAAAGCCATAAAGTCTGTAATAAGCTTCAGCTAAATTGATATTAGACACTTCAAACTAAATTAAAAGTATCTCCACAGCAGCCAAGTACTGATTTTTAACTAAATTAGTTCTTAACCTTATTTGATTTATACCAGTGTGAGCCTTATTTGATTTATATCGGTGTGAATTTTCTGTTCCGTAAGATTTCATAGTGGAACATATTGAGGTTCAAGTCGTGTAAGTTCCTCAAGAAAAACAAATTGCAATTTGCTAGGAAAGTCTTAATCAGCAGTAGGGACTGGGATACACATGATTTTCTTCTGATTCAATTGAAGTTCTGTCAGTTAACAGCAAAGCATCTGTTTTAATTTATTTCCAGAACTCAGACTTCATCAACTCCATTAATGTGTACAGTTAAGTTTCTTACACTATATTATAGCAGATGTCTCTAAGCTCTGTCCTAAAAAGTCCTACCTCTCCATTCCCAGAACAAAAGGGTTCTGCTTTCTTTACACATTGCTACAAGATTTTAAGTTCACTATAGCGTAGAAGGAACCCGGTATGGGAAAAATGGGATGGGGAACATGGCATGGCAGAAATGAGACCGTGGATAACTGATGAATATGGTAAAACTGTGGATCCACATTCCGTATTTTCTAGCTCTTTAAAACACTTGAGAGAATTTTTGCTGTTTTCACACACTTATTCTACTGTGTGGATTATTTTAATGCTAATCACCAGCTAAGAGAGGTCATTTTTTTATACTTTCTTAGAAAGGGAATATGGGAAATACCTACTTCAGTAAGCGTTATCAAAAGCAAATGCTACTTAATTTGGGAGGTTTCAACCTAAGATTATAAATTTGTGAGTCAGCAGATGGAAAAGCTGTTCAGAAAAGTTAGATTCATACTTTTTCTGAAAAGTAACTCAGCTGTGGAACTTGACTTCCTGATTTCAGCACTATCTGAGATTAATGCACTAAATGTGAATGTTTTGTTGTTGACTACACCTACAACAATAAGACCAGATCCCACCTGGGGCTGCCCTCACTCAAGCCTTAGAAGCAGAACTTCAAGGTTATAGACTAGCAAATATGATCCATCACTCATTTGGTCTTGAATGGGAGCTAGTAAACAACATTTATTTGCTTAAAAAATAACAATACTTCCTCTAGACCTATATGAATATGTCCACACAGTGTGTTGTGTGGCTTTTCTAACTAGTTTTTGACTAGCTCAGGGATCTCTGCTCTGTGTGCAATTTAGCTATTTCTTGTCTATACAAGGTGGGTTTATTTCATAAAATTTTGCTGTAAAATCATGATATTTGAGCATATCTTGGTGGTGTAGGGGGTCCAGGCATACCCATCTTTTTTCACTACATGCTCTCCTTATTTATTTTTTCCTTTGTCGCATCCATTTGAAAATAGAACCCCAAGCTCTTTGGGATAATGTTTTTGTGTTCAGTAAAGCAATATAGTGCACTTTTGGATGTTGACAAATAACTTACTTGTACAAGTTTCTGTTTGCTGCATGGATCTGCTCTCAGCTCTTTCTCATGAGCTTTTGCAGTCCCAAGAAATGGGGAGCATCCATCCAGTTTTGTGTGGCTTAACTGAAATAGGCCAAGGTGCCAAAATGTGCCTTGCCACTAGGCATTTGAGTATCTGTGATAACAAGGGACAAGGGATGCTTATTGTTGATAATTATGAGATGCTTAGACTCTGTTTTATCTCTGTGTCTATGACCAGACTGAGAAAATTGTTTTGTGCACTAACTTGCTAATTCTCTGAATGTTTTCTTATGTATCGCCTTGAAACCCATTTCTGAAGAAATGCATAGTAGGAGAATTTGATAAAATAAATTGAGAATTTCCCATTATTAAAGTTTTTGGTGCTTTATTTCTGTACTAATATAAATACATTTTATTGTAATGGATTACTCTTCTAAATACAGAGCCCTCTCTTTTGCATTCTAATAGATGCATCAACACAGAGACGTAAATATCTCTCATATGTTTCCCGCTGAGTAATTAGTAAAATGGAATGATGAGTTGCATAAGTGCCAAGTTTAAAAAAACCTTTTAAAGTGTATACCCTTATGATGCTAATAGGGAAATTAAAAAGAATCTGACAAAATTCTTACACCAAATCAGGTTTTATTTTCAGAAAAGATTTACTGAGCAATCTGTCTGGTTTTTAGAAGACCAAGAAGGGTTCTCTACGGATTAGAAATACTTGCACAAGAAAAAAAGTAACATACTGCAGTGTTAACTAGACGAGAGAAACCTAAGGTAATTGCTAAAACTGTTCAGAAATCTAATTTTAGGTAATCAGTGCCAGCTTTTAGGTGTGAACAGTAATCACTGGAGTATTCAACTAATTGAAATAGAAACGCCCTCTATTTAAATGTCTCCAATTTAAATGCCTCCAATTTAAATGTCTGGCTTTTTGTCTTTTTCCGTTTAATCCTTTTGTTTAAGTACCTAGGTTGTTAACTGGATGATGTTTCTAGGAGGTAAGACCAGATCACATAGTCCTCTCTCTTCACAGAATCATAAAATGGTTTGTGTTGCAAAAAACCTTCAAGATCATCTGGTTCCAACCTCTCTGCCAAGGGCAGGCAACTTTGCACTAGATCAGGTTGCTCAGATCATCCAACCGTACCTTAAGCACTTCCAGAGATGGGGCACCCACGACTTCATTGGGGAGCCTGTGCCAGTGTCCCATTATTCATGATTTTTTTTTTGATGCTCAACAGCCTTTGCATGTGTGTGTGTGGATGTGTGTGTTTTCTCATAGTCAGGAATTTATTAACAATATTTGGCCAAAACAGGAAAAGCCTGATCCAGGTTTGTGCTATGCAAGATCGGGTTAGTGAGGCTGAGCACCTCAATAAAAGCTGAAGGGGAGGGTACTAAAGTATGTTTGTGGGTCTGTTCATTGCTGGAAGTTTACTGCCTCTGTGGGTAAGTTTCGCTGCCTTACAATGGTTATTAACCTTTTTGAAGCATTAAGTAGTCACTTATCTCAGTTAGCATTTGCTTTCTTAACAATTTGTATCCCCAGAAGCCTTCTATCTATCAGCCAGAAGTGTGTTTGCAACCACTCGGATTGCCTGTCTCCATCGTAAGAGGGCACCAAACCCCTGCTGATGCTTGGGGGGGCTCCATGTGAGGACTGACCTAACAGCTGGTGATTCCTAAACGTTTTCAGCGAGTCAACAAAGATAACGAATTGCTCCACACTTCCTTTCTCTTCTCAAAATAGACTGCTTTAAGCATAAGCTGATCATAGAATCATAGTAATTCTGGTCTATTATTACTGGATTTATGTCCATCTTTTATTTCCATGGTTTTCCTATTGAATTTCAGTAATTCAGTGTCCAGAGACAACTGGATATCATAAATTGATTCTTGTAGACCTTGCAGCCTTGGTTTCAATGGAATTAATACTGATATGTAGCTTTGGAAACATAATAATTTATAATACTATAACTGTACCAGAATAATTATAGTAAGACAGTGATGCCAGTATATTTCCCTACAGAGGTGACTCTGAGTGAGATTAGAGCTAATCTTACTTAATCTCATTCACCAATTTTATTCTACCTCTCCTTTCTCAGCCTTTGTTTAAAAAATCTTGCTCTGGTTTTGTAATACTATTTTAGTCTACTCCTTTTGCATCTGCAAAAATTGTATTTTCCAGTAGTTGCCATAAAAAGGTTAGAACACACACTTTTCTTCAGGTAAATGATTCAATATATTTGAATCATTCAGTCTTTCAGGGTTCATAGAACATCAGAGTCATGTTGTTTATTTGAAGTTTTAAAGTAGGAGGATATTCATTTATGCACACAGGATGATTTGTTGCTGCATTAAAGCCAAAGTAACACTGATACAAATGAGATATTGAATAGACTTTATGTATCATAGAATCACATGTTTCAAGTCTGAAGAAACCATATGCAATTGTGTGGCTCTATCTGCAAAACAGAGGTGAAAAATACTGCACAGTTACTACAGGAATAAGCCTGGTAATTCAGTCTCAGTGTGATGGGATCTCTCACCAACAAATTTAGAGTTGAGAAATCTTGAATAACTAGAGTGTGTATACTTAAATTCTTCCTAGTAGTCAATAAACTTTATGAAGGGGAGGCTTTATATTTAGTCTGGATTAAATTTGTCTTCAATACCCTGTGTTCTGTTTCCAGGTAGCTTAGAGATTTAATGGCAATTTTTTTTTTTTTTCTTATCACCCATGGAGTCATTTACAGATGATGACTGAGTCATCTCTTGCTCTGCTCCTTATCTAAACTGTATAGATTGGAAAACTTGACTTGCAATGGAAAACTTTTAGATAAGACTTTAATTTCAAAATGTTTTTGTAGCACTTTTTAATAAACACAAATGCAGAAGAATGTTTACTGTGCTACAGGAAGTCTGGATATTAGATTGCCAGCACTAAACCTATTTGTGTGCTGTACCAAAGTAATACTATCTCCCCATGATTAGATGAGGCTGAATTTATTAATGCTACTAGCTCTGAGTACAGCACTGTCTCTGACAGTTGTCAGAGAATTTGGGAGCTATGTTGTCAAGGTGTAAAGGTGGAAGAATAGACTAGAATGGATACAGTGTTTTTTATCGGTGTTTGCTGTTGAAATGCTTAGCAAAATTTTCATGCTGTTGACATTTTTTGACAGGGTCTTAATCAGAAGTTCTGGCTGAATTTGTGTCAGCAAATGCCTTATTGAAACAATCAGATAAGTTACTAGCAGGTGATCAGTTCATGAAGGTAATTAAGTATTTTCAGGAGATTTCTGAAAAACTTGTGCTTAGAACTGCATTAGTATCACAGGAGAGAAAAAATGGCAAATATTATGCAAAAAATCCAAAATGCACAAACAAACAAAAGCCCCCCACCACACCTGTATGTGAAATTTCTATAGAGGTTCAAAACAATTGATGACTGTACCTTGCCAATTGACATAAACCATAATGAAATAGAGATACTGGATATACAACCATGAAATCTATTACAGGTCCTTCGAAGAATCTCTGAGCGTGCATGTCAGGATGATCTGACTAACAAAGTTTGCTTAAATCTTAAATGGGCTTTTAGCAACATCTCATGCCAAATGTCCAATTGTGTGAAATGAAAAGGGGCTAATTATGGAAGACTAATTAAAATATTATAAATTAAGTTAAAAACTAGTTCTGTGCTGGTCAATCTATTGATAAATGTTCTGGAAATGAATTTGGGAAGTCAGGGACAGAATTTACTGACAATACTAAGCCACTCAGGCTTAAGAGTAAAGACAAAAGCTGCAAAGAGTTGGAGAAGGATATCGTGGGATTGAATGGTCAATAAAATAGCAAAAGAAGTATAACACTGATAAATATAAAATCAGGTGCAATTAGTAAAAAGAAATCCAATTTTATAGACTGTGATAGCTTTAATATATACTGCCATTCAGGAAATTATTCCAGCCCATGAAAGATGATTGTATGAAAATATCAGCTTCCAAACTGAGCAGCAGTCAGGAAACAAGAGAATAATGAGTGGTACTAGGAAAGCACCAGCTGATCAAACAGAAAACTTTGCAATGCAGGTACGTGAATTCCTAGTACATACCCATTTCGAACAGTACAGGCAATTCGGCCTCTTCTTCCCCCTTCTAATCTAAGGAAGGCTAAAGCAGAAATAGAAATTGTAGAGCAGGGGAAGAAAAGTCTGTTGAAAATCCTTGGCTGTATGCAGCGACTGTATCATCAGCATTTCATCATGCAAGGACTCTGTATGTACTTGCCTTTCCCCTATAGCTGCTGCTATGACCTGTTTTGGCTTCAGAACTCGGTGAGGATGTACAGACAGCTGGCATGCCACGGTGGGGTGGAGGATACAGATAGGCAGAGACATGTGGTGTCTATTATGCAGGAGCGGTTAGCTTGAAAGGAAGATAAGACTTTGTAAATATCTCAGCTTTTAGTGATGAAGGTATTTTATGAATAGGACATACAGTCACAAAGTCAGTTAGTTTGTCTTACTGAAAATCAAAAGTTTCAGCAAAGGGATCGGAGTTGCCCTCATTCCAGTCTGATCACCTTTGATGCTCCTCCTAAGGGTCATGCTCTGGCTGCCTGTGCCACCTGCCCACTGTCCCAAAGGTGAAAAGCACTATACTCTCTGCATCAGGTACTAAAATATAAAAAAAAAACCCTAAATTTTTTGGTAACACATCATGACCCGTGGTCTAACACAAACACAAGGTAGCACAAGCCAATTTTTCTTCAAACATTGAAGCCCTTGAAAAATGTTGGAATTCAAATGAAGGTGCTCTTTGAATGTAATAATGATTTCCAGCCAAGACAAAATGCTGATGGGTTGTGCTGGTTTATCTCATGTGCATTGGTGTAGCTGGAACAAGCAGGCAGAAGATGACTCTTGGCTCCCAAGTGAGGCCTCCCACTGCAATATTCATGGCAGTGGGTGACTGGTCTGCAAGCAAATACCCATAACTGTCTCTACAGGAATGCCATAAAAGATAAAGGAATCATACTAGAGGCATGTGCTTCAACGTGTAGAAATCTTACAGTGGAAAGAAGTCTTTAATCAATTAAGGAGGAGACCTGGATGTCAGGGGGAAGAAGAGGGGAGGGATTTTACCTAGCAGAGTCCACACTAGCTCTGTAATAAGGCTTGCTCCATCTTAGTTAATGCCCAGTGTAATTTCAGAGCTTTTAGTAATGAAAACTAGAAAATTGTTTTAAGAGCAGGAGATTTTATTATAACTAAGGATTGCCATGATTTGCCTCCAAGCTGTTAACTTAACAAGGCTTTGTGATGGATGATGCTACCAGATGAAAAGAGAAAGAAAGTCTGAATCATATATAAGACAGACAACAAGCTAGAGGAGGTAAAAATATTTGGGATGACTTTAGAGGTGGTACCTTTAAATGGATTTGAAAATGCTTGCCAGTGTTCTAACAAGGATGCATGGTGCAGCAGACAGTTCCTGATTTTCATTTTGCCCAAACTCCTTGTCACAGATGTCCTTCTTTCTCATAGACAGTTTTGTCAGGAGGAAATACAGGCCACAAACAATATTTACCAAACATCTTTTATGAATTAAACTGTTAATATTAATAGAGTCAATTTGCTATTTTTTTTACAGGTAAGTCTGATGGTCTGACCCATGAAGATCTACCTCCAGAGCTCACCCAGCTGCAAAGGGCTGCCACAGACAGCTCGCACCATGTACTTACCTTCTCTCTGACCTGCTGCTTTCCAGTCACAATTTCTCCGTTCTCACACAGGTTTTGGCAGTGCACAAGTCTTCTTCCCTGCACACAACTCCCCAGCAGGGCACAGGAGAGGAGGATGGACTGCACATCAGGAAGCCCTGACAGCATTGGAGAGGCTTAAAAAGTCTCTTTTTTTAACCAAGGATTGCAAAGAAAGATGCAGCTTACCTAAAAAAGGCAAATTTGCTGGCAATCTAGGAGAGGCCACCTCTAAAGCAGAGCTAGCCACTAGGAGTCCTAGGAAGGTTGCCAGGTGCTGTGAAACCCATGGAGCTCTGTAGAGTACTCATGTAAGGTCTGGTGTGTCCCATCTGCTTCTCCCTTCCTGTTCCACATGGAACCAGAGCACCCTTCAGTCACAATGGCTGCTCTCTGAGCAGCACCTTCCTCCTCCAACACAGGAAGCAAATTATACTCCCGATATAAAACCTATAATTATCTGCAGACACAACTTTTGGAAGGGGAAATATTATCTCTTGTTAGAGCATTTGTGGCAGTTTAAAAGCACTTGCATATGCAAGGCCTTATGTAACTTTCTTCTTTTTTTAATCAAATTTCTCACTAGGTATAATAAAAGATATCACCTTCCCCAGCAAATTTCAACTTGCTGAAGATGATGCAATAAATTTCAGATTGTTTGGACTGCATACTGTATGTATCCTTAACACAAACACACATACACTCAGGTATATAGATAATATATCAGGAGAGGTGTGCAGCAGATACAGTATATACAATCTAACATTCATACATATGTAGGCTATTTTAATTTATTTTTTACTGATCTAGTCTGGGTCCAAGGCATGCTGGGAGAGGAGAGTGGTAGCAAATGCTTCTATAATGAAACTACCTAAGCCACCCAGCATCAGCAGTGTTTGCTCTGTACAGAGACAGCCCTTGCCCTGGAGGCCTTCCCCAAGGAAATAGGCTGGTGTTAAAGAAAATCAATATATAATTCAGCAAGACAATCTGAATCTTCCATCCTTTCAAAAGGAGGTCTTGTTTGGTGTGAAGGATCCATTAGACAAGCTCAGGAATCCCAAGGAATGCTATTGCACCAGTCCAATTCACTGCAATAATTAGAGTGTATTAATTTTAATAGATTTTATGACATCCTTAGTTCTCTCTCTTCTGCTTGGCAGAAATTTCAGCTAGGATAAGAAAGGAATAAGAGCTGCTTGACCCAAAATCTTTATCAGAGAAGAAACATTTGCAGCTTGATCTAAAAATCTCAAACCCTATGTTATTTCAAAAGAAAAAAACAGTACTTGGCACTACACAATACACGAGATAAAAGGCTGCACGTTGCCAAGAGGACTTTACATAAGAACACTGCAGATAATGAAACAGTGGGAAAATGAATAGAGAGGAAATTATGAGCACCTTCTAAAAAGTTTTATTATAAACATACCTGTTAGCCCATGGAAGAATTTCTTTTTCACTGCAATGTGGTTAGAGGTGAATTCAAGTAAACAAAACATTCAAAAATTAAGTGGAAATGCCACACAGTGGCACTTCATGGAAGTACAGGTCAATGACACAGGCTGAAAATGTAACCTTTTTGTTAGGCAAAGATTTATGCAAGCCTAGTCAAATTGAATGTGGTTCCTGGTGCACACATTTAAAGAGCTAGCACCAGGATAGAGCTATTCCTAGAACAGCAGTCTCGAATCTGAAGTATAAATTAGGCTCCAAATCAGGAGTGGCAATTGGTAACATTTAAATAAACACCAGCAGACCGAGTGACTGATAATTCCACTGCCCATCCCTCGCTAGCCCATGCCTCCCCACTGAGGTGACTGACAAAACCGGGTATATCCTGTGAAGCATAATAATTAAATGGGCTGAATCCTGTGCAGCTGGGTGTTCAAAATGCAAATACTGCTGCTTTTTTAAATTCAGCAGAGAATTTATTAGCCTTTTATACAGATAATCAGATGCAGTGGGGGAGGGATGAATGGTAAAATTGAAGCAATACTGGCTTCCCAGTATTGCAACCCATAAACTGTGACACAAATGGGATTGGGTTGCTTCTTTCCTGTTCTGGGATAAGACTGTTTTAGCTGCTGCAGTTGGTTTAATTGCCTGGTCTTATTTTTTTAAGTGGGTGAAAGCAAACCTGAAGCATTGTGTTGGTCCCTTGTTTTTTGCTTTCTTGTTTGCTCCACAAAGAAAGGGAATGAAACAAAAGTGGAAGCTGACCACTCCTCGTGCCCACCACGGTTGCTTTGCAGCAATGCCCTCACCCACAGACCACCATGAGGTGATAGAAGGGAAGAGAGAACAGAACCAGCCCTGCACACTTCTCCTCCCGTTTTTTTCTGCAGATGTTTTACTTGAAGCCAGTCTCAGAGCCCAGCCTCTGGTGTCCTGTTCCTCTTCTTCTACAAGGGTCTTGAGGAAACTCCCAGAACTGCAGAGGGCTAATCAAAACACAAGCTGAATGATCAATAAAGCAAGTCATGTCACTCAACCAAAACCTTCCACCATTCACCTTTAGTAGACATTGTTTTTGTTTACCTTTGACCTCTGAAGTTAAACTATTCAGGCTGAAGTAATCCATGCAATGGATTTATCTTCTACTTAAATCAGTGATTCCTAAGACAGTATATTGTTTTCCACTTATTTAGAAAAATTTTAAAGCAGGCAGAAGCTCTAACACCTTCCTACTAAATATGGCTTTAAATTAAGCAAAGATCATGTCCCCTGCAGGAGAATTTCCACTTGTTTTTCCTGTGGAAAATATGTGGATATTTGGCTGTGCAGTGAGCCTGGAGATGTCCAAGGAATGCAAAGCTGAAGGAGGACCACCGAGGAGAGGACACTAAATGAGACAGAGCCCCTGAGGAGAAAATAAATTGGTGATCATGTCATTAAAGATTGTAGCCATGATGCATATGGGGAAAGGGCAGATTTAGAGTTGCACAGATGGCATTACCTCTGACATTTCCTAGGCTTTTGCCTGATTTAGTAGATTTAATAAGGTTATTAAACTTGCATATGTGCATGTACAGTATTGTTTCTGACAATGTGCCTTTAACCTGGTAAACTTGTTTGCAGTTGACAATACCTCGACACAAAATGCCACTCAATGAAAACAACTGTGTAAAGTGATCCCTAAGACATAGATGAGGAAAACATAAAATTACAGTGCAAAGTGGGCTTTCAGTGTTACTGAGAATGAAAATAACCCATGTCACCAGAGGTGGGCTGCTGCTTCAGATCTTATTCTCTCTTCACAGTTTTCCTTACAGCTACATCCGATGGTGTTTACATGTTGTGTCTAAGCGAAGGGGAGAAAACTGTTCACCAGAAGCCTCAAGAACGTACAACAAAAACATTCTTTCCAGTTTGTCAGTTACTTGTTTTTGTTCTGTCTGTAATCAGCTGTATTTTTTACTCCTTAGCTTTAAATTTTATTCAGGTGACCTTGCCTGTCCACAAACAGAACAAGCCAGTCTCCCCTTTCAAAGTGCAAGATTCAAAACCTAGTTTTTAATGGAAGATGCTTCCAAACTTAAAAAAAAAAAAAATAGTAATTTGAGTTACAACAAGGACTATTAAACAATTTCCTGTACTGAGCTACAATAGGTGGTTTCATCTCTACACCTCTTCTAATTGCTCACTATTATTCTTAGTGCTTATATATCTTAATGGGTCTTAATGTGCCTAAGATGCTTCTCCAGAGTATTTTCCTAGATTATGGCGAGCAGAGTTGTTATATGGTTGTTCCTTGTCTTCTGAGCATCTTATTACTTTGTCAATTAAGATTTTATGAGTAGTCCTATCTTGCTAAAATTTGCAAATCAAATAACTTTTAATTTAAAGGAGAATGATTTGATGGTAGTGTCTGCTGAGTTTTAGCTAAAGTAAATCAAAACACATTCAGCTGAAATTGTCTTGAAAGCAGAAAGGCAGTTGCGCTGTGAATCTGTGGGGGTGGAGGTGATGAATTACACTGTGAAAGAAAATGAAAACCAGATGTCACTTGCCAAACACCAACACAGGGCAGTTATGCACAGTGGAGGCACAGCCACACAGCCCTTGGACAAACCTGTTACCTCGATCCTCACCAAGCTGCCGAGCAGAGCGAAGCTGGAGCTCTGCTGAGGTGTCTGGTGACATCGGGGTTTTGCGAGATGAAGACAAAGCAGCAGCTCGGGCTGAACGAGCCCAGGCTGCAGATAAGAGGAGGGATGGGCAGTCTGCCAGGACCTCCCCAGCTCCGATGGCTTTGCCCAGAACTGCGGCACCGTTTGGAAGCGCCGCCGGCGCCCGCAGGGCAAGGAGCTGCTGGCTGCTCTGATACAGGGGATGAGGGCGGTTGAAGTCTGAGCTTGAACAGCGTGGCTTTTCACTTTTACAAGAGCTCAGGCATCGCTTTGGTGGCCACAAATAGTTTCAAACTCACAACTTCAGTTGCATTACGAATCTTAGCTTGGTGTAGGAGGAACCCAGATTTTATATAGAGGAAACAAAACTTGGAGGAAAGGTTAAAACACTGCACTGCAACTAGGAATAAAATTGCCACTGACAGCTACAGCAAAAACAGGTTTTTACCCTAAGCAAATGCATCACATATTTTGTTGTTGCTAATATGACCCCACTTACTAGGACAATAGCAAACACAAGAAGATACAACCTGGTGGTGATGAGGAATTGACATCAGAGTTGGGTTGGTTCTGCTGCTCCAGAGCATCCAAAGTTTACAAGCTGGGGAGTGCAGCTGTAAGTGGACAGAAGCTTTTTGCTCAGCGAGTTATTGCTTATTAAATGTTATTGATTTTTTTTGCAACTTTAAAGTAGATTTTCCAATCAACAGATGAGTCATTCCCCTAATCCTCTTTATTTTGCTAACAGACAAGTTAGAAGACTCAGCTGATACACACCTTGGCATATTGCCATTTTATGATTCAGTCTACTATCATAATTGTTTGTTGTTCTCCTTTGTTTCAGTGAAAATGATGGATTATAGTAATTATTTTTCATATTGTACTTCTTTTTAGTCCTTAGATCTAGAAAGAGATTTGGACCTATTTTCCTGCAAGTGAACCACAGCAGAGGCATGCCACTTTTATTTAAAGATACCTAGGTTAATCTATATTATCAACATCTCTTATTAGCAACATTAAAGAGGAAAATCAATTCCCAACAAAATCCTTCTGGGCACTTTCCCATCGGTAAAAGATCACGGCACTGCAGAGTTAAAGCCTCATCATCTCTACATGAGTATTCTTGCTGGGTTTGTTCCAGTTAAAATATCTTGTGAAATGGTCACATGAATGCTTTATGATTGAATTCAGCAATTTATAGAAGATTCCCTTTGGCTAAAATTTTCCAGCCAGAAGCTGAGATGCAGTAACTGACAGCATGCCTGGGGTAAAGGAAGGAACAAATTTTAACTGGAGGTGCTAACAGCTTGTGTAGGTACGCCTTTTTAGGGGTTCTGCCATGCTATGGCACCATACATGGTGCTCAAGGGGAAAAAGTTTTGATTCACTAACATTGCAAAACTGACCCCTCCTTCAGCTTGGGTGAATCTTACATGTCACAATGTAGAAAGCTTCTCTTTGGGAGAGTTTCCAGATAAGATCGCCCATCCACTGCATTGTGAAGGCAAGGATCCAAAAGATCTATCAGCTGTTTTTCTTGAAAAACCCACCTGCAAGTTGGTGCTGACCTGAGATGTGCAGCTTCTGGCCATAGCCCTGATTTACACCTGCTAATGCTCTCTACGGGAAAAAAAATTTGCTCTTTTCCCTGGGCAGCTGGAGGAGGGTCTGAACTCCAGTATCTCACGCTGAAAGGCTGGATGGCAAAGACTATGTCCCCTCAATCAAAAATAGCAAAAAAGAGGGTTTGGTCCCCACCCCCGAATGACATGGACTGTTTCACGTCCACACAGCCCAGGACATGCTCCTCTTCTAGAATTTCCACCCCACCCTCTCTGAGTATGTCCTCTGGCACCCTGTTGGTGCCCCTTCAGCAACAGGAATTATGACTTAGAGAGCTGGGGAACTTCACCTTGTTTTCTTTTTCTGAAATAATCTAGGGTTTGCTCTGCAACTCTGAACTTCAAGAACCTGTAAGTGGATGTTTTATTCACACCAGTGTCTGGCATGAGGACATACACCAGTGGTGGAGGGTCAGGTTCACTCATGGTGCCTTCTGGCAGGAGTTGCTGAGAAAAGACTCTCCCCAGAAGCACTTCTGGGCTCTCTCTTGGAAAACATTAATTGGAGTGGTCTGGTCAGCCCTTGAGCAAACTGAAAATTCAGCAGCAAACAGCTGGGAACCAGTCCTCAGCCCCACCCCCCTGCCCCACATTTGTTTAGCTGTACTAACATGCCAGGAGTTAGCACCTTATTTTCACCAAAACAGTATTACCAAATAAGCAGAAAAGGAATGACATGAGTCAAATTCAACACTGCACACACTCTCTCCCTGCCAGGAAGCAAACACTCCCATTAAATAGTTTAACCCCGATTAGAAATACCTATATATAAATCTGTCAGAGAAGGAGTCTTAAGTGTCTCAAGTCAAACTGCCTCCTGAGACTTCTCCCAGAAGAGTCAGCTCGTGCCCCACCTCCCACTCAAGGTCCCATCCAGAATTATGGTTTCATCTTATGCAAAATACCCAAAGTTTTTTGGCAGAATATTTGAAAATTAATACTGCAACACAATCATGGGAAATCCTCTCTTTTTAATGGGATTTTCTGCCTGGCTAATGAATAAATTGTCTTTTAAATGAAAGCTGCTTCTGAGTTTGTTCTCATACTGGATTCCAGCCCAGTTGACTGAGAAGGAAACTCCAGAGAAGTTCTGTTCCCTATGACAATGATCATGTCATGATGTGTAATGGTTATTTATTTATTTGTTTGCTTGCTTGCTTACTGACTTGCCATAGTTAATTTCTGTTGCATTGCTCCCTGCTGTCTCTCCCCATTGGTTTAAAAAGAATGTTGCACCTTGGGTTGTTTTTTCCCTCACAGTATTTAAGCCACCCAAATCTCTTTGTGGTGGTGCATTCTGTCTTCTAGCCCCGGGGATACTTTTCTGCCATAATCATCCTTTATCTGTGTTAGGGTTAACTCTTACAGTTCTTTTCCCTAGAGGTGAAGGAATGGATAGACAAATGGAGCCAACAATGAATGAATGCAGCACTGCTGCACACCCCAGCAGAGTAAAATGCTGACTTAACCAGCATTGCTTTAGACAATCATAGTTTCTTTCCAGTTACCTTGCTGGTCATAATCTCTACAGGTCATTGCTGCTGTGCTTTGTAGTCACAAGCTTCTCAGACAAAGAGTTACACATTTTCATTTATCTGTGAGGCAACCACCACAGCAGTAGTGCTTCTGAACATCGACGATAATTCATTCTGGCACTGTGCTGTGCTGTGTTAATATGAAAATGCAGTGCTGATTTTGTTTATTTGTTTTGTGTAAGGAGATTGATGCTAAATTTACCCCTGCAAATCCAACAGGATCATTGTGGTTTAAGATAATTGCATAGCTTAGCACAGTTGTAAAACTGCAGTTGATTCTGGCACTGGGAGCCTGCCTTTGATGTGTCTCAGGTTCATCTCCTGTAATGGAGTGCCAGTTCGTCCCACGATCCATCATTTATTTATTTAAATCTAAAATAATCAAGATCGGTTCCCAAGGCCCTATGGAACTGCCATAATAAATTATGCAAAAATACTGTCAAGTTAAGCCTCAGCAGTTCAGCCAACTATCTACCTCCACTGTCAGCTGGAATGCATGTCTCTGACTCCTCTGAAAACCCTCTTACATAAATGCCTTTTGCAGTATGCCTGGAAAGTCAGCAAATTTTGTTTCTTTAAAAGAAACAGGAAAAATTTCCACAACATTCAGATATAGCACTTTGCAAGTGCTGTGCTTTTCCCAGTTACTGGGAACTTCTGAGGAAAAGCCATTTCTTGGTCTTGCAGAACCAGTCCATGGAGGACTTTCCTGTGCACACAGAACTGAGTGTGTGAGAGGACAAGAGACTCTCAATCCAAACACAGAGAGTAAGGAAAACTGCAAGGGATGACCACAGATACATTTTTTCTGCTTTCCCAGGAAAACAGCATAAACTCCAAGAAGACCCTGAAGCTCCTGAGATACCACTATCTTATCTCTGTATTGAGTCCGAGTGGCAAGGTTTTGGTGGGGGGTGCTGCACAGGTGGCGACTGTGAGAATCTGCCAGGCGCTTCCCCATGTCCGACAGAGCTGATACCAGGCGGCTCCAAGACAGCCCCGCTGCTGGCCAAGGCCATCCGATAGTGCCTCTGGAATAACAGAGTTAAGAAAGGGGGAAAAAAACAGCAACTTCAGCTGGACAGAGGAGTGAGAATATGTGAGAGAAACAGCCCTGCAGACACCAGGGTCAGTGGGGAAGGAGGGGGAGGAGGTGCTCCAGGTGCCAAAGAGATTCCCCTGCAGCCCCCGGTGCAGACCATGGTGAGGCAGCTGTGGCCCTGCAGCCATGGATATCCACAGTGGAGCAGAGATCCATCCCCCTGCAGCCCATAGAGATGGGTGATGAACTGTCTGCAACCCCCATTCCCTGTCTTCCTGCACTGCTGGAGGGGGGGAGAAGGTAGAGAGTTCAGGAGGGAAATTAAACCCAGGAAGAAGGGAAGGGAAGGGTGGGGGTAAGTTGTTGCAAGATTTGGTTCTATGTCTCATTTTCCTACTCGGATTTATTTGGCAATAAACTGAACTAATTTCCCCAAGTCGAGTCTTTCTTGCCCACTATGGTACTTGGTAACTTTATTGCCCTTATCTCAACCCACAACCCTTTTTTTATATTTTCTCTCCCCTGCCCAGCTCAGGGGGAGAGTGACTGAGCAGTTTTGGTGGGCACCTGGTGCCCAGCTGGGGTTAAGCCACCACATACTCCCAAATATTCTGTCTGGATTTAAGTTGTTGAGCTGCATGAGACATGTTTACCAGCATCTAACCCTGAGACAGCCATCACGAAGATCACGTTGTCAGTGTTTGTGCCCAAGAGGGAAGGCTGTGTGTGTCTCACGAGGCACATTATTATGAAAACTGGCTAAGAGGAATGCTAGCAAAGGAAGAAGAAAATGATAAGTAAAGTAGGTTTTAAATAGTGAAAATATTTAAACCATTATTTTTACTGTAGAAGCTCTAAACTCTCACTTTTTTCCTTAAAGCCTATGTACCTGGTATCTCCTGAACAACTTCCCAGTATATCCTATTTCTTCGTGCTCTTGTCAGTACTGTGAAAAAAGGTTAACTGTCACAAAATACTATTAAATTCCTTTAGCCTCCAAAATGCTTGGCTGCATCTAGCCTGCCTCTTGGCACTGCTCTTTGTTATGTAGTAACTCCTGGGCTCATGAATTGTCTGGAAGAATGCTTGTGGGCCCATTCCAAAATCAAGCCAAGAACTTTTTGCAAAAATGCAACACAAGTTTGGCAATTTCAGTTGCATGAAGCACCTTCTGCAATCAACAGAGATCAAGAGACCATGTCCAGCCAAGGATGCTGCCCATCCCAAAAAGCTCTTGACTCAGGGGACTCGAGATATGCAGCTGAGTCTCAGCCTGTTGTCCACGTGCATCTTTGGTCGCCACAATTTCTGTGCCTTGGGATGGATTCTACGAAAAATCCAGGCTGACTATGGGCCCAGTACTAAGTGGAAATAAAGCACCTTTCTAAAATCTGTCTCCTAAACACAAAAAAGGGAAGTGTATTGAAAATTTGAGTGAATGGAGGCTAGACTTTAGCTAGATAACTAAGTCCCATTTTTCCAGATCTCATCTCTAGAACTTACAATACCAAATAGAGCCAAGTAAAAACACTTTCAATTATAAAGGTGCTACACTCTCTTTGCAAATCATCCTTAGCCAAGGCCACATCCTAAATGGGTTCTGTTTTTCAGCATTTCAGTAAAGAAGCAGCCTCATGGGAGTCCTAAACACCCTGGGACCAATATTATATATTGTGATATTGGAAGGTCACTTATCCTCCTCAGTATTTTCTGAATGAAAGACTCCTTAGAATGGGAAAAGTAAAAGGCTGTAAGATCACTTGTAGACATCCTATTAACTGAGGCTATATATTGAGTTTTCTAACATGGCATTGCTGAAGTCTCTAAAACAACTCAGCTTTCAAAACTTGCAAGACAGCTAAAAGATTATTCAAGGATCAGGGAGCACAATCCAGGAACTGAAGTGGAAGAGTCTGTATTTGGTTTTGATGCAATTACCAGTATGCATAGTTAAATCATACATGTGCATGTGGTGTGTTGCACCAAAGTTGTGTTTAAGCTTCTTTTTTAATTGAAAGGCAATGACTGGCCTGCCTTTTGCACAGGTGAATGCAATTTAGATATGTTCATAGGTAAAGCAGACACAGCAGCTGGAGGATTAATTAAACGTTTGCCTAACTACGTAAACAGACAGTGATATATCTTCATAGCATCTGGTAGTTTAACCATTCACTAGTCATCCTATAATTAGCATGCTGATGAATTTAATAGAATGCTGTTCTAATGTAGTGCCAGATGGTCCTTCCGACTTACAAGGGGAATGACAATCTCTGTCATGTTTACTTCAAGGGTAGCAGAAGAGCCAAAAAGATCCTTCTTAGACTACAACACCGATAATATAAGAGGTTACATTTGCTGTCCTCAGAAAGCTTTAAGTGTTGCTATATGAAATAAGCATGGTTCAGGAACTTCACATGAAAGTATGCTTGACTTTTCTTGTTTATTTCTGCTATTTGGTAAAGACATTAGCTTGCTTGCTGTGTTTGCAGAAGAACTTTGTGTAAGACAAATAAGCACCAATCCCAAAGTGCTGTGGAACAGGAGGAGATGGAGGATATTGAGAGTGCTGAGAGAGGTCTGCTCTGCAGCTAGCTCTGTGAGATGACCCATGGCCACCTCAGTGGAGCTTTAAGTTAGTCTAAACATTACACAAGTGACTCTTCACTGTAGCTCCATTCATTAGAGAAATTAAATTTACAAAGCAACTAGTGAAATGGCAAGGACAATAAAATTAGGAATATCCACAGAAGAGAAACTAAAAAAGATGGTGACATATTTGCTGTCAATAAGTAAGGAAAATTATTTTGTAGCCAGCAGAGAATTTCAATATTCAGTATTATTCTGGAATTTATAAGACTTTAGTAGAATTAGTAGTCAGACTACAGCAATCTTATTATCAAAGAATGTCTTGTAACTAAGAACCTCTGGGAGAAGATATCATGCATGACAGATAAATCTCAGTGGTTCTTTCATTTTGAGGCTGGATGCACCCTGCTAGGCCAGTCTCCTTCATGACAACTACTGATCATGTTCCAGCTGAGCTCCAGCTAGCATTGTGAACATTAAACCTTGCTGATTGTTTTATACTCAGCCTATCTCTGAACAATCATTTTCTCTTAAATAACAAATTATTCTGTCAAAATGCCAGTGTAGGGACTCTGTATAGACTGCTACCTTATCAGCATAAGCAACACATTCCATGCTAAAATCCTAAATCCCCTGCTACAGAGAACAATCGCTTTTAACTTCAGGATCTTTCAAGCTGTGTCCAGACTGATGGAGATGTCAAACTGCTTTTATGGGCTCCTGCAGTGATTCTGACTTAGACCATTGCACAGTGAGGATTAGTGATCCATGTAACAGTGAATCTGAGAAGGTACAAGCCCATGCTGTGCTATGCACCAACAGCATCACCTTCAGGCCTATGCCATGCTGCACTTCTGCCCGGTGCAGGGCAGATTCAGTCGGGTGATGATAACAGAGGAGGCTGTGGGCAGCTCCTACTCCCTATCAGTGATAACACACCTGAGCGGCCTTGCCTTTATCTCACAGGGCACCACGAAGTTCTCATGTGAACATCCTCTGTTTGACAGTAGAAATGATGAATGGAGTTGTTTTTCTTGTAAGAAAATCCTATAAAAGGCTCGAATGACCAGAACAGACTACTCCTTCCTTCTGATGGGGTCTGCAGGGCATGCTGCTATACTCTCCAGTGCTGCTCAACACGAAGCTCCCGGCATCTAAAGGGACGTAAGTTTTACTCTCCGGTTTTCCTTCTTTATCCTGTTAGTTTTTATAAGTCTTCTTTTCAATTATGCTTTACAGAATCCAGGTGCCTTTCTTACTGGGATCGTAACGCCGGGGTTACGGGATCCCTTACTGGGATGCAAACCCCTTGTTGCAGCCGGCAGGTTCCAGTTAGAAGCGCCTCTCTGGAGCTAGGATCCTGAGAGAAGGAGAGCCCGGGAGGGTGCGCGGGTGACTGCCCGGGGTGCAGTGGCGAGCGGGCGGGCTGCAAGGCGAGTTGCCCCGGTAGCTCCCGCGGTGGCCAGGGAGAGCACGAAGGGGCTCTCCTGACGCCTCTCCCGGCCGAAGTACTGGGGTGTCCCAGCAGGGATGGGGCAGGGGAAGGGGAAGCCGGGGGACGCTTGCCCTGCGTTTGCTCATGTGTGAAGCGGGGCCGTCCCGCGCAGCCGGCGGGCAGCGAGCGGCCCGGCCCGGCCCGGCCCGGGCACCGCGGCGGCTCCGGGGGCGAACAGGAGGTGAGGGGTCCGGCCGCTGGAGCGGAGGGGTGCCCGCGCCCTCCGCCGCCGGGAAGATGCTCCTGGAGGCTCCTGCCCCGCCACCGTCTCTGCCCCCGCCGGGCCGGACCGGGCCGGGCCGGAGCGACCCCCGGCCGCTCGGAGCACGGGAGGGGCGCGGCCAAGGGAGCGGATCCGCTCCGCTCGGGATACCCTGGCGATGGCAGGATATGCCACGGGTTACTGCTGTGCCAGGCGGCGGGGCAGCGGGAAGGAGCCCCGGTGCATGGAACCCCAGTTCCCCAAGAATGAGCGGACAAATACCAACGTGTTGGTGGGGCTGGCACGGTGGGAGGGCCGTAGGCAAGGATGTCATGATGGACAGTGTCAAACGCTTTGCACAAATCCAGGCAGATGATGCCTGTTGCTCTGCCCTATCCATCAACACTGTAGCCCCGGCACAGAAGGTCACCAGATTTGTCAAGGCGTGATTCGTCCCTAGTAAAGCCATGGCGGCTGTTACCGATCGCCTCTTTGTTTTCCGTATGCCTTAGGATAATTTCCAGGAGAATCTGTTCCATGATCTTGCCTGGCACAGAGGTGAGACTGACTGGTCTGTAGTTCCCCGGGTCTTCGGCTTTCCTGTTTTTAGAAATGGGGGTTATATTTGTCTTTTCCCAGTCATTGGTGTCTTGGTTTCAGATAATTTAAAGGAGAACACTCTGGAATGAGTTGTCTCCCTTTATAGGAGAACATATATGAACATATCTGAATTGCATTTACCTTTGGGAAAGATGGGCCGGTTGTTGTCACCTTCAGGCTAGTTTGTGATAAATTCCAAGATCCCAGGGCAATTTGCATTTCCGTTTGAGCTCGTGTAATGAGGGCAATCCATGTACTCCAGGTGGCATGATGTACTGCAGAGACCTTTCCTTTAAACATCCAGCCCAACTCTGGTAATCAGGATGCCAGAAAAAGCTGTGCTTCAGTGCCAATCACTTCTGAGACAGCTCGAACCCCTTCACAGGCTGCAAGAATCTCTTCTGCAGCTGGGGTACAGCTGGCCTCAGATCCTTTGTATACTTGACTCCAAAACTCAAAATCCTCAAGTCTCCCCAGGTGCCTTCTGCCAGAGGCTCCAGACTGTGGTGTACAGCACATTATTCTCATCCTGTCCTGCCTGGCCCAAGAGCTACTGCGTGAGTAATTTCTTGTTTGGTCTGCTAAAAGACTTGCTGTTGTTCAGAGCCCCACTTGAAACACTTTTTCTTCCGTGTCACAAGGTAGAGAGGGCTTACAATTTAGTTATATTCTGGGATGTATATCCTCCAAAAACCCACGGCACCTAGGAAAGCCTGTGTTTTTTTCTTTCTGGTCAGTGAGGACATGACAGCCATTTTATTAATCACCTCTGCTGGAATCTGTTGACAGCTGTCTTGCCACTTCACTCCTAGGAACTGAATTCCCTGGCTAGGTCCCTTGACCTTATTTTGTTTAATGACAAAAACAGCTTTCAGGACAGTATGAAGTATTTTCTCCCCTTTCTCAAAAAATGTCTTCTGCTATGTTGCCCCATACAATGAGGTCATTGATAAACTGCAAGTGTACTGGAACCTCACTCTTTTCAGTGCAGTCTGGATCAGTCCATGGCAGATGGTGGGACTGTTTCCACCCTGATGCAGTCGATTCCAAATATACTGCATGCCCCTCCAGGCAACAGCAAACTGTGGCCTGCATTCTGCTGCTAGAAGAATAGAGAAAAATGCATTTGCACTGTCAAGAGTCGGGTCCCATTTTGCTGCCTTGAACTCCAGTTCATACTGAAGTTCCAACATGTCTGTCACAGCAGCACTCAGTGATGGTGTGACTGCATTCAGAATCACAGAATCAACTAGGCTGGAAAAGACCTCCAACATCACCAAGTTCAACCTATGACCTAACACCACCTTGTCAACCACACCATGGCACTGAGTGCTACATCCAGTAATTTCTTAAACACCTCTAGGGATGGTGACTCCAATACCTTCCTGGGCAGTATATGCCAAAGCCCAATCCCCCTTTCTGGGAAGAACTTCTTCCTAATGTCCAGCCTAAACCTCCCCCGGCACAGCTTAAATCTGTGTCCTCTTGTCCTGTCACTGGTTGCCTGGGAGAAAAGATCAAACCTCTCCTGGCTCCACCCTCCTTTCAGGCAGCTGTAGAGACTGATAAGGTCTCCCCTGAGCCTCCTCCTCTCCAGGCTAAACACCCCCAGCTCCCTCAGCCGCTCTTCATAGGACTTGTGCTCCAAACCCTTCCCAAGCTCTGCTGCCCTTCTCTGGGCACACTCCAGCATCTTTATATCTTTCCTTCCTTCCTAAATTAGGGGCCCAAAACTGGACACAGTACTCAAGGTGCAGCATCACCAGTGCCAGGTACAGGGGAAGAATTACTTCCTTGGTCTTACTGGCCATAGTTCCTGATACAGGCCAGGATGTCATTAGCCTTGGCCACCGGGGCACACTGCTGGCTCATGTTTAGGTGGCTGTCAATCAGCATCCCCAGGTCCCTTTCTTCCTGGCCACTGTCCAGCCAATCTGTCCCCAGCCTGTGATGCTTCATGCGGTTGTTGTGGTCAAAGTGCAGGACTTGACTCGGCACTTGGACTTGTTAAACCTCCTACTGTTGGATTCTGCCCAACTATTCAGCCTGTCCAGGTCCTTCTGCAGGGCCCTCCTACCCTCCAGCAGATCAACACTTGCTCCCAGCTTGGTCTGATCTGCAAATTTGATTATGGTCGACTCATTCCCCTCATTCAGATCTTCAGTAAAGATATTATATAGCTCAGGGCCCAGCTGATCCATGGGGAACACCACTGGTGCCTGATCCCCAGCTGGATGCAGCACCATTCACCAGCACTCTCTGAGCCCTGCCATCCAGCCAGTTCTTAGCCCAGCACAGAGTGCTCCTGTCCAAGCCATGGGCTGCAGCTTTTCCAGGAGTGTGCTGTGGGAGACAGTGTCAAAGGCCTTGCTGAAGTCCAGGTACACAACATCCACAGCCTTCCCTGCATCCACCAGGTGGGCCACCTGGTCATAAAAGGAAATCAGGCAGGACCTGCCCCTCCTACACCCATGCTGGCTGGATCTGAGCCCTTGGCCATCCTGTGGGTGCTGTGTGACGGCACTCAAGATGATCTGTTCCATTACCTTGCTGGGCACCAGGGTCAGGCTGACTGGTCTGTAGTTTCCTGGATCCTCCTTCTGGCCTTTCTTCTGGATGGGTGTCACACTGGCCAGCTTCCAGTCATGACCTTCTCAGTGAGCAAGGACTGATGAAAAATGATGGACAGCAGCTTCAAAAGCTAATCTGCCAGCTTCCTCATCACCCTAGGATGGATCCTATCCAATCCCAGTGATGCCTAGAGGAGCTGGAACAGAGGCTACACAGAGTTAAGGGAAATAAATGTATATTTATTGAGAGGTCTTCAAAGGCCACACCCTGGCAGTACCAGTGCCATAGTAGTGGCCCCTGCCTGGATGGTTCTAAGATGGAAGCAAAAGAGGGCTTGGTCCCAAGATCTCACATCTTTATAGGTTTTAGTCTATTTGCATGCAGGAGTTAACTGTCCAATTAATAGTCACAAATCATGAAGTTTCGTCCTCCTTACTTGCCTGCCCTCCTCTTTTCACATTGTTTATGCTTAGGCCCTGAAGTTTGAAGAGATTGTCCTTGAGTCCTTAGCTAGAATAGGACTGTTTTGCCTTCACCACCCAAGCACAACAGAAAAGCACGCCCAAGCAGAACAGAAAAACTTAAAACATCACCATAGACTTGTAAGCATGCAAGTGGCTCAGTAGGTGTCTAACTATTTTGTCCTGGGTATCAGGGGGGCTATTCTGCTCTCTGGCCCTATCTACCAGCCCAGGAGGACAGCTGTCCTGTGGACAACCTGTCTTATTGTTGAAAAGAGAGGTAAATAAAGTGCTAAGTACTTCTGCCTTTTCCTCATCTTTAGTTACTCTATCCTCCTCGACTGCAGACACAGAACTGACACAAAAAAGAGTAGCAAGCATCAGCCCTCTATTAGTTCCCAGTACAACTTTTTATGCCTTTTTTCTCACATGCATAACACCTGTCTGCCCTTTTACTCTTTTGTGATTAGTCAAGACACATCAGCATCCCATGCTTCTTCTTCGATGCTGGTCACCTGTCTTATACAGCTGCACCTCATTAGGGATCAGGCTCAGCAGCAGGCTGATTCCTATTCTCCCCCCTTCAACCAATTAAGGATGGAGTTTATCCTTGCCCCTCCTTTTGCCATTAATGTATTAATAAAAATATTTTTATTATCCGTCACAGAAGTGGTCAGATTAAGTTCTAATTGGGTTTTACCACTCTCATTTTTTTTCCTACGTGACCTGCCAACATCCTTAAACATTTCCCAAGTTTCCAGGAGACTCCCTGAATTAATTCAGCCGCTTGACTATTACTCAAAAAGAACGGTAGTGGTTTGACATTGGCTGGGTGCCAGGTGCCCCCTAAGCTGCTCTATCACTCTGGTTCCCGGGGGACAGAAAACAGCTATTGGGTGAGATAAGACAGTTTTATTACAGTGAAGGGAAAGAAATAAGCAAGAGTCTGCACGTGCAAAAGTCAATCTCTACTTCCCATCAGTGAGTTCAGTATGTTCAGACACTTCCTGGAAAGCAGGGCTTCAGGACAGGTAGTGGTTGCTTGAGAAGGCAAACACTGAAGAATCACAAATGCCCCCCTATCCTCCTCTCTCCCTTAGCTTTTTATCTGAGTTGATGCCATATGGTGTGGAATATCCCTTTAATTTGGGTCAGCTGACATGGTTGTGTCCCCTCCCAGGATCTTTCCCACTCTCAGCCCCTTGATGGGGGAAGCACAGAATCACTAGGTTGGAAGAGACCTTCAAGATCATCGAGTCCAACCCACGCCCAACACCTCAACTAAACCATGGCACTGAGTGCGACATCCAGTCTTTTTTTAAACACATCCAGGGATGGTGACTCCACCACCTCCCTGGGCAGACCATTCCAGTACTTTATTATTCTTTCCACAAGAAACTTTCTCCTGATATCCAACCTATATTTCCCTTGGCACAACTTCAGACTGTTTCCTCTGCTTCTGTCAGCTGCTGCCTGGAGAAAGAGACCATCCCCACCTGACAACAACCACCTCTCAGGAAGTTGTAGAGAGTGACAAGGCCACCCCTGAGTCTTCTTTTCTCCAGGCTAAACAACCCCAGCTCCCTCTGCCATTCCTCACAGGGCTTGTGTTCCAAGCCCCTCACCAGCCTTGTTGCCTCCTCTGGACGTGCTCAAGTGTCTCAATGTCCTTCCTAAACTGAGGGGACAGAACTGGACACAGCATTCAAGGTGTGCCCTCACCTGTGCTGAGTATAGGGGAAGAATGACATCCCTGCTCCTGCTGGCCACACTATTCCTGATACAGGCCAGGATACCATTGGGCTTCTTGTCCACCAGGGCACACTGCTGGCTCCTGTTCAGCTGGCTGTCGATCAGAACCCCCAGGTCCCTTTCTGCCTGGGCACTGTCCAGCCACACCGTCCCCAGCCTGTAATATTGCAGAGGGTTATTGTGGCCAAAATGCAGGACTAAGTGCTTGGACTTATTAAACCTCATCACTATTGGACTCTGTCCATCCCTCCAAACATCCCAGATCCCTCCTACCTTCTTGTGGTTACTGCTCTAAAAAGGGAGAGCAAGGACAGCAACACACATGGACCTCTTTAGGGAAAAAAGGCCAACTTTACTGTACGGACAGTCCATATTTAAAGCGTGTTATGTGCAGCTAGGACAGGACAGTAGTTCATTGGATAATTGGGAAAAACATCCTTGGGACAGTACCTCAGGATGTATTCCACAGGAAAGACACCAGGTGTTAATCTTTATTATGAATTCTACTCTGTTTTTCACCATATTATCACCCTGTGAGATTTCCTCCCTAACTGAAGCTGTAGTCAGCTTGTCAGCCTGGGAATGGACCTGAGAGTCAGGAGAAAGCCAGGCCTGAAAAAGAATTTCCAAGCTGTAATTCCTTAGCTCTCTAAATGTGTGTGTCCACACCTTCTAACAGATCGACACACGCTCCCAGCTTAGTGTCATCTGCATATTTACTAATGAAAGATTCAATACCCTCATCCATGTCATCAATAAAAATATTGAACAGAGCTGGCCTCAGCACAGACCACTGAGGAGCACCACTGGTGACTGATCCCCATCTGGATGCACACTGTTCACCAGCACTCTCTGAGCCCAGCCACCCAGCCAGTTCTTAACCCAGCAAAGAGTGCTCAGTATCTCCCCCAAGGTAGGAAGTTTTACAGTGGATGATATTACACTGTGAGTCATGGGACATTTTGGGATATTTTATGGTCTTAAGTCATTACAGTGGCCTATTCTGCTGAAGCCATTGAGTCCCTTTAGCCCATTAGCAGAGATGACCTCTTAGGCTTGGGGTGAACGTGCTGGTGCTCCCCTACAGGGGAGTTATCACAGCTGAGTCATTGATGTGAAGAAAAAGAAACACTACTTACCTCACAGGGTTTGCCTCATTTTCCCTGTCTTATTTAACACTCAGTTTGTAACATGAGGTGTCAGGTGCACACTGCAGTTCAGCAGAAATGACAGAGGGGAGTAAGATACAGTTTGATTACACCCACATAATGCTAAACTGGTGTCCTATTCCTGTAACTAGAACAACCAATAATATATTTATAAAAACATTTTTTAACTATCCTTTATAGAAGAGGCCAGATTAAGTTCTGTTTGAGCTTTTGTCTCTCTAGTTTTCTTTCTGCATGACCTAATGGTAGCCGTGGAATGGGGTATTAACCCTTTGGATGCGGTGGAAATAAAATGCACAGCTACATGGTCCTCTTTCATGATAGGAAAGAAAGAGAGACCAGTTTATTCAGAAGCATACTTGCTTAAAAAGAGCGACTTGCAACTCCAAGGGCAGAAGAAACATGATTGGTTCAGAGAGAAGACACCCCATTCCCAGGGTCTGGTGACGCATTACAACAGGCATTCTATCTTTGTTATTAATTCCTCTTTATTTTGACCAAGGTATTACCCTGAGAGAAATTCTCTCTAGCTTTCAGTGGGACCAGCTTATCAGCTGGGAACAGAGGTGAGAAGCTCCAACCTGGAATATGTTTCTTGCCAGCCCCTTTTTAAAAGGGTGACCTACCCTCTTTTTTTCCCTGAGTTCCTTCAAAAGCTCCCTGCCCAGCCATGCTGGTCATTTTCCCCATCAGCTCATCTTTCAGCACATAGGCACTGTCCAAATGAGCATCCAGAATAGGCCAAAGTCTGCCCTCTCTAAGTCCAGTTTTCTGGATGCCCCTCCTTGTTTCACTGAACATTAAGAACTCTATTATTTCATGGTCACTGTACCCCCAACAGCCTCAGACCCATCTTCCCCTGGCCCTTCTCTGTGAACAGCAGGTCTCTCATGTGTACCACTTGTGTACCACTAGAACCTTATCTCCATCTGGTGTTTCCAAGGGCTCACATTGGGCAGGGCCACTGTCCTGGTTTAGGGCAAATTTGGGGGAAAACCTCCAGAAGGAGCCCCCAGAAAGCAAACCCCCACAACTCCCCCCCACCACCAGGTTCGGGAAGAATTTCCTCAGAGGAGTGGAAAAAACCCTTTTTATTTAACAAGTAAAACACTCCCCAGCACAAAAAACAAACAACACCAGATGACAAAAAACTCTTTCACCGCTCTGAAAGGGTGACAAACTCAGAAAGTCTCTCCTGCAAATGGTCGCCCAGTTATCAGTCTCCAGTGCTGGGGGATGACTGCTGCAGGTCACAAAATTCAGACTCTAGGTGTTTCTTGGTGTTTCCCAGGTCCCTGTCTGGAACAGGTTCAGATGGTATTCCGTTTCAAGCAAAGCAAGCAGGCAAAACAAGCAAGCAAAGCGAGCAGAGCAAAGCAAGCAATGCCTCTCCCAAACACAAACCATGGGGGAGGTGAGCTGGCTGATAACAAGAAAAAAGAAACCTTCACTTTCAGATTCAGTCCTGAAAGCATAGCACATAATACCAAGCATAAACAGAATACACGATTGGAGATAAAAGCACCATAACGTCACACTAGGACATTCCACCCCTTATTGTTAACATACTAACACCATGTAAAAACTTCATCAAGTAAAAACTTCCATCTTTCACTTACTCAAACACATTTCCTTCCATCTCACTTGCTCAAACCTTTGACACTTACACATTTCCTTCTGTCTCATGTCTGTGTGATCTAATGTACAGACAATGGTAGTAACATCCAGCAAACAATGATATTTGCATATGAGCCTCACCTCACAATCAGATCTCCCTGAGGTACACATTGTGTTGTTCCATCTCTCTGCATTATCTACCATGTACAACCTGGTCCTTGAGCAGAGACAATGCCACGAATGGGTTTGTCTGTACTCGAGGCAGAATTGATCCACACTGTCTTCCCTAACAAACCTCTGATATGTGCCACTGGGACTTTGTCTCCATCTACTATATTCAGGGACTCAGACTGAGCAGGACCTGCTCAATTGGTGGAACCTCGGGTGTTAACTAACCAAGTGGCCTTGGCTAAATGCTGCTCCCAGTTTTTGAAAGATCCCCCATCCAATGCTTTCAAGGCGGTTTTTAACAGTCCATTGCACCTCTCCACTTTACCTACAGATGGTGCATGGTAGGGGATATGGTACACCCACTCAATGCCGTGTTCCCTAGCCCAGGTGTTTATAAGGTTGTTCTTGAAATGAGTCCCATTGTCTGACTCAATCCTCTCAGGGGTACCATGCCTCCAAAGGACCTGCTTTTCAAGGCCCAGGATGGTGTTCCGAGCAGTGGTATGAGACACAGGGTAGGTTTCCAACCATTCCGTGGTGGCTTTTACCATGGTGAGCACGTAGCACTTGCCTTGGAGTGTCTGTGGCAGTGTGATGTAGTCAATCTGCCAGGCCTCCCCATACTAGCACTTAGTACTGGTACTTGGACTGCCCGCCATACCAGAGGGGCTTCACCTGCTTGGCCTGTTTGATGGCAGCACACATCTCACAGTCATGGATAACTTGAGAAATACTGTCCATGGTTAGATCCCCCCCTCAGTCTCGTACCCACTTATAGGTGGCATCTCTGCCCTGGTGGCCTGAGGCATCATGGGCCCATCGTGCTAGGAACAACTCTTCCTTGTGTTCTCAATCAAGGTCTATCTTCGACACACCTACCCTTGCAGTCTGATCTACCTGCTGATTGTTTTGCTGCTCCTCAGTAGCTCTACTTCTAGGGACATGGGCATCTACATGGCAAACCTTCACAGGTAGTTTCTCTAACTGGGTAGCAATGTCTTTCCACTCTTCAGCAGCCCAAATTGGTTTTCCCGTACGCTGCCAGTTAGCCTCTTTCCATCTCTCCAGCAATCCCCACAGAGCATTGGCTACCATCCATGAATCAGTGTAGAGATAAAGCATTGGCCACTTCTCTCTTTCTGCAATGTCTAGGGCTAGTTGAACCACTTTGAGTTCAGCAAGTTGACTGGGATAGTGGCTGATTTATCTCCCTGTCCCCCTTCCTCTGTCTGCTGGCCCAGCTCACTGCAATGGTCTATTTCTCCTTAGAGTATTCATGGCACTTCTTTTTCGAGTACTTTGCCACCTCAGCTCTGAATTTCTTCACATGGAAAGTCCCAGGCTATAGGGTCAGAAAATTCCTTTAAGATTTGGCCCATATCCTCCCATTTCCCACACCACTCAGGATTTCTCATGTCTGGCTCTAGTCCTGGGTCAGGGGTCTCATCAGTCCCTCTAGAAATCTCAGTTCTCATTCTAGAGAAACTACAGACTGTATAGAGAAAGCTTACCAGATTAAACACCAGAAAGATGGTCTCTTTAACATTCAGGGGAAACTGAACATTGTCTAATAGGGATGTAAGAAATTCAGAGGAGAAGAAGGAAAACAAAGGCTGAAAAACCTCATCCCCTGCTTCTCCTGTAACAAACTGAGTGCACAACCATAACCATGAACCATACATTCCTGGAACAGACTCCAGAACCTTTATAAACCTCCTGCAAGCCATTACAATCAAGCCCAGCCCGATGTATATTCTGGTCAGTGCGCCTCTGCTGCAGAAACTACATATTAGGGACAATACCGGAGCTATTTCTGGATAAGAAAATAAACCTAGGGACCATAGAGGTATTAAGACCTCAAAAAAACCCTAGGGACCAGAAACATATGCAGGCCTCCATCCCAAAAGACATTATGAATTCAAACAACATAGCCAGTAACTTCTCTATGCCAACACAAAGTAATTGGAACCAAAATATTATTAGAACCGGGTTTTTTCCACACTCTCGAGCCATGAGTTGGGCGCCAAAATATTTGTCCTGGTTTAGGGCAAATTTTTGGGGAAAACCTCCGGAAGGAGCCCCCAGAAAGCAAATCCCCACGACTCCCCCCCCACCACCGGGTTCGGGAAGAATTTCCTCAGAGAGGAGTGGAAAAAACGTGTTTATTTAACAAGTAAAACACTCCCCAGCACAAAAAAAAAAAACCACCACCAGATGACAAAAAACTCTTTCACCATTCTGAAAGGATGACAAACTCAGAAAGTCTCTCTGGCGAGTGGTCTCTCAGTTATCAGTCTCCGGCAGTGGGGGATGACTGCTGCAGGTCACAAAATTCAGACTCCTGGTGTTTCTTGGTGTTTCCCAGGTCCCCGTACGGAACAGGTTCAGATGGTATTCAGTTTCAAGCAAAGCGAGCAGAGCAAAGCAAGCAACACCTGTCCTAAACAAGACAAAACAAACCTTCACTTTCAGATTGAGTCCTGAAAGCACAGGACATAATACTAAGCATAAACAGAACACACGATTGGAGATAAAAGCACCATAACATCACACTAGGACATGAACTCTCACCCTGCAAGAGAGCAGAGGCAAGTTCTGGCCTTTTCTATTGCATGTGCCATCATTTCTTGAAGAGTGGTTATTGTTTTTGTAGGCTGATTGTTTAAAAAAATCCATTCAATAATCAATAAAGGGTCGCTGAGTTGAGGAATCCATTGAAAAATCAGCCTGTAGAAATGGGGGGCCTTACCCAGAATGGCAAACTGGGGAGGCAGGCTGGGCTTGATGTGAGCAGATTGGTGTGAAGACAGGGCCTCCTGGACTGCGGTGACAGTATCTCATTCTTCTGGCATGAGGGCACATGGAGGGTCCAGGTCCCCACTGTTGTGGAGAAGAGCGAAGAGGGGGGTGACGTCATCTGTCGTAATCCCTAGCAGGGGACGTATCCAACTGATGGATTCGCACAAACTTTGTAAGTTTCTTAGGCTCCTTGGGTCGTCTTTGATGGTGAGTTGCTGTCTTGCTTTGAAAGACAGGTATTTTTCTGAGGAAAGGCGAGAACCCCTTTCCTGAGATGCAGAGTGCAACCTCCTCCCTTCTAATTATTTTAGTTTCAAACCAGAGGCTGTCAGGCAGGAGATATGGGGATAGGAATAACAGTTCTTTACTGATATCTAACAAGGCAAAATAGCAGAAACAACAACAGCTATAAAAATTGACAACAAAACAGAACAGTATAGCTCAGTTCCAGTCCCTTTTGGCCGCAGGCTCCCTCTCCCTGCGCTCAGTTCCCGGTGCTGTGGGCAGGGCAGGTCCCGCGCAGCTGAAGGGGCTGGGGGATGGCGGCAGCGGCCCAGGGGTGAGAGGGATGGAGGAGCAACTCCCCCCTCACAGTGTCGGTCGTGGTGCTTGGCAAAGTGTCCGGAGGTAGTAGGATGAAGTGGGAAAGCAGCAGAGCGATGTCCAATGGCAGGGAGTGTGACTCTCGGCGCTGGGATGGCAGGGGAGATGCTGGATTTAAGCACTGGCCGTCCTCCTTTCACTCCACAAGCCAAGCGAGAGTGAGAGCCCCCCCCCAGACCCCTCTCCCACCTTTTCCTTTTCCAGTCTCCCCCCATCCCCCCACCCCCCTTCGAGAGAAGACTATAGCTACTAAGGTGTTGCCACAAATACTTAGCACAACAATGGGAGAAATTCCAGAGAAAGAAAAGGGAACAATTCAACTCCCAACAGTTGCTGGGGTACAATGGTCCTCTGATGAATTTGGAGTCTGATGTAAGTCCATGGACTGGTGTACTGCACTTTGTCCTCACAGATCTCGAACCTTGCTTCTTCTATGGCTTCAATGGTCCTTTTAACAGTCATGCCCAAGTAAGTTTTTTCTGATTCACAGACCAAGAGATCATCCACATAGTGGTAGATGATTGCATCTTGGAACAGGTTCTGGATGGGGGACAGGATGTGAGCAATGTACCACTGGCATATAGTTGGGCTGTTCTCCAGTCCTTGAGGAAGGATAAGCCAGTGGTACCTTTTGAGTGGGGCCTTTCTGTTAAGGGAAGGGACCATCTACCAACCCAGGAGGATAGTAGTCCTGAGGAAAAGCCATCTTCCCACTAAAGACTGAGGCAAAGAAGGCGTTAAGCACTTCCACCTTCTCCTCATCTGCAGTTACTAAGTTTCATCCCTCTTCCAATAGAGAACAAAGGTTGGTCTTATCCTTCCTTTTACCATTAATATATTTGTAGAAACATTTTTTATTAACCTTTACAGAAGTCGCCATTTTAAGTTCATATTGAGCTTTCGCCTCCCTAATTGTTTTTCTACATGCCCCAGCAGCCCCCTTAAATACTTCCTGAGACATTTGACCCTCCTCCCAAAGATGATACATCCTCTTTTTATTCCTAAATTCCTTCTAAACCTCATTGCTCATCCAGGCTGGCCATTTGCCTCGTTGACTCATCTTTTGGCACACAGGGACTGTGTCCTCACGACCTCTGTTTTGAAGCATGCCCACCTTTCCTAGACTCTTTTATTTTTAAGGGCTGCTTCCCAAGGAACTCTCTGAATGTATCTCCTAAATAGGCCAAAATCTGACCTCCAGAAGTCCAATGTAAAAGTCTTATTGATGTTCCTCCTGATTTCACCAAATATTGAGAACTCTCAATATTTTCATGATCACTGATGCGACCACTGGAGTCTTTAGCTAACTCTTTTAGAACACCAGCAGCCACGCCAAGGTGTGTGGAACAACTCCAGGATAAATTCACCAGGAACTTCAAAGCTGTGGCTCTACAGTGGGATTAGCTTTACCAGCATCAGAGAGAAAAGTAAAAGAGTCAATGGATGCTCTCCATCTGATATTCCACAAGGTCTTTTAATCCAGAGGTTCAGAAGTGAAAGAGCAAGAGAGCAGCTCTGCAGTGGTTTATATCTAGGCCAAAACCAGTGGGCAGGTACAAACAGCCAGCCAATGAGATAACCTTATTGTGGCTTTGACCGATGAGTCTTTACCCTTTCCTCCAGACTAGCTCAGATGTTAGGGTGAAGCCTCACGGATCCACCACATGAATGTGAATAAAAGATAACAAAAGAGGCTCTTTCCCCCCTGGGGAGGTTGCAGAGGTTTATTTCTTGTGGTCCTCCAGGAGCAAAAAGAGAGAAAGAGGTTGAGGTCAGGGGGCACAGGTCTTTTCTAGGGTCTGAAATGGGGGCGGGAAGAAATTGGATCTCAGCCAGCCAGGTATGGCCAGAGGGGAGAGGGACCAGACCACAGGACATTGCAGGGGTCACGGAATCTACCGTTTCCAATACATCTAGGGAGTTACAACACCTTATGGGAGGAGTGAGGGGAGTGGTTTACAGAGCCAGTTCCAATGAGAGCAAAGGGGAGGAGAAATGGGAGTGGTTTACATCAGAGGTGGATACCACTTAGGGAGAAACCAACTTGGAACAACATAGGGAGGGCTTTGGAAGCAACCATTATCAGAGAACCCGGATTACGAAACTGAAAACTGGGTAACAGGAACACTAAATGCAACAGAGCACTATGATAATTTCATGATCATAATGCCCCAAGTGGTCTCCAATCACATGTCCCACCAGCCCATCTGTTTGCAAACAACAGATCTAACATAGTCCCTCCCCTGGTGGGCTCACTCACCGGCTGCAACAAAAAGTTGTCCTCCACACATTCTAAGACTTCCTTGACTGACTCTTTCCTGCTATATTAGCTTCCCAGCAGATGTCTGGTAGGTTGAAGTCATCTATAAGAATAAGGGCTGGTGATCCTGAAATATATGTTCCAATTTCTACAAGCTGTATTGGTTTGAAAGCAAAACCAGTGAGAGACTCCAAGTCAGAAATACAATTTAATAGGAAAAAGAAAAAAAAGAAAAAAAACATGCCACAGAACAAAAGAAAACCACTGACAGAGTCAGAATACAACCTGACACCTTGCCAAGTGTAATCAGGTTGTCCTGGTTTAGGGCAAATTTGGGGGAAAACCTCCGGAAGGAGCCCCAGAAAGCAAAGCCCCATGACTCCTCCCCCCACCACTCGGTTCAGGAAGAATTTCCTCAGAGAAGAGTGGAAAAACCTGTTTATTTAACAAGCGAAACACTCCCCAGCACAAAAAAAACCCAAAACACCACCAGATGACAAAAAACTCACTGCTCTGAAAGGATGACAAACTCAGAAAGTCTCTCCTGCGAGTGGTTGCCCAGTTATCAGTCTCTGGCGCTGGGGATGACTGCTGCAGGTCACAGAATGCAGACTCCTGGTGTTTCTTGGTGTTTCCCAGTTCCCCATCCAGAACAGGTTCAGATGGTATTCAGGAAAGGGAGAGAAAAAAAAAAAACCAGTCCAGGGAAAAAATCGGACTGCCTAGCTAAACTAACTAATAAGCAAAAGCAAGGGCAAAAGCAAAAAGTAGGAGCGAGAGCAAAGCGAAAGCAAGTAAGCCTGCAAGCAAGCAAAGCAAAGCCTGTCCTAAACATAGACCATGGTGGAGGTGAGCCGGCTGATAACAAGACAAAACAAACCTTCACTTTCAGATTCAGTCCTGAAAGCACAGGACATAATACTAAGCATAAACAGAGCACACAACTGGGGATACAAGCACCATAACGTCACCCTAGGACACAGGTCTTTGAGCAAAAACAATCCCATGGATGGATTTGCATTTGCCTGCAATGGGATCAGTCCAGTCTTTCCTAAAATGCCTTTCATGTGTACCACAGGGATTTTACCTCCATCCACAGTGTGCAGGGGTTCACACTGGAGAGGACCAGCTTGATTGATGGACTTTCGGGTGTTGACTATCTAGGTGACTTTTGTTAAGTTAATTTCCCAGTTTCTGAAGGTGATGCCTTGAGGAGCTGGAACAGAGGCTACACACAGAGTTTAGGAGAATGAAATGGGTATTTATTGAGAGGCCGACGAAAGGCCTACAAAAGGTCACACCCTAGCAGTATGAGTGCCACAGTTGTGGCCCCTGCCTGGATGGCTTCAAGATGGAAGCAAAGGAGGGCTTGGTCACAAAATCTCACACTTTTATAGGTTTTGGTTCATTTGCATGAACCCGCCCTCCTCTTTCCGTGTTGTTATGCTTAGGGCCTGAAGTTTGCAGAAACTGTCCTTGAGTTCTCAATTGGAATATGACTGTTTTGTCTTCATCACCCTAGCACATCAGAAAAGCACATCCAAGCAGAATAGAAAAACTTAAAACTTAAGGCATCAAAGGTTGCCCCACCAAGTGCCTTCAGGGTAGTATTGAGGAGTCCATTGCACTGTTCACCTTTCCTAGTAGTTAGTGCATGGTAAGGGATATGATATATCCACTCAATACCATTTTCTTTGGCCCAGGTGTTTATAAGGCCATTCTTGAAACGGTTTCTGTTGTCCAACTTAATTCTCTCAGGGGCGCTGTGTCTCCACAGGACTTGCTTTTCTAAGCCTAAGATGGTGTTCTGGGCAGCAGTGTGAGGCACAGGGTAGATTTCCACCCGTCCTGTAGTTGCTTCCACCATGGTCAGCATGTAGTGCTTGCCTTGGCAGGTTTGGGGAAGGGTGATGTAGTCAATATGCCAGACTTCCCTGTATTTGTACTTCAACTATCATCCACTGTACCACAGAGGCTTCACCTGCTTGGCCTGTTTGATTGCAGCACAGGTCTCACAGTTGTGGATGACCTGTGAGATGCTGTCCATCGTAAGATCCACCCCTCAGTCACAGGCCCATCGGTACGTTGCATCTCTCCCCTGATGACCAGAGGCATCATGGGCCCAACAAGCTAGGAATGATTCTCCCTTGTGCTGCCAGTCTAGATCTACCTGTGATACTTTCACCTGGGCAGCTCAGTCCACCTGTTCATTGTTTAGATGATCTTCATTAGCCCAGCTCTTGGGTACATGCGCATTTATGTGTCGAACCTTCATGGTCAGCCTCTCAGGCGGCATTGTTCTGCCAAATTTTAGTGGCCCAGATGAATTTCGCTCTGCACTGCCAGTTGGCCTTTTTCCAGCAATCCAGCCATCCCCATAGAGCATTAGCTACCATCCATGAGTCAGTGTAGAGATAGAGCCTGGCCATTTCTTTCATTCAGCAATATTCAAAGCCAGCTGTGTTGGTTTCTTTTCTCTCCGGGTCCACTTGGCTAGCTCCAGACCATGGGAGATGAAGAGTGCCAACAAGGACAAAGGTAAAAGACAAGGATGCTCCTTCTCCCAGGACCACAGTCCCACAGTTTATTGCGGAACAGCTTCCAGGGAGGAGAGAGGTGACACGTCTTCCACCCACTGCCCACCTCACCTGGGCTACCGGCTAGCTCCGGCAAGCCTGTGTCGGTGAGTGGCCTCTCCCCGGCACCACTCTGGGAGCCGCAGAAGGGGTGTAGCAACAGCTACGCCTGGGCGAGTCATCAGGGAGGGACAAAGAGTCGCAGGAGAGACCTTTTACGGTTCTGGGGGAAGGGATTTATTGAAGGAAGAGGTAACAGGTCAGGAGGTTGGGAGAGGGAACCACAAAAGGCGTTTTGAGGGGTTCTACACAGGCTTAAGTACGGGGGAGGAGCAAGGGGAAGGCACAGAACTCTGGCCAATAACGGTTAATGGGGGGAGATACAGAAGGCAGGGAAAGGGGTACATTGAGCCAATAAGGTAAACCGAGGGTGGAGATACATACAATATAACCAATCATGGATACAAGAGGGAATGCTTGACACAGAAACTTCTAGAACAAAGGGAGGGGCTACAAAGGATTGACATCCCGTGGGGCAGGGTTTAGGGTGAGGGAAAGGGAAGGTTCCAGATAAAGGGGAGGGGTTTAGGATGGCTGCTTAGGGCAAAGGCGGGAAAGGGAAAAACCATTATGTACTTAACTTAGGGGAAAGAAACTGGGACGAACCATCAACACAGAAGGAAAATTAACATTAAACAACGCAACACAACATCTTCCCCTTTCTTTTTAAACAGAAGTGTCATTTTCAAAGTCCTCGCCAGAGGTGAGCCCATCCTCCTCTTCCTCAACTGCTTCCATGTCTTCACCAGTTGGGGGATCTTCGAGATCCCGTTCCGGGATAGGCCCCGCCTTTGCGCGGTTAACTTGGGGTGATGGGGAGATGCTACGGACAACTAAGGTCTTAATAATGGGGATAGCAATACAAACGAGAATAATAACAAGGACAATAGAAATAACAGTTTTGACAACTGAAGCCAGCCAACCCGAAAGTCCCCAGCCTTTAAAGACCTTTCTCAGCCAGTCTTCAGATTCCTCCTTGATGTTTGTGACAAGGCCTTGTATTTGCTGTATCTTGGAGTGGACACTGCTGCTCCGAGATGACAAGTTGAGACAGCAGAGGCCTTTGAAGTCCTTGCAGCCGTGGCCATGTGCAAGCAACAGGAAATCTATTGCTGCCCGATTTTGTAGGGTCGCCTGCCTGGTAATTTCCGCATCTGCTAGGAGGTCACTTAAGGCTGCTGACGTAAGGTTTGCCTGTTTCGCTACCCAGCACTCTAGGCAGCCCAATTCACCTAGGGCTTTAGCCGCTGCCACCCACGGTAAAAAGATGGAGACAGCAACTCTTTTGGACTTAGACCAATGAAAAACATCTGCATTGCAATTTTCGTCCAAATTATGAGCCTCTCTCTTTTGGATCGCCGATTTTGTGCTTTTAGATTTCCAATTTGAAATTTGGGTATGGTTAGGCGAAAACAGGGTCAGTCGTCCAAGGGTGCACGGCCCTCCTATCAGACGAGAGGGGATGCTTGCCCACGCCCGGTCGCCACAGATCAAGAAGACCCCCTTACCTAGCTGACGAGGTTGGTCTACAGGGGCCCCCTCAATCTGGGCGGTGGCGTTGCACCACGCGGCAGCTCTGTAGTCAAGGTTGGGTTGGATAATGTTTAGGTATGATTCGGGGTTGGACCATCTATAATGATTCTGAACACAAAAAGGGGATGGGGCTGAACCAAGTAACTCTAACTCCTGAGGTTCCTCGGGTGCTTTGGGAAGGTCTTTAGACCACTCCTGCCACGCCCAGAGGGGGTTGGTCATAGGATAGGAGGTATAGGAGGGGTGCCACCGCCGGGGGTTAAAATCATCCCGCATGTTGATGATTGTCTTGGGATATTTGTCGGGCTGAAATGGGATCCCCACCAGGCAGGTTGAAAGTGGATTCCCTGTTGCCGCAGTTGATAAGCAGAGATGGTCCTCCTGCATGGCCTGGGCCAGGGTGACCCACACATTCTTCCTCAGCTGCGGGACTATCCACTCCACTGAAGACTGGCAGAGGCACGCCCAGATGACAAGGGCGTACCACATCCTGGGGCTCCGGGTGGCTGACTAAAACAGAACAGGAAAAGGGAATGGGTTACTCAAATAGGTCCTGAACTTCAGGGGGAGGAAACAACTTGGAGAAGGGGCTGTCCTGCCCGCTGGGGGACCCTTGGTGTTCCAAGGAGGGGCGCCAGCGCGACGAAGCGCTGCATATTTGACATCTCCGGAAGTTGGCCCTGACAGATGTCCCTGACTGGCAGTATAGGGCCAGACCCACCTTTGAGGGATCCACCTCAAACCAAAGGGCGTGGATACGCAAGCGTACCCACGACCCCAGGTGACTAACTCATGTGGGCCCTCCGTTTTACCGGTCTCCGGGTTCCTCACCATCACGGGAGAGTGTTTTTTCAACCGTAATGATAAAGAGTTCGCAAAGTGCCTCACAATGGGAGGACTCAACACTTCGAAGGAGCAGTTAAGAAAGCTGATGGTAAAAAGGGCTTTATGCAATTTAGTATGAGGTTTATCGAATTGAGTATCGCCCTGTTGCTGCTCCAGGACCCGTTTGAGCGTTTGGTGGGTGCGCTCAACCATGTCCTGACCTGCGGGGGAATACGGGATGCCAGTCTTTCGTCTGATTCCCCACCTCTGCAGGAACTCCCGGAAGGCCGTGGAAGCATATGCTGGGCCATTTTCCGATTTCAATTCCCTTGGGATCCCCAACACAGAGAAGGCCTGTACAAGGTGTTTCTGTACGTCCTTGGCCTTCTCCCCTGTGTGGGCAGAAGCGAAGACTGCCCCGGAAAAGGTGTCCACACTCACATGTACATATTTCAACCTGCCGAACTGCAGAACGTGGGTGACATCAATCTGCCATAACTCACAGCTCTCCAGGCCTCTAGGATTGATGCCAGAGCTCAGGGTTGGCACCCCAAGCTTCTGGCACTGGGGACATGTGGCCACAATGTCCTTGGCCTGGTCACGGCTTAGTTGGAATTGCCGTACCAAGCCAGGTGCATTCTGATGGAATTTCTGATGGCTCAGCTTTGCCTGTTGGTAAATATCAGGAATCCTGGCCATATCAGCTGGTGCGGCCAGGGTGTCTGCTCTCTGATTACCCTCGACGATAAAGCCTGGCAGGTCTGTGTGTGATCTTACACGCATTACGAAGGATGGATGCTCTTGGTGGGAGACAGCATATATCAGCTTCGAGAACAGACCGTGGAGGTTCGGATTAGAGACTTCTTTCAAAACAGCGTTCTCTGCTCTTGACACCACACCCGCCACATAGGCCGAATCTGTAACCAAATTAAGTGGCTCTGAGAACCTCTCGAAAGCTCTAATGACTGCATCTAACTCAGCAATTTGAGGGGAACCCTCAACAACCTTAACATCTGCCTCCCACTGCTGAGTCTGAGGGCTCTTCCAAGTCATGACTGACTTGTGCGAAGCCCCAGATGCGTCTGTAAAAACAGTTAGAGCTTTGAGTGGCACCCGGCTCAATTTTTGTTTCGGGACCAGATTAAAATTTGAATTAAATAATTTATGACTTTGGTTCTGGACAGATGTTTGTCCTGTGTAGCTATCAAGGGCAAAGAGAAGAGTCTCATTCTCCCGGAGCAAATGCTCCAAAGCCTCCTTAGTCAGCTTGCCCAATGATAAGGCAAGTGGTACTCAGATGAACGCAAAATCGCAACCCGCCAGCTCTCACAAACGGGCCCTGGCCTTCCTGATCAGCTGCACCATCAGCTCCTGTGGCCTGGTGATACTTTTGGACCTCTGATGACTGAGGAACACCCACTCTATAATCAAGAGGGGGTCCCTCTGGTCCTGGTCCCACTGGTAAATGAGGCCGTGGAGGTGCGGCAGCCATCCCAGGATAATAAACTCAAATTGCAGGTTCGGCAGGTAGTGATGGGCTTGTCTCGTCCCCATCACCTTCTCTACCTTTTCCAGAGCTGCTCTGCCTCTGGGGTCAGCACCCTAGGAGAAAGTAACTCATCTCCCCCTTTCAATAAATTGAAAAGGGGAGCTAGGTCCTCGGTGGTCAATCCTAGCCAGGGTCTGACCCAATTCAATGACCCACACAGCTGGTGGAAATCCTCAAGGGTTTTTGGCTTGGTGTTAATTGCCAATTTCTGTGGGACAATAGTCCTGTTGGTAATTTGGAGCCCGAGATACTTCCACGGGGGCATCCTCTGAACTTTCTCCTTCTGGAGCTCAAACCCTGCAGAGATCAAAATCTCGATGACAAGGTCAAGGACATGCTGCAGTATGTCGTCCGTGGGGGCACAAATTAGCACATCATCCATATAGTGCAGGATGATGGCCTCCCCTGCCTTGGCACGGACGGGAGACAGCAATGAGGCCACGTACCATTGACAGATACTGGGGCTGTTCTTCATGCCCTGAGGCAGTACTCGCCAATGGAAGCACCTCAATGGGGCTTCCCGTTTGATGGAAGGAACTGAGAAGGCAAACCGTGGTGCATCCTCGGGGTTGAGGGGAATTTGGAAAAAACAATCCTTGATATCTAAGACTGCCAGATTCCAATTTTGCAGCAGCATTGAGGGTGAGGGCATACCTGGTTGCAGAGACCCCATGTCTTCTATCTTTTTATTTATTTCACGAAGGTCGTGAAGGAGCCACCACTTGTCCTTCCCCGGCTTTTTTATGACGAAGACCAGAGAATTCCAAGGACTCCAGGTTGGCTCAATGTTACCTTTGGCCAACTGCTCCTCCATGAGTTCGTTGAGCACCTGCAATTTCTGTTTGTTAAGCGGCCACTGATCTATCCATACTGGTACATCAGATAGCCAATTCAGTTTCTGGACTTGGCACGCCACAGTGGCCACTAAGAAAAATCCCGTGGGGTTTTCAGGATCTCAATACGAACACCCCATTGCGACATGGCATCTCTGCCCCACAGGGGAGCTTTATATTCCATAACAAAAGGGCGGACATTAGCCACCTGCCCTTCAGGTCCCTCAATTTTAATTACACTTTTTGACTGCCGAGCCAATTGGGCCCCCCCGACTCCTTGTATTCTGCCAGCCACGGGTTGCAACTCCCAATGCGACGGCCAATTCTCGGTTGGTGTAATTGTCACATCTGCTCCTGTATTGAAGAGTCCGTCGAGGTAAAAGTAGTCTTCACCCCGACGGAGTCCGCATCCAATGATTGGTTTATCCTCACCAATGACTTCCGCCCAATAGATGCAGGGATTAGCCAGCTTCGCCACAATGGTGTTGGGCACCAGAATCGCCTGTGCTATTAGTTGTTCCTTTGGCAGGAAGTATGGTGGCTGGATGCACCGTGCCAGGAGAGAGAAACTGTCCGGACACAAAAGCTGCGTCTGCGGCACGATTTCAATCTCCAGAGGGGTACACTTTGTATCCCCAAGCACGACACACGTGCAGTTGAGTCTGGTGAACAAACCCAGTGACATGGGCTTCACTGACACCAACCGCCAGTCCTGTGTTTCAAAATAGGTGTTATCTGTCAGGGAAAATTAACATTAAACAACGCAACACAACAGAGAACCAGAACAGAAGGTGGCAGGAGATTTTAAACTCAGAGGAAGGGGAGGAACAAAACCATAACCAATGGGATACAACCAATAGGGAGGGGTGAAGGGAGGGCTCAACCAACACCACAAACTTGGGGGAGTACAGAATAAACTATTTAGTGCAATATAATAACCACGAACCATGTGATACAAAATAAACTACCTAGTGCAATAAAACAAGCTGGATGGCTTTAAGCTCTGTGACCTGACTTGATCCACTTTGTCCCTCAGTAGCTTGTGCAACTTGGCATGTGGGGCTCCATAGTACAGCTTTCCACTTCCGGTTAGCACCTACAATTCGGCAGGAGCCATCAGTGAAGAGGTCATATCATCTTTCAGTCTCTGGTAGTTCATTATATGGTGGGGCTTCCTTGGCACATGCCACTTGCTCTTCTTCTTCTTCAGAAGATAATCTAAAAGTCTCACATTCAGGCCAGTTTGTTGTAATTTCCAGAATCCCAGGAAGATTTGGATTTCCAATACTGGCGCGCCATGTGATGAGAGCAATCCACTTAATTCCATGTGATGTCAGTGGCATGATGTGTAGAAGGAACCTTTCCCTTGAACATCCATCCCAGTACCAGTAGTTGGGGTGCCAGAAGCAGCTGCATTTTGGTGCCAGTTATTTCTGAGGCCACTTGAACTCCTTCATAGGCAGCCAAGATTTCCTTCTGTGTGAGAGTGTAGTTGGCTTCACAACTTTTGTAGCTTTGGTTTCAGCATACCAATGGTCTACTCCGAGTCTCACCAGGCACCTTCTGTCAAAGGCTCCAGGACAGACCATGGTTCCCAGCTGCAGAGTAGAGCACCTTCTTCACCTCTGGTCCTATCCTGACTGGGCCAAGAGCTACTGCATGAGTGATTTCCTACTTGACCTGGGTGAAGGCTTGTTGCTGTTCAGGGCCCCAGTGGAAATCATTCTTCTTGCGGATGACCAGGTAGAGAGGGCTCACAATCTGGCTGTACTCAGGAATGTGCATTCTCCAAAAACTTATGGCACCTAGGAAGGCTTGTGTTTCCTTCTTGCTGGTCAGTGGAGTCATCACAGTAACCTTATTGATGACCTCAGTGGGAATCTGATGCTGTCTGCCTTGCCACTTTACTCCTAGGAACTGGATCTCTCAAGCGGGCCTTTTGACTTTGCTCTCCTTGATTGTGAAGCCAGCTTCTAGCAGAATCTGGATGATTCTCTCTCCTTTCTCAAATACTTCCATTACCGTGTTCCCACACACAAGGATGTCATCGACATGTTGCAGATGTTCTCAAGCTTCACCCTTCTCCAGTGCAGCCTGGATCAATCCATGGCAGATGGTGGGGCTGTGTTTCCATCCTGGGACAGTCAGTTCCAGGTGTACTGCACTCCCCTCCATGTGAAAGCAAACTGAGGCCTGCACTCTGCTGCCAGAGGAATGGAGAAAAATGCATTGGCAATGTCAATGGTGGCGTACCACTTTGCTGCTTTGGACTCCAGCTTGTACTGGAGTTCCAGCATGTCTGGCACTGCAGCATTCAGAGGTGGAGTCACTTAATTCAATGCACAGCAGTCCACTGTCAGTCTCCATTCTCTGTCAGACTTGCGCACAGGCCAGATGGGGCTGTTGAAGGGTGAGTGGGTTTTGCTGACCACCCCTTGGCTCTCCAGTTTATAAATCATCTCATGGATGGGCATCACAGAATCTTTCAGTACAGTGTTGCCAATGGTGTACTGTTGCTGTGGCAATTGGTACTTGCTCTTCAACTCTCAGCAGTCCCAGAGCAGAGGGGTTGTCTGAGAGACCAGGCGAGATATTCAGCTTTCTGATGTCTTCTGTCTCTACAGCAGCTATCCTAAAAGCCCAACGATATCCTTTTGGGTCTTTGAAATATCCATTTCTGAGATAGTCTATGCCAAGGATGCTTGGGGCTTCTGGGCCAGTCATGGTGGGATGTTTCTGCCACCTGTTCTCAGTCACTTCAGCCTCCAACACAATCAGCTGCTGGGATCCTCCTGTTACCCCAGAAATAGGAATGGATTCTGCTCCTAAATACCTTGATGGCATCAGGGTACATTGGGGGCTAGTGTCAAACAAAGCCATATATTTTTGTGGGTCAGATGAGCCAGGCCATCAGATCCACACAATCCCATAGATCCGATTGTCCCTTTCCTCTACCTGGCTAGAGGCAGGGCCCCTTTATTCTTGGTCGTGGTACATGTTCCTGTAAATAGGTTCCTGCAGTCCCTTCAAGAGCATCAGTCAAATCATCAGTCCTATACTGTCTGGAGTTCTGTGTATGAGAGACCGGAGCAGTGTTGACTCTAGATGAGCTTCTTGTGTTAGGTGTCCCTCTTCTCAGTTCATGTACCCAGGCTGCTAAGGAGGAGGTGGTTTTTCCATCCCACTTCCTCATGTCTTCTCCATGGTCCTGAAGAAAAACTAGAGGTTACCTCATGGAGTGTATCCTCTCTCTCTGTCTGGGGAACACGAGCTCCTAATGGCAGAGACTCTTGTTGGTTCTGGCGAGATGTGGTAGTTTTCTTCCTTAAGTTCCTGTTTTAGTTTCTGATGGCCCTCTTCAATCAAGCTCTGGATTTGTTCAGTCAGCCTTGTTTCCACAGATAAGACATGGGTATGAATTGGGGCAGTGACAGTGTCCTTGTAAATTCTTAGTTTATTGACCAAGACGCCCACCCTGTCCTTGCCTTCTCTCTATTGGAGTGTTGCCAGGTGGTCCAAGCTGTGAGAATCTCAACCACATTTGTGATGTGCATCAGACACAATCTGGGCTCTTAAGAGATCTTTTGTCTTCTGAGATAATGATCTCCAGCACAGCCAATTCCCTCAGGCATCGGATACCTTGTTCTATTGTGCTCCATTTCCTTGGTGCACCTGAAGATCTTCTTTACAAAGGTATCAGTCCTTCACACTTGTCAGCAATCGCCGCCAGAGGCTGAGAGTTTCTTGGGTTCTCCCAATCCCCTGGTCAATGACCACATCCCGGGACAGAGATCCCAGTTGCCTGGCCTCACGTCCATCCAGAATGGTGTCACTGGCTGCAGCGTCCCAAATGTGGAGCAGCCAGGTCAGGATGGATTCATTCGTCTGGCGGGTGAATTCCCTCTGCAGGTCACGCAGCTCACCCAGGGATAGAGAGTGAGTGATGATTTCTGGCTCTGTCTTGTCTGCTGAGTGTGAAGGTCCTGCCACGTACTCGTCAGTCACCATGTGGACTGATTTGCTCTTCAATTTCTTCTTCTGAGCAGGGGCAACTGCTATTGGTTTAGACTGTTCTGGTCCAGTGATGGTTTGTGTGGAGATGCTGATGGCACTTCTGGTTCCTTTCTCCTCTTCATGGATACTGTTGCTTATTGCTTTTGTTATAGATAATAAAGAGATTCAGACAAATTGAGTATAACCAAAAATAAGCAATAATTTATTCTGTGACTGGGATACAGTCCATAACAGCCACAATCGCAAAGAACAATTCTGAGCCCGGGATCAGTGCCAGGTGAACACGTTATGATCCGAACTCTACCACTCCGGATCCCCCAATGTTCACAAAACTGCTTTGGTCAGTCCAGTTTATATACAGTTTTTCCCAGCCTGGAGCAGAGATCTATGTCTCCTTTCATCATTTTGTATATTTGTGTGGTTTTCTTTCTCTGCGTTGGGCTGGACAAAACCATATTGTGGGAGACGATGAATTCTGATGAAGGCAGGCCTTGGCTTACGGGAAGCTGGTATTGTCCTGGTTTAGGGCAAATTTTGGGGGAAAACCTCCAGAAGGAGCCCCCAGAAAGCAAACCCCCACAACTCCCCCCCACCACCGGGTTTGGGAAGGATATTCTCAGAGAGGAGTGGAAAAAACCTGTTTATTTAACAAACGAAACAATCCCCAGCACAAAAAAAAAAACAACACCAGCTGACAAAAAACTCTTTCACCGTTCTGAAGAGATGACAAACTCAGAAAGTCTCTCCAGCAAGTGGTCGCCCAGTTATCAGTCTCTGGTGCTGGGGGATGACTGCTGCAGGTCACAGAATGCAGACTCCCGGTGTTTCCCAGGTCCCTGTCCGGAACAGGTTCAGATGGTATTCCGTTTCAAGCAAAGCGAGCAGCAAGCAAAGCCTCTCCTAAACACAGACCATGGGGGAGGTGAGCTGGCTGATAACAAGAAAAAAGAAACCTTCACTTTCAGATTCAGTCCTGAAAGCACAGGACATAATACCAAGCATAAACAGAACACACGATTGGAGATAAAAGCACCAAAACGTCACAGTTATTCCACCCCTTCTCTCCATATCGTGAACATACTAAACACCATGTAAAAACTTCATCAAGTAAAAACTTCCATCTTTCACTTACTCAAACACATTTCCTTCCATCTCACTTGCTCAAACCTTCGACACTTACACATTTCCTTCTGTCTCATGTCTGTGTGATCTAATGTACAGACAATGGTAGTAACATCCAGCAAACAATGATATTTGCATATGAGCCTCACCTCACAATCAGATCTCCCTGAGGTACACATTGTGTTGTTCCATCTCTCTGCATTATCTACCATGTACAACCTGGTCCTTGAGCAGAGACAATGCCACGAATGGGTTTGTCTGTACTCGAGGCAGAATTGATCCACACTGTCTTCCCTAACAAACCTCTGATATGTGCCACTGGGACTTTGTCTCCATCTACTATATTCAGGGACTCAGACTAAGCAGGACCTGCTCAATTGGTGGAACCTCGGGTGTTAACTAACCAAGTGGCCTTTGCTAAATGCTGCTCCCAGTTTTTGAAAGATCCCCCATCCAATGCTTTCAAGGCGGTTTTTAACAGTCCATTGCACCTCTCCACTTTACCTACAGATGGTGCATGGTAGGGGATATGGTACACCCACTCAATGCCGTGTTCCCTAGCCCAGGTGTTTATAAGGTTGTTCTTGAAATGAGTCCCATTGTCTGACTCAATCCTCTCAGGGGTACCATGCCTCCAAAGGACCTGCTTTTCAAGGCCCAGGATGGTGTTACGGGCTGTAGCATGAGACACAGGGTATGTTTCCAACCATTCCGTGGTGGCTTTTACCATGGTGAGCACGTAGCACTTGCCTTGGAGTGTCTGTGGCAGTGTGATGTAGTCAATCTGCCAGGCCTCCCCATACTTGCACTTAGTACTGGTACTTGGACCACCGCCCCCCATACCAGAGGGGCTTCACCCGTTTGGCCTGTTTGATGGCAGCACACGTCTCACAGTCATGGATAACTTGAGAAATACTGTCCATGGTTAGATCCACCCCTCGGTCTCGTACCCACTTATAGGTGGCATCTCTACCCTGGTGGCCTGAGGCATCATGGGCCCATCGTGCTAGGAACAACTCTTCCTTGTGTTCTCAATCAAGGTCTATCTTCGACACACCTACCCTTGCAGTCTGATCTACCTGCTGATTGTTTTGCTGCTCTTCAGTAGCTCTACTTCTGGGGACATGGGCATCTACATGGTGAACCTTCACAGGTAGTTTCTCTAACTGGGTAGCAATGTCTTTCCACTCTTCAGCAGCCCAAATTGGTTTTCCCCTACGCTGCCAGTTAGCCTCTTTCCATCTCTCCAGCCATCCCCACAGAGCATTGGCTACCATCCATGAATCAGTGTAGAGATAAAGCATTGGCCACTTCTCTCTTTCTGCAATGTCTAGGGCTAGTTGAACCACTTTGAGTTCAGCAAATTGACTGGATCCACCCTCTCCTTCAGTGGCCTCTGCGACCCATCATGTGGGGCTCCATATGGCTGATTTCCACCTTCAATTCATCCCTACAATGTGACAGAAACCCTCGGTGACTAGAGCATAACGTGTTTCCTATGCTGCAGAAACTACATATTAGGGACAATACCAGAGCTATTTCTGGATAAGAAAATAAACCTAGGGACCATAGAGGTATTAAGACATCAAAAAACCCTAGGGACCAGAAAAACATGCAGGCCTCCACCCCAAAAACATTAATTCAAACAACATAGCCAGTAACTTCTCTATGCCAACACAAAGTAATTGGAACCAAAATATTATTAGAACTGGGTTTTTTCCACTTTCTCCAGCCATGTGTTGGGCGCCAAAATATTTGTCCTGGTTTAGGGCAAATTTTGGGGGAAAACCTCCGGAAGGAGCCCCCAGAAAGCAAACCCCCACAACTCCTCCTCCCACCACCAGGTTTGGGCAGAATTTCCTCAGAGAGGAGTGGAAAAAGCCTGTTTATTTAACAAGCGAATCCACTCCCCAGCACAAAAAAAAAACCAAAACAACACCAGCTGACAAAAAACTGTTTCACTGTTCTGAATGGATGACAAACTCAGAAAAGTTTCTCCAGCAAGTGGTTATCAGTCTCCAGCGCTGGGGGATGGCTGCTGCAGGTCACAGAATGCAGACTCCTGGTGTTTCTTGGTGTTTCCTAGGTCCCCATCCGGAACAGGTTCAGATGGTATTCAGTTTCAAGCAAAACCAAGCGGGCAAAACAAGCAAAGCTAAGCGAGCAGCAAGCAAAGCAAAGCCTGTCCTAAACACAGACCATGGGGAGGTTAGCCAGCTGATAACAAGACAAAACAAACCTTCACTTTCAGAGTCAGTCCTGAAAGCACAGGACATAATACCAAGCATAAAGAGAAAACACGACTGGAGATACAAACACCATAACGTCACACTAGTACAGTGATGTATTTTCTCTCAATGGCTCTGGTTATCTTAATTGTGGATGCTTGTCGGGAGCTCATCGTTTGGGTGTTCCCTGGATGGTTTCCAAGAGAGCCATCTCCGTTGCGGCCATGTCTATTTACTTGTTAGTCTGGGCTGTCCTGCTTTTGTTGGCTGTTGCAATGCTGTGATGGAGCAATCTGTGTCCTTTTGGTCCATGGTTCTCTTTTTGGTTTCTGAGTTTTCTTTATTAATTTTTTCATACAAACATTGCTTATTCCACATTAATTTACAATTTACATGAATTACATTATATCATATATTGCATTTTGCTTTTGGTTCTTTTCTCCTTGTGACATTCTGTGCAGACGGTGCTGCACTGTTGCTTTGCTTCTTTTTTCCTCTTCCTCAAGAAGCCACTTCACCACAACATGTAGTTTTTTCTAAGCATGTTGCAGGCTGTGCAGAGAAGACAAAGCAGAACTAGCAACAACACTATGCTGTCCTTGGCATCCAGAGAGACCTCAACATTTCCAAAAACTTCTGTGTCAGGCCTCAAAGGCTGGAAAAAACATTCTTTACGTCTCCCCCAGGGGCTGGGTGTGATTGTTGAGGCCTCAGACATAGCAGCCTATACTAGGACAAGCAAACAAAATTGGGTATGTATTCTGAATGATGTTCATTGCCTCAGAGGTTATAATGCAATAGACATAATAGACCACTAAAACAATTTTTATACCAAACCCTGGTCTACACAGGAGCATTCCAACCGGCAGATAGTTCCCCATGTGCCAAAAAATATAAAGAACTAAGCATGTTGAGCATCATAGTGAATAGGTGGCTTCTACAATACAAACTTGTAATTCTGGCTTTTCTCAGTACCTTGTTGCCCCACTTGGGCGCCAAAAATATGTACCAGTTTGAAATCAAAACCAGTCAGAGACTCCAAGTCAGAAATACAATTGAATAGGAAAAAAGAGAAAAATAAAATACATGCAATTATACAAAAGAAAAACCACTGACAGAGTCAGAATACAACCTGACACCTTGCTAGTTAGGGTGGTAGTAGCAGTCCAGATGAAGTGGTCTTGTTGAAGTAGTGATCTCGTAGAAAGGTCTGGTAGCTCTTGTCCTCTGGAAACCAGTGGGTAAGGGCTGCCTGTTCAGTCCCAAAACCCAGATTATAACCAGGAGGGGATGCTTGGCTTCTCCCCCCTGGACGGAGCATCTCACAATGGGCTGATGTCACTCTATGAGTCATACAATGGGTCCTTGATTGCCCATTAAACAGAAATGGTGCCGGGAGGGAGTTATCTATGAGTCATGTGGCAAGGCATTGATGGGCCCGTTAACAGGAGATAGTTTGGGGGAAGGAGGCAAGGAAAACACTGCCCTTTTTGATTTCAACAGTTTATGAAGATGGTGATAGAATACATACTTTGGGGCACATCTTTACATTGTAACCTAGGACAAATGGAAACAAAAGTGAGTTGGGGTGAAGCAAACTGGGGTAAAATGTCTTTATTACCTTAATCTGCAATTGGTAGATTGAACCCCAATATGCAAATGGACCAAAATTACGAAAGTGGGAAAACTTGAGACTCATTGTTCATTTTGGGTGTAGCCCCTGGGGGTGTTTTTTCTGCCCAAAATATACCTGCTTTTATTCTCTTAATTTTGTCTGGCCTCTATCTTTAGGTAGCCCTGAAAAAGGCATTAGTTTCTGGCAACCACAAAGAGTTAGCAGGGCCTCTGGAGAATCCTCTGGACTGAGTAAGACCCAGCTACGACACCACTGGCATTTTCAGGGGCAGTGGCTACGGTCTGGGTGGCATCGGAGTCCAAGAATCCTCCAAATCCAGCACAGAGGCATGTGAGTAAAAAAGTTAGAAGGGGTGTTTTGTTGTTAGCTGTTGGAATTCAAAATGCAAGGAATTTGCAGAACATTGGGCCTGTAAATCAAAGTTTAGAAAAGAACACAGGATTTCACCTGAGGCCTTGGGAAAAGCTTCCCAGCTTAGGTGCTAGACACAAGAATGTAGATTTTAAGCTTAATGCAGAGACATGTTGAGAAAAGTTTAACTATAGAGTTGAAGATATAAAAAGAAGAAAAGTAGTTGCCAAGGTGACAAGAAGTCTTAGAATAGGTCTGTGTGTCAGAAGAGAATTGGCTTAGGAAGGTGACTGGAATTAGACAAAGTTTCTTAGTATTGATCTAATAACGTAAATATCTCTGTTGGCTGTGATTTATTGGTTAATAAGTCCTTAAAAGACCTTGTAACCATAAGTCTTGTGACTTCTAGCCATGCTCTCAACACCTGGAACAAGAATTCATGTTTTCTGCAGAAGACAAGAAAAATGAAGCACACTTTCTAAAGCAACTAGAAGTCTCATCTCTCTGCCTCATTCAGAAAAAGAAAGAATCCCTGCTGAACATTGTATTGTGGGAGCAATAAGCCCACAGCCAGCACCCAAACTTGGGTAAGCCTACTCTTATGATTATGAAACAGCCACAACACAGACTGAAGACAAACGGAAGACCTGAAAAGCAAACTGGCTAGTGACGAGAAGAATCACATGAAGTAGTGGAGACCCTGAAGAACTGCAGGAGTAGAGGCAGTTGAAAGAAACTGCATGTCCCAGAACAACCCAGACATTCCAAACAAGTGCTGTGGGCAGCTTGGAAAGGAGCCAAGGGATCATCAGGTTCAGGTGAACTTCAGGGGGTTTCTAAAATGGGGATTTAATTTCAAAGAGACAGAGACACATTCAAATTTAATCATAGAGCTGTACTCACAGAGCAAATTAAGACATCTGTTATGCTGGGTACTGAATTCAATGAAGATATGAACAACCATTCTATTTCGGAAAGGGTTTCAGAAGTATCTGTGGACAACTCCCCTGTTGTTGCCGTGGTTTCCCACCCCCCTCTCCCATCTGGCCCCGCTGCCATGGCCAGCGACATCAAGCCCACACGCAGCCTCCCTGACCTCATGTGCAAAATTCACAGCAACGGGAACAATGATTGTGAAATAGCCACAAGCTTTTCTGAATTTCAACCCGAAAATTCGGCAGGAATTCCTGTAAGCCCAAATTTTAAGCATGATGCCGGCAAGAAAAGTTCCTTGCATTCCAGGGAATGCACACTCTCTTCCGTACCCCAAGATGACAATGCCTTGGAAGGAAGTGACATACAGCAAAATGACAACGCCCTGCACACATGTTCTGTACAACAAGATGGCAGCCCCCAATGCCACACATGCACATTGTCACAGATGCGATTTTGTGACCAAAGAGACCACTGGCCTCCTGCTGCAGCACCACCTCTCGCCGCCTCTATTATTGCAATGAGCGGGGGAGAAGAGACAATTTTGCAGTTTTTCAAAGAAACACAGGCAGAAGAAGCAGATATACAGAATATAGTTCAACTATCTCCAAAGAAAGAACAAAATTTACCTTCTTCAGATACGAGGGACTCCTCAAATTTTAAATCAAGAGTTCATTTAGAAGACAGCATAAATACAATTAATTGGCTAGAAATAAGGAGGAAAGCATTGAAGGATAGGGATTTTGACATGGCCAAAGAGCAACTTATAGCCATGCCAGTCAGATATGGAAAACAGAATGCAAATCCAAGAGGAGAACCTATGACATATGATGAGATCAAAGATTTAAGAAAAGCAATCAAAGACAGTGGCCTAGGCTCTCTCTACTTTAAACAACTATTGGAGGGGACCTTTTATAATTATGATTTAGTTCCATATGACTGCAGATACTTTGCTTCTGTGATTTTAACAGAGTCACAGTATATTCTGTGGGACATGAAGTGGCGAAGGCTTCTCAATAAATTGTTGGAAACCTATGCTGGAGGTCCAAATGCTGCTCTTACAATAGCACATTTGGCAGGGGATGCACCTCATGATAGGCCTGAAGATCAAGCAGCTGGCCTACCTCCAGCGGTAATCAATGACATCAAAAATGCAGCTCAAAAAGCAATCCTACAAATCCAGCCAGAAGGAAGCCCAGAAGGTATATTCACAGAAATAAGACAAGGAACATTAGAGCCATACACTTCGTTCATAGACCGTCTCACACAAGCCATCAAAAGGCAATATAGTAATGATGTAGCTTATCCTCATGTGCTTCAAACCCTCGCCTTTAAGAATGCCAATGAAGAATGCAAGCAAGTTATTAGAGCTTTACCTCATAAACAACCAACTTTGCCTCAAATGATAGAAGCTTGCTGCAAGATAGGAACGCCACAGCATATTGCAATGATACTAGCAAATGCATTAGGAGAGAGGCTTGAAAAAGCCTTTGCAGCTCTTAGTGAAGCTGCAGACCAAAGACTTATAAAAGCCCTTTCATCTATGAATGTGACTCTTCAAAAGAACAATTCCATGGCTGTAATGCAAACAAGAGTCACCAAAACATGCTATAAATGTGGAAAGCCTGGACATATAAGCAAATTTTGTTCAGAATCCCCAGAAACCATAAAGCCACTGGGTCGGTGCTCCAGATGCAGGAGAGGGAGACATTATGCAAGTCAATGTCGCTCCAAGACAGATATAGACGGAAAACCCCTGTCAGGAAACACCAAGAAGAACATGTAAGCCCACCACTTGGAGACACAAGCTGTGGCAGTGGCTCAATCACCCAAAACCCCTCTTAAGGTAGAATGCTTGGAGAACCTCAATCAGATCCCATCTGCAAAATCATCAGGCGCTTCACCAGTGACCCAGAATTGTTACCCCCAGGGGCACAATGAGAATTGGCGGCTTCCAAATTATTATGTTTTATGAACAAAAGTCATACGGTAATTCCCACAAGAGTTACTTTTTGGTTGATTCGTGGGCAGGGTCGCATTACTTAAGGCAAACAATGAAGTAATAAGGCACAAGTATGATATCTGATTTAGTTTCATATTTCTCGTTGGTTTTCTTTCTGATTCAAGGCCAAATGAAGGGCACTAAGTTATTTCTTTATCAATGGCCTTATGCTTCATATGAAATTCAGAGTTGTAATACAATCCACAGTGCACTCTTGGCAACAAAACTCTACAGCACCGACTCCCACACCTTTTGCATTAGCATAAACCCCAAAGTTCACAGCTTCTGCATATGGGACAAAAGATGTTTATCATCAAGACTGCAGTTCACATCTGCATGCTCTTTTCTTTGCTTCTGGGATCATTTGTGTGTGCCTGCAGTTGATAGGGTTTCAGGTTCTTCGAAAGAAATCCACTTCAGACCAGAACCTGTGGAGACACGAGCATGGCCTTTACCCCATGTTATTAGTGGAAATGGACCTTCAATTTTTCCTGTTTCTGGATTTTTTTTCAAAACTAAAGGATTTTCCTTTAATTTTGCCTGAGTGATGTTGGAAAAGCGTCTGATGATTGGTGGATTTGGTTCGGCAAAAGAACTGTTTAAAAAATTTAAAACATAGAATACTTTGTTCAAGCGCATTTGAGGGGTAGCCTGTGCCTCCCCCCTTTTTTGTTTTTCCAAGTGGGATTTTAAAGTTTGGTGTGTTCTCTCAATGATTGTCTGAACTGTGGGGGAGTGATGGATGCCAAAGGTGTGATGTATACCCCAATTCATTATGAATGTCTTGAGCCTTTGGGCTATGTAGGCAAGCCCATTATCTGTTTTGATCTCATGAAGCACACCTAATGAAGCAAATACCTGTTAAAAATGTTGACATGCATGTTCCACTGTTTCTCCTGTATGCAAGGAGTAAAGACTGCACCTTAAATGGTGTCCATTGATACATGAACATTTTTGAATCTCCCAAAAGATGGGTATTATGTGATGTCTGTTTAGCACAACTGCAGACTTTGTAATCCTCTCGGATTCACTGCTCCAGTGGATACAGGAAATTGCATGAGTTGACAATTCGGACAAGCACTTATGATTGCTCTCGCTTGATCTCTGGAGATATGAAATGCTCATATAAGTGCCTGTGCATTCTGATGAAAAAATGCATGACTCAACTTTACCTGCTTAAAAATGTTTGGCAAGGTGTCTGCAATTGGCATTATTAATTTGTCTGCTTCTGCATTGCCTTCCACCAAAAATCTTGGGAGAGAAGAATGTGCCCTGATGTGAGATATGAAGTATTTGCTCTTTCTGTGTTGCAAAATTTGTTGCATACATGAAAGATAATGATACAAATCATCATTATCAATTGTCTGTTAAAAGTGACCTTTTGATCATTTTGTCTACATTGGCAGCATAAGCTGAATCTGTTATTAAAATGAGGAGTTCCTGAAACAATTGAAATGCTCTGACCACTGCAGCCAATTCCACAATTTGAGGAGAACCTTCTACTTTTTGAATATCTGACTCCCATGTCTTTGGCTTTGGATTTTGCCATGTTATAATTGATTTATTTTTCCTGAACCGTCGGTAAATAGCATTATTGCGTCCAATGGAACTTCACTCAACATGGGTTTTTTCATCATTTTTTCAATGGCAGATAAATTGTTTTGAAATCTTTGCCTGCTATTGCTAACAGTCTTGCTCTGGCCCTAATTATGATTTGAGCTGTCATTTCTAACATTGTAAAAATTGGTTTTGGGGTTTTGTAGGACAAGAAAACCCACTCAATGATTAGCAAAGGATATTTTTTGAAGTGTCCACTGAAATATGAGACCATACAGTTGCATTCTTTCTCCTAACTCCAAGAAAGAATGGTCGTGACATTGCACAACTATGTGCCTGTCTTTGTTGGAGGGCTTCAGCAACTTTGTCAAGGACCTTTTAAGCTTCAGGTGTGAGAGTTGCAGTTGTTAATGTTGCAGTCTCCTCTCAATAAGTCGAAAAGTGGCATAAGTTCATTGTTGGTGATTCCCAGAATTGGTCTGATCCAATTGATTTCTCCCAAAAGCTGCTGCAGATCTTGCAAATTGTGGACATTGGTTCTCAGATGTATGTTCTGCGGCCTGATTGCCTGCTCTGAAATCTTCCATCCCAAGTATTTCCATGGCAAGACTACTTGGATTTTTGATGTAGAAACTTCCAGTCCTGCCTTTTGAATTTCTGCAGTCATGCTGTCACGAGCTTCTTGCACTTCTTTCTGCATTGGCACTGCAATGAGCAGATCATCCGTGGAATGTATGATCATCGCTGGCAGATATTTCTCTTGCACTGGAGACAAGGCTCGTGCCACAAACCATTGGCAAATCGTTGGTGAATTTTTGAGTCCTTGAGGAAGGACCACCTAATTATATATATAGGTTCTTCTTTGCTGATGCTTGGGTCAGAAAATGCAAATTGAGGAACATCATCTGGATGAAGTAGGATGTTGGGAAAACAGTCTTTTAAATCAATAATTACAAGTGACCATTCTCTCAGTATCATTGAGAGAGATGGAAGTCCGAGCTGAAGTAGTCCCATTTCTTCAATGACCTTGTTGTTTTTTCTGAGGTCATGGAGCAATCTCCATGAATTTGAAGTTTTCTTACGGTGATGAACACTGGAGAATTCCAGGGACTATTTGTTGATTTAACATGGCTTTTCTGCAATTGCTCTTCCATTTGTTTTTTGAGAGCGCTCAATTTTCTTTTTCCAGGGGCCAGTGGTCCACCCAGTCAGGATTGTCTGTCTTCCTGGTTAATTGCAGGGTGGTGAGTGCCTCAGTGACCCCTATTAAAAATCTACTTCTATTCTTGTTCCCCATTGTGATAGGACATTTCTTCTCCATACTCTGAGGGGTTTCTGCACAACAGAGGGACAAATGATTGCTACTGTTTGAGTCAGGCAATCTATGAGAGAGGTAAATGGCTCAGATACTCCTTGCTTTACTTCTGTATAAACACCCTCTGGAACTTCAGTAGGTTGGATTTGCAGAATGGTTTTTGAGCTGCTTTATTGATATCTGTGATTACTTGTGGTCACTGCACTAGAGAGAGAGAGAAAGAGACAGCAAGAACAGCAACACACGCAGGCCTCTTTAGGGAAAAAGGACCAACTTTATTGAACGAGCAACCCGTATTTAAAGCATGTTATGGAGAGCTAAGACAGGACAGTAGCTCATTGGATAACTGGGAAAAAAATCTGTGAGACCGTACTTTTGAATGTGTCCTACAGTCCACACGAGGTGTTAATATTTATTGTGAATTCCATTCTGTTTTGACCAGATTATCATCCTGGGAGAATTTCTCCCCAGCTGAAGCTGAACCAGCTTATTAGCCTGGGAATGGAGCTGAGAAGCTCTGGCCTGGAAGTGACTTTCCAGGCTGTAATTTTCCTAGCTTTCTAACAGTGTGTCCACAATTACTTCTCGAGGCAGGACCACTGATTGATATTCTGGTTTATCATGAGGAGCATCTCCTGTAATTGTGATAATGTGAGGGTTGTATTTGGACCTCCAGCATAGGTCTCTCTCAATTTGATGAGAGCTCTTTTCCATTTGACTTCCCATAACATGAATTGTGAATCTGTTAAGATTATCGAGGCAATATATATGCAGTCATAAGGTATTTTAATTATTATCAGTTTCACAATCTGAAGGACATGAGTTCAGTCATCACATGGGGCACTAAATATTAGATTTTATCTTTCTTTTGCTTTCTTTGCTGTCAGTCAGAGTCGGGCTTGAAAGCATGAAAGATGATGTTTCGTTTTTGGACGGGGTTGTTTATTAATTTTTATTTATAGTACAGTGAGTTCTACAGCACTTCTATCTAACAAGCTAAAAGTGAGAAAATGTTGGTGGATCTTGCTAGTTACAAGGTATTTAAAAGCCCAACTGTCTAATTAAAAACTATAATCTATATTATTTATTCTTTTGACCCAATGACCAAACACCTGTGACCCACACAGCTATATTGTAAAACCCAGAATTCCAAACCCTTCACCATGTGACATTACACACTTCTATTCAAACTACACTCCATCACTCAATTCTGGAAGCCTTCTCTAAGGCCTCAAGTCAAAAGCAGTGCTCTTTTGAGGGTCAGTTTCAGAAAGCACAGAAAGTTCAAAACTCTCAGGCTTCAAGGTTCCAACACTGATCTATTGATTATATGATGTAAAGTCACAGAGTTTATAATAGGCATTATTCATAAGATGCTATTATTGTATTTCTAGCTGGCTTCTTATGTACTTTGACATCTCTTTGTGTTATTGTCTGAAAGACTTGTGTCATTTCAGGATCCTTCCTTTTTTGTTCTCTAGCTGCAAATGCATCTCCTCAACCACGTTGACTCTCTAGCTGGTCCATGCACTGTTTTTTCTGTCTTTAGTCACTTCTCTTGTTTCAGCAGGTTTCCTTTGATCTGACCCAGTGATGTCTCATAATTTTAAGTATTTTTCAGAGTTCCAAGAAAAGATATCTGAGCTCCATTGAAAGCCTCCTCTGAACTACTAGTGTTGCAGTTTTTCCCAGTTATTATTACAGAAGCACTCCAGCAACTTGCCATGTTTGAAGCATCTCTATCTTAAGAAAAACTTGAGAGGGAACCAGTTGTTAAATGGATTTGATAATTTTCTCACCTTGAGACCTTTCCTTGCAGTTTCTGTTCTTAAGAGTTTTGTTCTAAAAAATATGTCAGGGAATTCCCTTCCAATTAGAGTTTAGGCTGTGGCCAGGCCTTAACTCTACCTGGATGGGAAATTGTCAACAGACCCAGGTGTTTTCTGCATCAAAACAACATTTGAGTCACTTTGACTTGGCAATTTGACCCTATCAATATGACAGCTGAACCTAATTTTAGGGTGAATTTGATGTTCATTATCCGGAGATGATAATCGAATTCCTCAATGAATCGAGGCTGTTTGCAGACTCTGGGGTGATGACACAGTGTTTCAAGGAGTGTTGATTGCCTAATTTCATATATGTGTGTCTGTCATTTGAGGTATTGTTGATTGTTGTATCTGGGTTCACTATTGTTTTGGATTGGTGTTCTTTTCGTATTTATGATGAGACTCGTGCTGTTTTCGAAATCAAAAGAAGGGGGAAGACAGAAGTGTCTTAGGGTGAGTTTATGATGCTTGTATCCCCAGTTGTCTATTCTGTTCATGTTAAATAACACCTCAGATGTGTTTAAACAGAGTCGTATTTTAAATTTTTTTGCAGAACCAACCAGAAACCCAGAAACAAGACAAATTGGAGGTCCATTTCCACTAATAACCTGGGGCAAAGAGTATGCTTGTGTTTCCACAGGTTTAGGACCAAAGTGGATTCAAGCAAAGATTGTGAAGCCATATCAAGTACAGCAACACGCAGATGACCACGAAAGCAGAGAAGTGAGCACGCAAACGGGAACTGTACAGGGACTGCAACAGAAGACAAACACATTTTGCTTTACCTACAAGAACTGTGAAAATGGAGTTAAATCTGACATCATGTTTATGTCTTTTTGGGTTTTTTCCCCTCAGCAGTGTGGTTTTTCCTGTTGCGCAGCCAAAGACCAGTGTTTGGGTAACCTTAGCCAATGTATCAGGCTTGGACACCATATATTTAACTCACTCAAGCCCTGAAAAACCATTTTCAACTTGGTTAGTTGGTTTGCCAGTAGATACTTGGTCAATAACAAAAGCCATTCCTCAATGTCTTTCACGATTCATTATAAATCCTTCTGATGGATAGGATGTTTGGAACAAATTCCTTCCCAAAACATCCTTTGAACCCCAAGAATTGGAAATACTTGGTTCTGTGAAAATAGATTTTTGCATCAAATTCGACATTCCTGGAAAGATATTTTAAAGATAGGCATGTATATATTGACTGTCATCATAATTATACATCTAGCAGTGCCTTGTCTGCTCCAATGCATGTGAAGGATGATTAAAAAGCCATCAAAGGAGTGGTTTTGGTGCAAAGACAAGGGGGAGATATTTGAATTCAAAATGCAGGGGATGTGCAGAACATTGGGGCCTGTAAATCAAAGTTTAGAGAAGAACACAGGATTTCACCTGAGGCCTTGGGAAAAGCTTCCCAGCTTAGGTGCTAGAGGCAAGAATGTAGATTTTAAGCTTAAAGCAGAGACATGTTAAATTAAGTAGAGAAAAGTTTAGCTATAGTTGTATTGTGAGAGCAATAAGCCCACAGTTAACACTTAGGTTTTGTGTTAAGAGATCTCTTATAGTTTTGTTTGGTGTGCAGAAGGATCCAAGAGGGTCCAGCATACCCAGTATCCAAGCGAGAGTCCTCCTTCAAGATACTGAAAAGCAGGGACAATTGCTTGGTGGTCACTCCTAAGTAAGGACACAACTAACCGATAACACCCAGCATTCAAAGTTTTTATGGAATCTGCGAATTGCATCTCTTGATGCTGAATCATCCGATCCAGGATCTTGACCCCTAAATTATCTCCAAGAGGTTGCTGCTGGACCTTTTCTGGACCCACTTGCAGCCAATAACAGTGTAAAGCAGCAAGCAGCCAAGGTTCTATTCTCAGCAACTCATCCTGAGTAGAAGCTGTTACTAAGATGTCATCCATGTAATGATAACAATACGTGTCAGGAAACTGCTAACGGACTCCAGACAAAGCCTGAGCCACATACCATTGGCAAACAGTAGGGCTATTTTGACAAACCTGTGGCAAAACCTTCCATTGATATCTCTGTCCTGGCTCAGAATTGTTCACTGCACTGTGAAAGCAAATTTTGGCCTATCATCAGGACACAAGCGGACTATGAAAAAACAGTCCTTCAAATCAATTACCAAAATGTCCTATTCCGTGGGGAGTATTGTTGGCGATGGCATGCCAGACTGCAACACCCCCTTACTCTCCATAACTGCATTTATTTTTCAGAGATCCTGTAACAATCTCCATTTGCCTGACTTCTTTTGTATGACAAAAACTGACGTATTCCAGGGACTATTAGATGGTTCGAGATGTCCCTGTTCTAGTTGTTCTTGAACTAATTGATGAAGGGCTAGTAATTTAACTTTTGGTAGGGGCCACTGTGGTTGCCAAACAGGGGTATTAGTCAACCACCGTAAAGATATCATAGGATAATTTCCGTCCTTCATCTCAGTGATCTCGATCAAAAATTTGACTGGATGCGCACTCCCCAGGCAGCCAAAACATCCCTCCCCCAGAGGTTGATCGGGGCTGTTGTAATCTGTGGTCGGACAGTAGCTGTCTACCCTTCAAACTTTTTGATCAGCACAAGCCATTGACTCACAAAGGTCTGTGCTGTACTCCCCAAACCTTCGATGGCCTGGCCAAGAGGGGCCACAGGCCATGTAGGAGGCTAGGCAGAAAAAGAGACCACTGTCACATCCGCCCTGGTATCAGTGAAACCTCTGAGTTGGATTTGAGGTGAGTTGGCTCCTGGCAAAGCCAAGGTGCACACCATCTGTGGACGCTGATCAGAGATATTCATAGTCTAAAAGATTTGTGGCAGTCTGTGGAGCCAAATCCGCCGTCTTTACGATCTCGTTGATCAGCCCTGGGAACAGATGCAGGAAAAGACACAAGTTGGGCAATACGCGCTCCTGCCAGGATAGTGACAGGGGAACATGGCATAGAAAGTATAGCACAAATCTGACCTGTGAAATCAGCATTGATGACCCCTGAGTGGACAAAGATTCCCTGGATTGTGGCACTAGATTGTCCTATGAGAGGAGCACTCAGCCCATGGCCCAAAGGGCCAAAGGCATCCAGAGGGACCTTGTGCACACTGACAGAATCTAGGACAACTGTGGCTGCAGTGTGTACATCCACGCCAGCAGAGCCCCAGGTGCTGGCTGCATGCTGGCTGAGGAAGCCTATGTCAGCACTGGGTTCTGAGGCACTGTTTGCATCTGCACGCTGCACCCCAAAGCGCTCGTCTGACTGTTTCCCTGGCTAGCAACAGGCTTCTTCGATTTGCACTGGTTTGCATAGTGACCTGTTTTTTTGCATTTAGCACACAGAAAAGTAAGCATATCAGCCTTCTGCTGCTGTGGCTTCTGCTTATTTTTGCCCTTGTTTGTCACTAAATGACACAGAAGGAAAGACACACTCAGCGACTCCGAGGAATCAAGCAGGAAAAGAACCACTTTATTTAGATTTCATGTCTATTTAGAGAATTCCAGCAGTGACCATGGATTGGACAGTGAGGATAATACCTCCTGACCCCATAGGGCCCATCAACAGTCCATCAATTCTCTCTTCCTCCAAAGAGGAATGCAAAACATTCATTGTTTGCAAGAATAGAGTGTGAGAAACAATCAGAAGGCTGAACACAAGGGCAATATCTCACCCTTTCACCATTTAAAAAAGAAAAAGAAAAAAGAAAAATTAACAATTAACAATGTAGAAAGGGAAAATGAACAATGATCAGTCTCTGCTTGTGGTCAGGTCATCGGAGTCGTAAGTTGTGTCATCTGCATATGAGTCCTCACTCAATGAGTCATCCACTTGATGACTTTCAGTTTGGTCACGGTTTTCATCTTGCCTGTCGGCCGGATTCTGTCTCTGCAGTTGCAGGTCAGGACGGACACACCTCAAAGGTACCCAGCGCACCCCAGTATCTGTGGACACACACACATACCCACGCCCCGAAAGGATAAGGTCATAAGGACCTTCCCACTGTTTGGTGACTAGATTTCACACCCAAACTTTGGCTCGAGGCAGATGCGTCTCGTCCGAAGCCTGTAACGAGAAGTGGTGATTCAAAATGACAGGATTATTTGAGTTCTGCAGCACCCTAAGGTAATTGATGGTGTACAAAGCTTTTGCCAACTGACTGTGCAGTTTCACCCTGCATTCCCGGTTTTATTTTTCAAGAACCCACTTCAGAGTACTGTGAGCGCGTTTTACAATGGCTTGACCAGTTGGACAATGAGGGATACCAAACCTGTGTAACACACGCCACGACTGTAGGAACTGCTGCACCTGTTGCGATGCGTAAGCAGGACCATTGTCGGTTTTCACAGCAGAGGGTATGCCTAGAGAGGCAAAGGCCTGCCTCCAGTGGGCAATGACATCGCAGGCCTTTTCTCCAGTGTGAGCAGAAGCCCACATCGCAGAGGAGAACATATCCACCATTACATGCACGTACTTGAGCCAGCCAAACTTGGCAATCTGGGAGACATTGGTGCGCCAAAGCTCCAAGGCCTTAAGGCCTCTGGGGTTTACCCCTGCTGGCAATGGCGGAGCCAGCGCATGATGATCATTGCACGCCTTGACAATGTCACGAGCCTCAGCTGGTGACAGCTGAAACTGCTTCTGCAACGTATGTGCGTTCTGATGGAAAAACCCATGCGATGCCTTGGCCTGTGCAAGTGTATCAGGCTGAGGTGCTACCCATGCTGGGTTAGCCAACTTGTCAGCCCTCGCATTACCTTCTGCTATAAATCCTGGCAAATTGGTGTGACTCCTTACATGCAGAACGTAGAATGGATGAACCCTGACCTGAATGACACACCACAAGATCTTCAGTAAATTAAACAAGGCAGGATTACTGACCTCCTTCAAAACTGAATAACCCAGCCGCTGTATGATGTTGGCCACATAGGCAGAATCCATGACCAAATTGAAAGGTGCCTGAGAAAATCTCTCAAACGCCATGACAGCAGCCCTCAATTCAACCAATTGGACTGAGCCAGTCTCATGAAATTCCAGAACCTGCCACTCAGATCCATCCTGCCAAGTAAAAATGGCCCTTCCTTTTCTTCTCGAGCTGTCAGTAAAGACGGTGGGTCCTTGCACCGGCTCCTGATTATGTTTGGGCCACAAATAAAAATGATCTGATTTTGCCACGTGCAGTAGCCTGTGGCTGGGCAGATGATAAGTGATCTGCCCTGAAAAACTGTCAAGAGCACTTTACAGAGAAACATTCCTTACAAAGGCCCCCTCAAAGTCCTCCTGTGATACTGGGCGTATGATTTCTGCAGGATCTGCTCCCATCAACTGCAAGCAATGTTGCCGGCACTCGAGTATCAGGCAAGCAAGCAATTAAAAGATTGGGGTTGCCATTTTTTGTAGCTGATGAGGCAAAAAGACCCATTCCAAAGCGTGCAAGGGATCAGACCATTTATCATCCCATTAGCCAATGATACTTGTAGGTTGTTGATCTGGAGCGATAATGAAAACAGTGACATCAACTGAGGGATCAATGCGATAAACTTGGCAAACAGAAATTGATTGCTGAAGGTCCTCCAGCATTCATCACGCCTCCGGAGTCAACGTGCAGGATGACTTCAAATCAGAGTTCCCCTTCAACAAATCAAACAATGGAGACAATTGTGTCATGGTCAGTCCCAAATATGAAAATAACCAATTGATGACACCCATTAATTTTTGCGCATAATTCACTGTCTTGATCGAACACTTGAATTGCGCTTCTTGGTGCTGAATTGTTTTCTCCATGATTTTGACTCCAAAATATTTCCAAGGAGGTTGCTCTTGAACCTGGTCTGGAGCCACCTGCAGCCACGTGCATGCAAAGCATCGAACAGCTGAAGTTTTATTCTCAGCAGCTTATCCTGAATGGATGCTACCACCAGGATATGATCCATGTAATGATAAATTTGGGCATCGGGGAACTGTTTGCAAACTCCAGACAAGGCACAGGCCACATACCGCTGGCAAATGGCCGGCAAGTTTCTCAGGCCCTGGGGTAGAACCCTCCATTGATATCTCTGTGCAGGTTCATCAGTGTTGGGAGCTGGCACTGTGAAAGCAAATTTTGATCTATCATCAGGATGCAAAGGAATCGAAAAGAAACAATCTTTCAAGTCAATTATGAAAATTGGCCAGTCTACAGGAAGCACGGTGGGTGACGGCATACCAGGCTGCAGCGCCCCCATCTGTTCCATCACTGCAGTGGCCTCCATTAAAAATCCATTCCGATGCGCACCCCCCATGGGGACAGAACATCCCTCCCCCAGAGGTTAGTAGGAGTTGAAGCAACATGAGGCCGAATCATGGCCATTTGTCCCTCCTGGTTCCTGAGCATCATGGACCACTGGCTTACATAGCACTGCTTTGTCCTGCCCAGCCCCGCAACAGGTGTCCCCACTGGATCCAAGGGTCACTCTGGGGGCCAGGCAGCTAGGGAAAGGATTGTGATGTCCGCACCAGTGTCAAGAAGCCCGCGGAGATAGATCTCCGGCGGTGTCCCACCAGGGACGGACACGGTACACAGCATCTTGTGATATTCTTCAGTCAGGACCTCGGTCCAGTGAACTTCAGGCAGTCCAGTGGACCCAAAGCCTCTGTCTCCTCACGACTGATCAGCTACCCTGTGAACACAAGACTTAAAAGGGACAAGTTGAGCAATCTGTGTTCCTTTTGGAATCGCCGATCTCCCGTCTGCTTTTGTGGGAGGCAGAGGCAGCGCAGCCAACCCGGCCACCGCTGGGGTCCCCTCAGTCCCAGCGAAGCTTGTGTCCACCATCATGGCTGGCGAACCTGGTGCGAATTGGCACGGAGTCGCCTCAGGTTCACCCTCCTTTGCAGCGAGGGGGTGGAGTGCAGAGGAAGCCAGCTCCCAGGGAGCCATGTCTCCACCCTGTGCTCTGGCCACAGGGGCCAGCCCCAATGGGGGGGGGCATCCTGGATGAAGAAGGGGGCCACTCCCACCTGGGACAGGGGAAAGGGTAGGGAGCAGGAAAGACTGACTCCTGGGGAGCTGAATCTCTGCCCCGCGCCCCGGCCATGGGCTGCTTAGGTGGCAGAACCACCCCGGCTAGCAGGGGGAACTGCACAGGACCGGCTGGGGCTGAGGCTGCTTCTCTGCCACCCACAACAGCCCTCACCGTTTCAGGCAGAGGCGGCAGGGAGAAGATAGGCATCTGGGAATGCCCCAAGGAGGGTACTCCCCTCGGCCAGCTGCCCCATGGGGGGTGTCATCCCCTCTGGGCAGGGCAGGGCAGGGCCACCCACAGGGACGGGATCCGACCCGAGATCTATCAACGCCCCGGCCCTGGCAGCTTCACGCGTCTGTGCATGCCTGGTGGGCTCTGTCATCGCCGGGCCAGCCGCTCCAAACCCCCCCATAGCCAGAAGCGGTGGAGTGGGAGGCTCCGGTCCCGCTGTGTCCAGGGGATAACAAGTAGACACCCCGCAGTTTGGACACAGTGTCGTGACCGACTCTGAGTCCAGCAAAGGCGGTTGCTGGTCCAGGGCCCCTTGCATCCTCCGAGTGCAGGGAATGCACAGAGGGAGGGCAGTTTTCACCCCAGACCACCCCCGTGGTTCGGGGAGGTGTGGGACTTCACACCTGATGATGAGGGATACATTGGCACAGGAATTAATGCAGCCGCCACTATATCCCCACATCCCATTGCCTTTTGTTTTACCTCCATCCAGAAGATTACCAGATCTTGAATGGGGATGGTTTCTGCTCGGAACATTGATGAGGCTTGAGCTGCTGTTTGGAGCGTAGTAGCAGCAGAGTGACTTGGGTTCCATTCCGGGGTGTCTTGAATGTTCATCTATGCAGTGGTTTCCTGGAGTTGCTCCATTCTCGGCTTCTAATATGAAGAAGCCGCGGGTGCTGTGGTAGTAGCAGGATCGGGGCCGACGCTCGGTGTTGGAGTGGTTTTCAAGGCTTTGGTGTTGATATCTCTTGATTCCGATGCACTTCTGGGTTTGTCACCTGTTGCACCCAGCATGATGTCATCATGGAGTGCCCTTTCTCGGCAGTCAGCAGGGGTTTCTGTTGGAGTCAGTAAGTCAGGAGTTTCTCTGAATCTTTCAGGGAGAGATCAGAATGCAGGGATTGAGTTGAAACCTTTAGATGGATTGAAGTATATTAGGAGTCTCACTTACAAGGCAGAGGTGAAGATTTAGGTTGTAACATAAGAGAGAGAAAATAAGTAAGTAAATGGAATAAGTTTTAAGTGCTTTTAGTAAGCAAAAGGTCTTACATGCCTGAGAAGTAGTACATGTTCTAGTGAAGGTTGAAAAACATGCTAGTGTTTTCTTAAAGGCTCCCAGAACCTAGCTTCAGACATAATAGAGCTAGAGTTAAGAATATTGCTTACATTTTTCAGTTAGAACAAGATAGGCCATGAACATAGTCTATACGTAGCCTGGCGTGCTAAGAAACTAGAATTCTAATAGCTTAAGGAGTAGTGGTCCGAGTTTGTGTCTTAGCTACTTGGAAAGTTTCTATAAAAGAACATGCATCAGGGAGAGCTGGTACTCTATGCCATGTGCATTTTGCCACTGCAGCTTTGCCATTGCTTTTAGCCTTTGCCTTCCTTTGTTTTTGCTTTTGAGACTGATGTGCTTCTACAATAAATAACTTTACAGCAACTATTAGCCGCTTTGCTTTTACACGAAAAAAAGAGAATAAGCCCGACAGTGTGGGTGCACAAGAGGCACCCGGAGGTTCCCTGAAACCTCACAGTTTTCCAGGGTGATTCGGGGTGGAGGCACACCCCCTTGGGGCTGGCCCGGGGTCGGGACCCTGCCTGCCAGGGGCTGGCCTGTGACCAAGGCTGGGTCAAAGGAGGGGGTGGCTGGAGTAGGAGGCACACCCCACCACGACTGAACTGGAGGCAGAGCCACGTCCCATGAGGGAGGCTGGGTTTCTTTTTTCCTGAGGTTGGCCAAGCAGTCTCTGCCAGCTTTTGGGCTTTCTTCTTTCTCTTTTCTTCCCCCCACTTCTCTTTGGGATGGCACAGGGTGCAGGGCGCTCTGCTGGCTCTTTATTTCAAGCCACTGAGGGTTTACTGGTCTGTGGAGTCACTCCAACAGCGGCAGGCTGTTTATCAGTGGCTGGGATTGTCTCCAATGTTCTGCAGCCCTCTGGAGTTGCTTCGCAATGAGAAGGTATTTTTTTCTCTGTGCTGCCACCCGTAGGGGACCGGCTGCGTTTCTTCATGCCTCCCTTTGCGTGTGGTTACCACCCTCCTTGTTGCTCTGCACTTCGGATTTTATCTGTTTTATCAAATTTAGAATGATTTTCCAAGGTTTTAACACCTCGATTGCCTCTGGATCATTCTTAAAAATCCCTCTATGATTTGTTCTCCTATTTTATTCCAATAGTCCATATCTAATGAAGTTTCTCTAGTTGGTTCTACTCCTCCAAAAATTTTTCCCATACCTGGATAACTGGATGTTTTTCTGTGGAGATGGTTCCTCCCATGTTTTTTGGCTCGTGGCCAAAGTTTCTTCCCCTCTCTTGGACGTCCTTGGCTTTGGGCCAGCTTTCCGCCTCTTTTTCTGGGCATTTTCTCTCTAGCTTGCGGCTAGAATTTCCTGCCATCTCTGTTTCTGGGCGGATTGTCTCCCCCTGCTTTCTGCAGGTAGGCTAAATGTCGAATCACGTCGGCTGGTCACCAGTTGTGACTTTGAACTGGTGCTGTGCCCAAGACAGAGACACGGCACTCTATGATCTGTGTGACAAAAAACACTTTATTGTTCTCACTTCATCTTATATACCTTTCTTAATGTTCTTGGGCAAGCACTTGTGATTGGTTGAAAGTTCAGGTTGCTCAGCTCTCTGACCAATAGTTTTTGCAGCTTAGGCTGGGACTCATTGGGGAAAATCCCTGTCTGTTTCCAAATCCCTCCTATCACTGTTCCCTGGAGGCCTGTCTATCAGACTAGGCTGCTTCCCTCATTTATGGCCAAATTGATTGCTCAGTACAAGCCAGCTTGCACTGTGACACTCTGGACAAAGATTAGTATGCCCATTGTAAGTAAAAAGGATACTGGAAAAATAACTGTCCGGTATTGAAATAGAAACATCCAGTTCCCCAATACACTGTGGAACAGGAATCAGAATGAGGAGAACTAAAGGCCTCTCCCCCAGCAGAGCCTATGGTTACAGCTAAGCTATGGAAAGACAATATTGAATTTGTGGTAAATACGAGAGCAACATATTCTCTGTTAAATACTTTAGAAGGGAAACTGAGTCACTTTCCTCGTTTACGGCAAATGTGGCTGGACACCTCTGAGTAGGGTCCCTCTAGGAAAGAGATTCAAGCAGTCTCTCCCCCAGCTGGTTCAGGGAAATATTTCCTCAGAGAGAAGTGAAAAAAAACCTGTTTATTTAACAGGCAAAGCACTTTCCAGCACAAAAAGGAACAATACTAAACAGCAAAACCTCTCGCCGCTCCAAAGATCTGACAGATTCAGAAGAGTCCCTTCCGTGGGTTGCAGCCCGGCTCACTCAGTCTGTTCTCAGTCCTTTTGGTGCTGGGAAATGCCACGGCCCAGGCCAGGCCTGGTGGGCCACAGGTGTGAGCTCCCGGTGCTCTTCTGGGTTTTCAGTCCAGAGCAGGTTTGAACAGTTCCAAGAAAAAGGGAAAAAAACCACAGTCCAGGGAGCTTCTTTGCCTCAGCTAGCCAGAAAAACTAACTAAAAGCAAAGGAGAGCTCTCTCCTGCTGTCCACTGCAGACAACACAGTCTGTGTGAAGGATGCAGCGGAGCCAGTGTGGTCTCTGATAACAAACTCTTCAATTCTACTCTCCCCCTTCACTCCTGGAACCAGTCTTAAAGCTGTAGAACTCAATATTCAACACTATCAGAACAGACAACTGGGAATACAAGCATCATAAAGTCACCCTAAGATAGTCACGACACTGGGGCTACAGGGGTAAGTGTAATGTGGCCTTTCTTCCAACCTTTAAAATTCAAAGTGGAAAAGCACTGGGTAACTCACCAATTCCTTTATATGCCCATTTCCCCCAAACCATACCTGGAGAGGGATTTACTGGAAAAACTGGAAGCAGAAATTAAATTTAAAAAGGGAAGGAGTGTACAAGTTATGATTCCTGAGTCGAAATTTGCCAAAGTTGCTGCACTTTTTATACAGCAAAAATATGGTAAAATCCCCATTGAGGGTGAAAGTGCTGTCAACCCAATAGTGTGGGCCAGTGATGTTCCAGGACAATCCAAACAAGCAGAACTAGTGAGTATTGCACTCAAACCAGGAGCCATACCAGTAAGGCAAAACCAAGTCCCATTAAAATAAGAAAGTCACAGGAGATTGGCATCTATAATTGAAAAATTCCTCCAACATTGGTTGCTAGTACAATGTGAGTCACAAGTATAACTGTGCTGGTTTTGCATTAATTGATTTGTGGTGAAGAAGGCTTCAACAGACAGAGAGAATCCTTGCTTTCAGAGATAGAGGAAGAGGACCCTTGTTTTTATACTACAACAACTCATCCTTTAAAAACTGCAGTTTGTCGGGTGAAAAAAAGCAGTTGTGGGAAGACTGCGATTCCTTCCCATGGGAAGATGAGAGGGACTTCACGTTGCAAGCAGGTTTTGGGTGGACTATTAACTGTGAAAATTGAAACGACCTTGAAAAAGTTCACAGAATACTGTTTTCCCACAGGGAAGACCCCATGGCATAGCAAGAGAGACTCCTCTCCTTAAGTGAACTGAAAAAAGATCTTAAGAAGTGGCAAACAAACTAAAATTCCCATATTTTGTCTTCCTGCAGTGTTGGTGGGAAAGAAAGAAGGGCTGGAGTGGGAGAAAGGTGTTCTAAAGGTTTATTTTAGTTCTCATTATACACTTTTAATTCTGTTATTAATTTTTTCCTTTTGTCTTTTAAAGTTTTGAGCCTATTTTTCCCTTAAAGTGTTTTCTCCTAATCTTTATCTTACCCATGTGTTTTCGTTTCTTCTCTGCTGCTTAACTATAGCAGAAGAGAATGAATAAATTATTTTCATAGGTGCACTGGCATTTGGCCAACATAACCCATCACACAAGGGTTGGATCATTGTATAATTTGTCTTTTTAGTTCTGTGCTGTGATTATGCCTTAAATTTAGTGTAGAGAATATTTTTCTTCTATTTTGTTTAGTAATTTTTCTTGTTCTACAATTGTATTTTGAATGTAATTTTGATAATAATTCTTAAGTATGTGATTCATAGAGGCAAGGGGAGGAATGTGTTGGTTTTGCATTAATTGATTTGTGGTGAAGAGGAAAAAAGTCAGCCATGGAAGTGATTCTCTGTGAGGAGCTGCTAGCACCTTCCTCTGTGCCTGACAGAACCAATTGCTGGCTAGCTCTGAGAATTAGCACACTGCTAAGCTAATTTAAAAAGCTGGAAACCCCTCTATGAGAACATATTTAAGAATGAAAAAACTGCGAGAAGCTCTTTCACTCTCCACTCTCTTAAGAGGGATGGGGGAACCAGCGGGGCCTCCATCCTGATGGGACCAGCCAGACTCCCTTCCTGGAAGGGGGCATGGACCCTGTCCCAGCACAGTCTCCAGGCCATGCTGCCGGGAGCCATCCTGGCAGCATGTGGGAGCACTTTGCTTTGTGGGACGGACTTCACATTGCATCAGGTTTTGGGCAGACAGCTACTTGTGGAAATTAGAACCACGTTGGAAAAGTTCACAGAGAACTGTCTCCCATGGGATGGACTCCATGGCATAGCAAAAGAGAGTCCTGTCCCTAAGTGAACAGAAGAAAGATTTTTAGAATTGACAAACTGACTAAAAATCCCATGTTTTTTCTCCCTCTGCTGTTGGTGGGAAGGAAAGAAGGGCCAGGGGGTGTGGGGAGAAAGGTGTTCCAAAGGTGTCTTTTTAGTTCTCCTTATCCTTTTTTAATTTGGTTAATAACTTTTTCTTTACACCTTTGAAAGTTTTAAACCTGTTTTACCCTTAAAGTGTTTTCTCCTAATCCTTATCTCATCCCATGATTTTTCTTTCCCCCTCCTATGCTTAACTATAACAGAAGAGGATGTGTAAATGATTTTTGTGGGTGCACTGGCATTTGGCCAGCATCAACCCATCACATTTTTGGTGAGAATGTGGACAATCATGAGGACTTTGAGATAAGGATATTAAGTGGGAGAAATAAAGGGAAAAACCAGTGTGATGTTATGAGACATTCTAGAATGGTAGTGGGAAATCTGTATCATAATTGTAGTGAAATGTTTAGGAGTGCTGGTTGTGCGATAATTGATTTGTGGTGAAGGGGGAAAAAATCAGCCACAGAAATGATTCTCTGTGAGGAGTTGCTAGCAGCTTTGTTGGAGTTAGTGTTTGTGTTACCCTAGCTTTTGGTTTTGTAATCTGGGTTCTCTGATAATGGTTGCTTCCAAAGCCCTCTCTGTTCCAAGTTGGTTTCTCCCTAAATTGTATCCATCCCTGATGTAAACCACTCCTGTTTCTCCTTTGCTCTCATTGGAACTGGCTCTGTAAACCACTCCCCTCACTCCTCCCATAAGGTTATCTCCTTGGCTGGCTGTTTGTACCCGCCCACTGGTTTTGGCCTAGATATAAACCACTGCGGAGCTGCTCTCTTGCTCTTTCGCTTCTGAACCTCTGGATTAAAAGACCTTGTGGAATATCAGATGGAGAGCATCCATCGACTCTTTTACTTTTCTCCCTGATGTTGGTAAAGCTAATCCCACTGTAGAGCTACAGCTCTGAAGTTCAGTTCCTGGTGAATTTATCCTGGAGTTGTTCCACACACCTTGGCGTGGCTGCTGGTGTTCTAAAAGAGTTAGCTAAAGACTCCAGTGGTCGCGTCACAGCTTCCTTTGTGCCTGGCACAACCAATCACTGGCTGACTCTGAGAACTGGCACACTGTTAAGCCAATTAGAGAAGCTGGAAAAGCCTCTATGATAACATATTTAAGAATGAAAAAACTTTGGAATCTCTCTTGCTGCCTGCTTTCTAAAGAGAGGTGGTGAGGACGGTGGGGCCCCCTCCCCTGTGGGGCCAGCACCCCTTCTTAGAGGGGGCCACTGGACCCCATCCCAGGATGGCCACTGGGTCATGCTGCTGGGGGCCATCCCAGCACTGCAAACAACCATGCAGCTGGGGAGACGCTGGGCAGCCATGGGTCTCTCAGCATGGCTCACAATGGACTTTATTTACTTAGCCACTTTTAGTCAGCCATGCTGCCGACTGAAGGGCAAAAGTGGTGGCAGCAGCTTTCTTTTCGTGCCCCACGTGGAGAAAAGGCTCAGGGTGGAGCCGGCCGGCAGCCAGTGCAGCTTGTGCAGTGCCAGCACAGACCACGAGATCTGCAGCGAGAGGCACAGCGACCGATTCTCTGGTTGCAGAGCCCAGATGAGATCAATGTTTCAACGCTTCAGAACTCCATAAAAACTTTCCTTCAAGTGATAGAACTTGAGAACAAATGAACCTACAAACACCAATTCTCTCCTGAGCCAGGAAAAAGGAAAAGGTGAAGACACATGAGGTGAACAACATGGCAACGCTAAGGTCGGTGCCAAAGAGTGAGGGGGAGGAGGATGTGCTCTGGGCATCGGAGCTGAGATTCTTCTGCAAGCCGTGGTGAGGACTATTAGACAACAAACTTTCCCTGAAATTTATCAAGTGCATGGGGGCATGCAGCATTCACCCACAGCCCATGAGAAATGGGCACTCATGCTGGAGTGTGTGGATGCTGAAAAGCTGTGATCTGGTGAGAGGCTTGAACATAGAGAGAGAGAACCCCTGCTTCTAGAGATAGAAGAAGAAGACCCTTGCTTTTACACTAGAACAGCTCATCCTTAAAACAAAAACACTATAAATTAAATGGCCCACAAAAAAGCCAGTTCTGGGAAGACTGCCCATGGAAGGGATGTCATATTGCAGCAGGTTCTGGATGGACTGCTACTCGTGAAAATTAGAACCATGTTGGAAAAGTTCACAGAGAACTGTCTCCCATGGGATGGACTCCATGGCATAGTGAAAGAGAGAGTCCTGTCCCTAAGTGAACAGAAGAAAGATTTTTAGAATTGACAAACTGACTAAAAAGTCACATATTTTGTCTGTGTCCTTGCTGCTGTTAGTGGGACAGAACAGGCTGGGGTGGGGGGGGGAAGGTGTTCTAAAAGTTTATTCTAATTCTCATTATCCTCTTCTAATTCTGTTAATAAATCTTTCTTTATACCTTTTAAAATTTTGAGCCTGATTTGCCTTTTATTAAAGTGTTTTCTCCTAATTCTTATCTCACCCCATGAATTTTTTTTCTCCCTCCTATATTTAACTGTAGTAGAGGAGAATGAATAAATTATTTTTCATAGGTGCACTGGCATTTGGCCAACATCAAGCCCAGTACAACAGTGCTAACTACTGCCCTCACATTTTGGTTAGACAAAACAATTCCTCCCTTGGCCTGGGAATCAAAGACACCTTACTATCTCAGGCCCTGAGAAATGTAGACAAAACCGAGTTAGGGGTGAGCAAAACTGGGGGTACATGACTTCATTACCTAAAGCTGTAATTGGAAGATTAAACCCAAATATGCAAATAGACCAAACCTTTAAAAGTCGGAAAACTCATAACCCATCATCCATTTTTTGGGTGTATCCCCTGGGTGACCTTCATCTGCCCGAAATGTATCTGAAGGCCCTTCAATAATTCTAGCAGCTTTTTATTTTTTTAATTTTATCTGGCCTCTGTTTTTAGGTAGTCCCGAAAAGGCATCAGTGCCATTTCTTTTAGGTGTTGGATCCCATCCTCCATGGTCTTCCAGGGCTTTTTATGATTATGCTCCTGCAGGCAGTGTCTGTAAACAAACCTTTCTCTTACACTTGTCAGAAGCCACTCACAGAGAGAAAAGCGTATTAGCTTCCTCATGAATGCCTTCTTGATATCCACATCCTGGGCCAAGGATCCCCAAAACGTTTCTTCATTACCATCAAGATGCACGCTTTCACCCATAAGTCCCAAACTCACATCAACCTGGCTGGAATGGCTGCTAACCCCCATCACATAATGTCATTCCACGGACTACCATGATGGTCAAATGCCAGGGACTCAGTGATAATCTCAGGCTCTTCACTTCTCTGCTGTTTTTGAGGGCCCTGGTACCTGTCATGAATGAGTGTGTTTGAGATTGCTTAAAAAAATGACCAAGAAGGGTATGAGCAAAAGTCAGATTTACTATGTAGCAACAAAGCTGTGTTTGGAAGAGAGGTGTCTGCAAAGGAAGGCAAAACCCTCCCTTGGAATGGAAAATATGACTCCCTTCCCTTCAAATTAGTAAACTTTGAAATTAAGGGACTTTCAGGTAAAGATGGGAAAACAAATAACAGTTCTTTACTAGCATGTATGTGTGTAACAAGGCAAACAAGCAACAACAATGGCAGGAACAACAAACAAAAACAGAAAAACAATAGACAGTCTCTTCCCGCTCTTGAAGCAATTTCCCCTTTGGTGCAGTTACAGCAGCAATCTGCAGGGTTGCTGGCAAGCTCCAGCTGGGGCAGGGCAGGTGCAATGATTCCCCCGTGGATGCAGGGGATGCTTCAATGTGAGCTTGGAGACCATGCGGTTAATGGCAGCTTGGCTGAGACAGGAAGTCATGGGCAGCAGCTGGTCACAATTGCCAGACTACTGTGCAGAGGTGGCCCCTATGGGAACACCCCACACATTTGGCTCCAAAGGCCCCCCAAAACAGCTGAGAAACAAAAAGGCAGACTTGCAGTGCAGGAAAACCACAGCAGACCGGGATCTCATTGTCCAGCACACAGGAGTCACCATGGCAACATGCTGTGGGCAGAAGGTCCAGTGAGAGCTAGTCCCGATGTTCCAGCACCACACGCACTGGTTCTGAGTTCCAAGCAGTCAGGTGGCAGGGAAAACGGCAAACAGCTCCTTCCTCCCCCAAATCCAAAAACCAGACTGCCCAAAAACCCAGCCAAACCTCTGGGGGCAGCCCCCTCACCATTTTTTCTCGTGATATCACCTGCAACCCACCCCCAGCCAGGGCCATTTCAATGGAATGTTGTGACACCTAGCTACATCTTTTGTTTTCTTAAGTATTGGTAGTTATGGTTTCTTAGCGGCGGATGGGACAAAATTCCATGAGAAAGAAACAAAAGGAAAAATCCTAAACCCCAACATTATCTACCCACAAGTTACATCAAACTTGAACTTTTAAACTATATATACACATGCATTACCCTAACTATATAAATCTTGATCTAGATACAGGCACAGTGTGACAGATGGTTTACCCCAAAACAAGGTCCCTTTGAGGTATGTATCATGTTTCTCCATCCTTCTGCATCACCCACCAGGTTCAACTTGGTTCCTGAGCAAAGACAACCTCATGGATGGGTTTGCCTTTGCTGAAGGCAGAATTAATCCAAACAGTTTTTCCCAGCATACCTCTCATGTCTACCACTGGAACCTTATCTCCATCTGGTGCTCCCAAGGGCTCAGACTGGGTGGAGTCCCACTCAGTGGGTGGAACCTCGGGTGTTAAATAACCGTGTGGTCTTTGCTAAATGCATATCCCAGTTCTTGAATGTCCTCCTGCCCAGTGCCTTCAAGGTGACTTTAAGCAGACCATTGCACTTTTCAACTTTCCCAGCAGCTGGTGCATGATAAGGAATGTGGTATACCCACTCAATGCCATGTTCTCTAGCCTAGTTGTTTATAAGGCTGTTCTTGAAATGAGTCCCATTGTCTGACTCAATTCTCTCAGGGGGTACCATGCCTCCAGAGGACTTGTTTTTCAAGGCCCAAGATGGTGTTCCAAGCAGTGGCATGGGGCACAGGGTAGGTCTCCAACCATCCAGTGGTGGCTTCCACCATGGTCAGTACATAGCGCTTGCCCTGGCGGGTTTGAGGCCTGCCAGGCCTGCCAGGCCTCCCCATACTTATATTTGGACCATCGACCCCCAGAGGGGCTTCACCTGCTTGGCCTGTTTGATGGCAGCACATGTCTCACAGTCATGGATAACCTGAGAGATACTGTCCATGGTTAGATCCACCCCTCGGTCTCGTGTTGGTATTTAGCCTTAGATGGAGTTTACCACCCACTTTGGGCTGCATTCCCAAACAACCCAGTGCTGAGAAGCTCTGCGCCCAGCACACTGGGGGTCTGCTACCAGCCTCACACCATCCATGGGCTGCAGCCTTAATCACAAGGCTTGAACTCTCTTCAAAATTCTTTTCAACTTTCCCTTGCCTCAAAGCACAAGTTTGTTGGCAAGATTCACTCTACCACTTACTAATCACAACAAGGGAAAGTAAGCAACAACAAACCAAACAAAATCCAGGCAATCAAAGCAGAAATGAACCAAGAACTACCTGGGGTGTGGGGGAAGGGTGTATGTGACCTGTACCAGTGACAAAAGGACAATCAGGACAAGGATAAAAAGGAACATGGCCCAAAAGCTTAACAATGTTCAAAGTTGACAGTATTTTAACTTAACTTATACCTTAAGCCTAGTAATTTAACATGAGGAAAAAACTTATACTCAATTTATAACTTAATCTTAATTTATAACTTAATCTTAACAATCTAAGAGAGGAGTAATACTTAACAGTATTTAACCTAACATAAAACTAATAACTTTGATGTTGAGCAACTTAACAAGAGTTCACTTAGCAACACTTGCTTAACAAAAGAACATTTAGGAGCACTTTAATAAGCTTATGACTACAACCTAGCCTTACTTACAGGCCTGAATACTTAGATGTCTGAAGTATTTAAACATCTAAGAAAGCAATATTTCTCTCAGAATTGCTATAGCGTATGCACAAGGGCATGCATGCAAACAGAAAGAGTCAGTGCAAGCAAGGCAACCTGTGAAAAATTCTCGGAGGTCAGTGGAATACTCACTTTGGATGCCTTTGCATCTCCCAACAGGTGAAGGATTGGGCCTTGAGGAGTGAGTTTTCAGCCCAGGATACATTGTGTTTTGGCAATCATCCAGGTATAGCAAACCTGAGCATTTGCCAGCTCTGAGAGGCATCCTGCTCAGAGGGAGGTTGCTGGTCTCAATTCTGCTGTGGTCCAGGAGAACTCAAAGGGCCCCATTTTGGACCACTGTTTATAGGGTCACAAGAGAGTGGGCTTTAGGATGGGCTTTAGGATTAGGATGAACAATGTTTCATCCTGGCCGCAGTTTGAGTCTGCACTTTCTTTGAAAGTGTAAGAACAGGAATGTTAATTCAGGCAAGAATTCAGGCAAAAGGAATATTTTCCAAGGCTGGTTATAAGGAAAACAGGAGCTTGTTAGCAGTTCCTGGGAGCAGACAGTACTTCTGATAAGCTCAGAAAATGCTGAGCCCAGGTGTTGTTTTTAAGGCCAAGGACTAACGAGCATTTCTCAGATCACACTGCAGCCTGGAAAGGAGGGGAGGTGTTGGGGAAGATGAAAATGGAAAACCTTATAAATATGATTGCCTGGCAAAAGATATTGAGAAAATGGAAACTATAAGCAAGAAAATGAAAGCTGTCTTTGAGATACCAAACCTTAGTTACTAAACAACTAGAAAACAATAGTATGGCCAGCTGAAAGTAATCCCCTCCTGATTGAACAATTCTCTCTGCTTGCAGATAGGTCCAAGGGTCAGAGAAGACCCTACTAGCATGGCAGAGGGGGTCCAAAGAGTAGTTTTTAGGGTTTAAAGTGTAACACAATATGGTAATGTAATAATTCTTATAGGCTATATGTAAATGCTATAGGATTTGTATCTTGTATTAGATTGGTTAGTGAAAATTAGAATATTCAACACAGAAGAAGATTTATTGTATTGTAATGGGAACCTCGCTCTCTTACTTCTCTTACCTCCTACCTCTTCCGCTCTTACACCTCACTCTCTTTCTTACCCCTATCTTTACTCTTGCCCTCCTGCTCTCACAGGCCTGCTCCAAGCTGCGACTGGCAGCTCCAAGCAGGGCCTTCTACACACACCCTTTGCAATAAACCACAAGTTCCAACCCTTGGCTTTAGACATCTTTCCGTCAGTCCCGACTGTCCAGACCACCGGCGCTCCTACAGGGAGGGACAGGCAGGATAGTACCACCACAGCACCTCATCATTGTTAACCAGACATACTTGATTTGGTTTTATAATTTCTCCTTTGGACAGGGGTGACTGCTACTAGCTGTGGCTGTCCTTGTGGTTTGGGAGGAGACTTAACAGTTGTATTGTCTGTTGATTCCACTGGTGTGCTATTCACTTTTCCCTCTGACTGCAGGTGGTGCTGCTGGGCAGCATCCCCAGCCCCTGCAGCAGGTTTCTGGGCAGCATGCCAGGTCTTTGGGGAAGATTTTGGGTTAGCTACCCAAGGCAACCCCACCCTGTCTCTAAATGCTGAATGGACCATTTTGAATAAGCTTAGCAAAAATATCAGCAACAGAACAATATCTTTAGCAACTAGGGGACATTTAAACCCTTCAAAGCTGTTGTGGTAGGCCTGAAGAAGTGGCTGAAGGGTTGGGAGAAAACATTCTAGTGTTCCTCCCCTACAATATTAGTGAAACCCTAAGGATACGAACTTAGGCTGTGATAGATAGCCACATGCACACATTCCAAAAGTGGTTTACAAGCATTGAATTCCTCACCCAGTCGACCCATTCTATAAACCTGATAAGTCACATGTACTTTGCTGTAGGGCCTGTGTTTCGATAATGACTTGCAAATGGAAAAAACATAACTGCAGTCATGTGCCAACTGAACTGGGGTAAGCTGGAACACATGGCAATGGCTAATGAGGTTTCTATATCTGATACACAAATGGGTTGCCCAGGAACTGTTGCTCTCTTTTCATTCTTTTCCTCCCAAGCCCCTGTTCAGGCACCAGAAATTGTCTTGGTTTAAAAGATAAATGTCTACTAAGGAAGATGAGAACCTTCCTGAAATGGCAAGAAGACCCCTCCCTCCAAATTATTATAACTTTGAAAATTACAGGTCTTTTAGGGAAAAGTGTAGGAAAAGGAGTAACAGTTCTTTACTAGAAAATATATACAGAACAGAGCAGAACAAAGTAACAGAAGTTTCCCACTCACTAAGTCCTGTTTTCTCTTTGGTATAGTTATGACCATGGCTGGCAGGGGACACTGGTGGTTCTGGCGAGGCAGAAAGGCTGTAGTGACTCACACCCAGCAAGGGCAATGGTGGCCTCTGACGAGAGAAAGGAGAGGGAAGTGATTCCCCTGAAATTCATGCAGGCAGCAACCAGTCTCAGCACTACCAAGTGGCAGCAGAGAGAAGGAAGAAAAGCAGGCAGATTTGATTGTAGTGCTGAAATGCAGCATGGCAAAGTCCAGGAGCTGAATACATAGAACTCCTGCAGTACCATGCGACTGCTCTCCTCCATCCCCGAATCGCAGGGAAGAGGGACCCACCCCCCAGGCAAGTCTCAGATCATCACCAGCACCTTTCATGGCCTTACACAGCAATTCCCAAAAAAAGCCCTGATCAGGAGAGTCCAACCTGCAGCCAAAACTCTCTAAAGTCAAAGCAACTCCATTGGAATGCCAGTGGTTGGCCACTTCCCTTTGTGTCATAATCACTGACTATTCACCCAGAAAGGTTGCTGTCTCCCTTCCAGCATCTCCCTGACAACAATGGGAGAGAAATCTAACCCACAAGAGTAGTAGTAGTAGTAGTAGTCTGACCAGAGACCCTCAAAAATCAGTCTCAGTGATTCCCATGCGTGTTGCTCTCCTGACTGAGGAGCTACAGCCTTGCTCAAGGGTAGAGAGGACTGAGGTGCAGCCTGTGAACAGCAGTGTTTTCTAGGATCTGAAGGGCTGACAACTAACAATAACCCCAGGGAGAAACTGCAACACTGATGATCCTGAGAGGGGAGACAATGACAAAAGAGAAGGTAAAGATTTTCTGGAGATATGGAACAAGGGCAGAGCACTGTACGAGCTAAATGAAAGCAATCTTTCAGCAAAATTGTGCTAGCAAACTTGCAGGCATGAGAGAGATTTGAGAGAGAAAGAAGAGTTAAATAGTAAGAGCACGTTGAAGCTCTGAAGTAAGGTGGGGAATAGCATTGTGTTAGATGTTGGTGCAGTCATTCAAAAGACTGCTTCTGATTCTGAAACCTCTTCCAGAAGGTATTCAGCTGGAAACTGACTCTTGGATTCAGTCATGTTTTAAGGAAAAAGACCAAAAAGTAGCTGAAAGGCAGTATCTGATCCTCTGCCATCCTCAGTCTTTCCACAGATAAAAGATACAGAGTCTAGGAAGGGACAAAATCCACATGCACCAAATAATTTTTCTTTTTGTCTTTTCGTGAAAAAAAGGAAAAATATTGTTGAAAATAGCTGGCTGGGGGAATATACCTTCACAGGATGAACAATTCCACTTAACAGTCACAGGTTTATGTCTCCACTAACCCAGGTCCCAGTAAACAAGTTAGTAATCTGTTAAAAGTCGTCCTGTCATAAGTTAGCTCAGGGAAGGAGCTAGAACACAAGAATAGAGCCAAGAAATGGCTGTGAAATTTTTATTTCTGGCTTTCTGCCCTTCCAGGACTCTCTCACAACCCTGATTTCCTCAGGGAAGTGTTTTGGCAGAGAAGATGCTCGCAGAGCCTGGGATATGAACTGTGTGGGATGTAGCCAGAAGTCCCTCCATGTGACTTCCTGAGCCTTGCCTTTTTTTATCTCTCCCACTGTCCCTGCCCCTGGGATGGATGGCCTCAGGGTGCTGTTGATAGATTTACAGGTCCAACTAGCTTGCACACTCATGGCGTTGTTCATGGGAACTGCAAATTGTTAATAGCATCATCAGCTAACTCCTCCATCATTGTGAAGAACACACTAAAAAAAAATCTGGTAAGCATTTGGAATATCTCAAATTATTTCAAAGATTTTCAAAAGCATTCATAGGCAATCTGGTCCTATGCCATTCCCATACCCCATCACCTTTAATTGATTGTTCCCATGGTGGGTATCTGCTGCTTAATTTGCAAATGTCTAGTGCTGAGTTATGGAAGTTGCTGGAGACATTTAAGTTATTAAACGATGGTAGAACATTAGGCATTAAGTTTCTGTGTAGTAAAAAATGGCTTGTTTCTTCATTGAGATTTTAAATTTCAGCTGGTACTTTTAAACATCTGTGTCTTAGTCCAACTTAACTCATAATTCCATTGCATACTTTGTAGGAAGCATCCATATAATAGACTTAATTTATTACTAGCCTTAATTGTTGGCAGAGACAATATAATTCTGTTACGATGCTTCACAGAAACACTGCAAATATAACACATACATAAATTACTTCTTGCTGATGTAAAAGTCCCTTCCCAGTTAAGCACACCTGTGCTGCGAGAATGCAGAATTGGCACATATTTTCCTAGGAGCAAATAACAAAACTGCATAGTCTACTGAAAGACATACTGGTAATTAGTCTGTGGAAGGGTCAAAATTAGCAAGGTAATACAAATTCCCTTATAAATCTTAGAAAATTTCAGTGCTTAGAACCAAAGAAAAGGGCATTCAGTTACATTTACTTGCCAGCCTACAACTATTTGTTCTTTCATTTAATTTTAGCTAGGAATAGAGAAAAAAAATGTTCTATCACTGTATCACCTGCATAGGCTATTCTATTTGTTGATCCCTCCCTCCCTCAGGAAGACACAAAAGAGAACACTATTCTCATCACCTCCATCAGCCATAGAAGAACTCAGCTGTGTAAGCCAAAATTAGGCATATCAAAGCACCTTTGATCACTTCATTGTCTGCCAAGTCCTCTCCAAAGCAAGCACTGTCTTCTGTAATGGATTGTATTACTTTGAAATGTCATATTTAATGTGTGTTCATTCCTTCAGATCCCTGATACTGTTTGAGGTGCTGACTACGCAGCACCACACGGAGAGCCTTGCAGGTGGGTCTATTAATTTCAGTGTGTTCCTGCTTCCCAACAGCATGTGGTTTAATTGAAGAATTGGTGAAGCAAGGGCATCGCAAGAATTTATCTCCATTTTTCTGTGTGTGCATAACCACAAAGTCATCCTGCAGTGTAGGTTTGAATGAGTTATGGGACCATAAAAAAGTACTTCAATTCACAAAGCTATCAACTCTTTGTCATGAAACAAAAACACCTGCCAGAAGAGTTTTATTCTTACTTGATAATCACAGCACAACTAGGCATGGGACAAAGCCATCATTTAAAGGGATATTATTATGCAGCAGACATGCTCTGAGGAACCATAGTCTAAATTTAGTTACTAATTAGAAAAACACATTTTACAGATGTCATTAATTAGCCAACAATCTGAGAACTGTCTCTTTCAAAAAGGAAATGTAATATTCATTAGTAAAGTACCCACCACAGGATTTGACTTCTCTTGTCCAATACATCTAGCAATGGATTGTTACTCGTGTAGGTAACTTCTTGTTTTCCACTGATAAAATTAATTCTAAGCTATATTTAGCTAATACTGAAATTATGCCCTTGAGAAGAAACTGAAGAAATACACAGCAAGCCAGCATTCTTACATCACTTTCCAGAGTTCTATGAAATTTCTCTTCTGTCTTTCAGGCTATTTGGACACAATCAGATGATACTTTTGCTTAATAATATGTGATTCAGAAATTTCATTTTTCATACATAAGAGCTTAAATGCTGAGGAATATCTGTGGTTCCAGGAGTCAGGTCCCTGAAAAAGCATCTGTACCATTAGTAAAATACCAAAGCTACCTAGAAATGATCAAGTAAGTTGGAATAAAGCTGCAATATGGGGAATAGGATGAAAATTGCCGGTGGTGGGAACATATCTTTCTCTGTCACATGAAAAATCTTGAACTTTCAAAGAAAAGAATGTTTCAAATATTTCAACCAAGAGGAAAAACTGTTGTTAAATGTTACAGTGGTGATTTATATGTGCTGTGGTTCAGTGGCCATATGCACTCTATTTTTTTATTCTTTGCACTGGGTCATATTTCTCATAATGTCTCATTTTGAGGAGGAAAATGGCTCAAGAAACTTATGAAGAATTCTTTGGCCACAGGCACATTTCAGGAAATGTAAAATGTACCTGGATAGCCTGGAAATGGAAAACTATAAGGACATGGGGCATCTGTTCTGCAGCATAACTGAGGCACACTGCTTATACATACCCTGTAGCACTGGGTACTTGGCAAACTTCAGATTCCAAGCTTTCATTCTTAGGGTCTCACTTTTCCAAAGAAAAAATATAGTTGTGTGGGAAAACCTACCCCTTCAGGAAATTAAAGATATTAGTCTAATATTGAGTTTTGACAGAATTATTTTAGCTAGCCCTGGAAAACCTGAACACTACCCATCAACAAAATCCATGTCTTCTTCGTTTCTGTTTGTTTCTGTTTTGCTTGGTTTGTTTTTTGGTTTTGTTTTTGAGTTGGGTTTTGGTTTTGGTTTTTCTTTCCGGTGTTAGACAAATTTCAAGCAATTCCCAAGTATATTGTTGAAAATATTTTAGAAGGAACTCTCCAAAACAAGGACATGGCAAACACTTAACAAAGCTTCAGAAAGTCATAGCAATGAGAAATATCGGTAGACCAAGTCAAGCATATTTCTTAGTGAAATGAAAATGCAAGATTTTAATTTCTATTGATTCTTAAAAATCTCAGAGGCTTTGACTGGTGTTCGTTTCCTAAGACAGTTAAGACTGAGCTGGTTGTGGAAATTTCTCTTGTAGTTTATGGAGCTAGAAAGGTACCTCAAGAAGGAGAGTCATCTCTTTATCTCTTCCATCTCCCTGGGTCAAAAGCCCAGTTTTAAGAGCCATTCAGGGCCTTTCACTATGGAGGGAATTGTGAAACTGAACATTTTTTCTCACTGTTTGTTTAGGAAACCCTTCTGAATTTCCTTCACTCAAAAAATAATACAATGCTAATGTTTTGCTCATAGAAAATGATGCATTTCTCTGTGTCTTTGTTTGAAAAGACAGGTATGGTTTAATTTTTACTTTTCCGGCCAATGCACTAAATTAATGTCTAGGGTTTGAGTTGCCAATTTAAATAAACTTATTTCTTTCTGTTGTGAGACAGAACCAGGAGTCAAAGAGCAAGGCAGGCTTAAAACTTTGAAAGGGTATAGAAGAAAATTTATTAACTACACAAACAAAAAGGGGGAAAAAAAAAATTTCAGAATAAGATTTTTTCACATCACTCCGTCCCTCCCTCTCCCAGTCTTCACAACAACAAAACAAATATACAACAAATACTTCAGTCAGTGCCTAATTTAGTCTTTTTCTGTTTACTTTTGGAGAAAGAAGTTTCTTCTTGTCGAAGTTGTAGGAGTTGTGTTCCACAAGAAGAAAAAAAAGTCCTCTTGTAGTTTTACCTCTCACGATTTGCATCCGCCCGGGAAAATCTGCAACCGTGACGCTCCTCCCAATCTACAGCCGTCCCAAAGTTGTAGATATGGGTCATGTCTATTCCATGGGGTATTACTTTTAAGAATTGAAAATGTCCAACAGCAACGATTTTTATTTGTCTCCCTTTTCTCTGCTCAGGCTTCATCTTCAGAAAAAACTGCAATCCCCTTCTTTTCTCAGGGCAGAAATTCAAATTCCCAACACAGGTGTTCTTTAATCAAATTATCTCCTAAGAAGGAACATTTCCATCCCCCCATGTCTCTTTCCATGGTTTAAAGGAATATTCAGTACATTAGTTCATTCCTACAATTTCCCAAAAAGATTTTCAGCCATTTCAGCATCTTCTCACTTTCCTTCCATCTTAAAATACTTAGCTCTTGCATCACTGACTTCAGAACTTTCCTTATTCCCTTTCATATTTAAAGGGAAGGCTGGAAGCTTTGCAAATCTTATCTGAACACTAAAGAGTTAAAGTTTAACTCAACTCCAAAAGTTGGGCCAGGCTCGGCCGTGCTGGGGGGGGCGACGGTAGCGCCACTCAGCCCCTGCGGGGCTGGGCTGCGGCCCGCGTGGCTCATGGCCACCTGGGCAGGCCCAGCCCGGCCGGCAGCATAAAGAGCCAGCATCCCCCCACGCCAGGGCCACAAGCTGGTGGAGGAAGAATCCGTGAAGCTTTTATCACACAACTTTTCCTCCCCTCAGCCATCGGGTCCCCCTCGTTGGCAAACGGGGCCCAAGCAGCCCCCGAGCCGTTCCCCCCCCTCCCCCGCATGGGGGAGAGGGAGAGCGGCTCGGGTTGGTGTTACCTGTTCAGCCGCCGGAAAGACAAAGAGAGCGTCTTCCGGGATTACCTTTTTTTAAAATGTGTGTGCACGGAGCGAACCGACTTTCTCTGATTAGCTGTTACAAGTATCCCAAAAAAAACCCCCCACAAAGGAAACTCCCTCAGGAAGAACTTCTAAGTTTCTTCCTCCCAAGTCAACCTATCACACTCTGTTATCTCATAATCACTGTTCTCTCCTGGGACATTCTGTACAAATAATTTCTGAACAAGTTATCAGTCACAGCCATGTCTGTTTATTCAAATTTTCTTACATGGGTATCCAACCTCCATTTTTACATCATCTATATACACACAGCTATAATTTAAGTAAACAGTGAAATGTGTACATGCATTTTCTACTTTAAGAGGTACCTATAAAAAGAGTTTTCCCTGTCTGGCTTAATTTTTGCTTTTTGAAGTTAAAATTAAGCTGGTGCAAATATTCTTACTTGTTAGTCTTGGCATCCTTTAAAATGAGTTTACTGAAGGCCCTTAAACTTGAAGCATGTAGCCTCACCACAGTGGCTCACCTGAATCCTTCAGTACTGTTTTTGTACCCTGACTTAGAAAAACACCTCAGCAAGTATCATGTGTTTGGAAAATGTGTTTTCTTTCAGTATTATCTTACACAGACCTTCGCCTCAGTGAATATTCTGGCTTCTAAAGCCATTTACTAGTATATACTGTGAAAGAAAATCCAAACTCAATTAAAGAGGATTAGCCCTCTCTGTCCCATGAGGTGGCCTTTCTGCTTGCATCTCTCTTGCAGCTTTCAGTTTCTGAGATTCATGGCTGTTACCCTGGGAGCCAAAGTCATTTATATGTTGTGTTCAAGAAACTCAGTAAGAAAACAGAGAATGGATTGCCTGTTAACATAAGCATAGCTCTGTGTGGCAAGTGGCATATTGTTGTTTGTATACAAATTCAGGCTATTGTGCAGCAGACAAAATAAAACTTCAAATCAAAAGAAAATGAAAAATATTGTTGCTTTTGCCACTTCTTTTTACCTAAAAGTATTTATTCAGATGCAATACTTTGGGATCGGACAAGGAGATAAGAAGAAATAATTTGCACACTTTTGCAGAGTGTAATTTAATGAATTTTCAGATCCTTGTATAACTTCAACAGGCATGGGAGGCACTGAAGGATTTCTGGACGTTCTGTCTGACTAAGTAACCATCTCCCCCTGCATATTTTTTTTTCTTTTTTTTCCCCCCCACATGGCTTGTAAGTTTTTTAGATGAGAATGTGGTACATAGCATTTTCTCAGAAATCTTTGCCAGCAGATAATACTAGCTTTCTAGTCGGAATGTGGAAAAAATGCAATGAAAATGCCTCCAGTCCCAAGAGAAAAATGTTTCTTGTCATTCTTATTTATCAGAATTAGCACTTACTTATCAAAACGAGATAGAAGTATTCATTATTCAGAATAAGATGTCTTAAACACTTAAGTTATATAGTATAGTTAAATAAAATCACAGGAGTACTGGAAGAAGTGCAGCTTTTTCCTGCTGGATTATACCAGACAAGTAGCTGTCCTAGTTCAGAGTGAGTTTGGACTGCTGACACCACTGTGGCACCAGCCCACGTCTTATGTCCCGTGTTTGGGGGCAGCAGCCAAATCTGTCTGTTGTGGCAGCAGGGAGAATAATCACCAGAAGAGGTACCCAAAAAGATTAGCAGCTCTTGAGGAAGGTTGGTGGAAAATGTTTCTACATTTAATATGCAGATTAAAATAAAAAGTTAAAACAATCTTCCAGTTGTCTGGATCTTCAGTGCTGCCTTCCTTGGCAGAGCAAGGAGTTGATGTGATACTGGGACTAGCAACAGCCTGGTGGGATCCAGAGTGTCCTCAAATAGATGTATTGGGTCTTCACAGGATCTCCAGAGTTAGTAATGTTTTCTTCCTAATGGAGCTATGGAAAAGCTCCATTTTTTCCTTTTCCCTCACATCTCTCCCTGTATGTGTTCTTTCAGCTTTACTATACTTTATTTTTCTGTTAGAGTGGCTGTCACAGTCTTCTCACCCTCTACTAAGTTCTTTCAACTTGAAAGTGGTCAGGAAGGTCTTTGGGGATGTTTGGTGGTTTTCTCCCTCAAATTAGTTTTTTACTATATCAGTGTGCTGAGCTCACTCAGCATTCAGAGGAGCATTAGGGCAAATATAAGGAAAGGAAAGGAACAGGTTAAGCAGTCATGGTGAGGACAAAAAGGAAGAAAGGAGAGGAGAGATGAATGAACTGGAATCCTATCAGTGTCAAACAGCCATCAGGTCAATTCAGCTCAGCTCAGCTGTGTAATCAGCCTAACTCCATTATTTATTAATGGAGTTAAAGCTACCTTATCAGCAGCGCCATTTCAACCTGAATTGCAAACTTTGTTTAGTTAAGTGGAGTGATTCTCATGTTCAGGAGCCTACTACTGATCAACCAGGAGTTTATTTTTGCTTCCTATTGATATTTCCCATCAATATGCTGATGGTGGAACCAGGCATTTTGGTGAGGCATGCTGGATACTGCAACACTATATGAGAAAACCCATCCCAAAAGAACTCTCAGGCTGTACAGTTAGGATGTTGCACCTGAACTCTTCCTCTATTTTATATCCTATTTCTTCAAATAGAGAATCTTTCATGTGCCTTTTGAAGCCATGTTAAAAAGCCAGCCTGCTTTGAGATAGCAGAGAGGGACTGGTCATTCTTGGGATCCTTCCAATATAAACTAAACAACTGACTGGGTGTCATGGATTGCAGTGCAACATAGCAAAACTCTCTGCTCTAAAGGGAGCTGGTTCTCACAGGCCTGTCTGGAGGTATATTCAGAAAGAATATGCAGAAGGCAAGCAATTGTAAAAGATAGGGTTCCTAGGAGGAAAGCTAAGCAGGAGACACTGAACAAGATCCATCTGCTCCAGAAGGAATCTTTGCTCCACTGTGAGAGGAGGAAATGGGTTGAACAATTAGGCAGAGATACAGCTCTGTCTAAATTTAGTTCCAGAGATTATATAGGCGTGTCTTCTGCTGCTTGTATTCCCAGTGATTTCCCTGAAGCAGTATCAGTCTGAGCAGTGGTTATTATGTTATTCATGTCTTTATGTTCTGTATAAACTATTTAAGAGATATGGGGAAGAAATCTTTTGTACATGGCCTCTAAGGTTCTGGGCAAGTTACACCTGACTGTTTTTTCTTTGTTTAAGCCTGTCCATTAGAGAAAGAAGAACAAGAGGAGAAACCTTTCCATTAAGTCAAGTATATTTGTTCAAAAAACTTTCACCAAAGTTTCAGAAAACACACTCAAGGCAGATGCTTACAATGTCTTTTGGTCTATAGATGGGCAGGAAACACCATACGTTGTTTTTCAAGGAACAAAGATGTGCATCAGTTCAAATGCCATCCTAACTGTAACAGGAAAAAACTCTGATAATGGCTAGACAACATGAAAGGAAACTGCTGAAGGAGCACAGAAGCAGCAGATGTCTGGAGAATAGAGAGTGGCAATGGTGGTGAGTGCATTAAAAAATCTGAAGGAATAGAGGAGAGAATGAGTTTTAACTTTAGTTTAATGCAGACTACAGGAAAATGGAGAAGCAGATCAATAGTCACAGCTGACTTGATCTAGCATAAGCAGCAGTCCTGCCGTAAACAGGGCTTTGAATTAAGTGGCTTCCAGATGTCCCTTTTAATCAGCATTGCTGAAAGCTTTTGAATTCTTGCAGTGTCAGGTGAGGACATGCTGCCATTGTCTGATTTTTCTGCATTCAAAATTACTACTACATTGCACACATTTTCAAAGACATCTCCTGATGGCTTTAGTGTGGGGATCCTTCTCACCTGGAAGGACAACCCACAGAGGAGCAGGTGGGATGAGATACATGAAAGTGGGTAGGGATGTGAGACAGGGGCAGGCTGTAGGGAAGACTGTTGGTCAGTCTTATAATGGGATGTGGAATTGCTCATTTCTTAAAATGGATAGAGAATGCTGGTAATTATTATGGGGTGGACACCATATGGTGTGCTGCAGGTGTGCCTGCCAGGTCAGTCATAAAAGAAAAGGTTTCCAGATCAGGTACTAATGCTGATAGGAGTTAGTGTAAGCTGCCAATATGCTACAAGATCTTAGAGAGGCTGAAGCCTGGGCAGCTGGGGAAAGCTCAACTCTAGCCTTTATATTTTCCAGATGAAGGATGATGCACAACCACAGGTCACTTGAAGACAGTAGGTATCTGTTATGCCACAGGGGCATTTAGTCTTCCTGAATTCCATAACTGCCATAGCTGTGTTTTTCTGTTTCTCTGCTGGCCCAGGACAGGAGTCATGGAACTCACTCAAATCCTATCCAATCTCCTGCTGTCGGGGAGCTGTTCAGTAGAGCTCAGTGTCCCTCCCTAAGGGACAGAGCTTTCACCTCCTACCCCTGAGAGCAGCTGAGAAGCACCTTGAATCCTTTTTCTTGTTCTCAAGAGCAAGAAAATTTGACAGAAGTGAAAAAAAATCTGGCAGAAAGGAATGAGCAAGAAGTGAAGCCTGTCCAGGCCTGGTTTTCTTTGTGCATGTAGCTGTGAACAATTACCATCACACCCACATGCCAGAGCACACACATAATCATGCTTTGTAGGCACAGCCCACAGCAGCCACGGGGTGCTTTCAGCTTCTGTGGCAAAAAAACATCCCAGTTACTATCAAATCCACTAGACCTGCCATGATGGGCACTCAGTCTCCTTCTCAACACACTCACTGATAACCCAAATCAATCATACATGCCTGATTTTGGTATCACAGCATTTCAGGCAGCAAAGAAGGCAAAGGATAATGAATGGAAAAATGCAAATACGATATCTCCTGTAGAAATCTATGTTTTATGCACAAGTTTTATACTGCCCCTCAGCCTTTGGACCTGGAGGCTGTATCAAAACTAGGAGCTGCAGTGACCTAACTGCTTACCTATGTCTGTAATTAATTCAGATGAGCTTCCCAGAGCAGCCTCCCTTGCTATATAAACTATGAATATAAATAGACATGATAGTTGAAGGCTTCATTTCTGGAACAGTGGAAGAATTTCCTAACTCTCTGGTTTTATTTATCCAAATCACATCCCAATACAGTGTGAAGCAAGAACTGGGAATATGCTGTCTCCCCAAACCTGCTTTCTGTGCAGAGGAAACCAGGGTCCAAAGAGGTGCAAGGAGCAGCATGACCCCGGGGTATGACACAACATTTTCACTAGGTAGCCTCTACACAGCCTGATAAGTAGGTCATTTGTTACAGACACTTAATTTAGACGTTATAACTTCTTTTCAAATTGACTGAAAGGGCCATCATGGCCTGGAAACAAGCTCTCCAAGCTGCTCATTGCTCTTGTCACAGTTACTTTCAGAAGCCACCAAAATAAGCATTTAAAGATGCTGTCCTGAAAATAGCCCTTGACATCTGTATTGTCCCAAATGCACATCTCATCTTCCACAGTTTCAAATGTATGTGTCACATTTTTATGCAAACATTTGGGTGGCTTAGGTAGGAGCTAGAGTGCTTTTCAGGAGATGGTAGACCTTGATTCAGTTTTTGTTTGAGCATTTTGTCCTAGAACCAGTATGATTTATTTTACCAAGTTTCTAACTTAGCTTAGTGCCAGCATTCTCTAAATACCTGCTTGGGACTGAGTAACTGTGTCAAGAAATATCTGTGAATCACTAAGCCAGGTTAAGAGAGAAGGGATGCAAGAATCACCCAGTAGTTTGGGTGCTTGGGTGAAAAGGAGAGTTTCTGCTTTATGTTCTTAATGCTATTTCTTGACTTTATTCTAGAAACTTGTCTAATATAAAACAAATTTTCATATCTGAGCTAGGGCTTCTATGGACCATTTTACAGAAAAAGAAAGCTGCCAAAGAAAGAGACAGGATAACTTGAGGTACCCCTAGACCTCTGACTCACAAATATATGAGAACAGACCAGACCAAACATAGAGAACATGCTCAAGGACTGTGTTGTGCTGGAAAACTGTACGCATATCCACTGCTGTCTCAGGAACAGGTATTTGTCCAGTGAAGAGATTCTTTAACTAAGCTTGTATTCCTGACTTATTAGCATGATATCCCTCAGAAGAACTAATCAAGAAATCAATGTGCTATGGTGAGGTGGAATTCTGACAAAAAGCGCAAGGTTACAGAGATTTTGTAGTGTTGAGGCACCATTTATGAGGTGGTTATGATAGAGTGAGACGTTCTGGTATTGGCCTTTGGCAAAATTCTTTGGATGCCAGACAAAATGTTTATGGTCTACAATAGCACTGCTTCATCTAGATCTTGCCTAGGCAACAACAGTGTTCCCCAGTTTTAGACTGGTGTCTTCCAACAGGAAAACTGGGCCAGCTAGGAGCAATCATCACCAGCAGTGTTAGTTTACTAGTGCAGGCAGCTGGCAGTTTTGGAAATCACCCACACTCCCGCCTAGCAAATCCAGCTGATGGATTTGAAGGTTGCCAAACCAAGGAACTTTCCCACCTCCATGTATGAGCCCCCCTCAGCAGAACTGGGGCACAATGGCCAACCTGTGTGGGGCAGTACCATGGACATCATATAGCATTTCAGTACTCCTGGCAGACAGGAGGCCCCTGTGCTGTGCTTTCACCTGGGTTTGAACAAGATGCCTGGAATGCCAGGATCTGAAAGCAGCTTGCTGGACCTCAAATGAAAAAGATGGAAGTAAACGACGTCAGAGGCATTGAATGATTAGCTTGTGTTGGCACTGCCATGGCAGCAGACTGGGTTTCCAATGCTAATGCCAATGTTTAATGACAATATCTCAGCCTTTAATCTGAAATAAACGGAATTGATGTAGTTGAACAAGATGAAGAAAACATAAAAGCACGGGGCTTGACAGCTCCCATTCTAGCCAGCATTGGCATAAAATTCTCCTCCATCCTGTCCAGCACTCCAACTCTTTTAAAAAAATCTATGAACCAGTCATGCTGCATTCAGTACATCAGCAGTGACTGAAAATGTAATCACTGGAACTGATACACAACTCAACAGGATTCAAAGAAGTTGTTCTATGATTTTTTAAAAGGCCACATATTTTCTGATGTAATGTTCCCTTTATAAAAAAACCTGACTTCCTTCTCACACTGAGAAGTTACTTGGACTTACTGAATTCTTTGGAGGAAATATTTCCATCTAAATCTGTCTGCAGTCATCAGATAAATTCTGAATATACACAAGGGAAGATTTTATTCTTTGATCAACTTAAAATTTGACTGTGTTGACAGCAAGTTATGTCTGATCTCATTTGCATCAGTGCATAACTCAGTTTGCTTCAAGTAGAGCTGCTCTGGATTCACACCAGTGTATGCCTAAAGAGAGTCTGACCTTGCTTTTCAGGCTTTTGCAGAGATAGTTGTTCTCAAATAGTCTTTCTGCAGGCTACTCAAATTTGTTTCTTCCATGCTGGATGATCACTCACCATCACACAAGTCAGCTCAGCCCCTCCCTAGCAAGAAAGGTCAAAATGTTGCCCTATTTCACCTTACCCATTGCCCAGAATTAAAGCTGAGATATTTTTGCTTTTTCTCGAGTTCTCCAGTCTCAAGGTGAAGCAGGAATATTTGTTTGAGGACCTCTCGTATTGTTGTTTCCCTCCAATTAGTGAGTCAAAACACCTTCTAACTTCAGAGCTCCTCACCTACTGCTCAAAAGTTCCAGAATTGTGTCTGTAAAATTCTATATATGTAGCCTAATATATAAGAAATTAAGTATTTCCATTGACATAAGAATAAATTTGCACTTACAAAACACAACCAAAGAAGTTGCTGAAATGCCATCTCATATCTCCTTTCCAACAAGAGGGATAAAAATAATCTCACATTTTTCCTGCTAAACAAGCAGATATTTAGGTAAACATGTAGGAAGTGTAATTTTGAGACATTGCAGTGAAAAAAGGCAACACCTGTTCTTGTAGTTTGTTGTACCCATACAGGATTGGGGGAAAAAACACAAACAAAACACAAATCCATTAAAAAAATGCCTAACCTGATATGTTTGGCTTTTATACAGGTAATTCTGTGTCTCTGATAGGACTGGGGACACCCTTCTTTTTTTTGTGTTCCAGCAAGGTTTTAATTTTCTGTTGGCGATACTTATCCTAGGCTTGGCCCAATCAAGATAAACCCGTGTTGTGGTGGAAGGCAAGACCATGGCTGTTCTCTTGCTGCTTTGCAATGATGTCAAATTAGATACTGTTCTGGGCAACAGCTTCCAAATATCTCTGAGTGTGAAGTCATGTTATCTCTGCATTGGTGCTTTGACCTGTCCTATCACCCTGGAATTGCCTAGGGACCAATCTTCTCCTGTTAAAGCTGTCAGTTCCTTCCACTGAGCATCCTACTGCTTGGTCCTTCCTGACCTGTCTGTGGGTCTGTGTCACATGGATCAGTCTGGAGTGGATACAAAGAAAAAAACACTCAACCCTTAATTTCACTGCTGCTTTCCTAAAGAGAATAAGGATTTTCTCTAATTACCCTGTTTTAGAAGTATTTTTAGTGACTTATGTTCTTATATCCTCTCCCCAGTTTACTTTATTTCAGAGCCATTAGTACAACCCTTTTGGTGCCAGCCAGCCCACATCCTTGCCAGCCTGTTGCCATTGCAGGTGAGCTCCCTCATGCTCTGGGGAGATTTTGGGTATTTGGAGACTGATTTTGTGGTGTGCTCTGCTTCCACATGCCATCAGTTAACTACGTCCACAGTTGGCACTGCCTGGATGCAGAGAGGGAGAACAGACAAACAAAAGTCTGATTTTGAGACACCAGGTTGTCTAACCCACCATGGTGATGTGTGTCTGGGATGCTCTGACTGCCTCTGTACCAAGTCTCCTGCTGAGTAGAACATAAGAACTGCTAAATGCCATTAATAGACCATCCTTTTTTCTAAAGTTGTGGCCAGGGCTTCCCAGAAGTGAATATTCTCACCACTCAACTCAGAGGCTGGAAGTTGATTTGGGCACACCTGAAGAGGAAGGCAGGAAGAAGGGGAGTAGAGCAGGGAAGTGTATAGACAAGTTGGAATTTCTGCTCCTGCGGCCAGGAAGCTGGGAGGATGGGGTGATGACCATCACTCCATGGCTTCACCTGAGAGTAGTAGCCACCAGCCACTCCTTCCCATAGTGACCCTGAAGGAAGAGCAGCAGCTATTCCAGCTGTCCTACTCTCCATCAATCACAAAGCCAGCAGCCATTACAAATGTTTTACCTCCTTTCAGCAGGATGCTGCTTTGGGCAGATATCTGCTTTGTCCATTCCCAAAGGAGCTCTGGCTTGGGAATGAGACTAAATTTGGCCATGTTTTACTGCTGATGTATTTTTTATGTACTGGTGACCTGTAAAAATCCTTGCCCAATGCTAGATGAGTAAATTCTTGTGACAGGTAAAAAAAAGCTGGTCTTTCATGATAGGTTTATATATCTAGTGCTGGAATTCATTGGAGATTCATGAAGTAATGAGCTCCCATGTATAGTCTTTCCCCAGTACCAAGGCACAGAAGAATGCAGGAGCAAATAGGGCCTCATTTCATAATCTGCTTGCTGAAAAGTAGATGTTTGTAAAAGGAAATAGGTAAAAAAAGATTATTTCACACTTCACACTGAAATTTTCTTTTTCTTTATGGACAAGCTCAAGCAATTCCGTTTCAAACACCACACCCCAATCTGTGCTATAAATCAGGTGAACTCCCTCAAGTTAGTGATCCTGTGAAAGAAACACCCCCTCAAATCACAAGCTGCTGTTGCAGGGAGTGTGCACCAGACAACACTCCATTTTCACCTCTCAGGAACATCCAGGTCAAGTGTTTTGAGTAGGGGAGGTAATCATGCTGCCTAGTTTTAAGCCCCCAGTTCAGGAGCTTATATGGAAGAGTTGCTTTCCCTCAATAGGCAAAGGAGAGAGAGAGAGACAGTGTCTTCCAGCAGCCATCCAGAGTATTTGTCTTATTCAGATGCTATAGATCATGTTCTGAAAAAACTTCTTCAGTTCTCTGCCTATACAGAAAACTTAGGTTGATATCTAAAACAGGTCAAATGAGTCCTAAAATGTTCTCTCTTTCTACCCTGGGAGCTGTGTGTATTTAGTCCAATCTAGGCTTCTAAAATAAACTCCTGAATTTGGTGTCTGTGATTTGGCAGTATGCCTAACACATCTTTACCTGGATATCCCTGTTCTGAACACCTTTTGTGTCCTACTGACTACATACAGTAATAGGGGGCCGGCTATAAAGAAAGCTTGGGGAAATCTTGGCAGTAATTGGGTTAATTGATCACTGCTACACCTTCACAATCACCCAAAATAAAATTCTAGAAAAAATTTTAAGGTCTGTCCTATAAAGAGCAATGAACAGGAAGCCCTTTTTTCTGTTCCTCACTGCAAGTATTGTCACAGGTATGTGTAGTTACCAGGCTTCTTTGTAGTGTTCCTGTAATGCTAAAGAATCCTCACATTGCCTCTTCACAGCAATCCCTGTCTCAAGGAGAAGGCAGGATATTAATGTTTAATGCAGATGATGAAAAGCTATAAACTGTTGATTTGCTTACAAATAGGAGACATCAAGTTTTGTAAATATTTTTGTCTGTTGGTAGCTGTAGTTCTTCTCTGGCTCTTCATTCTCTATATGGGCACAAATGGAGATGAACGAATGGAGATGATCAGTGAATCAAATGATAAAACCCAGAGAAGGTCAAAGCAGTAGCATTTATTGCCATCATCTCTCAGAGAATATATGAGGCATTAAAATTCTGATACTGTACCATATTCTAGTCACAAAGATTTTTAACGAGCACAAGTAATGATATCAAATGAATCTCATCTAATGACATGAGCAATAACGAGAACAAGAAAAGGTGCACACCACAACCTTCCTGAGTATGATCCTAAATAGGTGGCTTACAGTCCATCTTGGAAAGTGGGGGCTGTGGCAACATATTAGGGAATGCACAACACAGCCAAGCTGATTAGTCATTACTTACTGCACAACAACTGCTGTTGATTGCTGCTACTAGATGTCTGATGCACTGCCATCTCAGGCTACACCTTTTTTTCCTCACAACAGTAATGAAATTTCAGTTGGCAGATAGTGAAAGCTGCCACAAATAATACAAGGGAAGCCAAGTGTAAATCTCACCCTGAATCCACAATTACTTCAGGAGAACAGAGTAAACAATGCAGCTGACAAAACTCATATCTATCAGCTCTTCTTTAATATCATTATTTTGTATAATATATGGTTGCAACTCAGAAACATGCTTGATCCAGGCATATCATCTGTTTGCAGGCATCAAATCAAAGGTGGTATAAATGCTTTTAATTTTATAGAATCTGGAGGATGCAGAGCAGAGTAATTCTATGCAACATTGACTGCCAGAAGTTTGGAATTCCTCTTTGCAGACTCCTTTCCCCAGAACTTCAAGAAAATGTGACAGAGCTTAGTAAAGCAAAGACTGAGCTGCAGATTTAATTGCCTGCCTCTAGCACAGACAGCAATAATTGCAAAAAACACTAAAAATGTATTAAAGATTCCCTCTCCCTACTAAAGATGAACCAAGTTGCATTTTCATCATCAGCAATAATCAAAGGGTAGTTTAGTTTACTATAAGCCTGTCCTGACTTGGTTGGGATATTATTTGCCTTCCTGAACAAATAACTGCTTGCAGAAACTATCTGAATATAACCAAGGGTATGCAAATCTTAATTTGCTCCTCTTAAAAATCAGGCCAAACTGTCACTTGCAGCCCTAGATTATTGAGTTTTAAATTGCATTGCATTAAAATTTTGCCCTAGCTGGAAAGCTTTCAAACAGTGTTATTTGCTCTTCTGTCTGCCATGCTGGCACTAGGGCCAGCTGCAGGCAGAAAAGGGCATTAAGCTACAGTTTGTACCTACTTGAGGTGCCTTTTTATGTTATTCAGGTTTCAGAGCAACACAGCAACCACCACACAGTGCTTCATTTGGGGACTGTGACCTTTTCAGTGCTTACACTGTGACAGTACTGTTGGGTTTTATTTATTATGATCATCCCATATGATCTGCCTAGGCCACCTTCTCTGCTAAACAGGGAATACTCTGACCAAACCTGGCATGCCAGAACCTTTTTTTTTGTCTACAGGTTGTCCCAACACAACACTATATGTTATTGGAGCTGAGTTCACACATGGTGCTATGATTTTTCTATGATATTTAGTATTAGTCTCTCTGCCTATAGATTTGCATAATTTATTATCATTTTCTCTCCACCCTAAGTAACTCTCAGCTTTATGTTTTCTACTAAAAATGTGTTTGTTGTATTAAATTATATATTGCTCCAAAGTGAATCTCCACTTATTTCTAATCATTACAGACTTCTTTAAGTGAAAATGTAGCAGGCAAGCTCATTTATTTCACTTTCCGAGGTCAGTCTCTTATGTTCTCAGTTGTGTCATTAAGACCTTCTGCCACGTAGAAGCTCCTGAGTTATGGCTCTACCTTCAGTAATGGCATCTACTCCATATCCTTGCCTTGTACTTATAAGAAATTTAAGGCCATGTGTCATGAAGATTCAGCCAGCAAGACCAAACCTGTGAGCTTTGGGGTTTAATGCATGAGCTCTTATTACTTGCAAAACTCAAGTAGGTTGGACAAAACTGAGCCAAATTTATCCTTCTTTGGCCTAAGAAATACCAGACCTGTGTTTGAATCAAAGAGAAAAAATGTCATTAAATCCTTTGAAAATCCTGTGAGGAACCTACTGGGTTATTGTCAGTAAATAATTTTGAAATGGCTATATGTAATAGCAGCCATTAGAAGTCGAGATTTACCTGCACTTGTGGAGTCTGATGGGCAACACATTTTCTGAAAGGGCAATGCTGGAGTATCTCTGTACTAGAGGTCAACATTCATTATCTCATGTCCACCAGCCAGAAGCTAGTCCTGAAGTGCCAAATGTTACCTTCAGTATTGATTCTCTTTCAGCCAGTGGTGACAGTGGTGTCATTCCTATCCTGCTCCCCAGGAGCTGTTGAAATGCTGTCCAGTGATGCCATAAGCACCTTCTGCTGCCAGTCATTGCCAACTCATTGTTTCCAAGATGGATGTGTTGCTGCAGATGGTGAGGTGAAGGAGCCTTATCCACAAACACAGATGACTGGTTTTTGCAGAAAAGTGATCACAGACACTATGGTTTACCATTGTATTTAGCGTAGGAAGTGATTTACTTTCTTGTCCTGTGGACTTCAGTGCCACCTCTGGCACAGCCAGATCCTCAGAAAAGCTGTGACTGGAAATACACAGAATAGTCTGCTGGCATTGCCTGTATGTCGTTTGCATGATGCATGGCAGGACCATGATCATCATTTTGGTAGCAGAACAGTGATGAGTCTCGGCAAAATGAAAGCTGTGTGCATTTGCAGGACCTTTGTGCATGGCTGTTCTTGTGCTTAGCTCCCAGCCACAGCCTGTTCTGATGCCAGTGGGTGTTTGTTGCCTAAACCACTGGTTCTCAAACAGCTCAAACAATTTCAACCTTCTTTTTCCTAGACCACCCATGAAGCCAGAGGGAGTTCATAAGTTTAAAACATTTTTGTGGAACATCAGTTTCACAGACCAACTGATAACCCCTCAGCAGAGACCACAGGTTGGAAGGCTCTTGCCAAAGCTTTACTGAGAATGTGCTCTGTAGTGACGTGCCAGTATAGGAGGAGGAGAGAAAGGAGAAGTGGGACAGTGCTCAGCCCACAGCTCTGAAGAACTGATGGTGCACACACATATATTTATTTTACTTAACCACCACAGACTCACAGATATTGGTAGGACTGTGCCTGCGAGTGGGTCTTCTGACCCTTTGAAGCAATTTGGACAAGGCTCTCTGTTACACACTAAAGATTGACGTCTACTTAAAAAAAAGCTAAAGCTGTGTGGTTATGCAGCCTCTACCAGGGTACAGATAATAATGAGAATAATGGTAACCTTTCAAAGGTGAGGAATTGCCACAGGTGAGGTTGGGAGTTTAATGGGCTGATGTAGCTAATTTAATAGCACTCGGGCACTGGGCATTAAAAGCCTAGTTCCCTTGGGTTGCTTTATGCTAGACTGCAGGTGTAAAGGGAGCAGAAAGCCACTGAATCGTCTTCTCTTTGGAGAAGCAAATTCACCCGATACAGGAGACAGAGGTTGTCATGTGACAAGGTTGTATAATCTCATGAGCAAGGCTGAAGAAATTAGAAATATGCTAGCTATGTCAGTGTATATCAAAGATCCTTCTTCCACTTTATGGCAGCCCTGAAGATACTTGAGTGTAGGCCAAGGTTCTCCTGTTACTAGCCAGCCAGGGAATTTGAAGGTCACAAACCTATTGTAGTGTTTCCACTTGTCATTCCATCTTTTTATGCCTTTAATTTGACTATAGCAGAAGGTTTTGACTCAGGTGCATTTGCTCTTCTAGCCCAGGGAATACAGATACATTAAGATTGGACAATATCTGATCAAACTTTTGAGGCAATGAGAACTGCATGTAAAATTTTAAGACTGCACACAACTCTGCCTTGCGATTTCCTGTGGCTATATTACATACATTTATTGAAATTCAATTTGTGGTTAGGGAACAAGAGGATTTTTAAGGCAGTTTATTGCTGTAGGTAATAGAAAATACATAAATCTGCTAATACTAAAATCTCTGGACAGTGATACTCTAAGCAGTTGTTACTGGGGGTGTTTTACCAACCATGGGAAATCTCAGACCAATGCCATAAAACATTTTGCTTTTATACATTAAAAAAAAAAAAAAAAAAAGGTGTTAAATTGCTATACCTTTTTTAAATTTCATTTTGTCTTTTTCAAGTCTTGGGAAAGTCACAAGAGCATGTATCAGCATATTTTAATTCAAATAACAGAGGTCGGGGAGACATTTTCTAGAACTTTTACTCATAATGGAAAGTTTCTTAGCAGATATTTCCCTGCAAATAGCCCAGAGCAGTAAATAATAGAATTTCCCTTCTGTAAAAGAGCTGTCTCTGAACACAGGATATCAGGGCTGTCGCTGTATGTAGCTGCAGTATTTTCTAGTTAGCAGACAAAGTATTGCTTCCAGAGTAGCCAGCAGCAGTTGTCCTTTACCCACGGGGAGATAGCAAAGGCTCAGTGCTGATAAATGGTGATGAGACCTCCCACTTCTTTTTCTCAGTGCATGAGAAGATGCTCCCTGACATGCACTGGGCATGGTAGTGCCGTGCTGGTACAGGTGCACTGCTGTCTGAGGCTGAAGAAGGAAGACTCCTCAGTCTTTTGTGGCTCTTGGAGTGAGGAGCAGGCATGGATTTCTATAAACAACTACATCATGACTCCATCCTCAGGGAGAAATGAGTGGCAGCCTCATACTCACCACACTTCTTGTATCAACGGGGAGCTAGCCACCCTTTGCTCCCTTTTCAGTCCCACTGTCCTCACTGATCACGGAGAAAGAGGCTTGTGGGGGGCACACCAGAGCCCATGGCTTGTGAAATATGCAGTAAATTCCTCCAGCTGTGCTACTCATGTTCTCACCAAGGGCCCTTTCCTTATTCCTCCCCTCCATCTTGTCTTATGTTCTTTGCCTGCTTTCCTGTTCCTAGTTAACTTGTCAGTTCTTTAAGATGAGGATAATCTTTCCTAAATATTCTACTTACTCAGCATGACAGAAGCTTGAGAACCTCTGGGCTCTCCTGTAATGAATGTAATATATAATAATAACAAGATGTCATTGAAAAATGAGCCTGGCACTGTGCAGAATAATTGAGAGTAATGTTAGTTTTTAACAGCAACACTTTTTTTACTCAGTGATATATACAGTTTGTCAGAAACAAGAATTATCCAAAATTTCAGATTTGCAATTTCCCCCTTCATTTATGTCACTGCATCTTCTCCATTTTATTTTCTGTTAGATTTTTTTCCCTGCTTTCTACTCTAATATGTGAAAGGGGTAAAACTCAAACTCCAAGGTAGAATTGAGGGTTTAGGCTGCATTAAAAAGAAGATAAATACTGAAATTCCTCATTTCTAAACATTTGGTTTTTATATCATTTTCCAACAAAGGTGCTAGAAGTGAAATATTTGCACCAGTTATAACAAAATATCTTGTGGCTAAATATATCTCTCTTTCCCCTTTCTATTCCCTCCCTAGTAGCCATCCATTTCTCCCTCTCTCCTTTTCTATTTCCCTACATCTTCTTACCTCTCTTGCTTTGACCTGTACATGCAAACACTCACTGACACAGATATTTTGACTGGTGTTTTGTCTCTGCACAGCAGAGAGGAAAAGGCTGAGCCTGGACTTTACATCTCTGTGTATTCCCCAAGCTCCTGTCTAGCCTTTGAGACACTCACAACTACACAAAGACCAATGGGAATAATAACATTCTTTTCAATTTCTTTGGTATTTCCTCCAATAACAACAACAACAACAGCAAGAACAACAACAACAGCAATCTTTTCTCTTTTTCTGCTTTTCCAGCAGTAACGAAGAAGCCATTGTCTTCACCTTTAAACTGGCAAGTTCCAAAGGGAGAGAAAGACAGGGAAAATCCCTACTTACAAAAATAATACTATAAATTATTTTAATTATTGCAGTTTGTGATACTGAGCCAATACCCAAGAGGCCCTCCTGAGAGCTAGGGGCCCCTTTGTGTTGTGGGATGATACACAAAAGGACTCTGCTCCAAAGAGCTTCTTTTTTTCTTTTAAGGAATTTCTGGCACTGATTGGATGTTGATGAAAAGTGCTGGCTTGGCAGCAATAGAGAGGAAAGTCTCCTGTTCATCTGCAGACAGTGCAAGTTTCCCCTTTCCTCTGTCTTGCTGGCCATCAGTGGGGCCCTGAGAGCCAGTCACAGTTTTCCAGGTTGCTGAGTGAAGCCCAGTATGCAGGTTCTGGCTGATTTGTGGATCACGGTACAAAGTTTTCTCCTCTTGGGGGAATTAAGTTCACTGGAGCTCATGTCCCAGCCTGAGCTCAAAGCAGATGTGGTGCTGTCAGTAACACAGAAAACAGACATGTGGATGTGTGGATACATCCCTGTGTGTATTCACAAGGTGTGCTTCTTGACCCCACTGCTCTGTGGGCTGTTTGCCTATTGACTCATCTTCTTCATCCTCAGAGTTCACCTTCTTCATACGTGCCACATGTGTCTTCAAGTTTGCTACCTTTTCAAAATGTTTTTAAAGGATTTGAAATGCTGTGTATCCTCTGCAGTGTGTGTAACCCCAGTGAGGCCAGTGCATCAAGCCAGTTTACACTGGCTGAGAATTAGCTCTTGATTTCCTTCTTAAGCTTTGAGCCTTGAGATACCAGAAGCCACCTTCCTACAGGTGCAGAGGATACTACAGGATGGAGGCAGGAAAAGTCACTGAGGCGTGGGAGAGGAGACTTCTTCTCTCTTGCCTTTAGACACCTTGGCAGGAAAGCCTGAAGCATTTTGTCCTTCCTTTTCACACACTCATCTCAGGATCCACATTGGCAGCTGGCTTAATGATGCTGGTTCTGACACAGTGTGGGACAATAGTTCTGTCTTGCAGAGGGACTGTACCTTAACTTCAGCACCTTACCCTTAGAACAAGGAGAAAACTTGAATCTACAAGAAACAAAGAAATATCTAGCAGAATTAAATATAAAATTGTTTGAGTAACTTTTTTTCTTAATCTTTCAGTGCCTGAGATTTCTTTTGTTTGCATTCCCCTGCTTTGAGGAACCCAAACTATTTAGCTTCTGGTTATACTAAGTGGTTTTTAAATGGAAAATAGGAGCTCAAATTTAGCAGCCATTCATTAACTTCAAAGAAATGCAATGTGGTTTTAATATATGCTGTACTTTTTATAACTGGTGCACTTTTAGGAATTGAAAGTGTTAAATAAATTAGACGGTCCAGTGAATCTTTTCCAGCCCAGTGTGTTGCTGGGATTTGGACCTGGTCCATTGCATTTCTTTGAAGCTCTTACTGCTTCTATATTTTGTTTTCTAATAGCCTAGTTAAGACAAAGAACATTTCCTTCAGAGCTTCTAGTCAGCTCTGCATTTTACTTGGTTTCTATTTGATTTTTGGACTGCTTCTAATTGATTTCCATTAATAAGGTAAAAACTCTGGTTGGCTTTTTTTTCCTCCCCTGGTGGAAAAAGAAACAAGTAATACGAAACATAAAGTTTATCTGGATTCTATCCAAACAGTTAACTCCTTTTAGTTTATCCCCAGTAGAATTTCCTTTGGGGATGCACTATGATTTCCTCAGTAGTTTCTCCTCTGCTTCTGTATTTCTTCAATTAAAACTCATCTCACAGAGTGAACTTTGTTGCCTATTCCTGTTAGAGTTCCACACTCCAGAGGTATAATACTCTAGAGTTATACTGTGATCAGAAATTTTGCTGCATTTTGCATTCTGAGCACATTTTCTCCTTCCTGTAAATCATGCATATTTGTATTTTTTGTAACTTAGTCCATGCTAATTTCCAGCTATTTACATAGCCACAGAATCTTAATTTTATTCTTGTTACCATATCATCCTTTTTTCTTGACTTACTAGAGGGAGAAAATTAGAAAGCAGACATGATCAAAACTGCAAGACTGAATTAGAGCAAATGATGAAACATGATGTAATAAAGAAATGATTGCAAATACCATGTCCTCTTACTTACTATATATTTTTAAGTTGCTGAGCACTTTCATGCATTAAAGGCTCTCTTAGTAAATATTTCTGATCTAGCACCTCGAGTCAGCACCTGCAATAGAGAGATTTGCTTTAGTATTATTCCTGCTTTCCTCAACGCCCACTGGAGAAGAACCAGGTTTATAAGAAGAAATATATTTAGATAGAATCAATTTTCCTTTCCATGCATGAAATTCTATCTCTGGCTCTGGTAGTATTAGGTTATACCAGTCCCCTGGATTATTCCATCTTAACCTCTCTGAATTATGTGAGGCAGGCCAAGTGTTCAGAAGAAAATGGTATTTCCATCAGCAAACAAAATATTTTCTCATCTGAGTGTGGGCATTTGAATGCATTCTCACTGCAGGGGTGTACCATATATTTTTTTGCTTTGCAGACTGCCCAGTCCAATTCCCCTGCAGTGCTAATGCAGACAGACTCTGTGCCAGAGCAGTGTGGAGCAGAAGAACTCAGCAGGCAGACAGGGACAGCAGGGCTCCACTGCCCCATCGCTGGGAGGTGGATCAGGCTCTGATTGCAGACACGGGGACAAATCCTCCCCCAGAGCACAGTGCAGTGTCAATCCCTGTCTCAGGATCCTCCTGGAAAAGTTCCAGGTCAGAGGCAGTGACCACCTCTGCTTCAGGCAAACACCTTCACTCCCTTTTCTGACCTTGCCTGTGCTTGTGAAGGAAGATCATTTGGCAGCAGCACACTACTGTCAGAAGCTCACTTGTGAGTGCCCTCCATGCTATTTCTGGGAGCAGCAGGAGCTGGGAGAGGACCAGATTTCACCCACACTGGCAGAGCCTGTCCCACCTGGCAGCTTGCTCTTCCCTGACCTACTTCAACAACAACGGGCAGTCGTACTCACTAAGCCTGGGTGCTGCAATTCTCTGCTAGCCTAGCAGAAAAGTCAGCTTACAACAGAGATGTTGAGAGATAATGTGAGCATCAGGCAACATCTTTCCTGGTTAAGTCCTTGAGGTCCCTCCTGGGTGGCACAAGACACACAGAGCCATCACTTGCACTGACACCCAGCATTTGGTGGAGGATGCCAGGAGCTGTGCCAGCCCTGGTGAGGCTGCAACATGCCTTCTCTCAACATGACTTGGGGAAAAGGCTTTCCCTCTCTCCAGCTTCCCCTGCTGCTTGCCTCCTGACCACCAAAACCCTCCTGCACAGTCCTTGTGCTTCCTGCTGAAGTCCCTCATTTGGCAAATACTAATACTGTGTGCCAGTGGAGATCCTCACTTCTTCTCTGGTTTATTTTCCAGAGAGATTTTTGTTGTTGTTGTTGTTATTGTTGTGTTGTTGGTGGTGGTTTTTTGGATTTTTTTTTGTTTGGTTGGTTGGTTGGTTTTGGTGGGGTTTGTTGTTTGGGGTTTTTTTGGCTTTTAGTTTGTTTTTTTTAACGCTACTGGTAATTTCATGTTCATAGCGTTTTTATGGCCATCGTGATGTATCATTTCACTGTGACCTCCCAGAAAGCCCGTGTGTGCTTTTCCCCCATGTGATTAATTATTTTAATAGAGGCAAGAGAAAGAAAATGGGGAATTTGTGGATAGTGGTTTTCCTTGCTTGGTATAGGGAAGCATTTCATTGTGGGTCATTAAGATTCACTGTAGCATAACTCAGTAATAATGTGGAAAAAGAAGTCATATGCCTGTGGGTTGTGTGAACTGAAATTACAAGCCACGTCCAAACCTCTGAGTCACCTCTGATGCTTCTCAACACAGTTGAGTCCTGGCAGGAAGCACTGAATGAGCAAATACAGTGCTTAAAACCATCTATCCCAGACCTCTCACTGGGTGCTCCTTGAAAAACAATCCATAAGCAATTTTAAAAGGTTGGATTTAATGAGTGGGCTGAGAAAAGCACATATTATTCTCCCCAACTAGCACTTCTTGACCCAGGATGCCTGCTTCATATAGCATGGCTAGGGAGTAAATAGTAATCATAATGGTAAATAATGCTATCACTGTAGAAACTGGTCTGGTCATTAATGGTAAAATATAATGCCACAGAATCCACACACCAGGGATTCCATCATTTGTCTTCACAGTACTTCCTAAAATAAACTGAAATTTTATAGAACAAAAGATTGGCATTACTCTGGCAAGGAAATGAAGATTTACTTTAAAATAAATAAAAAACTCCCAAATGAAACAGTCATCAGATTTGATGTGCAATGTTTTTAGGGAATTTATTACTGTCACTTCAATTTCTAATCCACAAAGTTTGTATACTTGATATATGGCCAAACTACGGAGCTTTCCACCAGTTTGGACTCCAGCAACCATTTTTCTGGCCACTTAAATCCTGTCAGTAGCCAGTCCTGTGTCCTCCATGCCTGGACTTGTGGTCACAAAACCATCCTGCCATCAAACTCATGGAGCAGGTCTGACTATTTATTGTTGTAAGCAAATGTATTATTTCAGTTCTTCTAGTGGACAAGTGTGAGCACCTGATAAATCTGCATGGGGTGGGGAAGGAAATTTCTTTGCATGCTACAGTGCTCTGGAAGAGTTTACAAACTTCAGGGCTGCAGTTGGAAACAACAGCAAGATTGCAAGTCAACTGAGTAAGTGCTTGGAGAAAGAAAACGCTGGGGTAGTTACCTGCAAAGTCAATGCTTTTATGTTTTCAGAGATCTATGAAGCATCAGGCACAGATCAGGATTAGGAGGGAAATGGCAGAGAGGGATGGATATGGGCATCTTAGTCTGTGATAGGAAGGGAGCTCCAACATGTTGTCAGGAAACCTAGCTCAAGCGTGGTCACCAGATACCAAAGAGATACTGGATCCTGTTTTCAGCCCAGGTTTTATACTACACTGAAGTCTAGAAAAGATCTAATTTTAGATCAGTGGAGGCAAGGCTGACTGCACAAGCAAAAACATCCTCCTACCAAAAAATCTCTGTTGAGTATTGTAATGCTGGGTATGAAATTTAGCTGCTATATCCATATCAGATCTGTTAAATATCTAGAAATTATTCATCTGTGATAACTAAAGAAGAAAATAAGATAATTAATTTCAGTGTTTCTTGCAACAGGGAAGCTGTCTGACAAAATATGCCAGACAAAACATCCATACAAAACCATGTCATTAACTTACATGTTTAGTTCATTCACATTCCTAACCATGAATAAAAAAGAGAAATTAAATGACAATCTTTAATTGTCTGTGTAATTCTTCTTAATGAGTACATTCTGGAGTACCATAATGGTGGTGTAGGTTTATGAAACAGAGATCTGTCTTCCCTTAATAAGAAAGAAGGAAGTGAGACTGCAATGCTGGTTAATTATTGGATACCCTTTCACTGTGAATTAAAGGTCTATGCACATGCAAGCTTGGAGAAGCAAAAAGATGTAACACTTAAAAGTACATATGTTATCAGAAAACTGAGAGGATTAGGAGAAAAGGCCAGGAACTGATGGGAAAATAAATGAGATTCAAAGTAACAGAGATAACTGTGGTAACAGTAAAGAATGTATCATACAAGAGTCATTAAGGTAATGCGACTGCTCACCTGCTTAAAAGTAAACAAAAAGAACTGGTTTGCTGGTTCAGGACAGAGTGCTGAGGTGTGACAGAGCCAAATCCATGGTCAGTGGAGATGGAAGAACCTCAGTCAGTGCCACCCTTCAACTCTGTATATAAACAGAGATGAGAATAAGTATGCTTGGAAGCTGAAAGTTAAAATGTTATGAGATATCAATGAGACTTTTTCCTCCAGTTTGCACGGCTGTGGGCCACCACCTTGGCCAAGCTCTTCAGCTGCTGCCTAATTCAGGCATGACCGAGTTGTATCCAATTCAGGTTTGACTGTCAGCATCTGTGTGTTCTCACCTGTGCATGTCTCCACAGAGAGCCCAGCCATGGGTTTTCATGTTGCCTCTTGGCTGAGAAGGATTTCTCCCCATGTGTCTGCAAACTTGCACTTACTGCTCCTTCAGGCTCTGCACCACACTGTGTCAGACTGAGGCCATTGCTCATTGGATCCATCTCTAGGGTTCACTGCTTGAGTGTCCTCACCTCTTTGTTTCTTATGGTACACTTGGACACAAGGTCTTCAGGGTTAGAGCTCCTTGAGGCACAGATGCAAGAAAAGCAATGAATTGAGTGCTTTGTTAATCTTGAGCCTAGGTGAATCAGTGTGAAGTGAATAATTGAAGAATCACGGTCAGTTTGCTCCCAGTTTGTTTTACGTGATGTTTTAAATTCAAGCATTTTTCTTGCCTACACATATCTTGGACATATAACCTGGGGCATTGGTTCAGTGGTGTGCACACACCAGCTTTCATGTAGCTCATTATGGCAAACCCAATGGATTAATTGTGAAGAGACTTCAGGACAGCCATAAGCTCATGGAATCTAGGGTGGCAGGTCACCAGTGGGATCTGTGCTGCCCAGCTTGCATATCAGTGTCCTCAGTGCTTACTGAATTACAGCTGCACAGTGACACAGTCACATCCTCCTCATCACTGCTGATTTACTACTCCTCAGGGAGACTGAGGGCCATCTCCCTAAGGAGTAGTAAATCAGTGGGCAAGCTTGTGGGCCAGAGTGATCATGCAGACCATTACAGGAGATGGGGGATAAGGGGAGGCATCCTTGGGAAGTCCATCCTGAGGGTCAGCGTGCTATTTAAAGATGTTACTGCAGTTCTGTGATGACACTAAAGCTCACAGCTCATTTCAGGCTGTGGCGCTAAGCCTAGCTGAAGGGATTTTTTTAAACTCAGTCTCTTCTTCTAAGCAATGCAGTGTCCTGCTCTTGCTTAAGGCTTTGCTTGTCAAACTACCCTTGAACAGATCAAAGCTACTGTTGATAGGTTTGTATAATTAAAAAATATGCATCATTTGTAGAAAAAGGTTTTGGGATGCTACAAGGAAAGGGGAAAAAAATGGGCTTTCTTTATTGTATCGAGCTGCTGGGTCAGAATTGCTTCCAGAAGGGCATAATGTTCTTCTGCTTGCTTTGGTGAAGCAGCAATATATTTTGTTGAGGTCTGAGCTGACTCCCTGCAGCTTTGGGCCATTACTGAATTAGAGCCAATAAAGAGCATGCCCTCTTTTCTTTGCCTGCAAGTCAAATCCTAGTGGGGCTCAGTAGGACATTCAAGTAATCCCTGATTAAATTAGATTTCTCTGAGCAGAGCATCCAGAATGTGGTGGATGACACAAACCCACCCTCTGAGGATTCAAATCCTACTTCCTAGCAAGATCATAGGCAGGAAAGAATGTATTGTCATAGAGACTTGAGGAGCAAAATGCACTGTTATCAATTTTCACTTGCAAATGCTTCACTCACACTAGTAACCAGAGGAATGGCTACCAGGAGGCAAGGAATGTAATCTAACCAGCATGTGACAAAGGCACCCCAACAACCCCGGCCTCCTCACCACCCTCCTTGTGTGCCCTGTACCACAGCAGAACCCAGCCTGCTTGCTGAAGCTTGCTAATGCTCAAAGGAAGAAGTTGATATTGTTTATGTTCCACATTCTTCCATTGCTCAATATCCAAATATTTCACAATGTAGATCTAGTTTCAAAAGTTCATTTAAAAGAGAATTCTTGTTCCAAGCCCAGTTTCCTGTTGCAGCCTGAATCCCAGAGCAGGTCATGTGCAGCAGTTGGCTCATGACTTTCTGGAGATGCTGCACCACTGATTTTATAAACAATATATAGTGGGAAATGGATGAATATGTTTCTTATTTGAATAAATTAAATCTGGCAAATGTAGTTCACTCCAACAAGAATGCCCGTTGCTCATGGTTTCCAGAGCATGCTGTGCAGCTTTCCCGGGGGGAACCCAGGGACAAATCTGTCTCTACACAAACAAAACTCCCTTGCACGTCTGTTGGAGCAATGCCAAACAGAGTGTTTGATCCTGGAATCTGATTCCCCACAGACCAGAGAGCGAACTCTGACCTGAATAATGGAAAGCAGCCTTGGCTCTTGGCAGCCAGGCTGCACACAAGCAGGCTCTGGTGTGGTAAAGATATAAAACTCCAGCACTGACAGGAGCTGCTGCCTGGCTTGTCTGGTATGCAAGAAGGGGGCGAGTGCTGCCACACTCACAACAGTTATGGGGAAGTTTGAGTCCTGGTTCCTTGTGGGAAAACCAAATGAATTCCTGCCAGGGACACTCCCTGGCAGCAGCAGGAGGCGCCTAAGGAGCCCAGTCAGAGCGTGGGTTTGCTTGTGTACATACATCCCTGCACATGCTTTGCTGCATCTGAGCTTCTGCTCAGTGCTGCACTCAAATGTTGCTCCTGCTAGCAGGGACAGTCTCAAGGGTTCAGTGGGGCAAATCCTCCAAGTGACAAGTAAGTCAGTTCAAAGGGCTGTATTGAAACTCCTTTGGGGGATGTGAGCACACCAGTCCAGAAGAACTACCTGACACTACCATTTCTCCACGACCTGATGGTGGCGGTGGAGGTGCCCAAGTGCAGCATGAGCCATTTGATGGTGACATTGTAGAAGTTCATGGTCATTCTTGGCTTTCACAAGGCTCTTCTGTGTGCTTAAAGTAGAGCAGAGTGTAATTTATTTTTTTTGTCAGTATCAGGCTAAAATTAAAATGCATATATTGTCCTGTACCATAGGCTTCATGTTCTCGTTCTGCTCCTGCCCAGGCTCCTCTTTTCCTACTCTGCTTTTTTCCCCAGGAGATGAGCAACTTTTTCCCTATCAATGTACCTCATTTCCTGCAGATCTGAACATTTCCTTAATGATCCTCTCATTCCAATCCCCCTGCCATGGATGGGGACACCTTCCACTAGACCAGGTTGCTCAAAGCCACACCCAGCCTGGCCTTGAACCCTTCTAGGAACAGGATATCTACAACTCTCCTGGGCAGCCTGTGCCAACGCCTCTCCACCCTTACACTATAGAATTTTTTTCCTCATATCTAATCTAAACCTACTCTGTTTGAACCCATTCCCCCTTCTCCTGTCACTAATGTTCTTGTAAAATGCCCTCCCCAGCCATGTTGTAGACCTACTTCAGGTTCTGGAATGTCATAATTAGGTCATGCCAAAGCCAGCTCTTTTCCAGGCTGAACAAACAAAATTCTCTCAGCTTTTCCTCATAGGAGAGGTGCTCCATCCCTCTAACCAGTCTGATTGCCATCCCTTGGGCTCGCTGCAACGGGTCTATGTCCTACCTGTGCTGGGGACCCCAGAGCTGGATGCAGGATGTCTCATGTGGACAACAGGGAGACATACACTTCTTATCAGGTTTTTTATTATGGTCTATGGAGATTTTCAGTGTGGGAGGGAGCTTGTGATGTTTCCAAGTCTGAATTTTACAGAAATTTTGAAGAGTGGCTAGTATTAAAATATATTTATCTGAAACTTGGGCATGAGTGTGCTGTTGGTGCTTCAGCACGGGTTAACCCTGCCCAGGTTTTTTAAGGAGCTTGGATGAATATGTCACTCCGGTGATCCTGTGAGAGTATCTCCTTAAACAAATGGGTCCAAAGGAGGTCAAAATGACAGTGACATCCTACAGCTGCCTTGAGTTCACCAAAGTCCCTTCTGCTGCCTGTAGTGCCAGTCCTGCCTTACTCCCCTGACTTTCCCAGAACTGCTTGTACAATCATGATCTTTCCATTTTCTCTGTGACCTTATGATCAACTTTAGTGGACACAAACCTGGAGCCAGTACTGGGCAGAGTAGCAGGCCATTTCTTCTGATGGCTCAGTGCTCTGAAAGCAGCTGGGATTTTCCATGGAATGGCACAGCAGTCTCAGTAGCTCCTACAGCTTTCCTCCTAATTTTCTGTTTTTAAACAATTGATACAGCCTTTTGTGTGTGTACCACCTCTGTGGGGTTGTGTGTATGGAGGAGAGGACATGAGCTTTTGTGCATGTACATACACTCACACATACCCCACCTTAATTATGCCTCAAGTTGCATCTGTTCACCCCTGTGAGCCCAGCTTATCTCTTACTCCCATGAATGTGAATCCAAAGCAATTCCACTCATATCCTATGACTTCAAATAAGCTGCAGAACATTGAACTGGGCAAAACCAGACTGATTGGGTGTTTATTTTTTGAAGATTTAAATAGAAGAAGTCTTTAATGTTTTAACAACCCAGCTTTTGGCCTTTGAACACTGCAGGCTGTGCAAGTGTGCCACCTCCTTTGGGAAATCTAGCTTGCAACAATTTTGCACCATTTCACAATATTATTTGTTCAGGCATTGAATGATATAGACTTAAGGAATGAAAAAAATAGAATACCCCAGTTAGCATGGCCTGTTACCTTTCCAGCCTAGACAAAGCTTTTGCTTACAGACAATGGTGGCTTGCAGCCAATGTTAACATGGCCTTTTGACTCACAGGCTTATGGAAATCTTCCTCTGTCTTTCCCAGGAGGTGTCACTATGAACTATCACTACACTGCCATACAGTTCACAGGCATACAAAGCCTGGCTTATGGATGAAATTGAATGCCAGGGACCTGGCATGTAAGTTTTCTTCAGCTTTCTTTCTGAAAGGGGGCATGACCAAGAGTCAAGAAGTCCCAAATATTAATGTCGCTTCTTGGCTTGCAAGGGTTTTGCAGTTCAGATGGGTTTCTCATATCCACAAGTCTCGATGCTGGAGAAGAGCTCTGATTCTTTAAGAGAAAAGGAGAGGACTGCTCAGTATCCAAAACAGCATACAAAATCCCCACAAACAGTGATGCAAGTGCAATCCCATACACTAGCTGCTTCACTGGACTCTCTGGTTCTACTTCCCATTCCTAGCTGCTAATGTGGTATTAAACTTCACCTCCCTGCTTCCCCACTGCCTTCATTTCTCTTAAAACGTGGAGCACTACAAGCTGTTTCTCACCACATGCCAGCAAAGAGCAAAATAGGCCCATGACAGTGGTTGAGATCCCAAAAAGCCCAAGAGGTCACTATCAATAACACCTTGGTGTCTGCACCTGGAACACCTATGAGGAGCAGCACTTAACAAAAGGCACCTTCCTTCAGGGAGAGATCCACGTATCCTTTCCAGCACTGTACAAGGGACCTACTATCCCGCACACAAAAGAACAAGGATTTGCCTCTTGACTTCATTTTTCTTCCTGTAAGCCTACTGCGGGAAAGTTCTGTTTTATTTGAATGCAGCATTGTTTATTTATAATTTTGTCCTAGTTGTGTGACAGATAAAGAATGTGTCACCCAGCAGGGGAAGAGTAGTAGGCTGGAGAGTTAACAAATGCACTGCAGTGAAGCCAGATGGCCTGTTTTCATAAAGAGCTTCTGAAAGATGCTCTGCTGCATAGATTTCTTTTTTCTTTCCTTCCTTTGGTGCCCAAAATTCACTAGAGCAGTGTTACTGCATATTAACTCACCCACCAAAGCTCACAGGTCTAAGCTCCACCCTGTATCTCATCTAACACCTCCTGTGAACAGAAAAACACATGACCTGCTGTACTGAATCAGCCCATCACCTCTCTCCAGAAGCAAAGTCAATAAATGAGAGGCTCCTGAGCACTCTCTCAGTTTCAGTGTATCAGGGGTACTGAGGTGTGGGTGAGGTGCTTGTGGTCACCAGCAGCCCCTGGATGCCTTCAGCCTGGCTGGGGCACACCCAGCACCCTCTCTCCACAGTCAGTGGTTGCAGTGTAGCCCCGCTGCCTGGAGGGTCCTGCCTCATTCCCCCTGGGAGCTCCCGTGCCTGTCAAAGCATCCACGCACAGCAAGGGGACTCACTCAGGGCTTAGCTCCTGGGAAGCAGCTGACTTGAAAGCAATCTCAGAGCACACGCTAGAGAAGAAGATATTTGCTGGAAGAGTATGTAGTTGTGCTTACATTTTCCCCAAAGGACTGTGCCCCCAAGGAGACAGAATTTTTCCTTTCTTTTTCAGGATATCATTAAAGAATGTTTCATCTTCTTCCTTATTTCCTTGTTTGTTTCTCCCTTCAGTTCCCTGTTGGGATGTTTCCTAGTTTCTCAAAGCTTGCCTGCACTTTCCTTTGGAAGCCATTAATACCAATTTAAAGCCTTAGCCTTCACTTGAAAGAGATGAGACAGAGTCTCACTTTTCAGGCTCATGAAAAATGGGGCAAGATATGAGCTGATTAGGTATTTGCAGCATCAGTACATCCGAAAGTCTGATAATAAAAAAAAAAAGGTGGGCAAGCTAACTGCTGTTATACATGATATCGCAGCATTTGTTACAATCAGTAAAGAAAATCTTGACATTTGAACAGGAATTACTTTAAAGATGGCATGTTTTTTCCTCTAAACAGCTTTGAATTGCCTATCTGAATACAAAGGGTTAAACAAAGGGAGGCTATAAGTACCTTTTTAAACAATTAAACTTTTAAAGAGCTAAGGACAAGTGATTTATTATAATAGATAAGGCAGCATAAATCACGTGGGTTTGTGGAAGATTTTGTTCTCTTTTTCTCATCTTTGCTCCAGGGGAGAAGCTATCCACCCACCCAGCTATCCTCAGTCAGCCTAGAAGGTGTAATTCCTCCCAAATTCCTCCTTCCTTTTCCCTGGAGGAAAAGCTAACACTGAAATTACCATGGGAAGGGAGATTTTTGAGGTGGGTATAGAGGGGCTGGCCAGGGTAGATGTTGGAGAGCCCAAAACATAGGACAGCAAGGGGCTGCAGGAATGGCTTCAGCACAACGCAGAGATACCAGAACTAACTTTAAAGGACTCAGTGGACGCTTAGAACAAGCAGCCTAGAAATGGAAATAACTATCTGTACCAAAGATTGCCAGTGTGGTGTTAGCCCAGGGCCTTGTAGGGCATCACACTCTGCAGAGCACAGACACTACACACTCCATGAGCCACTTCCACTTGTCAGAGGTGAGCTTAGAGAGGCCCAGAGCCCCACATGTGTGAGCAAACTCTGCTATTGATTTAGATTTCACTGTAAATGCTTTGAGGAAAAAACAAGTAGTGTGTTGTTTTGAAGACACAGGCTCTGCATTTCTACAAGTTGCTGTCACACGTTATTGAAGGAAAGGTCTTTGAAGACAAGGACTATGTAAATTAGTGATTAATTTTATCCTTCTTTGAATTTGACAAAGGAACAAACAAACAAACCAGCATATACAGCATATATATATATATATAGGTATATATCTCCTTAAGTCTGAAATCCTGAAATGCTGGGCTAAACCAATTTGAGGGGATGTATTTGAAAACTGAACTACTTATTTGGAGGCACTGGCTTTTTATTTTCAACTTTTCAAAATAATGAAAAAAGAAAAGGACTACATTCAAAAGGAATTTGTCTGTCATGCACAAAACAAGTGAGAAGGTCACAGCAGCTGTCATTAGTGACGAAGGACAAAAAGCCAGAGCTGATCCTTATCATTAAAGTCTTGGGGCACAGTTACACACTGTCCACACTATTTAGGGCTAGCTCTTCCCATAGCAGATTCCTCTTGAAGAGAAACCATTAGAGAACCAAAAGAAATGCAGGGAGAAAAATAACTATTTAGCATTGTGGATGATCAGGGCTCAGGCTCTTTCTCTGGATTTATTTCATTTAGCAGTATAGATTGTTACCTGCTTTCATTTGAAGCTTTATATTTTATATTCTTACCTAGGCTATATTTAAATTACTTTGTGAATTGTTTGATTGGGTATATTCTAGTTATTCAGAAAATCCCCTAATCCTTATTGTGGGGTGAACCATTCATTCACACATTCTCAGTCTATTCTGTTGAAGCTGCTCCTTTATGCATTGAAGACTTATATATTTACTTGATTGAAAAAGAAAATTTTAAAAAAGGCAAGGCAGGAAACTATACTTTGAACCAATGCAGGTGAAGATCTGTCAATATGGTTCCAAAATTACCAGGATGGGACTTATCTGTTCCTTTCTTCACCTGGGGGTGATACCATCCATCAGCACTTGTTTCCTGGTGGTTTATCTAGCTGATAGTTAAGTACTCTTTACTGACACTAGCAATGGTGATTCTGCAAGCTGTTCCTCTTCTTCAGTCTTCTCTTCTTTGGATTTAACAATCTGTTTTACCTCAGCAGTCTTGGCTTGTAGATCTTCTCTTCATTCAGCCTTAAACTTTTCCCCTATTCTGCCCTTGACAGCCTTCTTTAAGATCCCCACCTTCACAGTTTGTGGCACCCAGCACTGGGCACTGCATAGCTTGACAGGGATAATAAGGGTGGAAGAAATTCTGGCAGTACCCTGGAGACTGCATTCCTGTTTCCCCATCTTTGTGTGGTATTTTCCTCCTGTGTATGACACTGGAGCCTGTGTTCAAAGCCTTCCATAAACTTTTAAAGATAGCACCCATCTCACAACTTCAAACAGCAAATGCTTAAGCTTTGAAAAGCTACTGTGTTTAGGTGGGCTTTGAAGCAGATGACTCCCTTAAAGTGCACATGTTTATGCTGATCTGAATCATGTAATTGTCAAAAGTTTTGGAAATGGCTTGAGGACATTTGCCAAACTAGGGCCCACTTAGAAGGAAATAAAAGGAGGTAGTCCCTACATTTTTCGACAATCTTACCTCTATTTCTGTCTCTGGCTGAGAGGCAGGGATGCAAGAAAATGTGTAGAAATGATAGAAATAAACCCAAAGAACGCTGAGAGTTTTTTTACAGGTATGTGAATTTGGGTACACACTCAAAGACACATTAATTTCCCTTGGCGTCAGAGCTAGATGATTAATTTCTACTTTGTCTTAAAGTAGGCAGTGCTAAATTAAAACAAAAAGAGAAAACAAAAGATGATTAATTCTTCTTACATTCCTTTCTATAAATATTTATATTTATGTGTCTGTACAGGCACATACATGCACACATGTTAATGGAAGAGATCTGGAATATTCTGCCATGTGCATTAGTCCATGTAACAGCAACGTCAAGTATTTGATTTAGTGAACAGATTTACAGAAACTTTTTTCATCTTCACTGTAGGCAATCACTCAAAAAGTAAAGGTATGGCAGGTGTACTGATACTGTAGATCACAAGGGTGTTGTTAGAGTTGCTGTAGCATATCAGGATGGTGTCTCAGGCATGAAATAACCTTATTCTAATTAATCCATGTGCTTCCAAGCATAAATGAGTAGAGGAACTCTGAAAAACTGTTTCTAAGATCCAAGGTTCTTCCTGGGAAATACCAAATAAATATTGTTTAGATTGATGACCAGGTTTACAGATAAATTATTTCTATGCATCATGCCACAACATCACAGTCATAAAATTACCTGCAGAAAGATGGGAAGACAGGAGTCTATGGACAGTTAGTATTTATTTATTTTATATATTGCTACCTACTCCTGGAGAAAAAGAAAGTATTTACGATCACTTTTGTTCTGTATTAGCAATGTTATTCCTTTGGTCCCTTAAGACATGGGAGTTAAACAGTGGCAGTCTTACCTACTGTTTGGTTCCTTCTTGTTTCTCATGGTTTTTAACTCCATCAAATGAATTGTGAAACAAATAGTCAAGCGATTTCCTTCCCTCTCGTGCCTAATTGTTCAAAGGAGAGAGTCTGCTCAGGATTTGACTGTTCTAGATTGCAGTGCAAATAAGATCATAGAAGAAACAGAAGTTTCATTGCTAAGTTAAGAAACATTTTTGTTATCCAAGTAGGCATGTTGGGCTGTTCCAGGTGCTTAAACATAGCTTTAGCTGATGTTAATATGTCCATCAGATAAGATACCTTTTGCTCTGTCTTCATTTCCTGGGAAATGAAAGGTTATGACAGACCCATCTCCCTGGTGTGATTGGCAGTTTTGCTGCTCCCAAAGACAGCCTGATATCTGGTTCCCCCAGTTTTGCATGAGCTTATTATTTTTTAATTTTTTTTTAAGATAACTTTCTTAAAGTAATTAGGAAAGAGGCACTTGGAGAGGAGATGACTGCTTCCTTCATCTCTCTTGTATAATCACTCCTGGGTCAAGTCTAAGGGGAATGTCTAATTAATATTGGACCTTACTGGTCTTTGGTAAAGTTTCACATGACTGAGGAGCACACAGCTGCCTTTTATACCTCTGCAGGACACCAGAGATGTGTAGACACCAAATAGTCTTGTTTATAACTGGTTAAAGACAAACACCAAATTGCTTCTCACTGCAGGGGGACAATAATCAATGTGGGAATTTCTGGCCTGGAAATTCTTTAGTCTTGCTACGCCTGTCTTTGCTTTATTTATCACCTCCTACCCCTTGGACCTGGGAAATATATTATACACAGCAAAACTTGGATTCCATGCCTAAATGGCACTGGATGCCATAGGGATATTTTGTACCAGCATAGAGCTGTTTCATTTCATTTCCTCTCTGCAGGTAGCACAGAATTATCGCGTAGAACCAGCCTGCATCTCAAACAGGACTCGAGAAGGATTCAGTGTCTGTACACGATGTTTCAGCAGATGGTGCAAGAAATCTTCACAGCAGATAACTGGAGAATAATGGACCAGACAGTTTGGGCTCAACCTCCTGTAGCTGGTTTGTGTGCCTACACAGAGATTTCAACTGGTGAAGTTGCAGCTCAACCTGAATGCAATGGTGTTATTTAAAGAGGAAACTCAGGCATTAAGGGACAGCTTCCTGCTGTCTCATCTTTTTCCCGTTCTTACATTTAAGCCAATCCGTTTCCACCATAAAATCCAGATTAAATATTGAGCTAGTACATATACTTTGTCTACTAGAATTTGGTGAGAATCCTTGTTTTCATAAACTCATTTTTGAGAAATGCCTTTCTGGATGATATTGTTTCTAAACACAGAACTTTGTGTGTATAGTTTGAAATTGAGTAGGAATAGGGAGAAATTCTTCAGTAAAATAATCCCTCTTCAGAAACAGCCTTTCTTTTCTGATGTTCATTCCATCATCTCCACCTGGAGCAGCTCCACTTGCTGTAAACAAAGAAGTAAATAATATTTCCTGAGTTAGAAAGCAGCTGTCTCCAGAACCTGGGAGTTGGGGTACACATACGGGTTGAGGGAAATGTCCTATGACAGTGAATATTTAGTTGGTTATGCAAAGTGAAATAAGTCCACATCAGGAGTCCCTCAGCAGGCCAAGGAAAAAAACAAACAGTAAAGTATTAATGAGGCACAAAATCTGTTTTTTACATTCCTTGCAATATGATTGTTCTGTAATGGCTTTTGAAGCTCACAGATGCTCATAGTAACAGTGTCTTTCTGCACTCAGAATCTCAAAAGGTTTTCTTTTAGACACAATGGTTGCTTTAGAAGTGTGAGTTATGCACATGCAAAAAGGATGTACTTCACAGTGCATCCTTTTTTGGATGTTTTCTATTTCCATCCCCTTACACTGTGAGCTGAAATAAAATGCAAACATGACTGCTTAAGCAGTTTGAAATAATGCAATTTTATTCAGTCCATTCTATCACAGTGTTCATATTTATTGTTATCACCATTTAAATGCAATCATTAGATGGTACCCTAAAACCATCAGCCTGCTCCTGAGATTGCAAGACTACAGCTTCTGCCAGAAGACTGCAAGACTTCACAGACCACTGCTGTCTTCAGAGCTGGAGGACGAAGTTAGAGGTGAATCTTGCCTTGCAAAAATATAGGTGCAAATTCAATGGTACTCAGTGGCAGAGGTTTTACTCTCGATGGAAAGACATGGCACATTTTGCTTCCAAGGAAAACTGTTCCTTCTTAGACTTCCTACCTACAAAAAGGTTTTCTTCTCAAAAGTACATGTTTGGGGGTTTTTATGGAGCACTCTGGCAATCTGGAGTCACAGCATGTTTGGCTGCCAGGTTCAATTTAGGCACATGGTGTTACTTCAGGGTTTTTCAAAATGTAATGCAGCATGAGGCTGGATTCCTTTCCACTTTTACCTGATTATCCTTATAGCAGAAGCTACATGGCGAGCTGTCCTGCTCATCTGAGAAACCAGTCCTGTCTTGTAATAAGCTAAAAAACCAAATCCCTTCCATCTTCAGTTGGCACCTGAAAAGGTTTTCATCCATAAAGCTTGGCAAATGGTACAGTCCTGGTTGCTGTATAACCAAGACACCTAGGACACAAACCCCATAATGCTGAGTCCCTAGATAAGCAATTTCTTGTGCTATCAAGTAGAGACAGGTTTACTCAGAGGGCAATTCAGAAGAGACTGGCATTCCACACCATCATCCAAGGAACTGTGGTCCAGCCTTCTGGGCCTTGTAGTTAGGTACTGAAAGTTAGTCAGAGTGGAAATATTTTCCTCATTGGAAATTGGGCACCACTCCCTGTGAGTAACTGAAATTCTTCCATGACATACAAATATATAAGCACTGCACAGGCAAACTTATCTTATTCTTGAAGAGTGTGTTCAAGTCAGTGGGATGCCTAGCTCTCTGAAAATATCTCTTTCTCTACACTGAGGTGACTACACAGCTCAGATCCCCAGCTTTTCCATTCCTAAACTGAAATTAGTTGAATCTCCCTAAAAGACAGCTCTGTGATACACTCCAATTATGTTGGCAGTCAGGTGAATAATCAGGGTAAGATCATGCATGATTCTAATCATCAAAGTTGGGTTTTCTGTAAGGGAATTTCTATCTCCTTGCAGATCACGACTGAAGCTTGCATATCCTTGTATGTTTATGAAGGATATTGTCATGCCTTGGACTTGAAATGATGGAAACATTAATAGGAGAGGAATGCCTTGTCTTTGGAAGAGAAATTACACAGTTTTAGGGTCAATGCTCTTTATTTTTTTAATCAGTGATCTGGACACTGGAGTTGAACCTACATGAAATTTGCTGAACAGGACCTCTGGATTTCCTCAATGATAGAGATCTGGAGAGACTGGAGAGAACTGGACAATCACCAACTGTATGAAATTGAACAAGAGCAAATGCTGAATTCTCTACCTGGTATGGAGCCATCAAGGTTATATATACAAATTAGGGGGTGAGAGGGTGGACAGCAGCCCTACAGAAAGGGATCTATGAGTTTGAGCTGATGGGGTGTCTTTAGGTGGTAGGACAGAGAAGGAAAACAAAAAAAGGAGGTCAGGCAAAGGCACAGGCTGCTTGGGTTTTCTTGCAAAGGTGGAATTCATCATACTTCCATAAACAAAGTTCAAGCCATATCTCCAAAGGACTGTCCTCCGGAGAGCAGAGATTTCAAAAAACAAGCAGGTTTATAGAGGGCAAACAACAGGAGTCTCCAAAACTAAAGGAACACAAAATGAATGCAATCCTTCAATCCTTCTGGACAGGCTAGTAAGCACATGGAAGACAATTTCACCTCTGTATAGAAGTCTTGAGCTATGACTTCCTATTTATCCCTATGCTCCTTCTAACCCCAAAGTTTTCCACACCAGTATGCCTAAACAAACCTTACACTCAACATTCAAGAGCTGTGATAGGGCAAGAGTTCCCCTCACCCATGTTATGAAGAGCTGCCTGGAGAGTAATCTCTAAGTATCACTAAATTCCTGATAAGCTGCCATACTTAGCCCAAGGACAGGAAACTGTCCAGAGATTTGCATATCAAGTTTCTACTGATGGTTTTTACAATAGGACTTGGAGCTGGGCAGTTGCAGCATAATTTATAAAGCTTACAGCTGTGTCCAGTGATAAGATAAGAGGTTCTTTTGTAGAAACCACAGCAAAAGCTTTGTCAGTGACTGAAATGACACTTCTATCTCATCATGAAAGATGCCTCTTCCAGTGGACGTGTAGGTGGCATGACGTTATAATTTGAATTGGTTTTTGGGTTTTTTCCATGAATATGAGAGGGAAAAATCTTGTGATTTATGAAGTAGTCTGTTCTTTTTTATTATTATTATTTGTAACATTAAAAGAAAATTAACTGCAGCAGAAGGATTTTATAACCATCTATAAACTTGGTTATCAGGATACCAATATTATTCAATAAATACATAAAACAAATCACTCCAAGGCTGGGAATGGAATATTTAACATTATGCTGCCGCAGGGGAGATTCTTTGGCTATGCCTGAGTAGAAACTCAGCCTACATTTTATGATTATTTTGATGGTTGCAATTTTCTGAATGCTTTTCTCTGAACCTGGAGGATTCTAATTTGGGTATTAATTTGTTAAAAGGCAGTGACCTGTTTCTCATTTGCTTAATAAAAAAAGGGAAGGACTGAGAAGTCACACGTATTTGTAAATTCATCTATTAAGAAATGTTTTTGTGGGTTTTGTATACCATATACATTTGTTCTCCTCTAGCTTTGATCAGGCATCTAGCTTAAGTCCATCATGTAGCTCAATCACTTATAACTGAGAGAAATACTGAGAGGACAACTCCTTTCACCCATGCTGACACCTACTATTCTTTCACTTTTGAAATCTCTGTGTTGAGACTAGATGAGCTGGTGACTTAATACATAGTTTGAATGAAATGACTTTCACCCAGAATTTGAAGAATGGCTTTGGTTTCAATTTATAGGAGAAAGTTCCAGGACTTCTGTCTACCTAGCCTACTGAAGAGAGGGCAAACAGTGATACAATCACAGGTATATGGGTTCTTAGGGGATGTAGCCTTTGATTATGTCTGCTTCAGTCTGTCAGGCAAGAATCTAATGGCTGGAGGGTAGAGCTGAAGAACAGGTTTTAACTGTGAGTAATTAAGGAATGGAATGACATATCAAGGGTGGTGATCAGTTCTTTACTGCTGGCATTTTTAAATTGACTCCTAGCTGGTTTTGCTTTTTTGTTGCTTTTGTTTGTTTTTTTTTTTTTTAAACCATAACAAGAATTAACTCCAAGAAGCCTTTTGGTCTGTTTTTATACCTTTTGTTCTAGGTTGTATCAACCCACCATACCCCCCACGTTTGAATTAACAGTCACATTTATCTCGCTCAGCTTTAGCAATTTAGCTTTAGCAGAGTCAGGCAATCTATGGTCAATGGAGTGAAATAGGCACTTCCATACGTTGCTTTCCAAGACCATGTTCCCTTCATCTTATTATAAAATTCCCCATATGATCAAAGAGACAAAATTTGCCGTGATACTGCAAGGCAAATCATGACAAACTAAATCAAATGCTATTAGTGCAATTTAGAGGAAATTTCTGCTGAAATCCACATGAGAAATGACTAAGGATGCTCAATGTGCAAAATGTAGTAGATTCCTGATACATAAATAATAGATTTGGATTTTTCTTATCCATATTAATTCATATTCACTGCAGTAAAAAGAATACCTGAAGTGTTTTGTCAGGTATAAAGACAGAGGTGGAAAGGACTGTGTAAATCTTATTTTATTTTAAATGGGTTGAAGGTACTATTCATCTAGAGATTCTTAAATACACTTTACCTCGGTAAAAATTTAATATTGCAGGGTATGGAGGTAGCTACTGTATAATAAGAATGACAAGTAATAGTCTGCCTCATTATTGCCTTCCTACATTCAGTGACAAGATCATTTACCCATTGTGCTCTTCTGCTGTGGTCCTCATGCTGTAATTAATCTATGCATTAAAGTACAGAGGAGACCTCTTGCCCTTTAATTATGAAATCTCAGACTTCTGTTCAGGTAAGTAATACCTCTGTGGGCCAGCAACTGAATTTTCACTCATAGGTACACAGGAAGAAGAAAATCCATCTTTGCAGCCCATGCAGAAGCATGGCTCTGCAGGGCAAAGATTTGACCTTCTTTACTCTGACAGTGGGGAGAATTATTCTCAAAGAGATGATGTGAATATTACTGAGCCTTAGAGTTCACACTTCAGCTAAAGGCTGTTTTCCAGAAAGCCATCTGCAGGAAATTTCAAGACTTCTACCATTACCTGTGTGAGTGCTGCCTTATGTATGCAGTCCAGCATAGCATATCAGTGTGATTTCATGTTTTATCTTTATCTGTTCTCACATGGTCTAAGTCCCACAGCCTTTGCTTCAGAAAACACCCAAAAATGTCTGTCTAGATTTTGTTAGGACAAGGACAATGAGGTTGGCAAGCAATGGGGCTGCACAGCAGGCACAGGTAGCTCTTCAAAAAAAATTAGATTTCCTTTTCCATCACTTCTGACACTTTATTCCCTTTTAAATCAGGTCAAAAACCTGAAAGAGAAGAACAAACTCTGAAAACAGATCTGAAAACTCTCCAAAAGATTTTTTTGTTTGATACATGGAAACAAAAGGTTCAGCTGTTTCCAAATTGAAAGGTTTTACTTAAAATTAAAGTGACATTGAAGTGCATCTACCCAAGGAGCCATGGCACATATTACAATTGCAATTGCAATGCCTGAGATGCTCATTCTGCCCTTGGATGAGGCTACTTGGCAGATGATGAGAGCTCTATGTGCTCAGATGAGACACAGAGCTCAGTGAAAAAGAAAATTTACACTGTGTTTTAACCTCAAACTGCTCACATCAAAACATTTCAAGGGATGACAGTGCTTTATTTTTGAGTATAATCAATTTTTACTAAATCAAATATATCTGGGATGTATTTTTCAGGATAAAAATAGAAAGGCAGAAAGGTGTTGAAAGGAAAGCCATACTTCCTCAGGAAATTACTTATTTTGCTGAAACAACATTATCTCTAGAAAAAGTGGAAAATTCACAATATTCAGAATGACAGATAACTTTTTCATCCTCCCTTTCCACAAAGAAATGAGATACTAATTCATTCCCAAGAGAACCAGAGGGATTTGTTTTTTGTTTTCTTTTTAAAGAAGGCTGTATATTCAGTCCCATTGGAATTAAAAGAACATCTTCAGACCTGAATAAAAATGCATTCCAAAAGATGCCAAGAGGAAAGTTTTTGCAGAGCCAGCCTCTTCAAGAGCTTGTTACAGCCAGTGATCTCAAGCAAGAGCTTTAATAAGAGCTGAATTTATACACAAACATTTAGAAAGCAAATAAATAAATAAGTAAGTAGGGGGAAAGAGAACTTCACAGCATTCAGTTTAATATTTGGGTATAATACTATGAGCACAGCATCAGAGAAAACCATGCATCTGTTTTATGGCTGGTTTATATTCTTCTCTTGTGTGTGCATTTTATGCACATAAAAATTAACAACCTTTGACTATCCATTTGTATTTATAACATCTGCAGTACCGATGGGTGCAGTTCTAGTTTTTCTGTCCCAGGCTTGCTAAGCATCCTAATTTGGAAAGAAAATGCCAGATAACTCTCCAGGGGAACATTCACTGTGTCAACGTCTCTTGATTCCTAGACATCCTAATCCTAATGTCACCAGTGGGAAGTCTATAATGAAGGAAATCCCAATGGCAGTGAAGCGGGGTAAAGATAAAAATGCCAGTCTTTGCTTTTTCTGTTTGAACCAGTTGAGGTATACCAAAATGCAGTCCGAGGTTGGAGTGGCCTTTCTGCTTTGGGGTCAAGAACTTATTTTGACAATGTAAATGAAAAGTATCACTGAACAAGATGAGTTCAGGAAATTATTCACACTACAACTGCCCCTACAGTGGTCACAGCTGTCTGGATGCCCCCTGTTCTTTGTGAGTACCTGGACAACAAGGACTCTCTACTCCAGTATATTCTCTGAGGACACTGGAGTTCACTACTGCCTTACAGAAAGAAAACTGAAACTAAACCATATCATAAACAAACAAACATACAAAAAAAACCCCAAAACCCCCATCAAACCATACCAAACCAAAAAACCCCAACCAAACCAAAAACCATGAAACAATCAAAACCCCAGGGCCTTCAGAGAGCCACCGGCACAAATCCCTGAATTCAGCTAGTGGGACTATTATTGTGATAATTTTAAGAGACATTTTTAAAAATATATAATTTTCTCCTCTGCTACAAATTGCTGCAGTGAAAATGTTCCAGCTGGTGTGCAGCTGGTTCAATTCAACTATTTCCATTTGCAGATAAATTCTCTAGCTGTGAGGAAGTTGCCAGTTGTTTTGCTGATAAATTCAAGATTTCTTTTGAGCCTGCTGTGCTTTGGGGGCGCAGGGGAGTATCTCCAGAGGAAAAATGAAGTTTCTGATGAGCTGCATGCAGTAATACACTGAAACTGCATCTTCCTGGGATTGCCACCAGTTAAAGTTAGCCCTTCCTCAATGAGAAGAGACAGGAGTGAGATAGTGGATTATTATGAAAAGCAGTTTTCAGGGAAGTATTGATGTGGAAAAGGCCATGTCACAAACTTCAGGTGAACCTTGAGTCAGTTAAACTGGGTAATGCCTTTCCAAGTCTGAGAGTACATCTCAAAAGTGTGTTGTACAATGAGACCATTTGACAAGAGTGTCTTTGAGACTGCTGTTGATTCTGGCTGTGTCCAAAGCCTGTGTTTGCACCCAGGCACTGGGGAGCACACTGGAGCTGTCTGTGGAGCACAGAATGTCTCAGAGCACTCCACAGGAGAAACCAACCCAGAAGCAGACCTTATGAATGGGGAGGAAATAGCCAAGGCCTCCATGTAACAGAGAAATATGGATTTGGGAAGAATTTCCTCCATTTTAGTCCTTCTTGTCAGCCATGAAAACCCTGCAGGTCTGCTTAGTTGCTATTGAAATTTTCCAATACAATACTGATGGCTCCATTGCAGAATTCACATTAGAGAAACAAGAGCTATATTTTGGCCTGAAAATTCATTCTGCCATGCAGGGGTTTCTGGTTGTTTGTTTCAGCAAGAAGAATAGCACACAGCTTTAAAAAAAGCCATAAGCTTCCTATATATATTTATTTTGTTCATGTTCACTGCCCTGTGAGATGAGTTTACCTTGGCTAACACATACTCACAGGAAGTGAAATAAAAAGAGCATGGAGAGGAATATCTCCAAAGTGGGCAGAGCAACAGAGGTTGCTCTTAGCAATCAATGCTGGCTGTGAAAACAGTGGAAAGGAACCAGGGCTTGGTGCTACCATCTTACTTCTCGTCTTGGTCTGATGTACAGTTAGTAAGTTACAGAAAGAAAAACGATAAAGCAAAGAAGTAAATTAGAGGCTTTTATATCTCAGGAAAAATGGAAATGGCCTTTTCTGCAGAGGTTAAATCTCTGCTATTATTAAAAAGCAAAGAGAAATGGCTGCCAAAGAGGCAGAGCTGACAGGTTATGTAAGTGGCCAGTGGCTGAAGTCAGAGCCCACATGGCCTTTACAAGTGTGCTGTAACTAAAAGCTGCAGCCTCCAAGCCATTTTTTCTCCTCCACAGTTCCTCATACCTAATTAATCTCATTTTTTAACTTTCCATATTGCTATGTTAATTTTACGTTGGAGCAGGTCTTTCTACCCATAGGACCCAGCCTGCTGCAGGAGTGGAAGAGAGCTACAGGGATGGGAAGGAGCAGCAGGAGGCTGGGGAGAGCAAAATGTTGGTTTTTTGGGAAATGCATCTATGGAGGGTGCTGCTTAAGTAACCTGAAAAAAAATTCCACACTCATTTTTCTGTTGAAGTAACTGAGGTCAGACAGTATCTGATATGTACCCACAGAATTCTGGGGCTCCCCTTAAAGAAACTTTTCCAACTCTACAGAAGTTCTGCACAGAATTACACAGCATAATAGCTTTGCTTTTGCTCTAACTGCATTTCTGAAATTGGCTGTTACAGGATTTCTGAAATTGGCTGTTACAGTCAGCGCAAGGTTGCACTAAGCAGTGAACAAGTTTGGTTTCATGCATGCAGCTTTTTCACTCTTTTTTCATCTGTTGTCTCCAAGATATTTTCACTAGATAGCAAGTATTCCAGTCACTAATCCATCCAGACAGCCAAAGTCTGCTTCCAGCCGCAAATTGAACTGACTGAGCTCTTTCTTTCTTTTACCCTTTGGTATCAGCTTTAGTTTCCTGACAGCAAATTTGAAAAGACTAAAAGAAGTTGCTCTCTTTATATCTGACACATTACAATCATCTGCTCCCAAGCTAAGCCAGGTTTTGGGGGCTGTAGTCAGCAAAACACAAAAGTACCTGCAGGGCAATATAGCACTGTTAAAACTTTTTTTTACTTTAAGGTATTTCGGAAACTACTTGCCACTTATATAAAACAGAATATGAAAATCTGATAGCTCTGTTTTGCTTTTTCAGATCCCAATATTTGGACTTCATTTGATTTAACAAATGTTTCAGTAGTTTGGGATGAATACTGAAAACAATGAATAGAACTTCCTGAAAGCAGAATCCAGCATATTATTGAAAATAACTACCACTAAACAATTTCCAGAAATTCATTTTTGCAAAATAAGGACATCTCCTATGCTTTCCTATATAAACATTCACACTTTTGAAAATTTATGCTGTCAGATTTTCTCACTCCACTGCAAAAATTTTCCCAGGCTGCAGTTGGCAACTCCAGCAGTTTTCTCCATCCACTGAAGCCAGGAAGTGTGAAAGCTGGAGAATTGTTTTTCCTTAAAGCATGTTTTTGATCGTTCACATATGTGGTGTTCAAGATTTGGGCAGAAATCTGCTTTGCTTAGTTGAATATCAGAACTGGGCCTCCTGCCACTATCACATCCTCACAAACAGGTTTGGCTCAAGTTTTAGCACAGCTAAAATGAAGAAAACAAACCTACTTTGTATGTCTTGTGATTCAATACCTGATCCTGTGTCTTGCCTATACTACTTTAGGCTGCAATTTGTTTGAAGCATAAAGAAAAAACAATTAAAAAACTTTAATTCCTTGACGTTAATAGTAATGTGGCAAATTCTTCTTCATTTGGCTGCAGGCAGGAAGTCCATTGAATGTCTTGGAAAGCAAGATTTTGCCAGTTTTACCACATGCTTCTCACATTTTTGATGACTGTACCATTCATGTGTCAGAAATAACCACAAGGAATGTGAGTACTTCAGGCAGTACAAGTTTTCAAATGGCTCTACAGTAGTTTTTGGAACAGAACCATGCTCCTAGCTGCTCCTAGATATATGCCAGCTAGCAAAAATCAGTCCACTCCTGTCCCAAACAAGTATTTTAATTAAATTGCACTGCAGCAGATTCAGCTGAAGTCTTTGAGAAGAGGCAACTCTCATGTTCTAAATAACAGATGGCAAACTCAGAGGATGAAACCTCGGTGGAACTTATGCCTGGTGTAGTCTGAGCTCCTGATTCCATACAATTTGCAAGAAACTTTTGCCATGATATTTCAAAGTTCTCCTCTGTTCTAGCAGCATGTCAGAGAAGAGAGTCTCTTAAAATGCATGTGCATTTTTACTTCTATGTGCATGTACATGTGCATTTTAGCTCTATGCATGTTCTGCAATGAGGGGCTTACTGTAAAGCTGGGCTTTGGCATAAAAAATGGGATTGAAGACATTAGAAGCAAATTGAATCTAATTCCTTTCAATACTAAGTTCTAGGGAAGGGCCTTACATGGGAGCCATGTTTATTTAGAGGATTGAAAAATAAGCAAACAGACCCTCTTTAAGTAGAAAAAACTCTTAAAACAGGAGCTAACATGACAGGGTGAGATGTAGGTACCTCAGTGCTTAGGGCTGCTCTTACGCTTGCCAGCAGATCCAAAGATGTCCCCCTTCTTCATCCACAGCAAGCCTGAGTAAATTGATTTTTCCTTAACATGATCCAGGGTTTGCCCCTTTATTGCTTGAGTGAAACTTGTCCTTGCTGCAATTGATCCATTCTATTTATTTTCTCTCTATGAATCTATTTGTCAACATTCTTGGAAGGTTAATCTTCCAAAAATTTTGCAGCCCTTCTCAGTTCATCTATGAAATGTCACAGTCCTGTTTTATAGTCCATTATACAGGTCACCAGTGAAATCTTTGGGAAAATCCTGAGATGGTTCATGGCAGAGCCTGATGATTCTTCGTGACACTGAAGCATTAAAATACTGTCCACAGCTCATCATACATTTTTGCTCCTCACCTGTAGGAAGATTTTCTAGGCCATATTAGCTTCTTTTTTAGAGCTGAGAGCAGGGATTTCTGATATTTCAGTCCCATTTTATTTTTTCTGATCTTGTGGCCACGAAAAAGCCCTTACCTATACCTCTCTGACCCATCGTCAGAGAAATGAGGGCAATGCTTTGTTCTCCTGTGCCTCACAGTTGTGCTGCAGGGCTTCATCATCTGAACGTGAGATGCTCTGAAAAGAACTTTGGCAGTAAGTGCTCCAAATTGATATGAGTCCTAGTGGAGAGCATTCATCTATACATGGGAAAAAGAACAGGATTCAACTTTGTTTTCGTATGAAAGCTGAACTATTTCATTTTATTACTTCAGGCAATACCAGCAAGAAAACAAACAGTAAAGAAATTCTTTAAATCAAGGCAATATTAATCCCCTCCCACCCAACCATAACTCAGTTCAATTGCTGAGTTTGCAAGAACTCTAAATGCTTTCTTTTGCCTCAAAGCATCACTTCTTTATCCATTTTATCTCTCAAAATTTTAAGATACTCCCCCTCAGTACACTTGCTAACACCTTGCACTGGACTCCTCTGCTACCCTCTGACTCTGATTTTGAGCATAATTTCATGAACGACCAGAGATGACCTCTCTCTTGCTTCCTGTGTAGGCTGCTCTCAGCTGGTTTGTTCAGCACAGATTTGGTCTTTTCTGCACAGTGCTTTATCTTCACAGCTCTTATCAGACATTTATTTCACTTCCCTCATGTGCTAGGTATTATTGGCAGAGGGTCCATTGTTCAATGTATCAAACGTATACTGGAAAATTGCTTCTGGCAATGATTCTGGATATTTTTTGGTTCAGCAATCAGGCTGCAGCACATGTGATTTGTGCTTGTTGCTTTGCATGGGCTTGGGACTCACAATGTAGAAAGACATCCATGCTTTTCAATCCAGAATCCGGAAATAATCCTTAGCACTGCAGCCTTTGGCTGATATAGTTCAGAATGGGATTGGATGTCTGACATAACCCCAAAATGTCCACTGTGTAGATCACAGTTTTCATACATATAAGAAAACATTCCTGAAGTCCTCAGTGTCTTTTAAATCAAGAATGAAAATACTGCAATTAGACCTGTTCCTTTAGCACAGCTATCACCTGCATGAAAGAAGTTGCTGTCCTGCCTGTTCCTTCCTGCTCCCTTCACCTTATGAGGATGAAGGGGTCAGGCTGGACAACATCACCCTGAATACCATGGGAACTGGACTATTTCCTCTAAAACACAACTTTTCTCCATGGCACTTGATCTTAGCAGAGCTTTAGACTGAGGTTGGAGGAAATCTTGTAGATGATGTAGCTAAAATTTCTCAGTAATGCACAGAGTGTGCCTTTCTCCCCCCCACCACCATGTGGAAAGTCCGCCACACAATCTTACTGAGGTTTACTTTACACCAAATCACTCTTCATGAAGTCAAAGGCACATGTGCCCCTCTTAGGCTGGCAGTTATTAATCTGTGCTGCTAAAAATGCACGTTTTGTTCCTAACATTCATTTGATTGGCATTAACAGCCTTACGTTGTTTTTTATCACATTTTCCTCTGACATGTTAAGAAAAATAATAACAACTTGAATATTTTCTCATCCTATTAGAATGTAGCTTGCCCTTTTGTTTTGCATGCAACGAGCAAAAGGATTTCCTTGCATGTCGCATTATAAGGTATTACTCTATTCCTGAAAAGTTGTTGTCACTATTCTTTGCATCATTTCCAAGTTTTCACAACTTCTTTAATGCATGAGCTACTTATACAGATAGTTGTTTTTAAGAAGCATTTTTTGCAACTCAATCAACATTTCACATTCACTGTCACCAGCAGCAGCATTTTCATTGACAATATCGGCTATTAAGGACCAGATCATAAATTAAAGTAGCTTGGAAACTTCATGGATCTATGCTTTAAAGATTGCCAGAGGAATTAGAAGGGTCAAGGTTGGCCTCTTACAGGTCTCTATCACCTTCTCTTTCCAACAGATCAGGCTCATAGGAAGAAATGAGCCACTGGTACATTTCTTACTGCTCTCTGCCCTGTCCTCATGAGGGCTTTGCATCCCTGCTCTTCCAGCTAGGAAGGAGATTATCTGCCATGCCTAAAGGATAGAGTCATAGCACTCCATCAGAAAAACATGTAATCACCTAGATCAAGAAATCCCTTAGTTTCTTGAAAATAACATCTGTTTTTCAGGTACTGTGCTCTACAAAATGTGCATTTTATCAGCACAATTTGGCTTCACACATTATATCACAAAAACAACACATCTAAACAAAAGCAATACATCTAAAATATTCTACTAAATGGTGCCTCAAGGTGCTCACTGTTGCTTTTTCCCCATCTTTCCCCTTCCATTACTTTGCCTACTCTAAAATTCTGGTTACAAAGTCTTTGGGAGAGGTGCTTTTTATGTCTTTGTAGAGGAGCTGGCACAATAGATCTGTCTGATCTAAACAAGACCTTTGAGTGATAGGCAAGGCTCATGAATAGTGATTATTGCTTCCAACCACTAGAGAACTCAGCACTTTTTCAGAGAAGTTGACCTACTTAAATTGTATATACAGGTAGTGCTTGCTGCCTTTTATTAAATTGCTCCAGCAAACAATCAGAGAGAGAAATGTGGAGGATACATAGCTATCCTGCAGGTCAAGATGTGCACTAAGAAATGAGAGCCTGCAATTACAGCACAGGTTTTGTACTGAGGCACTTTACTGAGCACTTGAGATTGTCCTTATGGGAGTTGAGGGATCAAATGCGAAGTACTAACACTGTATCTTGTACCCAAGACAATTACCAGCTCAATGGACTAAAAGAGATGGAAAATTAACTATTCAGAGCAGGTCTACCTTGCCAAACACCATTAATGCAATCCAGATTTAGCATAGGCCCACACAGAGTGACAAACATTTGGCTTTAGTTCAGTTTTTCTCTGACCCTCTGTCACTCATTTCGTGGATTTCAGGCTCTCAGTTCATCTTCAAGGCCCTGAAAGGAGCTCCCAAGGTTTTTGGGAAAATTATACAGTGGGCTAGATCTGAGGTTTGAAAATGCTGACAGACAGCAAATCTACTTACAGGCTTTCAGTCTGCTTTCCCCTCCTGAATTATAACAGAAGACACGGAGGAAGAAAGTATAAATAAGAACCAATAACAAGTGAGACATTAAAGAACTTCCTTTCATAAATGAGTAAATTTTCAGAAAGGTAGAGGTAAAAAACAAGCAAGAAAAAGAATAATCAAACACTATGTGCATACGTTATATAAACTCAATAAAAGAAGGAAAAGAGACAGATGTCACACTGAAAAATAAACCACTAGGGTGCTTATTAAAAGTGACAATACTCCTACAGAAAAATATTGCTGCCTTGCTGCAACAGACATTAGACAGTTTTCCATAAGCAAAAATAATTGTCTTGGTATTTAATGTCAACAATTTACCACCTCCTACAGAGATGTCAGCAAATACATACCCAGTCCAAAACATTTTACATATGAAAACAAGAAGCCAAGTTAGGAAAATATGTACTTGGCTGGATTAAATGTAATGGATGAAATACTGTTAGAAAAGAGCTGTTGTTGAAGCAAACTGGGTTAGGGTCTGGTGGCAACTGGGGCTACTGGTGAAAAATACACAGTACTACAAGCTCAGTCACAGACCTGAGAGTGTGCTAACAACAAAAAAAAGAAAAGAAAAAAGAAAAATACTAAAACAGGCCTACAAGGAATTAGGCCAGGTATTCACAATAATATTTTTAGTTCTCTCACTTCTTTAGTGTTGAATGTTTGATTTTACAGGAGCAGAAAATTCACCAAGTTTTTGCTCATTAGCAAAAACCTGAGAGATGAAACAGGGAGAAATTGTTGCATGTTTCTGGAAATCATACTTCAAAGCTGTAAGTAAGATGCTTCTCTTGTGTATAACAGGGCTCCTGTGTTTCCATAATGTGATAAAATGTCAGACCCATCTTTCTATTTACAATAATTTGGCTGTATTAAATATGTGGAGATACGTCTGGGCATTTTTTGGTCTCATTTTTGCTACAGGATAAAACAGAAAACCATAATCAACAGCAAGAGATGGAAAATACTAATATCAGCAAGAGTACAAGCTCAGCAGAAGGGAAATTTTCTACCTTGTAAATATGCAGCTAACATATTAATCACAAGGCTACGTAGCCCTTGGTCAGGATCCAAGGATGAAAGATGCATTACTTTTGCCAACAGGGGACTCTTCACCTCCCCCAGCCATGTATGCTCCAAAAAAGATGCTGAGAATGGTTCTAAGAGTAGTAAAAGCAACATAAATATAATAGATTTAGTCTATAAATATGAATATCCATAGCACACACCAAATCTTAACAATATATATTATGGTTTATTTTCAAATAATTATTAAAGTATTTAATTATGTGCTGAGCATTCTTTCAAAACCCCAAGATTATGAAGTGTTGGGAACACAGTGATCTATTTTGCACACAGGCAAAAAAAGATATGAAAAATTTCCAATAACACCATAGCTTGCAGGGGAGTTTGAATTTGCTTTGGTTACACAGAGTTTAAACATGATGCTGGAAGGTCAGGCAGTGCTCTTCTAAATAAATCTATCAGAATAAATGGAATTGCTTTGGATTTGCACTGGATTCAGTTAAAGCAGGATCTGGTCTATGAAGTTCATCACAGTCAGTTATACAAGCTAAAATGAAACTCCAGGAAGTTCTTTGCATTTTCTTCTATTTTATTATGAAATTAGGTAAGAATGAAAAAAAGATACAGCTAGGTTTCATTAGGGAATACGGATTTTAAGAGAAAGGTTGTTTATTTGTATGTTTTAGAATCTCATGCTCAACTCTAATCAATTGTAATTTATTTGTAATTGCTTTGTAAGTTTCATTAAGCAGTGAAGTAAAAACAACTCTGGTCTAAAAGCTCTCCAGACTTGTCCTTCTGCTCAGGTCGATATCAGTTTTCTTACAGAGGCAACAAGAATGGGGGAAGAAAGTCAAACCTGTGCCTCTGCAGCCCTAGAATTACTCAGCCTGGAGGGAGGGATGGAAGGAGGGAAGGAGGGAGGGAAGGAAGGAAGGAAGGAAGGAAGGAAGGAAGGAAGGAAGGAAGGAAGGAAGGAAGGAAGGAAGGAAGGAAGGAAGGAAGGAAGGAAGGAAGGAAGGAAGGAAGGAAGGAAGGAAGGAAGGAAGGAAGGAAGGAAGGAAGGAAGGAAGGAAGGAAGGAAGGAAGGAAGGAAGGAAGGAAGGAAGGAAGGAAGGAAGGAAGGAAGGAAGGAAGGAAGGAAGGAAGGAAGGAAGGAAGGAAGGAAGGAAGGAAGGAAGGAAGGAAGGAAGGAAGGAAGGAAGGAAGGAAGGAAGGAAGGAAGGAAGGAATTATTATGCATATATTGTTAAGTGTGCCATATATCCTAGAATCTGTCTACTGGAGCATTATAGTAATTTAGAGTAAAACATTTTAAATACATTGATCAGAGTTGGCACTAAAACTCTCTTGAAATGGATCTGGATGGCAGTGTGACATGACACCATCTGGGTTCTTCTCCTGTTTGGACATAGAGTGGGTGTATGCTTTGGCACTGACAAAATAAGAATGTTATCAGTGCAGTCCATGTTGACACTTCCCCGGTGAAGCTGATGCCAAATCTCTCTGAATGAAAACCTGGCCTCCTTGACATCAACAGGAACTTTGCCATGAACTTCAGGATGGCACACATTTCCCTTCTGTCTTGAGGTAGAATAAGCTGTAGCCTGTATCTGGAGTAATCTCAGAGGACAGAAGCATTGAGGAACAGACCATGATACATATTTTCACGTGGTCCTCTGGCACAGATAAGACAGCAAGGAGCAGTATTCTCCTAAAAATGTACAAGTGTAAAGCACTTATTGGAAAGAAGCTTATTGTATAGTCTTTCTGCCAAGCAGTTCATTGTGTGCACAAGCTTGAAAATGATTGAAAATAGCCATAACTAGCTGAAATGTAAATGTTTGCATTTAAATCCTTTTTAACAGCAGGACTGGTAAGCCTACAAAACAAAAGAAGAAAAGAACAAAATGCCCTCACTCAGCATGACTGCTGACAGAGTAATCTCAAAAAAAAGGCAAAACCAACAAATACTACAGTGTGCTCTACTTCTCCAGTTACATTTTGTATTTACTTTGGCAATAGTCACTTAGCACCAGTGTATTTTGACAGAGAAACGTTAGTGATGACTAATGGAGGCAGGTGGTATACATTTGAACTTTACACATATCAAGCAATAATCGCTCACATAGTGCTGTGGAAAATACGATAAAAATAGAAAATCCAAAAGACCTTATATTAGAAGGAAAATAACAAAACCCACCAAAAAGAAGAAGATTCATGTGGCTTTCATTCTGGTAAAAAAGCTGCAAATGTGGACTCTGAATATGTTGACAGCTAATTAGCTAAACCATGCCAGTGCAAATCGTGTGCTTCCAAGCAGTGGATGAGAAATCTTTTGCTGTAGCATGGGAGTTGTTAAAGGTATGTATGGCTTGAGAAGGGAACACCAGACTTGTGTTCCTTAGTGGCTCCTGTTGTCATCAGGAATGCGCTTTTAGCTCACACACAAAAACAAGGAGAAAAGGGACTTTAAAATGTCTGTAGAGAGCATCTTCTTGCAACATCAAACCTTAATCAGAGAATTTAATTGCAATCTTTGCATACCACACTTCATTGTACATATCACTTTTCATGCTGGCAGATGCACAGTGCTTTCTGTGTGAGGGTTGCAGCTGCTCAACACCAGCGCAACAAAACTCCTTAAATATGTACAATTCTAACTCCAATAAAACCAGCAAACAAGCATAAATTAAAATGTGACACCCAAGGTGGCGTTCAAAGGACAAACACCTTCTAAAGCAAAGTGTAAACATTAATAGAGACTAGGTATAAGTGAAGGCAGAAGTCCATGTAGAGTCCATACATCTAGCAGTTAGGAAGGAGTAACTAATTAAAAGGAAGAGATTGAAGGCAATCAGAATGATAACTGCTTCAGTTTCAACCACTGGGACATTGAGTGGTTCCTTTCCTGCTGAGAGCCATGATCAGTTACTCCAGAAGAAGGAGATAACAGAAGGAGCTGGAATCAACCCCAAAATGGTGTCTCAGCAGTGGATAAAAGAGGTATAGTATAATGAGTGACATGGTGTCAGACCTTCTATTCCTCCTGCCTCATGATGTAAAGACAAGGAAAATAGTAACAAATTCAAATGTGCTCCTTTACACAGCTTAGAAAAGACAGCCCAGGGAATTTGCTGAGAGGACTCCTGAGAGGATCCAGTGTGCTCAGAGAGCAGGAACAGCCAGAGCAATCTGAATTAACAGCACCTCAACATTTCTAAGGTGTATTGAGGGTTATCCTTTCGAACTGAAGCTGCTGGTGGCTCTTGAGAGACAACTGCAATGAAACCCATGGAGGCAGCCAGTGCCTGTTTGCCTGCTTCAAGCATCTGATGCCCTCTGCTGAAACCACTAAATTATTTCCACGTCAAAGCCAGGGCTAGAGCCTGACCGAGGGAGGATGATGGTTAGATCCACTGGGATGCCACAAGCATCCAGCACAGCCATAGGATGCCACCTGGAATCATCTGTGCCCCACCCACATCACTCAGGTGGTGGGGAGTTCAGGAAAGCATGATGGGTCGCCTTTTTTTTTTTTATTTGAACATGCCATGGTCTCAAAGACCCCCCACATAGGGAAATGGAGCTCAGCAGACAAAACCCAATCACATGCAGAGCTGTTGCAATTTTAGCTGTGTTTTCAAGGAATCCATGTACATAAAAAGCTAGCCCTAGGCCCCTAAGTGAAACTGGACAGAAGTATGCATGGTTTTACGTACCATGCATAGTTACAGATTAGTAGCCTGGTATGCCCATGTCCATGCAGGTACACCCTCTTTGCTTCACTAAGTCTCTCATCCCTGTTTCAGCCTCCCAATGACAATATCCCTATGAACTTGTCTATCACAGGGCTGTGCCTGGGCAAAGACTGAGAGTGTGGGTTGGGATGAATGAATACCATGCCAAGGAGCCCACTGGAAAAGGGTACAGGCAAGCACATGTCAGCACCAGGGAACACTGGCCTAGGTTTTTTCATGGGTACAGAGTTAATCTGATAAACACAGTCAAGCTCTTTTAGAAACTTGCACTCCCAATGAATATAGATCGGGAATAATTTAATTTCAGCCTAAGGTAAGGAAATAAATTAGGATCAAGCCCTTAAAAATCCTATTTCTCTTCACTCACATCAAAGAAGATTATCTAAGGTGTAAGCATCTATCACTCAGACACTGACTATTAAGTGACATTATGCCTACTATGAGGCATCTGACTCTAACTGTATGAATCAAAAGCCTGTAATTTGCAGAAGTGGCTGCAGTGGTGAGGACTATGGACTGGTCTCTGTTTACCTACAAGCAGCTGCAGTTAGGAATTATTATATCCTTCTGCAGAATTCAGCTATAATAAAGATTAGTTCGTGAATGTGCCCAACAATAGTTTTGCAGAGAAAAGAGGTTATTAATCAAGTTGGATACTCCAACCAGTTCTCTCTATTGTGTTTTAGCTATAGGCAAGCACATCAAGCAACAAAAGGCAGGGGAGCTGCAGACATGCCATCAGAAACCCCCAGCAACATTTACTCTACATGCCATGGCAACCAAGTTATTTTGGCTGTGTCTACCCCTGGTGTATACCCTTGTTTCACAGGCTTACTTTGCCACCAGTTTTGGATTGCCAGGTTTCAGGGTCCTGCCTCTAAGTGAAGGCATCCACTCTTTCCAGCCTGACCTCTCCCATCCAAGCACTTTGTGGGCTTTTCCTAATGAACCCATCCATCTTTGCTTGGTAACAATTCAAACACGTCAGTTCTTTGAATGGGAGGAAATATTTTAAAAACATTTAGGAGTTTCAAAGCATAAGGATATCTTAGCTAAGCTAATAAATACCCAGATGATTTAACAACCCCCCAAAACCCAAAACAAACCACCCCCCCAAAAAGAAAAAAAAAAAATAAAAAGAGGAAAAGAAAATGTACATGTTCAGTCAGTGATGCCTCCAGTTTTTTACATATTTGGGTAAAAATGGTATTTTATATTCTTATTTTAATTCTAATTAAGAATTATTCTAAAATATTTTTGTGATGTGGAAAAGTAAGTAATCCTCAAAATAAATTTTTGGAATATTTCTACTGGGGGAGGCAGAAGCCCATCCTTCTGTGCCTCTTGCCACATGTCGCCCATAAGCATGAAAAAGGTGATAACATTTGGGAGGAGAGGCAGAGGCATTCAATTTTTCAAGTCGTCTGAAAGGTCCAGTTGCTTCGATTTGGGAGGGAGTTCACTCATGACTATTCACAGAATGCCACCACTTGTGCTGCGAGGATTTGCCTGCCATTTCAGAAAAGTGCATCAGTCAGAAAGCAAAGGAGAAACAGGCCCAGTGTAAAGCGAATAATTTTTTTTTAAAGTCTTCACTGGGGAAAGGCAGAAGAAAGACAGGTGGCTGCTTTCAGGTGATACAAGGAGAATACTTTCCCCATAAAGTAATTTGTAAAAGTTTCTTAGCAGCACTGGCTAAAGTAGTTAGATAAAAAAGACTCACTGTTTTGTTTTGAGCATGACACAACTCTCCATGAGATTCAGGTTGTTCATAAGAAGGGGAGTCCTAACTATAGTCACCACAAAATGAATACATACTTCAGTAGGTTTATTATACTGTCAGTGAAACTTCTATGCCAAGAATTCCCTTTTAAGGGACCTCTAATATTCTGCATTACGGAAAAGAGACATTTTCCTCTACAGGATTATGTGTTTTAACAAACTGAAAAAAACTAATCTAAATACTTGTTTTCATACAAGAGAAATCTGATGGCTCAGAAGAAAATGTGTTTTTTCTGTGTCTTAAAATGATGTAGGACTCTGTGAACCTTACTAATATATTTGAAACCATAAAGAATAAAGACAAAACTATATTAAATAATTTTCAGGCTAAAAATACCGTTTTATTATCCAGTACTTGTAGAGAGGAGTAATCTGAATGGATAATTTTTAATCTACTTATTATTATTGCTGTTGTTGCTTTTATTGCTGTTACTGCTGTACTGTTATTTCAGAATCTATTTTAAACCACAGTCAAGGCTGAGGTTTCACTGTAATTTGTAAATTTGAAAAAGTGATTCATAAAATCTACATAATAGATTACTGTCACTGCAATACATTAGAGTTTGCATGGAGGGAAAGACTCTTCACATTGAATGTTTTCTGAAAGGACTATGGAAGATGTTTAGGAATAAAGTGTGAGCAAGCCTCCTGCTCCCATGGCACATCTCTGTGTCTGTACAGGGGCCAGCTGGGACAGCTTGTCGGGCAACACTTTCTTCTGAGGCTTTTCAGTCCCTAAAAAGGCTGTGTTTATTGTACACTTGTACTAAGGCGAGGAAATGGGATCTTCTCTGCCCATCTGAGCACACCCCAAGATATTTATAAGCACATGTAGTGATAGGACACAGGGGAATGGCTTTAAACTGAAAGAGGGTAGCTTTAGACTAGATACTAGGAAGAAATTCTTCACTCTGAAAGTGGTGATGCACTGGCACAGGTTGCTCAGAGAAGCATTTGATTCCTCATCCTTGGAAGTGTTCCAAGGCTAGGCTAAATGGGGTTTTGAGCAGCCTGATCTAGTGGAAGGTGTCCCTACCTATGGTAGTGGGGTTGGAACTGGATGATGTTTAAGATCACCTTCCAATCCAAACCATTCTACGATTCTATCTGAGGACCTGGTATTTCAGTCAGAGCAGGGCCTTCTCAAAGGCTTAACATCCTTTTGCATTGGCTATGAAATTCCTTTTCATCAGTATATGTCTTTCAATGTGGGCTGCTGCCACACTGAGCCAGCATGTGCTGTGTCTCTGGTTTGAAGGGGTTGTGGTGTGGTAGCAAAATGCACAGGAGCAGGGGAAAAGGGGAAACATACCTGTCCTTTCTGGGCACATTGGGATCAAAACACAGCTTGAAAGGCAAGAAGCTCCCAGACACTGTGGCATAGGCAGCCACTCCAGTGCTAATTATTCACCCAAAAGTGTTAAGGTAGAGAACTTCTTCCATGAATCTGTTTCTCTCTGTGGGAGCCAGGTCAGACCAAAGCAGAGCCAAGCAAACCAAACTGCTTGGCTCCTTCCTTGCTGCCAAACCTTTGATGCCAACACACTGGGTGCTTTGCATTCTCCAGTGGGAGGTTACAGAAAGCCAAATTCCCCTGGGTCAGGGTAGGCCAGGGCCATGGAAGTGTTACAGCCCATCAGTCTCCATTGCAAGAAAAATGGGAAAATAGAAGCTTGGTTCCAAAACATCATGTCTCTGATGCCAGTATTTCAAGTGAGAGCATACAGCAAGGCCAGTTTTATTTCATGCTCAGCCTTAGGTCATATAAAAACCCTCACCCCTAGGTCTATGGGATGAGCTCAGTTGGTCAGAACGTGGTGCTAATAACACCAGGGTTGGGAGTTAAATCCCTCTATGGGCCATTTACCTCAGAGTCAGACTCAATGATCCTTATGGGTCTCTTTCAACTCAGAATAGTTTGTGAATCTGTTCTGTAAAAGCCCAAAATCCCTGTAAATCCTCATGAACACTTCTCTGACACAGGTGACTAACATTTCCTGTTCCTAGGTGGAAAAGCTATGGTATGGAGGTTAGTCCGTAACCATGCAGAACAAGTGAAGTAAGATTAAAACTGCAGGCACTTGGCCAGCCTACCCATCTCTGAAGTCCAGAATCCCTGGATTTACCTACTGCCACAAGTCCTAATATTTGCAGCTCTGTTTAACTCCTGAGGGTAACAAATGAATCTGTGGACTGTATGATGTTTCTGAATGAGAATTTGTATCTGTTTTATTTCCAAGGTGATACAAAGGCCTCCCTCCATGGCACTTTCTTCTTTTACCTGCAACACCCAGATTTCCCTCCTTTTGGTGTGCATCAAAGGCTGCCAGGAAACCTTGAGATAGGTTGAAAGACCCTTGGTGATCTGGTAAGGCTGGAGATCAGCCTGCCCTGGAGGTGAATCCCAGCAGCAGCTGCAGAGCCTCCATGGAGACTGGATATGCCCTGCCATAGCCACACAAACCTGGTCTCACTGTACTCCAAAGCATGGTGAAGAGCCCCTGGTCCTCTTCCAGCACAGACACATGCATGGCCACTAAAGGAATTGGTGCTGCTTTCTTGGTTAACGAGGAACAGAAAAGAAACAAAAACTGGAGAAGTAACAAGGATTGTCCTTCTATGATTTTTAAAAATTTGCTCTTCACACAGCTTCAGCAAATTCATGTTGGACACACATGAGTATTTCCTGAAAAATGCAGAAAAAATATTTAGAGCACAGTCCAGTGTTCATATGGTATACTGGAAATCGTTGACAGACAACAGTATCACATCCTTCTGGTTTTACTGTGAGTCTTTGGCAATGCTGCCATTGTTTGAAATATTGCTTGTGTCCTAATAAAAAAAGCTGTAAGGAATGACTGTCCCTGCTCCAGCCATTGTTAAGAATGTTTATTTTTCAGTGCCTTGGACACTATCCACAGAACAGACACCAAAAGCTCACTGTTGATTGCTACATCCCCAGGCTCTTTTGAGGTCCTCAGCTCACATCTGTGTTTCCTTCTCATCACTAGGCCTCTTGCATTGTCTTTCTACCCTGGATGTCCAGGCAGTTTCTGACAGGGAACAAACACCATGATGTCCAGTCTGATGATGAAACTCTGCTGATCTGGGAGTGCTCACATTAACTAGTGACACAGAAAATACTCATGAAAATGGCCATGAATCCATTTCTGGCAATCTGGGTAACACCACAGTGTTCACTCTTCACAAAGATGGTATGTTTGCTATGATCCTTGCAGGACCCAGAGGCAAAGAAAAATTATCAACAATGATGAAGCAGGGTTAATTAAACATATCAGCTAGGGACTGATGAGAAAGACTTATCTCCACTTGGGAACCAGCCACCTGGAGCCAGAACTCTATCGACCTGTCTCTTACTCTCCCTCTTTTTCTCATGTTCACATTGGACAAATAAGTCTACAATGTTGAGCAATGAAGTTTTGCTCTGTTTGAAACTTAGGTAGACAAGAAATGGGATGTAGTTGCCAGTGACACCTGAACTGCAGTAAATTCTGAGCAAAAACATGATCCAAGAAAGAGTTGACAGCAAATGAAGAGAAGGGCAAAGAATCCCAATCCTTGTATTCGCTGGCAGCTGAAAAGGCAGCAGACGTCTTCATAAAACAGCTTTGCCCCTCCTGGGCTGACACAGGGCTGTCAGATTGAAAGGGCACGAACGCCAACTGTGCTGCCTGACATGCTTCAGCAGGGAGAAGTGCTGCAGCCTGTGTTTGGCAGCGTGATTTACTGTCAGAGATTTTCATAGCCTTGGGGTGCAATTACCAAAAGCTCTGGCGCCTGCCGTCTTCAATCTGTGCTTTGGTACAATCAATGGGTGGATACCCCAGGAGCACCCAGCAAGGGACAGAAGGATGACAGTATGTGGCAACCATCCCACCCCATACAGAGCCAGCACTGGGATGTGGACACGGTGCAGGGAACATGGAGCAGGCAATGGAAGCAGTGGGCCAACTTTGGCCCAGGTGGCTGCTAAGCCTCACCAGCTGCATGCACAACTGGGACAGAGGCAATGAATAATGAATGTATGCAATAAGGCCAGTTTGAAGGTAAAAGAGTAATGGAGGACAGAATGGGGTCTGGCAATCTTCCAAGGGAAGGGCTTTTAATCTGTGGGTTTTGCTTTATTTGAAGGTCTCTGATCCTCAAGCAAGAAACAGATAAGGGGTCTGCAAGGTTTCACATTTATACTGTGCACGTTGTCATTTCATCCATCTGTACTGGTCTTGGCAGGAATAGAGTTAATTTTCTTCTTAGCAGCTGATATGGTGCTGAGTTTTGGATTTCGTATGAGTATAAAGTTGATAACATGCTGATGTTTTGTTGTGCTGAGCAGTGCTCACCCTCAGCCAAGGGGACATCTCAGTGTCCCATGGTCTGGCAGTCTGCAGGTGCACGAGAGGCTGGGAGGGAGAACGGCCAGGACAGGTGACCTGAACTGGCCAAAAAGATATTCCATACCTTAGAATGCCATGCCTAATATACAAACTGGGGGAGCTGTCTGGAAAGGGATGATTGCTGCTCAAGGTCTGACTGGACATTGATAAGTGGGTGGTAAGCAATTTTACTGTACATTACTTGTCTTTTGGAGTTTATTCCTTTCTCCTTCTCTCTCTCTTTTTCATCATCCTCATCACCACCAACATCAATGTCATTATTATTATTATTATACTTTATTTCAATTACTAAACTGTTCTTATCTCAAGCCATGAGTTTTGCCTTTTTCCAGTTTTTGTCCCCATCCCACGAGGGTGGGGGCAGTTGAGTGAGCGAGCAGCTGGTGGCACTTGGTTAAACCACACAATCCCAGCTGCTGGGCTCTCAGATTCGGATCCTGCTGCCCACCTGCAGGGGGAACAAGCTTTGAAGCGAGAGCTGTGCTTGCCTTGGATATCACTGAGTTGTAGCTACAATGTGAGGCTTGTCAAAGGATCTCTGCTTTAAGCTGGTGAGATGCAGCTGATCCACTGAGGTCCTATCAGCTAACTTGGCCTTTGACATGTGCAAGGACTCCCAGAAAGACATGAAGACAATGCTGTAGATGAGACTTTGCTTTCTTTTACATCCTGTGAGGAGGACTCAGGATAAAGCTAATTCCACTCTGTCTTGTGTTCAGGTTCTCAGTTCCACTGATTCTAGGCTCACTTAAAAGCATTCAGCAAATAACATATCAGAATATGTATCAGATATTTTTTAATCCAAGAGCCTGGGAAATGTATGCAAAATAAAAATAAAAAATACCCCAAGCATGTAGTTCAGTTTGCTTGCTTATGAAACCTCAGTGGAATATTTTTCTCTGTAGTCTATGAGGAGAAAAACATGGAAACAACTGACCATCTTTTTTTTTTTAGGCTTCTTTTACTGAAAAAATCCTGCACCAGTGAGTGATGTTACTAAATATAAATGCTTATCTCTACAGTGGCCACATTAACAGATTGCTAAGTTTTATGAGGCAAATGTGTCTGCACAGAGCTGCAAAGAGCAGAAGATAATGAAAACTTTGGAATCAGATAGAGGTGACCAGCAGGACCATGAGTCAGTAGTCACAGTACGTGGAGTCAAAGCCAGCACAATCTGGAGGAACCAAAACAAACTCTGCAGTATTTTTGGAAGGGGAAGGCTGGCAAGCATAGCTTTACCTGGGCAACATGAAATGCAGCAGATGGGAAGATCCTGAGGGGAAGAGAAACTCAAAGGTGGGAAATTAAACCTCATAGTCCTTGGCATTCAACCAGGAAGTTGAGAAAACTCAACTGAAACTGTACAACAATGGCAGCAGCTTCCCTCCTGCCCCAAACACATGCTCTGAAAGTGTGCCCCGAGCCAATGAAGCAATGTGCAAAGACACAAGGGACCAGATTCAGTGGACCAGTAGCTGCATGTTTTTCACAGAACTTGCTGGGGGCTGTGGCGCACAGCCAGCCTTCTCCTCTTTGGCACTGGAAAACTTCCTCCCATGAGGAGTTCTGCTCAAACTCAGACTACCCACACAAGTTGCCAGCAGATAGACAGAATGATCCTTGCAGAACTGACTGGTTGCTTGCAGGACAAAGCTGTTGGTTTGGAGGGGCCAGTTTTGTCTTACAGCTTCTGGAAGGCATAGATGTGAGTGAATGGCTATTACTACACTTGGTCAATCTCTCAGTTGAGTTAATCAGTCAGGATAGGTTGAGATCTAAGCTAAAAGCTAAACTTTGATGAGAATGAGGAGGTAACAATTACAGAAATGGTGAAGCCATCAGGGTTCAGGGATGAGCAAAACCTAAATGCATGCAGAACACACCTGTGTGTATATTGAAAACCAGGGCTCTGGGAAGGGAATATGGGTAGAGCAGTACCCATTCCAAAGGCATCCAAAGCATCTGAGATAGTCAGCTTGCTCATCATGGCTTTGACCAGTGAAATGGCAATGGTGGTGAAAGCAAACAGTCACCAGAGTCATCTGCTCCCCTGCATCACCTTGCTTCAGTTTCCTCCCTGTACTGTGAGCTAAGAGCAAGGAACTCAAACAAAGTTACCATGGAGAGCAAATCAAGAAGAGGGTAGAACAAACTGACTGAGGGAAGGAGAGTTATTAACATGCAAATCAATGTAGATAAGTCAGGGGGCAAGGGGAATCTGAGTTTAATTAATTTAATAGCGTGGAGATGTGCAGACCAGAGCTGACAAGAATTTAAACAAAGACAATGCCCGTGTGTTATGTGTGTTTGTGTGCTTCACAATGGCAATGGGGGACAATGAAAGAATATATATCCCAGTGGGCTGTAACATTTGCTAAAACGACTTTTCTCAACACCTTTGAATGACCACTCCTGCATGCACAGGCATTCTGCCAGTCCACTCAGAACTTTAGTTCACAGCAGCAGAAAAATGCCCAGCAGATTCTTTTGAAGGAAGGTTTTTGGTTACTGCTTCCAGTTAAGAGCACTCAAGCTGCATTTATTTGCTAAGTAATGTTGACTTCCTGATTTTTATGTGTAAAAGGCTTTGTTTCAAAGGCAAACCACAAAAGAATATTCCCCAGCCTCTCTTCTCAGTAACCTAAGCAATACAGCACTCTAAATCTCTCATTGGCTGAGGTGAGGATATTTTTTCTGAAACCTGCTGTTACAATATTGGCAGCACAAGTTTGCTTTAACATCACTGATTCCAAACAAAAGGAGACTCAGACATGAGAAGATTAAAAGACTAAAAACAGGACCATATTTTGATTTCCCAGAGAATACAAGATATGCAAGAGTTGTGTTTGCAGAGGACTGGCAGGATGAGGATTTGCCAAACCAGGAGCAGCTGTCATAGCAACCACATCCAGTCTGGTGTCAAGCCAGATATCACCTGGAAGGAAATTTCCTCCCTCTGAGGAACATTGTAATGTTGGAAGGAAAACTTTAGAAGCTGTTGGTCAAGCATGTTCATAAAACCTGGAAGATGCAGGTGAAGACCCCACCAGAAAACAGTGATGCTTCGTGGAAAAGACAGTTGTTCGGTAGAGCCTGGTTCATAGGTCTGCTTCTGCCTTTGGCTTGCACAGGCAGCTCTTGGCAATACTACATGAGTGTCTGCCTCTTTTTCCTTGCCTCTCAAATGGGGAGACCCACTAGGCACCTTCTTGAATTCTACTGATACCTGCCAATGGAAAAATTCTGCATTTGCTGACATGAGTGCCAAGAAAGATGCTTAAGCTTCGTTATGACATTTATTCATTAATGAGGGCTCCTCTGCCTCCCTTGTGGGGTCCTTTTGCATGGTCCCATGATGTAGCAATGCTAAGAGCTGCTCAGTGAAGTAGGTTGCCCTTCTGCATGTCCTCATAGGGCTTTTCTAGAGCCCTGACAGAGTTGCTTTCAGCATGGACTGCCTGGGCTGAGACAAAAGGAAAGCCATGATGAACCAGACCCAGCAGAGTCTCACGCCCTGGAAAGGAGCAGTGCAGGAGCTGGGTGTCTCTGGTGATACATGCTGCAGTGAAGAGGGTGACATCTTGTTCACCAGGTGGGAGACAGCATCTGGTAGGCACACCTGGCTACCCTGGGACCAAAGCCATCCCAGATCAGCCTGCCTCTCCAGCTCCAGCCATGCAAGGTCTCACATTTGTGCACATTTCCCTGACTATGCTAGTAAGGCGTGTGTAGATCCTGGTACCCTGGGGCTTCTATCATCCTGTGATCACTTTCAGTTTTTCCTGCTCTGGTCCTCTTGAAATGCCAAGGCTAATTTATCTCAATTCTCAGAGTGTACATGCCCAAGGCCATGAGCCTCAGAGAAATCTCAATAATGTTCATTTAGTGGTTTTAGTTTAGCATAGCTGAGTATATAAGATATATTGATACGAGAAATCTGTTGCTTCCCTCTAAGTTCAGCCTTTTGTGCTGAACTGTAGGATGCTAAGAATAAGTGGGTACTTTGTCAGCAGCAGTAATACTTCAGAAGGCAGTCCAATTTTCTTCTTGCCTCCCTCAGGTTGCTCCTCCATCGCTAAAGCTCCCCTGCATGTCCCTTCATCGTTCAGCTATAGCTATTTTTAGATGCCCTTCTCCACAGGCAGTTGATCCACAAATCAAAAAGAAAAAAAAAAAAAGAAAGCTATGGAATCTCCCAGTGTTACGGAGATTTTTGGAGGTTTATTCCTGAACTGAGATCAGACGACAGTTGAGAATTCCTTGACTTTTTTCATTAGACATAGCTCGCAAGACAGAGCCCATGCTGTGCCTATAATCCAAAGCCTCCTTAAGAAACCTCAAGTTCTGTCAGTTCCCAGAAAAGAAACATCTTTCAGGCCTTAGGAATAATAATGCAATGGAACCTATCATCCTCTAATATTTTGTGCAGAAATCATAGGTTTCTACCAAATTCTAGTTTTTATATTGATAAAGTCAACAGCTACATCCTCTAAGCATTGCAGGAGCTTATTTAACATGTTTGTGGCCATTTTCTGTTTAACTTGTACTAATTTTTTACTAAGAGTGTACTAAGAAGCCAAGAGATAAAAGGGAACTGATACAGCTGACAATGTGGGAAAGTTGCAACTATCCCTCAGCTACTTGAGGTGACATTGTCTCCCTACAAAACAAATGGCTTATCACAGATTTCATTATTCAGGAGATAGTAAAGAGCTGCCACAATGCCATGCCTCTTAGGCATTCAGGACATTTGTCAGCCTTACTTGATTTTTGGAGGATGGGGGGGATTTTTTTATACAAAAAAGCCTGAGCAACATAAAAGTGGTTCTTTTTCCTAAAGGTAAGTAGGCAGGAAAAAAAATAGTGCTAATATGGAAAATGTTTCCTCCTTGTTCCCATCTTTTTGTGGTGTCCTGAAGCTCAGCTGGTAGTCAGTGCAGTTAGGGTGGCAATCAGATTCCAAGGCTATCACTTTTCCAGTTCAGCTGTTGTCAGAAACGCTGTCCAAAGTGTACAGAAAAGTTATCAATCACTTTTCTTATTTGCTCATCTTATATGTTTGGTGGTCTTACAGTCATCAGGTGTCAGGTACCCTGGCCTCTCTTTGAGCCCATGATGTAAAGGAGAAAAAGATCTCCAGTTTTCCACTGTTCCTGAGATCTCTCCCCATCCACAGTGTTGTAGCTGGTTAAATTATCAGCATTAGGGAACAATATCTGTTCTCCTTAAAACACTGGACAGCTTAAAACCATTTGCCCCAGAAGCTGGGTTGTGAATTGCTGTATAGCTCGAGCAATGTATTTAGGGTCTGTCAGCACCTTCAGTCTGTATTGCCATGAAAGGAAATAAATGCTCAGATTGACTGAAATGGCTCCAAGCAGCTCAGAACATTTTGTAATTGTGCTGAGGCAGCTCTGAATGGTCCTGCTGTCTGAGAGGCAATGAAAAAGGAACAGCAGGCTTTGCTTCTAAGTACATTTACCTCTTGACTGTTGAAATCATCTGTCTGAATGAGGTTCAGGCAGCAATGTTTCCTAATTATGTAGGCCAGTGAAGTACCTTGCACTGAATGCTGCATCCACAGGAGTTTTACTGTGGCTCCCAAAGGAAGCTGCATATGAAATAGGCTGTTGAATCTTTTGTTAAAAAGCATTTGTCATTTAAAAAAAAAAAAACAGTCCTGAAATGTCCAGGTATAGAATGACAGAATACCGGTAAATACAATGACTTCCACCAGGAAAATCAATGTCATGTAGGAGTAAAAAATGGAGAGGAAGGAAGAATGGAGAAGTGCAAGGCTTAATAAACATTTAATTAGACCTCAATCTTCCTAATATCAGATCAGCTGGAAACAAAACCACATCTATTACCTGGAACAGAAGTTACTGAAAAACTGAGTATCAACACATTGCTAATGTACATGTTTGGAATTTCTATACAGTTATTTTCGTTCAAGTGCCTAAAGTTTCATATCAACATTGCTTAAAAACAAGTTTTCAGCTTATATTACTTGCTGACAGCTATCATTTTTCAAAAGCTTCTATCTAGTTATCTGTTAGGTCTCTGCTGGTTTCATAGCTGCAAGTTAAGCATAGCTGCACTGCAAGTCACAGGTCACACAAAATCAGCTCCTGGAAAGGTATGCTTCAGCAATCTTACTCCATTAGCTAAAATATCTTTCAGATCCTCCTTGAGAGTCAGCCTGGCCCAGAAAGCTGCCCTATATTCACATTGACAGTATGAACAGGCATAACAACAGACTGAGGAGACATGAAACTGCTCAACAGTACATGACAAAAACAGAGTAACTCTTCAGAGAGAGGTGAATACCATTGCTGCACATTGACAGCAAATGCAGATTGAGTAATATTTCATTGCAGAGCTAAACATTTAATGTTATTCCTCTTTGAAATGTCACTGCACATCTGGGCATGGCTGTCTTTACTTTCTGTGTGCAACTTCTAAAAAGTCAATTTCTCCCCTCTTAATGCAGATGGGTCTGTTGCCCACAGTGTGACTTCTCCTGGTACTGTTGCCCCACGGACTTTAAAAAAAAATAGAACAGGTATTAGTGATGGCAACCATTAGGTCAGTGTTGTTCCGTGGTCTTCAAGACAGTGGGGTGTTAGAAATACTCAGGAAATTAAACACTTAAACTTTTGGTAATGGATTATCCCAAAACAAGGTACCCTGATCAGCTAGTGAGAAACAGCTTGAAACCTTCCAGAAGTGGCAGCCATGCTCTGCAGCAGCAAGCTGGAGCAGAGGTCTGGAGAGTGTGTGACGTGGAGAACAGCAGCAGACACCCTGCTCACAAGCATGCCTTTGAGTGGAGGCACTGCCTGTAGTGGCTGTCAGGCACATGGACCTGCTGGAGCCAACATGCAGGAGCAGGCTGAAGCAGTTTCTGCAAGCTCTGATTTTAGCCAGACAGAGAGGTAGGCGTAGTCACTACTAAGGCACTCTAATGTCTTTTTAATTTCTGTGTGCACCATAATTAGGTATTAATCCCAGAAGTGTAGAAAACAAATGATATGTTGACAGCTACTTGAAAACAAATATCTCACACTGCAATTCTTAATATAGCCACAGAGCTCCAGGCAAGAAGCACTTCATCATTTCAAATGTACTATCCTAATTATAGCTTGTGTTTTAATTGAGATTTCTTTTCTCCATTTCCCTACCGAAAGATACCACCATGGAGTGAAAGAAAGTCCTTTACTCTTGCTGTAAAGTGGAGTTACTTTACTTTAGGGTGGGACTTGAACCGTACTGGCAAATTGGGAAATATTTTTCCTAGGTGCTGGTCAAATAGAAAGCTCACTGACACTTTTGTTGCTATAATATGGAAGAGAATAATCTAAATGCTTTATATGGAGAGTTCCTGACCTACAGTGAGTCACAGGTGCGGAGCATCTACTACCACCCTGTAGTGGGGTCGTCAGTAAACCCCCCCAGTACAAGGCCATGTTTATATTTTCTATTTGTTATTGTTTCCATTTGGCAGTAGAAAGAATCCCCTTGGACCCACACAGCCTGGTAATATCAGCAAAGAACTGCAACCTGACATCAATAGCAGATTATATCTTTTGAAAAGTTCATTATGTTTATTAATCCATTTAACTTTTTCTTGTTCTGGAACAGGCAAGATAAGGATGCACTGCTGGCTTCCTTTGCAAAAAAAAAAGGTGTTTTATTATCCAAATTCAGTAGTTCGTTAATCTGAAAAATAAATACAAAACTTTATTTTATTAAGACCTTCTGATCTTTGAAGATGTAATTCCCAAATAAATACTAATTGCCAGTATTACATGCCACATAGATTTTGCTTTTGTAGAATCTTGGTTTAGTTAATTGTCAGATCACAAGAAACATCAGATAAGTACAAAACCAAGAAGATAAATTTATTTTTTGCTTATTAAATGTGCGTCTGTGTACGTCTGTACGTTTTCCATAGGGAAAAAGAAGGACACTTTACCAAAACATAATATAAAGCCAGATAAAGAATAGCTACTGAATTTTTCCCACTGAATCCATGCCTGAGTTAAGTCAGTGGACTATTTGCAATATTCTGCTATAAGTTTTGGACCAGGGTCATGAAGTTTGGTCCAAGCCTATTGGAATGAATGAATTCCTTAACAGGGACCAAAGTATTCACATGAAAAGTTTTTTTTCCCTTTAGCAGCCACCATGCTTTCAAAAGCCCAAGGTTTTGAAAAGTGGTCACATGTGGCAGAGCTTTAGGGATCAAGATAAAATTCTTGGGCTTAGAGGCAAAGTCATTTGTAGAAAATGATGCACTCCTGTGTAGAAATCCTGCCCATTACTTGACGAAATACTCACTTCTTTGGTGATGTGCTTCACAGCATGACTCTGTCTACAAGCCAAACAAATGTACTTTATTTCTTTATTAAATGTACTTAAATATTTATTTTGCTGGCTAGTATGAGGATAACCTATAGCTTCTGGAGAATGAAAAGAGGATGAAGATATTCATGCATGCAGAGCAGGGCTCCATGCAGTTGGCAAATGCACATGGAGCACATGAAACACCTTGGCTTCTGCCCTGGAGCTGAGGCTGGTGCAGAGGTCTCACACAAGGGCTGCTGCAGGAGCTGTGCACAAGCCTCAGGTGGTACTGCCTCTGAGAGCCTCAAGCTAGAGGGGAGCACTCTTTGTCCTTAATATGTTCTCTTGGGAACCCAGGCACTGGGCTCCATGTGAGAAAAATGCCTGTTAAGTTACCTGAGTGGCCACAGACTCACAGACTCACTCCTTGAGCAACCAAGACTTGCTGCAGACAGGAGCATTCCATAGTGGCAGCAAACCTTCCTCCCATGCCCAAAGCATGAGCAGGTTTCTGCCTGCTAACATAGACTTGCATTTTGTTTAGGCTTCAGGTGAGATGGGGCTTTTCTTTGCTCTAGCATTGCCTCACCATTGCCACTCCAAGCCTGACTGATTTATTACCACTGGGGAGATAATCAGCCTTGGTGCACGTTTAGAGATGATTGGAAATCTGGTGACGGTCAGAATGGCTACGGTGCCTGCTGAGGAGCTTTGAGGGTCATGAGATGTCCCTGTGTGATGGAAGATGCTTAGAGCAGAGTTACTTATAGTTCATTTGCTCTTAGATAGTCAGGAAATCAGGCAGCAATGCACTGGGCCCTAGTAATGTAGATGTATATAATGAAGTTGCACCATATGCTCCTTTCAGAACTGCTGTCATTTTCCACTTACCTAATTTAATATGCTTGGCATAACATAGAACATATACCAACATACTGACATTCACAGCAGGTACTTCTAGCAGACTAAAAGGTCTCGAAATTGTCCACAGGAGTCAGAGGCAGTCTTTACTCAGCTAAAATGTCCGTATAAATTTCAATGAACATTCTGTTTCTTGGTGAGGAAAATGAAAAAAGGCCATCTATTTATATCTTAGCCTAATAAGCATCCTTCTGTCACTAAGACAAGTGAGCTTGGAACTATTTCAAAATTTTCCCTTTTTTTCTCTGATCCATCATTATTTAAAGAATAATAATAAAAACACTTAATACTCAAAAGCATATATTTAAAATCCTGTCTTCTTAAGGGATTACACTTAAATGTCACTTCTAAAAAAAGACATATCTAATTTCACCATTGTCTCTCTGAAAGGTTAAGTATGTAGAGAAAAATTAATGCTTATGTTGATGTACAGATTATCTGTCTTGTCATTCAATTTAGTATTTTTCACAGACTATTTCAATGAATGACAGATAAATTGCAGTTACAAGTGATTTCTGGATTTTCCCTCAAGAAAAAGGAAATAGAAGGGTTAAAACGCCTCAGGAGTTATAATTTCAAAACATTTTTAAGGGCTGGGGATTTTTGTCATAGACATATATTTGTATTTTGGGAAGAGAGGAAACTCTACGGCATGTAGTGAAAATTTGTTTGTTAATATGTAAGTCTTGAAAAGGAATGACTTTTTTGATAGAAATAGCTTAATGCTCTCTCAAACTTCAGACAAGCCTTCACATGTCTCATATTTATGCAGATATGACCGACTTAATGCTTGAACGACACAATTTGCATTTTCCCTCTCAGGAAATACTGTGTTAGCACTCAGGACTGGAGTCTTGGCAGTGCACATTAAGCTGCATAGGGAAAGTCCCCAGCTCTCTTGGATTTGGGTGGGGGAATGTGTTCTCCCACAGCCATTCCCAAAGACTAAACTCATGTAAATAAAGTTGCATCAAGTTCTTCCATCTCCACTTGCTCCACTCCAGCTTATATATGAAGTACCTTTCCAGTGAGATTATATTTATTCTGAACAAGCTGTTCTGACTCACCATGGTGTAATGACTGGATTTGTGACTGAGGGAAGAGCAGTGGAGGTTTGCATGGATTTTAGCATGGCTTTTGACACAGGCTCCCAGTTTTTTTGCACCAAATTTGGGCTAATACAGTCTGGATGGGGAGGTTAAAGCCTGATTAGATGATGAGGCTCAGGGGGTCATGTTTCCTGGTTGGACCTGGATGCCTGCAATGACTGGGGTATCCACATGTCTATTCTGGAACCTGTCCTGTCCAATGGCTTCACCAGTGGAGGAGTATGCTCTCACCAAGTTTTCAGATGACACCAAGCTGGGGGGATCAGGTAGTATACTGAGGTGTAGGGGTGCCAGCCATAGGGACCGAGACAGTCTGGGGGAATGGCACAACAAGAACCTTATGAAATTCAACCAGGATACTTGCCAAGTCTTGCACATGTGAAGGAAGAGAGCCCTGCAGCGATGTAGGCCAGACTTACTGAGCCTGCTGAAAAGGGCTGTAGGGGCACACAATAACCCAAGAGAAGCCACCCAGCACCCATGGGGAGGTGGCAGGAGATGGAGGTGAACTCTTCTCAGTTATTCTTGGTGGGAGGATGAGAGACAGTTGTCATTATTGAAAAGAAGAAATCAATTTTAAGGAAAAGTCATTCCCTCTTGGGACAGTCAGGCAGTGGCATAGGCTGCTCAGTCAGAGATGATGTGCATCTCCATCCTAGGAGGTTTTCAAAACTGGGTGAGATAAACGCCTAAGCAGCCTCTTGTAGCCTTATGACTGACCTTGCCTTGTGTAGGAGGTTGCACCACAGATCTTCTGAGATTGTTTCCCACCTAAATTATCTTGTGGTCCTACAACAGCTTCTGATAACAAACAGTAGTCTGTGATTACAGAACCTTTTTCTACATATATATAGCTCCTGTATTAGTTGGGAGTGGCAGATGAAACTTGCAGCTCCCAGAGTGTTTTTTGGAAGTGGACTAAGACCTCTGACATGTGTGTTGACAGTGAGCTCCAGAACACCGGGTGGTCTGGAACATGGGGAGTATATAATTGCCCCAATAATGAGATTTTGCAATAATTTTCCAAATGTATTTGTTGGGGGCAAACTGCTTAAACAATTCTAAAATACAGCTTGATAAATTAATGAATGGGATTATGGGATACGATTGCCAGCAATAGCAGGGAAAGAATTCAGTGACCTAGGACTGTGTGCAAGCTTACCTCTTTTGTTTAGACAAATACAAGGCCAAGTTCCTCATCCTCAAGAATAAATAAATGGAAAATTAAACATGGTAAATATTGTAAATATTTAATTGACACTTCAGACTGTGAAATCAAAACCAATCTTTTGCCAGTTTGAAGTTATTAGTTTGTAGCTGTGAGACTTGATAACCATGATAATAAATTTAAATTTAAATTCTAGTGCAAAATGGGTATCAGAACTGAAATGCACAATTATGGACAAAACTAATTAAGCTGTGATTGGTTTATTCATATCACAGCAGCTGAAGGCTCTGTGATAAACAGCTTCAAAGCAGGTGCAGCATATGTCATTGGCTTGATTAATAAAAATTGACATTTTATTCAAGCCCAAATTTAAAAAAGGAGATTGTATACAAATGCAGTCATGCTATAATGGTATTGCATTGCAACAAAACCCTAATTTTCTTCATGAAGTAATTGTATAGTTCCAGTTTGTCATGATAAATCAAGCCTGAACCCAAGCACAGGAAGATCTAAAAAAAGTCAAAATGCTCTTCATGATGTGTGGTCCAGGATATAACCTTGCAAGAGTCAAATGTAGAACAGTAACACACATATTTATAGCCAGGTCACAGGAACTTTTTATAGCCAACCACAGTTCCAGTGGAAGGAAAGGCATGTTTCCACACTAATGCACTGTACAAAGGCAGCATTTTTCGATTGAGATACACCTGCCAAAGAGCTGACTGCAGTCAGGGGAGCCACAGTCAAAGTTGCGTTTATATCTCCAGTTTTAAGAAAGCAGCAATCCACAACCCTAACAGGCACATTTCATACTTACTGTGAGGATATATGGGTTGCTGCTGACCTCCCGCAGCAGGTTTGAGTATGGTCCCAAGTGCTCACAAGAAGGGATGAGCCTTAAACCTGGAATCTGGAGGGAAGAGCTCCTGCTTCTGCTGGTGCTACTGGGAGAGCGTGCAGGGAGGCAAATCCCCACTGCATGGCTGGTGTGCTCCTCAGCAGAAGTGCAGTCAGATGAGATAGGGTTATTATGGGCTAATCTGGGAGCAGTAAGGTACAATTTTGTTTTCACTGCACAACACCATAAAGCAAATAAATAGTGCTCAGCCTATAATGAAACTTGATAAAATTCCATTGAGTGATATCAGGATTGATCACTGTAAGCTGACATTGCTATTTCGACATTCCACTGAAAATCTGCCCAGTGCAATGTACAAAGCACTGGCATAATGCCAGATTTGTTCAGCTCTAAGTGTTATTAACCACCAGAACTGCAACTCAAACATAGATGGTAACCTAAATATACACAACAGAAATATAATACTGGGAAAACAGGATCAGAAAAACAAATTTGAAAGGGAATAACATTAGTTTGGTTATGATTAAATAAATTAGTTATGATTGAAAACCCCTTACAAGTTCCCATGAATTAGATTAACATTGCTTTAAATGAAGAAAATAAAAAATTGATTTTTGAAGTTTTTTTATGTACAGTGCCAGTGTTCTGTGCAGAGAATGCTGCCTGGTAGGTATTTGATCAGAGTTATTGGTATTAAGGAAGTAAAGGCTTATTTCAGTTGGATAAACTGGGATACACAGTTTTGTGTGAAATTCTGAGTCTGCAGCAGCCAGGACAAAAATGGGGAAGGTCTTGCTGAAATCCTTTAGGACACCTGACAGCAGCAGGCAAAAAATGTGGAATATGCCAGAATGTCTCCAGTGGCAGTAGATGTCTATCCTCAGGCAGCGTAACTGAACCCAAAATATGTCTGTATTTTACAGGGTAAAAGGATACAGCATGGTTATAAAAGTCATGAGTATTTCTGAGAATTTTTCCAGTGGGGATTTGGGAAGGAACTGTTTCATTTACTGGCACAACTATACATTGCAAGTATTGATCAAGGAAAAATTTATTTACAGAGATTTTTCAAATACAAACATAAAATAGCACATATTATATATATATTTTACAAAAATGAATATTGAAATAATAAACATGGTACAGCACAATACAACATCAATGAGCTAAACATAACAGCAACAGAAATCTATGTCTGCAAGAAGTTTGCTGTTAGTTGTACATAACCAACAGTGCCCTACAGTACCGTGAGTGGAATTTCCAATGGACGGGAAAACGTCCATTTACTGCCTTTCATAAAAAGTACTATAGTAAGGGTACATATGCCAAGTAATTATGTTGCATTTTGTAATAATGCTGAAAACACAGAGTCTTAATAAAAGTTATATAGGGCTGAATAAGCAGTGGATAAATGTTTGGGGAAGAAAAATGTGTAGAGATTATACAAAATACTGATAAAGTGGCTTATTGGTCCTTTTATTAAGTTTAATGTATAGATTAAAAAGTGTTGCAACACCAAGTCTTAAACCACCAGAGAGAAGTTAAAAAAAGAAAAAAAAAAAAAAGGGGGGGAGAGAAAATAGAAAGGAAAAGAAAGAATCGCACCAAAAAAAAGTTTCCTCTCTACTTATTTTGTGCCATGGTCAACATCTGTGTGTGCGTGTGTGCTTTCAGGAGCGCCGCACTGAGGGGCGGCCAGGCGCTACCCCAGCACGTGTGCGCTGCCACCACCCCTCACCAGCCCGTCCAGTAATTGGTGCATGCAGAATTTCACCATTTGCCAAAGCAGAGTTTTCCTTGCTTACATTTGTGTGGAGCAGACCTTGAGCAGGCTCGGGCGACAGAGCCTGTCCCTGCCCAGCCCGGCCGGGTGGCTTTTTCACCGCCCTTCACCTCCCTGCCACCCTGGGGCCGCCCGCCGTCCCGCTCCTGAGAGAAAGCACTTGAAAATTCCTTGTCCGTCGTTGTTGTCCAGCAGACCTGGGCGAGCCTGGCAGGGCCCGTGCCCAGGGCGGGCTCAGTAAGGGTATTGCTTCTGCTTCTTGCCCGAGAAGCAGGCGAGCCAGGTGCACACCAGCATGGCGGCCGCCGCGCCGCCGCCCGTGCAGTAGTAGGCCCAGCCGATGTGGCAGGTCCCTGCAAGGCAAACACAGCGACACGGAGCAGCGTTAGACGGGGGGGAAGCGCCGCCGCCGCCACCCTCCCCTTCTGCCCACCCAGGAGAACACTCCTCTGAGATTTCGGCCCACTTGTGTGCCCACCTCAGACAGGGAACGCAGGGCGTAATTCAGGTTCTGCCATGAGGGAGTTTGAAGCCGGATGCGGCCGAGAACTGCTGGGTGACCATAACCCAGGCAATGGGGCACCTGCTCACATCCCCCTCACACACTCGCAAAGGAGCACGGCCTCAGGGGATCACCGGCATGGGGGCTGCTGTGCAATGGAAGCACAAAGCCCAGAAATAAAAGAAGAGACAAATTTCCCTATCCCCACCTGAGGTCACAACCCAGTGTTGAAAACTTCACTGATCTTCTGCCTAATGAGTGCCACAATATGGCTTTGAATCAATTTAAAGGCCTCAGCATCTTTATACAGTGAAGCTCATCACCAGTAAATGGTGCTGGAGAATCCCATAGTGGACCATAAAGTGATTACTTCCCTTTCAGGCACTGTGCCTGAAGCAGAGGAGGGGATCAGGAAAACAGCAGCTGCAGCAGGGAGGAAGCCTCTTTAGACAGCTCCAAAAGCAAGGAGATGAATGCTGCTGTTCCTCAGGATTTTAACCCATCTCAAAAGCAATTTTCACTTGGGCTGCATCATCTTTGTCTTTTTTCAATGCTTGGGACTTGTTACCACTGAGGTTCTTCTTGTATTGTTGACACCTCGGGTGATATCACCCTGCTTTGAGCAGTGAGTGCTCTCAGTAAGGCACAAGCATCAATACCACACTTCTTTCCCAACCTTCCCAAAAGCAGCAGAAACCATTCTTCCCTTCAGAGAACAGAAGGTATCAACAGAGTTTCCATCTAGAAATAGATGTCATGTTGGTATTCTATCCCAATGGCATCCCCAAGGGCCAGGCTTGAGGTTCAGGCAATTATCAACTCAGCTAATACTGCCTTAGGCATGTGAAACACAAAATGTCTGTTCATCTTAACATGTCCAAGGCATTTGCATGCCTCAAGGCAGACAGCGTTGCCACTGACTGCAGGATATTGTCTGGCAGGCTTTGTAACGAGACATTAGTGGGAGGCAACACTTATGCTCCTGATCACTTTGAAGATCTCAGGCTGACACCACATCAGGAAGCCTAATACTTGTTTTGGTTTTATTCTTCATAACCCTCACAAATTTTTATTTTAAAAATGTCCAGTGAAACAAAAATCCTGACGTGACCAAGAAGGCTTGAGGACTTGCTGCCTCAGCTTGAGCTCACTAGCCTCTCTCCTTAATGTACTGGAGCAGACAGAGAGATTTACTTGGCTTTGTCATCTAGTTGTGCTCTAGGTAACACCATTCTTGCCTTCCTTACAGAAGACCACACAGAGAGTATGACTTCCTGAAGAGAAGGCCATCAGAAACCCTGGAGAGCTGTCAAGTCCCTGATGCTGACACTTGCCCAATCACTCAGCAGTCCATGTCTCTGGGCCACCTATTGCTTTGCTGTGTACACACCCTGTCCTTAGCTTCTGCTGGGAATTTCAAAAACAGACTTAAGCCTACACCAGATGTTTAAACTCACTAGATTGTTGCATATAGGTAAAACCTTATAAAAGAAAGGCCTTATTAAATCAGGCCTTGCTCAGCTGAACTAACCGCTGGCCTGTTAATCTCCCATGAGAAAGAATCTAAGAATGAAAATCAGTTTGCATAACAACCTATTCTTGTGAGAAAAACAGGCTGCACCTGTGAAAAAGTCTACCCCGTAAGAATCCATGAAGAAAATATGTAAACCCCTGTGTAAAGAGAGTCTTGGCACATAGCACGCAAGCACCTTCTAACCAATGAACGGAGTGGCAAGAAAGTTGCTGCCCAATTAGAATTAAACACAATAACTTGGAAAACTGGATAAAAATAGGCTGCAACATTAAAGTGAAGCTTTTGCCGCTGGAACTTTGAAGTGTTATGCCTGTTGTTATTCTCTGATACTGTTATACTGGATTGCTTCGAAAATGATTGCATTTATACCAGGATGGGGTGTGTTACAGCATTTCTTGTGATGAGATGGACTCCATCTGATAGGTCTTTTAAAATTGTGAAATATTCCAAAAACTACTAGAGAATTGTAGCTGCAGCTTGAAAAAGTAAATTTTTCTCATCGTGATGTTTCCAGGCAGAGAAAATAAATGTCAAAATATTACTTTTAAAAGAGTTTAAAGATTCATCTGGTAGCACTGCCCAAAGCTGTAACCAAGCAGGATAGAATAAAGTAAATTTGACCTTTTGCATGGTGTGATTTCAACTTCTGTACCTTGACAGTGGGAAAGAGTATGTGTGATACATATTAAGAAGAAGGAATTGTTAAATCAATGTCAGAGATGTGTTGAATGGATAGAACATACACATTCACTCTTGCCTGAAGAGAATATTATTTATTTCTCCATACCATGCTCCATTTACCTACTACTTAATGCTCTGACACATGGCAGGCAGGCAGGCAGCCTCTTGATATAACAAATGCAATGTAATTCACAAGTGTGAGTTGGGTCAAGATGAACAAATGAAAGAATGGGAGAGCAGGGGAACATATGAAAGAGCCAGGAGCTTGACCTTAGAGCAATAATAACACAGCAATAAACCTGGCCATTATTTCCAGCCCATGTCAAGAGCAATGGGAGGCCTTGGAAAGAATAGCTTGATCTGTACGTGGATGATGCTGAGCAGAACAGAATTTCAAGGTGTTGTGCTGAAAAAGAGCCTGCAGCAGGGCAGGTGTCTGAGGGTACAGGACATAGTTATACTATTCATTGCAAGTATAGTTAAGGATAGATACAAGACCAGAGATAATACATCTCAAAGGTATCCATTGTAATGAATGCCTACATTGCAGAGCCATGTGTCAAAATGAAACAGTCAAAAATGACAGGCCTTTTATAACCCTGTATTACACAAGGAGGAAAACATTTTGGAGTTATTGTTTCTGCTTTGGTGTTCTCATTTTACCACATGTATGGCCTATTTTAGTCTACTGCATCCTAAATAAAGATTGTTGCTTATCAATAATTGGGTAATTTAGTTGCCATTTATATTGTAAAGTGACTTCTGCTTCACATTGATATAAAACACTCATTTAAAAAGGAATAGGAAGCTTTATAAAAAGTAGAGTTGAGAAGCTATTACTGCACTGACACCAGCAGGACTAGCCATGTTTCAGTGGTAAGCAAATGTTGAAGAGATTTGCGGAACTGGGGCTTGAACTCAACCATCAAGGAGAGCAGTTTGCATTCATGGAGCCTGTCATACAAAAGATTAGAAAACCAGTATCGCAGTTTCCTTTTTTTTAAATTTTTTTTTAATACAAAAGTCAAAGTTTTAAAATGAAAAGCAACACTACCTAAATACTTGATAGAATTAAAGCAGTTGTTGAAACCATGTCAATTTTCACACACACAAAAAAGCACAAAAGTTTTGTTGTTTCCCTGAAAGATGCATTGGAATACACATATATATATATACATAGGTAGAAGAGTCCCCATCCATTGAGGGTGTGGAGATGCAAGCAAGAATGTGTACATGTTCTTGTTCCTAAGATGGGCTAGATCTGAGTTTGTGCCAAAGTAAGTTCCCAGCAGCTGAAGTGCTCTTCTAGTTGATAGAGATGACATACATCACAGCAGCTTGCTTCTCTGCACAGAACTGGTGTTGCTTTTAACAAATCAGTCTTCACCTGACAGGTCAGTATTGAGGGAGAAGCTGTGGCTTCAGCACTTCAACACTTTAATTCTAGATTTATTTTTTTAATAAGGGAGCATAAATAACTGGAGCTCTTCGTTGTTCAGTGAAGCAGGAATGTCTAAGTTGGCTCAGATAAGTTTGTAGCCAGCCATTAAAAACTTTATTTTCACCTTTGTTTTACTAGGATTGGCAGCAAGAGAGTGTGAGGATGAACACTGAAATAACAGAATCATGGAGCTTGAAGTTATAGGCATGGATAGCCATTTTCCAAGCAAATGAAGGAATGAAAGACTGGAAACATTGCACTCTTTTTTAAGAGGACTGAGAAAAATCATGGTCCCTGAGGACAGAGGACAAAAATGATGGAAAGCAAGGACACTATCAAAAGAAGATTTACAGAACAGTGTCCCACGAAATATAAGGCAATATTTATTAAACCAAAATAAGTCAGTAAATGTGGAAAGGTGTTTTGCAGTGATTAATGAGCTTACTAAAAAGCATTTCTATTCTTTTCCTGATTTCTAATGTGATCCTCAAGGCCAGGATATGCATCCCCTTGCTCCTCTCCTCCTCTTAAATACACAGGGAAATAAAGATCAAGATAAATTTGAGAGTGAGTATAATTTGGCAACAAAAAATATGAAGATACTTGATCTACCATGGAACTGCGCCAGGATCCAGTTGCCAAAACATAATTTTACCAGGATTTCTATTCATGATGTCTTATAAATAATTATCACATATAGTTATCAAGGTCTTGGAAATAACATACGGTTTTATCTAAAATAACCAATAATTGCCACTTATGAAAAAATATCCTGAATATGAAAGTGTCTTGGGTGCAAACCTGTTAATTGCAAGACTTAGTATCTTAAATATTTGTACCTTTTTTGCTGTTAATTTTAAGACTATCCTGGACTTGCAGTCTGGAGTATTTGGCAAACTCTAATCAATTAACCTTAAGTACAGCCAATTTTCCAAGTTGAAGGAGAAAAGGTTTCAGAGTTAGCCAGACTGTAGAGAACAAATTATATACCTTCAAAAATAAAATTTACAATTCCTACTTCCAAGAAGTTGTGCAGGAATTCTAATTAACAAGTTCACATGAGAGTACAGTACTATAGAGAATGTGAATTCATATAATCAATTAGGGTGTTGGAAAAGTAGTCAGAAAAAAAAAAGAGCGTGATGCTAAGGGATATACTGGGATTTGGAAATATGAAAGACATAAATGAATGTAAAAGATAATCAGTTAATTAATAAGAAGGCAAAATTATTTTGAAACAAAGCCAATATAAATTAAATAGCTGAAGATCTTTTTCTTGACACAGCAACAATGAAAAACTGTCATGTGCAATCCGTGGCAAAAGGAGGAAAAGAAGTTGAAACTTGGAATGCGTCCAGAAGGAATTAAAGCAGTTATGTGAAACAAAGAAAGAACACTATATAAGGTAAAACTGCAGCTCAGCAAACAGCCTGATACAAAATAATGAATTCGGTGGAGCTGGTTACATTTTCCTTTTACACAGATATGACTTTCTCAATGGGTTTATCTTCTAAAAAAATACACGATTTTTTAATGCATGTATATTTTTTTCAAGCTATTTTGGTTACTTAGAATTGGTCTGTAACTAAATGCATAAATTTCATAAAGTCCTGAAGGGTAAAAAAGTGGAGGAAAAAATGCAAACTTGAAATTCTTTAGTCCTGCTGTATGCTGACACTCACTCATCTATATGATCAAATCCTCCTTTCTGTGGAGGATCACATAATTTTGTTTAATCAAACCTCAAATTTGCTGTAGGTGTGCATTTATCACGGAGCAGTGAAGGAGAAACCAATACCCAGTGTCAATTACAATGCTCAAATTCCCAGGAGCAAATAGCTTACGTGCTGCTAATGAGGAGCTCTCTCAGCCTCCTGCAAGAAGTCAGCAGAAAGCTCACCTACTGCAGAAGTGAAATCAATGTCGCCTCCCTTTGAAGATACACAATGCCGAGATTCACACTGGACTGGTACCCCAGACTCCCTTCAGAGACGATGAAGAAGAAAAGTCACTTAGAGAAGTGTGTTGTATTTCCTCTAAAGTAAACATGTAAAGTACAGCAGATGAATCCTGTTCTGGGAGCTCCTATTTTTCTCCCTTTTAACTGGGAAGGGATTCCAAACAACCAGCTCAGTTGCCCTTTTTGAACAATAAAGAGCACCAAATACTTGCTCCAGGTGGTCTGAGTCCCTTTCTGGATGCTTCTTCTTACGTCTACTGACTGCAGAAGGTTCTTGCATGACCATGTCTAATTCTGGCAACAAAGGTATGTGCCTTATCATAGAATGATAGAATGGGCAGGGTTGGAAGGGACCTTAAAGATCATCTAGTTCCAACCCCTCTGTCGTGGGCAGGGACACCTTCCACTAGACTAGGTTGCTCAGATCATCCAACCTGAACTTGAACACTGCCAGGGATGGGGCATCCACAGCTTCTCTGGGCAACCTGTGCCAGTGCCTCACCATCCCCACTGTAAAGAATTTCTTCCTAATATCTAAACCTCTTTGAGTTTGAAGTGATTCACCTTTGTCCTGTCACTACATGCTCTTGTAAATAGTCTCTCCTTATATTAGATAGAATATATGCAGACCTTGATATAGTCACCAAAAGATTACAAAGATTAAAGAATGGAAGCTCTTTGGGTAGCACTAGAGAGGAAATGTTTCTTGATGGAATACTTCCTTTACTTTGCATGTAGTTTACTCAGTCATTTATCTAAGAACTCAGCAGCTGCAGCTCAAGTATGCTTGTAAAGGTTGTGCTCAGCCTCAGTCAAAAAAATGAATGTGTGAAATCTCTGTGCTGTTTGCAGAGGATCTACAAACAAGAAAAATGCCTTTTTCAGACAGATTGCTCATAGAAAAACACCTTTGAATATTTTGCCTTTAATAGGATTCTATCAAATTGTCCTCCCTTCAAAATCCTTTTCTTGATTCTTTGACACTCTATGTCAACACTTAGCCAGATGCTGAAATGATGCCAGCTAAGACAAATTAAATAGTTGACAAAGCCTTTTTTACATCCACACTGCTTTCTGTGGGTTTTTTATGCTGTTCTAGTAACTGCACTGTTTGCTTGGAAAGTGCTTTAAAGATCATTTAGTCTAACACTTCCACAGCAAAAGTAATTATCAAGTCAATGGTTTCCTTTAAGATATTTCAAGCCCTCTAAAAGTGGCAAAGGGGAATCTTAATAATAATGATTTTTGGAAACAAATATCCATCATGAGAGTAGTTCCTGAGAGCTTTTGAGGTCAATCCAGCTGCTTGTTTAGTTCAGGATGGGAGCCAGGCTTTTAAATTTCTCTCTAGACAACGACTTTGACCAGGTGAGCCCTTTCACAGCAGTCCACAGACAGATGGGCTGCCACAGATGGCAGGCAAAAGTGTGTGTTTGGAGCTATCTGCTTTGGTTGCTGCTGCAGCTGGACCCCCAGGTCAAGGATGTCTCTGACTGTGAAGGTAGAGATAGAGCTACTGTATTTCATCAAAGAAATAAAAAATCCCTTCTAAGTAGTTCAACAAAAGTTCACTTAAAAAATAGAGTTTATCTTAAATTTCGTGTCTTTATTCTTTCTGGCTAATAAGTACCTGGTATCACTTCATACATCTGGTGGTTGGGAAGCAGCAGCTGGTGGCTTGTGATGACATGAATCATCTATGTTTCAATAAGTGAATCTTACTCTAGATAAACATTTTGCTGTCTGGGCTCTTAGGTATTGGTCTTGTAGTGCTGTTTCACCAGATGCCAGCTGAGGCTCAGTTTCGTGAGTTAAATTGAGCATGCCCTGACCTCTCTGGGACCTTCTGTGGAACTTGGCTGCCTCTGCACCCATCACAACAGAAATCGTCATGTAAAACTGAGCAGTTTCCACATGCACATCCAGGGAAATCAGTGGACAAAAATGAAATCTCACATTGATTTTAGACTTTCAAAACCAATACAAATATGTTCACTGATGTGTACTCACAATGCCCCTTTAAAATAGGCATGCAAGTTCAGAAGATTTCTTCACACAGCTTAAATATGCAGAATGTGGAAGCTTTTGCAAATGTATAGCAGTCTTCACTTTTGTGCATACTCTCACCTTAATGCAGAGTCTCTCACTTTAATGAATTTCCTGGTAAAACACTCCTTTTTCATCTGTTTTTTTTGTATATTACATTTAGAAAAGAAAACAAAAATGGTACTAGTGCCTCTAGCTCAGCAAATTGAATGTGTGCTATATGATATGCCATGACAGTTACTTTTGGGAAGTTGCCTGCTAATTCCTTTTGCAGACCCAGGGATTTTGTAGATCTGACTCACTTTCACACCCTTCAGTCAGCAGCTCTGTCTTTCCTGCTGCGCCACATCACTGCTGCCCTGAATGGGCCCACAGGCAAGTCCGGGGTGTGAATAATGCAACATAACAGTACCAGTTTGCATGGTGACAAGAGATTAAGATGATTTTGATCCATCCTCAGTGAAAGGCAGTCCCTTTGAGCACTGCTCATTTCCTACTCCAGTCTCCACCTCAGGCACTATTAGCCTGTTGCCAAATTAGAGTACAGATTTTGACTCAGTCAATGAGAAAGGAACTCTGCTGGCTTTAAACATAAATATCTCTTTTTTTCTTGCCCCCAATAAATACAAAATTTATTTGTATTGCCCTGTTTCTAGGAGTTAATACCCTAAAACAGTGGTAGAAGATTCCTCTGTTCACAATCTAGTGTTTCAGTGAGAACTCTGCTCTATGTGTGATGTGATCCAGATGGGATGCTGCAATAGGGAGCAGGGCTCCACGACCTTCATACAGTCATGCTGACTGCTGGGAAGCTGGGAACTACAAGCAGAGCAACACAGCACAGACCTATTATGGCCTCAACCTCTCAACAAGATTTGCAAGAGGTCATTGATCTAAGGCTAATCTATCCGTGTGCTTCTTTCATGATGGCAAAACATATTTCTAGAGAAGAGCAGGGAGGAAGCCCCTCTACAGGTGCAACCGTTTCTTTATGGAGATCTTTATGGTGTCTATTTATGGAGGTTATTCCCCAATCTCCTTTGCAAAACAGCTTATCTATTGAATGTAATTTAATCAACAAATTGAGTTGTCCTTGGCAGGGTATCTTCATTTGAAAAATAACTCCTCTTTGTCAGAGATGGAGATGTACAACCACTTTTATTTGATTGGAAAAAATTAGCTCAATTAAATACATAAATGTTTAAGTAAATCCTTTGGACATAGTTCACTTAATAAAAACCAGCTAAATATCCATTTTTAAAGAGAGCAGTAAACTGCTGGGTATTTCACAATGTCAGCTCAGGTTTTCTAGAAAAGAATACTTAAATCCACTTAAATTAAAGGCATAGTTATTTCTCCTGCAGCCTTTTTAAATACTACTTTGGAATCTACACAGAAATGTGTGTATTTGTCAGGGGTGGAGGGAGTAGTCCCCTCTTCACAATTATTTGGAGTGGCTATTAGTCTAATGCCTTTTCAGGGTGCCTGAAGACATGGAGAAGCATTGCTTATCTCACACACCCACTAAAGATTAGGCCTTTTTTCTGGGTTCTTAGCATTGCTATTTATTTATTCTCGCTTGTTATGAGCATCTTATGGGGGCAGGGGTTTGTCATGTTTTCATTAAGCAAAAATTTTCATTTAATTCTAATTCTAGTATATTTCTGGTTGACATTACACATCACAGTGCTTCTGTGAATACATATTCAGCTGCTTCTCAAGAGATTTTTTTTTGTAGTCCCTCATCTGTACCTGCCTCTTGTTCTTCATCCTCCTATAATATAGATTGCAGCTCCTGGCTTTTATTTTCTACCTTCAACCTCAACAGCTTTCCCCTCATACTTTTTCTAAGTCCAGAACAAGCATCAGTGCTGAACCCCCACCTTTGCTAGTTCTGTGGTCAAACCTGTTGAGCTTTGACCCTCTCCCAGCTGCAGACACATGCTCCCTGTGGCCCAGGCTGCAGCATTTGCTCTGCCATCCTGGAAGAGGAGGCTGAATGCTGTCTGCTGATCAGCATTCCTGTGAAGACATCTCCTTTGAGAGCAACCATGAGCTGAATTATCCTCTCTGTGTCATCCTCACTGGCACCCACAGCAGCAGGGGGTGCAGGACCAGCACTCCCATCATCACCTTTTCTCCCATTAGCAAACCAGTACAGGGCTCACAACAGCTCAGATTTTCTGAGAGCAGATTTTGAATGCAGCATGGTTCTTCAGACAACTCATTTCACTCAGGAACAGAAAGCATATCATTGCAGCTTAATCAAATTAAATATTTAAATGAAGCAATAATTACTTAAATTTGTCTTGAGACTTAGTAAGATTAAGTCTTTGAAACATCATTTTTGGCCTGTAGGCTATAATGAGTATGCCAGTCTCTAATGATTCAGAAGAGACCTAGAGGGTTAGGGTTATCACCAACCAAGAGGTATTTATGAAAGATAAGTGGCGTGGTTATTAAATGGCCCTCGGACAGTAACTCTTCTTTGCAGATGGTTTTGATAACATACCATCAAACAAACACTAAGTTAAAAAAAAATCACGGCCAAGCATTTAAGTTCTCTGCCAATGTACGTGGAAAGGAGATGTTTAGTGGCAGGGCTGCCTAGCAGAAATCACTGCAGTAAATTTCAGATCTCATTATGATCTGTTAATTAATGTGTTGACATACAATTGCAGCAGACAAGTGAGACCAGCACTGCTGTCAAGTCTAGGCATGTGTCACACATGGGCTGTGTGCTCCAGGTCCAGAAAACACAGTCAGAGCCTTCACAGTTAATGCAAGGCTTCTCATGGTCCTTATGTGTACCTGGAAGGAAAGCTGCCAGGTGACGTTTTTCACATTGGTTTCTTCACTGACTTTTAAGGCAGAGTGACTCAATTTATGCAAATATCTGACTCATGAGTCAAGACTGAGACAGTGAAGGTGGTCTTGGAGACTATGCTCTGACTGCAGACGTGACACTGTTTAAAGGTAAGAGTTTGTAACTGCCCAAGTGCTTTGAAGAGCTCACACTGTCACAACACCCACCTTCTGGGACTCTGCAGAGAAATAACCTGGAAGGTAACACTTGTGCACCTGGGAACAAACATGGGACACAAGCTGGAACCCCAGAAGCAGAGCTGCTCGCATGCTTGGCATGGAAGAGCAAGAACCAGCATGCACCAGTGAGGTGCTAGCTGGCCTTTCAAAGGGAGTGCTGCTCAGTTGGCTGGCCAGGAACTACTTCAGGATCTACAAATCCACACAGGATTTGCCACGGGCAGCAATGAACCTGAATCTTCCCTGCAACAGTCACCATGGAGCTTTGCCTGGTCTTTCAACTGCATCCTTTGACACACCTTTCCATGGAGCTGGGAATCTAAGTTCTGGAACACTTTTTTCCTGCTAGTTAACTATACATTTCTGTTCTTATTGTTCTTTCTCCTCTGTGTTTAAATCTTTCTATTATTAGGTGAATAAAAATTTTGCAGGAACTTTTTATGCTTTGCTGAAGAGCAAATTTAATATCAACAGCACAGAAGGATATTAGAGTTCAGAATAACAAGGTAATGTAATGCTTCTAGAGCACATTACACATCCTCTGAGCAACACCATAGGTGGTTGCTCATAAGACACCAGTGGCACTCTAGGGATGGGTGCTGATATTGGTTATCAGAATTTCTGGTTTCCTGTCAGATCAAATGCACAAAACACCACAGGAATTCTGCAGGGGAGAGTGACTGGGAGCATCTCTCTCAAAGCAGTGTTTTTTTATTTTTCAACCTCAATTCTTTTGGATATCTTGACAAGAAACACTTCAGAGATGGAAACAAATCTCCTTACTCCTGAAATCTGACAGAAACATCAGTGTAAAATTAAGACATGATGCAGCAGGTTTGTCTTTAACCCGAGGAGACCATTTTTGTCTACTACTCCTTGCACTGGGATTACTGTCAGGCCCTGCACAAGTCCTACATGCACACCTATGGAAAGAATTTCTAAGATTAAGTAAGGTTTAGTTTGCAAGGGCTGGAAATGGGGAGCTCTGTATGCTTAGGAGCAGAAGCTGCTAAGTCTATGGGGGCTCAAGGTGCTCAGTCCCTCCTGCTCCTTCAGGAGGATTGCAAATCCCCCTCTTCCTCAGTCAACACAGGATCAGAGAGGACTTATAGGGAAGGGTATCACCAATTGCACTGATCCTTCCAGCTAAACAAGGACACAGACATGCACTCAAACATCAGATCCTGATCATCCACATTACTTAATCCTTAGGTCACTGCTGTTTCCTTGTTTTCTAGAGCCCCTGCAGAGAAAGCACAGGTGTGAGCCCGGTTTGGCTGCATCCCTGGCTCTCATTCCAGGTGCAGTGCAGTCAGCAGCAGTAAGACAAGCAGCTTGTTTGGGAGAAGGCAAACATAGGTGCAAGTGTTATTTGCCAGCTTCCCAAGTATGTGAGTAACACACAAATACACTCTAGGCTTGTGTTAGAAGGCTATAAACATCCCAGAATTCAAAGACAGCCAATTGCACTCATGGAGAATTACCTTGACCTGTGCTGTGACGAGATGCCTCTGTCTACCCTATCAAGACCTCTAGGAGTGTTAGCTCCCATACTGCAAGACTGTTAAATCTGATTTATTTCTTAAAATATGCATACATACATACATATATACATTTTCTTTTATAATGTTCTTCTGGAAAATATTTCCAGAGATCCATCTGAAATCCCCTGCCTCGGCACCATTCCAGAATTATGCAACATGATTAGTCTACCACACACATGTAGGTTGGTTCCCCAAACCTGTGCTTATGTCCTAGTTTGCTTTTATGGCCAACACATAGAAGAGTCTAATGCAGCTGAGATCCTCTGGTGATGACTCACCCAATTCAAACTGGTTGGAAAGGTTACCACAGGTTTGTCTGACTTCTTCACTGTCCCAGCCAAGAGGATAGAGGGCACAACCAGAGCCGATCAACAAACCTATGGAGAGAAAAGGAAATAGACGTTTATACAAGCAATTGCCATTAGCTTAAACACAGGTTGCCACTTGGGAATCAAAGTGTCAAACTGTACTTTGGAAATCCCAGATAAAAAGAAGTCTCTTCTCCTAAAAAACAGATGAAAACCATTTGGACTGCTGCCTTCTGCTGCAGTTTTACAGCTAGTCGTGGGCTGGAGCCAGTCTGAGTAGTTCAGCATCAGAAGACATGCTCAGCTTCTGCAGCTTTTATCTGAGAGGTTTTAGACTCCTCTTCTACTCTCCAGAATGGCTAAATATGCAGTTTGGAATACACAACATGTGGCTATATAGAAGCATGTTAATGAAAGCATTTACAAGCTGACTGTTTCTGCTTAATTAAAACAACAATCAACCAGGGTCCATCATGGTGCCATGAAGAAAACTGACATTTGTGCTAATCTGTTGCCATTTTGCTTTGTTTTTCACTTTTCCAAAAGCAAGGGAATAATGGTTTCATATCACTTGATCAATGCATACCACAGATACACACTCCACAAAGTTTTCTTAATTCATTCAGCTGAAAAAACTGACGTCTTGAGTCATTTACCTGTTATCATACTTGGTTTAACATTCACAAGAAGCTTTGCTTTCTCCAGCCCTCATGCTGCTCCAAACAGATGTGTTTTGGCAAATCCTGTCCCTTCACAAGACATCATAAAGAATCAGCAATGCACCCATGCACCATGACTATTTTGCAGAAGTGGCATTTTTATCATATTGCATTCTCAGCTGTCACTGCAGCAGCTGCCAAAAGGCTGATGTAGCTGGCAAAGCATTTTACACAGACAGCATAGAGAGAACATTTCAATGTATGTTACAACATTTAAATGTTGCCTCCTTTGTGTCAGATCTTATTTATGAGATTGGAAAAAAAAAAAATCACTGTGTAGATAATGGGCTAGGAGCACCTGACACTTCACAGGCTGTAAAACCTCCCAAGGTTTGCAGGGGTGCCTTTTACCTGCTAGGCAGAGCACAAGGTTTCAAGCCCTACAGCTGTCACTTGCTGCCTTTGGGCATACCTCTTGACCTTACATAATCTTGCTCCTCCTCTCTTGACAATAAGGAGCAGTGCTTCCTGGCAAAGCACTTCTGTTCCCAGTGCAGAAAAACCCTGGGTGTTGTGACAGAGTCACTGTGGACATCACACCAGTCTTACAGAAGTCCTGAGAGGGATTATGGCTCAGGGCCTGGAGCTTGCCATACCTTTCTACTGTCTCCATTCTCAAGATACCTAAGCTTCTCATATTGCTGATGTTCCTGTAAGATACAGAAATCATCTTATTGTGTTCTTGATTTGCTCGACACACCTGAACAAGGCACTGAAGTCCAGAAGTGGTATCTCATCTTTCTTCAAAGGATATTTAATGCTCTTAGCATCTTGGCTGTTAGCAAAGTAGCTCAGCAGCTTCTCTGCTGCTCCTCCAAGCACACCTACCCCTTTTTAAGCCCAATATTAGCTCCTTGGATCTTCCTCCACTAAGTTCAAATTTCTTCTTGTTGCTCAAGAAGAGCAACACTTCCTCCTTCTTACTTACTTATTCCTTCCCTTGTTGAGCAGTCATAGCCTGCTCCTATCTGCATATCTACATCATATAATGAAAAAGAAATCCCTGAGGCAGCCCCCTCTCAGATGGAGCATTCACTCCACAGCTGTGACAGGAGGAAAGCAATTAAGGACATGTGAATGCTAGGTATTTTCAGAACTTTGCCTAATCTGGGTATGGTTACTTCTAATGTCCTCACTAATATCTTTCACAGTATCATTTCATTTTTTCCCCTAGGGCCATAGAGCTAAGGGCAGCTGGTAGAATCCATGTAAATGAGAATCACTTATAATTAAATTCTCAGCAAGGATGTTTCTCAGACAAGAGAATTTAGGCCAAAACTGGGTCTACGTTTGTTAAAGACAGCCTAAGACCTTCAAAAAAGCCCCTGTTGATTCTCTCTTGAACTGTTAAAGCAAGAAAGGTGTTGTGAAGCACTGACAGCATGGGTGATGTGCTAGGAAGGGGCAGGACCCCATAGGACAAAGAGGAACATCACCATTGACGATAAGAATGGCTGGGGAAGGGAGGAAGAGCACCTAGATGCCCGAGTCAGCTTCACAGAGCAGCAGACTGTGGCAACGCCAGCCAGTCCTGCCGTGGTTCTGACCCCTTCTCACAATACTCCTGGTGCCAGTGATGTGCACAGTGCCAGCCCGGGCAGCCACAGCTCAGGAGCTGCTGTGGCCCAAAGTGAACCACCTTGGCTGGGCTGTTTGCAATCAACCTGTGTACTTGAACAGACTGTCTGGGAGACCTTGCAAATGCTCAAAGGGCTCTGTTGCGAGGGGCAGGGAGATGTATGCAGGGGGCAGGAGGGAAGGCAGGCTTGCACCCGCCTGCCTTGAACCAGATTAAGCAGCGGCCAGCCCTTCCACACAAACAGGTCCTGGGAAAGCCTTCTGCCCAGTTCTTCCAGGAGAGCACAACAGCAGCACTGCAGGCAAGTGAAAGGATTATTAGCATAACAATGCTGCTCCTCCAAACCCAGAACAAGCTCTTACTCAGCCCTCGCCAATTACTCTCCTCAGGTGGCAAGAGTGTCTAGTGCCCATTGCATTCACAGACTGTTTGTTTTCAGCTCTCTTTAGGTTTTGTTGCAGCAACAGGTTGTTGTTTGGGTTTTTTCTCACGAGTATTGCTCATAGAACTTTCCACTGCCACTCTCCAAACACAGCTCATCCTTTTCCAAACATGAGTACCTGTTCATTCTTTCTGCCTCTGATGCTACCGTGGATCAGTGATCACAAACCCTGGCAATTTATCTCCTTTCCTATTCAGACTCTTTCAGTCCCCTATCACACCTCTTTTCCCATTTCTGTACACCCATGTCTGTAAGTTCAAAGCCCAGTTTCAGTGAAAAAAAATTCCGGGGTTCAGTCAAAAATTCCTTAGCAACGCAATATACTGTAATGTTGAATTGCTCCAAAGGAGCTCACACATGGATGCTTGCCCTTAAAGCCATTCCAACACTGTCTAACAACCAGCCCACAGCACCCACCATTGAGTCTCACCATTAGCCGTGCCTCTTATTAAGAGATAAACCAAATAAGGGAAAACTATGTCAAAAAGCCTCCTTATCCCAGTGACAGCTGGCTCTCCAGCTGGGTAGGGGCTTTATCAGTGCTGAGTTTCACTTATGGAGTACCAGTCACCAAGCAGTGCAGCTTCTTTTCCCCTCGCAGCCTGTGCTGACTGGGATGATGAGACCAAATGGGAAACTGCTGCCTGTTGCTGGTGCTGCCACATGACCCCAAAGCACAAGTGGCAGCATGCATATGTGCAAAGGACGAAGTATAAAGCCACGGGCAAGCTCACACACTTATTTAGGTGAACACAACACTTTCCAGAGACCATCAGTGTGCCATAAGCATGAGTTTGTGCTCCATCTGGCAAAAAGGCTTATATAAATATTTGTTTTGTCACAGGTATACCCATTGGCCACAAGACCTAAAGCTGTTGCTCTGACATGTCCTTTGATATCACTGGTTTTCAGCTGGTTTTGACTGACCTTCAGACAGTTCCCTTTTGTGGTGCATATGCACCTGCTGTGGATTTGTGTCTTGACAAAACACTTGTGTCCTCCAGTATTTCTTGCAGGCAAGGTTCAGGCCAGGCTCAGGGATTTGCCTTCAACATGACTTCCACAAAGACAGAGAGCCCACAAGACAGTAAGAAAAAGTTCACCAGCTTTGCTTTATGCCTTGAGGTATATTTATATGTATGAACATGTGAGTGTCATGTCCTATTGCTTTCAGCAGGTTTCTATGTGACTTCAACAGAGCTGATGATGCCTTGGTCTGTATGAGCACTGAAGCTGAGAACTGGCATTTCGGCTCCCTTATTTTATGTACTGAGAGTGTGGAGTGTACCTCAAAGCCCGTGGAGTTAACAGGGCTTGGACAAAAGCCCCCCAGTCCCTTCCTTCTCTTCTAATCTATCCATCCCTGTTTGTAAGCAACTGTGTGGATGAGATCCTGCAAAAGCAAAAAGGCTGCATACTATTACCACTAATAATTCATACATGCTCACAGCCAATTTATTTAATCACAGAGGATGCAGATCCTACTGAACAGCTGCAACCTCCATTGAAAGATCCAAGCTGAATCCAAGGGCTACAAACCCAGTGGAAATCATTAAGTTGATTTTGCAGCTTCAGTAAAGAGCAGTTACTAGTTTAGCTGAAGAGTCACATTCTGGCCTGCTCTACAGTTATTGCATTCAGCCAGCTATGCTATCCAGGGCACCACACCCTTCTTTACAGCCACATAAAATGCTTAGGATGCCTATAACCTTTTTTTAAGAAGGAAGAAAACCAAAACCAACAATCTGCTGTAATTACCATCCTGTGTCATCTTCCATTATCCACTACAGTCATGAAAAGACATTAAAAGTGGAAAGAAATGTGCAGCTCTGTAAATGGCACCTTCACAAAAGGGGCTGCAGCCTCGAGGTGTGAGGGACCCCTCAGTCAGTGGGAAGGGGCGAGTCAGCAAGTAGAGGTGCTGGTGGCACTTGGCAGCTGTTTGAGATGATGTACCATGTACCAGTGGATGTGTTGGCACTGTCACATACCAGCTTTTCTGGAGAGTCTCCATATTTGGGAATGAAACAGGCTCTTTGCCCTGGTCTGTGAAACACTGCTATTGTGAATGCAGCATCTGGCTCAATGTGCTAGCAAGGCATGGGGAGAGACATGCAGGGCTGACTGAACACAACCAGCCTTGGCAATCCAAAGCTGGAATTAAGATCTTGGCTTCAGTATTTAAGAGGGGTCCCAGATAGCCTCTAGGCTCTTCACATGCGTGGTCCATGTAGAATAATGTATCCCTTCAAAATGTGATCTAAAACCAGCCTGTGTGGCAAAGTGAGGAGCTACTCAGACCTACAGATTGTAAAACTGCAAACCAGGGGGTCACACAGTGGACTGTCTAATATTAAACCATCCAGAGTAACCCTTGTCCCTCCCAGACTGCCTTCCCTGTCACTCTTGCTGTGAGTATAATGCATGATCGTATTTTAGTAACACTTAGCACTTAAAAGATGATCTTATCTGTCTGGAGTGGTGCTTGTGATTGAAAATAATTACATATAACAGGTTCTGCATATGGTGGATGCGGCAGGGAAGGGACAGTAATTACATTAGTGTCTTGGCACAAATCTAGGTCTCATCTTTGAAGTGATAAAAAAATGATTTGTGGCATGCAGCAAACAGCTTACTCCAAGAGGTAAAATATTAACCACTATTAATATCTCCAAGAATAGCCTGGATATGAGCAAGTCTTGAACAATAAATACAGAAGGATTAACAAACCAAGAGACGTTAACCAGATTTTGCTGTGGGCAAAATGACTGCACTCAAAACACCACAACCTATCAGCAAAAGCCAGTGCACAGCAAAGGAAACTTGCAAATCTTTGTGGTGGGCTGTCCTCAGACTCCTACTGTGGCTTCAGTGGGAGCCTCCACTCAAGGGCCTGATGTGTCTTAAACAACCCATGCAGACATCACATAATAAATTAATTGCAACTGTCCTGACCATTCATAGCTGAAAGCCCTGTTTTACAGCTCTTCCTCTCACTTGTTGAGGGCACAGCATTCCCTGGTTGCTAAATGGCTCAGTCTTGGTTATTTTCTCAGTCCATTTGATGATTGCATCCCCCAAAAGCCTGTTAAATGAAGCCAAAGCTTCCATAGCCCCCTTCTTTCTTCCTTGCCAGGGTGAATCTAAGCATGTGATTCAGCTAAGTCTGATGATGAAAGCCATCAGTTTGATGAATAAAGAGAAGTGGTGATGGCAGTGAATGAGGCACTTAGCTTTGGACTCAGCCTCGGAGTCTCACTGCTACAAAGTGCATTTTAAAATAGGAACTAAACCCGTGGTGGCTTTCCTTGATTATGGGCTTGTTAAGAGCTTTTTACATGCATTCATTTTTTGTATATCCTCAGCTCCAGACAGTTACAACCTGTGAATGCAGAGAAAGGGACTGCTGGGCACCATAAAGGCCTCCT